>CAWUFW010001699.1:0-2654060 GCA_963921515.1 Calotriton arnoldi | reverse complement strand
TATATATATATATATATATATATATATATATATATATATATATATATATTTATATATATATATATATATATATATATATATATATCAAAGCTCCAAGGTTCCCACCAGTTTGAGACGCACTCTGACATCCACTACAGCAACCTTCATGAGGTAAAAGCCGGATCGGCGGGCGGATCCAGTTTACAGCATGCCTGTCGATTCACGCCTGATGCATTTCGTGCTCATTGCACTCTTCAGAGGCGCGACAGTCAATTTGGCATAAAGGTCACACCTCCTACTTATGATATGAGCCCTCCAATGGGCGACTCAAATGAGTCTGCTTTGGTTTGTGGGTCTTGTAGTGTGTGCCTTAGTTATGTGCCGCTGTCTGAAACATTCCAAGCCCACCAATGGGCCTGCACTAGCTCCTCCGGCTTGTCAATCCTCAATGGATGCCTCCACATTAAGATTAAGACTCCGTGATTCGGAGCCCCGTGGCCCCAAATTTCCGGGTGGTGCGTCTCCCGCGGCTGGAAGGCCGCGTTGTAAATCAAAGCTCCAAGGGTCCCACCAGTTTTAGACGCACTCTGACATCCACTACAGCAACCTTCATGAGGTAAAAGCTGGATCGGCGGGCGGATCCAGTTTACAGCATGCCTGTCACTTCACGCCTGACGCGTTTCGTGCTCATTGCACTCTTCAGAGGCATGACAGTCAATTTGGCATAAAGGCCACACCTCCCACTTATGATATGAGCCCTCCAAGGGGCGACTCAAATGAGTCTGCGTTGGTTTGTGGGTCTTGTAGTGTGTGCCTTAGTTATGTGCCGCTGTCTGAAACATTCCAAGCCCACCAATGTGCCTCCACTCGCTCCTCCGGCTTGTCAATCCTCAATGGATGCCTCCACATTAAGACTCCGTGATTCGGAGCCCCGTGGCCCCAAATTTCCGGGTGGTGCGTCTCCCGCGGCTGGGAGGCCGCGTTGTAAATCAAAGCTCCAATGTTCCCACCAGTCTGAGACGCACTCTGACATCCACTACAGCAACCTTCATGAGGTAAAAGCCGGACCGGCGGGCGGATCCAGTTTACAGCATGCCTGTCGATTCACGCCTGACGCGTTTCTTGAATCGACAGGCATGCTGTAAACTGGATCCGCCCGCCGATCCGGCTTTTACCTCATGAAGGTTGCTGTAGTGGATGTCAGAGTGCGTCTCAAACTGGTGGGAACCTTGGAGCTTTGATATATATATATATATATATATATTTATATATTCCGTAACTCGGCAGCCCTTCAGCAAACCAAAAATGGATAGCACACGCAGATCATTTGTAGCTGATGATTTTAATGTGCAGACCCCCCCTTGACAGACGCGTTTCACCTTTCGGCTTCCTCAATGTCAGTTTCCATAGTGTTTCGCGCGAGTATTTAAAATTCTCATACATCACGTGTTTTTTCACTAAGCATAAAACTAGGACTTACGCAACATTTGTTGTAAAAATACATGGCAGCCATCTTAAAACCTGTTATTTACATAAAGTGCTATTTCCCAAATTGCTCAGTGCTGTGCTTTAAAAACATTTTTGTAGCAACGGTGACACATCTTCTCCTATGTACACATAAAAACAAAATTTTTTAGCATTACTAAAATTGTAGAAAAATGCTGCTAAAAACCTTCATTTAGGATTGAGTCCATGTGTACAATTGATAAGTAAATTCATGTATATAAATTCATAAATTATTTTCTAATTCATTAAACAATTAGCATTTCTCATAATTTTAGAATATTATGCTTAAAAACCAATTCATAGATTTTGTTGATATATACAGAATGTCAGTGTCATCTAGTTGCAACCATAATTGTGCCCTGAATGGGCATTCACAAAGTGTCAAATCTTATTTTGGGGGGAGTGTGTAGTTTGCGGATCCAGAGTAAAATTATCCCAAACTCAAAATTTGCATGGAAATAGTTCATTATCTTCTTCTATTACTCTAGATGTGCCCACATCTCCTCATCATTATTCAAGCCTATCGGAGCTTTGGTTTGAAGGTCTATGATGTATTTAGACTCTAAGGACCGAAGCTTACGCACCCTATCCCCTCCTCTTTCTTGTTTTTCCATCTGATCTATGCAATAGAATTGGAGGAGATCCCTGTTGCTCTGATGGATTTTTTCAAAATGACGAGCAACAGGGTAAGTCGCATCCTTGTTTACAATAGCATGCATGTGCTCAAGGATGCGTTTCTTTGTCGGGTGTATGGTGCTACCGATATAACGCTTTTTACATGGACATGTCAAACAGTATACCGTAAATTCTGAATTGCAATTCAGGAATCTTTTGATCATACGGACAGGCCTAGGATCCCCTGGTCTGCCCTGATAGGTGGTGACTTTGCTACTAAGTTTGCAGGCCTTACATCGAGGAGGAATCACAACTCCTCCCAAGCACAAGCTTCATTCTGATTGGCTGCCAACACTCCAAACCAGAATTTGTTGGCAGTATTTTGTGACTCTATTGAACCGAGTCACATCAAAAAGGTAAAAAAAGTTATAAATGTAGGAAAGGGGGCAGGGCAGAAACACCCTGACCCCCTAGGGCTGGTCAGGGGGTCCCACAGGGACCGCCAGGGCCAAAACAAGCATTTGTTTTAGTTTTTTCCGCGGAAGTCGTGCTGGGTGCGTGAATCCCACAGAGAAAATTTAAAAAAACAAAGCGCAGTCTCCCGTGCTTCATTTTAATGTGCGCCCGGGTGGGCCAGGTCCCGGGGGTATTTGTAAAATTTATGTGGGGCCCTGTGGAGGCCCCTGCAGCCCCGGGGACCGCCACCTCCTGGGGGGATCTTGATTACATGGGGGCACTCAGCACCCCCGCTGCTCCGGGGACCACCACCTCCCCGGGGCTTTGATTTATTACAAGCCCCGGGACCCACCACCTCCCTGGGGCTATGTTTTACATTGGGAGGGGGGCTGCGTGGCCCCCCTCCAGGAGCCCTCCATGGCCCTGGGGACCACTACCCCCCAGGGCTGGCTCCAGCAATGTCCCGGGGTGCCCACCCCCGGGACATTGCAGTTTGCTATGGCAGGGCGGGAAAACAGCTCCCGCCATGCCATAGCAAACACTGCTTTGCTTCTTGGAAGCGAGAGCATTAAACCTGCTCTTGCTTCCAAGAAGCAAAGCAGAATTGCTTTTGGACAAGGGGAGCTGCATGTTAGCAGCTTCCCTTGCCCAAAAGCAATGCCGGCTCCCGCAGGAGCTGTGGAGCCACCTGGGACCGCAGGGTATTGGGCTCCTCCACGGTCCCCAACATTGAGGCCAGAGCCCGGGGGCTGGGGTCCCCGGGGCCAAAAGTGGCCCTGGGAAGGGGGCCAAGCGGCCCCCCTCCCGTACTTTAAAAAAATATATATATATACAAAAAAGAGGCAATGCCCCGGGGATGGAGTCCCCGGGGACATTATTGGCCTTAGGAGGGGGGCTAAGCAGCCCCCCTCAAAATTGGAAAAAAAAAATGTGGCAGGCCCCGGGAGATGGGGTCCCCGGTGTCAATAGTGGCTGAGGGAAGGGGGGCCACATGGACCCCGTCCCTATTTTTATAAAGAATATGAAGAGAGGTAATGCCCCGGGGGACAGGGTCCCCGGGGCGAATACCAAATAATGGAAGTGGGGCATTTCTTTTTCTTTCTATTTTGGAGTTGCGACCCCAACGCGGCTCTCAGTGCGGCCCCCCGTGTAACGTTGCGTTGGATTCACGAATTCACCTCAAATAAATAATTTTGTAGTATATAATTTAGAAAGTAGTGTTGTATTTGTGAAGTTGTTTTAAAGAGGTACTGTGATTGAAGTTAATGACAAGATTACAATTGAAAGAGTTGTTAAAAATATATAAAATTTAAAATTAATAGTTAAACCTGAAAAGTGTACTGTGTTGTAGTACATTGAATTCATGCTTTTGCAGATTCACGTTGGGTGCGCAAATCCACAAAAAATAAAAAAAATATGTATGTGTAAAAAAAAATTAGATTCAGTATCGTGTTATAGGGTGGCTCTAAAAAGAGCCCTTGTTTTCATTATGAGTTTGTTGTAGCTACATGTAAGTGCAGATGCACAACTTTAGGTTGTTGAGAAAGACTCTGTTTCCTTGATCTGTGAAGTGTACTCCATCACTTCTGTAGATGTCATCCATATCAAAACACAGATTGTTGTTATAGATGGAGCCCTTCCTTGGTCTCTGAGGTAAGCAGAAACAGCTTTATTGACATTCTTTCTAGCGTTCTCAATCTGTGGACAGAATTGATTTGACCACTTCCATTTCTGTCTTTGACATATATTAAGGTATACAAAGACAGTTTGAGGTAAAAGCTACATCAATTGTGCAAAGGTGTTCTTCATTAGCATTTCCAGACCTACCCCAGTCAATATGCCTAGGTCGTTGCCACCACAGTGCACAATCATGAGGTCAGGGGGTTGGAGATGCAAAAAGGTTTTAACCAAAGGCATCAATTGGTGCCACTTTAATCCTCTCTGTGCAATCCATTTAATTTCCACATTTTGCGAAGCTAGGTCTTTGTCAATACCTCTGCGTTCAGCATACCTTTTGCACGAGAAAACATAGCTGTGTCCAACAATCCATACTGTAAGCATCTTGAAGGGATGTCTGGAAGTAATGAAAAGATGTCTGTAGCTGAGGTAGTCAGTTGGTAGAATGAGAGGTATCTAAAATGGTGGACAAGATGCTGTTTTTTAAAAAGTAGAGAATTGGCTGTTTAAGAAAATTGTACATTCAAAAATAGGGTGCATGTTACTTTCTTTAAAAAGCATGTTTCTTATTGGTTAGTAGAAAATGTTTGAAAGGTACAGTGGATAGGATAAGGTGATATTTTGCAAACGTCAACCACACCTGGGGCCTGATTCACAGAACTAACTTACGTCAAAAACGTAAACGTAAACGTAAAGTTAGTACTTTTTAGGTATTCACAGAATACACTTACTCATTTTGGTATTCACAGAATGAACTTACTCATTTCGGTATTCACAGAAGTTAGTAGTCCTAAAGTTAGGACTACTAACTTCTGTGAATACCGAAATGAGTAAGTTCATTCTGTGAATACCAAAATGAGTAAGTGTATTCTGTGAATACCTAAAAAGTACTAACTTTACGTTTACGTTTACATTTAGGTTTACGTTTACGTTTTTGATGTAAGTTAGTTCTGTGAATCAGGCCCAAGCTATTTGAATTTGCAACCTTGTGTGCTGAACTTGAAAATATGGTGAACTTGTGACCTGTCAGGTCAGTTGAATGTTCCATGAATTGTTACTATGGAAACTGGCATTAAGCAGAATGGGGGAAGGGTTGAAACTTAACTGTTGACTTAAAATGTGAAATTGTAATTTATATATAAGTGATATGTTATTAAAGTATACTTTCCCAAGTCAGTACCATCTTTAGAAGTGGTGTGTTCTTAAAAAATAGTGGTATTTTTATTTGTAATATATTTTTTAACTCCTGTATGGATTCGCGGCTCCATCGCGTTGGTGCACGGTGGAGTCGCGAATTTCCAGAACCAGTTTGGGCACTTTTATAAGTCTGTTGGTAAAGGTTAATATGTCTCACCAATTGAAATGTGTTTTACAATTTGAAATTATGTAGGAAGCAATGTGATTTGTTACTTACATTTATTTGTGTGGAGAAAGAGAGGAAAGGTTTGCCATTACTGGTTTTTCCTTGTTGAGAGTGGTGCATTACATTGATTGTGTGCATAAGAAAATCTTTTATGAATTTGTGATATTTCATATTCTACAAATCAATTTGGAATGTGAGTTATACATTTGTGAGGTGTATTATGTATTAGCTTTATTTTAAAACTTTAACAATTATTCAAGAACTGTGATGTTTGAAATAGATTATTAAATGTAGAGATGTGTATTGTAGTTTGTTTTATTGTAGTTAAATGTTATTTGAAATAGATTCTATATAGTAATATGTGTATATTGAAAGATGGATTAGTGATTATGGTAGTTTGTTTTAGTGTGTGGATATGTACATTTGTAGTATACCACATCATTTTAAGTGTCGCTTTCAAATTGGAAGTGCAGTCTGTCAAGTTTTAAGGTGTGCATGGACTTGTGTCTGAAGTATGTCTCTACTTGTATATGTATTTTCATATGTCTTATACATTTGAAGGTGCATGATGTATAACAAAGAGGTGTTGTTGCTTTTTATGTGGTAGGCTCAAGACTGTGAGTAGTAGTAGAATGGTGAAGATGCAGCATAAAAGTGTGGTTTAAAAGATGTTGACATAAGGTATTAGTTATTAGGCTACTTTTTTTAAAGTGTCTAGAGAGGTACAGTGGAAATATGCCACATAATTTTGGGTTTTTGCTTGAAATTGGAAGTTTGTTCTGTGAATTTTTGAGGTGTGGATAATGTTGTGGTACAGACATATGCATGCATGCTTTTAGGAATATGGTGAAACTTTTAGCAGAGACATGTGAAGGATTACTGATTTGTATTTGGCTAGGTGTAACATTATAAGTAGTTGTACAATGGTAAAGCAGCAGCACAAAAGTGAGGTTTGAGATATGTTTGTAGAGATATTATTCATTAGAGTAATTTGTATGATGTGTGGAAAGCTACATTTCATATATACTGCATAATGTTCAGTGTCTGTTTGAAATTTGAAGTGTAGTCTGTGAAGTTTTGAGCTGTGGATGGTGTTGTGACTGAGGTGTGTCTCTACTTGCACATGTATTATGGTACGTGTTATGCTTCTGAAGATGATAGATGTATAAAACACAGGTATACATCTATCTGTATATTTCTTTTATATATGATGCTACCTGTAAAAGGTACAGACATATGCATGCATTAGGAATATGGTAAGACTTACAGCAGAGACTTTGTGAAGCGTTGCTAGTTTATATTTGTGCAGGTCCAATAGCATAAGTAGTTGCAGGATGGTGAAGCTGCAGCTTAAAACTGTGGTTTAAAACATGTTGGTAGAGGAATTAGTGATTAGGGTATTTTGTATGAGTCTGGTGAAAGGTATGGTTGAGATATATCCCATTATTTTAGGTGTCTATTTGAAATGAGAAGTGCTGCTTCTTAAGTTTTAAGATCTATATGGTTCTGTGACTGTGGTATGTCTTTACTTGCAGATGTATTTTCATATGTGTTATGCATCTGAAGATGCTAGATTTATAAAATACAGGTATAGATTTATTTGTATGTTTCTTTTATATATGTTGATACTAGGAAAAGGTAAACATATATGCATACATGCTTTTAGAAATCTGGGGATACTTTCAACAAAGATAAGTGAAGGGTTGCTTTGCTGTTAGCTATGCTCAATACCTGATTAGTACTAGAATAGTGAAGCAGCAGTAGTAGAAAAATGATGTTTAAGATATATTGGGAGAAGAATTATTGCTTATTGTACTTTATAAGAGTCTGTGTAAAAGTTCACTTGAAATATGCCGCATAAATCTAGGTGTGTGCTTGAAATGTTAAGTGTACTTTGTCAAGTTTTAAGGCCTTTATGGTCCTGTGAGTGTGGTTATGTTTCTACTTCACATGTATTCTGATATGTGTTATGCTTTTGGCAATAGGTACAGATAGAAGCAAGCATGCTTTTAGGAATGTGGTTAGAGTTATGGTAGAGACATGTGATAGGTTGCTGCTTTATGTTTGGCTATGCCCATTATTCGTACAATGGTGACGGTGCAGAACAAAAGTGAGTTTTAAGACATGTTGGCAGAGGGATTACTGATTAGGTTACTTTCTATGAGTCTGGGGAAAGGTACACTTGAAATACACTGCAGAAATGTAGGTGTGTCTTTCAAATATAAAGTGCATTCTATTTGTTTATTTCTTTTATATATGATGAAGATTTCAAAAGGTAGACACATATGCATGCATGCTTTCAGGAATATAGTGAGATTTATAACAGACATATCTGTAGGTTTGATGCTTTATATTTGGGTACATCCAACAGTCTGAGTAGTTACAGAATGGTGAAGCTGCAGTACAAAAGTATACACCATGTCAAAAACCTCACTTTTGTGCTGCAATTTCACTATTCTGCTACTACTCAGGATGTTGGGCGTAGTCAAATATAAAGCAGCAATCCATCATATTTTTCACCTGTAAGTCTGCAATCACTTAGCCACTACTAATGCAATCATCCATGCACTGAGGCACTATGTATGCAGTCCTTCAATCAGCCAGGCACTACACTTGCACTTGTGCAATTAGTCATGCTTTACGCATGTAGTCCTTCAATAACCCAGGCACTATCCATGCAGTTATAAAATCGCCCAGGCACTACCTATGCACTCCTCCAATCTCCCAGGCTCTACCCCTGCACTCATGCAATCACCCATGCAGTACCTATGCAGTCATGCAATAACCCAGGCACTATCCATGCAGTTATAAAATCCCCCAGGCACTACCTATGCACTCCTCCAATCACCCAGGCACTATATCTGCAATCATGCAGTCACCCAGGCACTGCCTATGCAGTCATGCAATAACCCAGGCAGTACACTTGCACTCCTCTTATCACCCAGGCAGTACCCGTGCATACCTTCAATCACCCAGTCAGTACCCATGCACTTACAAAATCACCCAGGCACTACCTATGCAGTCCTCTGATCACCCAGGTACTATCCCTGCACTCATGCAATCACCCAGGTATTAGCCCTGCACTCCTTCAATCACTCAGGCAGTACTCATGCACTCCTCCAATCACCCAGACATTACCCCTGCACTCATGCAATCACCCAAGCATTACCCATGCACTCCTTCAATCACCCAGCCACTACGCTTGCACTAATAAAATCACCCAGGCACTACTCTTGCACTCCTCCAATCACCCAGGCACTACTGCTGCACTGAGAAGTGCTTGAAATACACCATATGATTTTAGGTCTCTACATGAAATGAAAAGTGCAGCTTCTTAAGTGTTAAGGTGTGCATCATCTTGTGACTGAGGTATGTCTGTACTTGCAGATGTATTTTTATATGTGTTATGTATCTAAAGATGGTAGATGTATAAAATACAGGTATATATATATATTTGTATGTTTCTTTTATATATGATGGCACTAGGGAAAGGTAGAGACTCATGCATCCATGCTTTTTGAAATATGGGGAGACTTACAACAGAGATATGTGAAGGGTTGTTGCTTTGTATTTTGGTAGGCTGTACATCTGAGTAGTAGTAGTAGGATGGTAAAGGATCAGGAGCAGTAAAGTGATGTTTAAGATATGTTGGGTGAGGAATTACTGATTATGGTGGTTTAAAAGACTCTATGTAAAACTTTACTTGAAGTATGCCACATAAATCTAGGTGTCTGTTTGAAGTGTTAAGTGTAATGTGTCAAGTTTTAAGGTCTGCATGGTCATGTGATTGATGTATTTTCTAGTTGCATATGTATTCTCATGTGTGTTATGCATCTGAAGATGCTACATGTATAAAAGAGAGATATATCTTTATTTGTATGTTTCTATTATATATGGTAGTACTAGTAAAAGGTAGAGACACATGCATACATGCTTTCAGGAATATGGTGAGATTTATAACAGAGCTATGTGTAGGTTTGATGTTTTATATTTGGGTAGGCCCAATACCCTGAGCAGTTAGAGAATGGTGAAGCTGTACTAGAAAAGTGTACACCATGTCATAAACCACACTTTTGTGTTGCTATTTCACTATTCTTCTACTACTCAGGATGTTGGGTGTAGTCAAATATAAAGCAGCAACGTGAAGAGATGTCTCAGCTGTAAGTCTGCAATGACCCAGGCACTACCCATGCACTCATCCATGCGCTAAGCCACTATATGTACAGTTCTTCAATCAGTCAGCCACTACCCCTCCACTTATGCAATCACTCAGGCACTATCTCTGCACTACTCCAATCACCCAGGCAGTACAGATGCACTGATGCAATCACTGAGGCACTAGCGATATACTCATAGATGCACTCAGCCACTTCCCCTGCACTCATGCAATCACCGAAGCACTACCCATGCAGTTCTCCAATTATCCGGGCACAACCCTTGCACTCATGCAATCACCCAGGTACTACCTATGCATTGTTCCACTCAGTCAGACACTACTCATGCATTCCTCCATGTACCAAGGCAGCATCTGTGCATTGCTCTAATCATGCAGTCATTATCTTTGCACTCATGCAATCACCCAGGTATTACCTATGCAGTTCTTCAATCACTCAGAGAGTACCCATGCGCTCCTCCAATCACCCAGGCACTAGCAAGGCACTCATGCAATCACCCAAGCATTACCTATGCACTTCTTCAATCACTTAGGTAGTACTCATGCAGTCCTCTAATTTCATAGGCACTACCCCTGTACTCATGTAATCACTCAGGCCCTATCCATGCAGTTATCCATGCTCTATGTCACGACTTGTGCACTCATTCCATTTACCGATGCAGTCACTAAATCACTCAGGTAGTACTTATGCACTCATGTAATCAGCCACTTATAATTCATCATTTCTGGAATTACTCAGCTAGTATTGTTGCACTCATACAAACACCTAGACACTACTGTTGCACTCATTCATTCATGTAGGCACTACTTATACACTCATCTATGCATTCAGGGTCTATCCATGCACACAATCTCTACGTCTGCAGTTATGCATTCAGTTAATCCATATCCAATGTCTCCTGCAATTATACAGACATTACCCTTGCACTCATATAATCATCCAGGCACTACCCATGGAGTCATGCAATCACTGAGACACACCCATCATATATCTTAGCTGTAAGTCTTAATATATTGTGGAAACCATTTATACATATTTCTATACCTTTTGATAGCAATATCATATATTAAAGTAATATATAAATAAATGTATACTTGTGTTTTTTAAGTCTAGCATCTTCAGATGCATAATATGTATCAGAATACACGTGCAAGTAGAGATATACCTTAGTTACAACACCATGCAGACCTTAACACTTGACAGATTGCTGTTCAGATTTGTAGCAGATAATGAAAATGATGTGGTATACTTGAAGTGTAGCTTTGCACAGACGCATACAAAGTAGTGTTATAACTGATTCTTCTCTTAATATGCTTTAAACCTCACTTTTGTGCTGCTGCTTCATCGTTCTATGACTACATAGGGTGTTGGGCCTAGTGAAAGATATAGCAGCAATCTTTCATATGTCTCTGGTGTAAGTCTCACCATCTTCTTACAAACATGCATGCATATGTCTGTATGTCTGTGCCTTTTGTTAGTAGTATCATATATCAAAGAAACATACAAATAGATGTATACCTATGTTTTATATGTGTAGTATGTTCAGATGTATAAGACATATTACAATATATGTGCGAGTTCATACATATCTTAAACAGAAGACCATGAAGACGTTAAAAGTTGAGAGAGTGGACTTCATATTTCAAAGAGACACTTAGATTTATTTAGTGCAATTCAAGTGAACTTTTCCAAAGAGTCTTACAAAGTATCATAATCACTAATTTGCCACTCAACATATGTTAAACATTACTTTTCTGGTGCTGCTGCTTTACCATTTTACTAGTAGTTAGGTATTTAACATAGTCAAAATAAATAACCACAAATCAAAAGAAGTGCAGACTGAAGCAACAGAGGTGCAGAAGGAGGCAAGAGAAGTGCACCAACTGGCAAAAGAAGTGCAGAAAGATCCAAGTGCAGTGCAGAAAGAACCAACAGAGGTACAGAAGGAGGCAAGAGGGGTGCAGAAGGAGCCAAGAGAGGTATATAAATTTGCAAGAGAGGTTTAGAAAATAGAAACAGAGGTGCAGAAGGAGACAAGATAACTGCAGAAAGAGGCAAGACAGTTGCTGAAATAGGCAAGAGAGGTGCAGAAAAAGGGAACAGGGGTGCAGAAAATTCAAGAGAAGTACAGAGAGGGAAGAAGGATGTAGAAAGAGGTAAGAGGGGTGCAGAAGGAGTAACAGAAGTGCAGAAAGAAGCAAGAGTAGTGGAGAAAGAAGTAAGAGAGATGCAGAAAGAGGCAAGTGTGGTATAGAAAGAGACTAGAGAAGTACAGAAGGGAACAACAGAGGTGTAGAAAGAGGCAAGTGGGGTACAGAAAGAGGCAAGAGAGTTGCAGAAAGAAGCAACAGAGTTGCAAAAGGAGGGATGAGAATTACAGAAAGAGGCAAGAGAGTTGCAGAAACAGGCAAGAGAGGTGCAGAGAAAGAGAATAGGGGTGCAGAAACAGGTAAGAGAGGTGGAGAAAGAGAAATGAAGGGTGCAGAAAGAAGTAAGAGGGGTGCAAAAAGAAGCAATAGAGGTACAGAAAGAGGCAATATGGATGCAGAAATAGGCAAAACAGTTGGAGAAATAGGCAAAAGAGGTACATAAAGAAGTACGAGCAGTACAGAAAGAACCAACAGAGGTGTAGAAGTAGGCAAGGGGGTGTAGAAATTTACACGAGATGTGCATAAAGAAGCAAGAGCATTGCAGAAAAAAACAACAGAAATGCAGAAAGAGGCAAGAGGCAAGAAGGCTGTAGAAGGAGGCAAGATTAGTGCAGAAAGAAGCAAACGAAGTGCAGAAAGAGGCAAGAGGGGTGCAGAAAGAGGCAACAGAGGTGCACAAAGAGGGAAGAAGGGTGTAGAAAGAGGCAACAGGGGTTCAGAAAGAAGCAAGAAAGGTGCAGAAAGAAGCAACAGAGGAGCAGAAAAAGGCAAGAGGGTTGCAGAAAGAGGCAAGAGAGGTTAGAAAGAGGGAAGAAGGATGTAAAAAGAGGCAAGATGGGTGCAGAACGAGTATCAGACGTGTAGAAAGAAGCTAGAGAAGTGCAGAAAGAAGGAAGAGAGGTGCAGAAAGAGGCAAGTGGGGTAGAGAAAGAGGCAAGAGAAGTGAAGAAAGAACCAACAGAGGTGCAGAAGGAGAAACAGGTATGCTGAAAAAAGCAAGAGGAGTGTCAAGATTTGCAAGAAAGGTGCAAAAAGAAGCAATACTAGTGCAGAAAGAATCAACAGAGGTGCACAAACAGACAAGAGGGGTGCAGAAAAAGGGAACAGGGGTGCATAAAGAGACAAGAGAGGTGGATAAACAGGCAAGAGAAGTACAGAAAGAAGCGACAGACGTGCAGAAAGAGGCAAGAGGGGTGCAGAAAGAGGCAACAGAGGTGAAGAAAGAGGCAAGAGGGGTGTACAAAGAAGCAAGAGTACTGCAGAAAGAACCAACAGAGGTGCAGAAGGGAGAAAGAGGTAGGCTGAAAGAAGGAAAAGCAGTGCCAAAATTTGTAAAGAGGTGCAAAAAGAAGCAAGACTAGTGCAGAAAGAATTAACAGAGGTGCAGAAACAGACAAGGTGAGTGCAAAAGGAGGGAAGAGAACTATAGAAAGAGGCAAGAGAGTTGCAGAAACAGGTAAGAGAGGTGAGTAAAAAGGAAACAGGGGTGCAGAAAGAGGCAAGAGAGGTGGAGAAAGAGACAAGAGAGGTACAGAAAGAGGGAAGAGGGGTGCAGAAAGAAGCAAGAGGGGTGTATAAAGATGCAAGAGTAGTGTAGAAAGAACCAACAGAGGTGCAGAAGGAGAAACAGGTATGCTGAAAAAAGCAAGAGGAGTGTCAAGATTTGCAAGAAATGTGCAAAAAGAAGCAATACTAGTGCAGAAAGAATCAACAGAGGTGCACAAACAGACAAGAGGGGTGCAGAAAAAGGGAACAGGGGTGCATAAAGAGACAAGAGAGGTGGATAAACAGGCAAGAGAAGTGCAGAAAGAAGCGACAGACGTGCAGAAAGAGGCAAGAGGGGTGCAGAAAGAGGCAACAGAGGTGAAGAAAGAGGCAAGAGGGGTGTACAAAGAAGCAAGAGTACTGCAGAAAGAACCAACAGAGGTGCAGAAGGGAGAAAGAGGTAGGCTGAAAGAAGGAAAAGCAGTGCCAAAATTTGTAAAGAGGTGCAAAAAGAAGCAAGACTAGTGCAGAAAGAATTAACAGAGGTGCAGAAACAGACAAGGTGAGTGCAAAAGGAGGGAAGAGAACTATAGAAAGAGGCAAGAGAGTTGCAGAAACAGGTAAGAGAGGTGAGTAAAAAGGAAACAGGGGTGCAGAAAGAGGCAAGAGAGGTGGAGAAAGAGAGAAGAAGAGTGCAGAAAGAGGTAATAGGGGTGCAAAAAGAAGCAAGAGAGTGCAGAAAGAAGTAAGTGAAGTACAAAAAGATGCAATAGAGGTGCAGAAAGAGGAAAGAGGGATGCAGAAACAGGCAAGAGAGTTGTAGAAACAGGCAAAAGAGTTGCATAAAGAAGGAAGAGCAGTACAGAAAAAACCAACAGAGGTGTAGAAGTAGGGAAGAGGGGTGCAGAAATGTATACAAGATGTGAAGAAAGAAGCAAGAGTATTGTAGAAAGAAACAACAGAAATGCAGAAAAAGGCAAGAAAAGCTGTAGGAGGAGGCAAGAGTAGTGCAGAAAGAAGCAAAAGAAGTGTAGAAAGAAGCAAGAGGGATGCAGAAAGAGGCAACAGAGGTGCACAAAGAGGGAAGAAGGGTGCAGAAGGAGGCAACAGGGGTACAGAAAGAAGCAAGAGAGGTGCAGAAAGAAGCAAAAGAAGTGCAGAAGGAAGCAACAGAGGTGCAGAAAGAGGCAAGAGGGGTGCCGAAAGAGGCAACAGAGATGCATAAAGACGGAATAAGGGTGCAGAAAGAGGCAGCAGGGGTACAGAAATAAGCAAGAGAGGTGCAGAAAGAAGCAACAGAGGTGCAGAAAGAGGGGTGCAGAAAGAGGCAAGAGAGGTTCAGAAATAAGCAACAGAGCTGCAGAAAGAGATAAGAGAAGTACAGAAAGAGGCAAGAGAGTTGCAGAAACAGACAAAAGAAGTGCAGAAACATTCAAGAGGGGTGCAGGAGGAGTGAAGAAAAGTGCAGAAAGAGAGAATAGGGGTGGAGAAAGAGGAAAGAGAGGTGTAGAAAGAGGGAAGAAGGATATATAAAGAGGCAATAGTTAGGTATTGAGTATAGGCAAAAACAAAGCAGCGACCCTTCACATGTTTCTGCTGTAGGTTTCACCATCTTTTTGAAACCATGCATGCATGAGTCTGTACTTTTTGCAAGTGTACTATATATAAAAGATGCATTCAAATATATGTATACTTCTGTTTTATATGTAAAGTATCTTCAAATGTATGACACATATGAGATTATATGTGCAAGATGGGACATATCTCAATCACAACACCTTGCAGGCCTTAAAACGTGACAGACTGCACTTTACATTTGATTTGGGTAGCAGTAGAGAAATCCTTTAGTTGTGTTGTGTAATTCTGTTGTACAGGTTGTAATGTCTTCTAATTGTAGGAATTGTGCAGTGTCTGACATAGGTTTGTAATACAATTAAAAATATGTCTTTATGTATAGATGAGAATATTTGTATATAATTATGTTAATATTATAAAATTATTTAACAAAACTATTTAAACTTTTCTTTGTTTTCTGATATTCATCATTAATAGTAGTAAAGATTGAGTATGGCAAGAAAAGATCAAAAGAAAAGAAAAGAAAAAAAACAGTACTATTTAAAGGAAAGAGAAAAGCAGAAATTAGATGAAGTCCAACACGTGACATTGAAGAGAAAGACTTCCGGTAAGAGAACTAAAGAATTTGTTAAAAGACTTTCAAAGAACGTAATTCATTTTCAAAATGGGGAAAAGAGAAAGAAAAGTACTACAACCAATCAGAAGGAAACTAAAAAAGGACAAATTAATGGAAAAACAGGTTATGGGAAAACAGTCTACGTTGAAAGAAGGATGAAAGAATATAAAGACATTAGGAAGAGAATGTATACAAGTAGAGTACTACAAAATGTATTGAAGGATTGTAAAAAATATAAAAGAAGATCAGCATTTTACAAGAAAAAACAACAGTATGAAAGTGTAGTCGAAAAGGCTTTTGAATTGAAAAGAAGATTGTTTATATTAGTATTGAAGAGAATGAGAACATTGAATAAAACAATGCACTTTATGACGGAGAAAAGTAAAAGAAAAAGACTGGTTTATAGAACTAACTTTTGCAAAACAATTTCGGGAGAATGGAAGCACATTTCTAGTACTGAACCATTTTTTAATGACGAAAGCTATTTTCAACAAGATACATTAGTTCATGCAGTTGATACCAGTGGTAGTTGTTATGAGGTTAAAAACGGTTGTCCAATTGAAAAAGAAAAGATGGTTCCTAGAAATGTGGAGGAAGTAAGAGCTGAAGAAGTTCAAGGGAGATGTACACAAGCTCCAGTGTATAAGTGGGATTGTAGTAGTATTTGTAATATACAACAGAAATCTATTGATATATTATGAAATTTCTTACGAGATTATGGTGAAAAAAGTGTTAAAGAGAAGATTAAGATGTTGCAAGGACTAGATCCTTGTAAAGTGAGAAACATACTAACTTGCAGGGTCATTCTCTGGCTTGTCTTTCAAGAAATGTGTGTCAAAGTACTTTTCATCTTTTAAGAATGTTAGCAGTACATCACTCAGAAATGCAGAAGCTAGTAAGAAGATTGTACTACGTTAAAAGTCCTGCATTATCTTTAAGTGACATAAACACAGCTCTTTTGCATGGTTCAGTATTAGATGTAAAAAAAAATTCTGATGATATACAGTTTCGTTTCTTTGGTCCTCCAGAGGAGTGTACAGAAAGTGAGAGTTTGATAAGTGTAGGTGTTGAAGAAGAGGTAGAAGATAGTACTACTGAGAAGTTTGTAGAAGAAATTACAAAGTTTAAGGTACTTTCTTGTGAAATACCAAACTATGTTTGTATTTGTTGTCGACGTACTCACTATAGAAGTCAAACTAGGAATGTTGATGTGTATTTAAAAAGTGAAAAGGAAAACAGTGTTAAGTGGGAGCAATTTGGTGCATATTTGTTGGTCGAAGGTCGTTTTGAGTTGGGTAGTGATCAAAGTATTTGTAAATATTGTTACAACAAATTAGAAGAGAACAAAATGCCAGCTAGATCTGTATATAACAACGTAGAGTTGGTAGCTATTCCTCCGGAACTGGTAGATTTAAATACGTATGAGTCCATTCTTATTCAATAGGTGCATCCATTTCAGGCTATAGTTCGTATGACGCCTAAAACAGGTAAGCTGCCTCCAACAGATTTACAAAGAGGTTTAAAAGGGAGAGTTGTGTATTTACCTTTAGATTTTAAGAGAAATATTGAAACTGTTGGTATAGAGAGAGAGGAAACTGAACCTGTAGTTATTGTAGTTAATGGTGTACCAACAAAGATTTGGAAAATATGGCAAGAGTTAGTAGATGTCACCAAACTTCAAAAGGCTACATTATATCTTGTACAAAACAATATTTATTATAAAAATGTATATGTGGAAGAACAAGAAATATCTTTAGAAGATGATAGAGAAATTTCAACTGGCCAAATAGAAAAAGTGGACAGTTCCAGGAGTGAAGAAATTTATGAACATTACAGTATACATCATCTACATTCAAAAGAAGTTATAGGAAACACTATTGAATTATTCCAAATGAAAAAAGCAAAGGGAAGTCCCATGAGTGTATGGGAAAAAAGTTTAGAAGCTCGTTGTTTTCCACAGCTCTTCCCCACTGGAAAAGGTGGACGATATGATGAACGACCAGTACAGATTCCAGCTTCAGAATATCTTTCAACAAGATTGTACTCAGAAGATCCAAGATTTCGACAGTGTATTCCATATTTATTTCATCTTCTGTTTGAAAGTAACTTGTCTGGACTTTCATATGTAGTGAACCACATATTAAAAACGGGAGTTCATCTTACACATGCTTCTGCAAAGGAATTTTTGGACAAAGTTCAACAAAAGAGACGATCATTTAGAATCCCAATTAATTAATGTAATGGTGTGTCAACGTGGTACTAATGAGTATTGGTATCATCGTCGCGGAGAACTTAAATGTATGTTAAGAAACTTAGGAACCCCTACGTGGTTTATTACCCTTAGCTGTGCTGAATACGCATGGGGCGATTTACTTGAATTTCTACGACATGCAAATTCAAATGTAAAAAATATTGAATTGAAGACAGCTGGAGAACTGTGTTCCTTGGATCCTGTAAATGTGTGCAGATATTTTAATCATAGGTTTCAAGCTATGATGTCTTTTATCTGCAATAAAAAGAATCCGCCTCTTGGAGAAGTTATTGATTTCTTTTGGAGAAAGGAGTACCAGGCCAGAGGTGCTCCTCATATACACATGCTATTATGGATTAAGAATGCACCTAAAGTTGGAACCAATTCTGATGAAACTGTTTTGTCTTTTATTGAAGACTATGTTACCTGTGCAATTCCAAAAATGGAGGTGAAAACAGCTTAAGACAACAAGTTTAACGGTTTCAAAGTAATCAATGTGGAAAATATTGTCGATGAAAATACACGTCACAGGGAAAAGTTTATACAAAATGTTGTTTTGGATTCCCACGTCCAGTAATTTCAAAAGGAAGAGTCAATAGTTTCATGTCAGCAGTAAGGCATACTTTAACTCAAAAATCTCCGATGAATACTTACAACATAAAAAGAACTGAAGAATCAAAGTATATTAATGACTACAATCCAATGATTTTGACAATGTGGAATGCAAACATGGATATCCAGTATGTTGCAGATAATTCGATTGCTGTTGCTCGCTATGTTACTTCATATATAACGAAATCTGAAAAGACGGAGTTGAAAGAAATGTGGGAAGAAATTTCACAAGAGAAGACTCTTTGTAACAAATTGTACAGCTTTAGTTTGAAGATGCTTTCTCATCGAGAGATTGGATCCTACGAATGTTCTGATTGGTTGACCTCTGCAAGTTTATATTCAAAGTCAAGAGGAATCATTTGGTTAAGTCTAGGTCTTGCTGCAACACGAAATAGAGTATTGAAATCTCTACAAGAAATTAAATACTTACCATTGAATGAACCGGAAAGTACAGATATTGTTAAAACTAATATGTTGGATATGTACTATCCCAAAAGGAGTCCACATCTGGAAAATATATGTCTCTATGAAGTACTGCAACATTACAGTTTTAAGAAAAATGTTACAGAAAATATAAATGAAGTATATGCAGTAATTGGATGTAATGGATGTTTGGTAAAACATGTCAAAGGAAATCTTATTAACCACAGGAAACTCAGTTGTGAAACTCCAGATAAAAGGGAATTTTTCTATTTAGCACTTCTGCAACTCTTCAAGCCTTGGTGTAGTGAACTGGAATTACTTGGAGATTTTGAGTGCTATGAAGATTATTTTAATACATGTAAAGATAGCATTCAATTCACAATTTTTCCAACGTATCTACAAATGTTAAATGAAGAGATTGAACAAGAAACTACTATTTCAGCTGAAATAGCTAGAGACAGTTCTCAAGATATTGAAAGTTCTGTTCAACCAAGTCAAGATCCACTAGGTCAACCAATTCTTGAAAATGAAGCAGCAGTTGCCATGAATGAAGTAGAAACGGCAATGCAACAAGCACAACAGGATATTATTGAGTTGGGAAACTTAGAAGAAAAACTAAATATTGAACAAAAAGAAATATATCAGCAAGTGACACAACAGATACAGCATGGTTTACTGCATGAAAAAAGAATGCCAATGCACATCATTTAAACCTATTCAAATGTACATCAGTGGGCAAGCTGGAACAGGAAAAAGTTTCTTAATTAAAGTTTTGACCAGTTATCTACATAAAACCACTGAATCACATCTATCTTGTGTTGTAACCGCTCAAACTGGGTTAGCAGCACACAACATTAAAGGGATTACATTGCATTGATTACTCATGCTACCAGTTGAGCATGAGAATATCACAAGTTATCTGGAGAAGCTTGTTATGAAGTTTCAAGAGTACTCAGGAAAATGCAACTTCTAATCATTGATGAGGTGAGCATGGTCTCAAACTTAATTCTTGCCTTTGTACATTTAAGAATGCAACAGATTTTAAAAACAGATTATGATGTTCTATTTGGAGGAAAACATGTAATTCTATTCAGCAACCTACTACAACTTACTCCTGTAAAAGGACAACCTGTTTTTAAAACACTTCTCCATGAAGACACTAAGAAATCTTTGGGAAGTATTGGAAATGTCCACATTTGGGGGCCGATTCCAATTCGGGCCGGAAATCTCTCCGACCGAGCCGGACCCGGAGAGATTTCCGACCGAATCGGACACGTGCAGCCCGACCGAACGAGTACGATGCGCACGTATGCCATCGGACTCGAGTCGGTCGGACTCCCATTGAAGTCAATGGGAGCCGGTCGTACAACGCGTACGCGGGCTCCCATTGACTCAATGGGTGTGAGGCGGCCAAGGGCGCCCCCTACAGCATGTACGCAGCGAAGCGACTCGCGCCGTATGCGCACAGGTAGGGGGGACCCATGGGTCCCCCCTGTGTGTGACTCGCGCGGCTACGCGTACAGGGGGGTCCGACACGGACCCCCAAAGTACGGCTCCGACTGCTCTTTCGAGCCGGAATACGCGGCTCGGTCGGACTGCTCGCGGCGCGCATCATACTCACCCGGCCGGGGAACGTCTCCATTGCGCGGTGCGTGTCGAGTCCGAGCGAGTAGGTCGGTGCGGGTAGACCCGGGAACGAGTCGGTCGGAGCGGTCGGGACGCCCGGACGAGTCGGTCGGCGATTTCGCATCATACTCGCTCGCACGGACGCGCGTACGAATCGGTCGGGAACTAGGGCTCCGAATCGGATCCGGTTAAGCCGAGTCCAATTCGGAGCCCTACCGGCCGAGATCGGAATCGGCCCCTTGGTCTTATTTTGAATATAAAGAACTTATTAAGAATATGAGACAAGCAAGTGATGAACATTATGGAAACATTCTTCAAGAGATATGAATTGGTGTTTTAACAAAACATGGAAAAGAAGCTTTACAAAGTCGGCTTTTAATGAACTTGTTTCCAAATGAAAACATAGCAACTGAAATAATATACAAAAAAATTGGAGAAAAGAAGTCTATAGTTTGCCTAATTCCTACACTGCAAGAGTGTTCTACATTCAATCAAGAACTTTTGAAATTGGAAAAACAACCAATACTGAAAATGGAAGCTATCTATAAAATGGAACACGAAGGAGTTACTATTCTTCTCTCAGAGAAATTACAGTCAAAATTGGATTCTTTGGAAAAGTCGGTGTCTAAGACTGCAGGTTAAGAAAAGACTTTATATGTATGTGTGAACTGTCGGGTAATTTTGTGGCGTAATTTGAATGTAGAAGAAGGTTTAGTAAATGGAGCAATGGGAAAAGTTGTAGATTTTGTAAATTTTCAGAACAGAGATGGAATTGAATTTTTGAAGATTAATTTGATCAGATTGAAGAGGTAAAACAGATTGGACGTTGTAGTGTTCGTTTTTGCTTGTAAAATACTTGTATGTTCATAGAAAACAGTTTCCTCTTTCTTTAGCATTTGCTGTAACCATTCATAAATCTCAAGGTTTAAGTGTAGACAGTGCTTTGGTAAATATTGGAAGTACAGTGTTTAAAGAAGGCATGGCATATGTTGCATTGTCTCGAGTATGGACATTATCTGGTTTGTATTTGATTGATTTTGATGAGAAAAAGATTAGTGCTGATGTAAATTGTGTAAGAGAGTACAATCGGTTAAGAAGACTTTATGCTCCTAACTTAGGTGAATATCCCGTATATGAGAAACGTACAGTGTGTTCAAAACGGAAATATGACAAATATTTCACAGAGATTCAAAAAAGAAAACAATTCAAGAGAATGATGAAACTGCAAAGAAAATAAAAATGGACACAGTTGATGATATTGTAGGATACCAGTTAGAAAATAGTTCAGGTATCAACTGCTATGCTAATGTAATTGTGAATGTTGTGTTTTAACTAGAGGATCTTTATCATGAAAGTATGGAAAATTGAGAAAAAGATTCTGTTCTTTACTACATTATATTTTTCAAAAGTTGATAACTGATAGAGCTAAAATCCATACTGCTTCTGGCATTCGGCTTCTTTTGGATATATGTACTGGATCATTTAAATTTACATTGAATGTACAACAAGATGCACAAGAATTTCTTATGTTTATGCTTGCAGTATTGGAAGATGAAGGAATAGAAATTGAAAATTTGTTTGGACTAAGTTACAGATGGGATCACAAATGTGAAGAGTGTTAATTTTCTTCTACCACTGAAATAGACACTGAACGATTCATATATTTGAAAATACCAGATTGCAAATCAGTGTCTTTTAACAAGTTACTAAAAAGAGCTAATCAAGATATGAAATGTTCTCATTGTAAATCAGAAATGTTGTCAACATTATTTATAGAAAGATTTGGACAATATGTCATTTTAATGCTACAACGTTGTAGAGCAGATGGAAGAAAATTGGAAACCAAAATTAAAAATGTTGTTGCAAGTCAAGTATCAATTTCAGAAATAACTTTTAAAGCAGTGGCTATTATTTTTCATGATGGACCTGCTACAACATCTGGACACTATACTGCGTATTTAAAGTGCAATAAAGAATTAACACATTGTAATGATGCCCATTTGGAATTCAAATGTCGGTTTCCTTATGAATTACCAAATTCATATCTGATATTTTTGATGCAAAAGTTTTAAAAACATCATTCGGCCTATTGGGAAGATGTGAACACGAATTAACAAGTTTATTTTGGATATTTTCAATGCAAATGGTTTTGAAAACATTATTCGGCCTATTGGGAAGATGTGAACAATTACTGTTTGGATTATTGTTTGTGCTAATTCTTATTGCATTTGCAAAATTATGTTTGAAAGAAGTAGTTTATATATTTGATCCTTATATTATACGTGATGTAAATGAGAGTGTATATTTTACAAAATGTACTTCAGAGAAATAAATGATTTAATGTAGTTGAAGAATGTAACTTAGAAACTGTAGATAGGTAAACAGAAATTTGCACTTGTTGTAAATATTTTCAACGCAGATTTGTTTTTTTTTTTTTACAATCTCATTGATTGTATTTTTTTCCCCGCTGTTATATGATGATCTACATTGACATCACTGTGTATGGTGAAATTCAGTAGGATCTGAGAACAGCAAAAAAGGGAAACTGAATATGTTATGTAATTCTAAAATTATGTTGTGTTCTTAAAACTATAATATTATATGCAATAACAGTTTTTCTTCTTTTTTTACAGAAAGTAATACTAAAGTTTAAAAAGATTTTAAATTCAGTTTACAACAAAACTACTGCAAAATAGTTTCACTGAGTTTTGTATCTTCTTTAATAAAAAAGGTAAGATGAAATAATGTAATAAGCATGATAATATGAACTAATGTTTACAGTCGCTTTTACTGCACTCATCCATTTTTTCAAACACTACCCATGCACTTATCTATACAGTTAGGCACTATTCCCACACTCCTGCCATCACCCATGCACTATCCATGCACTTCTCTAATCACCTAGCCTGTACCCATACAGTTATAATATCACCCAGACACTACCTATTTACTCCTCCAATCACCCATGCACTATCTGTACATCTGTAAGGTCTATCTGTACACTCATGCAATCAGCTAGACCTTACCCATACCCATACCCACACTTCTCCAATCCCCTAAACATTACCCCTGCACTCATGCAATCACCCAGACACTACACTTGCACTCTTTCAATCATCCAGGCAGTATCTATACAATGATATATTCACTCAGGCAGTACACATGCACTTATAAAATCACCCAGGCACTATTTATGCACTCCTCCAATCACCCAGGTACTACTCCTGTACTCCTCCAATCGCCCAGCCAGAACCCTTCAAGTTATAAATTCACCCAGGCACTACCTATGCAGTCCTCCAACCACCCAGGCACTACCCCTACACTCATGCAATCAGAAAAACATTACCCCTACACTCATGCAATTACCTAGGCATTACCTATACATGCCTCTAATCCCCCACACATTAAGCCTGCACTCATGCAATCACTTAGGCATTAGCCATGCACTCCTCTAATGACCCAGCCATTACCCCTGCACTCATGCAATCACTTAGGCATTACACATGCACTCCTCCAATGACCCTGACATTACCCCTGCACTCATGAAATCACCTAGCTATTACCCTTGCAGTCCTTCAATCACTCAGGCAGTACCCATGCATTTATAAAATCATCCAGGCACTACCTATGCAATCACACAGGCACTACTGTTGCACTCCTCAATGCACCTAGGCATCACCCATGCGCACCTCCAATCAGCCATGCACTATCCATGTACTCTTTCAATCACCTAGGCACAACTCTTTCCCTCCTCCAATAACTCAGGCACTATCCCTGTACTCATATAATTACCCAGGCAATACCCATGCACTTATAAAAACATCCAGACACTACCTATGCACTCATGCATTAACCGAGGAACTACTTATGTACTCCTGCAATCGCCCAGGAACAACCACTACACTCATGCAACCAGCCAGACATTACTCTTGCACTCATCCAATCACCCAGGCACTAGCTATGCACTCATACAATAACCCAGGCACTACTCTTGCACTGTTGCAATCATCCAGGCAGTATCCATGCCCTCCTCCAATCATCCAGCCAGTAGCCATGCACTTTAAAAATCACCCAGGCACTACTTATACACTTTTTCTTTCACCCAGGCACTACCACTACAGTCATGAAACCACCCAGACATTAATCTTGCACTCATGCAACCAACCAAGCACTAGCTATGCACTCATAGAATTACCCAGGAAGTACTCTTGCACTGCTGCAATCACCCAGGCTGTATCCATGTACTCCTCCAATCATCCAGCCAGTACCAATGCACTTAATAAATCACCCAGACACTACTTGTACACTTTTTCTATCACCCACGCACTATCACTACAGTCATGCAATGACCCAGACATTACTCTTGCACTGATGCAATCAGCCAGACATTACTCATGCACTCCTCCAATTACCTACACATTATCCGTGCACTCATGCAATCACTTAGGCATTACAGATGCACTCCCCCAATGACCCAGACATTACCCCTGCATGCATGCAATCACCTAGCTATTACCCTAGCAATCTTTCAATTACTTAGGCAGTGCCCATGCACTTATAAAATCATTCAGACACTACCTATGCACTCATGCAATCACACAGGCACTACTAATGCGCTCCTCAATGCACCTAGGCATTCCCATGTACTCCTCCAATCAGCCATGCACTATCCATGTACTCCTTCAATAACACAGGCACTACTCTTGCAGTCGTCCAATAACTCAAGCACTACCCCCGTACTCATATAATTACCCATCCAGTACCCATGCACTTATAAAATCATCCAGGCACTACCTATGCACTTATGCAATCTCACTGGCACTACTGATGCACTCCTCGATGCACCTAGACATTACCCATGCACTCTTACAATCACCTAGGCATTACCCATGTACTCATGCAATCACTCAGGTGGTACACATGCACTTCTGCAATCACCCAGGCACTACACATGCACTCATGCAATCACATATGCACTACCCATACACTTCTCCATATATTCCACTTGCCACAATTCATACAACCAAATAGGCGGTTCTGAAAAGAACACTTTTTTTCCTTCTTTTTTGTTTTATATATTTATTTTTATTTTTAACTCTTTTTGAATTTTTTGGGTGTTTTTTTTTTTAAATGAAAAAATACACAGAACCGACAGTGAAAACATTAAAAAAATTATGCAATTAGAAAGTCGTTGCATAACAAATATTAATAATAATTAACAGTGGTGGTTCCTAATGGCAACCACGATGGCATCCACTGATTGCTCACCAAAACATAACATCTTCTTGCATTTACACAATGCTGCTCCACTCTGGCAAACTCAGGGATGATATTTGGTGTAGCAGTTGCTGTGGAAGCAGATGAGGTGCTAGGTACAGCAGCGTTCTCCTGAGTTGCCTGCTTTTGTTGCTCTTGTTGCAGCTGTTCTCGCGAGACGCCGAGAGTGCATTGTTTGCAAATGCTTTAACATAGATGACGTGCTGCAAGAATACTTCTTCTCTGATCCTTGTGAGAGGACCTTGTTGCAAATGTTGCATGTTACTTTACGGGCATTCACCTTTTTCTCCCCAGGTGGTATGGAGAAAAATGCCCAAACGATATTCTCATACCTGGTCTTCACGGGTTCCTCCAAGTCTTCTTCCTCTTCAGGTGGTAGCTGCTGAGATGGATCGCCAGCTGCCATTTTTAGATGGAAGAAAAAAACACCAAAAAAAGGCAAAGAAGAGGAGCAAAAGACAATAGGCGTGTCTGCTAAGGTGCACTTGAAAGAATGAAAAAAATGGGTGGGGTCCTTCAAGTTCTAGAATCAAAAGCTTCTTAATCAATGAAATTGTTTCTTTTGAAGTCACATGGGATACGCGCACCCGGCACGCAACCAGCACGCACCCGACGCGATTCCCGAAAAATATATTTAACAATAATATATCTTTATTACAATTACAAATATATATTTACCATTAGATTAAATAATCTCTTGGTATAATATACATATTAATGTTATATACATATACTTTTAAAACTTAAAAATTTGCGGTGGATTCGCGCACCTGGCGCGACCCCCGGAAATACGTACGTGACGTTACGCGGGGCCGAAAACTGTGCACCCTTCGCATACCGAACGCGCATCATACGATCGGTATGCGAATCCACTTTTAAAAAAATAATAGAAATATAAATTCATTATTTAGAAAAGAGAAAACATCACATTATTTTTATAAAAATTAAAAAATTAAGAAAAAGTATTTTTTGAACATTATAGTTAGAAATTAGCATTTAAAAAACCTTTGCAATTCACTGAAAAAACAAAAGGTTTCAGGGACGTTATAGTTAGAAATTAGCATTTAAAAAACATTTGAAATTCACTGAAAAAATCATAGGTTTCAGGGACGTTATAGTTAGAAATTAGCATTTAAAAAGCCTTTGAAATTCACTGATTAAACCATAGGTTTCAGGGATGTTATAGTTAGTTGGACATTTCACTCGTACAAAATCAGAGTTATAGTTAGTTGAGCTAACTATACCTTGCACCCCCACAATGCACTGCTGATGTCGTCACATATTACATCACTCATGACATGGTCAGTGACACCACTGATGGCATCACTGATGACAACTCAAATGACATCACTGATGACATCATCCACTTAATATCTGATGCACCTCCTCACACCCTAATATAACTTTTCCTACATCTACTCTAAAATATAGACTACCATTCTCGAAACCCTAGACACACCAATTCCAGTTAGTACATACCCACTCACTGATTCATAGGTCTACACACACATCCACTCACCCATACAGTCACTCATACACGCAGTCACTCATCAATGCAGCCACTGATATATGCACTCATACACCCATACAGACACTCACACACCGCCACTCACCCATAGTTACCCACACACCTACTCATTCACCCAAAAAATCAATCACCTATACAGTTATACACACACCACCTCACTTATTCATACAGATAGTAACACATACTTACTCTCATCTACAATCACTCACAGAAGCACACACTTACCCATATAGCCACTCTCACACTCACTCACACAGTCACTTATATACTCCAACACTCACATATACTGCCTTTCACATATGCAGTTATTCACCCATATACCACTGAGACATCCCATGCACTCACCGAAAAAGCCATACGCACACTCACTCAACCATACCATCCCTCACAGACACAATCATGAACGCATACACCCAGGGATTCACCCACTCATTTATCCATGCAGGGAGTCACACAGCCCCTCACCCACCCACACAGACACACATGCACCCATACAGGTACTCAGAAAACTAATCAATAACCCATATAGACACTCATGTACCTACTCACCAACCACTTACACACCAACTGACAGATTGATATACACATTTACACAGATTATTTACTCACCCATACATTCACTAAGACACGTTTAATCACTCACTTATACAGTCAGTCACGCACCCAACAAATGATCCATCCAGACACTCATACACCCACTCATTCTTCAAATACATCTTGGCGTATATATATAACATTCTTAAACTTTTTATAAACACTCACACTCACAGGATGATGTCATCAGTGATGTCATCAGTGATGTCATTTGAGATGTCATCAGGGATGTCACTGACCATGTCATGAGTGATGTAATATGTGACGTCATCAGCAGTGCATTGTGGGGGCGCGAGTTATAGTTAGCTCAACTAACTATAACGGCCGAATTTCTCTGGTTTTGTACGAGTGAAATGTCCAACTAACTGTAAGGTCCCTGAAACCTATGGTTTTTTCAGTGACTTTCAAAGGTTTTTAAATGCTAATTTCTAACTATAACGTCCCTGAAACCATTTGTTTTTTCAGTGAATTTCAAAGGATTTTTAAATAATAATTTCTAACTATAACATCCCTGACACCTATGGTTTTTCAGTGAACATATATATATATATATATATATTCACTGAAAAAACCATAGGTTTCAGATATGTTATAGTTACAAATTAGCATTTAAAAAACCTTTGAAATTCACTGAAAAACCATAGGTTTTAGGGACAGTTATAGTTAGTTGGACATTTCACTCGTACAAAACCCGTGAAATTCCCCCGTTATAGTTAGTTCAGCTAACTATAACTCGCGCCCCGCAATGCACTGCTGATGACGTCACATATTACATCACTCATGACATGGTCAGTGACATCACTGATGACATCACTGATGACATCTCAAATGACATCACTGATGACATCATCCAGTGACTGTGTGTTTCTGAAAAGTTTAAATATTTTTAATATATATAGGAAAAGACGTATTGAAGAATGAGTGGGTGTGTAAGTGTCTGTATGGATGATTTAGTAGGTGCGTGACTGACTCTATAAGTGAGTGATTTAACGTATCTTACTGAATGCATGGGTTAGTGACTAAACTGGGTGAATGTCTGTATCCGTCTGTCTGTTGCTGTGTAAGTGGCTGCATGGGTTTGTGAATAGCTACATGAGTGTCTATATGAGTTATTGATTGGTTGTCTGAGTATCTGTATGGGTGCCTGAGTGTTTGTGTGGGTGGGGTGTGTGTGACTCTGTGCATAGATGTGTGAGTGGGTGATTCACTGGGTGGATGGTTTCAAGAGTGCATCTGTGATAGACTGTATGGGTGGGTAAGTGTGTGTAAGAGTGTGTTAGTGAGTGAATGTATGTCCCAGTGGTACATGTGTGAGTAACTACATATGTGAAAGGCAGTATATATGTGTGTTGGAGTATATAAATAGCTATAAGCGTAGAGTGAGTGATTGTGATAGTGGCTGTATGGATGAGTGTGTGCTTGTATCAGTGATTGTATAAGAGCGTAACAATGTGCTAGTATTTGTATGATTAAGTGAGCTGGTGTGTGTATAACTGTATAGGTGAGTAAATGGCAGTGTGTTTAATTATTTGCATGACTGACTAGGTGTGTGAGTACCTCTATGGATGAGTGGCGGTGTTTGAGTGTCTATATAGGAGTAAGAGTGCATATGATAGTCCTGTACTGAGTGACCATAAGTATGAGTGACTGTACGGGTGAGTGAGTGGATGTGTGTGTGTAGACCTAAGAATCAGTGAGTGGGTATGTAGTTATTGGTGTTGGAGTGTCTATAGTTTTGCGAATGGCAGTCTGTAATTTAGATTGGGTGTATCAAAGGTTATATTAGGGTGTGAGGAGCTGCATCAGATTATCACGTGGATGATGTCATCAGTGATGTCATTTGAGATGTCATCAGTGATGTCATCAGTGATGTCACTGACCATGTCATGAGTGATGTAATATGTGACGTCATCAGCAGTGCATTGTGGGGCGCGAGTTATAGTTAGCTGAACTAACTATAACGGGGGAATTTCACGGGTTTTGTACGAGTGAAATGTCCAACTAACTATAACTGTCCCTAAAACCTATGGTTTTTTCAGTGAATTTCAAAGGTTTTTTAAATGCTAATTTGTAACTATAACATATCTGAAACCTATGGTTTTTTCAGTGAATTTCAAAGGTTTTTTAAATGCTAATTTGTAACTATAACGTGCCTGAAACCTACGGTTTTTTCAGTGAATTTCAAAGGTTTTTTAAATGACATTTTTTAAATGTATTAATTTTTATATTAATTTTTTTCATACTGATTTACTACATTTTTAGAAACAATTTCTTTTACATATTTTATTTTTTAAATTACATTGTAATTACATTATACATTACATTACAAAAATACTTTCTCAGAATGAATTACTTTAGTTTAAATACTTAGCACATAGGCAATAGACTTTTAAGTACAGTAGTTACAGTTGTTGCAATGGGCAACACATTTTCAAACACAATGCAACATTCAGCTCAATGTGAATTTCTAGTTAAATGCAATTAGTTACTTTATGGATTACTTTTTCTAACCACAGGACTGGATCCTAGATTCAGTCCTGGGACATCTCCTGTAAACAGTTGAGTAAAAGCGTTTTGGTTACAGTCGTGATTTTTAAGGAATATTATTGTATTTTAAAAGTTGACACTTAGAAACTTTTCCTCATAGAATCACCAATGTTATCCTATGGAAGGAAATTCACTTAGCAGGTAAAAACTGTTATCGTTACTTTTTCTTACTCAGTGTTGGATCCTGGATCCAGCACTGGTGCATCTCCTGTAAACAGTTGAAAAATGCGTTTAAGTCATACAGGCGATTTTTAAGGAATATTTGTAGTTTGTGAAAATCGACACTTTGAAACTTTTCTGCTGAAAACCAGACAATGGATTCCTATGGAAGAAAAGATAAGTTACTGGTAAGTACGGTTAAAATTACTTTTCAGGGTCAGTGCTGGGCTAAAAGATGCAGCACTGGGTTCTCTCCTGATAACAGGTGAGTAAATCGGAATTCGTATTTCGGCTGATTTTAGAAGAATAATTTAAAGTTCCAAAACTCCACACTTAGAAGAATTTCCAAGTGAAACCAGTCAATGTTAGCCTATGGAAGGAAATTCAAGTTACTGGTAAGTACGGTTAAAATTACTTTTCAGGACCAGTACTGGGCTGAAAGATGCAGCACTGAGGTCTCTCCTGATAACAGGTGTAGTAAATCAGAATTCGATTTCGGCTGATTTTAGAGGAATATTTGTATGTTTCAAAATCAACACTTAGAAACTTTTTCAGCAAAAAGCAGGCAATGATATCCTATGGAAGGAAATTCAAGTTACTGGTAAGTACGGTTAAAATTACTTTTCAGGATTAGTACTGGGCTGAAAGATGCAGCACTGAGGTCTCTCCTGATAACAGGTGAGTAAATCAGAATTCGGATTTCGGCTGATTTTAGAGGAATATTTGTATGTTTCAAAAATCAACACTTAGAAACTTTTTCAGCAAAAAGCAGGCAATGATATCCTATGGAAGGAAATTCAAGTTACTGGTAAGTACGGTTAAAATTACTTTTCAGGATTAGTACTGGGCTGAAAGATGCAGCACTGAGGTCTCTCCTGATAACAGGTGAGTAAATCGGAATTCGTATTTCGGATGATTTTAGAAGAATATTTGCACAATGGTGAAGGGAGGGGCGGGGCCTGAGGTGACATCTGTGCAAACGCGCCCTGTGGCGCGTTTTAAGTTGAGGGATTAAGTCCCCTTGAATCATGTGGGTCCCTACGGGCCAACTAGCCCACCAGGAACCTCCAGTATGCGCTAGGGGCTGCGTTGCAGAGACGTGTAGAGAGGCCACACCCCTTTACACCTCTCTGCAACGCAGCTCTGTGGCGCTTTCTGGATGTACCTGTTGGGCTAGTTGGCCCCCAGAGACCCTCAGGATTGAAGGGGATTTAATTCCCATCTTAAAACGCGCCACGGGGCCTGTTTGCACACATGTCACCTGAAGCCCCGCCCCTCCCTTCACCACTGTGCAAACGCGCCCGTGGCGCGTTTTAAGTCGGGGGATTAAGTCCCCTTAAATCCTGAGGGTCCCTGGGGTGCAACTAGCCCACCAGCTACCTCCATTAAGCGCCACAGAGCTGCGTTGCAGAGAGGTGTAAAAAGGGCGTGGCCTCTGTACACCTCTATGCAAGGCAGCCCCTGGCGCATACTGGAGGTTCCTGGTGGGCTAGTTGGCCCCCAGGGACCCCCAGTATTGAACGGGAATTACTTCTCATCTGCAAACGTGCCAGGGGGCGCGTTTGCAGAGTGGTGAAGGAAGGGGCGGGGCCTGCGGGCCCGATCGTTTAAAAAAATAAAAAATTTTGTCCTCTGAAGGGGGCTCTGTGGCCCCCTTCCTTTTTCCAGTTTTTATGCCCTGGGGACCCCATCCCCCAGGGCCTTACCCCTTTTTTAAATTAAATATTTAAAAAAACGGGAAGGGGGCCGCGTGGCCCCCTTCCCTGGGCCTGTATTGGCCCCGGGGACCCCATCCCCGGGGCATGGCCTCGTTTTTTTTTTTTTCTTTGGAGGGGGCTGCGTGGCCCCGCTCCTCAGGCCATTTATGGCCCCGGGGACCCCATCCACCGGGGCCGGCCTTTCCGTTTTTTATTAATTTTTATTTTTTGGGGAGGGGGCCGCGTGGCCCCCCTCCCGGGCCACTACTTGCCCCGGGACCCCATCCCCCGGGCTGGCCTCTCGTTGGGACTGTGGGGGGTCCCCAAACCCCCACAGTCCCGCCGGCTCCCCGTGTCCTACGGGAGCCGGCATTGCTTTAGCACATGGGGAGCAGCTAACATGCTGCTCCCCATGTGGAAAGCAATGTGCTTTGGATATTGGAAGAGAGAGCAGGTTTCCCTGCTCTCTCTTCCAATATCCAAAGCAGTTTGCTATGGCAGGACGGGAGCCGCGAGGCTCCCGTCCTGCCATAGCAAACTACAGTGTCCCGGGGGTAGGCACCCCGGGACACTGCAGGAGCCGGCCCTGGGGGTGGCGGTCCCCAGGGCCATCAAGGGCTCCAGGACGGGGGCCGCGCGGCCCCCTCCCTTAAATTGCACAGCCCCAGGGAGGTGGTGGTCCCTCGGGCTCTGGGGGTCCGTAATGGACCCCCACATTTATTTTATAAGTGCCCCGGGAGGTGGTGGTCCTCGGGCGTGTGGGGGCTGGAGCCCCCCACACCTTATTCAAATTAAAAAAGAAGCCCCGGGGGTGGCGGTCTCGGGGCTGCGGGAGGGCAGAAGAGCCCTCCCGCACTATTTTTGCAATAAAGCCCCGGGGGTGGCGGTCCCTCGGGCTTGGGGGCCCTTTGAGGCCCCCACACATAAAATTAACCCCCCACCATGCCCCCGGGACTTGGGCCACCCGGGGCAAAATACAATCGAAGCGCGGGAGACCGCGCTTCGATTTTTTTTTTCGGCAGGATTCGCGCACCCTGAGCGCATCCTGCCGATTTTTAAAAAAATGTATTTTTTTTTGCCCATGGGGTCCTTGTGGGACCCCTGAGCAAACCTAGGGGGTCAGGGTGTTTCTACCCTGCTCCCTTTGTGCGCTTTGCGCACTTAGTTTCTGTCCCTCGGTTCTACCGAGGGATAAAATGGCTGCCAACATTTCCTGAATCGGAATGTTGACAGCCAGCTGACAGCCAATTAACATGCAGCTCGTGATCGGGAGGGTACGCGGACCCTACTCGGCCATAGATATCACTATCTTTTTACTTTTGATTTTCTCAGCAACTACTGAACGGATTTACACCATTTAACAAAAGGGTTCTTTCTGAACCAAGAACTACCTCTTTGCCAAATTTGGTGTAATTCCGTTCAGCAGTTCGGGCTGTAGCCGTGTCTAAAGTTTCCTATGGAAAATTGCATGGGGAAAACGCGCTTTGGGACCCCCTTTTTTCTCGGCCCCCGCTTGACGAATCCCCCGAGACTTTCAGGGTAGGAGCGGACCGGAGCGGGCCATAAAGTTTGAAAAATTTTGCGAAGATACGTCAACCGGCAGGAGAGTTATTTCAAATAGAATGTCGCGGATTTCCTATGGATAATAGGTTGTAACTATAACTATCTACTGGCGACCGCCAGTAGATAATATAGAGGCATGGCCTCTATATTTATTATTTTGAGGGGGGCTGCGTGTCCCCCCTCCTCTGGCCATTTTAAGGCCCCGGGGACCCCATCCCCCGGGGCCCCCCTCCCCAAAAAAGAGAAGAAAAAAAAAAAAATGGAAAGGCCGGCCCCGGGGATGGGGTCCCCGGGGCCTTAAAATGGCGAGAGGAGGGGGCCACGCTGCCCCCTCAAAATAATAAATATAGAGGCCATGCCCCAGGGGATGGGGTCCCGGGGCCAATACAGGCCCAGGGAAGGGGGGCCACGCGGCCCCCTTCCCGTTTTTTTTTTTTTTTTTGTAATTTAAAAAAAGGGGCCCAAAAAGAGAAAAAAGGAAGGGGGGCCACACAGCCCCCCTTCAGGGGACCAATTTATTTATTTATTTTTTTTAAACGATCGGGCCCGCAGGCCCCGCCCCTTCCTTCACCACTCTGCAAACGCGCCCCTGGCTGCGTTTGCAGAGGGGAACAATTCCCCTTGAATACTGGGGGTCCCTGGGAGCCAACTAGCCCACCAGGAATCTCCAGTATGCGCCAGAGGCTGCCTTGCAGAGACGTGTAGAGAGGCCACACCCTTTTACACCTCTCTGCAATGCAGCTCTGTGGCGCTTTTGGAGGTATATGGTGGGCTAGTTGGACTCCGGGGACCCTCAGGATTCAAGGGGACTTAATCCCCCAACTTAAAACGCGCCACGGGCGCGTTTGCACAGTGGTGAAGGGAGGGGCGGGGCTTCAGGTGACATGTGTGCAAACAGGCCCTGTGGCGCGTTTTAAGATGGGGAATTAAATCCTCTTCAATCCTGAGGGTCCTGGGGCCAACTAGCCCAACAGGTACATCCAGAAAGCGCCACAGAGCTGCGTTGCAGAGAGGTGTAAAGGGGTGTGGCCTCTCTACACGTCTCTGCAACGCAGCCCCTGGCGCATATTGGAGGTTCCTGGTGGGCTAGTTGGCCCCTAGGGACCCTCAGGATTCAAGGGGACTTAATCCCCCAACTTAAAACGCGCCACGGGCGCGTTTGCACAGATGTCACCTCAGGCCCCACCCCTCCCTTCACCATTGTGCAAATATTCCTCTAAAATCAGCCGAAATACGAATTCCGATTTACTCACCTGTTATAAGGAGAGACCTCAGTGCTGTATCTTTGAGCCCAGTACTGGTCCTGAAAAGTAATTTTAACCGTACTTACCAGTAACTTCAATTTCCTTCCATAGGCTAACATTGACTGGTTTCACTTGGAAATTCTTCTAAGTGTGGAGTTTTGGAACTTTAAAATATTCCTCTAAAATCAGCCGAAATACGAATTCCGATTTACTCACCTGTTATCAGGAGAGACCTCAGTGCTGCATCTTTCAGCCCAGTACTGGTCCTGAAAAGTAATTTTAACCGTACTTACCAGTAACTTGAATTTCCTTCCATAGGCTAACATTGACTGGTTTCACTTGGAAATTCTTCTAAGTGTGGAGTTTTGGAACTTTAAAATATTCCTCTAAAATCAGCCGAAATACAAATTCCGATTTACTCACCTGTTATCAGGAGAGACCTCAGTGCTGCATCTTTCAGCCCAGTACTGATCCTGAAAAGTAATTTTAACCGTACTTACCGGTAACTTGAATTTCCTTCATAGGCTAACATTGACTGGTTTCACTTGGAAATTCTTCTAAGTGTGGAGTTTTGGAACTTTAAAATATTCCTCTAAAATCTGCCGAAATACAAATTCCGATTTACTTACCTGTTATCAGGAGAGACCTCAGTGCTGCATCTTTCAGCACAGTACTGATCCTCAAAAGTAATTTTAACCGTACTTACCAGTAACTTGAATTTCCTTCCATAGGATATCACTGCCTGCTTTTGCTGAAAAAGTTTCTAAGTGTTGATTTTTGAAACATACAAATATTCCTCTAAAATCAGCCGAAATCCGAATTCTGATTTACTCACCTGTTATCAGGAGAGACCTCAGTGCTGCATCTTTCAGCCCAGTACTGGTCCTGAAAAGTAATTTTAACCGTACTTACCAGTAACTTGAATTTCCTTCCATAGGCTAACATTGACTGGTTTCACTTGGAAATTCTTCTAAGTGTGGAGTTTTGGAACTTTAAAATATTCCTCTAAAATCAGCCGAAATACGAATTCCGATTTACTCACCTGTTATCAGGAGAGACCTCAGTGCTGCATCTTTCAGCCCAGTACTGATCCTGAAAAGTAATTTTAACCGTACTTACCGGTAACTTGAATTTCCTTCATAGGCTAACATTGACTGGTTTCACTTGGAAATTCTTCTAAGTGTGGAGTTTTGGAACTTTAAAATATTCCTCTAAAATCTGCCGAAATACGAATTCCGATTTACTTACCTGTTATCAGGAGAGACCTCAGTGCTGCATCTTTCAGCCCAGTACTGATCCTCAAAAGTAATTTTAACCGTACTTACCAGTAACTTGAATTTCCTTCCATAGGATATCATTGCCTGCTTTTTGCTGAAAAAGTTTCTAAGTGTGGAGTTTTGGAACTTTAAAATATTCCTCTAAAATCAGCCGAAATACGAATTCCGATTTACTCACCTGTTATCAGGAGAGACCTCAGTGCTGCATCTTTCAGCCCAGTACTGATCCTCAAAAGTAATTTTAACCGTACTTTACCGGTAACTTGAATTTCCTTCATAGGCTAACATTGACTGGTTTTCAGCAAAAAAGTTTCAAAGTGTTGATTTTCACAAACTACAAATATTCCTTAAAAATCGCCTGTATGACTTAAACGCATTCTTTCAACTGTTTACAGGAGATGCACCAGTGCTGGATCCAGGATCCAACACTGAGTAAGAAAAAGTAACGATAACAGTTTTTACCTGCTAAGTGAATTTCCTTCCATAGGATAACATTGGTGATTCTATGAGGAAAAGTTTCTGTCAACTTTTAAAATACAATAATATTCCTTAAAAATCACGACTGTAACCAAAACGCTTTTACTCAACTGTTTACAGGAGATGTACCAGGACTGAATCTAGGATCCAGTCCTGTGGTTATTAAAGTAATCCATAAAGTAACTAATTGCATTTAACTAGAAATTCACATCGAGCTGAATGTTGCATTGTGTTTGAAAATGTGTTGCCCATTGCAACAACTGTAACTACTGTACTTAAAAGTCTATTGCCTATCTGCAAAGTATTTAAACTAAAGTAATTCATTCTGAGAAAGTATTTTTTGTAATGTAATGTATAATGTAATTACAATGTAATTTAACAAATAAATTATGTAAAAAAAATTGTTTCTAAAAATGTAGTAAATCAGTATGAAAAAAATTAATATAACAATTAATACATTTAAAAATTGTCATTTACAAAACCTTTGAAATTCACTAAAAAAAACACGTAGGTTTCAGGCACGTTATAGTTAGAAATTAGCATTTAAAAACCTTTGAAATTCACTGAAAAAACCATAGGTTTCAGACACGTTATAGTTACAAATTAGCATTTAAAAACCTTTGAAATTCACTGAAAAAACCATAGGTTTCAGACACGTTATAGTTACAAATTAGCATTTAAAAAACCTTTGAAATTCACTGAAAAAACCATAGGTTTTAGGGACAGTTATAGTTACTTGGACATTGCACTCGTACAAAACCCGTGAAATTCCCCGTTATAGTTAGTTCAGCTAACTATAACTCGCGCCTCCACAATGCACTGCTGATGACGTCACATATTACATCACTCATGACATGGTCAGTGACATCACTGATGACATCACTGATGACATCTCAAATGACATCACTGATGACATCATCCACGTGATAATCTGATGCACCTCCTCACACCCTAATATTACCTTTGATACACCCACTCTAAATTACAGACTGCCATTCGCAAAACCATAGACACTCCAACACCAATAACTACATACCCACTCACTGATTCTTAGGTCTACACACACACATCCACTCACTCACCCGTACAGTCACTCATACTTACGGTCACTCAGTACAGGACTATCATATGCACTCATACTCCTATATAGACTCTCAAACACCGCCACTCATCCATAGAGGTACTCACACACCTAGTCAGTCATGCAAATAATTAAACACACTACCATTTACTCACCTATACAGTTATACACACACCAGCTCACTTACTCATACAAATACTAGCACATTCTTACGCTCTTATACAATCACTGATACAAGCACACACTCATCCATACAGCCACTATCACAATCAGTCACTCTCGCTTATAGCTATTTATATACTCCAACACACATATATACTGCCTTTCACATATGTAGTTACTCACACATGTACCACTGGGACATACATTCACTCACTAACACACTCTTACACACACTTACCCACCCATACAGTCTATCACAGATGCACTCTTGAAACCATCCACCCAGTGAATCACCCACTCACACATCTATGCACAGAGTCGCACACACCCCTCCCACACAAACACTCAGGCACCCATACAGATACTCACACAAGCATTCAATAACTCAAATAGACACTCATGTAGCTATTCACAAACACATGCAGCTACTTACACAGCAACAGACAAACGGATACAGACATTCACCCAGTTTAGTCACTTACCCATGCATTCAGTAAGATACGTTAAATCACTCACTTATACAGTCAGTCACGCACCTACTAAATCATCCATACAGACACTTACACACCCACTCATTCTTCAATACGTCTTTTCCTATATATATTAAAAATATTTAAACTTTAGAGAAACACACAGTCACTGGATGATGTCATCAGTGATGTCATCAGTGATGTCATTTGAGATGTCATCAGTGATGTCATCAGTGATGTCACTGACCATGTCATGAGTGATGTAATATGTGACGTCATCAGCAGTGCATTGTGGGGCGCGAGTTATAGTTAGCTGAACTAACTATAACGGGGGAATTTCACGGGTTTTGTACGAGTGCAATGTCCAAGTAACTATAACTGTCCCTAAAACCTATGGTTTTTTCAGTGAATATATATATATATATATATATATATATATATATATCACAAAGAAGGTTGCCCCCCTGGAGACGCCACTCACGAATGGGTAAACACACAAATGCTGCGGGCGGCTGCAGAGTCAGCGCTTCGCCTCGCTCACTTCCATAAAACAATGATCACGCCGCACTCAGTAATCCTTTGCACTGACTGTTTTATTTGCTTCACAGCTAGTCTACTTCACCTCTACTAAAGAACACACCACCCTCATGAGATTAATGGAAAATGATAATTTAATCATCAAAGCAGTAGACAAAGGAGGAGATATAGTCCTCCAAAATAAGAATGACAACATAAAGGAAGCATACAGACAACTCAATGATGGAACCAAATATAAAAAACACAAACACAAATTTGATCATTGATTTATGAGTTTCACTTTCTGACAAGAGATCAACCAACCATTCCTACAATATACTTTCTACCGAAAATTCACAAGACCCTCTGCAATCCTCCTGGGAGACCCATTGTCTCCTCCTGTGATTCCTTATATGAAAACATCTCAGTATATGTAGATCATTATTTAGCACCCATTGTTCATTATTTAAGCTCTTACATAAGAGATACAGGAGATTTTCTTCAAATATTGCAGAAACTGCTTCAAATCCAAACTATATAATGGCAACTATAGATGCGGTGTCTTTGTATACATCAATAAAACATGAAGTCGGTCTGCAAGCATGCATCTACTTTCTCAAGCAGAGAAAAATAACAGAGCTACAGCATTCAGGGATGCTTCTAACAATGATTAAACTGTGTTTAAAAAACAACCATGATATTTATCAGCAACAATGCAGTACCGCCATTGGAATTTCCGTATCAACTAACTATGCGAACCTGACAAAGGGCTGGTGGGAGAAGGAAATAGCATGGGGAACCGAAAACCAAGAGGCATTGGAAAAGATAATCCTTTGGGTTCGGTATATAGACGATTTATTTATAATTTGGAATGGCAAGAAAGACGACTTTATGAAGTATTATAACAAATGAAATCAGAACAAAATAGGATTACTCTTCACATGCTCCACAAGCCAAACCAGTATTAACTTTTTAGATACATGTATATATATCGACAAAGGACAGATACATTCAAATTTGTTCAGGAAGGAAACTGCAACAAATAGTATACTTCATGGAAAAAGTTTTCACCCCAAGTCATTATTAAGGAGTATCCCATATGGAGAATTTATGAGAATGCATTGAAACTGCTCCAAAGATACAGATGCAAAAGAGAAAATCTTGGATAATGCATCAAGATTAAACCAGAGAGGGTACAGACAAAGAGATTTAAGAAAAATTATACAAAAAATTGAGAAGAAAGCACAAACAGAAACTTTGATCACATGCACAGAAAAGGGCAAACAAACTTCCATATCTGAAAAACAAGGTGCACCTAGATTGATATTGACATACAGTAAAGAAAGTACGAGAATCGTCAATATAATTAGGATTTTGTCTTAAGACCAAAACTTAATACAAACTTAAGACAAAATCCTATCTTTACTACTCCTAAGTGCCTTTTGTGAATACCAAAAGTCATAAAGTTAGGATTTAGTTCTCAGATTACTTTTGTGAATAGGGCCCAAGGATTCTCAAACAATAAAGACATGACCTATGCCACAGCAAAACATATGTATCTGAAAACAACGGTTCTAGCGGGAATACAATAAATCTATACTGGTAATTAAAAATGCACAATCGCGATCAATTAGGGTTAAGGATGTCAGAAAAAGAGAGCCTCGCAGACTTGGTGTTCATAATAATTCTTTTTTTATCCAAATTTTTATAATTCAAAAACAATACATACACCGACCGAGAAGAACCACAATAGTGATTATATGTCCCAAGCAAATGAAACCATCTAATACATTGTGAACAGACATGTGATATATACAGAACATGGTTTCCACAATTATTGAAAAAGACAGCGACCACAACATGAATTGATAATAATTATAGCCTCTGTGTACAATAGTCAGAGCTATTTAAAATGGTTCGCTATCAATCGAGTCGACGACGTTTCGACCCTCTTGCAATGTGGGGTCTCCTCAGGACCAAGGGGTAAGGGACAATCCCTGTGTGAGAGACGAAGGGCTGTGAACTGGTATTAATCAATTGTGGCTCAGTCACAATAGTGGGCAGGATCAACACCACACAATGTAGTGGTACCTGAGCAGGATCCTCCGCTGGATAGATAAAGTCGCGGGACCGGTAGTGCCACGGCAGGAGAATAAGGCTTTTGAAATATGCCACATAGGATGAGAACTGCTCTGGTCGTCTGCCTGGTAACAATGACTTGCAAAACATATGGCTTGATGCAAGAATAATGATTGGAAAATGATGCAATTCTTCGGATTGGACACAATCTCACAAAACGAATGAGGAGGAGACAGTACAAAGAAGCTGCGATATATTATAAGACAGAGAACCAAGGCCCCTTTGGGCCTTAATAACGATGAGGAACTGTACGTACATTTATGAGCTCATAAATCAGTACCAAAAAGACTATGGAACAGTAATAAAGAAAGTGAATAAGATCTAATTATGAAATAAGAAAATGGTAATAACATCAAAGATAAGATTCTTGACAAAATGGTACTATACCAAAAGAGAATCCTGTTGGCGTGTTTAAAAAAGCACTACCGTCATAGCACAAAGTACTAATATCAATACATGCCATCTAAAAATAATATCAAGTCCGTAATTTGCAATTTGGTACTAATCATTTATTGAAAAAAGATTGACTTGATGCGTAAATGGAATGGTAAAAATCTGAGGGTAAAGAGTTGAGAATTGTAACAAGAAATGTATGTATATTTAATTGTTGAAACGTCAATTCCGACAATGCCATATAAAAGGCAGAAGTGGGAGTGGTATATAAGTGTGTAGTAACATTACTCACCCACCGTGACAAAGGCCTTGTGAGGCTGAAACGTGTAGGTGAAGTAGACTAGCTCTGAACTAAATAAAACAGTTAGCAGAGTGCAGCGTAATCATTGTTTTAAAAATTCAATTCAGGCTAGTGGTTCGGCCTCACGTCGGCTCCCGCTGTTGTGTGTGCAGATAGAACCTCATTGTTGTATATATATATATATCACTGAAAAAACCATAGGTTTTAGGGACAGTTATAGTTAGTTGGACATTTCACTCGTACAAAACCCGTGAAATTCCCCCGTTATAGTTAGTTCAGCTAACTATAACTCGCGCCCCCGCAATGCACTGCTGATGACGTCACATATTACATCACTCATGACATGGTCAGTGACATCACTGATGACATCACTGATGACATCTCAAATGACATCACTGATGACATCATCCAGTGACTGTGTGTTTCTGTAAAGTTTAAATATGTTTAATATATATAGGGAAAGGCGTATTGAAGAATGAGTGGGTGTATAAGTGTCTGAATGGATGATTTAGTACGTGCGTGACTGACTCTACAAGTGAGTGATTAAACGTATCTTACTGAATGCATGGGTTAGTGACTAAACTGTGTGAATGTCTGTATCCGTCTGTTGGTGTGTAAGTGGATGCATGGATTTGCGAATAGCTACATGAGTGTCTATATGGGTTATTGATTGGTTCTATGAGTATCTGTATGGGTGCCTGAGTGTTTGTGTGGATGGGGTGTGTGCGACTGTGCATAGATGTGTGAGTGGGTGATTCACTGGGTGGATGGTTTCAAGAGTGCATCTGTGATAGACTGTATGGGTGGGTAAGTGTGTGTAAGAGTGTGTTAGTGAGTGAATGTATGTCCCAGTGGTACATGTGTGAGTAACTACATATGTGAAAGGCAGTATATATGTGTATTGGAGTATATAAATAGCTATAAGCGAGAGTGAGTGATTGTGATAGTGGCTGTATGGATGAGTAGACAAAGGCCTACTGGAGTGGGAAGAATATTGTTTTTAAAAAAAAGACTTTCCTAAACTCCCCGTGCTTTACCTACTCCCTAAGATCCACAAGGATATGATCAATCCCCCAGGGCGACCTATAGTATCATCTAGAGGGAGTGCCCTGGAGAACGTATCGAGATATGTAGACCATTTTTTGAAAGACCAGGCGTTCCTCCTTCCCTCGTATGTGAGAGATACTAAGGACTTTCTCACCAAAATACAGGGTGTGGTCTGGCAGGAAGGATACATAATTATCACCATGGATGTGAGTTCGTTATACACCATCATTGAACATGAGGCTGGGATTTCAGCATGTCTACAGTACCTATCTAAGAGAGCAATACAATATCTGGAACATACAGATATGATTATTGCTATGATTAGGATCTGCCTGAACAACAATTTCTTCCTTTTCAATGGCAAAATATATAGACAAACCCTCGGCACTGCCATGGGAAATTGTTTCACGCCCAGCTTTGCGAACTTGTTCCTAGGGGCATGGGAGGAAGAGCTCAGGCAAGACAGCAATCTCAAAAGTGACTTTGACAAAGTCGCTTTATGGCTGAGGTACATAGACGACCTCTTCATGATCTGGAGAGGTACGGCCAGCGAAGCAGAAGAATTCATACACAAATTGAACAATAACAATCGCAATCTAGTACTGACCAGTAACATCGGTAACAACACTGTTGAATTCTTAGACATCAAGGTTGAGATTATCAATAACACCCTACATACTAGATTGTTCAGGAAGGCAGCGGCAGGCAATAGTCTACTTCGCGCTTTGAGCAGTCATCCTGACTGGCTCAAATGGAGTATCCCTTATGGAGAATTATTGAGAGCAAAGCGCAACTGTAGTTCAGAAGACGCTTTCTCCAAAGAACAAGATATCATGCTGACCAGATTTGCTGAGAGAGGTTATCCTGGATGGGTATTATGCAGGGCAACAGAGAAGGTCAAGAACATCAGTAGAGAGACTATTCTCAACACGAATGACAGAGTAGATGAAAGTGAGAACACTACCAGAGTCATTCTGACCTACAATGGGGGATCCAAAGTAGTACAACGAATCTTAGCCAAGAACTGGGAAGTGCTGAAAAAAGATCCCATTATAGGTTCCACCATTACATCCAGACCCCAGATCACCTACAGGAAGGGACGCAGTATGAGGGACATTCTAGTACACAGTGACATCACCCAGAAAGAGGACAGGAGTTTTAACCTACAGGGATTCTTCCCATGCGGGCACTGCAAGGCGTGCCACTGCAGCCGCATGCGGAAGGAGTATCTCAATTCTAACAGCAATGGACTTATACCCATCCGACAGATCCTTACGTGTAGTTCCTCCTTTGTAATCTATGCCTTGGAATGCCCATGTAGCCTTCGCTATGTTGGCAGCACAACGCATATGGCCAAGAAACGTGTCTTGGAACACATGAGGGCCATATCCAAGAAAGATCCACACTACCCTATAGCCAAGCACTTTGAGACACATCACTACTCTGACAATACTAAACTACAGTTTTTCGTCATTGAACAAATAGTCAGCAATCACAGAGGTGGGAATCTAGATACATCATTGAGTTAGGAACACGTTATCCCAAGGGACACAACATGGACGAAGAAATAGCAATACATCTTCACGATGAATAGTAATGTCATTGCTTGTTGAGTCAATGGATGTTTAACTATGTCTGGTGATAGGAATTCATTTTATTATACTGTAATTTTAACGAAATGTCACCATTCCTTCAGCAGTCTAACTGTCGATCTTTTCTTTCTATTCACAGGAGGAAAGGAAGGGACACACTGGATGGAATCGATAGAACGAGTCCCTACCCTTTTCTTCGTGTCATCATTCTCCTGGAATGGCTGTATGCCGCAGATAAGATTCTTTATCTTTTTGTATTCTTTTTTATTCTTCATTAAGTTTTCCATACACTGTATATACACGCTGTCACTTTGGTTTTCCATGCCTCCACATACACAATTTACTGACTATGTACCCACTAGGGGTGTACCCGCAATGTGATCCTTGTTTTATTCCTGTAACCATTATCCACCATTGGATTATATGGTAAACAGTCTAAATATCTAATTTTAAATATCGAGTTGCCAAAATATCGAATTTTTTTGCCAAAATATCGACTTACAAAAATATAGGGGTGCAGAATATCGAAATGCAGGTAAGAAATATAGGGGCCCATTAGGATGGCGGGCGGAAGCACCACCGCCGTGCTGGCGGATGCAAAAAGCACCAGTTACCGTCCGCCCGCCACAGCACACACGCCCGCCCAATTAGGATGCGAAAAGACAGCCAAACACCGCCCGTACGCCAGCGACGCCGTCCGCCATCAAAGTGCGCCCGTTCACGGAGCGGCGCGGCCCAATGGAGACACAACGCCCGACGAAATCACGTACCGCCCGGCGTACAAATTACGATGCCAGAACCAAACAGTACCTCCGGCTAAGAGACACCGCACGTGAAAGCAAGGCGGAAAACCGAACTCACAGTACGGATATCAAAGAGGCGGACCCCCGAGCATGAATCCAGCACTGCAGGCCCTCCCCATGCTCTACCTGATGCAGCACCCAGGAGTCAACGCACCGCGGCGACGCATGTAGGCAGACACACAACAGGGGCACGCAAACAGCGCACACAGTGCAAGGGCGGGAAAACTGTACATGGCCCCCACCCCGACACCCCTGCGTGGACACGACACATCCACCACTGCACCCACACATGCGTACAACGCAGAGGCCAACTGCAGCGCAATGCATGCGCCGCACACAAACAACACAGGGTCACAACCAAACACCACACACACCAGCACCACCCAGAACGCACATGTCACGTGACAGCCCTGCCACAGTCATGTCCCCAACCGGCAATTCACTGTTGCCAACCTGACGTCACACAACTGACCCGAACATGTCAGTGACGTCACGCCACATTAGGACACACCCCTGTGTGCAAAACACGGCGAAGCACACAGCGGAGGCAACATCACCCATCAGAATATGGACCCCGTCGGGAAAAGGTACGCCAGTACCACACAGAAACACCGGTGCCACCCTGCACCCAATAACAAGACATGCAATACGTAACATCAAAGATACCGGGGACAGACAACAGGTGGGACCAATTATAACACAAGGCCCAACGTACAGCGGAAAAGCAGCCTGCTGCCCACACACGGGAGAGGAGACAGCACCGAATGACCTTCCATTCCCACTGTGAAACCACATCCCGACTAAACAAGCCGGAGAAAACAGTCATTGCACCAAACAAAGCCCAACACAGGCATGCAGAGGGAAGCGGCCACAGGGCAGATAGCGCATAACACCAAAGAACATTCACAACGGAAAGAAGAAATGATAACACTCCCCCATGTGGTTCACATGCAAGTTATCTGGAAGGAGTCAGACACCACTGACCTTGACCATTCAGAGAAGCATGTGGGATGAGGGCCCGTGTCCTCCGCACAAGCCAACATAACACAAGTCCTGCCTCCCTACGACCATTACAGAATTCCCAGCAACATCGGAGGTTGCACTCTGCAGACTGCACAGACAGCCGGAGCACGCCACCACAGCGCCCTGCAGCAAAATGGCACTTGCACCACACCTACCCAACTACGCCGGACAGATCAAGCTGTACAAACATAACCTGATACAGATATTGGGATGTGACAATCTGGCCTTGCTGAACGTAAGTTACCGACTAACTTACCGCATCGCATTGTTCAGCTGCGTCATCCCCGTCTTCTACTGTCGGAGGTGTCCCTTCTACTATCCTGTGGAGTTATGTCTCTCCAACCCGGCATGTCCAAGGGCGGACCTGCTACAACTATTCAACCCCCTGGACGCCCACGACAGGGCCTGTTCAGCCTATGGGGGCATGGCGTATGTGGCGACTATCGGACCCACACTGCAATGGGACCACTGTGCCTCCACACGACGGATAATGGATTACAGTTACATCGAATGCCATCCAACATGTCCCATCATGCTCCTACAAGGGACGACTCACGACCAACACCTTGACAGCCACCATCCGCTACATTGGCTGGCAACCATGTCCACCACCAATGCCATGGAAGCCCTGCTGGAAGGTATTGCATTCCTGACAACCTGTCAATTCGTCGGGCCCCGTCGCCAGACCCCCAATTGAGCAATGATGTCCCACACCGTACCCATGCTTGGCTTACGCACGGACTAGGCAGTTACCAGTACAACTACTACACCATGCAACCTGCAACTGACACCACAACAACAACTACACTGCCATGACATCTGATACTATTTGGGAAATGCACCCTGTACCTCATCACATCCAGTAACTCTGCATGAACAGGGGGAGGCAGAGGCATGGGATTTGTGTATGGCAACCACATGGACAGAACTGCACGTACAACCATGCCATGATATGGATCCTGCGCCCATGAACATATGCACCGGTCAGTGGACAGCAATCGTCCTGCTGTAGTATGTGAGAGCTGTCACCACACCTCCCTCTGAACGTCCGTGCCAGGACCTTTGCATGGACACCAAGTGCATCCACCAACAACATGAGCCCAGTGACTGTGACATGGCCAGTACCCACCACATCGCAACAACAAGTGGGACGCCTTTGCATGCACGTAAGCCCATGCCCTGATGTCACCTCCACGCACGTGTGTATGAGTAACCATAGCAGCAAACCTGTAACATGGAACTGAGATGCACTGTGCCCATGATGACAAGCGGACTGGTAGGCTAAATGTATACTGTCTGTGTCAGTCAGCAGCACCACAGTAATTAGCAAATGTACATTAGCACACCAACGGCTAAGCAGTTGTAACTCTGAAGCCCACATCCCACAGTCAACAACTAATCACTGTACCCCTACACCCTATGCTATGTGTAATCATGCTGAGTATATCCTCCACATGCACTTCGCTGCCAGTAGTGTTCACTATACTGCATCACAGAGGACATTAGTCCCAATACATGGCTTGAAGCAACAATGTGTCTCTGCTGATTCATTTCACAAGTACGAATGAGAGAGGATGAGAGTGTGTGAAGTACACGGCAGTCGTGAGATGACCATGTAGTCCACTGTCATTGGATGTCAACTTAAATGAGTAGCACAACTGTGGGAGACACACATGTGTCATGTGAAGCGGGAGTTACGCATGGCTCAGGTGGGTTGGTGTGACGGGTAGGTGCGCACATGCAATGTTGAAACACGCTGTGTTGGTAGGACTCAGGACCAGTACATTGGCGCACTCCTGGGAATCTGTAAAGACCACCTGTCTGGTGACGAATGTGAACTCGTGTGTGCACAACAGGCGGGCACACGAACAATGCCGCATCAAGTGTAGACGTCAGCCCACCCTCCGTGGACATGCCGGATACTGCTGCGCGTCCGCCAGGCCCTTGCCAAGGCACTCACATCCCCTGTCGACCTGGTGTATCCCCAACATTGTCCACTTGCACAGGCAATCCAGGGCACGGGATGGCAGTAGAGCATGGTGGGTGAGAGGTCATGGCGCGCTCATCCTTGTCACATCACGCAGGCAACACATCCACAATGTGTAGTATGGCACAAGTCAAATGGAAGTAGTGGGGGGACGCACACATCACAAGCAGCAGTGACGTCACGGAAGGTGGCTCGCACCATCCCACCCATTGACAATACACCCACACACGTTACATGCCATTGCAACAGAGAAGCCAGCGCGTGCACAAGCAGCTCCAAGCTCGCCCCAGAGAGGCCAAAGAGTGAATGTGTGGGGCCATGAGCACCAGTTGGACGCGGACTGGCCCGCTAGGGCAGCTACAGCCTCTGTGTGTTGCAGGTGGTGTATCCGGACTGCGGAGCCTGTCATGCATTGTCAATGTTGCCCGGGTCTCGAGTCGGGGCACCACGCATGTGGACGGCGTCACGCCACTAATTATACCGTGAGACAGACCACATGTACAAATGGACCCACACATACACTCCTTGGCCTCTCTGGGGCGAGCTTGGAGCTGCTTGTGCATGCGCTAGCTTCTCATGTGCAAATGCATATTGGTGTGAGCGAGGGGAGGCCATGAGGACAGTGTAAAAGATAACTGTTTGACTTCCAGTTAGTTTAAGGAATGCCCCTGATGTGGTCAGAAAAAGACATGTCTCGTGTGTATTGCAACTAGTAGATAAGCCGATGACCTACCCATGTCTTGCATGTAGCCCCGCACCTAGCCCCGCACACCCGACACAGCGAAATGAGTACCAGCACCACATACTTCCCATTCGAAGCACTGACTGGGGGTGACAACCATTGGACAGTCTTGTGTAGTCCACCCACGCGTACATGTGGGCCCTCCATGAACCATGTCACCTGCGGCAAAGTGATGTCATGGGCAATGACGGAAGTGAGCAGAGCTGTCTGCCCCACGCACAGACGGTGCATCAGCTCAACAGACCCAGCACTGAGTGCAGCAGGGGTCACATGTGCAGGGGCAGTTGTGCCTGGTGTGAATGCACATGCACATAGACAGCACATCGAGCAATGTGTAGCCTGCCCACATCTACTGTCCATTGTCAGGCTGACCTAGAAAAAGATCACAAGGCAACACATCTGTGTGGGTGTACCCACTGTGACCAACACTGCGCAACCATCAGCGTACTCGCCCTGTGCATGGCCCACCCCGCAACGAAGGTCACATTCAGTGCCACTATCCCTCACACACATCCCTATCACGAGTCATGGTGTGTCCAATCGACAGTGCAGAGTAAGCGCTCATCCGGGGGTCCTGAACAGGAGACACATGTAACCCACTAGGCAGTCTGTGTCGGCACCTACTGGCATTGTGCAGTCAATGTGCAGGCCAGGCCTGCTGGGACTGAGAAGGGCAGCATGGCCCCAGCCTGACTTCCACACGACCGACAAGTGCACTGAGACCTGCATTGCCAATTGTCTGTGTCACTGGATGTCTGACATGAAGTTGCCATGTACCACCACTCGGGTGGGACAGACAGGTCAAAGCGCCCGAGAGCTCACATACCCATGCCACCTGCAGCCAGCATGGTGTGCAGTGCATGTCTGTACTCCACAGGCTCTGACTCATAGTGCTGAGGAGCAACGACATGTGTGTCCCCCACATGCACACCCACACCCACTGCAGTTGTCTCTCACACACAACTTTCGCAAGGAATAGCCATGTGCAGTGTGCGTGGAGCACGGAATCCAGGTTCTCCAGCTCCTCGCTGGTGAGTGGACCTGGACATGTCCTCAGCGTCATCCACGTGTAGGTGTAGTGGTGGCAGCAGCAGCTGTCGTCGAGGGGTGCCAGGCTGCAGTGCCAGGTAGCTGTGGTCATGCCTGTCCCACTCACACACACATATTACCCCCTGGGGCCGTTTCAGTGGGTACAAGCTGCTGCGATTCGTGTACCATGTCTGGCAGCTGCAATTGCAGACGTTGGCCTGCTCCCAGCTGGCCATGGACGCCTACCTCCACAGTGGAACACGCAGGGTGCAACCGCGAGGGTCATTGGAGTTGGCCGTAAGGGCCTGGCCCATGCCGGGTACAGTCCGCTGATGCCATGTGCACCACACAGTATAATGTGCGCAATGCATCTGCAGGTGTGGCCATGATTTGCGTGTGGGTGCAGGTCCACAATGGACAGGGCCACAACATGCCGTGTGCATAGGCAGGGACGGCCAGTGCTCAGCCTCCACATGTATGTAGGAACATCATCATGTACACATTGGCATGGGAGCATGGGATATGCATATGCACACACATGCCATCTTTCACTATGTACATCTGCCACTTGGCACGTGCAATGTTACGTGTCACTTGTGATGTGTAGTTGCAAGCACACAGCCGTGTCGGCATGGGGCTGTCAATGTGTACACCTGTCAATGTTTCTGGAGGTGTGTTCCGTACAGTGCTGTACTTAGGGTGCAGTAGGGACATCAATGACTGTCTCATATCCCCTCGTGCCACCGGTCCCACTTGTTTTGGCCGCTCAGCCTGTGTCCATAGCGTTGTTGGTGTGTGCCCTACACACCCAGCCTCGGAAGCAGTGTGATGCACAGCAGCTAGTCATGTTGCCGTGGTGTTGCAGCTTACCGAATATGCAGTCTGTTGCCTTCAGCATGCCTTACAAGTTGTTAAGGCCTAGATCCCCATGTGCATGCTCATAGCAATGGGGTGTGTCACTGCCCATTGCTATTGGTAGGGGACCTGTGTAAGTGTATTGTGGCTGTGCTGTCCCTACTTGTCAGCCGTTCTGTCATTCAATTGCCTGCTCAGTCATTTATGTTCTGTGTATGTGAATATGCCATGTGGCGTGTTGCTTTGACATGTGTTCACTTCCATCTTTCCTAGGCGGAGACCAAACATTCATCGCCCCTACCAATTGCTGTCAGACATGGTGGATGTTGAGGTCATCCGCAAATATCGTCTGGACCGACCCACCCTGCATCGTCTATGTGTCTTGTTGGAACCCCACCTCCGTCCTCGCAGGGTGTATCCAACAGCATTCACCCCCACGGCTAAGGTGATGGCTGCACTGCATTTCTTCGCCACTGGGTCATTCCAGCACACAGTGGGCAGTGGAGGTGGGATGTCCCAACCCATGTTCAGCATGGTGCTCAGGGATGTACTGTCAGCCATGATGCTGTACAGGAACAGATACATCCGCTTCCCCAGGGCTCGTGAATTGGCGGCAGTGAAGGGTGCATTCTATGCTCTTGGACGAATCCCCCACGTCGTTGGTGCAATAGACTGCACCCATGTTGGCCTTGTTGCACCACAGGCCACCGAGCACCTCTACCGCAACCGGAAGCACACGCACTCCCTGAATGTGCAAGTGGTGTGCCTTGCGGACATGGTGATCACACACGTGTGTGCGAAATTCCCAGGATCGGCCCATGACGCGCACATCATGCGCAACAGCATCCTGCCACGTCTGATGACCAATCTGCAACCGGACCGTGGCTGGATTGTTGGTGAGTATGTGGAGTAGTGTAGCGTGCTGGCTGTGCGATGCTGTCTTGTGTCCAGTTGGAATTGCAACGGTTCTCTGTGTCCCTCACACCCAGGTGACTCTGCTTACCCGAATGGACCCTGGCTGCTCAGCCCATTACGACGTCCTGGGAGCCCAGCAGATGTACGCTACAATGAGGCACATGGGAGGACCAGACGTGTGGTTGAGCGGACCTTTGGCCTCCTCAAGTCCAGGTTCAGATGCCTGGACCGCACCGAGGGCGCACTGGCATACTCCCCACAGAAGGTGTGCCAGATAATTGTGGCTTGCTGCATGCTGCACAATCTGGCGATCCGCAAGCAGATCCCCCTAATTGTGGATGACGGAGATCAACCAGGGCCCCAGCCTGCACACCAGGACAGCTCCAGTGAAGAGGACAGTGGAGAGGATGAAGCTGTGACTGTGCGTCAGCAGCTCATCGCCCGCTACTTCACTTGACGGTGAGTGACCATGTACGACGGCTGATGTAGCTGTAGTTGTGCAGGTGTATGTGTGCTCTGTTACGGGGGCCTTTTGTTCACTGAGTGCTGTGTGTCAATGGTCCATGTCCAGGTTGGTATGCCACTGTCAGTGGCTGTAGCATTGTGCCCTGTAGCTCTGTGAGATGTGTGTGCATTGCTTGTAGTTGGTGACAAGTACTCTGTGATGAGTGTGTGACACACTCATTGAATGTACTCTTGTTCTGTTTTTCACCCCTAGGTCCCTGCAGCCTCTCCTGTCCCATCGACATGCCACACAGCAGATGCATTTCTGCTCATGGTGGCGATTGCACATCGTGGAATAAACCCAGGACACATTAAGCCGATTGTGAACAAGGTGTATTTATTAACAGCGGTGACATGTGATTGTGTGCAAGGTGATGACAAATGTGGTGCATGCTGTGACAATGAGTTGACGGTCATGGCTGCGTGATGGTCAAGGTGTACCCATGGAGTTCTATGTCCACAGTCCAACAGGCACATGCCATTCACATGGCAGTGTGGGGTAGGATCGTATTACAAGTCAATGCAGTAGGTGGTCAAGGTGGCTGGCTGACTCACTGGCGTTTGGTGCGGGCGAAGTCCTCTCTGGACACCTGTTTCTTCTTCGGACGGCCCCTTCCACGTTTGGTAGGGGGGGTGTTGATGTTCCGCTGGTGGTGGTTGAGGAGTGCTCACTCGCTGTGGACGCAGGGGAACGCGATGCTGCACGAGCCTGCGCCACAGCAGGTGGTGGCGGAGGTGGTGTTGCTGGCCTTGCTTGTGCCCTCCCCCCACCACCAGCTGGCCCATGAGGGCCGCGATTTGGGCCATATGGGCGTCCATGGACCTCAACACCGCAAGGACCTCCCGCGTGTCGCTTGCCGACCTGGCCCATTCGCCTTGGGCCTCTTCATAGGCCCCAAGGACTCTGTCGATTGGCGGCAGGGCTTGGCTCCCAGGCACAGTTGGCGTTGGCCTGACCCTGCTCCTCCTACCAGTACTGCTGCCACCGACCTGCCCACTAGCCACATTGCTCACCACGGTCCTCGCTCTGGCTCCCAGGGTGGAGCCCGACGGCCGTGCCGACCCTTGCACAGGGGCTGTGGCGAGGGATGGCATGGTGGTGGTGGTTGCGGCTGTGGTGGTGGTTGCGGCGGTGGTGGTGGCCGCAACGGCCATGGCAGCAGGGGTCTGTGACTGGTCAGCAGCCCTGGGTGATGGGTTGGTAGGCAGGAGGGGCCCTGGGGAGCGGTTGTGCCCTGCCACTCCAGATGGGCCTGCTGGGTGGTCCGTGTCCGGAGAGGTGTCCAGCTCCTCTACATCCGTGAGTCCGGGTCGGGGGCTTGCGGACTGGCTGTGCTGGCTGCTGTCACCCTCTCCAGCATCCAGCAGTTCGGCACCTGTGGGGAGGATGAGATGGGTCATTGTGTTGCACCTAGCAAAGTATGTATTGGTTGTCTGACATTCACAGTTCGTGCACTGTCGTGCACAGGTTTCCCAGTGGCGTGTGTGTGGATGTACGATGTGTGTATGCGTGGGCTAGGCAATGGGTCTGTGTGATGTGGACATGTGGCATGGGACGGATTAGCAATGCCGATGGGTGTGTGTTGCTATGCTCCTACATTTTGTGGCTCGTGTGTATGCGTGCTCCAGGACCATCGGCGATGTTGGGTTGAACGATGGTTTAGGGGGAGGGATGGTACGCTTAGGTACGCTGATGCCAGAAGGGGGTACAGCCCCCTAAACGCTCTTGGGTTGAGATATGCTTTTGGGGTACATGCTGTGGGTGATGGGTGCAGAACGTGACATGTGTTCTGGCAACGTGACAGTGCATGGACAAAGGTGTGTGTCTGTCTCACATGGCCGGAATATCTGCTGACTGTTATCATTCATGGACATCACATTGGTAGCAATGTTGTGAGTTCGTGCTTGTTGTGTGCCACACGTCGTATTGAAGATGGGCCAATTCCTTTGTGTGCGCGCTGCCCTGGTACATGTGCATCAGTGCTGTGCTCTTGGGGTGTTGACTATGTTATGTGTGTCGTTATTCGCAGTGTGACGTGCGCTTCGGTCACTGCAGGCACTTGATTTGTCATGGGCAGGTATCTTTGCATGTCTACTGTATGAGGGCCAGCTGTTCGGATGTCATACCTATCATGACATTGTGGCTGTGAGATGAGATGGATGATATGTTGAATGTGCATTGTGTGCCTGTGTGTTTCATGGGTCCGGTTGTCTTTGTGTGCAATATTGTGGTTCCAAGCTGTTACTTCTAGTACGGTCTGTCTTACGTGGGCGTTGTTGTACGATGTGTGGGTGACAGGCAGTGAGGACTACATGGACAGGACTTCGATGGTGTTGCTGATGTGTGTGATGGGTGGCACAGTACCTGCCGTGTGGGTCTGTGCTCCAGTGGGACTTGTACATGCAGACGTGGCTCCTTAGGTGTTGCTGTATCTGTGATAGGTCATGTGGGGTTTGACTCTGTCGAACATGTCCGTGTGCACATTGGTCTCATGATTGTGACTGGGAGCAGTGCTGCGTGTTCCTCTGCTACGTGTCATGTCCCATGTGTCAGTCGTAGTACAATCCTCATGCCTACAGACGCCCCGCCCTGTACAGTTTCCCACCTACAGGTTGTTTCTGAGTGCGCAATGCAATGGATGCCACATGGTACTGGGAGGGAGGGGTGCTCCACCTTGCTGGTCTGTGGTAGTGGGGGCCTGGTGGGTGTTTAACTTCAGCTGTCCCCCCTCCGACTCACTGTCTTTGTGTTCCGGCTACTTACCTGTTAATTGTCGGTCAGTGCAGCTATGGCGGACACATGGATGTGGGGTGTGCTCCACCTTGCTGGTCTGTGGTAGTGGGGGCCTGGTGGGTGTTTAACTTCAGCTGTCCCCCTCCGACTCACTGTCTTTGTGTTCCGGCTACTTACCTGTTAATTGTCTGTCAGTGCAGCTATGGCGGACACATGGATGTGGGTGTGGGGAGTGCTCATTCTGGCGCATCTGGAGTACAAGGGGACCTGGTGGTAGTTGCGGTGCTGGCTGACTGTACACATGCCCCCATGGTTTTGTTAGTTGGTAGCTTTGGGCTGAGTGTGTATGAGTGTCTGTTGCATGTGTGGGTGATGTCTTGTGTATTGTGTACTGGACATGGGGGTGTTTGTCCCTAGGAGCTATGGCATGGTGGTGGTGCATGTGAGTACATAGCGGTGTGCTGGTATACGTTTGTTTGTACTTACCAGCCTCCACTCCCCCTGGTAATCCGGTGAGGATCTCCGGATGTATGATGACTCGCACCTTCTCCTCCCACGCCTTGAAGGTCTTGAATAGCGCGGGATTCCCTCCGCCAGTCCTGGCAGCCAGCTCTCGATTTTTGCTCTCCTTCTTCTTGACCACGCTTTTGAGGTCGTTCCACCTTTTGTTAATTTCTCCTCTGTTGCGTGGAACGTTCCCGACTGCATTGACCTGGTCTACGATCCTGCTCCACAACCGGTTTCTGGTGGATAGTGGTGTCTGTTGGACCTGGTTGCCATAGATTTGTGGGTGCACCTTGACGATCTCGTCGACCATGACCGTCAGCTCGGTGGAAGTGAACTTGGGCATTCTGTGTGATGCCATGGTGTGTGTTTTGGTGTTTGTGGTGCTGGTGCGGTGTGTGGTGTGTGATGTGCAGGGGGTTTGTGGGTCAGGTGTTTGGTGGTGGTGGTGATGGGTGTGATAGGTGCGTGTCTGTGGTGTGCTGCTGTCCTTTCTGTCTCGCTGTGTTGTGTGCTTTCGTCCTCAGTTTGTAATGTTGCAGGGGGTTGTGGTCTGTGGAGGGGCTGGTTTTGTACTTACCTATGTGGGTGTGTCATGATGGTCTGTTGTTTTCAGGTGTGTTGTGGCTGGTGTTCTGGGATTTGTAGTTGATTTGTATGTCCAGGGGGGGTGTTTCAGGGATGTGTACTGTGTTTGGGTTTTTGTGCGTGGGTTGCTGTGTGGACTTGTTAGCCATGTTGTGTGTGTTTGTTTTCGTCAGCGGATGGTTTCTGTGCATGGAGGTGGCCGCCAGGGCTTCCGCCGTGTCCATTTTCGTCACTGTTGTTTGCGCTGGCGGGCGGTGTATTTGTGGATTTCCCGCGCTCATGTCGGTACGATCCTAATTTGACGGGCGGTGTCTCGGTCATCAGGGCGGGCGGTTTTGGCTTTTCGTGCGTCTTTCCGTCCGTGGCGGGCGGATGGACTTGGACTCGGACATGGGCGGGCGGTTTTTTCTGTTTATTTTCCGCCTCCGGCGGTTTTCGGTTCGCGGCATCGTAATTGCTCGGTCGGTATTCAGAGGGTGTAGGCGGGCGGATTTTCGCCACTGTGGTTGGTGGCGGATTTTTATCCGCCCGACATCGTAATGGACACCATAGTTTTTTATAATATCAAAGTTAGTAATATCGACAGTCATAATATAGTTGTAAAACGATTGATTTTTTTTTGTGTTTTAAGTGTTAGTATATGTGGTAAAAGTATATATTATGTTTGTAATGTATGTTGGAATTTTTTTAAAGTAATGATTTTTATGTTAAATTATTTTTGCGTATTTTAGTTCCATAGCTAGTTGTGGGTTTATAGGGGAATAGGGTGGGAAGTAATTTAATTATAATATATTAATTAAGAATTTTTTTGAATTAATTACTTATATGTTAATTAATTTGTGTGTAATTTTTTTCCATAGCGAGTTGTGGGTTTATAGGGGAATAGGGTGGGAAGTAATTTAATTTAAATCCATTAATTAATAAATTAATTAATTAATAATGTTGTATTTAATAATTTATATTGTTAATTGTGTTAATTAATTAACTAATAATGAATTATAAATTGATTCATAATAATTAATAAATTATTGGTAATTATGTTTAATGTGTATTTTTTTATTAATTAATTATTAATTTGATATTCATTATTAATCATGAATTTGTTAATATGTTAATTGTGTATTTTTTAGGAGTGGGTTGTGGGTTTATAGGGGAATAGGGTGGGAAGTAATTTACTTGTAATGAAGTAATTATTAGTTTTTATTTATTGGTATTGATAATTAATTTATTGTTAATTAATTATTAATTGGTAAATAATTTTTATTAATTGATTAATTGATAATTATATTAATTGTATTAATTATTATTGGAGTGCGTTGTGGGTTTATGGGAGAAGAGGGTGGGAAGTTATTTAATTGTAATGAAGTAATTATTAATTTTTATTTTGGGTATTGATAATTAATTTATTGTTAATTAATTATCTGGTAATTTGTTATATTAATTATTATTTATTGGTATTGATAATTAATTTATTGCTAATTAATTATTAATTTGTAATTAATTTATATTGATTGATTAATTGATAATTATATTAATTATGAGAAATGTTATGTGGAGTTGGTTGTGTGTTTATTGGGGAATAGGGTGGGAAGTAATTTAATGTTATTAAAGAAATTATTAATTTTTATTTATTGGAATTTTCAATTCATTTATTGTTAATTTATTAATAATTCATTATTTAATTACAAAAATTATTTAATTTATAAGTATGTTATTTTTAACTCCTACGCTATCCAACGCTTTCTCTACTGTTGCATTCTTTGGAGTGGGATTAGTAATTTTTACCCCTATGCTATCCAACACTTTCCCTACTGTTGCACTCTCTGGACTTGGAATAGTAATTTTTACTCCTACGCTATCCAACACTTTCCCTACTGTTGCACTCTTTGGAGTGGGAACAGTAATTTTTACCCCTACGCTATCCAACACTTTCCCTACTGTTGCACTATTTGGAGTGGTAATAGTAATTTTTACCCTCCCGCTATCCAAAACTTTCCCTACTGTTCCATTCGCTGGAGTGGAAATAGTAATTTTACCCTCCCGCTATCCAACACTTTCTCTACTGTTACACTTGGTGGAGTGGGAATAGTATATTATTCCCACCCGCTATCCAACACTTTCCCTACTGTTGCACTCACTGGAGTGGGAATAGTAATTTTTACCCACCCGCTATCCAACACTTTCCCTACTGTTGCACTCACTGGAGTGGGAATAGTAATTTTTACCCTCCCGCTATCCAACACTTTCCCTACTGTTACACCTATTGGAGTGTGAATAGTAATTTTTACTCACCCGCTATCCAACACTTTCCCTACTGTTGCACTGACTGGAGTGGGAATAGTAATTTTTACCCACCCGCTATCTAACACTTTCCCTACTGTTGTACTTGCTGGAGTGGGAATAGTAATTTTTACCCACCCGCTATCTAACACTTTCCCTACTGTACCACTCGCTGGAGTGGAAATAGTAATTTTATCCCCTACGCTATGCAACGTTTTCAGTATTGTTATATTTTATGTAGTGTAAAATATTATTTTAAAAAAAATATTTATTTTAATGTTTTAACTTATTATATATAATTTATTTTTATATTTATATTATAGGTTTATTTATATATATATGTAATTATAGTTTAAACTATGTTTTTAACATTTTTTAATTAAAAATATTAATTATTTTTTAATATTATTAAGTTAATATATATAAAAAATGCATGTTTATTATTTTTTTACATTACATTTATTATTTATTCATTTTAACCTTTTTTAATCATTTTTAAGTATGTTTTACTTAATTATATTTATTATTTCATTAATTTTATATTACATTTAAGACATTTAAAAAAGTCGATATTTTAGCAAACTATGGGGTCTATTACGATGGCGGTCGGTAGTCCACCACCGGGTCGGCGGTGGTGCCCGCCGCACTGGCGGTGGACATCCAACCGTGATCGAAAGCCAGAAATCCGCCGGTCAAATTAGGATGGCGGTGGTGACAGCGGTGGTGGGAAATTCCGACCGCCGCTTTTCGGTGGGTTGCCATCCGCACTCCTGCCTGGCGGACGGAGCAGGACCAGGATAATGGTGGTGGTGCAGAGCAGGCTCTGCCGGCAGGATTATGATGCCGGCGGTAGCCAGCCTTTCCTCAGCGGTCAGACTGCCATTAAAAGGCATGCAGTGTTTGTCTTCCGGGGGCCCGTTGCGGGCCCCCAATGTGTTGGGGGGGTGTGGGTCCCCCCCTACATTTCCCTGTACCAGGTGGCAGGCACTGTGCAGTGCCTGCCACGCAGTGCAGGGAAATGCAGGACATGCTCCTTTTGACATTGCGGCGGTGCTGCGTGCATCAGCAACCGCCGCAATGTTAAAGCCCACGATCCAACCGCAGCGGTCGGATTTCGAGCAAGGAACATCGTAATACGACTGGTGGTTATGTCGCGGGCCTTGCGGGCGGTCTTTTACCGTTACCATGGCGGTCAGGGAGGTTTTCCGACCGCCATCATAATAGGCCCCTATATTATTAACAATGATATTTAGGATTCAATATTTTTGTACTTACCTGTTTGTAGATAGGAAGTCGATATTCTGTCACTCGATATTTTTACCTCGATATTGTGGCAGGTCAATATTCTTCTGCTCGATATTCTGTCAGTGATCCGGACTATATGTGACCACATTAGATGATGTCCCCGATTTAACCCACTTGGGGTATACACGCAACCTTGTGACCACGTTTGACCCCACTAGAATGAGGTCTTGCAGAAATGCACTTGCGCATGAGCCTGGGACATTACAAAATGGCGACCGTTTTCGGTTGGACAATTTTACACCCAGGGGACCGGCTTACGGTATTTATATTGTTTCATATATTTACAGGACTAGCACGATATGTTAATACACAAGACAGTGTAACCATATGCCATGATATGTAAGAAACTATCGATGTATATGCATTTTTACAAGGATGTATCATGTTACAAAATGGCGACCGTAATAACGGGAGACTTTTACTGAACCAATTGGTCTGAACAGGTCTTTTGTCAGTTTCTATTTGCAAGTATGTAACAAGGCTTCTCTTACCGTGCACTGTGTGTGATCAAGCCGCTAGGCGAAACGCGTCACGTTGATTTATGATGGAATAAATCATTGCTTTCCTGATCCTGTCTTATGTTTCTGAGAGCGCGAGTGATTGTCTTTGCTGCACTTATTTGGATTATCAGCTGCTCCGCCGACTCTTGCGCCACCTTCCACGGGACTCCGGCTTCCAGCAGGAGCACTTCTTCGATTGGATATATATATATATATTGTTGTGTCCTTCATGTGAATTTTAACCCACTAGGGTTTTATGTTTTCTTGCATATTTTGCACAACATTGTTGCACTTACAGCTGGGTCTATTTTCATCTGTTCCGGTTTTCATGAGCTTTGTGATTCCTGGGATCTTTGAGGTGAAACTTTCGACATATATATATATATATATATATATATATATATATATATATATAGCTTCACTCCGTGTACCACCGGATTCTGCTCCAAACACGGACACAGACCCAGACTTTCAGTTGCTTTATTTTATTGTTGCTGTGCCGCCATAACATTTCAGCTCCTATGAGCCTTGATCACATGACACAGAAAGAACAAATGCGGACGAATTTAAAGTGACAGGTGCGTGAACTAATTGCAATCACGTGATAGTTAAAATTCATAGACATAGAAGTAGCACCAAGACAAAAAAGTGATGGTAATATTACATATTGCCTCCTACTTAGCATACATTGTTATACCGAAGGTATACATGTAATTTCTCGTTAGCGTTGTTATTTTGGTGTAATACCTCACTTTATACAATTTACTACAAAATCATAAATTTCGCGAGTTTAAAATTCACTCCATCAATAAAATATTGTAATTTGTCATTGTATAAAAATTTGTTACGTTTTACCCAAATGCAATAAATAACCTTAATGTTTATAAGAGGTATGTAAGATAATTATAAAAAAGTCTATGTTATCCTAAAGTGCCAGTGCAATTAACAAAAGTGTATAAATAGATGTGTTAAAATCATTGAACTCCTTGTTAATCTCCTATGTGTGCTAAAATAGATATCAATACCTGAATCAAATGCAGAGCATAGTATATGGTGGCCATATGGATAAAAATAAATATAAATAAATATAAATATATACATATATATATATATTCACTGAAAAAACCAGAGGTTTCAGGGACATTATAGTTAGAAATTAGCATTTAAAAAACCTCAGAAATTCACTGAAAAAACCACAGGTTTCAGGGACGTTATAGTTAGTTGGACATTTCACTTGTACAAAACCAGAGAAATTTGGCCGTTATAGTTAGTTGAGCTAACTATAACTTGTGCCCCCGCAATGCACTGCTGATGACGTCACATATTACATCACTCATGACATGGTCAGTGACATCACTGATGACATCACTTTTTGCAAAGAATGAACGAGTTGTGTGTAAAACACCAAATGCACACCCTACTCCCAATTCACAATGGAGGCAGAAATTTAGAATACAAAACTTTATCGAAAATAATTAAAAGCCCCTGTTGAAAATAATGTTCTACGGCAAAAAGTGTGGGTGTTTTTTCGCCTTCTGCTTCTTTGATGCAGGCATGGTGTGCCTTCTGTTCCCCTACACATGCTGACCACGGGATATTTTTTTGCTTCAGACACGAAAAGAATGCAGCAGTTCTTAATGTGCGTAATATCTATATAGTTACACATATATGTAGGCCATGGTTTCTTCGAAATGATTAACAATCTTAGCATATGAAGGGGTTCTATGGAACTATATGGTATACTAGTAGATGTAATGTCCCCTCAAGCAGCTGCTAGTGTGCGGCGTGAGGTGATGCGCCGATAATGCAGGTGTATTGCCATGTGACGCGTATCACACGGTGCGTGCCAACAAAGGGGGCTGCTCGTGGAAAATCAGTGAGTTTAGGTGCGGTCGAAACTACCGCGAGTTTGGGGGAAAAAAAACCCAACATCCACAGAATAGTGAAAGCAGTATCCGCAGAGTAGTACAAGGAGTCAGAAATACAGGGGGTAATACAAATTGGATAGCTGCTCTGTAAGTTAAAGAGGGAGTTTGTGCCTAACATGTCAATAAATTATTGCACAAAACATGGGGTAGAGTCGACTTCATCATTGCATATAACATTTAGCTAAACCATGGGCTGTCTTCATTTAACCCCTTGCGTGCGCTGCGAATTTTCGCGATGTGCGGGGGTTTCTATTAGTGGGCGGGATTCGGACGGCCCCCGGCCGTCGTGCGCACACGCCCAGCGTGACGCATGACGGCCGGGGGCCGTCGTGAGCACCGAAGGGGTTAATATTTAAATGTTTAATGTATTGAGCCATAAAAGGGGCATTCTATATATAATAAATGCCCTTTAAGGCTTAGTGTGCAACATAAATTATTTTTTTTTTAAAAAGAAGAAAACAGGACGCAACCAGGGCTAGTTCCCAAGTTTCAGATGAAGAGCAGTATATATATATATATATAAAATTCACTGAAAAAACCATAGGTTTTAGGGACAGTTATAGTTACTTGGACATTGCACTCGTACAAAACCCGTGAAATTCCCCCGTTATAGTTAGTTCAGCTAACTATAACTCGCGCCCCGCAATGCACTGCTGATGACGTCACATATTACATCACTCATGACATGGTCAGTGACATCACTGATGACATCACTGATGACATCTCAAATGACATCACTGATGACATCACTGATGACATCATCCAGTGACTGTGTGTTTCTGTAAAGTTTAAATATTTTTAATATATATAGGAAAAGACGTATTGAAGAATGAGTGGGTGTGTAAGTGTCTGTATGGATGATTTAGTAGGTGCGTGACTGACTCTATAAGTGAGTGATTTAACGTATCTTACTGAATGCATGGGTTAGTGACTAAACTGGATGAATGTCTGTATCCGTCTGTCTGTTGCTGTGTAAGTGGCTGCATGTGTTTGTGAATAGCTACATGAGTGTCTATATGAGTTATTGAATGCTTGTCTGAGTATCTGTATGGGTGCCTGAGTGTTTGTGTGGGAGGGGTGTGTGCAACTCTGTGCATAGATGTGTGAGTGGGTGATTCACTGGGTGGATGGTTTCAAGAGTGCATCTGTGATAGACTGTATGGGTGGGTAAGTGTGTGTAAGAGTGTGTTAGTGAGTGAATGTATGTCCCAGTGGTACATGTGTGAGTAACTACATATGTGAAAGGCAGTATATATGTGTGTTGGAGTATATAAATAGCTATAAGCAAGAGTGAGTGATTGTGATAGTGGCTGTATGGATGAGTGTGTGCTTGTATCAGTGATTGTATAAGAGCGTAACAATGTGCTACTATTTGTATGAGTAAGTGAGCTGGTGTGTGTATAACTGTATAGGTGAGTAAATGGCAGTGTGTTTAATTATTTGCATGACTGACTAGGTGTGTGAGTATCTCTATGGATGAGTGGCGTTGTTTGAGTGTCTATATAGGAGTAAGAGTGCATATGATAGTCCTGTACTGAGTGACCGTAAGTATGAGTGACTGTACGGGTGAGTGAGTGGATGTGTGTGTGTAGACCTAAGAATCAGTGAGTGGGTATGTAGTTATTGGTGTTGGAGTGTCTATGGTTTTGCGAATGGCAGTCTGTAATTTAGAGTGGGTGTATCAAAGGTTATATTAGGGTGTGAGGAGGTGCATCAGATTATCACGTGGATAATGTCATCAGTGATGTCATTTGAGATGTCATCAGTGATGTCATCAGTGATGTCACTGACCATGTCATGAGTGATGTAATATGTGACGTCATCAGCAGTGCATTGCGGGGGCGCGAGTTATAGTTAGCTGAACTAACTATAACGGGGAATTTCACGGGTTTTGTACGAGTGCAATGTCCAAGTAACTATAACTGTCCCTAAAACCTATGGTTTTTTCAGTGAATTTCAAAGGTTTTTTAAATGCTAATTTGTAACTATAACGTGTCTGAAACCTATGGTTTTTTCAGTGAATTTCAAAGGTTTTTTAAATGCTAATTTGTAACTATAACGTGTCTGAAACCTATGGTTTTTTCAGTGAATTTCAAAGGTTTTTTAAATGCTAATTTCTAACTATAACGTGCCTGAAACCTACGGTTTTTTCAGTGAATTTCAAAGGTTTTGTAAATGACAATTTTTAAATGTATTAATTATTATATTAATTTTTTTCATACTGATTTACTACATTTTTAGAAACAATTTTTTTTACATATTTTATTTTTAAATTACATTGTAATTACATTATACATTACATTACAAAAAATACTTTCTCAGAATGAATTACTTTAGTTTAAATACTTTGCAGATAGGCAATAGACTTTTAAGTACAGTAGTTACAGTTGTTGCAATGGGCAACACATTTTCAAACACAATGCAACATTCAGCTCAATGTGAATTTCTAGTTAAATGCAATTAGTTACTTTATGGATTACTTTTGTAACCACAGGACTGGATCCTAGATTCAGTCCTGGTACATCTCCTGTAAACAGTTGAGTAAAAGCGTTTTGGTTACAGTCGTGATTTTTAAGGAATATTATTGTATTTTAAAAGTTGACACTTAGAAACTTTTTCTCATAGAATCACCAATGTTATCCTAAGGAAGGAAATTCACTTAGCAGGTAAAAACTGTTATCGTTACTTTTTCTTACTCAGTGTTGGATCCTGGATCCAGCACTGGTGCATCTCCTGTAAACAGTTGAAAGAATGCGTTTAAGTCATACAGGCGATTTTTAAGGAATATTTGTAGTTTGTGAAAATCAACACTTTGAAACTTTTTGCTGAAAACCAGTCAATCTTAGCCTATGAAGGAAATTCAAGTTACCGGTAAGTACGGTTAAAATTACTTTTGAGGATCAGTACTGGGCTGAAAGATGCAGCACTGAGGTCTCTCCTGATAACAGGTGAGTAAATCGGAATTCGTATTTCGGCTGATTTTAGAGGAATATTTTAAAGTTCCAAAACTCCACACTTAGAAGAATTTCCAAGTGAAACCAGTCAATGTTAGCCTATGGAAGGAAATTCAAGTTACTGGTAAGTACGGTTAAAATTACTTTTCAGGACCAGTACTGGGCTGAAAGATGCAGCACTGAGGTCTCTCCTGATAACAGGTGAGTAAATCAGAATTCAGATTTCGGCTGATTTTAGAGGAATATTTGTATGTTTCAAAAATCAACACTTAGAAACTTTTCAGCAAAAAGCAGGCAATGATATCCTATGGAAGGAAATTCAAGTTACTGGTAAGTACGGTTAAAATTACTTTTGAGGATCAGTACTGGGCTGAAAGATGCAGCACTGAGGTCTCTCCTGATAACAGGTGAGTAAATCGGAATTCGTATTTTGGCTGATTTTAGAGGAAAATTTTAAAGTTCCAAAACTCCACACTTAGAAGAATTTCCAAGTGAAACCAGTCAATGTTAGCCTATGAAGGAAATTCAAGTTACCGGTAAGTACGGTTAAAATTACTTTTCAGGATCAGTACTGGGCTGAAAGATGCAGCACTGAGGTCTCTCCTGATAACAGGTGAGTAAATCGGAATTCCTATTTCGGCTGATTTTAGAGGAATATTTTAAAGTTCCAAAACTCCACACTTAGAAGAATTTCCAAGTGAAACCAGTCAATGTTAGCCTATGAAGGAAATTCAAGTTACCGGTAAGTACGGTTAAAATTACTTTTCAGGACCAGTACTGGGCTGAAAGATGCAGCACTGAGGTCTCTCCTGATAACAGGTGAGTAAATCGGAATTCGTATTTCGGCTGATTTTAGAGGAATATTTTAAAGTTCCAAAACTCCACACTTAGAAGAATTTCCAAGTGAAACCAGTCAATGTTAGCCTATGGAAGGAAATTCAAGTTACTGGTAAGTACGGTTAAAATTACTTTTCAGGACCAGTACTGGGCTGAAAGATACAGCACTGAGGTCTCTCCTTATAACAGGTGAGTAAATCGGAATTCGTATTTCGGCTGATTTTACAGGAATATTTGTATGTTTCAAAAATCAACACTTAGAAACTTTTTCAGCAAAAAGCAGGCAATGATATCCTATGGAAAGAAATTCAAGTTACTGGTAAGTACGGTTAAAATTACTTTTGAGGATCAGTACTGGGCTGAAAGATGCAGCACTGAGGTCTCTCCTGATAACAGGTGAGTAAATCGGAATTCGTATTTCGGCTGATTTTAGAGGAATATTTTAAAGTTCCAAAACTCCACACTTAGAAGAATTTCCAAGTGAAACCAGTCAATGTTAGCCTATGAAGGAAATTCAAGTTACCGGTAAGTACAGTTAAAATTACTTTTCAGGACCAGTACTGGGCTGAAAGATGCAGCACTGAGGTCTCTCCTGATAACAGGTGAGTAAATCGGAATTCGTATTTCGGCTGATTTTAGAGGAATATTTTAAAGTTCCAAAACTCCACACTTAGAAGAATTTCCAAGTGAAACCAGTCAATGTTAGCCTATGGAAGGAAATTCAAGTTACTGGTAAGTATGGTTAGAATTACTTTTCAGGACCAGTACTGGGCTGAAAGATACAGCACTGAGGTCTCTCCTGATAACAGGTGAGTAAATCGGAATTCGTATTTCGGCTGATTTTAGAGGAATATTTGCACAATGGTGAAGGGAGGGGCGGGGCCTGAGGTGACATCTGTGCAAACGCGCCCCGTTGCGCGTTTTAAGTTGGGGGATTAAGTCCCCTTGAATCCTGAGGGTCCCTAGGGGCCAACTAGCCCACCAGGAACCTCCAATATGCGCCAGGGGGCTGCGTTGCAGAGACGTGTAGAGAGGCCACACCCCTTTTTACACCTCTCTGCAACGCAGCTCTGTGGCGCTTTCTGGATGTACCTGTTGGGCTAGTTGGCCCCCAGGGACCCTCAGGATTGAAGGGATTTAATTCCTCATCTTAAAACGCGCCACGGGGCCTGTTTGCACACATGTCACCTGAAGCCCCGCCCCTCCCTTCACCACTGTGCAAACGCGCCCCGTGGCGTGTTTTAAGTTGGGGATTAAGTCCCCTTGAATCCTGAGGGTCCCCGGAGTCCAACTAGCCCACCATATACCTCCAAAAGCGCCACAGAGCTGCGTTGCAGAGAGGTGTAAAAGGGGTGTGGCCTCTCTACACGTCTCTGCAACGCAGCCCCTGGCGCATATTGGAGGTTCCTGGTGGGCTAGTTGGCCCCCAGGGACCCCCAGTATTCAAGGGGAATTCGTTCCCTCTCTGCAAACGCGCCAGGGGCGCGTTTGCAGAGTGGTGAAGGAAGGGGCGGGGCCTGCGGGCCCGATCGTTTAAAAAAAAAAAAAAAAATGTTGTCCCCTGAAGGGGGCTGTGTAGCCCCCTTCCTTTTTCCTGTTTTTATGCCCTGGGGACCCCATCCCCCAGGGCCTTACTCCTTTTTTTAAAATTTTAATTAAAAAAAAAAATTGGGAAGGGGGCCGCGTGGCCCCCTTCCCTGGGCCTGTATTGGCCCCGGGGACCCCATCCCCGGGGCATGGCCTTTATTTTTATTCTTTGGAGGGGGCTGCGTGGCCCCCTCCTCTGGCCATTTAAGGCCCCGGGGACCCCATCCCCATGGGCCGGCCTTTCCATTTTTTTTAATTTTTTTAATTTTTCTTTTTTTGGGGAGGGGGCCGCGTGGCCCCCTCCTGGGCCACTACTTGCCCCGGGGACCCCATCCCCCGGGGCTGGCCCTCTCCGTTGGGGACTGTGGGGGGTCCCCAATACCCCCAAAGTCCCGCCGGCTCCCCACGTCCCTTGGGAGCCGGCATTGCTTTTCCACATGGGGAGCAGCTGACATGCTGCTCCCCATGTGGAAAAGCAATGTGCTTGGATATTGGAAGAGAGAGCAGGTTTCCCTGCTCTCTCTTCCAATATCCAAAGCAGTTTGCTATGGCAGGACGGGAGCCGCGAGGCTCCCGTCCTGCCATAGCAACTACAGTGTCCCGGGGTAGGCACCCCGGGACACTGCAGGAGCCGGCCCTGGGGGTGGCGGTCCCCAGGGCCATCAAGGGCTCCAGGAGGGGGCCGCGCAGCCCCCTCCCTACATCAGCACAGCCCCGGGGAGGTGGTGGTCCCCGGGGCTTCGGGGGTCCAAAACGGACCCCCATTTTAATTTGTTAGTGCCTCGGGCGTGTGGGGGCTGGAGCCCCCCACACAGGTTGTTAAATTAATAAAAAAAAGCCCCGGGAGGTGGTGGTCCCCGGGGCTGCGAGAGGGCTCAGAGCCCTCCCGCACCATTTTTTTAAAAAGCCCCGGGGGTGGCGGTCCCCGGGGCTTGGGGGCCCTTTGAGGCCCCCACACATTAAATTATCCCCCCCACCATGCCCCCGGGACTTGGGCCACCCGGGGGCCAGTGACTATCGAAGCGCGGGAGACCGCGCTTCGATTTCTTTTTCGGCAGGATTCGCGCACCCTGAGCGCATCCTGCCGTTTTTTTTTTTAAATGCTTTTTTTGCCCAGGGGGTCCTTGTGGGACCCCCTGAGCAGGCCTAGGGGTTAGGGTGTTTCTACCCTGCCCCCTTTGTGCGTTTGCGCACTTGTTTCTTTTTTTTCTCGGCGGGATCCGCGCACCCTAAGCGCATCCCGCCGATTTAAAAAAACAAAAATCTTTTTCTGCCCAGGGGTCCTTGTGGGACCCCTGAGCAGACCTAGGGGGTCAGGGTGTTTCTACCCTGCCCCCTTTTGCGCTTTGCGCACTTGTTTCTGTCCCTTGGTTCTACCGAGGGACAAAATGGCTGCCAACACTTCTTGATTTGGAGTGTTGACAGCCAATTAGCATGCAGCTCGTGATCGGGAGGGTACGCGGATCCGACGCGCCCATAGATATATATGTGATTTTAATTGTGAATTTCTCAGGAACTACTGAACGGATTTACACCATTTTAGCAAAAGGCACCAGTCTGAACCAAGGGCTACCTCTTTGCCAAATTTGGGGTAATTCCGTTCAGCAGTTCGGGCTGTAGCTGCGACTAAAGGTTCCTATGGAAAAATGAATGGGGAAAACGTGTTTTGGGACCCCCTTTTTCTCGGCCCCCGCTTGACGTATCACCCCGAGACTTTCAGGGTAGGAGCGGACCGGAGCGCCCCAACAAGTTGGAAGCTTTCGCGAAGATTCGTCAACCGGCGCCAACGTTATTGCAAATAGAATGTCGCGGATTTCCTATGGATAATAGGTCCTAACTATAACTATCTACTGGCGACCGCCAGTAGATAATATATATATATATACATATATATATATATATATATATATATATATATATATATATATATATATATATTCGTGGAATACTTATATGAGCACATGCCTTATGGAAACAGCAAACAAAAGCACCCCCCACTGGAGGAAATTAAAGTATCACTGCCGGTTGGACCACATGTCCCAGAATGCAAGCATAAAATGTATCCATTGGAGGATCAAGATTTAAATTAGGACATTAGGCTGCGGACACCAGCGATGTGTATGGTGCAGGTTTACCTTTGCTAAAGGTCTTTGGAGACCGAAACGCGTCAGGTCTGCCATGCTGTTCACCAATCAAGAAATAAAGATCTATAAACAGCAAGTAATATTGCCTCTCACGGACAGCCTCAGCACCCTATATTGAGTAAATTCAATTGGGTTTAATCACTCATTACTCTGTTGTTCTTCTTCACTTCAGGATTGGGGCACTAGACCCGATATTCATGACTTTTTTGGTACATATTAGCTGTACATACATAGGCGGCATTTATAAGCAGCACACATATATACTATCCACCTGCAATCTATCCTAGCAACATTTTTATATTTGCTTCGCACAAACAAAACACTAGTCAACAAATACAAATAAACATTATGTACTCTGCTTTAGTTGTGGTCTTTTTGTCTTGATATTTTAACAATTTAGCACCATTATCATTTATGTGTATTGAAACATGTATTTTCTTTATGTCTATGTTATTACAAGTCATCTGTACCTTTAAATAAACTTGTAATGGAGGCGGAGGTCATGTGTCCAAGACCACGGACGTGGTCAAAACGCGTCATCCTTGTCTGCAACTGTAAAATAAACTTACCTGCAAACTTGACCGTGTGGGCTCGAGCAATCTTTTCCCTGGATTTCTACTCCGTTGGAAATATCTCGGCAGCGGCGGCCGCCAATGAAGCCCCGGCTCGCAAGGAAGGGTATTCCGTTTTCCGCCACTTCCCGATTGGACTCCTTGTCATCAGGAATACCCCCCGGTTGGACCATGGTGTATGCGGCAAAGTACGGGAACACTGTGATCGTCATCGCATCTGCTGGAAAGCACAATCGAGCCGACGGAAACATAGGTGAGGTAACTATGCGCCCTGGTGTGCAGATTCCCTTCCCCGATCCCCATCCAGCTTGAGAATACAGCGAGGGAGACGCGGCGTGCGCCGGCACCTCCGCTCAATTCCCCACGGTAAAATATGCCGCAAACACAACCAATCAGAGCCTATGTGAACCAGCGGGTTCCAAACGTAAGATCAAGTATCGGAGCAGGAGTGCGAATCATGCACTGAGAGTGACATTACAATTAAACATGGCAGACGAGTTTATTAAGGGACGTGAGGCATCGGCCAAGGCAATCTTCAGCAAAACTCAATCAGAAATGTTACCGTCTGGGAGCGCAAGAGCTGAAACGACAATAACAAATTTAAGACAGACAGGCAACACTTTAGAGCATCTGAGGAGAAAGGAGATCAGCAGGTGGTGGGAGGCGACCTCACTAGAAAATTATCTGGAAGTTAACAGGATACCCAGGGGCCTTCGAATTTTCACTACCCCAACATTGTCAATACCTAAACCGCAAGTACTTAAAGACTGGGTTGATAATACGACAGCCTGTTCCAGAAGAATGCTGGAAATTCTGGTAGCCAATGCCTGGGACGAACAACGGGTTCTTCTGGCACAAATACAGGATATAATGGGCGATTTAAAAAAGGAAGTTGGTCAGAAAGAAATAGAAAAAATTGTGAAATCTGTGGATGAAAAGTTTTTGAAAAGGATGTTATCGCCAGAAAGCAGCATAAATTTGTACGCGATGAGAGGGACTATATGTCAGGTCGTATCCTGACCTTTGCCAGAAAATATGATAAAGTGAGATCGGAGATCACTAAAGATAAAGCCTGAGAACTCCTGGAAACAAGCAAAGAGGGATCTACAACTGATCTGAGTTCAGACCAAGAATCGGTGGACAGTCTGGCATCAAGCTGCACTGAACAACAGGTTTTTTCCAAAGAACTACGTCTTCTGCAGATGGAAAGAGAACAAGCAAACAGGGGGAGGCCAAAAGGGAAAAGACAAGAAAACGCAAACAAAATTTCAAACGCAACATCAGGCGCAGAAAATTTAAGAACAACTGGTATGGGAACGAGAGGCCAGAACAAAGAACCAATAATGGAGGACACTACACTGAGATTAACGGTAATGAATTTGACTGATAAAGAGCTTACTACTGATGAAATAAGTGTCTTAGAATTAGGTCTGTTGTTTTGTCCAGAAATAGATATAGAGTATGCACAGACACGAGTAGACCTATATAAATTTGAGAGAAAACTCAAACTATGTAAAATGCATGCCTCTAAAAAAAACGTCAAAGGGACTATGACTATACCTGATGATAATGAGGACATAGGATTAGCCATTGATGACATTCCTGCACTCCAAACTCTGACAACCCTTGAACATCAGGGATCACAAGTCTCTGTAAGCGATTCTCTTGACTCCTTTAATCCCTCACACACCAACAGCATATCTGTTCTCCTAGGAATCAACACCGGTGAGGCTGCCCTCACCGAATTTAGAGCTAAATCCCGGTATGTTCCCACACCCGTTAAAGACAGTATTGACATCTTTAGCGACATAGTAGCCCAAGACCTCCTTAAACTCCTGAAAGATAACCCGAGGAGCAACAATATGACTAAAACCCAATGGGAAGCAGTGAGCAATTTACAGAAAGACCAGGATCTGGTTATCAAACCCTCCGATAAAGGAGGTAACGCGGTCCTCATGTCTAGGGCCATGTACACAAATGAGGCACAACGCCAGCTTAGTGACCAGACATGCTATGGGAGGGTGGACAGAAAATACCTTGTAGATCTGAAGAACACTTATCACAACAAACTTCAGACATGGCATGAACGGGGTCTTTTAACTTGGGATGAGAAACAGTTTCTCAAGAACGAGAATCCTACCACACCCACACTATATCTCCTCCCAAAGATCCACAAGAATGCCACTAATCCACTTGGGAGACACATTGTATCCTCTTAGGACAGCCTCATGGAGAACACAAGTAGATATGTTGACCATTTCTTATTTCCCTTTGTTGAAAATCTCACGTCCTGTGTGAGGGACCCTACGGATTTCCTACAAAAGACCAAAGATGTCATTCTTGGGGACAAAGATTGGTTGGTATGCTTAGATGTAGAGGCGCTCTATACGAGCATCAGGCATGATGATGGGTTGAAAGCTTGCCAATTCTTTCTTAAAAAACGTAATGGCTGAATTGTTGGAGCATACACTGATGTTATTGGATATGATTACAACATGCCTCAAAGAAAATGTTTTTGTCTTAGAAAATGTGCACTACAAGCAATTGCAAGGAACTTCCATGGGCACCTGCTTCGCCCCTAGCTATGCCAACCTCATGGTAGGCTGGTGGGAGAAGCAGGTGCTCTGGAACGACCAAACATAACACTGGATTTTTAATGTATCAAAATGGCTAAGGTAGATCGATTACATTTTCTTTGTATGGCGAGGGTCAGAAATTGATTTGAATTTGTTTATTGACTGTTTAAATCTGAACAATGTAAACCTGAAATTTACAAGGCACTACAGTCAAAGTTCTATTGATTTCCTTGATTTAAAGCTCACCGTTGAAAATGGGAGACTGAGTACTAACCTATTTAGAAAGAAGACGGCAGGGAATTCCATCCTGCATGCCGCCAGTTCCCACCCGCCCAGTTTCAGATGGGGAATTCCGTACAGCGAATTCTTACATGCAAAGTGCAACTGCAGCACCCCCCCTATCCTATGAAAATAACAAACAAGAGATGAAAGAGAGATTCAGAGAGAGAGGGTACTCCAGGAAAGCACTACTTCAGGCAGAAAAACAGGTTGAGAAACAGTCTAGGGATCAGGTTATTAACAAAGTTAAACCAAGAACAACTCATGTAAATATCACAAAAGAACCCATCAGGTTCATTACCAGATACTGCGGCCAATCCAATCAAATACGCAGAATTCTCAAGAATAGATGGGATATCCTTAGACAAGACCCCATTTTGAGGAACAAATTAAGTGTGGTACCATCCATTACATACAGGAGGAGTACTTCACTTAAAGATATGCTGGTGCACAGTCACCTCCAGCCCAAAGAAAACAACTGGCTCAAGCTAGGCAAGGGTTTTTGCAAATGCGGAAAATGCAAAGCTTGCAAGCACAGTAACAATGTATCCGAGGTAACCTTAGAGAGAACACGCACATTATGGAGAATTCCAAAACTGATAACTTGCAGTACGAACTTCGTAGTGTACGCCATAGTATGCCCCTGTGATCTCTGGTATATTGGGTCAACAACCTTTCCAGTGAAAAAGCGTATTCATGAGCACTGGAGAGCTATTACAAACCACGACCAAAGCTATAGCACAGCCAGACACTTCGCAAAGGAACATGGGGCAGACTGGACTAAAGCCAGATTCTTTGGACTGGATACAGTCTACCCCAACCCAAGGGGAGGAAATCGAACTGCAGCATTACGCAAACGTGAATCACATTTTATCCTGCTAGCAGGAAGCAAATTCCCAGATGGCCTTAACCAGGACGAGGAATTGCATTCCCACCTGTAGTTTTTAGATTCTCACCCTGACTATTTGCCTTGGTTCACTCACGTCCTACCTCTTTTTCTCCCCCTTTCCCTTGATTTTAATCACTTTATGTCTTTAGTACCACACTAGCAGAGAGCATAGGACCCTTTTCTTGTGGCTGATTAGTGGGATAGTGTCGCACTTGTTAACAATATGTTTTGAAAATATCTGTTATATGGCTGTATCTTGTATGTCACTAGTTACACTATGTCTCTTGGATCATTACAGGAGAGCTCAGCAGAGGACCAATCGTCAATATCACATTCGTGTTATGATTATGGGCACAGGAGAATTTGGCGGATTTCCTCCCCTCACTCCTTTAATTTATTTATTTATTTAAGAGTTTTATAAAGCGCCTGAATCACTCCCGAAGGGGTATCTCTGCACTGAACGAACCTACGGGCGGGTAAGGACAGGTTAAAATAGGGAGGCTTTAAGCAGTTTCCTGAAGCGTAAATAGTCCGGGCATTGTCGGAGCTGTAGGGGGAGCTCATTCCAGTATAGGGGGGCGAGGAGGGAAAAGGATTTCCCACCAAGTCTAGCTTTCCTAACCCTTGGAACCTGTAAGAGAAGTTTACAGCTGGATCTCAGTGTCCTATGTGGAGAGTAGGGCTTAAGTTTGCACGAGATGTAAGAAGGGCCCTTATTATGGATGGCTCTATAGACTATGCAGCCAGTCTTAAACTTTATCCGCTTACGGACTGGTAACCAATGAAGTCTGCATAGCAGCGGCAGAGAAGGGGTTCCAGGAGTGGAGTTCGTGAGGAGCCGAGCCGCAGTATTCTGGACCACCTGACGTCTATTAAGGGAAGACTCGTTTGCGGAAAGCAAAAGAGCATTGCAGTAATCAAGGCGACCCAGAATCATAGTCTGAATAAGAGTTTTCCGTGTGTAATCCATCAAAAAGGGGAAGACTCGGCGTAGCATGCCCAGCACATGGAAGCAATTGCTAACGGTTCGGGCGACATGCTCCTTCAGAGTAAGAGCCTGATCAAGATAGATGCCCAGATTCTTAACTGAAGTTTTAGGAGTAGGGGGTGGACCAAGAGCGGCCGGCCACCAGTTCGGAGACCAGAGTAGAGGAGCTTCTCCGAAGAGCATTATCTCGGTTTTCCCTGCGTTTAACTGGAGAAAATTTCTCCTCATCCAAACTGATATGGCAGTCATACCTTCAGCGAAGGATGACAGGGCATATGTTGAGGTTTTGTCAAAGGTGAAGAGAAGCTGAGTGTCATCCGCGTAGGAGATGGGTAAAAAACCATGAAACCTGAGCAAGTGGGCCAAGGGGGCAATATAGATGTTAAAAAGCGTAGGGCTTAAGCACGAGCCCTGCGGAACACCCTTGATCAGTTCCGTGGTCTTAGAACGGAATGGGCCCAGGTTGACAGTCTGAGTTCGAGATGACTGAAAGCTAGTCATCCACTGCAGGGCCGCTCCCTGGAGTCCGATCTCCCTCAGTCTCATGAGCATAATCTGGTGAGATATAGTGTCGAATGCCGCAGAGAGATCCAATAGCACAAGTATGGTGGACTGGCCGCTATCAAGAGTCATTCTGATGTTATCTGTGACTTCCAGTAGGGCCAGTTCTGTGCTGTGATTAGGCCTAAAACCAGATTGAGAAGGGTCCAGGCAAATGTTGGTTTCGACATAGGTAGAGAGATGTAGGTTAATATATTTTTCCAAGACTTTGCTCATATGAGGTAAGAGGGAGATGGGCCGAAGGTCAGTCATAGAGGCCTTAGGATTTTTCCGAATTGGAATGACCTGTGCCGCCTTCCAAGTTTGAGGGAGATAACCCTCTATCAAGGAGAGATTAAGGTTGGTACTAACAGAAGGAGAAAGTACATTTGCAAGGAGGGAGGCTACTTTTGCAGGGATGACATCTGATGGGGAGCCCGATTTGACTGATCGAAGTAAGTCAGCCACCGTTTCATTAGTCATAGGAGGGAAGTTGCTTAACCCCTTCAATGCTTCTGTCGGCCAACGGCCGTCGCGAGCACTACCTCGGTAGTGCTGCGCACGTCCGTTGGCCGACGCGGCCCCGCCCGCTTAATAGAACGTTCCGCACTGGCGCGGAACGTTCTAGCAGTTAAGCGGTTAACATTTGTGAAGCTGATGCTGGGGAACCCTCAGGAAAAAGGGAAAGAGGAGTAATGGGTTGTTTCTCGGCGGAAGCAATTTTATCATATATTAGATCGATTTTAATCACCTTTTGGCACGTGCCATAGGGCGCTAGACCCTCACCATAACATAATATTGCCTCTCATGGACAGCCTCAGCACCCTATATTGAGTAAATCCAATTGGGTTTAATCACTCATTACTCTGTTGCTCTTCTTCACTTCAGGATTGGGGCACTAGACCCGATATTCATGACTTTTTTGGTACATATTAGCTGTACATACATAGGCGGCATTTATAAGCAGCACACATATATACTATCCACCTGCAATCTATCCTAGCAACATTTTTATATTTGCTTCGCACAAACAAAACACTAGTCAACAAATACATATAAACATTATGTACTCTGCTTTAGTTGTGGTCTTTTTGTCTTGATATTTTAACAATTTAGCACCATTATCATTTATGTGCATTGAATCATGTATTTTCTTTATGTCTATGTTATTACAAGTCATCTGTACCTTTAAATAAACTTGTAATGGAGGCGGAGGTCATGTGACCAAGACCACGGACGTGGTCGAAACGCGTCGTTATTGTCTGCAACTGTAAAATAAACTTACCTGCAAACTTGACCGTGTGGGCTCGAGCAATCTTTTCCCTGGATTTCTACTCCGTTGGAAATATATATATATATATATATATATATATATATATATATATATATATATATATATATATATATATATATATATATATATATTTATATTTATATAACTCACGCCCCCGCAATGCGCTGCTGATGACGTCACATATTATATCACTCATGACATGACCAGTGACATCATTGATGACATCACTGATGACATCTCAAATGCGAAATGTGATCCACGCGTTTTGGCTCGTCCGAACCTTGATAACGATACAAGACGTCATTGTAGCTTCCTTATTTAAATGTACAAATGCCTCCAGTTGCCAACATTAACAAAGGAATACATATTACTTTAATCCAAAAAGCTGGCGGCCATATTGGCCTGGTCATGATGTGAAAATTCAGGAATTGATGCAATAAAGAAAAGAAAACAAGTGTTAATATGCACACAATGTCATTTCAGAATATCTTGCCCCGTGACCGCCGTACCTGTATGTTCCTCAACGTGACTTGTTCATAATAAACATACTTAGGATTGCAAACATCAACATCAACAATGGACTACACATTACTTTAAAGTGAAAGGCTATCAGCCATATTGATCTGGGCACGTTGCCTATTATAATGGTTCTTACACGAAAGAAAATAATAAAAAGGGGTGTTAATATACACACACTATCCATAAAGTTCTAGCGATTATAGTTCCATTCCATTCACAGCTCATTTGAGATGTCATGAGTGATGTCATGCGTGATGTCACTGACCATGTCATGAATGATGTAATGTCTGAGGTCATAAGCAGTGCATTGCGGGGTGCAAGTTATAGTTAGCTCAGGCAACTAATACTGCTGAATGTCACTGGTTTTGTACGAGTGAAATCTGAGTCTAACTATAACATCCGTGTAATCTTTGTTTTTTTCAGCGAATTTCTAGGTTTTTTTTAACGTTAAGTAAGATGCCTATCACAATGGATGGTGGAGGGTTGGAAGCAGGGTCTGGCCTGGCATTGTGCTGCCCCCACCCAAGCTTTCTGCTCCTGCCTCCCATCTTCCTTGCCATCCATTGTCCAAGTCCATGCCCCTGCTCTCTCATTACAGCCCTGTGTGGCCCTTGTTGTGCCACTGACCTTCCCGCCTTCTCTGAACAGTTAGCTTGCTGCCCCATCCACCTCCTCCCTATCCTCTGTTGTCTGGATCCATGCACTAGCCTTCTCCCTCCTGCCATGCATGGTCTGATGTGTTGCCATTGCCCTCCATTTAGCATGATGTCCCAGTCCACTCCTCCTGCCCTCCATTGCCCAATTCCATGCCCCATCATTGACCTCCTGCTTAGCCTCTGTGCTTAGCTTGCTGCCCCTACTCTCCTTCACCCTGCCCTCCGATGTCTGTGTGCATGCCCCTGCTCCATCCTTTTTGCCCACCATGTTCCATGGACCTGCCCCTCCTATCTACTCTGAGTGTTCTGTTGAGCTGCCACTCCCCTCCCACCTGCCTAGCATTGTCAGATGACTGTAACCTGTCCCTGCCACCTCCACCCTGCCTGTCCACGTTCCATGCCCCTATCCCCTTCCTCCTGTCCTCCATGGTCCGTTTTACTGCCACACCCTTCTGCCCTCCCTGGTCTGTTGTGCTGCAACTGCTCCTCCTGCCTGCCCCGCGTGGTCTGTTGTGAGGCCCCTTCCCCTAAACTCTCTTGTTTGTGCCCAGCTCCTACCCCTCCCTTCTATCCTCCATTGTCCTTTCTGCATGCACCTGCCCCCTCCTTCTCACCCATCAAGGCCATTGTGCTGCCACTAACCCTCCCGCTTGCCATGCATGGCCTTCTGTGCTTCCACGGCCCCTCCCACCTTCCCTGTGTGGTCAGCTAGCTGCCCCTGACCCCCTCCCACCTTCCCTCCATGGTCTGTGTGTATGCCATTATAGTCTCACTGTTGCTCTCCGTTGTGTGTCTTGCTTCTAGTGCCCATCCTGCCTGACTTCCATTGTCAGCTTGCTGCTCCTGTCCTGCCCCCTTGCCCCCTGCCCTCTGTTTTCCATGTGCAGACCCCTATTCCTTCCCTCCTGGCTTGTCTGTTCCATTGTAATGCCCCTGATCCCTACCTCCTGCCCTTTATGGTCCGTTATGCTGCAGCTTTATCTCCTGTCTGTTCATTATGGTCAGCTAGCTGCCATTGCCTCTTTCCCCTCTGTTCTCTGTTGTCCATGTGCATGGTCCTGTCCCCTCCCTATTGCTTTCCATGGATTGTTGTGCTGCACTCCCATCCCGCATGCCCTGTGTAGTGTATTGTGCTGCTGCAGACCCTGATGCCTGCCCTGTAAGGCCAGTTTGATGCGCCTGTCCATGTCCCTCCTGTCCTCTGTTTTCCGAGTCCATGTCCCTACCCCAATTCCTCCTGCCTTCCATGATCCAATGTACCATACTTGCTAACATTTTGAACTTGGTAAGAGTGAGATTTTGGAGAAAAAAACTGGGGTATTGATTTTCCCCATTGACTTACATTGAAAAAGAGGAGATTGTAGACAGGAAACAGATCAAATAAATCCCATTTGGACTTAAAAACATTGGGCGTTTCCTGGCTGAATCGGGTCTGTTGGCATGTATGGTTGTACTACCACTGCCTCTTCCTTCTGCCCACAATGGTCTATTATATTGCCACAGCCTCTCTTGCCTGTCCTGCATTGTTGGTTTGTTGCCCCTGCCCCCCTTTCCACTGCCCTCCATAGTCTGTTGTACTGCCACTGCCCTTCCTGCCTGCCCAGTGTGGTCAAATTGTTGCCTCTGCACCCTCCTACCTGCCTTCAATTTTCTGAGTCCGTGCCCCTGGCCTCTGCCTCTCAACAGTATCCTAATGAACAACTAGATTGCTAACATTCTATATTTATTACAAAAGTGTGGCACGCCTGACGTCATCTTGATGTAATCAAAACTGTAATGCCTAGAGCATTTCCTTTAGAAATTACAGAAATGAGAGGGTCTTATTTGCATCGAAATTATGGTTAGTGCTCTAAAAATCTAAAATGAGGACATATTTTCTGAGTTTTCAAATAGCGACAAAGCACTTTTAAATTATTTGTTATCTTTATGTTTTTTTATCCAGTTGACCACTTGATTAAATGTTGCACTTAGGGGAGAGGATGTGGTATTACTTCCAGAGATGGAGACTTGGCAACTGGGGAACCAGTTTGGAGGTTCTGCTTCAGCTCGACATTCTGTGATTCTGGTCAAATCACTTAATCTCCCCATGTCTACAACCAACATGAATTTGTCCTTGTGTGATGTAACCAATGCTCATGTAAAGCACTCCAATACCTGACCAGTCTGCACTATATAAAACTGCAAAAAAATAAAAAGTGTTTTGCACACTTCTGTCATTGGGCTATACGTGGGCTACATCTGGGTGATATTTGTGCTTCATTTGGGCTCTTTTGTCTCTGGTGGCCATCTTTGGAGATTTATTTGTTATGAAGTTTCCTAATTTCCTCATTTACTGCAGTCTCCTCAGTAGGAAATGCTTTCAGTTTTTTAATTTGATTCCATCAAGAAGGCATTCAGATGTGTCAAACATTCACCATAAATTCTGAATGTTAGCACTCTAGTTGCTCATTAGATCACTGTAGTAAAGCTATTACTCACTAGGGAAGTCTGCTGCTGGTATTGAAAGTGCATGTTTCAGTCTGCATGTCAGAATTTTTTATGAAATAGAAGAGGATTTGAGAAGTCACTCAAAATGTGCCCTAATGTTTCTTTCTTCAGCACTAATCATAATTTCTAAGGCAAAATGAACCCCTCAGTATGTTCCTTTTTACATTAAATGTTTTAAGTGTTACCAGTTTATTCCAATCAAGATAGCTTCAGGTGTGCCATACTTTTGTCATAAGTAAGACTGTTAGCGCTCTAGTTGTTCTTTAGAACACTTTGGGACATTCTGTCATTGGGCTATACGTGGGCCACATCTGGGTGATATTTGTGCTACATTTGGGCTCTTTTGTCTCTGGTGGCCATCTTGGGAGACTTATTTGTTATGAAGTTTCCTAATTTCGTCATTTACTGCAGTCTCCTCAGTAGGAAATGCTTTCAGTTTTTACTTTGATTCCATCAAGAAGGCATTCAGATGTGTCACACATTTGCCATAAATTCAGAATGTTAGCACTCTAGTTGTTCATTAGATCACTGTAGTAAAGCTACTGCTCACCAGGGAGTTAACTGGAAGTCTACTGCTGGTATTGAAAGTGATTGTTTCAGTCTGCATGTCAGAATTTTCTAATGAAATAGAAGAGGATTTGAGATCTCACTTAAAACATGCCCTAAATTTTCTTTCTGCAGCACTAACCATAATTTCTACGACAAAATGAACCCAGTCATTTTTTTCCTTTTTAAATTAAATGTTTTAAGAGTTACCAGTTTGTTCCAATCAAGATGGCTTCAGGTGTGCCATACTTTTGTCATAAGTAAGACTGTTAGCGCTCTAGTTGTTCTTTAGAACACTCTGGGACATTCTGTCATTGGGCTATACGTGGGCTACATCTGGGTGATATTTGTGCTACATTTGGGCTCTTTTGTCTCTGGTGGGCATCTTGGGAGACTTATTTGATAAGAATTAACTAATTTCCTTGTTTACTACAGTCTCCTCAGTAGGAAATACATTCAGTTTTTTACTTTGATTCCATCAAGAAGGCATTCAGATGTGTCAAACATTTGCCATAAATTCAGAATGTTAGCACTCTAGTTGCTCATTAGATCACTGTAGTAAAGCTTCTGCTCACCAGGGAAGTCTGCTGCTGGTATTGAAAGTGCATGTTTCAGTCTGCATGTCAGAATGTTTAATGAAATAGAAGAGGATTTGAGAAGTCACTCAAAATGTGCCCTAATTTTTCTTTCTGCAGCACTAATCATAATTTCTATGCCAAAATGAACCCCCTCATTTTGTTCCTTTTTAAATTAAATGTTTTAAGTGTTACCACTTTATTCCAATCAAGATGCTTCAGGTGTGCCATACTTTTGTCATAAGTAAGACTGTTAGCGCTCTAGTTGTTCTTTAGAACACTCTGGGAAGCTGCAGTAGAACACAAAGGAATCAACTGACAGTCTCTGCCCTTGTTGGATGTACATGTTTTACTGAGAATGTCAGACTTTATTCTCACATGACTTAGAAAGATAATGTGAATTTACAGAAAATATGCTCTCATTTTAGCTTCTAGATCACCTTCCAAACCTCTATGGGAAAAGTATGAGAAAATAGTTTTCTCTCAAACATGATTCATGTTATCCCAGCAGAAGGCTTTTTCACAGGGTAAAATCACCTTAGAACACACCACAATTCCTAAAATTAGTATGGTACCATCAACAAATGATTTATAATGTAACTAAAGTCTTATCACCCTTTATACGTTCTACTTTTGGTGACCCTCAAACCTTCCATTCACTACAATGCATTTTAATGGGGTGCTATCATGTATATTGGTCCCAAGATGGCTGCCAACACTTCTTGGATAAAGTGCTGACAGCCAATCAGATCTCACGATGAGATGTGTGGTTAGGCTCCGCCCAGATATATAAATTTGTTTTGGTGTAATTCCGTGCAGCAGTTCGGGCTGTAGCCTTGTCTAAAGTTTCCTATGGAAATTAACATGTGGCAAACGCGTTTTGGGACCCCCCTTTTTTCTCGGCCCCCACTTGACAAATCACCCCGAAACGTTCAAGACAGGAGCTGACCGGAGCGCCCCATTAGTTTTGAAAATTTGTCAAACGGCACCAAAGATATTGGCAAAAAAAAAACGCTTTTTGAATAGAAACAAGGTCCTAACTATAACTACCTACTGGCGACTGCCAGTAGGTAATATATATATATCCTCCTCTGCAGTCGGAGAGTTGATCCCGAGCAGAGCCCAATCATCGGTGGTGCACGCTAACAGCACTACGCCCGCACTGTGTAAATAAAGTTTTTCACGGATTCCTCCACCAATAAAGGACTCCACGACACTCCGGTGCAAATCAAAGGTGTTTATTCTGCTTTCACAGGCAGAGACATATACGCCAAAGCGTTTCGGTGCACACACGCAAGGTGCTTTTTTCCTATATGTCTCTGCCTGTGAAAGCAGAATAACCACCTTTGATTTGCACCGGAGTGCAGTGGAGTACTTTATTGGTGGAGAAATCCTTGAAATACTATATATAGATATATATATATATATACATATATATATATATATGTATGTATATATATTCACTGAAAAAACCATAGGTTTCAGGGGCGTTATAGTTAGTTGGACATTTCACTCGTACAAAACCATAGAAATTCCCCGTTATAGTTAGTTCAGCTAACTATAACTCGCGTGTCCGCAATGCACTGCTGATGACGTCACATATTACATCACTCATGACATGGTCAGTGACATCACTCATGACATCACTGATGACATCTCAAATGACATCACTGATGACATCACTGATGACATCATCCTTGTGATAGAGTGGCAGACCTCCTCTCACCCTAATATAACCTTTGATACACACACTCAAAAATACAAACTAATATTTTCAAAACAATGGACATACCAATACCAGTTACAACACGCCTAGTCAGTAATTCCAAGATCTACACACACATCCACTCATTCACCAACAGTCCCTATACAGTCACTCATACATGTACTCACTCATCATATGTACTCATACACCTATACATCCTGTTACACACCACCACTCATCCATAGAGTTACTCACACACATAGTCACACATGCAAACAAAGTATCAAACATCCATTTACTTGCATATACAGTTATACACACACTACCACACTTACTTCTACAGAAACGTACACATACTTACTCTCTTAAACAATCACTTATAGAAACACCTACTTATTTGTACAGGAACTCTTCCAATCTCTCACTCTCACATATACTCACTTATATACACCAATACTCACATATACTAGTTTAAAACATATGTAGTTACTCATAAAGACACTATTGAGACAGTCATTCACTCACTAACACACCCATACACATACTCATCCACCTATACAGTCCTGCACACATGCTGTCTTCAACACATACAAACAGTCAGTCACTCATTCATGCATCTATGCACTAAGTAATACCCCCCACCGAACCATACAGACACTCAGACACTCATACTGATACTCAAAAAACCAACTAATAACCCATATAGACACTCATGTAGCTACTCACCAACCCATGCAGCCACTTATACACAAAGTGAGAGACTGATACAGATATTTTCATATTTAAACATTACTCACTAACCCATGTATTCACTAAGATACACTTAGTCAGTTATACAATCAATTTTACAAAAAAAATCATCCATTTAGACACTTATATACCCATTTATTCTTCCATCGACATTGAGATATACATATATAAAACATATTTAATTTTCAGAAAAACACACATTCACTGGATGATGTCATCAGTGATGTCATCAGTGATGTCATTTGAGATGTCATCAGTAATGTCATGAGTGATGTCACTGACCATGTCATGAGTGATGTAATATGTAACGTCATCAGCAGTGCATTGCGGGCGCGCGAGTTATAGTTAGCTGAACTAACTATAACGGGGGAATTTCTATGGTTTTGTACGAGTGAAATGTCCAACTAACTATAACGCCCCTGAAACCTATGGTTTTTTCAGTGAATTTCTAAGGTTTTTTAAATGCTAATTTCTAAATGTAACGTGCCTGAAACCTATGGTTTTTCAGTGAATTTCTAAGGTTTTTTAAATGCTAATTTCTAACTATAACGTGCCTGAAACCTATGGTTTTTCAGTGAATATATATATATTTATTATACTATGTATACATGTGAAAATGTCTCGGTCCCCTGTTTGCCTCGGTGGCACGGAAAAAATGGGTGGAACTGACATCAGCACGCCGACGAGGTCCTCTTATGGCTCCGATGACGTCATACGGTGTCGCGAGCGTAGCCGTGCTCGTTGACGTGGGAGAGCTAGGAAAGAATTTCCGTGGAATGCTGGTGCCGGGGATATTCACCTAAGTGTTCAGGCTAGTCCTTTAGGAGCAACTGTTTATGTTGCCACTCCAGAAACCGAAACCAGTGATCCGAGGGCAGAGGCCCTGCAGATGGCACACGAGGTGGGGTGCCCAGTCCTGTGCACCGTCGGGGCAGCGAAGTGACAAGCACCACAACTCACAAAAAAGGTAACGAGGGCACTGAATAACACAGGATCTTCTCTTTGTATCTGGCAGGAACAACGAAGTTAAAATGCCCTAGTACCAAAATGTAGAATTAGTGCTACAACGGTCTTCAAGAGGACCTGCGATGCCGCTTCTGCCTCCCTTACTCTAGAGGCGACACATGGGTCACGCGGTACGGTCATACTGCGGTGGGACGCACACTCGTTGACCTCTCATGGCACTACTCCACACTTCAGGGAGGACGCTTTCCATTAGCTATGTTTTCTGATGACATGTCGCGCCGGCCCCGTCCAACAACAGAACTCCTTTAGATCCAAACAGACTCTTCCACTCTCTCACCGGAAGTGAAACCAGGCCACGCGGACATTTTCACAATACAACAGCCGGGAATGCACTTTTCGGTAAAAAACCACATTCCTTCCTCCTAATTAATCAAATAAACGTCTCACTGAAGAACAGGGGCCAGCTTCGATCGGTAAACAGCCGTTACAACTACTTTTTACTTTGCGATACCATTACAACGCATGCATTACCACGCATGCGTTGTACATCATGAAGTCATTACTACGCATTTTTTAGAACGCATGGTCATTTACCACGCATGCCTTTACAACAAATTTTGTTGTAAAGGTATGTATGGTAAATGACCATGCGTTCTAAAAACATGTAGACGATCCATGTCGTTGTAAGGAAACAGAGGCTGTTCCGTTTCCTCACAACGACGTGCACCGCCCCTCAGAGATGACGTGAAGCAGGAACCATGAGGAGAGAGGAACCATGAGGAGTGAGAGGTAAGGGGATTGGGCATGGGGTGGGGGTTTCTTTTCTAGGGTTTAGGGTAGTGCAGTGGTGTTTGGGTAGTGTAGGGGGTCATGCTGGGGGTAGTGTTTTAGGGTTTAGGGTAGTGCAAAAGTGTAAGGGGTCGTGCTGGGGGTAGTGTTTTAGGGTTTAGGGTAGTGCAGTGGTGTATGGGTAGTATAGGGGGTTGTGCTGGGGTAGTGTTTTAGGGTTTAGGGTAGTGCAGTGGTGTTTGAGTAGTGTAGGGGGTCATGCTGGTGGTAGTGTTTTAGGGTTTAGGGTAGTGCAGTGGTGTTTGTGTAGTGTAGGGGGTCATGCTGGGGGTAGTGTTTTATGGTTTAGGGTAGTGCAGTGGTGTTTGGGTAGTATAGGGGGTCGTGCTGGGGGTAGATTTAGGGTTTAGGGTAGTGCAGTGGTGTTTGGGTAGTGTAGGGAGTCGTGCTGGGGGTAGTGTTTTAGGGTTTAGGGTAGTGCAGTGGTGTTTGTGTAGTGTAGGGGGTTGTGCTGGGGGTAGTGTTTTAGGGTTTATGTTAGTGCAGTGGTGTTTGGGTAGTGTAGGGGGTAGTGCTGGGGTAGTGTTTTAGGGTTTAGGGCAGTGCAGTGGTGTTTGTGTAGTGAAGGGGGTCATGCTGTGGGTAGTGTTTTAGGGTTTAGGGTAGTGCAGTGGTGTTTGTGTAGTGTAGGGGGTCGTGTTTTAGGGTATAGGGTAGTGCAGTGGTGTTTGGGTAGTGTAGGGGGTCATGCTGGGGTTAGTGTTTTAGGGTTTAGGGTAGTGCAGTAGTGTTTGGGTAGTGTAGAGGGTCGTGCTGGGGGTAGTGTTTTAGGGTTTAGGGTAGTGCAGTGGTGTTTGTGTAGTGTGGGAGGTCATGCTGGGGGTAAATTTAGGGTTTAGTGTAGTGCAGTGGTGTTTGGGTAGTGTAGGGAGTCGTGCTGGGGGTAGTGTTTTAGGGTTTAGGGTAGTGCATTGGTGTTTGGGTAGTATAGGGAGTCGTGCTGGTGGTAGTGTTTTAGGGTTTAGGGTAGTGCAGTTATGTTTGGGTAGTGTAGGGTGTCGTGCTGGGGGTAGTGTTTTAGGGTTTAGGGTAGTGCAGTGGTGTTTGGGTAGTGGAGGGGGTAGTGTTTTAGGGTTTAGGGTAGTGCGCCCAACCAGCCACAATATCCGTGGACAAAGGGGATCCTGACTCTTTGGAATGCTCTGTCAATTGAATAATTTGGGTCAAGGGCCCTACCACGTCCAAGACCTATCAATTCCTTTCTTGGGATCCCTCATATACTTGGAGAAAAAGGTACATAGTTTCTCATCAATTTCAGGCGTGTGTGCCACCTTCCCCTTCAGTGAGGGCCTGGGGCATTCTCCCCTCATCCTATTCCTGACCTCCCTTTCAAGGGGTTGATGGATTTTCCCCACCACATACTCTGCCACTTTGGCATCAGGTGTCCACTCTGCCGACCTAGGATGGTAAATTTGGGTAGGCTTGAACATGTCCGAGTGGACCCCGTCCCCAACCGGGGACTGAGAGGAGTGGGACTCTGGACGCCAGGGACGCCCCGAGTCCTTATCCTCATCGGAGGAGAAATCGTCCTCCGATACACCCTCTCCCTCTAAGGGAAACCCGCCGTCGGGGTCTACAATAGTGGTGACAGTGTCGCAATTTTCTCCGGGCACCTCCTCCTCCCGGCAGGGTGCATGTTTTAGCGTTCGCGCACTCTTGAGGAAGGTCTCCGTAAGTTTATCAAATCCTTCCAAGTGCCCCACGTTATGCTTAACGGCCCTTTTATTCCCCATCTGGGAGCTACTTGGACCCGCCACCACCAGATCTGGGTCACTGAACACCCCAGGGATGCTTTTCGCCAGCGTATCAACCTGATCCCTAAGAGGAGCCAGCGCCCTAGAAATAGCCAGAGAGAGGGCTTGGTCCACTGCTGGAGGGAGAAGTTGGTGGGCCATTCCACCTCCACTTCCTGGTAGGAGGAATAAAAATGGTCTTCTGGAGAAGACATGATAGCAGAGGGTGTGAGCACAGAACAAATGCCCTTAAAATCCTTAAGACAGCCCTCTCGCCGTTGCTCCAACAGCTTGGCTTTCCCCGAAGCTGTTATAAGAATAGACTGAGGTGCAATACCAATTACCACCACCAGGTGGCGCTGGTCACTAATGTGGCCGTGTGGGGAAATCACCGCGTAGCGGTGATCAAAATAGGCGAGGTTGGTCGGGAATCAAGCGGACACTAAAGGAGTGACCGGATTCCCAAACGTGCGTAAAGACCAGCGGGAGCGCTCGACGGAGCTGCCTCGCTCGGACCAGACGTGCCTGACAGGATCTCACCACGCGCAGAGCACACAGCGGGAGAAACTGCGAGGGTGAGAACTCGCTCGGGCAAGAGCCTGCTGTGCAGGGAATATGAAACAATACCAAGGCAATAATGCTAATAACGTGCACAAGAAACCGCTATACAAACAGCAACAACGTCAGATTAAGCCAAGAATGTAAGGAATGCACTTAACTGACGAGCAGTGAAGAAAGAGGAAGCGGAAGGGACGTCACAATATTATATACAATGGACTGTGATATGATTGGACTATAGTTGCCTTGGAGACTACCCCCCTAATGGTTCATGGGTTGTGTAGTCTCTTGTTTAATGATTGTTGTGTTACGTTTTCTTTGAACTGCTATGCAAATAAAGTGAGGAAAGATATGCATAATCCTCGCCTCCGTCCTGCCATAGAATTCATTAAACTTTATTTGATCTGATTTAGAAACATAGATCATAAAAGTGTACATAAAAACAGTAAATCCTCTTTCCTAATACAATACAGTGAGAATTAATTAAAACCAGTAGGTAAAAACGGGTGTTACAAAGCCCGGTTCAGAGCAACTTCAGGTCAACAGAATCATAAAGTTCAATATTTCGCAAGATCAATCTCATGTACTTCGTGCAAAATACGCAATAAGGGGTCCAAGTAAGATGTAACGCTCCAATACCTGACCAGTTTGCACTATATAAAACTGCAGAAAAACTAAAAATAAAAAGTGTTTTGCACACTTCTGTCATTGGGCTATATTTGGGCTACATCTGGGTGATATTTGTGCTACATTTGGGCTCTTTTTTCTCTGGTGGCCATCTTGGGAGACTTATTTGTTATGAAGTTTCCTAATTTCGTCATTTACTGCAGTCTCCTCAGTAGGAAATGCTTTCAGTTTTTTACTTTGATTCCATCAAGAAGGCATTCAGATGTGTCACACATTTGCCATAAATTCAGAATGTTAGCACTCTAGTTGTTCATTAGATCACTGTAGTAAAGCTACTGCTCACCAGGGAGTTAACTGGAAGTCTACTGCTGGCATTGAAAGTGATTGTTTCAGTCTGCATGTCAGAATTTTCTAATGAAATAGAAGAGGATTTGAGATCTCACTTAAAACATGCCCTAAATTTTCTTTCTGCAGCACTAACCATAATTTCTATGACAAAATGAACCCCATCATTTTGTTCCTTTTTAAATTAAATGTTTTAAGTGTTACCAGTTTATTCCAATCAAGATGGCTTCAGGTGTGCCATACTTTTGTCATAAGTAAGGCTGTTAGCACTCTAGTTGTTCTTTAGGACACTCTGGGAAGCTGCAGTAGAACACAAAGGCATCAACTGACAGGCTGCTCCTGTTGAAATATAACAGGAAGATATTTGAGATCTCACTTAAAACATGTCCTAATTTTTCTTTCTACAGCACTAACCATAATTTCTATGACAAAATGAACCCCCTCATTTTGTTCCTTTTTAAATTAAATGTTTTAAGAGTTACCAGTTTATTCCAATCAAGATGGCTTCAGGTGTGCCATAATTTTGTCATAAGTAAGACTGTTAGCTCTCTAGTTGTTCTTTAGAACACTCTGGGAAGCTGCAGTAGAACACAAAGGCATCAACTGACAGGCTGCTCCTGTTGAAATATAACAGGAAGATATTTGAGATCACACTTGAAACATATCCTAATTTTTCTTTCTACAGCACTAACCATAATTTCTATGACAAAATGAACCCCATCATTTTGTTCCTTTTTAAATTAAATGTTTTAAGTGTTACCAGTTTATTCCAATCAAGATGGCTTCAGGTGTGCCATACTTTTGTCATAAGTAAGGCTGTTAGCACTCTAGTTGTGGGAAGCTGCAGTAGAACACAAAGGAATCAACTGACAGTCTCTGCCCTTGTTGGATGTACATGTTTTACTGAGAATGTCAGACTTCATTCTCACATGACTGAGAAAGTTAATGTGAATTTACAGAAAATATGCTCTCATTTTAGCTTCTAGATCATCTTCCAAACCTCAATGGGAAAAGTATGAGAAAATAGTTTTCTCTCAAACATGATTCATGATATCCCAGCAGAAGGTTTTTCACAGGGTAAAATCACCTTAGAACACACCACAATTCCTGAAATTAGTATGGTACCATCAACAAATGAATTCTAATGTAACTAAAGTCTGTTATCACCCTTTATAGTTCTCCTTTTGGTAACCCTCGAAATCTTCGATTCACTACAATGCATTTCAATGGGGTACTATCATTTATATTGGTCCCAAGATGGCTGCCAGCAATTCCAGGATGAAGTGCTGACAGCCAATCAGATCTCACGATGACATGTGTGGTTAGGCTCCGCCCAGATATATATGTGTTTTCTTTTTCAAATTTCTCAGGAACTACTGAACGGATTTACACCATTTAAGCAAAAGGCACGACTCTGAACCAAGGGCTACCTTTTTCCCAAATTGCTGCGATGAAAGGTTCCTATGGAAAATTGCATTGGGAAAACATGTTTTGGGACTCCCCTTTTTTCTTGGCCCCCACTTGACGAATCACCCCGAGACTTTCAGGATAGGAGCGGACCGGAGCGGGCCACGAGTTTTGAAAATTTCGTGAAGATTCGTCAACCGGCGCCAAAGTTATTTCAAATAGAATGTTGTGAATTTCCTATGGAAAATAGGTCCTAACTATAACTATCTACTGGCGACCGCCAGTAGATAATGTATATATATATATATGTATATATATATATATATATATATATATATATATATAAGGGTTCAAAACCCCACTCTTCGACCAAGTGAAGAGACCGCACTCTGCTGAGGGTGAAAAAGTCTGGTACTTTATTTACCGGACCAAAACAAACAGGACGCGTTTCGGCTTCACACCTTTTTCCAACTGAATACATCAGCGGTGCCTCCGCCATACTTTTACATTGTGTACACCAGGAACTTCCGGTTTCCGCATTTACAATGAAAACAGAAAGTGGACTGTAAACGTAATTTTTAGCCGCCATCTTTAAATGGTGAAAAAAAAAACTTTCACATTAATTCATGTCGAAAACAACATCTTACTGGATATTTATATCCTTACATTTCTTTCCACGTTACATCTTTATCACGCTCTGTATGAGCAATAACTCTCAATCTTAAATCAGCATTTTGAGAATTAATTAACATCCACATTGTACTCTATCTCACCCTGTATGGGCTAACACTCTCAGATTTTTATATAAAAAAAATCTAACTGATTCAAACATTGTTCGCGGTAACAGACTTTCAATGAAACAGTGACTTGTGGGGCGTTGCAGTCCCAACTTAATTAACTTGCAGATATCATCATAGTTAACTTTCATTTTTTTCAAACATTATTAATCATTTTATAGTTTGACCCTTTCAACGATCCATAGCAGTGCAATCAAAAAATAATAATCATCAAAAGTAATAATTATATTCAGAATTCAATTCATAATGGAATTATAAGGACACTCTACAGTAAACAGTTCATATTAAGTTCCATCAACAATTCATACTATTGTCCCTCGACCTTAGCCTAAATGTATGGCTAACTCCTCTTCAGTGTTTAGGCCTAGGGGAGCCTTTGTCTGTAAGTCCACTATAAATCTCGATTCTAGCCTTCAAAGTTTAAGTTCCCTATTACCTCCTCTTTCATGTATAGGAATATGATCCAGACAGTATAATTTGAGTAGATTTCTATTGCTCTGGTGGAATTGGGCAAAGTGCCTGGCTACAGGGTATGTGAAATCCTTTTTCTCAATGGCCCTTGCGTGTTCCAAAATTCTACGCTTGGTAGGATGAATAGTACTTCCTATATACTGCAAATTGCAGGGACAGATAAGACAATACACACAGTATGGTGTGTTGCATGTTAGAAACTTATTAAACTTATTAATGGTTCTAGGGCATGCCAATCCTGGGATCCTGTATGTCAGGGTTTTTTCGCTGCTCCTACAAGCTTTACATTTGGAGCATGGAAAAAATCCCATGAGATTGCTTATTCGTGGAATGAAGGGAATAACTTCTAAATGACTCTGTACTAACGAGTCTTTCAAGGAGTGACATCTTCTGTATGTTATCTTAGGATAATCTGGCACACTATTCCCAATCACAGAATCTGATTTGAGAATGTGCCAGTTACGTTTCAAAACCTGTTGCAATTTTGCTGAATCTGTGGAGAAAGTGGTGATGAATCTAAATGTATTTATATGTTCATCATTTGGAGATTGCTTCTCAGTCAGCAAACAGTGTCTGTGAAGTTTATCAACTCTCTCAATCGCATTACTTAGCAATTGCGTGGAATAACCACGTACTTTAAATCTTTCGATTGCTTCGTGTGCCGCTATTTTAAAGTCACTTTCTCTAGAGCAGTTCCTTTTCAGTTGTAATAGTTCCCCATAGGGGATGCTGTTTTTTAAACATTTAGGATGACTACTATTTGCTTCTAGAATCGAATTCCCTGCTGTGTCCTTTCTGAATAGGGAAGTACAGATTTGTCCCTCATTGATAAAAACTTTTAAATCCAGGAACGCAACCTCTGTGGAGCTTACATGGCCGCTAAAATGTAGATTTACATTATTGTCGTTTAGGACCTGTATGTATGTTTCTGCCTCCTCTTTTGGACCCTTCCAGAGAATGAAGAGGTCGTCGATATATCTATACCAACCAATGATGGATGTAATCCATTGATTTTTGTCTTCGGCCCAGGCCACCTGCTTCTCCCACCAGCCTACGAACAAGTTTGCATAACTGGGGGCGAAGCAGGCGCCCATCGCCGTTCCTTTAACTTGTCTGTACTGCTGCTTTTCAAATAGGAATATGTTGTTTGTTAAACAAAACCTTAGAAATTCAATCAGCATGACATTGTGTTCAGTAAATGTTAAGGATCTTCCTTTTAGGAAATATTCCATTATCATGGCTAATACATGTGTAAAGGCTTGTTACATCCAACACTATCATGCACATGTCAGATTCCCAATTTATAATTGAGATTGTCCTGATAAAGTCCTTTGTGTCCCGTATATATGACGGGAGTGTTTTCATAAAATTAGCAAGAAAGTGATCGATATATTGGGACATAGATTCTGTCAAGCTGCCTTTAGACGAAATGATAGGCCGGCCAGGTGGCATGGTTGGGTTTTTATGAATTTTGGGAAGATGATAAAATGTCGGTGTCACTGGATGTTGACAATTCAAAAATTTAAATTAATTTACATCCACCATTCCCTTCTTGAACCATTTCTCAATCATTTCGTGATATTCCATGATGCTAAGATTGTAATCATCTTTGGTGATTTTTCTATAACATGTGGAATCTGAGAGTTGTCGCAATGCCTCCTTGTAGTAGAAATTCCGAGTCATGAGCACAATGTTGCCCCCTTTATCTGAGGGTTTGCAAATTATATTTGAGTCTTTTTGTATACTCTCCAAGGCTCTTTTCTGTTCCATTGTCAAATTTGCATGGGTTCCTCCTGATTTGCCAGATTTTTGTTGTCTCATTTTTACCAAATCCTTCTTAACAGCTTCGTCAAAAACGTCAATTGAATCAAATGGTGTATTAGGTATGAAAACAGATTTTGGCTTTAAGTTAGTTCTTTCCGTTTTCTGAGTTATTCCAAAACTTTCAATATTCGATATTTCACTGATCTCTGCACTTGTATCCTCCATTATCGGTTGGCTAGCCAAGAGTTGCAGTGTGATTAAATCATCTCCTGTTAGAACATCCGTTGATGTTGATGGCACTGTTTCCATTGGTCTACTAGTGTCATGTGGTTTGTGGTCTCATGGCCTGCCCTGCTAAGTTGGCTGTGGCCTGGCTGCCATGATGCCTTTTCTGCACACGTTACTTTGTGACTTTGTTTTTCAAGCCTCTGCTTGTGCCCGGCTATATTAGGACTGTCTGCATTTCTGTCTTTCACCTTTTCTCTTGTCCCCTGTGGGTTGCTTCTGCAAGGTCGAAAAACAACGTCCCTTGTTCTTGCTGATCTGGCCTGTCCCTCGCACCTAGACATAACACTATGTGCAGCTGCACTGGAGAAATTTGTGTGCTTTTAATATGGTGATTACACTGTTAGAGGCACTTGGAGAAAAACCTTTCCAGAGAGAAGAGCTGTTTTTGACTACTGATGTAAAACCTGCATCTAGAGATTGAGGTATGAGGGTCCGCCTAACAATGCCCAGAGGTTTTCAGTTTATATAATAAACTAGCTAATAGCACGGGGAGGGTGGTATAGTCATTTAGCTCTATATCCACTGCTTTATGAAATGCTTTCCCCGTTTGTATTCTATGGAATTGTAACTATGCTGATTATATTATCATTATGCATTATGCTGATAGTACTGGCTCGTGTACTGTATCTTAGAGCACGATAGTTGAAATAAGTATTTAAACTATACTGTGTCTCTTATTACGCGCGTTGTGGACAGGTATGAGTGAGTGATGAAAGGGTGTTCTTGCTCCTGCGAGTCCTGAGAGAGAGATACCGTGTTCTGGGTTGTCTAATCATTGGTAGTATTGTTGCTAATGAGACGCTACAGCTAGTCGGGTTGGGGTTTTAGGTGCTAAGGCTTATGGTTGGCTCACCACTATATTCCGAGATCCTATTATCCTGTGCATAGCTCTGTGTATGTGCAGAATCCCTATAACATTAGAGACTGAATTCTGAATACCTTTGACTTTAAAGAATTTATGCAATTTCAGTTTTCGAGTGAAGAAGTATAAATCAATTCGCGTTTGTGTAAATTCAAAATTTTGAGTTGGGCAAAAAGTTAATCCTTTCTTCAATGTTGCTTCCTCCATTTTATTCAATTTTCGTGGTGTCAGATTAACAATTGTGAGATCTTCTACTTGATCTATTTTCTTGTCCCCCTCTTGCTGCGTGTTTGTGAGGCCACACCTAGATTTGTATTTGCTGAAGCCCCCTCGTCGCATTTTTCTTGTCTTCTTTCTGGGGGTCTGCTTCTGCCTCCTCTCTGCCATGTTTGCCTCATAAGCTGAAATTCCTCGTGAAAATGGGATTTTGTTGGTAATTGCATTTGATGGGCAGTGCCGTCTTCCCCAGATAGCTCATTGTCAGTCGTTACATCTGACTCAGAGGTTTCTCTGTGTTCAACAATTCTTCTGTTGGCGTTAGTTCTTAGCGCTTTACGTGGTGCATCAAATCTTCGTGCAAAAGTAAGCACTCTTCCCTGTTCGTAATCGTGAGCATCCCTATTAAATTTAGTGTGCTTCCGTTGCTTGATCTTATCCTCATACGCTATTAGGCGTTTCTTCATTGCCTCCCTTAGCTCGTCTCTCAATTTCGAGTCTGGGTCTTGCAAAATGAGGGCTTCCAATGCCTCTATCTCTTTAAGACATTTCTCTCTGTCACTCCATGCAAATTTGATCAATATTTTCAGCATACCCACAGACACATCGGTTGTGTATGCAAACCACTCATCCAGCAGTTGCGGGTTCGGATTTTCATAGGAAGGGATAGTATATATGCGCAAGCCGTGGGGGATGCGCTGCACCTCAATGTAGTTTTGAAGAGAGGTGGCCTCCCACCATTTGCGGATCTCACGCTCAAATAATCGTTCAAGTTTACCAAATTGATTTTTAAGAGTTCCTTGTGTCCCAGTTATGGCTGCATTGTCGGCACCTTGCTGTGTTGGGCCACGTTTGAAAATGTCAACCGCTGCTTCGCGGCGTGCCTAATCGGAAAACATGGTGACTCAATCCTTTGTGTCTCCGCCAATGTTATAAGTTTCTATCACCCTCAGCACGTTACAGCTGCTATAGGAAAAATCCAAGCAATACAGATATATGCCGTGATAATCACTTGAAGAGAAAAAGACGAGGACTAGCACGTCCTCCGACTCACCCGTCCATGTCGTTTCTCTCCTATTCAGGCAATGATGCATGCGGTGGTGCTACTGTGCGACATTATTTCACCTCCGATCCACCAGAAGTCGCATTGAGCACTCAGGAACGGGTGCCGGTCATGGTACCACGGAATATAAAGGCTCAAAACCCCACTCGTCGACCAAGTGAAGAGACCGCACTCTGCTGAGGGTGAAAAAGTCTGGTACTTTATTTACCGGACCAAAACAAACAGGACGCATTTCGTCTTTGCGCCTTTTTCCAACTGAATACATCAGCGGTGACTCCGCCATACTTTTACATTATGTACACCAAGAACTTCCGGTTTCCGCATTTACAATGAAAACAGAAAGTGGACTGTAAACGTAATTTTTAGCCGCCATCTTTAAATGGTGGGAAAAAAAATATATATATATATATAATATAGAGGTATAATAGTTATATGTAAAATATTAATGCTGTTCAATTGTTTTGTCTAAATATATTTATTATTGCTGTTTATATTTTGTTGTCATTGTCACTCCTTTGTCATCAATTTTTCAACTCTATCTACTGCATTGTTTCCTACCTTTTCCATGATTGTCATTGCTTTTACCTTATTGTTTTTCTAGCATTTAACGTGCTTTGCACTATATTTTTACAAATAATTTATACTTTCTCCTTTCCAGGTACACACAGATGTATACACTGACATACCCAGTTAAACACTGATGTATACACTAACACACCCAGGTACTCATTAAAACATACAGTGACACACCCAGGCTCACACTGCTGCATTCACTCACATATTCAATTTCACCCACTCAATCATACACATACTGAGACACTCTAGGACTCACTCATACATACACTGGCACAACCAGAAACATACCAATCCATTCAGTAACGCATTCGCACACTCATTCATACATACCATGACACAACCTAGGACTGACTGATACATACATTGACACACTCAACGACACACTCATGCATTTACTGGCTCACTCATAACTACATAGGAAAAAACACTTAGTAGATTCCGAACAGGAGTGTGGCAAATCAAAAGGAAGAAAGAATGGCACCAGAGAGAGTAAAATAACGCAAATGACAGAATACCCACGTAAAACCAGACATTATTATAGAGGGGAGAGGAGAGAGAAGAAAACCGGAAAGAGAAGGAAAGAAACAAAAGCCTCCTTGGAGAGGTAACCCTATGAAAAAGATGTGCAAACCGGAAAAATGTCCCCCCCCAGCAAAGAGAGACTGGGGTAATAGGAGGAACATCAGTCTCGGAGTCAATCAAAGACTTTGTGGACAAACACTTGAAAAGGAACCAACCTCTATCTGAGTCACAGCTGTGCGGGGTAAAACAAATAACATGTGAACCTGGTATCCCAGGATTTAGAGTCATCCTATCTAAGTCATTATGACATATCAAATATCAGTGAACTACTCTTGGATCTAAAATTATCCTCATCACCCCCTCTCTCCTCTCCCTTCGAAGAACGAGGACCAGAAGAGGGGGGGGAGAGAGATGTAGACAGTGAATTTTGCAGCATGGGGCCAAGCAATCATATAGGAGAACAACTGGAGGTGAATGAAAGAATGGAAGTGCCCCCTGTTATAGTAAATGACTCTTCGTAACAATCCGTTTCTAACCTCGATGTTACAACAACACCAAGTGACTCATTGTTGGAAGTAATGCTGATTTAGCAAAAAAGCCTACAAGGACTGTTAGAGGTTTCAGTGATGAATAATGGCATTCTAAGAGTCCAAAAAGATCAGCTTCAAATCATGGTGGGGGTACTAAAACAAATCAAGGACCATATGCCCACTATTGTTAGGACGATTAGTGGAGAAAAACAACCAACAGAAGGTCCAGCCTAGCAGGTGGGGGAGGATAAAGGTATTCTCTTGCAGACTGAAAAACAAAGTGTATTTGTATCTCAGTATCCTATGCTTGTAAAGAAACAGGGAGAAATAATGAGATACAAGCAATATATACCCTGGATGAGGAGACTGAGAAGAGGTTGTAGGAAGGGGGTAAATATAAAACAGCAGATAAAGGGGGCGATAGTCATAGAAAGAGGGTATGAGAGCCCAGTAAAGGTGGTGGTAAAAGATCAGAAAAAAAATGCCCCAGCATGAAGAGCAGATACCAGGAACTCTAAGAAGGTGGGGAGGAAGGAAAGAGAGCGTAGTGAACCCCAGGGTAGAAAAAGGAATACTAGAATACACACTTTGAGTAAGAATGAGTGTGATGATGGTAAGAGCAGCCGGTGGATGGACAAAGGGGAAAAAGAGATCCTAAAGATCAAATGGGGAGAGGGAAGGAAATGGAACCTGCAGGGGGAGAAGGAAGGGTGAGATTAGAGGGAGTTCCCAAGAAATAGAAAGTAGAAAAGGGAATGACCTATGACTATAGTTTGCACCATTACAGAAAGGGAAAGGTGGCAAGAAAGTAAGAAAATTAGACCCACTAAATCGATCACAGCTACTTTTTTCCTTCTCTCAATGCAGAAGCCTGAGGCATATAGGGACCAAATGTCTTAGACAAGTGGGTTTTATTGAAAATAGAATAGGGAACAAAGTAACAAATGTTCTGCTGCATTCGTGATTAGTTAAGTCAGCACTTGTAAACGCAGAGCAGGGGCTACTTAAGGAAGGAATCAGATTGGTTCAAGGGATGGATTTGACAGAAGGGAATAATTACGTTAAACCATTTCTGAAGAACCACACGGGGCTGGGATCAAGGCAGGTCAGGCTGATTGAACAGGGATATGATGACAAGAAAGATCTCGAAATCACTACAGGATGCCATGAAATTAATGGATATAGGTGAGGGCTAACTCTTGCAAATAGATACCAGGCTCTTGCTTCTCCTGCAAATGGGAAATTTGTGAGGAGGTAGGGTCATAGCACAGCCTGGGTATACTTACTTCGAATATTAATGGTTGTAACAGAATGTCGAAACTGGAAAGTTTTAAAGGATTCATCGGCCACAATGAGATCGTGTGCCTACAGGAAACCTGATTGTGCGACCAAACCCCAACTAATGAAGTGTATGTCCTGCTGAATAGTTCAGCAAAGAGGAGACAATTTGGAGAACCGTCTGGTGGTCAAATAACCCTAATATCCACAACAATCTCTAAGAAGGTATATCAGAGAGATTTGCTCATTGTGATGGGTGATTTTAATCACAAACTAGACCCATGTAGAGTTAATTCATGGTGTAAGGAGCTATTGTCGTCATTTAAGAGAAATACTGCCAGATTCCCTAAGGTTGATTTGGCAGTGCAAGATATAGCTCTAGGAACATTTTGGGCTCAAATGGTTTTGTCTGCAAAAAATGGGAGGTTGATGGCAGATTGGCCAGCCAATCGTACATTCAATATAGGCCATCGACTTTGTCCTATTGATTTTATTTTTCTGCACGCATGGAACTTTGAAATAGTCAGGGGCTTCAAGGTGATAAGCGCCGAGGGAAGAGATCATTTCCCCTTAAAACTGAAAATAGCAGGAGAAAATGAAAAACGAAGAGATAAAGTCATCCCTGTACAAATGGACTACCCTAGGCATCTTACCACCCGCACGTCAGAGGAACATATGGAAAAATTGGCTGCCTTCCAGCAGAGTCAAATATTAGAAAGTATGCCCAATATTAATAATACAGGATGGTTTGAAAATGTAATCAGCCAACTGGTCTATTGTCTAAGGGACGAAATAAAAAGAAACAGTTCTGGAGAACATATCAAGAAGAGGAAGTAGAGTAAAAATAAGGACTGGTTCAGTGAGGAATGCCAGAAATTAAAAGCAATTATTAGGTAAGGGGAAAGAAGATTACGGCTAAAGTATGATCTAGAGGTGTTCAATTGCCTTAAGAATTTAAGGAAAAAATATAAAATGGTTATTAGGAAACAAATAAGAATGCATAAAGAGAGCTGCTGGGGAAACCTTTTGACAGCAATAGAATAAAAAAATATAAAAAGGTTTTGGCGCTAGTCCTAGAAGGCTCCTGTAAAATACAGGGGTCTCTGAACTGTGTGGTAACGGAAGAGGCTTGGGAGGGCTATCTAAGAGAAATATATGGGGAAGGGGTAGAACCAGTGAGGCAGAGAATTACATGTTGGCCAGGCATTGAGGAGGATGTTAGGTCCCTCTTTATGGCAAGTAATGTCAGACGAACTATAGCAAAATTAACTTTGTCCCGAGCAGCCGACCCAGATAACCTCTCGGCTTAGATTATAAAGACCCAGCCCAATTGGTGGGCAGAATTCTTCTCCCAAATGTTTGTTAATATACTCAACTCAGAGCAGATATCCGAAAACTGGAGAGGGGCAATTATCAGACCTATCCACAAACGCGTAGACATAAAGGCTCCAAAGAGTTATAGGTTAATTAACATACTGGATGTGGGAGAAAAAGTATTTTTAAAAATAATTCTGGAAAGACTTAAGGAATGGGCAGAAGTAAATCAGATTGTGCCTCCCGAACAGGGAGATTTTAGGAGGGCCACTCTACGGTCGATCATTGTTTCTCACTTTGGTCCATTGCGTGAAAGTCGATGGAGCAGAGGGGGCAGTTTGTTCTGCTGCTTTGTCAACTTCAGGGCAGCATTCGATCTGGTGGACTGAAGTCGACTATGGGAGACATTGACCAGGTGGTATATCCCTAAAGGTCTCCTGGCCATAATCCAAGAGCTACATAGCTATAATTGGGCCCAGGTTATTCTGGATACAGAGGGGACCTTGTCGCAGAAGATCTTAATTTCAAACGGGCTAAGACAAGGGTGTGTTCTGGCCCCTCTGCTTTTCTCCCTATTCATTTTTGATTTACTCTCTGCCTTGGGTGCGGCTCGGGTGCCAGCCCTAAGCTAGATGACAAACATCTTGCATGCTTACTTTATGCAGATTATCTTGTGATTGTAGATCAAAGATAGCTGAATGTGTTTAGGGAATATTGCAGCTACAAAAAACTTATAGTAAATATGGAAAAAACTAAGATTCTGAGCTTTGAGAAAAGAAGACAAAGTTTAGCTGGTTCTTGGGCTCTACAAAGCTGGAAATGGTAAATAAATAAAAATATTTAGGGATGTGGTTTGAGAAATCCCTAAAATGGCATACTCATCTGAACGCATTGAGAGTAAGGGCCCTTGCTTCAGTTAGCAGTCTGAAAAAATGTAATAAAGATTACCCAAAAATGTCAGATAGACTTGTTCTGAACGCTTACATGGCCATGATACCAACCCAGTTCCAAAATGGAGTGGAGTTGTTACATTTAAGCGGAAAAAATGGGTGGGACGTTGAAGAGGGGAAATGCTTAAAAAACATACTGTCACTACCCAAGGCCTTGATGATACAGGCGATAAGAATTGAGACTGGAATGGTATCATAGGATATGATGGCATGAATGGTGCTAATAAGATTCTGGCAGTGATTGGATTGCAGAGAGGAGCAGAAAATATCGCAATGGTGCAAAAACGAAATACTGCAGAAGGACTTAAAGTGGGCAAAGGGGGTTTGGGAAACTATAATAAAGGCTTGCAGGGACATGAGAGTTAAGTTGTGTTCACAAAATTCGCAAATTGCAGTTGCTAAGAGAGAACGTAGGGCATTGGGGATAGAAATATCTCGAGATCACGATCAACAGTATCTTGAGAGGAAAAAATCGGTGTGTTTTATTATTCATTCATGGCAACATGAAAAACAGTTCCTGTACTTAAATGTACTACCCAATTGTTGTCTTAGAACTGAAATTTTAAGGTTAAGGATTGGAATAAATCCTTGCTATGCCAACAACGGGATAAAAGGGGGCCTGATTGACACTAAAGGAAACTGCACATGCAATTCAGATACAAAATGTGATATTTTTCACATATTGTTAGACTGTTTGAAAGTTCTTGCCACACAGAAAATGTTTTTACGTCCAGTTTTCCTAACATATGGTATTGGAAATCGTGCACAAGTTGATCTGTTAATTGAAATGTGTTCTTTGGACACAGCATGTGCTCTATGATGAAATATACTCTGCATTTTAAGATTAAGGTTTTTTATATTTCATGGAATTTTATGAAAGGTTTTATTATTTATTATTTGACGATATAGTGATATAAGGGATTGTATTTATGGATGTTTTAATGTATTTAAGGACCAACCGGTCTAAATAAATATGTTTCTGACTGACTCAGTCGCTCACTCATACATAGATTCAAACACCCCAAGACACACTAAAAGATACACTAACACACCCCTGCACAAACTCATGCATTGACAGACTCACTCAGTCATTCACTCATGTATAAACTGAAACAACCCATGACACATTGATACATACACTGACACACAACTATGGACACATCTGATGCATACACTGACAAATCCAGAAACACCCTGATAAATACGCTAACACACCTAGGCATACACAGACAAATACACTGACACACCCATGCACACACTCTTTCATGCACTGACACATCCAGAGACAGACTAAGACATACATTCAAACATACACTTACACATACACTGACACAAGCAGACACACACCTATGAATACACTGGCACACCTAGGCACACAGGCAGACAGTGATACATCGACTGACACATCCATGAACACACTCATTGATACACTGATACACCCAGGCACACACCTACGAATACACTGACACACCCAGACACACAGTGACATATGCACTGACACACCTGTATACATATTTCTTTTGCAGTGACAATTCCAAAAACAGAGTAAGACATAAACTGACTCATCAAGACACACACTTATTTAAACACTGACATACCCAGTCACACACATGCATACACTGACACACCCATGTATACACTTATTCATGCAGTGACACACTGAAGCCAACATTGATGTATATACTTACACACAGACACACACTAACACATACACTGACACACCTATACACATGTTTATTCATACACTAACACATCCAGACACACAGTATGGAAAATGTGCTTATTTTGGAAAAAATCACTATTTCCCATAGTAAAAGTGCAAAGAGTGAAATTCTATGCAAAACTGTTGCATATTTAAAGCAATCTACTAATTTAAAACATTAAAAAAAGGAGATCAATTAACAAAAGAGACACTTCTGTTTCTTCAACAAGAAAATAATGTCTTCATATTTTCAAATGATGTCTTGGAACAACTACTATTTAAATTTCAATGCTAGTTGATTAAGTTTTAATTTTCAAAGATGGTTGGCTGATGGTACATCTTCCTGCTTCTCCCATCACTTGAGGAACTTCCAGTTTCTTTTACAAGTATAACATTGGCACATGTTTTTGTGCTTTTACAATGAAACAAACAAAAAGGAATTAACAATGGTGTCCCTTCACCTTCTCCAATTTGGTGATATGGTCATCCTTTTCTTTCAAAAAAAGTTCTTGGCATTTAGTACAGTGAACAACCATTTCTTTATACTCTGCACAAGTTGGTGCAATGCTGATATTTGCATAACAATGATTGAGCGTAGATGATGATCCACTTACGTCAAGAGAAGATGTTGCTTTCTCCTTCAGCATTTTGAAATATGCTTGTTCATGGTTGCTCTTGATATGCTTACACATCAAGGATGTGCATAGCTGTACTTTATCAAAAGTACTTTTGGAAAGCTTTTTCCCTCACAACTTGCATTCAACATACCTGGATGTGGCTTTCTTCTCTCCAGAAAGTACAACAAACCAGTTCCATACATCACTCTCCTTTCGGGTAGAAGTAACTTATTCTTGTTCCACTACTCCTTATTGCTCTTGTGCAGCTAAAGAAGCTGGCACAATTGCATCTGCCATAATGTAAGGCAAAAATCAGCTGAACCGCTTTGTCCTCCAACAGCCATGATCAAAGTGACTGTTTTGAATGTAATTTTCCCTACATTTGGATGTGGTTATAGAGGAACCAATGGAACTGAAGCTTTGTTTTCATTATTGAGCGAGCCCGTGGATTCCGCTGCAAATCCTTAGATTTGTGTAATAATAAATCAGCTCATTACAGCAGAACATTTTAAAAAACATTTTAAAAAGTTTTAAATATGTTCAGCCTAATACTATATTGTAATTATAAAATTCCTATACCCCTAAAATAATTGTTTCATATTTCTGGGAATCGGCGGATCGAATGCGCAAGTTCGTTGCTCCCAAGTAAACAGAATAAAAACCATAGCGTTGGAACTGGAGAAGCCCTGCGGTTTTGCGAGAAATCCACAGATCCCAAATATTATTGTAAAAAGAAATGCAGTTATAATACTAAATAAGTATTAATAGTGTTCAATCGTTTTCCCCCCAAAAAATGTACTATTATTATGTACATTTTACTATAATTATCACTAGTCTGTCATCTATTTTTGAACTCTATGGGGCATATTTTCAAGCCCCTATCGCCACGGGAACGTCACTTTTTTGACATTCCCGTGGCGATAGGGCCAGCGCCCTATTCCCACAGCAGTGTTAACCCACTTAACGTGGCTTAAAGCCACGTTAAGTGGCTTAACGCTGCCTTGAGAATAGGGCCCCTTTCACGCTAAACTTAGCATGAAAGGGGGCGTGCAGTGGGTGTTGCGGTTGGCGTACCACCGCAACACCCATTGAGTTTGACGCTACCGCCTATTATCAAGGGCGGCGATAATAGGTGGCAGCGCCAAACTTAAGACCTAGAAAAATCAGATCTTAAGGTGGCTAAACGAGGAGAAAAGCTTTATTTCTCCTCATTTTTGCTTTTTCCATGTGTGCTGCATGTAGCAGCATACATGGAAAAAGCAAACTGGCATGTTCGGTTTGTTAATGTACAGGAAGGGATACCTTCCTGTGCATTAACAAACCTCCCTGCTCGCAGACACCCTTGCGCTCTGGTGCAAGGGTGCCTGTTTTGACGTTAAGTCGTGAGACTTAGCGCCATCGCAGGGGGAAACGCCAGGCTGCACCACATTCTTGTGAATAGGGTGCAGCCTGGCGTTTCCGAAGTGGCGGTGAGAGGCGTTAAGCCAAGGAGGCTAACCCCTCTCACCGCCACTTCATTGTGAATACCCCCCTATGTTTTATATTGTTACCTACATTTTTGCATCCTTGTCACTGGTTTCACCTTACTATTTTTGTATTATTTATGGAACTTTCTCATTCTATTTTTCAAAAAAATGTATTCTTTCACTTTTATTGTCATATTTTGCATCTGCATATTCTTTCTTTTTTCAATACTGTGTAAACTAATATTAATCCTTCAGATTGGCAAATGACTGTTGTTGTAGCAGACTTCCAGTCAACAACCTACCATAACATTAAAAAAACAAATAATTGACTTTAAAAATAAAGAAGAGAGACGTTATATTTAGTAAACAAAATTTGAAAGACTATGGGGATTATTTACAAGCCTCTTGCGCTGCAGGTACGTCCCCTTTTCCCATATTAAAATTGAAGCACTTGTAGAGCAAGGGGCTTGTGAATAGGACCCCTATAGTAATTTAGTTAAAAAAAAACAAAGGTTTGTAGAATGTTGCACAAATTATATTAAAATTTTAAAAAACATAGACATTCACAGAAAAGATAGGGACTTTAAAGTTAAGAAATAGAATTTAAAAAAACGTACAAATTCACTGAAAAAAAACCAAAGGTTCCAGGGACGTTAAAGTTAGGAAATACAATTAAAAAAATCCTTTGAAATTCACAGAAAAAACTCAAGGTTACAGGGAAGTTATAATTAGGCTGACATTTTACTCATACAAAACCAGAGAAATCCAGCTGCTATAGTTAGCTGAGCAAACTATAACTTACACCCTCGCAATGCACTGCTTAAGACCCCACATATCATATCATTCATGAGATGAGCAGTGGCATCACTGATGACATCTTAAATGACATCACTGATGACATAACTGATGACATCTCAAATGCCAACCATATATATGGCCAATATATATATGTAATGCAGATATATATATATTACCTACTGGCGGTTGCCAGTAGGTAGTTATAGTTAGGACCTAGTTTCCATAGGAAAATAGTTTTTTTCTTTTGCCAATATCTTTGGCGCCGTTTGACGAATCTTCACAAAATTTTCCAAACGAATAGGGCACTCTGGTCAGCTCCCGTCTTGACAGTTTCGGGATGATTCGTCAAGTGGGGGCCGAGAAAAAAGGGGGTCCCAAAACACATTTTCTTCATGTTAATTTCCATTGGAACATTTTGTCGCAGCTACAGTCCGAACTGCTGAGCAGAACTACACCAAATTTGGCACAAAGATAGCTCTTCATCCAGAGTGCACTCTTTTTTTAAATGGTGTAAATTAGTTCAGTAGTTCCTGAGCAATTCATATATTTAGAAATATGGATATCTGGTGACCGCGGTGGATCCGCGAACCCTCCTAATCTCGAGCTTGACTCTGATTGGCTGCCTACAGTTCCAACCAGGAAGTGTTGGCAGCCATCATGTGACTTGTTTGAACCGAGTCACAAGGAAAAAGGTAAAAAAAAACAAGACAAGGGGGCAGGGTAGAAATACCCTGACCCCCTAGGCCTGCTCAGGTGGTCCCACAGGGACCCCGAGGGCCCAAAAAAGCAGTTTTTTAAAATATTTTTGGCACGATTCATGTGGGGACCACGAATCCTGCCATAAAAATTTTTAAAAAACAAAGCGTGGTCTCCTGCACTTCATTTAATTAAGCCCCCGGGTGGGCCATGTCCCGGGGCAATGTCAAAATATGGTGCGGGGGCCCACGGGGCCCCTGCAGTGCCGGGGACTGCCACCTCCCCGGGGCTTTGTTTATAATATACAGGGGGACCGCCACCTCCCTGGGGCTTTTTTTTTATTAATAAGGTGTGGGGGGATCCTGCCCTTCCCACATTGCCCCAGGGACTACCACCTCACTGGGCATATATTATGTACATGTGGCGGTCTGTTGCAGAGCACTGGCCCTGAGGCCCACCACCTCCCCAGGGCTTTACATCTGTTGGGAGGGGGGCCCCCTTCCTAAAAGAAAATTTAAAAAAGAAAACTGGCAATTCGCCGGAGGCCCCGCCCCCTCCCTGCACCACACTGCAAACGTGCCTCCTGGCATGCTCTGGGTTGGGGGATGAAGTCCCCATTGCTACTGAGGGTCCCTGGGGGCCAACTAACCCACCAAGTACTTCCAGTAAGCCCCACACAGTGGGATTGCTGAGAGGTGGTCTGAGGCCACGCCCCTTTTTACAACACTCTGCAAAAATGCCTCTTGGTGCACTGGTGGTGGGGTGATGAGGTCCCTTTGTGTCCAGAGGACCTCAGGACTGTAGTGGACTTCATCCCCCAAGCAGCAGAGAGCCAGGAGGCGTGTTTGCAGAGTGATGTAAAAAGGGTGTGTGGCTTCTGACCACTGTCAGCAATCCAGCTTTGTGGGGCTTACTAGAGGTAACAGGAGGGCTAGCTGGCCCCAGGGACCCTCATGAGGCAAGGGGACATCATCCCCCAACCAAGAGTGCACCAGGAAGCGTGTTTGCAGAATAGTGGAGAAAGGGAGCGTGGCCTGTGTCCACCTCTCAGCAATCCCACTGTGTGGGTCTTACTGGAGGTAAAAGGTAGGCTAGTTTACCCCTAAGGACCCACAAGAGCAAAGGGGACTTCAATCCCCATTCAAGAGTCTGCCAGGGACCACGTTTGCAGAGTGGTGGGCAAAGGGGACGTGGCCTGCTATGAAAACTTAGCAATCCTGCTGTGAGGGACTTACTGGAGGTAATAGGAGGGGTAGTTGGTCCCCAAGGATGTCCTTGGGGGCCACCTACCCCTCCTGTGACCTCCAGTAAGTCCCACAGAGTCGGATCATTCAGAGGGCTTCGGAGGCCACACCCCCTTTCTCCACCACTCTACAAACGCACCTCCTGGCACACTACTGGTTGGGGGATGAAGTCCACTTCACTCCTGAGGGACTTTGGGTGCCAAGAAGCCCTCCTGGTACCTCTTGTAAGTCCTACTCAGCAGAATTCCTGAGCGCCCAGTCCCCTTTCTCCACCACTCTGCAAACGCAACTACTAGTTGTAATAGGTCTCGGATTTGCGAGAGTTAGAGCTTTTGGCATTTTAAATGTAAAAGTTTTTTTACTAATGTTTTTTGGAGTGGAGTGGATCTACATTGTGTGTAGTGAAATTATGTGGTATGTTGTCCAGTGAAACTATGTGGATAGAAAGTATGTGGTATTTAGTGTATAGGAATTATGTAGAGTGGGATTAAGTGTTATGGAGAGTAATTATGTGGTACGGTAGTTTGTGTTGTGGAGTGGTAACCTCAGGTTTAGTCTTCCTCGTTTCAATAGAAGCTAAACTATAAACTCAATGAGACAAAAAAAAGAAGGAACCACTGAGGAGCACTTCTGGACCCAGTCTGAAGTATGAGCAGGGCCACTGGAATTATGCGACTGTTTGGCTGATCCGACTTTCAAACAGTTATACATTTTCCGCATTTGCCACATAATCCATCATCTGCTGCATAATCTGCAGATTTGAACAAATAAACCTTGTTTCTAGCTCAAATGGCTCAAACGTTACCAAAAATGCAGTGACAAGTGTTACAAGGCCCTTTGCAAACATAGAATGGTGACCTGTTACTTATTGCGAGATGTGAGTATTAAATTGGTACTGCAAACCACTCTTCTTTCTTTCTGCACCTCTCTTACCTCTTTCTGCATTTCTCTTGCTTCTCTCTGCACATTTCTTTCTTTTTGTGCACTTCTCTTGCCTCTTTCTGCACAGCTCTTCTGCTTTCTATACCTCCCTTCTTTCTGCACCTCTCTTGTTTCATTCTGCACCTCTCTTGCTTCTTTCTATACCTATCTTGCTTCTTTCTGCACCCTTCTTGCCTCTTTCTGCACCCCTCTTCCCTCTTTCTGCACCTCTCTTGTCTCTTTCTGCACCTTTGTTGCTTCTTTCTGCACTTCTCTTGCTGCTTTCTGCACCTCTCATGCTTCTTTATGCACCCCTGTTGTCTCTTTCTGCATTCATCTTCCCTTTTTCTGGACCTCTCATGTCTCTTTGTACACCTCTTTTGTCTCTTTCTGCACCTTTTTTGTCTCTTTGTGCACCTCTCGCTTTTTTCTGCACTTCTCTTGACTCTTTCTGCATTTCTGTTGCTTTTTTTCTGCACTTTTCTAGCCTCTTTCTGCATTTCTGTTCCTTCTTTCTGCACTTCTCTTGCTTCTTTCAGCACTTCTCTTGCCTCTTTCTGCACCCCTCTTGCCTCTTTCTGCACCTCTGTTGCTTTCTTCTGCACTTCTCTTGCTTCTTTCTATACCCCTCTTGCTTCTTTCTGCACCCCTTTTGCCTCTTTCTGCACCCCTCTTCCATCTTTCTGCACCTCTCTTGCCTCTTTCTGCACCCCTGTTTCCTTTTTCTGCACCTCTCTTGCCTGTTTCTGTAACTCTCTTGCCTCTTTCTGCAGTTCTTTTGCCTCCTTCTGCACCTCTGTTGCTTCTTTCTGCACTTCTCTTGCCTTTTTCTGCACCCCTCTTGCCTCTTTCTGCACCACTGCTGCTTCATTCTGCACTTCTCTTGCTTATTTCTGCACCTCTCTTGCTTCATTCTGCACCCCTCTTGTCTCTTGCTGCATCCTTCTCCCCCCTTTGTGCACCTCTCTTGCTTCTTTCTGCACATTACTTGCCTCTTTCTGCACCCCTCTTACCTCCTTCTGCACCTCTTTTGCTTCTTTCTGTACTTCTCTTGCCTCTTTCTGCACCCCTCTTGCTTCTTTCTGCACCTCTGTTGGTTCTTTCTGCACCTCTCTTACAAATGTGTGCACCCTCTTGCCTCCTTCTGTACCCCTCTTCCCTCTTTCTGCACCTCTCATGCCTCTTTCTGCACTCCTGTTCCCTTTTTCTGCACCTCTCTTGCCTGTTACTGCATCCCTCTTGCCTCTTTCTGTACCTCTGTTGCTTCTTTCTGCACCCCTCCTGCCTCTTTCTGCACCCCTCTTACCTCTTTCTGCAACCCTCTTCCCTCTTTATGTACCACACTTGCCTCTTTTTGCACCCCTGTTCCCTCTTTCTGCACCTCTCTTGCCTCTTTCTGCACATCTCTTCCCTCTTTCTGAACCTCTCTTGCCTCTGTCTGCAACCCTCATGCCTCCTTCTGCACCTCTTTTGCTTATTTCTGCACTTGTATTGCCTCTTTCTGCACCCCTCTTCCCTATATCTGCACCTCTGTTGGTCCTTTCTGCACTGCTCTTGCTTCTTTCTGCACCTCTCTTGCAAATTTCTGCACCCCTCTTGCCTCTTTCTGTACCCCTCTTCCCTCTTTCTGCATCTCTCTTTCCTCTGTCTGCACCCTTGTTCCCTCTTTCTGCACCTCTTTTGCCTGTTTCTGCAACTCTCTTGTGTCTTTCTGCACTTCTCTCGCCTCTTTCTGCACCTCTGTTGCTTCTTTCTTCACTTCTCTTGCCTCTTTCTGCACCCCGATTGCCTCTTTCTGCACCTCTGTTGCTTCTTTCTGCACTTCTCTTGCTTCTTTCTGGACCTTTCTTGCCTCTTTCTGTACTTCTCTCGCTTCTTTCTGTACTCAACTGGGAAGTGCAAGCTGTCAAGTTTAAAGGTCTGCGTGCTCTAGTGACTGAGGTATTTGTCTACTTCTACATGTACTCTCACATGTGTTATGCATCTGAAGATGGTAGCTTAAAAATCGTGTAGCTTCTCTTATAGGTGGTCAAATCTTCTTAGTTCGGCTCTGTTATTCGGTTGTACAGGCAGATATGTCTTATGTATATAGGTGTTATAGAGCCCCTCAAATATACTATTGAATACCAATGTGCCCTGTATTATGAGCAGAAAGAAATACAAACACCTTTTTGTACACAAATTTACAGAGTATGCTGTTTGAAACACAGGTATTCAAGTATTTGCATATTTATTTTTATGTAACATGTCACTAGGTAAAAGCACAGACACACACATGTATACCTTCACAAACTTGGTCAAACTTACAACAGTTATATGATTAGGATTGCTGTTTTACATTTGGTAGGCCTAATATTCTGAGCAGTCGATGAATAGTGAACCTTCAAGAGAAAAGTGAGATTTAAGACATCTTGGGAGAAGGATTAGTGATTAGGCTACTATGTATGAGTCTGTGGAAAGGTACAGTCTAAATAGACCTCTTTCTGCACCTCTGTTGCTTCTTTCTGCACTTCTCTTGCTTCTTTCTAAACCTTTCTTCCTCTTTCTGCACCTCTCTTCCTGCACTTCTCTTGCTTCTTTCTGCGCCTTTCTTTCTCTTTCTGTACATGTTCTACCTATGTAGGTATAGTTAGAAATTAACTGTGAGAAGTTGGCCTGGTATATGCTGTTCACTAATTAAAGTGGACACCTTGCACCAGAACAATTCGACTCTTATGGTTGGTAGGTTTAAGACACCCTTTATAGAAAGCTATCCTAGTGGTAGCTGTGGAGAGCAGCCTTCAGGCTAAGTCTTGGAGGAATGTAAAGCAGCTTGTTTTACCACACAATCTCTTGAATCACCAAATGAAAAGACACCACACAGGTATATATATCAAATATATATGTATTTATTAATAAACAACTCTCTACTAATCTCTTTATGAGATTAGAAGTCAGGAACATATGTACAAATCAAATGTTATCAAAATAAGTTAGCACAATCAAATATCACAATCTTAGTTTGGCTAGACCTAGGTCTAGAGCAGTTAGAATCGAGGGACCCCCAAGAACCACCCCAGGTAGTTGTAGGAGACCCACAGGGGACGGACGCGGTGTCCTGGCACCGGTGCGAGTCCTGTACGAGTCTATGCGAACAGACGCGATTGAGATTTCAATGTTAAAGGTCCCTTGCGTGTTCGAGGCGAACACACCGATCGGTCCTTGTACGAGTCGAAGGACGCGGTTACAGATAGAGTTGCAAGGGAGATGGACGCGCTGTGTCTAACACAGACGCGAACCTTGTACGAGTCAGCGCAATGGATATTCCAATGTTACAGGCCCCTTGTGTGTTCGAGGCGAACACCGATCGGACTCAGTACGAGTCGAAGGACACGGTTATAGATAGTGTTACAAGGGAGATGGACGCGATGTGTCTAACACAGACGCGAACCCTGTACGAGTCAGCGCAATTGTCGCACTTAGAAAATAAGAGTTTTAGGGCACTTCTAGGGTAGCTACAAGCAAGCCACTTACAGGGTAAGTAGTTCTAGGGCCCACACCCACGGGAGCACCGTAATGCTAAAGTTACCTCACCCAGGGGAGCCGGGTGCATAGGTGTCCTTTGGTGTCGGGTCGCGGCGTCGTTTTCAATGGGAGCCAGTGAAGACTTGCTGCTTGCGGCGACAGAAGAAGTGTCCGTTGGAATCCAAGCCTGGATTCGGAAGGAGGAAGACCTGAAAGCAGAGGGGACAGTGTTCACAGTCACTTGGCAGTGACCCGGGGCAAGGAAGATGAATGCCCACCGTCGTCGACAGATTCAGGTCGTTCACTGGTGTCTTGACTTCTTCAACCATGAGGTCCAGGAGGTGTCAAGGATGGCCAGGAGCTGGATTCAGCATGTCCCATAAAGTCTGCAGCTGACTGCGGTGTCGGCGACCCGATTGGAGCCAACAAGCCTTGGTAGCAGCAAGTCTTGTGGTGGAACGGAAAAGTCAATGGTGCAGACCAGCAAGGTCTGAGGAACTTACCCAGCGAGGGTAGGTCAGGGCAGGCCTGGAGCAACCAGGGGAGCCCTTTGGTTTCTTTGGAAAGTCTTCTGGGGACCCACAAGCCGGCTGGCAAGGGATCGCAAAGACGCCTCAGGAGGATTCACTCAACAGGGGCCCACGGTCACTCGGGATGGTGTAGGCCTCTGATTTTGGGAGGGATCTCTGCTGGAGGCTGGGACCACACGTGGTCCAAAGCACAAGTTCGTAGAACGTCGTGAAGGGGTTGCACTCGACAATAGTGCATGGTACCCAGGGTCTGTGGTTTCTCGTTGCTCGTGGGGTCCACTTGCCTCAGCTTCGCTGGAGACTCACGATGGCCTTTGAGGGGTCAGTAAATCCTCTTCCTGGGCTGCAGGGACTTCGGGCTCTGGCGGGAGCGGCATCGTTTGCGACCGTCGTTGTCGTTTTTGGTGCCTGCCAAGCAGGGGAGTCACTCCTTGACTCCAAGGGAGTTTCTTCCGTCTTCCAAAGGTAGTGGAACATCGAAGGTCCGGGATTCTTCTTGTAGAGCGTCGTCCAGGGGTATCTAGTTTGCAATGCACAGGTTCCCCCTCTTATACTAAAAGAAAGGGAGGGACTAGCTCTATAACCCCACCTATGGGAGGGTCAGGGGAGTGGGTGGCTACACCCACTTCCCTTTGTCCAGTTTCGCGCCAGGGCAGGGGCAGGTAGCCCCTGAGCTGGTTTGAACTGGCATATGCACAGAGGAGCCTTCTGCTCCCCCAGTGCAGGACTTCAAAGCACTCTAAGAGTGCACCCACCCAGCCCCAATACACTAAACCCTGTCTGGAAGGTGGTCACACCCTCCTGTGACAGGATACCTATTGTTGGGCTTCCTCCACTGCGAGTTTCGGTCATCAGCAGGAGGGCAGCCCAGTGTCTGTGACTGGTGGCATCCATTTTGTGATGCCAGGGCTCTGCAGGATTCTACCGCGTTTCCACAGTAGGTACATGTCTATCCCTCTAGAAGGGTGGAATGCTACCCCCGCCGCCAGAACTGGCGGGGGGGGTAGTATTCCAAGATGTTTGACACCAAACACGACATGTTTTGATGCAGCCATTCCAAAGTTAGCATTCTACCGCGAGGATATAATGCACTTAAGAGTATATGGTTTAACTGCATCCACAAACAGCCCCAGAGAATGGACTCTGAGAGCTGCAGAGGGGCCCTGCTCAGGCAGAGGCACCCTCTCACATAGGAACCAAGCACCCTGCCCTCAGGATTGATAGGGCCTGCCTTAGGGGTGACTGATAGGTTTAAATGTGTGTGCAGGAGAGATATAGGAAACCTATATCTCAGTGAGGGGTGCTAGCACCACCTCACCCAGGCTGCAGTAGCAGGCCTGTGGTGTCAGATTTAGTCTGCTTCCCAGGGGTGGCATAATACATGCTTCAGCCCCTGGTAGGCCTGTGAAGTACCTATGCCCTTGGTACCTAAGGTACCATATACTAGGGACTCATAAGGTACCACAGTATCCAATCACTAGTGCACCTAGAGTGCACTCCAAGTCATTTAGAGAGAACAGAGAGGCTGGGGCCCTGATTGGCAGGGACCCAGCCAGACTATAGCCAGAAACCAGTGTAAACATCAGAAAAAAAGTGGGGGCAACATAAGAGGCAGATCCTACTCTCCTACACAACCCCCCCAAACGCAGGGACACTAAACTAACCTTGACCAGTTGAGTCTTCGTGTTCTAAGTGGAAATACCTTGAGAGTCCATCTGCATTGGCATGTTGGGTCCCAGGTCTATGTTCCACTGTATAGTCCATCCCCTGTAGGGAAATGGACCACCTCAAAAGTTTTGGGTTTTCACCTTTCATCTGTTTAAGCCATAGGAGGGGCTTGTGGTCAGTCTGAACTATGAAGTGAGTGCCAAACAAGTATGGCCTCAGCTTCTTCAGGGCCCACACCACAGCAAAGGCCTCCCTCTCTATAGCTGACCAACGTTTCTCTCTAGGGGTCAGCCTTCTGCTAATAAAAGCTACTGGCTGGTCTTGACCTTCATCATTCAGTTGAGACAGTACAGCTCCCACACCCAGCTCAGAAGCATCTGTTTGGACAATGAACTTTTTGGTGTAGTCTGGACTCTGTAAGATGGGGGCAGTGCACATGGCCTGCTTTAGGTCTTCAAATGCCTTCTGACAGCTAGCTGTCCACTGAACCTTTTTTGGCATTTTCTTTGAGGTCAGATCATTCAAGGGGGTCACTATAGATCCATATCCCTTGACAAACCTCCTATAGTACCCAGTCAGGCCTAAGAAGGCTCTCACCTGTGTCTGGGTGGTTGGAGCAACCCATTCCATTATGGTTTGGATTTTGCTCTGTAAAGGCTGAACCTGGCCTCCACCTACAAGGTGGCCCAGGTACACAACCTGACTCTGCCCTATCTGGCACTTAGTGGCCTTGATAGTGAGGCCTGCTTTCTGCAGAGCCTCCAAAACATTTCTGAGGTGGACCAGGTGATCCTGCCAGGAGGAACTAAAGACAGCAATATCATCTAGATAAGCTGAGCAATAAGTTTCCATCCCTGCCAGAACTTTATTCACCAACCTCTGAAAAGTGGCAGGTGCATTTTTCAATCCAAAGGGCATCACCACAAAGTGGTAGTGCCCACTAGGGGTCGAAAATGCTGTTTTGGCTTTTGCATCATCAGCTAATCTGATCTGCCAGTAGCCAGCTGTTAGGTCAAATGTACTTAGATACTTGGCTGAGGCCAAAGTATCAATCAGCTCATCTGCCCTTGGTATGGGATAGGCATCAGTCCTAGTGACTGCATTGAGGCCTCTGTAGTCTACACAAAACCTCATTTCTTTCTTACCACCCTGGGTATGAGGCTTGGGTACCAGGACTACTGGGCTAGCCCAAGGGCTATCTGAAGGCTCAATTACACCTAGCTCCAACATTTTCTGGACTTCAGTCCTGATACAGTCCCTGACATGGTCAGGTTGCCTGTAGATTTTACTCTTGACAGGCAGACTGTCTCCAGTGTCCACCTCATGGGTGCACCAGGTAGTCTGACTAGGGGTCAGGCTAAACATATGTCTATACTGTTGCAGAACTTGTCTGCACTCAGTTTGCTGATGGTCAGTGAGGCTGCTTGCCAAAGCAACACCATCTACTGACCCATCATCAGGGTTCTGAGAGAGCAGGTCAGGGAGAGGGTCACTCTCCTCCTCCTGGTCCTCATCAGTTGCCATGAGCAAGCCCATGTCAGCCCTGTCAACATATGGCTTTAATCTGTTGACATGGAGCACCCTCAGGGGGCTCCTGGGAGTTCCAAGATTCACCAGATAGGTGACTTCTCCCTTCTGTTCAACTATTGTATGGGGGCCACTCCACTTGTCCTGGAGGGCTGCTGGGGCCACAGGCTCCAACACCCACACTTTCTGTCCTGGCTGGTACACAGTCAGCACAGCCTTTTGGTCATGCCAAGCTTTTTGCAATTCTTGGCTGGCCTCCAGGTTTTTGGTTGCCTTTTTCATGTAGTCGGCCATCCGGGAGCGGAGACCAAGTACATAGTCCATCACATCCTGTTTGGGGGGTTTGAGAGGTAACTCCCAGCCCTCTTTAACCAAACACAATGGACCTCTTACAGGGTGCCCAAACAGAAGCTCAAATGGGCTGTAATCAACCCCCTTCTGTGGAACCTCTCTGTATGCAAACAACAGGCAGGGAAGAAGAAGGTCCCATTTCCGCCTAAGCTTCTCTGGGAGTCCTTTAATCATTCCCTTCAGGGTTTTGTTGAAACGTTCAACCAACCCATTGCATTGTGGGTGATAGGGGGTGGTGAACTTATAAGTTACACCACACTCCTTCCACATTGCCTTCAAGTATCCTGACATGAAGTTGGTACCTCTGTCAGAAATGACCTCCTTTGGGAAACCCACTCTGGAGAAGACTCCAATGAGGGCTCTTGCCACCACAGGGGCTGTGGTGGTCCTCAGGGGAATTGCCTCTGGGTACCTGGTGGCATGATCCACTACCACCAGGATAAATCTGTGCCCAGATGCAGTTTGAGGGTCAAGGGGACCAACAATGTCAATCCCTACCCTTTCAAAGGGTACCCCCACCACAGGTAGTGGTATCAGGGGGCCTTTGTTGTGCCACCTGCCTTGCCACTGGCTTGGCATGTGACACAGGAGCGACAAAACTCCTTTGTGTCCTCTGACATATGTGGCCAATGAAAATGTGGAACAAGCCTGTCCCAGGTCTTGTTTTGGCCCAAGTGACCTGCCAAAGGGATGTCATGTGCTAGGGTCAAGAGGAACCCCTAAACTTCTGAGGTATTACCAACCTCCTGGTGGCTCCAGGGGCTGGGTCTCTACCCTCAGAATATAGGAGTCCCTCATCCCAATAAACTTTATGGGACCCACTAGCACTCCCAGCAGCCTCAGCAGCAGCCTGCTGTCTGAGGGGTTCAAGAGAGGGGCAGCACTGTTGCTCCTTACTCAGATCTTCCCTAGAAGGGCCCCCTGCCCCCAAGAACTCAACCTGATCAGGCTCAAGTCCCTCTGGGGCAGTTCCTTCTTCAGGATCTGCTTCACCTCCCTCTGGAGGTGAATCTGTGATCTGAGACAGAGGGGAAGGCACTGCCTTTACCCTACTGCTCCTCCTCTTGGGAAGCATCTGGTCCATTGTTCCAGGATCCAGAGCTGGTTCAGTGTTATGCATTCTTGCTTGTGACCTGGTCACAGCAAATACCTCTGCAGGGATGCCCAACATCTCAGCATGAGTCCATAACTCTACTTCAGACCAGGCTGAAGTCTCTAGATCATTGCCCAATAGACATTCTACAGGGAGGTCTGCACTGACTACAACCTTCTTGAGGCCAGTTACCCCTCCCCAGGAGAAATTCACAACTGCCAGACTATGGTTGGTCCTGACATTGCTTGCATTGGTCACCTGGTACATTTCGCCCAGGATGATCTGTCCAGGGTCCACAAGATCCTCTGCCACCATGGTGACACTAGCACCTGTGTCCCTAAATGCCAAAGCCTGTTTGCCATTTATTACAGGCTGCTGTTTGTATTTGCCCAGGTTACTGGGGCTTACTAGGAAGGACATATCAAGGTCTCCATCACAAATCAGCACTGCCTGAGTGGGTACTCTGACTAGGTCAGAGTCCACTTCAGAACCCAGGGTCAACCCTACTACACCCTTATTCTGAGTACCACCTCCACCAGTAGCTGAGCTAGGGGGAACAGTTGCCTTAGGGGCAGGAGTGGTGGTGGTTTGGTCTTTGGACTTGTTACAATCAGAAGTCCAGTGCCCTTTCTGTTTACAGAATTTGCACCAGGGCTTCTTTTGGCCTTTTCCCTTGTTGGATTGTGACTCCCCACCAGATGCAGATTTTTGGGGCCCTTGTGAAGACTTCTGGTCTTTTGCCTTATCCCCACCTTTCTCAGAGCCCTTAGGATCTTGCTTCTTGGTGTCACCCCCTTGGTTCTGGGTTTTCTGCCTCACCCTGGTTCTGACCCACTTGTCTGCCTTCTTTCCCAATTCTTGGGGAGAGGTCAGATCTGAGTCCACCAGGTATTGATGCAACAACTGGTTCTGGCAATTATTAAGGATCTGTTCTCTCATCATTAGATTATACAATCCCTTGAAATCAGTAACCCTACTGCCAACCAGCCAACCCTCCAGAGCCTTGGTCGCACAATCTACAAAGTCAGTCCAGTCCTGAGTCTGTGCCTTCTGGGTGTCTCTGAACTTCAACCTGTACTGCTCAGTGGTTAAGCCAAACCCATCTATCAGTGCACTCTTCAGGACTTCATAGTCATCAGCATCCTCTTCTCTAACAGTGAGGAGCTTGTCTCTACCTTTATCTGAAAAGGAGAGCCACAAGATTGCTGCCCACTGCTTTTGGGGGACCTGTTGTACTCTACAGGCCCTTTCCATAGCAGTTATCCACTTGTGGATATCATCCCCACTCTGGTAGGGAGGAACAACCTTGCTCAGGTTCCTATGGTCTGGAGTATTTTCTCTACCTCTAGGGACACTGTTGCTGCCACCAGGGGGTTCTAACCCCTCTCTTCTAGAAGCTTTCTGGAACTCAAAGGCTTCTTTGTCTAATGCCAACTGCTTGGTTTTGAGGGCAAATCTTGCTTCCTCATACTGCAGCAGTTTGTACATCCTTTCAGAGGAGGTCTCTCTTCTTGGGAAGAAGGAGTTCCTCTGGTAGACAGTTTCTCTGCCAGAGTGAAAGGAGTGCTCAGATTCCCTGGAGAGGGACCTGTGCCTGTCTTCCACTATGTCAGTTCTCTTAGGGAGAATTCCTCTGTCTGGTTCAGACCCCTTTGGGCCTGGCCCTACAATCACAGAGTCCTGGTCATCCTGATGTTCATCATCTGACCCAGACACTATAACTGACCCACCCACTGATCCAGACCCCTTAGCTCCTAGAGCTAATCTAAGGTCATCTGCTGTTAGCAGATCTATCAAGTGTAGTGTGGAGGGACTCTGTCCTATCTTCAGGTGCCTCTCAGCACACATGGCTTTCAAGTCACAGAAAGTCAGGTCCTTATACTGAAGCTGGGTGGATCCACTGGGTCCATCCCTTGAGGACATTCTAGTGTTGTGCAGTGTTGTACTACCTACACTAGTTTGTGGCCTACTGATACTAGCTTGAGCTGTAGAAAGGGTGTGCTATCCCTTTTGCACACAGCTCTAAGTTCAGTAGAACTTATTGATACTAAGCTTGATTTTATATGTACCTTGAGTACCTATAGTGGTTTTCAGTTAGTAATTCAAATAGAGATTTTCTGGTAAAACAATAGCAAGCTGGAATCCCACACGCTGCCACCAATGTGAGAAGTTGGCCTGGTATATGCTGTTCACTAATTAAAGTGGACACCTTGCACCAGAACAATTCGACTCTTATGGTTGGTAGGTTTAAGACAACCTTTATAGAAAGCTATCCTAGTGGTAGCTGTGGAGAGCAGCCTTCAGGCTAAGTCTTGGAGGAATGTAAAGCAGCTTGTTTTACCACACAATCTCTTGAATCACCAAATGAAAAGACACCACACAGGTATATATATCAAATATATATGTATTTATTAATAAACAACTCTCTACTAATCTCTTTATGAGATTAGAAGTCAGGAACATATGTACAAATCAAATGTTATCAAAATAAGTTAGCACAATCAAATATCACAATCTTAGTTTGGCTAGACCTAGGTCTAGAGCAGTTAGAATCGAGGGACCCCCAAGAACCACCCCAGGTAGTTGTAGGAGACCCACAGGGGACGGACGCGGTGTCCTGGCACCGGTGCGAGTCCTGTACGAGTCTATGCGAACAGACGCGATTGAGATTTCAATGTTAAAGGTCCCTTGCGTGTTCGAGGCGAACACACCGATCGGTCCTTGTACGAGTCGAAGGACGCGGTTACAGATAGAGTTGCAAGGGAGATGGACGCGCTGTGTCTAACACAGACGCGAACCTTGTACGAGTCAGCGCAATGGATATTCCAATGTTACAGGCCCCTTGTGTGTTCGAGGCGAACACCGATCGGACTCAGTACGAGTCGAAGGACACGGTTATAGATAGTGTTACAAGGGAGATGGACGCGATGTGTCTAACACAGACGCGAACCCTGTACGAGTCAGCGCAATTGTCGCACTTAGAAAATAAGAGTTTTAGGGCACTTCTAGGGTAGCTACAAGCAAGCCACTTACAGGGTAAGTAGTTCTAGGGCCCACACCCACGGGAGCACCGTAATGCTAAAGTTACCTCACCCAGGGGAGCCGGGTGCATAGGTGTCCTTTGGTGTCGGGTCGCGGCGTCGTTTTCAATGGGAGCCAGTGAAGACTTGCTGCTTGCGGCGACAGAAGAAGTGTCCGTTGGAATCCAAGCCTGGATTCGGAAGGAGGAAGACCTGAAAGCAGAGGGGACAGTGTTCACAGTCACTTGGCAGTGACCCGGGGCAAGGAAGATGAATGCCCACCGTCGTCGACAGATTCAGGTCGTTCACTGGTGTCTTGACTCTTCAACCACGAGGTCCAGGAGGCGTCGAGGATGGCCAGGAGCTGGATTCAGCGTGTCCCACAAAGTCTGCAGCTGACTGCGGTGTCGGCGACCCGATTGGAGCCAACAAGCCTTGGTAGCAGCAACTCTCGTGGTGAAACGGAAAAGTCAATGGTGCAGACCAGCAAGGTCTGAGGAACTTACCCAGCAAGGGTAGGTCAGGGCAGGCCTGGAGCAACCAGGGGAGCCCTTTGGTTTCTTTGGAAAGTCTTCTGGGGACCCACAAGCCAGCTGGAAAGGGATCGCAAAGATGCCTCAGGAGGATTCACTCAACAGGGGCCCACGGTCACTCGGGATGGTGTAGGCCTCTGATTTTGGGAGAGATCTCTGCTGGAGGCTGGGACCACACGTGGTCCAAAGCACAAGTTCGTAGAATGTCGTGAAGGGGGTGCACTTGACAATAGTGCATGGTACCCAGGGTCTGCTGTTCCTCGTTGCTCGTGGGGTCCACTTGCCTCAGCTTCACTGGGGACTCACGATGGCCTTAGCGGGGTCAGGAAATCCTCTTCCTGGGCTGCAGAGACTTCGGGCTCCAGCGGGAGCGGCATCGTTTGCGACCGTTGTTGTCGTTTTTGGTGCCTGCCAAGCAGGGGAGTCACTCCTTGACTCCAAGGGAGATTCTTCCGTCTTCCAAAGGTAGTGGAACGTCGAAGGTCCGGGATTCTTCTTGTAGAGCATCGTCCAGGGGTATCTAGTTTGCAATGCACAGGTTCCCCCTCTTATACTAAAAGAAAGGGAGGGACTAGCTCTATGACCCCACCTATGGGAGGGTCAGGGGAGTGGGTGGCTACACCCACTTCCCTTTGTCCAGTTTCGCGCCAGGGCAGGGACAGGTAGCCCCTGAGCTGGTTTGAACTGGCATATGCACAGAGGAGCCTTCTGCTCCCCCAGTGCAGGACTTCAAAGCACTCTAAGAGTGCACCCACCCAGCCCCAATACACTAAACCCTGTCTGGAAGGTGGTCACACCCTCCTGTGACAGGATACCTATTGTTGGGCTTCCTCCACTGCGAGTTTCGGTCATCAGCAGGAGGGCAGCCCAGTGTCTGTGACTGGTGGCATCCATTTTGTGATGCCAGGGCTCTGCAGGATTCTACCGCGTTTCCACAGTAGGTACATGTCTATCCCTCTAGAAGGGTGGAATGCTACCCCCGCCGCCAGAACTGGCGGGGGGGTAGTATTCCAAGATGTTTGACACCAAACACGACATGTTTTGATGCAGCCATTCCAAAGTTAGCATTCTACCGCGAGGATATAATGCACTTAAGAGTATATGGTTTAACCGCATCCACAAACAGCCCCAGAGAATGGACTCTGAGAGCTGCAGAGGGGCCCTGCTCAGGCAGAGGCACCCTCTCACATAGGAACCAAGCACCCTGCCCTCAGGATTGATAGGGCCTGCCTTAGGGGTGACTGATAGGTTTAAATGTGTGTGCAGGAGAGATATAGGAAACCTATATCTCAGTGAGGGGTGCTAGCACCACCTCACCCAGGCTGCAGTAGCAGGCCTGTGGTGTCAGATTTAGTCTGCTTCCCAGGGGTGGCATAATACATGCTTCAGCCCCTGGTAGGCCTGTGAAGTACCTATGCCCTTGGTACCTAAGGTACCATATACTAGGGACTCATAAGGTACCACAGTATCCAATCACTAGTGCACCTAGAGTGCACTCCAAGTCATTTAGAGAGAACAGAGAGGCTGGGGCCCTGATTGGCAGGGACCCAGCCAGACTATAGCCAGAAACCAGTGTAAACATCAGAAAAAAAGTGGGGGCAACATAAGAGGCAGATCCTACTCTCCTACACAAACATTTAAAAAACCTTCGAAATTCACACACAAAAAAACAGTTTTCAGGGATGTCATAGTTAGCAATTATCATTTAAAAAACCTTAGAAATTCACTGAAAAAACCACAGGTTTCAGGGACCTTATAGTTAGTAATTAACATGTAAAAAACCTTAGAAATTCACAGACAAAAACACAGGTTTCAGGGACGTTAAAGTTAGGAATTAGCATTTAAAAAACCTTAGATATTCACTGAAAAAACCACAGGTTTCTGGGACGTTATAGTTAGGCTGACATTTCTCTCGTACAAAACCAGAGAAATTCAGCCGTTAAAGTTAGCTGAGCTAACTATAACTTGCGCCCCCCACAATGCACTGCTGATGACATCACATATTACATCACCCATGACATGGTCAGTGACATCACTCATGACATCACTGATGACATCTCAATTCACATCACTGATGACATCATCCAGTGACTGAGTGTTTCTAAAAAGCTTAAGAAACTTATATATATACCGCCTTTTTCAATATATATATATATATATATACATACACACCAAGGTGTATTGCAGAATGAGTGGGTGTATTAGTGTCTGAATGGATGATTTAGTGTGTGCGCGACTGACTGTATAAGTGAGTGATTAAACGTGTCTTAATGAATGCATGGGTGAATGAATAATCTGTGTGAATGTCTGTATCAGTCTGTCATTTGGTGTGTAAGCGCCTGGATGGGTTCATGAGTATCTACATGAGTGTCTATATGGGTAAATGATTGGTTGTCTGAGTACCTGTTTGGGTGCCTGAGTGTCTGTGTGGGTGGCGGGTGTGAGTCTCTGCATGGATGTGTGAGTGGGTGATTCACTGGGTGTATGGGTTCATGAGTGGATCTATGAGGGGCTGTATGGGTGAGTGAGTATGCGTATGGCTATGTTGGTGAGTGAATGGATTTCTCAGTGGTATATGTGTGAGTAACTACATATGTGAAAGGCAGTATATGTGAGTGTTGGAGTATATAGCTGACTATATTTGAGAGTGAGTGATTGTGAGAGTGGCTGAATGCATGAGTGTGTGCTTGTGTCAGTGATTGTAGAAAAGAGTAAGTATGTGTTAGTATCAGTATGAATAAGTGAGGTGGTGTGTGTATAACTGTATAGGTGAGTAAATGGCAGTGTGATTGATTCTTTGGGTGACTGACTAGGTGTGTGAGCAACTCTATGGGTGAGTGGCGGTGTGTGAGTGTCTGTATGGGTGTATGAGTGCATATATCAGTGGCTGTGTTGATGAGTAACTGTGTGTATGAGTGACTGTATTGGTGAGTGAGTGGATGTATGTGTAGACCTATGAATCAATGAGTGAGTATGTACTAACTTGTATTGGTGTGTCTATGGTTTTGAGAATGGTAGTCTGTATTTTAGAGTAGGTGTATGAAAGGTTATATTAGGGTGTGAGGAGGTGCGTCAGATATTAAGTGGATGATGTCATCAGTGATGTGATTTGAGATGTTATCAGTGATGTCACTTACCATGTCATGAGTGATGTAATATGTGACGTCATCAGCAGTGCATTGTGGGGGTGCAAGTTATAGTCAGCTGAATTTCTCTGGTTTTGTATGAGTACATTTTCAGCCTAACTATAACATCCCTGAAACCTGTGTTTTTTTCAGTGAATATCTAATATTTTTTAATGCTAATTCCTAACTATAACGTCCCTGAAACCTGTGTTTTTGTCAGTGAATATATATATATATATATATATAAAGTGATGTCATCAGTGATGTTACTGACCATGTCATGAGTGATGTAATATGTGAGGTCATAACCAGTGCATTGAGGGGCACGAGTTACAGTTAGCTCAGCTAACTACAGCTTCTGATTTCTCTGGTTTTGTATTAGTGAAATGTCAGCCTAACTATAACGTCCCTGTAACCTTTGATTTTTTCAGTGAATTTCTAAGGTTTTTTAATTGTATTTCCTAACTATAAAATCCCTATAACTATTGTTTTTTCAGTGAATTTCTAAGGTTTTTTTAACTAGCAGCTGCTTTGGCACAGTGGTGGAGAAAGGGACTGGGCAACATGTTTTAAACCTCACTTTTCTCTACCAGTTTCATTAGAGGCAGAGCTCTCAATGCAGGGCCTAAGCCAAAATGAAAGGCTGACTCTTCTGAGTGTCAGCATATTTCTAGAGACCTCAATGAGTGTGTCAGTGTCTTTTTAGGGGCAAGATGTCACATGTACAGAAGCCTGTAGGCACTAGAGTACCTCTGTTTCACACTGCATGTTCTCTAAATGTGTGTAGAAGAAACTGCATGGGTCACTCTGCTCATTATACAGGGCAGCTGGGTATGAAACTGTGTGTTCAAGTGCTTCCATGAGGTCTGCCTAGCTAAGAGATCTGTGTTACTGGGACTGAATGCTGAAGTAGTTCTGACAAGATATGTAGAGGAGTATAATAGACTTTATAGTTTTTAAGTTAGGGTCATCAGCTGCACCACACATGTCAGACTACATGTAGAAGTGTGGACATATCTGAGGCATGGTAGCAGGCAGATATTCAAACTTGACAGAGTATGCTTTCAGTTTAACCCACACCTATCACTATTTACGTACTAGTTGCAGTGTATCTTTGCAGAGAGTTATATGGACTAGGATACAGGTTAATACATGTGGCAACATCTTTTAAAGCTCACATTTCTTTACCAGTTCATTAGAGAGGCAGAGGTCGCAATGCCAGGCCTCACCCAAAATGAAAGGCCGACTCCAGTCATGCCACTCCTGTGAGTGTGAGCATCTTTCTATAGACCTCAAGAGTGTGTCAGTGCCTTTGTAGGGGAAGATGATACATGTAAAGAAGCCTTCAGGTACTGGATTACCTCTGTTTCACACCTCATGCTCTCTAAATGTTTGTAGTAGAAGCTATATGGATCACTTTGTGCTTAATATATAGGGCAGCCAGGTATGAAGCTGTGTGTTCAAGTGGTTCTGTGATGCCTGCCAAGTCATGTGTGCTACTGGGACTCAATGTGAAGTAACTCTTTCAAGATTTGTGCAGGAGTATAATAGACTTTATAGTTTTTAAGTTAGAGTCATCAGCTGCACCACACATGTCAGACTACATGTAGAAGTAAAGACATATCTGAGGCATGGTAGCAGTAAGATATTCAAACTTGACAGAGTATGCTTTCAGTTTAAACCCACACACATCACTATTTACGGACTATTTGCAGTGTATTTTAGCAGAGAGTTATATGGACTAGGATACAGGTTAATACATGTGGCAACATCTTTTAAAGCTCACTTTTCTTTACCAGTTTCATTAGAGAGACAGAACTTCCAATGCCAGGCCTAAGCGAAAATGAAAGGCTGACTCCTGTCAAGTCACACTTGTGAGTCTCAGCATCTTTCTAAAGACCTCAATGAGTGTGTAAGTGCCTTTTAGGGTGACATGAAAAATATAAAATCGACTTTAATTACTAGATTACCTGTTTCACACTACATGCTCTCCAAATGTGTGTAGCAGAAGCTGCATGGATCACTTTCTCCTCATTATACAGGGCAGCCAGGTATGAAGCTATATGTTCAAATGCTTCCGTGATGCCTGTCTAACTAACCGATCACTGCTTTTGGAACTGAATGTGGCGTAGCTGTGACAAACTTTGTACAGGGGTATGACAGACTGTATAGTTTTTGAGTTAGGGTCATGAGCTGCCTCACACATGTCAGACTAAACGTAGAAGTGCAGACATATCTAACACATGGTAGCAGTAAGACATTCAAATTTGACACAGTACACTTTCATCTTAAAGCACACCCCATACTAAGTACAATCTACTTGCAGTGTTCTGTTGCAAAGACTTATATGGACTAGGATAAAGGTTAATCCATCTAACAACATGTTTTAAAGCTCACTTTTCTCTATCATTTTCATTAGAGAGGCAGAGGTCACAATGCCAGGCCTAACCCAAAATTAATGCCACCAGTCACAGACACTGGGCTGCCCTCCTCCTGTCATACCACTCTTGTGAGTGTGGGCATCATTCTAGAGACTTCAATGAGTGTGTCAGTGCCTTTTTAGTGGCAAGATGACACATGTAAAGAAGCTTATTGGTACTATAATACCTCTGTTTCGCACTGCATACTCTCTAAATGGGTGCAGCAGAAGCTGTATGGAGCACTTTCTGCACATGATAAAAGGGCAGCCGGGTATGAAGCTGTGTGTTCAAGTGGTTTCATGATGCCTACCTAGCTAAGTCATCTGTGCTTCTGGGACTGAATGCTGAAGTACTTCTGACAAGATTTGTGCATGAGTATAATAGACTTTATAGTTTTTAAGTTAGGGTCATCAGCAGCATCACACATGTCAGACTACACGTAGAAGTGTAGACATTTCTGAGGCATGGCATCAGTGAGCCATTCAAACTTGCCAGAATATGCTTTCAGTTTAAACTATACACATCTCTATTTACAGACTACTTGCAGTGTACCTTTGCAGAGAGTTATATGGACTGGGATAAAGGTTAATACATAGTGAACAGGTTTTAAAACTTGCTTTTCTCTACCAGTTGCATTAGAGAGGCAGACCTCTCAATGCCAGGCCTAACCCAAATTGAAAGGCTGACTCATGTCATGCCACTCTTGTGAGTCTCAGCATCTTTCTAAAGACATCAATGAGTGTGTCAGTGCCTTTTAGGGGACAAGAGTACACATTTAAAGAAGCCTATAGGTAGTAGACTGCATCTGTTTCCCACTGTATGCTCTCCAAATGTGCATAGTAGAAGCTCCATGCAGCATTTGCTATTCATTATACAGGGCAGCCACGTATAAAGCTGTGTGTTCAAGTCCTTCCGTGACTCCTGCCTAGCCAAGAGATCTGTGGTTGTGGGACTGAAATCTGAAGTAACTCTGACAAAATGTGTGCAGGGGTTTGATAGACTGTATCGTTTTTAAGTTAGGGTCATCAGCTGCACAACACGTGTCAGACTACACGTAAAAGTACAGACATATCTGAGGCATGGTAGCAGTCAGATATTCAAACTTGGCAGAGTGCGCTTTCAGTTTAAAGCACACACCTCACTAAGTACGTCCTGCTTGCAGTGTACCGTTGAAGACACCTATATGGACATGGATAAAGGTTAATACATCCTGAACATGTTTTAAAGCTCACTTTTCTCTACCGGTTTCATTAGAGAGACAGAGCTCACAATGCCTGGCCTAACCCAAAATCAAAGACCGACTCCTGTCATGCCACTCTTGTGAGTGTAAGCATCTTTCTAGAGACCTCAATGAGTGTGTCAATGCCTTTTTATGGGCAATATGACACATGTAAAGAAGCCTATGGATACTAGATTACCTCTGTTTCACACCGCATGCTCTCTAAATGTGTGTGGTGGAAGCTGCATGCATCACATGCTGTTCATTATACAGTGCAGCCACGTATAAAGCTGTGTGTTCAAGTGCTTCCATGACTCCTGCCTAGCTAAGAGATATGTGGTTGTGGGACTGAAAGCTGAAGTAACTCTGACAAATCTGTGCAGGGGTATGATCGACTGTATAGTTTTTAAGTTAGGGTCATCAGCTGCACCACATGTGTCAGACTACATGTAGAAGTGCAGACATACCTAAGACATGATAGGAGTCCGACATTCAAACTTGATACAGTACGCTTTCAGTTTAAAGCACACACATTTGCAGACATGATATGGACTAGGATACAGGTTAATACATGTGACAATATCTTTTAAAGCTCACTTTTCTTTACCAGTTTCATTAGAGAGGCAGACTGCAATGTCCCAGGGATGGACACCCCGGGACATTGCTGTAGCCATCCCTGGGGGTTGGCAGTCCCCAGGGACACGCAGGGCTCCTGAATAGGGGCTGCATGCCCCCCTCCCATCTTGTATATAGCCCTGGGGAGGAGATGGTCCACGGGGCTGGGGGTTCACAACAGACCCCCTTAATTGGTGTATATGCACATCGGGGATATAGCGGTCCCCAGGGCTATGTGGGGGGAGGAGCCCCCATGCATTATTATGACATTTAGCCCCATGGAGGTGGCGGTCCCCAGGGCTGCAGGGGAGGCCGTGGGGGCCTCATCATCTTTTTTTAAAAATGCATGTGCCCTGGCGATGTGGTAGCCCCCTGAGCAGGGTGGGTCTGAGAGGCCCCCCCATATTCTATAAATTAGCCCCAGGGAGGTGGCAGTCCCCGGGGCAGGTGGGGCCCGTGAGCCCCCCATAATATTAAAAGTAGCACTGGGGAGGTGGTAGTCCCCGGGGCTGGGGGGTAGGTGAGGCCCCCCATATTCTTTAAATTAGCCGCAGGGAAATGGCAGTCCCCGGGGCCTTAATAAGCCCTAGGAAGGGGGCCCCTCCTACATACATTATATGCCCCCCTTTAACTGTCAGAAACCTTTAGGAAACACTGGATGATGTAATTTGAGATGTCATCAATGATGCCATCAGTGATGTCACTGGCCATGTCGTGAGTATGTAATATATGAGGTCATATATAGTGCATTGCGTAAGTTATAGTTAGCTTAGGTAACTATAACTGCTGAATTTATAATGGTTATGTATCAGGGAAATCTGAGCGTAACTATAATGTTCCTGTGACCTGTGTTTTTTCAGAGAATTTTTTTAAAATTCTATTTACTAAATATAAGATCCCTATAACCTTTTGTTTTTGTCAGTGAATGTCTAAGGTTTTTTAATTTATATTTCCTAGCTATAACGTCCCCATAACCTTTGTATTTTGTTAGTGAATTTCTTTGTTTTTTTCATGTTATTTCCTAACTATAGTGTCACTGTAACCTTTTTTTACATTTTATTTCAGAAATGTGGCCACTAACCTCTGGCAGCGAGTGTGTGAGTGAGTGCATGAGAGTCTCAGTAAGTCTGTGAGTGGGTGTGTGAGTCTCTGAGTGGGTCTGTGAGTCATTGTGGGAACGTCTGAGTGGGTCTGTGAGTGGATTTGTGAGTGCCTGAGGGCTCTCTGTTTTGCCCTCTTCTGCTTGCTCTCTGCACATTTTCTGCCTTTTTTTCTACTCACTTCTGACTTTTATTTGGCCTCTTTCTGCTTGTTTCTCACCTTTTTAAAAAAAAAAAATGTTGCCTCTTTGTATGTTCCAGCGCTTTATTATGTCTCTTTTGGTTCATTGTTCACCTTTATCAGATCTATATCAGACCTTGATCAGACCTTTATTTTGCCTCCTTCTGCTTGTTTCTCACATTTGTTCTGTCACTTTCTGCTCGTTGCTGACCTTAATTCTGCCTCATTCTGCTAGTTTCTCATCTTTATCTTGGCTCTTTCTGCTTGTTGCTGACCTTTATTCTGCCTCTTTCTGCTAGTTTCTCACTTTATGTTGCCTCATTCTGCTCATTGTTGACCTTTATTCTGCCTCTTTCTGCTCGCTTCTGACCATTATTTAGCCTCTTTCTGCTCGTTTCTCATGTTTTTGCCTCTTTCAGCTCATTTTTACCTTTATTCTGCCTCTTTCTGCTCATTGCTGGCCTTTATTGTGCCTCTTTCTGCTCATTTCTGACCTTCATTCTGCTTCTTTCTGCTTCTTTCTCATTTTTATTCTGTCTTTTTCTGTTTGTTTCTCACCTTTATTCTCTATCTTTCTGCTCGTTTTTCACCTTTATCTTCCCTCTTTCTGCTTTTTGCTGACCTTTATTCTGCCTCTTTCTGCTTGTTTCTGACATTTATACTGTATTTTTCAGCTCATTTCTAACCTTTATTCTGCCTCTTTCTGCTCATTGCTGACGTTTATTCTGGCTTTTTCTGCTTGTTGCTGATGTTTATTCTGTCTCTTTCTGTTTGTTACTCATCTTTACTTTGCCTCTTTCTCCTCTTTTCCCCCTGGGACCACAGGGGGAGACTCAAGGCCCCCGCGGTTGCAGCTGGCTCCCCCCCTTCTGCAGTACCCGGCATTGCTCTCACAGACAGGGAGCTGCTAAACATGCAGCTCCCTGTTTGTGAGGTCAATCATTTTATCTGTTTCCTTGCCCGCTTCACAGCGGGCAGGGAAAAAGACAAAACCTCCACTTTCAGCAAGTGAGAGCAATTTAGCTCTCACTTGCTGGAAGCACAGTGTTTGCTCTGATTTGTTGGGAGCTGTGAAAGCTCCTGCCAAGTCACAGCAAACAGCTATGTTCCTGGGGGTGGCCACCCTGGGACATAGCAGGAGCCAGCCCTGGGCAGTGGTAGTCCCAGGGCCACTATTGGCTCCAGGAGTGGAGCCGCGCAGCCCACCTCCTTTCACTTTGACAGCACTGCCCCAGAGGTGATGGTCCTTGGGGCTGAGACCGACCCAGGAGAGGGGGCTGCATTACCCCCCCTCCTTCTTTAAATAAAAAGAAAACCCAGGGTAGGGGGTGGTCCCCAGGACATGGGGGTCCATGCTGTCCTCCACTCCATAGTTAAGTGAGCCCGGAGCGGTGGTGTTCTGGGCTAAGGGTCTACGCGGCTCTCCCAAGCACTTTTTTTAGGCCCTGGGGAGGTGGTGGCCCTTAGGGCTTGGGGGGTTCTTTGAGGCCACCAAAGCTTTTAATATCTAGTCCCGGGGTGGTAGTGGGGTCCATGCGGCCCCCCTCCTCTTAATAAAATAAGCCCCCGGGAGGTGGAGGTCCCCGGGGCTCATTTGAGCCTATGGAGGGGGATCCGCATGTCCCCCCTTCAAAATTGTATATAGAGTTCAGAGGTCAAATGGGAGTTGGAGAAATGTATGTATGTAGATATACACATTTCACCAACTCCCACTTGAACACTGAAAGCTCAGGATGGATGCTTTCTTTGTTAGCCAAGGGTGGGACCTCATGTGCATACCAATTTGTTTTTCAAAGGTACAGAGCACTTGCAGGTTGTTTAAAAAAGTATTTATTGGCAAATACGCATTTGGGTGTAATGCATTCTTCCATGCCTTGAATACATATCGTTAATATCACAGTTCCTGATTGGTTTAAATGCCATGAGCACTGTTCTAATTGGCTCCTATCTAGCTAATTGGAGGACTGTCAGAATCTTTCTGTTCCTGTTATTACAACAATCAGTCCAGTCCGGTGCAGCAATGCCATCTGCCATCCCTATAAGTTTTCCAGCGGCTGTAATAAGGGGCTGAAATGGCGCAAGGTGACTAGTTGCATGTGAGGGGCACCCTTAATAGGAGGGACTGAGTAAATTGCAAGATCAACAACGGATACATGGTGCTACATGCCATCGATTTAGACCCATCGGGGTGAAAGTGGATGATGGACTCACACAATGGCAGATGACATTGCTGCACCAGACTGGCCTGATTGTTGTAATAATAATAATAATAATGTATATATTACCAACTGGCGGTTGCAGTAGGTATTTAAAGTTAGGACTTAGTTTCCATAGGAAAAGCATTTTTTGACTTGCTTACAACTTTGATGCCATTTGACAAATCTTCCTGAAAGTCCAAAAAAAGGGCCCTCCTGTGTCTAGTTGTGCATGGAAAGTTTAGGTGTGATCCATCAAGTGGGGACCGAGAAAATGGGGGGTAAACAAATGTGTGTTCCCATGCAATTTTCCATAGGTATTTTTAACATTACTACAGCCAGAACTACTGGATGGAATTACACCAAATTTGCCAGAGAGGTAGATGTTAGTCCAGAAAGAACTCTTTTTGTGAACTGGTGTAAATCCATTCAGTAGCTGCAGAGTTATTAAGGGAAAAAGAAATATATATATCTAGGGATGCGGACCCTCCACGGATTGGCTCACCATAACCTGGACTGGAGGTTGCGTCTGCCAGTTTAAAGTATCAGTGAATGGTCACAGGGCCTCAAAATAGTTCTGCAAATTGATTAAAAGGGTCAGAGTAGAGGTACCCTGATCCCATTGGTGTGTTAGAGGAATGTAGGAGAGACCTATGTTTGGTACAAAATTGAGTCACATTGGGGTTTTTTGACTTCAGGAATCCACAGATCCCCTGCGAGCCTCAGCACCTGTGTACATTTGTAATGGATCCACAAATCTTGATGCACTCTGAAAAAACCCACACAGGTACTCCCACACCCATTTACAGAACCACTGAGGCAGTCATGCACCTATTCACAGAACCTATACAGGCATGTACACACCCACTCACAGAGTCATGTAGGCACTCTCTGACTCACTCACAGAATCAGATAGGCACTCACACACCCACTCACATATTTATGCAGGCATTGATATACCCATTCACAGACCTACACAGACACTTACACACTGACGCTTAGACCCACTCATATACCCACTCACAGACCCATGCACACACTCACACACCCACTCACAGGCCCAATCAGACACTCTCATACCCACTCACAGACCCCCTCAGACATTAACACACCCACTCAGACACTCTCACACCCACTCACAGATCCATTCAGACACCCACTTATATACCCATGTAGGCACTCACAGTCACTCAGAGAGAAACTCATACACTCACATACACAGACAGTCACACACCCACTTAGACACTCACACAGGCACTCACACAGCCACTACATTTTTACACAAGCAGTCACACACTTGCTCACAGATCCATATAGACACTCACACACCCACTCACACACCCACACAGACACTTATGTACATACCCTCACAGACACTCAGACACCTACTCACAGACCCATTCAGACACTCACACACCGACTCACAGACCCCCTCAGACACTCACACACCCAGTAACAGACCCAAATAGGAACTTATAAACATCCTCACAGACTAACTCATACATTCACAGACCCACTCATGACTCACAGCGACAATTAAAGACCCAGCAGAAACTCAGACACCCACTCACAGACCCACTCAGACACTCATATACCCACTCACAGACCCACTCAGGCACTAACACACCCACTCACAGACCTACTCAGACACTCTCACACTAACTGACATACCCACTCAGATACTCACATACCCACTCACATGCCCATGTAGGAACTCACCCACCCACTCACAGACCCACATGGATACTCACACACCCAAACACAGACCTACTCAGGCACTCAAACATCTACTCACAGACCCACTCACTCACACACCCACTTAGACATTCACACACCCACTCACAGACCCACTCAGACACTCTCACACCAATTCACAGACCAACTCAGACACTGATACACCAACTCACGTACCCATGTAGGTACTTACACACCCACTCACAGATACACATAAGCACTCACACACCCACTCACAGACTCACACAGATACTTTCACACCCACTCACAGACCCACACAAACACTCGGATTGTTGTGTAGTTCCACAATTCCCAGTAGGAACTTTGCATTTGTTGAGCAACATAAACGTAGGGATGGTGCCATACTGGTTCTGTGCACAGTTCCGACAATCAGGCAAAGGACCAGCGGAAGACTTCCAAAGATGCTTCCAAGCATGGAGTGTATAAAAGATGGAATGACCCCAAAAGGAAGGTGCGAACCAAACTAGAGGATAAACATTTAAAAAAATGTGCTATTCCCTTTGTACTAGACATATTAAAAATATGATGCACCAGCTCTTCAAAATGTTGTGGAAAGTTAGTGTGGAGTAGTACCTACATCTCTGAAGAGGACCTTGCAACCTGAAGATCAAACATCTCCTTAGCAGAAGTTAAGGCCACATCTTTTTTTAAACAGTAAGGCTTTGAGTTTGCTCAGGGCATCACAACGCACATTGGTAAGATTAATCAAAGGCCAAAGAGTATCCTCCCTAACTGTATGGGCAGGTGGAAACAGTCCTTGTTTACAACAAATAACAATGGAAGAAACTGTTGCCAGATAGGCAACCCCCGGTTTAATTCCACAGCAACCTTGACTGTTCAGCATCTGGTAACTCCCATTAGAAAGCAATCTGAAAGCCGGGCATATCACGGCCTCTGAGGACCCTTTCAAATTGAGATAAAGATTTGCCATGAAAAGTTTACAGGCCCCGTGAAGCGAAACATCCTTGCACATTAAGGACCCACTTAAAGTATTCTTGCAGTCAGAACCACTGAAATTTGAAAGGCAGTTCCCAATGCTTGTGTACCAACCTATCCCCCAACACTTCATTTCTGCCGACCTGATGGTGTTGCAGACAGTACTGAAAATGAAATGTCGGAATTGGCAGGGTGTTGAACCCTCGCATTATGCCATTCGCGGACGGTACTTCAGCAATGGGGAAAGGTAACTTCTCCAGTTCCTCAATGTGTAACATAGTGTATTTTGTATCTTTGTACACCATGAGCATCTGCTGTTTTATAAACTGGTATGGGGTGAACAAAGTAGTGGTGTTAATATGTCACCATGGCACATGGCCAGAATTTAGTGTTTTTAATGTCCAGCTCAATATAATAATAGATCGACGCTGTGACTGCCCATGTTGTAATGCAGATATGTCTTGTTAAATAATGTATATTGCTGATGAAACTATGTTTCCTAAAGTGTATATCCTAGAGGACAAGGTGGTCATTGTGTTGTCAACCTCTGCAAGAACTTTCCCTAAATTGACCCTGTCAATCTCACACATTCTTCCAGCAGCTTCCTGCTGAGAAACCTTCCATAATTCATTATATATTGCATATGGGAAGTGTTTTTGGCGTGTCATACGAGGACCTAATGAAAAGTCCTGGAGTTCCAGATCATCAGATAAAAGGGACAAGTGTTGTTTCACCTGGGACAGTAGTGATGTTTTTAGCCAATCAAGGCAAAACTATCCAAAACTGTAAGTTGCTACCACCCCTGAGTGTTCAGACTGCACGTACCGCATGTCAGGTCTGTTTGTTTTGAATCCCTCTATTTTATCTAGGAATCATTCCTGGCATCTGTTCGTGTCTAATGGCCAAATAACCATCCTAGTTGTTGTCTGTTGAATTTTATATACCATTGTGTAGCATGGTATCCCTTGTATCCTCACTGGATTTTGTAAACTGTTGCCAATTTGCAAAGCATGCAAATGTGGGAATTCAGAGGTGTGTTCAGAACTTTCATCTTGACTAATCCAAGACATGTTGTTTGTTGCACAGTTTTGCTTAGGAAAATATTTTGTTGTGGTATTAGGCGTGCTGTAAACAAGGCTTCAGTTCCCTGAACTTGCCAATCTATTGTCCCCCAAATAGATTTCACACCTATTGCGTTCCTCCAAAAGTTGAAACCTTGTGCATACAGCTGGGAAAGAAAAAAAGCAGAATATATCAGCTTCGAACCAGTTAGCATATTTTTCTTTGCAGGTAATGGTGCAAGCTTATATATGAGGCAGGCTCAGAGGTACCATACGTTGAAAAATAAGTAAACTTCTCTGCAAACGTTTTTAGAATTACCCCGTGGTGGTGTCAGCAATATTCCCATTGAGTATAACTGTAAACAGCACATGAAATTGTGCAGAAAATGATGACCTTAATGTTGAAAACAAAACATTTCACAGTAATAAGTTGTACAATCATACAATTCATCAGATGAAAATGCAGTAAAATGCTTTAGATCTTCTAGTATTTCATGCACTGTATTAATGTCCCAATCATCAGAAACAGTACTTGGGTACTGACATCATTAAAAGAGATTTTGAATAGATATGGAATTTGTAAAAGTTCAGTGGGCCTATACACATCATACGATACCCTATCCCAAACAATCACATCCGGAACTCGAACAACTAAAATGTTTACCAGGAAAAGGACTCTTTGTTAACTTTGTGATGATGTGTGTGGTTTGGGAACCAAGTTCACTAGTTGTACTGCACAACGTTCTGGGAGATAGTGTCCATTTAGGAGCAAGAAAAAGACTGTCACAAAACCAATCCAGAGGACCAGAAAAAATAACACAATTATAATCCAAAGATGTAACCAGGGAAAAACAAAATATTTCCTTTTCAGCTAAAGATAGAAAACATGCACTTTCAGCCTGAATGGTAGAGGCGGTGTTGGATCCGATGCATCAGAAGAGAAGTCATCAAAGTCTATGAAGTAGCCAGAGGCTGTTTGATCGATTGTTAACAGCTCAGAAGGTTTTGTAGAACTGAGGGAAGAGTCGATCTGTGGTACATTGGCGTAGACCGTGTTCTTTTCAGGTTTCTAAATCGAAATCTGTGTTTCTGTACTAGTTGACTGTACAGTTGTTGTAGTAGTAGCAAAAGGTAGAAGACTTACGTCATTTCTGTTAATTGTTGTCTCTCATTGGAGAAAGGATGCTTCATTAGTTAATAAAACATCCATCTTAACTTCCTGCAGGTAGCGAGAGGAGGCAGGTCGCTACCCAGGAGACTGTGTGGCTTACTGATGAGTATCGGCCACATAATGTGGTTTGATCAGATCAATGGAGACACATTTTTTGTCTCTGCATCCAGCAAGGGGTGGAAGAAGGACAGTTCTGGTACCTTCAACAGCCAGAACAGTAACAAGCGCTCTGCAAGATGACCCACATTCTTTCTTGTCCACAATTTTCTCTATGACCAGGTCTCCAACCTTCGGGACTCAGGCAGGTCTTGCTGGCTCTTCCCTCTCATCCCCAGTGGTGGTGCATTTTACTTAGATGTTGCTTTGTCCATCCCAGAAGTCTTTCAGTTCCTGTAAAACAGTCAAACATTCAGTGATGTCAAATGGTGATTCCCCCAAACAGGATTTCACACGGAGCTAGACCACCCAGGGATTTTCTAGGCAGGTTGTGGAGTGCCCTCTAGACCCCATACAGATGATGGACCCAACAGCGGCCTGAGCCTAGTACTCTTGCTGTTAAAAAACTGCTTTAAGTCATGGTTTTTCATCTCCACAACTGTATTTCCCTCAGGATGGTATGGAGATGAGAAACGCAGGGTCACACCCAAACTTCCCATGGGCTCTATGTAAGCTCTAGAGCTAAACATCAGACCCTGGAATGTGTGTCCCAATGAAGACTTGCGGATCTTTATAACAGCTCAGGCATCAGCCAGTCACTGTGGCCATACCCACAGGAATTGAGAGCAGGTGTCCACTGCTACCAAGATGTACTTGTAAGCCCCATCCAATGATAGAGGGCTGCAGTGGTCCAGGTAAACACAAGCCACAGGCTTGATTGAAGAAATGGTTGTGGTGGATGTGCCGCGATGAACCCCTTCATCTGCTGGCAGATGTCACGTTTAAGGACAAAGGGCCAGATGTACAAAGCATTTTACCTGTCGCAAAAGGCCCATAGGGCTGTTTAGGACCAGTAAAATGCATTTTGCCATGTACCAAAGGCAAAATGTGACACGATAACTGGTTATCAAATCGCATTTTGCTTTTGTGATTTGGTATTAGTAAGGGGTGTGTTTAGGGCGTCCCTTCCAAATACTGAATAGCACTGGTATGTATTAATGTTTTCCAACCGGAATGCGGTTGCAAAACATTCATAATTTATGGACTCTATTGAGGAGGTCGTAACCCATTCACAAAGAAGAAGGGGTCCCATAAGGATGCTTTACCCTTTGTGAATGTGTGATAAAACATTGTCTAAGACCAGGCAGTGGTAACACAGATCACTGCCTACTCTTAAAAAATGAAAAGAAAACTTTTCATTTTTATTTTTCCTTTAAGGAAAAAGGTCTGCATTACAAAGAAAATATTGCTTTATTTAAAAAGCAATCACAGACATGGTGGTCTGCTTATCCCAGCAGGCCACCATCCCTGTGATTGCAGCCATTCCCAATGTGTCGCAAATTGTGGCCTGACTCATTAATATTGATGAGGCAGGTCCAATCGTGACCCATTTAAAATCACAAAGAGTGTCTGAGCCACTGTTGTACATAGCTGTTTGCAATGTCCTAATTGCAAATCGCATAAATTCCCAATTAGGAAATCACAAACTGACTTTTTTGTACATCCAGCCTAAAATCCTTGGTTGGTTGTAACGACCGGGCCACCAGTACCGTTACTGCAATCATGAAAATGTAGCAGCCACCCCTGCGTGTGCAGATGCCAGACCCTCATGTGCAGCTAGGATTAAACCCATCCTGCGATCTGTATTTGGGATTACTCTATCGCCTACTCCAGGAATCTGAGCATATGAAATGTTTTGTGCATCTTGTAGGAATACTTGAGTGGAAAGCCTTTTGGCAAATTGGTGTCATTGTGAGCAGCATTGACAGCCACCAAATGTCTCTGTCTATCCTCGTACTGGAACAAGTGATTGCAGCAATCGCAGCAGTGCGAACTGTTGCTTTTGCAGCTTCATAAGCCATGGAATTCTAAGCAACGTGTATGCCAGCAAGTTGGAGACTCGATGTGTATATTACATGAGTCCATACTGTCATTAAGAGAGGCAGTCATACACCGACATAGTTACTTACATATCCAGTGACACACCCACACAAGGACTGAAAGACGTACTCAGATATGTACTATTGTACTGACACTACTAGTCACCCATCCAGACAAGTAGCCCTTTCAACATGTCTCAGGCCTGCTACTGCAGAGCCTCTATGAGCAGTTTTACTGACAGGCTGACTTGGTAAAGCTCCTTGCCAAGTGTTAAACTCCTCTTCTACTACATATATGTCACCCCTAAAGTAGGCTGTAGGTAGGCTATAGGGCAGGGAGATATGTGCTTAAAGGATAAGACATGTATTTTGAAGTTCATGTGAGTTACATGCGTACTTACAAATCTATATGCCCAGTTATACATCCAGTCTCCTGTCCATACTGTGACTCACTCACTTAATTACAAAAGCATAGAGTCACTCACACACCCAGTTAAACAGTGAAAGAGGGACTTACACATTCACTGACACTAATACACAGCGCTTATGTATCCAGCAGTCACAGATCCAGTTGTATCTACAGTTACATACCCAAATATTTGCTAACACAGCCAGTAAGGAATCCATAGACCCCCTAACATACACATTTAGAGACCCATAGAGTCACTAAGAGAGACAGTCATATAAAGACATAGTTACTTACACATCCAGTGACACACCCCAGAGGGACTGTTATACTCAATCAGATATGTACTCAAGTACTGATACTCCTAGTCACCCATCCAGACAAATAGCCCTTTAAACATGTCTCAGGTCTGCTACTGCAGAGCCTCTGTATGCAGTTTTACTGACATTCCGGCTTGGGATTTAAAATTCTTTGCCAGGCCTTAAACTTCTCTTCTACTATATATACGTCACCCCTAAGATAGGATGTAAGTAGTCCATAGGGCAGGGAGCTATGTGCTTAAACATAAGACATGTCCTGATGCACTCACTCAGATATGTACTCAAGTACTGACACGCCTAATCACCCATCAAGACAAGTTGTCCTTTAAACATGTCTCAGGCCTGCTATTGTAGAGCCTGTGTGTGCAGCTTTACTGCCATGTCAGCTTGGCATGTAAACCTTTTACCAGGCCTTAAACTCCTCTTCTACTATATATACGTCACCCCTACGATAGGATGTAAGTAGACCATAGGGCAGGGAGCTATGTGCTTAAACATAAGACATGTCCTGATGCACTCACTCAGATATGTACTCAAGTACTGACACGCCTAATCACCCATCAAGACAAGTTGTCCTTTAAACATGTCTCAGGCCTGCTATTGTAGAGCCTGTGTGTGAAGTTTTACTGCCAGGTCAGCTTGGCATGTAAACCTTTTACCAGGCCTTAAACTCCTCTTCTACTATATATACGTCACCCCTAAGATAGGATGTAAGTAGACCATAGGGCAGGGAGCTATGTGCTTAAACATAAGACATGTACGTGGAAGTTTCAGTGAGTTACATGTACACTTACAGACCCATGTGTCCAGGTATACATCCAGTCCTCTACCCATTCTGTGACCCACATACCAATTTAAAAACCATAGAGCCACTCACACACCCAATCAGAAAGCGACAGAGGAACGTACGTTTATGCTTACATACCCACAAAGCACTTATGTATCAGCAGTAACTGAGCCAGTTGCACATCCAGCTGCTTACTCCAATGCTCATTAACACAGCCGTAAGCAATCCATACAGCCCCTTACATACACATCTAGAGACCCGTAGAGTCACTAAGAGAGGCAGTCATATACCTACTTAATTAGTTACAGATCTAGTGACACACCCACAGAGGGACTGATACACTCACTCAGATATGTACTCAAGTACTGACACTTCTAGTCATCCATCCAAATAAGTAGCCCTTGAAACATGTCTCAAGCCTGCTACAGCAGAGCCTTTGTGTGGAGTTTTACTGTCATGTCGACTTTCCAGTTAAAACCCCTTGCCGGCCTTAAACTCCCCTTTTACTAGATATAAGTCTTCCCAAAGGTAGTAAGCAGGTAGCCGATAGGGTAGGGTGTTATGTACCTAAAAGGTAAGATATGTACTTTTAAGTTTTAGTGAGTCACACGCACACTTACAGACCCACCTTCTCAGTTATACACCCAGTCTCTTACCTATGCAATGAGTCACATACCAAGTTAGAAAGGCATAAAGCCACTCACATACCCAATCAGACAGTGACAGAGGCACTTATACATTCACTCACACATCCACACAGCATGTATGTAGTGAGCAGTAACTGAGCCAGTTGCACACACAGTGACATACCCCAAAACTCACTAAAACAGTCAGGAAGCAATCCATACAGCCACTTACATACAGGTATACAGACCCATGGAGTTACTAAGAGAGCATGTCATATGCTGATACAGTTACTTACATATCTAATGACACATCCACAGAGGGACTGATACACTCATTCAGATATTTACTGAAGAACTAACACTACCAAGTCACTTATCCAGAAAAGCCTTTAAACATGTCTCAGGCCTGCTACTGCAGAGCCTGTATGCGCTGGTTTACTGCCAGGCTGACTTGGCATTTAAAACCCCTTGCCAAGCCTCAAACTCCTCTTCTATCACATATAGGTTACCCTAAGGTAGGCCGTTGGTAGGCTATAGGGCAGGGAGCTATATGCTTAAAAGAAAAGACATATACGTTGAAGTTTCAGTGAGTTACATGCGCACTGCAGACCCATACACTGAGTTATACATCCAGTCACCCACCCATACTGCGACTTATATACCTATTTACAAAACCATGAGCCACTCGTACACCAAGTAAGACAGCAACAAAGGTGCTTAAAAATATATTCACACACATACCCAGCACTTGTGTATCTAGCAGTAACAGATCCAGTTGCACACACAGTTACGTACCCCAATACTCACTAAGACAGCCAGTAAGCAATCCATACATCCCCTTACATACACATTTAGAGACCCATAGAGTCACTAAGAGAGTCAGTCATATACCAACATAGTTACTTACACATGCACTGACATACCGACAGAGGGATCGATACATTCTCTCAGATATGTGCTCAAGTACTGACACTCCTAGTCATCCATCCAGACAAGTAGCCCTTTAAACATGTCTCAAGCCGGTTACTGCAGAGCCTGTCTGTGCAGTTTTACTGTTATGTGGACTTTGCATTTAAATTCCCTTCACAGGCCTTAAACTCCCCTTTTACTAGATAGAAGTCACCCCAAGGTAGGCCATAGGTAGCCGATAGGGAAGGGTGTTATGTGCTTTAAAGGTAAGACATGTACATTTAAGTTTCAGTGAGTTACACAAGCATGTACAGATCCATACAGCCAGTTATACATCTAGTCTTCCACCATTACTGTGACTCACATACTGGTTCACAAAACCATAGAGCCACTCACACACCCATTCAGACAATGACAGAGGTGCTTAAACATTCACACACAGCACTTATTTATCTAGCAGTAACAGAGCCAATTGTACACACAGTTACATGCCTCAATACTCACTAAGACAGACAGCAAGCGATCCACACAGGCACTTACATACATATGTGCAGACCCATTAGAGTTACTAAGAGAGCCATTCATATGCTGACATAGTTACTTACATATCCAATGACAGGGACCGATACGATCATTCAGATATTGTTAGAAATGGGGGTCTCTAGTTGGCAGAGGTAGGTACCTTTGACCAAGTAGGGGCCCTTGCTTCTAGTCAGGGTAAGGGAGCTACACTCCTAAAACAACCCCTGCTCACCCCCTTGGTAGCTTGGCACGAGCAGGCAGGCTTATCTCAGAGGCAGTGTGTAAAGCATTTGTGAACACATACAGTAACACAGTGAAAACACTACAAATGGACACACACCAGTTTAAAAAAATAAGTAATCTTTATCTAGACTTAACACAAGACCAAACGACAAAAATCCACTAAACAGTATTCAAAAATATGACTTCCAAATGGTAGAAATAGCTTAGTTCAATGTAGATGGTAAATGCAACACTTTACTCTCAAAGTACCTTGGATGCGTAACGCAACATAAACAAAAGGGTCGCAGGGAAGGCGATGTGTCAGTTACTTTTTCAGGGGAGGCGGCGCACCTGTTCCTTACTGCAGCGCAGGGGAGGCGATGCGTCTGTTCCTTACCGGAGAGGAGATGAAGCGTCTGTTTCTTACTGTGATCCGGTAAGAATGCGACAAGATGGCGCCTTGATGCGATGCGACGATCCAGTGCGATGCGACAAAATGACGTCTTTGATGCGATGCGATAACTTGGATGCGATGCGTGCACGCCCGGCGGCCGTGCGGCAAACTCGATGGTTGCTTGAGCCGCAACAGGCCCTGCGACGTGCTTCACCGGTGATGAGACGGCGACCTCTGTGGCAGCGGCACGCTTCTTCGGTGATGTGACGCGCTTCTTCGGTGATGCGACGGCAAACTGCTGCGGCAGCGACACGCTTCTTCAGCGATGCGACGGCAACAGCTGCGGCGGCGACACGCTTCTTCCTCGTTGCATCGCGCTTCCAGCTCCCTGCGACATGCAGTCTCTAGAGGGCCCAAACCAAAAGCAGGCACCTCTCTGCAGGTAGAATTCCCAGCAAGGAATTTCAGGGGGAGCTGAGGCTGAAGTCTTTGTATCCCTGAGACTTTAGAACAGGAGGCAAGCTCAGCTTCAAGCCCTTGGAGATCTTCCTCAAGATGATTAAAGTACACACAAAGTTCCTTTTCTCCTTTCCTTGGCAATAAGTAACCACTGCAGGCCAACCCCAAACAGCAAACAGCACAGGGGCAGTCTCTTCCTTCAGCTTTCTTGGTTTCTCTCCTTGGCAAAGGTTCATCTTGATTCCCAGAAGTGATCTAAAGTTCTGGGGTCTGGGCCCCAATATTTATACTACTAAATCCTTTGTTCTTTGAAGGCAGAGAGTGTCTGTACCTAGTCAAAACCAGTTCTGTCCTCCCTGGTGCAGCTTCCTGGCAGGAGGTGGAGACAGCATTGTTGAAAGCAGACCTGTCCCAGGTAGCTGAAAGGAAAACTCCTCCCCCTACTCTCTATTCTATGAAGGCTCAGGCAAGTGAAAGGAAATCTCCTCCCCCTACTCTCTATTCAATGTAGGCTCTATTCAGCCCAGCCCTGACTCATCAGACTGCTGGAGCCAAGGCCCTCTCCAGCCCCCTGTCACTCACAAACCAGACATAGAATACACAAACCTAGCAGAGGCATACTGGATGGTTAGGCAAGAAAATACCTACTTTCTCAAAGTGGTATTTTCAAACACAGAATGTAAAACTCACCCACACTAAAAGATGTATTTTACCATTCTGAGTTCAGGCATACTAAACTCTATTTTCCTATCTTGTTCCCTGGGTCAGTTATAATTATAAGATGTCATAATCAAACTGCCCATTCTGGCCTATGGGAACAGCTAGCCTTGCAATAGTGAAAAACGAAATTGGCTGTAATTCACTATCAGGACATGCCACACACATCAGGACATGTCCTACCTTTCACATACAATGCACCCTGCCCACAGGAGTACCTTGGGCCTACCTTAGGGGTGACTAACATGTAGAAAAGGGAAGGTTTAGGGACTGGCAAGTGTGTGCACTTGCTAAGTCGACATGGCAGTCCCAGACTGCACACAGGCTCTGTAATGGCAGGCCTGAGCCACATTTTACAAGCTGCTTCTGTGGGTGGTACAACCAGTGCTGCAAGCCCACCAGCAGCATTTGATTTACAGGCCCTGGGCACACATGGTGCACTGTACTAGGGTCTGACAAGTAAATCAAATGGCCAATCATGGAGTCACTAATACATTACATCAATTTACAAAAGAGAGCATATGCACTTTAGCACTGATCAGCAGTGGTAAAGTGCCCAGAGTCATAAAACCACCAACACAGGTCAGAAAAAATACAGGAGGAAGGCAAAAATTCAGGGATGACCCTGCAAAAAGGGCCAAGTCCAACAGATATTTACTGAAGAACTGACACTATCAAGTTACCCATCCAGACAAGTAGTCCTTTAAACATGTTTTGGGCCTACTACTGCAGAGCTTGTGTGTGCAGTGTACTACCAAGTTGAAATGGCATTTAAACGCTCCTGCCAAAACATAAAATCCTCTTTTTCGACATATAGGTCACCCCTAAGGTAGGCTGTAAGTAACCCATAAGGCAGGGTGCTAAGTGCTGGAAAGGTTAGAGATGTAGTTTGAAGTTTCAGTGAGTTACATGCATACTTACAGACCCATATGTCTAGTTATACATTAAGTCTCCCACCCATACTGCGGCTCACATACCTATGTAGAAAAGCATTGAGCCACTCACACAGCCAGTGAGACACCGACAGAGGCACTTACACATTCAGTCACACACACAACATATGTATCTGAACTAGTTGCATACACAGTTATATACCCCATCACCAACTAACACAGCCAGCAAATCACTCATCAATACACTAACTCGTAAATGCACTAATATGTCCAAAGTGGCAGACTTACACTGTCTGTTACACACTGAAATAACTACTTATTTAGGTATTTAATAGCCTATAGTATGTAATTCAATAGCATGTAATGTAAAAGTAAATATATTCTATATTTGCTTTCCAGTATTTACAAAGGAAGATTAAAATTGCCAAAAAAGACGGAAACAACAAAAGACACAGGAAACAGTATTATCTACTTGCAACTGACGATAAAAAGGGACATAATGCGGAAAAAGTGGTCACCTTTGCTGCCTCAATTCAGGAAGGACCTCAAGTCCTGGCTCTTTGACTGAACCTCAGCTCCCCCCACTCAGCGCATTGAGACCCTTAAGGGGGAGTAGTCTCACTTTTACAAGAACCCTGATTGATTGATTTAAACAGAAAAGAATATTGGGTAAGAGAACAAAGAAGTTTCTAAAAATAGTATGTGTAAAAATTGAAAATGTACAAAACATGCTAATAAAAAGTGATGTTTAAAACCAGCTCAGAAAGGAGACGAAGGAAGTGAAATTCAAAGTGAGACATCTTTAAGAAAACTACTGGTTCAACAAGAAGACCGGATCAATATAAGGAGATTAGAGTGAGAATGTTTCGTGGTAGGGTAATACAGAATTTGGTACAAAACATGAAGCAGTATAAAAGAAGCAAATACAACATATTGAGAGTGTTGTTGATTAAGCATTTGTTGTGAAGCGGAAACTATTTATTTTAACAATGAAGAGAATGAGAACATTGGACAAAATAGTGTTCTCTATGAAGAGAAAAAGTCAGAAAAAAGACTTATCAATAAAAGTAATTTTTGTAAAATCTTCAGAGGAGAACGGAAGCATACCTCTAGTATTGAGACTTTCTTTAATGAAGAAAGATATTTGCAAGAGAACACGTTAATGCATGCAGATGAAAAAAACTGTTCTATGCTATGAAGTAAAAGATGGTACTCCCATTGCAAAAGAAGAGATGGTTCCTAGAAATGTAGAGGAAGAGATAGCTGAAGAGGTACAAGCAAAGGCATATACATGCCCCAGTGTATAAATGGGAGTGTAGCAGTATTTGTAGTGAATCTATAGATATATTAAGAACATTTCTACAACATTTTCCAGGTAAAATTGTGAAGCATAAAATGTCAATGTTATAAGGATTAGATCCAAGCAAAATTAGGAAATATACACATTTACAGGGGTTCACTGACAAAATGTTGACCATCAAAATATCCCCATACCAAAATATCATGACTAAAATATCAATGTCAAAAACATCGTCATTCAATACTTATAAAGGTTAGTACAAAAGTATCGGAAAAAAATATCATAGCATTAAATATTGTTTTTTAAAATATGTATCTGTAAATTAAAATAATACATATTAACTATATTAAATAGTAATATTAATTAAAAAAATAAAATAGATGTAATATATATCTTAACAAATATAACAAATAAACTAAATAAAAAAATAAACACACATATATAATAATTAATATATATGTATATATTCACTGAAAAAACCATAGGTTTCAGGGACGTTATAGTTAGGTGGACATTTCACTCATACAAAATCAGGGAAATTCGGCTGTTATAGTTAGTTCAGCTAACTATAACTCGCGCCCCCGCAAAGCACTGCTGATGACGTCACATATTACATCATTCATGACATGGTCAGTGACATCACTGATGACATCACTGATGACATCTCAAATGGCATCACTGATGACATCACTGATGACATCATCCAGTGACTGTGTGTTTCTGAAAAGTTTAAGTATGTTTTATATATATATATATATATATATATATATATATATATATATATATATATATATATATATATATGCCAAGGTGTATTGAAGAGTAAGTGGGTGTATAAGAGTTTGAATGGATGATTTAGTAAGTGCGTGACTGTCTGTATACTTGAGTGATTAAACGTGTCTTAGTGAATGCAGGGGTTAGTGACTAAACTGTGTAAATGTTTGTATCAGTCAGTTGGTGTGTAAGCGGTTGCATGGGTTGGTGAGTAGCTAAATGAGTGTCTATATGGGTTATTGACTGGTTGTCTGAGTATCTGTATGGGTGCCTGAGTGTCTGTGTGTGACTCCGTGCATGGATGTGTGAGTGGGTAATTCACTGGGTGTATGGGTTCAAGAGTGCATCTGTGAAGGGCCGTATGGGTGGGTGAGTGTGTGTATGGGTGTGTTGGTGAGTGAATGGATGTCTCAGTGGTACATGTGTGAGTAACTACATATGTGAAAGGCAGTATATGTGAGTGTCGGAGTATATAAATGAAATATATGTGAGAGTGAGTGATTGTGAGAGTGGCTATATGGATGAGTGTGTGGTTGTATCATTGATTGTATAAGAGAGTAAGTATGTGTTATTATCTGTATGAATAAGTGAGGTGGTGTTTGTATAACTGTATAGTTGAGTAACTGGAAGAATGATTGATTTTTTGCATGACTGACTAGGTGTGTGAGTAACGCTATGGATGAGTGGTGGTGTTTGAGTGTCTGTATAGGTATATGAGTGCATATGATAGTGCTGTACTGATGAGGACCGAATGTATGAGTGACTGTATGGGTGAATGAGTGGATGTGTGTGTAGACCTAGGAATCAGTGAGTGGGTATGTAGTAACTGGTATTGGTGTGTCTATGGCTTCGAAAATGGTAGTCTGTATTTTAGAGTAGGTGTATCAAAGGTTATATTAAGGTGTGAGGAGGTGCATCGGATTATCACATGGATGATGTCAGCAGTGATGTCATCAGTGATGTCACTGACCATGTCATGAATGTTGTAATATGTGACGTCATCAGCAGTGCATTGCGGGGGAGCAAGTTATAGTTAGCTGAACTAACTATAACAGCCGAATTTCTCTGATTTTGTATGAGTGAAATGTCCAACTAACTATAACGTCCCTGAAACCTATCGTTTTTTCAGTGAATTTCAAAGGTTTTTTAAATGCTAATTTCTAACTATAACGACCCTGAAACCTGTGTTTTTTTCAGTGAATTTCAAAGTTTTTTTAAATGCTAATTTCTAACTATAACGTCCCTAAAAACTATGTTTTTTTCAGTGAGTTTCAATGGTTTTTTAAATGCTAATTTCTAAGTATAACGTCCCTGAAACCTATGGTATTTTCAGTGAATTTCAAAAGTTTTTTAAATGCTCATTATTAACTATGCCTACAGAGGTAGGACGTGCAGAAAGAGGAAGAAAAGCGCAGAAAGAAGCAAGAGAAATGCAGAAAGAGGCAACAGAAGTCCAGAAAGACGAAAAAAGGTGCAGAAAGAAGCAAGAAATGTGCACAAAGAACCAACAGAGGAGCAGAAAGAGGCCTTGTTGCAAAGTCATCCTGTGCACCCAACTTTTTGCTGACGGGTACTGGTGGTAACTGACTCTGACTAACCAGGCACAGAGCCAGTGCTATGCTAAAAGACACTTAGAATACAGTAAAAACACCTACATACACTAGGGAACACTATGCTTTGGGGTACCCCTGTGATTGGCGTGACCTCCTCTGTAAGGCCCTAGTACATAATAGGGCAGGGGGATTAAAACTACCTCTAAGTCAGAGGTGCAGAAAGATGCTTCTTTAAATAGTAGTCACATTTGCAGAGTGGTGGAGGAAGGGTGCTGTGCCTCCAACCAGCGCTCAGGTATTACACTGCATAGGACTTACAGGAGGTACCAGGAGGGCTTCTTGGCCCCCAAAGTCCCTCAGGAGTAAATTGGACTTCATCCCCCATCCCGTAGTATGCCAGGAGGTGCGTTTGCAAAGTGGTAGAGAAAGGGGGTCATGGCCTCCGAAGACGTCTTAGCAATCCCACTGTGTGGGACTTACTGGAGGTAACAAGAGGGGTAGTTGGCCCCCAAGGACATCCTTGGGGGCCAACTACCCCTCCCATAACCTCCAGTAAGTCCCACACAGCAGGATTGCTAAGTTCTCAAAGCAGGCTACGCCCCCTTCGCCTACCACTCTGCAAACGTGCTCCCTGGCGGCTCTTAGATGGGGATTGAAGTCCCCTTTGCTGCTGGGGGTCCTTTAGGGGCCAACCATCCTACCTTTTACCTCCAGTAAGCCCCACACCGTGGGATTGCTGAGAGGTGGACAAAGGTCACGCCCCCTTTCCCCACCACTCTGCAAACGTGCTTCCTGGTGCGTTCTAAGTTGGGGTATTAAGTCCCCTTCATTCCTGAGGGTCCCTGGGGGACAACTAGCCCACCAGGTACCTCCAGTAAGTGCCACACACCTGTATTGCTGAGAGTGGTCCGAGGCCATGCCCCCTTTTTACACCACTCAGCAAACGCGGCTGCCGGCTAACAGCTGCTCAAGGGATGAAGTCCACTTGTGTCCTGTGGTCCTCAGGATAAAAGAGGACCTCATCGCCCCACCAGCAGTGCTCCAAGAGGTGCGTTTGCAGAGTGGTGTAAAAAGGGGCATGGCGTCAGACCACCTCTCTGCAATTCAGCTGTGTGGTGCTTACTAGAGGTACCTGGTGGCTAGTTGGCCCCCAGGGACCCTCAGTATTCAAGGGGACTTAATTCCCCAACTTAGAACGTGCCAGGGGCGTGTTTGCAGAGTGCTGGAGGAAGGGGGCGGGGCCTCCGGCGAGTGCCAGCTTTTTTAAAAATATATTTTTAGAAGGGGGGCTGTGTGGCCCCCCTTATTTTAGTATTTTTGGGGTCCTGGGGACCCCATCCCCCAGGGCCTGACCTTTTTTAAAAAAAAACACAAATACAAAAAATGGGATGGGGTCGGCGCGGCCCCCCTCCCGAGGCTGATTTCGGCCCCAGGGTCCCCATCCCCCGGGGCATGGCCTCCTTTTTATAAATATATTTATAGGGAAGGGGGGCCGCGTGGCTTCCCTTCCCTGGGCCACTTTTGGCCCCAGGGACCCCATCCCCCAGGGCTTGGCCATTCTTTTCAATATTTGCAGACCGTGGGGGGAGCCCCAATGCCCCCACGGCCCCGCTGGCTCCCCACCTCCTGCAGGAGCTGGCATTGCTTTTGAGCAAGGGGAGCTGCTGACATGCAGCGCCCCTTGCTCAAAAGCAATCCTGCTTTGCTTTGTTGAAGCAAGAGCAGGTTTTCCTGCTCTCGCTTCAATGAAGCAAAGCAGAGTTTTTTTATGGAAGGGTGGGAGCCGTGCTCCCGCCCTGCCATAGCAAACAGCAATGTCCCGGGGTGGGCACCCCGGGACATTGCAGGAGCTGGCCCTGGGGGGTGGCAGTCCCCAGGGCCATCAGGGCTCCAGTAGGGGGGCTGCGCGGCCCCCTTCCTCCATTTGCATAGCCATGGGGAGGTGCTGGTCCCCGGGGGTCTGGAACGGACCCCCGTATTTATATATTCAATGCCCCGGGGAGGTGGTGGTCCCCGGGGCAGTATGGGGGGGGCTTGAGCCCCCCCACATGAATTATTTATCTCAGCCCCGGGAGGTGGCAGTCTCCAGGACTTGGGGGGCCCGCGAGGCCCCCCACCCTATTTTAATAAGCCCCGGGGAGGTGGTGGTCCCCGGGGCTTGGGGGGCCCGTGAGGCCCCCCATCATTATTGTCATAAAGCCCCAGGGAGGTGGTGGTCCCCGGGGCTGCGAGAGGGCCACGTGCCCCCGCACATAAATAATCAAGCCCCTGAGAGGTGGCGGTCGACGGGGCTGCTGGGGCCCCCGTGGGCCCCCGCAAATTAATTTGGCATTGCCCCCAAGAAATGAAGCGCGGGAGCCCGTGCTTTGTTTTTTTTAATTTTTTTCGGCCGGATTCGCGCACCCAACGCGAGTTCGCCCGTTTAAAAAAAATGCTTCTTTTGGCCCTGGGGGTCCATGTGGGACCCCTGAGCAGGCCTAGGGGTCAGGGTGTTTCTACCCTGACCCCTTTCTTCATTTCTCACTTTTTTCTCCCTTTTTCTTGTGACTCGGTTACCGAGTCACAAGATGGCTGCCAACACTTCCTGGTTTGGAGTGTTAGCAGCCAATCAGAAGTCAGCTCGTGCTCGGGATGAGTCGCGACTCCTCCTCGGTGCTCAGTTATCGATATTTTTGTTTTTTTAATTTCTCAGGAACTACTGAACGGATTTACACCATTTAAAAAAAGGGCGCTTCCTATGGAAATTAACATGGGGAAAACGTGTTTTGGGACCCCCTTCTTTCTCGGCCCCTGCTTGACGAATCATCCCGAAACCTTTAAGACAGGAGCTGACCGGAGCGCCCCATTAGTTTTGAAAATTTCGCGAAGATTTGTCAAACGGCACCAAAGATATTGGCAAATCAAAAAACGCTTTTCCTATGGATAATAGTTCCTAACTATAACTACCTACTGGCGACCGCCAGGAGGTAATATATATATATATATATATATATATATTCACTGAAAAAACCATAGGTTTCAGACACGTTATAGTTACAAATTAGCATTTAAAAAACCTTTGAAATTCACTGAAAAAACCATAGGTTTTAGGGACAGTTATAGTTACTTGGACATTGCACTCGTACAAAACCCGTGAAATTCCCCGTTATAGTTAGTTCAGCTAACTATAACTCGCGCCCCGCAATGCACTGCTGATGACGTCACATATTACATCACTCATGACATGGTCAGTGACATCACTGATGACATCACTGATGACATCTCAAATGACATCACTGATGACATCATCCAGTGACTGTGTGTTTCTGTAAAGTTTAAATATTTTTAATATATATAGGAAAAGACGTATTGAAGAATGAGTGGGTGTGTAAGTGTCTGTATGGATGATTTAGTAGGTGCGTGACTGACTCTATAAGTGAGTGATTTAACATATCTTACTGAATGCATGGGTTAGTGACTAAACTGGGTGAATGTCTGTATCCGTCTGTCTGTTGCTGTGTAAGTGGCTGCATGTGTTTGTGAATAGCTAAATGAGTGTCTATATGAGTTATTGAATGCTTGTCTGAGTATCTGTATGGGTGCCTGAGTGTTTGTGTGGGAGGGGTGTGTGCAACTCTGTGCATAGATGTGTGAGTGGGTGATTCACTGGGTGGATGGTTTCAAGAGTGCATCTGTGATAGACTGTATGGGTGGGTAAGTGTGTGTAAGAGTGTGTTAGTGAGTGAATGTATGTCCCAGTGGTACATGTGTGAGTAACTACATATGTGAAAGGCAGTATATATGTGTGTTGGAGTATATAAATAGCTATAAGCAAGAGTGAGTGATTGTGATAGTGGCTGTATGGATGAGTGTGTGCTTGTATCAGTGATTGTATAAGAGCGTAACAATGTGCTACTATTTGTATGAGTAAGTGAGCTGGTGTGTGTATAACTGTATAGGTGAGTAAATGGCAGTGTGTTTAATTATTTGCATGACTGACTAGGTGTCTGAGTATCTCTATGGATGAGTGGCGTTGTTTGAGTGTCTATATAGGAGTAAGAGTGCATATGATAGTCCTGTACTGAGTGACCGTAAGTATGAGTGACTGTACGGGTGAGTGAGTGGATGTGTGTGTGTAGACCTAAGAATCAGTGAGTGGGTATGTAGTTATTGGTGTTGGAGTGTCTATGGTTTTGCGAATGGCAGTCTGTAATTTAGAGTGGGTGTATCAAAGATTATATTAGGGTGTGAGGAGGTGCATCAGATTATCACGTGGATGATGTCATCAGTGATGTCATTTGAGATGTCATCAGTGATGTCATCAGTGATGTCACTGACCATGTCATGAGTGATGTAATATGTGACGTCATCAGCAGTGCATTGCGGGGCGCGAGTTATAGTTAGCTGAACTGACTATAACGGGGAATTTCACGGGTTTTGTACGAGTGCAATGTCCAAGTAACTATAACTGTCCCTAAAACCTATGGTTTTTTCAGTGAATTTCAAAGGTTTTTTAAATGCTAATTTGTAACTATAACGTGTCTGAAACCTATAGTTTTTTCAGTGAATTTCAAAGGTTTTTAAATGCTAATTTGTAACTATAACGTGTCTGAAACCTATGGTTTTTTCAGTGAATTTCAAAGGTTTTTAAATGCTAATTTCTAACTATAACGTGCCTGAAACCTACGGTTTTTTCAGTGAATTTCAAAGGTTTTGTAAATGACAATTTTTAAATGTATTAATTGTTATATTAATTTTTTCATACTGATTTACTACATTTTTAGAAACAATTTTTTTTTACAGATTTTATTTTTTAAATTACATTGTAATTACATTATACATTACATTACAAAAATACTTTCTCAGAATGAATTACTTTAGTTTAAATACTTTGCACATAGGCAATAGACTTAAGTACAGTAGTTACAGTTGTTGCAATGGGCAACACATTTTCAAACACAATGCAACATTCATCTCAATGTGAATTTCTAGTTAAATGCAATTAGTTACTTTATGGATTACTTTTCTAACCACAGGACTGGATCCTAGATTCAGTCCTGGTACATCTCCTGTAAACAGTTGAGTAAAAGCGTTTTGGTTACAGTCGTGATTTTTAAGGAATATTATTGTATTTTAAAAGTTGACACTTAGAAACTTTTCTCATAGAATCACCAATGTTATCCTATGGAAGGAAATTCACTTAGCAGGTAAAAACTGTTATCGTTACTTTTTCTTACTCAGTTTTGGATCCTGGATCCAGCACTGGTGCATCTCCTGTAAACAGTTGAAAGAATGCGTTTAAATCATACAGGTGATTTTTAAGGAATAATTGTAGTTTGTAAAAATCAACACTTTGGAACTTTTTGCTGAAAACCAGACAATGGATTCCTATGGAAGAAAATATAAGTTACTGTTAAGTACGGTTAAAATTACTTTTCAGGATTAGTACTGGGCTGAAAGATGCAGCACTGAGGTCTCTCCTGATAACAGGTGAGTAAATCGGAATTCGTACTTCGGCTGATTTTAGAGGAATATTTTAAAGTTCCAAAACTCCACACTTAGAAGAATTTCCAAGTGAAACCAGTCAATGTTAGCCTATGGAAGGAAATTCAAGTTACTGGTAAGTACGGTTAAAATTACTTTTCAGGACCAGTACTGGGCTGAAAGATACAGCACTGAGGTCTCTCCTTATAACAGGTGAGTAAATCGGAATTCGTATTTCGGCTGATTTTAGAGGAATATTTGTATGTTTCAAAAATCAACACTTAGAAACTTTTTCAGCAAAAAGCAGGCAATGATATCCTATGGAAGGAAATTCAAGTTACTGGTAAGTACGGTTAAAATTACTTTTGAGGATCAGTACTGGGCTGAAAGATGCAGCACTGAGGTCTCTCCTGATAACAGGTGAGTAAATCGGAATTCGTATTTCGGCTGATTTTAGAGGAATATTTTAAAGTTCCAAAACTCCACACTTAGAAGAATTTCCAAGTGAAACCAGTCAATGTTAGCCTATGAAGGAAATTCAAGTTACCGGTAAGTACGGTTAAAATTACTTTTCAGGACCAGTACTGGGCTGAAAGATGCAGCACTGAGGTCTCTCCTGATAACAGGTGAGTAAATCAGAATTCGGATTTCGGCTGATTTTAGAGGAATATTTGTATGTTTCAAAAATCAACACTTAGAAACTTTTTCAGCAAAAAGCAGGCAATGATATCCTATGGAAGGAAATTCAAGTTACTGGTAAGTACGGTTAAAATTACTTTTGAGGATCAGTACTGGGCTGAAAGATGCAGCACTGAGGTCTCTCCTGATAACAGGTGAGTAAATCGGAATTCGTATTTCGGCTGATTTTAGAGGAATATTTTAAAGTTCCAAAACTCCACACTTAGAAGAATTTCCAAGTGAAACCAGTCAATGTTAGCCTATGAAGGAAATTCAAGTTACCGGTAAGTACGGTTAAAATTACTTTTCAGGACCAGTACTGGGCTGAAAGATGCAGCACTGAGGTCTCTCCTGATAACAGGTGAGTAAATCGGAATTCGTATTTCGGCTGATTTTAGAGGAATATTTTAAAGTTCCAAAACTCCACACTTAGAAGAATTTCCAAGTGAAACCAGTCAATGTTAGCCTATGGAAGGAAATTCAAGTTACTGGTAAGTACGGTTAAAATTACTTTTCAGGACCAGTACTGGGCTGAAAGATACAGCACTGAGGTCTCTCCTGATAACAGGTGAGTAAATCGGAATTCGTATTTCGGATGATTTTAGAAGAATATTTGCACAATGGTGAAGGGAGGGGCGGGGCCTGAGGTGACATCTGTGCAAACGCGCCCCGTGGCGCGTTTTAAGTTGGGGGATTAAGTCCCCTTGAATCCTGAGGGTCCCTAGGGGCCAACTAGCCCACCAGGAACCTCCAATATGCGCCAGGGCTGCGTTGCAGAGACGTGTAGAGAGGCCACACCCCTTTTACACCTCTCTGCAACGCAGCTCTGTGGCGCTTTCTGGATGTACCTGTTGGGCTAGTTGGCCCCAGGGACCCTCAGGATTGAAGGGATTTAATTCCCCATCTTAAAATGCGCCACGGGCCTGTTTGCACACATGTCACCTGAAGCCCCGCCCCTCCCTTCACCACTGTGCAAACGCGCCCGTGGCGCATTTTAAGCTGGGGGATTAAGTCCCCTTGAATCCTGAGGGTCCCCGGAGTCCAACTAGCCCACCATATACCTCCAAAAGCGCCACAGAGCTGCGTTGCAGAGAGGTGTAAAAGGGGTGTTGCCTCTCTACACGTCTCTGCAACGCAGCCCCTGGCGCATATTGGAGGTTCCTGGTGGGCTAGTTGGCCCCCAGGGACCCCCAGTATTCAAGGGGAATTCGTTCCCCTCTGCAAACGCGCCAGGGGCGCGTTTGCAGAGTGGTGAAGGAAGGGGCGGGGCCTGCGGGCCCGATCGTTTTTTTTTTATTTTATTTTTGTCCTCTGAAGGGGGCTGTGTGGCCCCCCTTCCTTTTTCCTGTTTTTGGGCCCTGGGGACCCCATCCCCAGGGCCTTACCCCTTTTTTAATTTAATTTTTTTTTAAAAACGGGAAGGGGGCCGCGTGGCCCCCTTCCCTGGGCCTGTATTGGCCCCGGGACCCCATCCCCCGGGGCATGGACTTTTTTTATTTTCTTGTGAGGGGGCTGCGTGGCCCCCTCCTCAGGCCATTTAAGGCCCCGGGGACCCCATCGCCCGGGGCCGGCCTTTCCATTTTTTTTTATTTTTTTTGGGGAGGGGGCCGCGTGGCCCCACTCCTGGGCCACTACTTGCCCCGGGGACCCCATCCCCCGGGGCTGGCCCTCTCCGTTGGGGACTGTGGGGGTCCCCAATCCCCCACAGTCCCGCCGGCTCCCCACGTCCCTTGGGAGCCGGCATTGCTGTTCCACATGGGGAGCAGCTGACATGCTGCTCCCCATGTGGAAAAGCAATGTGCTTTTGATATTGGAAGAGAGAGCAGGTTTCCCTGCTCTCTCTTCCAATATCCAAAGCAGTTTGCTATGGCAGGACGGGAGCCGCGAGGCTCCCGTCCTGCCATAGCAAACTACAGTGTCCCGGGGTAGGCACCCGGGACACTGCAGGAGCCGGCCCTGGGGGTGGCGGTCCCCAGGGCCATCAAGGGCTCCAGGAGGGGGGCCGCGTGGCCCCCTCCCTACATCAGCACAGCCCCGGGAGGTGGTGGTCCCCGGGGCTTCGGGGTCCAAAACGGACCCCCATTTTAATTTGTTAGTGCCCGGGGAGGTGGCGGTCCCCGGGGCATGTGGGGAGGCTGGAGCCCCCACACAGGTTGTTCAATTAATAAAAAAAAGCCCCGGGGAGGTGGTGGTCCCCGGGGCTGCGGGAGGGCTCAGAGCCCTCCCGCACCATTTTTAAGAAAAGCCCCGGGGGTGGCGGTCCCCGGGGCTTGGGGGGCCCTTTGAGGCCCCCCACACATAAAATTAAACCCCCCACCATGCCCCCGGGACTTGGGCCACCCGGGGGCAAAATACAATCAAAGCACGGGAGACCGCGCTCCGATTTTTTTTTTTTCGGCAGGATTCTGCCGATTTTTAAAAATTGTTATTATTTTTTTTTGCCCAGGGGGTCCTTGTGGGACCCCCTGAGCAAACCTAGGGGGTCAGGGTGTTTCTACCCTGCCCCATTTGTGCGCTTTGCGCACTTGTTTCTGTCCCTCGGTTCTACCGAGGGACAAAATGGCTGCCAACATTTCCTGAATCGGAATGTTGACAGCCAGCTGACAGCCAATTAACATGCAGCTCGTGATCGGGAGGGTACGCGGACCCTACTCGGCCATAGATATCACTATCTTTTTACTTTTGATTTTCTCAGCAACTACTGAACGGATTTACACCATTTAACAAAAGGGTTCTTTCTGAACCAAGGACTACCTCTTTGCCAAATTTGGTGTAATTCCGTTCAGCAGTTCGAGGCTGTAGCCGTGTCTAAAGTTTCCTATGGAAAAATGCATGGGGAAAACGCGTTTTGGGACCCCCTTTTTTCTCGGCCCCGCTTGACGAATCCCCGAGACTTTCAGGGTAGGAGCGGACCGGAGCGGGCCACAAAGTTTGAAAATTTCGCGAACATACGTCAACCGGCAAGAGAGTTATTTCAAATAGAATGTCGCGGATTTCCTATGGATAATAGGTTGTAACTATAACTATCTACTGGCGACCGCCAGTAGATTATATATATATATATATATATATATATATATATATATATATATATATATATAACTCACGCCCCCGCAATGCACTGCTGATGACATCACATATTACATCACTCATGACATGGTCAGTGACATCGCTGATGACATCTCAAATGACATCACTGATGACATCACTGATATCATCATCCACTTAATCTCTGATGCACCTACTCACACCCTAATATAACCTTTCATACACCTACTCTAAAATACAGACTACCATTCTTAAAACCATAGACACACCTATACCAGTTAGTACATACCCACTCACTGATTCATAGGTCTACATACACATACACTTACTCACCCATACAGTCACTCATACATGCAGTCACTCATCAATACAGCCACTATTATATGCACTCATACACCCATACAGACACTCACACATCGCCACTCACCCATAGAGTTACGCACACACCTAGTCAGTCACCCAAAGAGTGAATCACAATGCCATTTACTCACCTATACAGTTATACACACACTACCTCACTTATTCACAGATACTAACACATACTTACTCTCTTATACAATCACTGACACAAGCACACACTTATCCATACATCCACTCACAATCACTCACTTTCACATACAGTCACTTATATACTCCAACACTCACATATACTGCCATTCACATATGCAGTTACTCACCCATATACCACTAAGACATCCATTCACTCACCAATACAGCCATATGCACACTCACTCACCCATACAGCCCCTCGCAGACACACTCATGAACCAATACACCCAGTGAATCACCCACTCACACATCCATGCAGGTAGTCACACAACACATAGACACTCAGACACCCATACAGGTACTCAGACAACCAATCAATAACCCATATAGACACTCATGTACCTATTCACCAACCCATGCAGCCACTTGCACACCAACTGACAGACTGATACAGACATTCACACAGATTTGTCGCTCACCCATACATTCACCCAGACATGCATAATCACTCACTTATACAGTCAGTCACACACTGACTGAATCATCATATATATATCACATTCTTAAACCTTTTAGAAACACTCACAGTCACTGGATGATGTCATCAGTAATATCATCAGTGGTGTCATTTGAGATGTCATCAGTGATGTCACTGACCAAGTCATGAGTGATGTAATATGTGACGTCATCAGCAGTGCATTGCGGGGGTGTGAGCTATAGTTAGCTCAGCTATTTATAACGGCTGAATTTCTCTGGTTTTGTACGAGTGAAATGTCAGACTAACTTTAGCGTCCCTGAAACCTGTGGTTTTTTCTGTGAATATCTAAGGTTTTTTAAATGCTAATTTCAAACTATAACGTCCCTGAAACCTGTGGTTTTTTCAGTGAATTTTATATATATGTATTCAATCTCCTCTCACTCTTACAAGGAAGGAATCAGCACTCAGGTTGTAGTTTGGAAGTATTTAATCTGCAAAGGACGCGATCCATGCATTTCGTCTCGTCCGAACCTTGATAACGATACAAGACGTCATTGTAGCTTCCTTATTTAAATGTACAAATGCCTCCAGTTGCCAACATTAACAAAGGACTACATATTACTTTAATCCAAAAAGCTGGCGGCCATTTTGGCCTGGTCATGATGTGAAAATTCAGGAATTGATACAATAAAGAAAAGAAAACAAGTGGTAATATGCACACAATGTCATTCAGCATATCTTGCCCCGTGACCGTACCTGTATGTTCGTCAACGTAACTTGTTCATAATAAACATACTTAGGATTGCAAACATCAACATAAACAATGGACTACATATTACTTTAAAGTGAAAGGCTATCGGCCATATTGATCTGGGAACGTTGCTTATTATAGTGGTTATTACACAAAAGAAAAGAAAAAAAAGGGGTGTTAATATACACACACTATCCCTAAATAAAGTGCTAGCGATTATAGTTCCATTCCATTCACAGCTCATTTGAGATGTCATGAGTGATGTCATGAGTGATGTCATGAGTGATGTCGTTAGTGATGTCACTGACCGTGTCATGAATGATGTAATGTCTGTGGTCATAAGCAGTGCATTGCAGGGGCGTAAGTTACAGTTAGCTCAGGTAACTATAACTGCTGAATTTCACTGGTTTTGTACAAGTGATATCTGAGTCTAACTATAACGTCCCTGTAATCTTTGTTTTTTTCAGCGAATTTCTAGGTTTTTTTTAACGTTAAGTAAGATGCCTATCACAATCGATGGTGGGGGGTTGGAAGCAGGGCCTGGCCTGGCATTGTGCTGCCCCCACCCAAGCTTGCTACTCCTGCCTAACCCTCCTCCTTGCCATCCATTGTCCAAGTCCATGCCCCTGCTCCCTCATTACAGACCTGGGTGGCCGTTGTTCTGCCACTGACCTTCCCGCCTTCTCTGAACAGTTAGCTTGCTGCCCCATCTACCTCCTCCCTATCCTCTGTTGTCTGAATCCATGCACTAGCCTCCTCCCTCCTGCCATGCATGGTTTGATGTGCTGCCACTGCCCTCCATTTAGCATGATATCCAAGTCCACTCCTCCTGCCCTCCATTGCCCAATTCTATGCCCCATCATTGACCTCCTGCTTAGCCTCTGTGCTTAGCTTGCTGTCCCTACTCTCCTTCCCCCTGCCCTCCGATGTCTGTGTGCATGCCCCTGCTCCATCCTTTTCGCCCACCATGTTCTATGGACCTGCCCCTCCTATCTACTCTGAGTGTTCTGTTGAGCTGCCACGCCCCTCTTACCTGCCTAGCATTGTCAGATGACTGTAACCTGTCCCTATCACCTCCTCCCTGCCTGTCCACGTTCCATGCCCCTATCCCCTTCCTCCTGTCCTCCATGGTCCATTTTACTGCCACACCCTTCTGCCCTCCCTGGTCTGTTGTGCTGTAACTGCTCCTCCTGCCTGCCCCCATGGTCTGTTGCGAGGCCCCTTCCCCTGAACTCTCTTGTCTGTGCCCAGCTCCTACCCCTCCCTTCTATCCTCCATGGACCTTTGTGCATGCCCCTGCCCCCTCATTCTTGCCCATTATGGCCATTGTGCTGCCACTCACCCTCCCGCTTGTCAGGCATGGTCTTCTGTGCTGCCACGGCCCCTCCCACCTTCCCTGTGTGGTCAGCTAGCTGCCCCTGACCCCCTCCCACCTTCCCTCCATGGTCTGTGTTTTTGCCATTATAATCTCACTGTTGCTCTCCATGGTGTGTCTTGCTTCTAGTGCCCATCCTGCCTGACCTACATGGTCAGCTTGCTGCTCCTTCCCTGCCCCCTGCCCTCTGTTTTCCATGCGCAGACCCCTAATCCCTCCCTCCTGGCTTGTCTGTTCCATTGTAATGCCCCTGATCCCTCCCTCCTGCCCTTTATGGTCTGTTATGCTGCAGCTTTCTCTCCTGTTTGTCCATTATGGTCAGCTAGCTGCCATTGCCTCTTTCCCCTCTGTTCTCTGTTGTCCATGTGCATGGTCCTGTCCCCTCCCTATTGCTTTCCATAGATTGTTGTGCTGCACTCCTGTCCCGCATGCCCTGTGTGGTGTATTGTGCTGCTACAAACCCTGATGCCTGCCCTGTAAGGTCAGTTTGGTGCACCTGTCCATGTCCCACCTGTCCTCTGTTATCCGAGTCCATGTCCCTACCCCAATTCCTCCTGCCTTCCATGATCCAATGTACCATACTTGCTAACATTTTGAACATGGTAAGAGGGAGATTTGGAAAAAAAAACTGGGGTATTGATTTTCCCCATTGACTTACATTGAAAAAGAGGAGATTGTAGACAGGAGACAGATCAAATAAAGCCCATTTGGGCTTAAAAACATTGGGCGTTTCCTGGCTGAATCGGGTCTGTTTGCATGTATGGTTGTACTACCACTGCCTCTTCCTTCTGCCCTCAATGGTCTATTATATTGCCAGAGCCTCTCTTGCCTGTCCTGCATTGTTGGTTTGTTGCCCCTGCCTCCCTTTCCACTGCCCTCCATAGTCTGTTGTGCTGCCACTGTCCTTCCTGCCTGCCCAGTGTGGTCAAATTGTTGCGTCTGCACCCTCCTACCTGCCTTCAATTTTCTGAGTCAGTGCCCCTGGCCTCTGCCTCCCAACAGTATCCTAATGAACAACTAGATTGCTAACATTCTATATTTATTACAAAAATGTGGCATGCCTGACGTCATCTTGATGTAATCAAAACTATAATACCTAGAGCATTTCCTTTAGAAATTACAGAAATGAGAGGGTCTTATTTGCATCAAAATTATGGTTAGTGCTCTAAAAACTAAAATGAGGACATATTTTCTGAGTTTTCAAATAGCGACAAAGCACTTCTGAACCAAGAGCTACCTTTTTGCCAAATTTGGTGTAATTCCGTTCAGCAGTTCGGGCTGTAGCCTTGTCTAAAGTTTCCTATGGAAATGAACATGGGGAAAACGCATTTTGGGACCCCCCTTTTTTCTTGGCCCCCGCTTGACGAATCACCCTGAAACTTTCAAAACAGGAGCTGACCTGAGCAGGCCATTAGTTTTTAAACTTTTACGAAGATTCGTAAAATGGCGCCAAAGATATTGGCAAAAGAAAAAACGCTTTTTGAATAGAAGCAAGGTCCTAACTATAACTACCTACTGGCGACAGCCAGTAGGTAATATATATATATATATATCAATTTTTTTACAAAATAAGCGCTCACTCAGGGTAAAGTTTCTCCAGATTTTATTCCACCAGGTTACGCGTTTCGGAGATATATATATATTCAAAAGAGGCTCCATTTTGCCGGGGGTCTCCGACCTTGCAGGGCGGGCTCTTAACAAACAAGAATGGAGAATACTGTTAAGGTAAGTTCACACAAAAATAGAGCCCAACTCCGTCTCACTGGCAAGCTGACTTTATTCGTCTAATGGCGTTGCAGCAGTATGAACACTCTTTAAATCCTTACGCGTCTCGGCGCGAAGCGCCTTGTTCACAGGTGAGTGTTATTAATGTCCATGTGGTCATGTGGCCAAAACTACAGGCCCCAGAATGCATCAAATTCATATATCCATAGCGTGCACTGGTGTTCAATTCCTTACTGCTCAATAGCGTTACTTTCAACACCACAATGTCACAAAATTCACTTGCCATTGTTCGTGATGCATGCTGCTTAAATAGTATCCGCACAGTGCGTGATCCTGCTGCCTTGCTTCTTAATTTGCTCGACACGCGGAGTTTCCAGAGAGAGACTCAACTCCCTCTTCTCCCTTTCTCCCTCGCGCACCATCTAGCCACGGAAATCCATTTTCGGCTGGTGCGTCTGTAGAGTGGGTCATGCCCCCTCCGTTATGTATGCAAAAGAGGCTCCATTTTGCCGGGGCCTCCGACCCTGCAGGGCGGGCTCTTAACAAACAAGAATGGAGAATCCTGTTAAGGTAATTTCACACAAAGAATAGAGCCCAACTCCGTCTCACTGGCAAGCTGACTTTATTCGTCTAATGTCGTTGCAGCAGGATGAACACTCTTTAAATCCTTATGCGTTTCGGGGTGAAGCACCTTGTTTACTGCATGTCAGCAGCTCCCCTTGTGGAAAAGCAATGCCGGCTCCCGCAGGAGGCGGGGAGCTGGCAGGGACCGTGGGGGCATTGGTGCTCCCCCCACGGTCCCCAATGAAGCAGCCAGGCCCCGGGGATGGGGTCCCCGGGGCCAGAAATGGCCTGGGAGGGGGGCCACACGGCTCCCCTCCTGAAAAAATTTAAAAAATAAAAAGGCTGGCCAGGCCCCAGGAGATGGAGGCCCCGGGGCCATAATTGGCGGTCCCCCTCCCGAATTATTATATTTTTTTTAAAAGGCTGCCAGTCCCCGGGGGATGGGGTCCCCAGTGCCAAAAGTGGCCCGCCTCCCATTACAGTCATTTAATTAAAAAAAAAGGAACCGGCAAGTCGCGGGAGGCCCCGCCCCCTCCCTGCAGCACTGTGCAAACGTGCCCCCTGGCGCGTTGTAAGTTGGGGAATTAATTCCCCTTGATTACTGAGGGTCCATGGGGGCCAACTAGCCCACCAGGTACCTCCAGTATGCGCCAGGGAGATGCGTTACTGAGAGGTGGTCCTAGGTCATGCTCCTTTTTACACCTCTCTGCAACGCAGTTTTGTGGCGCTTACTGGAGGTACCTGGTGGGCTAGTTGGCCCCCAGGGACCGTGAGGATTCAATGGGACTTAACCCCCCAACTTAAAACGCGCCACGGGGCGCATTTGCACAGTGGTGAAGGCAGGGGGCGGGGCCTGATGTGACAAGTGTGCAAACGCACTCCGTGGCGTGTTTTAAGTTGGAGAATTAATTCCCCTTGATTACTGAGGGTCCCTGGGGGCCAACTAGCCCACCAGGTACCTCCAGTATGTGCCAGGGAGCTGGAGGTACCTGGTGGGCTAGTTGGCCCCCAGGGACCCTCAGGATTCAAGGGGACTTAATCCCCCAACTTAAAACGTGCCACGGGGTGCGTTTGCATACTTGTCACATCAGGTCCCACCCCCTCCCTTCACCACTGTGCAAACGGGACCTCTGGCACGTTTTAAGTTGGGGGATTACCTCCCTTGAATCCTGAGGGTCCCTGGGGTCCAACTAGCCCACCAGGTACCTCCAGTAAGTGCCACAGAGCTGCATTGCAGAGAGGTGTAAAAGGGGCATGGTCTTGGACCTCCTCTCTGCAAAGCAGCTCTGTGGCGCTTATTGGAGGTACCTGGTGGGCTAGTTGGCCCACAGGGACCCTCAGGATTCAAGTGGACTTAATCCCCTAACTTACAACGTGCTAGGGGGCGCGTTTGCACAGTGGTGCAGGGAGGGGGCGGGCCTGATATAAGAAGTTAGCAGTCCTGCTGTGTGGGACTTACTGGTGGTAATAAAAGGGGTAGTTGGCCCCCAAGGTTGACGTTGGGGGCTAGCTACTCCTCCTGTTACCTCCAGTAAACCCCTCACAGTGGGATTGCTAAGAGGTGTTTGAAGGCCACGCTCACTTTTCTCCACCACTCTGCAAACGTGACTGCTATGTTATAGTTAGAAATTAGCATTTAAAAAACCTTTGAAATTCACTGAAAAAACCATAGGTTTCAGGGACGTTATAGTTAGAAATTAGCATTTAAAAAACCATTGAAATTCACTGAAAAAACCATTGGTTTCAGGCACGTTATAGTTAGAAATTAGCATTTAAAAAACCTTTGAAATTCACTGAAAAAACCATAGGTTTTAGGGACAGTTATAGTTAGTTGGACATTGCACTCGTACAAAACCCGTGAAATTCCCCCGTTATAGTTAGTTCAGCTAACTATAACTCGCACACCCGCAATGCACTGCTGATGACGTCACATATTACATCATTCATGACATGGTCAGTGACATCACTGATGACATCTCAAATGACATCACTGATGACATATATATATATATATATATATATATTTATATATATATATATATATATATATACAAACTGCAGCTCCACTACTGCGAGGTCAGTTTTTTTTAAAAGTTCATATTTATTTTACTTATTACATGGCAAAATACACAGTCACTTGTATTTACAATATTGGACTGACGCGTTTCGGCGAATTGCCTTCTACTGGGTCACTGTGGGTTCAACATTGTGTTCATTATATCCTGTGTCCCTTCTCAATGTCGCTGACCCTTAAGTGACCACTAGAGCGGTACACTTAATTACTTTTCTTAGCCATAGTTCCCCGCCATCTATGGTTTACCACATCATGCTTAAGTAAAACATCATTTCACTTTTTATACATCTATTTCAGTTCAAGTTAAATTTTTCTTTTTTTACTTTTCTTTAACTTTTTCCTACAATTAACCTTCTTTTTTCTATTTTGACATACGTTTCATTACATTTCATTAAATCAAATTAGAAAGCAGCAGAGGAAACAATACAAAGAAGAGAAAAAAAATGGCTATAACTTAGATGATCATAAATGCCTTCCCATGCAATATCCTTATTTTCTGCACCACCTCCTCCTATGGAATAATTTTTTTTCCTCTTTTTTACGAGGCACACCCTGTGATAGGGATGCCATATTTAAAGTGCAAGAAAGTGCAATATCTCCAAATACCACATTTAATGATTTTCCCTTATTTTTGCATTCATTGCCTTTCTACCTGTTTTCTAGCCAATCACCTTATCTGCGTTAGTTATCTAGTAAAGTGCAAGTGCATTATGATATGCGATCTCCTGGGATGTATTTTTCATATCCAAAAGGGGGGGATAGCAGCCTGTACATAAGTATAGTTTTCAAAAGTCTGTGCAAAATGCAATTGTTGTACCCTTCTTAGAGATGAAAAGTGACTATTAGTAATAATACCAGTTTATAGGAGGGATACGCACAGGGAGATTTTTTCTCCTAACCAGACCAGCAGTGTTAAAGTGTCATGTGCTCAGCGGTTATTTTTCCCACTCCAGGAGATTTCCATTAAAGTGTCACGTGCTGTTGCTCAACCCCTCACCCATGGGGAGAGCCCTGTATGACCAACCAATCAACAGCAATAAGGTGCAATGTGCTTGAGTATTGTAGTTACTATCCCCGGGGGACAGCCTGTTCCACAGTGTCTAATTATCAATAAAGTGCTCATGCTATATCTTATGTACGAAGGGTATGTATAACATTTTCTCCTCCATCTAAACAGACAGCTTATATAATAAGGTGCTAGTTAATCTAAAGTGCATGGTGCTTTCTCTAACTTCCTTCCCTTAAATTTAGCTAAAGGTTTCATAACTCATTCATAATGTAGGGTAAAATTTCGGATCCTCCTCAACTTTTTAAATCTTTCACTTCTAAGTTATACTTTGAACAGCCGAACATTTCAATATATACACAGTCCGGATTACTCTGCACATAAAAATTTCATAGTTGTACTGATACATCACAGTCCTTCTTCAGTTCAAATATATATAATATCATAAGTGTACAAACAGTTCTGCGTCCCTGTTATGGCCCCACGGGTTCTCCATTCCCATCAGTAAAATCAATCTGGATTCTTGTTTCCGCAACTCATTCTCTCGGTTTCCCCCTCTTGGGTGGGCCTTGATGTGCTTAATGCCCCAATAGGAGAATGTTGACTAAGATCGATTGTGCATCTGATCAAAGTGGCAGGCTACTGGGTAGGTCTTATCCCCATTTCCAATTGCTCTTATATGCTGTAGGATTCTTAATTTCAATTTATTTTTAGTACTGCCAATGCACAGCTTATTGCAGCCACATTTTAGTGCATAAATGACAAACTCCGTGTTGCACGTTATCCTTTCTCTAATCGGTATCATACGACCATCCATTGTGCAATAGTTCTTGCTGTTTATCCTGTATTCACAGGCCTTACATGAGTTGCATTTTACGAAACCTTCCTGGTTCTTTGATAACCATGATCCCATTCCTTGTTGATTTTTTTGGGTGGTATAATGGCTTGAGGTCAAAATATCTCCTAGGGATCGCACCTTTTTTTATGTGATTTGCACGCCCTTTTCAAAGATTTCAGTTAGATGTTCATCATTTTTTAGCACACACCAATGTTTTTTAAGAATGGATGTGACATTTGACTGTGCCAAATTATACTCCAGAAAAAACCTTTTGGTAGTGCTTCTGTTCTCTTCCTGGGCCCTTTGGGAGTAGAGAGACTCCTTTCTCGTTTTCTCTTGGGATCTGCGTTTTGCATCCTCAAGAACATTTTTTGGATCTAAACATCCCAAACAGTCTATTCACCTCTTCGTTGTACAGTTCTTCCGTAGAGCAAATCCACCTTGCTCTTAGCATTTGACTGTAAGGCATGATCCATTTCAGTTCACATGGGGGGCCACTGTTGGCATGCAAAATAGAGTTGGTCGCAGTCGGTTTCCTATGGATTCTAGTAGTTAGAGTATCCTCCTTAACCTCCAATTGTACATCCAAAATGGTGCAGTACTGTCGGCTCCATGCACATGTGAACTGCAGGTTACATTGATTGGTATTCAACTTGGTCAGGAAGAGCTCCAAACTTTTCTCGCTGCCCTCCCACAGGATAAATAGGTCATCAATGAACCTGGTCCACATTGCTACATTTTCCATGAACATGTTATTTTCCTCAGCCCAGGCTACCTCAGCCCAGGCTATATGTATATATTTACATACATCAACTTAAAAAACAATTATTAAACTAATAATTTTAATTCATATTATAATTTCAAAATGTTTAATAAATATAACATATATATATATATATATATATACTGATAACATAAAATCTTGAAAAAACAAACCTAATTAAATTAAAAAAGTAAACAACTCAAAATGTATTAAACATATTTTACATGTTGAAAACATTAATAATTAGGACATTTTTAAATTGACAAAAATATCATATAAATTCTATCAATATAAAATAAAGTATAAAATATAAAATGTATTACATATACTATTTCCACTACAATTTATACAAAACTACACAAACTATTATAGTAAATATATAACACATTTACTACTCCCACTTCGCGCAAAGCAAAAATAATAAAACTGGGTAAAATTTCCAAATCTCCCTCAAGTAAATGCAACAGTAGGGAAAAAGTTGAAGTGCAGAGGGGTAAAATTCACTAATCCCACTCCAATAAGAAGAACAGTAGGCAAAGTGTTGGATTGCGGAGGGGTAAAATCTACTATTCACGCTCCGGCCAGTACAACAGTAGGGAAAGTGTTGGATAGTGGAGGGCTAAAATTTACTTTCCCACTCCAGTCAGTAAATCAGTAGGGACAATGTTGGATTGAGAAGGGGTAAAAATTCACTCTTACCACTCCAGTCAGTACAACAGTAGGGAAAGTATTGGAAAGCAGAGGGGTAAAATTTACTATTCCCACTCCAGTCAGTACAACAGTAGGGAAGGTGTTGGATTGCGGAGGGGTAAAATTTACTATTTCTACTCCAATGAGTGCAACAGTAGGGAAAGTGTTGGATTGCAAAGGGGTAAAATTTACTATTCCCACTCCAGTCAGTGCAACAGTGGGGAAAGTGTTGGATAGCAGAGGTGTAAAATATACTATTCTCACTCCAGTCAGTATAGTAAAGTGTTGGACTGCAGAGGGGTAAATTTCTCTATTTCCACTCTAGTCATTACAACAGTATGAAACTGTTGGATTGTGGAGGGGTAAATGTACTATTTCCACTCCAGTCAGTACAACAATCGGGAAAGTGTTGGATTGGCGAGGGGTAAAATGTACGATTCCCACTTCAGTCAGTACAGCAGTAGGGAAAGTGTTGGATTGCAGAGGGATAAAACGTACTATTCCCACTCCAGTCATTACAACAGGAGGGAAAGTGTTGGATTGCAGAGGGGTAAAATGTAATACTCCCACTACAGTCAGTACAACAGTAGGGAAAGTGTTGAATTGCGGAGGGAATGAGATACATATACTATTCTCACTCCAGTCAGTGCAACATTAAAAACAAACAAAATAAAATTATTTAAAAAATAAAGTAAATAAAGAAAAATATAACTATGCACAGAAAATCAAGAAATATATTTAATATTAAAAATAAAAACATATTACAATGTTAAACACGTCAATAATACTTTTATTTGAGTTTATAAAAATCAGAAAAGGGTGGAGCAAGCCACCGAGGTACATGAGACATCAAAGCAAGCAATCAATTAAAAACGAACAATGATAACACATCAGAATACATATAGTAGAAAAGCAAACTTCTGAATAAATAGATTTAAAACTACCTTGCTTCTTCAGGATGAGACAAAAAAGATATCAGCAAGAAGATTAAAAAGTAAGTGAGCAAAGCAGTTCTGTTTTGATATATTCAGATCCATTTTCTTTTTTGTCTAATTCTTTTGCCGCTATGTTCCAAAGTTTTATTGCTCTGCACGACAATTGAACTGACGAGCCTCCGAGGCATTTTATGAGAGCCGATCTGCAAGTCCTTATTTGTTCTCTCCTCAGCATTTCCTGAAGGAGGGTTTTCCGAATGTCTAGAAGCAGTAGCGGTCCGTGGTAGGAGTGCCGGCCGGGCGGTGACGTGAGGCGGGGAGGGGCAGGGTGGGGGGTAGTAAACCACAGATTACAGCCGAATACAGGTAAGTAAACATTTAAATAAATAAAACGAATTTCGTTGTGAGCGCTGCATTGCCAAATGCGATGCAGTGCGCGCAACGAAATTCGTTTTATTTATTTAAATGTTTACTTACCTGTATTCGGCCATAATCCATGGTTTACTACCCCCACCCTGCCCCTCCCCGCCTCACGTCACCGCCCGGCCGGCACTCCTACCACGGACCGCTACTGTCTAGAAGTGAAGGACAGATACCTAGAAGATGTAATAGTGTCTCATCACCTTGTCTGCAGAGGCGGCATTCCTTTGTCGTCCACGTCCGTTTCCATTTTGGGGTCAGATCTTTCGAAGGGAATGATCCCAGCCTCAGCAGCGTCAGGTTTCGCTTTTTTATATGAAAAATATTCAGACAAGTACAATTGAGGTTTCAACGTTAGTAGGATTGCATCACGGCCCATGCATGAGGTTTGTGGGCCAAGGCGGTTTTATCCAATAACAGTGAGATCCGCTTAGATGCTTTATTCGGCTCATTTTTAAATCCAGAGTAGGTGGTTATTGTAAGCCAAGCCTCGTCTAGCTGTAATGCAGAAAGCGATTCTTTTAAGACTGTGAATACGGATTTGCTTAGCCTAGATTGTTTTTCGATCTCCTGCCAGTAATAGTGGGCTAAGGTGTTATCTTCTGCTGCCATCATCCACCAATAGTATTTGGCCAAGGCTCCTTGTCTTGCTGGTATCTAATTTTTTAGACCGTATTCTAGTCTTATCAGTGCTTGTGAAATGTGTTGCGGGATTAGGAACAGTTTCTTAAAGAGGCTAGATTGGGCTGTATTTAAAACTGTGGAGTTCTTTGCGTTCAGCATTTCCGATCCATATGATATGGTTGGCAGAAATTTTGCTGCGATGACCTTAAGCAGGTGGCTTGTTGAACAGCTGCTGAGTTTTTTCTGTAAGGTTTTAAATGCGAATAGCAGTTGTTCGGCTTTTGTTATTCCTTGGTCCAGGTGTTGCTTAAAATTGAGGTAGCGGTCTAGTTGGAACCTCAAATATTTATATGCATCCACCTTAGACAAAGGTTTCTCAGTTAACGTCCAGATGAATTTGGGGCATTTTTTGTGGCTGTTGGGAAAGCACATGACCTTAGTTTTTTGATGGTTAATTACTAGTTGAGCAAAGGTGGTATATGCGCCTAGCTGGGAGATCAATCGCTGCAAGCCTATGGGTGTTTGAGATAGGAGGACGATGTCGTCCGCATATTGGAGGTTTGCTATTGATGTTTTCCCCAGTTTTGGGGAATCAGATTGTATTAAGCGAGGGTTTTTCTCTAAGTCGGCTGTGTAGATGTTGAATAAACAGGGGGCCAACACGCACCCCTGTTTTAGTCCGTTGCTAGTTGGAAATTTGTTTGTTAAGCTTCGCCCGTCTCCTTTCCTTATTTGAACCCATGTTTGTGAATAAAGGTTGATGATTGCCTCTAGGAGTTTAGTTGGAGCTCCCCATGTTTTCATTTTTGCCCATAGCTTGGTTCTCGGGACTTTGTCGAATGCTGCTTTAAGGTCTACGAAGCACGCATACAGAGTGTTTGATTTTTCACAGGCTGCATTGGCTAAAAGAGTAACTGCAGATATATTCGTTAGGGTGCCCATCCCTGCCAGAAATCCTGTTTGTGTATTTGGCATGAGGTTTTTTTTTTTTTTGTCCTCATCTCACCAATAAGCATCTGCAATTCTAAAAAGAAAAGCCGTCATTCGAACCTGTGCACCCTGCGGCTACTGCATTTGCTTTGGCCATACCCAGCCAGCCCCTTTGTTGGGAGCTTGGTGTAATCATAGGACCAGGAGGGACCACCAGGGACTATACCAATCTCCGATCTCTGCCCCAAGACAATAGGGCTTTCCAGATGTTCACGCCACTCTCATTTTCTCCCCCCTGGTCCAAGTGAGCCATGGCAAATGCAGCTTTTAGCCAATCCTCACACTTCGGGGGCCGTTGTTCTTTCCAGATCTTACGGATTTCTCTCCGGGCAATTAAAATATAGCAGAAGGCCTCTATAAAGGTGCTGTAAAGTCTCTCCGAGCACACCAACATCCCCAAACAAAACAAGTGAGGCATTGACCTTAATTTTAAGTTTAAAGATGCCGCAGATGACGTCTTCCACACCCCCCCAGAAAGTTCTAAGTTCGGGGCAATCATAAAAAATGTGAATATCGTTGGCTTTAAGAAGGTCACACCTTGGACATTTGGGGAAAGATAGTGGTGCAAACTTAGCAATCTTTGCCGGTGTATAATAAAGTCTGTTGATAACAAAAAAATGGTTCTTTTTTAGGCTAGCCGGCTTGACATATTTATAGAGAAGCTTCAAAGAGGATTCATATAGATTTTCAATTTCAATATCAAAAGGAGTCTGATTCCAAACTGCATGCTGCGGAGGGTATTCCGCATCGTCTGCCTCCAAACACCTTTTATACCAAATTGAAACTTCCCTGCTCTTTAGATGAACTTCTTGCAGGGTTTTCTCCATCTCCCACTCACCTCGAATATCCCCCTTTTCCGCTATAAACCAGGAGGCTAGTTGCAAGTATTTGAATCTAGAAAGACTACTTCCAACTTTAGCTCTTAACACCTCCCAGGGAAGAACTCCCTCAATAGATACAAGATCTGACCAGATGGTGATACCCGCCCTTCTTATAGGGGTCGCAAGTCTATCCTTCAGACAAAGCGGGGTCCCCGGGGAATCCCAAATCGGGGCAAAATCTGAATAGTACCCAATCACCCACTTACATCTGATCTTATACCATAACCTGAGGGCAGCCCTAAGAATTTTCAGGTGCACCTTTTTGAAAAACCTTGGTGCCCCAAATTTATACAAGAAACCTTCTCCTCCACCCTCCTCATTAATCATTTCACCCAAGAGCCTGCCCCAGGATGTCTCTTCTGGTTTTATGAGTAACATCCGAATGTTTTTGAATTGGAATTCAACAGAATACCAGCCAATATCAGGGAGAGCAAGCCCCCATTTTATAAGCCTACGTCTCATCTTTTTCCACAACAGTCTTGCGCCCTTTTTGGCCCAGATGAAACTTCCGATCTTACTTTGAATTTTACAAATGTCTTGACTAGGGAAGTCTAACGGGATCGCATTGAACAGGTATGTCAACTTGGGGAGAATAACCATTTTTACCAGGTTGACCCTACCAAAGATTGTTAAGGGAAGATTCCTTCATCTGGGAAATAGATGGTCAATTTCTCTTGTAGTCTTATTCAGATTAAACTGGGGAATTTTATCTAGATCTTTAATAATAGTAATGCCCAGATATTTAAATTCATTACTCATAATACCATCCCAATTGTCGATGTTCCAACACATCACCTCTGTTATAGAGGTGTTAGCTAGGTAGCCAGAAAGGGATCCGAATTCCTCCAACAGTAATTTGACCCTTGGTATAACCCCTCCTGGGTCATTGGTGTATAACAACAAATCGTCAGCATAAAGGGCCAATTTACTACGATATTGCTGGGACTTAAAAGGGGAGATTAGGTCATCTGATCTTATCGCTCTATATAGATATCAAAGAGCAAGGGAGAAATTGGGCAACCCTGTCTTGTTCCTCTTTGGATGGTAAAACTAGAGGTTAACATACCATTTAACAGGATTTTTGCCGAAGCGCCTTGGTAACAATTTATCAAAGTCTGGATAAAAAAGGGCCCAAAGCCCATCGCCCTAAGTACCTCCCAAAGATATTCCCAGCAAACCCTATCGAACGCCTTGGCCGCATCTAGAGCCACTACGGCCAAGGGGTCCGATCGTACTGTAGCCAGGTCGATATTACCAATTAGTTGACACGTTTGCTCCTGGATATATCTCCCAGGGATAAACCCTTTTTGGTCGATATTTATCAGCTGTGGGGCAATCTTGACCAATCTCCCTGTAAGGATGCTCATAAAGATCTTATAATCGGCATTCAGCAGGGAGATTGGTCTATACAAATCCGCTTTTAAGGGATCCTTCCCAGGCTTCAAAATAAGTATAATGGTTGCTTCTTTCCAAGACCTGAGAGCCTGTCCTCCCGAGCTATATACTGAGTTAAATAGGATGCTCAATATAGGGACTAATTCATCTAGAAGGAGTTTATAAACCTCACTAGGAAGCGCATCCATTCCTGCAGCTTTATTGTTTTTACATTTGTTTATTTGAGCTTTAATTTTGTTCTCGGTAACGGGAGCATCTAAACTATTCTGGCTTTCATCAGTTAAAGTTGATAGAGATCTCTCTCTCAGCCAAGTTTGATGGTTTTCAGTGTTAGGCACCGTCTCCTCCCTATATAGGGCCGAGAATAAAGAAAGAAGGCGGGCTTGCATGTCCTCCAGACAGCTTGACTTATCCCCACTATCATTTATTATTCATTTGTTGATATTGTTCTTCGCACGATCCACTCTGACTTTCCATGCCAAGAGGGACCCCTCCTTCTCTCTTGGGATGAGGTTTGTTTCACTGACCCAATCCTCCAGGTCTGCTAGCAAGTTTGATACACAGATTTTTGCCTCGACATCAATGAGTGCTATCAGTCTATAATTGGACGGGTCGGAGTGTGCACCCAATTTGTATATTGGGTGTAGGATGCTTCCTCGCCAGGAGTCTGGAATCGTACTAGTCTCTAGGATATGTGTAAACAGCGGGGTGAGAAGGCCAGACCAAAAGGATGGATCTTGTCTGAATAATGCGTCTGGCAGGCCATTTGGCCCTGGTGCTCCGTCTGATCGCAAGTTTTTTATGGTTTTCAATACCTGCTCTTGTGTGAACAGCGGGAATAATTCAGATGATTCTAATCTGGTTATCTCCCGGAATTCTGGTTCACTATTGTCCTCCATCCCCGTCGGTTTTCCAGGTTTAAAAGTGTTTGGCTCACCTGGGGGTGGAATCGGGTTGTATGTAGCCTCGATGTGAACTCTCCATATGTCCTCCATTATGTCCGAGTTGTAATGTCGGTTTTTGCCATTTGATAAGAGGTTGATGGTTTCCCAGAAAAGTTTGGAATCTCTTTGCTTACTGGCGTGGAGAAGTTTCGTCCAAAATTGTTGTTTGTACTCTTGCTTGGCCACCTTGATGTCTTTTTTTAGATATTTTTTTATTTTTGCTATCGACATTATGATCTGCTGTGAAGATTCTGGGCCCTGGGTTCGCAGTAATCTTAGATGTTTATTCAGTTGGTTTTTTTTTGTCCTTAAATTATTAGTGTACCAGGCTGCCCTGGTTGGTCTATGGGTTTTGTGACCGTTGCCCTGTTCGGAAAATGTTCTGTTTAGGTCACTGATGAACAACTCCCAGGCCTTTATGCGCAGAGGTTTAGCTTCGGGTAGCTCCAGTAATCTGAAACATGTCCCCATCATTTTATCTATGTTGTTCTTTTTCCAGATGAGGCATTTTAGGTTATAAGATTGGATTCATAATGACATGGCCTTGGCTTGTCCAGACCTTTTTAGAGTTGTGGTCAGTGTAAAAGTTTGAGGGTGATGGAAGGAGGAAGGAGGTATGCATCCGTAAGTGTGTAATCGATAGTTGAGCCTGTTTTGTTTGTCACTCTGGTGAATGCTGCAGGGCTATCCGACTGCCCTCGTCCTTTGAGCGTGCACAGCAAAAAATCGTCCAGGCGAGCAGCACATCTCTTGCCATATGTGCGCTTTACAAATACACATGTTATGTTATGTTATGTGTACCATTTGTGTGTGTTACGTTGTCTTGCCTGTTTATGGCCTGGTGTGTTTTTTTCCCTGCCCTGTAGTAGGTTCATATTGAAGTCCCCGGACAATATTATGTTGGCTTTTGGGTGGATATGTTTTAGTGTTTCTAGTGCGGCAATCAATAGCTCAATTCTTGGCCCTTTTTGCTTGGCAGGGTGGATGTAGATATTCAAAATTAACAGACTGGTGGAGGGCGAAGTGTCAAGTTTGATGCATTGCATCCAAGAGGAGTCGAGATCTATGGCAGAGACTTTCCATGTAATGTCTGTTGAGATAAAAATCGAGAGGCCGCCTTTTGCCCTTCCATACTTTGCATCTCTCTTGGCTGGGTTCAGATATTCTTTATAACCTACTATTGGTGAGTTATTCATCTGCCATGTTTCTTGTAGTAGTAGTATATCATGCTGTAGAATAAATTCTACAAAGTCAGCTTCTTCGAGTTTTGCGCTTAGACCGTTCACATTCCATGAGCAGATCTTACATCCCAGGATTGATTTTAAGTCCTTGCTTGGTTTTGATCATACAGTTCCATAGTTGGTTGTTGAGGTGGTCGTCTGCCGGATGCCAGAGGATGTAGCTGCTTTGGGATGGGCGAAAGTGATGATAATTTTCCTTGCTGTTTGGCCTTTGCCATATGTTGTTCTAAGTTCGTCCGAGCCTTTAGCGCCTTTTAAGATGCCCTCTGTCCGGTTGTGTTGTTGTAGCGGGCTTGGGTAGCGGGGGTACTCAGCCTTTTTTAGCTCAATACCCCATTTGAAGAAGGACTCCTTCTGCCGCCAGATCTGTTCAACAAAGGAGTAATCGGACCATGTTGCTGTTGTAATTTCTTGACCGATTAAATTAGGATTGGGTTTGAACTCTATACTTTCCAGAACACTGGTTTTGATATGGCTCAGGGTAGGAAGAGCCTTAAATAGTTTTAATAATGCACTTCTATTTAAAATGTTGTGCGCTCCCCTCGAGACGTAATGTGGGACCATGTCTATCTTATGGCCTTTACATGAGGAATCAAATTGTTGTTCTTTGGCTGAACTGCTTTCGATCTCTGTTATGACCTCAATGAACTGCGAGTGGTCTGAAAATGAGTTCGAGTGATCTTGTGTTCTATTTTATTGAGTGCTTCGGAAATTCGTGGCAGGGTTGGCCTCCTTGCCTCCTGAGCAGTGTGCGTTTATCCTGATTTCTTCAATGTTACGCCTCACTTCTCAGACAGCTGGCCTGTTGGTGACGGCCTCCTGTGGGCAGAGTGTGCTAACTTTGCTAACTTTGGTCGTTTCGCCCCTTGGTGTTTGTATAGTGTTCATTGTTTGAGTGACTTGGGTGTTTGGGTTATTTATTTCTCGTCCTTCCGAGGGCTTAACTATGCTGTATATTTTCTTTAATGAAAAGTTTTCACTTTCTTGTTGATTTTGACTGCTTGCGGCAGTGTCCTCTTTTGTGGGTGGACTGGCACAATCCTCGGCCTAAACACATATTACAAATAACTACAAATATTATTATAGAACAAACACAAACTTTTTTCATACAAATAAATATTTTTATTTAGAAATTATTTAACAAAAAAAATGTATTACACAATTTTTATTTAGTTACTTCCTACTGTATAACCTCACAAAACTCACAATCTGCACCTAAAACATGACATAAACATTTATCATTTTTATTTAATTATAATTAATTTACTTCCCACAATATGCCCCACAATATGCCCCCACAAAACACACAACAAACTCATAACATTTTATAGAAAATTATTTACACAATTAACATAATAACTTATCAATGTAATATTTATTATTAATGTAAACATTAATTATTAATTACTTAAAATTAATTTACTCCCCATACCCCTACAAAACCCACAACCCATATCTAAAATCTTTAAAAAATAAATTAATTGCCCAAAATTAACATTATCAATTATCAATTAAACAAGTATTATTAATTAAAAACGAAGGCCCTCATTATGATTTCGGTCAGAGTTGCCTCTGACTGACACAGTTTCAGTGGAGGAACTGCCCGACCATAGGTAGGCGTTTCAGCACACCGTATTACAATCTGTCTGCACATAGTGCAGTCGGAAACTCCCATTTCTCAATGGGAGCTTGTACAGCAGGCGTAAACTGCCCGCAGCCCAAGCTCCCATTGAAAAAATGGGAGTTTGTGAATATACCTGCACCGTGTGGCTGGCACCTCACGGCACCTGTCACACGGTGCAGGGATGTTCAGGGGTCACCATAGGGTCCCTCAGGAGGGATGGGGCCCTCAATGTCACTTTCCGATAGCCTTTCCATGTCAGAAAGGCTGACATGGAAATGCTGTCGGAAACAGAAATCATAATCCCGGCGGCGGTATTGCCATCCTTAACCCTTTCCATGATCAGGACGGCCGGGAGCCCTCCTGCGCCATGGTGCTCATGTGCGCAGGATGTCTCCCGGCCGTCCTCGTGCATGGCATTTGAAATCCCTGCCATTTGAAATCCCTCTGGTGCAGGCACCAGAGGGATTTCCTTTACCCCCCAACAGCCTTGGGAGCTGGGGAAGACCTGCATTTGTGTTTTCCCTGAAATGACCATCTGAAATGAGCAGATAGGCTCATTTCAGTTTCACTTTCTACGTGCTCAGGGGGGTAATCTCAGCCCCCTGAGCACGTAGAAAATCAGGAGAGGTATCATTAGAAAGGAGAGAATCTCCCCTTTCTAATGGTACCCCTCCCTAGTGGATCCCTGCTTGGGGATCACCCCAGGAGGGTGATCTCCAAGCAGGGATCGACCTACTAGCCACCAGGGAGGGGGGAGTGGCCCCTTGGGTAAGGGCCTTTGCTCCCCCCAAAATGAATTCTCTAAAAACAGTCCTTCTGCCCCGGGGGGCAGAAAGCCCACTAGATACCAGGGATTATTTTTCAAGGAATTTAGGGGTGGGGGCTGCCCAAGATGGGCATGCCAATGCCCCCCCCAACAAAATCACAGTCTTTCTGCCCCCTCGGGGGCAGAAAGCCCACTAGATGCCAGGGATTTTTTGTCATGGGATTTAGTGGTGGGGGCTGCCCAAGATGGGCATGCCAATGCCCCCACCCCCTCCCCTACACAATTACAGTCTTTCTGCCACCCTGGGGGTTATATGGGGGCAGTAGCCGCCAATCGGCCCCCCTGGGAGGCCTAAAGCCCACTAGATGCCAGGGACTTTTTTCATTGGATTTAGGAGTGGGGGCTGCCCAAGATGGGCATGCCATTGTCCCCACGCCCCTCCCGCAAAATGTCAATCTTTCTCCCCTCCCGGGGAGGCAGATGAAGTAGTAGACCCGATCTGTCCCCCCCGGGGGGGCAGAAAGCCCACTAGAGCCAGAGATAATTTTTTTTACTGTTTTTAGGGGTGAGGGCTGCCCAAAATGGCAGTCTTTCTGCCCCCGGGGGGGCAAAAAGCCCACTAGGCACCAGGGATTAGTCTTTTTGCCCCCCTGGAGGCAGATGGGGCAATAGCCTCTGATCTGCCCCAGGGGGGCAGAAATCACACTAGGCATGTGATTACGTAGGGGTGGGGACTACCCAAAATGGGCATGCCAATGCACCCAACCCCCCAAAAAAATCCCACAGTATTTCTGCCCCCCAGGAGGTAGATGGGGGCAACAGTCCCTAATCTGCCCCACTAGGCACCAGGGATTTTTTTTATACATGGGGTGGGGGCTGCTGAGAATGGGATGCTAATGCCCCCACCACCAGAAAAGGCTTTCTGCCCCCCAGAAAGCAGATCGGAGCAATAGCACCTTATCTGCCCCCTGCGGGGGCAGAAAGCCCACTAGGCACATTTTGGCTGTTTCAGTGATTTTTTTATACTCATCTGCACCCAAGCGGGGCAGAAAACCACTAGAAACAAGGGAAAGTTTGTGTGTGTGTAAACTGGAGGTTGGGTGATGGTCTGCGTGTACTGACCTTTCACTGGCATTTTGCTGGTGGTGTGTGTGGACCTGCACTTGGCTGATGGTGTGGGTGGACTCGCGCTTGATGACAGTGTGTGTAGATTGGCGCTTGCCTGGTGGTGTGCGTGGAGTGGCGCTTGGCTGGTGGTGTACGTGGATTGGTGCTTGGCTGGCTGTGTGCATGAATGGTACTTGGCTGCAGGGCCGGACTGTTTTGTCACTGGGGGCCGGTTTTGCAGCAGTGCTGCAATATCGGGCCCCAGTAACAAAAGAGGGAGCAGTGCTTTTTACTACCATGCCCCTCCTCCTCCTCCCTCGCCCAGGGCCGGTCGATCAGCAATCTGGGTTGGTTGCTGTTCCCAGTCTGGCCCTGCTTGGCTGGTAGTGTGCGGGGATGGTGCTTGGATGCGGAATGCATGGGTGGTGCTTGGCTTGCGGTATGCGTGGATATTGCTTGACTGACTGTGTGCATTGATAGCATTTGGCTGGCGGTGTACTTGGATAGCATTTGGCTGGTGGTGTGCGTGGATGGCACTTGGCTGGTAGTGTGCGTAGATGGTGGTATGCGTGTACTGACTCTTGTCTGGCGGTGTGACTTGCATGGATCCCCCAGCATTTTCTTACCCAGAATCCCCTGCAAACCTCAAATTTACTTACAGTCACATTTTCCTCACATGTCTGTGTGAGTAAGTTGTAGGATCACCAAGCAGGTACAAATTTCCACCTACCCAGCATTCTCCTTGGTCTCCCGAGAAAAATAATATTTCACTTGTATGGGTGCCCAAAGTAGCGTCAGCCTAAAATCTTATAAACAAACTGCACTTTTGGACCCGCTTTGGGCCCCCCTCAATCTCTACACGTTTTTGGCCCTTCCATATCATAGGCACTCAGCCCATCCACACAAGTAAGGTATCATTTTTATCGGGAGACTGAGGGGAACGCTGAGTTGAACAAAATTTGAGCTGTACAGTGATCCCACAACTTTCCCACACAGATATTAGAGGAAAATTTGACTTTTTAGCTACATTTGAGGTTTGCACCGGATTCTTGGAAAAAAAATGTAGGGGGATCAATGCAAGCCACACCTCACCGGACTCCCACGGGTGTCTAGTTTTCAGACATGTCTGGGTTTTTTAGGTTCCCCTAGATGCCTCCAAACCCGGGACCAAAAACATAGGTGCCCACCTATCTATCACAAAATGACCTGGTTTTTCAAGGGGGTAATCTGCGTTTTTGGTCCCAGGCTCAGCGGCCATCTAGGGAAACCTACCATACCCACATATTTCTGAAAACTAGACACCCTGGGGAGTCCAGGGAGGTATGGGTTGCGTGGATCCCCCAAAGTTTTCCTACCCAGAATCCACTGCATACCTCAAATTCTGCTGAAAAAATCAAATTTTCTCAAATTTCTGTGTGGGAAAGTTGTGGGATCACTGGGCTGACACACATGTCACAGTTCAAGTACTGAGGGATCCTCCCGCAACAGTACATCATCAGAATCAGATGGGGAGTATAGGAAGTTTGATAGACAGAGACGTGGCAGGCGTTGGAACCAACGTGGTTACCAGAACCAGCAGAGATTCCCCCATCCGATACCACAATTCGGACCAACCTCAGGCCAAAGTGAGAGCGGCTGGGGTGGGTGGGGGGGACTATGGCGTACCGCCTAACTATGGCCCTCTTGCGTTCATGCACCCACAAACTGCACCATGGTACTATCCCAACCAACTGATGCCTTTTTTAGATCGAGGCTCGGGAAGGGGCAAAGGGAGGAGGAAAGGAGTCACGTGGCAGAACCGGGAGGAGGGAGGGACGAACGTGCTTGGTCAGGAAGAACAACCCAGCACGAGCAAGTCCTAACACCCCCACGAAGTATAGTGATGAACCTTAGTAACCGTACACTCACTGAAGCAGAGGGCAATGTTCTGAACAAAGGGTTAGGCTTTGTCCCAACACCATGGGATGATGTTTTTAAACTCAAGATAGAAACAGAAGGAGTTGGAAAGAAAGAACAGACTCAAAGTCTTCTTCGAAAATAGACCTCCTGCTGAGAATGAAAGAAACACTGGTCTGTGACAAAAGTCAACCTTGACACCTCCAGCGGCGACTATGCCAGTAGAGGTTTTGGCATTTGAGAAATCAGTAAACAGGGAAATAGATAGCCTGGTTGAAAAAACTAACAATGTGTTTAACAATCTAAGCAAAACTGAGAGAAGAGCTTTGGACTCTCTAGGCAAAGATGACTCCATAGTCGTAAAACCTGCGGAAAAGGGGGGAGCGATTGAGATCCTCCCCAAACAAATGTACCAGGACAAGTGCCTAAGACTACTAAATGATACCCAACACTATAAGCGATTTAAAAATGACCCCTCTAATGAGATAATAGAGGAAGTTGCGTACCTAGTGAAAGAGGGCCTTGACAACGGCTGGATAACGAAACATGAGGCCGATTTTCTGATTCAAAAGGAACCAGAAACTCCATACTTTTATACCATACCCAAGGTGCACAAACAAAAATGTCCACCCCCAGGGAGACCTATAGTCTCTGGAATCGGTTCGATCCTTGAACCTTTTTCTGTGTTTTGTGATGTCTTTCTATGACCCCTGGTAAAGAGAATGCCATCTTACTTACAGGACACCAAAGATGTCCTTAACTTTATTAAAGGATATCCATTTAACACCTCCAAGGAGATACTCCTGAGTTTTGATGTAGAGTCACTTTACACAAATATTCCGCAGGAGGCCACCCTACAAGTGGTAGAAAAAATCCTAAACACCACTGAGTGGAGTTCCATCACCCCACGAGAGTTTGTGTTAGATCTGGCACATCTGGCACTCACACAGATTTTTTTTTTAATCGAAGGGCAGTACTTTCTCCAGGTCCATGGTACTTCCATGGGGAGCATTTTTGCTCTGAGCCTGGCGTGCCTCTATGTCCATGCTTTCGAGGCAGAATTCATTCAGACTGAACTAAATCCATACAGTAACAACATATGCCTGTGGAGCGTTATATTGACAATGTGTTGGTGGTATGGAGAGGTACACAGGACGAGGCAACAACCTTTGCAATGTGGCTTAATGCCCTAGACTCCCACCTACGCTTCACAATGTCAATAGGAGAAACCAAGCTCCCCTTTTTAGACCTTCTGATACAGGCAAACAATGGTGAACTGATGACAGAGGTGTATTATAAACCCACTGATAGCAACAATTAGTTGCGTTTTGACAGTTTCCATCTGCGGAGCCCACGGGGGAATCTCCCTGTGGGTCAGTTCCTCCCATTGAGACGCAACTGCACCGAAAAGAGTGAATATAAGGTACATGCTAAAAAACTTAGTCTCAAGCTCGTTGAAAAACAATACCCAAAAAGACTAATCAAAGCAGCTGACAAAAGAGCTCTCAATAATAACAGGGACTTATTACTGGAAAGTTGGAAAAGACCAGAGAAAGATAACATCATCTGTGTCTCAACATATAGGGGCCGATTCCGATTCGGGCCGGAAAAAGCACCGACCGACTCGGATCCGGAAAAAATACCGACCGACACGTACCAGTGGCGCCCGACACGCCAAGTACGATGCAAGCCGCGATAAATCCGACCGACACGTCAGGAAACCAAGCCGACCGACCGAGCCGCTCGGAAAATAGCAATCCGGCCGGAAAAACACGCGAATCCAACCGACCGACACGCACCCGGAACAAATCCGACCGAATCGTACCCGCCAACTCCAACCCGCAAAGTACGATGCAAGGCGCGAAAAACACGACCGAGTCGGACGGAGGACAAGCCGTACGACCGACACGCATACAAAACCGAGCCGAAGCAACACAATACACCGCGACCGACGCGTACGCAGCATACAAAACTGCACAAACACAGCGTGAACGAAACGGAAAACACCGTACGAGACCAATGCACGGTCCGACTCGGTCACAAGAACGTTTCCAACATACACAAACAGCACAAAGGAAAAATCAACCAAAAAAAGGCCAAACAAGCAATTACCAAGCCAATAAATACTGGGGGGGTGGGGACAGAGAACAAAGACACACCCACAACTCCACCTATATAAAGGACACAAATCACTACCATGAGCCTTTGCAAATGCCATTCCACTACCAGCACCCAAGAGAAAGCAACCACACACCCACAGCTCATCCCTCACACAAGCCACACACCAGCAGCACACCAACAAATACCTACCTCACATACACCCAGCACAACACACACCCACACACCCTCACCTGCACACCAACACACACATCACCCACCATCACCAACCATCACCATGCCCCCAAGAAGAATCCCAAGTTCCTAGATAGTGAATTGGAAGTCATGGTAGACGAGATCCTCAGGGTGGAGCCACAGCTGTTTGGCACTCTGGTCCAACAGACCCCCATGTCGCAGAAAACCAAGATGTGGGAGAGGATCATCAACAGGGTGAACGCCCAATCACCATGTCGGCGCACAAAGACGGACATCCAGAACAGGTGGTATGACGTGCGCAGGAGGGTACGGGACCTGCTGAAGATAGACTACATCAACAGCCAACACACCGGCAGTGGCCCTCCTGCCAAGCCAATATACCTCAGGCCCTGGGAGGAGAAGGTGCGGGCCATCCTTCCGCCAGTGAGCGTATATGGACTAGAGAACATCCCAGAGCCTGGTGAGTACACAACAAATGTACACAATAAACTGCCACAAAACACACACATCACTGTCAAGGGGAGAGTCAAACCATGCACTCATAGCAATTACACAGCAACTAGAACAGAATCATCCCAAAATGTGTATGTCAGTCAGATAAACACAACACATGCCATCAAAAAAGTCACATCCAACTGTGCCAACACATGTACAAACACAACCACAACTACAGCTAGGCAGTGGCACAAATAGAACTAACACACACATCCACACATGTAGCCACCACAACAACACCAACACACAGTGAAGACCACTCAAAGGAAGGAATTCTGTGTATGCTGGCCAAGTCAGTGTAGCCAATAGCATCATGGGAGTCGCAGTCACACATATTGCCCCCCCCACAACTGTCCCATCAACACCACCATGAACCATGCGCACATCACAGGGAGTGGAGAAGGACTCACAAGATGGCTGACACTGGCTACTGCTGTGAGGAGCACAAGGCCCTGCTGGCAACTGTGCACCAACAAACAGCAGGACACCACTGACTGACATCCTGAGAGACAACTTACACTCCCTGCAATGCAAGCACGTTCCATGGTGGGATATCTGGCTGGCTGGGTGGGAAGGGGACTTGCAGCACTGACCATAGTCACCAGCACCTCCCTCACACCCCCCCAACACAAACTCCACAGTACCCACCTGGTAGAATGCAATGCCCTCCATCCTAACACAAGATCCCACAAAGCACCACCACCCTGGGTTATGTTGTGTGAAGCACAGGGACACTCTTGGGACTCTTAGCCAAACAACTGCCAGGACAACACTCCCAGCCATCCTGTCAGCACAGCCAGCCCACCCCACAGGGAAGCAGAGTCAAAAGGAAGGAAGCATGGGCATGCTGGGAAGGGGGTGGAGGCAATAGCATGATGGGAGTCGTAGTCACAGACATTGCTCAGCCTCACAACTGGCCCATCAACACCACCCTGAACCATGCTCACATCACAGGGAGTGGAGAAGGACTCACAAGATGGCTGACACTGGCTACTGCTGTGGGGAGCACAAGGCCCTGCTGCCAACTGTGCACCAACAAACAGCAGGACACCACTGACTGACATCCTGAGAGACAACTTACACTCCCTGCAATGCAAGCACGTTCCATGGTGGGATATCTGGCTGGCTGGGTGGGAAGGGGGACTTGCAGCACTGACCATAGTCACCAGCACCTCCCCTCACACCCCCCCCAACACAAACTCCACAGTACCCACCTGGTAGAATGCAATGCCCTCCATCCTAACACAAGATCCCACAAAGCACCACCACCCTGGGTTATGTTGTGTGAAGCACAGGGACACTCTTGGGACTCTTAGCCAAACAACTGCCAGGACAACACTCCCAGCCATCCTGTCAGCACAGCCAGCTCACCCCACAGGGAAGCAGAGTCAAAAGGAAGGAAGCATGGGCATGCTGGGAAGGGGGTGGAGGCAATAGCATGATGGGAGTGGTAGTCACAGACATTGCTCAGCCTCACAACTGGCCCATCAACACCACCCTGAACCATGCTCACATCACAGGGAGTGGAGAAGGACACACAAGATGGCTGACACTGGCTACTGCTGTGGGGAGCACAAGGGCATGCTGGGAACTGCACACCAACCAACAGCAGGACACCACTGTCAGCCATCTTGCCATTGCCCTCACACCCACACACACTGAACTCCCCACAAAAGCAAGTAAGTATGGGAATGCTGGGAAGTGGGGTGGAGGCAATAGCATGATGGGAGTCACAGTCACAGACATAGCTCACCCCCACAACTGTCCCATCAACACCACCCTGAACCATGCTCACATCACAGGGAGTGGAGAAGGACTCACAAGATGGCTGACACTGGCTACTGCTGTGGGGAGCACAAGGCCCTGCTGCCAACTGTGCACCAACAAACAGCAGGACACCACTGACTGACATCCTGAGAGACAACTTACACTCCCTGCAATGCAAGCACGTTCCATGGTGGGATATCTGGCTGGCTGGGTGGGAAGGGGGACTTGCAGCACTGACCATAGTCACCAGCACCTCCCCTCACACCCCCCCCAACACAAACTCCACAGTACCCACCTGGTAGAATGCAATGCCCTCCATCCTAACACAAGATCCCACAAAGCACCACCACCCTGGGTTATGTTGTGTGAAGCACAGGGACACTCTTGGGACTCTTAGCCAAACAACTGCCAGGACAACACTCCCAGCCATCCTGTCAGCACAGCCAGCTCACCCCACAGGGAAGCAGAGTCAAAAGGAAGGAAGCATGGGCATGCTGGGAAGGGGGTGGAGGCAATAGCATGATGGGAGTGGTAGTCACAGACATTGCTCAGCCTCACAACTGGCCCATCAACACCACCCTGAACCATGCTCACATCACAGGGAGTGGAGAAGGACACACAAGATGGCTGACACTGGCTACTGCTGTGGGGAGCACAAGGGCATGCTGGGAACTGCACACCAACCAACAGCAGGACACCACTGTCAGCCATCTTGCCATTGCCCTCACACCCACACACACTGAACTCCCCACAAAAGCAAGTAAGTATGGGAATGCTGGGAAGTGGGGTGGAGGCAATAGCATGATGGGAGTCACAGTCACAGACATAGCTCACCCCCACAACTGTCCCATCAACACCACCCTGAACCATGCTCACATCACAGGGAGTGGAGAAGGACTCACAAGATGGCTGACACTGGCTACTGCTGTGGGGAGCACAAGGCCCTGCTGCCAACTGTGCACCAACAAACAGCAGGACACCACTGACTGACATCCTGAGAGACAACTTACACTCCCTGCAATGCAAGCACGTTCCATGGTGGGATAACTGACTGGGTGGGTGGGTGGGTGGGAAGGAGGTCTGGCTGTCAACCAAACACAATCAATGCAGACCATGTTCACACCCCAGAGAATACATAGAAATGCCCAAATAATGCAGGACAATGTGCCACACCAATATCAACCCCTGACTGTGACGACTTAGGACAATACAATGTACAGGCCCGCACCCCGAGGCACAGTCACAACTGTCAGGTGTGTCAACCACTGATGCCTGCAGAAACATGACATACATTGTTTGTGTCTCCCAAAAACAGGTGATGATAGGGACACAGCAGCAGACGCTGAGGAGTCCCAGTCCCAGGCTCAAGAGGATGCCGAGCTCACTGGCGTCGTACAGCCTCTGTCCTCCTCGGACGATGAAGAACAACCTGGCACATCCGGTGCAAGTCAACATGCTGCACCAGCAGGACCACCAGCTGCAGCACCAGCAGGTCCACCAGCTGCACCCCCTGCACCCACCCCTCCAACGACTGTCACCACGAATACCATCCCTGCCGACATGGACAGAATAAGGAACAACACCAGCGCAGTGACCCTGGACCAACCTGGGGCCATGGACACCACCACCACCACCAACCCCCAAGGTGGACCAGGGTTATCTGTGCGTGCAACTGCACACACTGCACATGTCAGCAGGGGTGGTGGGAGGGGTGGGAGACAGAGGTCGCTGCTTGCAGACGTTGCTGGTGTGCATGAAGACCCACAACTGGTACGCATAGCTGATGCGTACCAGTCCAGCACCGGAGAGCTCAGCCAGGTAGTGGGGCTCCTCAGAGACATCAAACAGCAGCAGGCTGCCCATCATGCCCGCTTGGACTCCCACATGTCCCATGTGGAGTCACACATGTCACGTGTGGACTCCCACATGTCACGTGTGGACTCCCACATGACCCGCGTGGAGTCCAAGTGGGATGTACTACATGAGATGACGGCGGTGCACAGGGACATTTTACAATGCCTCCGCCAGATGAACAGCAACCAGTCCACACCTCCCTGTGTGCCAACAACATCTGGTACCGAACAAACTGCAACTGCCACAGGGAGGGAGGAGGACTCTGGCGGAGAGTCCCCTGCACCGCAGCAGCCTGCACTTGAGGGCCCCCCCCAAGAAGAGGGGTCGTCCGAGGAGGGGAAAGTGAGAGGCTGATGGCCAAGCGCAACTCCCAGGAAGCCTGAACCTGTTCTGGATTTTCGCCTTTGTGCACAGACTGTTCACCCTGTTGATGGCAACACTACTCCCACACATTGCATGGGGAGTACAAGTTGGAACAATGTGTCAGACAACTGTGGCCCTGATACTGGGGATCCTGTCTACCTGGACTTTCTATTCATCTAGGAACTTGGGATTGCAAGATTCATGTACAGCACAATCCATCCTATGCACTATTATCACAATAAACACACTAATACACCATACTTGCCTCTGTCGTGATTCCAACGTGGGTGCTGTTATGGGGATGATGAACTGCAAAATTACACAGTGTATGCGAACTGCAACAGCAAGGACAACACAGGCATGTGAGTACAGGCAACGTGACACATATGAGGGAGACACACCACCAGGGCTACACAACACATACACACCTAGGCCATCTGACTCATTGCCTACACTGATGTTGCCAGGGAAGACGGTGCAATGCACAGACACCACACCCATTCCCAGTTGTAGTCAAGTAGCCCACAGGTGCAGTAAGCAAATGGCAGTCAAATGTGTGACCACAGACAACGCACATCACTAAGTGAAGCACAGGTTTATTACACAGTAGCAACATGCCGTAACCACTACAGATGCAAGGTAACCCCACCTGGTAGCGGGCACACAGTCAACAACTGTAGACAGAAGGAAGTCCATGGGTGTGGCGCACATCACCTGTAGGGACACAACAGCTACCAGCCTGGATGTGCAATCACGTCGTCGGTGGACACAGTTGACCAAACGAATCTGAAAGTACCCTGTGAAGGACAGAAATGACACACAGTCAAAAGCAATGCAGTACAGGACAGAACAGCAAAACTCATGCACAATACATGTTACAAGATACCCACCCAGAACCAAGTTAGCATGTCAACACTGTTGGGGAGTACAGCCCACCTGTCACCACACATCGCAACACACATCCTGTCAAGTAGCCCATGGACACACTCCAACAGCACCAGAGCACCACCCACACATCATGCCAACTCACATCATTCACATGACACCTCAGGATACTCACATTCAGCTAAAGAAGTTGGTGATGAGCTGTGTGCGGACATCACCATCACCATCATCATCATCATCGTCACTGGCATCGTGGTCCAGGCCAGGATCCTCCACAGGTGGCGGATGTTGGTCATCGTCATCCTGGATGAGAGGCAACTCCTTCCGCACTGCCAGGTTGTGGAGCATGCAGCAGACGATGATAATCTTGCACACTTTCGCAGGGGCATATGGGAGGGACCCTCCGGTCTTGTCCAGGCAGCGGAAGCGGCTCTTCAGGAGACCAAAGGTCCGCTCAATCACTCTCCTGGTCCGACCATGTGCCTCATTGTAGCGCATCTGGGCAGGTGTCACAGGGTTCCTGAGGGGTGTCAGCAACCACGGCATGTTGGGGTATCCCGAGTCACCTACGGACAGACAAGTGCACATCAGCTGACTTGGAAAAGTGGGCGGAATACTACAGATCAGATCACACACAATGGCACAAAGTCAGTACACACCGACAAGCCAGGCACGCTGGTTCTGCATCTGTGCCATCAACCTGGGGATGCGACTACTCCTCATCACAAAGGCATCGTGTGCTGAACCAGGGAAACGGGCACACACGTGTGTGATGGTCATGTCTGCAAGACACACCACCAGTGCATTGACCGAGTGGTAGTGCTTGCGGTTCCTGTAGGCCTGCTCCTGGGCCTGTGGTGGTACCAAAGCCACATGTGTCCCATCAATGGAGCCAATGACATGCGGCATCCTCCCCAGGGCATAAAAGTCACTCTTCACGTCAGTGAGTCGTCGCAGTCTAGGGAAATAGATGTACCGGTTCAGGAAGAGCAACATTGCCGCCAAGAAATCGCGGAGCACACGGCTGAACATGGTCTGTGACATCCCACCAGCAGACGCCACAGTATGTTGGAAGGTACCGGTGGCAAAGAAGTGTAGGGCTGCCATCACCTTCACCTTGGGGGTCAGCGCTGTAGGATACGGCCGGCCAGGCTGCAAATGTGGGGACAACTGCACTGCAAAATCCTCAATCAGCTGCCTGGTGAAGCGGTACCGTCGGATGCTGTCCCGTTCCACCATCGTTGCCAGGTCTGGGAATGGCCGATGGACAGCAGGAGCCCTGCAGTGCAGAGGAGAAGTAAGCAAGATCGTCAGTCACCCCACATATGCGGCATTGAACACACTCAAGATCCCAACATACATCATCATGAGGCACAACTACATGAAGTGTGCAGTACCGGAACGACATGTATGGTACATACATGGCCAACATCTGTCAACACGGTCCTACAGGTGGCATCAATTTGTCCCAGGTTGGCCCATTGGATATCATGATGCTGTGTCACAGTCACCCCCAGTGACATGTGAGGACAGATGTGCCCCAGGCACCACAGCTCAACGACAGGCACATTCCCAGGGACCCTGTAATGCCACATGGACACTGGCATCACCTGGAGTATCATGTGTACACCACAACAAAACAAACATGACCCCCACAGGTAGTGGCCACACTTGCCATGGCAGGAGAGCCATGGACGTCTGTGACACACACGCACAACATCAGAGTCCATGCACACACAACGTGGATGTGGAGACTGTCTCCCATTGTGCACATGAAATCAGAGACATTGTAAACACTACATGCACAAAGACTGTGGAGGGCCATCACTATTGTGCCACTGGGACACCCTGGCTCAAACATACCGTCCCACATGGGACTCACGGGGTATGTGACATGACATACACAAACACCACTGTGAAATGTGACCATGGCACATGCACAGATATGAACAGTTGCACATCACAGTGGTCACGTACACGTAACACCCAGGATCCTGTCCCCATGAACACGTGCACAGCCTGGGGGTGGCTGCCCACAGGTGACACCCACAGGACAACATGTACACCAACATACACACAATAGGAAATGCAGCCTTACATGCCTTCATGATAAGGTGTGGACAGGCTGTCGTGATGTAGGTGTGCCCCTCACTCCCTGGGAGCTATCTGTGGCTGGCATATGTCCATCTGAGACAGGCATGCTGACATATGCCAGTCACATGTACAGTGATGCGTTGAACAGCAATGGACCGATCGGTGCCTCCGGCCGGCCCATTGCATTCAATGTGTGCGGGTACGCGTTGTACCCCTGTGCGCGTTGTACTGCAATGGACCGATCGGTGCCTCCGGCCGGCCCATTGCTTTCAATGTGTGCGGGTACGCGTTGTACCCCTGTGCGCGTTGTACTGCAATGGACCGATCGGTGCCTCCGGCCGGCCCATTGCATTCAATGTGTGCGGGTACGCGTTGTACCCCTGTGCGCGTTGAACAGCAATGGACCGATCGGTGCCTCCGGCCGGCCCATTGCATTCAATGTGTGCGGGTACGCGTTGTACCCCTGTGCGCGTTGTACTGCAATGGACCGATCGGTGCCTCCGGCCGGCCCATTGCTTTCAATGTGTGCGGGTACGCGTTGTACCCCTGTGCGCGTTGTACTGCAATGGACCGATCGGTGCCTCCGGCCGGCCCATTGCATTCAATGTGTCGGTGCGCGTTGTACCCCTGTGCGCGTTGAACAGCAATGGACCGATCGGTGCCTCCGGCCGGCCCATTGCATTCAATGTGTGCGGGTACGCGTTGTACCCCTGTGCGCGTTGTACTGCAATGGACCGATCGGTGCCTCCGGCCGGCCCATTGCTTTCAATGTGTGCGGGTACGCGTTGTACCCCTGTGCGCGTTGTACTGCAATGGACCGATCGGTGCCTCGGCCGGCCCATTGCATTCAATGTGTCGGGTGCGCGTTGTACCCCTGTGCGCGTTGAACAGCAATGGACCGATCGGTGCCTCCGGCCGGCCCATTGCATTCAATGTGTGCGGGTGCGCGTTGTACCCCTGTGCGCGTTGTACTGCAATGGACCGATCGGTGCCTCCGGCCGGCCCATTGCTTTCAATGTGTGCGGGTACGCGTTGTACCCCTGTGCGCGTTGTACCTCAATGGACCGATCGGTGCGCACCCATTGACAATGGGCTTGCCTGGCAACGGACGCGTTTTCGAATATTCGAACGAGTCGGTTGCTGGAAAATCAGTTGGTCACCCACAACAATGTTGCAAAATCATGTATGTCATGAAGTTGAAATTTTGAAGGATGCTGTGGGCGTGTTTTGGTGCTGCTATTCCATGGATTGGCCAGATTCAGAAGATGCAAACGACTTGGACCTATCACTTTGGACACAAGGGACAGTATCTGCCTCTCCAGCACATATATATTGCTGCATGTTCCCCTGAGAGCCCACTTGCCTGCACTACATGCTCCAGGACGACATCTGCCACTGCACTGCTGCTGTCTCTGCCCCTCTGGACCCTGCAATGGCACGTACTGTGGAGAGAGCCCCAGCCTTCAGCCTTGAAGAGAACCAGGCCCTGCTGGACAGCCTACTTCCACAGTACAGCAAGCTGTATGGGACACCAGGGGAGCAGGTGAGTGTTCTGTGCACTGCCTTTCTGAATGTGCATTTTGTCTGACTAGCAAGGCTGAGAGTCAGCACACCACTGGCTAGCAGGCTCACTGAGTAGTTGTCACCCCCCATAGTGTGTAGTGACTTGCACTGGACAGGTATGGTGCAGTGACAGTGCTTCTGAACAGGGTTTTACTCCCCATGCTATGATACCATGTAGTGACTTCTGGAAAACTGTCCATGGGCAGCCGTGCACTGCCTGGGTACACCATGTGCCCCTGTGATTGCGACATGTATATGCAACTGTGTCATGCACGGATATGTTGCATGTGTAGTAATGTCCTTATCACTTTGTCATCCTGACAGGCTTCTGCCCATCGGAAGCATGAGATCTGGAAGGACATCGTCCGGGCTGTCCGGTCCGTGGGGGTCTACAAGCGCCGGATCCGCAACTGCCAAAAGAGGTGGCAGGACCTTCGGGGCTGGACCCGGAGGATTGCACGGGTCCAGCTGAAGCTGTCGCCTCCTCGCAGGAGGGGCGGAACACGGACCCTGACCCCCACATGCTCAGGATCCTGGCGGTGGTCTTTCCAGACCTGGATGGGCAGCTGAAGGCCAGAGAGCAGCAAGGAGGGGTGAGTCAAAGACTGCACTGTGTACTCTGTCTAACATGTTATGTGCCCTCCTCGGGCCAGGTTGAACTGCCACAGTACAGCAGTCATGTTGTCCAGGAGCCATGTCCCTCTATTGTGCACTGCCCACTCCTCATCTGATACCCAGGTGTGGCCCTTACATGCAGGGAATCCTGTCACTTAGGACTGTGTCCTTGCAGTTTGCTTGACTCAAGGTGGGAGACAGCATCTGTTTCCCTGACTCTGTGGTGGGCATCATGGGTGGGTCCATTGCTTACACAATGCCTGTATTCTGACATGTATTCAGCGTGTTACTTTGATCTGTGGTCCAATTGCTGAGCTGATCCACCACATGTGGCTGGGGTACCTGGCACACACCCATGCTGCGGGTGGGAACAATGTTTGGGCCCCAGGAGTATGTATATGACGTGTGTCACACATACTTAGCCAGCTGCCTACAGTCCAGGGCTCATCCCTCATTCATGTGGGGCTGGACAGTCATGCCTACTCCAGGCCATACAATACACTCTGTACTCCCACTCCCGTGTATCAGAGGACACATTGTGCACAGTGATTTGCCCCTCAGGTGTCTGCCTCTGTGTCAGTGTGCTGTGGATTAGTCGCCAGGACTGCTGTGGAGTTTCTTGGTAGGGGCTCAGCATGCCACTGGAGATGTGACCATAGGAGACGATACTTGTGTGACACATAGGTGTCTGATCAGCTGCCCATGCAGACTGGGGCATGTAAATGTGAAGTTCAGGTAGCTGTTCCCCATGCACAGCAGAGTGTGAGGGGCTCAGGTTCAGAGGGTAGTGTCACAGGTCTCCCATATGTCCAATAGGTATGACCTGGACAGATGAGGGTTAAGAGGATGTGTTGTGGGGGATGTACATGTGCACTTGTGCAGCTCCAGGACTTGCATTCCCCATGACCTACTATTGTGACACAGTGCAGAGTGTTGTTGATCTGGCTGCAAAGTCATACATCACTGAGACAGTGATGTATGACTTTGCAGTCATGCCTCCGCCATGGCATGTGTCTACTGATTGGTGATCCTGCAGGGGAGTGACATGTGCTACATGCACACCATAGTGGCGCTGGCTATCAGGACATGGGTGCATCATGGTGTCTGTCGCTGGTATGCATCACATGCATTTCCTATTTGACTCTGGGCATCCCTTACATCCGTAAACCTGTACTGACTCAGTGGCAAGAGCTGTGATGTGTCCACACCGTGTCCTCTGCACTGTCCAACTACTGTGTACTTGGTGCATGTGTCAACACTGGGGTGTTGCAATCCAACAGACACCAGACAGATGGGTGCAAGGCCATGTGGGATGTGAGTGCCATGCTTGGCATCAGACTGACAATTGACTTCTCCTGTTCAATTAGTGCACTTTTAGCAATGTACAACTAATGATGCCAGGGCTTGCTCTGTGATGTGCTGTGCTCACAGTGGTGTGTGCGTTATGTGCAGGTGACTGATGTCTGTCTGTTTCCCCATTGTTTGCAGATACATCCACGGCCACGGAAGGGGACAGCTCCACGGACCAGGAGGAGCCGGAGAGCCAGACTGGGTCAGCAGCCGAGGAGTGGTCGGAGGGACCCAGTGGCACGGAGGGCGAGGGGAGCCACACCGAGGAGTCCTCAGCAGCATCCACCTCAGCTGAGGACCAGAGCAACTCGGAGGATGACTCCCTTGTGGAGGCGGGTGTCAGCAGCCACCACACCCCAGCTAGTGTTGCTGTCCCCGCCACCACCAGCACCACCACCGCCCTCCCATCGGCTCCCATTCCCCAGGTCCGTGGAGGCTCCCATGTCCGGGAGCGTGTCTCCTTTGGGCCAGGCACCGCACCCCCTGCCCCTGTGTCCCCTGCTGCCCTGAGTGAGGAGTCTGTGTACCTCCTTCGCCAGCTCCATGTAGGGCAGACAGCCATGCTGAGTGTCCTCCATGCGCACACCGCGCTGTTGACTCAGCTGGTGTCGTTCATGGAGGGCATCTCATCGGGCATGTCTGACCTACAGAGGGGCAATAGGTCCATGGACTCCTCCCTGACGGCAGCAGTGTCCCTCCTCAAACGGTCCCTCACCCCTCCTGCCTCTGCTCCATCCACACTCCCCAGCACCTTACCCATCCCAGGCACACACACACTGGCACACACCAGCACACACACATCCAGCACACTGACACACACGCCAATGACAAAACGCACACGCACGCACATTCAGGGGACTGAAGCCAGACTCACAGGGGATGGGGCCCTGGAACACACACACGCATCCACATGCACTGCGCAGTCCTCAGTTCCCTCTCCCTCCAAAGCACCCTCCCTTGCCTCACCTGCAACCCCAAAGTCACAGCAGCTCTTCCTCTGTGACCTCGGCCTCTTCCCCACCGATGAAGCTGCTCCAGCATCCCGGGGGAAGAGGAAGCCCACCCACACGGAGCAGAGTGCCCCTCGCCCCCGGACACCCTCCCCCAGGCGCAGACGGACTGAGGCCCCCACCCGCAAGTCCCCCCGGAGTGCTAAGAGCAAGACCCCGCCACCGCCCTGCAGCTCAGGCACAAGGTCTCCGTCCTCCATCCCTCAGGCCCCCACTGCACAGGTGCCCCCACCACACCCTGCCCCAGGTTCCCCCACCCACAGATATACCATCCCCAAGATGCTCCGGCCTTCTCCCCTGCCACTTGCTCTCCCAGCACCACACCCCCGCTGCGCTTGTCTGTGCCACTGATGTGGTGAGGGTGTCCCCCCTCTGTCCAACCCACCTTGCCTGTTCCCCATTCTCCTCCCCTGGAGGTAGGCACTGCAGTGGAGTCCACTACCGCCCTGTCTGACTTGGGCACTGCAGTGGCGGACCTGTCCACCCCATCTGCAGGGTCCACTGCAGTTGTGCCGGCACCCACGACATCTGTGTCATGCCCCCAGTTGTGCCGGCACACACCATGTCAGACACCTCCACTGCAGTTGTCAGTGGCTCTCCAGCACCCACCACCCCTTCCCTGACTCCCCCTGGTGAGCCCTGATCCTGTCCCTGCGGTGCCTGGCCTGCCCCCCGGTTGCCCCTCCTAGTGGATTGTCCCTGGTATTGTGCAGGCATGCGTAGGGTGACATCTGCCAGTGTCACCCTGTTTGAACTTTGACAATGGACTGGCCATTGGCCTTTGCTCTTTTTCAGGACTTCGTTTGGCCTCAACACATATGCTGAATAAAGCAACTTTCTTTTCTCTAGTGCTCATGCTTCAGATGTACATGTTGTTGGTGCAGCTAACCATGCCCTTGCTGCAGTGATGGTGATATCTGGTCTCATGATTATGAAGTGTTACTGTGCAGGAACCCATGTGGTCCAGGGGGAATGTGTCCTATCATGTGGTGTATCCATGTCATCAATAGCAGCATCTGAGGGTGTCATGTGTTCAGTATTTGGCAATGGGTTTCCTACTTACATTGGCAATTTCATATCTGTGGCTTCCACCCCTGCACATCTGTTGTGCCTGCCATCGTTGCATTTGTCTACTTCCCTGACCGTGTTGCCATCTCCAGTGGACATGCAGGTTTGGGCATCAATGGGGAGGGACTCATCCGTGTAGTCAGTGCAACATTGCTATACAAGTGTGTTGGATCTGTGCTGATGATTCCGTTGGCACATCCATGACCAGGCTGATGTGATGGGAGCCCTCATTTGGTGCTAATTGTTGATTGTGTGACCAAGTGCTCAGCTGACATGATGGGGCCCTACTGAGGCAACATATGGCACAGCTTTCCTCACACAGGAGTGGAGTCCCCTCATGGCAGTGTGTACACGTGTGACATTGCCTGCGCCCAAGGTGTGTGTTGTATGTGCATGTCTGTGTGTTCACTTCCATTCATCTGCGCATGCTGTGATCCCTAGTGTTGTACCTGTTTGTGATGCTTGCTGACTTGAGCTATGTTCCCCCAAAGTCTTCTCCCTGTGTTCTCTGTGATGTGGGTGCATGGCACATTACTGGTCATCAGGGTGTCACCCATAGGTGTGTTTGCTGTCAGGGCAGAGTTTGTGTGCTGACGCAGATGGGTCACAGTCAGGTTTCCCTTTGGCACTTGTTGTTTGCCCCTGTCATGTGATTTCCAGTTTGTGTTATCTTTCAGTGATTGTGACACGTTGTGTGTGTGACTGCTGGCACTCCTTAGGGTCCGGGCTGCAATGTTGGTTGTTGTCTATGTGTGTTCTTTGTGGGTGACCTTGGCTTCTTCATTGGTGTGTGACTGTGGCTGGGATCCCATTGGTCGGTGTGGTATTGCCGTCATGTCCATGTACAGCGTAGTGTGCAGTGTGTCAGACATTCAGGAGTCTTGTTGAGTGTCCATGTGTGATGTGTTTCTACACCTTGGTTCCCACCCACCACCCTGGAATAGTAATGGGTGCATGTGCAATGTCACCAGTGCATGTGTACTTCACTGCTGCACATTGTTGGAGGTCGAGGGTGTGGTCTTGAGTGTGTGCAGATGAGAGTTGTTGCCCGGCTAGTCCCCTGCCTCCATGTTGGCCTTGGCTTACTGGCCATGCTGATTGATTTGTGCTTGTGTAGGTGTGATGGTAGTTAGTTGCTCAGGACACCTGACTGTGGTTCACAGTGTGAACGACATTTAGCTTTGTCATCACAGTGGTATTTTTCTTCAGCCCAGGGTCACCACATTGTGGGGGCCCTGGGGGTGGTGCTGTGGTGTGTCTGTGACTTGCTGTGTCAGTTGTTGTTCCTACGTGCCTGTGTGACATGTGTGTTTTGTGCTCCCTCTCACCTGTCAATGCCTGCTTGCCCACATAGGGGATTTGGATCCATGAGTTACCTTAGTGTGGCAGTGTATGCACATCTGTATGATTGGTATTCAGCTCTCCTCATGTGTTGTGTTGTTGCCTGGGGACACTGGCACCCCCACCCCTCACCTGCTGTGTATGATGACAGTGTTGGTCTGCCTGTTTGTGTTTGTGCATCTGCACCACTGCATTGGCATATCTTGGGTGTGCCATTGGCTGTATGTTGTTTGGTGTGTTTCCCCTGCTGTCCCTGGGACTCCTAGGTCATCGGTCAGCACAGTGATCATGGTTTGTGTGTCCCATTGCTGCCATGGTATGGTATCTGTTCACCTCACATCTGCTGTCTCCACAGGGTATCTGCATTTGTGTGCCCATTGGTGCAAATATGTGGTTCTGCATTCTGATGGTCACTTCTGTCATTGTGTCATTGATGACTGTTGACGGTCTCAGCCCCCATGGGTGTTGTTTGTCTGCACATGGCCAAAGGAATGTTTCATTTGCACTGCAGTATTTGGCTCCCCCAATTTATGTTGCAATGGGACACATACACTACTTTGCCACAGATGAGTTTTTGGTTCTGTGACCAGGAATGATCCATGCAGTTTGGCAGTTGCAGCTCTTTCTTTGTCAACAATTACCTTTTGGTCACTGTGATGATGAGGGTGTAGACCCCATTGCCACAATGGTCAAAATGTGCTTCAGCTATGGACCCCACACTTACCTTTTGGTCACTGTGATGATGGGGGTTTAGACCCCATTGCCACAATGGTCAAAATGTGCTTCAGCTATGGACCCCACACTTGCCTTTTGGTCACTGTGATGATGGGGGTTTAGACCCCATTGCCACAATGGTCAAAATGTGCTTCAGCTATGGACCCCACACTTGCCTTTTGGTCACTGTGATGATGGGGGTTTAGACCCCATTGCCACAATGGTCAAAATGTGCTTCAGCTATGGACCCCACACTTGCCTTTTGGTCACTGTGATGATGGGGGTTTAGGTCCCATTGCCACAATGGTCATGGGCTGCTTGCATTGTGGGTGCCACACACATATATGTGTGGCACATGTGCTAGGGGGTCACATTGTATGTTCAATGTCATGTTCGGTGTTGTAGGCATTTGACACAGCCTGCTCACACGCTTGTCATGGTGGTGGGGGGATGTCTTAATCTTGCATTCCCTAGGTTGTGGTGTGCTTGTTGTGTCATGCATTGTCCATCCTATGAGTGGGGGTGGTAGTAGTGGTAGGCATCCTGCCCCCTGGCTAAGGGTGGTAGTAGTGGTAGGCTTCCTGCCCCCTGGCTAAGGGTGGTAGTAGTGGTGGGCATCCTGCCCCCCTGGGTGAGGGTGGTAGTAGTGGTAGGCATCCTGCCCCCTGGCTAACGGTGGTAGTAGTGGTAGGCATCCAGCCCCCTGGCTAAGGGTGGTACTAGTGGTGGGCATCCTGCCCCCTGGCTAAGGGTGGTAGTAGTGGTGGGCATCCTGCCCCCTGGGTGAGGGTGGTAGTAGTGGTAGGCTTCCTGCCCCCTGGCTAAGGGTGGTAGTAGTGGTGGGCATCCTGCCCCCTGGGTGAGGGTGGTAGTAGTGGTAGGCATCCTGCCCCCTGGGTGAGGGTGGTAGTAGTGGTAGGCATCCAGCCCCCCTGGCTAAGGGTGGTGGTGGAGGCATCCAGCCCGCCCTGGGTGAGGGTGGTAGTAGTGGTAGGCATCCAGCCCCCTGGCTAAGGGTGGTAGTAGTGGTAGGCTTCCTGCCCCCTGGCTAAGGGTGGTAGTAGTGGTGGGCATCCTGCCCCCCTGGGTGAGGGTGGTAGTAGTGGTAGGCATCCTGCCCCCTGGCTAAGGGTGGTAGTAGTGGTAGGCATCCAGCCCCCTGGCTAAGGGTGGTAGTAGTGGTGGGCATCCTGCCCCCTGGCTAAGGGTGGTAGTAGTGGTAGGCATCCTGCCCCCCTGTGTGAGGGTGGTAGTAGTGGTAGGCTTCCTGCCCCCCTGGCTAAGGGTGGTAGTAGTGGTGGGCATCCTGCCCCCCTGGGTGAGGGTGGTAGTAGTGGTAGGCATCCTGCCCCCCTGGGTGAGGGTGGTAGTAGTGGTAGGCATCCAGCCCCCTGGCTAAGGGTGGTGGTAGGCATCCAGCCCGCCCTGGGTGAGGGTGGTAGTAGTGGTAGGCATCCAGCCCCCTGGCTAAGGGTGGTAGTAGTGGTAGGCATCCAGCCCCCTGGTTGAGGGTGGTAGTAGTGGTAGGCATCCAGCCCCCCTGGCTAAGGGTGGTAGTAGTGGTGGGCATCCTGCCCCCCTGGCTAAGGGTGGTAGTAGTGGTGGGCATCCTGCCCCCTGGCTAAGGGTGGTAGTAGTGGTAGGCTTCCTGCCCCCTGGCTAAGGGTGGTAGTAGTGGTGGGCATCCTGCCCCCTGGGTGAGGGTGGTAGTAGTGGTAGGCATCCTGCCCCCTGGGTGAGGGTGGTAGTTGTGGTAGGCATCCAGCCCCCCTGGCTAAGGGTGGTGGTAGGCATCCAGCCCGCCCTGGGTGAGGGTGGTAGTAGTGGTAGGCATCCAGCCCCCTGGCTAAGGGTGGTAGTAGTGGTAGGCATCCAGCCCCCTGGTTGAGGTGGTAGTAGTGGTAGGCATCCAGCCCCCCTGGCTAAGGGTGGTAGTAGTGGTAGGCATCCTGCCCCCCTGGGTGAGGGTGGTAGTAGTGGTAGGCATCCTGCCCCCCTGGGTGAGGGTGGTAGTAGTGGTAGGCATCCTGCCCCCTGGGTGAGGGTGGTAGTAGTGGTAGGCATCCAGCCCCCTGGCTAAGGGTGGTAGTAGTGGTAGGCATCCAGCCCCCCTGGCTAAGGGTGGTGGTAGGCATCCAGCCCGCCCTGGGTGAGGGTGGTAGTAGTGGTAGGCATCCAGCCCCCTGGCTAAGGGTGGTAGTAGTGGTAGGCATCCAGCCCCCCTGGTTGAGGGTGGTAGTAGTGGTAGGCATCCAGCCCCCTGGCTAAGGGTGGTAGTAGTGGTAGGCATCCTGCCCCCTGGGTGAGGGTGGTAGTAGTGGTAGGCATCCTGCCCCCCTGGGTGAGGGTGGTAGTAGTGGTAGGCATCCTGCCCCCTGGGTGAGGGTGGTAGTAGTGGTAGGCATCCAGCCCCCTGGCTAAGGGTGGTGGTAGGCATCCAGCCCCCCTGGTTGAGGGTGGTAGTAGTGGTAGGCATCCAGCCCCCTGGCTAAGGGTGGTAGTAGTGGTAGGCATCCTGCCCCCCTGGGTGAGGGTGGTAGTAGTGGTAGGCATCCTGCCCCCTGGGTGAGGGTGGTAGTAGTGGTAGGCATCCTGCCCCCTGGGTGAGGGTGGTAGTAGTGGTAGGCATCCAGCCCCCTGGCTAAGGGTGGTGGTAGGCATCCAGCCCGCCCTGGGTGAGGGTGGTAGTAGTGGTAGGCATCCAGCCCCCTGGCTAAGGGTGGTAGTAGTGGTAGGCATCCAGCCCCCTGGTTGAGGGTGGTAGTAGTGGTAGGCATCCAGCCCCCTGGCTAAGGGTGGTAGTAGTGGTAGGCATCCTGCCCCCTGGGTGAGGGTGGTAGTAGTGGTAGGCATCCTGCCCCCTGGGTGAGGGTGGTAGTAGTGGTAGGCATCCTGCCCCCTGGGTGAGGGTGGTAGTAGTGGTAGGCATCCAGCCCCCTGGCTAAGGGTGGTAGTAGTGGTAGGCATCCAGCCCCCTGGCTAAGGGTGGTGGTAGGCATCCAGCCCGCCCTGGGTGAGGGTGGTAGTAGTGGTAGGCATCCAGCCCCCTGGCTGAGGGTGGTAGTAGTGGTAGGCATCCAGCCCCCTGGTTGAGGGTGGTAGTAGTGGTAGGCATCCAGCCCCCCTGGCTAAGGGTGGTAGTAGTGGTAGGCATCCTGCCCCCCTGGGTGAGGGTGGTAGTAGTGGTAGGCATCCTGCCCCCCTGGGTGAGGGTGGTAGTAGTGGTAGGCATCCTGCCCCCCTGGGTGAGGGTGGTAGTAGTGGTAGGCATCCAGCCCCCTGGCTAAGGGTGGTGGTAGGCATCCAGCCCGCCCTGGGTGAGGGTGGTAGTAGTGGTAGGCATCCAGCCCCCCTGGGTGAGGGTGGTAGTAGTGGTAGGCATCCAGCCCCCCTGGCTAAGGGTGGTGGTAGGCATCCAGCCCGCCCTGGGTGAGGGTGGTAGTAGTGGTAGGCATCCAGCCCCCCTGGGTGAGGGTGGTAGTAGTGGTAGGCATCCTGCCACCCTGGCTAAGGGTGGTAGTAGTGGTAGGCATCCTGCCCCCTGGCTAAGGGTGGTAGTAGTGGTAGGCATCCTGCCACCCTGGCTAAGGGTGGTAGTAGTGGTAGGCATCCAGCCCCCTGGGTAAGGGTGGTAGTGGTGGTGGGCATCTGGCACCCCCTGGCTAAGGGTGGTTGTGGTGGTTGGCATCCAGCCCCCCTGGGTTGGGGTGGTGGCGCGCATTCAGGCCCCTGTGTGCATATGTGGCATTGGTGATGGGCATCCCGCCCCTATGGTGCTGCTGTTGCAAGTATATTCAGATTCCCAGTGTATGTGTGTGATGTGTCGTGTACGTGTTGTATGTGTTTTGTGGTTGGTGTCTGACTTACCTTCTGCGCCGTACGCGTCCGTGCCTGTTCCGGTAGTAGATGTAGAATATTGGTATGATCGGGACGAAGGGATTCATGGTTGGTTCGTGTCGTTCGTCCTTCTCGTTGCTTCGCGTCGTCCTCGCCGCTTGGCTTCGTCCTCGTCGCTTCGCTTCGTCCTCGCCGCTCGCGTCGTCCTCGTCTGTGCTGTGTTCGTCTCGTAGCCGTGGATCGTGTTGTGGCGCGATTCGGAGCTTATGTGCGCCTCTCCCAGATGCTTTGACGTGCCGTGCGTAGCGACGGGTTCGGCGCGTACGGAAAGCGCATCGTACTCTGTCCGGCCGGACGGGGCTGCATTTTCCCTTCCGTGCGACTCGATTCGGCGTTTCCGGATTCGCCTCGGTCGGAGAACAGGACCTGGTTTGGGTGAGTACGGCTCGGCCGGGATTTTTGCTGTTGTGCGCATCGTACTTGCTCGTTCGGTGTGCTGTACGGATCGGTCGGGAAACTGGCTTTTGCATGGCTTTTTTCCCGACCGAATGGTATTGGGTGCGCCTCCGACCGAGATCGGAATCGACCCCATAGTATTCTGCCTAAGCCTTTCCAGAAAATAATAAAGAAAAATTGGAACATACTGACAACCTGAGGCCTGACGATGGAAAAACCAATGTTCTCCTTTAAGAAAGGGACCAGTATCAAGGACTTGGTTGTTCACACCCACCTTAAAAAAAGCATTCAGAATAACAGACAACAAACAATCTGGAATCTCCCCCCCCCTCAGAAATGGCACTCACCTTGTGGGAACTGCAGTGCATGCCCATTGACAAAAAGAGTAACAGAATTAGACATGGGCTTAAAGACCCCATGGAAATTAAAATATGTAACGAATTGTAACACCAAAAATGTGGTATACATTATTAAATGTCCATGCAAATTGCTCTATGTGGGCATGACAACGAGGAACGTACGCACAAGAATATCGGAACATTGGAGCACTATTCGGTGCAAAATAGAAGCCACCAAACTAGCGCAACATTACCTAGAAGTAGGTCACAACGATTGCGACATGGAGTGGTATATATTGGAAAGACTGATACAGACACGCCCTGATTTGAGTGGCCCCTTGCTCCTGTTCGAACAGAGACATGGTCTAAATGACGATATTTTCTGGGAAGGTTTGAATGTGAACTAGTGAATGTGCACCCCACCATACATGTACGTGGCGCCCAACACCCATCACTGAATACACCCACTTGGGTAGTTGGTAAACACCTGCCGGTAATGGGTGAACAAGAGAGTGAGAGCACAGATGGGTGATAGTGGGGAGAGACTAGTATGTAAGTCCGAATAATACAGAGATGGCGTTTCTAACACTGACATGTCTGGGACTGACTATAGACATGATAGGTTCAGTCTAGGCAGTAGGCTCAGCCAGGGTGAACAAGATACCACCATGAGTCGGAAAAACATGGCCCGTGTACAGCATTTATTGTTAATAAAGTTTTGTAAATCTGAATAATGGCTGCGGTAAAATAACACTTGATTCCCTTGTGATAACGTAATACCTATTCGACCGCACTGCCACTATTGTCTGTTTCCACAATGCCAATAACGGTGTTGGAATCCGGTGCAAGAATTTTAAAACTTTAAAACTGAAAAAATCTTGTGTGAACATGACTAACACTGTGACCAATGTATATGGTAGAAAATGAAGATAAGTGTTGTGACGGTGGAGGTCTAGAGGTAACTGGTTCATGAATGACGTAATGACAACAGACAAGTGCTGTAACTATTGTCTGCTTTTACAATACCAATTAAGCTTTGGAATCCGAATTCAGGGTTTGAAGCTTTGTAAGTGAACTACACTGCTGTGAACATGACTAGCACTGTGACTATTAACTATGGCAAAAATGAGGCAAGTATATGAGGGTAGAAACCTGTTTTTAAAGTCTCTCATTCTTAACTTGTCAAAATTTACACCGTGCGGCGTATTCGCCCAACACAACTACAATTCCCAGAATCTGTGAGTCCCCCCCAGGTTACCGACATGATGACGAGGTCGTGCCAGGCAGTTCTGACATGTGATCGGAAGCGGCTCTTTAAGTCACAGCCCGCCATACCGCTAACTTGCATTACGGCGCAGAGCGGGAGAGACATAGGTATAATGGCCGGGAGATACCTTTTGATGAAGTAAGTGGGGGCATGCTACACAGAGGGGACTTAAGCGAGTGGTGTCTGAGTGTGGGCGCGAACTGTGCTTTCGAGCAACAAACAACCTTGCCCCCCCACCCCCCAAGGACATAAGTTGGCAAGTGAACGAGAGGTGGCTTTGCAACTGGCACAAAATTAAACAATTATCAGCAGCTTAAAAATTGGTTAACTTAGAAAGTAGACTCGATGTGTATACAACACGATTATACACACGTTTCCTTATATGTGGGTTGGCAGTTCCCTGATAGTAACAAGATGTAATGGAAACGTTATACATCAGAGCACTCTTGAGACAATTAGTTCGTATATGATCAGCGCATCAAGTAGTCAATTGAGAACTTGGCTTATATGAATAACTGTGACTTCTGCGGCTAACAGTACCATAATCAGAATAAGCAGGAGTATTGGTGTAGTTTTACACCTGGTGAGTAAATAGTATGGGTTTCACGAATAACAGTTTGGAATTATGTACATCATGGCAGAACTTGTGTCTTCATTCCTTTTAACTCTCCAACAAAACAATGACCAGATAGGTTGTTTAACCAATTACTTTTAAATACTAAGTTCATGTGATTTATTTCACGACATTTGTGACTTATTTCATGCACATGTCAGTTTAAAATAATAATTGATGTCATAAGATAGACAACACAACATTCGATATACCATGCTTATGACATTATAACAAACAGTTAACACTACAACAAAAACACAATCTTGAAAACATGAATTCGGACATGAACGCCAAATGCAAAAAAGAGTGTCCTGCAAATATTTTACAGGTAGCCAGTCCATATTTAACACGCAAAAAACAGGCGAACCATTCTCAATTCCTAAGCTCCTGCCTATATATGGGGCAAAGGGTCACACAGGTATCATGAGGGTTGTATGCTGTCTAGGAAACAAATTTCTTTTAACCAGTTCCCAAATTACACCCCCAGGTATTATTCGCCTTTGCCCAGGTGTCAGGTGTCAACGCGTTTCAAACCTGGAGTGGTTTTAGGGTTCTCCTCAGGACTCGGACTGGGGATCAAGGACTATGAGACAAAAAAATGACAAAGCGTGGCGTCAATGAAATGGGGGACCCCTGATCCACGGTTACATGAGTATAGACTGTTGTAATGCAAAAAAAAATTAATACCTGTTACGGTGGATTCCCAGACAATTGTATGTCGTGGCGTCAACAGGAGTGTTCGTATTGTCACATAAACTGTGGGACAAGAGTGAATTATGGAGACTGAATAATAAAAAAGCATATTATACATAGTGGTGAAAAAAGCAGTTGATCACTTAAAAACAATCGTACCTTGTACGTGTGTCTAGAAATGTACAAAGTGACCATGAAGTTACCATCAAATAGGGTACTGCACTCTCAGGGAGGAATACAAGTTGTTTCTTTATTTAAAGAATTGTCCTGTGAAAAACAAGGTACGCCTCAGCATGGTGGGAAAACGAAGTTAATCTTGCCAGCGTGAAACATGGCATCTGGTTTGTGTCAAAACGAAATACAGAGAGGTGACTCCTGCACATGGCTGTATTGCATACATTTGATGATTAAAGGATGGAATTGGTTACAGTGAGCCACTCACACGTTGTTTAAACTGTCACGCTTAAAAACGAGTGTTTCACAGCGCTAATCCCATGGTTTAACTTGCCTATTTTTTCAAATTCTCAGTTCTTCATTCCGAATGCCGGCGTGTTCCCAAACTGCAAAGGCTCTGGTGGGGAGGAGCCTGCAGGTAATGCTTGTATCTGCAAAACCTGGACTGGACTCCCAGCCCCAATGCATGCTGGTCTCTGTAGTCTTACACTTGTAAATGAGTGAGTTCAGAAAGTTCATTAAGCACCCGGATGGCAGTGGCGAATTTCATTATCAGAAATGCCTCCTTTTGTGCTAACAGAGAAGCCGGGTCACCACCCCTGGAAGAAGTTTTTATGGCCGCCAATACTGTCCACTGAAAATCATGCTGTGTATGATTCAGCGCAACAAAGTGGTCCACGAATGGAGCAAAGGCTGTCTTGTTTTTTAACCTGGAGTGGTGTTGCACTATGCGTTGCCGCACCTCTTGGCTCGTTTTACCAATGTATACCTTTTTACAGGGGCAAACAATCGCATAAACAACATTTTTTAATTTACAGTTTGTAAAATCATTGTGGCGCCAGTATTTATGTCCATCAGAAAATAGCGTTCCCTCCAACGTGGAGCCACACGCAGAACATGTGCCACATTCCTTTTAAGGCAGCAACGGTTCACTAGATGGCTTTTGTGGTTTCTTTTTCTCCATGTCAGTGTGTGACTAAAAAGGATCCCCGCCCTCTCTGTGACCTTGAGGATGGTAGCACCCAGACTATAGGGTAAGGGACGTATGCTTTGTAAACTAGTGATATTAATCACGATAGAAAAGTAGAAGTAGTGACACATAGGCTAGTGGCCTTAACACTACAGAGCACGAACGATTCATCCTTCTTTTTGAAACCATGTTTAATTAAACTCACGCATGTTTGTCCAGTGGTAGAGATCACAGGCATCACAAGTCCTGAGCCTAACTAGATACAAACGACTAATTGTAAGGTTAAGTTTTTTGAATAATTAATGTACCTTGTGCTTTCTTGTACTTTATTCATTGTAGGTGACAAGAACAAGTGTTCCAACCACAGGCAGGTAATTATGGCAGGACTTAATTAGAAATCCACTGCACCTTTACCTAACTAGTTGTGATTGGAATCTAGTAAAGGTATTTTTTAGGGATCCGTTGCCCTGACGAATGCCCCAGACCGTGTAGGCTTATGATAGTGGGCAGCAACATGTTGGCAACAATTTGGGGGTGATACATTGTACTCCAATACCCAAACCTCTTTTCGTTTTTAATCTTACCTAGTGTTCCATAAATAAAGGTAATATTCCCCTGGGAACTCTAAGGTATTTTTAAAGTTTTCATCTGGATCCCCTGTTATATGGAGTTGTCCAGTAAGATTTATGCAAGAACTCCCTCCTAACTAGCCAGTCTTCGAGGAGGTTGAGTCCGCCCGGGTGGCATTGTCCTACCAGGGTGGGGAGAGGATTCCTAAGATGAAGCATGACACTAATAAGTGTGTGAGGTTTTCTCTTCCATTAAGGATGACTTCCCCATAAGTTAGGAATCTGAGGTCTCAGCTCCATAGCGGGCATACTTGCACTAGAGCCCGTGCTCTGATGCTTTAGATATACCTTTGTAGGTGTATCATTGACACCGTACAACTTTGTTGTGTTTACAAATTTCACATCACTCAGAATTCCCCCAGGTCTCCCTATAAAAATGGAACCTCACTCTTGTGGGTGGGCCAAGTACCCGCAACAGGCAAGGGCCCAAAACATATTGTGGAGACATCAAAATCACTTATCACAAACCAACCTGATTTTGCAAGGGGGGTCACCTGGGTATTTGGCACCGGGCTCGGCGGCCATCTAGGGAAACCTACCAAACCCACACATTTCTGTAAACTAGGCACCCAGGGAAGTCCAGGGAGGTATGGCTTGCGTGGATCCCCCAACATTTTCCTACCTAGAATCCCCTGCAAACTTCAAATTTAGTTGGAAAAATCACTTTGTTCTCCAATTTCTGTGTGGGAAAGTTGTGGGAACACTGGGCTGACACAAATGTCCTAACACCCAGCATTCCCACAGGTCTCCCGATAAAAATGGTACCTCACTCGTGTGGGTGGCCCAAGTACACGCGACAGGCAAAGGACCAAAACGTATTGAGGAGACATCAAAATTAGCTATCACAAAACGACCTGGTTTTGCAAGGGGGTTCACCTGGATTTTTGGCCCTGGGCTCGGCGGCCATCTACGGAAACCTACCAAACCCACACATTTCTGAAAACTAGACACCTGGGGGAGTCTAGCAAGGTATGATTTGCGTGGATCCCCCAACATTTTCCTACCCAGAATCCCCTGCAAACCTCAAATTTAGATGAAAAAACACAGTTTCCACATATTTCTGCATGGGATCACCATGCCGGCACAAATGTCCTACCACACAGCGATCCCCTCAGTCTTCCGAATAAAATTATACCTCACTTGTGTGGGTGAGGCAATGGCCTGTGTCAGGGAAGAGCCAACAACTTAGAGAATAAGAGTATAGCACAGCAAATTCTAAGCGCTACATTTAAAAAAATATATGTTTTTAGCCAATTCTGCATTGAACACCCATACTTGGGAGACTGAGGGGAATGCTGTGTGGTATTATGATCTTAATATATACATGGATTCGGGAGCACGCTGCCAGCAAGTTATCATCATTTTAACCATCAGTTATAGTAGATGCAGTTAATAATGTTTTAAAATATTCATATAGAAAATAGATTTCAATCAGTGTGGGAATTGCCAGTTTTATATTTATGTGCATGTGTTTCTAGGGTATTGAAATGCTGCTTGTGTATAAGGCAACATTTCACTCCAAAGCATTCAGATCCATCCCATGGTTTATCAAAAATGACTTGTGGATACCCCTAACAGTCAAGGGAGGAGGGAGCATACTGCCAGCATTCTGCACCAGTTCTCCCATTGCATTCTGGTAGATGCAGTTCATAGTGTTTTTGAATTACTAACAAGCAGTAGAGTGTTTTCTTACAATGTTGGTGCAGCCAGTTCTGTTAGCGCTTGCATTTTGTATCATTAGGCTCCTCCTAGAGTAATTCAGTTGATAAGCAATGGGATGCACCTGAATACTTTGGAGTGGCAGTTTACCGAATATACTACAAGCACCATTTCAAGCACCCCCAAGCCTACTTGCTACTTTCTCCTTAAGTTGGTAAGAAACTGTTAATGTGTGTCCATGAAATGCAAGCACTGCTGGGGCCAGCAGTTGAGGCAAACACTCTTCTACTTGTGAGTAATTCAAAACCTATATGAATTGCATCTACCAGGACAAAATGGGAGAACTGCTGCTGACTTGCTGGGAGTGTACTCCCTCTTCCTTGATAGTTTCTAATATATGGTCGATTATTATCTTCATTATACAGAAAAGCATTCACTATTTAGTTAAAATATCATTGAGGTACTTAACATACAATTTGAAAAGTAAAAGGATGAGAATTGAGTTTCTCTGTATAAGACTGTAATGAGATTTGAGAAATAATTGTCTGTTTTGATGCACTGTGCACACTATGAAACATATAACTTTTACATGGTGACAAATGTTTCTTCTACACCCATTCTGTTGTTAATGTAATTTAGGAGGGTTTCATAGTCAACAGTATAAAAGAAGGCTTGTGGGACAAAATGGACTAGGAGGCAAAAAAATCCTTCATGGAAGTGTCAGGCAGCATTGTCTAAAGTGTTGAGAACACATTTTTAAGCACTGTGATTAGATCAGAAGCCAGATTGGACATATCCTAAGATATGATTACTGCATGTATATTCTTCTAGTTAGTTGACAACATATATGTCCAGGGTCTTGGAGAATAAAGAGTGGCCAGTAAGAAACCTGCAGTTATTAAGCATTTCTGAGTCAGGATTAGGTTTCTTGAACATGGCACAACTTAAGGGAATCTCGGAGTGTGCCCAAAGTTCATAATGAATTGATTATTGTTTCCCCTGAGGGTAGAGGGCATTTGATTGCTCCTTAGCATGAGAGGGTGGGATGGAGTGTGAAGATAAAATTGATGGTATAGTGTTTACAATACCCTTTCACAAGTAATGGTGGTGAGTGTAACTCAAATAAGGAAGAGCAGTTTATGGTGGAATGTGTATATTATTTGCAGATAAGGGTATGTGTTTGGCTTTAATGTCCCTGATTCTCATGACTTTGTTTGAGAAATGGCAGGCAGGGTAATTGAGTTTGGATTATGTGAGGGTATCTAGAATGGCTCTGTGTACTTCTGGAACATGTCTATGCATCACTTTGGTGTTCACATGCGTTTTTAATTCAAGAAGAGGAAACTAGAGTGGTAGATAGTTTGCATATAGAATTTCTTGACAGCTATGTGTTTGAGGCGGTATGAAGATGTCTCAATTTCCTTTTGGATGCTTGTTGTAGTGCACTTCATAACTTGTTAACATCACATTGTCATGGATAGACATTTTCTTAATTTTATGATTTTACAGATGGTAGGAGCTATTTTGATCATAATACTGGAGATGTTTTCTTCATAATGCTCTTTGAACTTTGAGAAGGCATTATTGTAATTGTAATTGTCATTGCATTTATATAGCGCTTACTACCCCTGACGAGGTGTTGAAGTGCTTTTTCGGCGAGTAGCCTGCTGCTCCAGAACCCATAAATGATTAGTGGTGAATTAGTCGAGTGAAATATGAAATTGATTTGAGCGGTGGACATGTTAGTCTGTTATTTGGATTGAAAAGGATAGTGAAGGGATAGAAGAGGGAAGGGTTTGCATTTATATTGTGCCTGCTACCCCTGATGAGGTGTTGAAACGCTTTTCGGAGAGTAGCACGCTACTCTGGAACCCAAAAAGGATTAGTGGTGAATTAGTACAGGGAAATATGAAATGAATTTGAGCAGTGGACATGTTAGTCTGTTATTTGGATTGAAAAAGGAGAGTGGAGGGACAGAAGAGGGAAGGGTTTGAATTTATATAGCGCTTGCTGCCCCTGAGGATTTGTTAGAGCATATTTCGGCAGGGTAGCATGCTACCACAGAACGCAAACAGTATTAGTGGGGAATTAGCATAGGCAAATATGAAATTCATTTGAGCGGTGGGCATGCAAGTTTGTTATTTGTGATGAAAAATGATAGTGGAGGGATGGAAGAGTGAAGGGTTTGCATTTATGTAGTGCTTGTTACACCTAATGAGATGTTGAAGCGCTTTTCAGCGGGTAGCACACTGCTCCGGAACCCGAACAGGATTAGTGGGGAATTAGTAAGGGGACATATGAAATTAATTTAGCGGTGGACATGTTAGTCTGTTATTTGGATTGAAAAGGAATATTGGAGGGATAGAAGAGGGAAGGGTCTAGAATTGTTTTTTTTATTTATTTTATAGCAGCAGGAGGGGATTTGGGGTGAGTAAAGGGGAGGTTGAGGGGGAAGAGTCAGACGGAAGGGTGTAGAAAGGCTTGTTCGGGAGACCTTAATAGTAAAAGACATATGAGTTGCTGCAAGGCGGGGTAGAAGAGGGAAGAGTCTAGAAAGGTTTTTTTGGGGGATCCTAGTATCATAGTAGTGGTATGGGGTTTGGGATGAGTGAGAGAGTGGATGTAGAGGATATATTGAGAGAGTTATAGGGTGAGAAAAAGGGTAGTGCATTGGAAAGAGTGGTAGAATGAGGTTTGAGATGAGTTAGAGAGTGAGGTAAAGGATATATTGAAAGAGGTATAGGCTGAGAAATAGGGTAGTACACAGGAGAGAGTAGTAGAATGAGGTTTGAGATGAGTCAGAGTGGAGGTAGAGGATATTGTGTGAGAGATATAGGGTGAAATATTGGGTAGTGCTTTGGATATGGTGAATTAAAAGCAAATTAATAAATATAAAGATCCAAAAGTACATGGAAGGTATATATGTATAAGGAAGGTAATATATGTAGATTAAAGTTGTATTTATTAAACTCAGACTTTCAAGTGGTGCTGTACTTTAAGTGAATGTATTTGTTTATTTTTTGGGTAATTCAATAGTGAACCAGTTTTAGATAAATCGTTATGATAAAATATTTACTTATTTATGCAGTCACCTATATACATGTTAAACATGGAATAATGTGACTATAAGTAATATGAATTATTTTTTTAGCAGGACTAATGAAGATTCATATATTTAAAACATAATTATTATACACGGTTATACAAAGCAATACACATATGTAGGTACACATCTATAGTCCAAATAAATGCTTATATACAGAGGGATTTGCTGTATATTTATGGTTGAGTATGGTGGTTATGTGAGGATGAGCCAACTCTTGAGTAGTCTTCTGAAGATAAGGTGGTTATCCATGGATCTTATGTTTGTGGGTAAAGAGTTCCATAGTTTGGCTGCTTCAACAGAGAAGGATGCGCCACCTATGGTTTTTTCATGTATGGTGGGATTTTGAAAAGCAGTGCCAATTTAGAGCGGAAATTCCTTTGTTGAATGTAGTGGTTTTATTCCTGATGAAGAGCAGTCCTCTTCCATGTATTGCGTTGTGGGTGATGCAAAGCAGCTTGAATGTGCCTCTTCTGGCAATCGGTAACAAATATGGGGCTTTCAAGGCAGGGGAGATGTGGGCTTGTGGCTTTATATGTAAGAGTAGTCTGACAGCAGAGTTCTGAATCCGTTGTAGTCTTTTCATAGTTGTTAAAGGTGATCCTTGGAATGGCTATTGGCGTAATCGAGTTTAGACAGAACAAGAGAGAGAGTAGCCTGGACCTTGTGTGGAAATTCCAAGTGGGGGAAGATGTGTCGTAGAGTTTTTGATCGTAACAAAGCTTGATCTTGCTAGTTTGTTCACTTGGGCATTCATTGATAGCTTGGAGTCCATGGTGATTCCGAGGTTTCTTACTTCCTTTTATACTTTAGGTGGTATTCCCAGATAATCAGGCCAGGAGTGGGTCATAATTTTTCCAATCGCCACACGTGAGTATTTCTGTTTTGGAAGCATTCAATATGAGATCACTCCATGTCATCCATTGGTCCACGGCTCTGAGCCAACGGAAAATTGGTGTGTTTCCTATGTCTTTGGGGCTTTTCATTTAAGGAGTATTTGTGTATCATCTGCATAGTTATAGCATGTGAGGTGAAATTAATTGATCAGTGTGGTAATGACTTCATATAAATGTTGAAAAGCATGGGTCGAGATGACAAAGCCTTGAGGCCTTTTGTGAAGTATGGTTTGGAAGAGAAAGGGGGGGTTTGGATGATATTAGTTCTGTTGTGAAGGTAGGATGCGATCCAGTCTAGATAAGTTCCCTCTATGCCAGCTATGTAGAGTCTTTGTACTAGGGTGTCATGGTCAACTGTATCAAACGCAGCTGAGAGGTCCAAGAGAAGTAGCGCAGTAATAGCGTTCCGATCAACTGTGTTCTTAAGGTCATCCCAGATGGCAACAATGGCAGATTCTGTGCCTCTTCCTGGACGTAATCCTGTTTGGAAGTCTGAAAGTATGGAATTATCTTCAATGAATTGTGACATCTGGGCGAATGCTGCTCTTTCTATCAGTTCTCCCAGGAAAGGTCCATTTGTAATAGGTCTGTAGTTATCAGGGTTACGTGGGTCCAGGTTTGTTCTCTTTAGTAATGGGCATATGTATGACTTTTTTAGTTCTTTTGGAAATTAGTTAGAAGAATTTTCTTGAAGGTTTTTGGTGGTCACGGGTCAGAAGGGCTGCTGGCAGGCCTGCTTGCTTTGACCAGGTCCATAAATTAATTCTGTGAAATTAGTTGGAAGGAATGGAGAGGCTGGGTTAGCATGTTCCTGGATTGTTGTTTTGGAAAATGTTCAATGCTGGTGGTTATTCTTTGTTTTAAATAGGAGTCCAACATGTCTGCTTTGGTTGTACAATGATTTGCCAGTTTGTCTGTGAAATCTTGTGTAATGGGATGATCTCCTTCTAGTCAATTTGGTTAACAAAATTCTGTGAGAATTTCATAGAATTTTTCATTTGCACAATTAGCATTTTCAATTCTGCCTGAATAGTATCTTATTTTTAGCCTTTTTGATAGCTGACTTTTATAATCTGTTATGTTTCTGTAGGTGAAGTTTGTCTTGATTGGTGTTTGTTTTGAGCGAGGCACATTGCAGCTTTCTAATTTTCTGTTTTATCTCTTTTTTCTCTGTTTTTTCCAAGGTGCCTGGTTTTTTTTTGTTCTGTTGTGTCATGCTTAGTGGTATTTGGATATCAAAAACTTCCTGTAGTCACTCATATAGTTTTTGAACAGAATTTATTGTGTGTAGATCTGTACTGGATGTTAGTTGAGTTTCTAAATGTTCAAAATTGAGTTTGCTCCACGGTCGATAGGTAGATGCATGTAAGGTGGTTTTAGGAGTGTTATGCGCGTCTCTGTTCCCACATTCTCTTGCCTGCTCTTTTTCTCCATTGTTTGTTTTTCTTGCCTCTCTCTAACTTCCCATTTCATTAATCACTTCTTTGTAATTTTTTCTCTTATCTTGATTCCATGACATTTTGGAGAACACAAAAGAAGGCACTTTTGGAGCCTTTTCTATGATGATGGTGGTGTGGTGCAAGGAACTTCTTTCAGGTTTCAATGGCTTGGAAATATTCTTATACGAACCCCGTGGGGAGACAATAAAGTTTACTTTAGGAGTTCTGTTGTAAAGTGATTATGATAGAGCGTAATGTCCATGTACCCCCTCTTCTTATTCACATTATACACTTACTAAGCGTGAGGGTAGTCTATGTAGCTGTGCTGCATGAGGTACTTTTGTGTTGTGAATTTTTTTCTGAAACCTGAAAACCATACTAGCTGAGAAACAATATGCTGTATACCAAAGTTCTGCTCCAGTAATTGAATCTACACACAACAATGATGTGACCATCACGTAAGTCCTTTTAACCTAGTAAATGTATACAGCTTCAAGTGGGTTGCTACCCAAGGCAAGCCTTCAGGCTTGTTCACCTATACAAGGGTGGCTGTTTGACTCTAAGATCAGGAAAGCAGCAACTGACATCAGTATAATTTGCTCTTGATTTGATAATACTCCCTCTGGGCTGCAGTTAGTTCTATCGCCTGACAGTGTTCCTAGGTGAACTGCAAAGACCTTGGCATTTCACACAAATCTGAATAGCCTTTAACTGTAATTTTAAAAAGGGAAGGCAATGCAGATCCAGACCACCCTTTAGCGCTCTCTGCATTATGCATCAAATCCATCTGTACAGCTGAGATTTAGATGCTTCTCTAAAGCTGGTGGCCCTGAGCTATATGCAGATTCCTCTAACATGGAAGACCACAGGTCAGTGTACCGCAAAACTGGCTCCTTGAGAATCAGAAGCACTTTGTCCAGAGTATCTATAAAATACCAGTAAAATGTAGCAAAACGTGGAGCCACAGCAAGGATCGACAATATGTGGATATTGGTTTTGATTACTTGCCTGGTAGTTAGAACCCTGGAGAAATGATTGTCCCTAATAAAGATTTGTATTTCAGACTCTTCCTTTCCAGTTCGGAGCACTCTCCCTTCCTTTCTATTGAAATGTCTCAAATAACAGAGTCTTAGCTAATGTTCTTATGGTCTACTAATGTGTTATAGATTCGGTTGTACAATATTGAAGGCCTTTATTTTAGCATGGACTTAGTACAGTTATAAATAGACCTGTCTAAAGTTAATTTAGCCATTCACTATTTGCTTTATCTTGAAACCAATATTGATCACAGCAGCTTGGATCACTGCGAGCTCTATGATGCTGAGAATGTGGTGTGGGTAGGGTGACTGTTAAATAGGCTTCAAGCATCCTGACAGCTACAATTTTAGTGAATTGTTATTCCTCTTCAAACATTGAAAAGTAAAAATTCTGGATCAAATATTTTGGGATGAAAAAACATTGGAAACAATAAACAAAATCCGGCAGCCCACTGCCATCAGCCACTGGCTGTACACAGTGAGAGTAGAAAGCAGGGCCTGGCCTGTGTGCATCCAACAACCTATGAGCCCAACCACTGGCACACTTAGCCTTTGGCATCCCAAGACGTCTTGCAGCCACCAACAGGCCTGATGACTTCATTCTTTTTTTTACTTTTCTAATTGCTTGAAACTCCCGATTGTAAGCTTGCAAATGTTTGTTGAAAAGCTTGCGCAGTCTGAATCTGCTTTTTGTTGTCTGCCTTTCTTCATCAATGTTGAGTCTCTCTGTTCTTCAATCTTGATTACAGGAGTGCCCTTATGTGCATTCAATGTAATTTTTTTTCTCTGTGAAAATTGTGAGCTGGGGAAAATAGTGGCTGTTTCCAAATACAAAATGAGGGCCTCAGTCTCTTTAATTTTTCAAACTTTGAGAGTTTATTGTCAACCAAATGCATTCTTCCTCATTGTTTTGTGCTATTTTTCCACATCTCTTGATACCTGTTAAAACTCTTCCATCCTCTTTCTGACCTAGAAATCATTGGGTCTCTCCTTTTCGGTGAGGGTTTGGGCAAATTCACAAGCTTCAACATGGCAAGAAAGAAAAATAATATATGCCCTTGGTCAGACAATCACATTTTAAGTGCAATTCAGATATGATTGACAGAACTCAAATTCGTGCTTGGAGGGGTAACAGACAGGCATCTACTGATAGCTTTGCCACATGAATCAAAGATTCTAAGGTTTTTTTGTCTGTGTGGTTAACATATCAGGAGTTTAAGATTACAGCATCTGGTTTAAAAGACAGAAGGGGCCCCATTCACAAAAGTGATCTGAGACAAAATCCTAACTTTACGACTTTCGGTATTCACAAAAGGCATTTAGGAGTAGTAAAGTTAGGATTTTGTCTTAAGTTTGTCTTAAGTTTTGGTCTTAAGACAAAAACCTAACTTAAGTTTAACTTAAGACCAAAACTTAAGACAAACTTAAGACAAAATCCTAAGTTAAACTTAAGTTAAACTTAAGTTATGATTTTGTCCTAAGACCAAAACTTAAGACAAACTTAAGACAAACGCCTAACTTTACTACTCTTAAATGCCTTTTGTGAAAACCGAAAGTCGTAAAGTCAGGATTTTGTCTCAGATTACTTTTGTGAATCGGGCCCAAGGTGTGTTATGGTAATTATTTTTACAGGAGTAGTAAAGTTGTCTGACTAGCCCAGTTGGAGATAGTCTAAAATATCTGTGTTGTATGTTTTGGGAAAATAAGGTCCAAAGTTCAGCTCATGTGAGGAGGGGAGATACAATGTCGGAATAGGCCCCAGGTGGCTAAGAAGGTAGTCAGGAGAAATGAGTGAGTATGTACCTTTGTACCTTTTCCCAGTGTTTTTTTAAATTCCCAGGAAAGTTATGAGTTGATCCATGGAGTAACAAATGAAGTCCTCAGTGAAGATTTACGGCCAGATAGGCAGTATAGAAAGTTTAAACTCAGATGTCTTGGTATTATGTTGGTAATCTCTACCTTGACCCTGAGACATTGAACAGAGGAGTGTAAACGTTTGCATTTAAAGGATCCTTTGTGGATAAGGGCAATCCCCCATCCAATTTCTCAGCTCTTCCAAAGTGAAGGATGTTGTATCCTAGTAGAAAGATAACATCAAACAATAGTGTGGAGGATGTGTTGCACCAGGTTTACATATGCACAATAAGAACACAGTAATAACCCTTAATGAGATCAGATATTGAAGAAGCACTGAAAACTAGAGACCAAGAGTTTGGGAGGAAAACTTTGATGTGAGGAGCAGATCCTTGGTGCCATTCCGAGTGCATGTGATATTTCTGTGACTACCTGTGCAAACTGATATCTGAATTCCTTTAAGGCTTCTTGATTTAGAGATAGTGGGGATCATGACCCCTTCATTTTCACGTAGGGTAATATGTATATTACAGTTCTGTTCAAGGCAGCCAGTGATAGTTGTTGTTCTCCACTCTTGTAGACCTGAAGAGTGAATTTTGCCCCCGTTGTTAACTCAGTATTGTAATAATTTGTAAGAGAAATCTCCCACTATTAATAATGTGATGTTATGTTAATCTATCATATAAAACACAACGGATACCTATACAAGTGTCTTGGCACTGGGTAATGCAAATCTGAGGATAACAACTGTAACAATAGTCAACTAAAGTGTATAATGGCAAGTTTTTAAGGCCTTTCTGAAGGCTTGTGAATCATGCATAGCATTACTAATAATGCAGGCAGGCTAATAACGAATATGGTGACAATGGAAGGGCTTTAGAGAGGGGATCAACACTCAACTGATCTCCCACTGGACGCAGTCCCAGGTTGCTGGGATTTAAAAGATTATATCTGTAGGGTCATATCCAGTGCTTTCACTCAGCCGCGGTCCATGCAGGTAACAGCGGTGGGGCGGTGGGGCTGCGTGGGGGAGATTTCGAGGAAAGATGCCAAGGGAAAATTAATTATTTAAATAATTTTACCTTGGCATCATCCCTCAAAATCCCTCCCCCACCCGGCCCCACCGCCCCACCGCTGTTACCCTCACGGACCGCAGCTGCCTTCACTAGGATAGTCTTAGAATAGCACTTACTATTTACTATGTGAAATGTACCAGAAGAGCTTCTTGTATTAGCTGCCCATATAGTACATTCCATACTAATCATTCTTTTCCAAAAAGCATGTTACTGAGAAAAGAGAAATTAAAAATACCACTCTTCATGGCTTTGACAGTTTAGAAAAAAGCGGCTACAAAAGGCAAATGGAACACTGGACCATGAAGGTGGGAAGATGGAGGTTTTATGAAGTTGTAAACTACGCAAATGGTAGAGCTGGGGAGACTGAGGGTATGGCATACTCACACCATAAAGCTGCATTATTGGTGAGAATTGGACCAAACTATGAGGAACACTGTGGGCCTGATTCACAGAACTAACTTACGTCAAAAACGTAAAGTTAGTACTTTTTGGTATTCACAGAATACACTTACTCATTTTGGTATTCACAGAAGGCACTTACTCATTTCGGTATTCACAGAAGTTAGTAGTCCTAACTTTAGGACTCCTAAATGCCTTCTGTGAATACCGAAAGTCTTAAGTTAGGATTTTCTCAGTTTAGGAGTAGTAAAGAGAGTCCTAACTTTACTACTCCTAAACTGAGAAAAATCCTAACTTTAAGACTTTCGGTATTCACAGAAGGCATTTAGGAGTCCTAAAGTTAGGACTACTAACTTCTGTGAATACCGAAATGAGTAAGTGCCTTCTGTGAATACCAAATGAGTAAGTGTATTCTGTGAATACCAAAAGTACTAACTTTACGTTTTTGACGTAAGTTAGTTCTGTGAATCAGGCCCTGTGAGTGTGGAGTCAAGCCATAATTGCCAATAGCAGTGTGCTTATGAAAGGTTTGTGGCTGATAGCAGCACTGTGGACCTGTGTGAGTTGAGAAGTAGGCCTGGGTGGAGTCTGCCGAGTTTTACTCCGTGAAATTCCGGTGAGTTACTGAAAAACGTAACCAAGTTCTGTGGAGGTCTGTGAGCGAGCGGAGTATTGCCACCCTTAAAATAGAGTTGACTTCTTTCTGAAAAGTGAGCATGCCGTTTACATGCCAAATTTTATGTATTAAAAAAATAAAGGCAGTAAAGATCTGTGCATGAGTGTTCTGCACTGACTGAAGGCTGCTCCCTAAAGGCATCCAGTGCTGCAGGCATTTGCCCTAACATTTGAGCGGAGGCCTTATTAATTTTGCCTTGGTTTTGTTTCCTGTCTCATTGTTGAGGCTGGTGTGCCACCAAATAAGGAAACGCTGTGGTTGAGGCCACGGTGTGCCCCTGTGCCAAGCTGTGGCTCTCCCGGAACCCAAGCCTTGTGCGAGAGTCAGCACCTTCCCCAGTCCAAAGGAGCTCTGAGTGCGCCTATTCCCTCTCCGGCAGGAAAAGCCATCCCTGCCCTGTGATTCCACCTCTGGCTTGACTAGGCATGCGAGCTCCATGAAACCACATCCAACACCATCACACGCTAAAATATGGGGAACGCTATGATTTTGAGGATAAATAAAATGTTTTATTTGCCCATTAACGTGTTATAGTTGAAGCAAGTTTTAAAAGTAGGAACTAAAAAAACCTTTGGCATAGCCTATAAGACAAGGTCCACTGCCACTCACCTGGGCTGGGTATGCTGTGGAGCAGCTCCCCGAGTCCATACTTCGATGAGCTCGCCCTGGGTCCAGTTATCACCTTATCTTTGCCCAGAATGAGTTCCTCCCTCAATCGTGTTTGGCCCTCGCTTCTTGCAAGCTTCTTCCTAGACCTGGAAGAGGCTCCTGGAGCTGCTGGGCCCTTGCCAGGCCAGCCCTTCCCATCAGATCAGCTTCCAGTGGCTCTCGACTGTGCTATTTGATTCTACACATGCTATACTGAGAACTTTTCCGAGCCCAATCCCTTAATCTTTACAATAGCACTGAGCAAGGAAAGGGTGCTCAGTAAGATTCCCTTAATCTTTGTAATATTACCAAGCTAGAAAAGGGTGTGTGTGTCATAGGGTGAGAGCACTAGTAAACTCTGCTCTTCCGGCGGTTGGCGGAGTTTTTGCTGAACTCCCTGCTCCAAGCAGAGCGTGAAGGGGCAAAACTCTGTGAACTCCACTGACGCAGCAGAGTTTACTGTCCACCTCTATTGAGAAGGTAAACAAAGATCACCTTGCTGAGATACATTGGACTACATACATATTTTTCCTCACTGGCCAGGCATGCATATTACGTAAGTACTTGGAAAAAATCCCTGTGAAACATACGTCTCCCAAGGCATCCATTATGGATATGGACAGCATTTGGAAAACTTTCTGAGTTTTCATGCATAATTGTAGTGACCACTAAGCTGCCAATTTTGTGCATAGGCTCTGAATTTTTAACAGTTTCACCTTTGTTGCCAAGAAGAACTGCTCCCTCAATACCAAACCCTGATGGCAAACCCTGAGCAACTTATGGACAAGTCAGAGCTTCAACTTTCCTAAGTATGTTTTGAATTAACAAGTGGTACAATACACTGATAGTGTCATACAGAGGACAGTGCTCTCCATATCATTCATCAAACTTGGGAAATGTTGCTTTCCAAAACCTGATTAGCCAGTTTGTGTCTTGTATGAATGAATTTGACATAACATACTTTGATGTATTAATTACCACATGATGTAATTCAGAATGGTGTTTCTAGGTCCTTGAGAGGCAAACTGGCATGAAGAGCCAAAGAGTTCTTGACACAGCATGCATTTGGACCTCTAAGAAGGCCTGGGGAACACACAACCAACATTAGCAAATGGTACATTCAATAAGGATATTTTTATTCGTTTTTGATTGTTTAGGTGCAATGCTACTTGGAATACACTTAAGATCATTGCAGAACCCAGATAAAATATTAACACCTCTTTTATATTCCATTATTATTGAAAAAATGTATGGATCAATCCCAGAGGAGTGACTGACCTAAAACATAAAAGAACGGAAGGTGGTTCTTTGCACCCCAATCCAAATGGCATTTTGATATAAATGCAACTCCTCTCGTTTGGACAGCTGACAATATTTGTACTTTTATCATACTGTGGAGCTGAGGTATCATCAGTTTGGTTGAATGAGAAGGACCAACTAGACTCGTGGCTTTTATGAATATGAGGCTGCAAATTAGAAAAGGAAATAGGCACTCCAAGAAAGAGAATGCTTTATTTTTTTCTGGCCACTAAACAAATTCAGACCCCAAATCTTTGGCAGCCACTGATAGTGCAGGGAGAATATAGACCACTTTGCAGCCAATTCAGAACAAACTTGTACAAATCAAGTCATTTGAGGTGTGTGATATGTGGTTAAGGGCTGAATGAGACATAATAGTACACCAGGAAGTAGGCATTCCAAAGCTGATGATGTCTTTGGAATGCCCAACCATGTAGATTAATTTCATGCAGAGGTACATTAAAAAACTTTTTTTTTAAAATATCTTTATTTGATTTTTATAAACAACAAAATAGTTGAGGATGCAATGTCCGGAACATCGAAGGCATTTAAAACATCAGGGAGGGGTACTCCACCGATACAATCATACCATCAGTTACCACAACACAGAGGGGCATATTTCTGAGTCCCTTTCACCGCCGGAGCGTCAGTTTTTGTGATGCTTCAGTGGCACAAAACACAAAATCATATCTATGAGTCCATGTAAAGCCACTATGCTTGGCTTTTAATGGATCCATAGATATGGAGTAAGGCAAAGCAGTGCGAATCGCTGTGTTGCCTTGCTCTGCGCTCGCGAGGCGTTCCATGGGCAATGCAGTGGGTTTTCCCATGCAACACCCATGGATTTCGACACTTCCCTAGATTTACAAGAGCATGTAAAGCTGGGGAAGCACCAAGAACTTACACCTCCAGAGGTGAGGTGTAACGAGGAGAAATAACTTTATTTCTCCTTGTTTTTCCTCTTTTGTGTGTGCTGCATCCTGCAGCACACATAAAAAGAGGAACACATCTCTTAGGATTGTTTCTGTGCAGGAAGGTACTCCTTCCTGCACAAAAAAAAATAGCATGCAACACAGGCACCCTTGCACAATGGTGCAAGGGTGTCTGTGTTGGCGTTACACTGCCGAAAAGGCACCAGCGCAAGGAGAAAGGACAGGAATACACTGTATTGAATAAATACGGTGCATTCTTGCCCTTTCACTTTGGCGTAGGGCAGCACAACAAGCTGACTTGCTGCACTGCCATACTACAAATCCCTGTAAATGAGGGCCAGAGTGTCCAACAACAAGGGAGACAGTGCACCACATAGCTAGTACTGTAAATCTACTCACCCCCCCCCGATGCAGCATCCATAGAGCCTAGGTCTCATGGTACCAGTCTCATCCGCCTCAGGCCCCAGATTGTAATAACGTAGCCAGGGTCCTCATACTTTGCTGAACTTGGGGGACACCCCCTTCTCTTATAGGTGACTCACTCTGCAGTCATATACATGTCCATACCTGCCTTCCATTCACACAATTTTCAGACCTCCTGTGCTCCCCAGTATTTGGCTACATCTCTCTTCGCCACAACCAAACCCAGATTACAGAAAAGTGGTTGAGCTCTCGGAACATCTATCTCTGTTGGTATCCCCAGAAGGACATATTTGGAAACAATTGGGACATTCACCTGCATGATAGACAGAAGTTCTCATATAACCTCAGACCAGTAGGTCTGTATGTTAGGTCAGCCTGAAAGTGTGTGCAGGAAGTCGCCTCTAGCCCACGTACATCGTAAACAATCCAGGTAGGCTGCCTTTCCCATCCTATGCAGCCTGGCTTGGTCATAGTATACCCAGTGGAGTACCTTAAGCTGTATTAGCTGAAGCCTTGACTTTATTGCAACTTCCAGTGTATGCATCAAGGCCACCTCCCAATCTGTGTCTTGCATCTCCCCAATGTCCATCACCCATCTTTCTTGCAGTTTACCTAGCATGTCAGGGATATTATTATTATGGATTATTTTGTAGGTCTGAAAGATCCCCTTGCTCCCAAGCTCTCCCATAAGTAACCTAGCCTCAAGAAGGGCTTATTCAGGTATGTCAGCGATGTCCACCCTTCAGTCAGTCAGGTATGTTGGAGTTGCGCAAACTTTAAGTATTGATTCTGATGAAGGTGGTATTCCTGCTTCAAATAGGGGAAGAGCATTAAGTCTTCATCTTCCAGTATGTCACCTATTTTGGAAATGCCAATCACGTCCCAAGGTTCAAACCCTCATAGCTTCCCTAATTCTCTCATCATGCCCCCGTCCCACAATGGTGTTCCCTTGTTGCCTTAGACACCCAGCCTTTAGCTCTGGTGGCCCTCCTCCATACTTCCAACATCACCTGCATCACCGGCACTAACCTGCTCAAACCGGCCCTGCAATACATGTAGTGTAGAGGGGAGCACAACACTAGTCGGGCCCCTCTCCAACATGGAAGTTGGGTAATCTTGTGGTGCAACCATCTATTGGTGTGAGGTTAGCTGCCCAATGGTAGGATTGCATATCTGGAAGGGATATCCTCCCACTGTATGAGTTTCACTGTAGCGCCCGCAGTGCCACCGTAGGGTGTCCCTTATTCCACAGTAGCATCCTCTCCTTTATGTCTATTTTGATATACATCTCCTCCATGATATTAGGATATGTATTTTTGAGGCTATAAAGCAGTTTGGGGAGTATAATCATCTTGAAGATGGCAGCCCTCCCTATCATATCATATCATATATCATCAGGATTTGTAGAGAGTGACTTATCACCCCTGGGGGTATCCAGGCAATTAGGATGAGCTGTTTAGTCAAACAGCCAGGTCTTGAGTGCTCTCCTGAAGTCGGCGATGGTGGTGGAAGTCTAGAGGTGGAGGGGCAGGTCATTCCAGGACTTGGCAGTGAGGTAGAAGGATCGGCCTCCTCCACAGAACTGATGTAAGTGGGATGTGTGCAAGGTGGGATGAGTGGAGTTGTCTGGTGGGCTGGTGGAAGGTCAGGCAGTGGTTGATGTAGGCCAGTCCAGTGTTGTGGAGGAATTGTAAGCGTGAGTGATTAGTTTGAAGTAGCATCTCTTCTTGATTGGGAGCCAGTGGAGGTCTCTGAGGTAGGGGCTGATGCTTGATCACCTTGGGAGATCAAGGATGAGTCTTGCTGCTGCATGTTGAATGGTCTGGAGTCGTTTCAGGAGATGGCTGGTGATGCAGATGTAGAGTGTGTTTCCGTATTCCAATTGGATTTTGATGAGGGCCTGTGCTACTGTTATCCTGGTGCTGGGCGGGATACACCTGAAGATCTTGTGGAGAATTCAGAGGATGTGGAAGCTTGTTGCGGTTACTGCGTTAACCTGGTACTTCATGGAGAGCACGGCGCCACTGCCCTTTGCTTATATATGTGTAAAATAACACTACTACTTCTGGCACTGGCCTGATGTCTAAACTTTAAAACTGCTCCAGCCAATTGTCACAAAACTATCGTAGCCTTCTGTATTTGGCTGCCCCATCGCAAATCCTCTGTAAGTCAAATGCTGAAATAGTCAAACTGCTTGAAAATATCCAGGGGGATACCTTCGACTAAAGGCTTTCTCTTAAAGCAAGTAATCTACCTGCTTTATTTTGGCCACCATAATATCTAGCATTACTCTTAAGAAGGTGAGGGGCATTCTCTGTAGAGAGTTTTTGTATTTAAATTTCTCAACAATAAGATTATTGAATTCAGTCACAAAATTAGTAGAGGTATATACAGTTTCCAAATGTTTAATGTGTTTCAAGTAATCCAGCTCTTTCTGGGAAGTAATTTTCTTCTTTTAGAGACATAAAAAATAATTAAATCTCTAGCTGAAGCTTTGAATGTGTACCATATAACATAAAAGGAATATTAGAGGATAAATTATGGAAAAAGAAGTCTGTGGCAAAAGCTTCAAATTTGGAAGTAAAAACTGAGTCTATTAATAAGGAAGTGTTGAAACGCCATCATCTATTTCCAGTATTGATTGGAAGTAATTCCAAAACTAAAATGACTGCAACATGGTCTGAAATCAATATAGAGCCAATATCTGCATGAAGGATGTGTTGTGTTAATGGCTTGGAGACAAACAAATAGTCAATTCGGGATAGGGATAAGCGAGTAGGGGAGAAAAATGTACACACTCGTAATTGCAGATTATATAATCTCCAGGAATTGAAAAAAGATCTCTGATCAATAAGGGAAGTGAATTGTTGATAAATAGTACAAGGAACAAACATTTTCTTAAAAGAACGATCTCAATAAGGATCTCAAATTAAATTATAATTGCCACCAAATATCAAATATTCTGCAGAAATAAACATTACTTTAACTGAATAGCAGTACAAAATGCATTATCAACTTTGGTAGGTGCATAAATGTTAAATAAAGAAATAGGAACATTATTAATCTAAAGAAGAACAATTACCCAACGTCCTTCATCACCTGATTCTTGGGAAAGGAGCTTAACATGAAGGTTTTTGTGACAAAGAATAAGAACTCCGGGGCATATTAGCAACGTGATTATCGCCGCTTTAGCGGGACTTTTTCCCGCTAAAGCGGCGATAATTCAATCGCCCTATTAGCAAGCTGTCGCTAACTACTGTTAGCGACAGCTTTTAGGCGATAGCGACCGGGTTGGGTGCCGCTTTGCATGCCAGCGATAATTATCGCTAATGGCATGCAAAGTAGGCGTTCCCAACCTAAAAGCGACTGGAAACAGTCGCTAAGGTCGCTATCGCCTATTAGCGAGGCAGGGGAGGTGATTAACGAACCAGCGCTAAACACGTTTAGCGCTGGTTTGTTAACGCCTGGTCCAAACCTGACTTAGCCATGTAATCCAATGGGAGGTGGATTACATGGCTAAATCCCCTCGCCCTATCACCAAGCTAACACTGGTCACAGTGTGAATATTGCTTGTTTTCAAGCGATATTCACACTGTTCTCAGGGTTTCTATCGCATTGGAGATAAGCGTTGCTGATAGCACGCTATCTCCGCGATAGAAACCTGCGATAGCCGGCGATAATTATCCTGGCGCTAAGTGCGCTTAGCAATAATTATCGCCGGTTATTGCTAATAGGCCCCTCCATTTCTTATGCTGGAACCAGGTGATGAAAAGAAACTTCCCACCCATTGGCTCTTAAGCTTTTGAACTTCAGAAGCAACCACATGGGTTTCCTGTAAAAATATCATATCTGCTTTAAGTCTGGCTAAACAAGCGAGCACTCTTTGCATTTTGATTGGTGATCTCAAACCTTTGACATTCCAGGATACAATATGCAATGTCATTTAAACAGTTTAAAAGATATATAATACAGATACAGATGATAAATATAAGAATATATTAAGAATAAAGTATAACATAAAGAAACGCTTTAAAAAATAGATGGAAAAATAGAAAATGGATAACATAAGCAATAGGGATACATAGAAGAAAATAGTAGAGAAAGAAAGAAAAAGAGAAAAGAGGGGAAAAGGAATGAGAAGCAGACAGAATCCATATAAAAGATAAACAAAATAACATACCAGGAACACAAACAGAAATCGAGGGTGGTGAAGCCATATTAGGAAGATGACACAACTGACTGGAACTCCAAGGCAGGTCAAGAGGGAGGACACACCATCAAAATGGACTAGGGGTAATGATGATCAAGTGTGTATCAGCACCTAACCAAAACAAGAGAAAAACAAGTTATTCAAAACAAAATACAAAAAGGTATGACATTAACATGTATGGAGATTTGAATGAAATTGGTAAAGAGTAATCAAGTGGTAGACAGTCTGGTGAGTTCTATTTCTTCTTCTTTCCAGTTGTCTAAGAACTGCTGTAACAAAGCAGGATCCTCATGGGACATAGTCTTATTTTTATAGGTAACTTTAAAAAGGCAAGGATGAAAAAGTCTAAATCTGGCATTAAGATTCCGCAGGGCTGGCCTCATGTCTAAAAATGTCTTTCTTCTATCTGCCATCTCCTTGGCATGGTCCTGTGAAAAGAACAAAGCATAGTCTTGCCATGAGATCTGACCTTTGAGCCTAACTGCTTGTAAGACCTTTAGCAAAGTAGTGTACTCCCAAAAATACAAAATGACACCTCTTGGTTTATGAGAAGAAAAATCAGTATGCAGAATATGGCCTAAATGGTGTGCTCTTTGAATATTTAATAGTGACATTTCAGGAAGACCAAGAACCTTTGGAAGAAAGGATTGAAAAAAGGAGATATGGTCAAAGCCTTCCAACCCTTAATCCAAACCATGAATATGCAAATTATTCTGCCTGTTGCAATTTTCAAGGCCCTCAACTTGTGTTTTGAGATGGGAGACTTCCACTTGAAAAGGATGAACTTGTTGAGCAGCAATTTGAAATGAATCCATCCGTTGTTTTAATTGGACAACTTTATTATCAATAGTAGACCACTTGTCATCAAGATTTTGAAACTGTTTATTTGTTTCCTCCACATACGGTCAGAGAGCTCGTGTATCTTCTAGAAGTAATTCCATAGATATAGGTGAAGGATATTGAGGGGGTGAAGACAGATCTTTTTTAACCTGTTTGGTTGAGTAAAGCATCAAGGAATAAGGTGGTTTAGATGTGTGTTTGGTAGCTGGAAGCGTAATATTTGGTTTTACTGCTGGGGAAGGCGAAGTACCATGTTCCAAGCCTTTCATATTTTCCTGAAGTATAGAAAATGGGTTATAGTCCACCAAAATGGGAGATTTAGATCATATTGTGAGCAGGGACTTGTTACCATACACTAAGGGGCCGATTCCGATCTCGGCCGGTAGGGCTCCGAATAGGATTCGGCTTTACCGGATCCGATTCGGAGCCCTTGTTCCCGACCGAATCGTACGCGGGTCCGGCCGAGCGAGTACGATGCGAATTCGCCGACCGACTCGTCCGGGCGACCCGACCGCTCCGACCGACTCGTACCCGGATCGTACCGCTCCGACCGACTCGCTCGGACCCGATTCGCACCGCGCAATGGAGACGTTTTCCGGCCGGGTAAGTACGATGCGCACCTCGACCGCTCCGACCGACTCGCGCCGTCCGACTCGAACTCGCTGTCGGAGCCGTACTTTGGGGGTCCGTGTCGGACCCCCTGTACGCGTACCCGCGCGAGTCGCACACAGGGGGACCCATGGGTCCCCCTACCTGTGCGTGTACGCCGCGAGCGCTTCGCGGCGTACTCGCTGTAGGGGGCGCCCTTGTCCGCCTCGCACCCATTGAGGCAATGGGAGCCCGCGTACGCGTTGTACGACCGGCTCCCATTGAGTTCAATGGGAGTCCGACCGACTCGTGTCCGGTGGCATACGAATGCATCGGACTCGTTCGGTCGGACTGCACGGGTCCGATTCGGTCGGAAATCTCTCCGGGTCCGGCTCGGTCGGAGAGATTTCCGGCCCGAATCGGAATCGACCCCTAAGCCTTTTGCGCAGAGTTTTTCGATGGCTGCCTCTCTCTGTTCGAAGAACCCTGATTCAGGCTTTGATCGTTGGCCGCTTAGATTATTGTAATGCATTGCTGGCATCTGCAAATGAGTCCCTACTTACCAGATTGCAGATTGTACAAAATGTGGCGGCTCGCCTGGCCCTAAAAAAAACACCTTGCACCTCCTCAGGTCCATTGCTCCAACAACTTCACTGGCTCCCCATCCGCCAGAGAATTAATTTTAAGCTTTGTTGTCTCACCCATAAAGCTTTATATGGTGCGAGCCCCAGCTACCTGTCAGATAAATTTAAAATCTATTGTCCGAATCACCATCTTAGATCGGAAGGTAAAGGGTTGCTGGTGGTTCCCCGGTTTAAGAAGTTTAGAACCGGAGGCAAAACTGTTGTCCATCTAGCCTCTAAATTGTGGAACACCCTGCCCGAGGAACTACGCAAATGCTCCAACTTACTCGGTTTCAGGAAACTCCTGAAAACAGTATTGTTTAGAGCGTAAACCTGTCTGCCCATGTTTATCTGACTCACCTGCTTCTACAGCGCGGAGATACCCCTTCGGGGGTGATTCCTGCGCTTTACAAATCCCAATACAAATACAAATTGTTGAAGTGGAAGAATTGCTTCGATAAGACCTTGTTCTCCCATAAACACTAATAACCATATGTCAATAAGGTTACACGTGTTGAAAGGATAGTGTCAGAAGGTAAATTATTATTGAAAAACAAGTTGGCAAGAAGCAAAAATTAATAGTCAGAGAGACGCTTCATATGAAAAAATAGTTTAAAGATAGCTAAAAATAGTATTATAGCTCTAAGCCACTTAATGCCACTTAGAAGACGTTGTCAGCAGATCTCACAAAATGCAGCAAATATATTTTTTAGTAGATCACAGATTTTGGATGAAGAAGTCACTAAAAGAATCCTCAAGGCATCGTTAAATAATGAATAAAGCCACTCACACTGTGCTGTGCATTTTAAAATTAATTTGGGAACACACTGTAAAAAAAAATGGCAGACGTAACTCCCGACTGGAGAACACACTGGCCGAAAAGAAGAGAAAGTGTGGCATTCACCGCTTACCACTGGAAATAGAAGGCATTTTCCCACGCAGTAAGTGTTCACCAATTAAATGCACTGTAAAGAACAAGGTCGGGAAACTCCAGTCCACTAAGAGATGGACGGCCCTCCAAAATTGTCATGGAGCTGCACTAGCTGGCAGCCTTCTTCTACTGTGTCAAGCCATGCTCCCCTCAGTTTTTAATTGTTAGGCTCTCTGCTTTGGGCACCCACACAAATAAGGTATCATTATTGTCAGGAGACTGAGGGGAATACTGGGTGGTGGGAAATTTGGGCCAGCACAGTGATCTGACAACTTTTCCACTCAGAAATGTGAGGAAAGTGTGAATTGTTAACTAGATTTGAGGTTTCCAGGGGATTCTGGGTTATAAAATGCTGGAGGATCCACACAAGCCACACCGCCAGCCAAGTGCCATCCACGCACATCGCCAGCCAAGTGTCATCCAAGCACATCGCCAGCCAAGCGACAGTCCATGCACACTGCCAGCCAAGTGACAGTCCATGCACAACCCCAGACATGTGCCATCCAAGCAGACCGATAGCCAAGTGACAGTTCTCGCATACTGCCAGCCAAGCGCTAGTCCACACACACTGCCAGATAAGCACAAGTCCACACACAAAGTCAGCAAAATGCAGGCTCACAGCCAACCAGCCAAACGCCAGTACACACAGACGATCAGTCAAACTCCAGTTCACACGCACACAGAATGTTTCGGTGGTGTCTAGTGGTTTTCTGCTCCCCTTTGGGGCAGATGAGCCTAGAAATATTGCTAATCTGCCCCCAAGGTTGGCAGAAATGGGCAAAATGTGTGCACACAAAAAGGGTAGCTACCCTTGCCTAAAGGACTGCTCCCTGACATGCCCATAAACATATCTCTGGTGCCTAGTGGGCTTTCTGTCACCCAGAGGCAGATCAGGGACTATTGCACTCATGTGCCCCTGAGAGGGGGGCAGAAAGACTGGGGCAGGGCATTGGCATCCCGATTCTGGGCAGCCCCCACCCTGAACTACTTAAAGAAATTGTCCCTGGCTTCCAAGTGGAATTCTGCCCCCCCCGGGGGGCAGATCGGGGCTACTGCCCCCATATTACCCCAGCAGGGTTAAAAAGACTGTCCATTTGTTTTTGAGTGGGGTGGGTGTATTGGCATGCTCCCACCCCTACTCTGTTCAAAGAAAATACTCCTTGGTGCTTACTGGGCTATGTGCCCTGCTGACCGTTATTGCCCCATCTGACCCCCAGGGGGGCACAAAGACTGTGGCTACTATTTTGGGGGTGGGGGCATTGGCATACTCATTCTGGGCAGCCCCCCACTAAATTGACATAAAAATGTAATCCCTGGCTCCTAGTGGGCTTTCTGCCCCCCTGGGAGGCAGATCGAGGGCTATTGTCCCCATCTGCCTCCCAGGGGAGCAGAAATACTGTGTGTATTTGTGGCAAGGGTAGAGGCATTACAATGCCCATTCAGGGCAGCCCCCACCCCTAAATTTACATTTTAAACAATTCCTGGTTCCTAGTGTGCTTTCTGCCCCCGGGAGTAAGTTCGGGGGCTTATGCCCCCATCTGCCCCCCAGGGGGAACAGGAAAACTGTGGCTATTTATTTGGGGTTGGGAGCATTGGCATGCCCATTGCAGGCAGCCACCACCCCTAACTTTACATACAAATGTAATCCCTGGCTCCTAGTGGGCTTTCTGCCCCCGGGGAGCTGATCTGGGGCTATTGACCCATTAGCCCCCCAGGGGGTAAAAAGACTGTCCCATAAGTGTTTGGTGGGGTGGGAGCATTGCCATGCCCATTTTTGGCAGCATCCACCCCTACATCTTCTAAACAAAAACTCTCTGGTGCCTTCTGTGCTTTCTGCCCCCCCGGAGGGGGCTATTGACCCCATCTGCCTCTCAAGGGGGGCAGAAAGACTGCCCCATTAGTTTGTTTTTGGGAGGATGGGGCATTGGCATGCCCATTTTGAGCAGCCCCCACCCACACATATTGAAATTAAAAAAAATACCTGGTGCCTAGTGTGCTTCTATTGCCTCCATATGCCCTTCCGGGGGCAGAAAGACTGGAGGGGGGAGCAAAGACCCTCACTCAAGGGGACGCTTCCCCCTCCCTGGTGTCTAGTGGTGGATCCCTGCTTGGGGATAGCCCTCCTGCGATGATCCCCTAGAAGTGTAATGACGTTTGTGCTCCGCTTGTCATTAAATTGAAAAAAAAAATCCTCTGGCAGCTTCCCCAGGTCCTGAGGCTGAGAAAGTAAAAAGGAAATCCATCTGTTGTTAACAGCAGAGTGATTTCTGAATTGTGTGCCTTGGATTTAACAGTTATGTCTTCAGCACCGGAGCGCCTAAGCAGCGGACGTAACTGTTACGTCCAAGGCACCCAGAGGTGTTTTGCTTTTTGTTGTTCTATTTTTGTCACAACAGTGATTCTCGGCCTGTACATATTTCCAGAATTCTATAGGATTTGTGCGAATGATGAGCTATAAATGAAACCACTTTTTCTGTTCTTATTTGAAAATTAAAACGTCTGTGAACACACATTCTGCTACCAATCCAATGAAGCATTACAAGGATAAGCAAAAGTACAAAATAACAAAGATGTTTAAAAACAACATGTAAAGTAATTCTGTAAGTTTTACTTCATTTACGCACCTTTGCGATAATAAGTGTTAGTGGCACCCTCAGTGTTAAAACTGACACTTCAGTTGGAATTGATAATGCGGTCGTACTATTCACAAAGTGGAATTAAATATACGTTACTTCATTAGAGAAGACTTGCCATAATCATTTGTAAATACTAAGAAGGGTCAGTGTCATTGTAACATGAAAGTGAGAAGATGGTCCTATTTTTTGCTAGTAAGTCTCATTTCCGAGCTACCTTGACTTTGTTGCAAGCCCAAAATTATAGGTCATTGACTCTTTTGTAACACACAATTGTCAATACGCTTTGGTCTCAGATAAGGAAAGAGAATTACTATGTACAAAATTATGAAAGTATGCTTTGCATGTGTGGTAACTTGCCCTTTATGGTAACTTGGCAACCCTTCGTGGATGCAAAAAAAGTAAAGTTACACAAGGATACCGGTACGCACTTCATTTTATTAGTATGTATGGTTATTTTTCTGACATTAACTGAAATGTGACATTGTAATAAAAAAGGGGGAAATCTCTATTTGATTTCACTTTGCTTTCTCTATTTATAAAGAAGTAGGGAGGTGTATTGAAAGGAGATCCCATTCCCTACATCAGGAGATACAAATCCACCGATCTAAGATCATGTTTCTTAGATGTCAACCCACTTTAGTAAAGACACTTGATAACTAAAGAAATTTCTTCCTCCCAATAAATTCTGCATGTTTATGCTCTGCTTACCTAATTGGACTGTTTGGCCCCCTCATGGTCCATACCTTCTGGACATAGGTGTTAGCGCAGTGGGAGCTCTAATTTTGAATGTGTACAAGTATATTTGGTGTACCTAAGTATTAAAAATCAAAGTGAGTGAGAATAAGATCAAGATGTCAAGCTCACTCACGAAGTAACTTTATAGAAGTTGTCCTGTGATCCTTTCCCAGAATCTGTGAATCAAGCAACTGAAGCGATTGAGTCATCAGAGGAGGAAATCTAATCCCGATTTGTGTTGACAAGAAAATTACTCGCTCAGGGTATTTTTGACATTATGCTAGTGATCCAGCGCCAATACCAATAATTGATCAGGGATTGATACTTCACAAATTCACTTCAATGACCCATACACATTCACCCAGTATCCCTGATGCGCTGGGGTCAATTATTTTCGTTCATCTCTTATTTCTTAAAAACTCCTATTCATCTGTTTAAAGTAACATTTATAAATATCAACTCTTCCTCTACTTGGTCGATGGACCAATTAGTTGAGTAGTTGATGGTAATGATAGGACACTAACTCATTCAGCATTATCAATTAATGACAGACTCTCAGTAAGATTAATAAGTGAGTTTTATCTCAAATTTCAAAATAAATCAGGTCACAATAACAAACACCGAACCACATGGTCAGAAAATTGATGCAATTTACATTGACTCATTCTACAATGACACCGTGCACTGAAGGAGTGGATAGGGTAAGAGACAAAAGAGTTCAGCAGAATGATTATGCCAAACAATATAATACCTAATGGAAAGATAGATGAAGAGACAACAGGTTCATCTAGAAATAATGCATATCAATATTTTGTTGACGGAGTGGATAGGTGGAGAGACAAAAGATTCAGAGACAAATACATTAATGCTGGGAACAACATAGACAAGATACAAACCTATTGGTCTATAGGGAATACCACCTCCTGAGCCCAGGAGATGATGGAGGTTCCCCAAAGGGAATTCAGGGAAATACCAGAGATTTCAGTCAGGTAAGCTAGGCCTCTTCGCAAAACCGACGATCAGCGACGCATCTCCCCTCTCTCTCCTGCCTGCCCAAGACTCCTCTAAACATGCCCCTAAAGGTACCCCAGATATACCCTAAGAGTGACTGGACCAACCCACTTAATGTTGCATTTCACATTCAATTCAAACAAGGATTGGTGGGTTTTGGGGGGTGTCATGATCATGCCACTATGACTTCGCACTTTATTCAACAACTTTATTGTGCAAAAAGGTTACCATGATCCAAACTTTAATTTATTCATTCGTTTCCCATATATCGATACATTTATTACATTCTTATTTATTCAGTTCATATTTCCGCAGAGCACGTCCCCTGTCACACGCTTGGGTCCGGGAATTTTGCAGTCAACTGATGCTCTGGCCTTCACTCCTTCATGTCATTTCGTAATGCTCAGCACGACTTGCGGGCCTCATGTCAGAGTGGACTCGCTCTGAGGAAACTTCCCCCTCACGTCAAAGATGGAAGCTTCATTTAGCAGGCTGAAGTAAATGAAAATGAACAAATATTAATTATACGATAATGAAACCTTCACTGTTCCCCACCCATCTTGCACTACTTTCCCATTATGATTACCTAGCATAAGCCTAATGCAAAAGCGGCATTGATAATTAACCCCTTGAAGCTATATGCAACGTGCAAACACTGATGTACATACGGGCTACTCGTGAAACTTCTTTGTTTATTGTTCACAAAACAAAATTAATACCAATTATTCATTAACGTATTAATTCAGGCATGCGCAAAGCAATTCCCATATGTTTATGTGGGTGCATATTAGATTTTTAATCACATCTACTTACTGTTAGTATGTATTATGGGGGGCTTGGTCCGAGCAGGTTTCATTTTTGCGAAACCCCGCTCCATCACTAGTTATAGGCTCAAAGCACCCTACCTAGTTGAATCAGGGTCTTGTTCAGAAATAGAGTAAAATTTGGTCTAGAAATCAGTTGTGCGACAATCAATCAAGAATGCTCACAATGTAGATCATAGGGTTACACACCCTGACAAAGCTACATGCATCTCCCACCTGTATATTTGCCCTCACGTAATATCTATAGCACATTTTCGGATCATACTGATCCAAGGCCATTTAACATGCTTTTGACATTGACTGAGATTTCCTCTAACTTGAGTGAAGTGATTTGAGTAATTTTTATAATGTCAAAGGTATCTTACCAACTAACCACTAACCCTCCACCACTTGCTCATGTGATCCACTACCGAGTCTTTGCCTTGTTTTTACTAAAAGACCAGAGGCACTTAGGAGTTCTTTAACTGTTTCTTGCATCAACTTTATAGACCTATTGTGAGTAACTTTAAATAATAGATTACTTACTGTAAATGGTCTTTAAGTGACTAGTCTCCTTTGTATCCCTGATTCTACTATTTCAATCACTCGACATTTCGTGGCATTTAGCTAACGCCACATTCTCTCTTTCTCCCTTTGTCTGGACCTTGCGTTCTTTAAATATCAAGATTCTGCCTTTAAAAGTCTTGTATCTTGCATCTTCAGCAGCTTTTGTGTCTTCAGACTTAAGACTAAGCACGCTGCTAATATTAGAGACAAGACGTGCCTGATAGCTTTTTTGGTCATGTGATTAACTGGATTTTGGCACTAAGTCAGTCTATTACCTATGTTCAGCTAATTCAATCGAATAATATTGAATTATGCATTAAACTTTCAAAAACAAGAGCAGCTGAAAGGTGAAACTGCCAGTGCAAACTGCTAGCGAAAATGCGAACATGCATTGATTATGCATTCCTGTTTGTACTAGGATCCAGAGTTTTTTTACTTGCAACAATATTTTAGAGGGAATTCAGAGTCTAAACCAGCTTGTTCCACCCATTGCAAATGGTTCACGTTGAGCGTGACTTATTGACTTTTTAGTGGACAATATGACATAGCACTTGAAATTTGAATTGTAATACTGCCTCTTACATCTGAGAACTGAGGTAAAGAGAGATCAGGTTGAGAGAGAAGTGATGTACACAGAGGAGAGATCCAGGAGGTGAGATGGAAACAGAACATAAGGTTGAAGTTGAAGTAGATTGCGGGGGTAAAGAGTGGGGATGTAGAGGTAAGATCATGAAGAGAGAGTGCTTTAGAATGAGATGGGTCATGAAAGAGAGGTGGAAAGATGTGTGGCACAGGGAGTTACATTAAAAAAGTGGGTATGTAGATAGAGGTGAAATTAGGAAATTAGAGATAGAGCTGAAGAGAAGATGGAGTTTCAGATATTTAGTGCTTGGTAAAGTCAGAGAAATGTAAAGAGAGAGAGAGGTGTTGTTGCCAGAAGTGAAGTAGAGCGAGTAGAGATCAAGATCCAGATAGGAGGTAGGGTCACAGAGATGTAGTGATAGATAGAGTGAAATGGGTGAGGTAGGAGTGGGGAGTTTAAGTAATGAAATAGCACGTGAGGCAGAGGAAGAGAGATAGAGTGTGGGCTAGAGAGAGGTGACTTACATAGAGAGAGTGGCTACTATTGTAGTAATGTACAGAGAATGATGGGGATTTTATGAGGAGAGAGATAACATTCACAAGATAAGTGTATACAGAGAGAGAGGCAAAATATAAAAAGGTGAGTTAGAAATAGAGGAAAGAGTTAAACAGAGGCATGCTGGCAGAGGGAGGCAAGAGTAGGTTAGAGGGAGGTAGACTGAGAAGTAGACACGTGGTAAAGGGGAGTGACCATGGCAGGGAGAGCAAGAGGGAGATATTGGGGAGGTAGAGAAATAGAGATAAATAGGCAGTGACAGGGGAAATAGGGATAAGTAGAGAGCGAAAGACTCAAATGCATGAAGAAAGAGTTTGAGCTAGAGAGACAGAGGAGAGTAAGAAAGATTTCTCAGACTGTCCCAATCACTTTACCACATTTGCCCAGGTTGCCCAAAACCAGAGAGAGAATCAGCTGAGGAAACGAGGGCAGGTTTAGATGCTAAAACTTTAAGTTTTATGCTTTGACTAACTGGCTTTGTAAAGATGTATTTGTCCTATGCATTTACTTCTCTTTATGGGAGATTGTGCAATTATTAATTATTAATTTAGCTTTGCAAAACCCACACCTGTATTATATTTTCTGAAACTCTTTAAGAGTTCTGACTGACATTTTATGCCTCATTTTCTTTTTTCTTTTTTTTATATCTTCTTTTTTTTCTTCTTCAAATCTTTTGAATGATTCCGAGTAATTTTCACAAAAATTGTTGCACCTTAATTTTCACAGTTCTCTTAAGGTGGTTCAAAACTGTCTCCTTCACTTTGCTCTGTACCAGTGTGTTCTTTGATCTGATCTGTGTTTTCAATTTCTTCCAACACCACATATGTCCATTCTGGTGCTATATATTTCTTATTTGGAACCCTCACTCTTTTTGTTTTACGAACTGATTCTTCCTCAGACTCACTTTGCTCAGTCTGATCTGAAACTTCAATTACGGTGTCTGGTGATCTTTGTCTCAGAGTGTATTTCAAGTCTTTTCACCCCATCTGGCCACACATCACCTTTCTTTGCTTTCTTAGCTTGCACAGCTTCCTCTGCTTCGTTGTCAAGTTGTCAAGTTCTTTTATTCAGTCCTTTTCTCTGTTGTACTTGCTCTTGATTCTCAATATTCACTTTCCCTTTTTCTTTCTCAACAGCAGTCTTTTGAGACCCAGTAGCTGGTGCCCACTCTATTCGACTTGTTCCTTGTTCGACTTCAGAATCTGTAACTTCAGACTCAATAACTTCACTTTCTCCACTTTCTGCTTCTTCTTGTCTTTCAAGTGGACTTGGGACTCTTCTTATATGACTTGCATGTATCCAATTTGGCAAGCCACCACACTTTACTGCTGTCGTTGTCACCAGTATCACTTGATAAGGGCCGTGCCATCTAGGCTCCAAATACGATTTTCTCACTTGTTTCTTCACCAGGACCCATTCTCCTGGACTTAGATCATGTGCTTGTTCTTGCTGAGTTGTAGTTGCAATTTCTCCAACCTGATGAGACGCAGAACACACTACATCAGCCAATCCTTTGCAATAATCAAGCACCAGATCATCAGTAATATTCATCAGTTGATTTGCTGGTACAATCGAATGTCTCATTGCTCACTGCGCAAATCATCAAAATTATTTCATTATTAAAATGAGTTCCTCTATCCGTTTCTAAAGAGACTGGAAATCCAAATCTAGGAATTATCTCTCTCAAAAGCAATTTAGCAACTGTTAGACTATCATTTCTTCTTGTTGGATATGCTTCCCCCCAACGAGAAAACAGGCAAACAACAACCAACACATATTTTAGTCCATTGAAATCTGCCTGCAACCTAGTAAAAGGTCCTGCAGCTTTTCCAATTCTGCCCCAACTAACAACTGTCTTTCTCCCTTGATTTTGCTGCTGGTAAACAATGTATATTTTTATAACTAGTTATACAAACGCTGGAACCAGGTGTTGGTAATAAAATACAACTCTGTGAATATCGTTATCTAGAAATAAACTGCATGTATACCATTTATCCCATCTTTCAATTTTAATGACGGGTTTTATACTTCACCTTGTGGATCGTGATGAACAGGGGAAGATTGTTAATTCAACGTAGCTGTCACATTTTACACATCTTTGTGCACGCCTCACTGGCTCTAGTTAGAATATCCAGCTCAGAATTTCAACTTTGTCAGGTATTGTCAATTTCCAGTGAGACCAGGGTGCACTGTGAAACATCTGGAATCTTGGGATCAAAACGTGGGTGCCTAAGATGTGGATAGTCAGACAAATGTGCATGTTTCAAAATTAATATGGTATCATAGCAGTAGTGTCCTTCTTCTGTTTCTAGTACTCATATTTGCATGGACGGTTTAAATCGGTGTTGAAATCATCAATGTCTTCATCATTAAAAACTTTGTTTAAAGATGGTCAGTTGCTCAACAGTCCTCTCTCTCTGTGGGGCATATTATCAACGGCCAGCGATAATTATCGCTGGCCGTGCTTAGCGATAGATTACTTATCGCTGGCTATCTCCGGAAATTATCGCCCTGGTAGCGCGTTATTAACAACACGCTTCTCCAGGGCGATAAAAATTCCAGAGATAGCGAGGTTATCACCGTTTTGCAGGGAACATCGCTGGTTTTCCAGCGATGTTCCCTGCAAACGGCGATAACTCCTGCTGATACGACCCTGTGGTCGTATCAGCACAATCCACCCCCTATGTTAGGGATGGCTAAGTCGGGATAATAGCAGACGTTAGAATTTGGCGAAAACGGCCGTTTTCGCCAAAATCTAACGTCTGCTATCATCCTGTGGGCTGCCTTGTAAATATCGCGATGTGCACATCGGCGATATTTACAACGTAGCCCATCTGGGGTACGCCTAGTAACGCCCACTTTGCATCTCATTAGAGATGCAAAGCTGGGCGATAAGAGAAAGGGCGAAAAGCATGGATTCATGCGTTAGCGTGTCCTTGCTAATAAGGCGTTAAAATTATCGCCGCTTTTCGTCCGAAAACGGACGCTAAAGCGGCGATAATTGTATCGCCTGCCCTTGTAGATATGCCCCCGTGTTTTTTTCCCACTTCCACGCAGGGCCATTCTGAAAAATCATTTTACATGAGTGAGCACCACACGAGATAGAGGAGAAATACCTATTAGCAGAATACATTTTAAAGTATAGTATTCATAACTGCTGCAGCCCGTCAGAAAAAGAGGGCAATAGCAGCTCCTGGGAGGGTAGACGAAGCTGGAGTTACCGGGACTCATTCACGTGTCCATCCCTTCCCACTGTGAAGCCAAGACATGCAGTGGATGAGGTGGGATGGTCCTCTGCTCAATGCCGTATACTGTGGTGAGCGGGAGCAGCATGAGCATGGCACTTTACCAGACCAATAGATAAAGAAGGCTGACCAAAAAAAACCTGTATTATTGTACACATTGCATTATGGTTTTAAATGTATTTTTATTTTTTAGAAAAGATGAGGCTGGCGAGACTTCTAAAGGTGTCTTCAGGTCAGAACTAAAAAGTAGTTTGCTGATATGACCAGCGGAATGATACAAGTCATTCAATCAAAGTTAACGAGCCTATGCTTCAGAGGGGTGATCGGAAGAAGAGGAAGGAAAGCCATCGAAAAGAAGCTAAACACATATGAGTCACAAAAAACTCATCCAACTAAAAGCAATGGGCTGACCCTAAGGCCACTGTAATTATACTGTCTCAGGTGAGACCTAAAATGGCTACTGGCTCCCACTGTATGTCAGAGACAAAAAGCGCCCCAGAGGAGAGTGCTCTAGTAACCAAGGGGCATATTATCAAGGCGGCGTTAATGAATTATCGCCGCTTTAGCGTCCGTTTTCGGACGAAAAGCGGCGATAATTTTATCGCTTAATTAACAAGGACACGCTAGCGCGTGATTCCTGCATTAGCGTCCGTTTTCTGCATGCCTCCCATCGCATCGCTAATGAGATGCAAAGGAGGCGTGCCTGTGAAAACAACATGGGGAAATATCGCTAACCCAGGTATCGCCATATCAACAACGTGGGTTAGCGATATTTTCAATCGCGTTAAGTATGCCTTAACGCAGGAATTTAACGTCTGCTAAATTCCTGACTAAGGCATACCTAACATGGGGGGTGGATTGTGCGGCTAAGACCACAGGCCCTATCACCAAGGATATCGCCGTTTTCCATCGGACATCGCTGGAAAACCAGCGATGTTCCATGGAAAAGATCGCTATCACTGGAAAATTATCGCCTTTGCGCTAAGCGTTGTTAATACAACGCTAGCATGGCGATAATTTCCAGCGATAGCCGGCAATAGGATTCCTCGCGCTAACAGCGGCCAGCGATAATTATCGCTGCCGCTTGATAATATGCCCCTAAGTACAATAGAACAACTTTTGCATGGCTATGTAATCTGGTCATCACCCATTTACAGTATATTAGATATTTTCGTTCAGTATATAGACGTGAACATGTCATTTTTATGGCATTGAGGAGAATGTTTTGTTCAGCTCAATGCACTGGTCGCTCTCTCTATCTCGTGCACTCTCTCTCCCTCTTTCTGCACTTCTCTCCCTCCCTCTCTCTATCGTTATTTGTGCCTGACTCTCTCTCTTTCTTTTCCCCCTATCTACCCATCACTACTTCTGTCAATTTTATAGCATGTCTTGTTCTCATTATATCTTTCTCTCTCTCTCTCTCTCTCTCTCTCTCTCTCTCACACACACAGAGGCATTATTTGTGCCTGTTTCATTTTCCTTCTCTCCCCCTGTCTTTATCATTCTGTGTTTCTAGCACTGGTGCTCTGAATTCTCTCGCATATCCTATTCAAACTATATGAATTGCTTCGCTCTTCCTATCTTACCGTCTCTCTCTCTCGCGCTCTACACCTTTTCCTTCCGTTCTCTCTCACTCTTTCTGTCTCCATCTCTATCTCCCCCCCACCCCCGTGTGCCTGTCTTCCTCATTTATGGTATATGGCGAAAATGCAAGTTGCTAACCAATTTTCGATGAAAGCTTTTTCGTTCTATGAATTAATGAACTGGGCTCTTGTCATGCAGAGATCTTAATGTAATTCAGTGCTGTAAAGGTCATTTTCAGGTAAAGCTGGATCTCTAAATGGCAAACACTCATGTTGTGTAAATTGAAAGAAGTCAAACGTGATCACATGTTGGTAGGAAATTAATTGGTAAGTGAAAACAAATTTCATTTGAAAGAAAAAAAAAACAACCCTCGAAAAACAGTGACAAATTCTTTACTCTAAGGCAGTGTAATTGGTTTCAAGGGACAAGGAATCCGCCTGTGCATGCAGCCTGAAATATATTCTTCATAATTAGTACAAGCAAATTTCAAATCATTGCTATTCTGTTCTAGTTTCCTCGAACATTCGTAGAAGCGAAATAACACCAATATTAAACATTCCGCATAACAGCAGTTCTAATAGTTGTACCAGAGCCAGGGAAGGCAAACCCCACGTCATTTACGTCCATTTTGTTTTTCGTTGACTAAGAAAGAGATGATTTAGGGGCATATTATCAAGAACGGCGCTAAAATTATCGCCGCTTTATCGGCAGGAAACTACCGCTAAAGCGGCGATAATGGGCTTGATAATATGGCCTTGTGAATTCAATAGAAGCCCATGTTCTGGGGTGAACATGGGCTTCTATTGGAATTCACAAGGCCATATTATCAAGCCCATTATCGCCGCTTGCGGCGATAATTTTAACGCTGTTTTTGATAATATGCCCCGATTTAATTCTTACGCGAAGGTGGTCTGCTTGGTACTGACCTTAATGTGTCATAGCTCACTGCTAACTATAGATTTACTCAGTTTTCTATATAGAAAAGAACAATATGTAATATTAGACAGTACATTTAAGGGCTGATTACGAGTTTGGCGCTCCATGGAACTGTCAAAACCGCAGTGAAAGTGCAGTGGCAGTCGGACCTCCAGAGAACCACCGCAAACGCCAAGGATTTGTGATTCCGGCCGGGGGCACGGCGGTCTGGGGCCACAATATGCTTGGTGGTGCCACTGCAGCACTGCCAAGCATATTATGAGTTTCCTCACTGCCCTCTTTTTCATGGAGGTGAGCCCGCCATTAAAATGGTGGTGGTGAGGAAACTTGCCTCTGTTCATGAGGTGCATGCAGGGGGGCACATGGTGTGCCCCCCCCCTGTCTTTCTGCACCCCTAGTTTAAGCACAGCCTGGACTTTAAAGTCCATACCGTGCTGCTACGCACTGTGGCTGTCACATGGTGCTACCTTTCTTAGGCTCCTCAATGAGCCTTTGAAAGGCAGTGCTGTGGGCCAGCCACCGCAGGACAACCCGCCCAGATTACAACATGTAATCGAGCGGATGGTGGAGTTTGGTGGTGTGGGAGCTCCCACACTGCCAAACTCAGAATCCGACCCTTAGTGTATGTGTGCTATTCCCTGTGGTGTGTTGAGAGATTCAGAGCCTTACCACATAAAGGGCCATAGCATGTAAAGTGAGCACTGGGAGTGATACATTTAGACTAAGGGGCTGATTATGAGTTTGGTGGTCTAACAGCCTACCTCCACAGCGGCTATCTCAAGAAGACCACCGCAGAGGTGGTCTCCGCATGGCGTACTACGATGTTCCCAATGGGCCGGTGGCAGTGTTTCTAACAGTGGTGTCTTTTTTTTCATATGTGTTGATGCAGGTGTATATTTTTTGACTGAATGATACCCATATGCATGACACATGAGCAAAAAATACCTACTCCCAGTACTTTCACATTGCTGGAGTCTGGACCATATGTGCCCAGTCCAGTCAATGGGTAAATAGTACAAAATGGACTTTCCTGGATTTCGGCGCCAGCAGGGTCGTTTTCGTCGGGGTCAAGATGCTGCTGGGAAGGGGACGCCTGGAGGAAGGTATCCATGCCGGTGACTGAAGGGAGGAAATAGGTGAATATGCACCCCAAATCCTTTGATTCTGCTGACTCAATGCAGGCGGTCCCACCGCCACGGTTGGCTCGTCGGAAACCCAAAAGCAATTCGGATGGCGGTAAACTTCTCTGTACCATCCTATCACAGCTGCCTTTCCCCGACCACCGTCGAGGTGATCTGCAAATGGCTGCTGGTGTTGGTGGTGCTACGGCAGTCTTTCGTTCAGCATACTGCCAAACTTGTAATACAGCGGGCAGACCGCATAGTCGATGGTGCTGAATCCGATGCCACTGCAACCGCGGTCCAAAAAACTGCCAAACTCATAATCAGGCCCTTAGTCTCAGCCACAATTTTGGGCTGAGAGGTGCCTTCAGTAGTTAGAGAGCTGGAGCACAGTTATTTAACCATCTTAGAAAGGAGTAAATGATTGCTTGTCACAGGAAATGTCAAGGCATGTGCAGCTTTTCTGCTGGAACAGTAGCTCCATGTGTTGACATACCTGAAATAAATAACAGAAAATAACATAATAAAATGTACAGAAAAACAGAACACAACAACACCACATCACATTACAATAATGCTACACAAAACACAGCAGCAAAACAACAGCAGAACACATCAACATCACAGCAAAATGCCACATATCACATATGTAAACATGTTCTTGTCACTCACTACCATGTCCTGTAGCGCTTTTTGATAATACATTGAGGTGTTTAGAGCAAGCACTACTTTGGACACAAATTAGCTCCAGCCAAAAAAAAATGATAATACATGATTGTAGACCATCAATTGTAGTATGAACTATACAGCATATACTGATGTGGTTAGGGAATGCATTAAAAAACAAACATTGACAAACCCAATAGATCTGACTTATGACTGCCTTGACACTTCCATCCATGCAGCTACTTATTCATCTTTTCATTCACTTATTCACTCATTATACACACATTCTGTCAACCAGCCTTGCATTTATGCATCTGTGTATCCACCCAATTGTTCAGTCTGGCAATAACCAACTCACCCATCCACAATATCACACACACAAACTCACTGGTCAATTAAGAGACACTTTTAGTTATCACCAATATTTATTGGCTTTACTACAAGTTTGTGAAGGGCATGCAAGACCTTCTACTACTGTTTAAGTGCTAGGATGTGAAACGTATGAGAGCTTTGCTAGTAGTCTGTGACTGCTAGTCTCTGCGCTTTGGGACAGTGGTTCTGTAGTTTGTGACTTTTAGTGAGGAGTGCGAGGTTGCTGTTGGTCGTGTGAGACTGCTACTCTGTAAGAGGTGAAAGAGCACTGTATTATGACTGTTTGCCTGTTATGGGTGTCAGAGTGGTGTCAGCAGAGTGAGACTGCTAGTGTGTAAGAGGTGGGAGAGGGTTGTCAATAGTGTTACTACAGCTCTGCAAGGTTGTCTGTATTGTATGACTACTAGTCAGTGAGGGGTGTAAGAACACTTTTGGTAGTTTGTGGTGGCTACTCGTTGAGTGTGGGAGTGCTAGTATGTCAGTTGTGTAAGAACACTAACAACACTATCAAACCCCTTATATAGTACCAGTCACATATTAGAATAAGTATTCCTAAACATCCTTATACCCTTTACTGATTAGTGGAATACTTTACAGACACTCGCCATACCCCTAACAGAGTAGCAAAGTAGCATTTGAGAGTGGTAGTGATGCTAGTGTTTTGGGTAATTTTGTTTTACAACATTAGGGCCTTAACCCCTTCCAGTTTCTGTTAATACCATGACTGATAGCACACTGTGTTCTTATTTAAAGATGGATGAGTCAAAACCTCAACTATCACTTCAAAGATTCCTCTTGCAGTTACTGCAAGCCTTAATGGTCTGCTTTTTATATTAAAATTTCCCAATGATTGAAGGGTATTAATGGCACAGAATGTCCATTTATTTCCTTTTAAGAAACATTGCACAGTGACTGCTGGCAGGCTCTTCACTCATCAATCCAATGCATGGAGCATGGATCCCTACATAATATTTTCTTACATTCCCAAGGACCAATCCTGCTCGTCTGAGACACTTTTAACTGCTGCACCTGGTTCACTGATGTAACCAGGTGCACCTGTAAACAAAGTCTCACACCTCCCTCCCCACTGGATCCTTTAGCTGCTCTCTCTGGCTAACAGTTGCAGTGCACTAACCCTGAAGTCATTTGAGCACTCTCATATGCGCACAGAAACATACACACACACACTCACGCATACAAGTGTTGCCAACCTTGTGGGTACTATGTGTGGATACCAGCCTTGTGGGGACTCTGCTTTCCCAATGTTTTTAAAATATTGTAAGAACAGAAATGTATTCAGAAAAATTCTTGTTTCAGGATGCAACTTCAAATTTGCATATATACCATTTTGTTATCGCATGTACAGAACCATCATTATGGGGGCTTGAACACGTGTCACTATCCTTGTGTGGACTTACTTCTATATCATCAGTTTTGATATAACAAATTAATGGGTAAATAACCTAAACGATATTTTATGGTGCACACATCATACAACAGTATTTTATATATGATGGACTCTGGAGACCTTAGGGACCCATGGCACTTTGAATATAATAATGTTTGTTTTCCCATAAAGAAGTGTCATAACACATATTCACATAAAGCCTGCATCCTATCAGCATTCTTGTGCTTAAAACTGTTTGGAGAAAAGGAACATAAGACATAGAGAAATGGCAGCACTGCCTCAGTATCACAAAGTGTGGCCAAGTGAGGTTCCATGCCCATAGACTAGGTCACATCTCCTTTGTTGGGACTGATTTTAGTAGTAGTGATATTATTATCTATATTGGGATAGTAATGATAGTGATGTTATTGTCTCAATATTGATGGTGTGCATTGATAGCTATTCCCCAACAAAGATGGCCTGTAATAGTGACATTAAGGTCTCCAGAGAGATGGTCATAATGGCAGTGGTGTGATTCCCTACAAAGATGATTTGTAGATGTGATATTAAGATTCCCCAGAGATGGTGTGTAATACTGATGATTAAGGGCCAGATGTACTAAGGTTTTTTGCGGGCGCAAATGGGTTTTAGACCTGTTTGCGCCCGCATAAAACCTATGGCACATGTACTAATCCTATTTTGTGAGTCTCAAATCAATTTGCTACTCGCAAAATAGGATTAGCGACTCGCTATTAGGAAGGGGCGTTACAAGGGCGTCCCTTCCCAATAGCGACTCCTTAAGCTATGTATGACTGTTTCGGGACCGCAATTGCGGTCGCAAAACAGTCGCAGTTTACCACCCTTCACAGAAGGGTGGTAAACCACTCGCAAACAGGAAGGGGTCCCTATGGGACCCCTTCCCCTTTGTGAGTGGCTCTCAAAATATTTTTTAAGGGCAGGCAGTGGTCCCAGGGATCAAGGAAAATGGGCTGCATTTTAAAAAATAATCTGCTTTATTTAAAAGCAGTCCCAGACATGGTGGTCTGCTGACCCAAGCAGGCCACCATCCCTGGGAGTGCCAGCCATTCCCAATGGGGTCGCAAATTTCGCTTGCCTCATTAATATGCATGAGGCATGCAATTTGCAACCCCATTTGGAATCGCAAACAGTGTCTCAGACACTGTTGTGCATCCCAATTAGCGAGTCGCAAATGCAACGCGATTTGCGAGTCGCAAATTGGTGAGTCGTACATCTGGCCCTTAGTCCCCACTGAGATGCTGTTAATTCTCCCAAAGGGATGGTATGCAACAGTCATGTTTTTTTTTTTTTTTAAATAATTTTTATTGATTTTCCGCAACAGAACATTATCAGCTTTTGTATTACAACACATTTCAATAGTGATAATTCAATAACAGTAGTTTGAATGGCTTGGGCGGGATGTCCGGGTAATTCCTGCCACCGACAAGGAAGGCCCATTGCGCACCCTGTAACATCAGACATGTACTTATTAGAGTGCCCTTTTTTACCACTTTGATACAAAATTTCTGTACATCATATGGTCCTTCTGTGAAACACAAAGCAATTCTGTCATGGATCCACATGCAGGCATCAACATAAAATAATACATATAAACAAAAACAAATCTATAGGTCGACCTCTACCTATGGGTACGGAACAGTGCGCACCCATCAGTGTATCGTTTCAGTGGGTATCGCATACGTGGATAGTACCGCGCCGTGCACCATCCAGCTTGGGTGTGTCAATGGAGGGGGGGCAACAGGAGGGGAGAGAGGGGAAAAGGAGGAGGGAGAAAAGGGAAGAGGGAGGGAGACACCGCCTATGAGGGGGGTCCATCTCGGCCAGCCTGATCTCAATCAGCGACAGGTAGTCCCCCCACTGAGTAAGGGGTCATCACAGGGGCACCAGCGCTCGTGAAATCTGTGATAACTGGTTTGTGTGCTCTGATACCAGTGCCCTCCGGAGATCCAGCAACCACGAATGCACGCTGGGGCCCGACTGGGCTTTCCATGTCATGGCTATTTTGTGCTTGGCTAGGCCCAGAGCTAGGTCTAGGAACTTATTCAGGGCTTTACGCGATGCAGAGCGCTTTGTAGCACCTAGTAGGAAATGAATGGGTTGTACCGAAACCTGGGTTCCGGCTGCTTCTGCAAGTACATTGGCTATTGCGCTCCAGTACCTTTATATGCTTATGCAGGTCCATACCATATGTGTGAATGTGGCCCCCGGGCCGTGGCATCTGGGGCACCTGTCAATAGATGTTGGGTACATGCGGGCTAATCTGTAGGGAGTGAGATATGTGTGGTGTAGGTAGTAAAATTTGGTGTATTGCAGCCTAGCATTGGTTGAGACCGTTTTTGGGTGACCAAGGCATTGCACCCAGTGTTTGTCCGTGATAGTGGTTGACAGCTCGGTTTCCCAGTACGCACGCAAGGCCATCAGCGCAGGAGTATCGTCCAGCCTGAAAGAAATATATATGGCCGTTACTGCGCGCCTGCCCCTTCCATGTGTCAGCAGTGTCTGCAAGAGATGTGATGTGGGTGGTTCTGCTCGATCGTTACCCCACGTTCGTAAAAAGTGGCGTGTGAGAAGGGCATGTAGGAGAAAGGAATCCTGTGGTATGCCATACGTGTCCACTAGCTCGTCGAACGTTTGCAATTTGGAGTCTGCGTACATGTCCCCCACGTATCCAACCCCCTCTCCCTCCAAGGGCCAAGCTCTGAGCGTCCGTGGCAAGTGAATGTGCCCGGAAGTACCTCCAATGGTAAGCTCGAGGCATACGGGGCAGTCTGGCCACTGGGAAGCACGTATCTGGACCAACTGTGTCTAGCCGCCATCATTAGCATGTTACCATGATGTTTCTGGGTCGGCGTGGTAGTTTCCGACAACCATTCCAGCACTGTTGGGCAATCCCAGGAAATGTTGTCAACTCCGTGAGATTACTCTTACCTAAATAAACAACAAAAGAGTGCATCCATAGTATCTTTTCTATACTATGGATGTATCTGGTCAATTTAGCCAGTTTCTGTAACATCCATCACACTGCTTGTAAGTAGTGCTTGGTTCTCCACGAATAAAGTTTGTTTACGGATGAACTAAGCACTTTTTAAACCACTTTTCACTTATTCACACTTGCATCACAAAAAACCCCGCTCCGCTGCAATCAGGCGTTGTAGCACACCAGGGAGGCACTCGGCCTCTCTGGTGGGAACCCAATGATGAAGCATGTCACCAACTAGGTTGGTGAGTGAGGGTTCTTTTAATACAAGAGTGAATTCTTTTGCTGTTTCTCTTTTCCTTTTGGCCGCACTCTTTTGTTGTTTATTTAATACTACCATTAGGGGGATCAAGAGTGACTCCTTACACTTCTCCCTCTCTCTCTTGTTGATTACATATTACTCTTACCTAGCCATCTCATTGGCCATATCAACTGTGCTACAGCGTAGTAACGCTCGTAATTCGGAGCGCCCAGACCGCCCTCCGACAATGGTAGATACAATTTATTTAAAGTCACCCTGGCCAAGCCACCCTGGCCCTAGAGTGACCCCAAATGAGGGAGATCAAAAGAGATTCCAGATCTTTAAAAAATTTCCGTGGTAGGCAATAGGGGAGTGTAGAAAAGAAATATCAGAGATGCGGAAGAACCAGCATCTTGGAGATCGCCACTCGACCCATAGGAGACAAGGGTAGGCTTAACCAGAACGGGAGAGTAGATCGGGCTCTGGTAATAGCACGTCCCAGATTAACATCTATGGTATCCACCCGAGTGGTAGACCTGTACCCCCACATATTTAAAGGTATCAAACGCCCATTCTAGCGCCGTTTGTGGTGGGGCCTGTTTCTGGGTCGATGACATAGGTACCATCGGGAACACCACCGACTTAGACCAATTAACTCGTAATCCTGAGACCAGTGCATGATCGTTCAACAGGTCCATTATCTGTTGGAGTATTTCGGTTCGGCCACGTAAATAAATCAAGGCGTCGTCTGCGTATAGCGACACTATATGCCATCAGCGGTCTGCGTGCAGGCCCCACTCCACCACCCGCTGTCTTAGTTTACACGCCAATGGCTCCATAGCCAAGGCAAAAAGTATCGGCGATAAGGGGCAGCCCTGACGCGGTCCCAGCGCTATCGTAAAAAGTGAGGAAAAAACTTGCCCGTCTTCACTCTGGCCTGTGGCCTGTGATATAGCAACGGGATCCATCTAAAACAATTAGGGCCGATACCAAATCCCAATAACACCGACAACAAGTAACTTCTCGATATCTAGGGAGGCTACCCAGGGTATCTCTGCCTCTTCACCTCTCGCCCACTCCAGCAATGTGAATAGACTTCTCAGGTTCAATCCAGTATTTCTCCCAGGTATAAAACCGTTTTGATCTTCATGGACCAGCAAGGGGATGGACACGAGTAACCTGTTCGCTAGTAACTTTCCGAGAATCTTATAATCTACGTTCAGCATGGACAGGGGACGATATGAGGCCATTAAAAGAGGGTCCCAGCCTGGATTCGGTAGTACCACCAGTGTCGCCTCCCTCAGAGTGGGCGGGAGTTCACCTTTCTCGAAGGCGTCGGCATACATGTCCGCCAACCGCGGCGCTAGTTGTTTAGAGTACATGGCATAGAATTCAGACGGCCAGCCATCTGTTCCCGGTGTCTTCCCGGTTGCTAATTGCCCGATTGCCTCCGCTATCTCAGCCACCGTGACGGGGCCTTCTAGTGCATCATAATGCGCTGGGATAATTTGCGGAAATTGAAGCCCATCAAGAAAATCTTGCGTGAGGGCAGGATCCCGGTGGGTGGGAGTTGTGTACAGTGTAGTATTATAGTCTAGGAAGGACCGATTAATTGCCTCCTGTGTATTCACAAGAGTGCCTTTGGGCGCGCGTATGGCGGTAATGGGGGGTTGAGAGGAGTCAGATTTCAGTAGCCATGCTAGCAGCTTGCCTGCTTTGTCTCCCTCTTTATGGCGTTGTGCTAGGTATGTCTTGTAATCCAGCGCGCAGAGGTCGTCCATCACACTCTTGTTCGCCAGGCGGGCTCGGGCCAGGGATGGGCCCACCTGAGGGTCATTGGGGATGAGCTGCTCACACCTCCGTATTTCCGTCTCATGGGTCTGGAGTGTATCCGTCAATGATTTACGAGCCCCATATGTGGTTTTAATAGCGTGTCCAAGAAGGACCGCCTTAAATGCTTCCCATTCTATACCTATGGACGAGGCAGTACCGGGGTTTGCCGAGAAGTATGAGTCAATGGAGTTCGAGAGAATGGCCCGGTATGATGAGTCAGCCAGCGCAGCGCATGGCAATCGCCAAGTCGATATCTCCGGTCTGTTCGCACCCCAGGACAGACTTAACACTAACGGGTTATGATCAGATAGTGTGCGCGGTAAATAATCCGCCTGTGAGACTTTGCATAGTGCACTATCCGAACAGTATATAATGTCTATCCTAGTATAAAGTGCGTGCAACGCTGAGTATTGCGAGTATGTGCATGTCAAAGGGTGTTTACTAAGCCATGCATCATGGACTTGCATGTTAGAGACCCTTTCTTGAATGTGTTGTGCCAGCTTGATGGATTGCACCCCCAGGAGAGGGGGGCAGGAGCGGTCCAGGTCACACACTCTGTTAAAGTCTCCTCCCCAATACATAGGGACCGTGAGATCCACGAGCAGGGATGGCGTAAGTGTCTGTAGAAATAAGGATTGCCCCGAGTTTGGGGCGTATAGGGATACTAGCGCCAGTGGTGATCCATTCAATTGGCCATCCATGACAACATATCGGCCCTGTGTGTCCACCTGGGCACGTGTGACCTGGAATGGGGTCCCCGGAGCCACCCATACCAACGCACCCCAAGCATAGCCCGAATACGTGGTGCCCAAGACCGTGCCTCTCCAGCGCTTACCAAGCGACGAAGTGTTTGTGTGGTAAGGTGCGTTTCCTACAATAATGCAAACGTAATCTTATGACTGCGCAGGTACTGGTATACTTTGTGTCGAAATGCAGTGACAGCCCACATTTTCTGCATCATCACAACAATAAAATAGATCGACATTTCAAACAAATGAGAGAAAAGAGTCCCCCAACATCCCACCCCATGCTGGCTTGCCAACGGGCAATTGGCCATTCGCACTAAAATGCAATTCAAACGTATATATATATAAAAAAATATATATGACACAATTCAAATAGAAATCAGAACGATGCTGTATCAGTTACTTATCGCTCGCTGAAGGGGACGTAGCACCGATGCGCCACCTCACATGTCTCGACCTGGTGGCTTGCGTAGGTGAACATTGTGTAAAGTCTAAACAGAGAGAGTCTCAATAATGTCCAGAATGTTCAACCCAAGGCGTCCGCAGTCTGTGGGGTGAGGGCCGGCTCACCCCCGACAGCGCCTCCTGCTGCGAGGCTGTGAGAGGTAGTGTTTGATCCATTGTTTCTTCAGAGTCCAAGTCCAATCTTTGGGAGGATATAGGACTGCCTATATGTTCCACCGTCTTAATGGCCTGAGCCCGTTCCTGCGCCAACTGGGCTTTCGTTGGTCGGCGAGTCCATTTTGCACCGCGGCCTCTATGGGGTGCAACCAGTTTCCAGGCCTGGCTGGGGTCTGTAGGTGCCGGTGGGGGTCCGTGTGCCAAGCCCTGCTGTTCTGTCCATGCCCACGCCTCCTCGGATGTGTTGCAGAACACTGTGTTCTCCTTATGGCGTATGGGAAGACGCGCCGGGTACTGGAGCGAGTACTGGATGTCATTGTCTCTCAGGCACTTCTTAACCTCCAAGTATGAGGAACGTCGGCGCTGCACCAGCAGAGTATAGTCCAGATAAATGTGGACCGTCGAGTTATCAACCTGCCATGGGCCCCGAGCCTGAGTGACATGCAGTATGTTGTCCCTGTCTCGGTAATTAAACAGTCTCACCACCACCGGTCTGGGGAGAGCGCCAGGGTGCGGTGGGCCTCCAGGAACCCTGTGTGCGCATTCTACAGAGAAGAATTTTGAGACCTTGCCTTGCAGGATGTCTTGGGAGAACCATTGTTCCAGGTAAAGTTCCATGTTGGGACCCTCCGTTCGCTCGGGGAGACCCACGATACGTATGTTGTTTTGGCGTGAGCCCCCCTCCTGGTCATCCATGCGCTCTCTCAGGTAGTCAACCTCCTGTTGGAGGGACTGTAATTGGGTGGTCGGCGCGTCCATTGTGGGGTGCAGTGTCGCCAGAGTAGATTCGGACTCCTCTACCCTGCCCTTCAATTTCTTGTGATCTTCCCGGAGATAACCCGTGTCAATGCTCAGGGAGTCGATCTTCATGCCGAGGGTGGTTTTTATATCTAGGATCGCCGCCAGCAACTCGTCGAATCTGTGCGAGTGAACGTGTCGCTCTATTGAGGTAGAGGGTTCCAATTGTTCCACGGTCTTCTCATGCGAAGGAAACGGTTCCACTTCCGGTGGTTGTGCCTGGGGTTTCACCGCTCTGGGTTTACCCATCGTGCCTCCGGTATTGGGCCAGGTGCAAGGGGCCGACTGCAGCCAAGGGATCAGCACAAGGGTCCGGGTTCTTATGCTAGTCCTCGCAGAACGGTCTCACTCCTGGCCGGTTAAGAAATGCTCCTCTGGTATGGCGGGCTTGTCGTGGAATGAACCTGAAGCCGCACCGCCCTATGAAGTGGGGAACATGTAGTCCAGTGCCCTATCACCACCAACCAGGGCCAAGTGAGGGTCTCATCGACACTACCAGCAATTCCGTGGAGGCGTAAGGCAGAGAGTCAATGCCGGCAGCGTGGATGGGGCAAAAGCAATGGCCATGTACCTCTATTATGGATCAAAGGTCAGGCCAGACCGTGTTGACAATCAAGTGAGGAATAGGGCTGAGGTAATGGAATCAAGCTCCCCGTGCCGCCCCGGTCACCACCACAGGGAGGGTCTCAACGTCTCTTCGATTCCCGGCTGGCTCTAAGCTGCCAAATCGTCGCAGACTCGGGACGTAGGGTTCAGTGGCGTATGCGGGACAAAAGTAGTGCACGACTACCTCTACTACATACCGGAGGTTAGACCAAGTCACTCTGCGGTGATTAGTGAGGAATGGGGCCGGGGGGACGGAGTCGAGTATTCTGCCTCCTCCGCAAGGGGGGGCTGCAGCGCCTCTTCGGTTATACGATGCCTCTGCCCCTTACCTCAGCGGCGGGGCCCAGGTGCCTGCCCAGGGTCACTGCGCACTAGTGGTTGACAGGTGGCCAGCGCAGTGTAGGGGCTCAGTAAGGGGTCGCAGCAATGTGTATGTGTGTCCCCGCCTCTCGCTCGAGCGCTGCCCCGATGGCTGCTCTACCCCACGAGTGGTCACGGGTGGCAGAGATCCCGCTTATCCAAGAAAATGTGGCAGGATCTGTAGACAGAGGAGCCAATGCGACCCGACCCACAACCTGCGCCTGCCTCCGTCGCATCAACACACACACCCTGATACCTCCATGTTCGCGGCACGCAGTGATGAGGCCTCCGACGTGCGTCCGGCAGGAGTGTCGCAGGCCAGGCCTCGCAGCTCTGCACACCAGCGGGGCCGTAGCTTGCTGTCCGGCGACCCGGTGCCCCAATCAGGTCCACAACAATAGCCTTCAGGTCCCCGATGGGTCAAGGGCCCAGCCGAGGGGGGTTGGCGCCACCACTGGGGAGAGGCAGGTCAGCGGAGCGCAGAGGTGCCTGCCGATAGCAGAGCAACGTGTCTCCGGCCTTCACACAGCTCTCCCGCCTCCTTCGCCGAACGGCAGCTTGTATGTGCACAGGAAACTGCCTGGGGGGCCTCCGGTGTCGGAACAAAGGAGTTGCCACAGACAGGCACAGCATTTTCAGGATATATACGGCAGGGTCGAAGCGGAGCTTAAGTCAGTGCGACCGCTCTTGCCGCCATCTTGGCCACGCCCCCACAACAGTCATGTTAAGGTCCCCACACAGATGGTGCAAAATGACAGTGGTGTTAAGCTTCCACAGTCATTTTAAGATACCACAGTGATGGTATGTTTGTACTGAGATTGTGTATAACAGTCATGTTAAGATTCCTATGGAGAAAGTGCAAAATGAGAGTGGTGTTAAGTCCCCAAAGAGATGCTGTATAATAATGTGCTAAGGCCCCCACAAATATCGCACATAATGATAATGGAGTGAAGTCCCCTCTGATATGGTGTGGAACAGTGTGTTAGGGACACTGCAGAGATGGTACAAAATAACACTGGTATTAGAGCCCCACAGAGATGGTGTGTGACAATTGTGTTAAGGTCCTCACTCAAAACGACTGTGGTGTTAGGTCCACACAGAGATGCCAATAACAGTCATTTTAGGGCCCACGTGAATATGTGCAAACTAAAGTGATGTTAAGTCCCATGAGATGATGTGTTACAGTCATGTTACGGTCCCCTATGTTTGTGGTGCATAAAGACTGTGGTGTTAAGTCCCCATAAAGATGTATTGCAATATTGTTATTGTCGCACAGAAATGATGCAAAATTACTGTGGTGTTAAGTCCTTATAAAGATGGAGTGTAACACTAATATTAAGTTGCCCATGCGGGTGCATCCGTGTTGGCGAGGGCAGGGTCTTGCTAGCAACTTCAAAGATATATATACATACATATATATATATATATTCTGGTCTATATGTATGTGTATATTTATATACGCACAGACAGACAGATAGATAGATAGATAAATAGATAGATAGGTAGATAGATCACACTCCCACATGTCACCAAGTTTAGAGAAGAACACTCCTGTGCAAAAATAATTCTGATACCACTCAGTTAGGAAAATCCAGTAAGTTTTAGTGCAGAAATGCCAAAATCCAGACAGCCAGAGCATTTAAATAAATGCAGGTAACAAAACTTACTCACCCGTGAACAAGGCGTGCTGACCCTGAAGCATGATGGGTATTTGGATTTGGATATGTCTGCACTAAAAGAAGCTAGATTCTCCTAACTGAGTGGTATCACAGTTATTTACGCAGTGGAGTGCGCATCTCTGAACGTGGTGGCGTTTGGAAGTCTGGTTTATGTGGAATGGGCTCCTCACCCAGATAAGCACCACTACCAAGTGGGTCCCAGCATCAAGGATCAGTGAGGTTGAAATTGATAGATATTTATAGATATGAAACCATAGGTTAAAGTAACGTTTTAGTTCAGTGAATTTGTCAGTGTGAACATTAACGTTCTGAGACAAAAAAAGAAACACATAAATTCACCAGTTCTGTTTAGCAGCACTACCATGCACTGATTACGACCTCACATATGAAATCACTCATGACATGTTCTATGACATCATTTATAACATCACTGATGACAACTCAAATGACATGATTGATGATATCCTGGATGACATAATCCAAGCTTTTATGTACACATTGCTCTATAAACTGGTATAGCTTTAGAGCGCTAAATATAGGCACAAAATAAGTAAGTATATTTGTGTACCACATTGACCCTATACCATACACTTCATGGGTAAAGTAGTTCACTTTAACATTCAACCACAGATATATGGAAAACTCTCATTAGCTACAGTGTTCAGTCTATAAACATCTGCTCAGAGTAAGCCAAGTAACTAAAAACACTGAATGTCTCTCTCAAAAACAATGCCCTAATATGCAGATTTTCTCTGTATCAAACCCCTGACTGTCACTGAACCTACATTAAGAAATGAAGTTGAAGCAGAGAAGTGAATACTGTAAACAGTATTCACTCTATGGAGAGAGTTTATTCTCTACCAGACTGTTTGCAGACAGTGAAACTCTCATGACAAATACACTACAGAGTAATAAAAGGTAGCTACTTAACACATTGTATACTCTTTGCAAAACTTGTCCAAAGATTGACTATTCACTTAAAATTATCCAATATCTGAAGGTGCTAAAGATCATGCTATGTGCATCTTTGAGACTGTGGTGAAAACGTTCAAGATATCCCATCTCCTGAAGCAAAACAACCTCAAGTACATAGGTTAGTATTTGGTGCAGAGAAACTTCTATGTTAAGTAGAAATTGTCATGCTGAGGCAACTCTGTCTACTAACTCTTGCTGCTTACAATATTTAGTATGAAGTATGTATAATGTTTGCTCTGCTGGTAACATTTTCTGCAGTACTAAAAAACTTGCATGGAACAAAATGAACACAAGTCAACAATCATCTGCACACAAAGATTTATAACATGTTCAATACCTCTACACACATATGATGCATTAGAACCAAATGTGTTTTGTAATACGTACAACTATTAGCTGGACACAGGCTGAACAAAATTAAGTAGAAAAGTAACATGGTAGTTAGCAGCCACTTTGTAAACTATAAAGCAAACTTACACACTCATTGGATGATGTCATCAGTGAAAATGGTGTCGCTCCTATTTAGACAAGGACAAAAAACAACTGAATAGTGCCTTAAATGAATATAAGGGAGAGGTCTGTAAGGCAAAGGCTAACTATTCTGCTAACACAATTCTAGAACCCTCAAACAGTGCATCATGCACACATTATCAAATCTGGAGTGAATAAAACAACCTTCACAAACCCTCTGCGATAATCTTTCTGAATTCTTTGAGAACAAAATCAAAAAAATTCTTCAGGACATTGGAAACACTCACCAAATGATAGATCTTGGCATCAAACCTGGCCAAGCAAATGTGAGAAATGAAACACCAATGACTGTCTTAGCAGTGATGGATACCTCCAATATAGCGGACATTCCAGCCAGTCATTTGAATAAGCTAAAATCTTTGGAACCAAATGACTGAGTACTGTTTTTGAGCAATAGTAAAGTCTACTACCTCTGGCTCACACCTAGATCCTCTACCGCACAGAGTGTTGAAAGATATGATGGATGAATTAATCTCCTCATTAATACAGATATATATAACCAATCACTGGAAATAGGCTCTGTCCCATTGGTCTGGAAAAAGGCTATAGCTACCCCCTATTGGAGAAGTCCTTTACAGACCATCTGGTCCTTAGAAACTATAGGTCAATATCGTTACTACTTTTTACTGTACAAATCTCAGAACTATTTGTGAGCAAAAAACTGTCCCTGCATCTGGAATACCAGAATCTCCTAGAAGAGGAGCAGTTTGGATTCAGAACAAGGCATGGAACTGAATCTGCTCTGCTTTTGGCCATTGATGAACTCCAGATGAGGGTGGATAGTGGTCAGTCAGTGGTTATGATATTACTCGACCTATCAGCCATGTTTGACATGGTTAATCACAAAACACTACTGGCAAGACTATCTATGAATGGAGTCAGTGATACAGCAGTGAATTGGATGTGGTCTTACCCGTCAGATCATTGCCAAGAGGTTTCCCTACCCCCTTACTGCACTGATTTTAAAACTGTCATACATGGGGTCCCTCACAGATCTGCACTAAGCCCAATTCATTTTAACAATTATATGAGGCCTGTAATAACACTTATCAAATCCCATAACATCAGGATTGTTAACTACGCCGATGACACACAATTGATTTTGTCTATTGAAAGCCTGATGATCTATACTCCTTCCACAACTGTATGAGCGACATTGTCAACTAGCTAGGCCAAAATGTATTAACCCCTTCCGTGGGTTGAACGGCCGGGAGCCGTCTGATACTACAGTGCTTCTGTCTGTCGGATGGCTCCCAGCCGTCCGCTCAAATGACACAGGAAATGCCATTGGTGTGGGCACCAGAGGGATTTTCTTGAGTCCAAAACAGCATCTGGAGCTGGGGAATAGCTTCCCCAGCTCCTGAGGCTGTTCTGGGGCTTTCAGTGAAATGACAATCAGTGCGCATGGTGCGTTGACGTCATTTCACTGACACCAAAATTGAAATTCACTTCCTATGTGCTTGTGGGGCTCTCTCAACCCCCCAAGCATGTAACAAGATGGGAGAGGTATCATTGGAAAGGGGAGAACCTCCCCTATCCAAAGGTACCCCTCCCTAGTGGATCCCTGCTTGGCGATTGCCGCAGGAGGGCGATCCCCAAGCAGGGATCCAATCACTAGGCACCAGGGAGCTTTTGCTCCCCCCCAATGTTTTGGGCAAAATTCTGTCTTTCTGCCTCCTTTGGGAGGCAGATGGGGGAAGTAGCCCTCAATCTGTCCCCCGGGGGGCAGAAAGCACACTAGGTACCAGGAATGTATTTTATGTGTGCATACAGGGGTGTAGGCTGCCCAAAAGGGGCATGCCAATGCCCCCAGCCCCAAACATAGAAGAGGGGTGGGGGTTGCCCACAATGGTCAAGACCATGCCCCTACCCAAATGTATTTGGAAAGAGTCTTTCTGTCCCCCGGGAGGAAGATGGGGGCAACAGCTCCCGATCTGCCCACCAGGGAGGCAAAAAGCACTCTAGGCACCAGGGAGTATTATTTATGTACATTTAGGGGTGGCCCAAAATGGATATGCCAATACCCACATGCCCCTAAAAAACTTGCCACAGTCTTTCTGCCCCTCTGGGAGGCAGATGGGGGCAATAGCCCCTGATCTGCCTCCCGGGGGGCCAGAAAGCCCACTAAGCACCAGGGATTATGTTTTTTTTTCATACATAGGGGTGGGGGCACTGGCATACCCATTTTGGGCAGCCCCGAACTCTACTAATTGGACAGTTTTTCTGCCCACTTGGAGGCAAATAGGGCAATAGCCCCCGATCTGTGCCTCCGGGGGGGGCAGAAAGACCACTAGACAGCCCAGGACTATTTGTTTTGTAGTTGAGGGGTGGGGGCTGACCAGAATGGGCCTGCCAATGCCCCCACTCCCTAAAACATTTACCACAGTCTTTCTTCCACCCCGGAGGCAGATGAGGCAATAGCCCCTTATCTGGCCCCCGTGGGGACGGAAAGCCCATTAGGAACCAGGGATTATTATTTTTTATATGTAGGGGCTGCCAAAAAGGGGCATGTCAGTGCCCCCAAACACAAATTGGACAGTCTTTCTGCCACCATTGTGGGACAGATGGGGGTTATTACCCACGATCTGCCCCACAGGGGGGCAGAAAGCCCTCTAGACACCAGGGTTATGTTTATGTGCATGTCAGAGAGTGGCCAAATAAACAAGGGTTGCTGCCCTTTTTTTTCTCGGGACACATTTTGACTCTTTCTGCACCCCTTGGGGGCAGATCAGCAATATCTTTAGGCTCATCTGACCCCCAAGGGGGGCTGAAAACCACTAGGTACCAAGGAAAGTTTCTGTGTGTTAGTGAACTGGAGTTCTGCTGATGGTCTGTGTGTACTGCCATTTTTCTGGCTGGGTGTGTAATGGCATTTTGCTGGTGGTGTGTCAGGACTTACACTTGGCTGGTCGTGTGTGTGCGGACTAGTGCTTGGTGGTGGTGTGTGTAGACTGGTGCTTGCTTGGCGGTGTGCATGGACTGGAACTTGGTTGGTGTGTGTGGACTGGTGCTTGGCTAACGGTGTGCATGAATGGTGCTTGGCAGGTTGTGTGTATGGATGGTGCTTGGCTGGAGTGTGAGTGGATAGCACTTGGCTGGCGTTGTGTGCAGCAGCAGCTCCTCAGCTATGGCGGAGGGGCGTTGCTCCCCCAAAAACGTCAGGAAAGGGAAAATTAAACAATGATAATCACTTCTTTTATTTTTCCTTTCTTGCCCAGTCTTGGGGAAAGGGCCAGGGTGGGTGACTGAGGGGAGGTGTAGATGCACTCCTTTCACTGCTCATGATGGTTTGACCAGCTATGTTAGGCCGGTCAAACCGTTGTGCAGTGAAAGCTCTCTCCAACTCAGCAATGCAGGTTGGAGAGAGCAGGCACAGACTAACTGTCAGTCCTGGAGAGCCAATTGAGAGTGATCAGGCCAATCCTGAAGCTGCTCTCATGCATGAGAGCAGCTTCAGGATTGGCCACATGGCATTCTGGGAGCCTGTGCCGCCTGGAGAAGAAAGGAGAAGAGTGCGACGCGGCCAGCTGCAAGTACGCTTTTTTTTCTACCCGTTATGTCTACGCCTCAACAACCCCTGCCAGCCCCACCCACCCCGCCGCTTGACCAGCAAACTGGCTGCGCCAGGGTGTGCGTGGACTGGTGATGTGGATTGTGTGGATCCCCCAGTGTTTTTTTTACCCAGAATACACTGCAAACCTCAAATTTAGCTAAAAGGTCATATATTTCTGACAGTTTTGTGTGGGAAAGATGTACTGATCACCATACCATTACAAATTTCCTAACACCCAGCGTTCCCCTCGGTCTATCAATCATAATTATACCTCACTTCTGTGGGTGCTCAAAGCAGAGTCAGCCTAAAAGCGTATAAAAAAACTGCCCTTTTGGAACCACGTTGGTTCCTACTCAATCTCTATGTGTTTTTGGCCCTTCCCTGTCGCAGGCACTTGGCCCACCCACACAAGTGAGGTATAATTTTTATCGGAAGACCAAGGGGAATGATAAGTGGTATGAAATTTGTGCCGTTGCTGTGATCACACAACTTCCTAACACACAAATGTGAGGAAAATGTGACTTTTTAGCTAAATTTGAGGATTGCGGGGGATTCTGGGTAAGAAAATGTAGGGATCAATGCAAGCCGGACATCTCACCTCCAGGTGACTCAGACATTTCTGGGTTTGGTAGGTTTCCATATATGACTGGCAAGCCCAGGACCAAAAACACAGGTGCCCAACTATCTAGCATAAAATAACCTGGTTTTGCAAAGGGGTCACCTGGGTTTTTGGTCCTGGGCTCGGCGGCCATCTAAGGAAACCTACCAAACCCAGACAGTTCTGAAAACTAGACACCCGGGGGAGTCCAGGGAGGTTTGGCTTGCATGGATCCCCCAAAGTTTTCCTACCCAGAATCTCCTGCAAATCTCAAATTTAGCTAAAAAAATAACCTCCCTGGATGCCCCTGGATGTCAAGTTTTCAGAAATGTCTGGGTTTGGTAGGTTTCCCTAGATGGCTGCTGAGCCCGGGACCAAAAACGCAGGGGACTCCATCACATAATTTTGAAGTCTCCACAGTACGCATGGGGCCATTTCCTGCTGCTGGCACTAGGCCTAACCATACAAGTGACGTATCATTTTTATCAGGAGACTTGATAGAATGCTGGGTGTGTGAAAGTTTGTGTCTCTCTGCAGATTCCAGAACTTTCCAAAACAGAAATGTGAGGAAAATGTGTTTTTTGGGACAAAGTTTGAGGTTTGCAAGGGATTCTGGGAAACAGAACTTGGTGAGAGCCACACAAGTCACACCATCCTGGATTTCCCTGGGTGTCTAGTTTTAAAAAATGTAAAGCTTTGCTAGGATTCCCTATGTTCAGGCTGTTCTATGGTCCAAAATGCACATCTAGGCACCTTGCAATAAAAGGGTCAGTTTTCAATGGAAAAATGTGATGTGTCCACGTTGCGTTTTGGGCCATTTCCTGTTGTGGGTACTAGGCCTACCCACACAAGTGCAGTACCATTTTTATCAGGAGACTCGGTAGAATGCTGGGTGGGTGAAAGTTTGTGGCTCCCTGCAGATTCCAGAACTTTCCATCACAGAAATGTGTGGAAAATTAGTTTTTTCCACAAGGTTTGAGGTTTGCAAGGGATTCTGGGTTACAGAACCTGGTGAAAGGCACACAAGTCACCCCATCCTGAATTCTCCTGGGTGTCTAGTTTTTAAAAATGTACAGGTTTGCTAGGGTTCCTTAGGTGCAGACTGAGCTAGGGTCTCAAATCCACAGCTAGGCACATTGCAAAAAGGGTCAGTTTTCTCTGGAAAACTGTAATGTGTCCATATTGCATTTTGGGCCGTTTCCTGTCACGGGCATTAGGCCTACCCACACAAGTGAGGTACCATTTTTATCGGAAGACTCAGAGAAATGCGGGGTGTGTGGAATTTTGTGGCTAGATTCCAGAACTTTTCATCATAGAAATGTGAGGAAAATGTTTTTTTTTTACAAAGTTTGAGGTTTGCAATTGATTCTGGGTAACAGAACTTGGTGAGAGACACACAAGTTACCCCAACCTGGATTCCTCTGGGTGTGTAGTTTTCAAAAATGTATAGGTTTGCTATGTTTCCCTAGGTGCAGGCTGAACTAGGGCCCAAAATCTATAGCTAGGCACATTGCAAAAAAAGTGCCAGTGTTCAGTGGAAAAATATGATGTTTTCAAGTTACGTTTAGGGACGTTTCCTGCTGTGGGTACTAGGCCTACCCACACAAGTGAGGCACCATTTTTATCGGGAGACGTGGGGAAATGCTGAGTGGGTGGAAGTTTGTTGCTTCATGCAGATTCCAGAATGCTCCATCACAGAAATGTGAGGAAAATGTTTTTTTTTAAGTTTGAGGTTTGAAAGGGATTCTGGGTAACAGAAGCTGGTGAGAGCCACGGAAGTCACCCCATCCTAAATTCCCCTATATTTCTAGTTTTCAATAATGTATAGGTTTTCTAGGTTTCCTTAGGTGCCGGAAGAGCTAGGGTCCAAAATCCACAGCCAGGCACATTGCAATAAAGGGTCAGTTTTCATTGGAAAAATGTGATGTGTCCACATTGTATTTTGGGCCATGTCCTGACGCAGGTACTAGGCCTACCCACACAAGGAAGGTACCACTTTTATCAGCAGACTTTGGGGAGTGCTGGGTGGGTGTATGTTTTTGGCTCCCCACAGATTACAGAACTTTTCATCACAGAAAGGTGAGGAAAATGTTTTTTTTTACAAAGTTTTAGGTTTGCAAGGGATTCTGGGTAACAGAACCTGGTAAGAGCCACAGAAGTCACCCCATTCTGGATTCCCCTGGATTTCTAGTTTTTCAGAAAAGGTATAGGTTTTCTAGGTTTCCTTAGGTGCCAGCAGAGCTAGGGCCCAAAATCCACAGCTAGGCACATTGCTAAAAAAGGGTCGGTTTTAATTGGAAAAATGTGATGTTTCCACATTGCATTTTGGGCCATTTCCTGTCACATGTACTAGGCCTACCCACACATGTGAGGTACCATTTTTATCAGGAGACTTTGGGGAATGATGGGTGGGTAGACATTTGTGGTTCCCCACAGAATACAGAACTTTCCATCACAGAAATGTGAGGAAAATGTGTTTTTTTTAGAATGTTTGCAGGGAATTATGGGTAACAGAACCTGGTGAGAGCCATAGAAGTCACCCCATCCTGGATTCCCCTGGAATTCTAGTTTGAAAAAATGTACAGGTTTTCTAGGTTTCCTTAGGTGCCGGCAGAGCTAGGGTCCAAAATTCATAGCTGGGCACATTGTGAAAAAAGGGTCAGTTTTCATCGGAAAAATTTGATGTGTCCATGTTGCGTTTTGGGCCGTTTCCTGTCATGGGCATTAGGCCTACCCACACAAGTGAGGTACCATTTTTATCGGTAGACTTGTAAAATGCTGGGTGGGTGGAAGTTTGTGGCTTCACGCAGATTCCAGAACTTTCCATCGCAAAAATGTGAGGAAAATGTTTTGTTTTTTTAACAAAGTTTAAGGTTTGCAAGGGATCCTGGGTAACGATACCTGGTGAGAGACACACAAGTCACCCCATCCTAGATTCCCCTCGATGTCTGGTTTAAAAAAATGTATAGGTTTACTAAGTTTTTGTAGGTGCCGGCTGAGCTAGGGTCAGAAATCCACAGCTAGGGTCAGTTTTCACTGGAAAAATGTGATGTGTCCACGTTGCAATTTGGGACATTTCCTGTCGCAGGCACTATGCCTACCCACACAAATGAGGTACCATTTGTATCTGGAGACTTAGGGGAACACAGAATAGTAGAACAAGTGTTATTACCCATTGACTTTCTTTGCAATTCTGCCTTTCAAATGTAAGACAATGGGTAAAAAGAAGTCATTTTGAAAAATGTCCTCTAATTCACATGCTAGTATGGGTACCAAAGATTTCAGAGATGTGCAAATAACCAATGCTTCTAAACTCTATATTTTGTTCCCATTTCAGAAATATATAGGTATCCTTGATAACTATTTTTCACTCTTTATATTTTACCAAATGAATGGCTATATACTCGGTACACAATGAAAAACCATTGAAAGACACAGCTCAGTTATTGGCTATGGGTACCTCGGATTCTTGGTGAACCTTAAAATCCTACATAACCCCACAATCATAGGAGCCCATCAGATGTAATGGTTTATCGATTTCAAAAATCTGCCAACCTTAGAAGAAGTTATAGGTGAAAACCTTGAAGGATTTACACAAATGACCCCTTGCTGAATTTAGAATTGTGTCTACTTTTCAGAATTGTATAGTTTTCCAGAATCCATTATTGCTTTTACACCCATTTCTACCACTAACTGTAAGGAGGTTGAAAGCACATAGAATAGGAAAAATAGGCTATGTCCCAGTAAAAATGCCAAACTTTTAAAAAAATGTGGTTTTCTGACAAAAGTCTACCCGTTCCTGAAAGCTGGGAAGATGGTAATTTTAGAACTGCAAACCCTTTGTTGATACCTTTTGCAGGGAAAAAAACAGACACTTTCTTCTGCAGCACTTTTTCCAATTTTTCTGAGAAAAACAAACATTAGCTGTATTTTAGCTAATTTCTCGGTCCCCTCCAGGGGACTCCTCAAACCCAGGGTACCTTTAGAATACTCAGGATGTTGGAAGAAATGGGCACAAATTTGGCATGGATACCGTATGTGGACAAAACGTTACAGGGGCCCAAGTGCGAACTATACCAAATAGCTTAAAAAAGGCTTAGCATGGGGGAAAGGCCTAGGAGCGAAGGGGTTAAAATATAATGGGGACAAAACTGAGTTTCTCTGCTGTTCAGCTAATTAAGCCCCCATGAAACTTCCTTCAAACTTTTGGCCACTGACAAATTATGACAAGCTAAGAAACTCTGAGATGGTTTGCAACCTGGGGGTTATATTTGACAATAGGCTATCCATGGAGGACCATGTAAAGAAAGTTGCTGCTGCCTGGTTTGCACTTCTGCAGTGTTTAAGGAAATTCCTGCCACTGCTGACCTCCCAAGCTAAAAGTTTGATTGTGGGAAGGGTGATACTAAGTAGACTTGACTATTTCAATGCTTTGCTATTAGGAATACCAGTTTTATGGCAAAATAGACTGTACAGAGTTCAAGCAGCAGCTGCCATACCGACATTAAATAGGCCAAGAAAATCATCTGCCTCTATTGCTATGAAGGAATTTCACTGGCTTCTGATGAAACAAAGGACAGTCTTTAAATCTCTTTGCATAGTTTTGAAAGCGCCTCAAGGTAAGGGCCCTCTGTTCCTGCAAAGAAGATTGAAAAGAAATGTTCCAAGAAGACATCTTCATTCAGCAACTGCAATTCTCATTTGCGTTGCAGAATTTCAGAAAACAAGATAAGGTGGGCAAGCTTTTATGGTCAGAGCAGTTCAGTTTTGGAATAAAATACCAGCTGCTTTAAGATCTGTGCTTCAGGAAAGCCATAAAAACCTGTCTCTTTCCCATGTAATTATTATGCACTGATCTGGCCAATTTGAATAGCAGTGCTCTTTGTCTAAATTGAGGTTCCCAGCACCAGGATACCTGTATGGTGATTGTGCGCTCTATAAATGTTGTAAATAAAATAAAATAAATAATGTCATCAATATCATTTTAGATGTCATGAGTGATGTCATAAATTATGTTATAAAACATGTCATGAGTGATGTAATATGTGAAGTTATAAGTAGTGCATGACAGGAGCTCAAGTTATAGTTAGTGCTGCTAACTAGAACTGATGAATTTCCGTGTTTTTATTTTAGTTCAAAACATTAATGTTCAGACTGACAAATTCACCTAACTATAAAATTAGTTTTACCTTAGTTTTTTCAGTGAATTGTTAATGTTTCTTTATTTAAAAAATAACAGATCCCTTTATCACATCTAACTATACTGTCACTTCAACCTTTGTTTTTTTTAACAAATTTGAAGGATTCTCTTAAAATAAAAACATATTTATAAATACATAGAAACTAACTACTCCATGGATGTCTGAGTTGAGAATGTTTATCTTAGTTTTTGTACCTCACATATTGAGAAATGTTCCCAGCATACTTTTCACAGTCTTTGTATCTATTTTTTTAATTAGCTTACTATTATATTTCAAAAAGACACTGATCAGTTTTAGCTATACTTTAAACTATGTGTTTTCACTATGTACATCCATTTTTAAGGTGTGTGCCTGCTCTCGCAGGAGGCAGGCTGGTGGCTCACGGGAGACTCGCTAAATCATAGAGTTATACATTTCATTCTAGTCTATTGTACAGTGTTCTTTTTCATATGGTGAGTTATTATTGAATGCCAATCTTTAATAATTGAGTCATTACAGTATGGCTAATGTATGAAATATTTTTTTGAAAAACTTACAGCTCTCGCAAGATGATCATAGGAGTTGGAAACAGAATCTCCTTAATAGACTACGAGAGGGCTGTACTTCCTGTCTGGCATTTGGAATCGGGTTCATAACAGTGTATTTTTGTAATTTTGAAGAAAATAAGACATAAGAAGTATTTTTAAGGTAGAAAAACTGTTGATGTATTGCTGCAGTTGAGATATAAAGAAAGTACTCTGTTATTACAATCTCGTGAGCCTCTCTCTTGAGACATCGGCGAGACGCCCGGAAGAGAACAGACATCCCAAGGAAAGGTTGCAATTGCTTCAAATGGATGTCTTTATTTAGAAAAGAAAAATTCCTTCCATGTTACTCCATTTGGATATTTGGTTTTGCTGTGATTAGACCTCTTTGGCTACCTCTGTGAAATTGGTGATTTTCTGTCACCAGAATGTCTTTCTCAGATTGAGATGAACAGCTTAGTGCTGTTTCTACAACTCAGTGACCGCAGTCACACAAGGTGTATTTGGTGGGGACATTTTTTTAAATGAGTCCAGGTGAAAAAAATGTATTTGTGGAAAAAGTCATATGAAAACTATGGAAAAAGGAGTTCAGTGGGGCAGCCAGAACAAACAATACAGCATAAGTACCACAGGGATGTGGCGACATTTGAGAACTATGTACCCTCAACGCCTTGCTTGTGATGAGTTAGCCCGGGCTGCAGAGCTTGATAACTCCACAGGGGCCTACACGTCTTTTGAACCTGCTGACACTGTGCCTACCCAGATACTTAACACTCAAGCAGATAACAACCATGCTTATTTAAATAAAGTGCTTTTTTGCTGCTTATGTAAGCAGATACTTTTTCTTCTGAGACAAGCACGGCTGCACAGCACAAGTTTGTCCAAGACCACAAATGCCCACCTGGGCAGTAGTTTTTTTTTCTTCTGTAGTTTTTTCTCCTCTTTGTTTTGAAGGATATGGTTTTTTTAACTCCCAGTTTCTTGTTTTTGTTTTATCCTTTTTTTAAAAACAAAATAGAATAAAAGTTAAAAATGTTACAAAACACAAAAAATATAGTTGTTCACAATTGTTAATTAAAGAAGCTCTGTTCAGAGCTACCCTAAACTTTTATGTATGTTGTTTGTACTGTTACCCTTTTTTTTCTTGATGACTCTCTCAGACCTTTGCGAGAGCAATGATGCTCTCATACATAGCATGGTTGCCTCTTGCGAGCACCTCACAAGAGCCAGGCGCACAGTCCTCTGAGTGCATTTCAAGGGGATAGTGTTTGCTCACGAGCATCTCACGAGAGCACACTTATATAATGGAATTTACATTTTAACTGAACATACCCTGTTGTAATATGTATAAATTATATGCACCAGATTTTCTGTGCCCCTCTTTTCTTTATACAATTCAGAGACACTCTTGTGGAATCATAAAATTACTTTAGGGGAAGAATTTACATTTTCCTTCATTGCAAAACGTATCCCTTATTATCCCCACTATTAGACTATGGGGGAGACTGGCCTCTCCACTGACACCTTGCATGAAGGTAAGCAGTGTGTGGTTTAGGGAGTAAAGAGATCTTCCTCTCCAATCACACCTTTCCCCAGGTCAGTAGTATGCATACTGGGGTGGGGAAGGTACTCATCTCACATGTAAGACCTCACTATTCCATAATAAGAATACCAAGTACTAGCCTCCCCACTGAGAGCTCTCCCGAAAGGAAATAACCATATATATTAACATGTGGGAATGGATGTCCTTGTCCACTCACAGCTTTCCCCAGCATGACAGACATATTCAGTAGTATGTAGGGAAACACAGTCTTCTGCACTAATACCTATCTCCAGGACAACATGGATGTGCTGTACGATGTAGTGAAGCAGTGGCCTCTGTGCTGGAACCTCTCTTTAGAACAACAGAGATATATAGCTTTGTCTGGGAAGGAAGTGACCTGTCTGTTAACACATATTACCAGGGAGGGAGGTGTCTGTAGTAGGGTTTGAGAAAAATGTATCTCTCTACTCATACTCCCTCTCATGCTGACACATATATATAGTAGGAAGTGGGGAGAAACTACCCTGTTTCCTGACACAAGTCTCTTGCATGATTACTGGCCTCTCTCCAGTGAACTGTCTCTTGGATGATGAATGTGCAAATTAGGGTGTAAAAGGTGGCTTATCTCTCTGGTCACAGTTCTCCCTAGAATGAAAGATGTACCAGTAAAGTATGGAGTTGAACATACCTATATGCTCAGACGTCTGTCTTGCATAACAACTATAAAGACTATGATATGAAAACACACTGACCTATCAGGTGAGACATCTCCCAGAGTAACATATATACAAAGTAGGGTGTGGGCTGAAACTGTTCTCTCTGCACATACCTCTCTTCATACTCATGAATGTCCATAGTACCATATAAAATGGAGTATGCTCTCTTGAGAGAGAACTGAGTCTTGGACAACAGGTGTCCATATTTGATTGTGGAGACATACTCACCTCTGTTTCAGATGCCTCCCAATGGCAACATCCATATGTAATAGTGTGTGCGCAGCAGCAGATAGCAGTGTGTATTAGAATATAAAGATGCACTGCCCTCTGTGCGAAGACCTCTCTCTTGTATCAGAGTTCCCTATACTACAGCATTCACAACAACTAATCTCTGTTGGAGCACCTCACTGTTGCAAGACAAAGTAACCATAGCTGCATAGCAAAATAATTAGGTTCTCCATTACTAAGTCTCTGTGGGATAAAAAAGGTGCATAGTGCCATTGATATGCATATAGGTGTAGTAGCATACCCATAGTTCCTCAACATGGAACTACCAGTTTTACTGAATATTGCAATACTATAATAAACTTGAAAATTATTAAGGAAAGTAGTCCAAATAAACATATTTTGTATCACAGCAAAACAATTTAACAACAATACAATACTATAACAACTAGAAGTAGTAGTAGTAACTTTATTTGATCAATTGATGATCATTCACATAAAAAATATACACAACTAACTTCCAATAAAATATATTACAGAATAATATGAGATAGACATCATAAAAACATCATAATTATAAAAATAAGCATAGTATAAAAACATATCATACTTATCACAAGTATCTTGTTAAAGTAAACTCTAGCCATTTAGTAGTGTCAGATATAAACACCTGTAGAGCTTTTGTTGGTTGTGTAAATGACAAGAGTTGGATTGCCGGGTTTATCCACCTTTTTCTGGTGTGTGCATAACAAGGGCAAACAAACATGAAGTGATCTACGGATTCAGGGCTAAGGCTACACACAGGGCACAATGGGGTTACAGTAGAATGCTTCCATTTGCTTTTGCTGAGATTCAGAGGCAAAATCCCAAACCTAATTAGTAAATAAAGTGCACTTGCGTGTGGAGGTTCAATTTAATCAATAAAAATGTCAAACAAGACAGAAGTTTTAAAATATAAACACCTATCAGTTAAAGTCCCAGGTGCTACAGCATTAAAAGAGACCTGAATATGATTCTAAAATCTTGCTTTTAAAAGGGGTTACACTTCTTTCAACATGGATTTGGGATCCTCCTACAAATCCCCCAACCCTAGTTTAACCAACCACTGCCTGACCTCCCTGAACCACGCTACTTGCCCAGCTGCTTTATCAAGGATTTGTACTTCAGCTACTGCTTCTGTAACTGAAATCTGAGTTTTGCTGGTCCATAATCTAACCCAGAACACTAAAATCTTCAGTGCAGCAATATGTATAATGCTCTTTAACCTAAGGTCTAACCGAACTAGCACCAGTAGAGTATTTATTGGAAGATTTAATAGCGATCTTATAAATTTGATTCCACCAGCTCTAGGCCCCTCGTCTGCTCCATACCCGACAACTCTGCGCCATAGAGAACAGTGCCCAACCCTATAGCCCGATAAATTTCAAATACAGGAGAAATGGAGCAGAAGACACATTGCTTGAGTTTCTTAACAACTGTGGTATCTACATGCTGAAGTGCAAGATTTCTCTTTTGTATCTGGGCAGACCATGTCAGATTACTAGTTAATCTAACCCGCAGATAATCGAAGGCCTTGACCTGCTCTAAGATATTTGAACCCAGCCTCAGCTTCCTTTTGAAATATCTATGAGGGTTAAAAGCCATACATTTAGTATTTGAGCAATTAACCTCAAGGCCAAAATTGTTGCAGTCTGTTGCAAACATATTTAAAACAGTCTGCATACCCATAGGATTTTTTTATATTAGCAGCGTATCATCAGCAAGGGGAGAGAGAAGATTAATTTGGGAGGATCACCCCCACAATTGAATAATGCATTGATTAACCCATTTATATATAAAGTAAACAGGGTTGGGTCCAAAACACAGCCTTGGCGGACTCCTTTCGAAACACTTATATTACTAGTATGGTCACCAGCTTTGCTCCACCTGACTTGTGCATAGTTATCTTGGTGTAGACGCACTATAAGTTGTAGCAAACCACTGGGAAACCCGAGATCCCTCAGAGCGACCCATAGTTTAGTTCGATTGATGGAGTCAAAGGCGGATTTAAGATCCACAAACACAACATACAAAAGTGTCCCTCCCTGAGGTCCTTCCATATCAGTAATAGGAATCGGTTCATCTGATGCAGAGTGCTTGTGGCTGCCCTAAAACATGCTTGCAGATGAGACAATGTGGTATTTTCCTCAATTCAGGTGTGTAGATGAGTCAAAATCAATTTACAAAAAACATTCTGTGCTGTATCTATAAGGCTAATTGGCCTATAGTTGCAAAGATCCCCTTTGTCTCCTTTCTTGAATATTGGGATAATTTCAGACCCCTTCCAAATCCCTGGGAAGTCCCCCCCACAAGCAATAGCATTAAAGACTAAATGGAATATAAAACCGTATATGTTAGGCTCTATCTAACCCTGGTGCTTTGCCTTTTTCCAAGCTACCAATTGGTTCCACAGTCTATTCCTGGGTGAAACTAATGAATTCCCCTACCTCTGTCTCAATTTAAGAACGTAGCCCATCCTTGGTGGTCTCATTGTCAGCTCCCTTCCTTCCCCTGAGTATAATTTCAGGAAATACTCTTCCCAGACATGTGGTTGGATAAAAAAGTCCTCTTCCTTAGCCGTGTGTACTGCTCCTTTAATGAGTAAATGCCATAATAACTGGCCATCTTTCATTCTGGAGGCCTCAAGTAGGGTATGCTAATTCTCTTCCTCCCAACTTTTCTTTGCCTCTGACTGCATTTTACTAAAACCCCTTCTTCTCTCTGCTATAACACTGTGGTTTCCATTGTTCACAGCAGTGATTAATGCTGTACTGGCTTGTTTACATTTCCCATTATACCGGGGTGTGTCTTGCCGCCTAACTGAGACAGCTTGACACTATCTACAGAAGTAACTCTTAATGGCCATGAAAAGGTGGGAGAAACTAATCATCGTTCTTAAATCATTACAAGCAGAATCTCCTAAAGTAATGAGAGTTTGGGCTACCTCTTTATAAATACTGGCTAGAGACTTCTCATCTGAAACTACTAAGGGCCATTTAATCCTCCTGTTAATATTTGTACTAACTATGGACAAAGCCACAGTACCAGTGTAGTTTGTCAAATAAGAAGTATCAACTAACCCCATAACCAGTGCATTATGGTCACTATCGTGGCTGGCTATAACAGCCATCATACACTTTAGGCCACAGATCTAGATTGACGATTATATAATCGGTCCTACTTCGTGTATTCGTACTTTTAAAGGTAAAAGTTGTGTCTGGATCAGAAGTTGCCCACCAGTTGCAAGCACGGACACCATGGGTTAAAGTGAAGGACAATACTTGTTGGCCAGCCTTGGTGCATCTCTTAAGTTTAAGGGGCATTACTTTATGCCTCTTGCTAGCTCTTCCTCTTGGACAAGATCCTGTACAAAGTTCACTGGTTCATATGTAACATTAAGTTCTCCCGCAACAATGAGGTAGTGCCCCCTTTCTGAATACTCAAGGAAATTGGTCAAAGTTGATATTGTGGCAGACTCCTTATTCTGGTTACTAAAGCTGTCATCTGATTTAATGTTTAGCCTGCAGAATTTATAGGCCAAACTTGTCTTGACCCAGATGAGTAACCCACCAGTGGGTCATACTGCAGGCAATGGTCTAGCTTGGACACTAGAATTAGTGACCCCACCCTGTGGATTGGTTCAGTCACCCAGATTTCCTGAAACAGGCATATATGACACCCATCCACTAACTTGCCCCAATTAGAGTCATACAATTTAGACCTTAGCCCTGCAACATTCCACTTGATCTCTTTATGTTGTTGTTCAGCACTTGTGATCTCCTGGATTGGAGGGCCCTTTGATATCTTATCTCCTCCTGAATTTAAATCTGGCTCATACTGTGCTTGATACCGGAATGTGCTTAATTGCGAACTGATTAGAGTGTTATCTCTAAATGAACTATCCCCCTTCAGTGAACACCTTATTAGTTCTACAGAAGGCATCTTCTCACATTCAGCATTACCCATCTGGAGTCAATCTAAACTATCAAGAACAGAGAGTGACTGAAACCTATTACAGGTTGGTATTGCATAGGACTCTTGGCTTCAATGGGTATTCTGAATGTGAAGGCCACTAATAGATGTGATTGTGGGAGTATGCATACAATGTCTATAAAAGTAACTCAAGGGTATAATGCTAGTCCCCGGGCCCTACCAACGTAAATTATCACCACAATTATGCAGTTTTTCAGCAAGGTCTGGAAATCTACAATTGACCACACTGCAATCACCATGTATATGTTTACAAGAACCCAGCCCACTCTTCTAAAAAATAAAATATATTGGAAACTAGAGTTTGTGAAATCAGTGTTGCCTTTATTTTTCAATTGACCCGTTGACTCATATCTGTTGTCAGATAAGTGAGGGAACATAAGTTAAAATTGCCACATAGGGGCAATCCTCAGGGGGGGAGATTCCACCTCACCTGATCGGGGATGATGTGTATTTCACCGTCTACTTGAGTGCGTTGACCTGTATTTGTTTTTTTGCTATTCCTTTGTTGGACCCAATCTTCCATACCCCTGGCTCCCTTTCTGTTACATTCTCCTACTCTTCAGGGCATATTTAGAAGGACGTGGCGGAGGAGGATGTTAGCCTCCTTGGCTAAACACCGAGCTCCGCCACCTTTGGAATGCAGGGCTGCACCATATTTACAAGAATACGGTGCAGCCTTGTGTTTCCCCTATGTTGGCGCTAAATTAGCTGCCTAGCGCCAAAGCAAGGCACCCTTGCACCATAGTCCACGGGTGACTCAGTTAAAGGGAATGATTGTTTATGTGCAGGAAGGTGTCCCTTCCTGCACATAAACAATCTGAAATGGCATTTTGAAACTTTTATGTGTGCTGCTTTTAATGCAGCACACATAAACAATCAATTGTCTTTTGCTGTTTCTATGTGTGCTGTACAATGCAGCACACTTGGAAACAGCAAAAACGAGGAGAAATTAAACATTTCTCCTTGTTGCACCAGGGGAAAGAACAGGTGTTCCATGGTCTTCATTTTGGCGCTGCCCCATATTTACACCACCCTTTTATATATGGGGCAGCGTCAAAATCAATGGGTGTTTGCAGTGGAACGCCCACCACAACACCCATTGCCCGCCCCTATAGTATAGCGTGAAAGGGTACCTTAGTCACAAGGCGGCGTTAAGCCACGCTGCCTTGTGAATAAGGAGAAGCCCCTATCGTCACCACAACATTGAGAAAAGTGATGTTGTGGTGGCGATAGAGGCTTGTACCTATGCCCCTAAGTGTTCTGCCTTTCGTCAAACCTCCATCCTGATCCACTCCCACCCCAGTACTGTAACCTCTTTTACAGGCGATATGGAGGAGGAGGATAGGCTAAGCAGCAATGCAAGACTGATTTTGAGTCTGATGTTCACCTTCAGTTATACTATAATTCTGTAGTACAGGCCTCTCTAGGCCATCTAGCACTCTAATACTATCTATTGATTTCTGAAGAGCTAACACAGAGTCCTCCAATTTGCCAAGTCTATCTAATAAGGGTGAGAGGCTGGTGATCAATACAGACTTAAATTTACTTCTGATAATATCCAAGCCCAAGTTTAACCATAACGGAGCATCAGAAGTAGAAGTCAAAGGATACATTAGACATTTCCCTCGCACTTTGTTGTGCATCTAAGGTCTTTTTTGATCTAGTACTTGGCACTTGGTTTGGGGCCATATGTTTGTTTTTCTTCTTCCTTTTCATTGGAGGCCCAACTACAGTTGATGTGGGTGGATGAGGTGAGGTTGTAAAATTAACGGGTCCCTGAGGTCAGTCTCAACCCTTTGAGTAATTTTGTTTTGAACAGTTACAGGGTCATTGCAGGAATCAGAGTCTACGAGAGATAAGCTGTTGCCACCCGTATCCATCGTTAAGTGATGTTCTGCCAGTGTAATTTCACTTTTGAGAACACTTGTGGCGTGCACCAGAAAAGAATCAAGGGTAGTGCCTTGAGATCTCTTAGGGGAGCCTTCCTTATTCCCCATGTTTTTCCTTTTTACCATTTTTGAAACAATGAGTTGTCAAAGTCCAACAAAAGTAAACCAAACCTACTTCCTTTATGAAGAACTGAAGCCAAGGGGGGTTTCCCAGACCATCCTTGTCCAACTGAGATGAGTGATGCCTCTAAATGATTTATGGGGCTCCGGCTCCTCACTTCACCGCTGAGGCCTCCGGGCCGGAAATGGTAGGAATGCCGGGGGATGTAGTTTCTGTCGCCCCATCTGGCACCCAGGGTCCGCGAGGGTCTATAACAACTATATTAACAAACTATATGAGCAACGATAACACAAAGAAAACAAACAATTTTAAAACACATAACATTGTTTCTAACACTCATAAGCAGCTGCTATACACACACCCCTTTCTGCTTTCTTTGCCTACTGGATTTTGATTTTGGTAGCATTTCTTTTCCAGTCTTTTAGCCACCTTAGCTTGCCAAAGAATCTTCAATTTCCTGTTATGTGATGGCAGGCTGGGCGACAAAGCAGCATATCTATAAATTAAAGTTCACAAAGCCTAGCTCATGCAGAGTTAGCTTGTGCTGCTGAACTACTCAACTGTACAGGCGCCTCTACATCCTTCCAACCTAAATACACTGTGCCTGAAGAGGTAGTTAGTGCTAAACAGCACAATAATCCTGCTTGTCTAAATAAGGCTTTTCTTTGTTGCTCCGGTAAGGAGATAATTATTTCCTCAGAGACAAGGTTCAATTTTCTTCCTAAGAAAAGACAAAATAACCAAAAAGATAATAGTTACATATTGGTCAATAATTGATAGCAGTGCTACATCAGTATACTTTTTTTTTCCCCTGAGGTTTTATATAGCGCAAACTTGACCCGAAAGTATCAGATATCAGAGCGCTTTACATGAGCAACAGTTGCGTTACAAACAGACACATTCATTTTTGTTAGGCACGGGGAGATTAAGTGATTTGCTCAGAATCACAGGATGTTGAGCATCGTTGCCGAGACTTGAACCCGGTTCCCCGAGATTTGAGGTCAACCACCCTAGCCCTTAGGCCACATCCTCTCCCTACTTTCTAATCCTTTCTAAATTTTTCACCCACAATCACATATTTACATCCAATGCACCAATAACTTGTTATTTTTTCCTGAAATATTCCACACCTTCACACTTTTTTTTCACAAATAACATGCCATCAAACCTCATTTTATAAAACATTTCTAAGAGCTAAAGTAAATGGACAATCAGACTCATAAGAACAGTAAAGCTTGCATTATTACCTTCTTTGATTTATATTTTCAGAAACACTGCTGCCTTTATTTACAAGTACGCACAGTTTGTGCACTTCATTTTTTGACACGATCTGCAAACTTTGCTTACATTTCTCTACATTTTAATCTGTACCTCTCAAAAGCTGTTTTGATACATCTACACTTATCCAAACAACTTTTAACTCTGTAAGCATAGTGTAGAATAAGTTTGCCAACATCAGTACACTTCACAATAAAGTTTATGAAATATATTAAAAACCTGAAATTGGACTTCTTTTTTAAATGCAAATACAAATGACTACACTAGTCTCTTTTAACTCTAAATAAATTAACTTCTGCTGAACACAACTCAAAGAGACTTCCTTCTCCTCCAAAGCACCATGGATCAAATGAGATATCTCTAGTTCGGCACCCAATCACAACACAGCATTTCTTCAACCACGAAATAAGAATGGTAACTGTTGGTTGAGCCTTGGCCTTTTTCCTACTTATCCCCAAAAGATCTCGCAAGACTCCTTTGGGATCATAAAATACCTTGTAGCAGGACGAGTAATGTTTGCATGATGCTTGCTAGATCGAATGAACCCCCATCAAAAATAACCATCTACTCATCACTGTACTTACGTCTTACACACCTTCTCTCATAAACAAACACCACAATCTCCATTCCTACTGATGAAGTGCATTGATAATTCACCTACTCCTTTTTACTATTTGCGATCCTGTTAAAGTCCAACAAGATCATAAAAACTAGTTAAAAACAATATATATTTATTTTCTTCACAAGAGTTATATCCTTCTCTCTAAACTTAGGGGGGGCAGGTCGCCTTTCAGCTGCCCCCTTATATAGCTTTTTTAAATTCTATTTCCAAAAGACCTTCAATTTTCCACAGTAAAAAGTAATGGTAGCCATTTCATTTCTAATATTCCAACAGCCAGCCAATCTGAGTGCTTGCTCTTGTGGGACACAGGGGAGCCTCTCGTTACCATGCGCTCACGCGAAAAATGGGACTCTCGACCAATCACAGGTCTCCATTTTTTAATTTCCACTCTTGCAGGAGGCTCGCCGAAATCTCAAAAGTCCAACTGTCCAACTATACAATTATATTTAACCCTGAATTTCTCTAAAGCTACTGAACAGATTTACACCAAATCACAATAAAAAAAAGCACAATCTGAGGGCCAAGATCTAGCTTCCTGAGGAATTTTCTGTAATTCTTTTCAGTAGTTTTTGCTGTAACCATGTCTAAAGAAGTCTATGGAAAAAGCATGGGGATTTTATATTTTGCGACTCCCTTTTTTCTCAGCCCCAGCTTCATGGGTAACCCCAAAACTTTCCTGGAAAGGAGATGAGGTGAATGAACCTGGTTTTTGGAAAGTTTTGTGAAGATTCTGCAAATGGAGGCCAAAGTCATTAGCAAACCAAAAAATGTTCTTCTTATGGAAAAGTAGACCTAACTACAAACACCTAGTGGTGACCGCCACTAGGTAACACATATAAATATATTACGCTCACCTAATTCACAAAATTCGGGACCCTCCCCAAATGTCATTACGCTATGTAGCATATTTATTTGCCGGCCGTGGCAACATTTTACTATGAACGCATGGGAATAATGCGAATGACCAGAATGCAAGCGTCAGTTGCTTGCTGCACTTGTATTTCTAATGCTCTACTTTTACAGTAAAAGGAGTACTTTCATCAAAAATTGACACAAGGTGCATGTGATGCTACAAATAGTGCTAAATGACAGATTTGCATTCTGTGTAGTTATGCATAGTATTTCACCATTTTCCTGAAATCTTGCGTAATTACATGAAAGCATTTTACGCAAGTTTGGCACGCCCCTAATATACATAATTATAGATGGGTAGCTATTACAGAGATGTTTTCCAATGAGAGGTTCTGAGTGACATCGACAAGCTCGAGTTGTCTATGATGTCACTCGGAAGCCCAAGTTGAAAAACATCCTCATAAATCACTTTTTACTCAAATGTAATTTTATGTTATGCATGGCCTCCAAAATGTTCTGCCCCTGCTCTCAACTGCTACGTAGGGGCAGAGCAGAAGAGGGGGAACCATACATAACATGGTCTCTTCTACCTGACCTTATACCAGGGATTCTGCTGATAAGAACCCTGGCTGGCTCACAGTGCCTCACCTGAACTCTAAGCTTCCCAGATTAGCAGGTGATTTTGGCAACCTAGAACATGGCCGTCTAGTCCCCAAGGGAACCATGGAAACAGATCATCAACCTTTCGTTTCTCACTCATACATGCCCTTAGTAAACGAAGGGGAGACCGAATGAAAGGTTACAATGTATATTTTGAAACTATCATAGTCTATTATGAAGCATATGTCCTGCGATAAGTACACAAAGACAATTAAGCAACATAATCAGCATTACTAGCAGGCTGTATACAATAAACAACCCTACCATGGCAAATTATCTATCTGTCTATGCCTATTCTCACTGTGTAAGCAAAGGGATAAATTGGCAATCCCTGGGATTAGCAACAGACCCCATACCTGATGTGATTGTTAGGTGGTTCGCATCATGAGTGTAAACTCAGTTTATGCAAGGCTGCATGTCAGGCTCTGCGTGTGTTCATTCCAGGACAGGTCCCTCTGACAGAATTCTTCTCTCTGCCCCTAACGGGACAAGAAACACTTTATATGATAAAACTACTGTGTTGTAAATCTGCAGCTGTGCTGCTGTGTTATGTCTAAAATGTTAGGAGCTGTTGGTGACCGAGCAAAAGAAAACAGTATGAACAAGAAATTACCTGCACCCACTTTTTTTTATAATTGCCACCTTTGATACATCAGGATTGAGGCAGTTTAATTCAATATGGATTTCAAAAAAGTTCGGTTATCTTTCAACCAGTTTTCTAATCCAATGTTGGGTAGAGCGCAATCAAATATACGGAGTCACTTTTGTAGGTTATGTAATCCTTTATTCTTTACAAAATTGATCCTCCAGAAGTAGCCAACGCGTTTCATCCCGTCTTGGGACTTCTTCAGAGCTCAGTTGTAATTTACTACTTTCATCTTTCACACATATATTTCATAGGGTCCAATAGAGGGTGATGCTCCGTATGCTGCAAATGTTAATCACCGGTCCTAATTTGCTGTCAAGTTCTTCAAAGATGAATTCTGGCCCATGTCGGCCACCACACCAAGTAAGTAAGTTAGTTGATGTGCATGATAAGTCTGCAAACACAGTCCCCTCGTTCGGGATCAAACCTGTCTCTGCGACGGGTAGGTGCAGACACACGGTCCACACGCCAAAACTACAGCACGCTTTAACGCGGCTTCTCCCCACCACCTGATGTTGCTACATTTTTGCATTACTTAGGTTTGACACAGAACAACATACACACACAGTAGGTAGCACCCAGGGACATCAATCTTAGTGTGGGTTAGTTTGTCCACTACACATGTTTTTTTCGCCCTGATGAAGTGCCACGGATCCTTATGACCAGTTTAGGCGTGAAACATGTCGACTTTCCTTTTTATGAAGGAGTGACCAGAATCAGGTCCCTCCCCTGAGACCACAGGAGATTCCTCCTACACAGTCTCATCATCCAGACTACCAGGGTTCCTTTGAAACTCCAAGGTAGCATCCACCTGCCAATAGGTTTTTATCCCTGGAAGGGCGCCCCCCCATTAAAGTATAGTGCAGGATCTCCTTTACACATTATAATCCTTTATCTCATACCCCACCACTTCACGGACCACCTCACCCGCATTCATCATACAGCATCCTCTTAAAAGATCTCCGCCAAAGTGACCCTTCGGGGACCTGTAGGGCATTGCAGCGCCAGCCCGATGAGGAGCACTGCCCTATGATGAAGCATGACATCCTCTAGGGGATGTGTGAGGGCACTATGAACAGTCCATCTGACTGTCTCTATCTAGTACTCTGACCCAGGCACTCTCCACCCTTTGTGAGATTGCACCTTCCTCTCTATCCTTCATAGGAACATTAGCCCCTTGTTGAAACTTTTGAACGCTGTTTGTTGACATACAGGAGCCACAGGTGCAATAAGAGAACTGGTAGATTTCACGAGGGATTGATCAGAATAAATGGCATCATCTGCAGTAGACGCAGTAGTAAGTGCAGTACTCACTTCCGACATATGGCTAGTACTTTTAACGGTAGTAGGAATAAACTAAAGTTCCTTCACTGCCCCCCAGCTAGGGAGAAACAGCTTTCATATTCTTAACAAGCTGTAGAGGAATTTCGTGCATGGTAGTGAGAGGAGTTAGGGAACTACAAATGACTCTACGTGGCCTACTGTTTAGAATTGGTCACACAATGTAACTTGATGTGATCAAAGGATACGAAACGATTGTCTTTAAGACCAGCAAGTGGTGGCAATATTACAGGTCTTGTACCTTGAATTCCAAGGACTGGTACCAGTGCGTGGTATGATGGGCCAAATTCCTTCTTCACCGCAACCTTTTCTCGTACAAGACCCTCAATTTGTAGAATCCAGCCGGAAGTAGCCACAGGAGCAATAAGAGAATTGGTACTTTTCATGAGGAATGGATCAGTATAAATGGCATCATCTGCAGTAGACGCTGTAGTAAGTGCAATACTCACTTCGTATGGCTGGCAATTGTAGCTGGAGTAGGAAATAAATGAAGTTCAGTGACACCCCCCCAGTTAGGGAGAAACAGCTTTAATGTTGTCACAAGCCGTATATGAATTTTCTCCATGGTAGCAAGAGGAGTTAGGGAACTACCAATAACTCCTCATGGCCTACTGTTTAGAATTGCCCACACGATGTAACTTGATGTGATCAATGGAGAGAAAATGATTGTCTTTCAAACCAGCAAGTGGTGGCACTATTACAGGTCTTGTAACTTAAATGCCAAGGACTGGCTCCGGTGCGTGGTATGATGGGAAACATTCCTTCTTCATTGCAACCATTTCGCCGATGAAATACCCAATTTGTGGAATCCAGCCGGTAGGTGCTGGCTGCTCCTTGATTTCAGTAGAGACAGACGTATTCAACTGTTCATTGGATTTCACCATTTCGGATGTGTTGTAAATCCTGTAAGACAGCACAACGATCATTACGTCAAAATGTGTGGCCGCAGCAACGATGTCTGGACCGTCAAGGTCTGAAACATACATTTTGATTGCAAAAAGGACCTCGTATGGGGTCCTGCCACCAAGAGATTGTTTAGGGAGATTATTAAGTACTCTTTTTATCCCACATAGGTGATGAATCCACCTACACCCTGTATCTAATACTCTAGTTGTTAAGTATTGCTTTAAGTCAAGGTTCATCCTCTCGACTACCTAATTTCCCTCAGGACGATAGGGGAAGAGTAATGCACCTCTACATCCAGTAAAACTATAGTATCCCTGTAAGCCTTATAGGCAAAAGAGTGGAATGTAGTGCAAGCATGTGTTCCAATAAAGATTTGCAAATCTTAAATAACAGTGCGAGCATCAGCCAAACGTTGTGGCTTCACCCAGAGGAACCTTGAGCATGAATCAACTGCAAGGAGGATAAATTTAAATGGTCCATCCGAATTAAGAGGACCACAATGGTCTAAATAAATGCAGCAGAAAGGCTTGTTGGAAATCAACAGGTATGTCTGTGGTGGGCAAGCCACAGTGGAACTTTTAATTTGTTGACAAATGTCTCAACAAAGGACATATTTATTTATTTGTATAGCGCCTGAATCGACCCCCGAAGGGGTATCTCTGTGCTTTGGGCGGGCAGCATGGGTGGAATGCGGCTTTAATTAAATCAGAGACAAAGACAGAAGAATCAAAGAGAGAAAAGGGTGGTCTTAAGCAGCTTCCTGAAATGCAAATAATCTGTGCATTGTCTCAGGAGTAGTGGGAGTTCGTTCCAGTAACGAGGACCAAGATGTAAGAGGGCCTTTCCTCCCAATCTAGCCTTCCTGACTCGAGGTACCACCAGAAGATGTTTGGAACCTGAGCGCAGAGATCTGGAAGGTAAATACGGAGTGAATTTGTCTGAGAGGTAAGAAGGGCCCAGGTCGAACAGTGCCTTGTGTATAATGCAACAGACTTTAAATCTTATCCGTTGACGGATAGGAAGCCAGTAAAGTTGCAGAAGCAGAGGGCGGGAGTGAGTCCTGGGGGGGGCATTGAGGACCAATTGCGCTGCCGTATTCTGGACTACCTGTAGTCTGCTGAGCGAGCCCTCATTGGCAGAGATCAACAGCCCGTTACAGAAGTCTAAGCGGCTTAGTACAAGGGCCTGTGTTATAGTTTTCCAAGTTGAGTCAGGGAGCAAAGGAAAGACTCGACGGAGCAGGCTCCTTTGTTGGAAGCAGGAACCCACTGTCTGAGCAGTGTGTTCCTTCATAGTAAGGGCTTGGTCCAATCGAACGCCAAAGTTCTTCACAGTAGATTTGGGGGCAGGATAGGCACCCAAATCGGTCGGCCACCACTCTGGTGTCCACAAGGAGAGGGTCTCACCAAAGAGCAGAATCTCTGTTTTCCCCACATTACACTGGAGGAAATTATTCCTCACCCATTGCGAGATGGCTCTCATCCCAGAAGAGAAGGCCAACTGTACAGATGGATCAAATTTGTCAAATGGGAAAAGTAGCTGCGTATCGTCCGCATAGGATATGGGAATAAACCCATGTGTCCGTAGGAGATTGGCCAAGGGAGCAACATATATGTTGAACAGTGTAGGGCTCAAACAGGAGCCCTGAGGTACTCCCTTGGACAGTTCCATAGATGCGGAGCGATACGGGCCTAAGTTGACAGTTTGGGAGCGAGCAGATAGAAAGCTCGTCATCCATTGTAAGGCAGAGTCCCTTAATCCGATCTCCTTTAGTCTTCTGAGCAATATCCGGTGTGACACCGTGTCGAACGCGGTGGATAGATCCAACAGCACCAGTATCGTGGAGTATCCCTTGTCTAGGGTCATCCTGATGTTATCTGTGACCGCTAGCAGGGCAGATTCGGTGCTGTATTTGGGTCTAAAGCCGGACTGGGAGGAATCTAAGCACCCAGTGAGTTCGACATGGTTGGAGAGATGGGTGTTAACATGTTTCTCCAGGAGTTTGCTCAGAAACGGAAGAAGCGAGATAGGGCGGATAGATTTCTTGGCCTGTTTATATAAGCCTTGCCACCAATAATGTTGCTGTAGTAATGAAATTGCAGCTGTTTCACCTGCGTGTGCAAAAGCAACACCATCATATTCAGCTATCACTAGGGCTAGTCTTGGTTGGCAATCAAACAATCACCTACTCCTGGAAATTTAACAAAGGGAACATTTTGTTCACTTAAATGATATGTATATTTAGCCAGAAAGCCCCAAGGCAAATGGGTGCTATCGAATGTAGCATGAACAGCAGCTAATATTTTGTCATCTGCCCCCCATATGAGAACGAGTAATTGCAGCAAGTGTTGCAGTCGCAACTGCAGACTTGGCCTCTTCATAAGCTAAAGACTTCCTTACAATGTGTGGTCCCACATGCTGATGACTCAATGTATGTATGACATGAGTCTGTGGCAACGTCTCTTTCAGATCTGCCACCTTGACCCAAAGCGATTTATGCTTTATAGTGTTGCCTGTAGAATATTTGAATGCATTCTGGTGCCAATAATGCAAATTGACATTAAAAGACTGGAAACACTTATACAAATCACACAATATAAGTGTGGGGAATTCAGGATCTGTATGCTCTAGGGCAAGAAGCAAGGCTTTTAGTTCAGCCAACTGTGCAGTACAGTCACCTAAGGACTGTGTGGGTTTTTCTGCAGTTGGAATTTACCATCCAACATGACACCATGAACAGAGGCACAGGCTGCTGAATATTCGTGCTTAGTCTCTAGAGCAGGATGAGCTGAACCATCAGTATAAATAAAATGTTTATACTGCTCAAGAGGCAAAAGACTGCTGGGCATGGGATGAACATGTTCATATTGAAGAAATTCTTGTGTCTGTAAAGACGGTTCAAAGACGAAGTCTACATCAGTAGCTGTTGAGGATGTTGCTCATTGTATCCATCTAGGATGGAGGGCTCTAGCAATTGGAACGCTTGCTTTTGTGACAGCTTCTAAGGCTGGAATGGGAGTATCAACAATAATGAGTTTCCCTTGTGTACGTAGCCTTTCTTTTAATATACCCACCTGCACTGCAGTCAGTAGTTTTGCAGTGGATAGAAAATGCATCACCGCATTGGAATATGAATGCAATTTAAATGCAATTGACACTGTGTCATCCATCATTAAAGGTGACGTATGTAAAGCCGATGGCACTCACGACTATACGGATGACCAGGTTTGTAGAATTTACACATGTATGTAAGTGTTGTGTAGCAAGCAAGTCAGATTGTAGTGATCTAAGCATGTATGTGTGTTCTGTAGTCGAATGTGAACTGGAAACATCAGGATGAAGTCCTTCATATGATGATTAATGAGTTGTGCATAATGAGGTATGTATGTTGTACCAAAATTAAGAAACCCTAACAAGGATTGTAGTTTCCTTATAGTGTTTGGTGGTTGTAGCAGAGCACACTTCTCTAGGAAGTGTGGTGCAAGGCTCTTACCCATATGGGTAAGTTTGTATCCAAGATACAGGACACTCAGAAATGCTATATAAAAGTTTAACTTGTAATTCCCGGGATTATGCGATCCACTCTTGCCAAATTTGTGTTTAAATCATCATCCATCAGGTAGATAAGATGTACACAGGACAATGCGTCTGGGTCAATCTCATGTAGAACTGACACAATGCGGGCTGCAAACAGTCCTGGACTGTTCTTATACCCCATGGGGTGTCAAGAAAAGTGACATTGAAAAATCAGCACTAAGAAGGCAGTCCAATCTCTGCTTTCAGGTGCTATATTTTGGCAGAAAAGAAAACCATTGGAAATATCCATGGTTGTATTGGATTTTTTGCGGACTTTATTATTTAAAGTGCATACTGTGTGCATTTTGTATTGCAAATGTGCATGTATGACTATTTAAATGTCCATAGTCTAAGATGATATGATCTGAATGAGCTGGTTTTAAGACAGGAAAAAGGGGATTATTCATTTGGGAGACACAGGGTTCAATTATTCCCTGGTACTCAAATTGAGAGAGTATTTCTTGAGCAGGTGCTTTCGCATTGTCAGAGCCAGGTTTGTCAAGTTGTGGTTTATTTGGTCTGGTTCCCAAATTATTGTGACCTATAGAAGTATATACTTCAGCAATAATTCTAGGTAGCTCACGTTCCTGGTTGACTGGTGCAACCTGCGTGAGCCTCTGGCACATAGCCAGAAATGCTGCTTCCCCTTTATTGTTTGACAGAATCTTTGAGGAGACTGTGGGAACGTTTCCCATTATTTCATCCCCAAATCCAGGGCAGCAAATGCCCTGTGTTTGTTCTGTATTTGTTTTAACACCTCTGGCAAGACTGACAGATGGAGTACCATGCATGATGGTGTAGACTGCAGCAAAAGTGTTACAGTCACCTATTTGGGAAACCATCCGATGGGGTAACCCCATAGTCAATGTTCTGTGTTTGTCTTGTTGTCCCATAGGGGAAACACAGCTTCATCCTGATTTAATTTTTAGGCTTACTCATGGTTTATGGGAATTTTACCCATAGTTGAATTAATATTAACAGGACTTATTGTAGGTACTGCAGGCAACTGGTTGCCCTACCAAAGCCACCCTTGCTGGGATAGCCATCAATGTGCACAAAATAAACTGAGGTAAGTGCAATATAGTCTAACTATGCCAGTGTATAATTGCTGTAGCTCATTAGCATTGGGATTCTGTAAATTAGGGAATGGTGTATAACCAGTTAATGCTGGCCGGGTGGCCCGTTCATTAACAAGGGGACCAGTGAGTACAGGACTGAGTGCGTGTATTAGGGCGTCTCGGATCCAATTATTATGTTCCAAATGTGAAAGTGGAATATTTGAGAGCTGATATGCTTGGTATGTTTGTGGTGCTACAACGTTAGTGTGCTCATGAAATGTTGCTGAATTAGCATCCACAGCTGCAAAATTGACCCAAGAATGAAAGACTTTTAAACAATAGGCATTGTGGGCTTCAACCACGAAAATTATGTCAGCGCCTGCATTGCCAAGGCCATGTAACATTAAATACGCATGGACAGCAGGTCTGCAGTTGTCAGCAATTGCCATTGACTGTGCCATTAAAAAAACAGTTATGGAAATTAATTGCAAACACTAATATGGGTAATCCTTTTCAAGGTTCAAGCTTGAACAACCAACAGAAGATAAGGTGCTTCCTAAACTACTGTGGAGGGTAAATCCCAGACATCTCTGGTTTAGGTGTAAGGTACTATGGGCATGCACAAGTTTACTCAGGAGACCCTGTAAATGAGTACCTCATCAACCGTTGGTGGCATCACATCCCAGGAATTCTGCTGGTAAGCAGAACTAAGCCTTGGGATGACAGGACATCAGAATGTAGGGACTGAGCCTCTCTACAACATCAGTATCTGTCAGCCCAAATCCTTGCTAGCTCACAGTGTCTCCTCTGACCTCCTAACCTTCCCAGAGTAGCATGTGATTTTTGCAACCTAGAACATGACCATCTAGTCCCCAAGGGAACTCTGGAAACAGATCATCACCTTTCCTCTCTCACTCACGCATGCCCTTAGTAAAATAGGAAAGACATGATGAAAGTTTACGATACATTTATTGAAACTATTGTAGTCTATTATGAAGGATATGTGCTGCGATAAGTAGGAAAATACAACTAATGCAACATAATCAGCATTACTTGCGGGCTGTATAAATAAACAACCAACCAGGGCAAATTATCTATCTGTCTATGCTTATCCTTACTGTGTAAGCAAAGGGCTATATTAGTGATCTCTAGGATTAGCAACGGACCCCATACCTGGTGTGATTGATAGGTGGTCCGCATCATGAGTGTAAAATCAGTTTACTCAAGGCTGCATATCAGGCTCTGCGTGCATTGGTTTCAGGATAATTCTCTCTGCCTGAATTCTCCTCTCTACCCCCAAGAGGACAAGACACAGTTTACATGATAAAACTGATGTGTTGGAAAGCTGCTGCTATGCTACTGTGTAATGTCTAAAGCGTTAGGAGCTATTGCTGACTGAGCAAAATAAAACAGTACATTATGTTGTTACGTATTCCAGGCAACCTAGTACAAAATGTGCAGACAAACTCTAGAGAAGAATCACTGAATAACAAAACAACATGTACAGCGTTTTCCTAAAATAATGGCACAAAAACAAATGTATTATGTTTGACTGTGCAAAGCAAAGCAGCCATAAACGTCTAATACTCTAAACTAAGGGAGAACCAAGGTGGGCCCAGAAAGGACATCACTACAATCCAAATGTGAAATAAACATATCTCACCCGCCATCATCAAACCCTTTATTCCAGCGAAGACTTCAAAGTAATTACCCAATCTCTTGTCCTATCCAAAATCGACTACAGAAATGCCCTTCTCTCTGGTACTCCCAAAATCCACCTTGCCCCCATCAAATCCGTCCTCAACCTCGCAGCCAGACTTACAACAAATTGTAAACGTTATGACCGCATCTCACCTGCCCTCAAGGCCCTCAAATGGCTGCCCATCGAAGGTAGATCCTCCTATAAAATTGCCTGTATTACACACAAAGCCCTCTATCAGAAGACTCCAACCTACCTTTCAACTAAATTCAAAAAGCTGGCTGCGCCCGAACGCTGAGAAGCACCAACACTCTTCTTCTCATACCCCCTCTACTCAAAAAAGCGCCTCACAATCCCGCTCCTTCTCTGGCAAGGCCCCAACCATCTGGAACGCCCTCCCCAAAGACCTCCGATGCAACCCCTCCTATGCCAACTTCAAAAGAAACCTTAAAATACACCTCCTCACTAATTATTGGGGAAATTAACTCCCTTTTCTCCTTTCTGACTATTTTCCCTCCTCCTGCCTTAGGCAACCCCGCCTACCCCTCACACCCGCTCACCCCCTCCTCATACCCTCCTCACCCTCCTTCCCCTCATTATATTCCCCCTCACCCTCACGATGTCCCATGAGTCCTCCTTGGCACACTGTAAAAGTGCTATCTATAATGACACTCTTGTTCTTTCAAATGGTGTTTTGTTTATCTTATATGCACCCTTCTCACTATGTACTCTAAATGGTTCCTTCTATTTTTGTCTGATCATCTGCAGAATTTGTTTCGTACATTGCTATTGCTGCTTTCTTGTTTATTGCCATTGCTGATGTAAAGCACTCTGATACCCTCGGGTGGAGCTAGCGCTATATAAAACCTTCAAAATAAAATAAAAATAAAAATAAATTAAGTAACCCCCACCAGCTTCCCTGACCTTCTTCCACCTTCATCAGCTGTGCTTCCTGCTTTCAGTCAAAACAGACAAGCAGTACTTTGCTGACAGGCTCTCATGGAGCCTTGCCTGCCCGGCTTTAAATGCCTTTATAACATAGCAACAGTTGGCAATGAGTTTTGTTATCAACTGTTGCTACGTCATAGCAGTGAGTTTTTCAGATTTAGAATCTGGTGTAAACAATAGAGGCATTATATGAACTGTGCTAATTTGCCGTTGACACACAAACTTTTAGGTGCACAGTCCAGATCCAAGTGGTGGAGTCAGTCTGCAGAGGACAATTTAAATTTAACCACAGAAGGAATCCTATATCTCTCAGTCCCATTCCCCGTTTGCCAGTCTGGTACATTCAGCAGGTAGACGTATGGCTTAAGGTGAGAGGTCAACAATTAGGTCAAAGATGCCTTTGACATGGATCAAGCATTTGCCCTAGTATACATTTCTGGGGCTGTATCATGAGAGACTACAATGGTTCATTGCAGAGTGGAGTGGTTTTTTTTGCATGCACAATGTCTAAAGTTCAAATATATAATTTGAAATTTCCCCGACTTAATGCATGAAATTTAGACAGCGCACATCAGAAACAGATAGAGGCAAACTCTGTTTAATATTTCTGATGTGTTTAAAGTTCATGCATTAACTCTGAAAAATTCTGAGTTACAAGTAGGAACTTTAGAAACCTCACATGCAAAGAAACACTCAGCTCTGCACTGAGACAGTGCAGACCATCATGAGACATCCCCTGAACCCTTATATGTCAAGTGTGCTGTCTTCTAGAGTGGGACCAACTGTGGTTTTCCACACTGTGTCCATTGAGAAGCTAACATGGGGCTACTTCATCATTACAATCAACTCCCACTATCTCTGTGATACTTTCCTTTAGTTTGGCAGGTGACAAATAGGCCATCATTTCCCAGAGCTTGTGCTACATTACTGATGCCAGGATTTTTAATAATCAGAACACCCCTCTCTGTTTTCTTTTCAGATTTCCACAAAGATAAATGCTCACTGAGCTTTAGCAATTTCTTCAATATCTTTCTAATCTTAGCAGAAACTTCTGAAGGTCCAATAGAGTCAAAATATAAAGCATACAACAAAAAACAGGGTAGAATTGAACAATAGAACTTATGTATAGTGCAAACTATACCCTTATATGAGAGGTATCATAGTTCTTTACAAATAAAAGAGGTAGTCCCTCGGTTCTATAGAAGGAAAACATGGTTGATGGTAATGTCAGTGATAGAACAAATGATGAGAGAGCAAATATCGCTGCAAAGAAGAGCTACACCAGAGGACAATGAGAGAATTCTCACTAAATGAGTGATAAAAATACAGTAATAATATAAGTATTATCAAAAGATCCTAGCATAATGAATGGTGCACAATTGTAATCTTCCTCACATAACAATTTTTGGGATACCTGTAGCTTGTTTACTTTATTACTTTCCTTAGGCCTATGTTGATGACACTGTTTTCTGTCGCTGGAGAGTTCAAGAAAAATGTCTCATGTAAAATCAGATGTGCTCTGTGTGCACCTACCTTCAAATTTTCACATTTTAACTTTCAGTAACTGAACTATGGACTGTGGCTAAGGAAATGCACAAAAGATCTTTTTGAAGTAATTTAGGGCCTTATTGTGAGTTTGGCAGTGAGGGAGCGGAACCCCCTCACTCCCACACCGCCAAATCCATGTACAAACTGCTCACCAGATTACGAGTTTTCTCCTGTCTGGCGGGCGGTTCTTTGGCATTCTCAGGATGGTGCCTTTGAAATAGGCTCTGCAAGGGGAACGTCAAAATCAATACCTGCATGGCATGGACTGCTGCAGTCCATGCTGTGCTGGTACTGGTGTGCATGCACACAGGGGGGCACATGTTGTCCCTCCCTGTGTGCATTCACATGGCGTGAGGCACCAGAGGGCCCTGTAGGCCCCCTTTGTTTCCTCACTGCCACACTTTTTATGGTGGTCGCACCACCATAAAAAATGTGTGGAGGGGAGGTAACTTAATAGCATATTGTGGTCTCAATCCCGCTGTGCCACCGCCAGGGATTAATGGTGGTCCCAGGACAGCCCGACCACCCTGGTCATAATGGGGCGGTTGGAAGACCAGCAACACTGCACCCCTGCGAGTTTGTCAGTCCGTGGACCACTTGACTCGTAATAAAGCTCTTAGAGTGAGAGCTGTTGGTAAAAATGGCGATCTAGTGAGAAAAGCATTGCAGCCACCTGAAAATTCTGTAGTTCTTGCAAGAATTATAAGTTCTCCATGGTTAAAAAACCTCTGTGACTTTGCCTACCTCTCATTATTATAATTGCAGATATAGAATAGGCAAAAGCCAATTTTCTTTTCTTATTGTGAGTTATTGGCAGTTCTCATTAACCAGATTATGAAATTATTTTTGAACTCCATAAAAGTGCCATGATCATGAGCTCACCAGTTACAACGGGCAGGCACAGAGATGAGCTCCTGTGAATTTCGAAGGTGCATGAGTCTTCCAATGCAGCTCAGGACACGAGTACACTGTGGAGTCGGAACTTGATGTGTGCCACTTTACGAAACAGAAGTGGAAGTGAGACAAATGGCATTTTCTAGAGTGCCAGAGGACTCCCTTGAGACATGCAATGTTGGCATCCATGGTAAATTAATTTAGAATCAGTTCCTCCATTTCTTGCTAAACAATCGTGACATATAGATGCGACTGCAAGAATCATATTACCAGAAGATTGGAAGCATTATACTTTCATTTAGAGCTGTCAAGGACATAGTTATCAGAGAAGTATTCTGGATAAACAATTGAAACCAAGTATTTAGACTTTGATTTGCACTTTAACATTGGAGTCATCCTTTTAAGGATTACGAGCTCTGTACATCAGAGTCACTCTTTCCAGGATTACAAACTCATTTGCACCTATTCACTAAGGAGCTATTGAATCCTCTGTATTCTATATATATTATAACACTTGAATCATGTATGGTATTACGATATTGCCAGTGGCAGGGAGTAAATGTATATTGCTGGGACTGAAATCCCAATACCAGTGAGTTATCATTATGGTGCAGCTGATGAACTGTGTGTATTGTGAATGACTCAGCTCAAACACGAACAGCTTGATTCACAAAGGCAAACTTCAACTTTTGCGTCAGTTTATTCCTGTTTTGGTATTCACAAACTATGATTAATAGTAAGTTTACAACTATGGGTACACAAACGTGTAAGTTTAATTTTGTGCATCAGGCCCTTTTATTTCTAATGTGCAGAAGGTAGTTATAGATATAAAAATGCTTGCTAGAGTTAAGGTTTTCCAATGCACTGATTGTTAAGGTTATTGATATTCTTCGGCTCTGGAAAGTCACAGAGTTATCAGCAACCACAAAGAATGGGTTATACAGAGATAGTCAAAAGATGTATCAGATGACATAGTAGAAATATTGAACTTTAATATCATTAACTAAATACAAAAATGATGATTTCTTGTTGTAGATATCGATGCCTTAGCAGTGCAGTTTGAGTCTGGCAGTAAGAACAAGTGACGTGATAGTATCTGGTGTCGCTGTTTCTCTCTCTCATTCCCCATTCCCTTGTTCTACTACTGACCTGAATAGATATTCCTTCTATGATCACATCATGTTCAGGCAAGTGTGTGGATACAAAGATCGCTCCTGTTGAATCTTGTCAGCCAATGTATTCCAACTGTGGCAAAAGGTTGAGGCAATCTTAGAGTGGGGAGTGCATTCATTCTATTGCTTAGTGTGCTTATGGTAAAGGAGCGCCAGAGGCTGGTTTTCTTTCAGAGGTGAGGAATCTCAATGCATAGGAGTGACTTGCTACAGATATTTTCGAGCCCAACCAATATCTTCAATCTTTATACCTGACAGTTAGGGGTGTTCACGCATAATGTGTTATATAGGATTAAGGATATTTTATAAGCACTGTGACTCAAGATATACTCAATTGCAGGATAGCAAGATAAGGATGATGTAATCAATTGAGTTGGTAATGAGATAGCTGAGCAGCAGTGCGTGGTAAAACTTGAATTGTTGCCGCACTTATTTTAGGGAGACTAGAAAGGAGGTCTTTAACCTCCTTTGCTAGATAACCAACGCTTGTACGTCTAATTTCAAGTCCATCTTTAGAAGGAAAGATATATTGGGGTTGATTATGATGTCTGGTGGACCGCAACCGACCGACCGTTGGTTGCAGTCTGCCTGACATCTGCCCCGGCAGGCAGAGGGACCGTCCGCTGCCGTTCCGATAGGCTCCTCGAGCCCGTCGGAGCATCACAAATGCTCATGATCCCTTAATGACGGATGAGCCAGCCTCGGCTCCGCCGGTGGGATTATGATATCATCTTCCAACAACCTTTCCAGTATGGATAGGCTGTCGGAAAATGACTTTGGGGGTCCCTGGCAGGGCCCCCTTCCTTCCTGGCCTTCCACTATGGAGCCTGCAGGGCACCTATAGTGCTCCCCTAAATATCCCTGGACCATGTGGCAGGCACTGCGTGGTGCAGGGATGTTTATAAACATCCATTTTACAATCGCAGCTTGTCCTGCAGGCCTTTTCCACCCCCGCACAAACTGCCATTGTAAAATGAATGCTTTTGACCACCAATAGGGCGGTCGCATCCTAATACTGAGGTCATAACCTCCGATCTAAGGTCGGACGTTTCCTGACCGCAACGGTGTCAGGCAAACGCAAGTCCCCTGACATCGTAATGAGCCCCAATGTTGTGTAGCAGTTTTCTATCCATTGAATTGACATGCAAGTGAAGATGCAGCATTTTGTTTAAAATGAATCTAAGAGACGTTGGCCCTGATTTCGAGTTTCTCATATTGAAGATGCTATTTATCTCACCTGATAAATAATAATATCTTGGGGCACCTTATTAGCAGATGGGGTAAATACCACCTAATATGAGCTTTAGAGGAATAACATGTGGTTTAGGTGCTTACCGCACCATAATATGCTTGGCACGGTAAATGCCATATATTTTTCCCCTGTTAAATATCGGCAGATTTGACCTTCTGAAAATAAATGTAGAATGAGATATGTAATACACCCAGTAATAAGTGGATACAGTATATACCACCCAATTCGCAAATCCTATCCCTTACACAGTGGTCAGAAAATTCTCACCAAGTTGAAATCAGGGCCTTTATAGTGTAGACAATTTTCGGAGAGAGCCCATTATTTTCAATTGGTTGACGAGTTATGTAGAAAGTTAAAGGGGCATATTATCAAGAAACGGCGATAAAATTATCGCCGCTTTGGCGGCAGAAAACTGCAGCTCAAGCGGCGATAATGGGCTTGATAATATGCCCTTGAGAATTCCAATAGAAGCCCATGTTCTGGTGTCAACATGGGCTTCTATTGGAATTCTCAAGGGCATATTATCAAGCCCATTATCGCCGCTTTAGCAGCAGTTTTTTGCCGCTAAAGCGGCGATAATTTTAACACCGTTCTTGATAATATGCCCCCATGTTTTTATAGTGGTAGGAGGATAGTGCTACAACTTTATTTGATTACCCCGTAGCAAGTGTGCTCATTATCAAGAATTGTCGAACTCCCGTTGGGAGCACATTGCATTCTACGACCAGAACGTTCAACTCATGGAGAAAAGTACCCTCTCTACTTGTTCTGACTGTAGTAATGCAAAGCATTATACAAAGGTACACGGGGAGACGAAGGAGTACCCTAAACCAAACTAACACCTGGCTACCTACTGTTATTATTTACTGCCCATCTCATTCGACTGACATGCTCCTCTGAAGTCCAGGAAACGCAAGGAGAGCATGCTGCTTCAAAAACATAACAAGAAATCATGGATACTCTGGAAAGACGAGATGTCCTGTCTGTGGGTATGAAACTGCATAACTTAAATTAAGTTACCTACAACCCAAATAAAACGTACAAAGGGTCATAGTAATTCGACGGTTTAAGCATATGTAACGCAACTTGCTTTGTGATGCTGAATAACTTATGCTACGATAAAGAATATGTTCTTAATGAGAAACACATATCTTTAACTGGTCTAATTATACATAGGAATTCAGTTCAATAATACTCTGCATATTTAAAATAATCACACTCATACGATTAGAGGTCTCTGTAAATTAAAGCAAACCACAGGACTCATTTGTTGCAGTATGACGCGATGGAAAATTTAGTAACGCAGGGCTTGAAGGCAATTTTTAAGGTATTTAAATACAAACAGCATTTTGAACTAGGAATTTTATCATCTTTGGGGCATATTTACAAGGGCATTGCGCGGCCAAGGATACGTAACTTTTTCTGACGTTCGGTGGCGACTGCTCAGCTCCATAATTACAAAGCAGAGTTAAGTCACTTTGCATGGCTTAATGCTGCTTTGTAAATATCGTCCCCTTTCACGCTGGTATCTGCGTGGAAGGGGCATGCAATGGGTGTTGCTGTGGGCGTTCTGCCCTAGATTGACAAGGATCTGCAAATCTGAGGCAGCACCAAAAACTGCCACAGAATATCGTGCATTAGATTGGTGCAACAAGGAGAAATACTTGTATTTCTCCTCGTTTTTGATCTTTCTATGTGTGTTGCATTCTGCACCACATATAGAAAGAGCAAATCACCTTTAAACATTGTTTATGTGGTGCAGGAAGGTGCCCCTTCCTGCACATAAACAATCATCCCTGCAACACAGACACCTTTGCACCACGGTTGACGCTAGGCAGCTTTTTTTAGTGCCAGCGCAAGGGAAAACACAGGGGTGTGCCGTATTCTTGTAAGTACAGCACATTCCTGTGTTTTTGCAATGATGCAGCGCGGCGGTGCTAAATTGTGTGCAGCGCCACACTGCAGCATTTCCTTGTAAATATCCTCCATTGTGTGATACATATACATGTTTAGAAAAAGGTGACTAAACATCAGAGTGGGCACATTGTTTGTGTAGTCTGCGGTCAAAGCTTTCAATTATCCCCTTTTGATTAGGACTCGGTTACCATTTAAACCTTTAATAGAAACACACAGTTTTGGGGCCGATTCCGATCTCGGCCGGTAGGGCTCCGAATCGGATTCGGCTTAACCGGACCCTATTGCCCGACCGATTCGTACGCGCGTCCGGGCGAACGAGTACGATGCAAAATCGCCGACCGACTCGTCCGGGCGTCCCGACCGCTCCGACCGACTCGTTCCCGGGTCTAATCTCACTGACCGACTCGCTCGGACTCGACTCGCACCGCGCAATGGAGACGTTCCCCGGCCGGGTAAGTACGATGCGCGCCGCGAGCAGTCCGACCGAGCCGCGCACTCCGGCTCGAAAGAGCAGTCAGAGCCGTACTTTGGGGGTCCGTGTCGGACCCCCCTGTACGCGTAGCCGTGCGAGTCGCACACAGGGGGGACCCATGGGTCCCCCCTACCTGTGCATGTACGGCACGAGTCGCTTCACCGCGTACACACTGTAGGGGGCGCCCTTATCCGCCTCGCACCCATTGAGTCAATGGGAGCCCGCGTACGCGTTGTACGACAGGCTCCCTTTGACTTCAATGGGAGTCCGACCGACTCGAGTCCGATGGCATACGTGCGCATCGTACTCGTTCGGTCGGGCTGCTAGGGTCCGATTCGGTCGGAAATCTCTCCGGGTCCGGCTCGGTCGGAGAGATTTCCGGCCCGAATCGGAATCTGCCCCTAAGTGTTTGAGTAAGGGGCTTAGGATCGCTGAGTAGTGTTCATGTTCAATATATGTTATTGGAGACAGCAAATGGCAAGCACTGACAAACAGTATTGTTTCCTGAAAGAGAGACAAAGACATTGTTTAGTCATTTAAGGGAGCTATTCACGAAGGTAAATGTATACTTGTACAAATCTACAACTGTAAGTTTACTCATACACTTTGGGCCTGATTCACATAGGTATGTTATACTTTTGAGTAAGTCTACAATTTGTAGTAAGTTTACTACTCTCTGTTTTCACAAATGCAGGGCCTGATTCATAAAGGTAAACTTACTCTATTTTTTAGGATTCACAGACCTCAAGTTAATGATAAGTTAACAACTGTGGAGACTCTGCAGTTGGGGCAGAAAAGTCTGCACATAAAAGATAGGACATGTTACACTAAACCCCTCTTACTCCTCCTGAATCCCATCCCCTTTTGTAGCAAGAAGGCCCTTTTTTTCCCCCAGTCCGCCTATTCCTTCCCACGTTTTCTACTAAAATCGATACATACATGTGTGAAGGTACCGGACTTGGGGTAGATAACTTTTGCACATGTAAATATAGGCAAAACCTACACTTTGTGGTATGTTTTGTAGTACTGCAAACAACACTACAAAGTTCAGTTTGTGAATCAGGCCTTTTGTAGTAAATGTACTATTTTGACCATTTAGGAGTGTAAATCTACTAGAAAGTATATAACTTACTTGGAACTACCACCTCAGTTTATGGGTGGAGTCAGAATTAACACAATTTATGAACAAAAAGTTACTGCAAGTAACTTTACAATCGTAATTTATGTTCCACATGCTTTATGGAGACCTCAGCACATGAGACGGACACCTCTGCATGAAAAGCAATAGAAGAATTTTATTCAACTCAGACATATTATGCACATCTAACACCAATTCCCTTCCAACAACAGAAATACTGCGCACACCATAGTATCTTCTTTTTTCCTCTTCAGCTTTCAGATCCTGCAGCCACCATATTTTGCCTGAAGGATGAGAAGCTCACTGAGAAGTTCACAGTCTTTGTAGTCATTATTTGTTAAAATACTACAAACAACTACATGGGCTACCTCCATTCACCCTCAACAGAACACAGTAAAATGACTCATGACAGGAGGTGATAGACTCTGTTAATCAATTCAATTCAATTCAATCTTTATTCGGATAAGAATATATCCATAAAAGCACAAATCACATAGCAGCATTAAAATACACAAAATTCATAATAGTCATAAGAATAATATAAAAACAGATTCAATAAAACATTATACATAAATATGCATCATATTATTAACAGATACAACAATTTTCCAATTAATGCCCATTCGATTCATGCCGTTCATGGTCATTATGAAAACAAGTCTACAGAAAGTGTCCACTTAGTTCATGGTAATCGTAATAACAGCATAAGGATTAATTCAGTAAGAACATCCCTCATAAAGTGCACATCGTGTTACGGGCACGTACAGCGACTTTCAAAAAGGTGCCTACACGTAGGACTAATTCATCATCTTCCAATGTAAGAATTTTCATGTAAGCAGCTTTGAGATGGACAGGCACTAACCTCAATTGATTCGTATATATTCACATATATCGCCATAAATAAAATTTGTAGAGGGATTCAATATGGAATTAAATTTATATTCCGTTGTCCCTTATTTAGGTAGATGGTGCACGAGCTTCACACCTAAAATAACAACATGTTTATCGTTCTATTTGGTTGTCCCATTATTCTTTTTAAGGTATGTATTCTGAGTTTATGTTTTTTTATTATTATCGTATTTTTGGTTATTGTATGATTTTGATGTGATTTTAACTTATTTTTAATACATTTTGAATTTGTCATATACTTGAGTGTTTTATCCTTATGTGATATATGGTTGTTTTTCTGGGTTCAATTGTATGGTGTTTATGGAGGAATGTGGATATGATATAGCAGTGCACAATTGTTTGTGAATCGGGTTGATTGTGTACCGGGTTAAAGGTGTATTCCTGTACATGTCCAAGAGTAATATTTTTTATATTTACCAGTGGTACCCTGTCTCTTGGTCAGTGGGGTCGCTCCCTATTTTTCTAAAATTGATTAGCATTGTACCTGAGGGGAAAACAGAGTAAGAATTTTACTGTGCACGCCCTTAAAAGAAAAAGGAGTCCCCTCTCCCAGCGGCCTATAGGTTTTAAGAGATAACTAGATGGCATATGTGAGGCATACTCAATAGGCATATAGGTTACACCGGTAGATTTCTTAATCTCTCTATCATGTCTTGCTTTGCTATAATTTGCATATAGGGCCATCCGAAGTTCTTTTTTGTTCAAACTATCTATTTCAGTTGGATTTGAAAAGAGCTGTTCATAATTGACACTGCTTAAACTCTCACTCACTGTGGCAAGCCACCGTATTTCCCTTCCCTTCTCGCACTTGAGGCAATCTCCTATTATCTCTCTTTTAAGGGACGCTGCTGGGTTTTTCCAGATTGCTAACCAAAATAAAGCAGGGCGGGCCTTTATATAGTCTTCAATGTAGTGCAATTTTAATTCACAATGGCAAACATAGTGGGACGTGGAGATCGATGCTCCCAAGAGTTTTCGACAAAAACTGTTTTCTTCACACTGAATGCTATTACTGTTTGTGAAACCCCAAACCTCTGCGCCATATGTTGCTGTTGGTATGCACTGAGATTTAAAAATGTTCACGATTGCTAAAATTGCCCCTGTCCTCTTTGGCTGAGGAAGACCAAGAATCGAGTTAATAGCCTTAGAGAACGTATTCCTGCTGTACGCCACATGGTCAGACCAGGAACCATTAGCAGCAAAAACCAACCCTAAGTAAGGAAAAGTGCAAGTGCGATGTAAACTTTGATTGCCCACGGTGATGGAATTTAAAAGATACTTTCTCAGCCCACAAGCCATTATAAAAGATTTTTTAAAATTAGTGCACAAGTCTAAACTGGCCATAAAATCCACAAAACCCCGCACTAAGATGCAAAGGGCATTCGGTGCACGGCCCATTAAAACCGCAGCATCGGAGTACCGTAGGGCAGGGAGTGTGTTACCATTAAATCTAGGGACATCGTTGGTGAGTACTATCAATGACTTGTGTAGATCATTAATGTATAAGATAAAAAGAAGAGGGGCCAAGACACACCCCTGCCTGACCCCTCTGCAAACTCTGATGTCATTAGAAACCTCACCACCCTTATTAATCCTCACCCGGGCTTTCAAATCCTTATGTAGGAAGCTAAAAAATGAACTAAAACCTCATCTAAACCGTATTCTAAAAGAGTGGACCATAAACGTGACCGATTGACAAAATCAAAAGCTGAGGTCCATAAAAGCCAGATAAATTGGGGATCGCTGGGCTATGGCGTACTTTCCGACAATTAGATTAAGATTTAGGCACTGTTCGATTGTACCTACTTTACTCCTAAATCCTAACTGGCATGATTGTAAAGTTCGATCTTCCTCAGTCCATGTTTTGATCTTATTGTATAAAATTCTCCCTAGAATTTTCAGAGTATTGTCTATCAGGGAAATTGGTGTATAGCAACTTGGTTGGGAGCGTCGCCCTTTTTAAAAATTGGGACAATAATACTAGTTGACCAGGTGCTTGGTAATGGGGCATTAATTAGGTTATTGAAAACATTCAGTAAGAGTGGCGCCCAGAAGTCGGGTTTGTGCTTAATGAGATCAATGGGCAGCCCATCGGGTCCAGGAGCTTTGTTACTCAAGCTCTGTTGAATGGCTTCCTCAACTTTGGATGGAGATATTGGGATCCCAATGGGGGCCTGGTGCTCAAAGGAATCCTCGTCATGTACTGGGGCTGTGTAAAGCATAGAGAAATGGGCCTCCCATGCCTCACTAGTTGTATTACAACTTATCGGTGTCAATGGTTGTCCCATAGATCTCATATCTTTCACAGCAGCCCAAAAAGCATTCCCGTTCTTTAAAGTAGCAGCATTGGCAAGGGCATACCAGCGTTCTTTCAATAGTTCTTCCTTCCTTTGGGAAATAACTGACTTATACTTCTGCCTAAGTGATTTAATAAGAGAGTGACATCTAGGATTGGTTGAGAGGGCCTTAGGAAGCAGTCTGTTAATCGCTGACCATTCACTGTTGAACCATCTTGGTCCGTGTTGTGCTGCAACAATTGGTTTTGATAATATTGATTTAATTGCCTCACAAAGTTTAGTGAAGGCACCAATTACCTCAGGGTTATGGTCCTGTGATGACAAGCATGAGTCAATAAGTCTCGGATAGTCCCTTGCCATAGTATAAAACAAGTCAGTGTTATTGACACCTCGCCAAACCAATCTTAGATTATCAGTAGAGGGGGTCAGGTTCCTGGCACCACATTCATTTTTGTATGTCAGCCTGGGGGAGATTCTCAACACTATTTTAATTTGGTTACGGTCACCATGGGTAGTAGGGACAACCTCGGCTTTCAATAAACAATCCTCAAGAGTGGGTGAAATAAAAATGTATCTATATTAGTGTCGCTGCCTCTACCTCTAAATGTTGGCTCTGGAGGGTTATTCTTGTTGGTTGTTGCAGCAATTTCCATAACATTGATTAGATTATGAGTTTGCACTGTACTGCGGGCCCTATAGTTGCACTTTTTTCCCTGGGAATCTTGGTATTGAAGTCGCCCCCCAAACAAATGCCAACTATGTTATCAAATCCATTACGACGCTGTAAGGTGGTAACAAAATTGAACAAATTAATAAAATTTATATTAGGTGTGGTATAAAAATCAATATTATAAAAATTGAGAATACAAATAGATACTCCCCTTTATATATTAGGGCTTGGATTTTGTCACTTTTTGTGTGTAGGACCTTGACACTACCTCCTGCAGCAATATTTACCCAAGTCGAAAGACCACCCGATGGTCGGCCTAGTTTGGGAATTGGGGCAACAGTGTTAAAAGATTCAATCCCTTCAAGATATAAGTCTTGTGTGACCCAGGTCTCCTGAAACATAAGAATGTCCTGCTGTCTTACCAATTCTAACCAATCCGGTAAGTTTATTTTTGACTGTAAACCAGCGACGTTCCAACTTAATATGTTTAGATCTAAATCGGTGGAAGCCTTTGTTACAGCAGCGTGGTCACGTGTTTCAGTTAAAAATAGAGGGGCATTTGGTATGGGATCAACCTTGTTAGGCCCCAGTAATGGGGATAGTCAATCCTGAGTGTCAAAGTCAGACAATGCTGAAAACCTATTATGTGCAGTTGAAAAAGCAGGGTCATTTGTAGGGGGCCCAGAAATCGGTTTGTAAAAATAGCCCAGCTTCAGTGACCAAATATGCGTAGGGTTGGTGGTTGTATCCTCCTGTACTCTCAATAGTGATCTAACCATGGATGGTCTGCGAAAATTAATCACTATACAGTCCCCCTCTATGTTCTTAGGCGAGACACCCACCCACCCTACTCTTCGTACCATAATGATATCATTCATGTTTGACACATTAAACCTCCTATATTTAGATAGAAAATTCCCAAATTTGTTGCGCAGTTGGTCCCAAGCTGCCCTCTGTTCTTTCTTGAGGGTTGGTACCCCTGCCAACACCAAGACATAGGGACAGGCTGCTGGAGGCAATCCTGTAATCCTCACACGTCCTCAGGGATGGTTTGATGCTCGAATGGGCCCACCTCTCAATAGCTTCAAGTCTGACAGCTATCACAGCACAGACTATTGAAGTGATTAAGTGGGGGAAGGTAAGGTAGGGATCAGCTGGGAGGGAGATCTGAAATAAATAGCACACAATTACTTAATTGACAGCATCAGAGTACTTTCTAAACTATCTCAGTAAAATACCCTTCCCCTCTACTCTATAGTGTAATAGTAATACCTGTAAAGAAAAGATAAGATGCTGCATAGATATTATGGTAACCTAGGGTGGCCTCTGTACTAAAGATCTAGTAATGTAGAGGTAGGTACAACCCTCTATATGTCAGGTGAAGCTTCACAGGGAAGGTGATAGCAATTCAGCTTGCCATTCCACACTGAACCCCTGTTACAAGGACAACAAATAGCAAGAAAGAAAAGGTAGCAAATCAGCGTGCTATTATACCCATAGCGTCCATACACAATAAATGTATCCAGCGAAATCTAGATCAAGAATGTTCAGATACTGAAACTCAGTGAAAGCAGGGATCACAACAGACACCAAAATGAAGCAAGAAGTCACTTATATCTCAGTGTTATAACTCCATGCCCCTGGAGTTGCAATTACTCCAAGAAAGAACCGTAAAGAACTTTCCTCAGTACAGCCTAAACGACAAATAGGCTCTAATGAGGTCCGTGGCTTTTCTCTCTGCATGAGTCATAACCACAGACTCGCCAACAGAAAGAAACCAAGAACAAACAGGTAGGCAAATTCTTTCCCTCCCCTGCAAGGCCCCTAAGAGACCAGCCAACAGAGGAGAAAAACGAGGAAGGTCTGCTCGTAAAGAGCAAAGGAATGCGGACCGTCAAAAATTCCCAATAATACCTGCGGGAATTCGCAGGCCGAGCCACATGAGGAGAAAACCAAGGAAATGCTTTTGGTGTCGCAGACTCCCTTACCGAACCGGCTCCTTCGATTCAGTAACACCGGGAACCAACATAATAATCGGCAGCGCGCTTGCGCCCCGGAAGTAGTATAAAAAGGAAATAGTCCCTGCGTACATGATGACGATCTCGTCTCACGCCGTATCGCCACAATCGCCACAAGGGACATGTAGTCCGGAAACGCTCTAGATGGCAGTGTTCTTCATGCGTGTGCGCCAGCCGGCGCTCCTTGATGAGACCTGACAAATCCTAAGACATCCATATTGGTCCCAGGAAGATTTCTACACAGGATATCAGGCGCATTACTACTCAAACTGCCTAAATTTGGGTGCTCACTGAATGAACTGATGACAGGTTCAGAAAAAAGGTTAGGGGGCATGTTCGGAACAGTCCCAACCCTGTGTGATAGGCCATTATTGGTGGAGGGATGTTCTAACCCTGCATCAGCCTTAGGTAGAAAGCACTCCCTGACTTTGCTTCATGTTCTGCATGAGCTTCCAACTAAAGGGCCAGTAGGCAGGGATGAAGTGAAGGTCGGTGGATTAATATTAGGTGGAGCGCTAGGTGTCAAGGTCAATCCCTCCCCTATAATAGCAATAGTTTGGGTTGTCTCTTGTCGTTGGCTCAGCTTATTCATAAGGGTGTCCAAATGATCTAGGCGCTTCCATAGGGATGTAAATTTCATGTCTATCAAATCTTTGATCTGTGCAGAGACAGTGTCAATGACAGTGTTGATGAAGGTATCCCCAAAACGCCCATGGTCATGTGCAGAAAATACCGCCTCAGTCTGAGTACAAATAGAACAACTTAACTTCCCATTTGATGCAACCTCTTGGATACTAACACTCGATGGGGGCTGTATCCACGAAGTCAAACAGGTGCGAGATGAGCTGGTATGAATGGGTTGTTTCCTTTTTGAGCAAGTGGGCTTCCCAGTCTTCCTTTTGCACTTAGACGCTGGGACTACAGTGGTTGTTGGTGTGCCCATACTTAACCGCGACTCAGTGATGTCATCTCCCTTTGGGCTCCCACTAAAAAGTACTGTGTTGTTGAGACCAGATCTCTGGCGCAGGGGAGTGCAGAGTGCGGTAGTAGATGCATTGGTAGATGCAGGTGCAGGTATAGAGTCAATAAAAGCCCCTCCAGCTAAGAGACTGTTCTTTAAAGCCTCACTTCTCAAAGACAAACGTTGCTCAGTTAGTTCGATCTCGCTGGACAGAATGCTAACACCCTTTCTAACATGCTGTCGATGCTGGTAGTGGCGGGTCGCGCAGGCAATGTCCCAATGCGTTTCCCCATAGTGAGTGCTTAGAGCCTGCTCTTGTCAATTCAGGTAATATATGTGGGCACTCACCTCAGACCTCTTGGATAATGTTAGTTGAAAGAGGTTGGGCCCAGCCCTGCCTATTCCTGTCACTGACGGGCGCAGACGGGCGAAGACAGGCCCGCCGTTGGCTGCAGGAGACCGCTGTGTCTTTTGAGCACCTCCGGGCGCAGGCAGTCAGAGACGTTGGCGGCACGCCGGCCACAAAGGGTTCTGAGGGTTGTGTTCCCCCCGCAGCACCAAACACTCGTGATGGCCTCCCGTGCTGCGGGAGACCGATGGCCCTTTTGAGTGCCTCCGGGCGCGGGCAGGCAGAGACGTTGGTGGCAAGCCGGCCGCAAAGGATTCTGGGGGTTGTGGTCCCCCCCACAGCAGCAAACACTTGTGATGGGCTCCTAATACTCTGTTAATGTATTAGGGTAGGAGGCAGGCATCGTGGCTGATAGTCAAAAGAAGTGCAAAAATGAGAGGAGGCGGGTGAAGGAGAAGTTATCCAAGTTTCAGCTGGCTGAAGTTGTTCCTGGTGGGCTAGCAGGATCAAGGAGTCTGGCCTCTCCACAATACACCATGACCTGCTATATGGGCTGACTCTTCCAGACAACATTTATGTGGTGCCAGGTAAGATTATAAACCCCTTTCTCTCTCTTGCTCTCTTCCTCTCTCTCTATTAAAACAAACCTACAATCATTCACTAAAATCTGTGCTTGACTAACACCTGTATTGTTAGGCACTTATAACTTATATAACCTCCAAAATCACCCTCTGACACAGCCCTGTAAATTCCTACATGTTGTGTTAATATTTATTTTTTATACTTTTTTCATAAAGCCACTCTTTCGAGTAGATTGATTGCTTCAACTGGAACAGGAGACGTTCAGCAGGGCAACACACAGGAGAGGTCTTGCAACACAACCCACCTACATGCACAGATATGTCCTTATGCTAGCTATCTGACTAACACACTAAAGAGGAAGTCTGTCACTTTGTTCATCATACACTAACACTATATGGAACAATATGCTTTGGAATGGCTTTTATTGTAGTCAAATTTAAGCTTGACCTGTATATTGTTACACTATTATATAATTATATTTTTATTTTAACCTTTTTCGACCTGTGCTATTGTCCCTACCACCACCTTCCACAACATCAAATTCAGCTCCTAGCAATGAACCAATAACCCAGACTGACACTACACAGCAGATGGATGGTAGGTACTGGTAAGTTAAATGTCTGTTCTTTTGCCTTTGGATCTAACCTCTTTAATTATTGTTAACAGGGAAGCCGTGCCAAATATGGAATGCGATTAGTGTAGATATAATGTCTTATAATATTGCCCATAAACTTGTCAATGTATGGATAGCACTATAAGATATATTTTAGTTATTGGGTTAACTTGCAGGAGAGCAGACTTTGAGGGTCCCAAATTAAGTAGTGAACCAATATAAATAGCATATTCTTGTATGATTTTCAATGACTGACTCCCCTATGTATGCATCTCTTCTGTCAGCTTCCGGCATACAAGAACCTGTGACATCCACCTTGAGAACATCGACATCGATAACATCAGGGGATATCCTGGCAGCATCTATTAAGCCTTCTAGCATCTGTCGTTTAGGTCAGATTCAGAAGCTATGATTCTGCATGTTATAATTAGTCCTTTCAATGGATCACTGACATAATATTGATCAAACAAATATCGAATCACAAAAATATCAGAAATTAAAATGGATAACAAAAATATGAACTCCATTTACTTAACTATATACATTCTTACATATGTTGAAAACATAAATATCAGAAACAAAAATATTATTACCTTTAAATAAACATAGACTATGTAAAAATATCAATCCACAAAATATTTAGTACACTATTATCATAAAAATAAATAACCATTAATAAAACACTAAAAAACACTTAAAACAATTATGTTAAATAAACCCAAATTTTGATATATACATATTTAATTTAAATAAAAATATGTTAGAACAACACAATATTTGCCATTCACTTCATTAATTTATAATTCTAAAATATATGCAATAACCCCACCCAAAAAATAACTACAAACAAGTAAACACCAAACTAAGGGCTGATTATAATGGTGTTGGTCGGACCGTCGACAACCCGTCATAGACAGTCCGACCGCTGACAACCCTTTGGTTTGACTGCCATATTATGATGCTGGCAGTCGGACCTACAGCTGTTGGATGCCACCATGCTGCCTCCGCCAGGATAATAAATCCTGATGGTGCCAGTTGAAAGGAGTGTCCAGGAATGGCGGCAGTGCTGAGACAGGATCCACCGTGGTGTTTAGGATATCCCTTTCTTACAGCCTATTCATGATGGGAACCCCGCCATCAAAAGGTTGTTGGAGAGAGATCGGGGGACCCCAAACAGGGCCCCTGGAAAAGTGTCCATGAAGGCTTATGTAGTGCCCCCCATCCATGACATGGTGCATGGCACATGGTGCACAGACGTGCAGGTGGTGCTGCAAGGCGTCGGCAAGTGATGCAGCCCTTTTCCATGGCCGCAGTATACCCCGACGAGTTTCCGACCACCAGCCCGGCACTTGTATCATGATACAGAGGTCGGACCACCTGCATGCTTGTCGGCAGTCTCCTGACCGCCGCAATAGCCACCGGCGGTCCGACCAACCGGCATCGTAATGATGCCCTAATAAATGTTACCTAATATACATATATACATTTTTTATAAGCAAAAATATGTAACTATATATTATACATGAATAGTAAAACACAAACCAGCATTTACCATAGAAGGATTCATATGACAAAAATATTCAAACCACAGTAAACCAAACAATAAAATTAAACTTTAAACAACTTTAACCAATAAGATCAAACAAACAACTAAATCAACAATATAAAAGGTACACTAATTAAAACAACACTGCAAGACTCGGAAACTCTGCCAGATTCTTTCTACAAACTATGAAGACGAAAAGTTGACATCAATCAATGTTATAACAAATTATAAAAAATTACAAAAAAAATGTATAATCTAAATAATAGAATATAATGCATACAAATATTTAATATGTACTATTAAATCATATGTGAACATATGTTAAAAATAAATCTGTAAAAAAGTTAATAACTATTAACAATAAAAATGTCACTTGAAAATGTATAACAGTCACACTGGTAAGTAAATATCACTTGAAAATGTATAGCAGTCACACTGGTATGTACGATTGTTTTGCGACCACAAATGCAGTTGCAAAACAATCGCAGTTACCACCTACTTAAATTAGATGGTAAGACAGTCGCAGACTGGAAGGAGGGAGAACACTGCATGTAGCAAAAATCCCAAATAAGTGATAGCATCACAAAACTGTTAACATGAATTGTTTGTGTCCCTAATATATGTGTGTCAACAACTTGTCTGCTGAACCTCCCCCTCAGTGCTAAGCCCTTTTTTATATGTTTGGAGTGGTTCACCCTGACACTTTCATAAAATATTTCTCCTAAAAGGTATCTATGTCAAATTCATGTCTTTTTTCCAATGTACTGTGGATTCTAAAGTTACTAAGGGTTTGTCGTTTAGGGAACTGAGAAAATAGCCAAAATATAGTTAACATTTTGGGGTTTTTTGTGTAAAAATGGCAGAAAGTGTTGCACAAGAAAGCATATTTTTTTTTCGCTGTGCTCGGACCACCATCTTCATAGCTTTCAGAACTAGAGTTGTAAAAAAAAAAAAAAATGTTACAAGAGTTTTTGCAGTTTTCTAAGAGTTAGTCTAGTGTTTCAAATGTATGTGGTTTCAACTTACTTGTAGTTTGTTGTGGAAAAAGGAATAAAACACATGGGTGAGCCTTGTAAACCATGTATGTAGAAAAGCGGACACAATTATGGATTCAGCAGAGGACATTTGTGTAGATCATTCAAGGTTTCTTTTTCCAAACGATCTAATAGCTGAAATAAAAAAAACTAATGGAAATTAGAAGGAACAAATTAGGGGTGGGCAGAACTCGTGGACATTTACTCCATGGAATTTCGCGGAGTTACCTAAAAACTCAGCGATATTCTGCCGAGTTCCGGCAGCAGTAGAATTTTAGTCTGCTGCACTACCCGCACTCATTTTTAGCCCCGAGAGCTTGTCCTGTGCTGTATAACGAGTGGGAACGGTTCCAGGCTGTGCACCAGAGGTCGATGTTTCTTTCTGCAGCTCCAGTAGATTTTCTACGCGACTGGCAATTTTCGCAACACAAGCAGCAACGTTCTCAACGCGAGCAGTAGTGACTTGCACCAACTGCCCGCGTTGAGAATTATAACCTAGAGGTGGTCTGGCATGCATTTTTTCTCACTTGTGCTTGCCAACTTTATGTTGGTGAGCTGTGCATGAGAAAAACTCTGCCACATGGCCGTTGGCTGAGTTTTTCCCAAACTCGCTCTCCAATCAGAGCACGGAGTGGGCAAAACTCTACGAACTCCGCTGGTGGATCAGGGTTTACCACCCACCCCTAGAAAAAATTGCCTGTGGTCTCAACATTTCTATCTGTCCTTTTTTGTAGTGATGACAGATTCACAGAAGCAATATTTCATCATGTTCACTGACCCTTCTGTGACAGGGTTATATAGGGTTTGTATGCTGTACAAAAACACACAAGAGCCAACAACTGATTTGTAGCTCATAATGATTTGACATTATGTATGGTCAATACAGCAACTAATAACGTAAAATAAAATTAATTTTGGTACTAGCTCAGCCACCATCCAGGAAAACCTAAACCCAGACATTTCTGAAACACAGGGAAGTCTATAGGGATGTTACTCATGTGGATCCCATGAAGTTTTCCTACCCAGAAGGCATTGCAAACTTCAAACTTTGGCTAAAACCATGCATATTCGTCATCTTCCTGCGAGGGAAAGCTCCAGAAGTCCTAAATAAATGGTACCCCACTTGTATCAGTGGGCCACAGAAATAGCCCTAAATCACAACATGGACAGATCAAAGCCAACCCTTTTTTGTAATATGGGTAGTTGTTTATTTTGGCCCTGGGCTCGGCTGCCACCCAGGGATACCTACAAAACTCAGACATTTCTGAAAACTAGACTCCAAGGAATGATTGGGGTGCTCTAGTTTGCACATATCCTGCTATAGTTTCTTAAATATAATGCCATTCAAACCTACAACATTGGTAAAAAATGTGTTTGCCTCATATTTCTGTGACATAAAGTTCTGTGGGATTCCACAAATTTCAAAAATCCAGAAAATCTTCACTACTACCAGAGACAGTAAAGATGAATTTCAAATCTGAAGGGTTGGTATCTAATATTTGTATATTCTGCAGAAGTTTCTCTTTAAAGGAATTACATATCAAGATTAAATAAGCAATATGTGTGAACCAAATCTGGATCTCATGACTACATTGTTCTAAATCTTGATCATAGGTTTTTCAAAGAAGACAATCAGGAGTTTGGCCTATAACAGGTAGTTGGTTCACATCCAGTCTGCTGCCAAAATCAGAAATTAAAGTGACGTGATGCAAGTCAACAGCAGACAGTGGATGAGCAGCAAGCTCCAACCACTCCAGCTACCCCAAGTCTAAATTCACGCTGCAATCCAGTCCAGCCACAATCTGAGCGCTGGAGCTGCACACCGCAGGATGCAAGGTTGGAGCCGTAGAGGCCGGCGGCAGGTGGCAGTGACAGTAGCAGGGGCTGAGTGAGCGAGCAGAGCAGGGTCAGGGCAGAGACCACATCTCAGAAGCGGGAGTTGCAGGAGCAAAGAAGGGGAGGGCCAAATGCGGTGAACTGGACATGCAGTTTGGAAACCCCTTGGCGGTCCTTTGGCATTGGAGTCAAATAAGCCAGGTGAGCCCCCAGGTCTTGTCTTTTAGTGCCATTTGAGATTGAAATAGAGTATCCGGCCAGCCCATCAGCCATAGGGGTAGGAGTAGGAGCTGAAGCAGCTAAAGATAAGGAGAGACACAATTTCTACTTCTGCATCCGACAAGGCAAGAAGCTGATTTGTTGACTTGCCGTCCAGTCACCAACTCAACCTGTTGGCCCACTGGCCCACCAGCCCATTAGTACACCATGAGTAACAAGTGTGTGGTGCCCTTTATTGTGCCCCCCGGCCTTGGTCACTATCAAGGGGGTGGTCCTGTGAGGTGTGTGTTTCTTTAGTTACCATTACCATAGAAGTGTGAGCCCAGGTGCCACTGAAGTGGCTCGCTAGATACAGGGCAGCTGGTGACTTCAGTAGGCTCCCTCCCTCTTGGACCACCTCCCAGTGACGTAGGCTAAGGATCTGCAGTGTAAAACTCATTCCATTTGAGTCCACACCTTCATGACAAGAAGCAACTCTATGGTTTCCTGAGTTATAAAGCTGCGACGAAGTCTGGCAGGATGAGGCAGGCACTACTGATTAATCTCAAGCACAGGAAGCTTGTTGAGGAAGCTAAGTCAGCAACAGTGCAGCAGGATTTGTCTCCCAAGCTAAACTCTTCGCCACAAACTCAACAACTAATCCTGATGAGGCAAGACCTGGCAACAGGGCTGGACAAACTTGGCTATGCACTCCTATAATGATTGACTTCTTTTGATGGCAAATTATTAAAACTGAACTGAAGATGCTGACGCAGGGTGGAATGTTTTTTGCATGTGATTTTTCAGAGTCCATCGACGTGGTGGGGACCAAAAGGACAATTGTTCATTCAGCCCCACTGTCTCTAAGGGAAGGCAGTGATGTGAAAATAAGTCCAGTGGATTCCCAAGGAAACAGACTAAAGAATGTAATCTTAGGTAGTGCTCTTCTCCTGCCCTTCTAGTTGAGTGCCCCCCCAGTGGCTTCCACCCCCCCCAGACAATTTGTCGCAGGACTGTTTGGAGGCTACCAATCTTCATCTTGCCTCTATTATTTCTGAATGCCCTAACCCTGGGTCGGCGCCAGGTTCTCATAGTAATGAACATGAATGTAACGCAATTGCTCTAGTAGTAAGTCCGACACTTGCAGTCCCCCAAGAAGGCAATCCCCCACAAAATGTGGGTCAGTGCCGTTCAGAGGCATGTTTAGACTTAAATACAAAATGCCACTTTAGTGCATCATCTGCACGGCAGGACCAGACCACAATGGAGAACATTGCTTTGTTATCGCCAAACAAACCTTCTCAATTGGGCGCAATAATCAGTCAAACACTGCTGGTTTGGAACCAAATGATCTATCACTACTAGAGCTCTCACTTTCTTTTCCCAACGAGCCCCGCAATTGTGGCACCACAGCAATGGTAGTCCCAACTGCCCCCTGCCAGTGCTGGATCCTACCTGGATCCAATTCCTGCCTACCCTACAGTTCATGGTTACTGCCCTTAACTATCATTCGGATACGTTGGATCTTCAGATTGCTCTTTTGAATACCCTAGTTGTCTTCACTGCAGGGATAGATAAAAAGCTTGACAATCTGAATAAAGTGATAACCAGAATACAATCTAGCACAAACCTGGTACAGACAGTTTGTTGCTGTACACCAATCATTAATAATTTGCCTTCTCTCCCAGCCTTCCTTAATACTGAACTATCTGACACAAAAAGACATTAGAGTAGGGGTCAGACAAAGTATGATCACCGCTGCAGCACCCAATATCCGAGTTCTCGAAGCCCCATAGCAAGAAATCCAACTCTTAGCAAACTGCAACAGTGATGGGGCAGAGTGTGACTCTCTATGCAGGATAGAGATGATGAATCAAGCGAAAACTGTGGCTTCTTTGACAGATATTGCTGTGCATCTTCAGTGAGCAGCCTCTAGGGTGGAGAAGTAGGGTGATTGGGAGTCCCTCCCTTTAAATTTAATCCTGGCCAGAGTACGTTACCAATAAGATGCCAACTATAAGGTCACCTCAGGCCAGATGTGAAAAAGCTTCCTCAAATCTGTCTGCATCTCCCCTAAATAAAGGGGAGAGGAAACGTCATCAGAAGCAAAGAAATGCAGACCGTGAGCGTTCAACTCTAGTAGATCAACAACTATTGTATCCCATGTTTTCAAAAAGGAGTGCTTTGAGTGCATTGCCTATGGATAAAGGGAGTGGCAACTGTTTACGCCCTGAGGTATTTCGACTGAAACATAATGTTGTGATTGGTACTGATGATTCTAACCCTCATTCATACTCGGAAGGAACTACGCCATGCCAACAAGATTTCAAAACTTCTTTGGCCCCAGGCTGAGTCATCAGAAAAGGGGGGAGGATCTGGTTTCCCTTATAACCATGGTGGTATAGAACCTGAGTGGTATGGGAGGATCCTCATGGGCTTCTGTATGCACAAACCCTGGAAAGATCAAATTTCCGACGCAACAAGTGAGTCTTTTTGGGCCAATCGTACCTGTAACTGTGGACAACAGGCCGAAGAAGGATTTAAAAATGGACCACTCACCAAGTGACATACTGGTAAATAACAATATGGACAGCTATAACTTCCCGACTGCCACCATGGGCAAATCCACACTAAAGTGTTGCTAAACCTACTGTCTTGCCCCAGTCTAATGTCAAATTGCTATTCATCCTAGAATGTCATTCTGTGGGTCCCCATGACATATTGAAGCGGAGAAATATTCTAAGCCTAATGAAGGCCATTTCTGAGCTTAGTAATTTGGAGTGAAAGGACATCATTGCAATTAAATTTCTTACTCCAAGGGGCACACAGATTTTTTAACCAACGTTGGCAACATTCACCAATCCTGACTATGTGCAATCAATTTTGTCAAAAGAAAAGGGCGGCTTATTTACAAGGCCCTTGCGCCACTTTTGCGTCATTTTTAACATGGGAAAAGTGACGCAAAAGTAGCGCAAGGGGCTTGTAAATCTGCCCCAAGGAGTTTAATACCTGGGGCATTAATCTCAGCATTTATAAAGAAAAGGGCTATCCATTGGTTCTCTCGAAACAAAAGGCAGTGCTAACAGTGTCTAAGCAGGGGACCTACTCCATCTTGAAAAGTGCAAAAGGCCACACGTCTCTGGCCTTTCGAGATCAGCACACGGTGGCAGGGAAAACTCCCTGGATGAATGGACTTGGCTGCCATCAACCCTCGTCTGTAAGCGTACTGAATGAACTGGAAAAAGCACCCAGCAATGGACCCAGGAGCATCAACCTTTCACCATGCTCCAGGAACATTTGTGGCCTTGTCATAAATAACACAATACAGATCTCCTGGAGTACTGGGGGTCTTTGACATCACTGCCCTTGAAGCAACTTGGTCCACTGAAGAGTGTCCTATACTTGGTTTCCTTGACCTATCTCATCTCAGTACCATGTGAACTAGGCAGGGACCACCCCATAACTGAATGCATCATAACCAAGGATTTCAATATGAATCTATTCCAAAATAGCAATGATGAGGCTTCAGAGCAGGCTCAGGACTGCTCATGGAGCATTGCTAAGCAGATAAAGCCCAGTGGAATCCAACGTATTCCGCTGGGGGAACTGGTGATTATGCATCTCAATATCTTGGGTTTTAAGGTTTTAAATGGAAAGTTTCTGCATGATGTTCCGCCTTTATCGACAAGATCAGGCGATAAATCAAGGTCATTTCTTGACTACACATTCTGTAATGTGGAAATGTTCAACCTTGTGGAAAGCTACAGCCTAGTGTCCTGCTCAGAAACCAACCATCGTCCCCAAGTTATGAGACTGAACACCAGTATGGTGCAACATACCCTGCCTTGTGCTTCTAGTAAAGGAGCATTTACTGACAATCTTAAGAGGCTCAAATGAAGGAAGGATTCAAATAGAAAACCCATGGCAGAATTTGTTAGAATTCCAAATAGGACTGCTGCTGAGAACATGTCTCCAATCACTGACTGGAACAGTCTAACCGCACATCTACTGGTGAAATATTTTTGCACCATGGCAGCTGAAGTGCAGCTTCCATTTCACTCAAGAGTGTTTCCTTCTACTGCTACAATCACTGGACTGCAGACCGCCTTTAACATTTCCCTGGGAGCAGCGCATAGAAATCCAGGCTGCAAAGAACTAGTGACTGAGTCCAAGCTGGCACATAAGCACTTTAAGCAAGCAGTGTGGGCTGAGAAGACCAGATGCATTAATCAGTTTTGGGCAAAGCTCCTTTATGAGAGCACAAGGAGTAACTTGAAGAACCTTTGATCTATTGTCAATCAACAGGAGAATGGAGAAGGCAGAGGCAGCAGTGCTAACATCTCTGAAACTGATTGGTCATCGCTTCTGAGAAGACACTTCATGTCTAGTGACCTTGCAGAAGTTTCATACCATCATGAAGTTCAGTTAAGAAACCAGCCCTGCCTTACAATCTCTGTTGAGGCCTTCAGCTCTGTTACCTCTTGTGTTGTGGGGGGGTCTATCCTCCCCTACTCAGCATTTAGCTTTCTCTCTGCAACCGCCGGATATAACCATGGTGAAAGCCAGACCCGACAGAGCTCTAGAGCCAAATGACCTCCAGTAGGACCTATTTAAGCAGAATATACCTTTTTGGGCTAGTATTTGATTACTGTCTGAGAAGCTTATTAATCCTGGATGGCGCAGTGCCATCATTCAGTCTATTCATAAAAGTGGGCCTAAAACTGACCCCAATAATTACAGACTGATAGCTCTATTGGACAATGAAGCTTAATTCTCTTTTCCTAGCCTACTCTTGGAGGAGTCATGGCATTGGGCTACATCCAGGGATATTATCCTAAAGAATCAAACAGGGTTCACTGAGAATTCAGGTACGTCCACAAACCTGCTAGCAATCCCTTCTTACAGAGAGGGTGGTAACATCTCGGCTTATGCTGTACTGCTGTTTTGTGAACTATAGGGCAGCATTCAATCATGACCCAAGGGGGGGCCTGTGGAAGAAACTAAGGAACTGGGGAATCCCACTGAGCCTCCTCGAGGCCATCGTAAAAAAGCACACCGACATGTGGATTCATGTTAAGCTGTCCGACGGAACCGCATGTCTAGGAAAATTACCACCTTGCTGGGGGTTAGGCAGGGGTGCGTGCTTGCCCCATTGATGTAAATCTTATACATCTCTGACCTGCCTAGCACCCTCAACAAAATGAACAGCCTCCCCAAGATCGGGGATGAACACATCACCAACCTGCTTTATGCAGGCAACTTAGTTCTCTTCAGTTACACAAGAGTTGGTTTGCAGCGGCTATTAAATGCCTTACATTCCTACACTGATGCAAACCACATGGAAGTCAATCTAAACAAAACAAAGGGCCAGATGTACGACCGTTTTTGCATGCGCAAACGGGTTTGCGAACCCGTTTGCGCATGCAAAAACAGCAGGGGCCATGTACAAAGCCTATTTTGCGAGTCGCAATTTTTTGCGAGTCGCAAAATAGTGTTTTGCGACTCGCTATTAGGAAGGGGCGTTCCCTTCCTAATAGCGAGTGCTACCCCATGTATGAATGTTTTGCATCCGCAATTGTGGGCGCAAAACACTCGCAAATTACTACCCTCTTCAAGAGGGTGGTAATGCACTCGCAAAAGGGAAGGGGTCCCCAGGGGACCCCTTCACCTTTGCAAATGCAGGGGAAAATATTTTTTAAGGGCAGGCAGTGGTCCCAGGGACCACTACCTGCTCTTAAAAAATTAAACGAAAACATTTCAATTTAGTTTTTTTAAATGCATCCTGTTTTTTAAGGAAAACGGGCTGCATTTAAAAAAAAAACAGCTTTATTTATAAGCAGTCCCAGACATGGTGGTCTGCTGAGCCCAGCAGGCCACCGTCCCTGGGAGGGCCTGCCATTCCCAATGGGGTCACAAATTGCGAGAGACTCATTAATATTAATGAGCCTCTCAATTTGCGACCCCATTGGGAATCTCAAACAGTGTGAAATACACTGTTGTACGTGGGAATTAGCGCCTCGCAAATTGCGAGTCGCAAAAACTCGCAATTTGCGAACCGCTATTTTCTTGGTCGTACATCTGGCTCAAAGATCCTTATCCTGGGTAGAAAAATCAATAAGGCAGGAAGCTGGTATTTTAATGGCAACAAGATCTCCAAGGAACAGTCATTTAAGTATTTTGATGTTACAATTGATGCACAGTGTTCCTTTGTTCATCATATGGGGGTTGGGGCAGCTAAAGTCCTGGCTCTTTTGTCTTCTTTTTCAAAACTTTCTCGCTCGCTGTGGGGGATGAGCCTTGATCCACTTCTGAAGGTGATGACAGCCAAGGTCTGTTCAACCCTTGGTTTATGGCAGTGAGATCCTGTTGGGGAGGGATGGGAAGCTCCTAAACAACCTGGTCACTAGGATCTACAAAGCCACTGTTCACCTGCTGATGTGTTCATGAACCGCCTAGATTCAAATGGAATTCGGCCTCCTTGATCAGTGGGTGCTCGGGCAGGTGCCTCCTTAAACTCCGACTGGCCAGGGGACTGAGCTTTATTGTGGAGATAAATCCAGTCAGACTGGGTCAGATGGCCTCACTATTTGTACCTTGAGGAAAGCTGAATGCCACAAGCTTTAGAACTCACATGTACCCCAAAATGCCATCAAGCAAAGCATCAGAAGTCTAATGCGATTTCCTTCGTGCAAGCTTGACATGGTTGTTTTAGCAAAGCGTAGGCACTCCTGGGCAGTTATTAGCTCCTACCAGAAAAGGCTTCAACAACCCTACCTGGCCCGAACATATTAAAAATACAAAGAACATACATTTTTGGTTCTTAGGCTAGAGGAATGACCATTTTTGAAACATCTAGCTAAGTGGCATAGACCATCGGAAACAATGAGCAGAGGTTGTAGTGCTTATGAGGAATCGTTTCAACACATCGTTTGCAGCTGCCCCGCCTTGTTGGAAGAATGGACAGTGCTCCCAAGACCAGAATGGAATAAATTTAGCACCTGTATGTGCAGGCAGGCCATCATCAATGCCTTTAATGTGGACAATACTATTATCAACACCCAAATGGTCACATTTGTGGACTTAGCGGTCAACAAACTAAGTAGGTAGAACGCACCTTGTGATGTGGCTTTGGCTAAAAGTTTAAACATCTACTACAACGTCAGCTTTTCAGTGCAAGGAGGCAGCCCCGACCAGAAAAAAGACTTAGGGGCATATTATCAAGCCCTCTATCGCCGCGTTAGCGGCACTTTTCTGCCGCAAATGCGGCGAAATTTTTATCACACTATTAACAAGCTGCAGCTAACGGGCCTTAGCGTGAGTTTTTTAGCGATAGCGGGCGTTTCTTTACCTCTAAGCATGTCAGTGATATATATCGCTAATGACATGCAAAGTAGGCGTTCCTGACTAAAACTCCATTGAAACAGTCGCAAACACAACTTCCCCCTATTATCAATGCCCGCGAAGTGATAAGAAAAGTCGCGCTAACCGCGCTTATCGCTGGAATTTAACGCCTGAAAAAAACTTGCCTTAACCATCTTGCAATGGGGGGTGGATTGTTGGGCTAAGTATGCACTTGCCTATTAGCAAGCTTTTCATTAGCGCTGTCAATTTAGCGCTGGAATTCTCAAGCTATTGCTGGTTTTACACGCTATCGCTGGATTTCCTATCGCCTTTGCGATATGCGTTGATAATACCGCGCTATCACGGCGAGGAAATCCAGCGATACCCGGCGATAAAAAAACAGCGCTAAGCGCGCTTTGTGATAATTATCGCAGATCGTTGATAATATGCCCCTTAGAGTAAACCAGAGGTTTTATCTGATGATGAAGTACTTCACAATGGGCTGCATAAAGGAGCATGGTGGCTCCGGCACGATGGCATGGTTAGCTGACCAAGGAGGTGTGGAATGTGTTTTATAAATTTAAAGTACCATTTGAATAGCTATGTTCAGCATGTACTGAGATTTTTAGGTATTTATTGCCTAAAAGTATACTGAGTTTAATTATGGGTTTGTTTTTAAGGAAAATAACTGGTTACTGTAACCGATTCTTATTGATAAAAGTTTACTGCTCTCTTACACTCTGCATTTTGCACAAGGCAGTTCTACTGTAGTAGCTTATTTAATGTAGCCATATTCTCCTTTTATGGCTCAATTTAATTTCCTTGAACATTAAGTTGTTTTGCTAGGTTGTTCAGCAACACCTTTTTCATTGTAAAAGTAAAATCATTGGATTACCTATATGGTATTATTGATAAGTTGAATTTAATGAAGTCTTTTTATACATGAAATATGAATGCAATGTTTATGTCGTTTTTGTTTTGTATTGGTTTTAAGTACACAAACAAATAGGTATTGCACTATTGCATATAACAAGACAAATAACATGCCCCTGGCAGTTCTCTCTTGTATAAAATAATTGGCCTCAAAGAGGAAATAGTTTTTACTCAGAATAAAATGTGCAATCTCAACAAGAATTATTATGTGACTCAGATAGGAGCCAGACTCACCTGAGAGAAAATATTTCATAGCTTTTGTGCCAAAATCATGTTTGCTAGCTATATGAAAGGAGCATATGTCCAATATGATAATAAACCGTCCTTTGTCTGTGGGAGAATCTATCTCTAACTTCCTAATGATATCTCCCTGTATCCCTTGCTACACAATGGCAGTGTTACCACATATGATAGTAGAAATTTGTCAAGGTATGACTTAGAAATATTTAGAGTCACAGTAAGGCTACCAGTTGTCAATTCCTATGGTCTTCATGGTGGTGTTTTCAGACATGTGTGTGTCTTCGGGAGAACGTAGATAACATGGACCAATAATCCCATTTGTAACCCATTGTATAGTGTGTATACTATGTATGCTGTTCCTGTCCCCATTACCCCCTCTTTGCATAAATAATGGAGAGTTTTGGCGTTTCATGACACAAATCCATTTCATACTGCGCTTGCATCAACCTGTAAGTGTAAAATGTATTTTGCAGCAAAATGTTGATCAGTGCTGCCATTTGTACCACTTGAATTATGAAATGCGGCTTAGCATCTTGCAAGCATCCTTGCAAAGGCATAGTAAATCTGTCCCTGTGTTCTAAAGAACAACATTTTCTTTTCGTAAAAGAGTGGGAACACAAAGGGGCATATTCTCAAGAACTTATCGCCGATTTATCGGCACTTTAGCGCCGCAAAAGTGGCAATAGACTTTTCGCCCTTTTCACAAGCTGGTGCAAACTGCCGATATTGCCTGTTTGCCAGTGATAGCTGCTGCAAAAAACATCGCTATGGATGAGAGAGACAACTAACGCTAATGATATGCAGAGTAGGCGTCCCCGTGCAAAAACACACGAAAACACCACTTCGCAATATTCTCAACCACCAGCCAGATCGGCGATGCGACCCAAAAACAGGCGATAAGGCGCGTGAGCAGCAGGCATTTAACACCTGCCTTCTGCTGGTGCTAAGCAGGATGACTACCTGCAGTATGAAAGGGAGCCCAGCCTAGAGCCACATCTGAAGACCCACAGATGCCATGGAGACAATGAACATGCATCCCGGAGACCCAAGAGGGCCACAACACCCACCGCCACCACCCCCAGGACCACCCCCACCCTCCGGACTCCCCCCCCGGACTACCACCGAGGCAGCGTAGGACAAGACAGCGGACCGTCTGAAAACGGCATGGCCCCTCAGCCACACAATTGCAGAATGTGGGGAGAGGTGGAACCAAGTATGTGTGAAGAAGGCAACTCACCCATGAAGAAGAATGTACACAATGCCAAGTGTGGCGGTGATGTGCTGGACAGACCACAGAATGCAGATCACAGGCATGTCCATGTGGACATATACTGCTGGTGTGTGTAGTTCTGTGGACAGTGGACGCAACCATGTCACCTCAGGCAGTGGGGAAGACCCTGGACATGTAGCTGTGCTGTCCCCCCTGTAAGCGTAAGCGCAGTGGGCTGGGCTGGCGTACGCCACTCCAGCGTAGGAGTGCCGATAAAAAGGCCGGGGCCCTGGGCGTGGTTCTCTTCCATGATGGGCAACACGTCTGCCAGGGCGGCGCACCTCACTCTGCCACGAGTCCGCCACCATGACCTCCAGACTCCGCGACACAGGCCCCCAGCGCATCCAGCGGCACAGCAACAGGAAAGTCATGTGTGTGCCGGATACTGCCTTAGTCCTACACTGCGGTCAGCAGGTCCCACAATTCAAATCGTGCCACATTTCTGTTAATGGAGGAAACCTCCAGTCAACAGACATTGCCCCCAGTGCGGCCCACCCGGATGACGCATCATTGTTGGCTGCACACCCGCTGAGCGCTCCAGGTGCCACTAACTCAGTGCAACACAAGTCCTCGCCATGTGGATGTGGGCCCTCGCTGACCGCTGCCTCCGGCCTCCACTGCGGTCAGCAGGTCCCCAAAGTCAAACGACGCATCATCGTTGGCTGTGCACCTGCTGAGCGCTCCAGGTGCCACTGACCCTGTGCAACACAAGCCGACGTCACGTGGCAATATTGAGGCAGAATTCAGTAGGCGAAAAACATTGCACCCAGTGCGGCCCGCACAGGCGGCGCATCGTCGTTGGCTGTGCACCTGCTGAGCGTTCCAGGTGCCACTGACCCTGTGCAACACAAGCCGACGACACGTGGCTGTGTGCCCTTTCTGACCGCTGCCTCCGGCCTACACTGCGGTCAGCAGGGCTCGCAAATCAAATTGAGTCTTGATTCATTTATGGTAGAGTCAAGTAGGCAACAGACATTGCTTCCAGGGCGGGCCGCCCGGACGACGCATCAGCGCAGGCCGCGCACCCGCCGAGCGCTCCAGGTGCCACTAACTCAGTGCACTACAAGTCATCGTCACATGGCTGTGTGCCCTTTCTGACCGCTGCCTCCGGCCTACACTGCGGTCAGCAGGGCTCGCAAACCAAATCCAATCCTGACCTGCAAGGACACACCTGCCACCACCGCCAGGACCACCTCCAACCAACAACAGCCAGAGTCGGAGGAGTGTCACAGCCAGCCTATCTAAGTTGCTCACACCTCTCTTGGATGCCATCATCAGCTTGATACCCTGCTCAGCTCTTCAGGTGCAACTAACTCAGTGCACCACAACACATGGACCCTTCATGATTGAGTTTTGTGCTGTGGACAGCAGACACAACAATGTCACCTCAGACAGTGGGGAAGACCTGGGACGATGATGATGAAGATGAGGCAGGTGAACCACACCCCACTGCAGCTGCAGCAGAAATATCACGAAGGGACCAAATCATTAACAATTCCTTCACATGAGCATGCTCAGCTCTGGTGCCCCTACCTCAGTGCACTGCAAGTCATGGACCCTTTATGATTGAATCTGTGTGTGTGATCCGATGATCACTGTTCTAGTTGTTGCCAGCACCAACCACTCCCTGAGGGCTGGCTTACACTCACCCCACACCCATCCAGCACAGGCATCACTGGACATGTGACCCTGGTAATAAAAAGTGGCCGGGCGCACGTGCCCGTAGCCAGTTCAACTATCTATCTAAGTGTGTCTGTGTGGTCATTATGTATGCATGATGGGCCAGGGCCCTACCACATTACATTGTGCTGTGGACAGCGGACGCAACCATGTCACCTCAGGCAGTGGGTACGACCTTGGACACGTAGCTTTGTCGTCCCCCCCTGTTAGCGTAAGCGGAGTGGGCTGGGCTGGGCCGGCGTATGCCAAGCCAGCGTAGGGGTGTGAAGGATTTCCCCGGGGCTCTGGGCGTGGTTCAGTTCTGGCCTGGACAAGGAAGTAACTAATGCGTATGTCTCTGTTGTAGTGTCGGCGCCACCCAGTCCGCAATCGACAATGTTGCAATGTAGCATGCACCCGGAGGGCGGGCTCGCACGAACGGGGAAATGAAGGCACGCAAGACCACTCGGGGTCTTGGCTCATACATGCCAAGTGTTGTGTGTAGCTGTATTGCCGCAGCAGGAGCCAAATGCCTAGCCTTAATCGCAGCGCAGGTTCAGCCAGGCATGAACTCTACGTCTGTGTCTGCCCTATCCTTCCCACAGGCCTACGCTCACGTGGCCGCCCACCTCCAATGGCCAACATCACAGTGTCGTTGTCAGGCTTGTGGACATGCGCAGACAGGCATGACAATGGTGTGCCGTAGGAGTGCCAGTGATGCAACCGCGCAGCGCACTCAAGTAAATAGGCTCGGGGGAGGGAGGAGCAGCTGTGAGGCAACGTTACACACAGTGATGCCGCTCATTTGCCACATGCAAGACATGTCGAACATGAATCCCAAATTCGCACACATCCCACCCCACCCCCAACAAGCCACTTCACAGTACCTGAATGCAAGCAGATGAGAAACTAACATTAGGGATGAATGCTCCTTTGTCTGAGCTATCAGGTGGAAGCACATCTGCACCCCCGACCTAGGAATTGCATGTGCCCGGCACCCCCTGACAGATACTATAGCAGCTGATGACGACTCCCACACTATGCACAGCCCGACAAGAGAGCAACGTATACACACTCCACACACAGAAGTCCTTGCTCGAAGTTATCTTGAATGGAATGGCCTTCACACTTACTCCCACATTAACCCAGGCGTACAACCGTTGCACACTAAAACAACTCATTGCTCCGAGCTGTGGCATTTCATCGACAGAACTGGCGCAGGTCAGAACAGTGCCACTTCAACCAGAGCCACTAACGCAATGGTAGAACATCCCGGACACATGCACAACCCCTGTCACGTGGAACTGTACCGTGCACGTATGCTGCATTTACTGGGGGCACTGCCATTGGTAGTGCTGCGGATCAGTTACCGGCTGAGATTCCGCCTTGCCAATGTCACCTGCGTGCAGCCTGTGTTGCATTGTCGCTCGTGCATATTCGAGTGGTCCATGGATGTCTGCCTATCCAACAGGACGGTAGCCGAACTGGATTTCGACATGTGTGTGTGCCCCCTGTTGGCCCACGACCATGACTGTCACTGTGACACCCGTCTATGGGATGCCTGGATACTTGGCATACATGCTGGCAGCTGGACCTGGGAGATTGCAGAACTCCTCGTGTGCAGTGAGCAAATTGAGCCGCTCCCCTATTGGGCTGTAGTGCTAATTGGTGAAAGGGGGTGGACGCAGCACATCTGTCTGGACCTGCTAATGGTTAGCCTCGCCGTCCTGTTCGATGAAGTCGACAGCGACCTCATGTTGGAAATGTTTGCCTACGAAGCTGCACTAGCTTTCATGGACGTGTAACTACGTACCTGCAGACACAACAGTTTGGAACACATTGCACATGTCCCGACAACTTGTTGGAACTTGGGGTTCTGGTCACATCTCCCACGACGACAGTGGACATGTCTGCATTCGCCTGGACTCCGAATACATGAGCGGACAACAACGCGGGTTAACACACACCTGTGGAAGGTGAGGCACTCCCCCAGAGTGGACAGCGGCGCTTGGCAACGTTCCACGTTCTGACATACTGCTGCATTGGTCTGCATGTTGTGGCACTTATCTTGGCCCTACTGACACGCATATGCTAATAAAGTCTACGCACCGTCACTTGTATTCAACTGTGATGAGTGTTGATTTGCATGACAATGTGTGTATCACTGCCTATCTGGGTCACGGCCATACATGCATTACTGCACCATCAGGGTTGTGGAGTTGTACTAGTACATTACCATCTCACAGTATCCTACTGTGCCACATGCGAACGGCCATTTTCCACACACAAGCAGCAGCAGTTGTGTCCTCTGTTCTATTGTGCTGGTGTTGCTGTTTGTTCAACATTGTTGTAAATGTTGCGGTGCTCTGGATCTTATGTGTGTGTGCTGCATTGTAGGTGAGTTGCCCCTTCAGCTCTGATTTGGCTGGCCCTTATCCCTTTCAGGCGGTGTGGCTTTCCCTTTTGTGCTTATGCAGTGCTGTGATGTTGCAGACTTGGTAAATTGGGCTCTTGGTTGGTGTTGTGACTCTTGGCCATGGTTTTTCTGCAGATGTGCTCTACTTAATTGTGCATGTGTGCCATTGTGCCCATCTCCCCCCGTCCCCCCAGTCCCTGGTGGTTACTCACACTGTTGCTGTTGTGTCGGGTCATGTTGAGCCGTGTCCGGTCCCCCATTTCCTGCCACCGTCTCCACACTGATGACTGTGGTCACCATTTCCTCCATCTCATCCAGCTCCTCCTGTGGCGCTGGTCTCCCACCTCCAGTCTGCATTGCTGCCTTCTGGTTGTCTGCGAGTTTCTGCTTGGTCTTGCACTTCACATCATTCCAGCGCCTCTTGACCTCGTCCATTATCCTCCTCAGCACTCCGACTGCATTCGCCTTGTCCAGGATGGACTGACATATTGTATTTTTTGTTGCCAATGACACAGTGGAGGTGACGTACAGTTGTTGATGGTGTTCTATCACCTCCGTGATCAGGATCCTGTTTTCCTGCGGACTGAACCGCGTCTTCCTCTTCTTCTTCTCCTTGCCCTTCACTGTCCTCGGGGTCCCAGGCTGGTCCTCCGTGGGGCTTGTGGGGTTCTGGTTGTCCTCTGTACTTGCTCCGGCTACCTCCATGGTGCTTCGCAGTTGTTTGTGTTTTCTTTGTGTTTTGTGTTGCCGCTTTTATTGTGCTTTTTGCAGCCTGACTTGTGGGACTTGCAGGCCTGGCGCTGCTTCTCGCTGGATTTTTTATCGCGGTTGGTCACATCGCAACTTTTTTCGCGTTCAGATTTTCATCGACGTCCCGGTAATGTTATCGCAGACATTTGACGCATTATAAGGAGACTATCGCATGTTACCGGCGTGTTGAGAATAGGACGTTAACCCGGAGTTGTTTTCCCGTGATAGACGGCGATATGGAAACTTACGTTAACCTATTTTGGCGATGTTTATCGCACGTTCTTGAGAATATGCCCCAAAGAGTCACTTGTATAAGTCTATTTATTAAATTGAATTATTTTTTGAGAAATAAACCCATGTATTCAATTGTATTTTGCTAATATACCGCAAGTGATCTTCATAGTTTCTTCTCATCACATGTTGTATGCAGCAATACAGAAGATGCTGTAGACATTTGTGTTTCAGCTATTAGTATATACCTAGTTGACTGGAATACTAAACACAAGAGCTTTCAAAATTACCACAGCATAGATGCAGATCCTGAATTATAAATGCAAATGGCATACAGTGTCATTTACACTGTATATATTTACAGTATTTTATTAGCTAGAGCCTCACGCTATACCTACATTCTCAAGAGTGTGTTCTGTTATTTTCCTGAGCATTTCTCGTATACATTTTTCAATTGCCTTTGCCCCTTGTATGTCCACATTATGGAAATATGTGTAGAGGCAATCTGTCCATTCTGTGTAACATTGACTGTCCAGTACTAATCAGGGGTTAGCAATTGAAGTACACGTTGGGAGGGGGGATTGTGAAATCAGTTACAGTGGATAATAGGGAATCACTATTGAGACCCAGTGGACTGGGCCCTGTAGCGAAGCCAAGTTAGGTGAGCACATACCGCCCCAAACAGAATGTACACATGAACATATCGCTCTTGCCTTTTGACAGAGAGCAATTTTGTCCTGTGTAAACAGGCTCATGATGTACACTGTGCACTCTTCTTTGCAGTCATAAACTAGAAGTGTACATCACTGTAACTTACTAAGAAATAAAACTAGATCGAGTGTGCAATCTGTGGTGGACAATGCAAAATATGTTTAACTCTCACTGCTACACCATTGCTGTATACGTGCAGCACAACAATGTACACAAAACAGCTACATGGGTTCAGTAAAATACAATTTCTCATCTTGAGCTCTGCAGGGGTTCAGCCCCATCACCTTATAGTCTCAACGAAAGAGAAAAGGAACTGTGGACGTGGACCTGGATGGCCCTGACCCAGTACCTGCCACTTTCTTCACTGATGTCTCTCCCTCGCAAAGTATTACGGACCCTCGAACCCACCATGCCCACCTGATCCCTTTCTGCTGACAATAGGTCCTGGTTCTAAGCCTAACCTTGTCTAAGAAGACAGAGACAGAAGACCTTTAGAATCAGTGGGCTATACAGACCACCTTCCCCTTCTAAGGGCCCGATTACGATCTCGTGCGGAAAGCAAACCGAACGACTCGTGTCCAGAATGCTTTCCGTACGACTCATGTCAGGGGAATCCAACCGAACAAGTACGATGCATTTTATTGCATCCAGATACGATTCAGTTGCACTCCCATTGACAAAAGGGGTGGTTAGGGATAATCGTGCACCCTGTGGCGGGCACCCCTTGGTGCCTGCCACACTGTGCATGGTCTGAAAGGGGGGACCCATGGGTCCCCCCCGGGCATGAATCGGAGGGCCCTGGGTGAAGGGGTGCCTGCTATGGGCCCCCAAAGACCGATTCCTGCAGCCTTTTCGATCCAGGCAAAAGGAATTGTAAAGGCTGCCCGAATTGTTCATCGTACTTGCTCGCTTGGAAAACCTACTCCATAGAGCTGTATGATTCAGCTCCGGAGGGCTCTATCTCTCTGTATGCCTTCCGGAAACAATTCGGTCAGCGCAAAGGGTTTCCAGGCATCGTACTTGGTCGTTTGGAATTGGGAACGAGTCGGTCGGAAACAAGGTCTCTGGATCGGTTTAGGTAAAACCAAATCTGATTCGGAGCCCTTCCGACTAAGATCGGAATCGGGCCCTAAGTCTTCAAGATCATATGTGTGGTAGACCGGCAGTGTTTCCCTCATTGGTGGAAGTACCACAAAGTCACGAACCGGTGTCTCATTTGACCAGGATATTTTTGATGGCTTGAGTATCATGTGCTATTTGTGCATGTATGTTTCTGTGTGTGTATGTGTGGGCATGAATGGCCTTGTCTGTGTTAATGCCTTTCTGCCTGTGGGTGAGTATTAATGTAAAGGCATGTTTGTCCATAAAGGGGAATGAAACCTGGAATAATGTTGGCTACTCCTGCCATAATGTTAGCCATCCTTTCTATAGAGGTTGCAATGGCAGGCATATTGTATTGTATTATACTGCATTCTATTATATTTTAATGTAGTGTTTGAGCCTTTACCTAGCATTTCATACCCCTGACAAGGCCATGCTGTGACACCCATAGGTTTCTAGATGGCTTTTCGGAATGCTTGATTGGATGTAGAAAGTCCTGTGTAGTAGATTTTGGTTAAGGAGCATACGTTTCAGAGACATTGACCAAACATAGTGCAGAATGGGTTTTTGCAGATAAACATGTAGTGTTAATTAGGGGTATGTGAAATTTAAGTAATATGACTTTGCATAATTATGTAAAATTTCAGGAAAAATATGCACAATTACACACAATGCATCTGTTGCGCAATTTACCCTTGCACCTTTTTGTGCTAAAAATAGGGCAAAATATCAAAAGCACATGAATACCAGCTGCATGTGCCTGATGTTCCTGTGCATTTGTGGTAAACTTTGACAACAAATGGGGTGTTCACAGTACATTTTTACAATGGATGGTGCGTAAATACGCAGAGTGGTGTTATGGTGTCATTTCAGGAATTTTGCATAGCAAGTGTAATACGAAATTCCCAAAATTAGAAAATTGCGCTGGCATAATTTAAATTACACCCAGAGCCAGTGTTGAGAAGAATGTGAACATAAAAGGAGCTACACATTCTTACTACTCACATTTATATGCATGCAAACTACTGTGTATCTTGTGGTTATAATAATGACAAGTGTCATAGTGTAAATGATTTTCTCAATTGGAGGGACTGTCAATTTTGCTTGCTTGTGCAATCATCAAGTTCCGATGTTAGGTGATATCTGCACAGATTTGTTAAAAGAGGGGTGAGTCCAACACTGTGGATTAGTCTCTGCCCTGTGCACATTGCTTTAAAGGTAATTCATCTACCCACGGGGAACAGTTTTGGAATATGAAACCAGACATGATACATCTCTATATTGGCAATTTGACAAGTGACCTGGATGCCACATTTTAAATCTCACTTGTTTATTTATTAGTAGTAGGGTAGCTCCAACGTATCGACCACTGGCATGGTCAAGGTAGGAGAGCACTAGTGTGATCATAGTTGAAACCTTTTGGTAAAGCCCAGTCTATGGACACACATTTTCTGAAGCTATCTCCTCATGTGGTAGAATAATCTGGAAAGTTGATTTACTTGTGGACTGAAGTTAGATATTGCATGTTATCCCAAAAGTTCCTGCCCGGCTCTAAGTATGGTGGTGGGGGAGCAAGACCCAGGGGCCGAATGAATCGTGCAATTGTCACATGGAAGTATCTCCATTTTTCAAGTATTTAACTTGAGCTAGTTAGCCAGCATATAGGGGCCGAATCTGATGCGGGTTGGAAAAGCTTCCCGACCGAATCGGTTGGGAAATAGTGTCCGACCCACTCGGATCGGGAAAGTCCGACAGGCGGAGTAGGATGCCTCCGGATGCTTCCAGATACGATTTGGTTGAACTCCCATTGACTTCAATGGGAACATTTGTTCCTAACCGCATCAGAATTGGGCCCTCGGTCGGGAAGACACGTCCCCGATCCGATTTGGAAGGAGCAAATGCCGTTAGGAGGCCTTCCTAACCTCATCAGAATCAGGCCCTCGGTCGGGAAGCTTTTCCAACCCGCATCAGAATCGGGCCCATAGTGTTTGTAGACATTTCTCCCAAGTACAGGAGTCAAGTTCTGAAGAGTTTTCAATCTTTCTAACTGCACGTCATCAGCACAGTTATAGTTAAAGACAATAGTGCCCAAACAGATTTAGCTTACAATATATAGTTTAAAACATTTGTTAGCTACCAGAGTGTATCTGTGTGACAGAAAATTTAAAGAGCACAATATTTACAAAAACGTAAATTGATCTGATTTTTATACAGAAAAAATTTAGGACATATTGTAGTAAATGGTTGGACATTTATTGGAACTTAGTCAGTAAAACATGTGCTCATTGAATGAAGTGAACACATGGTGTTAGTGGGGAATATTAGCATGTTACATCGCATGCTATTACAATGCATACTTTCACAATGCGGTTGTTACAACGACCGCGTTGTTAGTACGCAATCCCCTTACATCGCAAGTCATTACAACGACTTGCTGTAGGGGGTGCGTTGGACTTAGGAATAGTATTATTTACTATTCCTACTCCAGCTTGCGCAGCAGCAGGGAAGGTGTTGGATTTCATATCCAATACCTTAGCGCCCCCTACAGCAAGTCGTTCTAATGACTTGCGATGTAAAGGTACTGCGTACTAACAACGCGGTCATTGTAACAACCGTGTTGTAATGGTACTTCATTGTAAAAACAGCATTGTAAACGCTGTTTCCCGTTAGTGGGCTGCAAAAGCAATCACACATAAGAAAAAGAAGAACCGTGGTAGACTGTCTACAGTTCAATATGTAGAGCGTTCATAGAAGATAGAGTTCATTGAAATGTTGTTGATGTTTCAACCCTATAAAAATAAATGAGTCATCAGCAGGACTGAAAAAATTGGCTGACACTGGAGGTAACCAATGTCACTAAATGAGTACAAATAAAAATGAAAAAGAGTATTACGGTTTAATTCCACATGACAGATCAAAAAATAAGGCTTATTTGTTCGAGAATATCTACAGTTGCAATCTCCTCTTCCAATCTATTTATTAAAGGGTTCAACTACCTCAATGAAATCATCAGGCCTTTGGGGTGGTTGCTGGTACATAACAATAGAAAGTTACGTTTGTGGGATTTCGATATAGGCTAGTCCCAAGTTCACTATCGTACACATAAATGATCAAGTCCAAAAAGGATAAGTTGCCTTTTCAAGATTTAAATGTAAATGTCGATGTTGGTGTATTGTGTGCCCCTCTGCGCTTGAATTGATAGCCTTTTTTTTTTATAATTGCAGATCATCATTTCTCTAGTTCCACATTCAGCTTAAACATTTGGCAACATCCTTGGATTACAATCAGTTCGATATTACGGTACTACTAATTGTTCTATTATATTGGTTTGTCAATTTTATGGCATTCATTTTACTGCACCCTTCATAATTGCCTTTTTGGGCCATATGTTTGCTTTCTGATCACTGTCACGAACTTACCTTGTGTGACCCTTACCTCATTTTCTGGTAATAGGACTAGATTTTCTTTGATATATTTTTCTCTGATTACTACCAGACCTGTGATGATTATTCTTCCCCTACTTATAGTATCGCATTTCGCCTGTAAGTCCTCTGATGTTGTTGCCTTCTTTTTAAAACTTTTCTCCTTATGCTGACCTTTTAGTCCTAACTATATATTCCTTCCACCAGAGTTGAACAAGCGCCTCGAGCAAGCTCTGCATGAGTTTATCATCCACTGACAGTTAGTGCACCTGCTCACTAGTGTTTATTTGTGTTTCTTCTTTTACCTCTTTGATTCATTACTTTTATCTTTCCCTCTTTTAGGTATTCATCACCTTATTACATTTTAGGTATTCACGATCAACACAACTTATTTATTGATATATCATATGGAATTAATACTGTTTTTCATTTTCCATTTGTACTCATTTAGTGACATTGATTACCTCTTGTTTCCAGCCAATTTGTTTAATTTCTGATGATGACCCATTTATTTGCATAGGACTAAAACGTTGTCAATATATCTATGGCAGTGAAAAGACATTTTTGGATTCATTCTGCATACAGTAACATTTCAATGGACAATATCTTCTTCAAACACTGTAAAATGTTGCAGTGTATATAATCTACTACCATTTTGTCTTTTTCATGTGTGATTACTTTTAGGGTCCACTTCAATCACTTGTATCATGTGTTCACTTCCTTAACTGAGCACATAATTTACTGGTGTAGTGCAAAGTTGCCCACTCTTTACACGTCACAAATTATGACAGAAAATGTTCACAGATACATGACATGAACGTGCACTTAGCACATGTTTCTTACTTGATTCAATGATTTATAAAAATATATCACTCAACATTACTATTAAAGAGTAGATTTATTGTAGAATTATAGAATCTACTCACAAGTGAGTTTAACCATGCTAATTAAGTTGCTCCAATGAGGTGTTAATGAATGTAAGACCATCCTTGTTTAAACAAATAACTCTGAAGAAGAAACTCGATTTTCCTATGTGTGTGCTATGACATATGATTAACATTCTGTAACTTGAAACTGTTATTAAAACCAGGCACGGCCAGCACTGGTAACAGCGGTGAGGCGGGGCGAGGGCGGGGTGGGGGGAGAAGTCGACAGACAACAGTATAGGGAAAGTAAAATAAAAAAAGCTGCATCACTGATTGTCGACTCTCCCCCGCCAAACCACTGTCACCTGTGCCAGCCATGCCTGATTAAAACCTTCCTCATATATGTAGAATGTGATCATATTCAAAACGATAAAGTTTATGTAATGTGAGCATTAATGTTAAACGTATATGCATTTAAATGTAGTTCTTAGTCATAACTACACTTGGTTTATTTTAAAGATCTACTGTATGCCACACATGGTCTTATATTAAATTATGTTTAAGGGGCTGATTATGAGTTTGACAGTGCTGCGCCGGGTCCACCCCGCTACCACAGCGCCAAACTTGTAGTGAGACCACCTGCCCGATTAGGAGTTTGCTTCTGTCTGGCAGGATTTTTATTAGTGTTCCCACGGCAGTGCCTCTAAAAACGGGCACCGCAATGGGAAAGCCAAAAACAGTTCCTGCACCGCATGGACTGAAAAGTCCATGCTGTGCATGAACTGATGTGCATGCACACAGTGTGGCACATTCTGTGCCCTCCGTGTGCATCTACAGAGTGCAAAGGCACCAGGGGGCCCTGTAGGGTCCACTTTGTTTCCTCTCCTCCAAGGTTTTCATGGAGGAGGAACCGCCATGAAAGTCCTGGTGAAAAGGAAACTCCTATTGTGCTTGGTGGGACCACGGCCGTCCCGCCAAGCATATGGATGCCTCTGCACTGCCGCAACACCGCCAGGGAATTGAGGATCCCTAGTGGGTGCAGGGGGCTGTGGTGGTCCCACTGCCCATCTCGTAATAGGGCGTGGGGAGACCACCACCCCTGTCAGGGCTCCCCCATCAAGGACCAACATTGCTCATTGCGCAACCATCACCCCCAGTAGTCAGGGCCAAGAATGCCTACCTGCCCGTAAGAAACTCAGGATCATTGCGACCGGCTGCAGGGTTTACGGAAGGGCCCGCAGGAGGTGGGTGAACGCAACCAGGGTTGCCAGTCTAGTCTCTCGCGGGTGGTTGAAGGCGCGAGGACAGACTCCGCTGTGAAGTGCGCCGGCAGAATTCGGAGCCACGCACTTCACGAACGTTTTCACAGAGTCTGCATCTCCTGCGCAAGCGCTTTAGTTAGTCAGGAGGCTTGAGTAGCGCATTTTCTCTCAAGCATGCGTAGTTTCTAGTTCAGGGTAGTGTTCATTTTCGGAAGCGTCGGTCAGTCAGTTACGGAATTAAGAGATTCAGAGTACTACGAAAGCATTCAACGAAAAGAAGGAAAAAGGAATTGGAAGTAAGAAAGAGGCTTACCTGAAACCTGAACCAGTGGGTTCTAGTCTTCTGAAACAACCAAACCACAAGTATTAAGCTGTAAAAGGAAAAACTGAAAAGTTGTAAGACAATGACAATGTGTTTAATGCTTAACACTAAGTAAATAAATTTACCACTGAGTAATAAGCAAGACATAATAAAAGAGCTCAAATATTTTGGAAGCTTTTCTTTACCAGAATGAAAGAAGAGAAGCAAAAGCCTTTAGCTTAGAGGGTAAGAGAATATACATTGAATAAGATACTTGGAGATTCAGCTGAGTTAAGGAAGTGGATTAATGGTTGTTGTGTCATTGACTTACAGGTCACGAGAAAGAACACAAGAAGAGAAACGTACCCGGAAGGGCATAGAAGAAGGCAGTAGAGTGAACCAAGGAAAAGCGAGGCAATCTCTTCTCTGTCCCATTCCCCTTTCCCCTGGCAGAGTTCACACAAGCGCCTGTTGTTCGGGAGTTCATGGGAAGGCCTCTTAAGGGAATTTGGAAATAGTCAGCATTGTGCTCCTGGGAGTTTCTTGAAGTAAATCGTGAGTACCACGTTGGGTTCTTGACAGAGTGAAGTGCCCACGTAGAGTCACTCTCCCGAGCAGAATGGCAGAGGATTTTGACTTAAAAAATCTTGGAAAGATTCTAGAAGTAATTCAGCAAGAGTTGAATGCAGTGAGAGAAGAGAAAAAGGCTCTTAAGTCAGAAATAGAAGCTTTGAGAAGAGAAACCTTAGAGTTAACCACCCGAATGAAAGGAGAGAGTTCCAGTGTTAAGTTTAACCCCTCCTCTTCAGGTGCAGCAATCTGAAGCTCTAGTTCAACTCCAAGTTCAGGGACTACCACAGAAGTAGTGCACTCTTTGGCTCCCAGTATTCCCTTAGCGCCACAAGAGAGGTTTACTGGAGATCCTCAGAAGGCTAAAAACTTTCTAACACAGTGCTCATTGCATTTTATGTGCCGTCCGACCGTCTTTTCTGATGCACAGTTTTGAATTGCCTTTATCCTCTCATACCTAAAGGGAGACACCGCTTCATGGCCCATGCCCTTGGTCAAGCAGGACGCACCGATTTTGTATGATTTTGAAGAATTTAAAAAGGAGTTTTTGCGAATATTCGATCGAAGAAAAGTAGCGCAAGCAACAGAAAATGAAATATTGGAATTAAGGCAAGGGAATCGAGAATTGGTAACTTATCTTGCACAATTCAATAAGTTGGTCATAGAGACCGAATGGCTGGAAAAAAAGAGAGGCGTTGTTCAATAGTTGTTTTGAAGGATGACCTGAAGGAAGCCTTAGTGCAAATTCCAAATTGTCCCACTGAGGTGTCAGCCTTAATCGACCTGGTCTTAGAAATTGATTATAGACAAACGGAGAGAAGAGGCGAGAAAAGAAGAGAATTTCAACAGAGCACTCCCAGATTTGATCGTGTGAGGACAGATGTCATGAGGTCAGTCGAGAAAGAGCAAGGCATAGAACCGATCCAAATTGGGACAATAAGAGGGCCACTCTCAAAGGAAGAGAAAGAAAAACAAAGACAAAATAATCTCTGTCTTTATTATGGAACTAGCGGCCTCTTTGTGAAGGGTTGTTCCAGGAAACCCAAACTCTACAAGAAGGAAAACTTGCAGCACCACCAGTAGGAGGAGTTAGACTGGTGGATGCTAAAGTTGATACAACTCCAACAAGTCATCAAGTTGCTAATACCTTACAATCTTCGGCTCCGCATCTTATCGTGACTGTGACTCTGAAATTCAGAGAACGAACCCTCCAAGGAGTGGCTGTGATGCTGGATTCAGGCGCTACTGGAAATGTTTGCGACCTAAAGTTTGCCTCCAAGGTGGAATTAAAGGCAATCCCTAAGGTCAAGAGTGAATCTGTAAGGGCATGGAAAAAATTTGTCGTCTGGCCCCATTGTAAGTCACACGGAAGTAGTAGAGCTCATTTCCACAGAAGGTCATCGGGAAAAGATACAGTTTAACCTTATCGATGCTCCGAAATTCCAGATCATCTTGGGACTTCCATGGCTAACAGAACATTTCCCAACAATTAATTGGAGTGAAAGAACAGTGGTTCTGGATTCCAGTTACTGTACGGAACATTGCTATCCTGAGGATTTGGAAGTTGAGAAATGAGGTCCAGCAACCCTGCTGTGCGAGAACAAGATGATGGTGTGTGCGGTACAAGCCGTGAACCTTCCAGTCGAATATCAGGAGTTTACTGAAGTGTTCAACGAGTCGGAAGTGAAGAAACTCCCACCACATCGATCTTATGATTGCAAGATAGACTTGAAGCCGGGCGCAAACCTTCCTTGTAGTCGAGTCTATGCGCTCACCAAAGGAGAGAATCAACATCTTAAGGACTATCTTCAAAAGTATTTGGATAACGGGTTTATTCCTCCTTCTCAGCCCCTGGTCTCCTCTCCACTTTTTTTCGTGTCTGAAAGAGATGGAGAGTTGAGATCATGTATAGATTACCGAGCTCTGAATAAGATAACCACGAAGAACCATTACCCCCTACCTTTGATCTCCGTTTTGCTCGATCAGCTGAAAGATGCTAGGATTTTCACAAAATTGGATTTGCGGGGTGCATACCATCTCATCAGAGTACGTAAAGAAGACAAGTAGAAGACGGCCTTCAGAATGAAGTATGGATTGTTCGAATATCAAGTAATGCCTTATGGTCTCTGTAACGCCCCAGGAGCCTTCCAATATTTTGTCAATGACGTTTTGAAGGAATTCATTGACCAGTGTGCCATTGTGTACATCAACGATATTTTGATTTATTCGTCTTCCGAGGAAGAGCATCAGTTGCAAGTCAAAAGAATTCTGCAACGTTTGAAGGAGGACAGCCTGCATGTCAAACTGGAAAAATGTGCCTTTGCAGTTAGGTCTGTGGATTTCTTAGGATTTATCATCGCTCCTTAGGGTCTTACCATGGATCAGAAGAAGATTGAGGCAGTGCTCAACTGGCCCCCACCCACTACTGTAAAAGAAATACAAAGTTTCATTGGGTTTGTGAATTTTTATCGGAGGTTCATCAAAGACTTCTCTCAGAAGGTCATGCCCATTACAAGACACTTGAGAAAAGGAATTCCATTCCAATGGACTACAGAGGCCGATGAGGCCTTTCAATCTTTAAAAAGAAGCTTTTCCTCCTCACCCATTTTACTTCACGCAGACCCTACGCAACCCTTTTATTTGGAAACCGATGCTTCTGAGCAAGCAATTGGAGGAGTGTTGTAGCAGAGACATAAGGAAACCTGGCAATTGCATCCAGTTGCGTATCGCTCAAGAAAACTGCAACCGGCTGAAATCAACTACACCATCACGGAAAAGGAGCTACTGACCATAAAAGATTCCTTCCAGGAATGGCGACACTATCTCCTTGGTGCAAGACATGTGGTCACAGTGTTCACAGATCACAGAAATGTACAATTCTTAAAATCAGCTAGAACCTTGACTCCACGACAATTACTGTGGTCCTTATACTTCACCGACTATGACTTCGTCACTACCTACCGACCAGGCAAGAATAACGGAAAAGCGGATGCATTGTCCCAAATTGACACTGATGGGAGAAAATCCCCTATAGACGAGCAGAGAATCATTACGGAGGCAAAGATCATAGGAGCGGTTGTCAAGGAAACCTTAGAAGATAAGATAAGAAACGAAATGACACAGGAAAAAATGCAAGAATGGGCCAAGGAAAATCCTGTACGAGAGATTCGCCAGCAACTACCGTTTCATGCAGAAGACTTTTATCTACCCACACAAGAACTCCAACAACGGGGGTTGTCAGATTGTCATGACAATCCATTAGCGGCCATCCGGGAATTCATCGTACTGAAGAGTTACTGAGGAGGGTGGCCAGATTTAATCAAAGATGTTCGGAGAAACATAGAAGGATGCGAGACTTGTGCATGAGGAAAGTCGGACCGATGAGCCCCCCAGGGCCTTTTAAGACCCATGCCAAATCCTCCTCTCCCATGGCATACCATCACAATGGATTTGATAGTAGAGTTGCCCTCTAGTCAGGGGTATAACTCAATTCCGGTAATGGTTGATGCCTTCTCTAACATGGCTTATTTTGTCGCCTTGAAAGGAAATCCCACAGCAAAACAGCTACCTACACTATTAAACCAGCACCTGATTAAGATTCATGGAATCCCCAAAATTTAAATTTCAGACCGGGGATCAAAACTCCTGTCCCACTACCAAAGGGCCTATACTAAGAGATTGGGAATAGAAACTAGGTACTCCACGAGTTTTCACCCACAGAAGGGCAGTCTGAAAGAACTAAAGAAGAGTTAGAAAAATACTTACGGTTATTCCTCTTAGATCAGGAGAGTGATTGGCCAGACCTCCTCTGGACAGCAGAGTTTGCACATAATAATGCTAAAAATGCTTCCACTGGATTCTCACCCTTTTACCTAAACTATGGGAGGCACCCGAATTCTGCAGTTTCATTTAGTAACAAAAAATTTGGTTTTGGGAAAGGAACGCTATAAGAGATCACAGGGCTGAGCAATAGATCCAGAATCACTCCTCCACCTAATATGATTTCAAAAGAAGTCCCCGCATTTGAGCAAATTGTCATGTCATCACTACAAAAGCTGGGACAACAAAAATCGTATAAAAAGAACAATTTGACAAAGGGCCAGCAAAGAGCCATTCTTGACCTCAAAAATGATGAGACAGTGGTGATAAAAGCTGCGGATAAAGGGGGAGCTGTTGTCGTTTGGTCAAGGGACATGTACCTGAAGGAGGGCAGAAAACAAGTACAGAATGAAATCTGGTACAGAAAAGTGAAAGAAGATCCCACACGAGAACTACAAAGTACCATAAATGTCCTTATAAAGGAAGCCTTTGATCAAGGGTTTTTGGGAAAAAAGGAATATGAATTTCTATTCAAAAAGAATCCAAGAATTTCTGTGATTTATTTCCTCCCAAAAATTCACAAAGACCTAAGGGAACCACCAGGGTGACTAATCGTGTCCGGTTGTGACTCCCTCCTGGAATCCTTATCTAAATACGTTGATTGTTTCTTGAAACCTTTTCTCCAACAAGTTCCCTCATACTTGAGGGACACCATGGACTTCAATAATAAAGTAGAAGGCACCAGTTTCGACCATACTAAACAGCTATTGGTCACCTTTGATGTGGTCTCTTTATATACTCAAATACCACAAGATGAGGCACTCGAGGTATTGGAATTTTATCTCGAATCCAGAAGTCATACACACCAGGTACCATCTGAATTTATCTTGCAACTAGCTGCCATAGCATTGAAAAAGAACTATTTTAAATTCGAAGACATCTTCTACATCCAGACCAAAGGGACTGCGATGGGTTGTCCCTTCACTCCTGAAATGGCTGTTCTGTATATGGCACAATATGAAGAGAAATTCGTGCTGAATAACAACCCATTTTTCGACCATCTTTCACAATGGTACAGATACATCGATGATATCTGGTGTATCTGGGATGGGACGGAACAACAACTTGAGGATTTCTTTCAGTGGCTTAATCATAGACACATGGACATCAAATTCACAAAGACAGCACATACCGACAGCCTTACATTTTTAGATGTTGAGGTCAGACACCATGAGGGCAAACTCATTACCACTCTTCATAAAAAACCTACGGAACGTAACACTATCCTGCATTACAACAGCTTCCATCCGCGCAATTTGAGAGACAACCTGCCATATGGGCAGCTATTGCGAATACGGCAAAATTGCACACGATTACAAGACTTCGCATTACATGCTGAAACATTTCAGGCCCAATTAAAGAACAGAGGCTACCCCCAAGAAATTGTTAAAACATGCGTGCAAACGTGCACGTTTCACACCAAGAGAATGTTTGCTCATGAATAAGGAGAAAAAATTGGAAGATAGGTTGGTCTGCGTTTCAACTTTTGGGCCTCATACCAACAAGTTTAAACAAATCATCTTGAAAAACTGGCACATACTCCAGAATATGGAGCATTCACTTGAACCACCTCTGTTTGCGATGCGAAAAAATAGGAGTATTGGTCAGCGAATTGTCCGTGCAGACATTATGCCCTCCAATAAAGCAGACTTATTATCCCACTGGAATCTAAAACCTATAGTTGGTCACCATAAATGTGGGCAATGTGTAGCTTATGACACTACAATCGAAGGATCCGAATTTATACATCGCAACATTAAATGGGTCTAGAAAGATTTCTCGAACTGTAAAACCAAAAATGCAGTGTACGCAATTCTCTGCCCTTGCCAAAAATTGTACGTGGGCAAAACAAATCAGGAAGTACGCCATAGGTTGGCACAACACAGATCCCGGATAAAGAATAAAGTGGGTACAGCCCCAATGGTTAACCATTTCTTGGAAATGAATCACACAGAACATGATTTTAAATGGACGGTATTAAGTGTCATCAAGTCTGGCCCCAGAGGTGGTGATGTGGAAGAACTACTTCTTCGACAAGAGGCATATTTAATTCTAAAGTTCAATTGCACGACATATGGCCTTAATGAATTATCAGAAATTGGAAGAACTTGAAAAGAAACCATATAAATTGATATTCGTTCACCAAAAATTGACTACATCAACCACAATGCCATGCGCCATCTGATCAGGCGATTCATGAACAAAAACCGGAAATCCGGGCAGTCGCTCGAAACGGCGAGATGAATATGCGTGGAATCGAGCCCGAGTAAGGTAAAACTCTACCGGATTCAGACGCCTTTTCAAACTGCAACAAAATTGACAGTGAGACTAACAGCATGTTTCCTTTCCGCCGGACAGAGCCCCAGAGCATTAGGCAACATTGTTTCATTAACTGAAGCTACAGAAAAGCTCTCACTGAATTGAAATCGGATACATTTAAACTGAATCACGTTTCCGCTTCAAGCGCATGAACACACGTAAGTGTTTTGATGCCGGCGGCGCATTTAAAGCTATCACGCATGTGGATTTAAAATGTAAATTTGAACTTAGCCCATTTTTCCTTCTTCCACAGACCTTACTCAACCACCTAAAAAATCATTTCCAAACCACTGCAAGAATTTAATGTAAGTCTGTTTTCCACTCGTTGGTTACTTGCTGACTAAACATTTTCAGTTTGTAAAGTAAACAAATTTGTTTATCTTTAGATTTATCAGAGTCACTCCCTGAACGAACGTTCAAAACAAAGGTAATTTTTTAACTTGACCTTCTCTGTTCACATTGTTGCTAAGGAAGTTTTTTCAAGGATTTTAATCTAAATCATTTCTGGTTTTTCCAGAACACTTCCTGTCCAGTCCAAAGCCCTGATGAGAATCCCATAAAACAACTTGGGGATTCGAAACGCGTCAGCGTTTTCCTTCCTGCTGGGTCATTAAAATAATAGCAGTCCAAGGGCAGCATGTTAGTTAAATCGAAATGCACATTGGATTCATAAATGTTCACCCAGGAGTGCAACAACTTCTGTAATATGCACACAATGTGATGTAATATGAAATGACAAAGTGGTTGTTGCTGTTGGTTATAATATTTGACTGGCTTTTTGTCTGCACTGTAATGTTTTATACATGTGGTTCACATTTATTTTGACACATTGCATGTTTTGTATATTTTTTGAATACGGATTTAGTTGTTGTGTGTCTTTTAGACAGGCATGTCGTAAAAATTGTAACAACTTGTTAAACATATGTTTCAAGACTTGGAAATTAAATTACTCAGACCATTCGAAAAAGATAAAGGTCTTAGTCTGTTTATTAATTGAAACAGCATTGTCAAAACAGCAGGTCAGGCCCATTTTCTCAAGAAAAAGTTTACAAGGTCCCGCCTGACACCAGTAGGACCCAACCCCGCATTCTTAAAAAACTAAATTAATAAAGGCTTTTTTCCGACAACACACTCATTGGCCTCAGCCGGGAGGCTTGGCCTTGCAAGGGGGTACTGTCAGGGTTCCGCCATCAAGGACCAACATTGCTCATTGTGCAGCCATCATCCCCAGTAGTTAGGGTCAAGAATGCCTATCTGCCCGTAAGAAACTCAGGATCATTGCGACCGGCTGCAGGGTTTATGGAAGGGCCCACAGAAGGTGGGTGAACGCAATCAGGGTTGCCGGTCTAGACTCTCACAGGTGGTTGAAGGTGCGAGGACAGGCTCGACTGTGAAGTGCGCCAGCAGAATTCGGAGCTGCGCACTTCACCAACGTTTTCACAGAGTGTGCATCTCCCGCGCAAGCGCTTTAGTTAGTCAGGAGGTTAGAGGAGCGTATTTTCTCTCAAGCATGCATAGTTTCCAGTTCAGAGTAGTGTTCGTTTTCGGAAGCGTCGGTCAGTCAGGGAATTAAGAGATTCAGAGTACTACGAAAGCATTCAAGGAAAAGAAGGAAAAAGGAATTGGAAGTAAGAAAGAAGCTTACCTGAAACCCCGTGGTATCCAGTGGGTTCTAGTCTACTGAAACAACCAAACTGCAAGTATTAAGCTGTAAAAGGAAAAAAGGAAAAGTTGTAAGACAATGACAATGTGTTTATTGCTTAACACTAAGTAAATACATTTACCACTGAGTAATAGGCAAGACAAAATAAAAGAGCTCAAATATTTTGTAAGCTTTTCTTTACCAGAATGAAAGAAGAGAAGCAAAAGCCTTTAGCTTAGAGGGTAAGAGAATATAAATTGAATAAGATACTTGGAGATTCAATTGAGGTAAGGAAGTGGATTAATGGTTGTTGTGTCATTGACTTACAGTTCATGAGAAAGAACACAAGAAGAGAAACGTACCCAGAAGGGCGTAGAAAAAGGCAGTAGAGTGAACAAAGGAAAAGCAAGGCAGTCTCTTCTCTGTCCCCTTCCCCCTTCCCCCGGCAGGGTTCACACGAGCGCCTGTTGTTCGGGAGTTCGTGGGAAGGCCTGTTTAGGGAATTTGGAAATAGTCAGCATTCTGCTCCTGGGAGTTTCTTGAAGTAAATCGTGGGTACCACGTTGGGTTCTTGACAACCCCCATGAGTCTGGCAGTCTGTGGTCTGCCTGACTAGTAATCAGCCCCTAAAGGTGCACAGGCATATTAAAGGTGCACAATTGAACTAATGTTTAAATTGTTCTAACAGCTTAGGTCTGTATTTCACCATGCTGCATTTCATATAATACGGTTTTCCATTTTCTGCTCACACATTTCTTGCAGGTATTCAAATGCATTGTTAGTTTAGGACAGATACATAACAGTACTAGATGTAAGAAAAAGAGCCTGAGAAGAAGATCTTGAAGAAGGTACATGGGAAGCCAGAGCACTAACTGAATAGATTGTTGAACAAATGTTTCAATCTACATGTGTCTGAGAGAGAGACATCATTCCCATGTCCAGTGTGGGATAAACCATTGATTTTGCAGTCTGCAACTTTGGAAGTTGATGAGGATAATGGACCCCTGATGATGTGATCAAGGGGGTGTTACCTATTGGACTTTGCACTTTATAATACACTGTACCCTCTGTACTTTTTCAGAGATGCTTTACAGATCCCTTCCGATCCTTTCCTGGCTTCAGGTTCTTCCTGATCCCCCTTAAGAGTCCGTCCTGACTCTTGCAGGACTGCCTTACTGAACCCCCTTCTGTCTCTTTGCAGATCCCTCTTGCAGATTCCTTACAGACACCTTCCCTGATTTCCCACAATATGAATGGACTTTGAGAGGTTTAGACCTCAATGCTTCCCATTTTGATTCTTGCTTAAGTGTGAATTAGGCTAACACGTATTCCTGACACACAGAAAACTCTTGACCAAGCATCTGAGATGCTAACATTTCCCTTCTTAATTTCTTTTTGTCTTGTCCTGGCTTTTTTCATGGAAAGTCCCTGATTTTGAGTTTTCTTAGTACCCAACCATCCTCTGGTCTTTGAAATTCTTGACTACTAATGTATAGGTGAGAGAGTCTTAGACTATTTTCTGAGGACCATATATTAATGCTACTGTTCTCTATCGCAACCACAGAACTACTTGTTTGTTTAATACTAGTTCATCTCAATTTCTTTAGGCGGCTGGGAATTACAGTTGTTATTTTGTAACTTTACAGCATGGTCTTATGAGCAGTGTATTTGAACTTGATTATTAATTTGTAATAAATCTTTTGAACTTGGCTCCCAATTCCTGGTCCTCATTCTGTAGCCAAATGGGTTGCACTGTTAATTGAAATTTGTTCAAATGCAAATGCTAACTCCCATCACCTCTTAGTCGGATTCAAAAGGTCCATCGTAGGACCAATGTAAGCTAGTGGGCCCAGAAAACGCTGTATCATTATCTATTTATTTGCTATGAATGTCCAACCAATCACTGCAATATGTCTTACATTTATTCTGTATAGAAACCAGATTATTTATTACATATGGTCATGTTGTTTTCTATTTTGTAAATAAAATGTTTTTGTAGAAATGGTCGCACTCCTTTCTTTTCTTAATATTACTCTGTTCGTTCCAATTTCACAAAGTATGGGTGCTATAGGGCATCACCTCCTGATCTTGAGGTGTAACGATAACATGATTAAGAAAATCCTTCCCCACTGGAAGGGCAACCCATGTGAGCACTCCTGCGCAAAAAAATCAATTTCAACGAGTCAAATCTCCATTAGTTGTATTTCACTATGATTTATTTGCATCATATTTCAGTAGTGAAACAATCCATTCTTCAGTTCATGAAATGTATATATCTGTATTTCATTACGATCAAATATTGAGCATGTCTTGCTGATTCACAGGAATATAAACTCAAATTCCCGATGCATTTCGGGACCAGCCCTTGTTCAGGGGGTTTTCCCTCTATACAAAAATAGGATACTCTTAATGATCCTAGAATTAAATGCGCCAAAAAGTATTAGTCCACTAAACCAGTGTGTTGAAGGAAATATATGGTGTACACTGTGACTCCTGAAGGGTCGTGAAGAATGACAAACAGATGACAGAACTATGTAAAAAAAATACCATGCAACCGCGTGTAAGGAAGATATTGTGCCTTGTGCGTGAGTAAGAGGATACAGACAGAATATATACTCTCCAAAATATAATAGTGTGTTAACCAATGTTGATAATCCGACATGCTCAAAAACGTGTCTCAAGTATGCCATTGTAACAAAACACGTGCTCGAAGGCTAAAGTGAGGGTAACACAGTGTGTGTTAACGGAAATAAAACAGCGGAAAAAAATGAAAACCAGAATTATACGTCAGTGCGATGAAACGGTCCGCATGAACAGACATGCAAGATAACTAAGTGCCCGCACTTCCATGAGGTGACAAGTGCAATCATTACCTGTGAAATGCTCAAAGTTGGGCGTGCTTCCGTTTTGGTGCTCGCGACAGTCAATATGGTGTGAACGCAGTACCCCGGAAGTAAATAAGGAAAAAACGGAAATGAACTGCGCGAAGGCGCAAGAAACAAAAAGAGGACTGTGAGAAGGAAAACTCTGTTGTGTTACTGTGCATTGTGAACGTGTGTGTGTTAACGTGGTACAATAAAGTTTTCAACCAGTTGCGCGAAAGGATATCGGGCATAAAAACAGTCACTTCTGATTAGAGGAACAACAATATTTCACTTATTTCAGGGTCAGTGTGAGTTGAAAGAAAATAACAAAAGCATGAAAGAAGTAAAGGAAAAATAAATTTCATACCATAAAACTGCATTAATCAGTGAGATAATTGTAAACACATCATGCCAGCACAAGAATAATATAGTAATACAAAATATCAGAATCCAATACACGAATAAAGAAATTATAAGTGGCAACTGAGTTCTACACAATCATTTAACCCTTTAGGGCTTAATGAGTTCAATTTATAAATCTAATATAGTTCACGTTGCAACAAAAACTTCTTATTGTCTCTGCCTTCTTTTGTAGGAACTTGTACCAAAATCAAATACCGTAATTGGCTTATGTTATGATTTTTTTCGTGATAATGCATAGCAACTGTTGATTTGGGATTTTTCAACCGTATGTTGCTTTTGTGTTCAACCAAATGAGTTTTAATTTTACGTTCTGTTTTTCCGACATAGGGAAGCCCACACGGACATTTCAACAGGTACACGACATTACTTGTGTCACACGTTGCTGTTACTTGCAGCTTGATAGGAGTACATTGGGTTGGATGCCTCAAGGTCGTACCCTTTATTATGTTATTACAACTCCCACAGTTGTGACATGGAATTGTTCCGGTATAAACCTGTTCGAGGGCAACTTTCTGCTTTTGTAACAATTGTTGTAAGTTTTCCGTGCGTTGATAAGGAAAGATTGGAAATTGCTCAAATATACCTTTAAAATCCGTTTCTGCCTGTAACAACGGCCAATATTTTTTGACGGTTTGCTTGATTTTGTGACTCTTAGTTGAGTATTTTGACACAAATACCATTCTTTCTTCTATTTTCTCTGTGTGAATTTTGGGTTTAAGCAATTCACTCATGTCTTTTTTGTTGACTCTTTCATTGGCTTGTCGTAAGATCTCTTCAGGATATGCTCTGTGTTTGAATTTTAACAACATTTTATCTTTGTTTTCATGGTTTAGTTCATCTGTTGACGAAATTCGTCTCACCCGAAGTAGTTGTGAGTATGGAAGATGTTTTTTCAAACTCATCTGGTGAAAGCTCAAAAAGTGTAAAAAGTTGTTTCGATCTGTAGACTTGGTAAACACTGATGTAACCAATTTGTGATCTTGTTTTCTATTTTGTAACAGTCATGCTCCTTCCACTTAGTGTTTCTCACATTCACTCTTGATATCTCGCAAATGTTTTACACTGTGTATTGTAAGCTTAGCCTGTTTGGACACTGTTGCCTTTAACTATGATTACCCCAGTACATATTGGTCTGTCAGTTGCCCCTGTGGCTTTTATTTGGTCATCACTGGTATAGATGCAAAGATTAAATAAGGAACTGAGGTAGATGTTGAACATGAGGGACCAGTTATTGTGCCTTGTGGCTAGCCCACTGTGCACTTGAATGGTTCAGATGAGAAGGGGGAAAGGCTTTGGTGAGCAACTTATTAGCAAGTTATGTAATAAGTTGCAGGACTCTTCCTTGAATCCCTAGCTCACAAAACCTCTGTAGGTGTTGGGGTGGTGGAAAGTTTGAAAGCTGATGAGAGATCAAGCTGGAGGGGGATTTGTCTTTCTTCTCAGGGACTTTACTTCTAGTGTTAACCAGCCCAGAATCCTGGATGGTTTGTTATTTGGGATGGTTTTGAATGGAATATATTTTTCAAAGATGCTTTTAGGCAATGGTAGAATTGTTATTGCTTCGTTGATTGTTAAGAAGGTAAATCGGGTGGATTTAAATGAGGGGAGATTCAGCTGTTTCCATGATCTGACAGTAGTACATTGGTTAAAGAGGTTGCTAACTTTCAATGCTGTTGTATTGGTGAAGTGGAAAGAAATCACATGATCATCGATCAGACTGGGGGAGGCAGGTATTGGAATAAAGTGTGAGTCTTGCTGTATCAGCATGCCCAGAGGTTAGTTGTTGGAGATTCACTAATTCAACTTTGGAGACTAGACTTTTGGGAGCTTATGCATAAAAGTTCCATTTGCAAAAAGTATTTTCATTCTTTTCCGAATGAAAAACATTTTGCAAACCGACCAGTATACAAATACGTTGATTCACCAATTTCTGAATCGTTGTTAGATGCAATCTAACCTACCTCATCAATATTCATGAGGTAGGTCACAAAATGTGACTTGCTACAATTGGATGCTATCACAGGGATGGTGGCCTGCTGTGATCCTTAAAGGAAATTGGGATGCATTAAAAAAAAAGTTTAAAAAACAAATATGTGTGACTGTTTACCAATGGCCCCCTGAAACACTACCTACTCCCCATCAAACATTTTTTAAACTTTCACAAAGGGGAAGGGGGTTGATTGTCTTACAACCACAACTCAGAAGTTTGTAATGTTTCAATGTTTTGCGACTGGATTTTTATCGCACAACATTGATAAATACCATAATGAATAGCAAATTTGAAGGAACATCCTAAACACGCCCCTTCCAAATAGAGAATTGTTCTGCATTTCTAACCCAATTTTGCTATTCGTGAACTATTCATTAAATTGCAAAATGGGCATATTACATAGTAAAAGTCATTTATCTGAAGCAAACCCTATGTTTTAGTGACTGCTAAATGATTTAGTACATTAGGTCTAAATTTTGATGTGAAATTAGTTTGTCAAATCACAAGTTGAAATTTCCAAGCATGCAGTGCTTTGAGTGACTTAAGGTAATATTAGCATTGCAGTTCAAAAAGAGTTTGGTGATTTCTGGGATGTAAGGCGGGGTCTGTATATCAGGATAAAAGTGCAGGTGAATTCTGGTATTGGGAGCATTAGGCAATCACAAGTTCACATTTAGAGGCTTGAATGTCCTTAATCACTTTGACCTTAATGCCCTTTTTAAGACTATGGCTAGAGCCCCTCCAGCCTTTATAGCTGTGGAACTCTTTTGAAGTATTTGATATATATATACAGCAGGGATGATTTCACAGAAGATGAGTAGTCCATCATCGCCTAGCCATTGTTCTCTCACAAACAGCAGATCATTATTATGCTATGTGACACTTAGTACATAAGTAACAGATTAGCATAGAAAGAGATGTGTATCCCTCCTCACTCAACCACAATCATCCCACAAGTACCACGAGCATAGGGTATCATCAGTAGACAAGAGACAAAAATAAATATCATCCAGCCATTGTCCATTAAGTAGAAACTTCCGGTGATCGAACTCTGAAAGCATCAGCAAGAATCGATTGGTGTCTCATTATCAGCTGGCACCTGAGACAAATCTCATGAAACCTGGATAAGCAGCTGTACTGCTGCCTTGGTGGTTCAGATCTTTTTTTTCATTTGCCATGCACAGCACTGCATGGCTGTCCCTTTAGTTTCTGAGCTTAGTAATTATTGCCTGGGTTGACACTCTTGACAGGGGCCTGGGCACCAGCAAGCAGTGTGCTCTTTCTACAACATTGCAGGAGCGGAAGTTTGTCAGTTCAGAAAAATGATGACAGCATGTTCCCTATAAAGCCTTCCTTCTTGCTTGAGCCTGTGGTTTCAGGTACACTTAGGGCCTCATTTACAAAAAATGAAGCAGCGCGGTGCCGCAAGCCATTTGCTGGACTGAGCTGCACCATTGTTAAAGTATTGGGATGCATCGTATTAACAACAATATCACAAATCTGTGTGCTTTCTCCTGCATTGACGTACAATTGGCTGCCGTGCTCCAGTGCAGGCACCCTTGCCTCATATTGCAAGGGTGCCTGCATTACGGGGGTGATTGCTTTTATGCAGAAGAGGACACCTTCCTGAACAAAAACAATCATTGATGGCATTTTCCTACAGAATGCAGCACGCATAAATAGTTCAGGGTATAAATCTTATCAAAGGATGTCAGACATTGCTGCATGAATTGGAGCAAGCTTCTCATATTCAGGATTTCTTTTTGGACTGTCTCTGCCAGCTGTCCATGTCTAATAATTTAGGGCCTCATTTGCTACAAAATGATGCAGCACTAAGAGTTGTCTAAGGAATGTTTGGCACTGTTGATGAGAAAGGAGGCACGGGCATTCCACATCATTCCTTCAGCAACATGCTGATTTGAATGCAATAGGTGACTTGACTCTGACTAGAAGAAATGAGAGTTAGTGGAAGACAAGATGTCAGTGTACATTGAAAGGAGGAGAGAACTAAAGAGTAAACTGAGGTGGATGGATAAGGCTAGTAGCTAAGGAAATGGGATGGGGATAAAGGGACAGTTAGTGTAAGGTTTGATGCTCTGGAGTGTAGGTTACGGGGCATATTTACAAGCCCCTCGGGCCATCACAATGTCACTTTCAGTGACGTTGTGATGGCGATAAGGACCTCGCCTTATTTACAAGGCAGCGTTAATCCACTTAACATGGCTTAATGCTGCCTTGTAAATAAGGCCCCCTTTCACGTTATGCTTAGCTTGAAAGGGGAGGGCAATGGGAGTTGCTGTGGGCGTTCCACTGCAACACACGTTGATTCTGATGCTGCGTCCTATTTACAATGGAGGCATAAATAGGAGACAGCGCCAGAATTAAGACCAGGTAAAACCCCGGCTTCATCTGGCGCGGCACACATGAAAACAGCAAAAGGCCAATGATTGTTTATGCACAGTAAGGCCCCCTTCCTTCACATAAATAATCATTTTGAAAAAATGCAGTTTTGCAACTTCTGTGTGTGCTGCATTAAGCAGCACACATAGAAATTACAAAGCAGCATTTAAAGATTGTTTATGTGCAGGAAGGGGAACTTCCTGCACATAAACAATCTTCCCCAGAATGCAGACACCCTTGCAGTATGGTGAAAGAGTGCCTGTGTTGGCGCTAGGATGCTAAACTTAGCGCCAGCGCAGGGGGAACGCAGGGCTGCACCATATTCTTGTAAATGTGGTGCTGCCCTGCATTTCAGAAGTGGTGGAGCGTGTCGTTAAGCCAAAGAGGCTAAAGACAGGCTGCGCCACTTCTTTGTAAATATGCCCCTATATGTGAGAGTGGAAGGAGGAGGTGTTTAGAATTATGAAAGGTGCATATGAATTCTCTGCTACAGTTAGGGTGTAGGCTGTGTGCCAGTTGAATTGCAAGGGTGATTAGGATATGTCGGGGTTTAGGAAAGTAGGTTATTTTAAAAGTGCAAGTGAGAAAGTGGTTTGTTGCAACAGAGGTTGACATTCACAAGACTACAGGTGTGAGTGGCCTAATTAGTTATTATCAGAAGCTGAATCATATTCCCTTTTCTACATCATTGTGGAAATGATAGTTGGGAGAAGCAGAGAAAAATGTCCAGTGTCTGCAAGCATTTGTAGGGTGATTATTAGGTCTCCCCTTGGCAGCGCATGCGCTGCATGCGCTGTCTCAGTGAGACATAAAGTAATCTGTATGTTGGCTTAAACTTCATGTAATCTGTTTTTCCGCTTGCTATTGGCTTACTTGTGGTAGTGTTGTTGTTATCTCCCTTTCTGTTGGCTGTTGGTCATTTGCTAACTTCTGTGTAGTCCCGATACAGCGGCGTCTAACTACAGTTTTAGTCCGCTCTGCTTGCACTTTTTTAGGTCTCGCGCCTAGCGCTGCAGTCTCTGCACGTGACTACATTTCTTATCAGTCACGCTGTTTACACGCGCCAGTCTGCTCTTTGATTGGGCCTCTATTACAATCACGCTGCCTTCACGCCGACGTTACTGTCCCTCCTCCCCGCTGCAGCAGCAGTGAGGCAGCGCCATACGAGGGGGACTCCCGGGGATAGGGGGCCGTGTGTGTGCCCTCCTGTCTCGGCGTGTTTATTTTTTATTTAATTAATTAGCCGAACGATTTGCGCGCGGGCCGCTTTTACTTTTGCGGTCCTCTGATTTCTGCCTGCCGTGTATTGCCGCGAGGCAGGGACAGCCCATGGGCGCACAGGGAGCGGCAGAGCTGCAGCAGCCAGGCCAGCTAAGCAGGCACAGAGCTCATAGGCGCACGGGGTAACTCCAGGTCTTCAGCCCCCCGTGCACAGCGCCTCGATTCCTTCCTTTATTCAAGGTTTCATGAAGTGTGAGGCTGTGCTGTGCTTAGGACGGCGGCTGCGGTGACTATCACACACTGTGACCTTGGTGACTCCAGGTCTTCAGCCCCCCTGCACAGCACCTCGATTCCTTCCTTTATTCAAGGTTTCATGCAGCATGAGGCTGCGCTGTGCTTAGGACGGCGGCTGCGGTGACTATCGCACACTGTGACCTTGGTGACTCCAGGTCTTCAGCACCCCCCTGCACAGCACCTCGATTCCTTCCTTTATTGAAGGTTTCATGCAGCGTGAGGCTGCGCTGTGCTTAGGGCGGCGGCTGCGGTGACTGTCGCACACTGTGACCTTCCTAACTCCAGGTCTTCAGCCACCCCTGCACAGCGCCTTGATTCCTTTCTTTATTCAAGGTTTCATGCAGCGTAAGGCTGCGCTGTGCTTAGGACAGCGGCTGCTGTGACTGTCGCACACTGTGACCTTGGTGACTCGCACAGGGTGCGGTGTATGCCACGAAGCCGAAAGTGGTCATCAGCGCTTGAAGTGCAGGTGTGTGTGGGAGGGGCCGAGCCTGCGACAATGAAACTCTGGGGATGGCGACACTTCCTCATTCTTTCCAGGTTTCTCTCCATTGTGGCGATATCCCGTCCCCCCCCCGGCTCTCAGGCCTGTCCAGCCTCCTGCTCTCTGCTCTCAGCAGTCTCTTGCATGTAGGATGTCACTGGGTGTCTTCTGTCGTCTCTCTAATTCCCCTCTCACTGCCTGTCTTCTTTCTGTCCCTCTGTTTCTTTTGTTCTTCCACGTACCGGTTTTAAATAGCACCGGTGCAGCGCTGCACAACATGGCAGTGGTTTGCAGGACAGGGGGTGTAACAAGATAAGGGGCATTATATAGGGCTTGGGGTGGACTGCTCTCGTCCCTCCCTCTATCTCTTGCTCTCTACCCCTCCGTCTCTTACCCACACTCTGCTTCTTGCTACCCCAGTGTATCTTGCTCCTTATACCCCCTCTCTTACCCTCTACCTCTCTATTGCTCTCCATCCAAGTGGCTTTTGCACCCTACCCGCTGTCTCATGCTATCTAGCCCTATCTTTTGCTCTCTACCCTGTTTACCCCTTTTGTCTCTTGCCCCTCTACCCCAGCGGGTTACATTAGCCCCATAGCCTCCGCTATGCGGAGGGCCCACAACCTCCAGGGGGCCCCCTCCGGCATTTTGCAGGGGCGGCAGGCTGCTGCACTCAAAGCTCCTGACTGGGTCCAGCAAGTGGGGAGCCCCCTCACCTTTCGTTAAGCAGCTGCTCTGCCCCCTCTGTCCCCTGAGCCTCACCCCAGCCCATGCTCTGTGTATCCTGTGCAGTCTCTCACTGACTTACTAAAAATATACAAATAGCATAATTGTATTGTAATTGCATTTATATAGCCATAGCTTTACTATACAGTTGCTATTAAAAATTATAATATGATCTAGTTAGTCAAGAAGCAGCGATCTTTTAGGTGTCTGGTATTGGTGGGCATTGTTAGAAGGTGTTCACATGGCTAGTCATGGCGTGGACTTCTCTGCGTGCTATGGTCGTGTGCTGTTCAAGCATCAGCTTAGTAGTGACTACTTATTTGTTGCCCCGAGCTGAAAAAGTAATTTCTTGGTTTCAGTGCTTGTTTAACCTACCGCCCCATTAGTTCCGCTCCCCAGCCTCTCTCCTGCCCGTCACTTTCCACCCTCATTGCACTACAACAGATAGCGAAAGGAAGTGGCAGCACCTCTCACTGTACCCCATGGTACAGTGGTTCGGGCACTGGCTGACCCAGAGCGCGCCGTAAAATACAGGTATTTCGATGCAAGCTGAAACCTGAAGTCTCAAACAATACCATGCACTTGTTTTCAGTTGCTATTGTGAAATATGGGGTCTTACAGCTTAGGTGGAGCTCGTTTTCGCCCTTGCACCATGTGTAGCTCCCCCGACCTCATTCCCCCCAACCCTCCCAGTGCTCCTTTCACCTGTGGCCCCTCTAAAGGTGGTTACTAGACACAACACAGCTTGACATAGCCTGCACCATTCAAACAGGCCTCTGCCCCGGACGAGCTGCAGAGCCTCGGGGGTCACTTCTTCACTGCCCGTTGCCAGACAGGCCCCTTCAGTGGCCTAGACCCTGTTTACTGCTCCTACAGTGAGTGGGGGCGGGGGAGCCAGCCTCAGCTGCTGTTGGACCCACCACCATCCACACACAACCAACATGCACACTAACCTGCTGTTCTTTTTCTGCCTCGGAGCCACACATTACGCTGCATTGCATAAACAGTGACACGTGGAGTCATGTCTCGCTCCCAGCACACAGTGTGCTCCTGGGCATACATCACTTCTTCACCCCTGCTAAGTGTCTATCACAGTCTGTGCCCGTATATCTTTGCACCCCTCCCTCCCTTGCACACCATCTCACACGGTCCGCAACCACCCCAAAACATCTCAACCGGAGTCCGCACTAGTTCATCTCCCTCTGAGCCTGTCTCTTCTGCTATCCCAGAACTCACAATCATGCTCCCCTCCCCATCAGTCTTTCCCGCTCCCCTCCCTACCTGAGGCCCTCTGTTCATCCCTTCCCCTCCTCCTGCAAAACTTTCGGAAACTTTCAGGGGAGTTTTAGTTCCACCCCGCTTTGCTCTAGCCTCTCCCACCTGTCCATCGACCTTCCTGCGCCCTACTGCCACAGTCATGGCTTATTGCAAAACTAGCCACCTCTTTCTTCATTGCACTCTCAATTCCATCATCGCAAGAAACCTCAAAACCTGGCTCTTCGACAGACCCCCTCCTTGATGGAATGGAACCTGCACCCCCCCCCCACCCCTAGCGCCTTGAGACCCTTACGGGTGAGTAGTCGCGCTTTAACAAACCCCTGATTGATTGATTGATCATGCTGTCGGCCTGGTTCTCCCTCACACTATCTGCCCTCTCTTGCCTTCGGTGCCTTTCAGTTACTCTCAATGTTCCATTCATTTTCCCACACTTACTAGCTGTCTCTTGCACACCTCACTCTGGCTGTCTCTTATATATCTTCAGACTGTCTCTCACTTACATTCTGCCTGATTGTCTCTTCTTTCTGCCTTTCTGTCTCCCTCCCTTCACGCTGGATCTCTCTTGCTTGCAAGCTGACAATCTCTTATGTGTCCTCTCATGACTGTACTCTGCCTTCTCGGTCTTTTTTCCCCTCACCCTACCAGTCTCTCCCTTGCCCTTGGTGCTTGTCAATTGCTCTCTCGCTCTCTAACTCCTGCTCCCTCTCTCACTAGCCATCACTTGTTTCCCTATGCGTGCATGGAGTTTCGCTGTTCTTAATTTCATTTTGGTTCATTCAGATTCCTTTCTTTGCATAGCATTCTCCGTTTCAGAAGTACATATTAGTTTTGTCTATAAGTATTGTGTAACGTTTGCACTTGCCTTGCCAAGGAATGTGTTCAGTCAGAACTCCTTTTTCGACCTCTTCCTAAATAACGCGTTCATACAGACATGGTTGCATTTAAACAAGAAAAATAACTTGCCAGACATTGCAGTCGGGTGAAGCAGCGCAGCCATAGACCACATCAGTCAGTTAAATGTGAAAGACTACTTTAAAGAAACTGCTGCAACAACTTCAGACAACCCTTGGTAGTATGCCTTGCAAACTAGCATTAACGCCGTTCTCACTAGACATTACACTACATAGCCAGCTGCCTCCCCCTCCCCTAAAACCCTTCACTCGTTCAAACCACGCACAACCTTTCTTCACTCATCTACCCAATTCTGCACATACTGAAATTCTAAATAACAATGCCTTTTACTATTATAAAAGGCATTGCCATTTACAATGCCAATAGCTCAAAATCTCGCAATTGCGAGACCTATTGCATTGTAAATGCTTGTTGTCTATTATTGCTCATCAGAGCCTACTTAAAATTTTCATCTGAAGGTGAGGAGCTCTTCAGCAAAGGGACTGGGAGAACCACCTGCAACCCGAGATGATGCAGCTCTTGTTAAAGTCTATGAAGTTCACCCAGTAGTGTAATGCATGTAGTCCCCAGTAAAGGGTCTTTGCTGAGTACTCCTCTAAAATATGGTGTAGACACAAACTTCTGAAGATGATTTGGTCTTTGGAGTTCATTCAGAAGTGGAGTAAATGCATCCCTCAATAAAAGGTCTAGAAATTCTACCTAGGAGCATGGTAGGAGGCAGTCAATAAAGGATCTGTGAGAAGCATTTATAAGCAGAGTGTTGGAACAGGCACTTTCTGGTTCACTTCGGTAGTGCCCTAGCCAGGAGAACCTACCACTCCCATCAGAGGTGGGTGTTTACACTCACTGTATAACCTGCGCTCACCTTTGGGCAGCTTGGCACTGAGCAGTCAGGCTTATCACAGAGGCAATGTGTAAAGCATTGGCACAGCACTCTTACACAATAAATACACTGAGCATCACAATAGAGGCTTCACCCGTGGTGTATGTAAATAAAGTTTGCATTCAACACACACTTTAATTAACACAACGTGAATATCATGTATTTCTGGGCATAAATCACATTTGGAAATATTACTAGCAGTACTAGGCCCAACCATGTTAAAATGACATCAGTAGTATGCACACTTGGGAAGGACCCTACTTTACACCCCAACACCATTATTCGGTGCGAAACGTTGTCAGAACTAGGCCCACCCTGGCAATTATTACAATTCAATACCACACTATAGGTTGCACCCCAGACCACAATGATATCAAAATGTGTACACACAAATAATTACAACACTTTTAAACAGCACTAACGGTAAAAACCAATGTCAAGTGTAGTATTCTTTTGGAAAGGAATCAACGTGTAAAGCAACACCGCTATGCGGTGTAATTAATAACAGGTGTCCTCATGCAGTCACTCCCACACACTCACTCAGCGACGATACATGGTGCCACAGATATCAGGCAGGTCTGCATGGAGCATGCTCGCACACACATCCATACAGCCCCATAATGCCGTGCCACTGACAACTGGCAGGTCAGTTGATAATGCAAATTCAGCACCCATGGATCAAGCCCTGAACCTTTCAGCCAACCCCGGCTATCCTATGCCCACAGGTTGGAGATAAAGCACCCTCCCCCTGATACTACGCCGATTGCAGCTGAAGTCATACCTAGTCAGTGTCCCAGGGAGGAAAAAGGGGATAGGGAGCAGGGCTAATTAGGAGGCAGTCGACAAATGGGGGTTTGGTTTAGCCACCACTCTGGAAGTTCACCCACGTGATGCAGAGCAGAAGCAGGCTGAGGGTGACAGTCATTCAATCAAAGGATTCCACAATGTGCCTTTTGGCACCATCCCAGTTCTGCGAAGCACTGGAGTGAGATGGTCATGCAGTCCCTTGACTCGCTCAGAAGTGCTCCTCAGCCCAGACAATTACACTCACCACCCTGGCCAGATCCGGGCAATACTACCTGGCCACACTAAGTCGTCTGGACCAGGTGAGGAGAGGGCAGTTGATCCGCTGCACTAAGGGCACAAACAGAACAATCGATGAATGGGGGATGAAGCAGAGGAGCCTCTTGGAAGAAGGAGACACCCCGTCAAACACATGTCGATCAAAGTAGCATTCAGGCAATCTGGGCACAACGGAACATGCATCTGCTCCTACGCACCTCCCTGAAAATGAGGCACAACATCTGGTGCATGTTGATACGAGTCACACTAGACAGGTCCAGTGAAACACAATGAAGATTCTTGAACTCAGTACCTCCCTGGAAATGAGGCACGACGTCTAGTGCTCGTTGATCTGAGTCGCACTAGTTTTGGTCACACACAATGAAGAGTTGTAAATTCTCTACCTTCCTGGAAATGAGGCACAATGGTTGGTGCGCGTTGATACGGGTCGCACCAGACACTACCTATCTCACACAATGAAGAGTTGCAAATGCTGTACCTCCCTGGAAATGACGCACATCGCCTGGTGCGTGTTGATACTGGACGCACCAAACAATTCCGGTCACGCACACAGGCACAAGTTTAGCAGTGCCACACAAGGTAAAATGAGGCACAACTACGGGTGCGCCCTCCCTCCGAGGGTCGCAATCTGTGAATCGGACACCGCAGGCAATAAGCAAGTAATCGGCGTGTCACACAAGAGAGTTGCAGCACGATCGATGAAGCGGGCCACACTGTATCCCGCAACCTGTCAATCTGCTCACCACCAACAAGATTCTTAGGTGTGTCAAGGCCCCCATGATGCAGGGGCCACATTCTTTAGATACAGGAAATACTTTTGAGACTCTGCACAAGGCAATCTGATCTCCAGGCACAATGCTTAGTTTGACCCTCATGCCACGCTACCAGTTGGGATCCAGCAGATGATGTGGGCACTTATCAGGACACTGCTCTCGAGCTGTCACAAGTAGACAGTGTAGGACCCTCGCGGGAGGTCTTTGATGTTCCTGAGACCTCTACAAAAAAACAAACCCATGGAGAGAACACTTCAGGAAGCCACACAGCAGCAGGTAGTTAGCCCAGGCCAACCACTATTCAGGAAGGGTGCACGGTCCCTTCGAATGACAGTAATCCTCCTTGTGCACAACAGACTCCTCTGGCAGTGTGCACCACGCAGTTCCAGGATATCCGGTCCCACGTCCCCACAAGTGTATCTCTGCCCTACTGAAGTATGGCACCAGTAGTTATACTGTAGTGTGCCTTTGAAGATGGAGGTGGTTCAGAGTGTTTCCATTTGAACCACAGATGTCTCCCCTAAATTTCAGTCCTGCCTGCAATGATGCTATGGAATGCAGATCTTAATCTTTAGTGGGGCCATAATTAGGCCTGGGCAGAGTTCGCCACGTTCTTCCGCAAGAGGCGAAGTGCGTTACATCGTGCCTTTCACGCTGATTTTTAGCACCGGGTAAAATCAATCAATGCGAACGGCACAATGCACAGCTCAAGCGGGCTCTACTTCTTTCTGCTACTCAAGTAGATGTTTAACTCGAGCGGCCGCTTTCCCAACATGAACAAAGGTTTCTCAACGCAAGCGATAGCGGCCATCTGCGATTGCCCGCATTTAGAAATCTCACTAGGAGGTGGTCTGAAGTAAGATTTACCTTGCTCGCAAACTTAACGTTGGCATGCGCGACCGAGGAAAAAACTCTGCTACATCGAGCACAGAGTGGGAAAAAATCCACTAACTCCGTGAGCGGAGCAGAATTTCACAGCCAGGCCTAGCCATGATCTGGCTTCCCAGAGGGCAAGTGTCAAAACCTCTCCCTCCAATTTATCCAGCCAGGCCCTCAAATGGCAGAGGTGTGTTGTTCCCGTTGAATGCCCATTGTTTATAGCTGTCACTGGGGAATGCACAGATGTGGTCCCCTAGACTCCAGTATTGACTGGAGTCAAGCTCAAAGGCACACAAAGAGTTTTAGAGCAGAGAAATGCCTACTTTCTAGTAGTTGCATTTCTAAGCTATTAATGAAAAACCCCTCTTTACCACAGTAGAGGGTTTGCCATTGTAAATCCAATGAGAGAAAAAATTATGAGGTGGCTCCACTACAAACCACTATTGCATCCTGAAATAATTTCAACCATTCGCCCATGTTAACCTATGGGAAGAGCAAACCTCAGAGGTCGTGAAAACACACATGGGTATTCTTCACTACCTGGACAGGAACCATACATGTGCAACCGCCCTGCATTTCACCTACCAGTCATTTCACCCCATAAGACTTACTCCAGGGGTGCTCTAGTGGTAGTGAAAGGTCCCCTCAGGATTGGCTAGTGGTTTAACAAGGCCAACCTGAGCATAAGTGCAATTGCCCACACAGAGCCCTGCAATGGCAGGCTTGAGACATGTTTTAAAAACATCAGGTAAGCACCACTTCCTAACATGTGTATGAAGGGCGCATACACTTTCACACTGCATTTACAGTGGGAAAGTGCCCAGAGACCGGAGATCACTAAAAGAGAATGATCAAAACCCAGGGAGAAAAAGCAAAACGTTTAGGGAAATACTACCTCAAGATTATCAGGTCTAACACAGAGGCTATGTAGTCCTTAGTAAAAGATCTTAGCTTTGAGGGCCTACCATGAATGGACTAGATGCATTCTTCACTAACTCAAAGTGCTAGTCTTTGGAGTGCACTGAGAATTGGAGTAGATGCAGTCTATAGTAGAAGGTCTGGTCTCTGAAGTCCACCTAGTAACGTATATATGCATCCCTCTGTGGAGGGTCTGTGATTACTACATACAAGCCGAGTAGATGCATCCCACAGTAGATTGCATTTGAGATCCACCTTGAATCAGACTAGATACAGCCCTCATTAGATGGTATAATATTTAGAGTTTACAATGAGTAGGCGAACGTGAAGACACAGAAATGGTTCTGTGATAAGTAGATATAGCATTCAGTACAAGGCCTGGTCAACATGGAAGCAGAATATATGCAGCCCACTGAAGGTCAGAATTTAGAGACCACCCGGAAATTGAGTAGATTCAACCCTCATTAGCTGGTCAATGATGCCCACTCAGAAGCAGACTAGATGTCACACTCTGTCAAATATTTAGGAGTACCACCTAAAAGGAGAGCAGATGTGGCTTTCAGGAGAGATCTTTACACACAACCTAGAGGTTTTGTGAATGCAGTCCTCAATAGAAAGTTTGGTGTTTGGAGTCCCTCAAGCAGGGCCGGACTGGCCATAGCGGGCACCGGGCATTTCCCCGGTGGGCCACTAGGGTGGGGGCCGGTTTTGAGCCCCTGGGGGCCGTTTTTGTTACCAGGGGTCGGCAATATCGGCCCCCTGTAACAAAATCGGCCGAAACCCGCCCTGGCAAACAGCTCGGCTGCACCCCCCCCTATCCCCATGGGGGAGAGGTGGCTGAGCAGTTTGTCAGGGCCGGCTTCAGTTCCCAGTCCGGCCCTGCCCTCAAGAGGTAAAGTAGGCACAGTTTCAATGGAGGGCCTGTGGGAATCAACAAGAGGAGCACAGATGCTGTCCTCTGCTGAAGTCTTATCTTTGGAGTCCACCCTGAAGCAGAGTAGATGCAACCCTCAATGGAAGGTCTGGTCTTTAGAAACCACTCAGAGCGAGGTGGGTGCAGCCATCAGTAAAGGACTTGTAAGAGCAGTCATGAGAAGAGGGTCTGATCTTTAGAGGCCATTCAGAAGTAGAGTTGATGCAGACCTTTGTAGAGGTTACTGTCTTTGTAATTCACACAAAAATGCAGTAGATGCATCCCCAAGAAAAGGGTGTGTGAGAACCATCTGGAAGTGAGGTAGAGATACCTTCAGTGGAGTGCTTGTAAGAGCCAGCTACAAGCAACAAATATACAATCTTCTGTAAGGGTCTCGTACTTTAGCCCATCCCAAACTAGATAAGGCACAGCCTCTGGAGAAGGCTAGATGGTCTTTGAGAATGGGAAGAGGTGTAATATTCAGAACAAGATCAGGTCATTAGAGTCCACACGGAAGCAGAGTAAATGTGGCCCTCAGAAGAGGCCTGGTTTGGGAGTCCACCCACAATAGGAGTAGACACTCAGAAGATTGTCTATGGGAACCACCAAAAAGCAGACTAGTTGCTGACCTCAATAAAGGGTCTGTGAGAATGACCTAGAAACCGATTAGATGGTGCTCAGGGGAGGGCCAGTGAGAAGCACCTTAAAGCAGAATAGGTGCAGCCTTTGTGAAGGGACTGGTCTTTAGAGTCTACCCAAAATGTAGAAGGTACAGCCTTCAGTGGAGGATGTGTGAGAATCACATAGAAGCACAGTAGGCCAAGGTCTAGTATTTGAAGGTCTCACAGATCCAAAGTAAATAGAGCCCATATTAGGGGGTCTGGTCTTTCAAGTCCACTAAGAAGTGGAGCAGATAAAACTTTCAGTAGAAGACCTGGTCTTTGGAGTACACCTAGACACAGATAGGATGCAATCCTAAGTACTGGTCTTTGGATTACACCTAGACACAAAAAAGATGCAATCCTAAGTGCAGAGTCTGGCCTTTGAAGTCCACTATGATCCTTCAGTGTCAGGTCTGGACTTTGGCAAGGATACAGAAGTGAACGAGATGTAGATCTCGGTAGGGGACCTGGTCATTGTAGTCCACCTAGAATTGGAGCAGGTGCAGTCCTCAGTAAGGGGTCAGTGAACACATCTAGAAACAGTAGATTCAGCCCTCTATTGTGGGTCTTGTCAATGGAATCCACTTAGAAGGAAAGTCAGTGGGGCACTCATTAGAGGGTTTGTGATAGCCACTGAGTGGTGAGTAGATGATGATCCAGAAGAGGGGGGATGCAGACCTCAGAAGTAGGTCTTCTCTTTGGAGCATACCCAGAAGAGAAGTAGAAGCATTCCTCAGTAGTGGTCTGGTCTTTGCAGTCTATCCAACTGTGGAACATGTACATTCCTCATTAAAAGGTCTAAGCCGGAATCTTAGAAGCAGAGTAGATGCACATAAGAGTTTGTGAGAATCATTTAGAAGCAGAAGAGATACAACCCCCAGTAGAGAGCTTGGACTTTGGGGTGCAAAGAGAAGTGGAACAGATGTAGCCCAAAGTAGAGTGTGTATGAGAGCCACCTAGAAGTAGTCCTCAGTAGATATGCCTGTTCTTCAAAGTCCACCCAGAATCAGAGCAGATGCAAACCTCAGTACAAGGTCTCATCTTTGCAGTCCACCAAGAAGCTGAGTAAATGTAGCCTTCAATAGAGGGTATGGATGTCAGAGAATACCAAGAAGTGGAGTTGATGCTGATCTCAGTATGGTCTTTGAATAGTGTGGGTCTGTATTAACAAATGCCCAAAGACTATAACAAGGGAAGGTTTTTTTTTTACAGGATTTGATTAAGCTTGGGCAGAGTTTGCGGAGTTAAAAAAAACTCTGCCGCGCTACGTGGAGCTCCACAAGCGGTGGAGTGTGTTAGATAAATGCAGTTTGTGGTGATTTTCAGCACCAGGCGTATGTCCGCACTGTGCAATCATCGCGAACGGCACCATGCACAGTGCAAGCAGGGCTACTTCCTCTCTGTCGCTCGAGTAGATTTTTTACTCGGGTAGCAGGTTTCTCAACGCAAACGGACGGTTTCTCAACGCGAGCGGTCACGAGCATGCACGACCACTCGCAATGAGAAATCCGACTGCCCGCGTTGAGAAATCTTGCCGGGAGGTTGATTTTCCACGCTCGCGCTCGCCAACTTGACGTTGATGATCGCGAACGAGGAAAAATCTCGCTGGGAGGTGGATTTTCCTCGCTCGCCAACTTGATGTTTTTCGGAACTCAGCGTGCTCCGCGTAACTCGGAGTGCGGAAAATTCTGCAACCTCCGCGAGCGGAACGGAGTTCACCGTCCAGGGTTAGTTCTAATAGCACAAACCTAGCACAGTGGCTTTAAGACACTTGATGAGAGAACAACACTATACTACCAATTAATGTTTCATTTTAAGGGAGATTAAGTGCTTTGCCCAGATTGAAAGAGTGTTAAGCTAAGTCTGGGATTCAAACCTAATTTCCCATGTTCTGAAGTTTGCAGCTGTAGTCATTAGGCCACATCTTCTCCCGGGTTCTATGCCCCAGTTCAGTACTTGTAACATCATGGATGTTGGTATATGTCATTAGGCACCCTAGGCACCAGGAATTGAATTTGGGAGAATTTCACCATCTCCGTGGTCCAGAGTAGTCCATTTGTCCATAGGGTGCTCAAATCTACTTGATGTATCCAACCCGGGCCCCATCGAGTTCAGCCACAAATCGCAATGGTGCCATCTACTGCGATCATTGACTACCATTAGCGCTTTGCACTTTTTGGCACTTCCCCATCGAATTCAGCCACAAATCGCAATGCTGCCATCTACTGCGATCATTGACTACCATTAGCGCTTTGCACTTTTTGGCACTTTTTAAAATTAATCCTTTCAAAATTCATATCTTATATAATCCACCCCGACCAATCGGGTTTTATAAAGGGGAGGCAAACTCACAGCAACATCCGTAGGATGTTACATCTTAAAGAACAGGTTTCCAAATTCAAAACGCTGGCACATTTGGTGGGTTTAGACACGGAAAAAGCCTTTGACAGGGTGGACTGGTCCTTTCTCTTCCATGCGCTGAAATGCTTTGGCTTTGGGGAACCTTTTATTAACATGATTAGAGCCAACTACACACAACCCCGCTCCAGAGTGCAGGTTAATGGGGTAAGCAGCGTACAATTCACCCTAGGCCGGGGAACGAGACAGGGGTGTCCACTGTCCCCCCTGCTGTTTGCCCTGAGCAGAGAACCCCTGGCAACCCGATTCGGGCAACTCCAGAAATCCAGGGGATCAGATTTGGGGGCGAGGAACACAAGATGTCGCTTTTCGCAGACAACGTCCTGATGACACCCACCTCTCCGTGTTGCTTCCTATGGGCTCTCCAGGACGAGCTGAAGAAATTTGAAGAGGTGGCAGGCTTCCGAGTTAACCTGGCCAAGTCATCCATACTAAACTTAACCCTGTCAGAAAGGGAGAATATTCTCATACAGGGGGAAACTCAATTTTTATGGGCCAAACATAAACTCACATATCTGGGGATTCAGATTATGCCACATTTAGAGGGACTATTTAAGGTTAACTATCCTACCCTTTTACTCCAGATCCAACAAGATCTCAAACGCTGGAAATTACTGTTTATATCATGGCTGGGGTGCATACATGCGATCAAAATGATGATTCTGCCCAAACTTCTTTATCTGTTCCAGACAAACCCGATTGACCTGGAGAGAGATTTCCTTCCTGGACTGCGCTCCCTCATCACTTGCTATGTATGGCAAAATGGCAGGGCTCGCCTGCCTTTTAACGTGTAAAGATGCTCGAGAAGTGAGGGGGGAGTAGCGCTTAGATTTTGGCCTATATTATAAGGCAGCACAATTGAGAGTGGTGGCGGAGTGGTCCATGAGTGAGTCAGACAAGCACTGGCTCCACATGGCCTGGGCAATAGTGGAAAGGACAATTTGGGATGTCCTTAGGAAGCCTAAGAATGACAGACCGCCGAATGCCTACCTGAGTACACCCACGCGGACTACACTCAAAGTCTGGGATGAGGTCACTAAGGGATCGGAATGGACAACATTTCCCTCTCCATATACCCCGATACACTTTAATCCTGAATTTCCCACAGCTCTGATGGCGGGCCAGTTTGATGCTTGGAGGGAGGGGGGATGCCTCGTACTCTCAGACCTTTTCCATAACCGTGACAATCTCACATTTGTACACAGTCAACGGGAATTCCACCTTCCATCTACCGAGCATTTCCACAGCTACATTCAACTTAAACACTGGGCACTACACCCCTCAACTAGAGAGGCTGCCACACGAGATTTGACACTGATAGAGACCTTTGTGCGGAGGGTCAGTTCCATGAGGGGAGTCATATCCTTCCTGTACGACCTCCTGGTATCTATAGCGCACGCTCCGAGGACACGCTGCACCATTTTCTGGGAACACACTTTGGGGATGGAGGGAGAATGGACACATCTGTGTGCGGACATCGCCAAGAACAATCACTCATTAGAGCTAAGGGAAGCCCACTATAAGACTCTTTTTGATTGGTACCTTTACCCCATGAAACTTAAAAAGATCTTTCCAGAGACTCCAGACCAGTGCTGGAGGGGCTACGGCTTGCTTGGGGACTTCCGCCACATCTGGTGGGACTGCCCAACCATTAGGCCATTCTGGGAGGAGATACTGGCCCAAATGAAAGAGATGTTGGGATCCCCTATCCCGACTACAGCAGAAGCGGAGCTTCTAGGTCTGAGAGACCCTGCCTTGGAACATCAATCTAGAGCAGACAAGGCGATCATGTGGGCATGCCTGGGGGCAGCTAAAATGGCCATTGCAGCCTCCTGGAAGAAGAAAGTACCACCGGCCCTGGCACAGTGGCATTCCCGTCTGTGGAAAATTCTTACCATGGAGAGGATGGCAGACATCTTTACAGATGAATACAAGAACTTTGAATAAAGTTGGGGCCCCTTGGTGTCTTATCTTACAAAAGGCTTACTGCTGGCGGTGTACCCACCCACGATGAGGGACCTGCATCTGTTCCGGTTTGAGAGCTCTTTTAGGTCTGCCTATGAGCATTACCTAACAGTCCCACTTCTAACCGTTTACCTTCGATGGGGCGCCTGCATAACCCCCCAACTCACACAAGGCGCAAAGTCCACTAAAGCGAAAGATAGTGCTTCTTCACCACAGGGGAGGGCAGTGGGGGGGAGGAGACATTATAAACGTTATGAAAATGTTGTGCAGATGGAGGAGATGGACAACGTTATATGATGTAATGTTGATACTCCCAAACATTACAACACTGTGTCTACTTTAGTGCTAGGGGAAACCCAGGATTTGACTACACAATGTAATTCCTCTCCGGTTGTTGTAAACCCTCAATAAAAACAATTTTGACAAAAAAATTCAAATCTCCAGTTCCGCTTACTGAATTTTTGTCATTTCGGTGTCATTTTGCTTATGATATTTTTCTCTATTCTATAAATAGGACATTTATTGTGCTGTGTGTTTTTGATTTTTTAATTGTTTCGGTACTTCTAAAAGCTTTACACATTTTCTTTAAGCTAAGCCTGTCTGCTCTGTGCCACCACTAGCAGGGGTTGAGCTCAGGTTTAAATGACTGACACCTGTGGCTAGACCTAGCAAGATAGTGACTTTATCACTTGTGGTGGACACCAGTCAACTACAATTAATAAACCACTTTCTCACAAACACATATTCGAACAAATATCTTACACTGTATCTGTTGTGATGTAATTGGTAAATTCAATGTCAAGGCAATATGTCAAGTCATGAGCCTAGTGTTAGGGGTGCAAATTAGATTCACATGGCAGGAGAACTAGTTATTGTTGGCCTTGCTAAACATAGCTGGCTAATTGCTACAGGTTTTCATTTTCTAGGTAGCCATAACTTCACAGCAATGGTGTATTTTAAGGAAATTTGTGAGGCGTATTTTCAATATATATATTAATACCTTATGAGCAGAAATTGTACATATGTTACTATCAGAACACCTTTATGAGGGCCTTGTGGCAAGAAGGAACTTCTGGGCCCACAATTGGTGGTTGAGGTCTTTTATTCTTGATATCCCAGAGCCCATCCTACTATGGGCCCTGAGCAAATGGACCGAGTACCCCTTCTGCACTTGACTGTTAGTGGTAGCATGAGTCAAGCAGTCCAAGGCTTGTCCAGGAGGAGGTAGGTGTAGGGCAAGCACAGGCTGACATCTCAACATAAATTTAGCAAGCGCGATGATTAAATGTCCAGCCAAATACTTTATCGTATAAAAAGCAGTATTTATACACACACTAAGTGAAATACAGACACACTAAGTATTAATAAACTCTTCATAAAGTCTTTGTTCCAGCAGTGTCCTTGCAGGCACCCAAGCACACCCTTCTAACTAAGTACTGGATTATTCCCCATTCAGTTGAGACAAAATTTAGGCTAGGCCCTTCCCTCAAATACGAGTCTTAAAAGTTCGACAATGGCTAGTTAAAGTCAAAGTGACCCGGTGCCCTCACCAATACCGTCAGAGCAGCTCAAGGTTTGGTCTTACCTGCTCCTGCTGGAGACAAGATGGATGGTCCAGAGCATTTAATGTTGAGTTCTACAGTGGCAGGAGCCAGAGAGGAGCAGCAGACTTTTTGCTGATTGCACTGGGCCTGGACCTCTGAGGCATTCCTCATTTATTCATAATAAGTACTTTTGGGTCCTGATGGTAGACTAGGGGTGCTCTGAAGATTAAGATGACAGCACAGTAGCTCTGCAATCACATTTTGCACTTGGTTCTTGGGTCATGGCCCATTCCTTCCTCTGTGTCCCCCACCTGGCAAATAGCGGTCACGTCCTGTGTTATTAAGGGGATGTCCTTCTGTGGGCTACCATACTGTCCAAAGCAAAAGCTTCTTGTTACCTCAGTGATGCACTAGATTGACGGCCCATAAGATTCACAGCAGCCCCCATGGCATATACAGCTCAGGAGGCATCCCCCTTCGGGTAACTATGTTGCATAGTGCAACGTCCCTGTTCACCACATCACAATGCTGCACCAGGGCAATGGACTTTAACTTTCACCACAAACCCCACCTAGCAAACTGGGATCATGAACAACAAAATCAGGTTGGTGCTGCAGTTCCAATGTGGACCTGAATCTCATTCTCTGCTCCCAGGAGCCCCTCAGTGACATCCCCACTGGGCCTTTCTCCCTCCAGGCAAATTCACACTCCTCACAGGGTCCTCTGGTCTTGAGTCAGACAAAAGCTAATGTTCCAGGCTCGAGGTTGAGTGGCCTTTATTCTCTTGGGTGATGTGCCCTCACCCAGCAAGGAGACTAACAGACCCTTATTCCCCAGTCCTGGTCCAAAAAAGCAGAACTCATGCTGTGCTTCTTTTGGTTGATGTACAGCTTCATTTTGACAATATGGATGTCTTAAGCGCCTATTTTTCTAATTCATTTTTAGACATGTGATTCAGTGTCTATGTCTTTGTGTTTATCTTCTTGGTGTTGGCCACTTTCAAGTCCCCATTCCTCTACAGTGCTCTTCCTCCAGAGGGCAGTCTGTCAAACAGAAGTGTCTCCAAGTCTGATAGCCCCAAATACCATGGGCCATTGGAGTAACTAGAGGTTCACAACGGATGTCAGCCTCAGAGATACGCTCATCAAATGATTCCCAAAGACCTCCAGCCCTACTCTTTAGGATTCCCTTATCAACCTATCTCCATCCTGATATGTGTGAAGACTCCTTTGACTGGTGACATCTATTAGACTTAAAGAGCCTTTTTGAAATGCACGAAGATCCTGGCTCTTCCTTACTCCAATGAGTGTCCACCAGGGCCAGCTTTAACCCTGGTGGCACTCAGTGCGACAATCTTTGTTTGTGCCTTTCCCAAAACACCTCCTTCTCCAAGAATTCCCTCACTACCCTGCTCTACCAGTGCCCCTCATCTCTCCATAGCCCCTCTCTCACATGCATTTCATTAGTTTTATAGTGCTATTCATACCAGTGTAGTGTATCTGTATCAGAGCACTTTACATTACACACACATTGTACAGAGTCAATGAATCATATGTGTGTAAATCAGTCTATAGGAAATGTTACTTAAGACAATAATGATTGCAAGGTGTAGGAGTACCATATCACCGATGCTAGCAGGCAGTATATTTTAAGAATGTTTGGTCTGGAGAAGCACAAACTCAAGATTTAAAATGTACCACAGTGGTTAGCTTTACCTATAAGAATGTATTTCTACCCAAATGTACATTTTTTAGCAGCATTAAGATAATGAAAGACTGGGGAAACAAACATAACGTTCTATTCTATACCATCCAGTTTGCATGCAGCTCTTAATGAAAGTTCATAGCTCACTGTGCTATAATAGTGTTGTAACTTATGAACAGTGTGTGACAAAAAGATCTCTTTGACAAAAGCAGTAAACTGCTGAGCGAGCTACATAAAATACAGTTTGGAGTTGGGTGATCTGCATAGTACACTTTCTTTGCAGCAGCCATATTAACCCTCTGTGCTACATTATCATGAAAGAAAACTGTCACTAGACAAAAGCCTAATCTCTCTCCAGCAGGACAATTCAATTAATCACCAGCGTTATCTTGACATTTTTATTGTTGCCTGAAAACCTATGGACACACAAGGAACTCTGCAGCAGTTGCTTTTTAAACCAGTGTTATTTCTAAACACAGCACACCTGAGGTCAGCGCCAAGTGTGGCTGAACTGGCTGCACAGCCCTAGAGCCCGCCTTATGTCCTATCCAGCTTTCAGGAATTCAGCAATTCACAAACTTGTTTGGGGGGAATCCTCAGCCTCCACATATTCACCTGCAAGGCCTAAGTCTCCCAAAATGGAACCCAGAGACTTCCATGTATTATGTTCTTCACTTGTGTAGGCTCCCATTCACTGTAGCATTAACAGGCAATCATACATCCAGCATGAACATGCAACCATGTGCACTGTCCAGGACTGCATACGATCCAATGTAGGCCATGGTTGAGTGAAGCACACAGCATCAGAACTTTAGCAGAGTGGGCCAGGAGGCCACACTAGTGTGGCAAAGGTAAAAATGAATCAATCAATCAAGCAGTATTAATATTGCGCTGCTTATCACACCTGGGGGTATCCAGGCACTAAAGTCCTGTATGTTTATTGAAGAGCCAGGTCTTGAGCCCCTTCCTGAAGTGGGCTAGTGATGGTAAAGTTTAAAGTGGAGGTTATTTCATGACTTTCCAGTGAGGTAGGAGAAGGATCAACCACCACTGCGGCTTCGGCAGATGCAGGGGACGCGTGCCAGGGTGAGGGAGGCAGAGAGGAGTTGTGCTTGTTGGTGGAAGGTAAGGCGGTGGATGATACAGGTTGGTCTGATGAGGAGGAGGGCTTTGTAGGCATGGGTTAGCATCTTGAACTGGTATCTCTTCTGGATGGGGGGGCCAATGGAGGCTTCTGAGGTGGGGGTGATGCTGGACCATTTGGGGAGGTTTAGGATCAGTCTGGCTGTGGTATACTGTATGGTCTGGATTCGCTTGAGGAGCTGGGTGGTGGTTCCTGCCTAGAGTGCGTTTCCGTAGACAAGTCGGCTGGTTATGAGTGCATGGGTGACTGTTTACCTGGTGTTAATGGGGATGCATTTGAAAATCTTTGGAAGCATGCAGAGGGTGTGGAAGCAGGAGGAGGGTACAGCGTTGACTGGGCACTTCATGGGTGCTTGATGCTGAAGTTGCAGGCGTGGTCAGTGGTGGTTGGAGAGGGTCTGAGTTCCATGGGCACCAAGTGTCATCCCACGGTGATGTGTTACTCCTGGAGATAAGCACTTCAGTTTTCTTTGTGTTCAGCTTCAGCCAGTTGGACCTCATCCAGTCTGCAACATTGGTCATGGCATTCAGGATGTTGGTTCTGGGGGTGACGGGTTCTTCTGTGAGGGAGATGATGAGTTGGTGTTGTCGGCATAGGAGATGATGTTGAATCCATGGGTGCAACAATGTCAGCCAGTGGAGTTATGTATGTGTTGAACAGGGTAGGGCTTAGGGATGAGCCTTGGGGGACACAACAGATGATGCTCTTTGACTCTGAGGTGCAGAGCGGTGGGCAGATTGTTTACATGTATCCTGTGCAGAAGGACATGATCCACTTGAGAGCGTCACCCTGGATGCAGATGTGATGGAGCCTTGTTATGAGGGTGTGATGGGATAAGGTGTTGAAGACCACTGAGAGTTCAAGGATGATCAATCCTGCTGTCTTACCTCAGTTGAGGAGGGCTCTGATGTCATCAGTTGTGGTGATAAAGGCAGTCTCAATGCTGTGGTTGGAGCAGAAGCTGGATTGAGAGGCTTTGAGTAGGTTGTTTCTATCCAGGTGTTTGGTGAGCTATTGGTTGATGGCTTTCTGCAGGACCTTGGCAGGGAAGGGGGGCAGCGAGATGGGGCAGTTATTCTTGAGATCGCTGGGGTCGGCGGAGGGCTTCTTCAGGGTGGGTTTCACCACTGCGTGTTTCCATGCATCAGGAACTGTGGCCATGGTGATTGATGAGTTGATGATGTTGGTGAGAGTACTGTGGATTTCCTTCCATCCCAGGTTGACAACGTGGGGGGGCAGGGGTTCGCCGGTGAGTCATGAAGGCTGTCATGCTCAGGGTGGTGATGGTTTGTAAGCAGTGAGCACGTGGCAGCGGGTGATGTCCATACTTGTCAGGAGGTGGCCGAAATTGGTGGGTTATGAGTGGAAGTTGCTGTATATGTCTGATATCTTCTTGTTGAAGTAGTCCTCCAGGGTGTCGCAGAGGTCTGGGGAAGGGCGTATCATGTTCTCAGTGGCAGACAGACAGGAGATCTCTCTGACAATGCTGAAGAGCTCCTTCATGTGATTGGCGCTTACCTTGATGCGGTTTGTTAGGGTGTTCTTCTTGGCTTCTTTGAGGCAATGGTGCTAATTGCTGAGGGCTGATTTGAGGGTGGTGAGGTCTGTGGGATTCCTGCTGCAGCACCTTCGTCTCTTCAGTCACTTGCATTCGTGTTTGATGGGCTGGAGTTTGGGGTGAACCAACTGGTATGTTAGCTAGTTCCGCTGGTGCTGGCCACCTTAATGGGCGTGACTGAGTTGACACAGTTGGAGATCCAGTCCGAGAAATTCTGGATGGCCAGTTCAAGGTTTCTGGTTGTGTCAGCCCTGGCGCTGTTGTGGGAGAATGTCCATTGGGTCTCAGTGATTTTGTTCCATCTGCAGTGCAAGGGGATGGGCGGCATGGTGGAGGGTCCTGGTGAACCTACAATGGTGATGTTGCTCATGCTTTTCAAGAGATTAGCGGAGTAGGTGTTGTTCAGGTTGTCGAGGTGGAAGCTGAGGCCACCGAGGAAGATGTAGTGCTTAGAGTCGATAGCTAAGGGTAAATGAAATCTGATATGGAATTGCAGCAGCCGGGATGGGGGCCCCGGGGTCTGTAGACAAGGGTTCCTATAATTGTTGCCTTTGCATCGGTTCTGATTTGGAAGTTGAGGTGTTTCATGATTGATGTAGTGTCGTCTTTGATAGTGGTGCATTGGAGGGTATCCTTGTGGATGAAGGCAATGCCTCCTCCGTGCTTGTTGGTGTGGTCTCTGTGTATCATCTTGTAGCTGTGGGGCGTTGCCATCGCAATGTCGGGATTTGAAGACGGATTTGAAGACGGTGTGAGCCAGGTCTCGATGATGAACATTATGTTGGGATCTATTCCATCTACTGATCACTTAAACGTGAAACATGGAATGCTGCCACCACCGTGCTCATGCTACTTAATTCCAAGTGAAAACAGTAGCCTACCACCTCTCGAGGGTAGCGCTATGGGTGCCTCTCCTGGCCTTACGAAGACCACAATCCATGAGACAGGCTTAAGTCATGGCGCACACATATGATCAGTGTTCGTCCTTGACCATTGTGAGAAGTTGGCCTGGTATATGCTGTTCACTAATTAAAGTGGACACCTTGCACCAGAACAATTCGACTCTTATGGTAGATAGGTTTAAGACAACCTTTATAGAAAGCTATCCTAGTGGTAGCTGTGGAGAGCAGCCTTCAGGCTAAGTCTTGAAGGAATGTAAAGCAGCTTGTTTTACCACACAATCTCTTGAATCACCAAATGAAAAGACACCACACAGGTATATATATCAAATATATATGTATTTATTATTAACAACTCTCTACTAATCTCTTTATGAGATTAGAAGTCAAGGACATATGCACAAATCAACGTTTCACAATAAATTAAGCACAAATATGGCTGGGGCCCTAGGGGCGTACCAGACCATATACTAAAAAAGAGACTTAGAAACAACGACTTGCAAAGAGACAAGGCCTAGGGCCTTCAGAAGTGCTGGGGCCTCACAAAACCACCCAAGGCAGGTAAGTAAAGGACCCACGGGGGACGCGTGCAGTGTGGATACACAGGCGCCAATCGCCGTTGACTTCAATGCGGCAAGTCGCGGTTGGAAATTAAGAGTTTTAGGATACTTCGGGAGAACCTACAAGCAAGTCACTTATAGGGTAAGTAGTTCGAGGGCCAACACCCACAGGAGCACCGTAGTGCTGGAGTTACCTCACCCAGGGAAGCCGGGTGCATAGGTGTCCTTTGGTGTCGGGTCGCGGCGTCGTTTTCAATGGAGGACAATGAAGACTTGCTGCTTGTGAAGTCCGAAGAAGTGTCCGGTGGAATCCAAGCCTGGATTCGGAAAATGGAAGACCTGAAAGCAGAGGGGACAGTGTTCAAAGTCACTTGGCAGTGACTCGGGGCAAGGAAGATGGATGCCCACCATTGTTGCAAGATTCAGGTTGTTCGCAGTCGCCTTGACTCTTCAGCCACGAGGTCCAGGAGGCGTCGATGATGACCAGGAGCTGGATTCGGCGTGTCCCACGATGTCTGCAGCTTACTGCGGTGTCGGCGACTCGATCGGAGCCAACAAGCCTTGGTAACAGCAAGTCTCGGGGAAAGTGCAAAGAGGCAATGGCGCAGACCAGCAAGGTCTGGGGGACTCACCCAGCGAAGGTAAGTCAGGGCAGGCCTGGAGCAACTAGGAGAGCCCTTTGGTGTCTTTAGAAAGTCTTCTGGGGACCCACAAGCCAGCTGGCAAGAGATTGCGAAGACGCCTCGGGAGGATTCGCTCACAGGGGCCCACGGTCACTCGGGACGTGGTAGGCCTCTGATCTTCCGAGGAGTTCCTGCTGGAGGCTAGGACCACACGTGGTCCAAAGCACAAGTTCGTGGAATGTTGTGAAGGGGTTGCACTCGACAATAGTGCACGGTACCCAGGGGTCGTGGTTCCTTGTTACTCTTGGGGTTCACTGGCCTCAGCTTCTCTGGGGACTCACGATAGCCTTTGAAAAGTCAGGAAATCCACTTCTTGGGCTGAAGGGACTTCGGACTCCGGCGGGAGCGGCGTAGTTTGCAACCGTTGTTTGTAGTTTTTGGTGCCTGCCAAGCAGGGGAGTCACTCCTTGACTCCAAGGGAGATTCTTCAGTCTTCCAAAGGTAGTGGAACGTCGAAGGTCCGGGATTCTTCTTCAGAGCATCGTCCAGGGACAATCTAGGGTGCAATGCACAGGTTCCCCCTCTTATACTAAAAGAAAGGGAGGGACTAGCTCTATGACCCTACCTATGGGAGGGTAAGGGGAGTGGGTGGCTACACCCACTTCCCTTTGTCCAGTTTCGCGCCAGAGCAGGGGCAGGTAGCCCCTGAGCCGGTTTGAACTGGCATATGCACAGAGGAGCCTTCTGCTCCCCCAGTGCAGGACTTCAAAGCACTCTAAGAGTGCACCCACCCAGCCCCAATACACTAAACCCTGTCTGGAAGGTGGTCACACCCCTTGGGACAGGATATCTATTGTTGGGCTTCCTCCACTGCAAGTGTTGGTCATCAGCAGGAGGGCAGCCCAGTGTCTGTGACTGGTGGCATCCATTTTGTGATGCCAGGGCTCTGCAGGATTCTACCGCGTTTCCACAGTAGGTACATGTCTATCCCTCTAGAAGGGTGGAATGCTACCCCCGCCGCCAGGACTGGCGGGGGGTAGTATTCCAAGATGTTTGACACCAAACACGACATGTTTCGATGCAGCCATTCCAAAGTTAGCATTTTACCGCGAGGATATAATGCACTTAAAAGTATATGGTTTAACCGCATCCACAAACAGCACCAGAGAATGGACTCTGAGAGCTGCAGAGGGGCCCTGCTCAGGCAGAGGCACCCCCTCACATAGAAGCCAAGCACCCTGCCCTCAGGATTGATAGGGCCTGCCTTAGGGGTGACTGATAGGTTCATATGTGTGTGCAGGAGAGATATAGGGGACCTATATCTCAGTGAGGAGTGCTAGCACCACCTCACCCAGGCTGCAGTAGCAGGCCTGTGGTGTCAGATTTAGTCTGCTTCCCAGGGGTGGCATAATACATGCTTCAGCCCCTGGTAGGCCTGTGAAGTACCTATGCCCTTGGTACCTAAGGTACCATATACTAGGGACTCATAAGGTACCACAGTATCCAATCACTAGTGCACCTAGAGTGCACTCCAAGTCGTTTAGAGAGAACAGAGAGGCCGGGGCCCTGATTAGCAGGGGCCCAGCCAGACTATAGCCAGAAACCAGTGTAAACATCAGAAAAAAAAGTGGGGGCAACATAAGAGGCAGATCCTACTCTCCTACACAACCCCCCCCCCCCAAACGCAGGGACACTAAACTAACCTTGACCAGTTGAGTCTTCGTGTTCAAAGTGGAAATACCTTGAGAGTCCATCTGCATTGGCATGTTGGGTCCCAGGTCTATGTTCCACTGTATAGTCCATCCCCTGTAGGGAAATTGACCACCTCAAAAGTTTTGGGTTTTCTCCTTTCATTTGTTTAAGCCATAGGAGGGGCTTGTGGTCAGTCTGAACTATGAAGTGAGTGCCAAACAAGTATGGCCTCAGCTCCTTCAGGGCCCACACCACAGCAAAGGCCTCCCTCTCTATAGCTGACCAACGTTTCTCTCTAGGGGTCAGCCTTCTGCTAATAAAAGCTACTGGCTTTTCTTGACCTTCATCATTCAGTTGAGACAGTACAGCTCCCACACCCAGCTCAGAAGCATCTGTTTGGACAATGAACTTTTTGGTGTAGTCTGGACTCTGTAAGATGGGGGCAGTGCACGTGGCCTGCTTTAGGTCTTCAAATGCCTTCTGACAGCTAGCTGTCCACTGAACCTTTTTTGGCATTTTCTTTGAGGTCAGATCATTCAAGGGGGTCACTATGGATCCATATCCCTTGACAAACCTCCTATAGTACCCAGTCAGGCCTAAGAAGGCTCTCACCTGTGTCTGGGTGGTTGGAGCAACCCATTCCATTATGGTTTGGATTTTGCTCTGTAAAGGCTGAACCTGGCCTCCACCTACAAGGTGGCCCAGGTATACAACCTGACTCTGCCCTATCTGGCACTTAGTGGCCTTGATAGTGAGGCCTGATTTCTGCAGGGCCTCCAAAACATTCCTGAGGTGGACCAGGTGATCCTGCCAGGAGGAACTAAAGACAGCAATATCATCTAGATAAGCTGAGCAATAAGTTTCCATCCCTGTCAGAACTTTATTCACCAACCTCTGAAATGTGGCAGGTGCATTTTTCAATCCAAAGGGCATCACCACAAAGTGGTAGTGCCCACCAGGGGTCGAAAATGCTGTTTTGGCTTTTGCATCATCAGCTAACCTGATCTGCCAGTAGCCAGCTGTCAGGTCAAACGTGCTTAGATACTTGGCTGAGACCAAAGTATCAATCAGCTAATCTGCCCTTGGTATGGGATAGGCATCAGTCCTAGTGACTGCATTGAGGCCTCTGTAGTCTACACAAAACCTCATTTCTTTCTTACCACCCTGGGTATGAGGCTTGGGTACCAGTACTACTGGACTAGCCCAAGGGCTATCTGAAGGCTCAATTACACCTAGCTCCAACATTTTCTGGACTTCAGTCCTGATACAGTCCCTGACATGGTCAGGTTGCCTGTAGATGTTATTCTTGACAGGCAGACTGTCTCCAGTGTCCACCTCATGGGTGCACCAGGAAGTCTGACTAGGGGTCAGGCTAAACATATGTCTATACTGTTGCAGAACTTGTCTGCACTCAGTTTGCTGATGGTCAGTGAGGCTGCTTGCCAAAGCAACACCATCTACTGACCCATCATCAGGGTTCTGAGAGAGCAGGTCAGGGAGAGGGTCACTCTCCTCCTCCTGGTCCTCATCAGTTGCCATGAGCAAGCCCATGTCAGCCCTGTCAACATATGGCTTTAATCTGTTGACATGGAGCACCCTCAGGGGGCTCTTGGGAGTTCCAAGATTCACCAGGTAGGTGACTTCTCCCTTCTGTTCAACTATTGTATGGGGGCCACTCCACTTGTCCTGGAGGTCTGCTGGGGCCACAGGCTCCAATACCCACACCTTCTGTCCTGGCTGGTATACAATCAGTACAGCCTTCTGGTCATGCCAAGCTTTTTGTAATTCTTGGCTGGCCTCTAGGTTTTTGGTTGCCTTTTTCATGTACTCTGCCATCCGGGAGCGGAGACCAAGTACATAGTCCATCACATCTTGTTTGGGGGGCTTGAGAGGTAACTCCCAGCCCTCTTTTACCAAACACAGTGGACCTCTCACAGGATGCCCAAACAGAAGCTCAAATGGGCTGTAACCAACCCCCTTCTGTGGAACTTCTCTGTATGCAAACAACAGGCAAGGAAGAAGAAGGTCCCATTTCCGCCTAAGCTTCTCTGGGAGTCCTTTAATCATTCCTTTCAAGGTTTTGTTGAAGCGTTCAACTAAACCATTGCATTGTGGGTGATAGGGGGTGGTGAACTTGTAAGTTACACCACACTCCTTCCACATTGCTTTCAGATATCCTGACATGAAGTTGGCACCTCTGTCAGAAATGACCTCCTTTGGGAAACCCACTCTGGAGAAGACTCCAATGAGGGCTCTTGCCACCACAGGGGCTGTGGTGGTCCTCAGGGAATTGCTTCTGGGTACCTGGTGGCATGATCCACTACCACCAGGATAAACCTGTGCCCAGATGCAGTTTGAGGGTCAAGGGGACCAACAATGTCCATCCCTACCCTTTCAAAGGGTACCCCCACCACAGGTAGTGGTATCAGGGGGCCTTTGTTGTGCCACCTGCCTTACCACTGGCTTGGCATGTGACACAGGAGCGAAAAAACTCCTTTGTGTCCTCTGACATATGTGGCCAATGAAAATGTGGAACAAGCCTGTCGCAGGTCTTGTTTTGGCCCAAGTGTCCTGCTAAAGGGATGTCATGTGCTAGGGTCAAGAGGAACCCCCTAAACTTCTGAGGTATTACCAACCTCCTGGTGGCTCCAGGGGCTGGGTCTCTACCCTCAGAATATAGGAGTCCCTCATCCCAATAAACTTTATGGGACCCACTAGCACTCCCAGCAGCCTGCTGTCTGAGGGGTTCAAGAGAGGGGCAGCACTGTTGCTCCTTACTCAGATCTTCCCTAGAAGGGCCCCCTGCCCCCCAAGAACTCAACCTGATCAGGCTCATATCCCTCTGGGCCAGTTCCTTCTTCAGGATCTGCTTCACCTCCCTCTGGGGGTGACTCTGTGATCTGAGACAGAGGGGAAGGCACTGCCTTTACCCTACTGCTCCTCCTCTTGGGAAGCATCTGGTCCATTGTTCCAGGATCCAGAGCTGGTTCAGTGTCATGCATTCTTGCTTGTGACCTGGTCACAGCAAATACCTCTGCAGGGATGCCCAACATCTCAGCATGAGTCCATAACTCTACTTCAGACCAGGCTGAAGTCTCTAGATCATTGCCCAATAGACATTCGACAGGGAGGTCTGCACTGACTACAACCTTCTTGAGGCCAGTTACCCCTCCCCAGGAGAAATTCACAACTGCCAGACTATGGTTGGTCTTGACATTGCTTGCATTGGTCACCTGGTACATTTCGCCCAGGATGATCTGTCCAGGGTCCACAAGGTACTCTGCCACCATGGTGACACTAGCACCTGTGTCCCTAAATGCCAAAGCCTGTTTGCCATTTATTACAGGCTGCTGTTTGTATTTGCCCAGATTACTGGGGCTTACTAGGAAGGACATATTAAGGTCTCCCTCACAAATCAGCATTGCCTGAGTGGGCACTCTGACTAGGTCAGAGTCTACTTCAGAACCCAGGGTCAACCCTACTACACCCTTATTCTGTGTACCACCTCCACCAGTAGCTGAGCTAGGGGGAACAGTTGCCTTAGGGGCAGGAGTGGTGGTGGTTTGGTGTTTGGACTTGTTACAGTCAGAAGTCCAGTGCCCTTTCTGTTTACAGAATTTGCACCAGGGCTTCTTTTGGCCTTTTCCCTTGTTGGATTGTGACTCCCCACCAGATGCAGATTTTTGGGGCCCTTGTGAAGACTTCTGGTCTTTTGACTTATCCCCACCTTTCTCAGAGCCCTTAGGATCTTGCTTCTTAGTGTCACCCCCTTGGTTCTGGGGTTTCTGCCTCACCCTGGTTCTGACCCATTTGTCTGCCTTCTTTCCCAATTCTTGGGGAGAGGTCAGATCTGAGTCCACCAGGTATTGATGCAACAACTGGTTCTGGCAATTATTAAGGATCATTTCTCTCATCATCAGATTATACAATCCCTTGAAATCAGTAACCCTACTGCCAACCAGCCAACCCTCCAGAGCCTTGGTTGCACAATCAACAAAGTCAGTCCAGTCCTGAGTCTGTGCCTTCTGGGTGTCTCTGAACTTCAACCTGTACTGCTCAGTGGTTAAGCCAAACCCATCTATCAGTGCACTCTTCAGGACTTCATAATCATCAGCATCCTCTTCTCTAACAGTGAGGAGCTTGTCTCTACCTTTGTCTGAAAAGGAGAGCCACAAGATTGCTGCCCACTGCTTTTGGGGGACCTGCTGTACTCTACAGGCCCTCTCCATAGCAGTTATCCACTTGTGGATATCATCCCCACTCTGGTAGGGAGGAACAACCTTGCTCAGGTTCCTATGGTCTGGAATAGATTCTCTGTCTCTAGGGACACTGTTGCTGCCACCAAGGGGTTCTAACCCCTCTCTTCTAGAAGCTCTCTGGATCTCCAGGGCTTCTCTATCCAGTGCCAACTGCTTGGTTCTGAGGGCAACTCGTGCTTCCTCATACTGCAGCAGTTTGCACATTCTTTCAGAGGAGGTCTCACCTTATGGGAAAGTATGAGTTCCTCTGGTGGACAAATTCTCTGCCAGAGTGATACGAGTGGTCAGATTCCCTTGAAGGGGACCTATGCCTCTCCTCCACTCTGTTAGCTCTCTTAGGGAGAATTCCTCTGTCCTTTTCAGGCCCCTTGAGGCCTGGCCCTTCAATCACAGAGTCCTGGTCATTCTGATGTTCATCATCTGACCCAGATACTGTAATTGACCCACCCACTGATTCAGACCCATTAGCTCCTAGAGCCAATCTAAGATCATCTGCTGTCAGCAGATCTATCAGGTGTAGGATTGAGGGACTCTGTCCTAGCCTCAGGTGTCTTTCAACACACATGGCTCTCAAGTCAGAGAAAGCCATGTCCTTATACTGAGGCTGAGTGGATCCACTGGTTCCACCCTTTAAGGACATTCTAGTGTTGTGCAGGGTTGTACTACCTACACTAGTTTGTGGCCTACTGATACTAGCTTGAGCTGTAGAAAGGGTGTGCTATCCCTTGGCACACAGCTCTAAGTTCAGTAGAACTTATTGATACTAAGCTTGACTTTATATGTACCTTAAGTACCTATAGTGGTTTTCAGTTAGTAATTCAAATAGAGATTTTCTGGTAAAACAATAGCAAGCTGGAATCCCGCACGCTGCCCACCAATGTGAGAAGTTGGCCTGGTATATGCTGTTCACTAATTAAAGTGGACACCTTGCACCAGAACAATTCGACTCTTATGGTAGATAGGTTTAAGACAACCTTTATAGAAAGCTATCCTAGTGGTAGCTGTGGAGAGCAGCCTTCAGGCTAAGTCTTGAAGGAATGTAAAGCAGCTTGTTTTACTACACAATCTCTTGAATCACCAAATGAAAAGACACCACACAGGTATATATATCAAATATATATGTATTTATTATTAACAACTCTCTACTAATCTCTTTATGAGATTAGAAGTCAAGGACATATGCACAAATCAACGTTTCACAATAAATTAAGCACAAATATGGCTGGGGCCCTAGGGGCGTACCAGACCATACACTAAAAAGAGACTTAGAAACAACGACTTGCAAAGAGACAAGGCCTAGGGCCTTCAGAAGTGCTGGGGCCTCACGAAACCACCCAAGGCAGGTAAGTAAAGGACCCACGGGGGACGCGTGCAGTGTGGATACACAGGCGCGAATCGCCGTTGACTTCAATGGGGCAAGTCGCGGTTGGAAATTAAGAGTTTTAGGATACTTCGGGAGAACCTACAAGCAAGTCACTTACAGGGTAAGTAGTTCGAGGGCCAACACCCACAGGAGCACCGTAGAGCTGGAGTTACCTCACCCAGGGAAGCCGGGTGCATAGGTGTCCTTTGGTGTCGGGTCGCGGCGTCGTTTTCAATGGAGGACAATGAAGACTTGCTGCTTGTGAAGTCCGAAGAAGTGTCCGGTGGAATCCAAGCCTAGATTCAGAAGATGGAAGACCTGAAAGCAGAGGGGACAGTGTTCAAAGTCACTTGGCAGTGACTCGGGGCAAGGAAGATGGATGCCCACCGTTGTCGCAAGATTCAGGTCATTCGCAGTTGCCTTGACTCTTCAGCCACGAGGTCCAGGAGGTGTCAATGATGACCAGGAGCTGGATTCGGCGTCTCCCATGATGTCTACAGCTTACTGCGGTGTCGGCGACTCAATCGGAGCCAACAAGCCTTGGTAACAGCAAGTCTTGGGGAAAGTGCGAAGAGGCAATGGCGCAGACCAGCAAGGTCTGGGGGACTCACCCAGCAAGAGTAAGTCAGGGCAGGCCTGGAGCAACCAGAGGAACCCTTTGGTGTCTTTAAAAAGTCTTCTGGGGACCCACAAGCTGGCTGGAAAGGGATCGCAAAGACGCCTTGGGAGGATTCGCTCACAGGGGCCCACGGTCACTCGGGACGTGGTAGGCCTCTGATCTTCAAAAGGATTTCTGCTGGAGGCTAGGACCATATGTGGTCCAAAGCACAAGTTCGTGGAACGTTGTGAAGGGGTTGCACTTGACAATAGTGCACGGTACCCAGGGGTCATGGTTCCTCATTACTCTTGGGGTCCACTGGCCTCAGCTTCGCTGGGGACTCACGATGGCCTTTAAGAAGTCAGGAAATCTACTTCCTGGGCTGCAGGGACTTCGGACTCCGGCGGGAGTGGTGTAGTTTGTGACTGTCGTTTGTAGTTTTTGGTGCCTGCCAAGCAGGGGAGTCACTCCTTGACTCCAAGGGAGATTCTTCAGTCTTCCAAAGGTAGTGGAACGTCGAAGGTCCGGGATTCTTCTTCAGAGCGTCGTCCAGGGAAAATCTAGGGTGCAATGCACAGGTTCCCCCTCTTATACTAAAAGAAAGGGAGGGACTAGCTCTATTACCCTACCTATGGGAGGGTCAGGGGAGTGGGTGGCTACACCCACTTCCCTTTGTCCAGTTTCGCGCCAGAGCAGGGGCAGGTAGCCCCTGAGCCGGTTTGAACTGGCATATGCACAGAGGGGCCTTCTGCTCCCCCAGTGCAGGACTTCAAAGCACTCTAAGAGTGCACCCACCCAGCCCCAATACACTAAACCCTGTCTGGAAGGTGGTCACACCCCCTTGGGACAGGATATCTATTGTTGGGCTTCCTCCACTGCGAGTGTTGGTCAACAGCAGGAGGGCAGCCCAGTGTCTGTGACTGGTGGCATCCATTTTGTGATGCCAGGGCTCTGCAGGATTCTACCGCGTTTCCACAGTAGATACATGTCTATCCCTCTAGAAGGGTGGAATGCTACCCCCGCCGCTAGGACTGGCGGGGGGGGTAGTATTCCAAGATGTTTGACACCAAACACGACATGTTTTGATGCAGCCATTCCAAAGTTAGCATTTTACCACGAGGATATAATGCACTTAAAAGTATATGGTTTAACCGCATCCACAAACAGCACCAGAGAATGGACTCTGAGAGCTGCAGAGGGGCCCTGCTCAGGCAGAGGCACCCCCTCACATAGAAGCCAAGCACCCTGCCCTCAGGATTGATAGGGCCTGCCTTAGGGGTGATTGATAGGTTCATATGTGTGTGCAGGAGAGATATAGGGGACCTATATCTCAGTGAGGAGTGCTAGCACCACCTCACCCAGGCTGCAGTAGCAGGCCTGTGGTGTCAGATTTAGTCTGCTTCCCAGGGGTGGCATAATACATGCTTCAGCCCCTGGTAGGCCTGTGAAGTACCTATGCCCTTGGTACCTAAGGTACCATATACTAGGGACTCATAAGGTACCACAGTATCCAATTACTAGTGCACCTAGAGTGCACTCCAAGTTGTTTAGAGAGAACAGAGAGGCCGGGGCCCTGATTAGCAGGGGCCCAGCCAGACTATAGCCAGAAACCAGTGTAAACATCAGAAAAAAAAGTGGGGGCAACAAAAGAGGCAGATCCTACTCTCCTACAACCATGTGTTGCCAAGCATTCAAATTGCATCACAACTGGGGTACATAAGTCAGGAGTACGCTTCCATTCCCATGCAAGGGGCTTTTGCCTCTCAGCAGTTACCATTATGTAGTCTTTCAGTGAATATAGGTATATATGTGTGTGTTTATATATGTGTGTGTTAGAAATGGGGGTCTCTAGTTGGCAATGGCTGGCCACTGTCCAAGTAGGGACCCTTCTTCCTAAGTCAGAGTGAGAGGGCTACACCCTTTGATAACCCCTGCTCAACCCTGTGGTAACGTAGCACGGGCAGCTAGGCTTATCTCAGAGGCAGTGTGTGAAGCATTTATGACCATACGCAGTAACACAGTGAGGAACACTACAAAGGGACACCACACCAGTAGTTATCAAAAATAAGTATCTTTTATATATAGACGTATCACAAGACCAATAACGATCAAAAGCCACAATACGGTAAAAATAGGGTTACTCCCGAAATGCTGCAAAAATAGTTCAACGTGCGCCAGGAGGAGTTCAGTTCAAAGCAGTGGTCTCTGCAACCCTTTTACTTACAAAGTACCTGGATATCGTAGCAAAATCAACAAGTGGTCGCAAGAAGCTGTGGCGATGAGTTCCTGCACGCGAGGCCGGCGATGCGATAAATCCTTGCCGCGAGGGAGGATGATGCGCCGAACTGCGGATGCCTGCGGGAGCGATGCGACCAACTTCTGCACGTGAGGCCGGTGATGCGATGACTCCTTGCCGCGAGGGAGGAGGCAATGCGGCGGCCCGGTTGCATGTGCGATCAGGTTGTGGTACGAAGAAGTGGCACTCTGCGAGGGAGAGACGGTCCGGGTGCGATGCGGGGAAAATGACGGACGCCCGGCGTCCGCGCTGCGATGTCCTGAAGCGATGATCTTGGTGCGATGATCTTTGGTTGCGAGCACTTGGAAGCCCGCAAACGTGCGGTGCGATGATCTTTGGGTGCGAGCGCTCAGCGGCAGCAGCGCGATGATTCTCTGGGCGCTTTCGGCTGCAGCGGCTCTCACACGGCGTTAGCGACGATTTCAGCGCTCTCTTCTCTGTAGTAGAACTAGAGGCCCTGGAACTCACAGGAGCCTCACCTGCAGATAGAAATCCTCGCTGGGAGGAATCAGGAGGCTGGTGGTGAAGTCTGATGTGCCTGAGACTTCGACAGGAGGCTAGCTCTCTTCTAGCCCTTGGGTGATTGCTTTAGCAAGATGAATCAAAGCGTCTCTCAAAAGTCCTTTTCCCCCTCTTTCAAAGTCCAATGGTAACCACTGCAGGCCAATCCAAGAAACAACATACAAACACAAGGATAGTCACCTCCTGCAGATTCCTTCAGTTACACGGACAGAGGTTCGTCTTGATGTCCAGGAGCAATACACTTTGTAGGGGTTTCAGCACAGATATTTATACCCCAAAAGTCTTTGTTCTCAAAAGCTACAAGTCACTGAGCCTAGCCAGAACCAGTTCTGTTCAGTCCTGGAGCACTTTGTTTACCAGGCTGCATCCTTCCTTTCAGGAAGAGGGGGTCTGCTATCAGACGCACAGTCGGAGGTGGAGCCATCATTCACCTTGCCAGGCACAGCCCTATTCAAGCCAAGGAGCTACCCCTCCCCATACTCCAACACAGATCTCTCTATTCAACCCAGGTCTGGCTCAGCCGGCCCTGTCCTTCTAAAACCAGACAGCCAATACACATAATAGCAGAGCACACTGGAAGGCTTGGGCAAGAAAATACCTACTTTCTAAAAGTGGTATTTTCAAACACAGGATATAAAAATACACTCCACTAAAAGATGTATTTTAATATCCTGAGCTCAGGCATACTAAATTCGTTTTTCTACCATGTTCCTGGGGTTAGTTAGGACTATAGAGTGTAATAGTCAAACGTGCCCATTCTTGCCTATGGGGAACAGGTAGCCTTACAGTAGTGAAAACGAAATTGGGTGTAAGTCACTACCAGGACATGCTACACACACCAAGGGATGTCCTACCTTACACATACAATGCACCCTGCCATAGGGGTGACTTACATGATGCCAAGGGAAGGGTCAGGGGCTGGGAAGTGGGTGCACTACACAGCCAAGATGGCAGTTCTGGACTGCACGCAGACTCTGCAATGGCAGGTCTGAGACCCAATTTACAAGCTGCTTCTGTGGGTGGCGCGAACTGGCGCTGCAGGCCCACCGGCAGCATTTGGTTTACCAGCCCTGGGCACACACAGGCCACGCTACTAGGGACTAACAGGTAAGCCAAATAAGTCAATCATGGATATACCAATTCACATGTCATATTTACACAGGGAGCATTCGCGCTGTGGCACCGAATGGCAGTGGCACAGCGCCCAGAGCATCTAACACCAGCAAAAACGAGGTAGACAACAGCGAAAAGTGGAAGGGAGACCCACGCCAATGGTGCCAGGTCTAACAGTGTGCTTGCCTAATACTATTGAGAAAATAATTCACCTACCGCTATGGATATAGGTACCCATGCATCCAACGAAATACTGGTCGCAAAGGGGCAGATTCGCAGCATCTGCCCCTTTGCGACCTGTATTTTTGCATTTGGGATGCATCATCCCAAATGCAAAAATCGCTAAATAAGGGATCGCAAACTTTGTGATTACTTTAATTACGATTGCATTTAAGGAATCGATTCCTTAAATGCAATGCACTAAAGAAAAAAAAATTGCGATTTCGCAATTAAGAATCGCAAATTACAGTCATTTGAAAGGTGAAGGTAATTTGCGATTTCTTTGAAAAATGCACCAAAGTGCATTTTTCAAAGTCGCATGTTACACACACACATGCCCTTGGGGCATGTGTGTGCGCAACATGTGGCAAAAATGTAATTTCAGGGGTGCAACAGGGTGTCCCTTTGGCACCCTTGCACCCTTGAAATAGCATGCGCAATTTGCGAGTACCTATTGGGTACTCGCAAATTGCGCATGCAATTCCCATTCATTCCTATGGGCCTGTATGCCTTAATTGCGACTCGCAATTTGCGAGACGCAATTAAGGAATTTGTAGGAATCGCTAATGTATTAGCGATTCCTACATGCATAGCCAATAGCGAATCCTTAATTGCGATTATTTAAAAATCGCAATTAAGGATTCGCTATTGGCTATTTTGATGCATGTGCACCTATATTCTTTTATTTGATGATTCACATAGATATATCTATATAGATAAGGGATATGTATGCCTCTTAAACTTGTGGTGTCTCTAACATAAGCCCAGGCCTAAGTCTTGGAGCCCTATCTAACTTGCTGCATTGATCTACTGTCTATGGCCTAAAACTGAGCTCTATGTATAATAATTTCACCATCTAACCTCTTCCTTGAAGACTCTCGGGCATGATATGTGGCGGAGGATCTCTTTGGAAGAGACAGAATGGGAAAAGGAAGGTACATGTAAGGTAGAAAAGATGTTGGGCCTCATTTACAATATTTTGATGCATTGCAGCGCAGCAAGCCTTTCTGCTGTGCTGTCATCTGTCAAAAGAAAAGATACAGTGAATTCCTGTCCTTTTCCCCTGCACTGGAGGACGATGGGCTGCCATGCTTTAATGCACGCTGTGAGAAGTTGGCCTGGTATATGCTGTCCACTAATTATAGTGGGCACCTTGCACCAGTCCAAACAACCCCTTATTGGAGATAGGTTAAAGACAACCTTATTGAAAGCTATCCTAGTGGTAGCTATGGAGAGCAGTCTTCAGGCTAAGTCTTGAAGGAATGTAAAGCAGCTTGTTTTACCAGTCTATAATCTCCTGAGTGATCAAATGAAAGAGCACCACACCAGGTATATATTCAAAATATATGTATTTATTGCTAAACACACCCCTCTAGTCTCTTTATGAGGCTAGAGTTCGAAGTACATAAGTTAGAAGTTATTTAAACACAGTAATAGCACAAATACACGTTTGGGCCCTAGGGGCGTACCAAACCATATACCAATAAAGTGGTATAAGAACCACGACTGAACTAGACACTAGACCTAGAGCCTCTAGAAGTGCTTGGACCACAAGGAACCACCCAAGGTAGTGACACAGGGGACCCACGGGGGACGCGTGCATTGTAAATACACAACTGCGATACGCCGTTGACTTCTATGGAGAAAGTCGCGATCAGGAAATTAGAGAAAAGGGACACTTAAAGGAGGACTTGGAGCAAACCCTTTGAGAACTAGTACTTTGAAGAGTCTCTACCCACGGGAGCACCGGAGTCCTCGTGTTACCTCACCCAGGGAAGCCGGGTGCATAGGTGCCTTTCGGGGTCGGGTTTCGTCGTCGATTTGAATGGCGATCTGCTGCAAAGTGCTGCTGGCGACCAAGTGGAAAGTGTCCGGGTGGATCCAAGAGTGGATCGGAGATCTGAAGAACCTGAAAGCAGAGGGGACAGAGTCTGGGTCACTAGCCAGTGACCAGGAAGGCGATGGACAGATGCCCACCGATGTAGAGTGCTTCAGGTGCATTGACGGTCGTCTTGACTCTTAAGCCACGAGGTCCAGGAGGCGTTGTCGGCAACCAGGAGCAGGATTCGGGCTGGTACACGATGTCTGTCGAGTGCTGAGGTATCGGCGACTGGATTGGACCCAACAAGCCTTGGCAACGGCAAGTCTCGGTGAAGATGTAGATCGTCAATGGTGCAGACCAGCAAGGTCTGGGGAACTCACCCAGCAAGGGTAAGTGAGGGCAGACCTGGAGCAACCAGGATGCCAAGTAAGAAAAAGATTGGCCTTCGTTAAGGGCTAGCCAACGGGCTAGCGACCGCAAAGGAGCCTCGAGACATTGCACGTGGATCTGGCTCACAGGACACTCGTGGAGTGGAGGCCAATGATCTTCAGTGCAGTTGGTGCTGGAGGCTAGGGCTACTCGGAGCCCAAAGCACGACTTCGTGGGAGACCCAGAAGAGGATGCACTTGCAAATGTGCTCGGTGTCCAGGGGTCATGGTCTCACGTCACCCACGATAGCTACGGGCCTCAGCTTTGCTGGGGACTCAGGGTAGCCTCGGGGAAGTCTGAAAATCTACCTCTGGTGATGCGATGACTTCGGCGTCCGACGGGAGCTTCAGAAATGCGAACCGGACAGATGCTTCTTTGGTGCCTGCCAAGCAGGGGAGTCACTCCTTGACCCCAAGGGAGATTCTTCTGTCCTCTAATCGTGAGTAGAGCATTGAAGGTCCAGGATTCTGTTTCAGAGTTTCGTCCAGGGATAATCTAAAGTCCTAAGGACTGGGTTCCTATACTTATACCAAGTTTAGGGGTTGGACTACTCTGTGGCCCCACCTATGGGTGGGTCAGGGCAGAGGGGTGGCTACACCCCTTTCCCTTTGTCCAGTTCACGCCAAAGCAGGGGCTGCAAGCCCCTGATCCGGTTTGAACTGGGGTATGCACAGGGACACCAAGTGTGCCCCCAGTGCAGGACTTCAAAGCACCAGAAAGTGCTCCCGCCCAGCCCCAATACACATTATCCTGTCTGGGGAGGTGGTCACACCTCCCTGGGACAGGAAACCTATTGTCCAGGCCTCCCCTGCCGGAGTTTCATCCAGCAGCAGGAGGCCAGACTTGTGTCTGTGGCAGTAGCATCCATTTTGTGATGCCAGGCTTTAGAAAGAAGTTACCGGCCAGGCCAGGGTTAACATGTCTCTCCCTCTAGAAGGGTGGAATGCTACCCCCGCCGCCAGAATTGCCGGGGGGGTAGTATTCCAAGATGTTTGACACCAAACACGACATGTTTAGGTGCAGCCATTGCAAAGTTAGCATTTAACGCGAGGTTATAATGCGCTTAAGAGTATATGGTCAGGCTGCACTACAAACAGCATCAGAGAAGGGTCTCCGAACGCTGCAGAGAGGCCCTGCTCATGCAGGGGCACCCCCTCACATAGGAACCACGCACTCTGCCTTCAGGATTGATAAGACCTGCCATAGGAGTGACTTATAGGTTTATATGTGTGTATGTATGTAGTGATATAGGTAACCTATATCACAGTAAGGGGTGCATGCACCACCTTACCCAGGCTGCAGTAGCAGACCTGTGGTGTCAGTTTGGATGGCCTTCCAGGGGTGGCACAATACATGCTGCAGCCCCTGGTAGGCCTCTGAGGTACCTATGCCCTTGGTACATAGTATACCATATACTAGGGACTTATAAGGGCACTCCAGATTCCAATCAGAGATGTGCCTAAGGCACATGGAAACCTTTTACAGAGAAAGCAGATAGACTGGGGCCCTGAATAGCAGGATCCCAGTCCAACTAAGTCATAAACCAGCAAAACACCATAAAAAAGTGGGGGCAACCATATAGTCAGATTCCACCTTCCTACATAACCCCCCCCAAACGAAAGGAGATAAGGCTAACCTTGGCCAGTTGAGCCTTCATTGACTAAGTGGTCATATAAGGAAGCACCTGCACTAGCATGGTTGCCCCCTGTCTTATGGTCCACTAAGCAATCCCTCACCCTAAGGGTATGAGAGGGTCTCCACCATGGGGAATCACTACCTGTGGTGTGCTTAGGTAAAGTACAAGGCTGGTGAGGTGTCTTAGTAGGGAAGTGAGGCCCTAGGAATGTTGGCCTCAGCTTCCTCAGATCACTGGTCACCATGTATGCCTGTCTTTCCATGCCTGAGTTGCACTTTGCTCTAAGGGTCAACCTTTGGCTGCCTACAGCTGGGGGTTGGGTCCCTTTGGATGGACTACTGGAGGGACAGGGCAGGTTTGGAACCTTCAGGTCCCAGGTTTGCCCTTGCCTACCAGAGTCCTTCTGGGGAGGTCCCTACATAAAGGCATGGGGGATCCCTCAGTGTGTAGAGGAGTTTTCACCTGGCTAGGGCTACTAGACTGGGTGCCCCTAATCTGCTGATGGGGGGTTCCTCTGGACAGGGGGCCCTGGGGGTCCACTGACCTCCCTGACCTCTGCAGCCCTGGGCTGGCTGAGGCAGGGTAGAGAGGGGCAGGTTACCTGCTCCAGACTGGGTACCACCTTGGAAGGGTCCTCTGCCATCAGGGGTGTGGCCAGGCCAGGCCTGACTACCTCTGGGGCAGTTCCTTCACTAGGGGTAGGGTCAGTTCCCTGAGGAGGCTGACCCTTACCTACTGTCTGGAGGGAAGAAGACTTTTCTTCAACCCTTGTGCTCTCTTTTGGGGGAGAGTGGGCCATTCTTTCAGGCTCCATCTCTCCAAATTCTTGGGCTGGGGCTGTGGCCATTACAGCCCCACTAACCTTTACAGGGACGCCCAACATCCTAAGGTGGGTTTGGTGTTCAATTACAGCCCAGGCTGAAATCTCCAGATCATTGCCCATCAGGCAATCTACAGGTAAGGTGGGGGACACTGCCACTCTCTTTGGTCCTGTGACCCCCTCCCACTTGAGATTGACTATGGCCATGGGGTGATCTGTTCTGACACCATCAATGTTGGTCACCTGGTATTTAAACTCAGGTAAAAGCTGGTGAGGGGGACTAGTTTCCCTGCCACCATGGTGACACTAGCCCCTGTGTCCCTAAATGCCACAGCTTTCTGACCATTAATCATTGGCTCCAGTCTGTACCTGCCCATTGCTGTGGGACCCATGGTAAAGGTGGCAAATCCTACACCACCATCAGAGTCAGAGGAGTCTGTTGAGGGGTCCCTGTCTGAACCAGGGCCCACCTCTGTTCCTGTTGCAAAAGCACCTAACTTTTTGGGTGCACTACTCCCAACTGGAGGATTACTACTGGTAGTACCAGGAGGGGGGTAGTAGTTGCTGGGGGAACATTTTCTTTATTGCCAATCCTGGGGCAACTGGGATCAGATTTCCAGTGCCCAGGCTTTTTACAGACATGGCAATATGGTTTCTTTTCAGGAGAGGAAGGAGTTTGGGACCCACCCCCAGAAGAGGAATTTTGGGGCCCTGTAGTGGACTTATCCTTAGATTTATCCCCACCTTTCTCTTGGGACTTAGTAGAATCTTTCTTCTGGTCACCACCCTGATTTCTAGTTTTTACTCTGGTTCTGACCCATTTGTCTGCCTTCTTTCCCAATTCTTGGGGAGAGGTCAGATCAGAGTCCACCAGATACTGGTGCAAAAGCTGGTTTTGACAATTATTAAGGATCTGCTCCCTCATAATCAAATTGTACAATCCTAAAAAGTCATGCACTTTGTTGCCATGTATCCAACCTTCCAGAGCCTTTGTAGCACAATCTACAAAATCAACCCAGTCTTGAGTCTGAGCTTTTTGGGTGTCTCTGAACTTCAACCTATACTGTTCAGTGGTTAGGCCAAACCCATCTATCAGAGCACTCTTCAAGACTGTGTAATTGTCAGCATCCTCTTCTCTTACAGTGAGGAGCTTGTCTCTACCTTTGTCTGCAAAGGAGAGCCACAAGATTGCTGCCCACTGCCTCTGGGGGACCTTTTGAACTTTACAGGCCCTCTCCAGTGCAGTTATCCATTTGTGGATGTCATCCCCACTCTGGTAGGGAGGGACAATCTTGTTTAGGTTTCTATGGTCATAAGACCTTTCCCTATCTCTAGGGATATTGCTGCCACCATGGGACTCTAGTCCCAACTTTTTTTTCTCTCTAAAGAGATCTAGGGACTCCCTGTCTAAGGCTACTTGCTTCCTTCTGAGTTCAAGCTGAGCTTCCTCATATTGAATCAGCCTCTTTCTTCTCTCATGAGACGATTCCCTCCTATGAGATGAGACAGAGCTCCCTATTGAGGTGCCAGAGTGGTTAGACTCCTGAGAAGGAGATCTAGACTTCCTGGGCACACTCATAATCCTTCCTGGGGGGACAAAGAGGGCATCATCCTGATCATCCTCTTCATCTTCCTCAGGAGGGATTGGGTTATCCAGGTCAGGGTCATTTTCACCCTCCTGGCCAGTTTCAGAGGGGGGCTGGGGGTATTTCTACCCCTGGTCCCATCCTCATCTTCTGCCCCACCCTCAGCTCCTACCCCTTCAGTCCCCAAGGGCTTACTAAGGTCATAAGCCACCAACAACTCTTTAAGGTGTTGGGTGGTGGGACTTTGGCCTGTCCTTATTTTTCTCAAGTTACATAATGCTCTCAATTCCAAGAATGGGAGTGTATCATACTTGGAGGGTGGAAGCTCAGTGGCTTCCTGCAAGGATTCTTTAGATCCTACCCTTAAGGACATTACTAGTGTGGTGTGGTGTATGCACTACCTACTCTAGTGTGGCCTACTAAACTCTCTTGAGTTGTAGAAAGGGTTGTGCTATCCCTTAACACACAACTCTAAGTTCAGTAGAACTTACTGTATTCTAAGCTTAAATTATATGTACCTTAGGTACCTTTAGTGGTTTTCAGTTGATCAATTCAATTGAGATTATCTGGCAAAACAATAGCAAGCTGGAATCCCACACGCTGCACACCAATGTGAGAAGTTGGCCTGGTATATGCTGTCCACTAATTATAGTGGGCACCTTGCACCAGTCCAAACAACCCCTTATTGGAGATAGGTTAAAGACAACCTTATTGAAAGCTATCCTAGTGGTAGCTATGGAGAGCAGCCTTCAGGCTAAGTCTTGAAGGAATGTAAAGCAGCTTGTTTTACCAGTCTATAATCTCCTGAGTGATCAAATGAAAGAGCACCACACCAGGTATATATTCAAAATATATGTATTTATTGCTAAACACACCCCTCTAGTCTCTTTATGAGGCTAGAGTTCGAAGTACATAAGTTAGAAGTTATTTAAACACAGTAATAGCACAAATACACGTTTGGGTCCTAGGGGCGTACCAAACCATATACCAATAAAGTGGTATAAGAACCATGACTGAACTAGACACTAGGCCTAGAGCCTCTAGAAGTGCTTGGACCACAAGTAACCACCCAAGGTAGTGACACAGGGGACCCACGGGGGACGCGTGCAGTGTAAATACACAACCGCGATACGCCGTTGACTTCTATGGAGAAAGTCACGATCAGGAAATTAGAGAAAAGGGACACTTAAAGGAGGACTTGGAGCAAACCCTTTGAGAACTAGTACTTTGAAGAGTCTCTACCCACGGGAGCACCGGAGTACTCGTGTTACCTCACCCAGGGAGGCCGGGTGCATAGGTGCCTTTCGGGGTCGGGTTTCGTCGTCGATTTGAATGGCGATCTGCTGCAAAGTGCTGCTGGCGACCAAGTGGAAAGTGTCCGGGTGGACCCAAGAGTGGATCGGAGATCTGAAGAACCTGAAAGCAGAGGGGACAGAGTCTGGGTCACTAGCCAGTGACCAGGAAGGCGATGGACAGATGCCCACCGATGTCGAGTGCTTCAGGTGCGTTGACGGTCATCTTGACTCTTCAGCCACGAGGTCCAGGAGGCATTGTCGGTGACCAGGAGCAGGATTCGGGCTGGTACACGATGTTTGTCGAGTGCTGAGGTGTCGACGACCGGATTGGACCCAACAAGCCTTGGCAACGGCAAGTCTCGGTGAAGATGTAGATCGTCGATGGTGCAGACCAGCAAGGTCTGGGGAACTCACCCAGCGAAGGTAAGTGAGGGCAGGCCTGGAGCAACCAGAATGCCAAGTAAGAAAAAGATTGGCCTTCGTTAAGGGCTACTAGCCAATGGGCTAGCGACCGCAAAGGAGCCTCAAGACGTCGCACGTGGATCTGGCTCACAGAACACTCGTGGAGTGGAGGCCAGTGATCTTCGGTGCAGTTGGTGCTGGAGGCTAGGGCTACTCGGAGCCCAAAGCATGACTTTGTGGAAGACCCAGAAGAGGATACACTTGCAAATGTGCTCGGTGTCCAGGGTTCACGGTCTCACGTCGCCCACGATAGCTACGGGCCTCAGCTTTGCTGGGGACTCAGGGTAGCCTCGGGGAAGTGTGAGAATCTACGTCTGGTGATGTGATGACTTCGTCGTCCGACGGGAGCTTCAGAAATGCGAACCGGACAGATGCTTCTTTGGTGCCTGCCAAGCAGGGGAGTCACTCCTTGACCCCAAGGGAGATTCTTCTGTCCTCTAATCGTGAGTAGAGCGTCGAAGGTCCAGGATTCTGTTTCAGAGTTTCGTCCAGGGATAATCTAAAGTCCTAAGGACTGGGTTCCTATACTTATACCAAGTTTAGGGGTTGGACTACTCTGTGGCCCCACCTATGGGTGGGTCAGGGCAGAGGGGTGGCTACACCCCTTTCCCTTTGTCCAGTTCGCGCCAAAGCAGGGGCTGCAAGCCCCTGATCCGGTTTGAACTGGGGTATGCACAGGGACACCAAGTGTGCCCCCAGTGCAGGACTTCAAAGCACCAGAAAGTGCTCCCGCCCAGCCCCAATACACATTATCCTGTCTGGGGAGGTGGTCACACCTCCCTGGGACAGGAAACCTATTGTCCAGGCCTCCCCTGCCGGAGTTTCGTCCAGCAGCAGGAGGCCAGACTTGTGTCTGTGGCAGTAGCATCCATTTTGTGATGCCAGGCTTTAGAAAGAAGTTACCGGCCAGGCCAGGGTTAACATGTCTCTCCTCTAGAAGGGTGGAATGCTACCCCCGCCGCCAGAATTGCCGGGGGGGGTAGTATTCCAAGATGTTTGACACCAAACACGACATCTTTAGGTGCAGCCATTCCAAAGTTAGCATTTAACGCGAGGTTATAATGCGCTTAAGAGTATATGGTCAGGCTGCACTACAAACAGCATCAGAGAAGGGTCTCCGAACGCTGCAGAGGGGCCCTGCTCATGCAGGGGCACCCCCTCACATAGGAACCACGCACTCGCCTTCAGGATTGATAAGGCCTGCCATAGGAGTGACTTATAGGTTTATATGTGTGTATGTATGTAGTGATATAGGTAACCTATATCACAGTAAGGGGTGCATGCACCACCTTACCCAGGCTGCAGTAGCAGACCTGTGGTGTCAGTTTGGATGGCCTTCCAGGGGTGGCACAATACATGCTGCAGCCCTTGGTAGGCCTCTGAGGTACCTATGCCCTTGGTACATAGTATACCATATACTAGGGACTTATAAGGGCACTCCAGATTCCAATCAGAGATGTGCCTAAGGCACATGGAAACCTTTTTACAGAGAAAGCAGATAGACTGGGGCCCTGAATAGCAGGATCCCAGTCCAACTAAGTCATAAACCAGCAAAACACCATAAAAAAAGTGGGGGCAACCATATAGTCAGATTCCACCTTCCTACACACGCACCCTTGCGTCATGGTACAAGGGTGTCTGCATTGTAGCAGTGATCTTTTATGTGCGGGAAATTACACCTTCCTGCACAAATACAATCACAAGAGGTGTTTTCCTCTTTCTATGTGTGCTGAAGAATGCAACACACATAGAAAAAGGAAAAATGAGGAGAAAGAAAGGTATTTCTCCTCGTTGCGCCTCTCTTACGCCTCCCCTGGGGAGGCGTAGGAATCTGACATATTCCCAGGTTTACAAAACCTTGTAATTCTGGGAATGCGTCCGGTTCAATACAGGTTGTGTGGGAACACCCACAGCAACACCCATGGAACGCACTTTTCACGCAGAGTAATGTGTGAAAGTAGGCCATATTTACAAGGATATGAAAAGCCTCGCAGGGTGGCTTTATGTGGCCTTGTAAATGTGGGCAGGCACACTGCACTGCCGGTGCGTCAAAAAATGTGATGCACCGGCAGCATAATGGGCTCATAAATAAGCTCCGTTATGTGCATTATATCACATAAAATAACAGGAGGATGAGTCAAACTGCACAATTTTGTAGAAAAAATGCAGAGTATACCACCATGTCCTCATATGCATCTTGGGTGATTGAACCATCCACCAGCTGCTATTTTGCGATTTTTGCTTTCCATAAACCATAAAAATATTGAAAATGTTCATGTTGACTTTTAAGGTAATAACATTAGCATAAAATGCACCCTGTCCACCCTTTTTAGAGAAGTTAGAACTTCTTCCTTTACTCAAACACTCGGTGAAAATCGGGGGAGTCATTTATGACCCCCCCTCCTCCCACTATTGGGTCACCTACCACCATAGAGGACGCATCATTAAAAATAAAATACAGCTCGTTCATCCACGCTAGCACAGCAGCCTGTCAACACTCACTGTCGAGAACAATTGCAAGCGCCCCAGGGTGACATATCTATGGGTAAACTATGAACAGTGAAATTTAACAACAGTGCGAACAACAAACACCTGATGATGCTCAAATTCATACGGTGATGTGTTTACATATGCAGTGAGGTTGTGTGAAAAACAACATTCTAAACGTATTTATTTGCTGTTAACTCGTTTAATTCAGACGACACCCCTCCCCCCAAATGCAAATTCCGTGTTACTTTTCAAAAATGTTTGCTGTTTGTAAAAAGCATCAATCTATTTGCTAGACAACGTAATTATGAAGAGTTGCACGAACGGATGCCAGCCACTGTTCACAGGCCCTTCCTGTCACTTCATTTTAATGATCGTAAAGTTCTTTCAGCTAAGTACAAGTCCAAAGGTCAATTCAAGTAGCCATCACTTTAAACCATTTCAAAGGGAATTCTTCCACATTTGCGCTCCCAGACGCTCTTTTATTACACATATTTAGTACTTTTGCTTTGAAATGTATATTGTTTTTTAGACAACTTTAATAATATCCAAGGGCTACAATTTACGGCTGAGAACGGCTGAGCCTTGCGTGGTGGCATTCCGAGCTGCTCTGCTTATAACTGAATAGGTGACTCGAGGTAAATCTGAAATGTTCTGTGGTGAATGTTCCAAAACTGATCTATCGCTCCTACTGAGAATGTAAAATGCATCTTTCGGCGGTGACTTTATGGTAGGAATCAATTTACCTTGGTCATTCCTTCTTTATGCTACATATAAATGAGTTACTGCAGAATTGTACAGCAAAAGCAGAATTTCAGTTCTTTCTTTTTAGGGGGAAATGATTTTGTGTTCCATGTGGTTAATATCGTTGTTCTATTACTAAACAGTTCAATTTACCGTATGATTACCCATCTCCCATCCTCACTACACACACCTTTGTAAAAATGCTTAACACCATCTTATCTCTCTTTGAATGTGAGTGTGTAAAAACACTGCTTACCCTCCATACCAAGTGTGCAGTGCTGAGATATCGACTTCAAAAACCCTGCACCAATACTCGAAACTATGAAAAGATGCAACGCTTCTAAACTACTTCATTCGCTCAAGAGGTTCAATAATTTAAATGGATACTATAAGCAATAAGATATTTTTTATGTCCCTTGAATCATAGGAAATCAGTACCCAATTATCGACCTGTTTAGATGATTCACATTAATTGACAGACCCATTTGCACACCTGAATATCAAAATTAGGGGCATATTTACAAGCCCCTATCGCCATCACGTCACTTTTCTCGACGTTGCGGTGGCGATAGGGGGTTCGCCTTATTCACAAGGCTGCATTAAGCCACTTAAGCTGGCTGAATGCCACCTTGTGAATAAGGCACCCTTTCACACTATACTTAGCGTGAGATGGGCGGACAATGGGTGTTGCGGTGGGCGTTCCACCCAAACAACCAGACACCTCGCTCCGCTGCTCTACGCCAAAGTAAAAGGGCAGGAATGCATTGTATTTAAGCAATACACTGCATTTCTGTCCTTTCTGCCTGCTCAGGCGCTGTTTTGGCAGCCTTGTGACAACATAGGCACGCTTGCACCATGGTGCATGGGTGCCTCCTTTGCAGGCTGGATCGCTTTTGTGGAGGGGCACCTTCCTGCACAAAAACAATCGTACGAAGCGTTTGCCTCTTTGCAGCACACATGAAAAGAGGAGAAATTAACGTATTTCTCCTTGGTACACCTCACCTCAGGAGGCGTACAGATTTGATGCTTTTACATCAATTTGTAAATCTTTGATGCTTTTACATCACTTTGTAAATCTGGGGCAGTGTCAAATTTCATGGGTGTTACATTGGAAAACTCACCGCAACGCCCATGGAATGCCTCCTAGGTCCAGAATAATGTGACACAGCGATTTCGACTGTCTCACCTTATTCTTGATTTATGAGGCCACTCAAAGCCACGCAGGGAGGCTTTGCGTGGCTTCATAAATCCTTATGAGAGCCTTCTGTCATGCATATACCACTTTATGTGGTGAAAAAGTGGCTCTGGGCTCTCATAAATAAACCCCTATGTGTCAGACATTTTTCCAAACCTGTGAAGTCCCACTGAAAAGCAAGCATACCTTCTTTCTCGGTTGTATGATGATAAAACGCATGCCTTTACTGCGCATGCCTTTACCAAGCAGATGCCTTTATCATGCATGCCTTTGCCACATGTTAATATTGAAAAGTTGATGTCAATATGAATAATGATACATTCAAGCATAAAAAGAAATTGCATCTTTATTGATGAATTCGCCCGTAGTGAACTTCACTTCAGCCCGGCTCAGAAATATGTAGTTAGCCAGGCCCTTAGACCCAGGCCCGAGTTTACTGATTGACAGATCACAGTTGGGGTGGCAGGTAGCCAGCAGACAAACACGCAAACAGGAAATCCCAAATCAATCCAACAGAGAGGCACAGCTGCACCACAATTTTCCAGGGAGACTGGCCCCAATAAAGCCGGAGGGGTGCACATGTTCTCAAAACACCATAAGGTCAGATGCCAAATTACATTAGGGACACTTAGCCAATAAAGACACAGCACACACAGTGCATGCAGTGAGAACATGCTCCCCATGCCGAACATCTAGACATACATGTTACCCACTGGCCACATTGTGTCCATGGAAAGTCAAGGCCCACCTGGACTCCTTATGCAATACCTTAATTTATGGATCCAAAGACAGAGGTACACATTTTTTACGAAAAAAGGATCACCAGAAACTTTTTATTATATTCAATGAACTGTATAAGAATCTATGTTAGACCAATTGTAAATCGAGACAGTCCTCAAACCCTATGCATGTGACTGTGCCCCTGGCTGCATTGTTTAATTAAACTAACTGTTCCTGTTTTACCAAACGCCTCTTGTTTTTTCAAGGTATTTCTGGCTCAAACGTTCCGTCCATCATCCCCTTTTGTATCGCTTTGTTCGCCCATAGTTGGCGGGGGTATGCCCAGACGTGGGTCCCTTGCTCACTTTGCCACTGGATTCAAGCAAGCCTGGCTGATGACGGCTGGAATGCCAGAAACCGGTCCTAGGATGCTTGTTTCCGGTCCAGGGAAGACATGGCTTGGCAGTTCGGGCTGGACTGTTCCCATGAGGCACAGGGTCAGACTGATTTGCATATGGCCATGTCTGAACTGGGGTGGTGGAGTGAGCTAAAGAATGATGATGGATTAAACCCAGATCAGTTGACTGGGGTGAGTGTTTGATTGGCTCAAACGTTCCGTCCATCATCCCCTTTTGTATCGCTTTGTTCGCCCTAAGTTGGCGGGGGTATGCCCAGACGTGGGTCCCTTGCTCACTTTGCCACTGGATTCAAGCAAGCCTGGCTGATGACGGCTGGAATGCCAGAAACCGGTCCTAGGATGCTTGTTTCCGGTCCAGGGAAGACATGGCTTGGCAGTTCGGGCTGGACTGTTCCCATGAGGCACAGGGTCAGACTGATTTGCATATGGCCATGTCTGAACTGGGGTGGTGGAGTGAGCTAAAGAATGATGATGGATTAAACCCAGATCAGTTGACTGGGGTGAGTGTTTGATTGGCTCAAACGTTCCGTCCATCATCCCCTTTTGTATCGATTTCTTTATCAAGCAACATTTTGACTAGCCACCATTGGAGCTGATTAGTACCTCGAACTCAACTGCAGCTAATGGAAGTTGACCCCTGCCCAGACAGATTCACATTTGAGCAATAAGGAAGGCGAGCAGACACCTCAATTGATTGGAAGTTCTGCTGAATCTGCAAGGTGGAAGTCCATCCTGAAGCAGCAATCACAAAGGGTAAGAGACTACATTAGAACCTTAGTAAAGCAGGTGGCATATGGCAAACTATCGAGAAGCGTAAAAAGATAGACTGAGTTCCCTACTACTGAAAGAAATCTGGTATATTACCTATTTTATATGTCCTAATTGAGTAGTCATAAGGCGGCCTTGGAGGTAATCCTGTGGAAGTCACCTTTTTACGATAGTCAGCATGCTAGTAAAGGTGAATATTTATTGTATTTATTGTCATTGGCACCTCAATCTTATTTTTTAGTCTAAAAGGGTTTCTCAGAGCCACCTGTTTTCCACAGCCGTTGGTATATGAGAGAACCGAGAGGTGTTGGTTGCTTGGACCGCTGGGCGTAATGCAGATGGTATGCTTTTTCATCTATCTATCTATCTATCTATCTATCTGTCTGTCTGTCTGTCTGTCTGTCTGTCTGTCTGTCTGTCTGTCTGTCTGTCTGTCTATCTATCTATCTATCTATCTATCTATCTATCTATCTGTAATATGTGAGGTCATAAGCAGTGCATTGTAGGGGCATAAGTTATAGTTAGCTCACCTAACAATAACTGTTGAATTTCTCTGGTTTTGTAAGAGTGAAATGTCAGCCTAACTGTAACGTCCCTGTAACCTATGGTTTTGTCAGTGAATTTCTAAGTTCTTTTTATTTCTATTTCCTAACTATAACATCCCTGTAATCTCTTATTTTTTTCAGTGAATTTCTACCGTTTTCTACATCTTATTTTGTAACTATATCGTCCCTGTATCAAGGGATCAATCAAGCATTGCTCTCAATTAAAACATTACGAACAATATGCAGAATCAATAGAATACAAATACCAGCAACATTACATCCGTTCTACCTTAGGGCATGGCGTCTGGCGTTGTATCATTTTATTACGGCTCAGGATTCTCCCTTTAAAAGCATTTGCTTCCAGATGGAACCTCACTGAAAATGCCACCAGTATTTGTGCTTTGTGCGACGGAGGAGTGCAAGACTTCCCGCACGTTCTGTTTGAATCCCCAAATCCGACACTATTCGAGGCCAGACGCCGGTATTTAAAACCTATTCGAACCAGATATAATATTACTTCAGTCCAAGGCCTTATTTCACTTCTTAAATCACCGCTTGATAAATGTGTATGTCATAATTTGCTTAAATTTTTAAAGAGCTTTTTAAAACTGTTTTGAAATGACTATCCTATTAATTTTTTATAACAAATGTATTTTTAAAATGTGTTGTTCTCATCAGAGAACTAAATCAAATAAAAACTTGTACGGATTTCTACATTTTATTTTTTAACTATATCGTCCCTGTAATCTTTGTTTTTTAAGTGAATTTTGAGAGGTTTTTAATTTAAAATTTTCTCAGTATAACCTTTCTTTAAAAAAAAAAAATGTTAAAATATTTTGTGAATTTGATTTTATTTTGATGTACTATTTCGGTAGTAGTTTTCAAGAATCATTCAATATTTTAAAAGCCGTTTTTTTAACAACTGTCTTTTTTTCCAAATACATTTGTTTATGGCTTGATTGTTAAAATATATAATATCATTTCATAGTTTTTTTCTTATAAATTTAAATAATTTTTTATATTTTATAATACATTTGTAAACTCTTTTAAATTAAGCTATTGGTAACTTTTTTGTTATTGAAAATATGTTATTGTATTTTTATTAAAATTTTTGTTTATTCTGCTGTACTTCCGTGGTTCTCGCAAGACACTTTAGTCAGCCAGAACTCTGTGGTTTTCTACTCCGATCACATGATCGCAATGCCACAACTATTCGACAAAAATTTATAAAATTATATTCATTTTATATACAACACTATTTCAGATTTAGTCAGTAGGGTAGACATATTACACATGCACAATGTATTACAATATATTTATCTTTAGGTGTAACTCACTCGAAGTTCTATTTTACGGCACCACAAATCTACTGATTGACCCCGCAGATTCACTCAGATACCTAACTAAACCTCCTCATTTGAATGAACACATAGGGACCACATCTTTTTCCCATTAAACCCCACCCAAAACCTCAAACCTTATTAGGAAACAGAGAAAGGAGGACATAACTTGGAGATTCTGCTGTTTTCACTTTTGTTATAATAATCTTGCGGTCCCTGCCTTGACCTAAGGTACATTACGGCCTATGAGTAGGGGTTGATGTATGGATTCGTACTAGGGTGAGCATGACATAGATACCTGGGATCTACTGTATCTCTACCAGGGATTGATTATATTAAGACTCTAGATACCCACCCTAATTCAGGGGCAGGGAACATATTTTCTGGTCCTGAAAAAACGCTAGGGATCCAGTACTGGACCAACATAGCGTGAGACATGTCGACCTGAATAGTGAAACCACGATAGTTCACTACAACATTCTCACTGAGTAGTGGCACATCATAATCTTGTGCACACTACCGCATCTTAGTTTTTAATCTTACCGAAGGGTCTCTGAATAGAATTTGATCTCCTTTAGGTAATTTTAAGATCACACTCTCCACCTTACACATTATACCCCACAAAACCGTATGCACTGTCACGGCTGATAGAAGAAAAGATCCCCGACAAAGAGCCCTCTCGCGGGGCCCTTGGAGCATTGCAGTGCCAGCCCCACGAGGAGCAAAACGCCCGATGATGAAACATGACACCCACAAGGGTGTGTGAGGGCAACACTTCCAAATAAGGAAAATCCCCCTGGAACATTTTCTATACCCTCTCCACATAGGAACAAGTACCCACACTAATTAGACAACACACAAATACACTCATTGAGTTACTGAAACACTCAGGGTGTGTAGAAGTAAGTGTTTGAGTGTGTAAGTGAATGCATTAGTGAATCCATGAGTGTGTCACTGTATGTATTAGTTAGTCCTAGAATGTGTCAGGGAGTGCATGAGTAATTATTTGAAAGTGCTAATGAATGGATTGGTGTGTCCATGGGAGTGTCACTGTATGTATCAGTTAGTCTCAGGGTGCCTCAGTGTATATATGAGTTAGTCAGTGATTTTGTCAGACAATGCATCAGTGTGTCCATGGGTATGTTAGTGTATGTATTAATGAAACCTAGGGTGTATCAGAGTGTATAGAACTGAGTAAGTAAGTATGCCAGTAAATATACCATTGTATCAATGGGTGTGTCAGTGTATGCATTAGTGAGTTGTAGAGTGTGTCACTGTATGTATGACTGAGTGAGTAAATATCAGTTAATGTATCAGTGTATCCCTGGGTCTATCAGTGTATCTATTAGTGAGACATAGGGTGTGTCAGTGTGTGCATGAATGAGTGATTGAGCATGTCAGTTAAGTCATCAGTGTGTTCATGGGTGTGTCAGTATATGTATTAGGGAGTCATAAGTTGTATCTGCTTGTGTAGAAGTAATTGTGTGTGTTAGTGAATGCATTAGTGAATCCATGGTTGTGTCAGAGTATGTAGGAGTTAGTCCCAGAGTGTGTCAGGGTGTTTATGAGTAACTGTTTGAATGTGTTAGAGAATGGATTGGTGTGTCCAGGGGTGTGTCACTGTATGTATCAGTTAGTCCCAGAGTGTCTCAGCGTGTATATGAGTGAGTCAATAATTTTGTCACAGAATGCATCAGTGTGAGCATGGGTGTGTTAGTGTATGTATTAGTGATACCTAGGGTGTCGCAAAGTGTGTATCACTGAGTGAGTGAGTATGTCAGTTAATGCATCAGTGTGTTCATGGTTGTGTCAGTGTGTGTATTAGTGAGTCCCAGAGTGTGTCAATGTATGTATAATTGAGTGGGTGAGTATGTGAGTGAATGCATTAATGTTTGCAAAGGTATGTTGCTGCATGCATCAATGAGTCCTTGGGTGTCTAATACTGTAACTATTTATATATTTAATAACAATTATATACAGAGTTTATTACCAAAACATCTCCAAAAATGTAATTCATTGATCTGTTATAAAATAGAGAAAATAGAAATACCTGTTATTAAGAAATAATTAAAAGTTTCACAGTAAAGTTCAAATTACTGAACAATAAACAGTTTTGTTAAAATACAAGCAGTTCACAACGGTAGCACTGTAAAACACATATATTTCTTTACACATATCATTTTCTGGCTTTGACTGTTCTCAGCTTTTATACTTGTACATCATACACAATGTATTGTATAAATAATTATCATTAACAGTAGGGAAAAAACAATCATATAGATTGTAGAAAAAAAAACAGAACTGCACAGTATTACACTACAAATAAGTCATACTATGCATCGCACTCACTACAAACACTTAATAAGTTATTCTAGCAAAAGGTACTGAACTAATATAAATGAATATATCCCCCAAAAAATGATATGATACTGAAATAGTCCATTAATTGAAATAGATGTAACGCAATGTTCAAATTTTGTACTTCATTTTGAAGATGTCACCACTGCTAGTTCGAATTACATCTTACACACTGAACATCCATAAAAAACAAACACTGTTTCTGCTCTTTAAATGCTAATCTTCCCTAAAACGTTGGTTGAAGAAAGAAGAGATATGAATTTGGAAAGGTTGAAAGGTCGTTTTTGTTTGAAAGTGAGTTTGCTGTTGTTGCATTCTGTCCATCCAGTTCATTTTTAAATACACAGTGGAGTGTCCTGAAGTTATACAAAGTCCTTTATGAAAGATAATAGCCAGTTTTGTGTACGTTCTTCCGGAGTTCGAAATTTGTCCTGCTTTGAAGTTTTAATTTCAGTTTCTATTTTTGATCCAACAGCTCTGCATCGTTGTAGCATCAATATAATGCATTTTCCATGTATCTATATCTGCAAGGTAGACATACAATCTGATCTACAATTTGAGCAGGTCATGTTTTGGTTTGCATATTTGATTAGCCTGTCAAAAGACACTGTTTTACAATCTGATAATGTTAAGTTGACCAATTTTTCCAAGTTGATTTGAGTAGTAGTTACAAAGGAGCAATTTTCACAATCATGGTTCCATGTGTAACTCAGTCCAAATAATTAATCAATATCAACTTCTTCTTCTTCCAAACATCCAAGAACTACCATAATAAATTCCTGAACGTTCTTGTTGACTGTTGAGAGAAAATAGAACAGATCCACTATGCATATCTACAACATCTCGAATGCCTGAAGCAGAATGCACTACAGTCCTATCACTAGATAAACGTTCCAGCAAAGTACACAGATGAGAGCAGATTCTATTGTCTGCTTTGTGTTGCTTTTCATTTACAAAGTGCACTAAATTGTAGAGTATTTTGAGAACCACATTTGCATTGCAGTTAGCACCATTACAGTTTTCCAGCTAAAAACCTACAATATCACCGTCAATTTTAAATTTTTTCATTTTCACACCTTCTCCTTATCTTTTTTTTGCTTCTTTAGAGGAACATCCATTGACTGCTTGCTAAGCTTCCAGTTTGGACAGATTCTTTCTTTCTCATAAATAGCATACTGTCCTAAGAGAGGCGCATATACACTTCTTAACCAATTGTATTATCTAACACAACTAGTATTAGCTCTGAGGGCCTGATTCACAAAGGTCTTCCTCACTCGTGCAGAGGCCCAGAGGCCCATAGTCGTGGAGCAGTCTCTGCACTTGGGGTGGAATCTCAGTATTAAGAATTCTCATTGCGGAGATTCCGCCCTGAGTGCAGAGACTCCCTCACGATTTCGGGACCTCCGCCACGAGTGCGGATGCCCTTTGTGAATCAGGTCCTAAATTTATTTTCATCAAAATCAACCAAAAACCTACTGGACAATGTTCTTTCTCACAACAATGCTACATATGACATACCTTCTTTAAATACAGTACTTCCAATATTAATAAAAGCTGCATCTATACTTAAACCTCGTGATTTATGGATAGATACAGCCTATGCTAGAGAGAGTGGGTACTGCTGGTGCCGCACTTATAAAGCTTTCACTGGCAAAAAATGTACAACACATCGACCAATCTGTTTGATGCCATTAATCTGATCAAATTGTATGGCCAAGCATTCAACCTCATTCCTGTTTGGAAAATTAATGAAGTCAATAAATTTACCCATCACACCATTTCCTAATCCTTCCTCAATGCTTACATTACGATGCAATGTTACTCTATAGTTTTTACACACATATAAATCACTTCTCTAATCCAACAGACTTAGATACAGATTTTTCTAATCAATTCATTTTTCCTTGAAGGTTTTTATTTAGCACTATTGTTACTCACTGGCGTTCTATTTTGTCAACGGCTGTAACTTCCAAAATTTCTTTCTTCTCCAGTTTCAGCAATCCTTCATTCAAATTGGCACACTCTTGAAGTGTTGGCATTAAACAAACTATTGCTTTTCCTTCTTCAGTCAAATTTCTTACACGTGAATAGTTTTTTGATAAGTCGAATTTCTAAGGTGCTCTTACCTTCGTTTGTCAGAAGTCCAAATATAATATCCTGCAGAATATTACCATATATCTCATCAGAAACGCATATTCTTCAGTAGTTCCGTGTATTGGAAAATCAGCCAAATGTTTACATTTCCAATACTCCCTAATTAATTACAAGTTTGTTCATGCAGAAATATTTTGAAACAGGCTCTCCTTTCACAAGGGTTAGTAGCAGTAAGTTACCAAACACAATTAAATGCTTTCCTACTCAGAGAACATTGTACTCTGTTCTTAAAATATGTTACATTTTTAAGTGAACAAAGACAAGCATTAAATTTGAGCCATGCTTACCTCATCAATTATTAAAAGCTTAATTTTCTTCAAAAGTCTTGCTACCTCATGACAGGCTTCACCAGATAACTTCGGGTATTCCAGTTTATTATCATGTTCGACAGTTTGCATTAATAGTCGATGTAGAGTAATTCCTTTAATATTGTGTGCAGCTAATCCAGTTGGTGCTATTACTACACATGACACATTTGATTGTGTTGTCTTCTGTAGGTTAGCAGTGAGAATTTTAATTAAAAAGCTTTTCCCTGTGCCAGCTTGACCGCTGATTTATAATAGAATTGGTTTAAAGGATTAACAATTACATTCTTTCTTTTCGTGGAGATATCCATGTTCTATTTTCTCTTTTACTTCCATATAGATGTCCTTCTTTTCATTGTTGAATTGTGCAACTAACTGCTCCAGATGTATAGATTCTTGTCTAACTTGTTTCTTTGCACTTCCCACCTCATTCATAGCTATTGCAGCTTCATTTTCAATATTAGGTGGTCCAACAGGATCTTGATCCAGTGGTGCCGAACTTTGACTACTTTGTGAACTGTCCTTAGCTACCTTTGCAGCGACACCAATACAGCATGCCAAGGCTTGAACAGTTGAAAAATTGTCAAATTGAAAAATTCTCTTTTCTCTGAAGTTTGGTAACTAATTTTTCTGTGGTTTATTAAATTTCCTTTTGCATGTCTCACTAAACAACCATCTCATCCAAATACTGCAAATTTGCCTACTTCTATGTTTTCCATTATATTGCGTTTGTATCTGTAGTGTTGGAGAACTTCATTTAGGCACATATTTACTAGATGTACACTTCTTCTTGGGTAGTATGTATCCAACATGTTGGATTTTATAATGTCAGTACCTTTCGGGTCGAACTTCACTTGATACTGAATTTTTAGAAAAGACTTTAACTCTCTAGTTCACATGCTTGCTATGCCTAGACTTACCCAAACAATTCCCCTAGACATTGAGAATAAACTGGCAGAGCTCAACCTGTCAGAAGAGTCATAAGAACCCATCTCCCTGTGGGATAGCATTTTGAAACTAAAGCTGTACAACTTTTTCGTTAAACTCTTTTCAGTCTTCTCTGATTTTGTAATGTACGAAGTCACATAACGAGCAACAGCAATAGAGTTATCTACAACAAATTGAATGTCCCTATGTGCATTCCACACATTTTAAGAATTACAGCGTTATAATCATTAATTAACCTGAAGCCTATTGTAGAAATAAAAACCTTCTTAGGGGTTCACTGATACATCTGGTCCTTAAGACCAACAAAGAAGAGATTGGCACAGAAGCTGTAATATCAAAAAACATGTTTTATTAACCTCAGATGAGGGAGATTGCATCTTACGGTACCCGCAGGCCACTGTAGGAGGCATTCTAATGAGTGCAGAGAACAGGGTCCTTATATATGTATTTGTTACATAGTCAGCATAAAATCAAGGGGAGGTCCTAGCACATACAAGCATGCTTATTGACTAATATGGGTATACAAAATTTGCTTGCTCCACAAAGTGGGAGGGGAGACTAAACTGCTTACATGAGTAAGAATAGCCTGACAGTTCTATACTAGGAGCAGGTGCATTCTACCAGCTAGGCCTCTCTGAGCATGTGCAAGACTCTGGAAGAGGGAGAAAGCACATGGCGAGCACATGGCTAACTAAAATGGCTGCCAAGTACAAAATGGCTTTCAGCTCATGCTAACAGCGATTCCTGCAATCTTTAACAGATGATCCTTTTAGCATGAGCTAAAGACATTCCCATGATCTAGTAGAGACATAGAAAATATTTTGCACATTTTCTTCTCATAAATTCATCAATATCCTATGCTAGGTGGGCATTTACATTCTAAACATTTCATTAAGCAGGTATATACAAGGTATAAGCAGGAGTACAAAGTGAACAGAGCATTGGGTCATACAGGTAGCAAGAGAGAATAATGACTATTATCTCAAACAGAAATCTCAATATTTTCCAATCCTAAGCAGAAAGCAAATACCAAAACCATCTAGTCTAATTTTAAGTTTCAGGGCTCTGATGTATTTCAGTGACTATTTATGTCAATTTCAAAATAGCCAACAGCACATACCTAATAAAAACATTTTCAATAGACTTTCTCAGTATTTTTTATGAGGGCTAAATTATCAATTAATATACTTAAGGAAAGAGTAAAGTAACATTCTCAGATGAACTTTTCTCGTGCAGAATAAACATTACTCTTAAAAAATATTAAAGCAATCAGACATATTATTACAAAAACAATCCTGGCTCCGGGGGACCAGGAGGACCACACAGGGCCATAGGAATTAGGACAAGGAGCCGCAAAGGGCTGCTCCTCCAAAAAAAATGGGACGACCAAAGGGGTACATTACTAACAAAAAAAAAAGTCCTTGGGAATTTCTAGAACCAACCAACCAGAGGGGAGTCTTCTCCCTGTGTCCGTTTGAGCCTCACAGGCAGGCTCTTGTTGTTCCCACGGTGGAGCTGCACAACTCGCAACTCAAGAATCACAGAGAAGGAAAAGTCTTTCTTTCAGGATAGGGCAATCACCCCCCCAGGGCAAATACCCTCAATGATCCTGTCCAGTGTCTCAGGCAGTGCACCAGTTTTCTTCACTTTAATCTAACAGGCACCAAGGGCACAGCACCTGTACCCTAAACTCAAGTCCTTCCCTAACTCCTGTATTGCACCTCTGGCGCACTGCTCTTTTGTTAGGGCCACAAATTGTACCCAGTGTGCTCGGGCATCTCTTGATCAACAAACAAAGGCGTAGACTTGCATTCACTTGGGACCAGGACTCAAAGGCCTGAAGCAACCCTTGTTTCAAAGGGGGTCACCTCAAGCAAAAGCCTCCTTGCCGTCCTTGTCGTTCTGTGACTCTCTCAGCTGGGCATCAAAAACTGGATCCACACAAAGATTTCTCCATCCTGATTTGTAACCCCGTCTTTCGCCCAAGACAGTGGCAGGGGTACACACTTCACGTCCCAGTGCTTCCGCCTTCACTGAGGTCCTAGTTGCCAGCAACGCCTGTGCTGGTTCCTTTCGTTTTGACTGTAGGCTGGACTGGTGCTGACTCCCAGGCTGGATCTGATGTCCGGGCCCCTCTGGCAATGGTTGTAAGGCAGCAAATATCTATTGGTGGACAGAACAAGAGGTCTTTAGACAAGGCACAGAAATAAACTAACAACAGAGAGGATAGTCTCAGAATACTTCCTTAGTCTCGGGCGCCCCATACATTAGCAAGGCACCCAAGAGCCACTTCATCTATCTGAGAGTAGAAAACCCTGGACCTATTGGCAAGTATAAAAGGAACGTTTTGGTGAACTGACAAGAGTAATACATCACCCAATCCCAAACAGCCAAGGAAGTCTGTGTTCATTTACTAAATTCTGAGAAAAAGAGAAAAACAATACAGACATACTCCAAATACTTACATTGGTGTATTCCTATATTACCAATCTGAAGAACCCTCAAGAAAAAGGAAATGTTCTACACTTTTACTCATAGATTTTACATTACTTGTACAGGACTGCAGACACTTGTAAAATAATTTCTCTTACATGTTATGCTTAGGACCATGCTCTCATGTTATAGGTGCAGCAGGAAAATCTAAAACTGCTAATTTAACAGGGATTCTTATTGCAAAAAGAACTAAACTTCAACATAGTGAGTACATTTTCTCCAGCAGAACATGTTATGACAAACAAATTCCTATAAAACAATATTTTCCTTCAAAATGTTTGCTAAGGATCACATGAGCGTCTTTCCTGCATTGTACTTTTCACGATCTGGACTATGCAACATCATTTTCAAAAGGAAAAAAACCCTATCTCCAGCTCTAATAAGGGCTGTCAGCTTATTGACAGAGACTAGCTAATAACAAACTAGCAATGCCCTTGCAAAACTGTATAGAACATGAGAATAACATAAACAATAATAGTGTTGCCACCTGAGATTTTTGAACAGAAACCGCCACTATACAGTTCTCCTTAAAGATCAAATAAGGGAACATCAATCTGTTCTACTCATTCTTTCATACAGGATGGGCAGTAACATAACATAGATTTTATCATTTTATTAATGCTAACAATTTTTAAAACAGTATTACTGAATAGCCAATGAAATGTCTCATGGCTATTTCACAGACAGCTTAGACAGACTAAAAAAAAGTAAGAAAAAGAAGAGAGAAAACATAATTTTGCCTACCCTTAATTTGTAGAGGAGCTAGCCTCCTTCCCCCATTTTGACAGTAGGAAAACCTGAAACAGGTTTTACTTCTGTCAACACTTTCAACCCCTATTTGTAGCAACTGGGCACAAACAAACTTGTAGGAGATATCTTAGAAAGTGGCTATTCTCTGATTCAAGCACATCGAGTACTGTAGAAAGCGTCAGCAACAAATGTATCAATTCCTTGAGCAATTGTACTTGATTAACATGAGGGCGCATGAATGTAAACTAAAATCCATTTCCTCCTTATCGTAGCCCCTACACAGTATTCTTTAAACTAAAACCATTATTTTGATATACATGGCAGATCAATGCTCAACTGAGGGTTGTCTTCCTTCGTTTCATATGACTGCGCAAAACGTGTGTTTGCCAAAAATAGGAAGCAAAGCTTCTCTTCCTCTCTTTGCGCTATCATCTCGTCTTTCAAAAACTTTTCGAAGGTCGAAGTGTCCCAGCAAACATTACCCTTCACCCTGCTAAGTTGCTAAATGCAGAACTCCGACCTTTGACCCGTTCAGCAGCTGCTCATTTTGTTTGTGCAAGGCTTGCCATGCGGTTTTCGTAATGCAAAGCAACTCTGGAGAATCACAGCTAAAAGGCAGTCCTGTCCGATCCGTTTGCCAGTAATTTAAAGGTAGGATAATAACGTCTGCTGGTTTCTGTATACTTATTTTCATTTGTGTACAGTGTGTTGGGTGCAGTAGGTCAGCTGTTTATTCTATACTTGCATATACTTTATTGAAGCCTGAGAGCACGTTAAAACTGCCTTGAGTGGTAGAACTGCTTGTAAAATTGTGAATTTAGCTCAATTTCGACTTTGGTGGTAGGGGCACTTAAAAATGAATATCCTACAATATTTTTGCATAATAGGAACCCCCAGAGTGTTCTCTAGATAGCCCAGGAATGGGAAATCAGAAATGTATAAGATATACCCTTATAAAAATGAGTTTTGTACGGCTGGGTAAAGTGACATTTCACATTTAAGTTCCCTTCTTATTGCGGTACAGCACTGCTTAAATTCAACTTTGATACTAGGAATTCACAGTATGATGATTAGGCTTTATAAAGATGAAAAAACGAATTTAAAGCATTTATGTTTAACAATATATTTTTTTTCATATAATTAATTTTATTTATTTTTTTAATCAAAACCAACCATTTTGATGATTCCACATTTGAAAAGCAAGCTTCATTCGTAGCCTATCATATTTAAACGCATTCATTCATAACCCTAAGCACAGAAGCCTTACTTGAAACAGGAAAAGTCTGCGCCACTTTTTAAAAGGACAGTTATCATTTAACATCAGAACCACAGATGTACTTATGTAAAAAAGGCATTAAGAAAGGAAATCCCTACTTTCAATTTTGTTCTCTGTTATCCAAAATAATGAAACTGGTTTTTTGAAACTTTTAAAATAATGCAGGCCCTTATACCAGTTTTACACTGACTTAAAATTTCGCTGACTCAGCATTCCTGTCTGTGGCCGTGATCAGGAATAGCCATATGCTATTTATGCAGCTGTTGTTTGTCAGCAGGCGTCGAATTTTCACGCCTTTCTCAGGAAAAAACCCCTTTATTATTTGAAATACCCTGACAGAGTTAAATCCCCATTTGCTGTGTCAAACAGTTTCTTTTCAGTTAGTCAGTTTAAACACAGCTGTTGGAAAGCTTTTTCCTCGGGTGCTGAAAGAAAAGCATGTCACAGTCTATTTAAAAACTGAGGCATTTCAATGCAGTCAAATCTATCTTTCTATAATGTGTATTTAGTTCAGCAACGACCAAATTCACTCATATGATGTGCATGCCTTTTAATGTCTAATACAATGTATTTAAGGAAAATGCTGTAACATGTATTTTAGTCTATTGATTACAAAACACACAATTTCGTTTTTTTTCCCTCTGTATGAGGCCTATTTTAATCCTATTGAATACGAATTCTAATTTTATCTTTAGCATTGTGGCAATTTGCACACATGTACAGTGTCGTACTCTGTCAATTTAATAGTAACATGCAGCTGTTTAGCGTATGTTATATAATTCATTTCTGGATTTTTATTTAATATGTAAGTAACTAAATGACATTTTGCATAACAGAATGATGACAGCAAAAAAACATAAACAAACTCATTGAGCTCATTCAGATATTTACAGAAGGGGGGTCATATACGCAGAGCACACAACACAGCGCGCTTAAAGCTAGCCATTCTTTCACAAAGAGTACTCACACAAGTATTACCAATGTCAAACCACAAACCCCACATAGACATTTAAACACACATTTAACCCACAAATCAACACTTAGGACTGCTTACAAAGTGTACGCAAGACCAACCTATTTGTAAATACTAATTGTAAGTCATATTTACAAGAAGAGCTCTCAAAAGTAGCCCAAAAAACTGTTGCATGGTCAAGAAGCCAAAATACACCAAATTCGCCAGTTTTGGCTGGTAGAACACTCAAAAAGCGCTCTGCATATCACCACTTATGAATGTTACTAAGTGCGCAGATCCGGATCCGTTTTATGTACATATTTAGTTCCATGGGGTACTTAGTCACCAAGGAAGAAATATCTTTTTACTGTACGTAAACCTATTTAGGTATCCCCTCTGAGGGGAGTCAACTAAGTACTTACTAAATCCATATCGGTACCTCCAAAACAGCAACACTTTCTGCGAAGTGTACTGGAAACAGGCATGCCAAAAATAGTGCAGAATATGCAGTATTATAATCAAAGTAGCGCTTAAGGTACTCTTCGTACGTTGCGCTGTTCAAACAATTTCAAATAGAGAAAATTCTCCTCATTACCCGCCTATATGTATTGCAATGCATATATAATTACAAAACAAATTCCAAAATTGGCCAATCATACAAACAAAGCCACAGTAAGTGTTACTAAAACTACCTTACCAATCAAAGGCATCAAACCAACAGCAAGTGCCGCAAAACGGCTCTTACCAATCAAATGGTGTCCAGGTTCCAACTGCCAAGTTCTGAGTGACCTAACGGTCGTTTTAAAATACTCACGCCAAAGAAGTTCTCAGTCGGGAGCGGCAAACACTTGGAGGATCAGATCAGGAAGACCAGAAATATACTGGGCTGGAAGACAAACAATCTCCGTGCGCAGGGTACCTCCTCAGTAGATTCCTGTCCTGTACTCCTCAGTAGATTCCTGTCTCCCTTCAAGACCACTCCCTTGGATAGCCGCTGCACCGATGAGGTCCACTTTCGGGCGCCATTTGTAGAAATAAAAACCTTCTTAGGGGTTCACTGATACATCTGGTCCTTAAGACCAACAAAGAAGAGATTGGCACAGAAGCTGTAATATCAAAAAACATGTTTTATTAACCTCAGATGAGGGAGATTGCATCTTACGGTACCCGCAGGCCACTGTAGGAGGCATTCTAATGAGTGCAGAGAACAGGGTCCTTATATATGTATTTGTTACATAGTCAGCATAAAATCAAGGGGAGGTCCTAGCACATACAAGCATGCTTATTGACTAATATGGGTATACAAAATTTGCTTGCTCCACAAAGTGGGAGGGGAGACTAAACTGCTTACATGAGTAAGAATAGCCTGACAGTTCTATACTAGGAGCAGGTGCATTCTACCAGCTAGGCCTCTCTGAGCATGTGCAAGACTCTGGAAGAGGGAGAAAGCACATGGCGAGCACATGGCTAACTAAAATGGCTGCCAAGTACAAAATGGCTTTCAGCTCATGCTAACAGCGATTCCTGCAATCTTTAACACTATGTTCTTCTTAGGTTGTATGTATTTTTCAGTGATTTACATGTTACTTGTGAAATAACCTGTCATGGAAAGCCAAAATGACATATTCCTTTGCTTCTGTATTTTTGACAACAGTACTTTCCACATCTATGTGTTTGGAAATGCACCACTTGTTCTCTCGAGCCGTTTTAGTAGTATCTCTTCAGATGGCACATGTCACATATTGTTCTATAAAAGAAAGTACACAGTCATTACTGTCTTTTCCAAACTTTGGAGCATTTTTTCTCCATAACAGCATGTGAATATGAGGAGAAGCTCTTGCTTGGCACTCTTTATGCCAAAAGAAATCAGTTACTTCGACAAGAAGAGGTTTACTTTGTTTAAAAAAAAATAACATGACTCGGAACCTGTGGTTAAAATGTCTGCAAACATTAGCATGATCTAAATAGCAATGTTCTTCTGCTGTCTTTATGTCGATAAAGCAAACACAAGGATATGTTGATGTCCTCAATGTTTGAGTTTCCCTCTCTTGAAAATTCAAGGAGGTCATCCCATGCATATTCAGCATGCATATTCAGCACAACTAAGTGTAATAAACCAAGTTGGTGCGCCCAGGTTTTCTCAGCATGCATTTGAGTTCTCCATACCGACAATACAAGTACTCAATGGCGCCACATTGGCACACCATTACATTATTTGAATTGTATTCTAAGTTTTTATAATTTTTTAACTTTATCAACAAATTCTTTTGCAGAGAGATTTTGAAGAATAACACCTGTCTTCAGTATATGATTATCAGCATATGAAAGTCTAGACAAGTCACTTTCAAACAGAAGACTGACTATGTACAGAATGCATTGATGAAATCTTGGATCCTCTGAATTTAGTTGTGTTGATCGGTATTCAGCCGCTGATATCTGTACAGCATGGTCATCATAGCAGCCTCCTGCTCCAGTGGGAAACAATTGAGGAAAACAGCAAGCCTATAAACCTTTTCCCCATACAGGTAAGGGAGCTCCTTTTGCTTGTTTCATTTGAAATAGCACAATAGTATCACCAATAATATCTTTAGAATGCAGGGGATGGATGCTGTAGTGTTAATACATTTGTTCTGATCTGGATTGATCCACTTTTTCAATCTGTCCGCGTCATGCTAATGTCTCATTCTCTATCCAAGTTACATTTTCAGCAACATCAATATTTGTATAGTAAACATTATTTCTGCTAGGTATAATGTTTCTTTTTTGACCTTATTAACATCCAGTAACTCTTGCCATATTTTTCTACTCTTTGTTGGGACTGCATTTACTAAAATAACGAGAGGTTCTTCAATATCTTTATCTACCCCTATAGTTTCTATATTCTTTTTAAAATCTAACTCTTCCTGTCAGTCCTTTCTGGAGCTCATTTGAAGGTAACTTTCCTGTATTTGGCTCTATATGAATTATGGCTCAGAAGGGATGTATACACTGTATTATAATTAACTCATAAGCATTTAATAATTTAAGCTCTTCTCGAACTTACACCCATTCTAACTTATTATATATGACTCTGGCTGGCATTTTAGTATTCTCTAATTTATTAAAGCATATAATCTGCTGTGCGGACAAATCAAATCTTTCCTCAACAAATGTATATGCACCTACATTTTGCCAATTATCATTGTTCTCTTTTTCAGTTTTAGAGTAAACAACTACATTGCTAGTTTGTGTTTTGTAGTGAGTGCATCAACAACAAATACAAATACAGCTATGTTTCTCAGAGCAAACTATTTTAAACTTTGCAATCTGTTGTACAAAGTTTTAGGTACTAACTTCTGTATCATGTTCTTCTACACCTCCAGTAACCAACACTACATTTTCCCTAGACTCCTCTTCTAGACCAAACAACCTAAAGTGAATAACTTCACAAACCTTTTCTACCTCTGCTAGTGTACCATACAATAAAACTCTATCTCTCCTAAACATAAGGCAGGAGTTTTTACATAGTACATTAATGTAACCAAAGCTCATATTTTGGAGTGGTGAACAGCTAACATCCTGAAATGATGAAATGAGATTCTGCAATCTTTCTTTGAAAGACATGCCAATGCGTGTCCCTGTAAATTACTATGTTTTCTCACTTTACATGAATCTAATCATTACAAATGAACAATTTTGTGTTTGAGACTTCTAGATAGAAAGTCACATATAACATGTTTTAATAAACTAAATGACTCCTGAAGAATACTACAAATAGTACTACAGCTCCATTTGTATACTGGGGCCTGTGTACGCCTTCTTTCCACCTCTTCAGCCACCACTTCCCATAAATTCCTAGGAACCATCTCCTCTTTTGCAACAGAAATATGATCTTTTACTTCATAACAATGACCAGTTAAATCACCTGCATGCACTAGTGTGTCCTCTTGCAAATAGCTCTGTGCCATGGTGGTGTTCCACCCCAAAGTCCATTCCCTGTAGAGAGATGGACCACCTCAACAGTTTTGGGTTTTCACCCCTCATTTGCATCAACCATCTGAGGGGCCTGTGGTCTGTCTGAACCCTGAAATGAGTCCCAAACAAGTAGGGTCTGAGCTTCTCCAGTGCCCAGAGCACAGCAAAAGCTTCTCGCTCAATTGCTCTCCAACTCTGTTCCCGGGGAAGTGACCTCCTGCTGATGAAGGCTACAGGCTGGCCTAGGCCTCATCATTCAGCTGTGAAAGTACCGCCCCCACACCATGCTCTGAAGCATCTGTTTCACAACAAATTCTTGGGAGAAGTCAGGTGCCTTGAGCATGTGTGCTGTGAGCATGGCTGCCTTCAGGACATCAAAAGTGGTCTGCCAGGCATCAGTCCAGATCACTTTCCTTGGCTGGAAGTGAGCTCAGTCAAGGGGGCAACAATGGTGCCATAGCCCTTGACAAATCTCCTGTAATAACAAAAAGGTTCTCACCTTAGTGTGGTTCTTGGGGATTGCCCAAGCCAGAATGGTGTCAATGTTAGGTTGTATGGGTGCCACCTGGCCGCTTCCTACCTGGTGCCCTAAGTACACCACAGACCCCTGCCCTATCTGGCACTTACTGCCTTGATAGTGAGGCCTGCCCTCCGCAGAGCCTTCAACACTTCCCAGAGGTGCTGCAAGTGATCGTCTCAGCTGGAACTGAACACTGCAATGTCATCCAGGTAGGCAGCACTGAAATCCTCTAGCCCAGCCAACACCTTTTTGACCAACCTCTGAAAGGTGGTGGGGGCGTATGTCAACCCTAAGGGCATAACCCCTTACTGGTAGTGCCCCTCTGGTGTTGAAATCGCAGACCTCTCTTTGGCCCCATTGGTCAAGGCAATCTGCCAGTACCCAGACATGAAATCAAACGTACTGAGGAACTTAGCAGCTCACAGCTGATCTATCAGCTCATCAGCTCTGGGGAGGGGCTGCATGTCAGTCTCAGTGATGGCATTGAGCCCTTGGTAGTCCAAAGAGAACTTCAGTGCAGGTGTGGCACTGAGTGCAGCAGCCTTTGAGACCAAGACCACTTGGCTGGACCAAGGACTGTTAGAGGGCTCTATCACCCCTAAGGCTAGCTTCTTGGAAACCTTTTCTTGGATGCTGGCTATAACCTTGTCAGTCGACCTGTACATTTTGTGTTTTACAGGTGGACTATCACCAGTGTCTATATTGTGGGTACACCTGTGGGTGATTCCTGGGGTCAACGAAAGAGAGAAGCAAACTGTCCCAGCAGCTGGTGACAGTCCCCCTTCTGTTCCAGGGTCAGTATTAGGAAGAGGTTCACACCCTCCACAGACCCATCCTGCTCCTTGGCAGACAGGAGGACAGGAAGAGCCTCACTCTCCTCTTCCATTCAATCATCTGTCACCAGGAGCATGCTCATTTCAGACCCCTCAAAGTGAGACTTGAGGTGGTTCACATGCAGGACCCTCAGAGGTTCCCTTGAAGTCTGCAAGTTCACCAGATAGGTGACATCACTTTAGAGCGCCATCACCTCAAAAGGTCCAGACCACTTGTCCTGCAGGTTGCAGGGTGCCACATGGGCCATGACACATACTTTCTAGACAGGGTAAAACTCAACCAGTGGCATTCTAGTCATACCCGCATTTCATAACTTCCTGGCCTGCTTCCAGGTTCACCTGAGCAAGCTTCCTGAAGCTCACAGTCTAGTTTCTAAAAGCCAGCATGCAGCTAAATGCATCTTGGTGGGGCTTACTGGTAGCTTTCTACCACCCTTCTTTCAACAGACTGAGAGGTCCTCTCACAGGGTTCCCATACAGCATTTCAAAGGGGCTGAACCCCAGTGACGTCTGCAGTACCTCCCGGCAAGCAAAGAAAAGGCATTGCAAAAGGATGTCCCACTTATGCCTCATGGAGTCTGACAGCACCCCAATCATGCCCTTCTGGGTTCAGTTGAACCTCTCAACCAACCCATTTCTTTGGGGGTGGTAAGAAGTGGTGCACTTGTAGGTTATACCACACTCCTCCCACAGAGACTTCATATACTTGGATATGAAGTTGGTACCCAAGTCAGATACCAACTCCTTGGGGAAACCCATGTGGGAAAAGATCCCCATCAGGGACTGGCCAACCACGGGCGCCATCACTGTTCTCAGACCAGCACTAGCCTTTTGCCTATGGCTGTCTTGGGGTTCAGATGCCCACAATGTCAATTCCCACCAGCTCAACAGCGGTGCTCACAACAGTGAAAGGTTCGAGAGGAGCCTTACATCTACTCCCACTCCTACCGCTTGCCTGCCACATTTGACAAGACCTTTAATGGGTATCACAACTTGTTCGCATTTGAGGGCACCAGAAGTGACAGATTAGCCTTGCCAAAAGCACATTATGAACCAGACCCAGTAGGAAGGCTCTGAAGCGCTGGGGTACCACCATCACAAGGGCTGCCCCAGGCTCAGCAACCTTAGGCTCACTATACAGGAGACCATTCTCCCAGTAGATCCAATGTGATCCAGACTGATCACCAGCTGCCTGGTTTGCAGCCCGCTGACGCAAACCCACAAGATAATGGAATTCCTGTTGCTTCTTGCAGAATTCCTCCCTGGTGGGACCTCCCTCTTGCTGCCAATGGGTCAGCTCAGGCAAGTCTCCCAGTTCGGCCACTTATTCCCCTGTAAGTTCCCGGGTGTCCACCTCAGGTTCCGCCTCCTGGACCATGGGAACTTCTGGGGCTGGTTTCCCGAGCCCCCCTGCCCCTACTCTTTCTGGCAAGTACCTTGGTCACTCTTTTTGGCACCAGGTCCTTCTAATCACCCTTACAGACTGCCACTGACCAAGTGGTCACACACACCCACTCAACGAGACCCACCATCTCCACGTGGGCCTGGCATGCCACTCAACCCCAGAGGGAATCCTCCAGGTTGTTCCTTAGCAGACAGTTAACAGGCATGGTTGGACTCACAGACACCCTGAAGGGACCAGAGACCTCCCCCACTCAAAGGGAACCTGCACCACCATGCACTGGCTCTCAGCGTGGTCCATTGGGCACTACCTGCTCCTCAGACACCAGGTGACACCTTACCATAGTCACACTGGCTCCTGTGTCTCTCAGAGCCTCCACCCTCTGCCCATTGATGATCAGCCACTGCCTGTACTTCTTAGTGTTCTCAAGCAGGAGGGTTCTCTGTATGATCTCACTTTCCCATAGTGAAAGAAGGGTCATCTCAGCTAGTTCCCACCCTTCACAGGGGACCAACTCCTCCCCAGTTGCTACACTGGCCAACCTCCATGACTGTGCACTAGTGGGTGCTGGTTTCCACTTGGGACACTTGGGGTTCCCCGTCATGCAACCTTCTTGATCACATGCATAACACATGCGGGAACCCCTCTCTACAGGCTTCCCTGTAGAAATCCAAGGCTTCTTCTCATCTTGGGGACGGGAACCCTTAGCCTGGGAACTAAATCAGGGCCTTCTGGAAACTTCATCTGTTTACCCTTGTTCCCCACATTCTTCTGCTGGGGACCCTGTGCACCCTTGGCTGAGTCTCCCACATACCCCTTGTGGGCCCTGGTACTCTCCCAGCGGTCTGCCTTCTGAGCAAGTTTCCTGGGGTCAGTTAACTTACTGTCAATCAAGTGCTGGCACAGCTCATGAAACCTACTATTAGACAAGTGTTCCCATGCAATCAAATCATAAAGCCCTTAAAAATCAGTTACTTCACTGCCATTCACCCAACCATCCAGTGCTCTGGATACTTAAAGACCCCGAACTTCTGTCTATACCTTCCTAACAAGGTCCTCTTTCATGAGGGGGTTACTTCATCTTATCCTCTGGGAGTAAGGTTAGCAAGGGGTCCCTCCCCTCTGCTTTGAAGTGGTTCCACAGACCTGCCCCCCAATCTCTCTCAGGGACCATGTGGGACTAAATTGCTACCTCATAATCCCCAAACCACTGATCAATGTCACCCCCTTCCACAAAATCTTTCACCACATCCTTAGGCATATGCACTCACCCTTCTGTGTGCAACTTCTAGATGACACACCTCTGCCAGGCCTGGAGTGCACTCCTCACGCAGGCAGATCCTGAGCTCCAAAATCCCCTTCCTGGCTCTGCACATCCAGATACACATTCCCATACTCAGCCTCCCCAGCTTCTCTTGCTGCCCACCAGGCATTCAGGGCCTTCTGCAGCTCCTTCTTCCTATCGGAGCTTCTAATGGGTTATATCCACAATCTTTGCAAAACTGTTTGAGCTGATCCACTTTGTAAGACTGCAACATTTCAATCTCAAACACTAATTCTGTAATGCCACTCGCTGGCTGACCAGAGATATTACAAGCTAACGGGGTAACCCAAACATGGCCAAAGGACCTGGGTGCAATGCGATACAAAAAACAATTGGTCCTATTGGAAAGGCGACAAAACAATACTCAATATTGTATTTACATCAAACAAAATTTATAAGCAAGAGAGAGAGAGAGAGAGAAAGAGAAAGAAAAAACAATTGAACACTGCATCATGAAGATCAATTCTTTATATTTTTGACAAAACAATTTATTTGTATACAATCAATGCTTTTAGTTTGCTCCTATAAATGCATAAGAAAAAGTGCTCGTAGGAGTGCTCAAGTGACATGAAAGAAGAGGAAAATATACATTTGAAAGTTACAGACAACAATAAGAGCAGTGGCAAAGAACCATGTCACTGTGGTAAGCCTGTCAGGAAATTTCTCACATATTTACAAAATATATCCATATAACAGAAAGAGGTCAATTCATCGAAGCACATCTGTCTTTAGGATAATAATAAGAAAACATTTCCAGGCTTGCATAGTTATTTCATTGATGTTTCGACCGTGATAATGAGTACGGCAATTAAAGACCTAACTGGTGGGTCTTCCTCAGGACATAAAAGAAGGAGGACCATGAGCAACCTTTAGAGGTATGGAAGAGTAACACACAATCTGAGTGCATGGATGGGTCAATAAGCTCCTTATCGCAGGGGGGAGATCTGATCACGTAGTAGAATCCAAGGGTACTGCCTATTTTCGATAAAATTAACAATCAAGCTCGATTTCAGGTGTGTTTTCTGCCTGGACGAAACTTTCAGCAGTCCACACCACATTCTTAAATATTCAACTTTGAAAATGGTCCTTGTAAGTATGACTCCAAAATGATGTAACATAAGCTGGGTGGAAGATTGCGATGCTGTGAGGGAATGCTGCTCAACATATATCCCTGAAATTTCATCAGATGATCTCTCCTTTGGTGTCAGTAGAAGATACCTTAGGTCTCATGATGCAAAGGTCTACCATATGGTCTCACCAACTACTGTGGTCGTAGGGGATGCACAGCAACAGACTTTGAGGCCTGCTCTTGAAAACCACCATCAGCACAAAGGGCCTCGGGACTCTGCATGCACATAAATGCTGCCATAAATGCTGCCACAGTATCCCTCCCAGTGGGCTCTTTAAGTGATGGTGTCAGCATGCAAACCTATACCAAAATTCCTCTTTGCGCACTGGAACTGGACTGGCAGTTGTGTAATTCCTACCAGATTTTGGTGCTCCCCGCTGGACCTGTCTCTATTAGTAAGTGAGGTGGCAAAAGTACAGAAAGCAAGAACAAAGCATTTCTGGTAAAGAACAAGAGACAAGGATCTTCATCTCAAGATTTACTTAAATGAAATAAATTACAGAAATGCACAAGCTGCGCCATCAAGTTATGTTCTGTTATATTAATAACACATATATAGCGCACAAATACCACAGGTCTCTTGGCGCTTATCTAATGGGTTATGATGCCATGTTGCAGCAGATATTAATACCGTAAAAAAGTCAAACTCTTCCAAAAGCCTGTTCAAATAGGAAGGCTTTCAGTCTCTTTCAAAAGGGAAGGAAAGCGGTTTCTCTCCTCAAACATTTCGGTAATCCATTTCAGATCTGTGGAGTCAGAACTGAAAAAGCCCGACCGCCCAAGATAGTTTTATTAAAACGTGGACAGGTCAACAAAAATGCCTCAGAGGAGTGGAGACGCCGTTCATGCACATAGTGCATCAGCCACTCCTCAATATAGGCTGGTACTGTGCCATACAGAGTCTTATGCGCAATACACAGGCCTTTAAACCTGACCCTCTGTTTGACTTGCCGCCAAAGCAATTGTTGCAACAGTGGCGTGGCATGCGATCATCTAGGTAGCTTAAACAGCAGTCTTGCGGCATCATTCATAACCACTTGAAGCTTCCCCAGCAGCTTATTAGGGAGGCCGATGTACAGGGCATTGCCATAGTCCAATCGTGACATGATCACTGCAGCCACCACTGTACGCATAGTTGGAAAAGAAAGAATAGCAACCAATTTTGGAGCTGCCTAAGGAGACCTGTGCAACCTCTAACCACTGTCACCACCTGCTTAGCCATCAACAGATTACTATCCAGCTTGCTGCAGGGGAAGCCCAGCTGTAGCCGCCATGTGGATGATCTGCCCGCCCAAAAATCGAGATTGACCCCTTCAACAGAATCAAAGCAACACTATCTGCAGAGAGAGTGAGCGGCATTACAAGAAGGCTGTAGTGAGCCGCTGCTGCTCGGTACTTGTCTCACATAACCCACAACTGGGACATTAGGTTCCTTTTTCCCTCTTCCCTAACCTGAGAGAAATTAGAAGGGGAGGCCCTGTGGACTGTGGAAAGCACTGATTGCATGAACCCACTTGTGATCTGCTCAGGCCCTGGTGTTCCCCCAAGGCCCACTGTCAAACATAGGTAAACATCAAATGAGCAGTTGACACTCTAGACAGAGCTGTGCTCTGGGCACTAACAAGTGTGCTATATGACTTTTTAACCCCGTCAACATACCCCCCATGTGTTTTAGCAAAAGGGCTCAAGGGACATACGTAGCCCCCCTCTGAACTCCCACCTCACACCCTCCTCACCTTTATTCAAGGGTCTGTGGGTGGGCCATGCTCTTTGTTTATGTGGGAGGGGGTGTGTGCCTGAAGCACTCACTCCAAAAACTTCAATCGCTCTCCAGTTTGTTTGCAACCAATCTGCAAACACTAGAAGCCACTGAAAGATGGAGGGACTGGGTGACCCTTCACTGCAAAGGCACTCAATGGCGGTGGCTCCAGAACTAAAGTTACACTGCATCACGTCCATGTAAAACTGTTCTCACCAAGTACAAACACCAGATTGGGGATCCATTGAACTTGTAGTAGACTATTTCAGGGCCAGTGCAAATATAGAAACACTGAGGCCAGATTTATTAAGGTTTTGTGTCACCACTGCCCCATGGAAGGGGGTGCTCAAGGCATGCAAGTCCACCTTGTGTGGCCCTGCATGGCTTGAAAAATTTGGAGTAACGCAAAGCAGTGCTGATCGCTGCCTTGTGTTATTTTGGCCCTGGGAGGTGTTCTATGGGTGGAGCATTCCTAGATTAACCATAAGTGGTAGACCTGGTAATGTGTCAAAATGCTGCGCATCCCCAGGTGAGGCGTAACAAGGAGAGATATCTTTATTTCTCATCATTTTTCCTCTTTCTACATGTGCTACATTCTGCATCACACATAGAAAGAGGAAAATGCCTCTGCAGTGTCCCTTTCTGCACAAAAACAATTCTGCCTACAACACAGGCACACTTGCACCATGACGTAAGGGAGCCTGCGTTCGCAATTGGCAGCCAAAAGTGCACCAGCGCTAGAAAAGGATGGGAATGCACCATATAATGTTAAATATAGTGCATTCCTGACCTTTCACTTTCACGCAGCGCAGTGCAGCAAGGTGGCTTGCAGAGTTGCCAAAAAAATTATAAATATAGACTTTACAGAATAACCTTTGAGCCACTGACCAGAAAGAACACAGCCCACTAAGCCTCAGTGTGTCAGAACTTAGATTATTTCCATACTTGATCTCTTGCATCTTACAGGATCTCTGTGTAGTATTTTGAAATATAAAGTATTTTTACTTGTTAAAGTAAAGGCACTGCCGCTACACTTTCTTATTGAGTAACATTGTGTGACTTGTTGAGTACTGAGGGGCTTATTTACAAGCCCGGTGCGCCACTTGAACATCACTTTTTTGATGTTCCGGTGGCACACAGGGCTCAGCCATAGCTACAAGGCCCTCATGCATGGTTTTTCATGGCCTTGTAGATATGGAGTGAGGCAACGCAATGCAAGTCAATGCATTGCCTCACACTGATTGGGGAGGCGTGTCAATGGCGTTGCAACGCCCATATGTTTTGACACATTCTAGATTTACCACATGGCATAAATCTGGGAATGCGATAAAACCATGCGCCTCCCCAGGACTGGTGTAACGAGAAGAAATAACAATATTTCTCCTAGTTTTTTCCTCTTTCCATGTGTGCTGTGCAGCACACATAGGAAGAGGAAAACGCCTCCAATTATTGTTTTTGTGCAAGAAGGTGCACACAAACAATCATGCCAACAACACACGCTTGCACCATGGTGCCTACGTTAGCACACGGCTGTTAATTGTGCGCCGGCTGAAAGGACAGGAATGCACACTATCTTGTAAATACAGGGCATTTCTGCCCTTTCAAATTGGTGTACAGCAGTGTAGCAAAAGGACTTGCAGCGCTGCCCAATCCCAATTCTTTGTAAATATGCCCAGAGTCTTTCATCCCTCCACCTGCCTGACAAAGCCTTTGAATGCTCCCCTTGCTACTCTGAGGAGCAACGGATAAAGTGGTGCACTTAGCACTCAGTTATTAGTGTCTCCAATAGAATGGACCCAGTACATACGTTGCAAAAATACTCATGGCCTCATTTCTGAGGTATTGCCATAGGGCGGCGCCGCAAGCCTTGCTGCTGTACTGCCCTACAGCAAAAGAAAACAGCAGGAATGCACAGTATCTATCAGATACGGCACATTCCTGTACTTTTCCCCTGCGCTGGGGCACAAAGGGCTGCAGTGCACCAACGCAGGCACCTTTGCACCATGGTGCAAGGGTGCATGCATTGCAGGGATGATTATTTTTGTGCAGGAAGGAAGACTTTCCTGCACAAAAACAATCACAAGATAGTTCTGCTCGTTATGTAAGTTTTTAGTGCTGCCTCAAAGTTATGATTTCTCGTAAACCTGGGGCAGAGTCAAAAAGCCATGGACGTTGCTAGGAACGACCCCAGCAACATCCATTGCACGCCCCTTCAATGCAGAAAACTGTGTTAAAAGGAACTATATTTACGAGGCAGCATTAAGGCAAAAAAGTGGCTTAGTGCTGCCTCGGAAATATGTAGCAGGCTCCTGCGCCAAGGAACGTCACAAAAAGTGACGTTCCGGCGGCACCCAATCTTCTTGATTGAGACCCAATAGCCTTTACGGGGTTGGATACTCCTGTACCATTTTACTATTGCTCTTGCATATGCTGAAAGCATGAAACATCTCTATGGAGGCTTAAAGGACAGGTAGATCAAGCTTTCCTGGTAGTAATAACAATATTAAATTTCGACCTTTGAGCATGGTAAAACCAGACCCTTCTACTCAAATTTGTGATAGCTAATTAAGCCATTGCTGCTGAAAAAGATACATTCCTAGAGAGTGAGTTCAAACTCATCAGTACCATGAATATGCAAGAGCAGAAGTATTGTGGTGCTGTTAAAGAGATGGTTACCTGTTGTGCTTGTTATTGATCTCTTATTATAAAAACTAGGCAAAATAACTAAATTATCAAAGAAGCTCTTACCAGGAAACGCAGAATGACAAATCTGCAGTCCTGGAAAGGTCTAATATATAACGGATTGAAGACAAATAACGGCTGCATTAATGTTAGCTTTGTAGAAGCCTATGATAACTGTAGGAAGCTGATTACCAATGTGAGCATCTAGAGCAATTGATTTGAAGTCTCACATCTGAATGTGGTTCATACAAAGCTCTTCTATAAGATGTTAACGGAGAAAAAACATTTCTTGAGACTGTAAATGTGAAACATGATGCTTAGCCCGAGGCAACAAAATTGCATTTTATTTAAAATAATTAACAAAATATTGCAAAATATGTTTTCCCTATTTGCTTTCTAAAAGAAGCAATGGCAAATCCAAATAGATCTGCCATGGGCCTCTCTGCTTTGCAAATGGTTCTTAGCCATTCTGCACAGCATCCATAATGCTGTAGAACATGGCTAAAGGTAAAATAAAAACTTTTGAAGCAGCGGCTTGTGTCATTTTGTTGGTACATGTACCACGCAAGTGCGAACCTACAATATGTCAAAGGTCCTTTCTTCTGTTTAGTTATCAATTGGAGTTAAATCGTCAACTAAATTGAAAAAAACTAAACATTCAAAAATGTTTTCTTAGTGGCTGTGGAACGAAAGTAACATGGGGTAGAAGCAACACAGAGGGTGCTGGGGTGGAAGGAGAAGCAACAGACAAGAGAGCAACACGTAGCGGGCAGGGAGAAGTACATAGGCGAGCATGCAACGGGGCATTATGATGGAGTGCTTAACCAAAAATAAAAGCATAGTGTTTGAATAGCAAGCAAATGGGAAGCAAATAAGATAGCCAATCCAAAATTATGGCATAGAGGCAAGGCTCCATGAAAGTGATAAACACAAGTCTGACAAATATGAAGAAGGCAAATGAGAGTGACAGGAAAGCCAAGCAATGGTAAGCAATGGGTGGGTTCCAAAAAACACGATATTCTTGGTAAAGGCACAATGTATCTTGAACAGACAATGCATGCGCTGTCTTATACACAAGATCTAAAAAGGAAACTCTTTGTTAAAAATTCTATTATGAAAGTAAAATAACTTCTAAGCAAAAGGCATGTTATAGATATTTAAAAAGGGGACCCCCTGCTTGTGCTGACACTGTCTGCTGTCCCGGGAGGAGGGGCTGCAACACTACCAGGAGGCGCCGGAGTGCCATAAAACCGCGGGAGGCGTCCCGCAGCGCGGGACAAGTTGCTTGTGCTGACACTGTCTGCTGGCTCGGGAGGAGGGGGCGCAACGCTACCAGGAGGCTCCCCAGCATCATAAAAACACGGGAGGTGTCCCGCAGCTTGGGACGCGCTGCTTGTGCTGACACTGACTGCCTGCTGGCCCGGGAGGAGGGGCCGCAATGCTACCAGGAGGCGCCGGAGCACCATAAAACTGCGGGAGGCGTCCCGCAGCATGGGACGCGTGCTGGGCGTGCTCGGCCCCGGGCGAAGACCGGGCCAAGACGGGCCCGTCTTAGCCCGTCATAGTCCGGAAGAGGCTGGGCCCCCCCCCTTGGTTTTGCACCCGGGACACACTCTGCTCCTGCACAGGGTCATCTACACGGTCCCCATATCTTATCAAGCAACAACCCAGCACCTTTTTGGGTCGGCTCTACGACAACCTCTGAGAGGACGACCCCAAGACGACCTGTAAGTGCTATTTCTGTATTTTTGACAGTTCCAAATAATTCGGTATTGCTGTAGTAGTACCACTTGCTCTCTTTTGGAGTCCACCCTCGTAAACCAGTGCACTTTATCTCTGTGTGGTCGTGGTGGCAAATATGAGAGCTGGGGTGTTCATGTAATTTGCATAATAAACCATAAAAAATGAGGAAGCGTACTACAAGTGATAACCATCAAGCACAGCCCTAACTAATACCCCCACCCCTGCCGCAAACGCCCATTAGTCGGATGCTCCAGAGGGCCATAGGGGTAGTCGCTACGGAGATAGAACTAACCGAACGCCGGTTGTCACTGACCCCAGATCTCCGGTGCACCCTGGCAGGCTCAGCCACAACCAATAGTGACCTTGAAAGAATCCCAGTGTTGTCTCTGCAAGCACCAGACATCGAAATGGGAACCACACCCAAATCATCTACGCGGAGGGGAGGTGAGAACAAGGGTATAGTCAAGAACAATAAAACCAAACAGTCCACAAGGGTGGGGGTAAAGCGGAAAAAATCCAACGATGGAACACCTGTAAACATGGGAACTTTGACTAACCAGGTCACGGGCAACGGCCAAAGTTTGAAACTGGATACGGCATTCCCGCCATGGGTGGCTTCGCTGATGGAGGCTCTACGATGACAGATCAGAACCACTGTGAGAGATGAGCTTGCCCCTGTGTTATCCCGACTTGATAAACTGGCCAACCTGTGTGACAACAGAGATGGAAAACCCTACGAAACCCCTGCACCAGCCAGAGCGAGCGTAACCGCCCTTGCTGGCCACATACCTACTGGCATTACAGAGGCTATGGAAAGGCCCAAAGCATCTTGTGAGGAGGTCCCTGCTACCCTGGCTTTGGCTAATGCTACCTCAGACTCTGGACCCAAGCAGGGGGAGCGGGTGCTATCAACTATGGGTACTTTCAACAACAGCATGGACAGAGCTGGGCCCGAAAACCAGGGAGGCGGGGTAAGGTTCAATTTGCTGACAATAAACCTTCCCCCAGCTTCATCCCCATATGTTGTTGTACTGGCAGGAGTCCCTGAATCTAAAGAGGGTCAGAGGGAAACCCAGCTAGAGCTCAAAAACAAGTGTTTGCACAGGCTGACTAGATGTCGCCAGTTCGCTTACTCACATGCAAATGAAATCCTTATGACCCATAGGGTCAGCTGGGTGGGAAACAGGCCCAAAGATCAATGTGGGGATTGTGTCATAATTAATTTAAAAAAAACACGGATTGTACAACACCTTTTGCAACTGAATTACCTTGCCCAGGGTCCAGGGTCCAGGTACCATAGTTAGGTTACTCCTGCTCACCTACTTCTATATTCCAAGATCGATGATCCAAACCAGGGCAAGTAACAGACGATTACAGGACAACTGGTATCAGAGCCAGTAACTATTGGGACAGGGATATCAATACTCGAGACCTCAAATATTTAATTTGCCCGTGGCAAACAGATTTGGGGTCTTGGAAGAAGTTGATTGACTTGTACTAAAATCTAATCCCAACCCGCAAATTACCTGTCCAGGGACCTTAAAGGGGAGGGGTATGTGGCCAAGCTTGCGACTCAATTCGGTTGTTCTGCATTGGGCAGGGAGGCAACCAAAGATGGCACAAAAGAGAGAGTTCCCAATGGGTATGGCCCATCAGCCAGTGTCCCGGTGACAACACTTTGAATGTGCATTTTAGTTCTACTGATTCCCTCACACTGCTCAATTTCTCAGGTTCACCAGAAATATTAAGCTCCAAGTTTAACACAATGTTACCGGAAAAAGCCCATCCCAGCTCCATAAACTCATATGCCCAATTTTACACGCCAGGTGCATAAGAAACCCCTTGAGTTGTAACTAATAGGGAGACACCGGAAGCTTCTGCTGGTATTAAGAGAGCAGGTGCCGCAGTGTGCTGTCTAATTTAGAAGTGCCATTGGAGCACGAAGCCCAGGTTGGCAGTCTAGTCAATCAAAGCTTAATGAACAAACTCAGGGTTTTATTTTGGAATGTAGCAGACCTCAATAGTAAACTGAGCTGTCCCAACTGGGGGGATTTTGCGGACCTATTTGACATATGCATGTTCCAGGAAACTTGGGCAACGGAGGAGATCTCGCGTGTGGGGTTTGCAACCTTCAAAATACCAGCCACATCACGGGGATGGGGTAGGCCCTCTGGAGGGTTATGTATCTGAGTAGGTTCTAATCTAGGTTCCATGGCCACTCTCGTGGTATCCTGTGTATCATGCTTACCTTTTCACCACATTTCAAACTAGTTCTAGTTAACGTCTATTTCTGGCCTGTGAGGACTGGCCAACAATCCCCGACTCTAGACCAACTAGACGGTCTAATCTACAGTCTACCCAAAAATGTTCTGGTGGAATAGGGGATGATTCTAATTGTCAATTTGAGCCAATGAAGGATCTTAACGATATACCACCCACAGAGGAGGATGAGCTTTGGGCCATCCCTGAGTCTAACATCTCTCCAATCAGGGCTTGGACACCGCTGGCTCTCCAGATCAAGTCGTTTACCCTAAAACACTGTCTGAGGGCCTGTAATGGTCAAACTAGTTCTGACTCTCCTGGGAAGTATACTTTTAATAGGGTCGGCCACTTTTCCATCACAGACTACATCCTGGTAGAAACCAGGATGTGGGATAGGATTCTTGACTTCGCTGTCTTGCCACGACACAACAGCGATCACAATGCCCTAACTCTGGAGCTGATGTTGCCAGATACCGGGGGAAATCCTGATTAACCATCAACAATAGATAATAGATTAACACTCACCAACAGTAGGCGGAAAGTAAGGTGGGTGTGGATCGAACAATCACCCAAAAGAATGGCCCTCTCATTTGAATCCATCAAGCTCTCAACTGCAGATGCTACCGTTGTATCCCAAGTAGATGTTGCCAGAATCCATGAGGCCTTGACCGCCAAATTGGTGGATATATTTTGGCCAATGGGCACCCAGGGGGGAGGGACAAAGGTAAAGCGGTCCTGGTTCAATGGTAGCTGTCGGGAGGCAAAGAGGGCCTTGATAGTGGCTGTAAAATCCAAGAGTAGAACCCAAACAACAGCAGCGAGGGTCTTCTATAAAGACACTGTTTCACTCGCAAATAAATCTTGGGAAATAGACCAATGGACAGCCCTGAAACAGGCCCTAGTGGTAAAGGACAAGAAAGTCTTTTGGAATATCGAAAGCACAGGTAGCAGCGATGGAAAGGTGGCTTTGGAGCCAAATATAGCGGCTGATAGTTGGAAAGAGTATTTCCAGGCCCTTTATGCTCCATTGGAGGCTGAGGCCAGTACTCAGACCTTAGTAACTCAGCCATTACCAAACTCCAATGTAGAGACCCCTGAGCTAACCTTGGCAGAAGTTACTAGAGATGTAAGAAGAATAGCTCCTGGCAAAGCCCCAGGATTGGACAAGATACCAGGGGATCTTTTCCATGCTGAGTCTAACATTTGGGGTCCCTATTTGTGGGTGCTTTTCCATGCTATTTTACAAGAGATGGCACTCCTCGCAACATGGGCTGGAGCTGAGATTCTTCCAGTATACAAAAAAGGGCCCCCCTCATTACCCATCATCTATGGACCGATCAGTTTGATCGATGTATCACAAAAGGTTTTTGCCAGGATCCCTCTGGATCGTATACAGACCTGGTTGGAGGAACACAAGGTCATGAGCCCATTGCAAGCTGGTTTTAGGGAAAAAAACATCCCCCATCGACCACATTCTTGGGCTCCAACTTCTCTACTGGAAGTCAGTGTATTTGGAAGGTGGTAGTCTTTACTTGGTCTTTGTGGATCTCAAAAGTGCCTTTGATCTGGTCCCTAGAGATGCCCTCTGGTTGGTATTGAGAGATCTTGGAGTCCCTCACTGTCTCTTGAATATGTTCAGAAGACTGCATGAAGGCAACTATGCCAAAATCAGGTTATGGGAAGAATGGGGAACTCACGCCACCTATTCCAGTCAACAGAGGAGTTAGACAGGGTTGTGTGCTCACCCCTACCCTGTTCTGTAGTTACATCAATGGACTGGTAGGTGCGCTGAGTGGACTGAATGATATAGATGCCCTCAAGTTAGCGCACTAGTTAATCCCAGCAAGGATGTTTGCAGATGACACCCTCCTGCCTTCTAAATCTCGGATGGGTATTCAGAGAATCCTTGATGGGTTCTGTGAGTTTTGTGTAAATAGGGTCCTGGAGATCAACATACAAAAGACAAAATACATGATCTTCAACCCCGCTTGCTCAACCCACCCCAACCCGCGCATGAATGGCATCCAACTTGAGAGGACATCTGTTTTTGACTACCTAGCTCTCACCCTGAAAGAAAAAATGGACTGGGGGCCTCAAATGGATAAGTCAAGTCTCAAGTTGGCCCATACTGCTGGTGGGCTGGTCAAGCTATACAGAAACTCTTTTCATAAGCCTGTAGGGCCGGATATATAGATCTATGAAACCCAATTAAGGAGTGCTTCTTGGGGGTATCATCTTCCTAAGACCATTATTAAAACCGAGAACAGTTTTTGCAGACAGCTGTCCTGTCTACCGGTGAGCTCCCCACTAGTTCCACTGCGTTTGGATTTAGGGGTGAGACCCATCACAGAGGAAATTGGTTTTAGACCCCTATTATTTTGGGGGCGTTTATGGGTGACCCCTGAGCTGGCCGAATATAGGTCTGAGCTACAAGAACTACTGGAACTTCCCGGTATAGGTAAACTGGCTTGGTTTGTGCACATCAAGGAAGGTCTCCATATAATATGTAGAGAAACTCTATCGAGCAACCCGGAGATAGCTTGTGCTGCGATTTCGCACAAACAACTAGTTAGCAGATATAGGGGGGGGAAACTCACCCAACTCCATGAAAACTCTGCCACTGGTTCTCTTACAGCTAATTTTTTGGTAAACAAAGGATACATATAATCTGGAGCCATGCTTAGATGAGATACAACCGGCCCTAGCCAGGAAACTGTACGTACAATTCAGGCACGCGTGCATTTACTAACAAATTGTCTGGCAGTTCTGCCCTGGGGTGCCCAGCATGCAGTGGGGGATAGGAAAACAAACTCCACGTATTCTTCTTCTGTCCTGGATATAAAAAAACTAGACAAAGATGGTTGGTACAATTGTGCAGGAACCTAGGTACACGACGCTGTAAAGAAGCATTTAGGCTCCTAAAATACAACACCCAAATGCCAATTGTTTATGCCGTATCCCGTTTTTTAAGCTCTATGTGGTGGGTGCGAAAGGCTTTTGTAGGAACCAGTAATAGATCTAACACTGATTGATTTTTAACTGTTACTGTTTTAAGCCGACATCAATTTTTTAAATATTTTTAATTAATTTCTACTTTATAGTAGTTCCAGGAATCGGAACTGGATTTATTGCACAGTCACTTTATTCAATGTTAAATTAGACCTTCTTGTGCTGTCACTTTATTTATCGTATATTAACATGAGGAGCTTATACGTCTAAAAAATGTGTCAGTTCTTAACTAACATGGTATGGACTTTCGCAGGATTTGTACTATTTTTAATATGTGGTTGTCACTTTTTAAATACGTGTGTTTGTAACAAATCTTGTTTGTTTATTTTTTCTTTTATTGTTGTGTATCTTTTATGATCTGTCTTTGGAAGATTGAATAAAGGCAACTTGACTTGAACTGTTACTGCAATAATTTTATCTTGTTTTATCTGGGTTTTAGCTTTTTAATCTGTTTTTATATATTGCATGTGTTTGTGAATGTTCTTTTATGGTCCAAGGACCGAAATAAAGAAAGATTGGATTGGATTGGATATTGAAAAGTTGTTCCCCAAATGTTTTCTCCATTTCTGTCAAGGTGCAAAGGCATTTCAGCAATGTGAACTATGAACAATGTTCTGTGTTGAGATTCACTGTCATCAGTTTGGCCACTTGTCAAAAACCATGTGAATCTGGAAAATCAACTAAACTAACCGTTGCTCAAATTGTATATATATAGATTGTTTATATATGTGTAATGTCCATATAAATGTATTATAACATGGCCTCTTTTATCGTGTTTCCACTCAAACCATAAAATACCGTTCCGTGAATAGTCAGTTGTTTTTCAGAAGATCCTAATGTAGTAGAAGTGTTCCTTTTAGAGGTGCCCATGTTTCTCTCATATATGTTTACACCATGTCAAATACCTAACATAAATACATTTGAAGTAACGCTTTAGAGCATATTGGGCACAGTACAAAAATGAGATTCCTGACAAGAAATAGTCTTGTAAATATAAACACAGTGGATGCCAAGAAAAGAAAAAAATGGAATGCAGCAACTAGAAACAAGTAGCAAACTAACAAATGCAAATGCAGTTGAAATATGAATAAACTGTGCTGACAGTCTGGTCACTGTCGTTTTACGAATAAGGCTTATTAATGTATGAATATGAAAGCAGGCATAACCAGTTGGGTACATACCCACTATGGCCACTAGCTCTAGATTCCATGTGCAAGCATTCAAATGAGATAACACATTAACATACATTCCTTTCTTGAGCTACATATTCTTGATGAACTAAGCTTGAAATTCTTCTCCATTTCATGTTCACAGAATACTGAATAGAGAATCACACATTTAACAATAAACATATACTTATAAGAAATGCAAAAGCCAATACTTAAATAGAAATCTGCAAGCAAATGTTTTTGTCTTTAGTGTAGTTCATTGTTACTCAGTGAAACATTTGAATAAATGATTGAATAGACACTGCATTAGATTTACTTTGCAACCAAGGTTAGACATTCCTAGTTACACAAATGTTTAGAATGTCTCCTACATATTTGAAAGTGGACTGTGAGCTCCATGTGTTTGTCGTGGGAAAGGAAGAATGAAGTTGCTCACCATCGGAAGATGTCTTCTCATTGGACCAGAGTGACCAGATCCACAGTGAAGTTATAAACACATTCTTTCATCTTTTATATTAGTGCATGTTTCTAGTCAGTTAGAGACCTATCACCCTTTTCCCTTGAGCACAGAGATTCTCACTTTCCCTTCTGCATAGAGCTATTTGCTGTAAGCTACTTTTGATGGTGATTGCTGTTGCCTGACATTTTGTAGGTGACATTTCTTTATCCCTTTACCCGGACGGGTGATGATTGAGACTCAGCTAAGTTTTATGAACTACTCTTTATTGGGAGTTCAACTACCTGATGTGATTACGATTTTGATGCTCCTTGTATCTTGCTCTTTTCCAGAGCTCTTTAAAGGTTCTATTAGGTTTGATTCCCTTTAGATAGAATAGGGATTATTTTCCTTTATGAAACACACTTATCAGTTTGCATTATTAATTACTCTAATCATATTTCTCCTGATTATTTCTGTAAACAGAATATTTCACTTACTAATTGAATTAAAAAAATGAAAAGATTTTACTAATCTCTTGAAGAGAATAAAACAATAAAAAATCTACTTAAAACTGTAAATTATGATGATGATTGACTTGGTTTGATTTAGCTTCCATTCAAAAAAGGTGGTAAAGATCTGTCGCCTGGGAGAAGTAGATTTTTTGTGGAGTTCGAGCACATTCTTGTAAATTACAGGTTGAACTGGCACTGGAGAGTAAAATTTGGTCTCTTTCTGCGCTATCACTGGCACTAACATAATCTAAAATATTAATTGTCTCTGTTTGGACTTATGTGGTGGCACAACTCGTCCACTGCGCATGCCTAAAAGCATTTTATGATGAAATCAACATGCATTCAATTATATTGCAACAAACTTCTCGAAAAAATGATCTACATTTAGTTCATTGTGGCAGTTAAAAACATAAATTTGATCAAATGGCTATCAGAGAAAAATTGCATGTTCCAACATTCAAGCAAACAGGGATAGTAAAATCCATACTTACCATTTGCGAGGATCACCAAGATATAAGTGAAGAAGCCACATTTATACCACAACAAACACATCCATACAGGCCTCTACTACACCTATGCACCTCGTATTGTATATGACCCTCAGCAGACAAAACGTTACCTCAGCCTGCATGAGCGGACAATGAACTAAATGTGGTAACAATCAGTTGGCACATGAAAACACAGAAACATACTCACCCAAATGCATTTAAACATTATGCCCTCCTTGACATCAGATGGCACAAAATAAAAGAAATGCAGCAAATCTCCATGCATGTTGTTACTGACACAAGGAGAAAAACTTCATATCTTCAGCTGGTAGATGAAGCCCAATGAATGACTTGATACTATCAATAAGCGCACAAGCTTTATGTGATACAAAAGAAAATGACAATGTTAAATCTCAGGTAAATATCATGGTTGATTATTGCCAATATGTTTTGAAAGCCCAAAAGGACACACAACACACGAGACACCAGTTCCAGCATAAGGCTCAAGAACACAATAGCAGAAAAAGAGAGAGCAGAGACCAACATAAATGAATCAATATGCCAAACCTAGAACAATGACCTGTCTAAAAAACTCCACGTCATTGACAAGGCAGCACACTAAGCTTCGATGAACTAGGACACCAGGACAGCCAATATGATGGGAAATTCATTTAAACAAAATCCCAGCATGATCACTAACACAAAGCTTTCGCAGCCTATACCTACATATTTCTAACCACAATTTTAATTAATTACTTAAAAATGTGTTGAGTGTAGAATATTCACTTATCACACTGAATGCAAGAGATGCAGAGGAATGTGTGACAAAAGGATGAAATGTGGATTCATCCATGAAGATTAAGCATTGTGTGTTGGAGAGACACCAATGAGACACTTTAAAGGAATAAACTTGGATTTCAAATCATCATCTATTTTGCCTACTGCCATAAGAAGCAAGCATTGGCATTTATAGGGATGCTGTACAGCTTGCCTGAAGAGTAAACAAAAAAGACGCTATGATGTGTTCGTCTGCCTCGTTATGAAGGCGTGGGCAACACTCAAAAGTGCACCTAAAACACAACACAGGAACTCTTTTAGTTTTTACTTAGCAATCCGAGTTAAATCAAGAAAAAAAGGTGAGCAAATGCAACACAGATGAGGAAGATGGGGGGCCCATTGCGGAGGCAGAGGAGAAGCAACAGAGCCAAGATAGAGGAAAGTGGACCGCAGGAGGGAAAGAGAAGCACACAAAAGCCTAAGATAGGAATGTGGAGCTGTTGGGAGGGAAGCATATAGGCAAGAAAGCAATGCAGTGTGAGTAGCACACAAGGGTGAGCACTACATTGAAGTGGGGCGGTGAGAAGACCCCAAGCAAGGGAGAGAAACATGGAGTGCCGTGGAGAGTGGATGAGCAGCACACAAGGGATATAGCTAGAAAACACATGCACTACAATGAGTGCTTAAACAAAAAGAAAATATCAGTGTTTCAAAAGTGAGCCGTGGAAGGACACATGTAATAAGTCCATGCTCCAGGGGAGGAACGTACATGAGAAGAGGAAGTAAAGCCCACATGCGCTGACAAATAAAACGTAAGCAATTAAAGTGATACTAAAGCCAACCAACTGTAACCCATAGGACTGCTCCTAGCCCATATTAAGTTGACAACAGTTCTTTTCATCAATAGACAGCTTACTCTGTCTGGTAGACAAGACCTTAAAATGGTGTTGAATTTATGTTTTTCATCTCAATGTGGGTATGATTTACACTGAACACAAAACACCTAACACAACTCACTTACTGGCACATATAATATAGACAATCCATTACATACACACATTAAGCATCCTCCAGTAACCATCTGGTACCTGACTTCCTCACCTCAATATTATTCACGTCACTCAAAATTGGGTAACCAAAAGCAGTTTCATTACATAGTCAATAAATTAATAAGACATTTGCTGAAGTGTAATGTTTTCACAGTCTTGCAAACCATTGATCAGCCTATCTCTTTGATGTCTGTTCCAATGCTGACTGATTTTATTCGAATGTGAGTTAAAACAAAATATTTCAAATAGCTGCTGCACGTTCTCCCTTTGATGTTGACGTAATTTCTCTGAAGTCCAGTGCAATGCTTCCCCTGTTGCAACCACCCCAATGTGCACCTTCACAGTGGTCGCCACTGTGTAGATATATGTTAGGTCAAAGCTTCCATAGGAAAAGCGGTTTTAGTTTTGCTAATAACTTTTGTGCATTTTGACGAATTTTCATAAAACATGCCATCAAAAAGTTTATCCATTACAATTCCTCGATGGAATGTTTTGCAGTGATCCGTCAAGCAGGGGCTAGGAAAAAAGGGGGTCCCAATACATGTTTTTCCAATGTAAATTCCCATATGAATTTTGGGACTTGATACCGAATAATAAAGCTAAACAGATTTACACCAAATTTGGCAGAAAGCTAGATCTTTACCACAAAGTATGTTTTTGTGATTTGGTGTAACTCAGTTTAGCCGTTTTTAGTTCAAATTATAGTGGTATCGGGATGGTTGGCTCCTCCAGAGTACTGCGGGACTCCTGTGATACCGCAAATTAAAAAATAAAGCACTCTGATTGGCTGTGAGGGACTTTTGTCACATCAGTCCCTTCAATCCCGCAGGACCGAGCAATCTGATATGAAGAGAAATGTTGTGGCCACCATTTCAGGACTCCAGTACTCAATCCCCTGTCTTGTGTTTTGAAACTCAATAAGCTACAAGGAGCAGAGTAAGGCTTCTCTGACCCTCTGACCCTTGTCAGACAGTTCTGGATCGATCTCCCTGGAAAAATAAATGAAAAACAATATTTTGTGCTGTAGGTCCCCTGGTACTCCAGCCGGACCCAGAGTGGCCCCATGTGGTACAGCGGAACTCTTATGGGAAATGTGGTACCGTGAGGCCACACAAGCATCAACTAGTGAAGCCAGTACTGTCTCATCATTCTGGAGGTGGTGATTCAGCTGCAGTACTGCAGGACTACTGTGGTACAGCAAAACAAAATTGAAAAAACATGAAAAATGTGGGTTGCGGTGTATATGGACAGTTGGCCTCCTGCAGGGTGTCCATTGGCCGTGGGTAGTTGGTTGCAGGGCCTGGCTGCAGGCCGGGCATGTGGGCAATCCACTTGCACATGGCCTAAAACTATGCTCAGTGAGAGAGTTAGGTGAATACGATAAAAAAGCAAAGGTTAAAGGGACGTAGTTAAGTAAGATAAGAAGACTTTTACTTTACATTAAAAAACTGATTACACAAAAAAAACAACAGTTAAAGTGAAGTTATAGTTAGGTATTGTAATAATATAAACACTAATGTTTTAAGAGCCAAAAAGCAATGAAATTCACAAGTTATACTTTATTGACTTCATTATATCTTTCACCATGCACTGCTTATGACTTTGTGTATTATATTTCTCATAAAATGTTAAATGACATCACTGATGACTTCTCAAATTACATCATTGATATGTGATAGGAATCACATGGGTCACATGATGATCAATAAGATACTCACATTCATAGTATTTGTACTGATATGCATATGGCTGGGTCACAACTGGGGTGGGGTGGTGTGGTGAGCAAACAACAATGGATAAACCCAGATCTGTGACTGAGGGTGAATGTTTGCATTATTCAGCTTTGCGTCCATCATCTGTTCTTTCTGCTTTTGTTGCCCTAAGTGGGGAGGGTATGCCCAGACATGGGTCCTGTGCTCACTGTTTCATTGGATTCAAGCTAGCCCTGGTTGATGAGGGGTGATACCTCGAAACTGGTCCCAGGATGCTTGCTTCCAGTCTTCGGTGGATCTGGTCTGGCAGTTCAGGCTGGACTGTTCCCATGAGGAGCAGGGTCAAGACTGATTTGCATATGGCTGTGTCCAAACTGGGGTGGCATGGTGAGCAAAAAATTGATGGAATAAACCTAGATCTGTTACTGGGGGTGAATGTTTGAAATTGTTCAGCATTCCGTCTGTCAATTGTTCTTTTTGCATTTGTCGCCCTAAGTGGGACAGGTATACCCATACGTGGGTCCCGTGCTCGCCATGCCACTGAAGTCAAGTTAGCCTGGCTGATGAGGGATGATACCACAGAACTGGTTCCAGGATGCTTGTTTCCAGTCCAGGGAGGACCTGTCCTGGCAGTTCTGGCTAGACTGTTCCCACGGGCAACAGGGTCAAGACTGATTTGCATATGGCTGGGTCCAAACTGAAAGGCATGGTGAGCAATAAAACGATGGATTTAGGATCAGATCTCTGTACTGGGTATGAATGTTTGACATTGTTCAGCATTCTGTCCATCAATTGTTCTTTTGCAACTGAAAAGTCCTAGGCATAATTGTGCACTCTCAAAATATCTCTTAGTAGAAAAAGGAGCACTTCTAAATTGTGGACTTTTCACCACATTGGACCGCAGCCTCCAGTGAGTAGTCTCCTGTGACTGCCTCTCCTGAGTGAGAACCCCCTCCCACTTCGAGGTGGTGCAGTGCCTGCCTAAGCAGGAGCCCTCACTTGAATGTATCATTCACCATCCTCCTCGCCTGCCTTCCCATGCACAGATAATTGCCAGAAGGATACAGCAGTTAGAGTGCTGCATAGGTCTGGGGGAAGTGAAGTCTGTGGTAGATATATGCTGCAGAAATAGTGTATAAAAATTGACCTATAAACATTTTCTAGTTGCTAGGTGAACAATAAACAAAATGGAATTAGAAGAGGGTTCATGACATTCTTCTAGAAATATTTGAGCTTAACTAATATATAGGTGTGCCTCACAGGGCTAGTCTCCATGTTAATGTTAGAATTGAATCTGGCTAATTTAGTGTTTCCCTGTCTAGTGGTAGGACGTTTCGTTATAATATTAGGTCTGGACACTAGATTGATTTGAATCTTAGTGAAATACCAATGTTTTCGCAAAGGCAACAGGCATTTCTGTTTCATTATGAAAAACAATGGTAAAGTTTGCAGTGTGTCATTTTTATTGTAAAGCAACTATGCTGAAGGCAATAACCCTTTGTTGGTTTAATTTGCATACCCTATGTTAAAGCTTGTAGACTTGCATTGTTTGCAAAGTGTAACTTTGTTTGGATTTGTGAATGTGTGCGTGGTTTTTAGCTGTATGTAAATCATAATTGATTTTTCTGCTTAACAACTGGTTGAACATTGATTTACTCAGTGATTCAGGTGTAATTTTGAAATCTGAGATGCTAAGCCACACCATCTCAGTGAGCCAGTGAGTCAGCATTGGACTAGTCTGCCTCACTCTTCCGAGAGTTAGTTGCTATAAGAGATAGTTGGTACATTGTTTGAGGATTCGCAGTATGTGAATCACATGACACCAGAGGCCAATAGTCTCCAGTGATAACGCTGTAGCTCGGTAACCTCTAATTGTCTTGGGAACCCCAGTCACAGTTTTCTAACAGGATTCAATCAGTAATTGATTGTTATGTCAGAATCCTTACCAATTAATCTGCAAAACCAAGCTCTGTACACATCTATTACTTCCAGGGCGTTGCACTGTCATCACAGCAGTAGTTCGCTGTGAAAAGTAATGTGCACTAATAACTCATATTTGTGGGCATTTTCCTTATCTGACCCATCTCTTAATTACCGATAAGTGCATTCCACTGCATACATTTTTTCAGCTTTTCTCCGCATAGGAATTTCTTACATGGATTAAGATTCAAGTTTTCAAGTACCAAAAGGGATGACACTGACAAAGCAAAACAATTGCTGTTGGGTTATTGCCTTAAGTGATTGGAAGAACACTGGCACTGAAGGTGGCGATACATAACATCAAGTATCTCTGGCATTAACGTTAAGGGGGATATAAAATTTGCCTGGACAAAGAATGCTGAGGTTGACCAAGAAATGAGATAAAGACAGCCATGGTCAAAAATTCCCCGGTGTTCAGGGGATGAATGACAACCAGGTGGGGATACCGCTTTCACAAGTGCAGCAGAAGGAAGCAAAAGGGAGTCATTAATCTGATGTCAGTCATCAACAAGGTTATGTATGCTGTTAAAAGACTCCAACTTGAACAACGTCTCTGAAAAGACAGCAGGGGAATTGAGACTGGTAGAAGGAGTAGGCAGAACTGTATGATTCTCAACGCAGTACAATACGCAATCAGTGAGACAGGAGGCAGTTACTAAACTCACTCGTCATTAAACAAATATAGGAAGTACAATAAAATATACTGCAGTACTGTGCAAAATCCATAATGTCTTATAGTTACATGTTTGGACTAAATGTCGGACTATCAACCACAGAACCTTGTGCTACCAAAATATCATGGCCAAAATATTGAGGACCAAAAGAGCATTGAGATAAGTGCATATAGATAAATATAGATGTACTATTCTTAACTCCACATCTATGTACTCTGAAGATATATATCATCAGGGTACATATTTTGTTCATTGTATTCTGGTCGCACAATATTCTAGGGTTTGTATTAAGATTGAGGGCCTTATTTATGAGGCCTTGCAACAGTTTTGCGCTGGCGTTGCGTCATTTTTTGTGATGCATCGAAGACGTAAAGCATGCCCCCTGTTGCACCCTATTTACAAAGTGATGCATCTAAGCAAATGCATTACTTTGTAAACCCCTGCGCTACATTATACCTGCGTTAGGTATAATGTATGCTGGGGGGCGTTCCCACGCAAGTAAGCCTCGTAGAATTGACGCAGTGAAATCTATGAGATTTCACTGCGCCACTTCTAGGAAGCAAATGCGTCAAAACCTTACGCCTGCCTCATAGCAGGCATAAGGGTGACGCAGTGCTATATCCTTAGCCCTCCCCCCTGCATTGCTGGAGTTGCGTCACTCTTCCAACACAACTCCAGCAATGCCTCATATTTGCGCCAACAGATACGTCAGTTAAACTGACGTATCTGTCATTCCTTCCGACATACAGTAAATATGACGCATCCATCATGTCTCAAGGAGGGCGCAATGAAAAGTGACGCATCGCTGTTTTCACGCAGCGATGCGTCACTTTTCATAAATGAGGCCCTGAATACCTATGTTTCTGTTCAGGTACTCATTGCCGATAAGAATATAGTACATTAATGCCATAAATATACTTGTCTTCTGGATAGTGACTGGGAAGAATTCTTTGTTGCTTTCTTTCTCCATAATTATTTGTACTTCTGAGACTATGTGTGCAGGCTGTGTATGCATAGATGTCGGTCACTCCAAGGGGGTCCCTATTATCAATGAAGGCACCGCGAGTGTGGAGACGACGCATCTGCCCAGGCAGCATCGTTCCATATGGTGCGGTGAGTGGATCGCGCCCGACCCCCACTCTAAGGCGGATTGGCTCAACGGGCAGCTGGGGGTGCGTTTCCCTTGTGGCACAGGTTTTGTGAGCGGCAAGCGAATCCGGACCTGTCGGTGTGTGAGCTCTTTATTTATTTACTTGGGCATATACTCTACAGCTGGTTGGGATCAGGAGCATTATCAGGAACGGTCAGCCCGCCTCAGGCTAGCAACGGCAGCTAATCAGATCCACGCCTGGCCGTGCCTGACCCCAAGATGGCGGCCCGACACGCTGCCGAGGATCTCCTAATTGAAGGGGATGCTGCATTAAAGTGCCTCTGCGGCATCTAGCTCCGCAGTGCAGCATGAGGGATGTAAAGAAGGAGGGGATCGTGACCTTCCCCATAGGCCATCAAACACTGATAGCGCTCAGCATTGGGCTACCGCTTCTGGGAGCAAGCCCCCTGAGGACTGATAATCTGTCTCTTTCACCTCCCCACTCATGGGGCTAGCGGGAGGATGAAGCGGAGGGTGTTTCCCAATTACACCGGGACCGATGCCTTCGATTGAACTATGATGATGCCTCATGGGCGAAAACCGAATCTGTTTGTACTTACCGGTGAACCCAAGTACCATTGGCCGTTACCCGGTGGAGCTGTCCTATGCAGCTATAGAGGAGTCTGGCTATGGTTCACCCCCTCGGCTGTCACCTACCCAGCCGGACATCGGACATTGTTTTTAACGGTGCTTCACGGTCTTGTCTATCTCTCACTTTGACTGCTTGTTTCCCCTGAAGTCCCTCCCCCCTCTGGTCTGCCTGACACCATCTACATTCCTTTTCCCCTGTTTACCTTTCCCCCTCTATCTTCCATTCCACATAAGACGTTTTGTCTTTCCTATGTCACGCGAAAATAACTTATGTTATCGTGTAATCTCATGTTTTTCTACTGTCTATTCTCACCGTGGAGTCCGAACAACCTTGGCCGATGCCCGGTGGAGCTGTCCTATGCAGCAATAGAGGAGTTTGGCCCTGGTTCACCCCCTCGGCCGTCACCTACCCAGCCGGACATCTGACATTGTTTTCCTCGCCTCGCCTCCCTGTTATGTTTCCTTCCCTCTATCTTTCTCCTATGTCTATACTTGGAATCTGTAACTGAAGTAATCATGTAATCTGTAACTTGCTGATCATCATGTAAAGCGCTCTGATACCTCCGGGTCTAGCCAGCGCTATATAAAACTTTGCAAATAAATAAATAAATAAGGCTATTGAGAATGTGCTCAAGCTGAAGCATTTGATTCAAGCATGCTTTTTCACCCCCAACATGGCACCTAAGGCCAAAAAGGAAGCTTTCCCTGTTAAAATCGAAGCAAAATCCAAGGCTTTGAAAGCTAAAAAGGCTGTTCTTAAGGGGGAACACAGTCGCAAGAAGAAGAAAATTAGGACAGCCCCCACTTTCAGGAGGCCGAGGATGTTGAGGTTAAGGAGGCAACCAAAGTATCCCAGGAAGAGTGCTCCTCATAGGAACAAACTTGACCATTATGCAATCATTAAATTCCCGCTTACCACAGAGTCTGCCATGAAGAAGATTGAAGATAACAACACGCTGGTCATCATTGTTGATGTCAAGGCTAACAAGCACCAGATCAAACAGGCTGTAAAGAAGCTTTATGATATTGACATTGACAAGGTCAACACACTGATCAGGCCAGATGGCGAGAAGAAGGCATATGTGCGTCTAGCTCTAGACTACGATGCACTGGATGTAGCCAACAAAAATGGCATAATCTAAGCCTTCTCTGCAGACGCCAATTCAAGTATGCTTTAGATGACATTAGTGTATTAATCATTGCACCTACTTCTTGCACCCCAACCCATCTTTGTGTTGAATGCAGTTAGCAAACAAAGAGATATAGGGGTGGTGCTCAGGGTCGTTGGTAGGGGAGTTGGGCATGTCCATTTGTCCAGTGGAAATTGCCATCATCACAACAGTTTCAAACTCCGTCATTACTCCAACGAGAGCATGTAGGTGCAATCCTTATTTGCTAATCTGTCAGTGAAGCTTTCCAAGCCTAAAACCACTTTTATGTGTTTAGTAGCTGCTTAGGACTGTTTTTTGGTAGAAGCTTTACTGTGTAATACATTGGAAGCTGCATATTGGCCCTCTGTCATCTAAAATCTGTTGACATGTATGTTGTGCAGCATGACTCAGCCCTTCTTTTGTTAATGTTAATAGGCAAGTGAAACTCTGCTTCAGAACTTCAAAGGAAAGCTCAATGGTGTATCATGCTTGAGCATATAGAATGTTTAGCCTCTTCTATTCAATGTTTGTAGGGGCTTTTTAGAGTAAAGCCATCAGTCCTTCTACCAATATCCATTGCCACCTGTGAAGAATAGGAGGGAGTTGCAGGTAGTCAGGGGATTGTCCTGTGTCTGTTTTTCTCAGTGGGGACTAACCTGTTAGGAAACAGTTCGAGTGTTTTGGTTTGCACAGTATTTTATGCTGGCCAATTACCCTGTGGAGGCTGTACTCGCATCTATAATGTCTTCATTATATCACAAAACAGGAAACCTTTAGAGGATAAGGTGACAATAGGAAGGCATCCATGCCAACTGAATGTTGAAGCTGGCTAATGCTTTAAAAAGGATGTAGACAAAGTGACACTGGCGGGCCTTGTAGTTGACTATATGTGTGTCATATAGGTCCTATGGTATTGTGAAGCCAGATGTGACACAAGTCCTTGAACACAAATAGAAATGTGACATGGTATGAACATGAGTACATCCCATGACATTCATCTTTGCTTACAGATGGATATAGGATAATGATTTTCTGTAGGCCCTCAGTTTCATAGCACTTTATCACAGGAACTTCGTCATAGTGTACTATCTATTTTCTCAGGTTTTTGTTGGTAAGATGGCGGAGGTCTTTGATACTCTCCTTGTTTGACTGCATCTGTGAGTGTATTTCAAATCATTGTAGCCACAAAGTGTAATCCTTTGCTGCAATCTTGTGTTAAAGTGAGCTTTACTCTTCCTGAGGTTTCTCATCAAATATTAGTACATCTATCAAGTCAACACAATTTTTTGTTGTTTCTGTAGTTTTTTTTTCTGAATTGTGCCATGTTTTCTTTTCCAGTAACTATAGTTTCCTGTTACTTACTTGTGATTCTCGTTAGTCAATGAAACCTGCCTGACAGATGATGCAGTACCATTACTGAATATTGGGGAAATGGAGTTTACATTCACAAGACTAAGAATGCTCTCTCTGTCTAGTTCCTGCAAGTCAAGGTGAGCAGTATGGTCAATAGTCCCCACTTGCCTTGATTTGAACGATGCAATGTGTTGATTCTGCATTAGTTATTTTATGAAATATGGCATTCCTCATGTATGTGCAACACCTGATTAGATAATTAGAATAGTAGTATGTAAGTTACAATAAGGGAGATTGAAAACGTATTTCATCCTTGAGGGAGTTGAAGTAATTTCCCCAGTAAATCTACTGTTCACCAGAAAAAGGGGATTCATTTTTTACTACCGTATTTCAAGACCAGCTAATTATTTAAAATGCACACAAGAATTAAAGAAATTATCAAGTTAACAAGGTATGCATTATAGATACATGTATAATTTAAATAAGGGAAATAGGAACATTTATAGGATTCCTCTGTGTCTACTAACTGCCAATATTGAGTTTGGCGGACAGCATACTCTGTCACAGATGTGACACCCCAGAAACCTGTTCTATGGAAGAGTCCTCTACTCCGTTAATATTTCGAAGTATTAGTCTTGTCTTCCTGCCTGTCTGGAAAACCTAAGGATCTAAGGTTCATTAAAGAGAGATTATTCTAATTAGATTTGCTACTGAACCTGATCTGAACATTGAGCAGCTAAAATGAATGAATGACTATGAAGAAAAACAGGCAAAATTGGAAAATCCCTGTTGTGTTTTGGTCGAGGGTCCACTACTCTTCTCAGGGTTGCTATTTTACCTCTGTTGTGCCGAGTACTCATGGTTGCCCTCAAGGTCCACTTAATTGTATGGGGCTCTGTCATAGTGGTCTATGTCTTGATACTGGCCTGGCAGGGATTTCTTTGTTTTGAATTTCCACTACATTTAGATCAAGGCACGTCCATTGGATGGACTCTTTCCATTGCATGATTTTTCACCGTAATTTCAGGACCGATCCTTGGCGTATGACTATCTATTATCATTTTCTTTCATCTTCAGTGGAACTTCTTAGGCTGCCTTCTTATAAATGTCTTTGTAAAACAATGTCCTGATGATGGCTCTGATCAAGTGTACCTGTGGGTTGAAATATCAACTTTTTTTTGCATAATATGGGCTGTCTGAATCTGTTTGAGTTACACCTGAAAAATCTCAATTGAATATGCGATATCTTCAATTGATTACTGGACACTATGTATTATGCGTTCATAGCAGACTATTATTCTGTATTTGATATGAGTCTGTTTTGATTGCACCGGAATTCTTTGATTGAGTGGATTAATGTTTGATGTTTTTGCTTCAAATTTTGTAAACTCTGGTATAATTATTATCTTGTGTATTCAGCTAATCTTTTTTTCAATATTTGCTGTAGTGTGTGTGAAGTCATTTGACAAGGGAACACAATTCTTTGTATAGTTATACTTTTTGGCTTACCTTGGGCTGTTTTTCTAAATGTGTTTTTCCTGAGTTTTTGATACAGGATGTGGAAAGTGGCGTCCAAAAGCCATGTACCTGTAGTGGATGAGTCAGTGGTGGACATTAAACACAATATATTAATGGTAAATAGCTGTGATGTAGTTGGACCTGACAGTGAGGTGAAGAGGAAAATCTGTCCTAAAGCTTCATTCGAAATAAATGGAAAGAATGTTCTGTTGATGGTGTATTCTGGTTCTTTGTTCACTATAATACCCAAACAAGTATTTGAGGCGACTTGGACTGGTACAAAATTCAAATCGTGTGATGTGATCTTGAAAGGCTATCAAAGGGTGGAAACAGATGTAATAGGGTTCATCACTGCAAATATCAGGTTCCAAGGGCGTGAACCTTATGGCAAAGTTTATCTGCCAGAATCTGGGCCTCACATCTTGGTGTGGTCTCACCAATATGACTTGTATATATTAGTGAATCCTAGAGTGATTAACCAAGTGTCAGTTTTGGAGGACAATGAAGAGTTGGAAACAGTCTTGAAAGAACATCAAAGTGTGTTTGCAGAAAAGTTGGGAGAAACTAGAGGGTGCTCACCTAAGATAGTGGTATAAAAATGGGTCATACCAGTCACCTATGCCACAAGAACGGTCCTCTTGGCCATCAGGGATGAGTTTAAGGCATGGGTACTCTCAAACATTTGCCCAGGGCCCACAAAATACAGTCTGCGGTGTGACCGAGGGCTGTACTGATGCCAGCAGGGTGGCAGTAGGGGGCTTCGGTGGGTCAGTGATTGTGTAAGGAGGTCTGAAAAAATGTAAAATAAACAGGCAAGCATTAATTTGCTGGTTAATAAATGCTTGCCCGTTTATTTAATGTTTTTTTCTAAATATTAGTGCTCAGCAACTAAACAGCAGCTCGTGCTGCTGTTCACCAGGGGGACTCATGTAATGGTCAAGAGGGCCGCAAGTGGCCCCTGGAATGTGATTTGAGTATCATTGGGTTAAGGCAATCCTTGATCAAATGATTAAAGATGGTATCATTGAAGCAGTGGAAGTGGTTTAATGAATATCACGCATGGTTATTACTAAGAAATCAAACAGTTTCTTAAGATTCTGTATTGACTTACGCAGCCTGAACAAGAACATTGTGGTGGACACCTTTCCACTTCCTAACATTTATTTTTTTATTGATAGGTTTTATATAGTGCTAGCTAGACCCAAAGGTATCAGAACACTTTACATATAATGCAAGATCATTTAATTGAAGTACCTACATATATACAAAGGAAAGCGTTAGGCAGTCAAGGTAGTTACAACAAGCGGACACAGAACAGCACAAGTTAATGGAGCAAATGGCATAGTAGACAGCTGAAACAATCAATCGACCACCACAGTCGGTCTAGTCAGTTTATGTGTGATCTTTAGAAACAAATCTTGGTTTGTGTGCGTGTTGAAATATTTGTTGAGCAGTAGGTATTTAAGGTCACATTTGAAGCAGGAAAAGCAGGGGTTGCAGCGGAGATCTCTAGTGAGTGAGTTCCAGATCCTAGGTGCATTTCCAGAGAATGGGCGTGTCTGGGAGGATTTCTTTTTCACTTTGGGAGATATGAGAAGAAGTGAGCTGGAGCTTCTCAGAGTCCTGGCTCTTCCTGCTTTTGAAAGTTTGTATCTAGATAGTTGGGGTTATGTGTGTGAAGGGCTTTGTGGGTGATGCAGCTGTCTTGTAGATACATCTTCCTTTGATGGGAAGTCAATTGAGGTTCTTGAGGGCTGGTGAGATGTGCTCAAACAGTTTAAAACCTGTCAGCCATGTTGAGAACTGTTCTTAGGTGGGTAAGGTGACTTTTTGGAGATCCTGTGAAGATTATATTACCATTATCCAGTTTTGAGAGGACAAGAGATTGCACTACTGTCTTAAAACCATCAGGGGGAATGAATGGTTTGATTTTCTTGAGATGTTTTAGTGATTAAAGCACTCTTTTGGCTGAGTTGTTGATGTTGTCCTTCTTTGTCATGTTTTTGTCCAGGGTGATGCCCAAGGACTTTACAGAGTTGGATAGTGGGAGAGAACAATTTATAGTATCCAAATTCTTGAGCTAATCTTGGATTGGTAGAGGGTTGTTTTTAGGTGAGAAAAGTAGTAGTACAATTTTGTTGAGGTTCAACTTTAAGCGGTTGGCGTTAAGCCAAGTTCATATCTTGATTAGTGTGGCGTTTAGATGTAGGATGTCACTGGGTTATTTAATTTTGTAGTAGAGTTGGGTGTCATCGGCATATAGGTGATATTTGACCCCTGCTTGGTTCAGGATAACAGTAAGGGGCTCCATGAAGAGCTTGAAAAGGGATGGGGAGAGAATTGAGCCTTGGGGCACACCATGAGTAACTAGTGTAGGTTCCGATAGACAGTTGTTGATTTTTATTGAAGCTGTTGAAGATGTTGCAGGTGAGATGCAAACAATCTTAGGACTGTGCCATTGATACCAGTGTGGTTCTTGAGTGTCTCGAGTAATGCTGGGTGATTGATGGTATCAAAAGCCGCAGATAAGTCAAGTAGGAATAGGAGGCATGCATCACCTTCAACTAAGGATCTATGAATGTCATCTGAGACATTGAGCATAGCAGTGTCTGTGCTACAGCCTTTCCTGAATCCTAATTGGAAGGTGTCATGGAGGTTTAATTTGTCAATATGTTCATTTAGTTGTAGTAGGATGCACTTCTCCATTGTTTTGGCCAGGAACAGGAGGTTGGTGATAGGTCTGAGGTTACTGAGGTCATTGGGGTCAGCCCCTGGCTTTTTTGAGTATGGGTGTGATATGCCCTAGTTGGAGGGAGTCAGGTACATGGCCTGAGGAGAGAGATGTGTTGATGATTTTTGTCCAGAACGGGGCGATGATATGGTTGAGGTTTTGTACTATTGTGGACGGGAGGTGATCAGTAGTGTGGGATGTGGGCTTCAAGTTCACAATTATATTGAAGACTTCCCTTTCTGTCATACAGTTGAAGTCAAACCAATTAGCATTATTTTTCAGCTGAAGGAGATCATAATTGACATTAGTTTTTCTTGGGGCCATTCGGTCATTAGTTAAGTCTGGAGGGGGGCTAACGTGATGGAATGTGAGTCAGTGGGGAAGGTTGGTAGGGATGTCAGATTTGTGACTTGGTTAAGGGATTGCTCAATTTTTGCAACTTAATCAGTGAAGAAGTTAGCAATCTCTTAACAGCGTTCATTTGAGGCTGTTGTTTCGTGATGGGAGGTAAGAGTAGTTTGTCATTCAATTATGCTGAAGTGCTCCCTGGGTCTGTTCTTAGTGCGGTCAAGTTTGTTTCAAAAGAAAGCAGCTTTTTTTCTAAAGATGTGTTTCTGATAGGAACGCCGTGCAGGTTTTAGGAGTGAAAGGTGCACTGTAGAGGGGTTCTGTCTCCATATCCTTTCTGACTGACTTAGTTGTCTCCTCTCATTGTTAAGATCTGAGTTGAACCAGGATTTCGATTGGATTTTTCTAGATTGTTTTAGTTTGAATGGTGCCACTTTGTCAAGAACATCATTCATCGCTGTATTATAGTGGGTGGTGAGGTCATCAATGGTGTGAGTGAGTGGTTGATACTGTAGTTAGGCAAATATCCTGGATTCCAATTCTGTTATTGAGAGTTTTTTGATGCTCCTAGCCCAGTGCATAGGTTTGTTGGATGGGGCTGAGTGGAATCTGAGGTGGGTCTTGATATTAAACAGTATGAGATGGTGGTCTGACCAGTCGATGGGTGTGACGGATTAAAGTGAGACAAGCTCATTTTTGGTGATTATTGCATCTAGAGTGGAGCCTTTAATATGGGTCAGTTTGTTGCAGAGTTTTTTGAGGTAGTTTATATCAAGAAGGTTTCTAAGGTTACGGACTATGGTTTCTTCTGAGTATTGAAGTCGCCCAGGAACATATCCTTCGAGTCAGTTAGGGAGAACCACATTACTAGGTCAGTTAGTTCTTCTGAGGAGAAGGTGCGATCACCAGGTGGGTGGTAGATGGTGTAAAGTGTGATTGGAGAGGTGCCTTTGGCTGTAAGTTCTACTCTGAGGTATTCGAAAGTCGAGTATTTTGAAAGTCTTTAAGGTGAAAAGCTAGGTTTCTTCTTTGTGGATGATTGCCAGTCTGCCACCTATTTTCCTTGGTATGTCCTGTCTAATGATGGTATAGCCAGGTGGTGTGAGCAGGTTTAGTGTAGAGGTCGAGTGTTCATTAAGTCAGGTTTCGGTGAGGAATGCAGTATCTATTGTTTTCTCAAGTATAGTTTCGGCGATTTCTGTGGTATGTTTAACTGCTGATCTGCAGTTGAAGAACATGCATGTTTGAGGGCTAGGACTATTGTTTGTGGTATATAGTGTCTGAATGGTGGTGTATTGAGAAGGTGGTCTAGGTGAGGTGATCATTTGAGGGATTCTATTTGTGACCATGACTACTGGTCACAAAGGAGGAGGCTTGTGGACCATTTTCTGGGTCATTGTGATGTAAGATTCGCTGAGATCATCAGCTTCCAGAAGGGATATGGGGCTGAGAGCTTGGTGGGGTCTGTGAGACGAACGACTCAAGGGACTAGAGGTCCAATGGGTGTGTTGGCTGACAGTAGGAGAATCTATAAGGGGACACAACTTCTCAATACCAGGAGTGAGATAGCGGGTTAACTTGGCATGGACCGAGAGGTCAATTTTTACATGCAAGATGTCTTTAGCTAGAGAATCAAGTTTTTGTTTTCTTTGGTTCTGGAGCTGGGTAAGTTTGTCAGTGAGGCTTCCTACTCTGAAAGAGGGTAGTCGTGTTTAAGGAAGGCAAGTGAGCTTCGGTATAGGGGAGGCCAGTGTCATTGAGGTTGGACAGGCAGACAGGTTTTGTGGGCTGAGTAGGGTCCTCATTAGGGAAGAGGGTTGAGTCCATAGGGGACTCAGTGGCAGACAGTCTTGAGGTGGGGATGGCGCCATAGGGCTCCGGGTGTGTGTCCGTGAGTTTTGTTACTGCTAGCCCTGTCTTTCCAGCTAAGAAGTTAGAATTTATTCTGCACTTTCCCTCAAAAGGCGAGCATGATATCATAAATAGGAGTATGATCTTAAAATTGCTTGGATCACTGGGGCGTACTAGACACATCAATACAACACATCTGGAGGCAGCAGAATTTGAGGCTAACTCAAATCTGTAAGGAAGAGACAATACAATAACCACATGGTCTTCCTCTGAGATTGACAATGTTATTTGGCAGTATAAGTAGAATTTCTTATCATGGGGCATCGAGTTGCTGCAAGTACACCCACCCCGCTATCCCAGCCCACTGTCACCAAGCACTCAAAACTCTAGTGTGCCAAGCTTAGGGATCTTGAGAGGAGCTATTGGCTCAGACTTTCAAAGGCACCAATATGACCTCTCAGAAGTCATCAGTGTTCAAACAGAGGTTCATCATCGTGAAGTAAGCTCCTAAACACAGACGATCTACAGAGAGGGATCACGGGTGAGAACCATTCAGCCAACTGTTCGTGTATGAACTTCCTGTGGGAAACAGAAAGCGGGCAATCTAGTGTATGTCAGTAGTCCCTGTCATAACCATGGTGAAAGGACAAACATGGCACCTGGACCTATTATAATTCTGAGTGAAGATCTTAAACCAGTACAAGGAATTGAGGTAGACATGCCTGTACTAATTGCCCCACAGCAAATGCAGCACACTTCCTACCGGGACCAGATATAAGGCCAGCCTACATAAAGGGCAGTACTGCAACCAAGCAACCAGCTCAATGCCTTGATCTATCTTCTGACTCTTACGGCCACTCCATCGATTGGCGCCATCAATTGCAGTGCTACTTTTAAACTTTCATTCCTCTTTTAGAATGTGGTGGACATGGGGGATGATTTGTCAATGAGGCATGGTTTGACTTTGTGGGTGCTTTTGTTGTAATCTGTATTCAGGAGATGTGGGCCTCCTTGCCTGTACATATTAACAGATTTAAAACATTTAATCTGTTAGCCATTCCACCACCGTCTGGTCGCACTAGCGGGGTTTGGAGACAATACATCTCTGTTATGATTGATGCCAAACCCTTTCGCTATAAGGCTGACACATTATTCTTTCAGGTTCTTGGCCTTGAGTTTGTGGGTGGCTCACAGTTGGGTATCGTGAACCTTTATAAAAACATTCCAGAAGCTGAAAGAATATGTGGTTTGTCCAAATTGGATTCTGATTTGGATTCCTTCAAACCAAAAGGAGGCAAAGATGTGGGTTTGTTGTGGGGGGTGATTTTAATGTTCATCATTGTCCCATTATGAACCAGGAAGCCTGTGGTCCTACAGTTGTAGAAGGGAACCCAATGTTTCGCCTCTCCCAAGATATGCTGGAGGTGAACAATGTAAATCATCTGATGATTAAGTTTAATATGTCCTTCTCAAATGAGTATAGTAATATGAATGGTACCATCCTCAACACAGTTGTGGATAAGGGTGAGGGTTCTAGTATAGATTATATATTGCTATCTGTGTCAATTTAGCCAACATTGTAGGGGATCATTCAATACACAATCCGGCAATGAGTTAACATCTTCCCCAAAGTCTAACCCTAGATATTCCTAAATGGTATGTGGTACATTGCCCAGTCATGAAATGGAGCGTAATTTTGCTCCAACTCCGAACGCACAGCATGCTCCATGGTATCATAACCAAAATACTCCAAATTCATCCACGTTTTGATCAATTTTATTCCATGTATTCAAAACTTTTATCAGGGTCATCACTTTTTTATGTCACATGTGGTGCACATATATAGTCAAACATTTCTAATGCAGAAGATATGCCAATCCAGGCCTTTTTTCTGGAGCATGACGAATACATAAAACATCCTTAACAGTTGGTTCCATTTACCCAATGCATTTCGGGCTCTTGTTAGCCCTTCTTCAGGGGTTCACTGTAAGTGTTAAAACATTGACATTAGATTATGATTTCAGACCTCCATAAAACAATTAATTAAATACATTCAACAATTCATACTGTACATACTTTCTTAAACTCGCCCCGTAACTGACGTTTTTCCCTCTAAATGCGCTACCATACGTGCGAAATATACCCAGAGAAACCTCTCCCCATCTTCATTGCTCTTCTGTGTATTATTCCCGTATTCTTGTTAAAAGCATCCGATGCGCTTTCCCATCTGTTAACGCTGAACTCTCCTCAAAGTCAAACAGTGCCCATAAACACAAAACTCCGTGAACATTCTCCCATACCTTCATTATATGGCATACTAGTCTCCTTCCCTGCATGTTCTTTCCTTCCACAAAGCAGCCTACTGCTTGTTTTTACCGTTACCCATTTCAACTGTGGTGACGTGACTCCACCCCTCCCCACAAACCAATCATAATATTGAAGCTGTTCACTACAATGACCCTCTTTACTACTAGTCCCATAAAGCATTGCTTCGAACACCGCATTACTATCCACCGGATTAATGGCAATTGCTCTAACCCACTCTCTATTAGCGAGACTTCCCCTGATGACCCTGATAAACTTTTTGAGTACATGGAATAAAATTGATCAAAACATGGATGAATTTGGAGTATTTTGTTTATGATACCGTGGAGCATGCTGTGCTTTCGGAGTTGGAGCAAAATTACGCTCCATTTCATGTTTTGTTTCAAGTGAGTGGTACTTGGGCAGACCACGTCTCCGAGCTGCACGCAATATTTCAAACAATGTATAAACTGGACGATGGAATAAGTTGAAGAAACAGGTATGCACTTGTTCATTATTTAATTACATTGCCCAGTCAGACACGTTTTTGACATCTCTGCCTGAAGAAAAAAAGGGCACTTGTATCAAATGGGAGTTTCTTAATGCTGAGACATTTTTGTCTGAGCTGGTTAAAGATAATCATACATCATTCGATGTTTTTCTAGATGCAGAGCCTGATGTGTCTAACATAAAGTGTACGTTTAGCACCCTATTCAAGGCCATTAAGGCAGCACTACGTAGGCCTTCCAAAGGGAATTTAGCAAAGAGGAGGGGATTGTTCAATGCAATATGCACTAGAATGCTCAAATAATTAAGGATAGACCTCCACAAAAATCCCAGGCCATCCTTTGAAGTTTCACAATGTAGAAAGGTTTCTAAGAAGGCAATGATGGTTAGGAAAAACACATTAAAATTCAAGGCTTGGGATGATTTACAGGAAGGTAGCTTTATGAATGATCAGATAGCCTTTTGGGGTGTTGTAAATCAACCTTTTCTTAAAGATTCCGAAGAAACTTCAATTGAAACAGCCATAACTGGTCATGAATGTGCCTATTTCTTTGCAGGAGTTTACTCCTCTAGGTGAGTTGAGGGAGGCAATCCTGCATAGTAAAGCAACACTTCTTCCTCAAGTACTGTCCTTCTTTGCAAGAAGTGATGGAGGCTATTAGATCTAGCCAAAGTGGCAAAGCCCCTGGGTCTGATGAGTAATCCTGAACTATGGGCTCCACTGCTAACCAACGTCTTTTGGGTGGCAAGCTCCTCTACCAAAATTCCGTCATGGTCCAACTTGCTAATTATTCCAATCTTTAAGAAAGAGAATTGAGAGGACCCTAGTTGTTATCACTCAATCTCTCTCCAGGACTCCATGGTGAAGGTCCTGAGCTGTGTCTTATTCTCCTGCCTCAAAGAGTGAGCTTAAGATACCAGCACTTTCTTGGACATTCAGTATGGGTTCAGGAGACAGCTTGTGACAGAGGATCAATCTCTTAATTTTCCCTCCTAAAGTGCACAGTTGTCAAGTGAGTGTCCCTGTATTTGGGTTTTATGGATCTCTCCACTGCCTTTGACTGTGTTTCACACAGCAAGTTATGGGATATCATGTAAAATCTGGGAGTGGACAAATCCATCATCAACCCCATTAGGAAAATGTATAGCACTCAGAGCGCTGCAAGATGGCGGCTGTTTGATCATGGCCACTGGGAGCCCTCCCGCTTGGCCGCCCCGTAATCGTGTTTTCCAGCCCTCTCTGTGTGCAGCATGCTGTGGGGAAAAGTGAGCGCTGACGCTGTATGGATGGAATGCTGTGCGAGCATTCTCGGTGCATTCTCACTCTGGGCGGCGCTGGCCTGCCTTGTTTGGAGCCGTTTTGCCTGGTGGGTGGTCTATTTTGTCAGCGGTGATACTGCTGCCGGTGGCGGTGCCCTCCCAGCTCACATTTTTGCAATGTCTCCAGTTAAGGCGGCAAAAACAGTCAAAAACCGCACGGAGACCGGTGCAGTTTCTAAGAAGCCCTCAGCAAAGGTGGACCTGGGCTGCTCATTAAAAGGACCTGCTGTACTGGAAACGGAAGGCACCTGGCCTATTTTTTTTTTAAAACCCCCGCACCATTGTGAGGGAGTCAGGGAAGACCCCTAAGAGCAAAGCTTTGCTGGTGCCAGATCAGCCTTCCCCGCAAGCCTGGCCCCACAAGATCAAAATATTGGACCCAGCAGTTCATATCGGGCAGAAGGTGCGCTCTCTGGGACACATCTACAGCTGACACCCATGGACTCTTAGGTAAGCCAGATTCTAATTCTTGGTAATACAGAGGGGCAAGGGGCAGCGCAGGCTCCAGAAGGATCTGGTGGAAAGGGGGGTTATCTCCTCAACAGAATGAATATGAGTTACCCATGGCAGGGGGAAACGAGATATCCCAACCGCCCAGTCTCACTGCTAAGGTGGATGGGTCAAGAGGAGAAATTGTTGCCAATCGGGGGTCCGGAAACAGAAGGCGGATATAAATTATTTTCCCTATCAGATATTTCAGACTGGTCCGACTCAGATAGTCAGGGCCATGTATCTGACTCTAGTAATTCAAATGGGGGGCAAGATGAAACTCTGGCTGATGCTGCCACAGTTAAGAAGGGGAGGAATCCTCATGACAGAGGTAGTAAAAAGGAAATGAAAACCTTGGGTCTTCTCTGGGATTATTCTATCTCCCCAGTTCTAGAAGGCAACATGGCTACACCTGGAAACAATGCAGGTGAAACTGAACCTGTCTGTTTGGAGTCTATATACCAACGTATCATGGCCCACAGAGAAGAAACACACATTGAAAGTTGGAGAGTCCAGACAGCTTGCAGGAAGATGCAGAGGGCCGTTCGCAAGATCTATAAGACCTGCTCGGAGTTTGTGGGAAGAATGGATGAGGTGGAGAGCAGAGTGAACGTGCTGGAAAATGAAGCCTCAACCCATATAAGAAATGACAGTGACACTGGAAAATCAAATGTCAGGCACCCGATGGAAGCTGGAGGACTTTGAAAATTGAATGAGACGTAATAACTTGAGGATCTTGGGGATTCCAGAGGGGGCAGAGGTGGGGAGGTCTTAAAATTCACTGTCGATCTCCTTAAAGGGGCACTTCCTGAGCTGGGAAATTGGGACTGGGCTCAAGAAATACAGTATGCACAGAGGTTCCCATTCAAGCAGATGAAACCTTCATCGTCAGCAGGAAATAAACCTTGTGTTATCTTGATTTACATAAGGAACTTTCTCCTTCGCCAAGCAATTTATGATCTAGCCTGCCCGGACCGACAACGCTCTTTTAATAGGCATACTTTCTTTGTTAGGCCTGATTATTGCCACTCTACAGTAGAACCCCGCTGGCGACTTCGCCAGTTGATACAACCTTTCCAAAATAAGGGAGCTCAGGTGTTTTTATTGAATCCTGCCAAACTTAAAGTAATCTGGAGGGAAATCCCTCACTTTTTCTCGTCAGAGATTCTAGCTAAAGTATTTTTACAATCCCTTGAGTAAATTCTATGAATGCTGGGGGGAATCGGTTATGGCTCTGTTTTTTCTCTCTTGCCATTTCTCTGTGCTAATTCCTTTTTTTCTCTCTCTTACTTTGGGCATTAGTCATAGAATTCTTGGCTAGGGTGGGAATGTGGGAGGGCTCCCACTCCATCACCGGACCTGGAAGGTCTAGCCATTAGTGAAGGGTGTAGGGGGCAAAGGGGGAGGGGGATTGGGGAGGTAGGTCAAGGGGGAGGGGGAGGAAAGGGGTAGGGGAGTAAGCAGTTGCTGATTTGTTTATTGTCTAATATATGTCATGATGTTCGTATATGCTTAAGGAGGAATACAATGATTTCTATGATTAATCATTATCTAGTGTATCCTATGGAGAGATTTGATACTAAGAATTGTAAATATAAGGATGGGGTGTAAAATCCGTATCTGTTCATTAAATATATGTGCAAAACACACAAGATGATGGACGGAATGCTCCACATTGGCAAACATTCACCCCCAGTCACAGATCTGGGTTTAATCCATCGTTATTTTGCTTCACCACGCCACCCCAGTTTAGACATAGCCATATGCAAATCAGTCTTGACCCTGTGCCTCATGGGAACAGTCCAGACCGAACTGCCAAGCCATGTCTTCCCTGGACCGGAATCAAGCATCCTAGGACCGGTTTCAGGCTATCAGCCTTCATCAGCCAGGATAGCTTGACTCCAGTGGCGTAGTAAATATATGTGGCCTCAACAATAAAAAAAGGGTCATGTTGGCTAAGAACCTTTCGTTACATGCAGATTGATTTAGTCTGTCTTCAGGAGACCCACATACCCTGGAGCAAGCGATGGTGGCTGAGGGACTTAGGCTTTGATATGCTAGTGTGCACTCGGCAGGGGACAACAACTAGAGGGATGCAATCCTGACAAGACATGGTTTGGGGCTTTGTAAGCGAGTTAAGGAAGACAAGCTGGGGCGATGGGCCATAGTAGAATATAAATTAAAAGCTAATAATGTGCCCATTACAATCTGCTCTATCTATGGGTCTAATTTAGACAATCCCGATATATTGAATTATTTAAGTGTTGAACTTGCCCTAAGGACACATCCCCTGATCCTCTGTGGGGACTTTAATATCCACTTAGATAGCAATTTTAATTTAAATGCAGATCTACCATGGGCAGGGCAGGAAGATAAGGGTCTTTAAGGCCCTGCAAGGTCTGATGAGAGAACAGGGTTTGGTGGATAGTTGGTACAAGCATTGATCAGCGGTTCCAGGATTTGCCTTCTATTCGGCCCCTCATAATAAATTAGTCCGGCTGGACTATTTTTTTATCTCTGACCAACTGGCCGAAATAGTTCAAATGGAGAGCTTTCCAAGGGTCATTTCAGATCATAACTCTCTAGTAGCTGAATTCTTATTGACCGGCATTACTAGAGTTCAGAGACCTTGGACCTTTGAAAGAAAACTTCTTGGTGATCAACTATATCGTGATCATATGGTTAAGTGGATTGCAGAATTCTTTGATAATAATAGAGGCTCAGCCTTTGAAATCATAGCCTGGGATACCTTTAAAGCAGGGGTTCGCGGAGAGACCCTGAGCTTCTCCATCTCCCAACAGAAAGCACTACAGAAGGAAATTGGGAAATGGTTTGAGCAGTTAAGAACGGCAGAGCTTGAACTTATGGGGAGAGTACTTGAGGGGCATAACATCTAGGATTGTCAACAGGCAATTGTGATTATTAAATCTAAAATACATCAACATTTTGGATCAGACGTGGCAGCCAAATATGTACAGTATAGGTCTGAATTATATGAATTGGGGGAAAATACCGGGCGGGTCTTGGCAAAACGTCTGCGACAACGAGAGGTGACTAATCGAATTAGTAAAATTAGAGATCATCTAGACAAAATTCAAGATTCTCCAATAGAAGTATTAAATGTATTCAAAAATTATTATGAACAGCTGTATACTGAGCGAGTTCTCCACCAGAGGGGAAATCTTTGGAAGATTTTTTTAAGGATCTAGAAACGATGGAGGTCACAGATGCACAAAATGAAACCCTTGCATCCCCGATCACTTGGGAAGAGCTGGAGACTGTCTTAACTTACTTAGCCCTCAGCATAGCTACTGGCCAGACGGCATTCCCCTAGAATTTTACAGGGCATTCTCGAAGTCTCTGCGGCAAGAAATGCTGCAAATTTTCCAGCTGGCCCAAAGAGGACATGTCCCAAGTTCATGGCAGACGACAATTATAGTTGTGTTTAAAAAAAAGGGGAAGCCTGACCTGACTCCAGCATCATATCGACCCATATCACTTATAAACTGTGATAGTAAGATCTATCCTAAAATACTTGCAGCCAGGTTGGGTAAGGTCATCATCCCTCTGGTCTCACTTTGTCAACACAGGTTCATCCCCGGCAGGGACACGACAGATCATGTCAGCCGGGTTATAGCCCTCCTTAATTGGGCTCCGGCCACGGAATCACCACTGGGGGTAGTCCTGTTGGACGCTGAGAAAGCATTCGACAGGGTCTCCTGGCGGTTTCTGTGGTCTGTCCTGCAGTGGAAGGTTATATGCAGAGAATTTATCCAGGCGATTAAGGCATTCTACCTTTCACCGAAAGCCGCAATCCGCATATCAGGGAAGTACTCAAAACTGTTCAATATCAGTAGAGGCACGAGGCAGGGGTGTCCGTGTTCTCCTCTGCTTTTCACTCTCTATATTGACCCCTTCTTAAAAAAAATAGAGCTGGATATTAATATCAAGGCGGAGAAGGTCAATGATATCGACTATAGAGCACTGGCGTATGCGGACGACATCGCAGTGCTTACTGCAGATGTCGTCTCAACACTTCCAGAGGTAAAGATTTTAGCCGAACAGTTTGGTATCCTATCAGGATATAAGTTAAATATGGAGAAAACACAGATTCTCTGTCCTGGGACTGCTCGATCCGCAGGCCTCTCAGTCGTTCAAGAGGCAACCTATCTGGGGGTTAAGATCACAGCTGCCGTAGATAAAATCCCTGATCTGAATATCATCCCAAGAATGGACAATGTGAGTAAAAAACTGGAAAGGCTAGACCATCTACATCTTTCTTTATATGATCGAACTAATGAATTTAAAATGTTGGTCCTCCCAAAGCTCTTATATGTGTTCAGAATGGTTCCTTTAGAATTTTCCTCGTTCTCCCTAGCAAGGGGGTACCGTAAACCAAGGAGGGTGGCCAAATGGATGACGCTCCCCAAAACAGCGGGGGGTTGGGCTATTCCCAGTTTTCTTTTTTACTATTGGGCATCTATTCTACAACACATGGGTATCCTATTAGTAGGGGATAAGGCTGAAATCCCAGAGGAGGCCAGACCGACTATATACGAAATAGGGTTGGGGACTGGAGCCAAGGGTTGCCAGGTCAGGATACTTGAACCAAGCTATTATAAAAATACTAAATTTAAAATACTGAAAGCTGCTTACAGAGTATGGAGACAGGTACGGCGGAAATTGAAGATTTCAAACTTGAATGCTTATACTCCACTTTCCGCTCCAGGTTAACTTCCACCATTTTTTCAGGACCAAGTTACTTTTTGATAGGGGAGAAAAGGGATTAGCTCCTTGGGCGACCTGTGTAGGGAAGGCCAGCTCTTGTCATTTATGAACCTGCAGGAAAAGTTTGGGGTGGATAAAAGAGACTTTTTAAATATTTGCAGATACGGAGCTTTGTAGAATAGGATACATTTGATATCAGAAAAGATACCCTTGGTGGAGACAGTGAGAGGTAAGTAAGTGGATTGGGAAGATCTACCAAATTTTAATTCAACCTTCCCCAGATGACATTGATGGTCAGAATGCGAAATGGGAAAATAGACTTGGAAGAGAAGCAATCTATATTGAGGTCTCATTGGAATTGGCGAACCAGGTGTTGTTAACTGGAAGTCTCAGGAACCAGCATTTTATGTCTGTTTTCGATCTCTATTACACCCCAGCAAAGGTAGCTTCCAAAGCATGCTTCCTGAAAATGTGAGACTGTTTTTTAAGGTGGTTGATGGGTTGTCACTGTGTAGGGATATGGTTGAGATGAGGAGTGATACATTTGTACCACCCACTGGGGTCAGATCCAAGTTAATTCAGTTGGCACATGAAGGTCACTTAGGCCAATCCATGACACTTAAGAGATTAAGGGGCATATTCTCAAGAACGTGTGATAACTACCGCAAAATCAGCTTAACGCAACACTTCACATCGCAGTCCATCGCGGGAAAATACCGCTGTGTTAACGTGGTATTCCCAACATGGCGGTACCATGCGATAGTCACACTATAACGCATCAAATGAACGCGTTAAAATCAACGCGACACCGCAACAACGCGAAACCCCAACGCGAAAATAGTAGCAATGACGCCAATCGCGATACAAAAATCTGCGAAAACCAGCCACAGGCCTGCAATTCCCATGCGTCATGGGGGAAAATGCACTATAAAAGTAGAAAAAAAACATACAAACAAAAGCCAAACAACAGCGAAGCACAATGGAGGCATCCGGAGCAAGTACAGAGGACAACCAGAACCCCACAAGCCCCCCGGAGGACCCGCCTGTGACCTCGGAGTCAGGGAAGGGCAAGGACAAGAAGAGTAGGAAGAAGTGGTTCAGTCCGCAGGAAAACAGGATCCTGATAACGGAGGTGATAGAACACCATCAACCACTGTTCGTCACCTCCACTGTGTCACTGGCAACTAAAAATGGAATATGGCAGACCATCATTGACAAGGTGAATGCAGTCGCAGTGCTGAGGAGGACAATGAACGAGGTCAAGAGGCGCTGGAATGATGTGAAGCGCAAAACCAAGCAGAAACTCGCAAACAACCGGAAGGCAGCAATGCAGACTGGAGGTGGGAGTCCAGCGCCACAGGAGGAGCTGGACGAGATGGAGGAAATGGTGTCCACAGTCATCAGTGGGGAGACGGTGGCAGGAGTTGGGGGACCGGACACTGCTCAACATGACCGGACACAACAGCAACAGGGTGAGTAATGACCAGGGACTGGGGGATGGGGGGAGATGGGCACAATGGCACACATGCACAATTAAGCATAGCACATCTGCGGACAAACCATGCCCCAGACCCCCAACTCCCACCAAGAGGCCAATGCACACAGGTATGCAACATCTCAGCACCGCATAAGCACAGAAGCCCGAGGCACTCCGCATGTAAGGGATAAGGGGCAGCTAAATCAGAGCTGCCGGGGCGACTCCCCCAAAATGCGGCACACACACATTACATGCAGAGCACATCAACATTGACAACGATGTGGTACAAACCGCAACACGTCCACAACAGAACAGAGGACACAACTGGTGCCGCATGTGCATAGAAACTGGCCAATCACATTTGGCATTGCAGGGAAATGTGAGTTGACAATGTACAAGTACAAACACACATCCATGATGTAGTCGGAATGTCCACTGTCCCTCATCAAATAGGCAGCTCTCCCCAAACAGTCACAATGTACACTGTCATGCAGTCTGAATGTAAACATGTACAATGCGTCAACATACATGTGAACACAATGTTAAACTGCATCTCCCCTTCACATTGCAGGGGGAAATCCAACACCTCCTGCGGAGCAGTCTGAACCTCTCTTCTCTGATGACCACCACACCTTCGACTCCGACGCCCTCCAACAGCTCGTGGAGAGCCTCGGCAGCCCACTTCCTGGAGCAGGGCAGCCCAGCTGCCATGAGGAGAACCCACCCCCTGCACAGAACACCCACCACCATGGCTGCCTCCCAGGACCCCCACAACGAACACATGGCCTTCCAACGCCGTGTGTTGGGGTGCCAGGAGAAGCTGGCTGAACAGGTGCAGGTGGGGTTCGACCGCATGGCAGCCAAACTAGATGCCATATGTGGGTGTCTAAGTCCCATCAGGGACCACTCACAGTCCCTAACGGACACCCACAGTCCGCTCCATGCTCTCTAATGGACCATGGCTGACATCGCTAGAGTCCTGACTCTGCGACAAGAACGACTTTCTAGTCAGAGCCCTAAAGACCCTCCTCATGGAATTGCTGCCACAAGGCCTGGTGCTGATGCATGCTGCTGCTACCACCCCATCCACATCTCCGGCCCCTGATGTGTCAGTGCCACACAGTGCGGCAGACATTCCACCTCCGGCCCCTGAGGTGTCACTGCCACACTGTGCTGGAGACAGAACACCACCACCCACATGTGAGGCACATGCAACAGCAGAGGACGAAGATGCAGATGAATCTGCCTTCGTGGTCAGAAGGACGCAGTAGCATTCATCTCTGCCATGTGGCCTGTTTCTGCTTGGTTCTGCCCTCTGCATCATCACCTTCCACTGCCCCCAATGCACTCTGCGACACTCACCTTGGACCTCGACATGGACTGCCATATTCTGTTTGGTCACCAATGACACAGCTATCAGACTGCGGACTGAACTCCTCCTCTCCTGATGTACCTGTCATTCCCTGAAGGACTCTGGCTGGCCCTCCACGGGCCAACAATGTAAAGTGGGGTTGGCATGGCCCTGTACTGCTCCAGCTGCAACACTCCACTGAATGTGCAATAAACATTCATATTTACACAGATGTGTCATGTCTATGATCTTTCAAGTGTGGAAGTATGGATGAATGTAGGGTCAGTGATTCCCCCTTACGTCCATGTTGCTCATGTTGTGGGACTTTTGTCACAGGGTGACACATTGCCGATTGCGGTCCGGGTGGTGCCAACACTACAACAGAGACACATCCATTAGTCACTTCCTTGTCCAGCCCAGGACGGAACCACGCCCAGAGCCCCGGGGTCATTGTTCACACCCTTACGCTGGACTGGCATACGCCAGGACAGCCCATTCCGCTTACTCACATGGGGGGGACAACGCCACATGTCCCAGGTCTTCACTGTAGGGATCTGCAGCTCACAGGTCTAGTTGTCAGCATGCCACAGCCACTCCCTCACGGCTGGTGTACACCCACACCACACCCATCCAGCACAGGCATCACAGGACATGTGACCCTGCCAATAAAAAGGGCCTGGTGCACGTGCTGGACGCCATTTCCACTCTCTAACTGGGTGTCTCCGTGTAGTTCTCATGTATGCATGAGGGCCTAGGGCCCTGCCACCTCACATTGCCCAGTGCCGGGGGTGACATGATGGCGTCCGCACTACGGAACTCAATCATCAAGGGTCCATGGCTGACGGTGCACAGACTTGGTGGCACCGGATACACTGCGGCAGGCACAGGCATACCGCCACGGGACGGTGTCTTGCGGTGCAGTGAGATAGGGGCACCTAAAGTGCTGAGCGGGTGTGCAGCCTGCGATGATGCGCCGTCCTGGTGGTCCGGACTCGCAAGGATCAGTGTGAGCCCTGCTGGACCGCAGTGTAGGCCTGAGCCAGTGGGCAGTGCGGGCCTCCCGCCACGTGGCATTGCCTCGCGGTTCACAGAGTTAGTGGCACCTCAAGCGCTGAGCGGGTGTGCAGCCTGCGATGATGCCGTGTGCACTGATTCGGTCTCTGCCATTGCGAAATCAAGACCCAGAATCAGGTGTGTGACCTGGTGGCCCGCGGTGCGGGGCTGCATGATGTGGAGGGTGCCATGGTCGCGGGCCCCGGGCTTGGAGATCCCACCGGAACATGGTGGGCCCTCTTGGAGGCACGCCGGTGGCGGAAGGTGAGCAGTGAGGCCTGGTTGCGCAGGGGTGGGCAATCACCGCTGGGCGGCGGTAGGGGCTGGGGTGCAGCAGCCTGTGCGCGCAGGGGCGGGCAAGCGATGATGGCGTGTGCAACTGTATGGACTCTGCCATTCATGTCTCTGGACACTGTTTCAGATAAGGGACCTGGGGGACTGCAGTATATACCGGCACGTGGTTGGAGACACACCGGTGGCAGCAGGTGTGCAGTGAGGCCTAGGTCCGCAGTGTCGGCAATCTCTCACCCTCTCTTTCTCTCTCTCTTTCTCTCTCCCTCTCTCTCTCTCCCTCTCTCCCTCTCTCCCTCTCTCCCTCTCTCTCTCTCTCTCTCTCTCTCTCTCTCTCTCTCTCCCTCTCTCCCTCTCTCCCTCTCTCTCTCTCTCTCTCTCTCCCTCTCTCCCTCTCTCCCTCTCTCTCTCTCTCTCTCTCTCTCCTCTCTCCCTTTCTCTCTCTCTCTTTCTCGCTCCCTCTCTCCCTCTCTCTCTCTCTAATTCTCTCTCCCTCTCTCTCCCTCTCTCTCTCTCTTTCTCTCTCCCTCTCTCCCTCTCTCTCTCTCTCTTTCGTTCTCTCTCTCTGTACTTTGATGGGCGCATGGCTAACCTTCTTATCCAGATTTCTGTTTTGCAGGCTGTGACTTACAGAATGTCCTGAGAAGACCCGCCATGCCTCTTCAGAATTGTTGTTTTTGGTTTATTCTGTAATAAACGTATTATTTGGATATTATGATATGAATGTATGATTTCCCTTTTTCTGACAAAACATGTATGTTAGGTGTTGTGATTGTGCGACTTCAGGCAATTTGTTTGGGTCATGATTTTGTGGAGTTGATGTGCAATATCTTTGTCCAAGGGGGTGCCCAAGGTGGGGCCCGGGGGGTCCTGGGGGTGGTGGTCGGAGGGTGTTGTTGACCTATTGGGGCTCCGGGCTGCATAATCGGTTGCTCCAGGGCATCTGTTGTTCTTCATGTGTGGCTATGGGCTGTGCTCCCTTGTCTGGTGCCGGTTGTCGTCCGACTTTACACCAGGTAAGAGCAGGTGTTAATTTCCTGCTGCTAACGCGCCTTATTGCATGTTTTGTGATCTTATCGCCGATCTGGCTGGTCGTTGAGAATGTTGTGGAGTGGTGTTGTCGCGGATTTTTGCACGGGAATGCCTACTCTGCATCTCATTAGCGTTAGTTGCCGGGGTCATCTGTGGCGATGTTTTTTGCAACTGCTTTCGCAGGTAAACTGGTGTTATGGGCTGTTAGCGCCAGCTTGTGAATGGGGTGATGAATTTATCGCGACTTTGGCTGCGATAAAGTGCCGATAACTCGGCGATAGATCCTTGAGAATATGCCCCTAAATGGGATGGAAGGAGGGGAGGTAAATGCAATAGATGCGCCCTACATGCTGCTGACACCCTACACATGTTTTATTCTTGCCCCAAAATGGATATCTTTTTGCAGGACCATGAGGCTTTCTTAACTATGGTTTTAGGGTTCTCTGTGTCAATTACCCCAGCTCTTTTAATTTTGGGGTTATTAGATAGCTCGGAGACAAACAAAAGAATAAGGCCAGAGATAGGCTTCTTGTTCATTGCAATGGCTATTGCTCGCTTCTGTATCACTTCTCAATGGATAAGCACTGACCCTTCCACTTTCTCCAACTGGCGGTCTAGAATGCTGGCTATCTACAATATAGAATCTTCAGTATACAAGCTAAGGGGCCAAAGAAAAAAGGAGCTAGGGCAAAGAATCTGGGCCCCAATTGCAAGATTGGTTAACTAATAATGGTCAGTTGAACAAAGTGTTTGGGGGTCGGTAGTTTGAATAATCAAGGTAGGCAGCAGGTAGGGCCTACGCAACTCAGGGCCCGATTCACAAAAGTAATCTGAGACAAAATCCTAACTGTACGACTTTTGGTATTCACAAAGGGCATTTAGGAGTAGTAAAGTTAGGATTTTGTCTCAGTTAAACTTAAGTTTTACTTAAGTTAAACTTAAGACCATCCTAACTTTACTACTCCTAAATGCCCTTTCTGAATACCGAAAGTCGTAAAGTTATAATTTCGTCGCAGATTACTTTTGTGAATCGGGCCCTCAGTCTTTTAACCTGCGGTGATTGCCTGCCGATATTTTTGTCAATGAAGTTTATTGTTGTTATCCTATTTATTGCACATGTACTTTTCCTCTATAAATATTAACTTATGAGGCGATCCGAGCTGTTATATTTTGTATATATTGAATTAATTTTATATTTTATTTTTCCTCTCGCCATATACCTGACGTGCTACATATTATGTATGAAGAATATGTCATGACATGTATTAATACATTTTCTCTGAATTTTGCAAAATAAAAAATATAATATAAAAAAAAAAGGAAAATGTATAGCAATTCCAAAGCTGCAGTAAAGTTTGGGTTAGGGGGAGTGTGCTCTGAGATGTTTGGAGGGAACAAGGAGTTAGCAAGGCTGTGTCTTTGCGCCATGTCTCTTTTTTCTGTATATTAACCATCTGGAAAGGGAGTTGGTGGTAACATTCAAGGACACACCCCAGGTCGGACAGTGCTGTATGCGGATGACGCTGTCCTTATGGGCGCACTCCTGTAGCTCTTCAGTCTCTATTGTACTCCTTTAGTTCCTTTATGAAAGGGTTAGCTCTGAGGACAAAAATAAGTAAGACCTTCATAATGTCATGTGGTCACAAAAGCAATTTGAAACCAACCCTCCAGTTTCATGCTGGCTCACTAAAACACAAAGGCAATTTTAGCAATCTACAGGTAACCTTTAACTGCAGAGGCTCATGGCTTCCTCAATTGGAAGTTAGAGATAACCAGCTATCGAGGAGCATTAATGTCCTCTTTTCTTTCGCAGTCAAACTGAGGAAAAGATTAAATGCACACATGTTGATTATCTATCAAGGAAAGGCACCAGTATGGCATCTTATGTAGCAGTGGTATAGGGTTTCCAGGCAACCCCAGCATTACTGGTAACTGAAAATACATTTATTTGATGTTAATTGCTTCTCTCCCTGAGTACTTCGACCTTAATCTGCCATAAGGAGTTAGGGCTATCCTACCTCAAGGATATGCTAAGGACACGCCCAAAACTGCTCTGGTACAGGGTCTGGACTAATGAGGCTCTGTCATTGAATAAAATGATAATCGATGATTGTCTGTCACTGATCAGAACTTATAGATTCCCTGGCTGAGGGGACTAAGTGACATGGCGGCGGCCCTGTGTAGGTAGGACCTGTTTGAAGATCCAACCCCATCCCCAACTTCGGTCGGTAGGAAGGCACTGAGGGATATGTTACACTTTTTGGTGAGATATAAGATGGGGTAAGGCAAATAGATCCCTATTTGTTAATTAATGTATGCAGCTTAAACCAGCTAGGGGTACCCAGCTATTCTTGTTACTAGATACACAGCACCATCAGCACTTTATCCTTTTCAGGTTTAGGCTTAGCCTATTTTGTAGGCTAGCAAAAGACACACAGATGATGGATGATGGACGATTGTAGGCTAGTCACGTTTCCCCGGTGCAATGACTGGACATATGACCTCCTACCCTGCGATCAGAAGTCAGCACAGAGCACTTTGCATATAATGTTTTTCTGCACTTTCTTTTCCAAGCCTAGATCCTGCACCATCAAGCCCCTATTCATCAAACATTCCCTGAGTCATTGTTCAGAAGCACTGTACTTTTTGCTAACTTTCACCTCAGATAGGATTATATTGACTATGTATACCTTCTTGTGGGTGTAACTATGGATAGAAATTTGCTTGCTAGGTTTCTGAAGCTTAATATTATCTTCGGTTGTGTATTCTGTGACTTGTGTGCCTAATGAATTGGTAAACATGCTGCAGGGGATAACTTTTCAAAAAAAAATTCATTTGTTTTTAATTTGTTGTGGGTTTTACTTGGTATCTGTCAGGTTCATTACTATTTCTTAAGAATACCAATATAAAATTGTATTGTTTGACCTTGTTTTAATATTAATTTGCTATTTATAGTATACCTATTGCACTTTTATGGTCTATATTTATTATAACTGAATAAAGTCTTAGAACTGAACTGATGTCCCAAGATGGAAAAACAGGGTGGCTGACTGCCTGTCTCACATGCCAGACAACTTGACAGAAGGGGGGAAATTAGAAACTGAAAAAGTGATAGCATGTGTTAAAGATTCCACGGACGGCTTGGAGGGCAAAGTTTACAAAGACAATTGTTTATTGGCAATGGAAGAAGATGACACTTTAAAGGCTGTGGTGGTTCTCATCAATGGAGGTGCCAGTCGTGAAAGCATGCTTCCTGAAAATGTGAGACTGTTTTTTAAGGTGGTTGATGGGTTGTCATTGTGTAGGGATAAGGTTGAGATGAGGAGTGATACATTTGTACCACCCACTGGGGTCAGATCCAAGTTAATTCAGTTGGCACATGAATGTCACTTAGGCCAATCCATGACACTTTAGAGATTAAAGAGACGTTTTGGTGGCCAGCTGTTGATAAGGTAGTGAAAAGTTGGGTGGAGGATTGCGACGTTTGTAAGAATTTGGATAAGTGTTTGAAAGTGGGTTTAGGAGCAATGCAAGAACAACATGTATGTGGGGCTGACTATGTGTGGGAGAAAGTGTGTTTAGATTTTTTTGGACCTTTTGGGTTTCTACCAGAGCAAGAGAGATATGTAGCCTTTATGGTTGATGCCAAATCCAAATGGATTGAGGTTGTTTTTTATGAGGAATGTTACTGCTAGAGCAACCCTAGAGGTGTTAGGGGAGGTATTCAGAAGGGAAGGCATACCATTTATACTGATACATGAGAATGGCACACAGTTGACTTCTAGTGAGATGGATGTTTTTTTGAGCAGTATTGGGGTGAAGCATGTATGTACCTTGTTAAACAACACACAAGGAAATGGTCAAGTGAAAAGTGTCAATCGATTGGTGAAGGGAACTTTGTAATTGGCATTCAAAGTAGGGCTGGTAGTCAAAAATTCTATTAAGGATTTATTTTGGGCTCATCGCACTGCTGTGAAAATCATCACAGGGAAAACCACCATTTGAGATGATGAGGGTTAGACAACAGGGGACAAAACTGGTTCCTTCTTGGATGTGCAAGTTTAAGGCAGAGGCAAAAAGTGAAGAAGTATTGGATGTGCCTGTGAAATGTTTTTTTAATGCAAGAGATTTTGTGAAGGTAAAACCAGAGAGAGTAGGGCAAGGGTTGTCAAAGTTCAGGGGGGCATATAAGTTGGACAAAGTAGCGGTTAGTTGGGCCCAATTGGAAAATGGACAGACTTAAAATATGAGAAGGGTTAGTTTATTTAAAAGGGAAGGAAACTGTCAGGCTCAGGGCTCCAAGAGGGATGAGGATGAGCATAGTGGATGGTTTTTGATGAGGGACAATGAATGTCTTGATCAGGGAGGAGTTGGTATGAGCAGAGGAAGCATGAATAGTGAAGTTGCAGCTGGAAGTTTTCCTCTTGCCTTTGACAGAGAGGTACATTCTTTGGCCAGGATGACAAGAGCTCACAGACCTCCTGGGTGGTTGTAGTATTTTGTTAGCAGTTGAGGTTGGAGTGCTGTTCTGTGTTTCATGTATCTTCCCACTTCATTTTTAAGTTTGTGGTATGTGTGGTTGCTTGATCGTAGGTGTGTAAATCTGAGCGATGTCATGGGATTTTGTTTTTGTTCTGTGTGGGCTTATGTTACTTTACTATTGTTAGTTTGGTATGTTTGTGACTTTGGGAAGGAAGAGATGTGTGTGTAGTAAGGTTGTTTAAAATGTGCAGGTTCTGTGTGATGTTTCATACGAATGTTTACTATGTCATGCTTACTGTGGGGAAGGCTCTTGGCTTATTGTGTTTTGAATGTTCTGGAGCAGTTATTTTGTGGGGCCTGGCCAGAGCGGTCATCAGGCTCGCTGTTACATTAAACTTAACTTACAATTAAGATTCCAGCCTTTTCAGATATTCATTACTACAGCACTTTCATTCCACATCTTTGTGACGTCCCCTTTGGCAAAACACAGCACCTAAGAGAAATTCGATATTTATTCCCTGTCTGGTGCTCAAAGCAAATTGCTGAGAATTCTAAATTAGGGAGTTGGCCTTATGCTCCACCCTCATCTGAATCGATTCCCCTAACTAGCAAAATCTATAAATATTAGATTGATATTGAGAGACTATAGGAAATATAACATGACATAGAATACGCCATATGTCCTCTGAGATATCAGAAGCTCGTGTGGATTTTACTATACTGTAGACATACTTCAGAAAAGATCGGATTAATATAATCTACAGTTCAGTACTGACTATCAGAATTTACATATTGCTAAACTTTGTTTTACAAAACACTGACAATCTGTCTGTAAAATAACATATCTAGTTGTGTAAGTTATTCAGTTATTTCACCTGGAGGAAAACCGAATTGTGCAATTGCCACAATGTGAAATGTGACTGATTGATAAAAATAGACCAACTTCAACCTTGGGAGATTTATGCATACAAATAGTTGGTATTTTATCTGTGAGGATGAAAGCGTACACTTGATTGGTTCAATTAATTTCTTTTGACGTTATCTTTTTATTTCTCTCATTTTAACTTCATTTCTCAACTGCAATTAGTTATTTTTTATTTAATAGTATAGCAGTTTCCTTTTATGTGGTGAATATTTGAGCAACAAAGAGTGTTGTCAAGGCTGCCTGTCTTTTTGTTCTAGTAGAGAGTTTGTTGCGGGGATTCTGCACCTACACAGAACTATGCGCAGGAAAACAGGACCTCGGTGTACAGGGGTGTACCAACCTATCACCTTAGTACCCAAAATCCCCAAAACGACTAGCTATAGTGTCTCATTCGTTCTCCTCCAAAATCACGAAGCTACAAATGATTAGACAATACAGAACACAACACTCCCGACTCTCTCAGGAATCGCGGTAGCAAAACATACCCTTTCGCTCGCTCACTCGTACTTGTCCACAATAAGAATGGTCAGAGTCACTGTTATAGTTCAAAATGTTTATTTTAACTATCGTGCTCTATAATGCAGTATACGAGCAACTACCAGCAGCAAAATGCATAAACTTAGAACAATTAGCATTGTTAAAATTCCATAGAATATAAAGGGGGATGTCATTATATATAGACAGTGGAAAAAGGACTGTAAGGCCTAACCACCCTCCCCTTGGTAAGGTGTCTATTATATAAAAGAAGATCTCTGGGCTTTGTCAGCAGACCCCCTACCTTAGTGCCTAGATGGAAGCTTTACATCATAGGAACCACATAGCTCTTCTCCCTGGAAAGGACCCTCTCCAAGTGTCTATCAGAACAACATGCATCCCTGTAATATGAAAGCACGAGTTTCCAGTAGCGCAGCTGTGTAAGCATGTTTTGTCTAGATGCTAGGGACTGACCAGAACAGAATAACAAGGGGCATTGTTTATCGACCTTGCACATCATGTTCAGACTAAACTCCAAGAACAGGCAGAGAAAGCAGAAAGCAGACAGTTCTCATGTGAAAGGCACAAACAGAGTCTTGCAAAACAAAGTCAAGTAGTAACTTGCGCAAAAGCAGCATTATGGCAGCCATGCTCATGTCAATTTAGCAATGTCAACAATGACCCCAACGGCCATGTAACACCAGTGGCGGCTCGCCGAGGTAGTGCTGTGGGGTGGTGAGGCGGGGCGGGGGAGGGGCAGGGTGGGGGGGTAGTGGAGTCCGACATACGACGGACAGGAGTAAGGTAAGTAATGAAATAAATAAAACAATTTACCTTGCACACGCTGCATCGCCGAGTTGGTGATGCGGCGAAGATCTCCAATCTTAGGAAGCCAGCCGCTGACCGGAATCAGCATGGATGTGTCAGTGGAAGAGGGCAAATGTTCAGTTGCATAGCTGTCACAGGTCTTTTGTAGGTCCTATAACATTGCAGAATGAAGATCTACATCAAAGGTTGCGGCAGCCGCCACAACGTCTAGACCATCAAGGTCTGGCACAAACATTTTAATGCCAAAGAGCAGTTTGTATGGGGTCCGTCCACCCAGAGATCTTCTAGGGAGATTATTAAGTGCACGTTGAACTCCATACAAATGGGCCAGCCAGTTCCTGCCAGTAGCTAAGACTCTAGCTGTCAAAGATTGCTTTAAGTCTTGGTTCATTTGCTCCACAATAGAGTTGCCCTCAGGCCTGTATGGAGACAAAAACTGCACCAGCACCCCCATCGACTTAATCGCGTCCTTGTACGCCTTAGAGGTGAACGCTGAACCTTGGTCTGAAAGGAAGGTGCCACAGGCAAACATCCCGACAAAGACACGCAAATCCCTGATGACATTTCGAGCGTCAGCACTGCGTTGTGGCCAAACCCAAAGGAATCTAGTGCACAAATCAACTGCAACAAAAATGCATTTGTACGCAGTATCAGAAGAGAAGGGACCACAGTGAGCAAGATATACACAGCCAAATGGCCGATTGGAAATACATAGCTGTGTTTGTGGTGGGCGTGTGACCATAGACGGTTTGATTTGTTGACAAATGTCACAAGAAAGCACATAATTACGGGTTTGTTTATATAAACCACGCCACCAATAACGTTGCTGTAAAATGGAGACTGTCACAGACACCCTGACATGTGCAGGCCCTTGGCATGTGCGGCCATGATGGGAATCAGCCGATCCCCAACCAATGGAATCTTAGCATAAGGAACTTGTTCGGGAGACATATGATAAGAATACTTCGAAGGGAAACCCTGCGGATAAGCCGTTCCCTCTTTCGTAGCAGCTACCGCTGCCAGAATATCATTATCTATTTTAGTCATAGACCTTGTAACTGCTGCAATGGAACACGTGGCTACTGCAGATTTGGCCGCTTCATCAGCCAAAGAATTACCAAGAGCATGTGCTGCCACACGCTGATGGTCAAGAGTATGGATAATATGCGTTAGGGGAAGACGTTGTTTAAGGTCTGCCACTCGAACCCAAAGCATTTTATGCTTGATTGCGCTGCCTTTAGAGTCTCGATAGTCATTCTGAGACCAAAAGAATAAGTTGTCATCAAAAGATTGATCACAGTAGTAAGAATCGCATACAATGAGAGTATTAACATTAGGATCGGCAAACTCAAGGGCGAGAACAAGAGCGCTGAGCTCCTCCAATTGTGCTGTACAGTCTCCAAGTGCCTGAGTATGCTCTATGGAAGACTTAAATTCTCCATTGACAATCGAACCAGCCACAATAGCGCAAGCCGCCGAATAAGCGTGTTTGGAACCGGTGGCCGGTTGAGCTGAGCCATCGGTGTAAATGATACATTTGTACTTATCCAAAGGAAGCAATGACAGCAGAGGAGGATGAACGTGTTCATACTGTAAAAACTCCTGTGTCTGAAGTGCAGGATCAAAGATAAATGAGACATCAGATGATGTCAAAGAGGTAGCCCATTGTATCCAAAGGGGATGTAGTGCCTTAGAGTTCGGTACACTTGCCTTAGTCACTGCCTCTAAGGCAGGGAAAGGCGTGACCATAAGAATGCGTTTTCCTTGTGCCAGCGAGCATTCTTTCAGAATCGCCATTTGGACCGCCGTCAAAACTTTTTCAACATTCAAAAAACACATTTCTGCCGCAGTGTACAAATGTGATTTGTATGCAATAGGTACTGTGTCCCCCTCATTGAACGTCAAGTAAGTGAAACTCACCATCCCCGGCACTATACGTATCACCAGGTTCGTGGTATTATCACACGTCAACAAGTAGTTAGTTGCAAGCATATCAGATTGCAAGGATTGTAGAATAGTGGTATGTTCCAGAAGCCAGCTGGCAGAATAATATGTTGGTTGTATCAACGCATAAAGCGGTTTGATACGCTGGGCACAATCAGGGATGTATGTTCTCCCAAAATGTAAAAATCCCAGCAAAGACCGAAGTTTCTTCAGCGTAGAGGGAGGTTGCAATTGTGCACATTTCTCCAGAAAGTGAGGGGCTAACCCCCGACCCTCATTATTGAGCTCATAGCCCAAAAAGAGCAACGCATAATGAGCGATGTGTGATTTTGCAAAATTGAACGTTTATCCGTAGTCGGCAAACAATAAAGTGATGCGGTCGACTCGGACAAGATGTGTCATTAGTTCGTCGTCTGTCAGATAAATATCATCAACGTTCGAGAATGCATCTGGATCAATGTCATGCAACAAAGACACAACACGCGCAGCAAAAGCCCTGGGGCTGTTTTTGTACCCCATAGGCAAGCGCGTAAATTTTTTCTGATTTCCGACGGCGGTAAATGCCGTTAAGTCAATGGCTCTCGGGAGCCAGATTATGACTGTAAACACCATTGGATATGTCCAGTGTAGTTTTGTATTTTTTACAAACAAGGTTATTCACCAGTGCAGAGCTGTGTGTGTTCTGTACCGCAAATGTACGACAATGACTATTCAAATTTTGATAATCCAATACAATGCGATATGAACCGTCAGGTTTTGATACCGGAAAAAGAGGATTATTCATCGGTGATACACAGTATTCAATCACCCCTTGATACTCCAACTGAGTTAAAATGTCAAAAACATGAGCCTTAGCCTCACGTCTGATTGGATACTGCGGTTGTGGCATAGACTGTAATGGTATTTCATGAGCCGGTGAATCAATATCCCAGCCCACCTGATTACGGTACACCACTGGGGCAAGGGCCAAAGCCCACTCAACTGCGTAAGCCTTTGCATGTTCCTCAGGGACGTAACGCGAAAAACTCGGAAGTATCACGTCCTCCCCTCTAGAAGAGGCTAGCACAAACGGTGGAGGCCAATCTGCCTCCGCCAACAAATTGTCGTATGAGGAGATGAGTTTCCCAGAAAACTGCTTTGATTGGACTCTGTATATCACCTTCAATTTGAAAGATAATCTCATAGAGTCTATCCGGTGGGGCAACCCGGGTATCTGCTGTTTGTACTGTAACAAATGTATCAGTTGCTGTCGCACCAGACAGGGACGCAGTGCCTCCCGCACTATGGTAACCTTGGCCGCGCTGTCGAGCAGGGTCACTGACCATGTCCAGTCGAGGAGTCGTGTTCTAACCGTCTGAGGCATACTTTGCAGTTAAAGCAGCAACTTTCTTCTTCTGAAACGGGGGTCTAAAACGAGGCAGATCCTCTTGTTTGGCTTTAACGTCAAACTGTCGAGGTTGATCCCGTCCCTGTTGTGCGGTCAGACCTTTGGCACGATCCTGGCGTTCCCCACCACCGACTTGAAAGTCCGATGTGTCCTGTAATGATCAATGAGAGCACTGATCAGGGACTTGAAATCTATCAGGAGTCTTAATTTTCACGCGGTCGCGCAAGTCATAAGTACGCTGAGTAGACTCAGGTGTCGTGAACCAGCACGCGAACCTTGCTTCTGCTGTTGCTGCCCCTGTTTTTTATTTCTCCAGTTCCTTTTAGGAAAGAACGGGCACCCATCTTTATCAGTCTGGGCTTTTTGTTGAGTTTGAGATTGCGTCTGCGTTTGAGCAAAAGGCTTAACTCCCAGACTATTGCGGCCTAAGGTTTTATAAGCCTTGGCAATAATCTTCGGTAATTTGCGCTGCTTGTCTGCGTCTGCCACAGCCTCCAAGCGGTTATCCACTTGTAAGCTCACAGCATCACCCTTAACATTAGCAAGGATCATATCAGCAACAACGTCTAACACCCCCACCAGTCTCATCCCCAATTCCAGAGCCGTCTCAGCTCCGTGTTCATCCTGAACATGCTTTATCATGGAAGAGAGTACTGTCATGGATGGGGTGCCGAAACACATCGAATATACAGCTGCAAACACTCTACCCCAAGTGTTACAATCAGCCAATTCGGGAACTTAGGTAAACTCATGGTTATGATCCTGTGTTTCTCCACAGGAGTGGTATTCGGAAAAACAGCTTTGAGTTGTCCAAATTTTTCAGCAAGCTAATAAGGGAATTCATCCTTATTCTGTGGACGCTTGCCCATCACTGAATTAACCATAAGAGGACTGATGGTTACACCACCAGGTCCAGCTGGTTGCGCAGCAACGCCAGGTGGTCCCACCTCAAAGTTGCGCGACATGAACTGTATAACAGCCCTATGTATACGTATTAATGAAGTATGTAATACACAGAGTTCTACGATTGTAGCAGTTAGATAACTTGGGTGTGGGGTTTACCCAGCCAAAACGGGCCACGTGGCCCCATCTATCGATAAAGGGCCTAAACGGACCGGCGTGATTGGGTGAGGAAGGGCGCCATTAAACCATATTTGGTGTTGCCAAGCCATTAGCAGAACTTCAAGAGACCTATAAGGCTGATAAATTTGAGGTAGGGCCATGGCAATATATTCGTGAAACCAAGAATAAAAGACCTTGAAGCAGGAAGCTGCATCCGCTTCTACAACAAAAATGAGCGCAACACCAGCATCAGGGACCCCTTGTTGAGTCAAATAAGCTGTGACTGCCGCCCGATTAGGCGGTGTAATGGCAACCGCCATAAGGAATAGCAAAGAATAACAACCTAGGTGTGGCAGCGCAATTACGGGTTAATAAGAGAGAGAAGGGACCGTTTAAAAATCAAGCTTAAAAAACCTATAAAACATCAATATAGGAGGCTACACCGTCACAACTGTCTCCGGAAACAGATGTGAGGGGATTGCGGACAAGCACAAGCACTACTCAGGAGTCTCCCAGATAAGAACCAGACCAAACGTTGGCGGCTCCATGTTGCGGGGATTATGCACCTACACAGAACTATGCGCAGGAAAACAGGACCTCGGTGTATAGGGGTGTACCAACCTATCACCTTAGTACCCAAAATCCCAAAACCGACTAGCTATAGTGTCTCATTCGTTCTCCTCCAAAATCACGAATCTACAAATGATTAGATTACCCAGAACACAACACTCCCGACTCTCTCAGGAATCGTGGTAGCAAAACATACCCTTTCGCTCGCTCCCTCATACTTGTCCACAATAAGAATGGTCAGAGTCACTGTTATAGTTCAAAATGTTTATTTTAACTATCGTGCTCTATAATGCAGTATACGAGCCACCACCAGCAGCAAAATGCATGAACTTTGAACAATTAGCATTGTTACAATTCCATAGAATATAAAGGGGATGTCATTATATATAGACAGTGGAAAAAGGACTGTAAGGCCTAACCACCCTCCCGTTGGCAAGGTGTCTATTATATAAAAGAAGATCTCTGGGCTTTGTCAGCAGACCCCCTACCTTAGTGCCTTGATGGAAGCTTTACATCATAGGAACTGCATAGCTCTTCTCCCTGGAAAGGACCCTCTCCAAGTGTGTATCAGAACAACATGCATCCCTGTAATATCAAAGCACAAGTTTCCAGTAGCGCAGCTATGTTAGCATATTTTGTCTAGATGCTAGGGACTGACCAAAACAGAATAACAAGGGGCATTGTTTATCGACCTTGCACATTGTGTTCAGACTAAACTCCAAGAACAGGCAGAGAACGCAGAAAGCAGACAGTTCTCATGTGAAAGGCACAAACAGAGTCTTGCAAAACAAAGTCAAGTAGTAACGTGCGCAAAAGCAGCATTATGGCAGCCGTGCTCATGTCAATTTAGCAATGTCGACAATGACCCTCAACAGCCATATAACAAGTTCTTAGATGGTTTACAAGGGATTCAATGATGGGTCAAGGACTTGACCTGCTTAAGGCAAACAAGTATACAATTTTAATATTTATCTTAATGCAATTACATTTTACTATCTATTTTGATCTATTGTTTTTGAAATGTAGATGGTGTAAGAGTAGAGAGTCAGTGGTGAGTTCCTACAAATAACGTATACAGCCTCAATACAATGTTTATTTCAATGAAAGAAGGCCATCCATACCTTTAGCTTCATTTTGTGACAGCTTGAGTGGAAGAAAATTGTGAGACAGTGCCACTTTTCATGTGTGATCACTCCCATTATTTGTGGACACCCCCATTTTTTGTGGACTGATGCTTCTGGTTTTATGACTCTGTGCATCAGAACACTGCTAACCAGGCCCCAGTGCCTGTGTTCTAACCCTTAAAACATGTTGAATATTTTAGGAGCTAAGCCAGCTGCCAAAACATTGTAATGAATAGGAATGATTCTCTCTGAACAAGAAGGTGGGGGTAGGTGATCCATCGATTGGCTATTTACATACTCGCTGATAGTCAGAATATTTAGCATGGTTGAGGTTGGGAATGAAACAAGGCAATCCGGGGAGTCATTTTCATTGCAATTCTTTACCCTCAGCATTCATATTCTCAAGCTCCAAATGGATATCTTTGCAGACTCTCACAAAGTCAGGCTTCATCAAGCCTGCCTTTCTTTGCTTCTATATGCAGGCTAACCTCATATCCAGCCCAATGCGGTAGCTCTTGGTGCCATCTACATATAGGTGGGGCTACACCCCCCTTCTAATTCATATCTATCTGCCATTTGGCAAGACTGAAGGGTAGGTTGGCATATCTATCGGTAATCTTCTTGTCCTTAAGGTGCACTAAATCATCCAGGAGCACTTCAATAGTACAGTTTATATTTCTCCTTGATTAATCAGCAATGTGATCTGTGTCCAATATACAGTTATTTGTGGGCAGTCCCACGTCAAGCATTTAGAAAAATGTATTGATATGTTCAGGGGTAAGCTAGGTCCTATGTAAAAAAAAAAAATCATGATATAAACTATAATACAAATTGAACATTTTGGAACATTTGGGGGTGCTATTCTTCTCTACATGCCCTAAACTATTTCTCTGCCCACATCTTCCTCCCAATTAGCTCTGAGCTCCAAAAGTGAAACCTTTGACTGTTGCAAAAGCATTCTGTAAATCTGAATTACTGCTTTAATTTTACCAGACATGGAGTAGAACAGCTGGAGCATGAAGTGTGAGCATGGTTCCTGATTACTCATCCTCTATGTTTTGCTGATCACTGACCATAATACTGCAAACAGTAGAATATGGTTGTTGGGGAGTCCATGCGAATAAAGGTCTGACATTAATGGGCCATATCTTCCTCAAAAAGATCACCTACTCTGGAGATCCCCATGTCCTCCCAGCTGTGAAGACCATTCTAATAGCCCCTAACCTGCACATTTGAAGACCCTGTATGGTAAGACGCAGAACATATAAAGTCTAGGTGTTGGTTCTCTGTAGACATCTACCCCAGCTATGACATATTGCTGTTAACCTCCATGCCCAATATGGAGCCCTCTTTTATGTTCTCAGGAGAGTACCCATTAACTTGATCAGGGATAATTACTGGATTACTGACAGGTAGCTCTCTCTATTCCATTTTGTCATATATTTAAAGGCTGTCCATTGCAACTGCACTGCAATATAATGCAGTTAATATTTCAGGACGACAAGGCTTCCTTCTGCTGTGGGGAGTTTGAGTTTAGCTTACAAGATACTGCGCCATCCTTGTTTCCATATAAATTCTAGTAACAACTTGTCTAGATCTCTAAAGATGTCTCTAGGGAAAGTTACAAAATAATAAAGGAACCTTGGTAGAACCACCACGGAAATGGCTACCCTTCGTGCTACTGAGAGAAAGAGAGAAGTCCAGAAGATATCCCTGCTTTGATCAATGTCAGAACGCATCTTATATTGCCGTCTACCAGGTCAATCTCTGACCTATAGGTTTGAACTCCCAGATGCTGGTATAGTATGTTTATTTTATTTGTTATATGTTGGGTGGGAGTACATCCACTCTTAAATCAAGTGCTCCAGGAATATGCTGCATTTACTCCAGTTTACTTGAAGGCCAAAAGGTTCAGCAAAAGCATCAATCGCTGCAATTACTTGTTGAATTTGTGCTTTTACATCTGCCAAATATAGGTTAAATCATTTCTGTACAGTGAGATGAAATGCGCTTTGCACCTATAAACAATACCAGCAAAACATGTTGCTTGTGTTCCGGTTCAGGGTGGACCTGGCCTGGTCATTCGGGCTGGACTGTTCCTATGGAGTAGGGACAAGACTCATTTGCAAAAAGGTGGGTCCAAACTGATGACTTTTTTATATTGTTTAGTGTGTCGTCCTAAGTGGGACGGATATGCCCAGGTGTACATCCTGTGCACACTCTGTCACTGGAACCAAGTTGTACCCAGCTGTTGAGCCCATAACAAAAGTGAAACTAGTCTTGAGTTGCTTGTGTTTCCCTTCAGAGAGGACCTGGCCTGGGAGTTCGGGCCGGACTGTTCCCATTGGACCAGGGTCAAGACTAATTTCTATATGACTGGGTTCAAACCGAGGTGGTATGGTGTGCAAAATAACGATGGACTGGGATGCGGCCCTGAGTCATTACCAGTGGTTGAGATTTATTCAAGCTTTCCCTCCATCACATTTTTGTATAATTTAGTGTGTCACCCTAAATAGGATGGGTATTCCCAGACGTGGGCCCCATGAGCACAGCGTCACTAGAACCAAGCTACACCTGGCTTTTGAGCCCTAACTAGGGCAAAACCGGTCCTGGGCTGCTTATGTTCTAGTTTTGGGAGGAACTGGCCTGGCAATTCAGGCTGGACTTTTCCCTCTGGAGAAGGGTCATGAATGATTTGCACATGGCTGGGTCCTACCGGAGATGGAATGGTGTGCAAAATAACGATGGACTGGGATGCAGCCGTGAGTGATTGCCAGTGGCTAAGAATAATTCAAGAATTGCATCCATTACTTTTTTGCATACTTTAGTAGAATGATACAAGTCACAATTCGGGGCAGCAAGGATCCCTTCTGCTGTGGGGAGTTTTAGTTTTGTTAGCACAATACTGTGCCATTCGTGTTTTCACATAGGTTCTAGTAGTAACTTGTCTAGTTCTCTGAAGATGTTTCTCGGGTAAATCACAAAATAAAAAAGCCTTGGTAAGACCACCATTTTGCAAATGGCAACCCTTCGTATTACTGAATAAGGCAGAGAAGTCCAGAAGAATATCCCTGCTCTGATCAATGCCAGACGATGTCTATGTTGCTGTCCATCAGCATCAACCTATGACAGATAGATTTGCACTCCCAGACACCGGAATGTGATGTTTTCCCTTTTTATTTGCTGTAGGCTGGGTGGGAGTAGAAGTACGTCCACTCTCAAGTTGAGTGCACCGGAAATATGCTACTTTTACTCCGGTTTACTTTAAGGCTAGACAGTTCATCAAAAGCAACAAGTGCTGCAATTACTTGTTGGATGTGTGCTTTTACATCTGCCATGTAAAGGATTAAATTATCTTCATAGATTGAGATGAAATGAGTTTTGCCCCCATCAACAATACCAGCAAAAGAAGTCCCCCAGCTAATTGCACTGGTGAACGGTTCCATTGCTATGGCAAGAACACAATGGGAATAATAGATAAACCTGTCTCGACCCTTCTTCACTTGTATCCAGCAGATATCATTTTACCAATCTTGACCCTAGCTGCAGATTCAGTGTATAGCAAATAAAACCCATTTTAGGCATCCGAGCCCTAATCTCATTTCTGGTATTCTGACAAAATACTGAGTTGTAAATATCGGGATCAAGAAATATCGAAAATAAAATATTGTGATGCAAAAATATTGTGATACAGAAATACCGTTGTCAAGAACATCATTTTTAGTTAAGTAATATCATTGTTAAGAATATTGTTGTTGTAAATACCATTTTCAATAATATAGTTGTAAAGTATATTGTTTTTTAAATTTATATATAAATGTTATATGCTGTATAATTGTTATTCATTTTTAAAATATAGTTTGTAATCTTAAGTGATTTAGAATTTCTAATTTAATTAATAATAATTTATAGTGTTGTAGCGCAGTTGTTGGGTATGTAGGGAATAGGGTGGGAAGTTAATTAATGAATAATTAGTTATACAAAAATGTAATCAATTTTAGGTAGTTATATGATTGATATTTATTATGTAAATCATGCTATGTTTGTAGGGGTATAGGGTGGGAAGTTAAGTAGGTAATAATTAATTAACAATTAATGTATATTTTATTAATTATTATTTAATTGATTATAAATTATGTAAATTGTGTAAAAATCATATATTTTAGTTATATTTTAGGTGCTCGCTGCTGGGTCTGGAGGGGTATAGGGTGGGAAGTTAATTAATAATTAAGTACAAATTAATTAACAATGATTTAATAATTTATTAATGACTATTTAACCCTTTCGCTGATAGGCCTTTTCCCCACCTGTGCTAAGCCATTTTTTTTAGCTATTTGGGGTAGTTCACGCTTAGGCCCCTATAACTTTTTGTCCACATAAGGTATCCACGCCAAATTTGCGTCCTTTTCTTCCAACATCATGGGTACCCAGGGTTTCTGGATTCCCCTGCAGGGGACCCAGAAATTAGCCAAAATACAGCTAAATCTTGTTTTTTTTTGTTGTAAAAATGGGGTAAAAGTGCTGCAGAAGAAAGCGTCTGTTTTATTCCCTGCAAATGGTATCAACAAAGGATTCGTGGTGCTGAAATTATCATCTTCCCAGATTTCAGGGACAGGCAGACTTTTGTCAGAGAAGCAAAATTTTCTACACTGTTTTGGCATTTTACTGGTCCATAGCTATTTTTGCTACTTTTTGAGCTTTCAACCTCTTTCCAGTTAGTGGTAGAAATGGGTGTGAAACCAATAATGAATCCCAGAACAGCTATACATTTCTGGGAAGTAGAGAAAATTCTGAATTCAGCAAGGGGTCATTTGTGTAGATCCTTCAAGGTTTTTTTTTTAAAAACTAAGGGCCAGATGTACAACCTGCCAAATAGCGCTTCGCAAATTGCGTCGCATTTGCGACTCGCAATTGCGAGGCGCTATTTGGCATGTACAACAGTGTGTTTAACACTGTTTGCGATTCCCAATGGGGTCGCAAATTGCGAGGCTCATGAATATTGATGAGCCTCTTGCAATTTGCGAGCCCATTGGGACTGACAGGCCCTCCCAGGGATGGTGGCCTGCTGGGCTCCGCAGACCACTATGTCTGGGACTGTTTTTAAATAAAGCAGCTTTTTTTTTAAATGCAGTCCGTTTTCCTTAAAGGGCAGGCAGTGGTCTCTGGGACCACTGCCTGCCCTTAAAAAATAATATTGCATGCATTTGCAAAGGGGAAGGGGTTCCCTGAGGACGCCTTCCCATTTGCGAATTCATTACCACCTACTTGAAGTATGTGGTAATTTGCGAGTGTTTTGCAACAGCAATTGTGGTCTCAAAACATTGGTACATTGCTTTGCGGTTGCTATTAGGAAGGGAATGCCCCTTCCTAATAGCGAGTCGCAAAACAGTATTTTGCGAGTCGCAATTTATTTGCGAGTCACAAAATACTGTTTGTACATGGGCCCATGCTTTTTAGCATGCGCAAACGGGTCTAAGATCCGTTTGCACACGCTAAAAAGCGTCGTACATCCGGCCCTAACAGTTGAAAATAAGAAATATTGAAAATGAGTTGCAAAAAAGCCGTTTGTGCCAAGATTTTCACCTGTGACTTCTTCTAAGTATGACAGATATTTTAAAGCAATATACCGTTACATCTGCTGGACCCTTTTGGTTGTGGGGATATATAGGACTTGTAGGTTCACTAAGAACCTGAGGAACCCAGAGCCAATAACTGAGCGGCGTCTTGCAATGGTTTTTCATTGTGTACCGGGTATATAGCAATTCATTTGGTAAAATATAAAGAGTAAAAATTAGGTATCAAGGACACCTATGTATTTCCGAAATGGGAACAAATATAACATTTAGAAGCAGTAGTTATTTGCACATCTCCGAAATTGTGGGTAACCATACTAGCATGTGACTTACAGGACATTTTTCAAAGTGACTTCTTTTTTACACCTTGTCTTACATTTGGAAGGCAGAAATGCATAGAAAGTCAATAGGTAAGAACAGTTGCGCTACAATTCTGTGTTTCTCCAAGGCTCCCGATAAAAATGGTACCTCACTTGTGTGGGTAGGCCTAATGCCTACGACAGGAAATGGCCTGAAACGCAACATGGACAAATCACATTTTTCTAGTGAAAACTGACCCTTTTTTGCAAAGTGCCTAGCTGTGGAATTTTGGACCCTAGTTCAGCGGGCACCTGGGGAAACCTAGCAAACATGTAAATTTTTGAAAACTAGACACCCAGGGGAATCCAGGATGGGGTAACTTGTGTGGCTCTCACCAGGTTCTGTGACCCACAATCCCTTGCAAACCTCAAACTGTGTAAAAAAAACCACATTTTCCTCACATTTCTGTTATGGAAAGTTCTGGAATCTGCATGAATGCTCACAATTACACCCCCCTCCCCGCATTCCCCAAAGTCTCCCAATAAAAATGGTACCTGACTTGTGTGTGTAGGACAAGTGCCCGCGACAGGAAACGGGCCAAAATGCAAGATGGACACACCACATGTTTACAGTGAAAACTGACCCTTTTTTTGCAAAGTGCCTTTCTGTGGACTTTGAACCCTAGCTCAGCCGGCACCTAGGGAAACCTAGCAAACCTATACATTTTTTAAAACTAGACACTCAGGGGAATCTATTAGGGGGTGTCCTGTGTGGCTCTCACCAGGTTCTGTTACCCAGAATCCATTGCAAACCTCAAACATTAAAAAAAACACATTTTCCTCACATTTCTGTGATGGAAAGTTCTGGAGTCTGCGTGGATCCACAAACTTCTACCCACTCCGCATTCCCCAAAGTCTCCCAATAAAAATGGTACCTCACTTGTGTGGGTAGGCCTAGTGCCCGAGACAGGAAACAGCCCACAACGCAATGTGGACACATCACATTCTTCCAGTGAAAACTGACCTTTTTTTTGCAAATTGTCTAGCTGTGGATTTTGAACCCTAGCTCAGCCGGCACCTAAGTAAACCTAGTAAACCTATACATCTTTGAAAACTAGACACCCAGGGGAATCCAGGATGAGGTGACTTGTGTGGCTCACACCAGGTTCTGTTACCCAGAATCCCTTGCAAACCTCAAACTTTGTAAAAATAACACATTTTCCTCACATTTCTGTAATGTAAAGTTCTGGAATCTGCGTGGATCCACTAATTTCCACCCACCCTGCATTCTCCAGAGTCTCCCAATAAAAATAGTACCTTACTTGTGTGGGTGGGCCAAGTGCCAGCGGCAGGGAAGGGCCCAAAACATATTGTGGAAACATCAAAATTACCTATCACAAAACGATCTGGTTTTGCAAGGGGGGGTCACCTGGATTTTTGGCCCCAGGCTCAGCGGCCATCTAGGGAAACCTACCAAACCCACACATTTCTGAGAACTAGACACCTGGTGGAGTCCAGGGAGGTATGACTTGCATGGACCCCCAACGTTTCCCTACCCAGAATCCCTTGCAAACCTCAAATTTAGCTAAAAAATCAAATTTTTCTCAAATTTCGGTGTGGGAAAGTTGTGGGATCACGGGGATGACACAAATTTCCTATCACCCAGAATTCTCCTAGATCTCCTGATAAAAATGGTACCTCACTCATGTGCGTGGGCCAAGTACCCGCGATAGGCATGGGCCCAAAACGTATTGTGGAGACATCAAAATTACCTATCAAAAAATGACCTGGTTTTGTAAAGGGGCACCTGGTTTTTGGCCCCGGGCATGGTGGCCATCTAGGGAAACCTACCAAACAAACACATTTCTGAGAAATAAACACCCAGGGGAGTCCAGGGAGGTATGGCTTGCATGGATCCCCCAACGTCTTCCTACCCAGAATCCCCTGCGTAACTCAAATTTAGCTGAAACAAATCACATTTTTCTCAAGTTTCTGTGTGGGAAAGTTGTGAGATCACCGGGCTGACACAAATTTCCTACCACCCAGCGTTTCCCCAGGTTTTCTGATAAAATTGGTACCTCACTCGTGTGGTTGTCTAGTTTTCAGAAATGTGTGGGTTTGGTAGGATTCCCTAGCTGACTGCCGGGCCCGGGGCCAAATACACAGGTGACACCCCTTGTAAAAACAGGTTGTTTCATGATAAGTAATTTTGAAGTCTCCACAGTACGATTTGAGCCATTTTCTGTTACGGCCACTATCCCTATCCACACGCTTTTTATCGGGGGATGTGGGGGAATGCTGGGTGGTAGGAAATCTGTGGTGGCCCGGTGATCCCACAATTTGTCCTCACAGAAAAGTGAGGATAATTTGATTTTTTTTGTGCTAAATTTAAGGTTTGCTGGGGATTCTGCATAGGAAAAGATAGGGAGATCCATGCAAGCCACACCTCACTGGACTCCCCGGGGTATCTAGGTTTCAGAAATGTCTGGGTTTGGTAGGTTTCCTTAGATGGCTGCTAAGCCCGGGACCAAAAACGCAGGCGACCCCCTTGAAAAACCAGGTCATTTTGTGATAGATAGGTTAGCACCTGTATTTTTGGTCCCGGGTTTGCAGACATCTAGGGGAATCTAAAAAACCCAGACATTTCTGAAAACTTACCCAACACAAAGGCCTAATTTTTTAGGGAGAGGCCCCAACAGCTGGAGAGGAAGAAGAAAAGGGGTGACCTGGACAGAACAAGACCGACAAGTCCTAACCCGCAGCATGTCCAAAGAGAGACCAGGACCCAGCACGACAACTCTCTGATAGTAAATCTAACAGATTGGACACTGACAGAAGATCAAGAAAAAATACTGAATAAAGGTCTAGGCTTCGTGCCAACACCACGGCTAGATCAGTTCAAGCTGCAGTGTGAACTAGCAGAATTCTGCAGAAGGATTAAACTCAAAGCATTCTTCAAAGACAAAGATGACAATACCACCACAAGTGATACCAACTTACGGAACAAATCCACTTTTAACCCCCGACCCACTTGGTCCCGATTGAAGTTCAAGCCTTTGAACAAGCCCTCTTCAAGGAGGTAGAAAATCTGAAAAACACAACAAAAAGCCCTTCATGAATGTTTCCAAACGGGAGCGCTTAGCATTGGAGGAACTTCAGAAACACGAAGGACTAATAATCAAACCAGCGGATAAAGGAGGAGGCACAGTCATTCTCAGCAAGGAAAACTATGACAAACAATGCACAGCCCTCCTGTCTGATAGAAACTTCCACAAAATTTTAACCACAGATCCCACAATGAGATTACAACGGACCATTGAACTCATGGTAGATGAAGCTGAAATCAACCAGTGGATCTCCAAAAACGAAGCAGATTTTCTGAAGACGAAATCACCTAGAACACCTTAATTCTACTCCCTACCCAAAATACACAAAAACAGAATATCCCCACCAGGACGCCCGATAGTTTCTGGCATTGGTTCAGTACTGGAACCCCTTTCCCAATTCGCTGACCACTATTTAAGACTTTTAGTGCAAGTAACCCCAACATATCTAAAGGACACTCTGGACATTCTAAACCAACTAAAAGGTCTAACATTCCAGGAAGGGACAATGTGCCTAGTTGGACTCGACATGGAGAGCCTGTATACTAGCCTACAACAAGAAAAGACACTCCAGACGATTGAGGACATCCTGTACACACAACAGTGGGAACACAAAACACCAAGACACTTTGTATTAGAGTGCTGCCGTCTCGCTCTAACTGAGAACTTTTTTTAATACAATGGTACCCTGTTCCTACAGTCCCATGGATCTTTAATGGGCAGTACGTTCACTCCCAGTGTAGCAGGATTGTATGTGAGCAACTTTGAGCCCATTCGCATCCTCAATGACACCAACCCATATAGAGTCAAAATACTCTTTTGGAAGCGTTACATAGACGACGTGATAATGATCTGGAATGACACACCTGACAGTTTACTGGATTTTCACAGATGGATCAATACCAGGGATCAATTCCTAAACTTCACATACACTGCAGATAACCAAAAACTAGATTTTCTTGACATTACGATCTACATAGAAAATGACACAATCAATACGAAGACATACGACAAACCCACATCAAAAAACAGCTTGCTTTCATATAATAGCTTTCAATCAATCAATCAATCAATGCATTTATAGAGCGCGCTACTCACCCGGGAGGGTCTCAAGGCGCTGGGGGAGGGGGGAGTTACTGCTCGAACAGCCAGGTCTTGAGCAGCTTCCTGAAGGAGAAATGGTCCTGGGTTCGCCAAAGGTGAGTGGGGAGGGAGTTCCAGGTCTTGGCTGCCAGGTAGGAGAAGGACCTTCCTCCGGCGGTGGCTCTGCGGATGCGTGGTACGGTGGCGAGGGCGTGGCTGGTTGATCGTAGCTGGCGGGTGGGCGTGTAGAAGGTCATGCGGTCGTTGAGGTACTTGGGGCCCAGGTCGTGGAGGGCCTTGTGTGCGTGGGTGAGGAGTCTGAACGTGATTCTCTTGCTGACGGGGAGCCAGTGCAGGTCTTTCAGGTGTCCGGTGATGTGGCTGTGTCGGGGGATGTCCAGGATGAGTCGTGCGGAGGCGTTCTGGATGCGCTGGAGTCTTTTTTGAAGTTTGGCTGTGGTTCCGGCGTAGAGGGTGTTCCCATAGTCCAGTCGGCTGGTGACGAGTGCCTGGGTGACGGTCTTCCTGGTTTCAGTGGGGATCCATCTGAAGATCTTGCGGAGCATGCGCAGGGTGTTGAAGCACGAAGATGAGACGGCGTTGACTTGTCTGGTCATCGACAAGGAGGAGTCCAGGATGAAGCCCAGGTTGCGTGCGTGGTCCGTTGGCTTGGGCGCGGTGCCTAGCGCCGTGGGCCACCAAGAGTCGTCCCAGGCGGAGGGTGATGAACCCAGGATGAGGACTTCCGTCTTGTCTGAGTTCAGTTTAAGGCGGCTGTTCCTCATCCAGTCGGCGACGTCTCTCATCCCGTCGTGTAGGTTGGCTCTGGCGGTGGTGGGGTCGTTGGTGAGGGAGAGGATCAGCTGGGTGTCGTCGGCGTAGGAGATGATGTTGAGGTTGTGTTGGCGTGCGATGGCTGCGAGGGGGCTCATGTAGACGTTGAAGAGGGTAGGACTGAGTGAAGATCCTTGTGGAACGCCGCAGATGACTTCGGTGGCCTCGGATCTGAACGGGGGAGGCGGACTCTCTGGGTTCTTCCGGCGAGGAACGAGATGATCCATTCCAGTGCTTTCTCTCGGATTCCGATGTTGCTGAGGCGCTTCACTAGGGTGCGGTGGCAGACGGTGTCGAACGCCGCGGAGAGGTCCAAGAGGATGAGGGCTGCTGTTTCCCCGTTGTCGGTTAGGGTTCTGATGTCGTCGGTGGCTGCGATTAGGGCGGTCTCGGTGCTGTGGTTGGCCCGAAACCCGGACTGCGAGGGGTCGAGGGATCCATTCGTCTCGAGGAAGGCGGCAAGCTGTCTGTTGACGGTCTTCTCGATGACTTTGGCCGGAAACGGAAGGAGCGAGATGGGACGGTAGTTCTTGAGGTCGGTGGGGTCCGCCGTTGGTTTCTTCAGGAGGGCGGTAAGCTCGGCGTGCTTCCAGCTCTCCGGGAAGGTGGCGGTGTGGAAGGAGGAGTTGATGATGTCCCGGTGATGGGGTGCGATGGTGGCGTCGGCTTTGTTGAAGACGTGGTGTGGGCAGGGGTCGGTTGGTGATCCGGAGTGGATGGAGTTCATCGTGCGGGTGGTGTCTTCGGTGCTGATCGGGGTCCAGTTGCAGAGGGTGGTGGTGGGCGTTGGTTCGGCGGTAGGGTGCGTGGTCTGTGCGTCGAAGCTGTTATGTATGTCGGTGATCTTGCGGTGGAAGAACGCGGCGAGTGAGTTGCAGAGGTCTTGCGAGGGGGTGATGTCGTTGTTTCCGGCGATGGGGTTGGAGAACTCTTTGACGATGCTGAAAAGTTCCTTGCTGTCGTGGGCGTTGTTGTCCAGTCGTTCTTTGAGTGCCGACTTCTTGGTGGCACGGATCAGCTGGTGGTGTTTGCGGGTGGCGTGCTTGAGGGCGGTCCTGTTGTCTGTGGTCTGGTCGAGTCGCCAGGCTTTCTCGAGAGTGCGGCAGTTCTTCTTGGATTCCTTGAGTTCGTTGGTGAACCAAGGGGTTTTCTTGCTTCCGGGTCTGCTGGGAGGGTTTTTTAGTGGTGCGAGGTCGTCGGCGCAGGCGGTCAGCCACTTGGCGAGGTTGCTGGCTGCTTCGTTTGGGTCCGTTGTGTTAGTGGGTGTGTTCTGGCTGAGGGAGGCGGTGAGCTGCTCGGCGGTGATCTTGCTCCAGCTCCGGCGGGGAACCTGTTGCGGGTGGTGGTGGGTTGCAGTCTTTCTGAAGCTGAAGTGGACGCAGCTGTGGTCGGTCCAGTGGAGTCCGGTGGCGTGGCTGAAGGAGATGTGCTTGCTGGAAGAGAAGACGGGGTCAAGCGTGTGGCCGGCATAGTGGGTGGGCGTGTTCACCAGTTGCTTGAGTCCGAGGTTGGCGAGGTTGTCCAGCAGGGTGGTGGTGTTTCTGTCGTTGTTGTTCTCCAGGTGGAAGTTGAGGTCCCCTAGGAGGATGTAGTCGGCGGAGGGCATGGCGTGCGGGCTGATGAAGTCTGCGATGTCTTCGCTGAATAGTGTGCGTGGTCCCGGGGGTCTGTAGATGAGGGTGCCTCGGAGGGTGGTCTTGGGGTCAGTGTGTATCTGGAAGTGTAGGTGCTTGGCGGCGGTGAAGGTCTCGTCGGAGTTAGTCGAGATGCGGATGGTGTTCTTGTGTACGATGGCGATGCCTCCTCCCGTCTGGTTGACGCGGTCCTTCCGGGTGATCTTGTATCCGTCCGGGATGGCTATGGCGATGTCGGGCGCTGAGGAGGCGTTCATCCAGGTTTCGGTGAGGAAGGCGACGTCCGGTGCTGTTGTGTCGAGCAGGTCCCAGAGTTCCACGGCGTGCCTGTGGACGGAGCGGGTGTTCAACAGGATGCATTTCAGGTGGTTGCTGCTGGTGCTCGACTTGGCGGGGGTGGTGCAGGTCCGGGGGCAGGTGAATCGGCAGGCTTGGCAGGTGAAGGGTCCGTGGGTGCGTCTCGGGAGGCTCGGTAGCAGGCAGGGTTCCGGTCGGCATTGAGTGCGGTGAGGGTGGCGGCGTCGTAGGTCCGTCGAGTGGTGTTGCATCAGTGGGATCCAGGGGTCCTGGCGCTGGGCGCGGGCCAGGCGCGGACGGGTGCAGACGGGCTTACCTTTGGCGCACCTTCGGCGCTCCGTCGGTGCTCCCGCTGCGCGCGGCCGCTGCGCGGTCGCTTAGGGGGCGTCATAAGTAAGGAGCCGGGAGGGAGGAGCAGCTGGGTGGCGGGAGCGGGGCGGCGAATGGAATCATGGGGGGGCGGGGCCGCAGGGAGGCAGTGGCGGGAAAGTCCCAGGAGCAGCGGGAAAGTCCCAGGAGCAGCGGGCAGCGGGAAAGTCCCAGGAGCAGCGGGCAGCGGGAAAGTCCCAGGAGCAGCGGGCAGCGAGCGAAGGAATCTGCAGGCAGGAGGCGACAAGGCAGGCAGGAGCGGCAGCAGTGAGTGGGGCGACCAAGCCCTGTGGAGGGCTGAGCGATCACACGTCCACTGAGGGAAAAGCTCCCTTAAAGCCAATTTTTACGAATCAGGAGAATTCCAGCAAACTAGAACATTACAAAACACAAGCAAAGGACTTGAGCCGGAAACTACAAGCAAGAGATTAACCAAACAGAGTGATACAAACATGTCAGAAGAGAGCGAGGAATCAACAAAGGGACATCCTCTTAGAGACCACAACGAAAGGAGAGACTGCAGATATCCTCACCTGCGTAACAACCTACAACACAGCTTCCAACACTGTGAAAAGAATTGTGAATAAGAACTGGCGCAGCCTCACGTCAGGATCCTTAAAATGGCCTAAACACAGATCCGCCAACAGAAGGACAAAAAACATCAGAGACATACTAGTACATACGAGACCACCTCCGGAGAAACCCAGAACGGAATCAATCACAAACGCCTGGAACTTGGCACCCATAACGGGTCACTACACTTGCGGGTCCTGCTCTGTATGTAATCTAACCAAGGCAACCAAAACACTACAACTGACACAGGATCTCAAATGGACCCTACGACATCACACAAACTGCAACACTTCCCACGTAATTTATATGATCACTTGTCCCTGCGACCTTAAATACATAGGGATGACCTGCTGCAAGATAAAAACAAAGAATTGGAGAACACAAGAGTAACATCAAGTGTAAGAAGACAACAACGAAAATGAGCACCCACTTCATCAATACCAAACACATTGTGGAAGAGCTGAACTGGGTGGTTCTCGAGACGTTCACCACAAAAAACTACAACGCAGAACGAATCCTGTATGAAAAGGAGCAAAGATGAGTGTACCATCTCAAGACTTACAAAACAGGGCTTAATGATAATATCCCTTGGCACACCATACAATAGTGACTAGGGAAAAACAGAAACAAACAGAGATAGCCACCGGATGCTGAATTAATTTTTCGACCATCTAGAGCAGCGGTCAGCACATGTTAAAATAACCAAAATCAGAGACAGAAGGAGAATCATCAAAAAACATAAAACATACAGATATGAATGACACCTCGACATGACCGATGATGAAGGACCCTGAAAACGATCCTTTGTACTCAACAGAATACAACACAACTATAACCAAAGGTACACACGTAAAACGAGGTTCTTTTAAGCAATTGTAATATCATTAACATGAAGTGCCACACAATAATCCACCATCTACTTTTGTGGCAAATAACCAACTGATTTAGAATTTAGAAGATTTCATAACCCAACATGAGAGCGCATAGTCTCTCTACCATGCCCATCACCAGCAGGTGACTACATAACCGGTTGCATGGCGAGCGCGCCATACCGGGGAAAAGCAGACGGAGCGAGCACAAGTGGTGACTCACACTCCTCGAGGTATCTTTCCATCATTAGAAGGCTGTTCAACACGAGCGCTCGGCCACACTGTTTGTTTACCTAATGATTCTTCCTTCCTTGTTTGACGGTAAGTGAGGAGTCCACGCATGACCACACAAGGAAGCGCAAAAGCTGAACTGTAAGGTATTTGGACAATCTCAAGCGCGTGCCTTACATTTTAAACGCTTACTTTTTAAACGCCGACTAGCAAAAGCACTTCTGAATTATTCGGACATTACGTGCTTAAGCACATATTCAGAATTACCAACCTAAGTGCATTACTTAACAAGCACGCCATTTCCCGATGTGATTTAAGCTTCATTAAATAGACGCAAACAAGCGCAGAAGCAGAACCGATAGACTACGTGCATTTTACAACAAGCACGCTCTATTCTCTGACTCCTTCGAGAACTAATCAGAACAGTCCACTCCTGAAATCTTCCATTAACGCAGCAAGGCATATGGCCAAACTCTGAGTGCGATACCTAAAAACAACGTCCGCCTCATTTTAGTATTATGCAAGTTAGCACTAAAGCCGAATCATAATGTAAAGTTATTCAAACGAGCATGAGCATGCCTTTTTTACCGATTACATGCTAGAGCGGCTCTTTCCTAGTGATAGCAATTAACATAGATACACCGGTTTAAGCGGCTCACAAGAGATCCACCGCACCGACAGATAAGAGACTACAAAGCGCTTTCGATCACCACTAGCTCATTAAACTAACAGGTGGAATTACATACTCCTTTGGCTGGATGAATAGCACTGGGTGCCATGCATACTATCCACCTCACAAAGTTGATGTTCATAAGAAGGCCTATATAATGTGTGTTTCCTCACCCTTCCCGATGACTTATTCTAAAATAGTTAAAAATTACTGTTTAGAAGCATCTCCTTAGAGGGACATTGATCACAACAGATCTAACTTCATGTTTAATTAACGTGATACACTTTCAGTATGGTCTTTTTACTTTTTTCTCTTTCTAGTTATAGGTACTATAGACCCATAACAACTGAGAAGAAGGGTAAGTGCAAAAAACGTATCCGCGCACGCCACCAATTCGGTAATGTGCACGACACCGGTCCTGAAGAAAGCCCCACGACCCGACAGGGCACCGAGGGGGCTGAAACATGTCGACCATCCACGTTTTTAAAGCAGGTGCTATAGAACAGTAGCCCTTCTAGATACGCACTGTCCTTTGATTTTATACTTGCCCCATCTCCAATAGAATAAAACACTTTGTTGAGTGATGGAGGTAATTTTAAATTCACTTTATTCACACTTTCACGATCTCTGATCACAACTGCAAACAACAGCAGGTCTCCCTCCAGGTGGAGAAAAGCATATTGTAAGACCCAATGATGATGCTTTTCACATAGGTACACAAGTGGAAAATCAAGATATACCGCCACGGTACCATTTACGTGAATGAGGGTTTTTAAAGACGGCTAACACCCCAGACCCTGGTAACAATACAGGACAAGTGATCCATTCACCTATGATAACATGATTTCTGAAATCTAGACACCCGTGGAAGTCCAGGGCAGTGTGGCTTGCGTTGACCCCCCAACATTTTCCTTTCAAGAATTCGCTGAAAACCTCAAACTTAGCTAAAAAGTCACATTTTCCTCCAATATCTGTTTGGGAAAGCTGTGCGATCATCGCACAGCACACATTTCCTACCACTCAGCATTCCCCTCAGTCTCCCGATAAAAATGATACCTTACTTGTGTGGATGGGCCAAGTGCCTATGACATGGAAAGGCCAAAAACTTGTAGAGATTGAGGCAGGCCCAAAGCGGGTCCAAAAGGGCAATTTGTTTATACGTTTTTAGGCTGATGCTACTTTGGGCACCCACACAACTGAGGTATCATTTTTCTCGGGAGACCAAGGGGAATGCTGGGTAGTAGGACATTTGTGCCTGCGCAGTGATCCTACAACTTACCCACACAGAAACGTGACGAAAATTTGACTTTGTAAGTAAATTTGAGGTTGGAGGGATTCTGGGTAAGAAGATGCTGGGGATTCATGCAAGCCACACTGCCAGCCAAGCGCCATCCACGTACACTGCCAGCCAAATGCTATTAATGCACACAGTCAGCCAAGCAATATCCACGCACACCACCAGCCAAGCGCCACCCACACACTCTGCCAGCCAAGGCCATCCCCGCACACCTCCAGCCAAGCAGGGTCAGACTGGGAACACAACCAGCCCTGGCAGATTGCTGCTCGACAGGCCCTGGGAGAGAAAACCGGCCCCCGCCCCTTCAGCCCACCGGGGAAACGTCCGGTGCCCACTACGTCCAGTCTGGACCTGCTGCCAAGCACCATCCAGGCACACAGCCAGCCAAGCACCAGTCCACGTACACCGCCAGCCAAGCACCACTCCATGCACAATACCACGCAAGCGCTAATCTACACACACCATCATCAAGCACGAGTCCACCCACACCATTAGTAAAGTGCAGGTCCACACACACCACCAGCAACATGCCAGCCAAAGGTCAGTACACGCATACCGTCAGCCAAACTCCAGTTTACAGATACACAAACTCTCCCTGGTTTCTAGTGGTTTTCTGCCCCGCTTGGGTGCAGATGAAAATAAAAATATTACTGAAACAGCCAAAATGTGTGCCTAAAAAAGTGAGAGACCCTTGCCTATGGGGCTTCTCAATGGCATGCCCATAAACATATCCCTTGTGCCTAGTGGGCTTTCTGCCCCCCCTGGGGGCAGATTAGGGACTATTGCCCCATCTGCCTCCCGGGGGAGGCAGAAAGGCTGTGGCAATTTTTTTAGGAGGGGTGGGGGCATTGGCATGCCCATTTTGGGCAACCCCCACCCATAAAAAAAATCTCTGGTGCCTGTAGGCTTTCTGCCGCTTGGGGGGCAGATCAGGGGCTATTGCCCCCATCTGCCTCGGGGGGCAGAAAAACTGTGGAATTTTTTTTGGGGGGATGGGGGCATTGGCATGCCCATTTTGGGCAGCCCCCACCCCTATATACATAAAAAAATCCTGGTGCCTAATGTGCTTTCTGCCCCCGGGGGCAGATGGGAGGCTATTGCCCCTATCTGGCTCCCAGGGGGGCAGAAAGACTGTGGAATAATGCAGGGGTGGGGGCATTGGCGTGCCCATCTCGGGCAGCCCCCTCACCTAAATACAATAAAAAAATAATCCTTGGCATCTAGTGGGCTTTCTGCTATTGCCCCCATCTGCCCCCAAGGGGGGCATAAAGACTGTGGATGTTTGCCGGGGTTGGGGGCATTGGCATGCACATATTGGGCAGCCCCACCCCTAAATCCAATTTAAAAAAAAATCCTAGCATCTACTAGGCTTTCTGCCCCCTTAGGGGGGCAGATTGGGGGATACTGCCCCCATCTGCCCCCCTGGGGGCAGAAAGGCTGGTATTTTTCTGGGGGTTGGAGGCATTGACATGCCCATCTTGGGCAGCCCCCAACCCTAAATCAAATTTAAAAAAATCCCTGGCTTCTAGTGGGCTTTCTGCTATTGCCCCCATCTGCAAACTATTAATTGTTAATTAATAATTAATTGTTTATCAATTATATAAATTGTGTTATACTTAATTATTTTTATTATATTTTAGGCATGGGTTGCTAGGGTTGTAAGATGTCATTAGTGATGTAATTTGAGATGTCCTAAATGATGTCATCAGGGATGTCACTGACTATGTCATGAGTGATGTAATATGTGAGGTCAAAAGCAGTGAATTGCGAGTGCGTAAGTTATAGTTAGTTCAGGTAACTATAAATGCTGAATTTCACTGGTTTTCTATGAGCGAAATGTGAGCTTAACTATAACATCTCTGTCACCTTTATTTTTTCAGTGAATTTCTATGTTTTATTTACTTCTGTTTCCTAACTATAACGTCCCTGTAACCTTTGTTATTTTCAGTGAATTTTTAAGGCCCCCCACGGTCCTTGCCAGTTTCCCGCCTTCTGCTGGAGCCGGCATTGCTTTCACACACAGGGAGCTGCTTAACATGCAGCTCCCTGTGTGTGAAAGCAATCTGTCTGTTTCCCTGCTCACTTGACAGCAGGCAGGGAAATGGATGAATGCTCCACTTCCAGCGAGCACAAGCATTTCTCCGCTCTCGCTTGCCAAAAGCGGAGTGTGTGCTGTGGCTTGATGGGAGCAGACAAACAGCTATGTCCCGCGATGGGGACCCCAGGACATAGCAGGAGTTGGCCCTGGGAGGTGGCGGTCCCCAGGGCCATCAATGGCTCCAGGAAGGGGATCGTGCAGCCCCCCTCCTTTGATTCAGCAGGGCCTGCCTGGGGAGGTGGAGGTCCCCGGGCTGAGAACGTCCTGGGAGGAGGGCCGTGTGGTGCCCGTCCTATTTTAAAAACAGCATTTGGCCCCAGGGAGGTGGGTGTCCCCAGAGGGGTCCATGAAACCCCTATAAAAACCAAAGTAGCCCCAGGGAGGTGGTGATCTCCAGGGCATGGGGTGGTCCATGAGCCCCCCATTTCTTTTCAATTAGCCCTGGGGAGGTGGCCGTTCCTCAGACACCAGGAGGGGGGCCCGTACACCCCCCTCCTTTTTATTTTCCATTTTATTTAAGCCCACATGCCCCCAGGACCCGGCCCAACCGGGGGGTAAATAGAGAAGCACAGTAGCCTGTGCTTATTTTTTTTTCTGCGGTTGCCACTGATCCAACGTGGCTCCCACTGAAATTATTTTGATAAAAATGCTTTTTTGCCCCAGGCAGTGTCCCAGCGGGACCCCCAAGAGACCGAGGGGGTGAGTGTATTCCTACCCTGCCCCCTTCTCTTTTTTTAACTGTTTGGGGGGACTTGGCTGTATATATATAAACATGCACACACACATGCATATTTGTTATTTAGTATATACAAAATTGTATAATTTTGTTACATTTATATATATATATATATATATATATATATATATATATATATATATATATATATATATATATATATATATATATATATAAATATACACACCTATATATATATGTAGGTGTGCTTATATAAGTATATTGTTATATATAGTATCAAATATTAGTGAGATTTATTTAATTTACATTATATTATTGGTATATATTAAAATATGTAAGATTTACTATATATATATATGTATTAAGAAACAATATTTTTGTATGCTTTTTAATGATATTAGTGCAAAATGATATTTGTTTTCTGATACTTTTGTACTTACCATTATAAGGATAGGGAATTGATATTTTTATAAACTATGGGGCATATTTACAAACAAATGTCGGGACGCGGTGTTAAGCCAAATTTGGCAATGCCAGGCTCTGATATTTTTAAAATGCAGGGATGCGCCGTATTCAAAAGAATACGGCGCACCCATGTGTGTCCCCTAGCGCTGACACTAAAAAAGCTGCCTAGTGCCAGCGCAGGCACTCTGCCGCCATGTTACAAGGGTGCCTGTGCTGCAGGGGTGATTGTTTATGTGCAGGAAGGGACACCTTCCTGCACATAAACAATCAAATAATGGTGATTTGCTCTTTCTATGTGTGCTGCAGAATGCAGGTGGCGTTAAGCCACGATATGTGGCTTAGCACCCCCTTTTAAATATGGGGAATGCTGCTATACTACTGGAGTGTCATATAGTTACTCTCCGGTGGCGTTAATGGCTTATGCCCCTATATTTTTGACATGATATTTCTGTTACATGATATTGTTGATTCCGATATTGTGTCAGTGATCTCCCATTTCTTTCATTATCACTTATAAAAAATGCCAATTCAGGGTTTCAAAAACATTTTTGTTATCTATAGCTAGAATTGCTGCACAGGGAGGAATGGCAGCCAAAGCTAAGGTCTCAATAAGCCTCCTGATATTCATGGCAGTATTTCAATCAGGATTGAACCCACAGTGGTCCGGGTGAATTAATTCAGCACTGACAGCTAGTAATCTCTTGGCCTGTGCTTTACTAATCACTTTATAATCCATGTTCAGCATGGAAAGTGATTGGCTAGATGGTGGAACTTGAGGGTGTTTCCCCTGCTTGGGTAGAGCCACCACAATTGCTTCAAGCAGAGAAGGGGACAAGCCCCATGTTGCAGAGCCACATTGAACATGTCTGCCAGCACAGGAAGCAGAATATAGATAGTTAATCGCCACTAGGAGTCCATCTGATCCTGGCACTTTTTTCAGGAAACATTTCTTCCACCACTTTCCTAAGATCAATAAATCAATCAATCAGTAGATTTGTAGAGCCCTTCTTGTCACCCGTGAGGGTATCCAGGTGCTGGCAGGGTCCAGTTGATAAGCTGAATAGCCAGGTATTCAGAACTCTGAAAGAGACGGGGAAGTCCGTAGATGAAAGTGTAGCTCGTTGCAAGTCTTTGTTGCTAGGTAGGAGAAGGAGCGACCTTCCCATCTGCTATGTGGAATGCAGAGGGGTGAGGGTTAAAGAAAGGGTCGCGGAGTGAAGAAGTCTGTTGGGCTAATGGAAGTTCAAATGGTGGTTCAAGCAGGTGGGTCCACAGTTGTGTAGGCCCTTGTATACATGGGTCACGAGCTTGAGCTTGCTTTGTTTTATTGTAATAGGGAGCAGTGGAGTTCCCTGAGGTGGGGGTTGATGTGGGATCATCTAGACACATCCAGGATGAGTCTGGCTGTGGAGTTCTGTTTTGTCTGTAGTCGTTGTCGGAGGTGAGTGGTGATCCCTGCATAGAGAGCATCGCTGTATTCCAGCTGGCAGGAGATGAGGGCCTAAATGATGGTGGTGTCTTGAGCTTTGGAGTAGCCTTTTGAATATCTTTCAAAGCATGCATAGGATGAAGAAGCAGGAGGAGGAGACAGATTTGACTTGTGCCTCATATTTAGTTTGTTGTCCAGAATGATGCCTAGGTTCCTAGAGTGGTCAGTGGATGTAGGAGAAGGGCCGAGTTCTGAGGGACACCAGGATGCATGCCATGGGGGGCTTTTCTTTCTGAAAATCAGTACCTCATTCTTTTCTGAGTTGAGCTTCATGCAGTTGTCCTTCATCCAGTTGGCAACATCTGTCATGCGATTGTGGAAGCTGGTCTTGGTGGTGGTGGTGTCTTCGGAGAGGGAGAGGCGTCAACGGCGTAGGATGTGATGTTGAGTCTGTGGGTTTTAGCAATGCTGGTCAGAGGTGTCATATGTGTTGAAGAGGGTGGGGCTGAGCGAGGATCCTTGGGGTACTCCACTGTTGATTCCCTTGGGCTCAGAGTTAAAGGTGGACTTTTTGGGTTTCTCTCAATGAGAAAAAAAGCAATGCATCTAACAGCAGCTACTTGGAAGCCTATTTTGTGCAGCCTTGTGATGAGTGTGGAGTGGGAGACCCTATAGAAAGCTTCTGAGAGGTCTAGGAGGATCAGAGCTTCATTTCTCCTCAGTCAAGTAGGGGGTTCCATTCTAGATGTGAAGAGAGTTGTTGGTAGATGTTTTTTTCTAATACTTGGCTGGGAACAGGAGTGGGGAGATTAGTCAGAAGTTGTTGAGTCCGCTGGGGTCTGTGAATGGTTTCTTTAGTAGGGCATTGACTTTTGTGTGTTTCCAGTCCTCAAGGAAAGTGGCCGTGGCAATTGAGGTTTTGAACAAGGTGGTGAGTATATGGCTGATTCTGGTTTCGCTTAGGTTGAAGATGTGGTTAAGGCATGGGTCAGGTGGGGCCCCTGAGTGGACCGATATCATGATGGAGGCGGTGTCCTGCGGGTTGAGCTGGCTCCATTCGGTTAGTCAGAATTCTGTGGTGGTAGCAGGGTCATTGTGTTGCTTGAATAAGTCAGTGGCTTTGGAATGGTGTTTGAAGTTTCTGTAGATGTTGGCAATCTTGTCATGGAAGAAGTTTGCAAAGTTTTTGCAGAGTTCCTGTGAGGGGTTAATGTTGCTTGTTGCAGCTGAGGGGTTGGAGAATTCTTTGACAATGTTGACGATTTCTTTGCTAATATTGGAGCTTGATTTGATGCATGAGGCTAAGGACTTTTTCTTTGATTCCCTCAACTATTTCTGTGGTAGAGGTTGTAGGCTCTTTGAAGGTGGTCTTGTCAGTCGTGTCCTTGCTGGTAAGTCATCTCCTTTCCAGTTGTTTACAGTATCGTTTAGCGGTTCTGAGGTCTTCAGTGTACCAGCTAGTCTGCTTGGTGGACCTTCTGTGGGTGTTGTTGCCGATGGGAGCGACACTGTTAGCACAGTTTGTGATCCAATTGTTGAAGTTTCTGACATCCTGGTCTAAATTGTTAGAGGAGATTGGGGTGGGTGGTGTTAAGGGTGTTGCAGATGTGGAGATCAGCTGCAGTCATCTCTGATCACTAGGAGTGGTGTTGAGCAGATAGGTGTGGAACTCATGATCTGTGGGTTCTCTTCTCCTCTAATAGAGCTGCTGATAAAAATCTCTGAATGTTTTGTCAATCCCAGATTGGGAGTATAGCATGTCATCCTGTGGATAAATGAGGATACCCTTGTCTGTCTGGTCTAATATCCATGCTAGCAGACACCCGGCTTTGTTTCTCTCCTTGTGCATCTTGCTCCTGAATACTCAATAGTCAAAACAGCGCAATATCTCATAGAGCTTTGACAATTTTTTTCATTCAACCACTAGGGAGTCTCTAAGGTATGGATCAGACAACACCTGCATCTCAACTTCCCCCGACTTTCCCTCTTGTTGGGTGATTTTCCTGTTTATAGTGTGACAGACCTCAACCAGTGCTTAAGAGTTTATGCTGGTCCCATTCAACCAAAATTGACAAGGCTGCGCCCCAGATCTCAAACATACTATTTTGATGCACCTCACAAATCTGTTGCCGAAAAACTTTGTCTTTCAGCATATTGGCTTGCAAACTGCAGGAGAAAAGTGGGGAATGAAGCAAATCCTATCCTATTGTCAGCAGCATCATATTATGGTCCAAGAGCATCTTGCATAGTTATTCTGAGTTAGTGACCCAAGGTTGCATCAACAGATAACAGAGAAATCTGTCTACTCTGACATGTAAACTATGAACTGCAGGAAAAAAGAAATAATCGTGGCCCAAGGGGTTATACGTCCTTCAGAGATCAGTCAAATCCCAGTAAGATGGCAGGTTAATGGCTGCCACTTTCACGACCAGCACAGTGGGCAGTGGGGGAAGAATGGTCCAGGTCTAGATCTGCCATACAGTTATAATCCACCCCATTACACAGAGACTGCACCACTTTCACTAGTACAGGGATAAATCAGTGAAGAATGATTCATGATCCTAGTTAGGAAAATATATTTACACTAAAGATATATCTCTACTGTCAAGTATGACCTTAAGGATCACGTATCACCCTCTAAGATCTATTGACGTTTTTAAGGCCTGAAAAGGGACTCTCGGTCTACCCACACCAGCACTCCCCTGGAAAACCTTCAGTAGTGTGTATAGAAGAGCGGCCAAAATCCAGCCACATCCATCTCTTCTGCAACACTATGCCCTCTGCATCAGTCAGGTGGGTTTCCTCTAAGAACAATAAGAACACTAGTTGGACCCCACCTTTGTTTAGTGTAAGATTGTACTCTACATCTTTGACTCAAGTTATTTAATCCTCTAATGTGAGGGATTTATGGGTTCTCTTTTCTCTTAAAGCCATCCCCAATCATGTGAAGTAACTGATTCAGAACCTACTTTGTCCCGCTGAGTGGATACAAATCTTGCCAGTAATTACTTCCCCAAGTAACATCCTTCTGTATACTTGCCATTCTTATCCAATACTGAATAGAAAATCAAGCTTTTTTCTCCTGCAAATCAATATTAAAAGCAGCATATAGAGTTTGGATACAGGTGAGACAGAAATGTGGGATTTCTGAACTAAATATCTATACACCAATGATGGCACAAGTAATTCTTCCTTTAATATTCCAGGATCAAGTAACATTCAGATGGGGGAAGAAAGGACTAAAATCCCTGGGAGATATGTATAGAGATGGGCAGCTTTGCTCCTTTTTAGAATTACAGGAGGTATACGGACTAGAAAGGGGTGACTTTTTTTAAATATCTACAGTTGCGGTGCTTCCTTACCAGAAATATGAAAGATACAGGATCAACTTTGAAATTACCACTAGTTGAAACAATGAAAAATAAGGTTCAGATAGGTAAAATATATGAGATATTGATCCAAGGACTTACTGATGATGTCGAGGTACAAAACGCAAAATGGGAATCCAGATTAGGAATAGAGGAAATTTATATTGAGGAGTCATTGGAATTGGCAAATAAGGTTTTAATAACAGGTAGTCTTAAGAGTTAACATTTCATGTCAGTTTTTAATCTGTACCATATACCCGCAAAGGTTGCAAAGTGGGGCAGCAGGTTGGGGGGAAAATGTAGAAGTTGCGGCCTACAATCAGCAGATAGATCGCATATGTTCTACTCTTGCCCCAGTTTTGATATTTTTCTTCAGGATATTAATGGATTTCTGGGGAAGATTATAGGTACACCAATTTTTGTATTACTCCTGTTCTGATACTGAGAGTGATAGATAGCACTGAACTGGGTGATGTGGTAAAGGGGGAGCCATATTTTCTATTCCTAGCTATGGCGATAGCTCGGCTATGCATTACTTCACAATGGTTAAGCTTGGATCCTCCAACATTTATAAATTGGAGAGCAAGGATGCTAGCTATTTATAATATAGAAACCCCTCTGTATAACCTGAAAGGCTGAAGGAAAAAGAATACGGGACATAGGATATGGGCCCCAACACTACATTGATGAGGGATAATTAGATGAACAGATAGCCCTTAATGTGGAGGACTTCCCAGAGGTGGGAAAGAGTCATCCTCAGGGAAATCTTATCTTACATTTGCACTTTTTGTATCTCAGGAAAACATTTAAAATCTGTTTGGGGATACTCATGCTCATTTTTAAGGGGCATTGTTCTTATGAATTTAGAATTTTGTGCTTTTAAGGAATTACCATTACACTTCAGCACTTTATGGATCGAGAGCCACCTTGCACTTTAGGAATAGTGGGAATATCTGTAAATCTGCTGCTAAACAGGTATACTTATGTATGAATATGCATGAATATGTTTGAACATCTATGTGTATTCTATGGCTGTATAATGAATTCTGCACTTATGAATCATCTCAAATCTACTGTAATGACTGCTATAGACATGCAATATGTGATTTCGTGAAGAATTGAATTTAAAAACAGCAAAGCAGGCTTTTGAATAGCAAACATCTCCAACTCCTTTTCCCCTGTACTGAGAAACCACATCCCCCATCCACAAATAAATACAAAATCATCTTAAAACTGAAAAAACAAATTCAAATCAATGAATATACTCATAGAACAATGGGGGTTGCCCATTCTTACACAGAAATCTGAGCTATCCCTGCCTTTAAGTCCCAGTCCTCCTAAATTGCCAGGAAACAAAGTGCTTTCATGTCCCGCATTAGGAAGTTACCCCTGCATTGTCATCCACTTAACACCTCCAGGCAGTCTGCCATCAGAAGATGCAGCCCCTTCAAAGTGGCATGGTTTTAAAGCAACTTGTCTGAAAACTGTGGTGTCACAATTGATGTTGGTATCCAGTTATCAGATAAGAATGGTTTGAATTTGATCCTGGGCCCTCAACAAAGGTCTCTGACCTCTCCCCTTTTCTTACAGTCCCTCCAGTTTCTGTTGCTGCTGACTTTGTGCTTTCGCGATCACATTGGATTTGCAACTTTGATTATTTTAAACCATTCTATTTATTCCTGTTGGTTTTGCATCTCTTTTATTGTCTCTGGGGGGTGACCAATCTCTCGATCCCCCAACGTGTGCTTCAGTCTATTCCCATATTTCCTGAGGGTCTGTGAGAGAAGTTTTTTTCACTTGGAGAGGATCTTTTTTTTGCAGGGAATAGTAGGGTGTCTTCTACTTTCATTTCCCAGAGTCTGCATTTTACTTCCAAGAACAATACACACTACTGGTGGATCACAGTGGTATAGTGTGGGAAAATCATAACTCAGATTTTTGATAAGTTGTAAGGAAAATGGACTTTTAGAAAGTATTTTTTCCTTTCCTGAAATGCCTGGAGGCTAATTTCCATTAGCCTTAAATAGCCCTAATGAGGTAAGGAAACCTCTCCCAGAGTAGAGACAATGGCCTCATTGAGGGAAGTGCACTTGTTCTTCTTTCAGAAAGGCCAATTTCACTGGGCCCAGGAACCTAATAGACTATGAAAGGGCCTCCCCTGTCAAAAGCAGATCAGATGACACCTGAACAGGCCCCTTACTTTGTCTTCCCAGACTGGCAGTCACCGAACACAGTGCGGGAAAAGCTGCCCCCAGAACTGGTTCAGAATGGCCACAGGGAGGGGTCTGTTTATTTCCCTGTCCACACGTCCCTGTGAGTAACAGGCTCTGCACAAGGGGAGAAGGGTTTCTCCCTTTTGGCTTTAGTGAGAGAGGGGCACTGTGGTATTGTTTGCACACAAGAACTGCAGCAAAAGTGGGTAGGATTAGCCTTGGGAACTTTCACGCTATTGGTGAGGAGGCAGGAATTACCCCACCCATAAGCTAGAACCAGGCATTAAGGTGGCACGCCAATGCACCTTCATCAGAGCACTCAGGACCTGTAGAGGAACAGAAATCAGACTTCACATGCTGTTTGAGACCTGTGAGGAGACCTGAAGGGTTGTATCTGCTCCCACTTTTACGCAGGACAAAGAAGTGGATTTCAAGGGCCAGTTGGCTGACCCCCTGTGTGGCTACAGGGACAGAACAAGCTGTACAGCACCTTTTTCTTGAAGTACATAATAATGTGACAGTAAGGCAGAATTGAGGCATTCAGATGTTTTGTGTTAATGGTAGCGCTCCTGCCATTTTGGAGTGAGTACTGTGCATAGGTGGGTGAACAGCTCCATTCTCAAAGGCATGAGCCTAGTGACACACTTTTTGTAGTCAGGAAGATGTAAGAGCCTTTCTAAGAAAAGAACTGATATAGATATATATATTAGAGAGTAGCAATAGCCAATCTGTAGTTATAGTTAGGGTTAGTAGAGTTAGGAATTCCTCAGATATTTGTCCTTTAATATCTTTGCACCTGTTTGACTAATCTTCACAAAACCTTGCAGACCTATTGCACAAGGATTGAAAGTTTTGGAGGTGTATAGAAAAAAGGGGGGTCCCACAACACACTTGCACTCCAATTCATTTTACATAGACTTTTTTTAATTCACATAGCAGCAAAACAGCTGAATGGATTGTAATGGAATTTCACAGCAATGCACATAAGACTATGTAGAGGATTTTTTTGCTATCCTCATTACGCGGAGCTCGCGGAGTTCCGAAAAACTCCGCTTCGCATTGCGGAGCGGAGCTTTTTTCCTCACTCACATTCGTCAATGTCAAGTTGGCGAGCGCGAGCAAGGGAAATCAACCTCCCGGTGAGATTTCATAACGCAGGCAGTCAGATTTCTCATTACGAGTGGTCGCGTATGCTCTCGACCGCTCGTGTTGAGAGACCGCCCACTCGCATTGAGAAAACTGCCACTCGAGTAAAAATCTACTCGAGCGGCAGAAAAGAAGCAGCGCCTGCTTGCGCTGTGCATGATGCCGTTTGCGATGATTGCACAGTGCAGACAAGCACCTGGCACTGACAATCACCGTGAACTGCATTTATCTAAAGAAACTCTGCCGCTCGCGGAGCTCCGCGTAGTGCTGCAGGGTTTTTTGTGCACTTCGCGGAGTTCCGCTATGCGGAACTCCGCGAACTCCGCCCAGGGTTAGTTATGAAGCTATAAGGGTGAACAACTTAGTGATACCTATGTAGCACAATACTACTAAAAATAGCAAGGAAGCCCAAAAAATAAATTAGACTGCATATGTAGTTTCAGATTTACAGTATGAACAACTGAAATACCCTTTTATGGTCACATGCTAATGAATACCTATAAACAACTACCTAACAAATAGATCACATCTTGATCTACATATGTTTTCTTTGCATGTTCTCTTCACAAAATAAAACTGTGCCAAGCAAGCCAAACAAAAACCATCTTCCTGATGTACCCCTGTGCAACAAATTGAAAAAGTGGCCTAGCTGTGAGCTACACAAACTACTATTTGAAGGACATGATAATTGACCACTAGGAAAAAAAACTCTCAAATTTTATAACAACAATTATGATTGTCTTTCATTCACTTTGGGCTTCATATATAGCACAATCCTACTAAAAGTAGCAAGTAAGCCCAGAAACTAAACTAGACTGCATATGTAAAGTTTAAGAATTACTACATGAACAAGTGAAAGACACATTTATGGTCACATAATTATGTAAACCAATAAACAAATACATAACATAAATAAAAAGAAAGAAATCACATTAAATCTGATTGCCACTCTGTAGTTATAGTTAGTATTCCCAGATAAAGGAATTCCTTAGATTTTAGCTCCCTAATAACTTTCCACCCATTTGGGGAATCACCACGAAACTTTCTAGACCCATAGCATTTTCTGCATTTTGAGATGATGTAAAGTTTTATGGTGAGTCGTGAAGAGGGTGCAAAGATAAAAGGGGGGTCCCAAAATGAGTTTTTTCACCAATGCATTTGCCATAGACTATCGTATTTGATGTAGCATGGAAATGGATGAATGGTTTACATGAAATTTGACAAGAATATACTTTATGGTGCACAAACAATGCATTTTTGGTACTGCAGTTAAGTAGGGCACGTATTTTTAAGTTATAAGGCATTTAAATTTAGCGGTATCTGTCACTGCAGTACTTTCACGGAATGTCACAAAATTCTGTGAAACTACCATAGTACATGGCTGTAAACCTATTTAAATGTATAAAAAAATATAAATACATTTCCCTGCCTATTACCACTTTAATTAATTGGTATTAGGTAGGGGCCTACTACTTACCTATATCTAAGGCCCTAACACTGAACATAGACAAAGTGTACTAAAAACAATATGGCCACCTTTTCATTCTCTAAAAACAACCCTTAGCCAATTATATACTGGCTTGTCATCGCCATGTACCTTGGTACACTGGAAAGTTACTGCGGTATTTCATGGCCCAAAATATAACTAAGGCCTAGCTGTATTATTGGATTATGGTACCCTTGCTTCACAGATGGTGTTGCATGGGCAAGGCAATACTTAAGTCAGATTTACAAACCAACGCAAGGCCATCTTGCATGGCCCTATGTTAATTGGTGAATCTGGAGAAATGCAAGGAAGTGCAATTCGCTGTTTTGCTTTCTCTGTACATCATAATCTATATTGCTGCTAAATTCCACATACATCCGTACTCCACACCAATGTACTCCACTCCACTATATGTCAACTTTGGACTCTTTTGTTGTTGCACTTGTGATACCTTGTCAGAATGTCCATGGATCTCAACTACCTAGCATACTGCATTGGGAGTGAGCTGAAGGAATTCTGCAAGGAGAGGGGCATGTATGTGGGCAGGAACGCTTCCAAAGTAGACTTACAGATAGCTCTCTGAGCCTATTAGGAAGTTAAGAGACTGCAAGCAACAAGTAAGAAGGAGAACCCTGAGCTGATGGAAGGACTCTCCACCCCCAGAAGGGGAATCAAGATAGACAGGATGGGGCAGGGAGCAGTGTATTTATGAGGGGCCAGTCACATACGGAGTTGGACACCAACACCATTGAGAGCTACAGCATGGCTGAGCTGAGGAACTTGTGCAGAGAGAGAGAGGACTGAAAATCCCTAAGGGTGATCCAAAGTTGGAATATTAGATAGCCCTTAAAGCCAGGGAGAAGATCCGCAGGAAGAGTTTGAATGGGACGTCTTCACTACTCGAGAGAATGCAGAACCCTGGTTATACCTGCCCTCAGAATCAGGGCCCCCAACAGGGAACTGCCCCTGAGAAGGAGCAGAAAAAATACTGGGCAAAGGCTCCAGATGAGAGAGGGAATCCCACAGAGAGGGAGTCTCCTGCTTGATCCTAAGCAGGAAACAGTGTCTCTTCCCAAACTCTGGCTCCTGATGAGTTAAAGGATAGACAGGCTGAGAGGGACCTAAGGCTGCAGCTGGCTCAGCAGGCTGTGAAGGGCAAAACAACTGAGGCTGAGAGAGCCATGGAAGACAAAAAGATCTTGCTGGCTCATGAACTTAGTCTCAAGGGGCTAGATTTGAAGGCTAACCAGCTCTCAGAGTCTAGCGGAAATGGTGGCAGCAATACTACAGTGTCCAGATGTGGAGAAAGGATCCACATACACATGTACTTCGTGCTTAACTTCAAGGAGGGCTAAGACATAGACAGGTGGTTTGAAACATATGAGGTTACTCTAGAAATGCACAGGATCCCTGAGGAGGATTGGAGATCTGGCATTTGGAGGCATATACCTGGTAATTGTAGGGACGCCCTACTTGCCCTAGAGAAGGGGGAAAGGCTGAGGTATCCCACCATGAAGGAGACCCTTGTCAGGAAGTATGATTCACACCAGAAGAGTGCATGTTGAGATTCAGGGGCAGTTAGAAACTGTCTCACCAGTCCTGTAAGGATTTTGTGGGTTGCTTTTGCAAGTCACTGGATAGTTGGGTGAAGGGTAGTGAGGTAAACACATATGAGGGACTGTACAATTTGATGGCTAGAGTACACATGTACAGTTTGTGTTTTCCAGAGCCACACCAACACCTGGATGATTGTAACGTCTCTGACCCAGGGAACATGGAAAGGAGGCAGACCTCTAGGTGAGTTCCAAAGTGTCAGAGACCCACTCAGAGACTCACAAACCCATTCACAGACCCACTGACACTCATGTACCCACTCACTCACCCACTCAGAAACCCATGCACCCACTCAGAGACCAACTTAGAGGCTCACACACCCACTCACAGACCCATTCAGATGCGCATCCACCCACTCACAGACCTGCTCAGAGACTAACACACCCAGTCACAGACCCATTCAGTCACTAACACATCTACCCACTCACCCAATCACAGTTTCATCCATCTACTCACAGACCCTGTCATACACTCATACCCAGTCACAAAACCACTCAGATACTCAGGCACCCAGTCACAGTCCCATCCAGAGATTCACTCACCCACTCACAAATCCACTCAAACACTCATACACCCACTTACAGATCCACTCAGACACTCACACACCCAATCACAGACCTACTCACACAACCACTCACAGACCCATTCAGACACTAACAAACGCAGAACACACTCAAACGTATTCTTCTACTCACTGTCTCACTCGCATACTCATGCACCCACTCACAGACAAACTGAGACACTCATGCATCCACTCACAGACCTATGCAGTCACTTATGCGCCACTCACAGGCCCACTCAGATACTCATGCATCCACTCACAGACCCACTCAGACATTCATGCACCCACTCAGACACTGATACACCCACTTACAAACTCACTCAGATACTCAAATACCCAGTCACAGACCCTCTCAGACAATTTCGTGCCCACTCACAGACCCATTAAGACACTTCTGCACCCACTCACAGACCCATACAGACACTGATGCACCCACTCTCCAACCAAATGAGACACTCATCCACTTATTCACTGTCCCACTCAGACACTCATGCATCCATTCAGACTCACTCAGACACTCATGTTCTCATTCCTAGACCCGCTCAGAAAATCATGCATCCATTCACAGACCCACTCAGAGACTCATAAACCCATTCACACACCCACTGACATTCATGCACCCACTCACTCACCCACTCAGACACTCATATTTCCTCTCACAGACACTCTCAGAGACTCATGCACTCATTCACAGATCCAGTCACAGACTCATTCACCCACTCAGAGTCCCACTTAGAGACTCACACACCCACTCACATACCTAGTCACAGACCCACTCAGATGCTATGCACCCACTCACAGACCCTCTCACAGACTCACACCCAGTCACAGACCCATTCAGACACTAATGCATCTGCTCACTCACCCACTCGGTGACTCATCCATCCACTCACAGACCCTGTCAGACACTCACACACCCAGCCAGAAAACCACTCAGACACTGATGCACCCAGTCACAGTCCTACCCAGACACTCATGCACCCTCTTACAAATCCACTCAAGCACTCATACACCCACTTACAGACCCAGTCAGACACTCACACACCCAGTCACAGACCTACTCACACACTCACATACCCTCTTACAGACCCATTCAGACACTAATGCACACAGATGCAGATCCACTCAGAAACGTATTCATCTAATTCACTGTCTTACTCGCATACTCATGCACCCACTCACAGACAAACTGAGACACTCATGCACCCACTCAGAAGATCCACTCAGACTGATGCACCCACTCACAGACCCACTCATACACTCATGCACCCAGTCTCAGTCCCACACAGAGACTCATGTACCTACTTACACATCCACTTAGACACTGATGTACCCACTCACAGACTCAGTGATACACTCCTACACCGACTCACATACCAATTCAGCAAGTATGAACTCACAGACCCACTTACACAAACACTTAAACACTCACAAATCTACTCACAAAGTTATTGTTACATGCACAGAGTCAAACTGAGAAACATAAATCTTAAATGTGCTGTTGCGCATTGAATTGTGCTTTTGCTTTGCAGATTCACGATGGATTTGTGACTTCAATCAATCAATCAGGGGTTTGTTAAAGCGCGACTACTCACCCGTAAGGGTTTCAAGGCGCTGGGGGGGGTGCAGGTTCCATCCATCAAGGAGGGGGACTGTCGAAGAGACAGGTTTTGAGGTTTCTTGCGAAGATGGGGAGCGATGTTGTCTGTCTGAGGTGGAGCGGAAGGGCGTTCCATGCTTTGGCCGCGAGGAAGAGAAGGAGCGGCCTCCCGATCTGGTCTTTCTGGTGCGGGGGACCACGGCGTAGGAGAGCTGGGCTGATCGTAGGGTCCTTTGGGGTGCGTGGAATTTGAGTCGGCTGTTCAGGTATGCTGGTCCGGTGCCGTGGAGGGCCTTGTGTGCGTGGGTGAGCATCTTGAAGGTGATTCTCGCCTCGACAGGGAGCCAGTGGAGTGTGCGCAGGTGCTGGGAGATGTGGCAGTGTTTTGGCAGGTTGAGGACCAGTCTTGCGGCGGCGTTCTGGATGTTCTGTAGCTTGCGGGTGAGGTTTTTGTTTATTCCGGCGTAGAGTGCGTTGCCGTAGTCGAGTCTGCTGGTGACCAGGGCGTGAGTGACGGTCTTTCGGTGTTCGAGGGGGATCCATTTGAAGGTCTTACGAAGGAGGCGGAGGGTGTGGAAGCAGGAAGACGAGACAGAGTTGATCTGGATAAAGGGATAAAGAAAAAAGGGAAAATAGGCAGAAATAAGGCACAAAAGAGCAGAGATGCAGAAAGGTGAAAGAAAAAAGAGGGTAGAAAAACGAGTGGAAACTAGTGAAAGGGCAGAGCGAGAGGAAGGGAAAATGAGCAGAAATAAGGCACAAAAGAGCAGAGATGCAGAAAAGTGCAGAAAGGTGAAAGATAAAAGAGGGTAGAAAAACGAGTGAAAACAAGTGAAAGGGCAGAGCGAGAGGAAGGGAAAATGAGCAGAAATAAGGCACAGAAGAGCAGAGATGCAGAAAAGTGCAGAAAGGTGAAAGATAAGAGGTAGAAAAACGAGTGAAAGAGCAGAGTTAGAGGAAGGAGACAGAGGTCCACTGGACCACCAGGGATGAGGCGCAGGGAAACCTGCGGGTGGAGGAGGGCCTCGATCACCGACACTCGAGAGTGCAGGGGCAGGCCTCACTTAATGGTGGAGCTGCGAGGGTGGGAGAGCAATTTCACTGACAATGAGTCAGTGGTCTTGCTCGCCTGTCCCCGCAGTGGCCGCCATTATGTAGGGGTCGAGAGGGCTGGACAGCTGGGAGGCGGGAGCGGGGAGGGGAGCTGGATTGGGCCGGTCGCGCTGGGGGGGAGAGGCCGCGGGGGCAGCAGCGGCGGGGAAAGGTAAAGGGAGGAAATAAGGGATAAAGAAAAAGGGAAAATAGGCAGAAATAAGGCACAAAAGAGCAGAGATGCAGAAAGGTGAAAGATAAAAGAGGGTAGAAAAGCGAGTGAAAACTAGTGAAAGGGCAGAGCGAGAGGAAGGGAAAATGAGCAGAAATAAGGCACAAAAGAGCAGAGATGCAGAAAAGTGCAGAAAGGTGAAAGATAAAAGAGGGTAGAAAAACGAGTGAAAACAAGTGAAAGGGCAGAGCGAGAGGAAGGGAAAATGAGCAGAAATAAGGCACAGAAGAGCAGAGATGCAGAAAAGTGCAGAAAGGTGAAAGATAAAAGGTAGAAAAACGAGTGAAAGAGTAGAGTTAGAAGAAGGAGACAGAGGTCCATTGGACCACCAGGGATGAGGCACAGGGAAACCTGCGGGTGGAGGAGGGCCTCGATCACCAACACTCGAGAGTGCAGGGGCAGGCCTCACTTAATGGTGGAGCTGCGAGGGTGGGAGAGCAATTTCACTGACAATGAGTCAGTGGCCTTGCTCGCCTGTCCCCGCAGTGGCCGCCATTAAGTAGGGGTCGGGGAGGGCTGGACAGCTGGGATGCGGGAGCGGGGAGGGGAGCTGGATTGGGCCGGTTGCGCTGGGGGGGAGGGGCCACGGGGGCAGCAGCGGCGGGGAAAGGTAAAGGGAGGAAATAAGGGATAAAGAAAAAAGGGAAAATAGGCAGAAATAAGGCACAAAAGAGCAGAGATGCAGAAAGGTGAAAGATAAAAGAGGGTAGAAAAACGAGTGAAAACTAGTGAAATGGCAGAGCGAGAGGAAGGGAAAATGAGCAGAAATAAGGCACAAAAGAGCAGAGATGCAGAAAAGTGCAGAAAGGTGAAAGATAAAAGAGGGTAGAAAAACGAGTGAAAACAAGTGAAAGGGCAGAGCGAGAGGAAGGGAAAATGAGCAGAAATAAGGCACAAAAGAGCAGAGATGCAGAAAAGTGCAGAAAGGTGAAAGATAAAAGGTAGAAAAACGAGTGAAAGAGCAGAGTTAGAGGAAGGAGACAGAGGTTCACTGGACCACCAGGGATGAGGCGCAGGGAAACCTGCGGGTGGAGGAGGGCCTCGATCACCAACACTCGAGAGTGCAGGGGCAGGGGGCCAGGGCAGGCCTCACTTAATGGTGGAGCTGCGAGGGTGGGAGAGCAATTTCACTGACAATGAGTCAGTGGTCTTGCTCGCCTGTCCCCGCCATGGCCGCCATTAAGTAGGGGTCGGGGAGGGCTGGACAGCTGGGAGGCGGGAGGTGGGAGCGGGATTGGGCCGGTCGCGCTGGGGGGGGAGGGGCCGCGGGGGCAGCAGCGGCGGGGAAAGGTAAAGGGAGGAAATAAGGGATTAAGAAAAAAGGGAAAATAGGCAGAAATAAGGCACAAAAGAGCAGAGATGCAGAAAGGTGAAAGATAAAAGAGGGTAGAAAAACGAGTGAAAACTAGTGAAATGGCAGAGCGAGAGGAAGGGAAAATGAGCAGAAATAAGGCACAAAAGAGCAGAGATGCAGAAAAGTGCAGAAAGGTGAAAGATAAAAGAGGGTAGAAAAACGAGTGAAAACAAGTGAAAGGGCAGAGCGAGAGGAAGGGAAAATGAGCAGAAATAAGGCACAAAAGAGCAGAGATGCAGAAAAGTGCAGAAAGGTGAAAGATAAAAGGTAGAAAAACGAGTGAAAGAGCAGAGTTAGAGGAAGGAGACAGAGGTCCACTGGACCACCAGGGATGAGGCGCAGGGAAACCTGCGGGTGGAGGAGGGCCTCGATCACCAACACTCGAGAGTGCAGGGGCAGGGGCAGGCCTCACTTAATGGTGGAGCTGCGAGGGTGGGAGAGCAATTTCACTGACAATGAGTCAGTGGTCTTGCTCGCCTGTCCTCGCAGTGGCCGCCATTAAGTAGGGGTCGGGGAGGGCTGGACAGCTGGGAGGCGGGAGCGGGATTGGGCCTGTCGCGCTGGGGGGGAGGGGCCGTGGGGGCAGCAGCGGCGGGGAAAGGTAAAGGGAGGAAATAAGGGATAAAGAAAAAAGGGAAAATAGGCAGAAATAAGGCACAAAAGAGCAGAGATGCAGAAAGGTGAAAGATAAAAGAGGGTAGAAAAACGAGTGAAAACTAGTGAAAGGGCAGAGCGAGAGGAAGGGAAAATGAGCAGAAATAAGGCACAAAAGAGCAGAGATGCAGAAAAGTGCAGAAAGGTGAAAGATAAAAGGTAGAAAAACGAGTGAAAGAGCAGAGTTAGAGGAAGGAGACAGAGGTCCACTGGACCACCAGGGATGAGGCGCAGGGAAACCTGCGGGTGGAGGAGGGCCTCGATCACCAACACTCGAGAGTGCAGGGGCAGGCCTCACTTAATGGTGGAGCTGCGAGGGTGGGAGAGCAATTTCACTGACAATGAGTCAGTGGTCTTGCTCGCCTGTCCCCGCCGTGGCCGCCATTAAGTAGGGGTCGGGGAGGGCTGGACAGCTGGGAGGCGGGAGCGGGATTGGGCCGGTCGCGCGGGGGGGAGGGGCCGCGGGGGCAGCAGCGGCAGGGAAAGGTAAAGGGAGGAAATAAGGGATTAAGAAAAAAGGGAAAATAGGCAGAAATAAGGCACAAAAGAGCAGAGATGCAGAAAGGTGAAAGATAAAAGAGGGTAGAAAAACGAGTGAAAACTAGTGAAAGGGCAGAGCGAGAGGAAGGGAAAATGAGCAGAAATAAGGCACAAAAGTGCAGAGATGCAGAAAAGTGCAGAAAGGTGAAAGATAAAAGAGGGTAGAAAAGCGAGTGAAAACAAGTGAAAGGGCAGAGCGAGAGGAAGGGAAAATGAGCAGAAATAAGGCACAAAAGAGCAGAGATGCAGAAAAGTGCAGAAAGGTGAAAGATAAAAGGTAGAAAAACGAGTGAAAGAGCAGAGTTAGAGGAAGGAGACAGAGGTCCACTGGACCACCAGGGATGAGGCGCAGGGAAACCTGCGGGTGGAGGAGGGCCTCGATCACCAACACTCGAGAGTGCAGGGGCAGGCCTCACTTAATGGTGGAGCTGCGAGGGTGGGAGAGCAATTTCACTGACAATGAGTCAGTGGTCTTGCTCCCAAACTTCCCAAAAAATGTTTTGTAAAAGGATTTAAAACTAAAATGATTTATTGTTTGGTAATAGGGTGGCTGTTAGAAGAGCCTTTGGGTTTATTTTGTGCAGATGATAACTACACATCAAACAGGATGCAGTCTTTCAAGTCGTTAAGGAATATCTTCTTGCCTTTCTCTGAGAAATGTACTCTATCACTTCTATATACATGCTCCATGTCAAAGCGTAGGTTGTTGTTAGTTATGGAGCCCATGTTGTTGACACTGAGGATTGCAGAGACAGTTTTATTAACATGTTTCCTGACTTTGTCTTACTCTGGGCAGAATTTGTCTGACCATTTCTTTTCTGCCATTGGCAAGTGTTAGAGTACACCAAGGCAGTGTGTGGGAAAAGTGTCATTAGTTGACCAAAGGTATTCTTCATTTTTGCTTTCCAATCCTACCCCAGTAAGAGTGCCTAGGTCATTGCCACCACAGTACACAATGATAAGGTCTGGATTTTGACAATCCGCAATGCTTTCAACTAAAATAGGCAATTGCTGCCACTTTAACCCTCTCTGGTCAGCCAAAGTAATGTCTGTGTTAGGCAAACCCAAGTCTCTGTCAATGCCACTCTTTCTAGCACTCCCGCTGGCCCACTAAGATATGACCTTCAATCCACACTCTAACCATTTGGAAGGAAGGAGCAGCAGCACACAGGAGCTGATTGTGACAGTTGTTGGAAAGAAAGGCAGTTAAAATGGCGGACAGGACCTTGTTTTAGAAAAGGATGAATTTGATTGGGTGGTGTAAATAATTTGGTAGCTAAAAATAGGTAATGATTTAATAGGTAAAGTAAGTTGAACTGCAATTGGCTCTGGATAAATTTAAGAGAAGTTATGCTACTGGATATGATTGCATTTTCTAGCAGTCAACCACACCCACTAAAGTTGAACTTAAAGCTGGTATGCTCCTGTTAGAAAGTTATGTGAACTTCTGACTTACTGGTACAGTAGAGTGTTTCAAAGGAGGGTGCTATGAGATCTGAGATAAAGAAGTGTGGGGGAAGGGTACAAAGTAGAGTAGTCCGGGACAAAGATAATAGCAATAGTTTGCAGAAAAAGGAATAACTTGAGAACAACAGTCCCCTCTTGGCCAAATACAAGTTACACTTAATCTCCCAGGTATGATTTTTTTCCCTAAATGTCCAACTCACACCCTGTATCACACCCACAGGCTAAGCATACCATTTGTGTCACACCCAGCAGTCCAAGCATACCGGCTGTGTCACACCTAGCGGAAAAAGTGTACAATCTGTGTTATGCCCAGCAGTCCAAATGACCAACACATCTTACTTCTTTCAGATACCAATGGCATTGGGAAACCGGTGGCACTGAGAATCCCTTTATAGAACAAAAAATAAGATCGAGCTGTCAACTCTAACAATAAATGCAAAAAATATTCACCTTTCTTAGCCTGCTGACTATCAAAAAAGGTGACTTACATGGGATCGCCTCAGAGGCCGCCTTGCGACTACTCAGCTAGGACATATAAAATAGGTGATATGACAGATTTCTATCAGTGGCAGGATGCCAAGGTTATCTTTCTACGCTTCTCCCTAGTTTGCCATATGCCACATGCTTTACTAACGTTCTGATGTACCCTCTAACCCTCTGTGACAGCGTCTTCAGCAAGGATCTCCACCCCGAGGATTCAAAAGAACTTCCAATCAATTGCAGTGTTCACTCACCTTCCTTGTTGTGTAAATATGAATTCGCCCGGGTGGTGTATCCTTGCTTTGGCTGTAATCGGGTATGAGATCCTATCATGCTCGTCAAAATGTTGATTGAACATGAAATACCTTGAAAAAACAAGAGACAAGAGGCGCTCGGAAAAACAGGAACAGTTTGTTTAATTAAACAATGTGGCAGAGAGCACAGGCATAGGGTCTGAGTACTGTTTCAATTTACAATCGGTCTACCATAGACTGTTATACAGAATGCAATAAAATGGTTCTGGTGATCCTTATTTAGAAAGGAATATGTACCTCTGTCTTTGGAGCCATAAATTAAGGTATTGGATGAGAAATCCAAGAGGGTCTTTACCTTGCGTGGACACTATGACGCCAGTAAGTAACGTGTCCAGATGTCCGGCGTGGGGAGCACGTGATCACTGCATGTATTGTGTGTGCTGTGTCTTGATTGGATGAGTGTTCCTAACATCATGTGGCATCTGACTTTATGGTGTTTTGGGAACATGCGTACCCCTCCAACAATGTGTGCTTTATTGGGGCCAATCTCCCTGGACAATTTTGTTGTCAATGTGCCTCTCTGTGGGATTGATCTGGGATTTCCTTTTCGCACATTTGTTTGCTGGCTACGTGCCTCCCCATATGTGATCTATCAATCAGTGACCTCAGGCCTGGGCCTCAGGGCCTGCCTAACTACGTATTTCTGATTCAGAATCCACGTGGAGTTCATAAGAAGTGAATTCAACTATAAAGATTAGATTTTTGTTTTTATACATGAATGTATCGTTATTCATATTTACATCGACCTTTTCAATATTAAGAAACATATTATCCAAGAAGTCCACATCTAGAAGACATGTGCATTTATGAAGAACTTTAACTCTTCAAATACAAAAGGAATGTAGTAGAAAACATAGAAGAAGGGATATATGCTGTAGTTGGATGTGACGGTTGTTTGGTGAAACATGCAAAAGGACATCTAATTAACCACAGAAAACGTAGTTGCCAAACTCCAAACAAAAGGGAGTTTTTCTATTTGGCACTTCTACAACTCTTCAAGCCTTGGCATGCTGAATCGGAATTACTTGTAGACTATGACTGCTACAAAGATTCTTTCAATGCTGTGAAAGAGACCATTCAGTGTTCAGTCTTCACAAACTATTTGCAAATGTTAAATGATGAGATTCAACAGGAGGAAATGATTGCTACTGAGCTAGCTAAGGAGATCTCACAAAGCAGCCAATGTTCTGGACTACTGAGTCAAAATCCTGTTGGACAACTCATTATTGAAAATGAAGCTGCCATAGCCATGAATAAGGTGGAAACTAAAATGGAACAAGTAAGTCAGGAAAGTGTTGATTTTGAGCAGGTAGTTTGACAATTGAACGACGAGCAGAAAGAAATTTATATGGTGGTAAAACAGAAGATAGATTCCTCCACGAGAAGAAAGAATGCAAATGTTCATTATTTAAGCCAATACTATTATACATCAGTGGTCAAGCTGGCACCATTTAAAGCTTTTTGATTAAAGGTCTTACCGCTTACCTACAGAGGACTACAGAATCGAGGGGCATATTAGCAAGGAATAGCGATATTTATCGCTAAACGCGCTTAGCGCGAATCCTGTTAACGCCGCCTATCGCTGGAAAATATCGCTGAGATAACACCCTATTAGTAAGGTTTATCTCCACAGCGATAATATTTCCAGCGATAGCGGCAAAATGCGAGAATATTGCTGGAAAACCAGCGATATTCTTGCATTAACGCTAAGGTGGATTCAGCATTAGAATCCACCTCCTATACCTTAAACAGGTAAGTCATAGTCAGTAGCAGGTGTTAAAATCTAGCGATAAACGCGCTTAGCGCGATTTATGTTATCGCTTCGCCTGCCTTGATAATAGGGGTTAGTGGTGTTAGCGACTGTTTACAGTCGCTTTTAGTGGGGAACGCCTACCTTGCATGTCATTAGCGATAAGTATCGCTGACATGCAAGCCGATGTAATTCCCGGCCTCTAACGCCTGAAAGCTGTCGCTAACGCCTGTTAGCGACAGCTTGCTAATAGGGCGTTAAAAATATCGCCGATTTAGCGGCAAAAAGTGCTGCTAAATCGGCGATAAAGCCCTTGATAATATGCCCCCAAATTTATTGTGTGTAGTAACAGCACCCACTTGATTGGCTACACAAAAGATTTAAAAAAATTCTCTAGATTGTCTACTAATGCTACTGATTGAACATGACAATAAATTACAATGTTTCAAGTTATCCAGTGAAGCCTGTCATGAGGTGTCAAGAGAGTTGATGAAACTGAAGCTTTTGATCATTGTTGAGGTGAACATGGTCTCAAACTTAATGCTTGCTTTTGTACACTGAAGAATGTAACAGATTTTCAAAAACAGAGAATGATGTGGTCTTTGGAGGAAAGCATTAATTGTTTTCGGCAATCTACTGCAACGTATGCCTGTCAAAGGATAGCCTGCTTTCAAGACACTTCTACATGATGAATCTCGGAATTCTTTAAGAAGTATTGGCAATGTAAACATTTGGCTAAACTTTGAATTAGAGGAACTACTGAGAAATATGCGTCAATCATCTGATATGGAATGCGGAAATATTCTGAAGGACATTAGAGTAGGAGTTCTCACAAAGGAAGTTAAAAGTACTTTAGAAAGTTGACTTATCAGCAAACTTTTCCCCTCTAAGAACACAGCAGCACAGCTAATGTTCAATTGTATTGAATAAGACAAATCTATTGTTTGTTTAATGCCAACACTTCAATAGAGCTCCAAATTTTATGACTAATTACTAACTACTAAGGGCAGTGTTTCTGACGGCAGGGAATATTTTTTCACGTGTTGATGCAGGTGTGTATATTTTGACTGCATACGTGTTAAATGTACACATATGCATGACACATATGAAAAAATACCTTCTACGAGCACTTTCCCATTGCTGGAGTCCAGACCATATGTGCCCAGCCTAGTCAATGGGTAAAAAGTGCAAAACAGCCTTACCTGGATTTCAGCACCAATAAGGGAATTTTCTTCAGGGTCAAGATGCTGCTGTGAAGGGGGCCATGGAGGGAGACTGAAGGGAAGAATGAGAAATGGGTGAGTATGCGTCCCAATCCCTTCAATTCTGCTGACTCGAAGCAGGTGGTCTTCCCGCCATGGTCGGCCCGACGGAAAGCAATTTCATAATTCTGAATTGGTGAACTTGTCTGTACCACCCTCTGACAGCTGTTTTCCCCCTACAGCCGTTGTGGCAGTCTGTGAATGGCTGGCAGCACTGGCGGGAATCTGGCGGTCTTTCCTTTAACAGACCGCCAACATAATTCGGCAGACAGACTGCCAACTGTGCAGCATGGAATCCAATGCCACTTCAATAGCAGTTCCCTTACCACCAAACTGATAACCAGGCCCTATAACTGGAGAAAAAAGCAATTTGGAAGTTACAGTTTCTGATAAATTGAAACAAAAGGGAGTAACAATACTGCTAAGTGGAAAGCTACAAGCAAAATTGGGTTAATTGGAGAAATCTGTATCCAAGACTGCAGGAATAGAAAATTGTTTATGCATAAAGTATTTTTGTGTAGAATTTGTCTTGAGAAATCATTGGTAAATGGTACTATGAATAAAGGTATTGATTTCATAAATTTTCCAGAAATACAAGGCGGCACGGCTCGCGACGGCATTGTGACTCCCAAAAGTGTTAAGACGACCTTTCAAATGTTTCCCTCTATAATTATACTACTTTATTAGTAAACTACTTACCTTAAACAAAACCTTTAAAGTCTCTATATATCTGTTTCAGCTCCGTCAAAACCAATCTGGTGTCGCTACTACATTGTGAAGAGTTTTGACGGGTCTGCGACTTCCAAATAAAAAAATAATAATAATATCATAATATTAATATAAGCAACATATTACTGTACACAGCTAACAACCACCCTAATGAACCTTGCAAATTCAATAAAAAAAACAAAAGTTACATGGACATTATAGTTAGGAAATAGATTTTTTTAAAACAAATGAAAGTTAGGATTTAAAAAAAAGACATTAGAAATTCCATGAAAAAAACCTAGGTTACAGGGATGTTCTGCTTAGAAAATAGAATAAAAGAAAACCTTAGAAATTTACCGAAAAAAACGAAACATTACAGGGATGTTATAGTTAGAAAATATACTTTTTTAAAATAGTTTGGAAAATATTATTAAAAACGTTTAACAAATTCACAAAAAAACCTGCAAGTGTTTTTTCTTTGAAAGTCCACATTAACAGACAATCTGAATTGCCTCATAGAGGTGAATGCATTGTTGATCTATTGGAGCACAATCTATAGTGACTGTGATAAGTGCTTTCTTTCTTGTCCTTACCTGATGAGAGAAGAGTCCATGGTTCTCACTTTAAATGACTACGAGTATACAAATTTTCAAAATCACCTGAAAGCCTGCCTATTTGGCCCCGCCCTGTCCACCTTAGTAGTATGCAATGGTCTTCCTGCATTATGCCAAGATGATGGACAGCTGACCAGAAGGCCCCCCAGTGCTTTTCCCGCTGATTTTGATGACACATTCTTGGTGCTGAGGAATGTGAGGACATCTCCACCAAACAATGAAGCACTTACTTCATATAGTTAAGAGGAAGAAACCTTGTTTGGTGGAGATATATCTCTTTGTATTCTCATCATATTTTCTATAAGAATATTCATTTTACCACAAATTTCTAGATAAAGACGCATGAGGAAAAATCATATTGCAAAAAATCGCACAATGTCACTGCTGACATTTCTTCATGCTCCATTATGCAGTTATAGTGTAGAATATGTACTGGATATTTACCCAAGGAGGTAGCACTCACTAATTAGCCAGTAGATATAACTCAACTTCAGTAGTTATTTTGAGCAAAACTGTGGGCTCATAGACCTAGTCAGGGAGTCCCACACTGACTCACAGACTGACTCAGAGAGTAACACACCCACTCACAGACCTACTGAGAGACTCACACACCCACTGACATACTCATTGAGACACTCATACACTCACTCACACACCCACTGAGACACACATACACTCATTCACACACTAACTCTCAAAGGTTACAGGTTGCAGTTAGAAAATAAAATTAAACAAACTTAGAAATTCACTTAAAAAACTAAAGCTTACAGAGACATTATAGTTAGGAAATAATATTAAACATTTTCAGAAATTCACTGAAAAAACCAAAGGTTATAGGGATGTTATAGTAGGGCTCAGATTTCACACATACAAAACCATTGAAATTTAGCAGTTATAGTTATCTGAGCTAACTATAACTTACGCCCCCACAATGCACTGCTGATGACCTCACAGATTACATCCCTGATGACATGGTCAGTGACATCACTGATGACATGTTGACATCTTAAATGACATCACTGATGACATTATCCACAGAATTACTCATACTCACTCACACCCCCATACAGCCTCTCATACACCCACACACAACTACTCACATGTGCATTCACAGACCCATACAACTACTCACACATCCAGTCACTCATCCATAGAGCCACTCACATGTCACTCACTCTCTCATACAGCCACTCACACAGCCACTCGCTGATACAGCTACTCACATACCCACTTATTTACCTATACAGCTACTCAGACACCCACGCACTTGACGATATAATGACTAACACAGCCACTCATTCATCCATATAACAACTCACACACCCACAGACACCCACTGAACCACTCACAGACCCATTCACACATGCATACAACCACTCATACACCCACTCACACACCCTTACAGTCACTCACACACACACCCACTCTCCAATGTAGCCACTGACACCCACTCACACACCTGTACAAAGACTTAAACAACTACTCACTCACCCATACATACACTTTCACACACACTCCCTTACCCATACAGCCACTCAGTTACCCATGAAGCCACTCACACATGCACTCACACACTTATGCAGCCTGTCACACATCTTCTAAGCCACCAATACAGCCAGTCACGGATCCACTCACTCTAATGCAGCCAGTCACCCACCCACTCACTCAATACAGCCAGTCACACAGCCACTCACTCACCCATACAGCCACTCACACACACACTAACACATCCATACAGCCACTAACACAGACACTCACAGACCCATGCCAGCACTCAGACACACACTCACACACCGATACAGTCACTCAGTCACTCAGATGACATATGTTATAAATACTATCGCTCATAAGCAGTACAAAAAGAATAGTAATTTAACTTATGCAGTAGCTTAGTATCTATCTGTAAGTCTCACAAATGCTTACAAAACACTAACAATAACTGGATGATGTCATCCCAACTATAACGTAAATGTAACCTATGATTTTTTGTATTAAAGTTTTAAGGTTTTTAAATTGTATTCTCTATTTGAAAAGGCTCTACAAGGTATATTTGTATAGGTTTATATTTTCTTCAGTGGATTAATAAGTGTAGTTCTTTTTCTTTAAATTTTTTATATTTGCAACGATGTTGTGATACCCGCGGTGATGTTGCGAAAGGCGCATGTTTTTGAGGAAGTCTTAAATAAATATAAATATATATATATATATGTATATATATATATATATATATATATATATATATATATATATATATATATACAGCCGCCGTCTGTGCAGGTAACAGCAGTGGGGCAGTGGGCCATGTGAGTGGGGATTTTGAGGGACGATGCAGAGGAAAAATTAATTATTTATTTAGTCTTGCATCGTCCCTCGAAATCCCCCCTTACTCGGCCCCACCGCTGTTACCTGCACGGACCGCAGCTGTATATTATCTACTGGCGGTCGCCAGTAGATAGTTATAGTTAGGACCTATTTTCCATAGGAAATCTGCAACATTCTATTTGAAATAACGTTGGCGCCGGTTGACGAATCTTCGCGAAAGCTTCCAACTTGTTGGGGCGCTCCGGTCCGCTCCTATCCTGAAAGTCTTGGGGTGATTCGTTAACCGGGGGCTGAGAAAAAAGGGGGGTCCCAAAACACGTTTTCCCCATTCATTTTTCCATAGGGACCTTTCATCGCAGCTACAGCCCGAACTGCTGAACGGAATTACACCAAATTTTGCAAAGAGGTAGCCCTTGGTTCAGTGTCGTGCCTTTTGCTTAAATGGTGTAAATCCATTCAGTAGTTTCTGACAAAATCACAAGTAAAATCACATATATATCTATGGCCGCGTCGGATCCGCGCACCCTGAGTGCACCCTGCGCGCACCGTCCCGATCACGAGCTGCATGCTAATTGGCTATCAAGTGGCTGTCAACACTCCAAATCAGGAAGTGTTGGCAGCCATTTTGTCCCTCGGTAGAACCGAGGGACAGAAACAAGTGCGCAAAGCGCAAAAGGGGGCAGGGTAGAAACACCCTGACCCCTAGGTCTGCTCAGGGGGTCCCACAAGGACCCCTGGGCAGAAAAAAATCATTTTTTTTTTAAATCAGCGGGATGCGCTTAGGGTGCGCGAATCCCGCCGCAAATCCAAAACGAAGCGCGGTCTCCGCGCTCGTTGTTAATTGGCCCCCTGGTGGGCCAAGTCCCGGGGGCATGTGGGGGATTATAATTTTAATGAATGGGGGCCTCTAAGGCCTCCACAAGCCCCGGGGACCGCCACCCCCCGGGGCTTTAAAAACAAATGGTGCGGGAGGGCTCTTTGGCCCTCCCGCAGCCCCGGAGACCGCCACCCCCAGGGCTTCTTTTTTATTTAAAAGTACTTGTGTGGGGGCTCCAGCCCCCCACACGCCCTGGGGACCGCCACCTCCCGGGGCACTAAAGAGTTAAATATGGGGGTCCGTTACGGACCCAGAGCTCCGGGGACCACCACCTCCCGGGGCTTTGAACATGGAGGAGGGGGCCCCCTCCTGGAGCCCTTGATGGCCCTGGGGACCACCAACCCCCAGGGCCGGCCCCTGCAGTGTCCCGGGGTGCCTACCCCCGGGACACTGTAGTTTGCTATGGCAGGGCGGGAGCCTCGCGTCTCCCGTCCTGCCATAGCAAACTGCTTTGGTTTTGGAAGAGAGAGCAGGAAACCTGCTCTCTCTTCCAAAACCAAGACGATTGCTTTCCACACGGGGAGCTGCATCTTAGCAGCTCCCCATGTGGAAAAGCAATGCTGGCTCCCGCAGGAGGCGTGGAGCCGGCAGGGTCCGTGGGGGAGTTGGGGTCCCCCCACGGACCCCAAAGGATAGGGCCAGCCCCGGGGGATGGGGTCCCCGGGTCCTAAGGAGGCCTTAGGAGGGGGGCCACGCAGCCCCCCTCCATTAAAATTAAAAAAATAAAATAAGGTGGCAATGACCCGGGGATGGGGTCCCCGGGTCGAAATTGGCCACGGGAGGGGGCCCACGCGGTCCCCTTCCCGTACCTTTTAAAAAATAAATAAAGGAGGTCAGGCCCTGGGGGATGGGGTCCCCAGGGCCCAAAATAATTACAAAGAAGTGGGGCCACACAGCCCCCTTTCAAAAAAAAATCCGGCATCGCGCCGGAGGCCACGCCCTCCTTGTCAGCACTCTGCAAACGCGCCCCTGGCGCGTTTGCAGAGGGGGAACGAATTCCCCTTGAATACTGGGGGTCCCTGGGGCCAACTAGCCCACCAGGAACCTCCAGTATGCGCCAGGGTCTGCGTTGCAGAGAGGTTTTCTGAGGCCACGCCCCTTTTTACACCTCTCTGCAACGCAGCTCTGTGGCGCTTAATGGAGGTAGCTGGTGGGCTAGTTGCACCCCAGGGACCCTCAGGATTCAAGGGGAGTTAATCCCCTGACTTAAAACGCGCCACGGGCGCGTTTGCACAGTGGTGAAGGGAGGGGGCGGGGCCTGAGGTGACATGTGTGCAAACAGGCTCGTGGCGCGTTTTAAGATGGGGAATTAAATCCCCTTCAATCCTGAGGGTCCCTGAGGCCAACTAGCCCACCAGGTACCTCCAGTAAGCGCCACGGAGCTGCGTTGCAGAGTGTTGTAAAGGGGTGTGGCCTCTGAACACCTCTCTGCAACGCAGCTGTCTGGGGCATACTAGCGGTATCTGGTGGGCTAGTTGGCCCCTAGGGACCTCGGGATTGAGGAGGAATTAATTCTCCAACTTAAAACGCGCCACTGGGTGTGTTTGCAGACATGTCACCTCAGGCCCCACCCCCTTCCTTCACCATTGTGCAAATATTCCTCTAAAATCAGCCGAACTACGAATTCCGATTTACTCACCTGTTATCAGGAGGGACCTCAGTGCTGCATCTTTCAGCCCAGTACTGATCCTGAAAAGTAATTTTAACCGTACTTACCAGTAACTTGAATTTCCTTCCACAGGATATCATTGACTGGTTTCACTTGGAAATTCTTCTAAGTGTGGAGTTTTGGAACTTTATAATATTCCTCTAAAATCAGCCGAAATACGAATTCCGATTTACTCACCTGTTATCAGGAGGGACCTCAGTGCTGCATCTTTCAGCCCAGTACTGATCCTGAAAAGTAATTTTAACCGTACTTACCAGTAACTTGAATTTCCTTCCATAGGATATCATTGCCTGCTTTTTGCTGAAAAAGTTTCTAAGTGTCGATTTTTGAAACATACAAATATTCCTCTAAAATCAGCAGAACTACGAATTCCGATTTACTCACCTGTTAACAGGAGAGACCTCAGTGCTGCATCTTTCAGCCCAGAACTGATCCTGAAAAGTAATTTTAACCGTACTTACCAGTAACTTGAATTTCCTTCCGTAGGCTAACATTGACTGGTTTCACTTGGATATTCTTCTAAGTGTGGAGTTTTGGAACTTTATAATATTCCTCTAAAATCAGCCGAACTACGAATTCCGATTTACTCACCTGTTATCAGGAGAGAACCCAGTGCTGCATCTTTTAGCCCAGCACTGACCCTGAAAAGTAATTCTAACCGTACTTACCAGTAACTTATATTTCCTTCCATAGGAATCCATTGTCTGGTTTTCAGCAGAAAAGTTTCAAAGTGTCGATTTTCACAAACTACAAATATTCCTTAGAAATCGCCTGTATGACTTAAACGCATTCTTTCAACTGTTTACAGGAGATGCACCATTGCTGGATCTAGGATCCAACACTGAGTAAGAAAAAGTAACGATAACACTACTTACCTGCTAAGTGAATTTCCTCCCGTAGGATAACATTGGTGCTTCTATGTGAAAAAAGTTTCTAAGTGTCAACTTTTAAAATACAATAATATTCCTTAAAAATCACTACTGTAACCAAAACGCTTTTACTCAACTGTTTACAGGAGATGTCCCTGGACTGAATCTAGGATCCAGTCCTGTGGTTAGAAAAGTAATCCATAAAGTAACTAATTGCATTTAACTAGAAATTCACATTGAGCTCAATGTTGCATTGTGTTTGAAATTGTGTTGCCCATTGCAACAACTGTAACTACTGTACTTAAAAGTCTATTGCCTATTTGCAAAGTATTTAAACTAAAGTAATTCATTCTGAGAAAGTATATTTTGTAATGTAATGTATAATGTAATTACAATGTAATTTAAAAAATAAAATATCTAAAAATAAATAGTTTAAAAAAATGTAGTAAATCAGTATCAAAAAATAAATATAACAATTAATACATTTAAAAATTGTCATTTACAAAACCTTTGAAATTCACTGAAAAAACCATAGGTTTCAGACATGTTATAGTTAGGAATTAGCATTTAAAAAACCTTTGAAATTCACTGAAAAAACCATAGGTTTCAGGCACGTTATAGTTAGAAATTAGCATTTAAAAAACCTTACAAATTCACTGAAAAAACCATAGGTTTTAGGGACAGTTATAGTTAGTTGGACATTGCACTCGTACAAAACCCGTGAAATTCCCCCGTTATAGTTAGTTCAGCTAACTATAACTCGCGCTCCTCGCAATGCACTGCTGATGACGTCACATATTACATCACTCATGACATGGTCTGTGACATCACTGATGACCTCACTGATGACATCTCAAATGACATCACTGATGACATCACTGATGACATCATCCACGTGATAATCTGATGCACCACCTCACACCCTAATATAACCTTTGATACACCCACTCTAAATTACAAACTGCCATTCGCAAAACCATAGACACTCCAACACCAATAACTACATACCCACTCACTGATTCTTAGGTCTACACACACATCCACTCACTCACCCGTACAGTCAATCATACTTACGGTCACTCAGTACAGGACTATCATATGCACTCATACTTCTATATAGACACTCAAACACCGCCACTCATCCATAGAGGTACTCACACACCTAGTCAGTCATGCAAATAATTAAACACACTGCCATTTACTCACCTATACAGTTATACACACACCAGCTCACTTACTCATACAAATACTAGCACATTATTACGCTCATATACAATCACTGATACAAGCACACACTCATCCATACAGTCACTCTCACAATCACACACTCTCGCTTATAGCTATTTATATACTCCAACACACATATATACTGCCTTTCACATATGTAGTTATTCACACATGTACCACTGGGACATACATTCACTCACTAACACACTCTTACACACACTTACCCACCCATACAGTCTATCACAGATGCACTCTTGAAACCATCCACCCAGTGAATCACCCACTCACACATCTATGCACAGAGTCGCACACACCCCTCCCACACAAACACTCAGGCACCCATACAGATACTCAGACAACCAATCAATAACTCATATAGACACTCATGTAGCTATTCACAAACCCATGCAGCCACTTACACAGCAACAGACAGACGGATACAGACATTCACCCAGTTTAGTCACTAACCCATGCATTCAGTAAGATGCGTTTAATCACTCACTTATAGAGTTAGTCACGCACCTACTAAATCATCCATTCAGACACTTATACACCCACTCATTCTTCAATACGCCTTTCCCTATATATATTAAAAATATTTAAACTTTACAGAAACACACAGTCACTGCATGATGTCATCAGTGATGTCATTTGAGATGTCATCAGTGATGTCATCAGTGATGTCACTGACCATGTCATGAGTGATGTAATATGTGACATCATCAGCAGTGCATTGCGGGGTGGCGAGTTATAGTTAGCTGAACTAACTATAACGGGGGAATTTCACGGGTTTTGTACGAGTGCAATGTCCAACTAACTATAACTGTCCCTAAAACCTATGGTTTTTTCCGGTGAATATATATATATATATACATGCAGATTTTACTTAATAGCAGACGCTAGTTGTTTAGTAATGTAGAGTTTATATTTGAGTTTGTGTGATGGTTTTGTGAAAAAACCTCTTCAATGTGGTGTTCTATATATTTGCTGTGACTCTGTAGACCGCATCGTCATCGGTAGTCGCGAAGTGCACATGTTTATACTTAGACATATTTTAATTAATATTTGACACAAGTTGTTTATTGATAGACTCTTTAAACCTAACTTTTGGAAGAAATTTTTCAATTAAAAGCCTTTTGCTTGGTGTTTTGCGTGATTGTGGTAATGCCGGAAGTCACAATGATGTTGGTAACTGCGATGAATGTGTGTTTTTGGTAAAGTATATAACACATATTTATGCATATTACATTGTATAATACACATATGGAATATATAGAGATGATGGAGTTCACTTTACAGACAAAGGGAATAGGGTGTTTCTAGTCAACCTGAAACTTTGCATATAGTCTTATATGTAGCTGTCTTATACACACTTTCAACACAAAGGCTCTTATCTGAGCCACCAAAGAGCCCAAAATGTTGCTAATTTTCTTGGTAACTAATTTTTTTTTCTGTATTTTTGAAATTCACAGTGACATCGCAAAACAAATGCAAACATTAAATGACCACCACCATATTAAAAAAATATAAGTTAGAAAATGTATTCTAACTATTACAATACACTTTTTTACTAACTTAAAGAACATGTTTGTACAAATATATTTGTAGTAACTTTAAAAAAACTGTGTTTGAACCCTGTTTCCTCATTTTGCGATGATGCCGAAAGTCGCAATGTCTTCGGTAACCGCGACAATCGCGCCTTTTTTGAGAGGTATAAAACATCTATATGCACACATTTTACAGTATTTTAGACACTAGGGGTTTATTAAAGCACTTTTTAAATACATATTTATGTAGGGAGCTTGTATAAAAACAATCATTTAAACCGATTTTTCATTTTAACGGTGATGCCGGGCATCGTGATGATATCGGTAGCCGTGATCACCGCGAATATGTCGCAAAATGACAAAACAAATACTGACATTCAATAGCCAACTCAAAAAATCAAGGGGAGAATGGACCACTTGTCCTGTATAACCAGGTTCTCGGTAGCGTATTATAGTCCACTTAAAAACCCTCATATACGTACACAGGGGAAGGCGGTATATCTTGGTTCTCCGCCTTAGTGTACTGTTACAGCATCATCATCGGGTTTTATTGCACATATGCTGTCCTCCACCTGGAGGGAGACCAACTGGTTTGTCAGTAGGGTCCAGAGATGAAAAAGAAGGGCGTGCGTGTGCTCTTTGGAATAGTGCAGTTAAAATTCCTACAACACAGTGCCAAAGAATATTTAATGTGAAAATTTGTGAAGTGGGAAATTAAAAACAGTGTAGTGCGTGAGTAGATCGTGTTAATAATCTGCTGCACTTTTCATGGTCTGGTGGTCAACATGTTTCAGCCTAGTGACTATTCTATAGGCTTTCGTCAGGACCGGGAAAAAAAGCGTATTGTGGCTCCTTTATTCGTGGTCAACTTACCACTCAAAATAATTGTGATCAGATCAATCGTATCTGTACCTTTCATAAGTGCTTTAATGTGTGTTCATTGCAGAGCCGCGCTCTCTGTGCAAGGCCCCAACAGTCCTTGATTAATTTTGTTTTCACTTGCTGCGCAAAGACTACTGCCGAAAGTAAAGGGAAACCGGGCTTCCGGTTTCCTTTTGCTTTCGACAGTAGTCTTTGCGCAGCAAGTGAAAACAAAATTAATCAAGGACTGTTGGGGCCCGCAGGACGGGGTTGGCACCTGATCTGAAGAGAGACCAGCCGAAACCGCATTAACGCAAGGCCTTGCACAGAGAGCGCGGCTCTGCAATGAACACACATTAAAGCACTTATGAAGGTACAGATACGATTGATCTGATCACAATTATTTTGAGTGGTAAGTTGACCACGAATAAAGGAGCCACAATACGCTTTCCCGGTCCTGACGAAAGCCTATAGAATAGTCACTAGGCTGAACATGTTGACCACCAGACCATGAAAAGTGCGGCAGATTATTAACACGATCTACTCACGCACTACACTGTTTTTAATTTCCCACTTCACAAATTTTCACATTAAATATTCTTTGGCACTGTGTTGTAGGGAATTTTAACTGCACTATTCCAAAGAGCACAGCACGCCCTGCTTTTACATCTCTGGACCCTACTGACAAACCAGTTGGTCTCCCTCCAGGTGGAGGACAGCATATGTGCAATAAAACCCGATGATGATGCTGTGACAGTACACTAAGGCGGAGAACCAAGATATACCGCCTTCCCTGTGTACGTATATGAGGGTTTTTAAGTGGACTATAATACGCTACCGAGAACCTGGTTATACAGGACAAGTGGTCCATTCTCCCCTTGATTTTTGAGTTAACCACTGGAAGCCGAATGGATCACAGCTTCTTTTTCCCTCACCTTGATTAATATATATTCAATAGCCAACACCACATTTAGGACTTATAACTGCAAAATGGATTATAAGCAACAGACTAAACACATTACTATCTAATGACTGTATATTAGCATGTACAACTCCCTTAATATCTCTATAACACAGTGCATAACTTTTTCAGTCTAATTTATAACTGCATGCATCACTATATCAGTAAGTATCTCATTCACTGTATAAGTATTTGAGTGAATCTGTAAGATGGTGCATCAGTCTATCAATGCTTCTGTAAGGAAATGCATGACTGCCTCAGTGCATCTATGAGTGGGTGCATCAGTGTCACAATGAGTCTGTGATTGGTTGCATAAGTCTCTCACTCAATCTGTGAGTAGGTGCATGAGTGCCTTTGTGCATTTGTAAGTAAGTATATGACTGTCTGACTGGATCTGTGAGTGGATACATGAGTGTCTAAGGGGGTGCCTGAATGGGTGAGTGAGTGGGTGCATGAGCGTCTGAGTGGATCTGTGAGTGAGTGCATAAATCTCTCAGTGGATCTTTGACTGGCAGCATGAGTATCTGAGTGGGTTTGTCAGTGGGTGCGTGGGTCTGTGAGTGTGACTGTGCGTGGGTACATGAGTCTCTGAGTGTATAACTAACTGGGTTAATAAGTCTCTGAATGGGTGTATGAGTGGCTGACTAAGTGACCGTTTGGGTGTGTGAGTGTCTGACTGGGTCAGTGACTAGATGTATAAGTGTCTGAGTGGATCTGTGAGTGGGTATATTAGTGTCTCAATGGGTCCGTGAGTGAGAGCATAAGTCTCTGAGTAGGTGAGTAAATGGGTGCATGCAGGAGTATCTGAGTGGATCTGTGACTGGGAGGGTGAGTGTCTGGGTGGGTTTGTCAGTGGTTGTCTGAGTTTCTGACTGTATGAGTGAGTGAGTGACTGAGTCCATAAGTCTCTGAGAGGGTCTGTGACTGAGTGTGTGAGTGACTGTATGGGTCTGTGAGTGGGTGTAAGAGTCTAAGTAGGTATGAGACTGTACGCATGAGTCTATGGCTGAGTCTCTAAGTAGGTGCATGAGTCTCTGAGAGGGTCTGCACATGGGTGCATGACTCTCCAAGTGAGTATGTAAGTGGGTGCATACGTACCTGAATGGGTATGTGAGTGAGTGCATCAGTGTCTGAGTGCGTATGTGACTGGATTTATAAGTGTATAAATGGATATGTGAATAGGTGTATAAGTGTCTGAGTGAGTTTGTGAGTGCGTACATGAGTGTGTGACAGTGACAGGTGAGTGTGTACAAATATATATTTTTTTACATATATGTTTATTAATGTTTGCGATGATTATAAAAACAATTTTGGGCATGTAATTTGTGTCACTAACACACCCATATCTCCACCCTGACCTCTTATGTTAGCATTCACAATAATTTTCAGCCCCGGGAACCTTTCTCGGCCGATAAAATGGCAGATGCAACTTTCTGTTCAGGTTGCGTCCAGCCAATCAGAGCATTCCTGTTGGTGCGCGCATTCGCGATTAATTGCAAAATCATCGCAAAATATCTGCGACCAAAGATATATTGATAATATTCGGCTTAAATTTACTGTACAGTTTTGCACCAAATAACAAAAAAGCACAATCTGTGTAACAACATCAACCTTTCTGCCAAATTTGGTGTCATACCGTCCAGCGGTTCAGGCAGTAGGTTCGACAACGCGTTCCTATGGGAATTATCATTACGAACGCACCCTTTTTTCGCACCCCTATTTCTTGGTCCTTGCACGGATCACCCCCAAACTTTCCATGACAATGAGAACCTACTTTGGCACTTTTTTTAATGGAAAACTTCATGAAGATTAGTTGAACAACGCAAAGCTATAGCCAAGTCATAAAATGATTTTCCTATGGAAACTAGATCCTAACTATAATTACCTACTGGCGACCGCCTGTAGGTAATATATATATATATATAGGTGTCGCAAGTAGGTAGTTATAGTTAGAACCTAGTTTCCATAGGAAAAGTGTTTTTTTTGTTTTGCCAATAACTTTGGTGCCATTTGATGAATCCTCGCAAAAGTTTCCACTCACTTCATTTGCTTTCTTGAAAGTTTTGGGGTGATCTGTCAAGCAGGGGCCTTGAAAAAGGGGGGGTCCTTAATAGCATTATGCCCATGCAATTTCCCATATTGATTTTAGACACAGCTACAGCACAAACCGCTGAACGAAATTACACCAAATTTGGCAGAAAGATAGATATTGGTCCAGAGAAGTGCATTTTTCTGATTTAATTTAAATCCGTTCAGTAGTTTTAGAGATATTAACCAAATTCCAAATGTGTATACATAGGGGCGAGCATCCTCCCAGGATCCGACAGTCCCCATGCTGAAATGTGATTGGCTGCCAACACTTCAACCAGGAAGTTTTGGCAGCCATCTTGGGACTCAGCTTCAGCTGAGTCCCACAAAAAATCATTAAAAAAAAAGAAAACAGGGCAAGGTAGGAATACCCTGACACCATAGTCCTCTTGAGGGGGTCCTGCAGGGATCCCGCCTGGGGCAAAAAGCATTTTTTATTAAATTTTAGATCAGTGGCTCCCATCAAAGAAAAAAATGAAGCATGGGCTCCTGTTAAGCCCCCGGATGGGCCAGGTGACGGGGCATGAGGAGTTAAAAAATTGAGGCAGGCCGCATTACCCTCCTTAGCCCTCGGGACCGCCACCTCTCTGGGACTGAAATAAATTAATGTAGGGAGTCCGTCACAGACCTCTGGCCCCAGAGACCACAACCTCCTTGGAGCTAAATACTGCAATGGAAGGAGCTGCACAGCACCTTGTGGAGCCATGAATGGGCCAAGGGATAGCCACCCCCCAGGACCGGCTCCTGCTACCTCCTGAGGTGACCACCATCGGGAGGTAGCTATCTGCTTTTGCTTGGTGGAAGCTAACAGCTCCCACCAAGAAAAAGCAAAAATAACTTTGCTTTCTTCAACCGGAAGCTGTCAAACAGCTCCTGCTTGCAGAAAGCGGAGTTTTCATCTACTTCTCTGCATGCAACTATGCGTGCAGGGAAACAGATTAAAAGATTGCTCTGACGGACAAGGAGCTGCCTTTCAGCAGACACTTGTCTGTCAGAGCAATGCAGGCTCCTGCAGGAGATGGGAAGCCGGCTGGGACCGTGGAGGCCTTTAGGCTCCCCTCGCAGCCCCATTGCACAGTAGGTGCCCTGAGGGTACCCAGGTGACATGGCTGAGCCCCAGAGGATGGGGTACCCAGGCCAAAATCAGTCTGGGGAGGGGGGCCATGCGGCCTCCCCCACTACTGAAGTATGGCTGGGGAATAGGGCCCCTGAGGCTGAAACCGGCCTGGGAGGGAGACCGCCAGGCCACCCCTCCAAATTTCTGTTAAACATTTTGCTTCGGAGAGGTAGTAGTCCCTGGGCTCAAATGAGTAAATGGATCAGGGTCCGTGTGCCCCCCCCCCCTCCTATATTAACATAAAGCCCTGGGGAAGTTGTGGTCCCTGGGGCTAAAACTGGGGGAAAGGAAGGAGAAAACAGTACAAAGTGAAGCAAAAGCAGAAGAAAGCAATCAAAAAAATGGGGGGAGAGGAAGGAGAAAGCCGTAAAAAAAATGAGTATGTAGTGCCCAATAGGGAGGCCTGCTTGGGCAAAGATATAGCAGGGTGGGAGCTGTGGCCACCACAGTGACAGATCTTTGAATCTTTGAGACGCTTGTAACACTTTGGCACACTTGAAATGAGAGAGACGGATGCCAAGACAATTCTTGTGTATCGCCTGTCTGGTTGCTGAATGACCCTGCTTTTGTCATAACAAACTTCTGTCTCTGTGTCTGTTATGGGTACAGTGCCTGCTTGAAACTACATTTTAGTGTTAGATGTGGGAGGACACTAGTGATTACAATATTACACTCCCTTACTGTTGAACCTGTCATCCTTGGCAAGGTGTTCGCTCATCTTTTTGCCTTTCACCCTCCTGTTCTGCTGAGTTCTTTTTTGCTGGCTTTAGAACTCTGCATACTTTTCCACAGCTAACAAGTGCTAAAGTGCTCTCCCCTTTAAAGCTGATACAATTGGCTTATACCCATTTGGCACATTTAATTTACTTGTAAAGTGGTACTGCATGTACCCAGAGACCATAAATTAAATGCTACAAGTGGGACTGCAGCAATGATTGTACCACCCACTTAAGTAGCATTTTCAACATGTCTCAGGCCATTGCAGCTTGTTTGTGTAGTTTTTAAACATCCAATTCGACCTGGCAAAAAACACCCTTATGAGGCCTAAAACTCTCTTTTTGATACCTATAAGTTACCGCAAGGTAGGCCCTAAACATCCCATATGGCAGGGCGCATTGTATTTATAAAGATGGGCATATACTTTTTAATTTTACATGTTCTGGTGGTGAAAAGCTCCTATTCATTATGTATCAATGTATGCAAAATGGCAAAAGGTGAGATCAGATTGTTACCTTGCTGCGCTGCCCTACCCCAAAGTTAAAGGGTAGGAATGCATCGCATTTATGCAATTCGGTGCTTTCCTGTCTCCCTGCACTGGTGCCGTTTAGACAGACTAGCGCCAATGCAGGCACTCTTGCGCTATGGATTGTTTTTATGCATGAAGTGGCTCAATCCTGAGAGGCATTTCCTTCTTTCTATGTGTGCTACAGAATGCAGCACACATAGAAAGAGGAATACATGAGGAGAAATAAAGATATTCCTCCATGTTACGCTTAACCTCAGTAGGCATTAGCATTTGGCACTATCCCAGGTTTACATGATCTTGTAAATCTGTGGCAGCATCAAAATCCATTGGTGTTGCATAGAAAAACCCACCACAAGGCCCATGGCAGGCCTCCTGAGCGCAGGTAAGGCAACACAGTGATTTGCACTGCCCTGCCTTACTCCATATCTATGAGGCTAACAAAAGTCATGCATAGTGGTTTTGCGTGGCGTCATAGATATAATTTGGTAATCTGTGCTGCAGGAGTATCACAAAAAGTGATGCAAGGGAGGTGCAGGGGGATTGTGAATGATCCCCTTCATCTTCCACTACAGTGGCCCTGTTTATACACAATGCTTAGATTGTCACTGGGGGGGTAATTTATGAGAGCCCTGTGTCACTTTTGCACCATATAAAGTGGTATATGAATGACACAGGGCTCTCATAACAATTTCTGAAGCCACTCAAAGCCACCCTGCATGGCTTTGAGTGGCCTCATAAATCATGAGTAAGGCGACGCAGCGCAAATCACGGCATCGTCTTACATCTGCACCCGGGAGGCATTTCATGGGCGTTGCAGTTTTGTTTTGTAATGCAACACCCATGGAATCTGATGCTGCCCAAATATACAAAGTGATGTAAACCTGGGGAGGCATCAAGTCAGTAAGTCTCACGAGGTGAGGCGTCACGAGGAGTAATATGTTTATTTCTCCTTTTTTTTTCTCTTTTCATGACTACTTCATTCTGCAGCACATATAGAAAGAGGAAAATGCCTCATAGGATTGTTTTTGTGCAGGAAGGTGCCCCTTCCTGCACAAAAACAATCCTGCCTGCAATGGAGGCACCCTTGCACCATGGTAGTGCAAGGGTGCCTACGTTGGCACTAGGCTGCCAACACAGCGCCTGCACAGGCAGAAAGGACAAGCATTGCTTAAATACGGTGCATTCCTGCCCTTTTACTTTGGCGTAGGTCAGCGCTTCAAGGTGCCTTGCTGCCCTATGCCATGAATGAGGCCCCGAGGTCTTCCTAATTTGAGAACTTCAACATAATGAATTGGCCCAAAGTGATAGATGCAAGATGCTCTATTTATTATAGAAGGATATCTACTTATTTTGCCAGCTAAGTTGTGGACAAAACTAATTAAAAAAAAATTAAAATGTAAATTCTTGATTTAGGGTTCTAGCATTCGAGATTAGAGAAGACACCGTTTTATATTCTGTCTAATTGAGATATTTCCTGAAATTATTGTGAAATAGACATCTTCCAAATGCACCTTTTTAGCCACATTCCTTTTCCGACTAATCCCATCCCTGGTCATGCGCATACCTGCTTGCATTTTTGCTCCAACATATAAAGTCATCCGCATTCCGGCACGTTACGTGTAGCTCCATTCATTTAATTAAAATTGAAAGCAATTTATTTAACACATGCCACTATACCGATGTTTATGAGAGCGCACGTGTGTACAGTATATAAATCTGACACAACTGTAGAAAGTTTAAATCAATTAGTGCATGGAAACGTGTTTGATGAGGCTGCAGGAAAATTATTGTGCTGCCAAGTGGGAGACCTGTTTTACGTTCAGATTTGAACGGACCACCTTTGCCAGCTGAGTCTATCTCTAGAGTGATTCATGCAGTCTCAGGGGGAGGAAGCAGCCAGCTGCAGTCTTTCCTTGCCATTGCTCGCCAGCTGATCCACTGAGCATTAATTCTGTGAGGAATAGCCTCTTTGCCTCCTTGTGGGATAGACAGTCACCGTGGGATCTGTCAGCGCGTGCATCGAAATGTAACTCCTCAGTGTCTCTCGAAAACTCATGTAATGCCTTAATCGTCGCTACGCATAACTGTACATCCAACTACTGCTGTCATAATGGTTCCTACTTCATAGTAATGTTTACCATCTGTACTAATTCCATAAATAACAGTTGACATGCGTGCTCATTCAGGCTGCTGCTTTAACTCTGCAAAATCTGAGGTGCACCACGTCACTTGTTTACCAGTGAATAACTTATCATTACGAATCCTAAAAATAAAATAGAAAAGGCCGGATGCAAATACAACTATACCATTTTCTGGAAAAGGTGAAATTTCACATAAAAGGAGAAACACATTGGATAGAGTACATTAATTACTACAAATCAATTGAACGCGTTTGGTACATTGAACGGAGCGAACGAAGAAGATCCAGGGACATCTTACGGATTTTGGGGGCCCTGGGCCAAACATATTTTGGGGGCCCCTGTTCAGAACAGCTCTGAATTTATGATCTAATTTCAGCTTTTTCATGCCCTCATTGGCCAGGTCACTGACACTGCAGAGGCATATTGGTCCAAATTCTGAATGTGTTTCCATCTAATATTCAGGGATAGTGATTTGTCTTTTCAATATTGTAATGCAGCAGCAGCTCACTAATATTATGGCAAATAATGTCTGCTACCCACTACCATTACTCACATGTGAGGTCCCGTTTTGATCTAAAAGGGACTTTTTTTATGGCTGTTGCATGGTATTGAAAAACATAAACACAACATTTTGCTACAAAATATCTGTAACAAACTCCCACACATTGCCTATATTAAAAACATTAATTAAATGAAAATTGTATTTAAAACAATCTGTGTTTAAAAATCATCCCCGTTCATCAGGGCAGGACTGTGTGGAGAACAGAGCCAGATCTTTGGGGGGTCCCCCTTAAAGGCTGGGGCCCTAGTCCAGAGTCCACTTTGCACATCCCTTAAAATGTCTCTGAGAAAACCCTTTGGGGTTTGTTGGTACGGAAAAGTCCTCTGCATAGTAAATGACGTGTACCCCTCCCTTTAGTGCCCAACGCAACTGTTACAGATTACTGTCTTTTTGTTGGACAGGGAGGGGTACTCAAAGCGATACCCTCATAGTGGTGGAAGGCTACTACCTTCACTAAGAGTTAAGCAGCACAAGTGAGGTGCTGCCAACATACCGTGTAGATCAGCACTAGTCAACAGGTCCTTTTTACCCTATGCCACTGGAGTGAGGCCTACAGACTCACTCACCTTTTTAAAGGTTCCCCTGCTGTGTGCCTAACTCAACCTTGGCCTACATCAGGTAGACGTGGAGTGCTGCGCAGCTCAGGAGTATTGGCTCTGCAATGATTGTATGCGTGCCTTGAAAGGGTACCGTTCAAGGGTGGAGCAGTACTATGAAGTTCATGTGTGCTTAGTACATGTACTGGATGTATGTATGCCTGAGGGAAATACATTTCATGAGAGATGTAGTTTGATGCAGAGCATGTGTGGATAAAACATGAGCTGGGTATATGTGTGTTTGGGTGAAGTGCAATATATGAAAGGTGAGAAGTTGTGCAGCGTGCACATAGTGAGTGTGTGTGCTGGCAGTGCGTGTGTTGAAATAATACAGCTTGGTTAAAGATAGGAAATCTTCACTGCTGAACAGTACACACAGACTGAGTGTGTGTGCTGGATGCATGGGTATATATAAAGGTGCAGTACATAGAGGTATTAGTGCTGAACAGTAAGTGTGCTGAGTGTATACTGTATAAATGTGCCTGCAAAGGTGCATAGTATGGAGGATCCTGGGTTCCATTTTTGGGGAGCCTTGGCCTGCCTGGTGAAGACTTGAGGAGGAGAAGAATCCCCCAGACAGATTTGTGGATTGCTGCATTCCTGTGAGCTGGGTGGGGACACACAGTGGAGGGAAGGAAAAGACTCTCTTTACATGTTAAAAGACTGCTCTTTGATTCAGTGATAGATCACAGGAAAGGGGCCTGGACACATCTCAGGAAGGGAGATGGAGCTGATTAGAGAATCATACAGATTAGGAGGGGAGTCTGGGATTAACCTTTTGATGCAAATATCACTGTGGCTGTCATCCAGGTGTGAAAACTGGTCACTGCCATGACTTATGTTGTGCTTCAGCTTCGGAGACATGCCTGCTGTGACAGACCTCTTTCATGAAGGAAGATAAAAGGAAGAAGTGCCCACTTCAAAAGAAGCAGACCCCAACATAAAACTTCAAATACCTGGACCCCAAATTACATTTGGTGTCTGGAAAAGGACTGTAAGAAGTGGAGGTTGAGTCTCCAAACATTTGTCATATGCCAAGCAGTCAGACGAGCTGTCTGAGAAGGGGAAGCGGTGCAATACTTTTGCCTGTGACCAGGACTTCACCTGCCATAGAGACTGGAGCACCATCACCTGCCTGTTTGTCAAGACCAGTGTTCCCTATGAAGCAGAGGAGAGCGCTGGAGGGAGTGAGGTCCAGTGGGGAGCCTTGCATAATGATTCCCTGGGAGAGGTGTGAGGCTGAGCACCAAACAGGCCATTGCCCATGTGCAGTATCAGCTGTGCGACCGTCGTATGTCAGGATATATTTTTTATTTTACGGAGTTTTATATAGCGCGAACTTGACCCGAAGGTATCGGGTATCAGAGTGATTTACATAGCACCAGTTGCGTTACATGAGGACACATTCATTTTTGTTAGGCACAGGGAGATTAAGTGATTTGCCCAGAATCACAGGATGTTCAGCGTCATTGCCGAGACTCGAACCCAGTTCTCCAGATTCGATGTCGACCGCCCTAGCCGTTAGGCCAACTCCTCTCCCCAAGGATAGGGCGGTGTTCTTCTGAGCCACATGAGCAGCACTGGGCAAATACACGAAGCTGCTCCACCGCGCTGCATTACTCTGTATGCCAGAGGCAGTCACTGGTGAACTGAGTTTGGGCCAGGTGCACAGCACTTGTGACTGCCGAGATCGGTATCATTGTATGCCAGGAGGTGTTTATATAGGGAGGGCGATCACCTAAGGAGAGTCTGCGTTCTTATCGTGAGTACCACAGAAACCCCAAACACGAGAAGAGGTTTCTGGTGCCACTTTGGCCTAGAGTTCAGGCTATTGCCCCAGACCAAAGAAGAACTGCTGTGACCGACAGGTCTAGCCTGCACGTCGTGATCTGGTCCTGTTGAAGTACCCAAGATTCAGTGAGGTGCCACCAATTGTGTTGCACCCTCGTTGGAGCTCCGGTCTGTAGGATCATACCAGCACCCCCCTGCCTTCCCCCCAGGGATAAGAGCAACATACCTTTTTTGTTCGCCAAGCGGGAGCAGCTCTGATCACAAGAACCCAACCGGCAGTGCTGTTCGACATGAAGAGCCTACGCCGCCGGGTGCTGTCACGTCCATTGCAAGCGACCCAAACTCAGCGTACAGGATTCGGACTTGGGACCGCCCGAGGAGAGGGCACTCGCTTCACCGCTGAATGTTGCTATACTGCTGGAGCAGGTAAGGCTGAAGCCAGGCCTGAAAGGGTCCCGGGAGATGTGCTGCTAATGGTGCTGTGACACTTCTGACTAAGTTCCTAAAAGGTAATCAAATTGAGTGCACCCACGTCATTCTTACTAGTTGATAGAGTTTCTTCCAAAGGTGAGAATAACAGTAATAGTGAGGCCCTCGCTGACCACTTTCCTCAGGGCCTCACTATTCAAAAAGGGAGAAAACAGGAACCTGCAAGAGTGAGATAAAGAGGCAGGTAGTGTCTGGTAGTTGATTAAAGAAGAGTGCATTGGATTCCGGACTAGGCAGTAGTGGTACTTGGCACACTGACTTTTTACAACACCGGCTGTTGGCTTTTGAGCAGAGCTTTAGGTACCGGCACACCTTCTTTTATTAATAAAGCACTTTCAGAGGGGGTTCATATGGAAAAATTGTATCTTCAGCTGGATTAGATTTAAGTGGTTGAAACATAGCCAGGTGTATATGTCCCCTAGCATTTACTCTTGAAGGATTATGTCTACTTTTTTGTAGAGTTGTATATCATTCATACAGAGATGGAAAGAGAGGTTCAACTGTTTTGGGCTTCAGGTCAGAGTGAATTTTTAAGGTTGAAAAGAGTTGGGTATAATATAGAACCTTAAGGATTCCCTTGAGCAGCTGGAGCCGGACTGGATAGTATTCTATTCTGTTTAATTTGTTGAGACTTGTGTTTGAAGTACAAGAAGAACCAGCTTAGGACCCTTTTATATATTTCCATTCTAATTTTGAGAGTCTTTAGTAGCATGTTGTGGTTGACCATGCTGAATGCTGCAGAAAGAAGGTTAGAATGGCATTTGTCCAGTACGCAAACGTGGAATGCATGATCTATAGATTGACTTTTTCAGTGGTACAGTCAGGTCTGGAAGCTGAATGTAAATCATCTATTAAGTTGTAATCAACAGTGTATTGAGTGAGTTGCGAGGCTACACAACTTTCCAGAATTTTCTATAGGACTGGGAAAGTAGTCAATGCACAGAAATTGATAGATAGATCTTTCGAGTCAGCCTCTGTTTTTTTTTCAAAAGTAGGGATTACCTCTCCTGTTTTCAAACCAGAACTTCACTTTAGGCCAGTGAGGAGCTGATTGGGTGTGTCTAGTAAAGGAATATGCAATAGCTGATCTCTGTGATTAAGGTGGAGGGGTTTGGGTCTTCAACCTGTGTGGGAAGTTTGCTCTTACCTACCTACCATGTTAAGCTTGATTTTTACATCTTTGAATTTGATTCAGTATGCATTGCTATTCTGGGAATTTAGAGGGGGCTGTGCCATCTAGGTTAATTGATGGTAACATGTCATTTTACAAAATGAGCATGCATTTGTGCAATAATGAACCTATCAAGAATTTATTGTGTGATAAAATGGGCTCCATCCTTTCATTCATGGCAATTATGTGAAATCCTTGTGTTACTTCACTTTAATGTGGTAACCAAAGACCAAGCCACCTCATCCTACCAATTGCCTCTTCTGCTAGGGTTTGCCTTAGCCTCTCGAGTAGAATTGAGTGGTGGATAAGGTTGTTGAATAGATGGGTTACAAATCCTGCTCCTACTGAGTTATGTTTTTCTTCCACATATTCCTTATAATATATGTTTGGCACCAGCACAAATGAGGTGAAGAGTAGGTGATTGAGTTGAGACGAGTTGAAATATACATTGTTGGACCTGGCCCTTTTTGCAGGGTCATCCTCAAACTTTTTGCCTTCTTCCTCATATATTTTCTGACCTGTTTTTGTTGGTTTTAGGACTCTGGGCACTTTACCACTGCTAACCAGTGCTAAAGTGCATATGCTCTCTGTCTAAATTGAATTGGCGATTGGTTTATCCATGATTGGCATATTTGATTTACCAGTAAGTTGCTAGTAAAGTATACCAGCTATGCCCAGGGCCCGTAAATCAAATGCTACTAGTGGGCCTGCAGCACTGATTGTGCCACACACATAAGTAGCCCTGCAAACATGTCTCAGACCGGCCACTGCAGTGTATGCATGGGCAGTTTTAAACTGTCATTTCAAAGCATTCCCTTTTTCTACATGTAAGTCATTCCTAAGGTAGGCTCATGGCAGCCCCATGCTCAGGGTGCAGTGCATGTAAAAGGTAGAACCTGTACTGGTGTGTTTTACATGTGCTAATAGTGAAATACTGCTAATCTTGTTTTTCACTATTGCAAGGCCTATCTCTCCAATAGGGTTACATGGGGATTGCCTTGAAATATCTTTTAAGTGCAATCTTCCATTGGGAGCAGATCGAGATTTGGAATTTGGGGTCTCAGAACTCCCAATTTAAAAATACATATTTTGGTGAAGTTGGTTTTTATATTGCATGTTTGAAAAAGCCACTTTTAGAAAGTGAGCATTTTCTTCCTTAACCATTCTGTGCCACTGCCTGTCTGTAGAATACACATCTGGGTAGGCTGACAGTTGGGCTCTTGTGCATTCACTCTATACAGTCACACAAAGGGAGCTGGGGTGTGCCTTGCAAATCCTGATGGGCGATCACCAGGCTGATGGGCCTCCCTGAGCTAGAGTGGTGGGAGGAGTTGTCACTGACACCCGAATAGGGCTGTGCCTGTCCTCACACAAAGCTGTCTCCACCACCCTGTAATGTATCAGGAGCCAGGTCAGGGAAAGGCAGGGTCTTGTGTACTGCAAAGAATTTCCTTTGAAGTTTGCCTCCTTCAAAGGCAGAAAGGGGTATCAGTATTAGACCTCTGACACCCCAAAATTCGAACACTTCTGGGCTGAGGACATTCTGGCAGGACGAATAGCTGGATGCTGTGGGAGGGACTGCCACTCTGCCTGTTGCTTTGTTGTGCTGGCCTGCTGCTTGCTGCTCCTGTCCTGGGAGTGAAAGTACATCTTGCTTCCAAGGTTCTCCAAGGGCTTGTGCATGCTTGCCTCCTGTTAAGAAGTCGTAGAGCCATCAAAGACTTCACCTGCCAGTGCCTGGGCTCCTCTACTGAGAGTCCTGACTTGCCATGTGGTGCCAAATCTAGTTCCTGGGCCCTTGAAAGTGCTGCAAAAGATCAATGCCCCGTGCTGCCTGCACTGAAGAGTGGTTCCTGCTGGAAGCATGGACCACAGCTTTCACTGCAGGCTACAGCTCGCCATCGCAGTGCGCTAGAAAAATTGCTGCAGCGTGAGTCTTGAGCACTGTGTTACCGACATCCGTGGCACCCACTCCGACTCCGACGCAGCACCTGCTCACGGTTGAAGAATTGACGCAGCGGCTGCAAAATCGATGCAGCACCTGCATCACCGCTGCCGCATCAACACAGCACATCTGGATTTTTGACGCATCGTCCCTTGACGCCAACTCTTCATCGACAACACACCGCCATAGGTAACCAAAGCAGCTGGTCTGGAAACCGACGCATCTCCTTCCCTTCCAGTAAGAAACTGATGCATCACCTCCCTTGACAGTAAGGAATCGATGCATCAACTCCCCTACCTAGCAGTAAAGGAACCGACGCATCAACTCCCCTGTCAGTAAGGAACTGACGCATCACCCCCCTGTGTAGTAAAGAACCAACGCATCACTTTCTTTTCCAGCACCTCACGTCCACAGTGCCTGACACCATCTTTGATTTTTTACACATCAAAGGTACTTTGTGCTAAAACAAATGCATCCATTTATTTCTATGGACTAAACTTGCTTAATTTTTTTAAAGTTATGTTTTAACTTGTGTATGTTACATTTTTGTCCTTTTGCTCTTGTTTTATTCAGATAAATATTAGTTATTATTCTAAACTGGTGTGGACTCCTTTTGTAGTGTTTTCACTGTGTTACTCTGGGTGTGAGTACATAGATAAGCCTGGCTACTCGTGCCATGTTACCAAAGGGAGTGAACAGGAGTTATCTTAGCTGTGTGACTCCTTTACCCTCACTAGAGTGAGGGTGCCTATTGGACAGGGTGCTAACCACTGCCAACTAGAGACCCCATTTCTAACATACATCTTTAAACATAAATAATTGATTGTGCAGTGCAGTTCAGAACAGACATGGAGAATCCGACCAGAACTTTACACTTCTTTCAAAACTAATACTTAAAAGGGTCATACTTGGAAAAGTTAAATAAAAATGGAATCCAAGTAACTATTGACTCGTCTGCATGGGAACAAAATCATGATTGATTGAAATTCACAAATAGTTTATTTGTAGAACATAGCAAGAAGGAATATGAAGAATTCCTATATAGCTGTACAATTTTGTAAAATACAAACTTCAAGTTAAGCATCGCTCTAGCAAAGACAGGTATGGTAGATCATAGATATGGCATGATTATTTGGAGAGCAAACACTGCTGTGACTTCTGTGCATACTGGGATTAGAAGAAACATCACATAATTCTTAAAATGCCTAAATTACTGATAACATTTGAAAGTGGCAGAGAGCAAAAGAGCAGGTTATGTATCCAGAGGTGGTAGCTAATAGGAAACACAGAGAAAAGACAAAGGCTGTTCAGTGTTGTGCTTTCTCTGTTTCCATTTACACTCTGCAAGGATGTAAGATGAGGATCAATACCACACAGTTCCCATTCTTGTACAATTGACAATATGTTTTCATTGTCAACAGTATCCGGCGTTTCTTGATTTATATCTGACGTTTCTTGTTTCAGTGCTTACGTATTTTCTCAATACAACACTTATACAGAATAAAAAAGCATTTATGGAGATTATGCACTTTTTATTGCAAGGGGGCCATACTTTACACAAATTTGGGCATGAAAGAACACTGATGCCAGCATGTTCAATCACCCTAGCTCTGTGCTGAAAATGTTTGGAACAGCTGCTGGGGAGTGTAGAGAGCCAACTGGCCTCTACAATAGTTTTTTGCCTACAGTTATCTACAGTGTGTGCGTGTTTCTTTGTGCATTACACCCAGGGCCTGCCAGGCCTCAGGAGGGAGGGCTAGACCTCCCCACCACACTGGTGACGAGGCTGGTACTGACCCACGCTGCTTCGGAATTCATCAAGGTGCGGGCACCTCATTGAGCCCAGCCTCGCCTTGGACGCTAAGGACGGATGATCCAGTTTCCCCAGTACCACCACCGGACCTGCCTGCGATCCAGTGGCCCATGCCCACACAGCTCCACAGCCCGTTGATTTCCGGACCTGTCTTCTGCTGCGGTAGGTGCCCGTCGGCAAGCCTGATTGCCGGCCCAGCCACTCCCCTGCACACTGTCTGCCCACTACTGGTGGCTACTGCCTCAGGACCTCACACGGCAGAAAGGTGGCCCCACATGTGCATCTCCCTCCCGCTCCCTGCAGAGGCTCGTAGAGTGCATGAAAGGCCTTCAGTGATGTCCCGGATGAAGCGCTTGCCCATGCGGCCGCTCACAGGCAATTAAACACTGGGGCTGACATCAGACGCTCCATTAGGATTTAAGGAGCACTCCAGACACCAATTGAAATACAGACTGGCAAACAGAGGGAGGCCCATCTTTCTAAAAGAAAAAAGGTAAAAAAAAAAGAAAAATGAACACAGATTAAAAGATATAGAGGATTTTCAAATCAGCCTCAATCATCGTGGGAGTGCCCTGCTGCTTGTCTCCCCCATTGAGGCCAGTGAACCCAGCGGCAGGCCTTGCACACATGAGCCTTCAGTAGCAGGCAGGTGTGGTGGCTCCCCTGAGAGATGCTCACAGGCCCTGAAACACCACAGCCATGCAGCGGTGATGCCACTCCCTCCATTCAGTGAGCTATCGGACCCTGCAACTGCCACACCAGGATGGTGATCATGGATTGGACGCCTCAATCACTATTTCCGAGGCACCAGGAAAATGGACGGCACACTCGAAAGGTCCCTGCTCATGCACTATGGAGGTGCTGAGCTATACAAACTGTTTGAAACGCTACCTGATGCGGGCGAAGACGACAATTTTGACGCAGCAATAAGGGCCCTCAACAAACACTTTGATCCCCAGATCTACCCAGACTTCGAACGCTTCAAGCTGCACCAAACCAAGCACCGAGTCCATAGATGTGTTCTATGTCAGGCTTTGGAAGCTAGTGAGCATGTGCACCTTCCACGACCAACAGGAAGAGATCTGGACCCAGGTCATTCAAGGGTGTCGGTCTGCGGTGCTCCAGCAGCTGATCCTAAAACAACCAGGCATATCCCTGGATGACATTCTCATACTAGACAGGTCTCATGAACTATCGAACTCAAGGGCGAAAGAGATGAATGCAGTCCTCAACAAACAGCCATCGACGCCGTGTCCCTCCAGGCCCCTCGCCATCAAAGAGGAAAGGGTGGATGACATACAAAAATGCCCAGATCTGATACACCGCCCTCCCGCGGGCCCGGTGGAAACTGTGGGCTAAAACATTCAACACCTGGTGTATGCTTTGCAAAAGGCAAGACCTGCTCCAGATGTGGCAAACTAAACCACTTTGCCAAGGTGTGCCGCAGTGGGAGGTCAAGGACCACCTTCAGAAAATCATGGGCTGCACCCGCAACCGCAACCCTCAAGCAGCTGTTGCTGAATGATGCACCCGATCCGGAGTGTACCACTGTACACAGGTCCAACTTCAATGCAGACGATGAGGAGGAAGATGTATTCGTAGTGTCATTTGCTGGCCATGCGGACTGCCAAACACTGCCGCCTCCTATGTGCACTGTCAAGGTCTCAAACACAACTGTTAGAGCCCTCAAAGACACGGGGACATTAGTAAATGTGAGAAACTCAGAGCAGAACGAGCTCCTCACACCACGCCCTTCTTTTGCTCACACCAAAGTGGAACTCTACACATATGGGGGGACAGAACCTCTACCATTGCGAGGAGTGATCGAAGTGGATGTGACTAGTTACAAGCCAACAACCCGGGCAAAGTTCCATATCATGGAGGTCAGGAAAGGCACGCTGTTAAACTGCCACATGGCCGAAGATCTGGAGTTCGTGTTCTTTGCTAACCAGATCCATAAATCCCATGTGGAATCCATTGCGGCGAATTTCTGCAACTGTTCAAAGGGTAAGGCAAATTAATACACAAGCAGTTTAAACTTCACATCGCCGCATCTGTCAAGCCAACAGCCTTGCTACACAGGAGATTCCTCTTCATTTTGAGGCCCCAAGTGGAACAAGAATTACAGGCGGTAGAAGATCTGGGGGTCATTCAAAATATCATCGGCCTTACACCGTTGGTGTCACATCTGGTCATCGGGCCAAAGCTGAAGCAATCGTGAGCGACCAGACTTTGTGTTGACATGTGCCACCCAAACCGGGCTGTCAAGAGAGAGCACCTCATCACGCCCATGATGGATGTAATCGTGCTGGACCTCAATAGGGCCAAGTAGTTCTCCAAGCTCAACCTTAAGTCCGGATAACACCAACTGGAGTTAGCCCCGGGGAGCAGGTACATCAAGACCTTCTCCACGCACATGGGCCTGAGGGGGTATGAGAGGTTGAGTTTCAGCATTTCCTCAGTGGTGGAGGTCTTTCAAAGCGCCATCAAGGAGACGCTTGATGGGGGTCATCAATTTGAGTAACAACATCTTAATATTTTCGAGTAGCCTGGAAGAGCACCACGTGTGCCTTTGAGAAACGCTATGCCGCCAGTCCAACTGTGGCCTCACCCTGAGTAAAGCCAAGTATTACTTCTACCAGGAGTCGATTGAGTTCGTTGGGTACCTATTCTCCTGTGAGGGCCTGCAAGCAGATCCGAAAAAGTCCATAGCCATATAAATAGCTCAAACCCCCAGAAACCCAACGGACGTCCGCAACTTTCTTGGGATGGCCACCTATTGTGGATGTTTTATACCCAACCTGGCCTCTTTATCTGAGCCCCTGAGGGCTCTCACATGCACCGTTGTGTCTTGGGACTGTAGCCCGCAAGCCACCAAGGCCTTCAAGGTGTTTTAAGATGTCCTCATGGAAAAAACCACCATGCCCTATTTCACCCCAGGGAGAAGAACAAAGCCAATTGTTGACACCAGCGCTGTTGGCCTAGGAGCTGTGCTCATGCAGGAAAACACCAACGTGGACTGGTTGCCCATAGCCTACGCTAGCAGGGCCTCTTGGTAAACAGAAATTAGGTATGCACAGATCGAGAGAGAGGCTCTGTCTATAAAGTGGCCTGTCAACACTTTCACCTCTTCCTCTATGGCCACAAGTTCAGGTTGGTGACTGACCAGAAACCACTCATCCCTGTTTGCTGGCACCACATGCCTAGCTCACCCCAGGATAGAATGATGGGTGGTACAACTGCAGGCATACATGTTCAACATTGCCTACCACGGCGGTGCCAACGACCCGGCCAACTATCTGTCTCACCAGCCCCTGAAGACAGAAGCCCCGCGACTCGACCTGGAAGAAGAGCGCATTGAAGACTGTAAGAACTTGGGGAGGCTACCAACCGGAATGAGAACCTGACAAGCGTCAAAGAAGCATTAGCCCAAAGGAAATGGCAACACTTCCTCGACGGATCCCAGTTGCTGACCCCAGATGACCAGCTCACAAAGTAGCAGCTGTGGAGGGTCTGCCAGTTGGTCAGGCTCCCAAGAGAGCTGTGGGTCCAGGCAGTCAACCTCGCCCATGTGGGACACCAAGGCGCGGCGAAGTCCAAGGCCCAGCCCTGCAGCAAGGTATGGTTCCCAGGGATGGATACTCTGGTCGACAAGACCGTGTGCCAGTGCCATTCTTGTGCCATCATGGGTGGGGAGCAGCTGCCCAATCCATTCCTCACTGAAGAACCAGCTTGGAACCATGGACAAAAATCAGCATCGACTTCAGGAGTTTCCTCTATGGCCGGAGCACCGTTGTGATGATGGACTCACACTCGAAATTCCCATTCGTGGAGGTGGTCTTGTCCACAGCATTCTCTCAAGTCAAGGCAGTGCTGGATGAGATATTCGCCATGCTAGGCCTGTCAGAGGAGATAAAGTCAGACAAAGAGCCTAAATTTCAGGGCCACGAGTTCCAGGAGTACCTCGCCTCTCCTGCCATTCGGCATAGGAAAATCACACCACAGTGGCCCCAGGCGAACAAGGAAGTGAAGCGCTTCATAGGGACCCTCACCCACGCCCTCCGGATAGGTGTAGAACAAGGTGAGGAAGCGGAAAGCTGTTTGCACCAGTTTCTAAATGCCTATCGTCAAACCCTGCATGGCACCACAAACTGTGGCCCAGCTCATCTACTGTGAATAATATCCCCACTAGTCCAGGCTGGCACCCTGCAGAGTTCAACAGCAAAGCCCCTCAGGCTAGGAGGGAAGCCACTAACTGGAAGGCAAGACTGAGTCAGAGAGCACTGCCTCGCTTGCTGCAAGTGGGTGACAAAGTCATTGTCAAGGACAGATACCCCATATGGAAGTTCCGAACACCCTACGAATCGGAGGTGTGGAGAATCATTGCTATCAATGGCCCCATGATCTCAGCACAATGGGGCCCTTGCATGGTCACCAGGAATGTTTCATGGTTCAAGGAGGTGGTCTGGCCTTCCCCGAGTGACGAAAGGAAAGCTAAGCTAGAGTGCGGAGAGGATCCAGCTGATGCAGAGATACTCTCCCCAGCCAGGAGTGGCGGAGGTTGTTCCCTGAGCAAGGTGTCCGGAGGCACCAACCAGGAATGGCAGAGCAGCCAAGCTCCAAGAGAAGACACACTCCAGGAAAGCCAGGCGGAGCTGGGTCCTTGCACCAACTCCCGGAGCCAGACGTCCGGTCTCCAGCCAAACCAGGCTCCCAGCCAAAGAATCCAAAACATTGTGTGTTTCCTCCATCCTGGGCAGTAGAAGAATGGGTTGGTCCCACTAAAGAATCAGAGGGATTTAGAGAGCCACCTGGCCTCTGCAATACTTTATTGCCACCCCTAACACTCCCCTGGTCGGGCGTGGCCCGAGGATATAAATAAAGGGGCGTAAGACTGCACAGGGTCTTCACCGGCAGTTAACTACAGTGTGTGCGTGTTTCTTTGTGCATTACACCCAGGGCCTGCCAGGCCTCAGCGGGGAAGGGCTAGACCTCCCCCACCACAGGGAGGTGATTGTTTAGTCTGATGATTAGTGTGAGTGTGGGGGGCACCGGTTGCCTTACTGTTGAACTGACATGTACACATTTAGTTTACATATGTCTGCAACGTCATTGGATTTAACAAAGTCAAAGTTAGGTTATCCTATCTTAGTGGTTCGAGGACCACAGGTGGTTGTATGAAAAATATCAGATATGGAAATGTATACATCAGAAATATATTCATATAGAGTTCATAAAAGTCCTAACTTATGTGGCTCACGCATTTTACAGCAGCACAGTCCAATAACAAACATATTCATTAAATTTTAACTGTGAAGGCCTTTCAAGTAGCTTTTTATTTTTCATTAAATACCTGCATTCCTTTATAGGGCTCTTACAATCCTTATTTATGCTAGTATTAAAATAAATACAACATGCTGTGGCACCCAACATTCTAATGAGAGTTAAGTGCAAAAAATGCAAGCAGCACAGCAAATTCCTGGAGACCAATTTAATTTCACCAGACCAAAACGATCACCCAAAAGGTATGTTGTAGCATGTAAACCTAAAATGCACATCATTTTGGACCCTTTTCCTTCTATACAAGTCTATGGAGCATAAACATGTGACAGAAAAGTATTACTTCATTGAAACCTATCTAATGAGTGGTTGCCAGGACCTTCTCTGTAGAAATGAAAATGTTTTCGTTATTTTGCCTGTACATTGTTCTATGTAAATTAGCATTCGCAACACCATTTTATGTTTAGCCGCCATTTTGAACCATGCTTGAAACTGCTTCTTGCCTCTTCAAGAAAATGGGTTGTGAAAAGTTTAGTTTCTCCAAGGTTGGGCCTTGTTTAGCTAATGAATACACTGTTCTTATTAGCGCATACCTTTCTCACCAGATAGAGGCCTTCTCCCACTAGTCTAGTGGCAGGCACGGACAGAACAACCTTGGGCAGGAGATAATGTGTGCCCGGCCTCTGAATCTAAACCTATCCTTCTGTACTCCTTTGTTTAGCTGCATCTGCTTGGAAAATTCCATTATGGGCGTGCCTTCATTGGTTCTGAAATGTACATAATGTATCGTTATGCTTGCTGATGTCAGTCCCTCTCTGCAGCACTCCTAAGAGACTGGGCAGACCGGGCTCCGCTCGAGCGTATCTGAATAAACATATATTGGTTTGTATTCTCTACTGTCTGACCGACTCTTCATTTGTATGGAAGGCTGAGAGGTGCTCGTGCGTGATCCGGGTGACCCTAATCGGGTCACTTCCTCCAGTTGGTACCGAACAGGGACCCCTTCGGGTGAGTGGCCCTTCCCCTTCCGTGGACAGGGGGGAGGTCGAGGCGGTTGTCGGGTCGGACGGACGGATCAGGGATCCCTGCATAAGAGAGTTCCTGTAACTCGCCGGACGGTGCCTCGCCCAGTGGTCATCCCGACTGGGGTCCTGAACGGCGAAACCCTTGGATCTGACCGTTTGGTCTGAAGAGTCGGCAGTGGAGAATAACTTCGTTTTGACCTGCATGCATCAGGTAAGTTTGTTTTGGTTCTTTGTGGATATGGTACCATTATGGTATGTATTTGGTATGGTCTAAGGGCCGTCATTTGGATAAAACATTTGCAAATGTTTTGCCAGGCATAAAATAGTGAATTTGTTTTCTTTGAGAATGCCTGGAATAAGTAAATTGATGTCTATGTGCTGTCGCTGTTGTTCTGCAGATGCTAGATTGGAAGAAGCTCAGCCGGCGCCTCCGGAAGGCACTCCTAATTTTGATATATATGTGAAACATGGTCTTGGCCCTATTATGTTTAGTACATTATGGCACAAATATACGAGGGAAAATGCCAAATTGCAGTGGCCGTTGATGGGCACTTTTGATGAACAAAAAATTGGGTTTTTACAGGAAAAATTGTTTGTGAAGCGAAGTAGGCAGTCTATGTTTGATTCTCTTAGAACGTGGCAAAAGGAGGCTAAACAGAGACGAATAAAGATGGAAAAGGAGGCGCGAAAAGGGAGAATGCAAACATTGACTCAGAAAGCTGTAGCACATGATAGGGAAAAACAAGAGATAGGAATTGAACGTGAAAAAAGGAGGTTTCGATTACACGTTGATAAATCTTATGTAGCCCAAGTAGAAAATGATACTTTTGTGGAGGAATTATTAGATAGTCGACACCCACCTCCGTACGCCCCACAAAAGATATATCCCACTGTTCCCTTGCCCTCACAGCCGCCTGTTACTGTCGCTTCTACTGTCTCTGTTCCTCTATTTACTGCTGCTTTGGCATCGGCTCCTTCTCCTCTTTCCCTTCCTCCTGCTTCCTTACCGTCCGCAGCCGCTATGACTGTTAGCACCCCCCTCACGCCTATTGTTTCAGCATCCTTCTCACCGGCTATTTCCCTTGTGTTGCAGCCCTCAGCATCACTGATACCTGTCACTCCAGTTGCCTCTCCTTCTCTGGTTTCCCATCCCCACGGTTTCCTTGAGTGATGGGACTCCAGTGCGCGGGTTTGGGGACGGAGATTGGATGAAGTTTAAAGAGCGCATGGGTCCGTATGTGCGATCTGAAGTGGGAGATGCAGAGAAAAAGGTAGTGGCTAACCATGCTGCACAGTGGGCTCGAAACCCCATTTATAGTGTGGAAGATGTGTGGAATGTGATGAAAGATTATGAGCCTTTTGTACAACAGCATGCCCTAAAGCATATGTCTGCTACTCTGATTGGTCTTTGGGAGCAGTGTTTCAAAGATGCGGCACCACAGATTTTGTATGATATTAAAGATCGTGTATATGTCAGTAATATGGGGCCTGATCAAGTTTTTGGTAGTATTGCGACGTTGATTGCTTACCGGGGTAGGCTACTTGAGAAGAACCCCACTCCGGTATCTCAGTTCCCGATGCGGGAGGTTCATCCTATATATCACCCCAAAATACCAGAGTTAACGAATCAGCACGTATTGTCACTAGACCAGGTGTGGCGGCCCGTTTCCAAGAACAATGGGTTTATACTCCCTGGAAAAGGAGTGGAGTTTTTTCTCTTTAGACTCAGTTGCCTGATCCTAGGACAAATCCCTCTGCATATTATAAAGAATTGACTGAAGCTGCTTCTTCAACAGTAATGACGCTTGCTGATATTGAAATGTTCTTTGGTCTACTGGTTCCGGTTGATATTTGGAGGCAGGTGCACACACAAGATCATGTAGCGGAAATGGGAGGTACATGGGATCAAATTAAAGTATGGGATCAGGAGAGGAAGCCTGGCGATAAGCCTAAGGCAGAGATACTTGCCTTGCCAGGCCGCATTATCACGTATATGTATTCTCTTATTCCGCCGAGAAAGGTTGATTGGGACAAGTTAATGGCTTGTCACCAGAAGAAAGATGAGAGTGTGTCTGATTTTTTTCACTCAGTTTGAAGATGTGTTTTTGGATTATAGTGGGCAGGATTTGTCTGTTGAGGAAGGTGTCCGGTTGTTTGTTAATAGAACTGTTTCCAATTTGCTTCCCGAGATTGCGTCTCGATTGCAGGCTTCCGAAAGCACTTGGTCCACCTCTTCCCCTTCTGTTATTTTGAATATGGCGCAGTATTATGAGCACAGGGAAAATGAGAATAAGGAAAGAACAGAGAAAAAGCACAAGGATTTGAAGACAAAGGTGTTGTTTCAGCAGGTTTCTAGAGGGAATGGTAGAGCACATGGTGGTTTGGCCGGGCAGCTTCCACGCACTAGCAGGCAGCCGACTACTATGCCTTTAGGGCCGAATCAGTGTGCGTATTGTAAGGGGGATGGACACTGGTGTAGATAGTGTCCTGTGTTGTTGCAGAAGGTGGCAGTCCCTGGAGGACGAGGTTCTCATGGACAGTGTCGGGAGCTGGTGGGGCAGGCAGGGCTTCAAATGCTGCGGCCTCACATGGTCGTTCTGATAATAATTACTTTGATGACCCTCGGGGCAGACAGTATTATCATGATGATTATGATACAGATGAGGTGACAGGAATGTCTTAAAGCTAGGACAGACAGGGACAGAGTGAGGGCCCAGTTTCGATACCTGTAGACCAACGTGGTCCTTATGCTACTGCAGATTTGCATGGCTCGGCTAAGGAATTTTTGGTGGATACAGGTGCAACAGGTGCAACAAACAGTTCTATTTCTCGTTCTTTGGTCCCTGGGGCGGCTTTGTCTGGCCATAATAATGTTTTGGTAGGTTTCTCTGGTGTACCGGTTGTGAGCCCCATTTCAAGACCTCTTGCATTGACCATTGGCCCTTTCACCATGGATTCGCCATTCTTATTGACATCTAATTGTGGAGAGAATTTGATGGGTTTGGATTTGTTGAAGTAATTGCATGCTATGATCTATTGCTCCCCGGCAGGTGTTTACATGACAATTGGTCCGGATCTGCTCTAAAGCCCTGTCATGGTTCGCCTCTTTTCTTAAAGACCGAACCCAAACAATTCAAATGGGATCCTGTACCTCCTCCTCAAAGAGTATTAAGTATGGAATCCCGCAAGGAGCTACCTTAAGTCCTACCCTTTTTAATGCATATGTTTCATCTTTGGCTGACAATAGCAGGAAATGGGGCTTTGACATTTGCTCCTACGCCGACAATACTCAATTGGTGATTCCCCTGATAAATAGACTGACCAATACCGAGACCAAGGACAACTTAATAAACTGTCTCACTGAACTTGCAAGCTGGATGTCCCGCACTGTCTAAAATTAAATGCTGGGAAGTCTGAAATCCTGCTTTTCGGGGGTGCCCAGGCGATTTGGGATAATAGTTGGTGGCCCCAGGCACTAGGCACCGCCCCAAAACCCAAGCGAGCGGCAAACAATTTGGGCATTGTTTTTGATGACACCCTTTCCATGCAGGACCAAGTACGCACTTTATGCGGAAAAGCTTTCGCCACACTGAAACTGCTCAGATGACTCTTTCCCTGGATCCCCTCTAACTGCAGACAAATGGTAACACAGGCTCTGCTCCTGAGCAGACTGGACTACGGCAATGCCCTCTATGTTGGCATGGCCGACTATCTCTTTTCTAGACTCCAGGTAGTCCAGAACGCTGCCGCTAAACTAATCTGTAACAAAAAAAAATACAGCTCAGCATCTCACTGCCTGAAGGAACTACACTGGCTACCTGTACGCCAGAGAGCTAGTTTCAAGCTCCTTTGCTTTGCCACAAAACCCTGCATAAAAAAGGACCACACATCTTGCGAGATAAGCTACAATTCCATGTCCCTTCACGAAATTTGAGATCGTGTCACCTAGCTCTCGCGTCATTCAAACGCACATCTAAGGTCAGGATGGGTGATCGATCTTTTTCTAAAGCAGCTGCGGTCCTTTGGAACAACCTACCCCTTGATCTTCGCATGACAGACGATCATCTGCTGTTCAGAAAAAAATTGAAAACCACTTTGTTTCCCAGATACTGATCCCATTAAGACCAACCTGAATTGCACTAATCTCCATCCTAAGCGCCGTGATGTCCTTCGGGATGATTGATGCGCTCTATAAATTTATTAAATACAAATACAAATACAAATTTGGCACACGCTAAACAGTATCTGTCCAAAGATGCGCCCCTTCCAGCTGAGTTTAAAGATGTGCCGCCCACTTTGTGGGCAACAGGCGACACAGATCTGGGACTGTTACAGATACCGCTAGTTTCGATCACAGTTAAAGACAATGCTATTTTGCCTCGTATCCCTCAGTATAAAATACGGCAGGCAGGTGAGCGAGCTTTATTGCAAATTGTACAGGATTTGATTGAGAAGGGAGTGGTTGAGGAGACGACTGCTAATATTTGTAATAGCCCTATTCTCCCCATTCTAAAACGGACACCTTCGGGTTCCTCTGATGATCATGCAGATGTTTATCGTTTTGTGATTGATTTGCGTGAAGTTAATAAAATAGTAGTTCCCCAGTTTCCTGTGGTCCCCGACATTACTACTCTTTTAGCAATGATTCATTCTACTGCCAAATTCTTCTCTGTCATCAATTTGAAAAATGCATTCTTCAGTGTTCCTATCCATCCAGATAGCAGCTATTTGTTTGGTTTTACACTAGCTGGCAGAAGATTTAGATTCTGTCGAGCTCCTCAGGGCTATACTGAGAGTCCAAGTATCTAGAGCCAAGCTTTAAAGAGCCAATTGGATTCCCTTTCGCTTCCTACAGGTAATGTATTGGTTCCATACGTTGACGATCTCCTCATCGCTTCTGACACAGAACAAGGTTGTCGGGATAGTACAGTTAAATTGTTGCTGCATTTGGCACAGCACGGACATAAAGTGTCCCTTTCCAAATTTCAGTATTGTTGACAGGAGGTCACCTAATTAGGTCACCTACTGTCGAAGGAGGGTAGTAGATTGACTCCTGAGCGCATCCGTACCATTGTTAAAATGCCCATCCCACAGACTCAGAAAGATGTGCGTGCTTTTATAGGTATCATTTCCTATTGTCGGCAGTGGATACCTGGCTACTCATTACTAATAAAACCCCTGCTCGCCCTAACACTAAAAGATGTGTATGAGCCTCTGCCTTGGACGCCTGACTGTCAGCAGTCTTTTGAGCAATTGAAAACTGCGCTTTGTTCGGCTCCAGTACTCAGCACTCCAGACTATACTAAACCATTTGTGTTGTACGTTTATGAGATGACTGGCTGCGTGCTTTCTGTTTTAACACAAACATTTGGAGATAAGCCACGGCCGTGTGCTTATTTCTCTGCTGTTCTGGACCCTGTCACAAGAGCCCTCCCGAGCTGTCTAAGAGCGGTCGCGGCTGCGGCTGTCTCTATAAGACAATCAGCTGGACTCGTACTTGATACTGACCTCACAGTCATGGTACCCCATGCTGTGGATACACTTTTGAATAAGACAAAGACACAGCACCTCACCAGTGCACGTCTAACTGGCTATGAATTGACCTTGTTCACCAAACATATTACGATTAAAAGATGTGCCACTGTGAACCCAGCCACGTTACTACCCATCCCTTCTGAAAATGATGAAAATTAGAAACATGATTGTATCTTCCGGATGGAAGAAGAGACGAAAGGACAGGTAGACTTGACTGATGTTCCCTCATCTGACCCACAAGGAGAATTATAAGTTGATGGCATTTGTTTCAAATTACCAGATGGCACTACAACTGCTGCCTATGCTATCACTACATTGTGTGCAGTCGTAGAGACATCACGAGTCCCTTATCAGTCAGCCCAAGCAGCTGAGTTAGCCGCCCTTATTCGAGCTTGTGAATTGAGCGAGGGACTGGTTGTCAATATTTATACTGACAGCCAGTATGCCTTCGGGGTCGCGCACAATTTTGGGCGACTCTGGGCTGAGGGTTCCTTACTTCCCATTGTACAAAGATCCAACATGGTCACCTTATATTGAGGCTTTCGTCTGCTTTGACACTCCCTAAGAAGTTGGCAATAGTGAAGTGTAGTGCCCATAGGAAAATTACTGACGATGTATGGAGGGGGAATGCTTTTGCTGATCAGACAGCTAAGGAAACGGCACGGACTAAAATGAAGAGAATGTTTGTGGCAGGACCTGCTAGGTGGGTACCTGAAGTTACAATGTTTGAGGATACGCTTGAGAATGTGAAAGAAATACAGAGCGAGGCCACAATAGAAGAATTAGCAATGTGGCAAGAAAGTACAGCACAATTGAACAATGAGGGATGTTGGATTGATAAGTCAGGAAAGCAGAGATGGATGTTGCGAGACACATATGTTCTCCCTGTAGTCACCATGGCCCATGGCCCAGCCCATATCAGCGCTATAGGTATTTGCAAGTTGTTAGACCCTGTATGGCAGAATGACAAAATCCCCAAAACAGCTGCACATTTAGTGAAATACTGTATGGTGTGTATGATGCACAATCCTGGAAAGGGTACACCTACACCACCCAGTAATGTTGCACCACCCACTTTCCCCTTTGAGGTCCTTCAGATGGACTACATAGAGCTAGACAGGTGTAATAATTTGAAGTATGTGTTGGTGGTAGTTTGTTCATTTAGTAAATGGGTTGAGGCTTACCCCACTAAAGACAATACAGCTGTTATGACTGCAAAGGTACTCCTGAAGGAGTTCTTTCCTCATTTCGGCTTGCCCCGTTTGATTTGGAGTGATAACGGAAGTCATTTTAATGCCAAGGTCATTCAGTTAATTTGCGATGGTTTGCACATAAAACAGAAGTTTCATGCTGCAAATCACCCACAGTCAGCAAGATTGGTTGAGAAGTACAATGGTACTCTCAAACTGAAATTGGCAAAGATTCAGGAGATGACAGGGTTACAATGGCCAGATGCTCTACCATTAGCTCTTTTGTCGACAAGAACAGCAGCATATTCTAGAACAGGATTGTCACCATATGAGGTCATGTTTGGACACCCGCCAAATGTCTGGGGTGTCCCGTGACCCCGTCGGTTCTCCGATATTGAATACCCCTTGTTAATTGACTACCTGTACCAGCTAACTGAAAATTTGCGTTCTATTCACCAGCAGGTCCGTGAGTCCCTACCCGCTACACCAGAGGGACCCGGACACGACATTCGGCCTGGAGATTTTATACTCATCAAAAACTTCCAGCGGAAGAAGAATTTGGAGCCTTGTTGGAAGGGACCCGAACAAGTCCTCCTGGCCACTCGAACTGCTGTGAAGGTCGCCGGCTGAAAGAACTGGATCCACGCTACCCACTGCCGCAGGATACCTCTGCCCTGTGAACAATGGGTGAGGGACGGAATAGGGGACTATGAGTGCGAGAAGGTGCCTCAGTTTGTCCCCTTCAGTGATGCAAAGCTAACTTGGACCTAAATATTTGGAAAATGATGAAGTGCTAAATGCAGTGGTCCACCCTGAAATGCGAGTTATTAAGGAGCCGCTGTTTGTTGATCCAACGGTGCCTGGAGCTGCCAGGTACAATTTGCGTCCTCAGTTGAGGGACGGTGCACAGAAGGAGAAGCCAGATTAGATAGGGATGGACTGTGTAAGTCAGGTGTACTTTGTGATAGTACCAATGGAATTAGTTTAGGGTGATGTGAGACTTGTGCACTGTTTGTCTTCAAACATTGGAAAGGATAGTTCAAAAGGTATCCCTTTGGGGGTACCTTATCCTGATCGATGTGGGATACATCACAAGCTTAGAACTGAGCAAGCTCCACCGCCGGTGCTCAAGAGCGCCAACGTATTGATGAACAATAGGAGCCTGTACCAGTGAGGCTCTGATGGACACTGGGAACACTTACCTTTACTATCATTTTTGTTGCACCATCCTTTTCGTGGCACTTCATTCCTTGTTTAATTATGCATCCCTTTGGCTGGCCTATTGATGAGGAGGAACAGCCATTTGCACCGCCACGGTCAATGAGGGGTTGGTCGACAAAGAGTAAAATAATTGGCATATTAATAGTTGTGATTGCACTAGCAACAATACTTGGAATATCCTGGTTTTTAGAGGAGAAACTTTCTGTACATTCCTTGGTTAGTACAACTCCCGCTCCCACTGAACACATTTTTGTTACTCTAGCCCCTCACAAAGAAGTGCATAGAAAGTCCTACACAGACAATGTATTCATACAAATGTTGCATCAGGCTCATAATGTGTCCAATACCACTAATTGTTGGGTTCGTGGGTTACTTCCTTCGGTCACTCATAAGAGCGACAATTTGTTGTCAATGCCACTGTCGTATACTGGCAGCTTCAATGGTTGGTACGAATTGTTTCGACTGGTGTACTTCCAAAATCATCTTTCTACTTTGTGTATGGCATCCTCTGATTCTCACACTGCAACTGAATATTTACACTTCTACAAAGGGTTTACCCCCATAGGACTGGCAGGACAAGGGACTCTAGGCACATTGTCCTCAAAGTCATGTTTGAATATGTATCGTAAAGTAAAGGATAATGCCTGGTTTTTTAATGGAAATGGCTGATTTCCAACGGTTTAACACATCTGAGTATTTTCAATCCTTCCAAGGTCGCAATATTACCAAAGATAAGTCGATACCTGTGTCAGTGGTTAATACGACAGCTAGTTTTTGTGTCCAGGGGACTGGGGAGATGAAGTTAGGAGACAGTAAATGTAATTTTACCTACAGATTGAATACAACTAAAAGTCCGCCTTTGATTCTACCCCATAATGTTTATTTTGTCTGTGGATCACAAGCTCACGTCTGGCTCCCAAGGGGATGGTCTGGTACATGTTATCTCTCTTTTCTTCTTCCCCCTGGATATGTTGGTCCGTCTAACTATCACAAAACTCACCGACTGCAACGTAGAAGTCCATTCCTGTCCCGAGTCAAGAGGGTTGTTGATACGAAAGATATAGATCAGACTGACACCACTGCACAGCAATTTGGGGACTCTGTGAAAGGCCTACTACCTTATTGGGGCCCCATGGCTAATGGCCTTCAAATTCGTCAGCTGACAAGAGTTGTTGAGGGGGTTATCAATACGACTGCTGGGATAATGACAAATATTGCTGCTGAGCTCCAGGCTACGAGATTAGTCACTTTGCAGAACAGGATGGTGCTAGATGTTATACTTGCACATAGGGGAGGGGCCTGTCGCATAATTGGCAGCAGCTGTTGTGTTTACATACCTGATAACGCTCCCAATGTTTATTCAGCTATACAAAAATTACATAGACTATCCGCTGAAATACACCAAGAAGTAGGAACTTGGACACTGTCGGGGTGGTTTTGGAACAAGCTAACTTCCTGGGGTTGGAAGATTCTCACTTTCTTGGCCGTAGTTGCCGATATCTTCTTCACATGTTGCCTCTGCATACAATGTCTCCCAGCTTGTTGTTCCTATTGTATTAATATCCTCACTCCCAAACAGAAATTGTCAATTCATGATACTAATGCTGCAATTATGTTACAAAAGGATATTGATGATTTGATGCAGATTGAGGAAGGTATTTTTGAGACTACATCTTTCCTTGCAGCCTCCATCTCTGATAGTGAATCTATGACCACCTCCTTATACTGATGTTCTATTGTCCTCGAACATGTTATATTTTCTTTGCTCATTTCCTAAAATAGTTAGCTCATGCTAAAAGGAGGGTCTGTAGAAATGAAAATGTTTTCGTTATTTTGCCTGTCCAGTGTTCTATGTAAGTTAGCATTCGCGGCACCATTTTATGTTTAGCCGCCATTTTGGAACAACTTAAGGTGAAACTTTGGGATAGAGGTTACCCTCACAGACTCGTCAAGGAATCCTATAAAAGGGCCAAATATTATGACAGAACGGCCCTGCTTCAGAATAAGGAGGCCAAGACTGACAATAAATTGGTGTGCGTTACCACGCACTCCAATCTGAATCATAAAGTACGCCAAATTATTAACACCCAATGGCACATTCTCAATACTGACATCCACAAAAGTATCCTTCCCAAACCCATTTTTGCGTTCCGACGTAATAACAATCTTAGGAATGCTCTGGTCAAAGCAAAGGTACCGCAGAATGACAATGTTATTCAGAAATCTATTGTTGGTATCAACCCAGTCATGGGAACTCACAAATGTGGGAACTGCCATGCTTGTGATTCTGCTATCGTTTCCCATGAGCTTAAATGGGGTAAGAAGACCTTTATATTCAAGGATATGACAAACTGTAGAACAAGCAATGTGGTGTACCTTATTCTGTGCCCCTGCCACAAAGGATATGTAGGCGAGACAGGCAGGGAGCTCAGAGTTAGGCTCAGTGAACATAAGTCAGCGATTCATAAGAAACGACTAAGTGCCCCTATGGTTTCCCATTGGTTGGAGTTTGGACATTCTGTGAAAGACTTATGGTGGACCATATTGGAACATATACTTCCCCCCAAAGACAGTAACATAGATGCTCTGAGACGGAAGAGGGAGGTTTTTTGGATTTATACTTTGGAGACATTTGGCAAGGGATTGAATGAGTCCCTCCCATGGGAGAATGCTATTATCTGAATTTTGGGTCATTTTTTAGAAGTTTATTTTTGTCTCATTCTTTAGCTGTTATTCATTTTCCATTCATTTCATTTTTTCTATGGCCTTCATTATATGGCCTTGTCTTTATACACCGGGCGCTATCTGACTAGTCTTTACCATTTATTAGTGGGTTTTATTTCTGTTATTTCTTTTGTATATGTTTTTTCTGTAGGTTAGCACTAGTATTTTATTGTATTCTAGTGCTGGTATCATTATGTACCAGCAGATCTCTCCATTATTATTTAGGTTTACCGGTATATTTCCCTTGTATTCCATCGAGCAGTTTTTTCATCATTTGTGGTCCATTCTTACATGGCCGCCACCTTCTTTGGACTGCATTTGTCTGTTTTCTATGTCTAGGACGTAAAGAGGCAGCCTGGGAACTAATGGGAAGTCAATCACTTATAGTCCTTCCTTTGTGTTGGGTTATTATTCCGTCCGCCCATGTGACTACCGGTTTGAAATCTTCTCCCTTTATAAAACGCATGTCTCTCCCTTTCCCGTTTGAAGTTGAGATTACCACTTGGGACCCCCGCGGTGTAGGAATGAGGACGATACATCCATGGTGAGTAGTACTGCTGGTCGCCTTTAGACTTACATTTCTTGCTATTTATGTAGTGTCCATTTTTTTATTTTTAAACGCTGACTTTCTTGGCTCACTCGTGATCTCTTTTCAGATCGTACACGAGGAGACAGTTTCCCTCGGTGGTACCTGACCCTATTAGCTCAGTGCTGAATGCGGTACTCAGCAATTTAGAGACATCATGCCTATATAGATTGTAAGTGATTCTTTTTCTTTTCAATTAGCCACTGTCCCGTATTGGTCTATGCTTGATTGGTTTATACATTAAAACCTCTTCCTTATATTATTTTTGTGTCTAGGTCGCTATGTCCTTTATGGCTCCACGATACCTCAACTATCTATATATCATCTTTTAAGTAAATTCTCTGTATTACTTCTCAAGGAAATTCTACTTTTTATCTGTGTGAGTATTGCTTCTTAAATTAGCTTAGTTCATACAATAGACACTGAGTTAGGGTATCTGACAGAGTGTGGCTTAGTTAATTTTAGTTATTCTGCTCATCTTTTTGTATATTAAGCTTGGCATAGCGTTATTGTTATCTTACGCTCTATTAGGCACATTTTGGGAGTGTTGATTTATTATGCTGCCCGCCTGTGCTCAGATTAGTCCTCTAGAGTGAGGTTTTTATCTAGACACATTACATTAGATGGCTAGCAATCTACTATATGTATTCTAGTTTGGGTATGTATGTTGTACCCTATGGACGACCACTGTGCGTTTAGCTATTCGGAAGCCTCAGCTCCCACACGGATATCAGTAGTACCCTGATGAATAATTACAGATAGTATTTCCCTTGGATACTTTATCTTATCTTATTTATCCCTCCAGTTTATGAACATTGACTGGTGGTGGCGTGTACCGCTTATGCCCATTTGACCGGTGTGTGTATTGGAACCCATTCGGAGTATGTGGACTTTATTCTTTATATTTAGTTTTGACTTTCTGAGTTCTATTAGGGGTGCATCAAATTACCTTTTCCCTTCTTTCTTCTTTTTTATAATTTTGGTATTAGGGGTCTGTTCACTATTGTATCTTTTTGGTTATTGTTATGATTTATTTCTTTGGTGGTAGCAAATACTTCTTTTTCACATCTTTGCTTCTGTATCTGCACCATTTGGAATGGATTTAAATTGCTCCTGTTTTAATTAAAAATGACTGGCATATGAAATATTTATTGTATGTTTCCTTCCCACAGACCAATATTTTATTGTGATTGAAGCCCTTTAATTTTTCGAACATATCTACATCAAATTGATGAGAATTAGTGTTTACAGTCAAGATGATGGTCAACTTCATAATGATTAAATAAAGTGCGCCCTGAAGAAGGAGTTTGATATATATTTGGGATCTCCGAAACGCGCGTCGGCGCTTCTTTTTCTGTTTGCCTTTGTCAATTTTGTTGTATGTACTGTTTCTTATCTGTTTTGTATGGCTTATTGCTAAGTATTGTTAGATCTTTTGTATGTGGTGGCTGGGGTGGTTACATGTCTATTTACTCATAGGTACCCCTATATATCATGATGTTGGGCTTCTGTCGTGTTTTTATTGAATTCTGTGTGAAGAATATGAATACAAATACATAAAATACTATGAAAAAAATATATTTTGATAAATGCATGAATTAAAAAAATATTTTTCTATAAAAATATCGTTGGTCTGTGGGTTTTCTTGAAGTATGGACTTATAGCCAATGTTAGAGGTATACATGTGAGGGAAGGTTTTGTTCTTTTGTAGCCGCCATTTTGAACCATGCTCGAAACTGCTTCTTGCCTCTTCAAGAAAATGGGTTGTGGAAAGTTTTGTTTCTCCAAGGTTGGGCCTTGTTTAGCTAATGAATACACTGTTCTTATTATCGCATACCTTTCTCACTAGATAGAGGCCTTCTCCTACTAGTCTAGTGGCGGGCACGGACAGAACGACCTTGGGCAGGAGATAATGAGTGCCCGGCCTCTGAATCGAAACCTATCCTTCTGTACTCCTTTGTTTAGCTGCATCTGCTTGGAAAATTCCATTATGGGCGTGCCTTCATTGGTTCTGGAATGTACATAATGTATCGTTATGCTTGCTGATGTCAGTCTCTCTCTGGGCAGACCGGGCTCCGCTCGAGCGTATCTGAATAAACATATATTGGTTTGTATTCTCTACTGTCTGACCGACTCTTCATTTGTATGGAAGGCTGAGAAGTGGTCGTGAGTGACCAGGGTGACCCTAATCGGGTCACTTCCTTCATCTCATAGAGAAAAATGCGAGACATCCTTGAAATTAAGACAGAAATGGATAAAGACGCTGCTAAATTAATTAATTTCCTAATATGGTGCCAACACTGAAAATGAGGCTATGCTTTCATATGAAATTCAGGAAATTTTGAATGATACTACATTGAGTAAAATGGCTTCTAGCATGCATATTGAGGCTAATAGACATGTCAACCTAGTATAAAGTCAATAACCTAATGTAAAATATATCAGTGCACGATCATGTTGTGCTATACATTTACAGGTGGGCATTAACAATACATAATTTTCTTTTAACAACCCTACCCCGCCTTTTTTTGCCAGGAACCAACATTTCTTTAAAATAATTAAATCCTAAATAATCTCAAATCTTCTTCTTTTATGTCTTCATTGTTACTGTCCTTATTCTGATAAATAGCAAGTGGAAAAGTACTGGCAGTGTGTTTCTTTGACGTAGAATGACTCACATTATTAATTTTATTAGCGTACATAGAACAACCACTATTAAAATGATAATTATTTCAAATATTTTCATTCCCTAGTGCCCAAATATTCGACCCAGACATGTCCAGGCGCCAATGAGATTAAAATCTACCCATTCTGTAAATAGTGTAGTTTCTTAGCACTAGTCTTAATGTGAACTATTTGCTCATTTATGCTGAGTGAGGTGTTGGGAAATCTAGCAAGAAGAAAGATTAATCTTTAGTGCTTTCAGGCAACAGCAAATAGGAGCTGCTCCCACAGACAGCCCCACAGCTTCATGTAAGAACAGGTTCAGTACCAATAGGCTTTGGGATGAGTTCAATACAACAGGGAGGCAATATGCCACCATCAACCAGACACTTATGTAGCTGCAAAGATAGCAGGCCAGACTCACAAATGGATCAGATGTCTTTGAGGGGGCTGCTTACTTCAGATGGCGGTAGTAACAATGAAAGGCCACAGGAGCAGAATTGCATGGTGGTGATGGAGCAGGCAGAGAAGGCGGACTCACAGGACTTGTTCCACCCACAGACAGCAGGATAGCAGCAGAAACAGTTTTGGCAGGGTATTCAGATCCAGGGCCAGTCACAGGTCCAGAAGCAGAAACAGGAATGCTGTTACCTCCAGGAAGAGGAGCTCGCTTGCAGGAAGATGAGTGGATGTACATCACCACACCATGACATTTAACAGCTGTGTTGGATGAGTAGGACCTGGTACGGTCCACACCAGTGAGGTTGCAGAGCGGTTGCCTTCTAATGCATATGTGTGTACACCCAAGTACCGGCATGGAGGGAGTGGCAGGCCTTTGTTGGTCACTCAGGTTAGGTTGATTGAACCCAAGAATGGAAAATGTGGAGACATTCTATAAGCCTTCTGCAATACTGAAGAACTGCATCATAATTGAATTATAAATACAACTTAGTAACTGAGATTGGGAGACTTGAGGGCATCATCATAGGTCAGCCCATTACTATTTTCTATAGCACCAGTTTTTTTCTGTGAAGGAATTGATTGGAGGGACCACAGTGCTATTGGCATGACATCAGGCCATTTCAGTTGACGTACTGAGTATAGCTTAGCTATCCTGTACTTGAGGGTACCATTATGCCTTTTGCCTGCTGATTCTGGGTGATACGCATAATGGAAATGTTGGTGGTCTAGTCCTAGAGCCTTACAACCTGCTTGTATTGCTGACAACAGAGTGTGTTCTGTGGTCACTTGCAATCTGGTAAGGTACTCTGAACTGAGGGATAAAATCTCTGGGTAATTGCTACTGTGATGCCATCTGTGTGGTCATAGGGATATGCCTCAACCCATACTGAACACATACACAAGATAACTAAGACCTATGAGTCTTAGTACCGTTTCCTTCATTGTTTTGCAGGGGGATGGCAAAAGACCAGCAATTATTCTGGGCTATGGAAGAAAAGAAGAGTGCATACCAATGGGTTGATGCAGCATGTATCATGCCTTCCCTACTGATAAGGCCTTCCTGCCTGATACAAGCAGGGAAGGTTATTTAGTAGAAATGTTGGGGTAACTACACACCCAATGCTGCCTTCCACACTTCATCAGGGTCTTTTTTTCCATTTCTGCTTGATCCAAGACTTTTTTCACTTCTGGGGACCTGCTCGTGCAATTAAAACAAATCTCTTAGTGTTGGTACAGGCAACAAGTCTGTTCACATAATATACATAGCAACATCAGTAGTTCTAGACAAAATACATTTTTAGCGGCTGAATCAGCTATGGTGTTACCCTTTGAGACATCATTGCAATGATGTTTGTGCATGGCACACTTTACAACTGCCACGTTCTTAGATAGCCATAAGACATTTAAAAGGTTTTGAACATAGTGCCATTTCTTAACAGGGATCCAGCCAATGGTAGGAAGCTCCTTTGCATCAATAGGAGCCCAAACTCATGCACTACTCTAAACTCATACTTTGAGGCCATGTACAGTCTCAATCTTTTCTTCGGCAGATTTCACATTTGGCAAATGACAACTTTTCACAATTTTATACATATTACATACAGCATAACCAGCAACCAGGACATCATCATTCTTTCTGAGACTTGATCCATCTACAAAATATGCTAACTCGCAGTTAAGAATGCGCACAACAGATAAATCAGGTTGTGTGATGGAACAACGCATGCCTCAACCATGTGGTCTTAACCACAACCATGTCTTTACCACGCATGCCTTTACCACACATGTCTTTACCATGCAATTTCATAGTAAAGACATGATTGGTAAAGGTAAAGATCACACTCTTGCCTCTCTGCCCTGAGCCCTACAATTCGGCCCTCCTGCCGGCTAGTCTACCTGCCCCAGCTATATAAACTACCCCAACCCCTATCCTGATCCTTAAAACCAGCCCCCCAGCCCCAAAAAACTACTCCAACCCTAGCCCCCCTTCCTGAGCCCTGAAACCAGCCCCCACACCCTAAACCCCCCCCAACTCCCCTCTGCCCCAGCCCAACTTCCCCCTCTGCCCCAGCCCAACTTCCCCCTCAGCCTGAAAACTGCCCCTTTCCTGTCCCTTGCCCTGAGCCCTAAAACTCAGCCTCCTAAAACCTACTCCAATCCCAGCCCCCTCTGAGTCCTAAAACCAGCCCCCACCACCTTAAACCTCCCCCACTTCCCCTCTGCCCCAGCCTAACTGCCCCCTCGGCCTGAAACCTGTCCAGTGCCCTGAGCCCTAAAACTCCTGACCCCCACCCAGCCCTGAAAACTACCCCCAAAACCCCACTTACCTCACCGTGTCACATTGTATCCTCTCCCGATCCTTCCTCTTCCTGCTTCCACCAGTCAGCCAGCAACTAAAACGCACAAATGCGTGGTTAAGACATATGCATGGTTAAGGCAAGTGGGTTATGCTAACATGTCGGAACACGCGTTGCTGAGGCCGCAGTGTTTTGACTGTTTCCCATAAATCAACATGGGTTTGGTAACATGGGGAGTGACAAGGATGCAATCATGGGGCTCCCCTTCCTCATGGTTGGAAATTTAAGAGTAAGGGTTTGTGGCTGGACACCAGGTGTGGTTATATCAGAATCGGACAACATTAGAAATTCATAAGAGGATAGTCAGGCTGCAGAGAGTTGGTGGATTTTTGTAGTGAGGAGGAGTGCAACCATAGAATGAGGCAGTGCAACGGTTAAAGAACTGAACAGGCTATTTTCAGATGCATAAACTAGATTTTCAGAAGCTACCACGGACAGTAATCATGGTGGGAGACTAGCTGTGACTGGGTCCAGAATTGAAGAATAATAAGCTATGAGATTTTTCTGATCCCCATTACTCTGTACCAACATTTCAAGTGCAATTGCATTACGTTCAATACAATACAAAGTAAAAGGTTTGGCAAAATCTGGAAGTCTTAAAGCAGATGCAGAAGCCAATGCCTGTTTTATTTCTGAAGTGTGTTTTTAGCTTCACTAGACTACTGCAAGGTTTCATGGGTGTCCTTTTTGGCATTATCTTGGGTGGGGCAACTTACGAATGGCCACAACTAGTTCATAGCACAGGTGGCACTTACCACAGAGAATTCAAAACCAAGGTGTTGCACTTGAGGAAGGGAGAACTGACATTTCTCCATTGACACTTTATGCCCTTTATTAGCCAATTTAGTAAAGAGGTAGACACAGTCCACCTTTCAGTGATCTAGAGTAAGAGATGCCTAAAACAGTTTGTCAACATATTGGACTAAAGTGCAACCCTGGAGGGAAAATCTCCATGTCCATATCCTTCTTTATGGCTTGGAAAAAGACTGAAAGACATTCTGTAAATCCTTGAGGAAATATGGTCCACACAACCTGTGATCCTCAGAATGTGAAGGAGAAGAGATACTGACTCTCTGCATGCACAGGGGTGAAAAAGGTGCAACAGAGATCAACCACAATAAATCATTCTTCATTTACAGGGATTCAGGAAAGGATTGAGGCAGGGTTGTGGACCACAATGAAGTTAGGGATAACCACAGTATTAGTGGCCCTAAGGTCCTGTTGGCTTTCTCCGTCTTGAATATCAGGAGAATCGAGTTAATATGTCTACTAAAAATAGGCACTAAAATGACTTGCTTAATCAAATCTCCTATTACAGGGTGGATCCATTCCTTTACCTCAGGTTGGAACAGGAACTGGGGTATTCAAGATAGTTTGTTCTGGGGATTGATCTTCGCCTACCCTGGTTCCATCAATTAATTAAACCCCACATTGTTGACCACAATGACCCCTGTGGACAACACCGTGGACAGTACCTATGAACATAATTTGGTTAAATCGGGAGAAATGAGAGGTTTAGTTATGTCACTTTGCCACTTTTGTCCTCTGACCCAATATTGCAAGTACTTCGCTTTTTTGTTGATGCGGTGTATTTAGGAACATACCTTCTCTATTATAAAATACAGTACATTTTACTTTGCAAAGACTATCTCTGCCTAGCAGATTAGTTTGGGAAGTTGGGCTAAACAAAATGAATATTTATCACTAATGAGGTCTAGAGAGAAGGACAAGAGGTCAGAAATATGCTGTGGAACTCAATAGTTAGCAATACTTACTGAGGCTATGGACATGTCCCAGAGAGGTTAAATTGGGAAATGGGAGGTTTATAAAGTTGAGTGACGAGGGCCCATGTCAATAAGATAGGTAGTATGTTTACCATAATGAGACAATCGACATAGGAGCCCTTTTGATCTACTGGGCTTAAAGTATACTTGGCACTGAAGGAACCTCTCAGGCTGTCCTAAAATTCAGGATAATAGTTTTGAGAATTCTGATGAAATCCAGACTCATCTGGGAGAAATGGTACATTACACACAATGTTGAGACAGTTCAATGTCTAATGTCACAACTGTTTACAAGCAAAAAATGACCTTCCACTCTTAGGACCTCTGCCCTGACCCTTCCATTGTCTCTGGCAGTTCTAGCTCCTCTTCTCCACTTCCCTTCTGTGGCTCCTTTTTCAGGGCTCCCATTACAACAGCCTTGACTGTTCTTTGCATATTCTGCCACGTCAGCAATGTCACTTTAGATTCTGCATTTCTCTTTCCTTCTTAAACAATGGTTAGTGACTGTCAGACACTCAGCCAGCTTCTTAGTCTTCTATCTGATAAAGATGGTAATTAACTGCCGTCTAACATTTAGCAACAATCCCTGTACAAAAGCAGCACCTAGAGCATCCCGAGCCATCTCTATCAGACGAACTGTACCAGAGTAACTTTCAAACACATCCTTAAGTGTTTTCAAATAATCAGTCAGTGCTTCGGCCATATTTTGTTCATGGTCTGAGATTTTAGTCCATTCGTTTTCACTGGACACATATCTGCAATCACATTCCACAAAGTATTCTTTGCTGCCCTCAACTCTCCATCATTGACAAGGGCAACCCTCTGTCACATTTACACCTGCACCAATCTTTCTCTCACTTCAATCGGCACTACCAATTGCAATAACTGATTCACATTAGTCCAGTTTAGTCTGTATACTTCACGCACACTCTGCAGTTCATCCTGGAAATTAGTGGATTTACGCTGATAGTAGGGATGTATTTAATAATGCCCATTTAATCAGAGCATGCCCTACCTTCGGCCTCTAGGTATTCCCTCAAGGGAAGAGAGCAGAAAAGGAAGGACCCTCATCATCAGCAGCAGCATTATTTGAAGGGAAATGCCTTCTAGATATCTGTCCTGTGGTGTGTTTCAAAGTTTCTAGGATAATAGAGGGGTTTTCAACTGACAGTGGATAATCAGTGGTGCAAGGGGACTATGGAAGGTCATATGTCCTAAGTGCATAGGCCATTGCGTGGTGATGACCTTTCACTTCTGTTTCAAAGGTGTGAATGTTGCTGGATCACATGATGTAATTCTGTCAATGAGGGTCTAAACACACTGAATGAATGGAACATCACAGTTTATACTTAGGACATATGACCTTCCCTAGTCTCCTTGCACCATTGCTTTATCCACTGTCAGTTGCTTCTTCGTGGAATACCATCCATTATACTTGTTTCATACTAACTTTGACTTACTTGATTCATGCCAATACACTTTTGAATGCCCTGCACACCAGACATCCATGATATATTTGTCCACCCTATCTTCAGAACCATAAACGTTTTTCTCCCCGTGGCTTAGACATATATGGCTATATCTGTCTCCCTGGACCCTATTTTTGCATATGTGTAAATATGTACATAATTTTCCTTGCCAGCTAATGTTGTTATTGCTCCAATTGTCAGGACAACTTCTGTCTCTTTTCATGCTTATCTTAAGTTCCCTCTGACAACCCTTCATTTAATATCTCAATATTGTGAATATGCATAAACATGTGAATATGTCAACTTTTCTTTCCATGATTGCCCCCCTCTCTCCCGCCTTGGCGACTCACTGGCCTCCCTTACTCCTTTAACCTGCCACTTTCATTCATGCCCCGGGGGGACCTCCACTGCTCCTTGCCCGTTTACAGCACAAGGTCTACAGTTACGATCAGCTGGGTTTTAATTTCTCAGCATGCTGGCATACTCGGAGCTCAGCCAGTTCAATTCGGCAGAGCACCGTCCTGTCTGATTGCACTCACCCACTGTGAGGCTTGACCGGTGATACTCCAGGTACACAGCAAGTCTTACTTTTTTGACATTCCCTTGGAGCTGAAAGCAATGCATCTTAATTCAATGGCTTTTATCGGCACAACTACCTTCATTTATGCTCTGATTTCTTCTGTTCCAGCATTACGACGTTGGGCTGATTCATTCCCCCTGCTACTTCATATCACTCAGTACCCCACGTAATTCTTGGCTGGCCACTGGGCAAACAAAGCAGCTCCTGGATGAATATCCATTGATTGCACCCTTGGGCACTTGTATGCCTTAATTTCTTCCACTGCCCCGCCTCACAACTTACCCACCAAGCATTTACCTTGCAGGAATCCTTCTTGCTGATGCAGCCCTCGTGCACCCAACCCGACTCCCCCTGCCTTGGTGCAGCCATCACTCATCCTGACGCCCCCTACCCACAGGCTCTTGAGTTGATTGATGCTCCCACGTGAGTCCTGGCTTTCTCCAAGACTCTATCTATAATGTGTAAGTTTAAGGCTCACTTACAAATTTCCCTCATTCTCTAGGAACACCTATGAGTTCCCGGAGCCCCTCCATAACTCCCATCTTGTTTTTCTCCCCCTCACAGGCCTCATGACTATGACTCAGGCAGCTACTCATTCTATCCTGTCACCCTTTCCTTACTCAACTCACAACCCTTCCCTGACCCCTCTTCTTTTTTCCCCTTTTCATTCAGCTATTAATCAATATGTGTAGTCCTGTCCTAATGATGTCCTGAAACCACACAGGTCGAAACGCCGTTAACAAAACTCAACATATTTACTGCTTCTTTGGCTCCTAACATGTTTCTATAAATTGTGCTCACAGCGTTCATGCACTAATTTTAAAACTGTGTGGTCTCGCTGTTTTCTTCACTGTCTCACTTTGTGCCGTTCACACTCCCAAAAGCAGTTTGTGTGTATTTATGTTGTGGATTACACTTGCATAAAATGAAATGTATTATTGCTGGCGGAAATTAAAGCCTTTTTAAAAACAATTCAATACAGACCGCATTATCCAATTTTGGTGTTTTTCCCTTTCTTGCTTCCGTTTTGTAATTTATTTTACATTCTAGTAATTGTCTTTAAAGTATTACCTGTTGAGACACTGTTGCCTTTTACTACATTCACCCAGACATCAACTGGGTTTACGGCACTTCTTCTGTTGTATTTTTTGTAACTTTCTAAAAGTGGCATTTTTAGAACTGCAATTTAAAATCTGACTTCATTATAAGTTAGGATTTTAAATTGTGATTTCAGAGACACCAATCATGAACTGGTTATCTCTTCCCATTTGGAAATTACACTTATAAGTTGTTGTCAAGCCAGTCTGTTAAAGTACTTGTTGGCACTGACTAATGACTGCTCTGCTCTCCCCAATATGAACATTGCCAAAGTATTGTACAGCTCAAGTATGAACACTGTCATAAAACACAAGCATGGAAATGCTTATTAGAAACCAAATCTATCTTATGTATTATGTATTGTTTAGACTGTCAAGTGCAGGATTATTGTGCATCTCACACAGCATAACAATCTTAGTCTTCTTACTATGTTTATTACCACCATTGAATAACTTGGCCCTTCATTTGTGTGCAAAATACAGCCTTTACGTAGCCGTATGTCCTACAAACACACGCTGGTGTCGTTCTTTGGTGAAGTCATACTCTCTATAGCAATGCCACTGAGTATAAATGGCTGCCACGCCCGAACTCGGGCACCTGCAGTGGAGAATCCCACCTACAGCAGCACCTGAAACCTAAGTCTCGGTGAATACCGTAAGACGTATCTATCTAATGCATAATTCATTATTTCTTAGCAAGTTCTGATAGCAATGTTGTGTGGCACAGTCTAACTGTGTAACCTTTTGTGAGTTTGGAGTTTAGGCATAAGCACCTCGTGTGCCTTTCTCAGTGGTACAAAGCAAGCGCTAATGGATACTTCTCAACACTACTTCCTGATTTAAGTGCTGCCTGCAGGAAGGTGACATGAGGATTCCTTATGACAAAAACCTTTTCTTAACAAGTGTCCATAAACTGCTCATGAACAGTATTTTGGCACAAAGACGCATATCGCGATACGATTTTGGACACGTCACAAATGTGCATCCTATAGCATGAACAGTGACAAATGTTAAATGCGCATTGTGCGGAAGGAAGAGTGACAAATGCATAGTATGTGTTATGACATGGGCAGTGAAAAGTGTACATTGTTAATATGAACAATGATAAAGTGGCATAGACACATGAACAGTTATACTCAAGCAAGTGAGTCACTCCTAGTTTGAACATAAGCAAAAGCGCTGTTCTGTATTATAGAGGTTAAAAGCCATTAAAGTAACTGTTGATACTCCACACTGCTAAGTTCTTGGAATCACAGCATCCAAGTGACTCACCCCAGGTGTAAGACTTTTACCTTCGATCATAGTTTGGGATTCACAGCATCTAAGTGACTCACCCCTGGTATAAGACTTTAACCTAGATCATAGTTTGAGATACAACATAATAACTGGTGAATCTCTCAAATATCTCAAGTAAACATTTCCTTCAGATAAGCGGTAACAATAACGTTGAGTTAATAAGACTGTGAGTTTATTGCTTTAGTTATTGTCTCAAGAAGATCCTGCTAATCATTGTATATAATATGTTCCAAGTCTCCCTTCTCACAGTACCCTCTCTAACACCCTTCCTCTCATCTAGCCACTCCGATCCTCTGGTAGCTAAAACACAGAGTCGGTGCTGCTGGAAGGTGGGCTTTCAAGGTACTGTTCCTGAGAAACAGACCCTGCTTGTCAATGTAATAAGGCAACTCCAATGCCATCCTATAGGAGAGATAGACCTTGCAGTAGCGAAAAACACATTTAAGAGTTTTCCACTACCAGGACATGAAAAACTTAAAAGTTCATGTCCAACTTTTTAAATGCATTGCACTCTGCCCTCTTGGCTATCCAGGGCCTACCCTGGGGCTGACTTACATGCATTACAAAGGAAGGTTTGAGCCTGGCAAAAGGATTATTTTGCCAGATCAAAATGGCAGTTTAAAGCTGCACACACAGGTACTGCAATGGTATGCCTGAGACATGCTTAAAGGGCTACTTAAGTGGGTGGCACAATCAGTGCTGCAAGACCACTGGTAGCATTTAATTTACAGCCCATGGGTACATGTAGCACCACTTTACTTGGGACATATAAGTAAATTAAATATGCTAAAGAAGTATAAGCCAATGTTACCATCTTTTAGAGGAGAGAGCACAAGCATTTAGCACTGGTTAGCCGCAGTAAAGTGCACAGAGTACTAATGCTACCAAAAACGAGTCAGAAAATAATGGAGAAGGAAGGCAAAACGTTGGGGAGAAGACCATCCTAAGGCTGACAGGCCTAACACATCCTTTAAGAGTATGTGCTTAGGATCCTGTCACTCCTGCCTATCTTCCATGCTACCACACCATTTCTAGAGCCTCTATTCAAGTTTATGGCAAATAAACATCTGATAGAAACTTGTTACTTCAGCGACACTTATCTTATATGGTTGTACTTCAAATTGGCATATCTAACTTACCTTTGAGTCCTTTGTATATGGCACAAAATGTACCCAGAACCTCTAAGTTAAATGTCATTAGTGGACTGCAGACCATATTGTGCCATCCACCACAGTGACAATGTAAGCATGGCCTCATGCCTACCATTGTAGCCTGACTGGGTCAGTTTAAAAACTGCTGTTTGATCTATCAAAATAAACCACTCTGACAGTCAAAACCCTTCCTTTCAAATTTTAATGTCACCTTTATGTAGGCCTTTTAGATCACAAGGCAGGGTGTGTGGTATTTAAAAGCAGACATGTAGAAATTCAAATTTAACATGTCCTTACAGTGACTAGCACTCAAAAACTATTTTCACTGTAGGAAAGGCTGACTATTCCAGGAGAAACACTGGGATGCACTATTTCATTTAATAATGCATTTCAGAAACAGATCGAAATGCAATTCTTAGACTTTTTGTAATATTTATTAAAAGTCTAATTTACTGGTAAAATCCGATATTTAATAAATATTAAGAAAAAGATTCTTTTAGAAAATTACCTTTTTCCTACCTAAAGTCTCTAGAGGCTAATTTGCATTAGCCTCTAGCTGCCGCTGAATAATGAGTGAAAACTGCTCTCAAAGCAGAGACAAAGACTTGGGTGTAGGAAGGTGTTTCTGTTCTTCTCACAGATCATTTGGACAGTCGCCAGGAACGTGATTAACTACAAAAAAGCCTCCCTTGTCACAGGCAGATGTCCCTTCTCTGTTCCTCAAGTCAGGCAGACTCCAGTCCCAGTCGAGAAGGAGCCTCCCTCAGGATTGGTTTGAAGTGAACACAGAGGAGGGGTTCCTCATTTCTGTGGTCAAACCTCTGGAGTGGACATGTAAGGCTCTCCACAGGGGGAGAAGGGTTTCACCATCTCGGATTCAGGCAGAGAGGAGCAATGTCAGATTGCTTGCAGTAGGTCACACATGAACTGCTAAAAAGGGGGTAGGGAGCCCCTGGCAACTTTTATCCTATTGGTTATGGAGGATCCTGGAGTCACCCCCACCCACAGACTATTTGCAGGTATAAATGTGCCACCCATGGGCACCTTCTTCAGCACTTGCTGGAACCCTGGAAGAACATAAGTTGGACTGCACCGGCTGTTTGAGACCTGTGAGGTGAACCTGAAGGCTGGACCTGTACCCATATGCACACCAGACAAAGAAGTGGACTCCAATGATCAGTTGGCTGACCTCCTGTTAAACTACAGGGACACAACAAGCTGCAAGGAGCATTTTACTAAGGAGCCTAGCTGACCAGTTCCAAGTGGACTTGCCCTGTACCGTGCTCATTGTACCGTGCTCATGGCTTCTGCTGGTGTGAGTCTTGACCCTCAAGTACTGTTCCTGAAAAACCTAACACTTAGAAAATCTTTCAATGAAAGGCCTCTGGAAGACTGGGACAAGCCTGTCAAGCTGATCTACTTGAGACAAGTTGCTGATAGGCTGAAGAAACATGTTTCCCCCGCCATGAGCTTCTCCGTAGCAGCAAATCTGTTTCAATGTGATCTTGTCAACAAGGTATCTGACCTCGGGGAGCCCACTTCTTCTACAGCCCCATTGGAGGATACCATGCTTCAAAAAAGTAACTACGGGGTTGATCCAGCGCAATATTAGCCAACAACATTCATACACCATATACTCACTTGGGCCCATACATACACACTACACTAATACTTACGCTGGGTGTCAGATGTACTCTTTTATCAAAGTCCCTGCTACCAATTACCTTCTGATTGAAGAGTAATAACTTACCAATGGATCCTTTGCTAATTGGGAAGTTTAAAATGAGTGACATTCATTATAGTACATAATCCTGAAATAACCACTGAGTCAGGAAGTTTTAAAATGTTTATCTAAAGTTTTAGCAGAGTAAAATACAGAAAACACGGTACTTGATTGAAATACCCAAGAAAAAGCATAGTAATGATTTTGCTAATAAATGACGGTGTTTAAGGAAGAGGAGAAGATAGAGACAGCAGCGCAACTAAAGGTTGCAGTATAGTTACCTAAATGCGAGAACCAAGCCCCTTGGCCAAGGAGTTGGAAAAGATAGGACCCAGGAAGGATGAAGAGCAAAGACTTCTTCCAGGATCAGGACAGGACCGGTGACCTCTCTACAACGACGCCTGCGCCGTTCCCCTCTCTGATACTCGACTTCTCTCGATTCTCCCGTGCCTTCCTTCTAATCGACTCCGCCGCCCCTCCTCAGGACCTCTTCTGGACAGGGATTCAGTCAGCAACCGATCAGCATGGCAGTCTGGGGCTCTTCTGTGTGTTCTGAGAGTCAGCTCTAGCTAATTAGCTAATTCTATATCTGTTATACCCTTCTACGCCCATGTACCTCCCCTTAATGTTGCTAAAATATGGGACCACTACTTCTGATTGGACAGGGACAGGGGGTGGATTCTCGCACCATATCGATTTGGCCTAAATTGTAAAGCCTATTGTATTTACGTTCCCTCCCCTTCAGATTAATACATTCACTTTATTTCCCACCCGTCTCATGATAAATGTTATACATTTTACAGGGGAAAAGTATCATTTTTGTCCTCCGGAAACATGAAGTACAGCATCTTCGGCCAACGGGTCATGGCCTTGGAAGACGTCCAAGTTGACTTCACTTGGCCGGCACACAGGACACATGCGCAGAACCATCTGTCTCTCGAGTTTCAAGTCACCAACCCAGGCCCAAGTTTACGAATTACTAAAAGTGTAAGAAGAAAATATTAAAATCACAAATAAAAAGTTTCACTGTATGCCCACTTTCCCTACTCTATTCCCAATTAATTATAATACTATCCTGCATTAGTAGCATTAAGAAAACGACAATTTAATAATGACATGAGAGCAAGCTGAAGCATGTGAAAACATTTAGCGGCCATTTTAGTGCACACTGCGCAGAAGCAGAAGTTTCCCACCAAGCAAAGAAAGACGTCACACCATGTGATCAGGTTGCGACATGCGCAATGAAGTTCCCGCGCTTTAGCGGACATTTTGGATTACAGACAAGCGTTATTCATTAGTAAAACACATAGGCAAGCTTCTGTCCCTCTTGTGTTTGTGAATGCAAAGGTTAGTTTTGACAATACAAGTTTAATAAATTAATACTATGAGGAGGATTGCGTACAAGCAAGTTTCATTTTTGAAACCTTGCTCCATCAGGGTATAGTTATGGAAATATCTTGCAACCCAGCGCAGCCGTCAAAGCTGCTGTGTTGCATTGTGTGAGAGAGAGAGGGCAGGACAGACCCTTATCTATAGAGATATGGTGCTGTCCTGCTCTGTCTCCAATGCTGGGACACAATCAGGCTACCAGCACCACGCACATACCTTTGCACCTTAGTACAAGAGTGTGTGAATGATGTTTAGCATACGTTTTGTACTGGAAGGGTACAGTTTCAGTGCAAAATACTATGCTTAGAGTAACCTTTAAACCTTTCCTACTTTGTATGTGTGGTGTACATTCTACCACATATAGAAAGACAGAAAAGACTGGAAAAATAAAAACATTTCTCCTTGATAATTTCAATATCAAAACAACATTATTTTTGATGCAAAACCTGGTCTACTTTTTTTAGTTGATAGGGTTGTCACTTTTTTGATGCAAACCTGGGGCAAAATATGAATAAGTATTCCTCTAATTCTGAAGATAGAAATATTGACCATATGAAGGTGCCAAAAGTATTTGGCCAGCAAGAGGACTTCCCTATTCTTGAAATTTGAATTCCTTCCATTCTGAGCTTTCCCCCCAAAGCAATGGTTTCACTGGAGCCTCGATCAACAGTTATCCAATGTCTTGGCGCCCTCTTCGGATACAACCTGCTGCCTTGCCCCACTGAAGGATTTTGACTTCCAGACGAATACTAAGTCACAAGGCAAAACAACCGGGTCGAAACTGTTTGGCATAGCTGACCCGGGCTCCATCACGGTTGTCCTCAAATCATGCCTAGCTCCCAGTTTTTTGCAACTATTGACTACCATTGGTGCTTTTTGCTTTTGGTGCTATTGATACTTAGAACATTGTAAATCCATATCTCTGGCTCCTCTTATAGGATTTGTGTCGTTTTGATATCATTTTGTTCAATAAGTTATTCACTATTTTTATAGATTGTAGTGGGATTTAAATTGTGTTGTGTTTTTGACTTTTTAATTCTGTTAGTACATCTAAATGCTTTACACATTTTCTTAAGTTAAGCCTGTCTTCTCAGTGTTATAGCAACCAAGGGTTGGGCCCAGGTTTGAATTAGTGAAACATTTAACTGGACTTAACAAGATAGTGACCATATTAATTCTGATGGACTGCCATCCGCCCAAATGAATAATTCACTTTCTCACAGAAACTGAGATAGAAATGCATAGACACGCTGCTGAATTCATTAATTTCCTACCATCGTGCGTTTCACTATGAGATGTAGGAAATGTGCAAATGTACAACGTCATATAAAATATCACCTAGACCTTCTAGTGTCATGAAATTTAGCATGTATATTGAGGCTAATGAGCACTTCAGCTTAATATGAAGACAATATTCAAATTTGATTATAAAATATTTTAGTGTACATTGTGATATAAATAGACACGTGGACATTAATGTTAAAGCAATGGCAATATATGATTATTTTTTTCACACTTGTGAGCTTTATTTCACACTAAAGAAAGAGCTGTACCTCTTCCAGTACCTATTGCCTCTCATTACTATTTACAACCTCCATTATATTTACCTTACCATACACTGGTGTTATTTCATCACCAGAAAATGGTCTATCAGCCTTCACTCTCAAAGACGCATTTTTTTCACAAAACTGAATCTGCATTGCTCCATGTTGAGGGAAAAGACGTCATACTGTACAGGGTAATTATTTACCTCAAGCATTTCTTGGTGCAAGCTTCTTTTGATTTCATCACCATATTTCAATGTTGTGAAAAATTGCTTTCTCTCTTCTGCCACTTCATGTAATTTTCTTAGTTTTTAAAACATTCCAATACGTTTATTTATGTTGTTTTCAAAGTAAGTCAAAGTTTTAAATAGATTATATTTTTCACTACAAAATGCTACTGATACCAGTTGCCCAAGATATCTCCAAACAGTCAATAATCTGTCTGTTCACCATGTGTGCCATTTTACCGAATGTATCTAATTGTTTTTGATAGCTATCTACTGATCACTTTCATCCTCTCCTCTTTTTCTCTTCTCTAGCTGATCATTGCGTTTCTTAACCTCTTTATGGCTATATGATCCTCCTCTCTTCCCAGATTTTCAGAGCACTGGATCATCTCGATCCTTCTGTCTCCTCTTGTTATTATCCGGCTCGTTAACAGCAGATTTCGGTCCCAGACGGAAACACTTCATGTGCGCCCGCCTTCATTCTTGTGACCATATTAACCCCTGCAGCAGCAACAGTGACTGGGTGATTGCTGGTGCTTAAATATCTAAAAGTATGAAGGTAGCGTTTATCCAAGCTATGGCAATTTGGGAAATGCTGAACATGTCCCCATTTTTGTTAAATCCGAGGGTGCCTGCTTTTCACTTCGCCTAGCCGTATTGATCCTTTGAGAAATAGGACTCTTATAGCCATCCCCCTCTATTCAATTGACTTAGGGGCATATTAGCAAGACCCACGTTAAAATTATCGCCGTTTTAGCGGCAGGAAACTGCCGCTAAAACGGCGATAATGGGCTTGCTAATATGCGTTATAGAATTCCAATAGAAGCCCAGGTTAGATGTCCTGCACATCTAACCTGGGCTTCTATTGGAATTCTATAACGCATATTAGCAAGCCCATTATCGCCGCTTTAGCGGCAGTTTCCTGCCGCTAAAACGGCGATAATTTTAACGTGGGTCTTGCTAATATGCCCCTGAGTACCCTAAACCTCACTTTTAACAGAGGTATCCCATTGTGAATTTCCTGTACTCAAACTGGAATCGACCTGGGTCCCTTTGGAAACTATGGGGCATATTAGCAAGACCCACGTTAAAATTATCGCCGTTTTAGCGGCAGGAAACTGCCGCTAAAACGGCGATAATGGGCTTGCTAATATGCGTTATAGAATTCAATAGAAGCCCAGGTTAGATGTGCAGGACATCTAACCTGGGCTTCTATTGGAATACCATAACGCATATTAGCAAGCCCATTATCGCCGTTTTAGCGGCAGTTTCCTGCCGCTAAAACGGCGATAATTTTAACGTGGGTCTTGCTAATATGCCCCTATGTTATACCTACGTGCATCATGATTCAAACTCTCCTTTGTTAATTTTACTAATTTCCTTGTTTTCCTGGATGACTAAATGGAGAGAAATAAAATAATGACAAAGACATTGAAAACTGAGACAATGGATGTTACAGCTGGTCCTTAGGCCATGAATGATTATATTATTGAATGCCACTGTGGGTCCTTCTCCCCTCCTATCCCAAGAGTTGGAAGCATTAAAAACACATCTCAGTTTAAAAATAATAAAATATCATTATGGGCTTAAAACAGTACAACAAATCACGGAATTGAATAGCAGCTTTATGATATATACCAACCGTACATGTCAAATCATCTGGTAACATCTGTTAAAACATTGAGGCAGGTCTACATTTTGTGAACCTAACTATCGTTAACACTGAACTTAGGGGCATATTATCAAGGGCTTTATCTCCGCTTTAGCGGCACTTTTCGCCGCTAAAGCGGAGATAATGCCATTGCCCTATTAACAAGGCAGCGCAAACATGCATTAGCGCATGTTTGCTGCCTTTTTAGTAACGCCTCGCTTTGCATCGCTAATGAGATGCAAAGTAGGCGTATCTTCAGGAAAGAACAGGGAAATTGATCGCTAACCGCACATCGCGGTATCAACAAGCCGGCCCAGACAACGCGCAGCGATGAAAAAAGCCGCGCTAACCGCTGACATCGCCGAAAACTAACGTCCGGAAATTTTCCGACTTAGCCATGTGCATAATGGGAGGTGGATTGTAAGGTTACATCCACTTCTCCCTATTATCAACATTTTACTCTGCGCAATGCTGACTTCGCTGGTTTTCAGGCGATATTGCTTTAAATCGCCGTATATCGAAGGTTTAATATCGCCTGTTAGCAAATCGTTGAAAATACGACGCTAACACGGCGATGTGAACCGGCGATATACGGCGATAATGCAAATCGCGCTAAGCGTGATTTGCGATGATTACCGCGGCCCCTTGTTGATATCCCCATACCTTGTTGATATCCCCGTATTCTAGTGATTACATTTGAGTGCAGACTCACCAAAAAATTAAAAAGGGTCAATACCTAAGGATGGCAGAATATTGAAAAGCTTGGCTCTGTTGATGTATTCAAAGGGGAAAACTCAAACTGATGAATGCTAAGTGGCGCAAACTCTGATTGGCGATGGTATAGTTTCCTGTGAGTAAACACAAATTGAGGCATTGTTCCGTAAGTGCCATGCCTTCCCCAGTCCATATTGAACATATTGAGTTTCTGAAGTCCAGTTCAGTAACTTTTCACCCTCCCAGCTACCTGCACTATTGAATTGGTAAGGCAGAGGAACTGAACCCCATTTCTTACCCTCCTGCGATGGACCTTTTTAGGGTGCTTGAGGAATAACAGAGTTAGGTTTAGTTTCAATACACAATTACAATGCAATCCATTTGGTCTCACAGTGAAAGAGTCATTAAGTAGGATTAAGTATAGATTTATTACAAATTAAAATCCAAAGTCATATAAATCCGTCTCAGAAACAGTATAGCAGTACAAGATTATCCAAGAAAAGCCAAATCTGCAAACAAAGTTTATCCTCAATAGCAAGTAACAGATGAGGACTTCAGTAGCAATCGTGCAATGTGTAAGAAAAGCAGTATGGTGGTGGGATTGAACGTTTCGGTCCTCCTGCCTATAATGCATGAGAGATTCTAATTTTCTGCAACTAACCTACACTAAAGAATGCTAAAGGAAACCCCAATTAGGTCCATTAAAAATAGAAAGGTGTCTGCGTATAAGAACTTTTGTAGAAGTTCTTTAAAGCAAGAGTATTGCACCGCATGAAGCCACGCTACGAGAATGGCGCAAAGAGGTCTGTACCTTTCCTAGTCTGAAAGGAATCTGACCAAAGCTGAAGAGTACTCCCTAGTTATACCCACCAAAGACCCTTCTAGAACAATATCAAAGTTCCAATTATAGACCACCTTCAAACAACACTCTTTGGCAAACACACTCTTAATTCTTCTTCTTTGATCCACATATTCAAAGCTACCCTGAATTCCATCTCCTCATTCCACACAAACAGGAGCCTTTCCTTCTGCTTGTTAATTTAATCACCCTCTACTCCCCTAATGCTTCAGTATCTTGTTCAGACTATGTGCCTTTCTCCATTCATTAGATCATGCACCAGGCACCTGCAGAGGAAACAAAACAGTGCACCCAAAGAAAACATTCATGTTGAAGGTTAGACATTACGAAATCCAAAGCTTAAGGCCTTTGGTCAAGTTAGCAAAGCTAAGATTTCAATACACGTGGTAAATGCATGAATACAGATACATAGACAATCACATTATAAGTGTAAAGTGCAATTCTGGTAGTTATATGTTCCATTATACTGTAAATGCAGGATACCTTTAAATGAATATGTGAATATAATATACATGAAACTGCAATTCATTGTTACTGTAAAAGGAGTGTTAGTGTACATACATAAATGTTGAAGTTATATGATAAATGCACGTTCTATATGACATTAGGTGCACTTCACTTCATTAGTCACATCATACCACATGAATACCTAATGCCCTACATGAAAGTATATGAGGCCTCAGCAATCATAATAAGGGTGGAGCCAAAATTATGCTGCTCCAGAGTCAATGAATGTGACAGCAGCAAGGATCGCCCTGATTCTTTTTCCTAAAGATTGGTATTATTATTGATTGGGACCATTAACACGGTGCCAGTACAAACCTTATAAACTGATACTTTAGTAGAACCAGCATATGTAAATTCATTGGAAGGTTGCTGAAATACAACTACTAAACTATAAGAAAAAGTTGAAGAAGCCCACTCCGAGCATGCAGCTCTGCCTCAAATCTATTTAATTTGTGAATTGTTGTGTGAGTGTCTCTATGATCCCATATCACACTCTAGGGGCATATTCACAAGGACTTATCGCCGAGTTATCACCACCTTAATGCATCAAAAATGGAGAAAGATTTAACGCCCCATTCACAAGCGGGTGCAAACTGCAGACAACGCAAGTATTCCCGCGATAACTGCTGCAAAATTTACCTCCACAGGTGACACCACTAACTAACCCTAATGAGATGCAGAGTAGGCGTTCCCGTGCAAAAACACACGAAAACACCACTACACCACTTTCACAACGAACTGCCAGATCTGCGATGCAAACCAAAAACAGGCGATAAGCCGCGGTAGCAGCAGGGATTTAACACCTGCCTACTGCTTGTGTTAAGCAGGACGACTACCTGCAGTATGAAAGGGAGCCCAGCCCAGAGCCACATCTGAAGACCCACAGATGCCATGGAGACAATGATCATGCAGCTCGGAGACCCATGAGGGCCACAACACCCACCGCCACCACTCCCAGGCCACCCCCCCCACCGGACCCCCACCGGGACAAACACATACCGTGCACGACACAAGAGCCACAAAAAGCGCATGATGTCGCACAATGACAACAAGAAACACATGTGTGGGCAGAAGAACGAGAAACAGTCACTCATCATTGAAGTAACAACCAAAAACTTTATTGAATACAACACAAACACCAATGCGGAAGACTCCTGTCGGGTCCGTCCGGGACAATCTTGATGTCACAGCCTGGAAAATAAAGCACAAAATCAGAACGTGTGTCATGCGAACATCAAAGGCGCGAGACACAGAGAAACAGAGAAGGAAAGAAAGGGAGAAAGAGAGAGAGAAAGAAAGAAAGGGAGAGGGAGAGATAGAGAGAAGGAAGGAAGGAAAGGAAGGGAGAGAGAGAGAGAACAGGAAAGGAAGGGAGAGAGAGAGAGGGAGAAGGAAAGGAAGGGAGAGAGAGAGAGAAGGAAAGGAAGGGAGAGAGAGAGAGAGAAGGAAAGGAAGGGAGAGAGAGAGAGAGAGAGAAGGAAAGGAAGGGAGAGAGAGAGAGAGAGGGAGAAGGAAAGGAAGGAGAGAGAGAGAGAGGGAGAAGGAAAGGAAGGGAGAGAGAGAGAGAGAGAGAACGAAAGGAAGGGAGAGAGAGAGAGAGATAGAAAGAGAGGGAGAGAGAGAGAAAGAAAGAAAGGGAGAGGGAGAGAGAGAGAGAAGGAAAGGAAGGGAGAGAGAGAGAGGGAGAAGGAAAGGAAGGGAGAGAGAGAGGGAGAAGGAAAGGAAGGGAGAGAGAGAAGGAAAGGAAGGGAGAGAGAAAGAGGGAGAAGGAAAGGAAGTGAGCGAGAGAGAGAGAAGGAAAGGAAGGGAGAGGGAGAGAGAGAAAGAAAGAAAGGGAGAGGGAGAGAGAGAAGGAAAGGAAGTGAGAGAGAGAGAGAGAGAGAAGGAGGGACACTGCCGCCCCCGGGGACCCAGGCACCACTGCTCACCTGCTGCCACCGGTGTGTCTCCAACCACGTGCCGGTATACACTGCAAGCCACCAGGTCTGCAATCTGTAATCGAGGCCAGAGTCAATCATGGCAGAGTCCATCTCACTGCAAACGGCAACAACGCCTGTCCATCCCTGCCCACACATGCAGCCGCACCCTACCCCCTCCCGCCGGCCAGCGCTGGCTGTCCGCACTTGTGCACCCAGGCCCCACTGCTCACCTGCCACCAACGGTGTGTCCACCAGTGGGCACACCACGTGCCCGTGCAAGCTCCAGGCCCAGGTACCGCCACCATGGCATGCTCCACATCATGCGGACCCGCACCGCGGTCCCACACATGACGCTGAGTCCTGAGGCATCAATGGCAGAGACCACATCAGTGCACACGTCATCATCGCAGGCCACACACCCGCTCAGCAATTTCGGTGCCACTAACACTGTGCAACCCCAGTCAGCGCCACGTGGTGGTAGGCCCGTGACGGCCGCAAGGCTCCGGGTGCCACTAACCCTGTGCGCAACAACTCATGGGCCCTTTATGATTGAGAATCGTGGAACATCCGTCATCCAGTCACCACCGGCAGTGGGGAATGTGACGTTGCCAGCCCCTTATATTGGCGGGGTCACATGGCCTGTGCCGCCTGTGCCAGATGGGTGTGGTGTGTGTGCAAACCTGCCCTCAGGGAGTGGCCGTGACATGCTGACAACTAGACCAGTGACCTGCAGACCACTAGCATGTAAACCTGCGACTTATAGCTATGTGCCCCCCCCTCGGAGCGTAAGCGGAGTGGTCAGGCCTGGCATACGCCGGACCAGCGCAGGGCTTGCAACAATGACTCGGGGGCTCTGGGCGTGGTTCAGTCCATGTCCGGACAAGGAAGTGACTAATGCGTGTGTCCCTGTTGTAGTGTCTACGGCACCCGGAACGCAATCGGCAATGTAGCACACTGTGACTGGAATCCCACTAGATGAGCATCATTGACGTTAGGGGGAATCACTGACCCTACATTCATCTACACATTCATACATGAATGATGTAAGACATGACACAGCAGTGCGTTTCTGAATGTTTAATGCACATCCAGTGGAGTTTTGCAACTGGAGTAGTACAGGGCCATGCCAACCCCACTTCACAATATGGGCCCGTGGAGGGCCAGCCAGAGTCCATCGGGGAATGACAAGTACAGCGGAAGAGGAAGGGTACAGTCCGCAGTCTGGTCACCGTGTCTTTGGTCACCAAACAGGATATGGCAGTCCATGTCGCGGTCCAAGGTGAGTGCAGCAGAGTGTATCGGGGGTCAGTGGAAGGTCATGGGGCCATGTGCGGCACCAAGTAGCAACAGGCCAGGTGGCGGACATGAATGCTAATGCCTCCTTCTGAACTCAAGCCCATCCACGTCCTCGTATGTGTGCTCTGCACCACCTGTGGGTGGTGCAGTTCCGGCTGCGGCACTGTGTGCCACTGACATATCAGGGGCCGGAGGTGGATTGTCGGCTGCACTGTGTGGCAGTGACACATCAGGTGGCGGAGTGGAAATGCCTACCGCACTGTGAGGCACTGACACACCAGGGGGCGGAGATGTGGATGGTGTAGGGGCAGCAGCATTCATCTGCGCCATGCCTTGTGGCAGCAATGCCATGATGAGGACATGCAGGGCATGGTAGAACCCAGGTACATTTTGCTGATGTGCAGTGGTGGCTGCCATCCTTTCCACCTCCATCCGCACCATGTCCTCCATGAGCCTCCGCATGTGTGCCATCTCACGGCTGAGATTGCTGGAGCCACTCTGAGCGGACAGGTGTTCTTGTCTCTGAGTCATGACGTCAGCCAGGGCTTGTTGGAGACCATGGAGCGGCTTGTGGGTGTCCATTAGGGACTGGAGGTGGTCCCTGATGGGACTCAGACACCCATGGATGGCGTCAAGTTTGGTAGCCATGAGGTCGAACCCCACCTGCACCTGCTCAGCCATCTCCCTCTGGACCTCCAACACACGGCGTTGGAAGGGCATTTGTTGTTCGGGGGGGTCTTGGGAGACAGCCGGGGTTGTGGGTGCCTCCTGCTGGGTGGTTTGTGGAGTGGGTGGGGTCTCCTCGATGCAGCTGAGCTGCCCTGGTCCTGGAGGTGATTGGCAGATGAGTTCAATGATGTCTTGGAGGGCTTGGGTGTCGATGCTGGTGGTGTCCTCCTCGTCATCAGTGAAGAGTGGCTGGGACTGCTCTGCAGGAGGTGTTGACCGTGCCCCTGCAATGTGAAGGGGAGATGCTGTGTTACAATGTGTCCACATGTATGTAGCTGCATGTTACATGTTCACATTCAGACAGCATGGCAATGTACATTGTGACAGTGTGTAGATCAGGGCCATGATCCAGAGTCATTGTGGGTGTGCACTGTGCTCTGCTTGATTGTGCATGTGTGCCATTGTGGCCATCTCCCCCGTCCCCCAGTACCTGGTGGTTACTCACCCTGTTGCTGTTGTGTTGTGTCATGTCGAGCAGTGTCCGGTGCCCCGACTCCTGCCACGGTCTCCACACTGATGACTGTCGACACCAGCTCCTCCATGTCATCCAGCTCCAGCTGCGGCGCTGGGCTCCCACCTCCAGTCTGCATTGCTGCCTTCTGGTTGCCTGCGAGTTTCTCCTTGGTTTTGCGCTTGATGTCAATCCATCGCCTCTTGACCTCGTCCATTGACCTCTTGTGCTCTCCGACGGCATTCACCTTGTCCACGATAGCCTGCCATATTCCATTTTGGGTGCCCAATGACACATTGGAGGTGACGAACAGTTGTTGATGGTGTTCTATCACCTCCGTGACCAGGATCCTATTCTCCTGCGGACTGAACTTCGTCTTCCTCTTCTTCTTGTCCTTGCCCTTCCCTGTCCCCGAGGTCCCAGGCTGGTTGTCCGGGGTGCTTGTGGGGTTCCGCTCGTCCTCTGCGCCTGCTCCGGCTGCCTCCATGGTGCTTCGGTGTTGGTCATTTTGTGTTTGTGTATTTTTTCTACTTTTGTAGTGATTTTTCCGCCTGCCGTGTGTGTATGGCAGGCCTGGCGCTGCTTATCGCTGATTTCCTCATCGCGGTTTGGCCCATCGCATGGTTTTTTGCATTGGGATTTTGGGTTTTTATCACGGTCGCGGTTGTTGTATCGCGGACATTGTCCGCGTTTTCGGGAGACTATCGCATGGTACCGCCGTGTTGTGAATTCCATGTTAACACGGGGATATTTTCCCGCGATAGACTGCGATGTGTAAAGTTGCGTTAACATTTTTTGGAGGTGTTTAGCGCACGTTCTTGTGAATATACCCCTATAACTTTTATTGTTTTGTAGCAACACTACTAACCCAATCTTATCCTTCAAATATATTGTGACCCATATCTCACAGTTCTCCAAATCAAAAGCAGAATTCAGATCAAAGGGCATGACACAAACGGAACCTTCCTTCTTCTGGACTCTTATGAAAATGTCATATGTAAGTTGTCCAGTCAGATAAATCCTTACTAATGTTATCTGCCATGGACAAGTATAAATCCATGCAAGCCCCGGTCAGTCTTGCATCCTTCTGATGTCAATAAACCAAGAAACAGTAAATTGCTCACTAGTAATAACTTTTTCTTAAAGCGTCAAAAATTGGCAGACGTGTGGTATTAAGTGCTATACATAAAACAAGATATTACTTTGAATGGAGGTATTTATGTATGGTCCCCACGAGACTTCTTTAACTTGCTTGTGTATGCCTGAATATATTATTATATTATCATATTCATATAGTATTATCCTACATCCACAGTTTGGTGAAGCTCAGCAGTAATTTGCCAATATTTATCCCTATTCTCCAGTAGCTAGATGGATCTATAGCATGCTGTTTCGTTTTTAGTACTCATCTCATGATGAAAATTAATTAGCGCATACTTTCTCCGATTTGGAATTGTACCACTCTCAATTACAGCTTTTATTATATACAGCTAAATTGTTTTTTTGCAGTTCAATAACCTTGTAGATCTTGTTAATAGGACGCAGAGTTGGTTCAGGGTTGGGGGAGGTGGAAAGGGGGACTGAGGTGAAGGACACCTCAATAGAAGACACAGGAGGCGTAGGATGGATATGAAGGATGGTTTATTGCAAGTTCTTCCCAAGAGACCTCATCCTCCAGACAACAGCAGTAACTGACTACATTCAAGTTAAAACATTCCTAAACAGAACATTCTACAGGAAGCCTTGGAAACAAGGCTGAACCATAATAAACACAACAGTAGGACACCACATCACCTCCCCCTTTATCAAAGAGAAAAAAATAATAAAAAAATAACATCATAAAAAGCAAAACAATAATTATAATAAAGACAATTACACATAATCATGTAAACGAGGAGGAATCCTCTTTAATCTAGAAGACCTCCTTTCCACAGTTGACAAAGGAGTAGTAGCTTCACAACAAGAATGATCAGCAACACATTTTGGAGGACACTTCACAATTCTACCTAGGTCCCAAATCCTATGGTCCTGAGTTTTGATGGCATTACCTAAGAGCTTAACAACCTTTATAGGTTGACCAAATTTCGACTTACCAAATCTTCTTACAGGCAGTCTTACACAAACCCAATCTCCAACCTGAACCACAGTTTCCTTCACAGCTTTCCTAGCATCAAATCCAATTTTCCTCTTCACCATTTTCTCCAATTCTCTGTCTTTCCACCCCTCCGTGTTGTTCACAACTCGAACAGTTTCCAGTCTTCTAGATGTAACCCAAAGAGGAGTGACTTGAGTATTGGCAACTCTCCCTTTAAACAACCTAAAGGGCGAAATGCCAGTAGAAGAATGTGGAGTGAACCTGTACTCTCACACTTTTTTTTTATCGCCTCCTCCCAATCACCCCCAGAAATAACTGCTAATTGTAAAGCTTCCTTAAGTACCTTCACGAATCTCTCAACAACCCCGTTACACTCAGGATGATATAGAGAAGCCCGCTTATGAACAATACCTCTCTCCCTCAAAAAGGTTTCAACAACAGCAGAGGTGAATTGGACCCCATTGTCCGACAAAACAGTAACAGGAAATCCTTCACTAGCAAAAAGATCATTAAGAATTGATTACAGCCTTGGAATCCACTGAATCAACAATTTTCACCTCCGGCCATCTGGAAAACATATCAATACAGACTATAACATAGCGATCCTGCGTCCTTATCTTAACAGGACCCAAAATGTCTACTGCAATGTCCACCCAGTGACCATCAGCTTGTTTCCTGATCACCATCGGTTGGGTACTGCACTTAAGAATCTTATCGCGGGGGCGTGGCCAAGCCGCGAAGCACGTTGGCCGCTTGACTATTCAGCTCCGCCAACTCCTTCCCTAAAATCGAATATCTGACACACAGATCCGGCCCCCGGTGAGGGTTCATGCTCCAGAGCACAAGCGGTACCGACCCCAAAGACTTCCAGGGCTCCGGACCGAGCGAGACGGGAGTTACGAGCCCCGTTAGCCTGTGGCCTCTATGAGCGTAGCAGCCAGGGACTAAAGTGCTGACTTGATCCGCGGAGATGCCCTGGGGGTGCGGCCTCAACCAACGCAAATCCTGGGTCTCACCCGCGAGGTGAGCTGCGGACATCGCTGGCTCCCGTGGCGGGAGTAGGACGCCCGCTGAGTGAGCGCGGGTGACTGCGGTGCACCGGCGGCACTGTGGGTGGCGGCGGAGTGGGGCCGGAGTACGGCTACGGCGCAGCGATCCTGACATCCAGAGACGGTAACCCTGGAGGAGCGGTGGCAGGGGCGGCTGGATGCACCGACGACAGTATCTGTCTTGACACCGGCAGGACCGCTCCCCCCCCTCCCCGTCCCCAGGCTGGCCGCCGGTCCCACTGGGAGGTGGCGAACTGGTAACAACGGGTGGGTGTCTTCACTATGACAACGCCGAGATCACCTTTTTCCCGGATTTTACGCAAGGAGTGCAGAAGCGGAGACGGACATTCTTAGAGGTTAAAAAGAAACTACGGGAAGGTGGCTTCAAATATGCAATGCTGTTCCCGGCGAAACTTCGTGTTGAGGCTGATGGTAGTGCCTGGTTTTTCGAGCAACCAGAGCTGGCATCGGACTGGCTGGAGAGCCGGTTAGGTCGGCACCTCAACGATCGAGACAGTGGCAGAGATTCCTCCCCTCGGAACAGGAAGTGAACAGTCCTAGCAGCATGAGAACACTCCAGCAGCTTTGGACAGAACTACAATCACATTGGGACAGGTATCTGGGGTACCCCTGACAAGGCTGCCGGGTGAGGGTACACATTCATGTGTGTCACATTAACAATGGAGCAGGACTCTATCTGGGGGGCCATATTGCTGCTATTGTGAGGGGACAGGAAGGCGGAGCGTAATACCCCTCAAAGTTCTTCTTTTAGTAACCGTTAGGGCGACAGGCACTCTGCTAGTTATTCATGGGCAGTTTAAGGCCCAGAGGGCAGGGAAGCAGGGAGGGGGGCTGTTGGATCGGGGATTTGATTTTGTTGTTTTTTGTTGCAGTTTTTTCATCGACCAGCTATGGTGACGGCGTGACTGAGGCCATGAAGCTTTTGACTAGTTTTAATGCATACACAGTGGGATAAGAGTGCCAGAATACTGAGTTGGAATGTCAACGGGCTTGGCGACAAAGTCAAACGTAGCATAGTACTCCAATATATTAAGAAACAGGCCCCTGACATCGTCCTACTCCAGGAGACACACTTGATAGGGCACTCATGCAAAGCGATGTGCAGGTGGGGATACAAGTTAATAGCGTATGCGGGGTTCACAACTAGCTCGAGGGGGGTAGGTATTATGGTGAAAAACACATTTCCCCTTAGTGTGAGTTCTACTTGGGCTGACGATAGAGGCCACTATATAGGTATTACAGGGACTTGGGAAGGGCATACCATAACACTATTATCTATTTATGTGCCACCTGGCCTTCAATTTACTACATTCCAAGACTTGCGCGCTATTCTTCTCTCATTGCCAGATGGGTTATTACTACTGGTGGGCGATTTAAATTCAGTGGTCTCGGGTAGACTGGACCGACATCCCCCACGTGAAATGGGGCCCTCCACTAGATGGCTACCAGACTTCCTTGAAGCCCTGGGATTAGCGGATACCTGGCGTACTTACCACCCCGAGAACATACAACATACTTTCCACTCCGGAGCCCATCATAGCCTTTCCAGACTGGACTATATTTTGGTTCCCAACCCTCAAATCTCACAAATCCACAAAGTCAGACATCTAGCTAGGGGTATCTCCGATCACTCACCGGTATGGGTACACATACTCTTAGACCAGGTCAAAGTGGGTAGAATTGTCCCAATCAATACCTGGCATCTCTGCAATCCCAAAATCCGGAAGGCCCTCATCAAAGCGATGGATAACTACTTTGCTGAAAATGAGGGCACAGTGGACTCCTCCCAGACACTGTGGGAAGCCTTTAAATCAGTAATTAGGGGTGAGGCTTTGTCCCTGATATCTGGACAGAAGATAGACCAACAAAAAGAGGTATCTGACGTAGAGAACGAGATCTATCGCCTAGAAAGGGAATTGGAAACAATGGTCACCCCGGAATCGCTCCACTTGCTAAGTCTTAAGCAGGATGAATACAAGGCACTGGTGACCGAAAAAGCTAAAACTTTGGGGAGAGAGAAACTCAGCAATTTATACGACCTGGGAGACAAGGCAGGGAAATTAATAGCCTGGCTGGATAAAAAGGAATGGGCAAGCAGACTGGTCCCGACTCTACGGGACACCGACAACACGTGCAGAACGGATCCTCAGGAAGTTGTAAATCGCTTTGCTCGACACTTTGCTGAAGTATACACCGCCATGGCACCCTACACTGAGGAAGACTCTTCTGAACTGTTGAGAGACATAACACTTCCCACCCTCTCCCTGACCGATCAGCAGCTACTAGATAGTGCCTTAACAACGGACGAAATAGCGCAGGCAATTAGGTCACTGAACTCAGGGAAAGGCTCTAGGCCCTAACGGCATCCCTATCGAATTATATAAACTTAGACCAGACAAATTGGCCACCTACTTAAAAGCCATGTTTGAAGAAAGCATAGAGAGGGGGGCACTACCTATTGACCAACAGATAGCTACCATCGTGACTATCCATAAGGAAAGCAAACCCAAAACGGAATGTTCCTCCTACAGGCCAATTTCACTCCTTAACGCTGAACCTAAGATTCTCGCTAAGGTTCTGGCCAATCGTTTAGTTAAAATCATATCAAACCTTATACACCCAGATCAATCCGGCTTTATACCGCACCGAAACACGGCACTAAACCTGCGCAGAGTCCATGGTGTTTTTGACTAGAGCGGCAACGATACTCGAGCCAGCCATTCTGGTGTCCCTGGACGCAACCATGGCATTCAATACTATTGAGTGGCCCTATCTCATGGCTGTGCTCCAAAAAATGGGGTTTGGCCCGGGTTTCATTCAATGGGTACGTCTCCTGTATACGATGCCATTGGCACAAGTTGTGGTTAATAATAAAAAGTCAGACACATTTACCCTTAGCCGGGGAACCCGTCAGGGATGCCCGCTTTCCCCTCTCCTGTTCGCCCTAGCACTGGAACCGCTTGCGGCATGGATTCGGTGGACTCCGGTTATACGAGGTCTGCATTGGTCTCCTGAATGGGAGGACCGTATTTCGCTCTACGCAGACGATGTATTGCTCTATTTGGCATCCCCTAGGAAATCCCTAATCGCAGTTCTAGATATATTAGCGATATTTGGCAGGTATTCGGGATTCACGATCAACTGGACGAAGTCCCATTTGTATGCTCTCCAGGGAGAGCCACCTGCCCTACCCCGAGACTGCCAGATCCAGATCAGCACCACAGGATTCAAATACTTAGGAATATTTCTCTCCTTAGATCAGGCGCTCCTCTACAACAGAAACCTGCTTCCCCCATTATTGAGCCTGAGGCAAGATATAGCCACCTGGAAATCACTTCCCCTCTCCCTCCTGGGTAAGGCTGCCCTTTTTAAAATGATGTCCCTCCCCCGTTTCCTTTATGCCCTGCAAAACTCACTTGACCCAGTCCCAATGACATATTTTAAAGAAATTGAAAGTCTCCAGAGAGAGTTATTGTGGAATGGAGCGCCACGTATCGCCCTTGGCAAACTCACCTTAAATTGGTATGACGGAGGCATTAGCCTCCCTGATATAAAGAAATATTATTGGGCTGCACATCTGGCGGCGATCAATCATGGTACCTATGGTAACCCGGAAGACCCTGGCTTTCGTATGGGTAGGTGGCTCCTCCCGGGAGGAAACTACAATAGAGCACTTTACTCGAAACCGAGCCGATTTCATCTAACGGGCCCCACCGGCCATTCAGTAAAAGTGTGGCATGCAGTAAATAGATCCCTCGGATGGGGACATAGATTGACGCTAGCAACCCCCCTGTGGGACTCTGAGCGACTGGGTAGTTTATGGAAGTCAAAGGGATTTGATAAATGGGACCTGATCGGTGTCTCTCGGATTGCAGACCTGTGGGAAAGGGGAGGTGTGAAAACATTTGCTGCTCTCCAGCGCCAACACGAGCTAGCTGACACTGAACACTTTCGCTATACCCAAGTTGATCACGCAGTACACTCACTCCTCCCAAAGGGTTCCTCCCCTCCGGAGTCCTCCCCACTGGAGGATAGGATATTAGATGGCCTCCTACCTGAGAAAACCATCTCCCTAATATATAAAAAATTAATCTATAATATGGATGACCCTCTTCTAGCTTTACGAAATAAATGGATGGCAGAGGGTATAGAAATGGACAATGAGGAACGGCGAGACGCTGTATCCTCCCCCAGAGTGGTAGCAATCCCAGCACGACTTAGGCTGGTCCAGCTTAAAATCCTGCATAGGACATATATTACGGGACCCCGTTTGGTGCAGATGGGAAGAGCGAGCGAGGGGGAATGTCGGAGGAAATGTGGACAACTAGGCACCTTTAAGCACATCATATGGGAATGCGAGCATATCCAATCATATTGGAGGGAAATACATGAGGTAATAAGTGCCGTGTTTGAAACTGTTATTCGCCCGGAAGCACGCCGATGTCTCCTGAATATATCGGAACCTACTGATTTAGGTGCACACCAAATACAATGGGCCACTCTGGGGTTTATGATAGCAAAAAGGGATAATGCTCAGGCCTGGGGAGCGGCGGCGCCACCCAGGGTAGGGACATGGGAAACACACCTAGACTGGTGCATGTACCGGGAAAAGACAGTATATGTGGCCCGAGGCTGCCCTAAAAAGTGGTCCAGAATCTGGAGTGCGTGGAACTCATATCGTGGAGACATATGTCCTCCCCCACGTAACATTGGATTAGATGACCTGCTCACCCCATGATTAATCCTTGCTGTGTATACTGGGAATGATGATTGTATTAGTCCATCATGCCTATAATGATATTGATTGTTCTGTATGATTAGCTACATGTCGATGACTGTTAAATAAAAAGATTTATAAATAAAAAAGAATCTTATCGCTATTGGCACACTGTGAACAATTTCGCACAAGTCTTTCTATGAACACATCCATGGCAGGCCACCAATACGCTTCCCTAATTCTTTCTTTTGTTTTTGCAATGCCCATATGACTCGAATGGGCATTGCCCACCACTTTATCACGTAGATCCTCTGGCACTACCAATTTTGTACCTCTAAAGAGTAAGCCATTCGACACCGACAACTCTTCTTTCACATTCTAATACCCCTTAAGTTGTTCAGCGCAATCATTCTTCTCACACCAACCACCTTGTACATAGGTAATGACTTGTTGTAAAGTGGCATCCGCATTTAAACTACAAGACCATTCCCTTTCCGTAAGAACTCCTTCGCTCACCACACACACCCTCAAATCCTCATCAACATCCTCTCCAGCAAAACCCTCTTCATTATCAAAAGAATCCTGAGCATCAGAACCACCCAGTCTCAACAAACAATCCGCAAGGATGTTGCTTGAACCTGGTAAATATGAAACTACAAATTCAAAGTCCTGCAGAGCAACCACCCATTTCCTTATTCTATGGGAAACACAATCTATACCTTTTTTTCCAAAAATTTCTTTTAAAGGTTTATGATCAGACACAACAGTAAAACGTTTGCCCCACAGAAATTTCTTTAATTTTCGAATAGCCCAGTAGACCCCCAATGCTTCTTTCTCCACAACTGAGTAATTGAGTTCAGCTCCCCTAAGAGGTCTAGATATGAACAAAATAGTATTATCAACCTCTTTACTTGGTTGAAACAAAACAGCAACCAGACCTTTACAACTAGCGTCAGTCATGATATATGACTCTTTGGATGGGTCAAAACTGGCCAAATTCGGAGCTTCACACCAACATTTCTTAATACTACACAACAAGCTTGACTCCAAACAAACTTGCGTCCTTTTTTTAAAAGTTCGCTCATGCATTGTCTTCTGCGCAAAGGAAGGCACAAATTTATTGTAAAACTCTGCCATACCCAAGAACTTTACAAGTTCATCTTTGTTTTGTGGAAAATTAAAACGAGATATAGTATCAACTAAAGAGGGCTTGGGTCTAATGCCATCACCTGACACCAAGTGACCCAAATATTCTATTTCACTAACATTAAATTTACACTTGTCCAGTCTTAGGGTGAGACCAGAATCTTGAATTTTTGACAAAACTTCCATCAACCTTTTGTTATGTTCTTGCAAATTTACACCATGGACCAGAACATCGTCTTGGTAAACTTTTTCCCCATCAATACTACTCAGCAGACTCTCCTTCACTCTTTGAAATACCGAAGCTGCAGATATGAGCCCAAACGGCATTCTAAGGAATTTAAAAGTTCTGAAACGAGTAATGAAGGCCGTGAGATCTTGCCATGAGGGATGAAGTCTTACTTGATGGTAAGCCGAGGAGAGATCCAATGTTGAAAAATGTGTAGCCCCATCCAAGGAGGATAACATCTCTGATATGTTGGGAATGGGATAATGGTCAACTACCACAGCTTTGTTCAACTCCCTCAAGTCAATGCACAGCCGGGCCTCCCCATTGGCCTTGTGAGCCATCACCACCGGAGAAACCCACTCTGTGGCTTCGACTTCTTGAATAACTCCATTCTGCAACAGTTTGTCCAATTCTGTTTTCATTTATCCTTTGACTAACAAAGGCACATTTCTGACCTTCGCTACTCTTGGCATGGCATCAACTTTTAGCTTTATAAGGTGCACATAATTTTTTAGACAACCCAATTTATTGCTAAAAACATCAGGACATTTTGTAATTCAAGTCTCACCACCTGTAATAGTCGCCACTGCAGGCAATTCACTCAAACAAACTGAGGGAGACCAATTAGGATCCAAATATACATGTAAGTCACGTTGGTGACTCCAACTGATAAGAAAATCGCCTTTCATGGAGACATAAGTTTTAGCTGCAACCACCCTTCCATTAAAATCGATGGTGCCCAAAAAATAACCCAACAAGTCGATTATTTGTCCACCATAACCCCTAGGTATGATGTCTGGTTTTAAAAGAACAACTTTTCCAGAAAGTTGTTTTTCATAGAAAGCTTTTGGTATAAGCGTAATTTTAGCACCAGAATCGAACAACATTTTAACAGCATTATCATTGACCAAAACTTGCTCAATTGGCCCATCAACTGCTCGTTCACGGACCTGACAAACAATTACCTCTCAATCTTCCTGATCAAAGATGTCAACTTCTCTCACCTTCTTCTGTTCTTTATTAGATCTACAACATTTCCAAAGGTGACCCTTCTTTTTGCATATGGAACATACAACCTTCCACCCTGGACAGTCCTTGAAGTTAGCCATGTGACCTGTATTACCACACCTGAAACACCTACCCAGAACTGTTTTTGCGTTAACATTAGGGCGAATATACCTGTTAGTATTTTCACTACCATTAGGATTATACCTGTGAGATCTTTCAGAAGATTGAATCTTAACCTCCTTAACTTCTCCACCGTCATTCTTAGCACTAACAGTATCTTTACGGATTGCCTCAACACAAGCTTTGGAATGTTCGTGCATTTTCAACGTAGTTAATACCTCTTGAAGAGAAGGATTGTCCTTCTGCCAAAGACTTTCTTTAGCTTTATCTAAAGAACAACCCAACATCAGCTGATCTCGAAGTCTTTCCTCGAGACTACCAGCAAAGGAGCATGTAGAAGCTAACTTGCGCAAAGAGGTTAAATACTGTTCCACCGACTCTTCTTGCCTTTGCATTCTCTTCCCAAAATGGTACCTTTCTAAAATCATACTCACTTTTGGAAGATAATGCAAGTCCATTTTCCTTATACAGATCTCATATTCGTTCAGTGTGGACACTTCACTGTCAGGAAGATCTGGGAGGTGTTCAAACACATCTTGCCCCTCACATCCCAGAGAATGCAGAAACAGAGAAGATTTTCTTTCAGCACTTAATGAAGTGCCACACACACCGCAATAATTAGTAAAAACTTTATTCCATTTGAGCCAGGATAACGGAGGATCACCACGAACAGACAGAAAAAACGGCGGAGGAGTGACATTTTGCATGATGGAAATAATGAAACACAAGCTGAAAGAAAATGGATGACAGAGTACCAGGCAGACAGGATACATAACAACTTGTACCAGATAAAAGGTTTAAACTAAAGAATCAACTAAATCCAACAATATTGTGGAGAATAGCATATAAACCCAGCGTTATTAAGCACCAGTGACTGCACCTTAGTTGTGTAGATCAGCGTGAAAGTCAGTGTCCGAACAAGGTAGGAATAAATAACAATGAAAGAAAACTTCTGCACATAAGCTGTGCAGATCAGCGTGAAAGACAACGTTAGTAATGCCAGGAGCCTGCACGTAAGCTGTGCAGATCAGCGTATGAAAGATGGATCCAGCAGGTGCCTGCACGTAAGCTGTGCAGATCAGCGCAACAGAAAATGAAAGTTGGAATCAGAAAAATGCCTGCACGTAAGCTGTGCAGATCAGCGTGAAAATAAAGGAAGGCCCACTTACCCGCAGGATTTAACTGAAACTAAGGGACTCGAGCTTAAAAAAAAAACAAAAAAAACTTCCCATCGATGCAGAGGTACAGGAACAGTGCAGGCGTTGTACAAGATCTGAAGTAGCAATAAAAGGTCAGGCGAGGACCTACAAAATAGCAGCCAACGCCGGATCTACGTTGCTGTAGAAAAGACGCTGGTCTCAAGCGTAACGTCACGCAAAGCAGATTCAATTAGCCCAGGCAAGGTCAGGCAGTCAATTGCTTCAAGGTCCTTCAAAATGGCCGCCGACATCTGGACGTGGCTCGAAATGTCCGCGAGAGTGACGTCGCTCAAAGAATCTACGCAGAGGCCAGGCAAAGTCAGGCAACCAATAACCACTCGTTCAAAATGTCCGCAAACGTCTGGACGTTGCTCAAAATGTCCACAGGCGTGACGTTGCTCCAAGACTTTACGCGGAGGCCAGGCAAGGTCAGGCAACCAATTGCCTCTCGTCCACAATCCCCAAGCACAGAAGGGACTTCGTCGGCAAGTAGAGGAACGAAGGAGCGAACCACGGAACCAGCAGACGACCGGAACCACGAAGCCAACTCCACAAAGGCACTCCGGGAGGCACAGCAAGCGAAGGCCACTATCCGGCTCCACAGAAAACGACCAGGAGAAAACTACTCGCCAACCACCTTCACTGCACAGTGTGTTCCTCACCTCGCCCAGGATACTTCACAGTTCTGCATTCAGAAGAAGGTTGGTTACGATGAAGATAAAGGTAAGGCAACAATTCCATAAATTGCCCATGTCGAGTTGAGGTCTCAAGGGTTACTTTTTGCTCGTCGCCAAAATGAGGTGAAGGGCACCTCAATAGAAGACACAGGAGGCGTAGGATGGATATGAAGGACGGTTTATTGTAAGTTCTTCCCAAGAGACCTCATCCTCCAGACCACAGCAGTAACTGACTACATTCAAGTTAAAACATTCCTAAACAGAACATTCTACAGGAAGCCCGGAAACAAGGCTGAACCATAATAAACACAACAGTAGGACACCACAGGGACGGTGGCCACTGTTCTAATGATGTGATCACAATCACACTAAATGTTTTGCTCTGGCACTATATCGGACATTAGTGACCATACCAGTGGTGGCTGGTTCCCTAAATATTTGCCAGGGCAGCCAACCAAGCACTGACCAGCATGAGGTCCATGCCAAAGCTGTTAGTCATGGCTCGTTATCAACAGAGTTTATAACAAATCACAACTGAGAGCTCTGGCTTGTCAGTTGGAAGGAAATAAAAAAAAAAAAATGTACTTACCAACTCGCCTTCTCTGGTCCTCCTCGTGCTTCCATCCCTAGGTGCTGGTGGTCTCTGCAGCAATTGAAGTCTCCAGTCCAATCCACATGCTGCTCTCATGCTGCTGATAAGGTTAAGCAGCATGAGAGCAGCGTCAGGATTGGCTGAAGCAGGCTGCCTTGATGCTTCTGCAGGCAATGGGGGCCTATGCCTTCTCTCCACCCAGTCTAAGACAGCTGGGTGGAGATGTTTAAAGTGCTCATGTCAGGCTGGTCGTCACAAGACAGCTGGCCAAAATGACATGCACACTCTAAACTGGTGGAGTGAGCACAACTCCACTGCTGCCAGTCAGCAGCAGTGCCCGCCCCAAACATGGCTGGCTGGGATAATGACCAAATAAAATGGTAATAAATTCATTTTATTACCATTTTATTTTTCTCCTTTGCGGTGCTGGCAGCAGGGGGGCAACGCTCCTCTGCTCTAATGGAGGGGCCACTGCTGGACCATACTTGTGCAGCAATTACTTGATAATCTCTTTACAAGTATCAGGTTAGAAAAGAACTGCTCAAATTTCACTGATCGTCGATCTCACATCTACCAGTATCTCACTGCTTATTCTGCATTGAGTTTGTAGACAGTCGATTACCCTGAAAATGACTTGATGTTGAATAAGAATTCTTCATGAATATAGACCCGGCATTGAATTAATGAAAATAAAAGAAATATATTCTAAGAATGCTTTCCAATTTATGATAGTGTTCTTGCTGTTTTGTGCTTTTTATAGATACAGTACATTATATTTTTGTGCATTTTATCTTTTGCTAACATACTGAGTAACTGTAACAGAAGCAGATTTTTGAAGGTGTTCTGACTATCTTACAGAGTGGAGAGGGTGGCTTTTCCTGCCACAAACTAAAAGGAGTGCAACGTTTTTCCTACCATTGTTTTCAAATCGCTTCTTTTTCAGCATGAAAAATCTATTCATTGCTGAACAGCTGTCTTCTTGTGCCGTTTTCACACAAGCATTAACATGATGTTTTAAAGACATAACTCAATATGATGAGCACCTACTGAAAATATATGTTTTGCAAAATGCAAGGAGGAGCACATCAAACAAAAAACTTGGTTCTCTTCAGGGCGCTTTTGTGTGCCCTTGGCAGGTGAGATCATCCAGGACACGTCTAAACCTGAGGTCCCAAAGGGGTATCCTTCCTCTTCCCCTTCTGTTGAGGTCCTGGCTGGGGGCAGCAAATCTAGTTTTTTGGGTGTGTTAGCTGTGCATGGGGGATGCATACTGGTCTTCTTGTGTACATTATGACCAGTGGCTTAGGATAGATGGGAGAGGTTATGTTTTTCTTTTTTATGGTTTGCAATCATCAGTAAGAATATCAAATGTATATCTATCTAATATAGTTTACGATTGCTAGTGGTGGACCGCTAGTTTGGCTTATCCCGGGAGGGCTATAAGCATGGGCATGGAAATGATGGGTGGATGTTACTCAAAGAGGACAATAAGAAGAGCCCCATACTTAAACCTGACTTTGATGGGATGGAAATGTGCCTTTCAGTGAGTTATGGTATTTATTGTTTTATCTCCGTGCATGCAACAATCATGCTTCCATGCTTATGGTCCTAAATATCATGGAGTGGAACCCTGAGTGGTGTACTGTGGTCCAGAGGGGCACTCCATGTGCACCCTTCTTAATCAAGCATGACAACCATTACTGTCAACTCACTGGGCTGTAGTGGATAGTGGTGGCAGCGATATGTTATATGGCAGGACGGGTCTTTTTAATTGTTACCTGTGCAGGGAGAATTGCCTACTGGCCACCTCCCCAAACTGGTCTGCTAGTTTCCTTAAGCCGGTTGCTTCATTTCGTCCAGGTGTGTGTGAATGCACACGTGTGTATGCACAGTGAGCCTGCAGCAGAATGAGTAAGTAGTGTATGTGACCTCTTTTACTGAGGGCACAGAATAATCAATTTTGAATTTCCTTGTAGGAGTGGGTAAAAAACTGAGAATGAAGGTGGATTACTAGAAAATCAAAGTATGTTACCGGGCTCCTTTAATGCATTTCTGAAGCGTTTGTGATCAGCCATACTCTATGGTGTGGGAGGACAGGAAACACCAGTTTCCTTTGAATTTCAAAGGCTTTGCCCACATTCTGTCCTTTTGTTCCATCTGATGTGTTACCTGTATCAGCTAGATAGGTCTAGAGGGCAAAAACTTCACTCTCTTTTTCTGCCAGTGCTTTGGATATCTCTGAGACTGTGAAATAGACAAGAGAAAGTGAGAAGCTAAATAGGGGCAACCCTCAGCCTCCCTGAACATATCCAATAGTTACACAGGGTTCATGTGTCCAGTAGTGAACTCTTAACATTTAATTTGTTCTGAGCATAACGATCCCTTATTGTCTTTTAGGTATGTGACAGCATGTGTTTTCAGGCGTGCCTTTTCAGTGGGCATTTTGTAGTGTGAAATGTTAAGATGTCATAGTTTCCTAGTCAGTTTACACAGTCTCCAATCAATTTGCATGCAGATGGTAAACATCCTTTTGTACGCGGTCATTACACCGCGTACCATTACTACGCAAGCTTTACTACGCATGCGCTGTAATAACGTGTAGCCATTTCTACGCATGTTATTACAACGCATGCGTTGTGAAGCGAACCACATCGTTGTGAGGAAACTGAGGCGTTTCCTCACAACGACGTGCAACGATCACCGCCTCTCTGAAGATGCAGGAAGGAGAGCATAGGACACGAGGAGAGAGAGGTAATAGGGGCTATTTTTAAGGGTTTAGGGTAGGGGGAGGTCTTTAAGGATTAAGGTAGTGTTGTGTTTGAGGAGTAGTGTTTTGGGGTTTAAGGTAGTGTCGGGGGGGTCGTGTAGGGGAGTGATTGGGTGTAGGGACAGGATTGGGGGTAGGGGGAGGGTCGTGCTGGGGGTAGTGTTTTAGGTTTTCGGGTAGTGTTGTGGTGTGGTGTGGTGTAGGGTAGTGGTTTAGGGTTTAGGGTAGTGTTGGGGGTTGTGAAGGGTAGTGTTTGGGAGTAGGGACAGGACTGTGGTAGGGGCAGGGTCATGCTGGGGGTAGTGATTTAGGGTTTAGGGTAGTGTAGTGATGTTTGAGTAGCATAGGGTAGTGTAGTGTTTGGGTGTTTGGGTAGTTTTTTAGAGTTTGTTTTGTGTAGGGTAGTGTATTTGTATTTAGTATTTAGTGTAGTGTTGTGGTAAATGTCTGTTTTTATTACTATGCAAGTTTTAGTGTTTAGTGTAGTGTCGGGGGTTGTGATGGGTAGTGAATGAGTGTAGGGACCGGAGTGGGGGAATGCGTATGTTCGTGCAGGGGGTAGGGATTTAAGGTTAAGGGTAGTGTAGTGGTGTTTCAGTAGTGTAGGGTAGTGTAGTGTTTGAGTGTTTATGGTAGTGTTTTCCATTTTTAGATGTGTAGGGTAGTGTATTTCTATTTATTATTTAAAGTAGTGTTGTGTTTTAAACATTTTAAAAAAGGGGTTAAATGTCATTTTTTAATATGACACGTTATTCCGCATACCATTTTTATTACTAGGCAAGTTTTTACTTCGTATACATTAACACTTTCAGTGTAATGGTATGCGAACTAAAAACGTGCATAGTAACGGTTATTGCTAAGTAATAACCGCGTAGTAATGGCATGCTAAGTAATGGCATGCGAAATAACGTGTCATATTCATGCAGATGGGTGCATAGTCTGTGAGAGAGGACTCTAATACTTTGCAGTCCAGAACCATTGATCCTATTGTATGAGAAATCAAGAAATAGTCTAGTCTCAATTGTGTGCCATGTACATTTGAGAGAAAGGAGTATTCTTCCACCTTTACAGGACTGTCCTTCCAGACCTCATTGGATCAGTCACACCAAGCCATCATCGCTTGTAAATCGGGATCTCCTTCTGACGCATGTTTCCCTGCTGTACTTCACAAGATCGTATATAGTGTTAATCCAGTAATTCACAATATAGTAAATTCTTCTCTAACTACAGCAATAATTCCTGCAGGATGGAAATTGGGAGTTGTTAAACCACTTAAAAAAACCAGAACATAGACCCTTCCACACTTTCTAATCTTTGTCTGATATCGTTATTACCCATCCTTGGTAAAATCAAAAAAGACTTGTTAACAGACAGCTTACTGACTTCCTTGAGAAAGCCAGGATATTACACCCTAGCCAATTTGGCTTCTGTCCTAAACACTCAACTGAGTCTGCACTACTGGAAATTAACCCTAGATAAAGGACAAAATGCGGTACTGATCCTATTGGATTTGTCGGCCGCGTTTGATACCATCTCGCATGACATTCTTCTATCCAGAATCAAACAAAGCGGTATATCCTCAACCGCCTTTGCCTGGATAAAATCCTTTTTCACCAACCGTAGACAAACAGTGACCGTAGGATAATTCCTCTCAATTTCTCTCACCTAAGGCATCCCACAGGGCTCTTCTCTCAGCCCGCTTTTATTTAACATCTATATGGCCCCGCTGATCTTGTTAATATCTTCTTTTAACATTGACACAACCTCATATGCAGATGATACACAATTGATTCTGACCCTAGACAAAGACACTACCAAAACAGAGCTCAATTTTAAGCAATGTATGACAGAGGCCATCCGTTGAATTAGACGCAACCATCTTAAATGTAATACAGATACAACCGAGATACTTCTGCTAGGGAAGAACAATCCCTTCAACCCGATCCAATGGTGGCCAGAAGATGCACCTGCTCCACCCAATACAGTAGAAATTGCCAAGAACCTGGGGGTAAAATTTGATGTATCTTTCTCGTTTCGGCCTCAAGCTCTTGCAGTTGCAGGAATGTGCTTTAACTTCATTAAAACCCTCAAAAGGTTTTTGGATTGTATTCTCTACTCTGCCAGAAAGACAGTGGCAGTAGCACTTATCCTATCTAAATTAGACTACTGTAATAGCCTTTTCGCAGGAGATAACAAACAAGTAGTATAAAAACTACAGGTTGTACAGAATGCAGTGGCCTGTTTGGTGCTGAAAATGCCCCACCGGTCTTTCGGTCACCACAGCCCTCAAAACTCTTCATTGTCTGCCCATCCAAAAACAAATTTTATTCAAGATCTTTGTAATCACTTTTAGAGCCTTGGGAGACTCAGGACCTAAATACCTAGCAGCTACGTTCACCCATTAAATTACGGCTAGAACACTCAGATCCTCCACAGCAAATCTTCTTAAACCTCCCACCTTTAGGTATAAAACCAAAGGAGGAAAATCCGTGGCAGTCTTGGGAACCAGAGCATGGAATCTGATGCCCGCACAACTAAGGGCAATGGAATCAGAAACCCTATTTAGGAAAGCACAGAAAACCTGAATGTTCGTGGCCACTGATGCATTCTGTTCCTCACTGGTATAACGGGAATACTTCTCTGACTACCTTCACTTCTTTCCATATAGCGCCAGGATTCTCCCTTCAGAGTGACAGCTGCGCTCTATAAATATCTAAATAAAATAAAATAAAATTTGTCAGTTATGGTGTAGGAGATGCCAGATGTCAAGGCAGCTATGGTACTCCAAAATATCTTTCAACAATGGACTGTCTTTGGTATTGACTACATTGAGTGGCCCTGTTCTGTCCATAACTGCATCTGTGGGTATGTTCCAACCCCCAAAGTAATATTTGTGTGATGTCTAATTTGGCTAAGACCATTTTAAGGCAGATTAGGAATGCCAGTTTGTTTCCATTTGAAACACAATTTGAGTCTATGGTGACTGTTCTGTTTCCAATCCTAAACTTAGCAAGATGAATCCCCCGTCTTCATCTTCCCAGCACCGTACATGGAAGGAACTTTTTGCCATTTCTTTGAGTGGAGTTGAGAGGTGGTGGCACCAGATTCTTTTTGTTGGTTCTTGCAACTGGAGTGAATCTTCCCCAGCAACTCTCTCTTTAGTTTTGTAGCCTCAGTATGTGACAAGTGGTTCTCCTGCAGGAGGACAATGTCCTCCTGCTTAGAGACCAGATAGGAGAGAATTTTCTTCCTTTTTTCCTACTTCGTCAAGCCAATGACATTGAGAGAGACAATATTCCAGGGTCATATTCTTAACGGTGGCCTGATATGGTTTTGTAGAGTATGGGTGTAGCACATATTGTGTGAGCTGTCACTTATAGGCTAGTGTATAAGTAGTAGTGTGTGCAGGTGACTAACCTGTGGTCGTCCCTATAAGTGTAGAAATAGCTATGGACACAGTGGTAGAGGTACACAGGTTATATCCGTGGTAGTAAAGGATCATAAATACCCAACCAGCTATGTATATTTCAATGGTGAGTCTTTACTTTTGTACCACTCCCCAGCTCCATGGGTAGGGGGATCTGTCCTTCATAGATAAGGTATGTGGCACATAAAGTACGTGAGGAGAAGAGTGAGAAGGGGGTTGATTGGATGGGAGGTGTAGGAGGAGATGAGGACTGGGTAAGGGAAAGGGTAAGAGGGGCATTACTGCCAGAGGAGACACATAGAAAGTCAGTCCCTTCAAAACTTGAAACCGGAGTTGTCTTTGTTCAAATTACAAATGTAGAAAGACAGAGTTTGAATGAATCGATGGAGAGTTTGGCAGTGCCCAGGATTCAGGGTGTTCCCAGTTAAGTAAGTATGCCCATCTAGTGTGTGTGGTGTTATCCCAAGGAAAGGTAGCAGAGGCATACAGTGACGTATATGAGCATATTGGAACAATTGAAACAGTGAACAATAAAAACAAAATGGAAGCGGTAGAATAGTGCAATTAGAATATACTCAGAATTCTCTTTATTTGTCTGCGAACAGCCATAAAAGCATGCAAGACATGCAAAATAGCAATAGAATACATACAAGATTATACTCATCTGTCCCAATTAACAGGTAATGAGATGCTGTATTATTGTTACTGCCTTTGATGTTGGCAAGAGTATCAGGGAAAATTTAGAGTTGTCACCTGCTCTGTCTTGTATGAGTTCCTCCACAGTTCTGAGGACTTTCTCTCTTATCATCAGGTTCCTGCAGATGCAATTTGTGTATTCTGCCACGTTGATGGGCCAGTCTGTTGTCTCGTTGAGATGCTCTGTCTTCTTTCAAGGAAGGGGGTGTAATGTCCATGTTTGAGTCAGCCAGACTATCCAGAAATTGTGCCAAGTCCTCTTACTCTTCACTGGCCCTGGACTTCCAATGAATCGTTACCCACATTGTTTCTGGTTCCAGGATCCATAGTTGATGTCCCATTTGCAGAGTTTTGGCATTAAGGGCAGGAGTGCATTTCTCTTGGCATTGGTTTCCCCTGATAAGTCTGCTGTAATCTGCATCTTGTAACAGTCTAACTCAAAAGGACCATGCTTTTTTGCCACCATTAAGACCTGAAGAGTCTGTTCATGTTGGAGGAAGCAAGTTATGATTGGTCTGGCTCTTCTTCTGTCCTTGCACCAGTCCAAATGACCCTTATGATGTATGAGGTCAAAGATAACCTTTAGAAAGCTATCCTAGTGGTAGCTGTGGAGACCAGCCTTGAGGCTTAATCTTGAAGGAATGTAAAGCAGCTTGTTTTACCAGAATATCACCTCCTGAATGACTAAATGAAGGGAAACCACACAGTAGTTATATAAAAATATGTATTTATTAATATAACACTCTCTACTATCCTCTACACGAGGATAGAACACAAAGCACACAAAACGAGATCAATAGAACAGTTGTAAGTAGCACAATACACAGTGGGCTCCCGGGGGAGACCAAACCATATACTAAAGTAGTGGTATAATAGTCACGACTGAGATCAAGACAAGGTCTGGAGCACGTAGAATCGCTGGGACCCCAAGGAACCACCCAAGGTGAGTAGACAGGGACCCCACGGAGGCCGGGTGCAGTGTGGGAACATGACCGCGGGCTCCGTACAATTCTATGGGGAAGTCGCAGTTACACTTTTAAAGTTTAAGGACTCTTCTAGGAGGACTTCGAGCTAGCCTGTTGGAACTTAAGAGTTTGAAGAGCCACCCCACCTGTGGATACCGAAGTACTCGAGTTACCTATCCCAGGGGAACCAGGTGCTTAGGTCTGAAGTGGGGTTGGAAACTACTGTTGTTCTCAATGGAGAGCTGCAAAGAAGTACTGCTGCCGTGAAGGTGAAAAGGGTCTGGTGGAATCCAAGCCTGGATTCGGGGAAGATGGAACCTGAAAGCAGAGGGGACAGAGTTTGGGTCACTTCAGAGTGACCAGGGACTCTGTAGACGAATGCCCACCGATGTCGGTTGCTTCAGGTGCGAAGAAGGGATGCTTGACTCTGCAGCCGCGAGGACCAGGAGACATCGAGGATGACCAGGAACTGGAGGTGAGCTGTCCCACAAAGGATGTCGAGTACTGAGGGGTCGGTGTCTGGCTGGAGCACCAACAAGCCTTGGCAAAAGCAACCCACGCAGGAAGGTCAAACCGGTTACGGTGTGGACCAGCAAGGTCCAGGGGACTCACGAAGCACTGGGGAGTCAGGGCACGTCTGGAGCAACCAGGAAAGCCCAACAGAAATCAAGATGACCCTCAGAGGGACCCACAGGCCGAAGGACCAGGAGTCGCGAGGGGACCTTGGGCAAGATTGCAAAGTACCAGCCCACGAAGCACTCGGTGTGAGGAGGCCAGAGTTCTTTGGTGCAAATACTGCTCAGGGTTAGGACTAACCGGAGTCCAATGTACAAGCTCGGGAATTGTCAACAAGCATATGAACTTGCAAATGGACGTGGTGCACAGGGGTTTGGGTTATGCAGTCCCCACAAGGGATACTGGCCTCAAACTCGGTGAGAGGGCATATTTACCTTAAAAACCTTCGGAAACCCACCTCCTGTGTGGCTGATATCTTTGGAGTCCGCAGGAGCTCAGGAGCAGCAGACTGGTCAGTTGCGGTTAGGTGCCTGCGAATGCAGGGGAGTGACTCCTTCACTCCAAGGGAGATTCTTCAGTTGTCTTTAGTGCACCACAGGTCCTGCACGGAGCCTGTATGGAGCACAGGTACAAACTAAGCTTTGGACGGAAAGGGGGACGAAGTCGAGCCCAGTCGAGGTCCAGCGAAGTCCAGAGTGTCCAGACGGTCGAAGGTCAGTGGTTTCTTCTTGTAGAATCTTGTCCACGTAAAATCTAAAGTCTTACAGCCAGGTAAGCCCTTTTGTACCCATGGGAGAGGGTTGGACAGATTCAGGGGACCCTCCTAGGGGAGGGGCAGGACAGAGGGGTGGTTACACCCATGTCCTTTGTCCAGTTTCGCGCCAGAGCAGGAGCCAATGGCTCCCAGAACTGGTTTGAGCTGGACTATGCACAGGGACACCAAATGTGCCCCAGGTGCAGACTTTCAGGCACTCTCAGAGTGCACCCACCCAGCCCCAATACACTAAACCCTGTCTGGGAGGTGGTCACACCTCCCTGTGACAGGATGCCTATTGTGCTGCCTTCCTCTGCTCGAGCTTGGCTCAGCAGCAGGAGGGCAGAAATGTGTCTCTGGTCGGCAGCCTCCATTTTGTGCTGTCCGGGTCGAGAAGGCTGGCGCCGGTTAGACCAGTGACCCCACGAAGCTCGCTTCTGAAGGGTGGAATGATACCTCCCACACCATTTACTGGTGTGGAGGTATGATTCCAAACACGATATGTTTCTATGCAGCCGTTTTCGAGATAGCATTTACCGCGAGGTTATAATGCACCTCTACCTATATGTCCGGCTGAGTCACAGACAACGCGTGGGAATGGTCTCCGAAGGCTGCAGAGAGGCTCTGCTCATGCAGGGGCACCCTGTCACTAAAAACCCAGCACCCTGCCTTCAGGATTGATAAGGCCTGCTATAGGGGTGACTTACAAGTTTTAAGTGTAGTGACCTATAGATATAGTGAACCTATATCTAAAGTAAGTGGTGCAAGCACCATCTTACACAGGCTGCTGTAGCAGACCTGGAGTTCCATTTTGCATGGCCTCTCATGGGTGGCATAATGCATGCTTCAGCCCATGGGAGGCCTCTGAGGTACCTATGTCCTGGGTACATGGGTACCATATACTAAGGACTTATAATGGTACCCCAGTATCCAATCTGGAGTGTACCAAAGTACATGTATGTCAATTTAAGGGAGAATGCAGATAGACTGGGGTCCTGATTAGCAGGATCCCAGTCAGACTAGTCAAAAACAGTGAGACATCAAGCAAAAAGTGGGGGTAACCATAAGAAGCAGATCCTACTTTCCTACAGGCGAGGCCAGATTCTCTGGGCTCTCTGTAGTTATAAGGGTGGGACAAAATCAATGCCCATGATTTCAGGAAGTCGTTTAATCAGGAAACATCTCACATCATCCCCCTCCAGCTTTTTGAATACTCCATCGAATCTAACATTATCATGTTTCCCTCCATCTTCTAGTTCAATCACTTTCTGTTTCAGATGCCAGATATCAGGCCCCAGGAGTCTGGATTGTCCTGGAAGTCTTTGGTTGTAGACATCTGTTTCTCCATGTCTTCACTTTTGTTACGGAAAAGACCTATTTCATCTCTTAATGTTCTGTTGTGTGGCAGACATTTCTGCTTCCATGGAACCCAGTAAGGCCCGTACTGCTGAGATTTATTTTAGTATGGCTTCCATGAAAGTTCTCCTGCTGTTGGGCCTCCAGTTTTTTCAACTACTCCCATCACCACTCAGACCAAAGTGCCATTGCAATTTGCCTTGCTGGCGGACATTATAATGGCAATAGACCGATGTTTATTTAAATGTGTATGTCCAGGTGTGGTCTGTTATGTGCAAGGATGATCTAAACAGATGGGAAAGACCCCCAGGGCTGAGAGTTCATTACATAGGGAACATCTGTGGCATGAAGCTATCTAGCCCATACGAGCTTCTGTTTCTTTAGCTTTTCCCATGCAGTAGTCATTGGCAGATAGACATACCGGGGCTACTTAACTCCTCATGGCTTAGTGTCTCTGAGTAGAGTAGTTTGATTATTTTGAAAGTTTGAGGATGCCCCATTGATGCGATATCCACCATCCATAGTCAGCAGTAGCTCCTGTAGTTTTGGCCTCACTCGTTGAGGGATTAGAGAGGGCTGACCTCTAGGAGCATGGGTGCTTGTGTCTCTGCCGGTCCCATCTCTGATATAGAAAGTGACCAGGCCAAGTGTAGTAGCCATCTAGGCTGTGGTCTCGATGTCTGAACATATTTCTGTTCTTGGAGTTTACAGTGTGCTATTAAGGTGGCAGAGTTGTCCGTGAAAAGTATAAGATGTTTAGAGTTTGCTGTGATATGCCTGTCCTCTGTGCTTCTTTCTCATCTATCGTTTCCAAACAGGACTAAACAATGTACATGAGCCTTTGTCACGGAGGTCCCAGTAAAATTGCCCAAACAGACCCAAAACAGCCGTACCTGATGTGAGTACTTTATACAGGACGCTAGAGGAAGGGAATATAAGAAAATAAATTGAAGTTTTCTGCATTGCATAATCTGTAATTGGACAGTATCTTTCCTAGAAGCTAATGTTACTATAGAGGTATACTTTGCAAAACTCTTATTGGTTTGCAAGCATTCCCTTGGTTTTGTTCTATATACCTACAGACATTTGGGAACACCTTTAGGGAGATTTGGAAAACATTATCAGGGGAAACTAATTATGCCATTAATCTGCGCTGGACTTAAAACATTCTTTAAAGAGGAGAAAGATAACATATTGTAATTTTTTTTCTGCTGGAAAAAAATCAGCGGTTTCGTACCAGAATCGGTGTTATGCAGTGTGGTAAAGGAGGACACATGATCCAGCTGCATAAGTAGGATACTTCTTTATTGTAGCTTGGTTCTAGGATGGGTGAATAGGAGAAGACAGAAGGTACAGATGCAGCCCCACCAGGAGCAAGCTCCTAGCAGCTCAGCCTGAGTTGACCAACTGACACTCTAACCACAAAGAGGCACTCAGGCATTCTATGATGTCATGGTACATTCCAACAGAGCAGTACAGTGGGGAATGGTAGAGAAGTAGTTTACTACACATCCTCCTTCCTTGAGGAACAACAGCAGAAATAAGGAGAAAGACAAATGAGATACCTCAGAAATAACATGAGCATGAAATGAACACATTGAGATGCAAATATCTAATGGTGTAGTACATGAGGTATCAGGAATAACACTGGCATGAAAAGAAATGCATTAAAATGCAAAACATCATTGAATGCATTAAAATTGCAAATATCATTAATACACACCCCATCCCCCTCCCTTAGGGGAAAAGAGAGAACAAGGAAAGACTTAGGTGGAAAAACCAATGCAACAGAGAAGGGTGGCCACCCCCGCAACCTCCCCGTAAGCGGGTACACCCCAGGGTAGTCACCCTGGCAAAAAAAAGGTGGAGATTAACCGCCCTTACAACTTCCCCATAAAGGGTACACCAGAGTTGACCCTTGGGACTGACAAACAACATCCCCAAGAGAAGAGTACCCCAGGGGGTATGAGTCACCTTAGATAACAGTAAGAGTACACAAGGATACACGACCTGGAAGTTACACAACCTTCTCTAAGTAGGGTACACCATAGGGTTCGCGCTCTGAAAAACTGGTTTGGGGCACTGACTGCCCACTAACAATACAACCTCCCCTACGTAGGGTAAGCCTAGAAGGGTACACCGCAGGGTACTCACCCTGGAAACTGATATGGGGCATCAACTACCCACACACAACACAACCTCCCCTAAGTAGGGTAAGCCTAGAAGAGTACACCGCAGGGTGCTCACCCTGGAAACCGATATGGGGCATTGACTACCCACAAACAACACAACCTCCCTAAGTAGGGTAAACCTAGAAGAGTACACCGCAGGGTGCTCACCCTTAAAACTGAAAATTACAACCTCCCTAAATAGGGCACACCACAGGGTACTCACCTTGGAAAATTACACAATCTCCCCTAAGTAGGGTACACCACAGGATGATCACCTTAGAAAAAAAACTACACAACCTCTCCTAAGTAGGGCACACCGCAGGGTACTAACCCTGGAAAACTGAAAACTACGCCCTCCCATAAATAGGGTACTGATATGGGGCATCAACTACCCACAAACAACACAACCTCCCCTAAGTAGGGTAAGCCTAGAAGAGTACACCGCAGGGTGCTCACCCTGGAAACTGATATGGGCATTGACTACCCACAAACAACACAACCTCTTCTAAGTAGGGTAAACCTAGAAGAGTACACCGCAGGGTGCTCACCCTTGAACACTGAAAACTCCAACCTCCCCTAAATAGGGCACACCACAGAGTACTCACCCTGGAAAATTACACAACCTCCCCTAAGTAGGGTACACCACAGGATGATCACCTTAGAAAAAACTACACAACCTCCCTAAGTAGGGTACACCACAGGGTACAAACCCTGGAAAACTGTAAACTACACACTCCCATAAATAGGGTACACCGGAGGGTACTAACCCTTAAAACAGCACCATGACGGAATTGGCGCACTTAACACCCCCACAACCTCCCCCAAGGAAAAAGATACACTCTATGTTTAGCCTCACAACACAGCACTGGGGCACTAACCGCCCGTTCAAGGCACTATATTATAAAGTGAATTGATGTAGTGAGTGCCCCCACCCCTACACGCCAATACGGGAAATGCAATATGAGTATAGGCATTATAATCAAGGAGAAATTGTTAGGCTCCGGTGAGCGGTCTCTCACCCGAGGTCTCCACACAAGGCTTCCCGCAGTTACCAGCATAGCGGTGTAGTGAAGGTACAACACTTGAGTTCCTTCAGTGAGCATTCGCTGAACTCCGCCGTTGAAATGAAGTGCCACAACGTTCAAAGGTGTTGGTGTCCGCAAAACTTTATCGGCAACGCAGTTGGCAAAAGGTGTACACCTCAATGAAGATTGCCAAGGAGAAGGGAAACTTCCAAACACAAAATGACGGCATGCATCCCTGACGCTGTGCAGGGTGGCTTGTGGCAGGAGCGTGCGTCAAAGCGTTCAACGCAGCAAGGAGCTCGAAACAAAAGTGCCGCTTTTCTGAACACTCTTGAGTCCTCTCCAAGCCTGGCGCTTACTCTCGAGCAGGCGTCAAGCTTCACTGGCAGACGGATACGCAGCGTTCTGGAAGGATGTTCCTGAAGAGAAAGTTGGGGCCAGTTCTCTCACAGTCCAAGTTGAAGTTCTGGACCAAGTGTCTTGGTTCTGGTTCTCTTTCTCAGGTTATGGGCCTTTTCCTGTGGTTCGGGCTTCTATGTTACTTTTATTTTTCTTCTTTTATTTTCCTGTGGACTATCTGTCTCAGTACTGTGGGCTATAAAGCCCGGTTCCCGGTTCTGAGAACCTCAGAGTCACGATTTTCTGTTGTGGTAATGGAACTTTGTCCTGGTTCTGGGAACCGCTCTTGTCACGAAACTGAGTCGTGTTTTGGAACTCGACCTTTGGCCACACCTGATTCTGGGACGACCTTTGTCCCCTCCTGGTTCTGAGACGACCTTTGTCCCCTGCTGGTTCTGGACGACCTTTGTCCACTGCTGGTTCTTGGACCTTGGGGCGGTCTTTGTCTACCTTAGTCCTGGTTCTGTTCGGAACCTCTCTGTCCCGAATCTCCGTCCTGAATCTGGGACCTTAGTCCTGGTTCTTCTCGGAACCTCTCTGTCAAAACGCTGAAATAGGGATGAATCACTCTCCTGCCCAGAAGATGTTGATAGCTGCCTAACAGGTTTTCCCGATTTTTTCCCTAGTTTCACTTTTAAAAAAAAATGAATTGGAACAGGTCTTCATTTGAATCCCGGTTTATGGCAGTGAAGGGAAAATGATTGCGAATGAAAGTCTTTCTACGTTTCAAGCCACTGAGATACACGACTTTGAACTGCTTCCACCCAGTTCACAATTATCCTCAAAGTCTGCCAACATTCCTCGATAGTACACAAAGCTTGCACGCGCTCTTACCTTCATCCAGCGCCTGTCTTTCATTTCTTCTGAATTCTTATGCGATGCTCCTCTCAATCACGCTGCCATATTGCGACGCTGTCGATTGGCAACGTTTGCTGACGTGGAGAACGCGCATGGAGAAGGAAGAGCGTGACACTGTTGCCTGGCAACTCTTTGGACATACCGAGATCACGCATACCAAAGGAAGCGCGCGCACTCGGTAACTGACAAAGGTGACGTCAGGAGTGCTTCGCATGTAATACCCTTAATTCTCGTTTGTATTAATTTTCAGTTAACACTGAGGCCCGATCTTTGCCCCCGAACAACACCATACAGCTGACTCACAGTTTAGACAAGTGACGACAGGTATTGTGGCATCAAGTTTCTTTTGTCCACATTTGTGACAGAAGTTGGTTTAGACATGTAGGGGGAAACACACGCACTCGAAACTGACTCACGGTTAGAAAATGTGACGTCACGAGTGCCTCCAAAGGGTTTTCCTTCTCATCACGTTAAGTGGTTAAACTGTCAAACACCATTAAACAACGCTGGGGCCTGAACCTTGCCCCGATCATTCTTTTCAGATGCAAATCTTCAGGGTGCTTGACGTTCACACCGGGCGCTATCTCTTGACGTTCACACCAGGGCCCGATCTTTGCCCCCAATAAACTCCTTAAATATTGTCAATGTCACTACAAACATGATTATTTAGCGTCGGGGTTAACTTTGCTCTGGCTTGGCACTTTCACAGTGTAAATGCACCATCTAGTGGTGAACAGTTTAAATGACGCATGCAGGGATAAATAAACCTTGACAAGTAACTGACTCACTCACGATTCATACGAGTGGTAATCACGCAGACAAGCAATTGACGCGCTGCCAGAGACCAGTAATTAACTCACGGTTGGAGTGACGAACGAAGTTACTTTCTTCTGGTTTTCTTCTCTTAGTTTTGTATTTTCAAGTTTCCTTTGGTTTCTGGGTTTCCTTTGTTTCTTATGGTCACGTTACTGGCAGCAGATGGGTGGCACAAAGCGGCGAATTCACCAAGTAATTGAGGTACTTGCGACTGATTTCTTTTAGTTTTCTGGCGTTTCATAAGTTTCCAGTTGCTTTCCTCTTGCTTCTTGCCGCAGTTGGGTGGGCCACTGTGTCAATTTTCTTTTGCCGAGGTGAGTTCTAGGCTGCGCCTTAAACAGCAACTGTCTTTCGTACCTGGCAGGTCGTCTTGACTCAGGGTTGACAGCAGTTGGGGTAGTTGTGACAGGTTTCTTGATAATTTTCGTTTCTTGTTTTTTTTTAATTTTCCTCGCGTTACTCAGGTTACCAGTTCCTTTTCTTGTTTCCGGAAACTTGTAGCGCTTGTAGGAAATATGTTGCTGGAGAGACTGTTCACTGTAGAAGTCTTCCAGGTGACAGTAGGGTACACTACAGTAATGAGAAGACAAATGCCCAGGCTGCAGGCTGTCCGGATGGTAGAGGACACTGGTGGGGCTGACCAGGGCGTGTCTTGTGAGTTTCAATAGACGTTTTGAAATCCTTTAATGTCCTTGGTTCCTTGTCCTTCGGTTCCTTGGGGCGGTTCCTTAGTTGTCCTTACTCCATACTCCATGCGTAGGTTCAAGATCGTCGCCAAAATGTGGTAAAGGAGGACACATGATCCAGCTGCATAAGTAGGATACTTCTTTATTGTAGCTTGGTTCTAGGATGGGTGAATAGGAGAAGACAGAAGGTACAGATGCAGCCCCACCAGGAGCAAGCTCCTAGCAGCTCAGCCTGAGTTGACCAACTGACACTCTAACCACAAAGAGGCACTCAGGCATTCTATGATGTCATGGTACATTCCAACAGAGCAGTACAGTGGGGAATGGTAGAGAAGTAGTTTACTACATGCAGCTTGTCAGCTTGCTCACTGGAGGCAGTGGCTGCATAACTGCTGCAGATACGTGTATGTGTCTGCAAATCCCTTTTACTCTAAATTTTTAAAAAAATTGCACCTTTGGGCTGAACAAGAATGACTTCTATGATATAGTGACATTCTTGCTGCTCCAAAAAGATATTTGCTCACAAAGAAAGAGAAAGCAACAGAATTACCTGCTAAATAGTCAGGGCCACTGGAATTATGCGATTCTGTGGCTGCGCATTATTATGGATTTGCCACATTCCCCACATATCCCATCATCTGCACATGTTAACAAAAATAAATCAGTTTCTAGCTCAAAGGGATCAAATGTTACTAAAAATGCAGCAACATGTAACGCCGTGTAATGGAAGGACCTACGCAAATGTTGATGGTCACTTTTTAACAGCTTATTTTTGTATTTGAGTGTTAACGTGGTACTAATGAGGTGCGACCTTTGCTAAAACATTGTTAACATGAGTAAAAATGATTAAACAATGAAGTAAAACCCTTCACAAAATGTGCTGCACTATTCCTCATAATTTGCCTTTTCTTACCGCCTTTTAGTAACCTCTGCTACATTTACAGCAGCATGAGGGAGAAGCACTCTTTAAACAGCAGTCCAAATAGTTATATACAAGAGAATAGGGGTTTAATATCACCCACCAAAGCAAAACAACAACTTTCACTAGAATTTGACTCAAAATGTCAGATGTGGTTAAAAAGTTGATACTTTATTTCTTACTTGAATATAGCAATTGGACCTGGACATAGGCTGTATCCATGGCCAAATGCTATATGGTGCTGTTTCTCTCTTCTCTAGTCCTGGCGTACCTTAGGCTGCCTTACGCCAATGCACCCACCTTTCCACCATTGTGCAAGGGTGTTTGAATGATGTCAAGGTTCGGTTTTATACTGGAAGAGTACCCTTCCTGCACAAACTGCATGCTTTTGTAAAGTTGGAAATGTGTGTAGAAAAGAAATCTTTTCTCCAACGTTATGTCTGCCTTGATACTAAGAGTATTTTTTATGCCAATCCCTTTCCACTAAAGTTAATCCATGGATGAGTGCACAGGAACCTTCATGTACCACCCATGGAATTCCTCCTCGATGCAAAGTAACTCACAGTGCTTCAGTGGTTTTTTTTAGGGCTACTGTCCAATTCAATTCTGAATTTGTGCTCAAAAGTAAGCCCCACTACAACACTGTGCACCAAGTTTGCATCACTTTTGTGATGCAATACAGGCGAAATTGTTGGTAAATAAGCCCCATAAATGTAACACAGTGACTGGTGTCTCAAACTAAATAAATTGTACTGCTACTCAAATGAACCCTTACTAGCAAGCTTAGAATAATGAAAGATTGAGGAGAAAAACAATAAGGATCTAAACCTATGACTTTTCATTTGCAAACAGCTCTTTGATGGCAGTTCAAAGCTCAGTGAGCTATATTAGAAGGATTGTTACTTATGAACTCTAAGTACTAAAAAGATCTCGGTGACAAGTGCAAACACCAACTAAACTATCTACACAAAATACTCCTCTGTGATCAGCATGTCACACGTTAGGCTTTGCAGCGGGAACATTAACCCTCTATGCTACTATAACATAAATCAAACTATAGATCACAGAACACTCTCCCTCCAGTGCATTTACCACCAGTTATCATTCCAATTATCCCCTGAAGTTGCAGTGCACACAAACATCTGTTCAGATAATTCTTATCTCAGTCCAGCCTGTGGAGGAGGGGGTGCCCCCTTGACCTTGGCGCAAATGCACCACCGAGAAGCCGGCACTGTTTAGATGCCTACTTTTATTTTACAGAATTTTAATTGTGCTAGCTCTTCATATCGGTGCTTCCACTTTCCGCTGGCATGAGAATGAGACTAGGCCTTGGCAATATTTAAATGATGCTGGCTTAATTTGCATAATTTCTGGAAGTTCATGTTACACTTCTTACGTGAAATTGCCAAAATGACACCATCATTTGAAGTATTTACTGCGAATGGCGTCTTTCGTGGCAAAACGTTAGCATGAACGCATGGGAACAACCGAACACCAGCAGTTGTTGTTTGCTGTGCTTTGTTTAAATGCACCCATGTGAGGACGTATTTCTCTGTATAATATAGTGAAAAATGACAAATTTGCATTTTTGTGTAATTTCACATACCTTTGCCTAAATTTTGCGTAACTACACGAAAGCAAATTAAGGGAATCTTACCAACCCTAAATGAAACCATGCCTTGGGGTGAAATAGTCTGTCCATGAGCAAGTCAAGGTTCATGTAAAATAATTATCTGTTGCACTCCCATTTACATTTTCACACCAGTCGCTGTCTGAATAAATTCCGCTCAGCATGGAGCCAACCAGCTTCTTACACACTCTTCTCCCCTCTAGTCCAAACAACAAAGTATTTGGTTAACCGAGGAATTTTGGCACCTAAACTGGCCTTTATTGCTATGAATGGCCAAATAGATGCCGTTTTTATGTGAGGACACTTACTTCACCAGTGCTTTAAATGGAAAAAAATAAGTGCAGGTACTCATCAAATTGAGTTAGGGGTGTGGCTAGTGGGCGGGGCTAGGGGCGGGGCTAGGGGTGGGATATGATACAATGGCACTTCTTCCATTTGATGTGTATTCATTTTGTACTCGCATCATCCTTGTTAGTAATCTCAAATTCCCCATATGTGCAGATTCCCTCTGCACATGTGACATAACACATGCTTAGTAATTAATAGCCATTTTGCTGTTATGACCCACTAAAATATATATGCAGCTCATTGCACTTAAAGTGATCTTGACATATTCTGTGTGGTCTTTGGCCAGAAATGTTTTCACACTGCTCAACACTGTGTGATTTTTAAACCTTCCTTGTCTGATCATGAGCCGTTGCTGTGATTTAGGCCAGCACTGAGTGGTGTTGGGCCACCAATGTACTATCTTGTGCCAGTGATGTGGGGCCTGGTTCAGCCCTATCAGACCTTGCCTCTGGATTTCAGATCTTTGCTCTGTACCTTGTTTCTCACAGAGAACACAGACCACGAAAAGATCAGGATGAGCTCACAAAGAGTAGCACTTAGTTCATAATGGCATGCATTCAAAAACTTGTGAAACAGAGGGGAGACTTTTAGCTTTAAATTATATTTTAACTTTCTCATCCTTTTTCCTTCATTCTCAAGAAAGCTAAAATAAAACAAATTGAAATGTATCTCTCTAATAACTCTTAGGTATTCCCAATATGTTGACATGTATACATTGGGGGTCTGTAATGTAAGTGGCCATGGTCCTTCCACCTATCTTTACTACATGAAAGGAGATTGCAGGGGGAAACCCTGGCACAGCAGCTTCAACATGCACACTCCTAGACTACTGCTTTACCATTTTCACTTTTAAACCAGGTAACACCAAACCGTATTTGTACTGTCCTGGGCATCGTCCCTCCTTTAGCACCATAGTTTTCAAGAGATCCTCATTTAAAGGGCTCATCCACATTTCCTCTTATATGCAATGAGATCTCAGCACTGTGGGGTACTGGGTGTTGGTAGTTTAGTATGTTGAATTTGGGCACTGTCATACTGGGTCTGCAGCAGGTGTGCGAAGCAGAGTAGAGGCAGTGATGGGTGGGACCTGTGTTAGTTCATGGTTTTTAAGCGCTATGGAAACAAATCAATGACAAACATTTTTAGCGTCTGGAAGGGGATGTCAAACATCTCAACTATGCCTCTTTATGAGTCATGAATCCACCAGCCCAGGCGTGGCACTGCCAAGCATGACGGCAGATGTGTACTCGTGTCTCTCTCACACCTGGTCTTCTTACATTGTCGTTAGTTGGTGTCAGAAGGTGAGTAGATAAATATTCTAGGGTAGATTCTTTGTAACACTATGCACATCTCATTATTTTAGCTCAGTTATCCCTAAAGATGACATTACATTCTTTGAACAGTATTACTATTCATGCATTACTGCCACCATACTTTAGAATACTTAGCATCTGCCACCCTCTGCTTGAAGCCACCGACCATCTAGGAACTTCTAGGGTCCTGGTTCTACCTATCCTACGTAACACATGGCAATATGTTTGAAGCCTCAAATAATCAAGACTGACTGGCTTGTGGTGTCTTCTGGCACAGAAGGAATCTCAGCTCACAACCCACATTTCCTTTTCAGATTTGTGATTTAACAGGGGTGTGTTGCCTACAGTGAAAGGACAGCCTAAAAGAACTCACTAAGTACAACAGACGGATTCTGCAAGTCTCTCTGCTTGCTGGACATGCCTTGGAATTATACCCAATTCATCCATTCCCCATTTTAAAGATTTGTACAATGATAATATAGAGCAGAGGATCCTTGTCTTACAACCTACTGAACCCTTTTAATGCATTTTATGCAGCCATGCCAGATTCTATTAATTGCCGTCCCCTCCCCACCATCCTGCGCACACACACACACGCCCCTAGTCCTCTCTCATCTTAACACAGGACAATAGAAAACAATAAATGCAGCAAAAGAACATCACAGATCTGTCCTTCTTCAGATCCTGCAGGAAAATGAAGCCCAGCTAAACCCCTTTTCATTTTAAGGTTTGGTCAGAGACAGCTTTCTCATCAGCCTTATGAAATTAATTTCCATAAATAAAAAATACACATGTAGAGGGGAATTTTACTCAACCGTCTTCATCCCTGGGTCTGTTCAGCTATCATTCACATTCTGCTTCCACTCACCATAACAAATTGCATGGGGTAAAGCGGCAGCCCATGAAGGCAACTAACCACCTTGCACTGTGAGTGACGACATTTTTCCTAATCACATGGGCAAATTTGCCTTAAAAGTGCACTTCACTGCCAGGCTGGTGGACCAGTACTTTACTTTGGCAATTACTTTTTTCTTTCCAGTTTTTATCCATTTTTTAGTCATTGTGTTTGGTTAAAATAGGTCTCCAGGTTACAGTAATTAAGGGCCAATGTAGCTTTTCCTTGCACCAATAAGAATCATACTTCCATGTGATGTGTATTAAAACTAAAAAGGGGTTCTAAACCAGTTGAGGAGAGGATGTTGCCGAACAACTAGAGCAGTTGACCTTTAAGCTGGAGAATCGGGTTCGAGTCGCGACAGGGATGCTCAACATCCTGCGATTCTGGGCAAATCAATGAATCTCACTGTGCCTCGCAAAATAATTAATGTGTCCATCTGTTACGCAACTGGTGCTCATGTAAAGTGCTCTAATACCTTGGAGTCTAGTTTGTGCTGTATAAAACTCCCCCCCAACCAAAAAACAATTCTAAGTCACATGCCTGATAGGGCGCACTGATACTATTAAATTATATGCAATGGTAAATCGTTTTTTATTTAAATTAATTTTTGGATGCTTAAGCTCACCACATATAGGAGGCATGTTTTCTTTTTTTGTGGCATATTAGTGCAATAATCTTTTTTGAATTAACAATTGCACCAGCTTTACCAAGGCCACACCTAATGGCTTTGCCAATACTTGTTTATCTAGTGCAGCTTCTTGATGCCACACTGTTATTGTCAGGAAAGTGGAATTATGCAAATCCTTTTCCCATAAAATTATGGATCTGCCGCATTTGCCACATCATCTGATGCATAATCTTCAGCTTTTAACAAAAAAATGTGTTTCTACAGGTCAAGAGTTAGTAAAATCGTACCAACACGCGCTGCTGCGCAGTGGAAGGCCCTTTCCAAAGGTTGACTTCTCACCTTCCTTTTGCTTATTGCTATGTTTAAACTGAAGTGCAACCTATGCCCAGACAGTGTTAACAAGTATACAAATTGCAAAATAATGAAGTAACACAATCAGGAACTATTCTGCATTACGCAGCATAAGTTGCCTTTTCTTGCTGCGTAATTTAATCAACCCTAACGCATAATTACAGTGGCTCTGATTATTATTATTTATTTGCATTGGGCTTAGTATTCAAATTCTCGTGTGCGGACACACTCACACAGGCCCGAGCAAACATGCACATACAAAGCAGTCCACACACTTTCTTTGAAACACCTTCTTAGACTATCCAGATTCCATATCTTCCTCTTTCCCTTACACATAAAGACACACACAAGCCGTTAAACACTCACAAGCCGTTAAACACTCACAAGCCGTTAAACACTCACAAGCAGTCAAACACGCACACAAAAGGCTCACGCAGGATAAAGGACATTTTTACCTCCTTACCTCCCGTGGCTTCCTTAATTGCCACTCCCAGTGGGTCACCTGGATTCCAGGGTGTGCACAATGCACACCATAGTGTAAATGTGATTGACAGAGCAGTGTCTGAATGATATGGCCACTGCTCTGTCAAGCTCAGCGTGAAGGTGAAATTCTCGACACCTACACATCAAAGACATAATGCAACTGAGCTGCTGTTGAACGGTTCCGGGGCTCAGCACAGGGATTCTAATTCTGCGGAGACCGGGGCACTTTGGCTGTCAGAGTATCATAGAGGCAGGCGCCACCCTGCCTCCGCAGAATTAGCAATGAACAATGTCAGACAATAGTACCGGTACTCTCCTGGGCGGGGGGAGAAGTGCCGGTACTTGAAGGGATAAAAATAAGAAGTGCCGGTACTCAGTACCGGTGAGTACCGGCCCATTTAAAGCACTGTACTTCACTGAATAAATATCCTACGCAAGTAAGCGGTACCTCTTTTTAATTGAGGATTGCATCTCCTCTGTTTGTTGTTTGTGGGACCTGTTGGGCACTCAGTGATTCTTGCACTGTTGGCGCTGTCTTTATCATTCACTTTTTTCACTGATTCCTCAGTTTTAGGAATCTCTTTACTTTCATTCTTCTTTCAAATTGGAAAGTTACCGGTGATGATAGTGTGGGCATACTGGTAAACATATGCCAGCAGCCCCCCCTTTGGTGTTACTAACGTGAGGTGCTTTCCAATCTCTCACACACATTTTTTCACCAGGTTGTGTGGTGATATATTTTTTTCTAACTTTATAAGCTTTTTGTAAATTGTGGTACATGACATTGTTTAACATAAATTTTGAACAGTGGGACACGCAGGCAAGTAACATTTGTACTGTCCTGTAAGGGTAATATGTTTCCCTGGTCCTTTGAGTGATAAGACACTGTTCTGAGTAGGTCAGGTTTTTCTTGAGATAGATTGTTGAGTGGTGGGCAATCTGACTTCTTGCCCCTTGGTGCTCCTTGTTGTTGTTGAACCTAAACTGTTAAAACCATATGCAAGATACAAAACACAAACCTTCAGAAACCTCTAATGAAAGTAGTTTACAATTTTATGCTACTTAAAAAAGAGGATAGCACTAATAATAACGAAAGAGTCTGTATAGTGTGTTCTTGGACCCATTTGGGGATTACAGACACCAGAACAATTTCCACTTCCCCAGTGAGATAATGGTGTCGTCCAAGCATCTGCCCCATGAATGAACGTTGTCTTTCAGACCGAGAGGATAGTGGGACGGAAACACGTGTGATCTGGATGTTCGAGAACAGCAGGAAAAGCGCAGAGAGACTGAGCGCAGCTTGACTTGAAGAGAACCAAGGACAGATGCCAAAAAAAATCAGAGGAGAGACCGATGCAGGGAGCCTGAGTTCCAGACAGAGACACAGACTGACACAGAGGCCCTGGGACAGACCACCAGCAAAATGCTCGAGTAAAGGTGCAGGGTACATAGACAAGGAGAGGAAAATTATGTCCCTGTAACTTGGCGACAGACTGGAGTGTACGAGTCCATGGCCCATGTGACCCCATGTCATTTGTGACACATTTCGCCAATCTGGAATATAGCCAGGACTCTTAAATCACCCAGTTCCATGTGTGAGTAGCTCATCCAGTGCAGATTTTTTCTTTCCATCCTGAGATTTGTAGTCCTGTTGCACCCGTAAAAACAGGACTACAATTGAAAGCAATTCCTGGACTGGATGACCTCCTGACAGCTGGAAGTGGGAAACTTGAAGAAATGTGAAAATACTATGCTCAAAACCACTGTGCATACTGGGATCTCTAGGGACATTCTCCAAGTCCCAAAATGCAAAGTGGTACAGACTAAAAAGACAGGGCAGGCTGACATGAAGCTGTGCATGTCTTCTGCACTAGACCCATCACATGCATTCTGTTCAACCCCTGCAGACATCAATGACTGCACACACACACTGGCAAAACCACTCCGTAGCCACAGTCACAACACCACCAGCCGAGAAAGACCCCCAAGCCAGATTTGCAGCCCCCTCCCTCAAACAAACAAGACAAAAATTATCTGCCTACATTGCAGTCATCCATGCCGGAACTTCCATGGTCTCTAGATCTGGATATACTGAGGCCCTAATTATGAATTGGTTGGAGGTTTCTGATTCCTGTGCAAACTCTTGTTTGCACAGGGATTAGAACTCCAAACTGTGCAGAGTTTACTGCACATGATAATTACCAGATTTGATCAGATCTATACCCTTTACATAATATTGGCAATGTTTGTATGAAGAAAGTTGATATGAGTAATGATACATTCATGTATAAAAACAAAATTGCATCTTTACTAACCAATTTGCCTGATCTGAACTCCACATCAACCCCGACTCAGAAATAGGCCCGGTCGGAACTCCACGAAATGACCAAAAAGCTCTGTTGCACTATGCTCAGTTCCGCAAGTGGTGGAGAGCATTTGGTCATGCTGTTCATGTTGATTTTAAGCGCTGGGTGTTTGCATGCACAGTGCAAGAGGGTGATGTTTCTTTTCTTGCCGCTCAAGTAGATTTTCTACCCTAGCTGCAGCTTTCTCAATGCGAACGGAAGGTTTTCCAATGCGAGCGGTCATGACCATCTGCGACCGCCGACGTTAAGAAATCTGACCGCCCACATTGAAAAATCTCACTGGGAGGTGGATTTTCCCCTCTCACACTTGCCAACTTGAAGTTGGTCAGTGCGAGTGATGAAAAGACTCCACTTGGCTATGCAGATTGGAGTTTTTCGGAACTTCGCCTGCTCTGCGGGGTATGGAAAACTCTGCAAACTCCGCAAACAGAGCAGTGTTCACCACCCAGGCCTACTCAAAAATACATAGTTAGGCAGGCTCTGAGACCAATGACCGAGGTCACTGATTGGGAGGTCACAGATGGGGTGACACATAGCCAGCAGACAAACGTACGAACAGGAAATCTCAGATCAATCCCACAGATAGGCATACCGACAATAAAGCAGACATGGCCAGAGGGATACACGTGCTCCAAAAACACTATAATGTCAGATGCCACACAAAGTTAGGAACATTTAGCCAACCAGGACACAGCACACACAGTGATCACGCGCTCCCTATGCTGCACATCTGGACACATTACCCACTGGCCGCATTGTGTCCATGCAAGGTCGAGACATTAATTATGACGCCACAGAGATTTGCATTTCTTACCAAAAAAAGGATTGACGAACTGTTTATGACATTCTATAAATTGTTTAAAAATCCTTTTCAGATTGATTGTAAGTTGAGACAGTCCTAAGACCCTATGTGTGTGAATGTTCTCCTGGCCGCACTGTTTAATCAAATGATCTGTTCCTGTTGTGCCAAACGCCTCTTGTCTCTTGGTTTTTCAAGGTATTTCATGTTCAAGCAACATTTTGGCATGCCACTATCGGAGCTGTTTGGTACCTTGAGCCCGACTACAGCCAGGAAGGAGTCCCCACCCAGACGGATTCATATTTGCACTTCAAGGAAGGTGAGCAGACACTGCAAGTGATTAAAAGTTCTGCTGAATCTGCGGGGCGGATGTCCGTCCTGAAGCAGCTGTCACAGAGGCTAAGAGACTACATCAGATACTTTGTACAACATTTGTCGTGCAGCAAACTAGGGAGAAGCATAAAAAGATAACTGAGCTCCCTCCCACTGACAAAAATCTGCCATATTACCTATGTTATATGTCCTAACTGAGTAGGAGTCGTAAGGTGGCCTCCGCGGAAATCACTTTTTTTCGATAGTCCGCATGCTAAGAAAGGTGAATATTTATTGTATAGCCCTTTATGGCTCCCAGGATGCCATTTTTGTGACAAAGCTTTCCTGATTGGGTGGAGTTGGCACCTCAATCTTATTTTTAGTCTAAAAGGGTTTTCTCAGTGGCACCAGTTTCTTAACACCGTTTGTATCTGAAAAGAGTGAGAGGTGTTAGCCGCTTGGACCACTGGGCCTCACACATATGGTACGTTTGACCCTGGACATGATGCAGGGTGTGATTAGGTCATTTAGGGAGAAAGATTTGGACCTGGGAAACTAGATGTACCTTGCGTATGGCCAAGAGAGGCCTGTGGATCTCGATTTTATTTCCCTTTTCCTCGAACTATTGGTATTAACATTGTCCCGGAGTCGATTTTGGCAGACTATAAGTCTCACTTAGTTCTGTGTACCGCGCAGAGCTTCCCTTGGTCACAGGATAGCATGTGCTAGGAGCGGACTAAGAATTTTTCAGTTTTGTGGAAATTTATATAATGTATATGTGATGTTATGGTGCTGTTAATTATTGCAAACTGTATTTTGTCCTAAGTATTGTCTATTTTTTGTTGATGACTTAATGTTTCATGTGAGGGTGCTGCTAATTCTCCCAAACTGTATTTGTCGCCTAAAGTCAACATCGTTCAGATACTGTTTTTATTGACAAATGCACTGTTTACCTATGTTGTAACCCTTCACATGCATTTTTATTTGTGTTAATGAAATGTTCATATTGAATTTTTGATGCATCTGTAGATAGGACTGAGCTCATAGTAATGTAATTACAAGAAGTACAACACATACACTTTCTCCACAATTAGATGAAAACTAAAGATTCCCCAAAAAGAAGCTAAGGTGTACTTTGTCCTCTAAAACTACAAAACCCACCATGGAGTCACCATTAAAGCACTTACAAACCAGGTTCCCCACACAGGCTAAAACACTTAATACATGTTGCAAAGAATGGCACGGACACACAAAGGCACACACATTTCCCTGGCCAAAAGAGGGAACTTTTGACACTAACGCAATCAAACATATGAGAACACACATACAAATCAAATATACTGGTCAAAAGAAAGACAGGAAAGAGGCATTATTAGAACTATGGGCCATCTTCAAAGGAGGCCCAGATCGATAATCCTACAACACAGTTACCAAGCAAAGTGTCAGCGCCTCCCCCACCAGGGGCAGGTTTGGAAGTTCTCAAGCCATTTCCCCCCGCATTGGGATATTCTGCCAAAAGCAGAAGTCAGCGGTCGATTAATATTTCGGCCCAAGTATGAGAAACCAAAAGGCCAGCATGCCCAGACAACTCCAGCGCCACCCAAATCAGGTGGAAAGCCTCCCAAAAGTATGACCCCCCGGTCCGTCACGTCCGACACATAGAACTCCAGCAGCTTGGGGAACGTATACTCCCACTAGTTCAGGCGAACATACATGAGTGACAGAGATTTGTGGCTGTCCTAGGCAGTGATACAGATAGTGGGGTTGAGAACGAGAGCCCTGGTCCCAGAGGGACCAAGGATGATTCTATAAGATTTACTCAGAAAGCGAATTGTAGGGCAAACCTAACCAAAAAGAACAGCACATAGCTCAGACCGAAGGAGGCAGCCTAGATGGGATGAGGACGAAAAGCATGAGCTAAGGAGAGAGAGAGAGAGAGCTTGCACCCAAGAAATCCAGTGAGGAAACAGAGCAGCATGCCCCCCATAAGGAAAGCGGGGGTAGGCCCAGGGCACTGATCGGGGAAGAATCAGAGGTAGAATTAGTTGAGAGGCTTATGTCAGGGATTCGAGTCTCCCCAATTCTTCAACCTAGGAGAGGAGTTGACTGGGAAATAAGAGACCAAGGCAGCCTAATACTACCCAACCAAGACACAGGAAAAACAAGATGGCACCTTTGCAAGCACATGAGGGGACCAGCGATGAGGATATACGCTGCTCCACCCGAAAGCACGGGGAGGATAGACTGACCACAAGAGATATAGTGGCCAGAGAGGCAAGCAAGATATTTGGGCAGCCATTCTGCCACCTGATAGCCCACTGGAGCGAGGGAAAATGCCAGTGCGATAGATATTGGCAGTAGGAGGAGGGATCCTTTGAACCAGAGGATATGGCTATAGAAGAAGATAGCACCCAACACGGGGAGAGGATCCCAAGTGTAACTTCCCCTACATACAGGAATGTCTAAAAAGATGGGAACGTCTTGTTAGCGAGAAACCAGTAGACCTTGAGTAAGAATGTACGCATTACTTCAGAAGCGCACATCAGTGACCATCTATGTGCCATGGGCTCAGATGGATAAAGAAAGGTTAAGGACAAAGTTACCGCCATTGATAGATGGATCTCATGCTTTGAGAAGAACACTGCAGGAATAAACCAAGCGATATCAAAAGTCTGCAAAGTAGTCTTATTGGAGAGCAGACTAATGCAGTGTTCAGTCACCCAAGCTCGGATTCAAGCAATTACACAGAAAAACACTGAGCATGACAGGCCGCATTCAACTCATACAGGCACCGGATCTGGACAGCCCTGAGGGAAATGTTCCCTGACCACCCAGATGTAGGAGGATTAATGGCAGAGATCATGAATACAGGAGAGAGTATCACTGATTTTCTGGACAGAATGAGGGAACAATGGGCACAGGAGACAGGACAGCCTTAGATTGATACATGCCCACAAGTGGCATTATTTTATGACATACACAAAAAAGGGCTGCCTACCAAGATGCAGAGCATACCGGACAGCGTGGTTAGGTTAGACACCAAACCCTGGAAAGAGATACAAGGCCATATATTACATTACCACAAAAATAAACAAGAAAGGGATAAAGAAAAACAGGAACAAGCCCAATGAGGCACTGCTAAATTAGTCCAACACAAATTGAAAAAGACCGTCCCCGAATGGCATCATCTTCAAGGGAGCTCCACCACAAAACTCATGAGGGTTTCAACCTAGTTATGGCGGCAGAAGCCAGGTAGGGTTGGCAGCAACCACACCCTCGGGAATGTTACATCAGCACCCACAGACAGGGAACTCAGCCCAACAGGGACATGTGGCCACAGCCTTAGCAGGGAGGAGTGACTGTCTGGGGAGGTTATGCCTTCACACAAACACAGAGTCCAAATATGCAGTAAGATAAACCTTAACCGTTTGCCCAGATCCCCCCCAAATATTTTTTTTGTACCGATCCTAAAGAATGGCCAATGAGACAACATTGGGAATACAAAGGGCAGTCTGACGAGGGGGCAGTGCAGCTCCCTGATAGTACTTAAAAACCAAGCACCCAGATCCCTGTGTCCAAAGTCAATAGAACGGGTTCCAATTACCAAGTCGAAAGGTCCCCATTCTCAGGCATCTGGCCTGGGACCCATGTTTCCTTCATGGTATATTGTCCCAGCAGTGCTTCCAAAACCAGAGGTCTCCACTCAATGAAGGCCCCTTTTAGTCCCAAATGAAGCCGTCTTCCAGTGGCAGGAGCCAGGATTCTCGTAGGCCTGGGATAGTGATGACCCCACAACCTACATAGCTCAAGCACAAGAACTAATAAGCGGTCAGGAGTCCACAATGTTGAATCCAAGCCCCTGGGTGGTGGAGGTTCAGCAGGGCAGTCCTGGTTCATCATTATCATCACTAGGCGGATTTTGGCGAGAGTTTGTGTCCTTAGCCTTGGACTTTCCACGTTCTCATGATCCCAGATTTCTATTTCCTCGCAAGTCTTCCACTTCTCCATAATCTAGTCACCATGCCATACCCCTCTAAAATAGTGACAGAAGTATGCCCACTCGTAGAAGTCCCTAGAAATAAGCCAGGAACAGCAGGTCCAAATGTAGTGAAAGGAAGCAGGACATGGTACAATGTAGACAGGGGTGCCTGTGAGAGGGGAATCCCCAGAGTCCATCTCAGCTCCAGGTGAGAGTAGAATGCTGAATGCCCTCATGCCCGTATCAGGCCTAGCAGCTAACCCACGTACCAAGCCTTGCACACACCTTTCAGAAAAGCAGTAGGACCCTACCTCAGACATCACAAGACTACATAATCAGGGGTACATGGGGGCCTTGGAACATCTTGCAGACCCCTTCCTCCTCAGGATAAATAAGATAGCTAATTGCATGGGACCTAGGTAAAACACCCAAAAACCCAACCAAAGAAGCCCAAAGTTAGCCCAAAAGAAGTCTCTAGAAAAAGGGTGGAGTGGAGATACCTGGCACCACAAGGAAGGGTCACATTGCACATTGTATGCTGTGAACTCAGAGATACCCACACGTGATCTCAGGGCATGTTGCAATCATCAACAACACTTAATACTAACACGCACCGCCCTTGCACAGTCCCACACATGTGTAGGTTGGGAGACACAACCCACACCAATGTCGCCCCCAAGCACACACCAGGAGAAACCTGTTCTTGGAAAAAAATTGATGGCACCCATAAAACCCAAGCTAAAAACGAATGTGTCCCATCCCTATGATCACCAGACCACTCCTTAAACATTTTTCACACTAAATCAAGCACCCAGTTAGGTACAGAGAAAAAAGGGGGGGGGGGGTGCATTGACTCAGAGAATACGTTGTCTGATTATCAATAAGACACTTTGAAGTTTTTTTATCAAAAATATAATCGACCAGGCCACCTTCCAGTGCCTCACTAAAAATTGTGTAAATAGAGTGTGGCCTCACTAAAAATTTTGTAAATAGAGTGTGGAGAACACACCCTTAAGTGAAATACAGGAACCTCAAAGAAAAGATCAGTAACAACAGTGCAAACGCAAAGTTGTTCTTAATTTGCTAAATGAACCAAGTTCTTATCCAAAGGATCTGTAATCAAACCTTCAAGAACACCAACTTTCAGCTGCCACATCAACACCCCAATGCGGATCTAAAGTGTGCGAATCAAGATTACGAACTGCACCATGAACTTTTTTGAACTGTTAACCAAGAAACGCCAATCACCAGAGGACCTCAGACACTTCCCCTGGATCCATACCAAAACCTGCAATGTTCAATAACAAGTTATGTATTATTGCACCTCTGTCTATGTTGGGCGCTGCCACACATATCCACTGCTAAAGAACCATCTGGCAAAATGGAGTCTGTTCAAAAACTGTCCCAGAGCTTGCGTAGGGATCTCTCCCATGTCACTTACAATTACACCAACCACAAAACTTGTATCCCACATGCACTACATAGCACCTTCTTGCACAACACGTCATATCAGCACATGACCACCGTGGGCACTCAGACATCAGCCAGGTCATGTTACGCCGGCTCACTTGTATCTCATGCAGTAGGTGCAGACTGACTTTACTTGTCCCAAGAGGAAGCCCCTGAAAAAGCAAAATGCCTTCCCACTCATACCTATAAAGAATCAGGGCCAAAACCCATCACAACAAGGTAGAACTCCACAGAGTAGTAGTGAATCTGATCTGATATGAGACCAACCCAACCGCTCTATACCTTTTCACCAAGCCTAACGATATCCAAACTGAGCTAGACAGGATTCACAGAAAGGGCACCATAGGGGAGGATACTGTTTGGCCCGAGCTTTTCCGGAGAAGAGTTCCTTGGAGGTAGTGAAACCCCCAGCTCAATGCACAAACATGTCCGCTCCTGCCTCAATTTGTGGTCCAAGGGTGGGCCTTAGCGTATCTTGAGCAGTCTTCTTTAACAACTAGTGGAGCCCTGACATGGAGTTACAGTGTAGGGCAGTCCAGCTCGATGACACAAAGGGAAATGAGTCACACAGGGGAGGGTTGAACAAAAGCATGACCACGCCATGTCAGGAAATCTGGCATGCCGAGGTGGGTGGATACACTCGGCTCAAAGGGAAGGGACAAACCCTAATTGTACGGAAACTTAAACTGTATTCCTTGTGTTTCAGAGGTAAAGGAGCGCTTCCACTGGGCACAAATGAGAGCTTTGGCAAATTGTGCATATTCCGGATATGCAATGGGGCACCTCCACGCTGATGGATGTTTACTAGCAGTGCAGCAAGTTTGCCTACATGTAGCTCATCTCTGGATGGCTCAGACTCTGCTCCCTTGTCACCATACACACCCCTACCCTGGTCATTCCTGAAGAAGACAACCTTGCTGCATCAGACTAGTGGAGAAAGAACTGCGGAATATTTTGGCTGGGCTCAGTACAAGGACATTCCAGAAGAGTTCATGGATGCACAAGTATCAGCGGGAGGGTCCATACCCTACGTTACCTTGCAGAATAAAGCTAATGCCAACTGGTTCCTAATAACCCAGTGGGAAATACTTAAAATGATGAATAGTGCTGAGAGCAGCCAAATTCAGTCAAGGAAGAAGTAATAGCATTCTTCCTCATGGTGATTCAGCATCGGTATGTGTTAGACTTAGGGCCTCATTGTGATGGCGGTCGGCATCGTAGTGGGATGGAGACCAGCCGACAAGTAGTCGGCGGCTCCACCCACCATGTTATGTGACTAGCGTATAAGTGGTCAGAAACATGCCTTTTACTATTGCAGCTTGTGCTGCAGCCTGAAAAAGGGCTGCAGCACAAGCCACAGTAGTAAAATGCTTGTTTTAAACATCCATGCACCATGTGCCAGGCACCATGGAGTGTCTGAAATGGTGCATGGATGTTTAGGGGGCACCACATGTGCCTCCCTGGCCACATAACAGAGGCTCACAGGGGACAGGGGCCCTGCTAGGGGTCCCCAAAGTCCCTTTCCGACAGCCTTTCCATGGCAATATGTCTCGCTGCACATTTATCCCAGGGAACGACATGGATAAGAGAACATTGACTCTTCCCATCCAAGCACTACACCATTCACAAAGAGACATGCATGAGGAGGGAGCTGCCCCTAAGCAGGAGTGTTTTTTGAATTGGTTCTTCTGGCTCCCCGGCGGATCTCTGGACTGTGCACTTCATTGTTGCCAGTTTTCATTGTGTTTTTGTTTTTTGTGTGGGACCTTGCAGTTTGGGATTTCCTGCTGTAAAAATGCAGCCCTCAAATTGGGTAGAATGCAAGTAACTAGGAAAATCATAGTTTTCAAAAGCAAACTTAAAGAACAACAGACCCCCAATAAAGTAACTGTCATAAAGTATGGGTTAGATAGTGTAGTTGAAAATTCAACTAGAGGGGGGAATGTTAATTAGGAGAAAGTTGATGTCAATATGAATAACGATACATTCATGCATAAAAATGAAATCGCATCTTTATTAACTAATTCGCCAGTTGTGAGCTCCACGTCAACCCTGACTCAGAAATACGTAGTTAGGCAGGTTCTGAGACCCATGTCTGAGGTCACTGATTGACAGGTTACAGGTGGGGTGGCACGTAGCCAGCAGACAAAAGCACAAACAGGAAATCCCAGATCAATCACACAGAAAGGCACATCAACACCACAATGGTCCAGGGAGATAGGCCCCAATAAAGCACACATGGCCGGAGGGGTAGACGCACTCCCAATTCACCATAAAGTCAGATGGCACACAAAGTTAGGAAAATTAGGCAATCAAGACACAGCACACACATTACACACAGTGATCACATGCTCCCCATTACAAACATCTGGACACATTACTCACTGGCCGCATAGTGTACACGCAAGGTTGAGACCCACCTGGATTTCCTATCAGATACATTAATTTATGATTTCACAGGCAGCAATTGACATTCCTTACCAAAAAAAGATTGACTGAACAATTTATGACATCAATGAATTTATAAAACCCATTTCAGATTGATTGTAAATTGAGACAGCCCTCAGACCCTATACCTGTGACTGTTCTCCTGGCCACACTGTTTAATTAAACAAACTATCCCTGTTTTGCCAAACACCTCTTGCCTCTTATTTTTTCAAGACATTTCGTGTTCAAGCAACAGCAGGTCAAACATGCCTGAATTTAAGGGGGAGGAAAGAGTGTGCTCTTTACCGTCAAATGCAGATTTTGGATGTAGTATACACCAAAATCCACACATTATTCCCCCGACTCAGAATAGGTGACATGTTTTGCACATAATAAACTCCGAGTACTTGGATTGTACGAGGTGCATAAAAATAATGCCTTCTCTCTGGGGCACTCATAATTAAGACCTAAGACTCCAGTCTTTCATCCCGACCTGTGCTAACCAAGGAAGGGCTAGCAGATGGCTCTGTGTCACCAGGGCACCTTGTTCTCAGTCCTGGGCTTATAAGTAATAATCTAGTGCATTGTAGTGCCTATATCGGTTATGTGGTACTGTAATTTTACACCTTGTATCACAAATGCTGTGGGTATCTGTAATTCTAGGATGCAGAATTACTGTTGAATTACTAATTATATTGTATGCATTTCCTATGGAGTAGGTAATAGTATGGAAATTGGTGTTATCGCACCAATTTACAGATTATATTGCTGACTTCCTGGCCATTTTGTGAGGACAAATTCTACCAGGTTGGACCTGCTGGGTTTGTCTCTGCATTTGCCATTTTAATTTTGATTGCGATCATACTGTGTGCCACACCAGTTTGTGTGGAAAAACCTGCTCTCTCCCAAATTGCTCTTAGGAGAAAATTTGGGATATGGACCAAAGTGTAATAGAGGGTTATTTAAAGTTTAGAAGATGTGGGAAATCCTTCAAAAATTAGCAGATGTCATACCGACCATATTTTCACTGTATACATGGCGATGCACTCTAAATAGGCAGGATATGCCAGATTTCTAGGTCTTGGTTTTAGGGTACAAGCCCACTCCATGTCACTTTAATTTTACAAATAATTAATCTCAGTTGTGTTTAGTCCAGTTGTCTCACTGGAGTTATTAGTAGTTTGTCAGAAGGGGGGGTCATTTTCCAGCAGTTTCTTGGACTGTCAACAAGATTTGAAGCCTGGGTCCACACAGTAAACACAGGCAGGCAGAGGTTTCCAGCCTAGCCATTCAGGATCAGACTACCAGCTAGTCCAAACACCTAACCGTGACACCCAGGTTCAGACACTCAGCCCAGACACATAGACCAAGCCAAAGGTCCCCAAAATCCAGGTCTCCAGATGCACAAACCCAGAAACTCAATCCCATACTCTTCAATCCCCAAAGTAGGCATATATACCCCAACCCATTGACCACCAAACTAGAAACAATATGCCATAACTTTCTGCTCGGTCAATTAGGCCTGCTCTCCCCACTTAAATACTCCTGCTCAAAAAACCTGTCTCAGACTGTCATGCCCAAGCATTTAAACTAAACATCAGTACCCGGATTGTGAACCAGGCTGGCAAATGCAGTGCAAGGGCTGAGTGTGTAATAACATTATCGCCAGCCCTTTCTGCCAAATTCATGTCTGTGCCTGGTTCTTTGGGAAATAACTAGCAGAGGTTTCTGCTAATAGTTATGAAAACTTTCTTTGGCACCAAAATGCTTCCTGAGATATTTTCTGCTCTGCATACTCACTGGAATGTTCCTAATTAGGGAACCTAGGGCCATATGTATCAAAGTTTGTGTTTGCGATTCTCAAATAGCGAATTTTTAAGAATCGCTATTTGAGAATCGTAAGCGAGATGTATGTAGGATTCGCAAGAAAAATTGCAAATCCTACATATTCCTTAATTGCGATTCGCAAATTGCGAATCGCAGTTAAGGAAACCCTCCCCATTCATTCCTATGGGCCTAGAGGCCCATAGGAATGAATGGGAGGACATTCTCAATTTGCGATTAGCAATTAGAGAATCACAAATTGAGAATGCAATTTCAAGGTTGCAAGGGTGTCCAAAGGACACCCTGTTGCACCCCTGAAATGAGCATGGGTGCACATGTGGCGCACATACATGCCCTACGGGCATGTATGTGCGCCACATGCCACTTTAAAAAATGCAAAAAAATGCATTTCTCAAAGAAATCGCAAGTTACCACCAACCTGTAGTTGGTGGTAATTTGCGATTCCTTAAGCCATAATCGCACAACTTAGGTGCTTCATACATTTCATTTAAGGAATCGCAATTTGCAATTCCTTAAATGCATTAGCAAAATAGAGAATTGCAATTTTTGCGATTCTCTATTTTGCGAATGCCTTTGGGATGATACATACCAAAAGGCTTGTTCCCGTTCGCAAACGGACCGATTCTGAGAATCGGCCCGTTTGCGAACGGGAAATGGGCTTGATACATATGGCCCCTAGTCATGGATTTTGGTTTAACGGAATACGCCATGTCACTGTAACACTTTATTTACCAATGCCAGGACTTAGGTCAGACTCCCAATGCCAGCCCCCCTTGACAGATTGCTCCAACTATCCTAATCCCCTGCAGACACATGGGACTCAGACTTTAAGCCCTCTGACACATGAGCTGAGATGCCCAGGCTCTGTCTTTTGAAATCTAAGAGAAAACAAGCAGGCATGAACTCAGAATTAAGACATTCACACACCCAACTTTGCTAGGAAACCTGACCCCCAGCAAAATCCTAACCTCTAACCTAGGGTGTAGTTAGACATCAGGTATCAGACCACAACTTTAATGTACAGACATTTAGGGAAGGATACCACATACATTCAGGCAATGCATCCACAGATACCCAGGCAGGTCACACACCCTTTGCCCCCAGTAGAGACACACAGCCAGGTAGCGTTTCCCCTGTCATTAAGTGCAGTGTTATCCTCTACGAAGGTGTGAGTAACTTATGTACCTCTGTTTTTCTTTTGCATTCTGGTACTTGTAGCCATGTGTTTATAAAGGAAAAAACTGTACTTTAGCACCTAACCACTGGAACTCACAGCTTCCTTTGCCTTAATTTGCCCCCAGAGACCAGAAACTACTTACAGGTTCTCCTTACTTCAATCACTATCAACCTACTCCCCTTATACTCACCTGCAGGAATTCATCTGCTCACTGATCCACCCTCTTATGAATATGTCACCGATATAAACTTGCAGCTTCCCTCACCCTAAATTGGTCACAAAGGCCTTCTGACCCACGCACATCTTCTAACCCTTAACTGTGCAGCCAACAGATGTTGAGCCCCAAACTCAGGCCTGTATTTATTAAACTCATGCAATGCAAATCAGCAAGCCACCTTGCTGCACTGCGTGAAAGGGAAAGGGCAGGAATGTGGTGTATTTACCATTATATGGTGCATTCCTGTCCTTTACTAAAGCTGGCAAACTTTTGCCTGCCTAGCGCCAATGCAGGCACCCTTGCGACATGTTGTAAAAGTGCCTGCACTGCAGAAAGGATTTTTTTTGTGCAGAAAGTGGCACCTTCCTGCACAAAAAACAATCCTCAGAGGCAAGAGGAGAAATATCGCCTCTGGTGGGGAGGCGAACAATTCTGAATCATTGCCAGGTCTACCAGTTTTGATAAATCTGGGAATATGTCAGAATCCATGGATGGATGCGTGGGAACATCCACACTCCACCTATGGAATGCCTCCCTTCTGCAGAGTAACGCAAGCCAGCGATTTGTGCCACCTTGAATGACTCTAAATTTATCGAGCCACGCAGGACCACGCAAAGCTTGGGTGGTTTGATAAATCACATTTAAGTGTTGTGTCACCCTTGCGGCCACTTGCATGGCGTAAGGGCGACGCAAAACCTTGATAAATATGAGTCTCAGTTTCCCTACAAATTCTGTTGCTCATAGCTTTCTTTCCACTCAAGTGCTCACCTAAGGTTATCCATTTTTCCCTCTTAGCCTCTCTAAGCCTCCATTACTCACACCTAGCCACAACTCACAGCTTCCTCTCCACCATTCACTCACTTAAACTTAGTCACTTAAGACTTTTCTTAACTACTTGTACTTTTTTACACATATACACCCATTTTAACAGTTGACTAATAATGCCATTTAAATCCCTGGTCCAGATTTTATGCCAATATTTTCTTTTTGGTTTCTGAATTGCGCTGTAATCAAAATAGAACAGCCCATTGTGAATACATAACTGGCACTTGTCTTTCCTAAATAAAGTATGCGTTTTAAATATGTGTTCAGATATTCGAAAAGTAGTATCTTAGGTATATCTCCATTGTTATTTTCAGATTTTGGTGTCTTGTAAAGTGTAAATTGTTTCGAGGCACAATGTTTGGTTCAACTCTATTTTTGACCATTAGTCCTATATTTCAGTCACTACTAGGAGCTTGCGTCTATTAGTTATCCAAATCGTATATTTTCAGCTTTGCATAATTTATTTAATAAATACTAAGTGATAATAATTTATGTAATAAATGCCACTGCATTGAGAAGAGGGTTCATTAAATAATAATAATAGCACAGACCGAGCTCGGCTCCAGTTTGGGAAATCTTGCTCTGCTAATCACCTCTTGTTCATCTATTATTGTGAGATGAAGGTGAGATTTGAGGGCAACATCTGTTTTACTTGTGTTTTGTGTTCCCGAATCCCTGTGCACAGCTTTCTGCTGTTCTGAAAGTCTCATGGGTGCACTCTACTTTAAGCAGGATTTCAATGGACTGGAAAGGAATGCTTCAATGAACGGCATAGGAAATTATTGTCCTCTGCAGATCATTCAGTATTGCTTAAATATGCAGTGCCATCGAAAGGGTGACCCACTTTAGTTTTACACACACACGCAAACACGCCTCCTCTCAGTGATTGTGCGTCAGTCTTGATGCATGCTCAGATGATATGGAGTTGGATTAAATTTGTTCAAATTCTCGTTTGTCTTCCTAATTAAGGAAGCACTACATGGAATTTTACTATCTTGTTCTTTATATCCACCATGCAAATGTATATTTACACTCACTAAAAGTTAATGTGATCTTGAATGTCATTGTAATGGCAGATTCGAATGCAAAATACTACGAGGCATATTTGCAAAGAGTTGGTGCAACGCAAGTAGTAAGCACAACTGCTACACATCAGTGCATCACCTGGAACGAGCGGAACTGCTATACATCTTCAAAGAAATGGCATTGTTCGGCTCTCTTCATGCGCTGGGGCACTTTGGGCTGTCTAGTGCCAACGCAGGCACCCTTGCGCCATAGTGCAAGGGTTTCTTCGTTGTGATCAAGATAGTGTTAGTGCAGAAAGGGGTACGTTGGCACAAACCAAAGTCTACATCTCTGTAAATATGAGTTTGCATCAAGATTCATGGGTGAATGCATGGGAACATCAATGCGCCACCCATGAATTGCTTGCCTAACTCAAAGTAATGCAAAGCTGCGCAGTGTGCAGCAATGTGTTACTTTTTCTTACAAAGCCAGAAAATGTGGCATTTGCGTGCCTTTTTAAATACCAAAAAGGATTTTGCATCAGGTTGACTCAAAAAAGTGACAACACTGATGCAAAATCTTTGTGAAACTTGGCCTACTGATCCAGCGCAATATTAGCCAACAACATTCATACACCATATACTCACTTGGGCCCATACATACACACTACACTAATACTTACGCTGGGTGTCAGATGTACTCTTTTATCAAAGTCCCTGCTACCAATTACCTTCTGATTGAAGAGTAATAACTTACCAATGGATGCTTTGCTAATTGGGAAGTTTAAAATGAGTGACATTCATTATAGTACATAATCCTGAAATAACCACTGAGTCAGGAAGTTTTTAAAATGTTTATCTAAAGTTTTAGCAGAGTAAAATACAGAAAACACGGTACTTGATTGAAATACCCAAGAAAAAGCATAGAAATGATTTGCTAATAAATGACGGTGTTTAAGGAAGAGGAGAAGATAGAGACAGCAGCGCAACTAAAGATTGCAGTATAGTTACCTAAACGCGAGAACCAAGCCCCTTGGCCAAGGAGTTGGAAAAGATAGGACCCAGGAAGGATGAAGAGCAAAGACTTCTTCCAGGATCAGGACAGGACCGGTGACCTCTCTACAACGACGCCTGCACCGTTCCCCTCTCTGATACTCGACTTCTCTCGATTCTCCTGTGCCTTCCTTCTAATGGACTCCGCCGCCCCCTCCTCAGGACCTCTTCTGGACAGGGATTCAGTCAGCAACCGATCAGCATGGCAGTCTGGGGCTCTTCTGTGTGTTCTGAGAGTCAGCTCTCGCAGCATGGACGCCTGTTCTTCGTGAAAAGCATGCTCTGACTAATTAACTAATGCTATATTCTATTATACCCTTCTACGCCCATGTACCTCCCCTTAATGTTGCTAAAATATGGGACCACTACTTCTGATTGGACAGGGACAGGGGGTGGATTCTCGCACCATATCGATTTGGCCTAAATTGTAAAGCCTATTGTCTTTACGTTCCCTCCCCTTCAGATTAATACATTCACTTTATTTCCCACCCGTCTCATGACAAATGTTATACATTTTACAGGGGAAAAGTATTATTTTTGTCCTCCGGGAACATGAAGTACAGCATCTTCGGCCAATGGGTCATGGCCTTGGAAGACATCCAAGTTGACTTCACTTGGCAGGCACACAGGACACATGCGCAGAACCATCTGTCTATCGAGTTTCAAGTCACCAACCCAGGCCCAAGTTTACGAATTACTAAAAGTGTAAGAAGAAAATATTAAAATCACAAATAAAAAGTTTCACTGTATACCCACTTTCCCTACTCTATTCCCAATTAATTATAATACTATCCTGCATTAGTAGCATTAAGAAAACGACAATTTAATAATGACATGAGAGCAAGCTGAAGCATGTGAAAACATTTAGCGGCCATTTTAGTGCACACTGCGCAGAAGCAGAAGTTTCCCACAAGCAAAGAAAGACGTCACACCATGTGATCAGGTTGCGACATGCGCATTGAGGTTCCCGCGCTTTAGCGGACATTTTGGATTACAGACAAGCGTTATTCATTAGTAAAACACATAAGCAAGCTTCTGTCCCTCTTGTGTTTGTGAATGCAAAGTTTAGTTTTGACAATACAAGTTTAATAAATTAATACTATGAGGAAGATTGCATACAAGCAAGTTTCATTTTTGAAACCTTGCTCCATCACTACTTTTCCTAAAGTTGGCACAATGCTTTCAGAATGGCAGGTTGCTATATTCTAAACTGCTATGTCTGTTATGTATTGTAACAGATGTAATACTGTTTCTATGGCGTTGTGCACTACTGTGGATAACTTTGGTAGTCACATTCTTCACATGGTGGTTCAAGTAGCAGAATTCTGGGGAACTGAGTGACAGCTGGTCCTTAGTGAGAGCTAGGTTGGTCATGGGGGAGAGCACAGACGGGCGAGTCTCGGAACTGAAGAGGGCCTTGGACACTGGCAGATAGAGGTCAGGGTAGCACAAGGCGGGCAGAGAGCGGTGGCGGAGTCCCCAGGTTGGAGCAACTCGATAGCCGTCCATGATGTTGATAAAATGACGCAGTGGGGTCCTTCACGCCTGCAATCAAAGCAATGTAAAGACTAGATTAAATTGTGTGGTTTAATGGGCCACAGACACAAGAAAAAGGTTGAAGGTGTAATTCGATGGGGTTTGGACTGGTCATAAATAAAAAGTTAAGAGTTAAGAGTGAGAGTTTGGAGGCCCCTAAAAAAGGCACTTAGCTGTTCACTTGAAGTCTGCTCCTCTGTTTGTGCCCCCATCAGAGTCGGGTACAGATTGCACCGTTAGTGCATTTCTACACAAGCATGCATGGTGGACAGCTTCCTGATGTTGCCAGCGTTATGCAGAAAAAGACTGTGACATGATAATAATACAGAAAAGGAATTGTTGTTTGTGGAGTGGCTGCAGTAACTGTATGCTCTGGATTCAGAGTCTTGCAACCTGAGATACTGCTAGTATATTGAGGATGCCTCTGCTTGGATACAGACTTGCCTATTTCTAAAAAAAAATAATCATTGTGTGAGAGGAGGGAGCAGAGCTTTGTGTTAAGCACTCTCTGTGAACCACTTCTATTCAAGACCCTCAAAAAAACTCCATAATCATATGAAACTCCACCAATGTGCTGGGAACGTTTCAAAAACTTGTAATGGACATTGGCTGTACAGAGCCTCCATACAGGGATTCCAGGCTCACCTTTTGATCGACCATTTGATAGGCTTTATCTGGGTGACAGACCTAAAGGAGCCGCTATCATATGACAAACAGCGGCACTGTGTGTTTTGGCAGGTCTGTGATTATTAATGTTGATGTACGGTATGAAGCATCTCGTTCCTGTGCACCAATCGTTTATGGTCAAGATGTTATTTTGAAATATACACTCCTATCATAATAGGATCCTGCGTAACAGGGGATTTTTACAGATATCTTGCTTTGAAGAAATATATATTTTACCATTGCCCAAAGGTAGCACCTGAAGCAACATGCTTTGTAAAATGGAATGAGTTTTTTAGAGGCATAAAAAAGCTTAAAGAATTTAAGGAATAACCGACCATCATGGGAGAGAGAAAATCTTTCTTCACTAGCCAGCAGAGCCTGTTTGGATCTTAAGACAGTTATGCTAATTGCTATAGTGAAAAGGTCCAGGAACATGTATTATGTTGCAGGAACCTAACACTGGAAGAAAGTGTTGCAATAGATCAGGAAGTAGATTTCTAGGGTGGACAAACCTCGCATAATTTGCTGTAGAGTAATTTATGTGAAATTACAGATACTCATGAGATTCCGCGGAATGCGAACAGTGTAACCCTGCATGTAGTGCAAATGCACCCTTGCGTCCAAAATGAACCAGAGGATGCTTTTGCTCTAAGAAAATCATGCTAAATGCACTGTAAGAAAAACAGCAGCAGCCAGCAGCCAGTTGTGCTCTGTTCCTGTGTTCTTGGGCAGGCACTTTTGCCCCAAATTTCATGAATGGACGTAATTACATAATTACCTCCTCGTAAGTCTTCCTCGCCACATGATCAACGAAGTGAGCTTCAGCTCCACACCAGAACCCTCCAAAGCAAAAGTTAGCCTCCCATGCCTCCCATCCCTTCCAGACATGGCCGACCCACATCACCCCTGACCTCTATAAGAGGAGGGCCGGCCCGACCCTCAGCCTGTTTTTTTGGTTCTGCGCTGACTCTCCAAGTGCACTTTCAGGTAAGTGTGGTCCTACTTTAGCGGGACTGTGGGTCCCTGGGTGGAAGCCCTGCTCTAGCGGGCCCGTGGGCGTGGGGATCCTCGCCCTTCCTTCCCCCGTTTCCTCTTGCTTGGGGCGGTTCGGCTCTGCTGTAGCAAGCCAGGGGTTAATATGGGGCAGCCGTGGGGGAATTGGGCTCTGCCTGCCCGGCCCGTCTTGTCCCCTGCGGCCGTGTTGGCGTCCTGCCTGTATACGGGTGTGCGTTACTTTTGTGTCCCCCGTTCTATGGTTTATTTTCATTTACCCGGGGTCAGCGCGCATGGTTCTCTTCCCGCTGGTCGCGTGCCCTATTCCGGGTTCGCTATGGGGGGGCCTCGCGGGCGGTTCTCTGCTGCTGGCTGCGCGCTGGATCTTGCACCATGCTCGTGCTGCTTACAGTCACGCGCTGGCTGCCGTGCGGGGCCACTTTGGGTTGGACCTCGCGAGTCCTGGTCTTGCCTCAGAGCTGGCATCCGGGATGATGGAGGTACCCGGCGCCGTTCCTCGCATCGCTTCCCTCATTCCGCCCGTGCTCATTATGTGTGCAGCACAGGCGGGTGGCGGTGCTCCAACTTTTTCCCTCAGGTCTCGCACTACGGACCGGACTGAGTTTGACGAGGGCGCACTTTCCCGCATTGTTGCCAGTTTCTAGCCTTCCCGCAGCGCGGGTTGCTTCGCAGTTTTTTTTGCAGTAAGGGTGTTGTGCGTTTCCGGTGGGGGCGGATTTGGCACGGATGGCCATTTGTACCCTTCCTGGTTCGTGACCGCTTGTGGTTGCAGAGGGTGATTGCAAGTTTCCAGCTGTGGTCGGTGTTCCGCTCCGTTCGATCTCCCTTCTGTCATTTCCGGTATGAGTCTCCGTGGCCTGGTGGTTTCGGTCGCTGCCTCTTCCGCCGGAGGGTTTTCTTCTCCTGGTGTTTCCCTGCGTGTGTGTTCTCAGTCGATACTGTTGTCTTCCTCGCAGCCGGGTCTGGTGGCTCTGTGGACTTCCACGTTCGCTGCTGCTGACTGTGTTGTCCTCAGGGTTACGGGTTTGGTTCCCGGCCGGTCCACTTCTCTTTTCCTCCTTCTGGGGTTGTTTGTATATGCACCATTGTGTTGGTTGACTGTTTCAGCCTTCGGTTTTCTTCGCCTGGGTGCCTAGAGGTATGCGTGCGTTTTTATTTGGGTGCTATGACACCCTGTTGCTGTCCCGTTTCTGTGGGGGCCTCGGTTCCCTGCTTGTTTTCGTCGTTTGTGTGGCGGACTGGTTTTCTCCGTTTTGGAGGGTTTGAGGGTATGTTTTGTGGAGCCGTGGCTTCGCTTTTGTTGGCTGTTATTGTCCCTGCCTGCTTAGTCCCTCTCCTGGCCCTTCTGCCCTGTGTGCTCCTGGTCCCATCTTCACTCGGTTGTTGTGCGGGGTCTGCTGGGTTGGTCCCTGGTTGAACGCCCGCCTGGGGATTCCAGGGGCTGGGGGCTGCTGTGTGTCTGATGGGGGCAGGCTGCTGTTGGCGCCTGTCCTTCCTTCCCTGGGCTGCTTCTGGGGTGCCCGTGTGGGCTTTGGCTTCTGCTCCTGGTGGGCTTGCCCTTTCGTGGCCGCGGCCGTGGCTCCCCCCTTTTGCATCTCTGGCTCGGCGGGCGGCTGCTGCGCCCACTTCCGTGTCGTGCTTCTCCTCGGCTCCTGGCCATTGGGGCTCTGTTGGGGGCTGTCTTTTGCCGCTCCTCATGTCCTGGGTGTCCTCTGTCTAGGATCCATGGGTCCTGCCTAATGCCATGCCTCCCTGTTGTCGCCTGTTTGCGGTTGTTGGGCTCGCCTGCTCGTGTCCGGTGTGCTGTAGCTCGTTGGTTGGTCTACTGCCTGTTGGTGGTGTTGGCTTGGTTAGGCCGGGGGTTCGGCACACGCCTCTGCTGGGTGTGCGTCTTTGCCTGTGCTTGCGGGGTCGCTTTTGGCGCTCTCTCAGGTTCCTCTCCAGTGGGGCCTGTTCAGCCGGTTCCTGTTTACGGGTGGGGTCTTGGTGTTTTCCCCATCCTGTTTCTGGTTATTCCGCTTTTTGGTTGACGGCCTCCTTGTGCCTGTTCCCCTTCTTCTCGTTGTCTCTTCTGGTTTTGGGTGTGGTGGCGTGCTCTTCCGATTCCGGACGCTCCCCCTTGGTTTGTCCTCGGCCCCTCTGGATTTCGTGTTGGGGTTGTCTACCTTGGTCGAGGTCCTCCACGGGGATTGTTTCCGGTATTTTGGTACCTTGTTGACTGGCGGTGCTTTGCTTTGTCTGTCTCTTGGGGGCTCTTCCCGACCGGTGGGTCTAGGTGCCGCTGGGCCGTCTTGGGTTCCGGTTCATCCTCGTGTGTTCCCGTCTGGGTCCCTTGGTTGAGGGTGCTGGTATGGCTTTCTGCGGCTGCCTGTTGCTCCCCTGGGCTTGTCTTCGCCTGTTCCCATGGGTGTGCCTTCTTTTCTCCCGCTCCCTGTGCCGTGTCAATACCGCTGTGCCTTGGTACCTCAGTTGGCCTGGGGTTGCCGGCCTCTCTCGGGGGGTCGGTGCCCGCTTTTCCGTTCTGTCTATGGTTGTGTCTCCACAGGTTCGGTCCGGTCTGGGTTGGTGGTCCTAGAAGCTATGCTCCTTGGTCTGTCTTGTGCCTCTGGTGGCGACGGCTCTCACAGGTCGGGGGTTCGACTCCTGCCCATGCTGTCACATTACCCTACAGTGGTGAGGTTTCCATCAGTGCTTTGGCTGACACCCTTCCCGCCCTATCTGCGGGTGCGGCCTGCGTTCTTCCTTTTCTGGTGTCCCCTTCCCGGGTGGTTGCGGCCTTTGCCGGGCTAGGGGGCGTACTTGGGTTCCCGGTCTGTGCAGGGTAGGTTGGTCCCCCTGCTGGCGGGTTTCTCATCTGGCTTCTGTTGGCTGTTCCTTTGGCTTCTCTGGGGTTTGCCCCAGCCCTGCGAGGTCTTCTTGTTTCTGGTGTGGGCAGTTTTTCGCCTGCCTCATTCTCCGGGGGTGTTGCTGTGTTTACTCCCTTTGGTTTTTTGGACCTGGTTGATCTGTCCTTGGAGGGAGTGACGGGGTTGTCACTTGTGGCAGTTTTCTTTCCTGGGGGTGTGCTGCATGGTGTTTCTGGGGTGCAGGTTTTTTTCATCCCATGGCTTCCTTCTCCCTATGGGCGGCTGTGTCCCTTTGTTCCGGGCACGGTTTGGGTCCCGTCCGGTGGCTCTGTTTGCCTCCTCGGTTCCCTGCTTATTTGCCTCTCTTCTGTTCGCTCCACCCATGTTCGGGGGCTTGATTGCTGGTGGTGCTGTCTTGCCGTTGGCCGGGCTCCTGGCTTTACGCTTTTCTTTGCTTACACGGGTTCTGGGCTGGTTTGGCCTGGACGGGGCGTTTGTTCTGTTGTTGGTATTTGCCTGGGTTGTATCCCTTGGTTTCCGCTGCTGTGGGTGTTGGTTTTCCGGGGGCTCTGGGCTTTCCCGGTTCTTTCTTCCCCTTTGCTGGGCCCTCCGCTTCCTGTGGGAGTTCTGCGTCATCTTCTTCTTCGGCCCTGGCTCTGCTGTGGTTGTGCCTGCTGGCTTGAGGTTGCTCCCTGGTGGTGGTGGCGTTGCTTTGAGGCTCTATTTCACCGGGCTCTTCTGTTTTGACTCGCCATTGGGGTGTTTCGGTGGCCCAGTGGTGGGTTTTTCCTTTCTTTGATGTTGACTTTGCCTTGGCCCTGGTCCCTTCTGCTCTTCGTGCTCCGTGGGCGGCCTTGTGGGTGTTCTGCTTTCCTCTGTGGGTTGGTTTGGTTCCTTTGGTGTCCGGGTTGCCTCGGTGTTGTTTCTGCGGCCTTCTGCGGCTGTTTGATGTGTGCCGTCCTGGGTTCCTCCGTTGGTGGAGCGATCCCTTCTGGGGGGTCCTTTGAGCAGCTGGGGTCCGTGGCCTGCCTGTTCCTCACCTTGTTGGTGTTTTTTTTTGGGTGGCCGTCCTGTTTGCAGGTCTGGTGGGGTGCTGAGTTCCTTTCTGAGCTCTCCTCCGTTCTTGCGGTTCCTGCTGGTCCGTTTTGTGTTACGTCTGCCCTCGGTCCCCTCGGTTTTCCGCTGGGCTTGGCGGGTTTTGTTTCCTTCTTTCCCTCCGGTCGTTGGATTTGGGGTGGTTTCTGCTCTCGCACTGTTGGGGTCCGGCGGGCAGTGTTTCTGTGTTTGGGGCGGAAGGCGTCTTTTTTCAGGGGTTGCCCTCTTTTCCTTCGTTCTGGAGGCTGGGGCTGTTTCTTCCCTCTCGCTTTTGGATGTCCGTCAGGCGGTCTTCAGTCTTTGGTCCGGACTGCTTCTTTCTGTTGTTGTGCCGGTTTGTTTGTTGCTCTTGGCACCTTACGGTCTGGTTGCGTGCGTCCTCTGTCCGCTTTTGGACTTTGCCTTAGGCGGGTTTTCTTGCTGGCCTGCGGGTCTCGGGGCTCTTGGGTTGTCGGCCCTGGTTCGGGGTCGGTCCGCCCAGATTCTCTCTGTGTTTTGGGCTTCTTTTCACGGGGGTGTCTGTCTGGGTGATTGTCGGGCTTTGGCCTGGTTCTCTCCGCACAGGTTCCGGCTCTTTCCCTGGTGGTTTTGGTTGGTCTTTCTGCGACGGGGGTTTCGCTGTGGCCGTACTTGGGGTTGGTTCTTCCTGCTTGTGTTTGCCTGTTTATGGGGTGGTTTCATCCATTCCTCTGGGTTGTTTGGATTTGTCATGGTTCTTTGACATCTCCTTCTTCTCCGTTGTGTGTTTCCATGAAGCCGCTTGGCTTTGGTATGCGCTCACTTCGTTGATCGTGTGGCGAGGAAGACTAACGAGGAGGTAATGCCCCGGTTACTTACCGGTAATCTTCATTACTCCGAGTATATTCTTCCTCGCCACATGAGTTCCCATCCCTCCCTCCCTGTGTTGCTCTCGGCTTCATGTGTGTGCTTGGTAATTCTCAGGCTGAGGGTTGGGCCGGCCCTCCTCTTATAGAGTTCAGGGGTGATGTGGGTCGGCTATGTTGGGAAGGGATGGGAGGCTAACTTTTGCTTTGGAGGGTTCTGGTGTGGAGCTGAAGCTCACTTCGTTGATCATGTGGCGAGAAAGACTATACTCGGAGTAATGAAGATTACCGGTAAGTAACCGCGGCATTTTCAGTACTTATGTATCACAAAAGTAATGCATATTTACCTAAATTACTCTGGCGTAATTGAAATTTTGCCCAGGCCTATAGATTGCTCACTGGTATCTTTCGAGACTTTTTCAAGAGGGGATGAAGCCATTGTCAGTGCACATGAGAAGGTGGTTGGAGCAAAGAAAGTTAGCAAAAAAGAAGAAAAAGGGTTCTGAAAAAATGTATGGCCACTGCTTTAAATGGAGATCAAGACTACTCATGAATATCCATGTCTCATGCCCATCTGTTGATAGGCTTCCAGTGGGAGAACCGGAAAGTCCAGGAAAGATTTAGGAAATAGAAATTACAATATTATAAGGATGAAGATTAAGGGGGTATAACTTTTGAGAGATAGAAAAGAAATGAAAGCTCCAGAGTTATATCGGTCCTCTGATGAGCATTATTCCCATTTTTCAGAGGATCATGGAGATAAAAAGCCAGACTCATTGGGTGCCCATGCTTTCCAAGGATCCGTCAAAGGACAGACCTTTTAACAAGGAAAAGGGGCATTAGAGGATGTTATGTTATGTTATATTATTAAAATGTATACACCACACGAATATCATGTAGTGTCTAGGTGCTAACAATCCAGAAGCAAGCTAGTGCACTATTCGTTAAATAGCCAGGTCTTAAGTGCTTTTCTGAAAGATGTTAAAGAAGGAAGACTTCTGATGGAGAAGGGGAGGGTGTTCCAGAGCTTCGTACCACCCACCGTGAAGCTTCTACCGCCCCAGTTAGCCTTGCGGAATCTCTGAGAGAGCATTAGTTTCGCCCCTTCAGACCTAAGGCATCTGTTTGGGGACTACCAGTTCAACGACCGTCTCAAAAACTGAGGACCAGGACCGTATAGTGCCTTATATGTGATACATTAGGCCTTAAACTTAATGCGACACTTGACTGGAAGCCAGTACAATCTCCGAAGATGCTTACCTACTGATTGAAACTTGGGGATCCCCAGCAGGAGCCTTGCAGCAGCATTATGGATCATCTGCAACATGTGTAACTGCTTCTCGGGCATTCCGAGATAGAGCCCATTGCAATAATCTAGTTTGGCAAGGACTAAGGATGTAACCACTGTTTTCCTGCTGTCTACTGGGATCAGTAAAGGTAGAATTTTCTTGATCACCTTGAGTAGAAAAAAACTGGCTGATGAGATTGCTTTGACTTGAGCTTCAAAGTTCAGCTTCTCATCTATAATCACTCCCAGATTTTTTGCTTTGGTAACCGGGATGGGTACTGCTCCCAATTCGTCCGGTCACCAAATCTGTGGACAGTTAGGGGAGTAATTCACAAACAGGATTGCCTCAGTTATTACTGAGTTAAGCTAGAGGCAGTGTGAACTCATCCATGAGTCGACTGCCAGCATGCAATCCCTAAATCTTTTTACCGGCGGCATGATATTTTTACAGATGGACAGGACAATTTGAGTATCGTCCGCGTATTATATTAAAGCCATCCTGAAGGATCTGATTAATGCGGCCAGTTCAGTCACATATACATTAAAGAGTGTAGGGCTTATTGAGGAGCCCTGAGGGACCCTGAGGGACCCCACAAGGGAAAGTGAAGGATGGGGAAACATAATTTCCCAAGGCAACTGATAGTATCCTGTCAGATATAAAAGAGAAGACCAAAGCTAATGCATTGTTCGTGATGCCCAATGAATTCAGATGGTTAGGTAACAGGTTATGGTCGACCGTGTCGAACGCTGCCGACAGGACAAGCAGAATAAGGGCTGTTGCACCTCCTGCATCTAAGACTGCTCTGATTTCATCTGTGGGTTTTATTAGGGCAGTCTCGGTGCTGTGCTCTGCCCTGAATCCAAATTGGGACTCGTCCAAAAAGTTGTGTTCATCTAAATATAGTGTAAGCTGATTATTCATGACTTTTTCCACCAGTTTGGCTGGAACTGGGAGACGTGAAATAGGCCTATAATTATTTGGATCAGCTACATCAAGATTTGATTTTTTCAAAACAGGCAAAATCGATGCCCTCTTCCAAATGGAGGGAAAGACACCCTCCATAAACATGGAGTTAAAAATGGAGGTTAGACTGGGGCAGAGGATCTCAGGAACTTGTTTAAAAATCATGGGGGAAAAGGGTCATGGGGAGAGCCCGATTTGGCCTGTAGAATATGAGTTGTTACCTCGTCCACAGTTACTGATCTAAATTCATTAAAAGCTGGAGCACTAGGGGGTCGAGGGATTACTAAATCATGAATCTCAGATCTAGTCCCATTATCAAAGGTAATATAGATTTGTTCCGCTTTATTTTGAAAATGCTGAGCTAGTGAGTTACAAAAGTCCTGAGAATGGCCATTTACTATTTTTCCAGGGAGTGTGGACTGTTTGGTCACCACCCGAAACAGCTCTGTCAGGATCAGGAATGGGACAAAACTACACATCCAAAAGATGAATGTTGCTGTGATCAGATGGAAGGATACATCAAAGAAAAGGTGTCCTATTAAAGAGCAAGGAATGGGTGATGACCATCTTGGACAGTGCAGCGGAAGCCACAATCGTCCACTTTAAGGTCAAACTACTCCTGATACCAGAGGTGACTAATGACTATGTTCAGATAGACGCAACAGAATGGGCATTTAAATAAACCAGATTTAGTTCACAAAACCAGGATCAAAATTGAGGGGCTCATTAAGTGGACATCCGCTATGTTTTCTGAACTAAATGAACAGGTTCCAATGATAGGAGGAAGAATGCCCCTCACAAATTTTAATCAGCACTCCTAGAGGAGAAACATTTATAATAGAAGCATTTCCTCTACTAGTGCTCCCCTATGTTATTAGGTGAGCATTACAAATAGATCCAGATTTCTATGAAAAAATATAAGTGGGTTGTGACAAAAAAGCATTTTCTAACGATTGTGAGATTAAATGGATTCAGAAGCGCTGTTCTGTGACACTGGAGGCAAAATATGATCAAAAAGGGCATGTTAGATGAAAGTTTGGAAAGGCAGTCTGAGTCTGAGGGGATATGTACAAGGAAGTGGCGGAGCGTGTCTTTAGCCTCCGTGGCTTAACGACACGCTCCGCCACTTCTGAAACACAAGGTTGCACCATATTTACAAGAATGTGGTGCAGCTTTGCTTTTCCCCCTGCGATGGCGCTAAGTTTAGCAACTTAGCGCCAACGCAGCGCCCTTGCACCAGAGTGCAAGGGTGTCTGTGTGCAGGGAAGGATTGTTTATGTGTAGGAAGGTGTCCCTTCCTGCACATAAACAATCCTAAAATGCAATTCTGTCACTTTCATGTGTGCTGCTTCATGCAGCACACATGAAAGTGACAAAATGGCATGTTTTCCAAGGTTTGTTTATGTACAGGAAGGGACACCTTCCTGTACATAAATAAACCATGGCATTTTTTTCCATGTGTGCTGCCCAAGGTAGCACACATGGAAAAGCAAAATCAAGGAGAAATAATGCATTTCTCCTCATTTCGCCAACTTAAGACCAGAGTTTTCCTGGTCTTAATTTTGGCGCTGCCTCCTATGTACGCCACCCTTGTACATAGGGGTCAGCGTCAAATACAATGGGTGTTGCGGTGGAACGCCCACCGCAAAACCCACTGCACGCCCCTTTCATGCGAACCATAACGTGACAGGGTGCCTTATGTACAAGGCAGCGTTACGCCGCGTTAAGTGGCTTAACGCTGCCTTGTACATAAGGCGCAGCCCCTATCGCCACCACAACATCCGTAAAAGTGACGTTGTGGTGGCGATTCGGGCCTGGACATATGCCCCTGAGTCTGAAAGGGAAAGAAGTAGGAGGTATGTATGGAATTTTTCAGCACCAACGCTCAGGTATTGCATCCTTTCTACTCAGCTTTTGGCAGCGTGGCCACTTCGGTACTTACCTAGCTTCCCAGGACTCCTTAAACATCATGGGCCATATGTATGACCCAGTTTGCATCGCATTTGCACCACGGAGTGTGGTACATGCATGATGCAAACCTTAAAATTAGATTTATGAGGCCACTTTGCATGGCCCTGAGTGGCACCATAAATCTGGGAAGGCGTTCCATGGCTTTGCGTGAGTGTTCCCACCCAACTCCCATGGATTTTGATGCATTCCCAGATTTTCCAGAATTGTTAAACCTGTGAATGCGCCAAAAAGATATACCTTCCCAGGGGAGGTGTATCGAGGAGAAATATCTTTATTTCTCCTCATTACTTCCTCTTTCTATGTGTGCTGCATTATCCAGCACACATAGAAAGAGGAATATGCCTCTCAGGATTGCTTTTGTGCAGGAAAGTGACCCTTCCTGCACAAAAACAATCCTGCTTGCAATGCAGGCACCCTTACACCAGCGTGCAAGGGTCCCTGCATTGGTGCTAGGCTGCAAAAGGGTGCCTGCGCTGGGGAAAAGTCAGGAATGCGCAGTATTGACTCAAATACCACACATTCCTTCCCTTTCCCTGTCACGCAGTGCAGCGCAGCAAGGTGACTTGCTGTGATGCACTGTGCGACATGTTCGTAAATCTACCCCCATGTTCTTCTAGCTCTGCATGAGGTTTTCTACGCTGGCCTGTGGCCTGGAGTTGAAGAAGAGGGCTGGGGTTGTCCAGCAGTTCACCATGCATAAGAATGTGTGTTTGTGTCCAGTTCCTGGACCTGGGCATCACAGCTCGGCCTCATACTTGACTCACAGACAGCAGTATGGGGCCATGATTACTAGCTGAGGTTGGGCAGGCATAAAACACCTGTCTGTCACAGCATAGTAGTCTACTTTGGGCTACAGAAACTGTGCATCTCGTGCTGCGTGATCCGTGAGATACATGTCCATGGTCTAGATCCAACACGTACCAGGGATCTGAGGAGTGCAGCTTCAGCACTCCGCATAAATACAACAATCACCCTGATCTTGGAACCGGATCGAGAAAGGAAGGTAAGAGAGATATGCAGGAAATTTCCCATTACCTCATCCACTCTAGCTCAACTCCCCCCACCCCCACACCTGTAACATACCTCGTAAACATCGTCATCTCCACCCTTTCTGGGCATAATCGTAATGGCACTTTGTCCCAGCTTTTCCCTTGGACCGATAGCAAAATAAATCTGTTTATTTGGCATGTGGCGAGGTGGACATTTTTGTGTGTAGTGATGAAGCTGATGATGAAGGCCCAATTATCGGCAATGCGCACCACAATAATGCTGTGTGTATTGCTAAGTTTTGAATCAACGTGTGTTTTCAGCAGCATTTTGTGAGTGACAAATATCCTGTCACGGGCTAGCAGTTTTCATTGCATTTGTAACTTTTGAACATGTTGGTCATATGGAGTTCCTGCAAATGTACAGCATAGCTCATAATCTGCTCCTTTGTAGGCTTTACGTGCACATTATGAAGGGCCATGGATTCTACTACACGTGGAAAAGAAATATAAATACAAACATTTCAAATTGATTGTAAGAAATTGTTTTATTAGGTGAGAGGGGTGGAAACCCCACTCAAATAATAAACACAATAATTGTCAGAGTGAACCACAAAAGTCGCTCAATAAACCTGTGTTTAACCCTCTGGTAGCTTGACACAAAAGCAGACGGGTTTAACTTGAAGGCAATGTGTAAAGACATTATGCACAATTTAAACAGTAATACAGGGAAAACACAACATAACAATCCCAAATGAATATAGAAAAATAGAGTACATTTTAATAAAGAGAATGACACAAAAAAAAGACAAAAAAACAGGGGAACCGGAGTTATGAATTTTAAAATTTTAGGTGAAAGTAGCGGCAAAAAGCACAAAGGGCAAAAAATAGTTATCTGGTCACACTGGACAGGGGTAAACTCATATGTTCATGCCAACCATGATGGAGTGCGGGTCTGATACAGCAACCAGATTTGTGGCATTGAAGAGTTTAAATTCTCGAGTCCGAGTGCATGCAGGAAGCTGCAGGTGGAGGTTCACAGTGGCTGGGCCACAAGGAGTCCATTGCCGGCGTGAGGGGCAGGTTGTGCATCACGTACAGTCGCTGTTTGGAATGAAGAGTTAGTCATCCTGGAGCTTCGCATTGGTGTTTGATGCAGATCATCGGTGGAGATTTGTGCTGCTGGGTGTCGCAAATGGCTGTCATTCAGCATGAAGAGTCTGCTTTGAGGTCGCCAGGAGCCCAAAACCTCTGGATTGATTTTTACATTTAGTCCATCGAGGAGGCGTGCACTCTGATGCCATGCAAGGGTCCAGGACCTGGGGGTCACCTTTCGAGGATCAGGACTCACTCCAGCAGAGGCCAGCAGCAAGTCTCAGGCATGTTCAGTTGGTACTGGTCAGCTGGGCAGTTGCAGGGAGGCCTCTGGAAGCTTGTTGTGTCACTGTAACTCAAACAGGAGGTCAGCAAGCTGCAGTGGCAGCTGCTACCGGACAGTGTGGTGGGGTCGGGGTGTTAATTAACAAAAAAAACCACTTACCTTAGAATGGCCGGCAAGCCGGCGCCTTCCCTGCGTCTTCTTCCTTCTTCCTTTCTGCAGTCAGGCCGGCAGCATGAAGCACCCGGCACACAGCCTCTCCTCAGCCAGTAGTGTTGGGATTGGTCTGAGCGCCGTGGTTTGGCGCTCAGACGGGAACAGAGAGCCTGTACATGTTCCTCACCAGGCTGTATAATGCAGCCTAGTGGGGAACATGCAAAGTGCGCATGAACTGTTTGGTCGGCCCAAGAATAGTAACAAAATCTGACTTTACCATTAAAGAGGATTTTACATTGCATTTTGTTTCAGTGGATGAAGCAGTTCTCTATGTGTTCCCAAATTGACGCTATCACTTATTAAGTTTAAAAAGGTAACCCAGTGTTAGTTTATGAGAGAGATAGCCTTTCAACAGTGAAAAACAATTATAGGAGTTTTTCACTATCAGGACATGTAAAACTTAAATACACATGTCCTTCTTTTTAAATACCTTGAACCTTGACCTAAGAGTGGTTAAGGCCTACCTTAGGCATGATATATAAGTAGTAAAAAAGCAGAGTTAGGCTTTGCAAAATGTTTATTTTGTCAGATCGAAATGGGATTTTAAACCTACTACAGGTTGCAGTGGCAGCCATGAGACATGTTTTACAAGGTTACTTTAGTGAGTGGAACAATGAATGCAGATGCCCACTTGTAGCACTGAATTTACCTAGCCTGGGTACCTGTAGCACCTCATACTAGTGACTAATAAGTAAATTAAATGTACCCATCAGGTGTAGGACAGTTTTTCCATATTTTAAAGGGAAACACAAACACTTTTCCACTGATTAGCAGGAGTAAAGTGCACAGAGTCGTAAAATACAATAAAAACGGGTTCATCAAAAGGAATACAAAAAGTTGTGGTGACCCTGCTTCGTTTTCTTCTGTCTCGTGCATTTATGGTGCAACCCACAAGACTGAAAAGACTGCTTTTAATACAGCAACATTTGTTATGCAGAACTCTCATAACAGCAATCTAAAGGAATATCCTGCACCATGTGTCCCCTCCTTAGACCCAAGCCTGGTATCAGTTCTCAATCTCATCTCCCTATCATGGTCTAATGGCCCATATTGCTCCAGAACATCTTATTACTTAGTGTTAGCATGCGTCTTTGCACCCCGGCTGTTTGTGCATCTTTGTGAATTGTGTGTGAGCCATATTTGGCATTGCAATGGTGTCTGCATTGTGTTCTGAGGTTTCTGATAATGGCTGAGTGTGAATGAGGAGTGTTTGATCATGTGTGAAGGGTATTTGAGTGTGTCTGAGTAATTTGTTGAGTATGTTTGAAGGGTATTATGGGTGTGGTTTGTGGTGTGTTTTCTGGTACTACGAGTGAGTTTTGAGAGTACACATGGCTGTTTCGTGGTGCTGTGCAACATGTGCAGGTGCCTTTTGGCTTCTGGAGGGAGTTGTGTGCCTAGAAGAGCAGTGCTTTGTAGTTGTGTGGGGCTTTGGAATAGTTGCTGGGTTCACAGTAAGGGTGTGCAGGGGATATGGGGGTATACAGTTGCATTATCAGGGCACCTGCTGGAGAGTTGAGGGTATATGAGGGCCATTTTGTTTAATTTTTTAAGGGCATAGTGGCATGATTTGGGTAGTTCATGCAGCTGTCAATTGTGTCTTGTATGAGAGTTTTCACCCGTTAGCCTCATACAACCCACTTGTACTAGATTATATGCAAACATGCTGTTAGTATACACATAATATAATCACAGTGATGGTGCACATTGCTTCCTCTTTGACCTATACCCATTGTAGGAAATTGGATTGCTGGTTGAGGGGTAAAACCTTACTCAAGCAGAAACCACAATGCTTGTCAGGAGTGAAAACATAAGCAAACTCCAAATTGACCTTAGCTTAAACCCTGGTAGCTTGGGACAGAGCACTCAGGCTTAATTTAAAAATGTAAAGGCAATGTGTAAAGTATTTGTGGAACACTTCAAATAGTAAAAAAGTGAAAACACACCAAAAAAGGATCCACACTAGATTTAGAAAAATAGATTATTCTTTAATGAATAAAACAAGACCAATATGACAAAATCAGTAACACCAGAGATATGCAATTTTAAAGATGTATGTGAAAATAGCACCAAAAAGCACAAAGCGCCAACTGTGGATATCTGGTCATGCTAGACCGAAACAAAATCACAAGTTCAGGCGAACTGTGATGGAGCGTGGGCCCGCTACAGGGACCCAGGTAGGTCCACTGTACTAGAGTGCCTTAAATCCTGGTTGTGGAGCTTTGCGAGGTTTCACATCGAGAATGTGTTGCACAGCTGAGGTAGTGAGTTGGTACTGAGCAGTTGCGTAGCTCTGATGCAAGGTCCTGTGCAGTTGTCAAGGATCCCATCAATGAGGGCTTGCAATGCGAAGTCCGGCATCAAGGATGTGTTGTGCAGCCATGCCAATTCGTAAGTTCCAAGGAGCTTCGAGGCTGCAATGTGATAAACAGCATGGTCGTTGAGGCTGCCATCAACAAGAGATTTGCGATGCCATGGTTTGCATCAGGGAAGTTTGTACAGTGGTGGTTTCTATGCGGGTGAAGTGGAGTCCTTGATCTGAGAGAATCCTTGCAGCAGATGCGATGCATCAGATCTGCTTGGGGTTTCACTGTGCAACAGAGGAGATGCGCCAGTTCTGCTGGGTCCACAGATGGGCTGGCAAAGCACCTTCAGGCCCACTACCAAGGGTCCAGGACTGGGGTGGCACCACTTGGCAGGGTAGGACTCGCTGATGGCAGAGTCCAGATGCTGAGTTTAAGATTGATGGAGCCTTCTGTCTCTGAGGCTCTATTCAGACGGCCAGACAACTAGCCCTTCAAGTCACTCTGGGAGTCCTGGGTTCAATAGATGCAGGTCCAGTCCTTCTCACCCAGGAAAGAAGGCAGCAATCTGCCGGTCCGCACAGCAGGGCAGAAGTCCTTTAGAGCAGCAGTCCTTTCAGCAGCACAGCAGTCCTTTCATCCTGGCAGAGTATCCACAGGTCCAGAAGTGTACTGAAGAGTTGGTGTCTGAGTTCCAATATTTATATCTAGGCATTCCTTTGAAGTGGCGAGAAGCTTCTCGAGGTTTCCCTTTGAAGTCCACAGGCGTCCTGCGTTCCCTGCCCTGGTCCAAACTAACTACAGGGGTATGCAGCCCTTTGCAGGACACAAACTATTTGAGTGTAAGTAAGGCTGTGCCCAGCTCTGCCCTCCCATTCTGGCACACCTAAGCACACCTAAGCTCTCTATTCTGTGTGGCTGTCTAGGAGGAATACAAAAAAAACACAGGGGCATATTAGCAAGGAGTTGCGATATTTATTGCAAAACGCGCTTAGCGCGAATTTTTTTATCGCCTCCTATCGCTGGATTTCATTGAGGAGATAACGCAGTATTAGCAACCATTATCTCCACGGCGATGAAAAATCCAGTGATAGCGGCGATTCCCATCTTTAACGTGAGATTCCCAGCGATAAAAATACTATCGCTAAGGGAAATCTCGCTAATAGGCAGGTGGGGACTTAGCTGTAGAATCCACCTCCCATAGACTATTATTGCTAAGTCAGGTTTCTACCAGGTGTAAAAAACGCGCGCTAATCGCGGTTAGCGCGCGTTTTTTTATCGCCTCGCCGTTCTTGCTTATAGGCGATAACGATGTTAGCTACTGCTTTCAGTCGCTTTTAGGTTGGGAACGCCTACTTTGCATGTCATTAGCGATAAATATCGCTGACATGGAAAGCTGCACCCAAACCGCTCGCTATCGCCTGGAAGCTGTCGCTAACACCTGTTAGCGACAGCTTGCTAATAGGGCGATAAAAAAATCGCCGCTTTACCGGGAAAAAGTCCAGCTAAAGCGGCGATAGGCTCCTTGCTAATATGCCCCACATTTCAGCTACACCCAGCCATGTGAAGACAGTGTCTTCAGGCACTAAACGGCTAAGGCATGAAAATGCCAACTTTCTACAAGTGGCATTTTCAAAATTGTAATTTAAAATCTGACTTTACCATAAAAGAGGATTTTTTATTGCAATTCCAAAGGCACCAAACATGAATTGGATACCTGTTCCTATTTGGAAGTTATAGCTAATTAAATGTAATAAGGCAACTCCAAAGTTCTTATATGGGAGAGGTAGGCCTTGCAATAGTGAAACACAAATGTAGGTATTTTTCACTATCATAACATGTGAAACTTAAAAGTACATTTCCAACTTTTTAAATACACTTCACCCTGCCCTTTGGGCTGTCCAGGGCCGACACAAAGTGTGATTTAAACGAATTAAAAAGGAAGGTATGAACCTGGCAGAGGGTATATTTTGCCAGGTTGAAATGGGCTAATTAAGTGGGAGGCACAATAAGTGCTGCAGGCCCACTAGTAGCATTTAATTTACAGGCCTTGGGTACATATAGAACTTTTTTACTAGGGACGTATAAGTAAATTAAATATGCCAATTGGGGAAAAGCCAATGTTACACATTATAAGGAGTGAGCACATGCATTTTAGCACTGGTTAGTATTGGTAAAGTGTGCAGAGTGCTAAAGCAAACAAAGCAAGATCAGCAAAGATGAGAAGGGTGAAGGCAAAATGTTTGGGGGAAGACCACCCTAAGGCTGACACGTCTAACACCCATGCTTCCAGCCGCATGATGGGCTTAAAGCAATAACCTTTGAGCTTGTCTTACACTGTTTTGAAGACTCTGAACACCAAGTAGGCATAACCTTAAGTCACACTCAGTTCCCTAGCCACTCAATCACATCTCATTCACGCTAGGTGTAAACTGTCCTTGCTCCCAGTGGATACTATACTAAATATGCGGTGATCAATGCAATTGTAATTTATCACTACCATGAAATGCTGCTTACGTCTCCGCAGGTGAAAAATACAAAGCAGGTTTATCTAATCAGACCATATTCACTACCTTTAATTTAATTATGAATGATGAAAGCAAGTAAATTATGTCTCTTCCTGGCGCAAAGTACACATGGAATTCAATTGCTCTTATTTTGACCATATCACCGCATTGTATGTGCAGTGAGCACATTTTTATGTGGTATATATTATACAAATAATAATTCCTTTAATCACACTTTGAGGTCTCACCCCTTCCTTGCCGAATTAAATGTCCACTGCATTGGATTAAGTAGATGCGTGCTACTCAGAGTGTATTTTTCCTAGTACGTTATATACATGCACTATATTATTGAAGCACATCCTCAGATCTCGACCCTTCTCCACATAATTTTCTGTGCAGATTGCTGAATTATTTTCTCTGTTCTCGAAGTGTATAATCTGGTTCTACATCAATTCTTATGTCTGCCTGACATCCACACACTCTGAGTCACACATCGTAGTTCTTCATACAGTGATGTTTTTAATGTCGCATAATCCCATGAGTGATTTGCATCTGTAAACATAACACTCTCGCCAACATTCTTATTTCATTCCTATTCACATATTTCCCGTCATCCACAAGTGATGCGTTTGATCCCTTTGGTAAATGCTTATCTTGGCTCCCACTACATTATCTGCAATCCACGTTAATTGGCAACCCCGCACTGGACTGTCTGTCACCCGGTTTAGATTTTCCGTAAATTCTGGCAGTGGTGTGAATTAATTTCAGCATGTTCCACATTGTCACTCTATCCATTTTGCTAATCGGGTTCATAAAGTTCATGAAGCAACAGAGTAACCCCATTAAGCCGTGGAACTGAGGGTGAAATGTTTTTGGTTTGACACTTGTTATTCATCGCTCGCTCTGACCTGTACAATTATGTTTTTGTAAATAAATGGAACATATAGCCAATTGTTTCAGCTTGCCTACAGTCAATTATTTAAAGCCCACTCCCGTTCAATCCCATTAACAGATCAGCTGATGTCAGGCAGGATTATCCAGAGCTCTCTCCTCTTTGGAAATTGCGATAGTCTTGCTTGCTGTTCAGGGTAGTTTATCTCTAGAACGGCGTTATAGTGAATTTTTTGTCAGTGTTGCTCAACAGTTAATATGGGAAAAGGTGACTACCGGCAGCGCACGGGGCTTGTAAATTAGCCTTTGTGTATGATTCAGGGCCGGGTCATGTTCTCTTCCACCAGTTTTATATCATCTGAGATTGACAAGAATGGAGAGTGCAAGGTGCATGTGTCGATTCCACTGCGTGCATGGGTGTTTTGGGCTGTGTGTCAAAGTCGTTTACTTGTATGCAGAATTGTGTGGATGAGTTTATGTGTGATAGATGTAGGTTGTGTGCACTTATGAAATGCTTTCAAGGGCAGCCCGTGTGTCCTCACAAGCATGTGATGAATTGGAAATATCCATGCATTGCGAGGGGTTGGGTTGTATAGCCATGTGCTCAAAGTGCCTGTGTTTGCCATATATGTTAGTAAGAGTTAACGGGGGATATTCTCAAGAACGTGCGATAATCATCGCCAAAAAAGACTAACGCACGTTTTCATATCGCCGTCTATCGCGGGAAAATAACTCAGTGTCAACGCCATATTCTCAACACGGCGGTAACATGCGATAGCCTCCCGATAATGCGTCAAATGTCCGCGATACAACTACCGCGACGGCGATAAAAAAGGAAACCTGAAAGTGAAAAAAGTTGCGATGGGCCCAACCGCGATAGAAAAATCGGCGACAAGCAGCGCCAGGCTTGCAATTCCCACGTCAGGGGGGAAAAATCACTACAAAAGCAGAAAAAAAAAAACACAAACAAAAACAAAACAACTGCGAAGCACAATGGAGGTAGCCGGAGCAGGATCAGAGGACGAGCGGAACCCCACAAGCCCCCCGGAGGACCAGGCCGGGACCTTGGGGTCAGGGAAGGGCAAGGACAGGAAGAAGAGGAAGACGCGGTTCAGTCCGCAGGAAAACAGGACCCTGATAACGGAGGTGATGAAATACCATCAACAACTGTTTGTCACCTCCAATGTGTCATTGGCGACAAAAAATGGAATATGGCAGTCCATCGTGGACAAGGGGAATGCAATCGGAGTGCTGAGGAGGACAATGGAAGAGGTCAAGAGGCGCTGGAATGATGTGAAGCGCAAAACCAAGCAGAAACTCGCCAACAACCAGAAGCCAGCAATGCAGACTGGAGGTGGGAGTCCAGTGCCACAGGAGGAGCTGGACGAGATGGAGGAAATGGCCCCCACAGTCATCAGTGTGGAGACGGTGGCAGGAGTTGGGGGACCGGACACTGCTCGACAGGAGCTGACACAACAGCAACAGGGTGAGTAGGGACTGGGGGACGGGGGGAGATGGGCACAATGGCACATATGCACAATTAAGCATAGCACAGTGCACACCCATGATTACTCTGGAGCATGTCCCTGATCCCCTTGGCACATTGCAGCACACCTAGAAACTGCAAGTAGGCCCCCGTCAACTTTGTGCCCAGAGGGGTCCCTCCCCACACATCACTAATCTCACAACAAACCCATGCACAAGTACAAACACACATCTGTGATGTTGTCGAAATGTCCACTGTCCTGCATCAAATAGGCAGCTCCTCACAAACAGTCACAATGTACATTGTCATGCAGTTTGTATGTAAACCTGTACAATGCGTCAACATACATGTGAAAACAATGTTAAACTGCATCTCCCCTTTACATTGCAGAGGGTGAATCAACACCTCCTGCGGAGCAGACGGTACACCTCTTCACTGATGATGAAGAGGACCTCCCCTCCATCGACACCGACGCCCTCCAACAGCTCATGGACAGCTTCGGCACCCCACCTCCAGGAGCAGGGCAGCCCAGCTGCATCGAGGAAACCCCACCCCCTGCACAGACCACACAGCAGGAAGCACCCACCACCACGGCTGTCTCCCAGGACCCCACGAACAACACATGGCCTTCCAACGCCGTGTGTTAGAGGGCCAGGAGAAGATGGCTGATCAGGTGCGGGTGGGGTTCGACCTCATGGCAGCCGAACTAGATGCCATACGTGGGTGTCTAAGTCCCATCAGGGACCACTTACAGTCCCTAATGGACACCCACAGTCCGCTCCATGCTCTCCAACGATCCATGGCTGACATCGCTGGAATTCTGACTCTGAGACAAGGACAACTGTCTACTCAAAGTGGCTCCAGCGAAGTCAGCCGGGAGTTGGGACACATGCGGAGGATCATGGAGAACAGGGAGCGGATGCAGGTGGAAAGAATGGCTGCTAAGGCTGCACACCAGCGTGATGTAGCTGGGATCTACCATGCCCTGCAGATCCTCGTCATGGCATTGCTGCCACAAGGCCTGGCGCAGATAATTGCTGCTGCTGCTTCGACATCCACATCTCCGCCCCCTGATGTGTCAGTGCCTCACAGTGCAGCAGACAATCCACCTCCGGCACCTGATGTGTCACTGCCACACAGTGCGGCAGCCAATCCACCTCCGGCCCCTGATGTGTCAGTGCCACACAGTGCTGCAGAGAAAACACCACCACCCAATGTGAGGCACATGAGACATCAGAGGACGAAGATGCGGATGAATCTGCCTTACTGGTAGTAAGGAAGCGGTAGCATTCTTCTCTGCCATATGGCCTGTTTCTGCTTGGTTCTGCCCTCTGCATCATCACCTTCCACTGTCCCCCGATGCACTCTGCAACACTCACCTTGGACCTCGACATGGACTGCCATATTCTGTTTGGTCACCAATGACACAGCTATCAGACTGCGGACTGAACTCTTCCTCCTCCGATGTACTTGTCATTCCCTGAGGGACTCTGGCTAGCCCTCCACGGGCCAACAATGTAAAGTGGGGTTTGCATGGCCCTGTACTGTTCCAGCCACAACACTCCACTGAATGTGCATTAAACAATCAAATTCACATGGATGTGTCATGTCTATGATCATTCAAGTATGTAAGTATGGATGAATGTAGGGTCAGTGATTCCCCCTTACGTCCATGTTGCACATGTTGTGGGACTTGAGTCACAGGGTGCAACATTACCGATTGCGGACCGGGTTGCGCCGACACCACATCAGAGACACACGCATTAGTTACCTTCTTGTCCAGCCCAGAACGGAACCACGCCCAGAGCGCCGGGGTCATCGTTCACACCCCTACTCTGGACTGGCATACGCCAGGCCAGCCCACTCCGCTTACGCTTACAGGGGGGGACGACAAAGATACATGTCCCAGGTCTTCCCTGTAGTGATCTGCTGATCACAGGTCTAGTTGTCCGCATGCCACAGCCACTCCCTGAGGGCTGGTTCACAACCACACCACACCCATCCAGCACATGCGTCACAGGACATGTGACCCTGCCAATAAAAGGGGCCGGCGCACGTGCCCGAGGCCATTTCCACTATCTAGCTGAGTGTGTCCATGTGGTCATTATTTATGCATGAGGGCCTAGGGCCCTACCACATCACATTCCCCACTGCTGGAGGTGACATGATGGTGTCCGCACGACGGGACCCAATCATAAAGGGCCCATGACTTGAGGTGCACAGAGTTGGTGGCATCTGAGGCACTTAGGCCGGCACGGGCCTACCGCCACGGGACCGTGACTTGAGGTGCACAGAGTTGGTGGCATCCGAGGCACTTAGGCCGGCACGGGCCTACAGCCACGTGGCGATGGCTTGAGGTGCACTGAGTTAGTGGCACCAGAGCTGAGCGGGTGTGCAGCCTGCGGTGATGCGTAGGCCTCGATACGCCGTCCTGCCAATCAAGATTCGATTTGAATTGTGATCCCAGCTGGACCGCAGTGTACGCCGAGGGCAGCAGGCTGCACAGACATAACTCCGCGGCGCAGTGCTGCAGGGTGCGCTGGGGGCCTGTGGCGTGGAATCCAGCGATCGGCTGAGGAGGTTGCACCGGCATGTGGTGGGCCCTCTTGGAGACACGCCGGTGGCGGCAGGTGAGCATTGAGGCCTGGGTGCGCAGGGGCGGGCACTGATCGCTGGTTGGCGGACTGGTCTGGGGACCAGGGCTGGGGTGCAGCAGGCGCACAGGATCACATAGGCACCACCGGTCACGGCAGCGCCCTCATGGCTGGGTGGGGGAGTGAAGGTGCAGGGGTATCAAGCTGATACAAACCGTGATGCTTACAGGTATGAGTAATCCTGCATCATGAGACCATAACAGAAGTTAGTGTGACCGTAACCTTCCTTTTCTTTCCTACGAAGGTTACGACCACACGTACTTCTGTTACGGTCTTTTTGTGCAGGATTTGTCTTTCCTGTGAGCATTAGGGTTTGTCCAAGTGCTATACACTGTACCAGATTAGGTTTGTGACTATACAGACGCTTGACCATTGTCACAATTTGTCCAACAGGTTTCTGGATACTGACTTCCGGAGTATGGAATGGTATTGGGGAGTTCCTGCAACATATGCAGTTACTTGAATCCACACGTTGCCCTGATGAAGTTCCCCTTTGGGCGTTGGCTGTGCTTTTCGTATTGTTTATTGTTGTATTTGTAATAAAGGACTGTTTTTACACTACTGTTGACTACTGGACTTCATGACCCTGCGCACCCCCATTTCAGTTACTACAGTTTTGGATCTGGGGCACAGTGGCGTCTGGCAATGGCTGGCATTGGGGTTGGTTGCGCAGGAACACTACGAATTGGAACTGTCGTGTGGTGCGGTGACAGGGGCCCGCCGTTGCTATTGTGCACATGCATCCATGACATGGGTGAGGATGTATGATAGGGCTGGCCGTGAGACTCCTCCTACTCTGGCAGTTGTTGTTTGGGAGGTACCAGGGGCCAACAGGTGCAGCACAGCCAGCAGCTTCGTCTGCGGAGGGATGGGATGGTGGTTGTCCGCCGTGTTGGTACCGTCAGCCTGTGGGCAATGTGGGTCAGGATGCGGAGGATGGTTGTCCTTTTGTGCCTGTAGTGGGCAATGACTTCCTCTGGCATTGATTCTCTGAGGCTGGTGGGTTTTGGGAACGTCCGCTGTCCTGTTCTGCGCTTGCTCTGTGGTAGTCAGGGGAGGGGGGGCCTGGGGGTGGTTGCGGTGGGTGTTGTGGCCCTCTTGGGTCTCCAGGCTGCACGATCATTGTCTCCATGGCATCTGTTGGTCTTCAGATGTGGCTCTGGGCTGGGCTCCCTTTCTACTGCAGTTTGTCGTCGTGCTTAACACTAGTAAAAGGCAGGTGTTAAATCCCTGCTGCTAACGTGCCTTATCGCCTGTTTTTGGATCGCATCGCAGATCTGGCTGGTCGTTGTGAATGTCGCGAAGTGGTGTTTTCATGTGTTTTTGCACGGGAACGCCTACTCTGCATATCATTAGCGTTAGTTGTCTCTCTCATCCGTGGCGATGTTTTTTGCGGCGGCTATCGCTGGAAAACTGGCGATGTGGTCAATTTGCACCAGCTTGGGAATGGGGTGATGATTCTTTCGCCACTTTTGCTGCGCTAAAGTGCCGATAACTCGCGATAAGTCCTTGAGAATATGCCCCAATGTTTTTTACATTGCTGTAGATGTATGTGTGTGTCTTAAGTGATATATGAGTCATGTTTGTACGTTTGCTTGACAGTTCATCTGTATACACAGTTGTTAGGGTTTAGTGTGGGTGAGAAAAAAAAATAGTGCGGTTGAGCTGCTCTCAACCATGATCGTTCCAGAGACGCTGGGCCAATGTGCAGCTGTGCTGATTCTTATTTTTAGATCTGACTTTGCAGCGTAGCTATTTAAATTAGTATAGTTACCTTGGGGCAGATTTACAAGGCCCTTGCGCCACTTTTGCGTCACTTTTCCCATGTTAAAAATTATGCAAAATTGGCGCAAGGGCCTTGTAAATCTGCCCCCAAGTCTTTAAAACTGGCGTATAGTGACTTTGACTCCACCTACAGAAATAATATACTCTCATCTCAAGGGATTTGCTGTATGGTGTATTGTTCCGCCTTCCAGTGTGTGCTCCCTTTAAATGCATGAAGGACTGTTTTACATCTGAATAGTACACTCGGTAATTAGGTTGTTTGTCACATTCAATTACATATCTCTGATATGTATCCTTTAAAGAACAAAATGTTTTTTGCTACTTTTTGCCATCATTGGCAAAGCCAATAGTTCAGACATTAATGTAATGAATATCATTTGTGAATGAAACATATGTAAACCACATTTGTGAATGACTGTCTTTACATTTGTTGGCACATTAAAACCTGCACAGACACATAGGGTTTGCCAAAGCTAATTTATAAAGGCATCTGAACCATAGTGGCCTCATGGATGCCAGCCCCTGTGGTGGTGTCGACAAATGAAACAAGAATGCGACATAAAGTAGTGCTAACTCTCTAACCCAGGAATAATAACTATGGGGCATATTAACAACGGCCAGCGATAATTATCGCTGGCCTTGCTTAGCGATAATTATATTATCGCAGGCTATCTCTGGTATTTATCGCCCTGGTAGCGCGTTATTAACAACGCGTTACTCCAGGGCGATAAAGATTCCAGAGATAGCGAGGATATCGCCCTTTTGCAGGGAACATCGCTGGTTTTCCAGCGATGTTCCCTGCAAAGGGCGATAACCTTGCTGATACCACCCACAGGGTCGTATCAGCATAATCCACCCCCTATGTTAGGGATGGCTAAGTCAGGATTTTAGCAGACGTTAGGTTTTGGCGAAAACGGTCGTTTTTGCCAAAATCTAATGTGTGCTAAAATCATGTGGGCTGCCTTGTAAATATCGCGATGTAAACATCAGCGATATTTGCAAGGTAGCCCATCTTGTGTACGCCCAGTAACGCCCACTTTGCATCTCATTGGAGATGCAAAGTGAGGCGTTGTGAAAAGGGTGCTAACATGCAATTATGCATGTTAGCACCCTCTTGTAAATAGGCGCTGGTTTTATCTCCGCTTTTTGGCTTTGTAAGCCAAAAGCGGAGATAAAGCCCATGTAAATATGCCCCTATTTGAGAAATGTTCTTAGTGTTCACGAAAACGTCTCAAACTGTAAATTAGGTAGGCCTGAAAATAAAATGAATCTGAACTGTATGGAGTGACTGGTGAAAGGGTTTTGAAAACGGTTTTTCGACATTCTAGGCAAATACAGCTGAACTAAAATAAAGCAGGATGAATTTCAGAACAAGTATCTTTGATAAACACGTTTTTTATTAAAAAAATTGAACATAACCGCAATTGTTTTTATTTGGACAATTGTTAGAAATGAGTTTTGCAAAACTAAAAATGTATTTGTGCCTGATAATTATTTAAATAAAATGTTAAATAAAATGTTTTGAGTGCAGGCTTTCTTCACACATTGTAACAGGTATGTCACAGGTAGGTTTAGTACAATTCTACCTCTCAAAAAGAGTTAGTAGAATAGTAGAATACAGCTAGCAGCAGTCGAAAGATCCCACCCAAATGTCCCTTAAAAGCAAAGAAAGCCTTTAGTGTTTTCAGATTTGCCTTGTACACAAACAACTTTCAGTAAAAACAGAAATTCACACCTACTGCCTTGTTAATCAAGTCAATTTAGATCCATCTATCCATTCCAATTTGTGCTCCCTTGCCTACCCCCATGTAGTGGCAAAAATAATTGAGAGAAGTGACTTCAGACATCTACAATACCATCTGGAGACCTCGCTGCTACTGCCTTGGCTCTAACTGAAACGGTGTTACTGGGGTTCTCAAAAGAAGCCTTAAAATGAGCAAATGAGATGCAGAGTGTATTTCTCAAGTCTTGCTGGAAAGTCTGACAAAGAGTGTCAGTCTACCATCCTGTGCTTTAAGTCATTCTTACAACATAATCAAAAGATTGAAAGGAAGAGACTTTCCTTCCCTGCCAGTTGTCATTTCTTCTTGTGCGCCTCAGTGTTGATTCATCTCTACTCCACTATTCATCTTTGGTGGAACTCCCTTCATTTTAGGAGCTTGAGCATTTCGAAGCTTGTGTGCAGTTTTATGCTAAAGGCACCCATATATTTGGTACATCCGGTGATGTCCTGTGCTCCTTCATCTTCCTTCATGCCTATTTTTCATCCTGGGTTCGATTCACAATATCTATCAACATTGAACTATAGCAAGCGCGCACAAATACTCTTTCATTGAAGTAAGAAAAGCAAACGGAATGTCAGAGAATTCTACCACTCAATCCACAGCTCTCCCTGACCTCTGAAGGAAAAACCAGGGAATTACTGTGGCTGGCAAAATGTAGCTGGGACCCCAGGTCTGATTCTGTCATTACTTTCAACATCAACTTGGGCAAGGCTTCTGGATGCACCTAACATTGCATGATTGGATTACAGAAATGTGCTATATGCTATTAAAATAGCACAGAAGACCAATGCCCTATATGAGACATCTCAAAGTCTCACCCCGCTTCTTCCCAAATGCAGAGAGATTTATCATTCCCAAGAACTTTTGTTCTATTGTGAGTACATGTTTGGATCATTTGTGCTTGAAATTTAAAATTTGCGCCCTCTCCCCAAGAGAATGGAAAGTTACTTTTGATCTTGCCTAGCAAAGTCGACCAAAGAAGAGATCAGAGCTCCCAGTATAATACTGTTTTGTTTCTCCAGCCTTAGATGCATGAAAAAAGTAGTCTCAGAGTCATTGGATAACACATTTTGAGTACCTCTACATGAGAAAGTGCATGTCTGTTCGTGCCCTGCATTGAGCTATCACATAGATTCTACTATTTTTGCCTTGGGAAAAGGCTGCCACATCAGTTAGTTACCAGTGTCCAGAATTATCAAGTGCTTGCATTGCCCTTGCGTCATGCAATGTGGCGCTAGGGCAACACAAGCCCTCAAGTGAGATATACTATGACATGTACAGCCACCTTGCATAGCTCTGCATGCCATAGTAGATCTTTAGTAATGCAAGACAGCGCAAGTCATTGCCTTGCATTACTCTGCCCTGGGAAGGAGTTCCATAGGTGGAGAGCATGGGTGTTCTCAGGCACACATGGTTTGTGGTGCATTCCCAGATTTATTAACACTAGTAAACCTGGGAATGTGTCAAAATGGTATGCCTTCCCAGGGGACGCATAGCAAGGAGAAATGTGTTTATTTCCCCTTGTTTTTCCTCTTTCTATGTGTGCTGCAGAATGCAGCATACCTAGAAAGACGAAAAAGCCTCAGAGAATTGTTTTTGTGCAGAAAGGTGTCCCTTCCCACATAAAAACAATCATGCCTGCATTGGGGCTTGGCAGCGACAAGTGTGCCAGTGCAGAGGGAGAGCAGGAATGCACCATATCTTAGTAGGTATGGCACATTCCTGCCCTCTCCATTTCACACTGCGCAGCAAGTTGCCCTGCTGCATTGCACTTCATCAAATGTTAGTATCATCACAGATATGAGGTACTTTTCTAAAGTCTACAGAAAAATGCTGTGCCTTAGGGGATTTGTTGCTGAATCTAGTCTTACTTATAATGATTCAAATCTGTCTCTTCAATGAGAAACGAATATGGTGCCAGACTACCATAACTGAAAGAAGCCTCGCTTGAAAATAGCCTCTCATGGGAGAGACGATGCAGAGTATTTCCACTTTTGCATTGTCCATGTTGCAAAAGATTGGAAGTCCCTATCCTTGGAACATCCATAATGTGCAAATATGGCGTATTTTCAAAAATCTTTGCAACCTCTCTACTCTAGATTTACATAGGGCAGAAGATGTGCAGCACAAAGCGACCTTCGGGTAATGCATGTTGTAAAAATTTAGTTAGTAGTAGGAATGGTATATTTCTTTACCATTCTATATATCTATGTTTCTCAAACTCTGTGTTTGTGGTACTCAGGTTCCTTGTTCATGTTTTCCAAATGCTGTGATTGTGTTACTGAGCCTTTAGCTAGTGACAAAGTGGTCATATTGTCACTGTTACTCCATGTGTTTCACCCACATAACTGATGAAGTAAAACCAAAAAGACCAATTTAATTAAATACAAAAATGTGTTGAAAGAGGAAAAATATGCATTAATTTGCTTTCCTTATATTCTAACCATGTGCAGCATTGTGTCTAAATGACCTTTTTACTACCTCTGTGTATGTTTATAAGGGCTAGATGTAAGTCTGTAAAGAGTTGAAATTTCCTAATTACGTATCTTTGTGAATCGCAATTAGGAAATTGCAATTCTTTATGTATGTGCAATTTAAGGTAATACATTTCTAGTTGCTACTCAGTCGCATCGCATTTTTGGAAATTGCAATGGTTTCTGGTCCAGGGAGGACCTGGCCTGGCAATTCCATCTGGACTGTTCCCATGAGGATCAGGGTCAAGACTGATTTGCATAGGGCTGGGCCTAAACTGGGATGGCATGGTGAGCAAAAGAATGATGGATTTAACCCAGATCTCTTGACTGGGGTGAATATTGATTTGTTCCGCCTTCCATCCATCATTTGTGTCTTTTTCTTTCTCCCCCAAAGTGGACCGGGTATACCCAGACGTGGGTCCTGGGCTCGCTGTGCCACTGAATTCATGCTAGCTTGGCTGATGAGGGCTGATACTCCAAAACCGGTCCCAGAATGCTTGTTTCTGGTCCAGGGAGGACCTGGTATGGCATTTCAGGCTGGCCTGTTCCCATGAAGAGCAGGGTCAAGACTGATTGCATACGGCTGGGTCTAAACTAGTGCGCATGGTGAGCAAAAGAATGATGGATTTAACCCAGATCTCTTGAAAGGGGGTGAATGTTGATTTGTTCCGCATTCCGTCCATCATTTGTGTGTCTTTTGCTTTCTCGCCCAAAGTGCACTTGGCATGCTCAGACGTGGGTCCAGGGTTCACTATGCCACTGGATTCAAGCTAGTCTGGCTGATGAGGGGTGATACTCTGAAACCAGTCCCAGGATGCCTGTTTGTGGTCCAGGTGAAGGAAGTGACCCGATTTAGGCCACCCGGGTCACTCGCGAACACCTCTCAGCCTTCCACACAAATGAAGAGTCGGTCAGACAGTAGAGAATACAAACCATGTATATTTATTCAGATACACTCGAGCAGAGTCCAGTCTGACCAGCCTCCTGGGATTGCTGCAGAGGGACTGACTTCAGCCAACATGGTGATACATTATGCACAATTCGGAACCAACAAAGACACGCCCAGACTGTAAATTTCCAGTTGGAGGCAGCTAAACAAAGAGGGTACAGAAGGATGAGTTTCGATTCTGAGACTGGACACACACTATCTCTACTCCAAGGTTGTTCTGCCTGTGCCCGCCGCTCTAGAGGTGGGAGCAGGCCTATCTAGTGGGAAAGGTATGCGCTAATAAGAACATTATATTTATTAGTACAGCAAGGCTCAACCTTGGAGAAACGAAAACTATCACAGCTGCTTTCAGCAGGGGCATAGAGGAGTTAGTTTCGATCATGGCTCAAAATGGCGGCTAAACATAAAATGGTGCTGAGAATGCTAACTTAAGACGTACAATGCAGAAAGAACACAGCCAAAACATTTTTATTCCAACAGACCCTCCTTTTAGTATTCGCTAAACCTTTTTGTTACTATCTAGACATAGAGAACATATTGCAAAAATAAGAGCCATCACTATAACCTGGAGCATACACAATCAATATTCAAAAATACCTTTGTCAATTTGCATAATTTCATCAATATGCTTCTGCAACATGATCGCAGCATTAGTATCATGAACGGATATTTTTGGTTTCGGTGTCAGAGCACTTACACAATAGGTGCAACAAGCCGGAAGAAAGTGTATGCAGAGACAACATGTAAAGATGATACCGGCAACTACAACCAAAAATATAAGGATCTTCCAGCCCCATGTTGTTAGCATATTCCAGAACCACCCCGATAGTGTCCAAGTACCTGTCTCTTGAAGTATCTCTGACGAAATTCTATGCAATTTTTGTATGGCTGTATACACACTGGGGGCGTGGTCAGGTATGTAAACACAACAGCTGCTGCCAATTATGCGACAGGCCCCTTCCCGATCAGCAAGGATGACGTCTAACACTATCCTGTTCTGTAAGGTAACTAACCTCATAGCCTGGAGCTCAGTGGTGATGTTTGTCAATATCCCAGCTGTTGTATTAATAACCCCTTCCACAACTCTTGTTAGCCGACGAAGCTGAAGACTATTAGCCAAGGGGGCCCAGAAAGTTAAGAGACCGCGTGCAGAATCGTCAAACTGTTGCCAGGTGGTATCTGTCTGATCTATATCCGCAGTGTCAACAACCCTTCTGACTCGGGGCAAGTATATACTCCTACATTGTAGCCGATGGTCTTTATGGTAATTGGACGTGGCAACATACACAGGGGGAAGAAGGAAAGAGAGGTAACATCTGCCAGACTACCTCCTCGGAAGCCAGACGTGAGCATGGGATCCACAGACAAAATAGACATTCCGGGGTAGTATTAAAGGTGGACTATTATTCGTGCTCAGTCTATAGGTGAAGTTGCATATACTTTCCCCCACCTGTACCTCCCCTGTCCCCTGGACACAGAAACTAGCTGTTGTGTTAACCACGGACACTGGTATCGGTTTGTCCTTATTAACATTACGATCTTGGAAAGATTGGAAGTAGTCAGATGTGTTAAACCTTTGGAAATCAGCCATTTCCATCCTAAGCCACGTTTCGTTCTTTGTTTTGTCATATATTCTCATACAGGAATTCGGTGATAATGTACCGGAGGTCCCATTTCCTGACTGTCCTATAGGAGTAAATCTGTGATGAAAATATACATACTCTACCACAGTCCGAGAGTCAGCAGATGTCATAACCTGAGTAGAGAGGTGGAAATGGTGGTGCACCATAACAAGCAATTCAAACCAACTTTCGCAGCTACCAATATATGACAATGGCATAGACAACAAATTATCGCTCTTGTGAGTAACTGAGGGAAGCAATCCACAAACCCAACAATTAGTTTTATTGGACACATCATGGGCTTGATGCAACATCTGTATAAATACATTGTCTGTACAAGTCTTTCTATGCTCCCCTTTGTGAGGGGCCAAAGTAACAAGCATATGCTCAGGGGAAGTGGGCGTTGTACCAACCAAGGAATGTACAGGATACTTCGCCTCTAGAAACCAAGCTATTCCAAGTACAATTATTAATGCAATCACAATAATCACTATGAAAACTATTTTACTCTTGGTGGACCAACTTCGCGCTAGGCGTGGTGGTGCAAATGGCTGTTCTTCCTCATCAATAGGCCGACCAAACGGATACATTATTGTTAGAACTGGGGGTCTCTAGTTGGCAGAGGTAGGTACCTTTGTCCAAATAGGGACCCTTGCTTCTAGTCAGGGTAAGGGGGATACACACTTTAGATAACCCCTGCTCACCCCCTTGGTAGCTTGGCACGAGCAGACAGGCTTATCCCAAAGGCAATGTGTAAAGTATTTGTACCAACACTCACAGTAACACAGTGAAAACACCACAAATGGACACTACACCAGTTTAGAAAAATAAAGTATCTTTACTAAACTTAAACAAGACCAAAACGACAAAAATCCAACATACAAAACTCAGTAGAATGTCTTTAAAAAGGGTTGTTGCAAAAAATAAACTTGTAGATCTCAAATGCGACACTTTCAGTCTCCTGGATGCGTAACGCAAAACAAGCAAAAAGGGGCGCAGTGAAGGTGATGCGTCGGTTCTTCCTGCGCTCCGGTTCCGGTGCGACAAAATGGTGCCTTGATGCATTGCGCTGATCCGGTGCATTGCGATGAAATGGCAGCTTTGTTGCGATGCAACACTTGTAGAAGCGATGCGTGCAGGCCCGACAGGCGTGCGGCGAACTCGGTGATCTTCTGAGCCGCGACAGGCCCTGCGACACGCTTCTCTGGTGTTGCGACGACACCCTCAGTGACGGCGACACGCTTCTCCGGTGATGCGGCGGTGATCAGCGGCGGTGCGCTTCCTCAGCGATGCGACGGCCCTGCGACACGCTTCTCCGGTGATGCGACGACACCCTCGGTGACGGCGACACGCTTCTCCGGTGTTGTGGCGGTGAACAGCGGCATCGGTGACACGCTTCTCGATGATGCGACAGCGGCTGCGGCGTCACGCTTCTCTCGTTGCGTCGCGCTTCCAGCTCCCAACAGCAAGAGAGGCCTCACACACAGTTACAGGCCCTCCTGGCAGACTGGAACTCCCAGCAAGGAAGTTCAGGGTAGCTGGGGGTGAAGTCCTTTTGTGCCTGGGACTTCAGAAACAGGAGGCCAGCTCTTCTCAGGCCCTTGGAGACTTTTCTTCAGATGAACACAGCACTCAGCAAAGTCCTTCTTCAAGCAGGGGGACACAGCACACAGCAAAGTCCTTTAGATCTCTCCTCAGTAGAAACAGCAAACTGCAGGCCAACCCCAGACACACAGCAAGGGCAGTACTTCTCCTCAGTCTCTTCAGCTGATCTTCTTTGGCAGGGATTCTTCTTGATCACGAAGTAGTCAAAAGTTCAGGGGTTTCAGCTCTAGTATTTATACTCCAAAAGTCTTTGTTCTCCATGTGTGAGGGGTCCTGGACCCAGTCCAAAGCAAGTTCAGGGTGCATTCTGCCAGGGCACCTCTCTTTCCTTTGTGAGTGTGGGCCAGGGTCATCAGACACACCGCAGGAGGTGGAGCCAGCATTGTGGAAGGCAGGCACAGCCCTTTTCAGACCCAGGTGCTACTCCTCCCACCACTCTACATGCAGTTAGGTCTATTCAGCCTAGTGCTGACTCACCCAGCCTCCTGCAGCCACCCCAGCCCCTGTCACTCACAAACCAGACAGTCAATTCACAAACAGTCAGAGGCACACAGAAAGGTGGAACTAGAAAATAGCCACTTTCTAAAAGTGCTATTTTCAAACACTGAATTTAAAAACCATCCTCCCTAAAAGATGCGTTATTAAATTCTGAGTTCAGGGATACCAGACTTCACTTTTCCATCTTGCTCCTATGGGGAGATATGCAGGTACACATGGGACACAGCATTCCCCATTCTGTCCTATGGGCAAGATGGCCTTTCAATAGTGAAAAACGAAATTGGCAGTATTTCACTATCAGGACATGTTACCCACACTAGTACATGTCCTACCTTTCATATACACTGCACCCTGCCCAGGGGGGTACCTTGGGCCTACCATAGGGGTGTCCAATGTGTAAGAAAAGGGAAGGGTCAGGCCTGGCAAGTGTGTACACTGGCCAGGACAACATGGCAGTTGACAAACTGTGCACAGGCACTGCAGTGGCAGGCCTGAGACACCATCTTAGGGCTCCTCCTGTGGGTGGCACAATCAGTGCTGCAGGTCCACTAGTAGCATTTGAATCACCAGCCCTGGCACACTCAGTGCCCTTTACTAGGGACCTACTGGTAAAACAAATATGCCAATCATGGATAACCAATCACAATTACAATTTACACAGAGAGCATATGCACTTTAGCACTGATCAGCAGTGGTAAAGTGCCCAGAGTCCTATAGCCAACAACCACAGGTCAGGAAAAATAAAGGAGGAAGAAGCAAAAAGTTTGGGGATAACCCTGCAAAAAGGGCCATTTCCAACACAAACCCCTTCCAGCCTAAAGCCAGGGTAGACCAAACGATACCTTGATGGGATTCCCTGCTTGGGGCGATAGAACACGGAAACTGGCCCGAACAGCAGGGGACTATTCCTGTTCTACGCCTTCCTGAACCCAGTTGGATCCCTCTAACTATACTCTCAGGGGCCACTAGGCTAAACCATGGGGGACCCTTCTCCTCACCTGGGGACCCCATCTGTGCAGTGCCTAACCTTACTTCGCTCACAGTAGTGTCCGCATTGGTAGACAGTACCCACCTGGCCAACACAGTCGTGTGGCCCCGTCCACCCCCAGGGTGTGACTCCTGCCCCCCTCCCAGGGGCAACTCTGTCCACCAAGACAACCAGCCACAGGGGCCACTGACAGCGGTCAGTGACGAGAGCCAGGCCTCATGCCTGTCAGGCCTCTTTAACCTCTGTGGCGTCAGAAAGTGGGGGGCAGTAGCCCCAGGTGCCTGGCACCTTTTCTCCACTCTCCCTCCTGCCAAGTCAGGTATGGCATCCTGACACTGGCCCGCCAGCCCAGGGTCTGTACCCTCAGGCTGACCAGAGGTCATGGGCGAGGCTCTCCTCTCCCTACCTCTCCTTCTGGGGCCCGCACTCTCCTCCCAGGAGAGGCACCCTCAGAACACAATTCTCCCACCAGTTCAGGACCTCTCTCCCGCAACTGGTCTCCTAACCTAGGGTCTAAACCCTCAGGTTGAACCGGGGTCAGAGGCGAGGACTCCCTCCCTCTGCACCCCCTTCCAGAGGGCTGCACCCCCCCAACTGGGGTGGTCCCTCTGGAAGCCAAACCGGTCAGGACACTGGTTACAGATGTCCTTCCCTCCAGGTCAGGCAGATCCTGAACCTGGCCTCCTAACCTTGGGGCTAAACCCTGTGGTGGAACACTTGCCTGGCACACCAGGACTTCTGGGGACTCACACAGTCAATCAATCAATCAATCACGGCATTTATAGAGCGCGCTACTCACCCGGGAGGGTCTCAAGGCGCTGGGGGAGGGGGTAAGTTACTGCTCGAACAGCCAGGTCTTGAGCTGCTTCCTGAAGGAGAGATGGTCCTGGGTTCGCCGAAGGTGAGTGGGGAGGGAGTTCCAGGTCTTGGCTGCCAGGTAGGAGAAGGATCTTCCTCCGGCGGTGGTTCTGCGGATGCGTGGTACGGTGGCGAGGGCGTGGCTGGTTGATCGTAGCTGGCGTGTGGGCGTGTAGAAGGTCATGCGGTCGTTGAGGTACTTTGGGCCCAGGTCGTGGAGGGCCTTGTGTGCGTGGGTGAGGAGTCTGAACGTGATTCTCTTGCTGACGGGGAGCCAGTGCAGGTCTTTCAGGTGCACGGTGATGTGGCTGTGTCGGGGGATGTCCAGGATGAGTCGTGCGGAGGCGTTCTGGATGCGCTGGAGTCTCTTTTGAAGTTTGGCTGTGGTTCCGGCGTAGAGGGTGTTCCCATAGTCCAGTCGGCTGGTGACGAGTGCCTGGGTGACGGTCTTCCTGGTTTCAGTGGGGATCCATCTGAAGATCTTGCGGAGCATGCGCAGGGTGTTGAAGCATGAAGATGAGACGGCGTTGACTTGTCTGGTCATCGACAGGGAGGAGTCCAGGATGAAGCCCAGGTTGCGTGCGTGGTCCGTTGGCTTGGGCGCGGTGCCCAGGGCCGGGGGCCACCAGGAGTCGTCCCAGGCGGAGGGTGATGAGCCCAGGATGAGGACTTCCGTCTTGTCTGAGTTCAGTTTAAGGCGGCTGTTCCTCATCCAGTCGGCGACGTCTCTCATCCCGTCGTGTAGGTTGGCTCTGGCGGTGGTGGGGTCGTTGGTGAGGGAGAGGATCAGCTGGGTGTCGTCGGCGTAGGAGATGATGTTGAGGTTGTGTCGGCGTGCGATGGCTGCGAGGGGGCTCATGTAGACGTTGAAGAGGGTTGGGCTGAGTGAGGATCCTTGTGGAACGCCGCAGATGACTTCGGTGGCTTCGGATCTGAACGGGGGAGGCGGACTCTCTGGGTTCTTCCAGCGAGGAACGAGATGATCCATTCCAGTGCTTTCTCTCGGATTCCGATGTTGCTGAGGCGCTTCACTAGGGTGCGGTGGCAGACGGTGTCGAACGCCGCAGAGAGGTCCAAGAGGATGAGGGCAGCTGTTTCCCGTTGTCGGTTAGGGTTCTGATGTCGTCGGTGGCTGCGATAAGGGCGGTCTCGGTGCTGTGGTTGGCCCGAAACCCGGACTGCGAGGGGTCGAGGGAACCATTCGTCTCGAGGAAGGCGGCAAGCTGTCTGTTGACGGTCTTCTCGATGACTTTGGCCGGAAACGGAAGGAGCGAGATGGGACGGTAGTTCTTGAGGTCGGTGGGGTCCGCCGTTGGTTTCTTCAGGAGGGCGGTAAGCTCGGCGTGCTTCCAGCTCTCCGGGAAGGTGGCGGTGTGGAAGGAGGAGTTGATGATGTCCCGGAGATGGGGTGCGATGGTGGCGTCGGCTTTGTTGAAGACGTGGTGTGGGCAGGGGTCGGTTGGTGATCCGGAGTATCCCCCCGAGGGTAACACATGACTCATGTGTCGTGTGACAGTTTGCCTGGCGCAGATCTCCTGACCCCTGTCCATCTGACAGTGCGCAAAGATCCCCCAGGACAGAAGTGGTGTCACCATGGTCACTCCTGGGAGGCTCAGCCCTTCTGGCTGGCCCCTGACCCACTGGTTCTCCCACTGGGGAACACATCCCCCTCTCACCCCTCAATCTGGACTTCTGCACTCTCCCAACTGGAGCAGCACTGCCAGACAACAGAACCACTGGAGCTCCGTTTACAGATGCTCCAGGTTCTCCTGACACTAGGAGATCCCCCTCAGGAAATAGCCTCCCGGTACAGACTAGGCCCCCCTCCTGGTGTTCCCTTATGGAACCAACCAGGTCCTGGGACTGGGTTTTGGGTACCTTGGGACACAGCCAACTCCCACTCCCTCTCCTCTGAGACTGGACGTGGGACCCTACACCCCTCCCACTACACTGGGACCTATCTGGGCTACCACAAACCTCCCCTACCTCACTTGGTCGGGGAAAACCTGAGCCACCCCCTTCAGGATCACTCCAAAATGCCTCTTCAGACCCTCTGGAATCCACCAAAAGGTCTACCTCCAGCGCAAGTTCCCTGGACTCAGAGAACTCACACTCCACCAGGTGTTGGCATAGCTCTGGAAAACAGGGACTTAAAATATGCTCTCCAACAAATGAATCACACAGCCCCCCACAGTTATTAACCAAGCTACCCTTTGCCTCACCATCCAGTGCCTTACACAAGTACCCCACACCACTCTCCTGAGACTGGCAAGACAGTGTCTGACTGTCTCTGTCACTCAACCCACACTCTTCTGGGCGGTCTCCACATTCACACACCAGGACTTTTACCATGGGGGAACCCCTCTCCCTGCACCTCTCATCTAGAGTCAGTAGAGCGTCCCTCCCATCACTAGGAATATGATCCCCTGTGTCAGTTCCCCAACCTACTTCAGGGACACTGCACACCACTGGAGCTACCTCATAAACCTGAACCCCCTGGTGTATGTCAACCCCCTCCCTCAAGTCAGGCACCACATCTCTGGGTGTGTATACTTCTCCCTCAGCACTAGATACCATAATTTTGCTGCCACCATCTGAGCTGGACTCCACCTCCAACTCAGCAAAGCTCACTTCCTGAGCAACACACATTTCCTTTTCCTTGGCTAAGACATTCAAGGCCTCAAGCCTCTCAAGCTCCAAATCAAGCTCCCTCATTCTTAACTCATGTGCCAAGGTCAATTTCAATTCTTCCAAAGCATAAATCTGCCTGCTCTCTTCCAAGGCGCGAGCCCTCTCCTCTGCCTTGTGCTGGATTTCTTTTTCCATTTGCTTCATCTTGAGCCTCATGACTTCTAACTCATGATCTCTAACCCTTTGGTTTTCCTCCAACTCCTCTGGGGAAAAACTGCTAGCGGAATGGTTGCTGCCAGCACTGGAGGCTGCTCTGGACACAGGCAGATCCGGTGATCTGAAACCATCCCCTTGTGCATCCTCATCCACCTCTGCATCCTCTGCCTCCCCAGCCTCTTTGGCCTCCCACCAGACCCTTAAGGCCTTCTGTAGCTCCTCCTTCCTGGAGCTGCTCTTCATGGGATATCCAAAGTTCCTGCAGAACTGCTTGAGTTGACCAACTTTGTAACTACTCAACATTTCGATATCAAACTCCAGTCCTGCAACACCACTTGCTGGTTTACCCTTCTGAGACATGATGCGTGGATGACTTTCAGGGTTACTCAGAAATAGAACCAAAAAGAAAAACACAGTATGTGGCTGCGTAGTTGTCTGCACTAACTAGTGATGTACACCAATTACTGTGGGTCAGGTACAAATACAAGTTCAAATCCTCACCGCTGACCACCAATGTTAGAACTGGGGGTCTCTAGTTGGCAGAGGAAGGTACCTTTGTCCAAATAGGGACCCTTGCTTCTAGTCAGGTTAAGGGGGATACACACTTTAGATAACCCCTGCTCACCCCCTTGGTAGCTTGGCACGAGCAGACAGGCTTATCCCAAAGGTAATGTGTAAAGTATTTGTACCAACATTCACAGTAACACAGTGAAAACACCACAAATGGACACTACACCAGTTTAGAAAAATAAAGTATCTTTACTAAACTTAAACAAGACCAAAACGACAAAAATCCAACATACAAAACTCAGTAGAATGTCGTTAAAAAGGGTTGTTGCAAAAAATAAACTTGTAGATCTCAAATGCGACACTTTCAGTCTCAAAGTACCTGGGATGCGTAACGCAAAACAAGCAAAAAGGGGCGCAGTGAAGGCGATGCGTTGGTTCTTCCTGCGCTCCGGTTCCAGTGCGACAAAATGGCGCCTTGATGCGTTGCGCTGATCCGGCGCGTTGCGATGAAATGGCGTCTTTGTTGCGATGCGACACCTGTAGATGCGATACGTGCACACCCGACGGCCGCGCGGCGAACTCAGTGATTTTCTGAGCCGCAACAGGCCCTGCGACACACTTCTCTGGTGTTGCGACGACAACCTCAGTGACGGCGACACGCTTCTCCAGTGATGCGGCGGCGATCAGCGGCGGTGTGCTTCCTCAGCGATGCGACGGCCCTGCAACACGCTTCTCCGGTGATGCGACGACACCCTCGGTGACGGCGACACGCTTCTCCGGTGTTGCGGCGGCGAACAGTGGTAGCGGCGACACGCTTCTCGATGATGCGACAGCGGCTGCAGCGTCATGCTTCTCTCGTTGCGTCGCACTTCCAGCTCCCAACAGCAAGAGAGGCCTCACACACAGTTACAGGCCCTCCTGGCAGACTGGAACTCCCAGCAAGGAAGTTCAGGGTAGCTGGGGGTGAAGTCCTTTTGTGCCTGGGACTTCAGAAACAGGAGGCCAGCTCTTCTCAGGCCCTTGGAGACTTTTCTTCAGATGGACACAGCACTCAGCAAAGTCCTTCTTCAAGCAGGGGGACACAGCACACAGCAAAGTCCTTTAGATCTCTCCTCAGTAGAAACAGCAAACAGCAGGCCAACCCCAGACACACAGAATGGGCAGTACTTCTCCTCAGTCTCTTCAGCTGATCTTCTTTGGTAGGGATTCTTCTTGATCACGAAGTAGTCTAAAGTTCAGGGGTTTCAGCTCTAGTATTTATACCCCAAAACTCTTTGTTCTCCATGTGTGAGGTGTCCTGGACCCAGTCCAAACCAGTTCAGGGTGCATTCTGCCAGGGCACCTCTCTTTCCTTTGTAAGTGTGGGCCAGGGTCATCAGACACCGCAGGAGGTGGAGCCAGCATTGTGGAAGGCAGGCACAGCCCTATTCAGACCCAGGTGATACTCCTCCCCCCACTCTACATGCAGATAGGTCTATTCAGCCTAGTGTTGACTCACCCAGCCTCCTGCAGCCACCCCAGCCCCTGTCACTCACAAACCAGACAGTCAATTCACAAACAGGCAGAGGCACACAGAAAGGTGGAACCAGAAAATAGCCACTTTCTAAAAGTGCTGTTTTCAAACACTGAATTTAAAAACCATCCTCCCTAAAAGATGTGTTATTAAATTCTGAGTTCAGGGATACCAGACTTCACTTTTCCATCTTGCTCCTATGGGGAGATATGCAGGTACACATGGGACACAGCATTCCCCATTCTGTCCTATGGGCAAGATGGCCTTTCAATAGTGAAAAACGAAATTGGCAGTATTTCACTATCAGGACATGTTACCCACACTAGTACATGTCCTACCTTTCACATACACTGCACCCTGCCCAGGGGGGTACCTTGGGCCTTCCATAGGGGTGTCCAATGTGTAAGAAAAGGGAAGGGTCAGGCCTGGAAAGTGTGTACACTGGCCAGGACAACATGGCAGTTAACAAACTGCGCACAGGCACTGCAGTGGCAGGCCTGAGACACCATCTTAGGGCTACTCCTGTGGGTGGCACAATCAGTGCTGCAGGTCCACTAGTAGCATTTGAATCACCAGCCCTGGCACACTCAGTGCACTTTACTAGGGAACTACTGGTAAAACAAATATGCCAATCATGGATAACCAATCACAATTACAATTTACACAGAGAGCATATGCACTTTAGCACTGATCAGCAGTGGTAAAGTGCCCAGAGTCCTATAGCCAACAACCACAGGTCAGGAAAAATAAAGGAGGAAGAAGCAAAATGTTTGAGGATAACCCTGCAAAAAGGGCCATTTCCAACAATTATGAAACAAGAAGAGGGGATGCAATAAAACTGATAACAGAGGCAATTGTTCCCAGTGTCCTTCTGTGCATCACTGGTACAGGCTCCTATTGTTCATCAACGTTGGTGCTCTTGAGCCCCGGCGGTGGAGCTGCTCAGTCCTAGCTCTCGATGAATCCCACGTCGCACAGGATAGTGTACCCCCCTCCTAGGGAGCACATTCAATTTATCCTGTCCAGTGTCAGAACAGTGCACCAATCTAGTCTCTCCCTAAACTAACACCGTTGGTACTATAGCAAAGTACACCCTAACTTGTACAGTCCATCCCTAACTAATCTGACTTCTCCTTTGGTGCACCATTCCTCAACTGAGGGCGCAAATTGTACCTGGTGACTCCAGGCACGGAGGGGTCGGTAAACAGGGGCTCTTTAATGGCACGAATCTCCGGGGGGACCGCTGCATTCAGTATGTCATCATTCTCTGCATCCGTTTGGGTCCATATAAGCTTTGTATCGCCAAAAGGGACAAACCGGGGCACTTGTTCACCTTCAGCATCCCCTACGCCATCCCTTACCCATTGATCATAAGGTAAGGGTAAGGGTATCCTGCGGCAATGACTGGAATGGATCCAATTTTTCCGGCCGGCGACCTTGACAGCGGTCCTGGTTGCAAGAAGCACCTGCTCGGGCCCCTTCCAACGGGGCTCTAAGCTCCTCTTCCGCTGAAAATTTTGGAGCAACACCCAGTCCCCAGGCTGGATGTTATGGCCGGGCCCCTCTGGTACGGGTGGGAGCGACTCTCGAATCTGTTGGTAGCTTTTCCCTACCTGACTTCCGCTATAGCGCCGGGACACCTCTGCTGGGGGTAGCCATTGCACTGTATAAGTGCCATTATTATTATAGAATGCAGATTTTCAGTTAACTGATACTGGTAATCTGTCAACAAAGGGTACTCAATCTCTGAAAACCTACGCAGGCACGGGACGCCCCAGACATTCGCCGGGCCTCCGAACACGACCTCATAGGGTGACAATCCTGTCCTAGAATGTGCTGCAGTTCTTGAAGACAAAAGAGCTAGTGGTAAAGCATCTGGCCACTGTAACCCTGTGGTCTCCTGAATCTTTGCCAATTTCAGTTTGAGAGTACCATTGTACTTCTCAACCAAACCTGCTGACTGGGGGTGATTCGCAGCATGGAATTGTTGCTTTATGTGCAGGCCGTCGCAAACTAACTGGATAACCTTGGCATTAAAGTGACTTCCGTTATCACTCCAGATCAAACGAGGCAAGCCGAAGCGAGGAAAGAACTCCTTTAGGAGTATCTTTGCGGTCGCGATGGCCGTGTTCTCTTTAGTAGGGTAAGCCTCAACCCATTTATTTAATGCGCAAACAACCACCAACACATACTTCAAATTCTTGACCCTGTCCATCTCAATGAAGTCCATTTGAAGGACCTCAAAAGGAAAAGTGGGAGGTGCAAAGTTACAGGGTGGTGTAGGGGGTACCCTTACCAGGATTGTGCATCATGAACACCATGCAGTACTTTACTAGGTGTACCGCCATCTTTGAAATGTTGTTATTTTGCCATATGGGGTCTAACAACTTGCAAATACCCTTAGCACTGATATGGGCTAGGCCATGAGCCATCGTAACAACAGGAAGAACATATGCATCTGGCAACATCCATCTCTGCTTCCCTGACTTGTCAATCCAACATCCCTCATCGTTCAATTGTGCTGTGCTTTCTTGCCACACTGCCAACTCCTCCACTGTAGCCTCTCTCTGTATTTCCTTCACATTCTCCAGTGTATCCTCAAACATCGTGACCTCGGGCACCCACCTAGCCAGACCTGCTACAAACATTCTTTTCATCTTTGTTTGGGCTGTTTCTTTAGCTGTCTGGTCTGCAAAAGCATTCCCTTTTCCCACATCGTCAGTAACTTTCCTATGGGCGCTGCACTTCACTATGGCCAAATTCTTAGGGAGTGTCAAAGCAGACAAAAGCCTATATATAAGAGGTTCATGTTGGATTCTCGTCCCATGAGAAGTAAGGAACCCTCTCTCTGCCCAAAGCCGCCCAAAATTATGGGCGACTCCAAAGGCGGACTGACTGTCAGTATAGATTTTGACAGCTAGTCCCTCACTCAGTTCACAGGCTCGAATAAGGGCAATGAGCTCTGTAGCTTGGGCTGACTGATAGGGAACTTGTGATGTCTCGACTACTGTACACAGTGTATTAATGGCGTACGCAGCAGTTGCAGTGCCATTTGGTAACTTAAAGCAAGAGCCATCGACATATAGTTCCCCTTGAGGGTCAGATAAGGGAACACCAGTCAGGTCTACCCGTCCTTTCATCTCTTCTTCCGTCCGGAAGATACAATCATGTAGATCAATCTCCTCATTCTCAGAAGTGAGTGGTAGTAACGTGGCTGGATTCAGAGTGGCACAGCGTTTGATCGTGATATGCTTTGCAAAGAGCGTTAGCTCATAGCCTGTCAGACGTGCACTGGTGAGGTGCTGTGTCCTGGTTTTATTCAAAAGTGTATCCACAGCATGGGGTACCATAACTGGGAGGTCAGCATCAAGTACTAGTCCAGCTGATTGTCTTATTGAGACAGCCACAGCCGTGACCGCTCTTAGACAACTCAGGAGGGCCCATGCGACAGGGTCAAGCACAGCAGAGAAATAAGCACACAGTCGTAGCTTATCCCCCAATTTTTGTGTTAAAACAGAAAGCGCACAACCACCCATCTCATGGACGTACAATACAAAGCATTTAGCGTAATTAGGGGTGCCGAGCACTGGAGCCGAGCAAAGGGCAGTTTTTAATTGCTCAAAAGACCGCTGACACTCTCGCGTCCAAGGCAGGGGTTCATGCACATCTTTTAGTGTTAGCACAAACAAAGGCTTAATAAGCAGAGAATAGCCTGGTATCCACTGCCTGCAATAGGAAGTGATACCTATGAAAGCACGCACATCTTTCTGAGTTTGCCGAACAGGCATTTTAACAATGGTACTGATGCGCTCAGGGGTCAATATCCTACCCTCCTTCGACAGTAGGTGACCTAAATAGGTGACCTCCTGTCGACAATACTGAAATTTTGAAAGGGACACTTTATGGCCATGTTGAGCTAAATGTAACAACAATTTAACTGTACTGTCTCTGCAACCTTCTTCCGTGTCCGAAGCGATGAGCAGGTCATCGACATATTGGAGCAATACATTACCTGTAGGGAGTGACAAGGAATCCAGCTGACTTTTCAATGCCTGACTATAGATACTGGGACTCTCTGAATAGCCTTGAGGAGTGCGACAGAATCTAAAGCTTCTACCAATGAGGGTAAACCCGAACAGATACCTGCTGTCAGGATGAATTGGAATACTAAAGAATGCATTCTTCAAGTCAATAACAGCAAAGAATTTAGCAGAAGAAGGAATCATTGTCAAGAGAGTCGTAATGTCAGGGACCACCGGGAACTGGGGAATTACTATTTTGTTAACTTCACGCAAGTCAATCACAAAGCGATAAACATCCTCCTGATACTCAGAGGGACCCGAAGGTGTCCGTTTGAGAATGGGAAGAATACGGTTATTACAAACATTAGCAGTCGTCTCCTCAACCACTCCTTTCTCGATCAGATCTTGCACAATTTGTATCAAAGCTCGCTCACCTGCCTGCGGTATTTTATACTGAGGGATACGGGGTAAAATAGCACCGTCCTTGACACGGATCGAAACAGGCGGTATCTGCAACAAACCCACATCTGTGTTACCTGTTGCCCACAGCGGAGGTGGCACATCCTTACATTCAACAGGGAGGGGCGCATCTTTGGAAAGACACTGCTAAGCGCACACCACATCCGGACCCACTGTCATGTAAACACCTGCCGGGGAGCAATAAATCGTAGCATGCAATTTCTTCAACAAATCCAAACCCATCAAATTCTCTCCACAATTGGACGTCAACAAGAATGGCAAATCCACAGTGAAAGGACCAATAGTCAATGCAAGGGGTTTTGAAATGGGGCTCACAACCGGTACACCAGAAAAACCTACCAAAACATTATTATGGCCAGACAGAGCCGCCCCAGGGACCAAGGAATGAGAAATAGAGCTGTTTGTCACACCTGTATCCACCAAAAACTCCTTAGTCGAACCATGCACATCCGCACAGGCGTACGGACCGCGTTGATATACAGGTATCAGAACTGGTCCCTCACTCTGTCCCTGGCTGTCCTAGCTGTAAGACGTTCCTGTCACCTCATCTGTGTCGTAATCATCATGACAATATTGTCCTCCCCGATGGTCATCAAAATAATTCTGATCCGAGCGACCCTGCGGGGTCACAGCATTCGGAGCCCTGTCTAGGCCACCAGCTCCACGACCCCGTCCACGAGACCCTCGTCCTCTCTGGACCGCTACCTTCTGCAGAGGCACAGGACACTTGCTACACCAGTGTCCCTCCTACTTACAGTATGCACACTGATTCGGCCCTACAGGTGCACTATTCCTGCTGGTACGCGGAAGCTGCCAGGCCAAACCACCCTTTCCTCTGCCATTCCCTCTAGAAGCCTGCTGCAACAACAGCTTCGTCTTCAAGTCCTTATACTTCTTCTCCGTCTTCTCCTTCTCCTCATTTTCCCTGTGCTCATAATACTGTGCCATATTCAAAATAACCGAAGGGGAAGAGGTGGACCAAGTGCTCTCAGAAGCCTGCAATCGAGTCAAAATCTCAGGAAGCAAGTTGGAAACGAATCTATTAACAAACAGCCGCACACCACCTTCAATCGACAAATCCTGTCCACTATAGTCTAAGAACACACCTTCAAATAGAGTGAAAAAGTCCAACACACTCTCATCTTTCTTCTGGCGGCAAGCGGATAGCTTGTCCCAAACAACTTTCCTCGGAGGGATGATAGAATGCATATACGTGATAATGCGGCCCGGCAATGCAAGTATCTCTGCTCTAGGCTTATCACCTGGCTTCCGTTCCTGATCCCATGCTTTAATCTGGTCCCATGTACCACCCAATTCCGCAATATGATCCTGTGTATGCACTTGTCTCCAAATATCCACCGGGACTAACAAACCAAAGAACATTTCAATATCAGCAAGCGTCATCACTGTAGAGGAGGCAGCCTCAGTCAATTCTTCATAATAGGCAGTCGGATTCTTCCTAGGGTCAGGCAACTGAGTCTTAAGGGGCAAAACCTCACTCCTTTTCCATTGAGTATAAACCCATTGTTCCTGAAAACGGGCCTCCACCCTTGACCTGGTAACCTGATCATGCTGATGCCTCAGCTCTGGTATCTCAGGATGGTAGATAGGATGAACCTCCCGCATCAGTACTGTGATGCAGTGGTGGGGCTCCTCTCAAGCAGCCTTCTCTGATAAGCAACCAACGTAGCAATATTACCAAAGACATGAGCAGGCTCCATATCAGTAACATACACATGATCCCTAATATCGTATATGATCTGCGGTGCTGCACCATTGAAACACTGTTCCCAAAGACCGATCAAAGTAGCTGACATATGCTTAAGGGCATGCTGCTGTACAAAAGGCTCATAGTCTTTCATCACACTCCACACATCTTCCACACTGTAAATGGGGTTACGGGCCCACTGCGCAGCCTGCTTAGCCACCACCTTTTCCTCCTCATCGCCCACATCAGATCGGACTAACGTCCATCCCATACGCTCCTTAAATGCCGTCCAATCTCTGTTCTCAGGGCTGCGTACTGGCGTCCCACTACTGAACAATGTCGGGGAATGGAGGAACACAGTGGGGGTAGTAATAGAAGGAGCAAGTACTAACGTCATTGTCAGCTGCGTCGTGGGGGTAAGGGCTGGCGAAAGAGACGCCAAAGCAATAGACGTTGCAGGAGTACTAACAGTCACAGTTGCCACAGACCGCGAGGGCAAGGAAAGGACAGGAGGTGCCGTGGCCAAGGCTGTCTGATCAACAGTAACAGAAGCAGAAACAGCAGAGATAGAAGAACCGGATAGTTGGGCCTGTGAGGGAAGAGCGGGATATATCCTCGGCGGGGCATACAGAGGTGGGGGTCGAGTATCTAACAATTGCTCCACAAACGTATCATTTTCTTCTTAAGCCACATAAGATTTATCAACCTGTAATCGGAACCTCCTATCCGCCTGTTCAATCCCTATCTCTTGCTTCTCTCTATCATGTGCTACAGCTTTCTGAGTCAATGTTTGCATTCTCTCCTTCCGGGCTGCTTTCTCTGCTTTCATCCATCTCTGTTTAGCCTCCTTTTGACACGTTCTGAGGGAATCAAACATAGACTGTCTACTTCTTCTTGCAAACAACTTCTGTAGAAAACCAATTTTTTGTTCATCAAAAGTGCCCGTCAACAGCCACTGCAACTCGGCATTGTCCCTCGTATATTTGTGCCATAGCGTATTAAACATAATAGGGCCAAGGCCATGCTTCACATACATGTCAAAATTCGGAGTGCCTTCCGGAGGCGCTGGCTGACTTTCTTCCAGTCGAGCATCAGCAGAACAACAACGACAACAAGAAACCAAAAGCCGGCTGATTCCAGGCATTTTCAAAAGTAGGTCAAATTCGTTATGTTTGCAAACACTTTGTATCCAAATCGGTCCCCAGACCGTACCAGATGCAAACCAAAATGGTACCATATCCACAAAGTACCAAAACAAACTCACCTGGTGCACACAGGCCAAGGGAATTTATTCTCCACTGCCGACTCTTCGGACCAAACGGTCAGATCCAAGGGTTTCGCTGTTCAGGACCCCAGTCGGGAAAACCACTGGGCAAGGCACCGACTGGTCAGACTGACGGGGCAGCTGCGAGTTCAGGAACTCTCTCGTGCAGGGATCCCTGGTCCGCCCGTCCGACCCGACGTGGCCCCGACCTCCCCACCCGTCCGCAGGCAAGGATGGGTCACCCAATGGGGTCCCTGTTCGGGCGCCAACTGAAGGAAGTGACACGATTAGGGCCACCCGGGTCACTCGCGACCACCTCTCAGCCTTCCACACAAATGAAGAGTCGGTCAGACAATAGAGAATACAAACCAAGTATATTTATTCAGATACACTCGAGCGGAGTCCTGTCTGACCAGCCTCCTGGGATTGCTGCAGAGGGACTGACATCAGCCAAGATGGTGATACATTATGTACAATTCGGAACCAACAAAGACACGCCCAGACTGGAAATTTCCAGTTGGAGACAGCTAAACAAAGAGGGTACAGAAGGATGAGTTTCGATCCTGAGACTGGGCACACACTATCTCTACTCCAAGGTCGTTCTGCCTGTGCCTGCCGCTCTAGAGGTGGGAGCAGGCCTATCTAGTGGGAAAGGTATGCGCTAATTAGAACAGTGTATTCATTAGTACAGCAAGGCTCACCCTTGAGGAGTTAGTTTCGATCATGTCTCAAAATGGTGGCTAAACATAAAATGTTGCAGCGAATGCTAACTTAAGACGTACAATGCAGAAAGAACACAGCCAAAACATTTTTATTCCAACACAGGGAGGACCTGGCCTGGCAGTTTGGGCTGGACTGTTCCCATGAGGAGCAGGGTCAAGACTGATTTGCATAGGGCTGGGTCTAAACTGGGGTGGCATGGTGAGCAAAAGAAAAATTGATTTATCCCATATCTCTTGACTGGGGGTGAATGTTGATTTGTTCCACCTTCCGTCCATCATTTGTGTGTCTTTAGCTTTCTCACCCCAGTATCATCCAGCACCTATCTGTGAGTCAACAACATCAGCGTATTCCAAGGTGTGGGCACAGTCGGCACCATGAGGCACGTCAAGCTATAGTTACTGAAGCTACTGCACAGTTGTTTAGAAGCCTTGAGGCATCCATGATTCAAATGCAGCATCTGCAACAAAAGCATGAACAGGAAGATGTAGAACATGCAGTAATGCATTTCATTTAGATTTGATAACAATGTGATCAGTCTCACCACCGCCATACAGGAATTATGCCAGCACATAGGGGCTGGCTGTGCCTATCAAAGGCATCTAGACCATAGCACAGTGGCTAGAATGGACAGCCTAGCCCATTTCTCTGGTTGTTTGGCCAATGCCACTTCCACCCTATCCAGGAGAGAAGTTACCCTGCAGGTGGAAATGGGACACTTTAGTTGTGACATTGCCAGGGGCCTAGAGCAGAGCACATCTCCAGTTGAAGTCCTACAAAATGCACAGATAGCAGGTGGTGTTGGAGATGCCCCTTAGGATAGTGAGGACATCTCAAGTGTTGTCAGTGTCTCTGCCAGTGATGCACATGCCCTGTGACGGAGCAGCAGCCATACTCCTGCTGAAGAATAAGTAGGGGCAGGCCATGTTGGGCGTAGCTGCAGAAGGCAGTGAGGGAGACATCATATTGTTAAGTTATTTTGGCACAGTTGTACTTATTTTGGTGATGTAACCAACATTTGTTTGTACTTTACTGACCACTTTGTTATCATACAGTTGAAAACTTAAACAATAGATATAGTAGTCTGACATTAAAGGCTGCTTTAGTTGGCTGCATTGACTCTGCTTTCATCATTTCAGTGAGTGTAGTGTCACATTCAGCTTACCTTGAGAAGTAATTTGTTGCAATGTGATCCCGTGGCTTCTCCTCTCCGCTGCTGTACTCTGGTCTTGTGGCTGCTGAAGAGGTGGTTCAGGAACGTCATCTTCTGAATCAGTGTCCTCCAAAGCAATTTCATAATCTGTTCCTGGTTGCTATGTTGTGCAGTATGGCACATGTTGCCACAATTTTGCAGGTTGTCTCAGGAGCACACTGTTGTGCACCATCCCTCTTTTGAAGGCAACGAAATGTTGATTTCAGCATGCCAAATGTTTGTTTGTCGACCACTCTGGTGCATTGATGAGCAATGTTGTAACAATTTTGGTTTTTTTGTGCTGGGACTAGGTCTGGGGTCAGAATTCAAGGCCTTAATGCAGATGCACTGTTACCTGCAACAAAAAGCATAAGTGTGAGTAGGCAAAGCCTGAGATTTGACAGTCACATTCACATGTGTCATTATGCAGCATCACATTACCTAATAAATAGCCATCCTCAAAACCCCCTCTTTCCAGGAGCTGGTGTATTCCACTGTGCCAGAAGATCTATGAGTCATGGGTACTTCCTGGGTACTTTGCCACTGTATCTGTAATTACATTACGTGCATCACATACAACTTGGATATTGAGGGAATGTGCATTTTACTTATTCCGAAACAGGTATTCTATATGGGCTGGTGGAAAACCTATTCCATCTACACACCCTAAAACATGGTGGAATTTGGCCACACTGTAAAAGTTTAATTTTGTGCTTTGGAGTTCCTCGGCATTCCTGGGTAAGTATATGTACCTGTTGATGTTGAAGAGCATGGCATCTAGGAGCGTCCACAAAAAATGTGACAACGCACTTTGTGATACCCCACCAGAAACAGCAACCATGCACTGGTAGCTGCCCGAGGCCAAAAGTTTCAGTGAACCCAGCACCTGCACTTGAGTGGGGATGGAACTGCTATGCAGTGTACTGCTTTCAAGATGTGGTTTCAGCAATTCAATCAAATCTTTTTTATATTTATTTTTTTATTTTCAGGTCAAAGTTTAGTCATACATAGACTCATTGCAATACATATATTATATATAAAAAAGATGAAAGAGGCAGAGGCAGAGAAACAGAAGAGCAGGAGAGAAAAGAAAATAGATTCATACATAAAGCAAAATCTTTGAGCAATCTTTCCCTATCAGAAAATATCACACAGCACATTTAGTCAACATTAGCACTGAAATAAACTCAACAGAGTTTATTCTAGGTCCTTTCAAACTTTTTCAGAGAGGTGAGACCTCTGGCTTAAGCCAGAGCCAACTGTGCCTCGTAAATCTGATGAATGAGAACCGTTCCTTCTACAGCCTTGGGAGCATTCAAAGAGATCCACGCCCTGGCGATACAAAGCCAGGAGCACACCAGCATAATCATTACCAGGTGTTGAGTATCTCCCTCGCAGTACCTCCCTTGCAGTCATATTTAACCCCCATCATTCTTTCCTTAGTGGTTATTACACCCAGATGCCCCAGGCTGGATGACATAAACTTGCTTACCCCTGCCCAGAATTCTTGTAGGGCGGGGCAGAGCACAAACATATGTACTATGTCAGCTGCCAGAAGCTTACATTTCGGGCATTTAGTCTCATCAGTAGCAGCGTTTGTTCCCCATTTAAGTATTTTATCTTGGGTATAATACAGCAGGCATATGGTGTGCAGTTGTTGCAGTTTTAGACTAATAGACTATACAGAGTGGTCTAGTATTTCTAGGGAGCGATGGATATCTGAGGCCGAGGTCTCTACAGAGAGCAATCGGTTCCACTTAAATCTCAGCATCATAGTATCATCTGTGCTGGAACAGGAGAGCCCCTGATTAGTAATACTAATTGAAGGTTTAATGCCTGGTTTAAAATAGCATAGCAAGAGTTCTGAGCCTTCAATATCAAATGTATATTAACATCCTGACTGGATATAGCCCTTCACGTGTAAACTTAAAGAAGAGGTGTCGCAGAAGCCCATATGAATCTTGCAATCCCAGAAAAGATCTGAAACCTTTCGGATCATAAAGCTGACCAATAGTTACAACACCACTCCCTGCCCAAGCCCTGCAGGTCGAATCCTGAAAAACTGAGGGGAAAGCAGGGTTATTCCAAAGTGGTGTGTCTCTGTTTAAAAAGGCTATGGAGTGTTTGGAACGGATCTCCTTCCATATATGAATAATATCCCTCGGGACCTTAAAATGTACCCTCTTATAGTAGTTGAGATCCCCTAATCGATAGAGGAAAAGCCTACGCTCTTTCCCCGCTGCTAATTGATAGCAGTTAGATGATGGACCGAAAGCGACAGTCTCGAACATAAGGTTTGACTGAAAATAATAATGATTCGCAAATCAGTCGCATCGCTATTTTATGTTAGTAAATGGCATTTGTACATAACAAAACGCAATTTTTTCAGTCTCTAACCTATCTGCTAATGATTTACGAGTCGCAAATCATTCGTACATCTAGCTCTTTGTGTTTGTGTTCTAACAGACTCATTTATACCATGGTGGGCTGTACTCTCTTCCACCAGGTTGGCAGAGGCACGTATTCCTCTGTACTGTTGGACTAGTCTAGCATATTTTGAGGTATATGCCTGCCTTGAGGAGATATCTATGGCTTCAGAGGAGCAGCCACCACAGTTGAAGCTTTTTATTGTAAAATGGAAAAAAACAATGGTCCTGATACTCTGGGATCTTCCAGTGTGTGTGGGGCATTTTACTGTTTTTCTGTTTGGGACCACCAGGCGTTTCCAGGTAGTCTTGAAGAGGAAAAAAGTACATCAGAACGCCCGACATAAATAGGGTGGCTGGTCAGAGGTATGTAGACCAATGACACAAAGTATGTGAGACATTGGTCAAAGATTTCTACTGGAAGAGACAGTGAGTCACTGCCAGCGGAAATTGGATGGTATGCCCAACTCTTAATAGAGTGTGCAGAGTGTTAGTTTGGCAGACAGGGTACCATCCCATGTTTGTGGTAGAGTACCCTGACAGACAAATTCTAATAACCCCATTAGTTTCCATTGTTGTGTTAGTCCATCATTATGTTAATGTTTCCCAAAATCTCTACAATTCCTGCACTACAACCGGGACTGGACAGCCATGGCTCATTGACAGAAGGCAGCAAAGATTTGTGTTACCTTGTGTTCAGCACAGAGACAGTACTTCAGTCATAAGCCTCACTTACCCACCCGCAGAAGTAGAATCTCACAACTCACAGCAATTTCCCCATCTTGAGTGGCTGCTTCCATGCCACGGAAACAAGGACACATGGATAATCCTGCATGCCATGTCTATCCAATCTTATGAGATCTGAAAAGTCTAGAAAATGCAGACTCCTACCTCCCCCCCATCGTGCTTGTTTCTGGGTGATCTGCAAAAATCCATGATTTCTAAAAAAGCACGTGCTGGAGTCCCAAGACGAAGCCAAACCTCTGAGCTAATCACCAGTTTGAGCGCAGGCTGAGCAAAAAGGGTCTGGAATGCAGACCAAAGAAAGGGAGGAATGAGCAGAGAGGCAGTGTCAGTGAGTAGTACACACCCCCTGTTGCAGATCAATCATCGATTACCAATAACCAAGGGGAGGGTGTTTTGCCTAGGGGACAATGATGCATCTTTGAACAGGTGGAGTGCACAGAACATTGTCAAAAGTGTGCCAAAAGACCCTCAGAGAGGGCTGTGTATCAGAATATTTTAGTAAATATATCGCCTAACAGAAATAACCTTCCTAAATATCATTAACATAAATGCTGTCTCATCTGGTATGGATTTTCTCTTATTAACGTCATTTGGGCAATGTTTTCGTAAATGATATTTAGGGCACAATATTTCTGTAAGAAGATGTTTTGCTTACCTATTTTGGTACCATAACCTGTGGGGGTCCGAGACTTCTTGTGAGATAGAATATCAACTATTTCAAAAGATGTAGCGCATGATATATCCCACTTATAAAATAATGTGATTTACTGGCAGCTGGCTACTGATTTTTCTTTTCCAAATTGGGGTAAGTTTATTTATGTATTTGTAATACGGAGGTATAATAAGAGCTCTAAAAACATTACAGTTTTGCCTCGAGAAAAGGTAGTACAAGGAAAATGAGGGTGAATATTTCTTTTACAAGAAGCCTTGCTTGCCTTCTGTGTTGATTAATGAGCTCGACAGAACCTCTGTGTTTGGGTGTCATGTGCACATGACAAGTATTAAAGTATTAACCAAATCGAAAGATATAATACATATTCTTTACAAACGATAGGAGTTTACACGCTGAGGGAGAAGGCAGATAAACAGCCCGAGGAGTCCATTGCTGTTCAATATTTTCGCAGTCAAAAAGTCTGTTTGACAGACTCCATGGGGCATATTCTCAAGCCCTTATCGCCACGGGAACGTCACTTTTTCTGACGTTCCCGTGGCGATAGGGTCAGCGCCTTATTCACAAGGCAGTGTTTAAGCCACGTTAAGTGGCTTAACGCTGCCTTGTGAATAAGGCCCCTTTCACGCTAAACTTAGCGTGAAAGGGGCTTGCAGTGGGTGTTGTGGTGGGCGTTCCACCGCAACACCCATTGAATTCGACGCTGCCACCTATTCTCAAGGGCGGCGTTAATAGGTGGCAGCGCCGAACTTAAGACCAGGAAAATCCTGGTCGTAAGTAGGCGAAACGAGGAGAAATGCTTTATTTCTCCTCGTTTTTGCGGGCAGCACACATGGAAAAAGCAAAATGCCATGGTTTGTTCATGTACAGGAAGGTGTCCCTTCCTGTACATGAACAAACCTTTTTAAAAATGCCATTTTGTAACTTTCATGTGTGCTGCACGAAGCAGCACACATGAAAGTTACAAAATGGTATTTTGGGATTGTTTATGTGCAGGAAGGGGCACCTTCCTGTACATAAACAACCCTCCCCTGCACACAGACATCCTTGCACTATGGTGCAAGGGTGCCTGCGTTGGCGCTAAGTTGTGAAACTTAGCGCCATCTCAGGGGGAAACGCCAGGCTGCACCACATTCTTGAGAATAGGGTGCAGCCACGCGTTTCCGAAGTGGCGGTGAGAGGCGTTAAGCCAAGGAGGCTAACACCTCTCACCGCCACTTCATTGTGAATATCCCCCTTTGTATTTTCTGTGCTGTACAGTTTCCTGGAGGTAGAAGTACCGACTGAATCTGTTTGAGACACGATTTTGTTACGTATCTTGCTTGTCTAAATGTTTCAGGAAATGGAAGTCCTGCTTATTTACTCAAAAATAGATTATATTATCAATGTTGTTTTGTATATGGAAGCATAACATACAGGAGACAAAAGACTGGCCCTTTGCGCTTCCCAAATCAGTGCCTGGAGATCACATTTACTACTCAGGGCAATCCGACACTTTCTCGGATTCAGGATTAAAATGACAGGCAGTATCAGGAAAGTGGACATTCCCAGGGAGCATGCGAGCACCTACATGCTTGTAGGTCTGTGGTCGTTCTTCCTTGTTTTTGAGCCCCTCTCCCACCATGGAAATTTACTCCCGTGAAGAGTAGGAGTAAGCCCATATACTAGGTGGTGAAGTCATAGATTAAACTCACATTTCACAAGGGTGTAAGAGAAATTCTTCGTCCACGCAGAAACATATTTTCCCCACTTAAACAACCTATGAAAATGTGCTTTTGCGTAATTTCACCGTGGAGACATCCACTGGAGAGCACATAAGTGTAGGATGAGTATTCGTGTAAATCTGAGTAATGTGAAGCTCTAAAAAAGTATAACTCTATCAAAATCATAGACTTAACTCTATATTTTTGGCGTATTGGGTCTGGTGAGATTTATAATTTGTATTCTGATAACTTTTCCATTATTTTTTTCGTAAAGATATCTCTTTCTTGTTAGCCATGGCGTTACTACTTGTTACACTCATTTTCAAGCAAGAGATGGACGTTACGTCATGTCATGTTGCTTTACCTTAGTTTAGTTTATGTTATTCTATGTTATGTTTTCTTAGAGAATGATTGAGTGTATCTTCCATGAAACGAGTTGTTCTTTTGAACCTAAGCACATTATCATAACCTTGTTTACGAAGTCGCCGTAATACTTCGCGAATATATGTGCCTTTCAGTCTTGATGTTAGCGTTGCTCTGTCAGGACCTTTGGTAATATCTATAACTTTCAACTTGCTTTTCTTTACTCTTATCTTTGTTTCTTCTCCCCCCGGGCTTTGAGGCCTTTCAACTTGATATACCTAACTGATTTTACTGCAGAGTAGTTTTATAGACTAGAACTGATGCTAGCTGAGCTCGGTGAGGTACTGCACTCCCTTCATCTTAGTTAAGTCTGTTATTGTAGAGAACTTAATTGTATTTATCTACAATGCATTAAAGTTCCCTTCAGGGAAGAAAGAGAGCATTAGGATTTCCAAGAGAATATGTATGTAAAATTGCACTGGAACGTGGCGCTTTTCCTCAGCTTGCTAGCATGAGGTGGCATCTTGCTGTGATGAACTGTTGGGAGGACTCGCTCAGTGATTCCTTTTAAGATGCAAGAAGGAATCGTTTCCGTTGCTGGCACACATGATGGAATTGTTGATTTGCTTAAAGTATATTGGGTTAAACGTTTTTATTTGGGATACTCTTTTAAATTTTCCATTTATTATTGCTCTTTGTGAAATATTTGATAGAATTCTACACAGTTAGCATAAATGTAACCCTCAATTGCATTAGAGCGGCAGATAATATATAGCTGAAACCATAGTTTTCATTCTGTATGTCAAGGATAGAGAAAGCCTTAGTTCTCTCACCAGGTCTCTTGTAAATAACACACCACTGGAATTGTGCGGCAGGGAAGGACCAAATTATGCGGCAAGGTTGGCTAATAATGACATCTAATGCAGCACATTTTGTGATAGTATTTCCTCATACTTTCGGACGTTTTTCACATGATAACATTGTCTGGGCAAAGGTTTCACCTCGTTAGTACCAGTTTAACATCCAAATACAGTAATAAACGACTGAAAGATGATCAATCAACCTTTTCATAGGGCCTTTAACAGTACAGCAACAAGGGTAACCACAATTTTCATAACTTTTGATCCGTTTGAGATAGAATTATCTTTTTGTTAAAATCTGCAGATAAACTAGCATATGATAGATTACATGGCAAATGCAGCAAATCCATAATTATGGGGAAAATGCAGCAGAATCAATGATTCCAGTGGCTCTGTAATTAGTTTACAATATTAAATACTACTCACACTATGTACACAGCCAGGCGGCTTTGGGTTAGCCCCCTTCAGCCGTTGTTAGCTCGAAATGTCATTCACATTCTTAGTCTGGCCACAGGACAGCATGCATAGTATAGGGACATTGGTTATCCCCCTGAGTCATTGCTCTGTTATTCATGTTCTGGTTAATCCCACTGGACATCCATAGCTGTTTGGAGCACCAGAATTTTTGAGTGATGGCATTTCCTGTTTACATGTGAGTCTGCATTAGCAGGTGTCTCGACATGCAAAGTAGTCCAGTTAAGGGTATAGTTCAAAGCAGTCCGGACTGACAATTCTGCTCTGTACGCAAGTTTGTTGGCCTCAGTCACTTCTCGCCAGCTTCTAGAGTTTGCTCGGGCTCTGTGCGGCTGCTTCACACAACTGTCAGTCCCAGTATACTGGAAAATTGAAGTTAGGTGGTACGCAAATCAGCTGTGTTTAATTTGTGTTTAATTTGGAATGTGCCAGCGATAGACAGAAGTATCATTTAGATTTTCACAATTTAGGGGCTTATTTACAAGCCCCTATTGCCACCAGAACGTCACTTTTTTCGACATTGTGGTGGCGATACGGGCTTCGCCTTATTTGCAAGGTGACATTAAGCCACTTAATGTGGCTTAACGCTGTCTTGTATTTAAGGAACCCTTTCACGCTGTACTTAGCATGAAAGGGTTGGGCAATGGGTCTTGCTTTGGGAGTTCAGCCACAACACCCATTGATTTTGATGCTGCCCCCTATTTACAAGGCTGGCGTAAATCTGGGGCAGCGCCAAAATTAAGACCAGGAAAAACCTGGTCTTAACAGGGCGCAACAAGAGAAATTCTTTTTTTCTTCTTGTTTTTGCTGTTTCCATGTGTGCTGCATTGTGCAGCACACATAGAAACAGCAAAACGCCATAGATTGTTTATGTGCAGAAAGTGTCCCTTTCTGCACATAAACAATTATTTTAAAAATGTTGAGTTGCAACTTTTATGTGTGCTTCACAAAGCAGCACACATAGAAGTTACAAATCGCCATTTAAGATTGTTTATGTGCAGGAAGGCACACCTTCCAGCACATAAACAATCATTCACTACAACGCAGGCACTCTTGCACTATGGTGCAAGAGTGCCTGTGTTGGCGCTAGGCAGCTGAAACTAGCACCAGTGCAGGGGGAAATGCAGGAGTGCACCGTATTATTGTGAATACAGTGTAGCCCTGCATTTCAGAAGTGGCGGAACGCAGCGTTAAGCCAAGAAGTCTAATGCTGCGCTCCATCACTTTTTTGTACATATGCCCCTTAGTTTATTATTTTTTTTAAAAGAGGTGCTCCTGGGCCATGAGTAGGGAAGTGCTCATGCACAAAGAATTTCTCATCAGTATCTACGTCACATTCACAATTAGAGGCTACTGATATTTGCTAAACACATGGACATTTCAGCAAGTTGCCCATCCAGGGGCAGGTGGCACTGGGCACACATAGGGTTGGAGTCCAGAACACAGAATGGAACATCTATCTTTTTAGATGCAGCTACGACTCTTAGGCTCAGAGTGCCAGATTATGCTTTCTCTCTCAAAAATGGGCAACCTTTCTCATTTAGGGAATGAAACACTACTATTCGACTGCCAGATAGGACCACCAGTCTATGATTTTTAGAGATAGTTTTATCTGCCTGTATTAGAAAATAAAAAACTTTAAATCCAACAGAAAAGGAAGTGTTCACTGTTTTGGTACAGTCTCCTGCTGTCTTTTCAGCATGGTTTCAGTCCTTTCTCATTGTAACTTCAATCAGCAGATAACATTGACTTCTCTCCAGCCAAGGCTGGAGCCACTTGTTGTCATCATTGTACGACTGCACCTTTGAGTTTCCTTTCTATCCCGGCTGCTTCTCTGTGTCTGGGTTTTTTCTGGTCTACAGTGTTGCTGGCTCCTTCCCTTCCAACCCATTGCAAACGTCATCAGTTGACTTATTCGCCAGCTCTTCTTTTCAGTCCTCCTTCTCCTCACCTCTTTCGGGATTCCTCCTCGCTCCGGTCACTCGCGACTCCTCTGTCTCCTGCTCCCAGTATGCCACACCGACGGTGGATCCTGTCCTTCAAATGCCACATCCTGTTCTCTGATTGGAGGAGCCTGAGTGATCAGTAAAGTGCTACCCTCCATGTTTTTTCTGCAATTTTTTGATGGCCCATTTTAGGAGGCTCACTGCCACAATACCCTCCTTCTAAGCATGGCTGATTGAGCCATACTGAGTCTGAATATCAGGACAGGAAATCAGCATTGGTCAGCAACCTCCCCGCATGATGGTAAGTCTGAAAGGAGAAAGGTTGTAGGGATAAAAACCAACATAAAATACGTAGGTTAGAATCTTTGTGTTGAGCTAACCAAGTAAGTGGAGCATGGCCTGTGATCAAGGAAAACAAACGAACCAGCAGATCATATCGAAGGGCTTCCATAGCCCCTTTATGGCTGGACACTCCTATTCAAGGTTGAATAGTGCTGTTCACGTGGGAGAAGTTTTCTACTGCTGTATACAATGGGATGAAGGGAATGATGGTGATCATGTTGAGACAAGGCAGTACCTATTCCTCTCACTGAGGCATAAGTCTGTAGGATAAAACACTTCTGAAAATTGGGACATAGTAAAATAGGTTCCTTACACATTCTATCTTTCAAATCAGAGGTCTTCAAACTTTTTTACTCTGAGCCCCCCTAAGCAAAATGTTTTGAGGTTGGGCCCCCCTCCAAAACTTTATGGCAAGGATTGGGGGAGCGGGAGGGACATGGCTGCGTGTAGGGAACGGGGCTTTTGAGATGAATTCAGGAATACTTTTTCTATAGCTTATGAACCGCACTAAATCTGAGACTTTTAAAACAGCAAATACATCAAACAAAAACAGATATTTTCCCAAACAAACTGCTCCCCATAATTGTGGTGTTGTGAGCCCCTCACACTCTTTGACCCCAATGCAACTACACCTGCTGCACTAATGATAACTGCAGTCCTGAGTAGCAGGCTATCTCCTCTGCATCTTTTATCTCTTCCCCACCATGACGGATCATCACCTCGGTCCTAATGCTGCTTGAAAGGAAAATAAACTCAGATGCCCCTTTTTTTAAGGTAGACAGTCATAGCTGTGATGCAGTGGGCCCCTCAAATCCCTGGGCCCCAGTCCTGCTACATCCGCTTCCTTAATTATAACCAGAAGTGGCCACTTACACACTTGGCAGCAGTACCAGCTTCACTAATGAATGTCCCTTTAAAAAAAAAATATATATATTGTCCCCTTCTTTGGGGTATCTCTCTGAAGAAGCTGTCTCAGGCCATTTGGAAACATAAAAATTAGTCCCCATACAGTGCTCCCTATTCTGGGCCTTCTCTTTGACAAAATCTATGAATCTCGCTCCTTTCCTCTGTCTCCTAGACCATTACTGTGAGGCCCCAGGGATCGAGAGGATTAGGGCTCTGCATCTGAATGCAACCCTGCCGGCCTTCTACTTGCCAGTTGCCCCCCCATGGACTCAGCTTTCACAAAAAACTGCCCCTGAATGGTAAATACTGACTTTGAGGTGCCTCTGCCTGAAAGCGAAGGGTGTGGTGGTAGTGCAGAAAGTTAAAAAAGAAACCAGCCTTCTTACCAGCTGTTAATTGATTGAGTCACTTAAAGCCAGGGCCACTGTAATTATGAGTTTCTGCAGCAGCAGCGTTTTCCACATAATTATCAGTTTACTGCATTAGCTACATAATCTGCAGATTGCAACAAAAAAAACTTGATTCTAGCTCAAAGGGAACAAAAGTAACTCAAAGCGTGACAAAGTGTCCTGGAGCAGTGGAAGGCCCTTTGCACAGATTGACTGGTAATCTTGTAGTTGCTGACTGCTGTATTTGGGATTTAAACTGGTACTAATGAGGTGAAATAATTCCCCTGACAGTGTTACCTTGAGTTAAAATGACAAAATAATGAAGTAATGCTAACCACAAAATGTGGCGCATTGTGCCACATAATTTACCTGTTCTTGCTGCTTAATTTAGTCAAATCTGCCACATAATGTGGTCCTCTTCTGCTGAATAATTCCAGTGGCTCTGCTTAAAGCTTCATGGTGGCAAAGATTTCTTCTTTTTGAGATGTAATGTAAGGGTGTTATCAGCTGAGATCTGGAACAGTGGAGACACTTACAAAAATGTTTGCATTAGGTACAGTTTGATTACTTATTACTAAAAAGTATATTTTGTAAGAACTTGTTTTATCTCAATCACTGCATCATTTTGCAGCAGCCTAGCTTAGAGTATGTAAATACTGTTTTAAAATAATGACTTACATATTCACAGTGCTTTCTGCCACAGGCTGGAACCTCATAGCACTATAAACAGGCCCACTGGAATTATGCAGCAGGAAAAGGCCAAATTATGCAGCAGGGTTGACTAAATTCTGCAGCAAGCGAAGACGAATTATGCTGCATAATGCTGCATATTTTGTGATAGCATTACTGCATTATTTTGCAATTTTTACACTTGTTAACACTGTCCTGGCTTTTATTGCCCCTCATAAGTACCACATTAACACCCACATATAGCAATGTGCAACAGAAAGGTGACCAGTCAACCTTTAGAAAGGGCCTTCCACTGTGAGGTAACATGTGTTGCTGCATTTTTAGCAATTTTTGAACCATGTGAGCTAGAAACACGTTTTTAAAAAAAAATATCTGCAAATTATGCAGCAGATGATGGATTATGTGGCAAATCCTGAAAATCCATAACTATGCGCTGTGAGTGCAGGGTGAGCGTGAAAGTGAAGGGTGAGAAGGAGGAGTGAGTTGTCTGAATGTAGGGTGCATTCCCAGACACTTGAAGTAAATCAGCATGGTATTGACGGCGGCGTAGGGTTTCAGATATAAGTTAAACTATTGCTATTATGGCATTAATCAGGGATGGAGAATGGAGGAATTAAATAATGCGCTGACCTGCAACAAACTTTCAGTCTTATGATTAGGGTTGCCAGCTCATTATTTTGATGTCGCAGACAGTACAAAAATAAAGAGTCACCTAAAGCCGTATTTTAAGCACTTATCTGTACATACTTCGAACAGGAAATATAAATAGAAAGCACTTTTAATTGTGTTCTAGGGCGGCCTGAATGATTCATGACTGATAATTAAAGGGAACAAAGACAGAAAAGTCACATTACCAATGAATACATACTTTTTTATTTATAACACTATTAAGGGGCCGATTCCGATCTCGGTCGGAGGCGCACCCAATACCATTCGGTCGGGAAAAAAGCCATGCGAATGCCTGTTTCCCGACCGATCCGTACATCATTCCGAACGAGTAAGTACGATGCGCACAACAGCACAGAATCCGGCCGAGTCGTACTCACCCAATCCAGGTCCTGTTCTCCGACCGAGGCGAATCCGGAAACGCAGAATCGAGTCGCACGGAAGGGAAAATGCAGCCCCGTCCGGCCGAACAAGTACGATGCGCTTTCCGTACGCGCCGAACCCGTCGCTATGTCCGGCACGTCAAAGCTTCCGGGAGAGGCGCACATAAGCACCGATTCGCGCCACAACACGATCCACGGCTACGAGGCGAACACGCCAGCAACGAGGACGACGCGAAGCAACGAGAAAGACGAACGACACGAACCAACCATGAATCCCTTCGTCCCGATCCTACCAATATTCTACATTTACTACCGGAACAGGCACGGACGCGTACGGCGCAGAAGGTAAGTCAGACACCAACCACAAAAACATACAACACGTACACGACACATCACACACACACAGAGGGATGCAGAATTTACTTACACCAGCAACAGCAGCACCATAGGGGCGGGATGCCCATCACCAATGCCACATATGCACACAAGGGCCTGGATGCGCACCACCACTACCACCCCTACCCAGGGGGGGCTGGATGCCAACCACTACTACCACCCTTAGCCATGGGGGTGCCTGATGCCCACCACTTCTACCACCCTTACCCAGGGGGGGCTGGATGCCTACCACTACTACCACCCTTAGCCAGGGGGGTGCCAGATGCCCACCACCACTACCACCCTTACCCAGGGGGGGCTGGATGCCTACCACTACTATCACCCTAAGCCAGGGGGCTGGATGCCTACCACTACTACCACCCTAAGCCATGCGGGTGCCAGATGCCCACCACTACTACCACCCTTACCCAGGGGGCTGGATGCCTACCACTACTACCACCCTTAGCCATGGGGATGCCAGATGCCCACCACCACTACCACCCTTACCCAGGGGGGCTGGATGCCTACCACTACTATCACCCTAAGCCAGGGGGGCTGGATGCCTACCACTACTACCACCCTTAGCCATGGGGGTGCCAGATGCCCACCACTACTACCACCCTTACCCTAGTGGGGGCTGGATGCCTACCACCACTACCACCCTTAGCCATGGGGGTGCCAGATGCCTACCACCACTAACACCCTTAGCCAGGGGGGGCTGGATGCCTACCACTACTACCACCCTTACCCAGGGGGCTGGATCCCTACCACAACTACCACCCTTACCCAGGGGGGCTGGATGCCTACCACTACTACCACCCTTAGCCATGGGGGTGCCAGATGCCCACCACCACTACCACCCTTACCCAGGGGAGGCTGGATGTCCACCACTACTACCACCCTTAGCCAGGGGGGTGCCAGATGCCTACCACTACTACCACCCTTACCCAGGGGGCTGGATGCCTACCACTACTACCACCCTTAGCCAGGGGGTGCCAGATGCCCACCACTACTACCACCCTTACCCAGGGGGCTGGATGCCTACCACAACTACCACCCTTACCCAGGGGGCTGGATGCCTACCACTACTACCACCCTTAGCCAGGGGGTGCCAGATGCCCACCACCACTACCACCCTTACCCAGGGGGGCTGGATGCCTACCACTACTACCACCCTTAGCCATGGGGGTGCCAGATGCCTACCACCACTACCACCCTTAGCCAGGGGGCTGGATGCCTACCACTACTACCACCCTTACCCAGGGGGGCTGGATGCCCTACCACAACTACCAACCTTACCCAGGGGGGGCTGGATGCCTACCACTACTACCACCCTTAGCCATGGGGGTGCCAGATGCCCACCACCACTACCACCCTTACCCAGGGGGGGCTGGATGTCCACCAATACTACCACCCTTAGCCAGGGGGGTGCCAGATGCCTACCACTACTATCACCCTAAGCCAGGGGGGCTGGATGCCTACCACTACTACCACCCTTAGCCATGGGGTGCCAGATGCCCACCACTACTACCACCCTTACCCAGGGAGGGCTGGATGCCTACCACTACTACCACCCTTAGCCATGGGGGTGCCAGATGCCCACCACCACTACCACCCTTACCCAGGGGGGGCTGTATGCCTACCACTACTATCACCCTAAGCCAGGGGGGCTGGATGCCTACCACTACTACCACCCTTAGCCATGGGGGTGCCAGATGCCCACCACTACTACCACCCTTACCCAGGGGGGGCTGGATGCCTACCACTACTACCACCCTTAGCCATGGGGGTGCCAGATGCCCACCACCACTACCACCCTTACCCAGGGGGGCTGGATGCCTGCCACTATTATCACCTTAAGCCAGGGGGGCTGGATGCCTACCACTACTACCACCCTTAGCCATGGGGGTGCCAGATGCCCACCACTACTACCACCCTTACCCAGGGGGGGCTGGATGCCTACCACTACTACCACCCTTAGCCATGGGGGTGCCAGATGCCTACCACCACTACCACCCTTAGCCAGGGGGGGCTGGATGCCTACCACTACTACCTCCTCTACCCAGGGGGGGCTGGATGCCTACCACCACTACCACCCTTACCCAGGGGGGGCTGGATGCCTGTCACTACTACCACCTCTACCCATGGGGGCTGGATGCCTACCACCAACACCACCCCCACTCATAGGATGGACAATGCATGACACAACCAGCACACCACAACCTAGGGAATGCAAGATAAAGGCATCCCCCCAACACCATGACAAGCGTGTGTAGACTGTGTCAAATGCCTACAACACTGAACATGACTTTGAACATACAATGTGACCCCCTATCACATGTGCCACACATATATGTGTGTGGCCCCCACAATGCAAGCAGGCATTGACCATTGTGGCAATGAGGTCCAAACCCCCATCATCACAGTGACCAAAAGGTAAGTGTGGGGTCCATAGCTGAATCACATTTTGAACATTGTGGCAATGGGGTCCAAACCCCCATCATCACAGTGACCAAAATGTAAGTGTGGGGTCCATAGCTGAAGCACATTTTGAACATTGTGGCAATGGGGTCCAAACCCCCATCATCACAGTGACCAAAAGGTAAGTGTTGACAAAGAAAAAGCTGCAACTGCCAAACTGCATGGATGATTCCTGGTCACAGAACATAAAACACATCAGTGGCAAAGTAGTGCATGTGTCCCATTGCAACATAGATTGGGGGAGGCAAATACTGCAGTGCAAATAAGACATACCTTTGGCCATGTGCAGACAAACAACACCCATGGGGGCTGACACAGTCAACATTCATCAATGACACAATGACAGAAGTGACCATCAGAATGCAGACCCACATATTTGCACCAATGGGCACACAAATACAGATACCCTGTGGAGACTGTAGATGTGAGGTGAACAGATACCATACCATGGCAGCAATGGGACACACAAACCATGATCATTGTGCTGACTGATGACCTAGGAGTCCCAGGGACAGCAGGGGAAACCCACCAAACTACATACAGCCAATGGCACACCTAAGATATGCCAATGCAGTTGTGCAGATGCACAAACACAAACAGGCAGACCCACACTGCACATCAAACACAACAGGTGAGGGGGGTGCCAGTGTCCCCAGGCAACCACACAACACATGAGGAGGCCTGAATACCAATTATACAGATGTGCATACAGTGCCACACAAAGGTAACTCATGGATCCAAATCCCCTATGTGGGCAATCAGGCATTGTCAGATGAGAGGGAGCACAAATCACACATGTCACACAGGCACGTAGAAACAGCAACTGACACAGCAAGACACAGACACACCACAGCACTACCCCCAGGGCCCCCACAATGTGGTGACCCTGGGCTGCATTACAATCCCACTGTGATGACAAAGCTAAATGTCGTTCACACTGTGAACCACAGTCATGTGTCCTGAGCAACAAACTACCATCACACCTACACAAGCACAAATCAATCAGCACGGCCAGTAAGCCAAGGCCAACATGGAGGCAGGGGTCTAGCCGGGCAACAACTCTCATCTGCACACACTCAACACCACACACCTCGACCTCCAACAATGTGCAGCAGTGAAGCACACATGCACTGGTGACATTGCACATGCACCCATGACAATTCCAGGGTGGTGGGTGGGAACCAAGGTGCAGAAACACATCACACATGGCCACTCAACAAGACTCCTGAATGTCTGACACACTGCACACTATAATCACTGAAAGATAACACAAACTGGAAATCACATGACAGGTGCAAACAACAAGTGCCAAGGGGAAACCTGACTGTGACCCATCTGCGTCTGCACACAAACTCAGCCCTGACAGCAAACACACCTGTGGGTGACACCCTGATGACCAGTAATGTGCCATGCACCCACATCACAGAGAACCCAGGGAGAAGACTTTGGGGGAACATAGGTCAACTCAGCAAGCATCACAAACAGGTACAACACCAGGGATCACAGCATGCACAGCAAAACGGAAGTGAACACACAGACATGCTCATACAACACACACCTTGGGCGCAGGCAATGTCACAGGAGTACACACTGCCATGAGGGGACTCCACTCCTGTGTGAGGAAAGCTGTGCCATATGTTGCCTCAGTAGGGCCCCATCATGTCAGCTGAGCACTTGGTCACACAATCAACAATTAGCACCAAATGAAGGCTCCCGTCACATCAGCCTGGTCATGGAAGTGCCAACGAAATCATCAGCACAGATCCAACACACTTGTATAGCAATGTTGCACTGACAACACAGATGAGTCCTTCCCCATTGATGCCCAAACCTGCATGTCCAGTGGAGATGGCCACACGGTCAGGGAAGTAGACGAATTGAACAATGGCAGGCACAACAGATGTGCAGGGGTGGAAGCCACAGATGTGAAATTGCTAATGTAAGTAGGAAATCCCATTGCCAAATACTGAACACATGACACCCTCAGATGCTGCTATGGATGACATGGATACACCACAGGATAGGACACATTCCCCCTGGACCACATGTGTTCCTGCACAGTAACACTTCATTATCATGAGACCAAATATCACCATCACTGCAGCAAGGGCATGGTTAGCATCATCAACAACATGTACATCAGAAGCATAAGCACTAGAGAACAGAAAGTTGCTTTATTCAGCATATGTGTGTTTAAAAGTGAAACTCCAGAAAAAACACAAAGGCCAATGGCCAGTCCATTGTCAAAGTCCAAACAGGGTGACAGTGGCAGATGTCACCCTACGCATGCCTGCACTGCACAAAACCAGGGACAATCCACTAGGAGGGGCAACCGGGGGGGGCAGGCCAGGCACCGCAGGGACAGGATCAGGGCTCACCAGGAGGAGGCAGGGAAGGGGTGGTGGGTGCTGGAGAGCCACTGACAACTGCAGTGGAGGTGTCTGACATGGTGTGTGCCGGCACAACTGGGGGCATGACTCAGATGTTGTGGGTGCCGGCACAACTGCAGTGGACCCTGCAGATGGAGTGGACAGGTCCGCCACTGCAGTGCCCAAGTCAGACAGGGTGGTAGTGGACTCCACTGCAGTGCCTACCACCAGGGGAGGAGAATGGGGAACAGGCAAGGTGGGCTGGACAGAGGGGGAGGACACCCTCACCACATCAGTGGCACAGACAAGCGCAGTGGGGGGTGTGGTGCCGGGAGAGCAAGTGGCAGGGGGAGAAGGCCGGATCCTCTTGGGGATGGTATATCTGTGGGTGGGGGAACCTGGGGCAGGGTGTGGTGGGGGCACCTGTGGAGTGGGGGCCTGAGGGATGGAGGAAGGAGACCTGGTGCCTGAGCTGCAGGGCGGCGGTGGGGTCTTGCTCTTACGACTCCGGGGGACTTGCGGGTGGGGGCCTCAGTCTGTCTGCGCCTGGGGGAGGGTGTCTGGGGGTGAGGGGCACTCTGCTCCGTGTGGGTGGGCTTCCTCTTCCCCCTGAATGCTGTATCAGCTGGATCGGAGGGGAAGAGGCCGAGGTCACTGAGGAAGAGCCGCTGGGTCTTTGGGGTTGCAGGTGAGGCAAGGGAGGGTGCTTTGGAGGGAGAGGCAACTGAGGACTGTGCAGTGCTCGTGGATGCGTGTGTGTGTTCCAGGGCCCCATCCCCTGTGAGTCTGGTTTCAGTCCCCTGACTGTGCGTGCGTGTGCGTTTTGTTTGTGGCGTGTGTGTCTGTGTGCTGGACGTGTGTGTGCTGGTGTGTGCCTGTGCCGGTGTGTGTGTGCTTGGGACGGGTAAGGTGCTGGGGAGTGTGGATGGAGCAGAGGCAGGAGGGGTGAGGGACTGTCTGAGGAGGGACACTGCTGCCATCAGGGAGGAGTCCATGGACCTATTGCCCCTCTGTAGGTCAGACATGCCCGATGAGATGCCCTCCATGAACGACACCAGCTGAGTCAACAGAGCGGTGTGCGCATGGAGGACACTCAGCATGGCTGTCTGCCCTACATGGAGCTGGCGAAGGAGGTACACAGACTCCTCACTCAGGGCAGCAGGGGACACAGGGGCAGGGGGTGCGGTGCCTGGCCCAAAGGAGACACGCTCCCGAACATGGGAGCCTCCACGGACCTGGGGAATGGGAGCCGATGGGAGGGCGGTGGTGGTGCTGGTGGTGGCGGGGACAGCAACACTAGCTGGGGTGTGGTGGCTGCTGACACCCGCCTCCATAAGGGAGTCATCCTCCGAGCCGCTGTGGTCCTCAGCTGAGGTGGATGCTGCTGAGGACTCCTCAGTGTGGCTCCCCTCGCCCTCCGTGCCACTGGGTCCCTCCGACCACTCCTCGGCTGCTGACCCAGTCTGGCTCTCCCGCTCCTCCTGGTCCGTGGAGCTGTCCCCTTCCGTGGCCGTGGATGTATCTGCAAACAATGGGGAAACAGACAGACATCAGTCACCTGCACCAAACGCACACACCACTGTGAGCACAGCACATTACAGAGCAAGCCCTGGCATCATTAGTTGAACATTGCTAAAAGTGCCCTAACTGAACAGGAGAAGCCAATTGTCAGTCTGATGCCAACCATGGCACTCACATCCCACATGGCCTTGCACCCATCTGTCTGGTGTCTGTTGGAATTCCAGAAACCGGTCCTAGGATGCTTGTTTCCGGTCCAGGGAAGACATGGCTTGGCAGTTCGGGCTGGACTGTTCCCTTGAGGCACAGGGTCAGACTGATTTGCATATGGCCATGTCTGAACTGGGGTGGTGGAGTGAGCTAAAGAATGATGATGGATTAAACCCAGATCAGTTGACTGGGGGTGAGTGTTTGATTGGCTCAAACGTTCCGTCCATCATCCCCTTTTGTATCGCTTTGTTCGCCCTAAGTTGGCGGGGGTATGCCCAGACGTGGGTCCCTTGCTCACTTTGCCACTGGATTCAAGCAAGCCTGGCTGATGACGGCTGGAATGCCAGAAACCGGTCCTAGGATGCTTGTTTCCGGTCCAGGGAAGACATGGCTTGGCAGTTCGGGCTGGACTGTTCCCATGAGGCACAGGGTCAGACTGATTTGCATATGGCCATGTCTGAACTGGGGTGGTGGAGTGAGCTAAAGAATGATGATGGATTAAACCCAGATCAGTTGACTGGGAGTGAGTGTTTGATTGGCTCAAACGTTCCGTCCATCATCCCCTTTTGTATCGCTTTGTTCGCCCTAAGTTGGCGGGGGTATGCCCAGACGTGGGTCCCTTGCTCACTTTGCCACTGGATTCAAGCAAGCCTGGCTGATGACGGCTGGAATGCCAGAAACCGGTCCTAGGATGCTTGTTTCCGGTCCAGGGAAGACATGGCTTGGCAGTTCGGGCTGGACTGTTCCCATGAGGCACAGGGTCAGACTGATTTGCATATGGCCATGTCTGAACTGGGGTGGTGGAGTGAGCTAAAGAATGATGATGGATTAAACCCAGATCAGTTGACTGGGGGTGAGTGTTTGATTGGCTCAAACGTTCCGTCCATCATCCCCTTTGTATCGCTTTGTTCGCCCTAAGTTGGCGGGGGTATGCCCAGACGTGGGTCCCTTGCTCACTTTGCCACTGGATTCAAGCAAGCCTGGCTGATGACGGCTGGAATGCCAGAAACCGGTCCTAGGATGCTTGTTTCCGGTCCAGGGAAGACATGGCTTGGCATTTCGGGCTGGACTGTTCCCATGAGGCACAGGGTCAGACTAATATGCATATGGCCATGTCTGAACTGGGGTGGTGGAGTGAGCTAAAGAATGATGATGGATTAAACCCAGATCAGTTGACTGGGGGTGAGTGTTTGATTGGCTCAAACGTTCCATCCATCATCCCCTTTTGTATCGCTTTGTTCGCCCTAAGTTGGCGGGGGTATGCCCAGACGTGGGTCCCTTGCTCACTTTGCCACTGGATTCAAGCAAGCCTGGCTGATGATGGCTGGAATGCCAGAAACTGGTCATAGGATGCTTGTTTCCGGTCCAGGGAAGACATGGCTTGGCAGTTCGGGCTGGACTGTTCCCATGAGGCACAGGGTCAGACTGATTTGCATATGGCCATGTCTGAACTGGGGTGGTGGAGTGAGCTAAAGAATGATGATGGATTAAACCCAGATCAGTTGACTGGGGGTGAGTGTTTGATTGGCTCAAACGTTCCGTCCATCATCCCCTTTTGTATCGCTTTGTTCGCCCTAAGTTGGCGGGGGTATGCCCAGACGTAGGTCCCTTGCTCACTTTGCCACTGGATTCAAGCAAGCCTGGCTGATGACGGCTGGAATGCCAGAAACCGGTCCTAGGATGCTTGTTTCCGGTCCAGGGAAGACATGGCTTGGCAGTTCGGGCTGGACTGTTCCCATGAGGCACAGGGTCAGACTGATTTGCATATGGCCATGTCTGAACTGGGGTGGTGGAGTGAGCTAAAGAACGATGATGGATTAAACCCAGATCAGTTGACTGGGGGTGAGTGTTTGATTGGCTCAAACGTTCCGTCCATCATCCCCTTTTGTATCGCTTTGTTCGCCCTAAGTTGGCGGGGTATGCCCAGACGTGGGTCCCTTGCTCACTTTGCCACTGGATTCAAGCAAGCCTGGCTGATGACGGCTGGAATGCCAGAAACCGGTCCTAGGATGCTTGTTTCCGGTCCAGGGAAGACATGGCTTGGCAGTTCGGGCTGGACTGTTCCCATGAGGCACAGGGTCAGACTGATTTGCATATGGCCATGTCTGAACTGGGGTGGTGGAGTGAGCTAAAGAATGATGATGGATTAAACCCAGATCAGTTGACGGGGGGTGAGTGTTTGATTGGCTCAAACGTTCCGTCCATCATCCCCTTTTGTATCGCTTTGTTCGCCCTAAGTTGGCGGGGGTATGCCCAGACGTGGGTCCCTTGCTCACTTTGCCACTGGATTCAAGCAAGCCTGACTGATGACGGCTGGAATGCCAGAAACCGGTCCTAGGATGCTTGTTTCCGGTCCAGGGAAGACATGGCTTGGCAGTTCGGGCTGGACTGTTCCCATGAGGCACAGGGTCAGACTGATTTGCTTATGGCCATGTCTGAACTGGGGTGGCGGAGTGAGCTAAAGAATGATGATGGATTAAACCCAGATCAGTTGACTGGGGGTGAGTGTTTGATTGGCTCAAACGTTCCGTCCATCATCCCCTTTTGTATCGCTTTGTTCGCCCTAAGTTGGCGGGGGTATGCCCAGACGTGGGTCCCTTGCTCACTTTGCCACTGCATTCAAGCAAGCCTGGCTGATGATGGCTGGAATGCCAGAAACCGGTCCTTGGATGCTTGTTTCCGGTCCAGGGAAGACATGGCATGGCAGTTCGGGCTGGACTGTTCCCATGAGGCACAGGGTCAGACTGATTTGCATATGGCCATGTCTGAACTGGGGTGGTGGAGTGAGCTAAAGAATGATGATGGATTAAACCCAGATCAGTTGACTGGGGGTGAGTGTTTGATTGGCTCAAACGTTCCGTCCATCATCCCCTTTTGTATCGCTTTGTTCGCCCTAAGTTGGCGGGGGTATGCCCAGACGTGGGTCCCTTGCTCACTTTGCCACTGGATTCAAGCAAGCCTGGCTGATGACGGCTGGAATGCAAGAAACCGGTTCTAGGATGCTTGTTTCCGGTCCAGGGAAGACATGGCTTGGCAGTTCGGGCTGGACTGTTCCCATGAGGCACAGGGTCAGACTGATTTGCATATGGCCATGTCTGAACTGGGGTGGTGGAGTGAGCTAAAGAATGATGATGGATTAAACCCAGATCAGTTGACTGGGGGTGAGTGTTTGATTGGCTCAAACGTTCCGTCCATCATCCCCTTTTGTATCGCTTTGTTCGCCCTAAGTTGGCGGGGGTATGCCCAGACGTAGGTCCCTTGCTCACTTTGCCACTGGATTCAAGCAAGCCTGGCTGATGACGGCTGGAATGCCAGAAACCGGTCCTAGGATGCTTGTTTCCGGTCCAGGGAAGACATGGCTTGGCAGTTCGGGCTGGACTGTTCCCATGAGGCACAGGGTCAGACTGATTTGCATATGGCCATGTCTGAACTGGGGTGGTGGAGTGAGCTAAAGAACGATGATGGATTAAACCCAGATCAGTTGACTGGGGGTGAGTGTTTGATTGGCTCAAACGTTCCGTCCATCATCCCCTTTTGTATCGCTTTGTTCGCCCTAAGTTGGCGGGGTATGCCCAGACGTGGGTCCCTTGCTCACTTTGCCACTGGATTCAAGCAAGCCTGGCTGATGACGGCTGGAATGCCAGAAACCGGTCCTAGGATGCTTGTTTCCGGTCCAGGGAAGACATGGCTTGGCAGTTCGGGCTGGACTGTTCCCATGAGGCACAGGGTCAGACTGATTTGCATATGGCCATGTCTGAACTGGGGTGGTGGAGTGAGCTAAAGAATGATGATGGATTAAACCCAGATCAGTTGACGGGGGTGAGTGTTTGATTGGCTCAAACGTTCCGTCCATCATCCCCTTTGTATCGCTTTGTTCGCCCTAAGTTGGCGGGGGTATGCCCAGACGTGGGTCCCTTGCTCACTTTGCCACTGGATTCAAGCAAGCCTGGCTGATGACGGCTGGAATGCCAGAAACCGGTCCTAGGATGCTTGTTTCCGGTCCAGGGAAGACATGGCTTGGCAGTTCGGGCTGGACTGTTCCCATGAGGCACAGGGTCAGACTGATTTGCTTATGGCCATGTCTGAACTGGGGTGGCGGAGTGAGCTAAAGAATGATGATGGATTAAACCCAGATCAGTTGACTGGGGGTGAGTGTTTGATTGGCTCAAACGTTCCGTCCATCATCCCCTTTTGTATCGCTTTGTTCGCCCTAAGTTGGCGGGGGTATGCCCAGACGTGGGTCCCTTGCTCACTTTGCCACTGCATTCAAGCAAGCCTGGCTGATGATGGCTGGAATGCCAGAAACCGGTCCTTGGATGCTTGTTTCCGGTCCAGGGAAGACATGGCATGGCAGTTCGGGCTGGACTGTTCCCATGAGGCACAGGGTCAGACTGATTTGCATATGGCCATGTCTGAACTGGGGTGGTGGAGTGAGCTAAAGAATGATGATGGATTAAACCCAGATCAGTTGACTGGGGGTGAGTGTTTGATTGGCTCAAACGTTCCGTCCATCATCCCCTTTTGTATCGCTTTGTTCGCCCTAAGTTGGCGGGGGTATGCCCAGACGTGGGTCCCTTGCTCACTTTGCCACTGGATTCAAGCAAGCCTGGCTGATGACGGCTGGAATGCCAGAAACCGGTTCTAGGATGCTTGTTTCCGGTCCAGGGAAGACATGGCTTGGCAGTTCGGGCTGGACTGTTCCCATGAGGCACAGGGTCAGACTGATTTGCATATGGCCATGTCTGAACTGGGGTGGTGGAGTGAGCTAAAGAATGATGATGGATTAAACCCAGATCAGTTGACTGGGGGTGAGTGTTTGATTGGCTCAAACGTCCCGTCCATCATCCCCTTTGTATCGCTTTGTTCGCCCTAAGTTGGCGGGGGTATGCCCAGACGTGGGTCCCTTGCTCACTTTGCCACTGGATTCAAGCAAGCCTGGCTGATGACGGCTGGAATGCCAGAAACCGGTCCTAGGATGCTTGTTTCCGGTCCAGGGAAGACATGGCTTGGCAGTTCGGGCTGGACTGTTCCCATGAGGCACAGGGTCAGACTGATTTGCATATGGCCATGTCTGAACTGGGGTGGTGGAGTGAGCTAAAGAATGATGATGGATTAAACCCAGATCAGTTGACTGGGGGTGAGTGTTTGATTGGCTCAAACGTTCCGTCCATCATCCCTTTTGTATCGCTTTGTTCGCCCTAAGTTGGCGGGGGTATGCCCAGACGTGGGTCCCTTGCTCACTTTGCCACTGGATTCAAGCAAGCCTGGCTGATGACGGCTGGAATGCCAGAAACCGGTCCTAGGATGCTTGTTTCCGGTCCAGGGAAGACATGGCTTGGCAGTTCGGGCTGGACTGTTCCCATGAGGCACAGGGTCAGACTGATTTGCATATGGCCATGTCTGAACTGGGGTGGTAGAGTGAGCTAAAGAATGATGATGGATTAAACCCAGATCAGTTGACTGGGGGTGAGTGTTTGATTGGCTCAAACGTTCCGTCCATCATCCCCTTTTGTATCGTGGTGTCTGTTGGATAGCAACACCCCAGTGTGGACACATGCACCACCTACACAGTAGTTGGACAGTGCAGAGGACACGGTGTAGCATGTGGACATGCACACATCACAACTCTTGCCACTGAGTCAGTACAGGTTTCCGGATGAAAGGGATGCCCAGAGTCAAATAGGAAATGCATGTGATGCATACCAGCGACAGACACCATGATGCACCCATGTCCTGATAGCCATCGCCACAGTGGTGTGCATGTAGCACATGTCACTCCCCTGCAGGATCACCAATAAGTAGACACATGCCATGGCGGAGGCATGACTGCTAAGTCATACATCACTGTCTCAGTGATGTATGACTTGGCAGCCAGACAACAACACTCTGCACTGTGTCACAATAGTAGGTCATGGGGAATGCAAGTCCTGGAGCTGCACAAGTGCACATGTACATCCCCCACACAACACATCATCTTAACCCTCATCTGTCCAGGTCATACCGATTGGACATATGGGAGACCTGTGACACTACCCTCTGAACCTGAGCCCCTCACAATCTGCTGTGAATGGGAAACAGCTGCCTGAACTTCACATTCGCATACCCCAGTCTGCACGGGCAGCTGATCAAACACCTATGTGACACACAAGTATCGTCTCCTATGGTCACATCTCCAGTGGCATGCTGAGCCCCTACCGAGAAACACCCCAGCAGTCCTGGCAACAAATCCACAGCACACTGACACAGAGGCAGACACCTGAGGGGTCAAATCCCTGCGCACAACGTGTCAGCTGATACACGGGAGTGGGAGTACAGGTGTATTGGATGGGCTGGAGTAGGCATGACTGTCCTGCCCCACATGAATGAGGGATGAGCCCTGGACAGTGGATAGCTGGCTATGTATGTGTGACACACGTAATCTGCACACTCCTGGGGCCCAAACATTGTTCCCACCCGCTGCATGGGTGTGTGCCAGATACCCCAGGCACATGTGGTGGCTCAGCTCAGCAAGTGGACCGCATATCAAAGCAACACGCAGATTACATGTCCGAACACAGGCATTGTGTGAACAATGGACCCACCCATGATGCCCACAACAGAGTTAGGGAAACAGATGCTGTCCCCCACCTTGAGTTAAGCAAACTGCAAGGACACAGTCCCAAGTGACACAATTCCCTGAATGTAAGGGCCACACCTGGGTATCAGATGAGGAGTGGGCAGTGCACAATAGAGGGACATGGCTCCTGGACAACATGACTGCTGTACTGTGGCAGTTTAACCAGGCCAGAGGAGGGCACATAGCATGTAATACAGAGTTCACAGTGCAGTCTTTGACTCACCCCCTCCTTGCTGCTGTCTGGCCTTCAGCTGCCCATCCAGGTCTGGAAACACCACCGCCAGGATCTGGAGCATGTGGGGGTCAGGGTCCATGTTCTGCCCCTCCTGCGAGGAGGCGACAGCTTCAGCTGGACCCGTGCAATCCTCCGGGTCCAGCCCCGAAGGTCCTGCCACCTCTTCTGGCAGTTGCGGATCCGGCGCTTGTAGACCCCCACGGACCGGACAGCCCGGACGATGTCCTTCCAGATCTCCTGCTTCCGATGGGCATTAACCTGTCAGGATGACAAAGTGAAAAGGCCATTACTACACATGCAACATATCCGTGCATGACACAGTTGTATATACATGTCTCAATCACAGGGGCACATGATGTACACAGGCAGTGCAACACTGCCCATGGACAGTTTGCCAGAAGTCACTACATGGTATCATTGCATGGGAAGTAAAACCTTGTTCAAATGCACTGTCACTGCACCATACCTGTCCAGTGCATGTCACTACACACTATGGGGGGTGACAACTACTCAGTGAGCCTGCTAGCCAGTGGCGTGCAGACTTTCAGCCTTGCTAGTCAGACAAAATGCACATTCAGAAAGGCAGTGCACAGAACACTCACCTGCTCCCTGGTGTCCCATACAGCTTGCTGTACTGTGGAAGTAGGCTGTCCAGCAGGGCCTGGTTCTCCTCAAGGCTGAAGCCTGGGGCTCTATCCACAGTGCGTGCCATTGCAGGGTCCAGAGGGGGCAGAGACAGCAGCAGTGCAGTGGCAGATGTCGTCCTGGAGCATGTAGTGCAGGCAAGTGAGCTCTCAGGGGAACAGCCAGCAATATATATGTGCTGCAGAGGCAGATACTGTCCCATGTGTCCAAAGTGATAGGTCCAAGTCGTTTGCATCTTCTGAATCTGGCCAATCCATGGAATAGCAGCACCAATACACGCCCACAGCATCCTTCAAATCTTCAACTTCATGACATACATGATTTTGCAACATTGTTGTGGGTGACCAACTGAATTTCCAGCAACCGACTCATTCGAATTTCGAAAACGCGTCCGTTGCCAGGCTAGGCCATTGACAATGGGTGCGCACTGATCGGTCCATTGCTGTTCAACGCGTACAGGGGTACAACGCGTACCCGCACACATTGAATGCAATGGGCCAGCCGGGCGCACCGATCGGTCCATTGCGGTACAACGCGTACAGGGGTACAACGCGTACCCGCACACAGTGAATGCAATGGGCCGGCCGGGTGCACTGATCGGTCCATTGCGGTACAACGTGTACAGGGGTACAACGCGTACCCGCACACATTGAATGCAATGGGCCGGCCGGGTGCACCGATCGGTCCATTGCTGTTCAACGCGTACAGGGGTACAACGCGTGCCCGCACACATTGAATGCAATGGGCCGGCCGGGTGCACCGATCGGTCCGTTGCGGTACAACGCTGCATAGGGGTACAACGCGCACTCGACACATTGAATGCAATGGTCCGGCCGGGTGCACCGATCGGTCCATTGCGGTACAACGCGTACAGGGGTACAACGCGTACCCGCACACATTGAATGCAATGGGCCGGCCGGGTGCACCGATCGGTCCATTGCGGTACAACGCGTACAGGGGTACAACGCGTACCGCGCACATTGAATGCAATGGGCCGGCCGGGTGCACCGATCGGTCCATTGCTGTTCAACGCGTACAGGGGTACAACGCTGCACGCACACATTGAATGCAATGGGCCGGCCGGGTGCACCGATCGGTCCATTGCGGTACTAACGCGTACAGGGGTACAACGCGTACCCGCACACATTGAATGCAATGGTCCGGCCGGGTGCACCGATCGGTCCATTGCGGTACAACGCGTACAGGGGTACAACGCTGTACCACGCACATTGAATGCAATGGGCCGGCCGGGTGCACCGATCGGTCCATTGCGGTACAACGCATACAGGGGTACAACGCATACCCGCACACATTGAATGCAATGGGCCAGCCGGGCGCACCGATCGGTCCATTGCGGTACAACGCGTACAGGGGTACAACGCGAACCCGCACACATTGAATGCAATGGGCCGGCCGGGTGCACCGATCGGTCCATTGCAGTTCAACGCGTACAGGGGTACAATGCGTACCCGCACACATTGAATGCAATGGGCCGGCCGGGTGCACCGATCGGTCCATTGCGGTACAACGCGTACCCGCACACATTGAATGCAATGGGCCGGCCGGGTGCACCGATCGGTCCATTGCTGTTCAACGCATCCCTGTACAAGTGACTGGCATATGTCACCATGCCTGTCTCAGATGAACATATGCCACCCACAGATAGCTCCCAGGAGTGAGGGGCACACCTACAACACCACAGCCTGTCCAAACTGTATCATAAGGCATGTAAGGCTGCATTTCCTATTGTGTGTATGTTGGTGTACATGTTGTCCTGTGGGTGTCACCTGAGGGCAGCCACCCCCAGGCTGTGCACGTGTTCATGGGGACAGGATCCTGGGTGTTACGTGTACATGACCACTGTGATGTGCAACTGTTCATATCTGTGCATGTGCCATGGTCACATTTCACGGTGGTGTATGTGTATGTCATGTCACATACCCCGTGAGTCCCATGTGGGACGGTATGTTTGAGCCAGGGTGTCCCAGTGGCACAATAGTGATGGTCCTCCACAGTCTGTGTGCATGTAGTGTTTACAATGTCTCTGATTTCATGTGCACAATGGGAGACAGTCTCCACATCCACGTTGTGTGTGCATGGACTTTGATGTTGTGCGTGTGTGTGTCACAGACGTCCATGTCTGTCCTGCAGAGACAAGTGGAACCACTACCTGTGGGGGTCATGGTTGTTTTGCTGTGGTGTATACATGATACTCCATGTAATGCCAGTGTCCATGTGGCAATACAGGGTCCCTGGGAATGTACCTGTCATTGAGCTGTGATGCCTGGGGCACATCTGTCCTCACATGTCACTGTGGGGGTGATTGTGACATGGCAGCAGGAGATGGGAACTGTGACACGGCCTCATGATATCCAATGGGCCAACCTGGGACTTATTGATGCCACTTGTTGAACCGTGATGACAGATGTTGGCCATGTATGTACCATACATGTCCTTACGGAACTGCACACTTCATGTAGTTGTGCCTCATAATGATGTATGATGTGATATTGAATGTGTTCAATGCCGCATATGTGGCGTGACTGACAATCTTGCTTTCTTCTCCTCTGCACTGCAGGGCTCCTGCTGTCCATAGACCATTCCCAGACCTGGCAACGATGGTGGAACGGGACAGCATCCGATGGTACCGCTTCACCAGGCAGCTGATTGAGGATTTGGCAGTGCAGTTGGCCCCACATTTGCAGCCTGGCCGGCCGTATCCTACAGCGCTGACCCCCAAGGTGAAGGTGATGGCAGCCCTACACTTCTTTGCCACCGGTACCTACCAACATACTGTGGCGACTGCTGGTGGGATGTCACAGACCATGTTGAGCCGTGTGCTCCGCGATGTTTTGGAGGCAATGTTGCTATACCTGAACCGGTACATCTATTTCCCTAGACTGCAACGACTCACTGACGTGAAGAGGGACTTCTATGCCCTGGGGAGGATGCCGCATGTCATTGGCTCCAGTGATGGGACACATGTGGCTTTGGTACCACCACAGGCCCAGGAGCAGGCCTACCGTAACCGCAAGCACTACCACTCGGTCAATGCACTGGTGGTGTGTCTTGCAGATATGACCATCTCACACGTGTGTGCCCGTTTCCCTGGTTCAGCACACGATGCCTTTGTGATGAGGAGTAGTCGCATCCCCAGGATGATGGCACAGATGCAGAACCAGCGTGCCTGGCTTGTCGGTGTGTACTGACTTTGTGCCATTGTGTGTGATCTGATCTGTAGTATTCCGCCCACTTTTCCAAGTCAGCTAATGTGCACTTGTCTGTCCGTAGGTGACTCGGGATACCCCAACATGCCGTGGTTGCTGACACCCCTCAGGAACCCTGTGACACCAGCCCAGATGCGCTACAATGAGGCACATGGTCGGACCAGGAGAGTGATTGAGCGGACATTTGGTCTCCTGAAGAGCCGCTTCCGCTGCCTCGACAAGACAGGAGGGTCCCTCCCATATGCCCCAGCGAAGGTGTGCAAGATTATCATCGTCTGCTGCATGCTCCACAACCTGGCAGTGCGGAAGGAGTTGCCTCTCATCCAGGATGACAATGACCAACATCCGCCACCTGTGGAGGATCCTGGCCTGGACCACGATGCCAGTGATGATGATGATGATGAGGGTGATGTCCGCACACAGCTCATCACCAACTTCTTTAGCTGAATGTGAGTATCCTGAGGTGTCATGTCAATGATGTGAGTTGGCATGATATGTGTAGGTGGTGCTCTGGTGCTGTTGGAGTGTGTCCATGGGCTACTTGACTGGATGTGTGTAGAGATGTGTGCTTACAGGTGGTCTGTACTCCCCAACAGTGTTGACATGCTAACTTGGTTCTGGGTGGGTATCTTGTAACATGTATTGTGCATGAGTTTTGCTGTTCTGTCCTGTTCTCCATTGCTTTTGACTGTGTGTCATTTCTGTCCTTCACAGGGTACTTTCAGATTCGTTTGGTCAACTGTGTCCACCGACGACGTGATTGTACTTCCAGGGTGGTAGCTGTTGTGTCCCTACAGGTGATGTGCGCCACACCCATGGACTTCCTTCCTTCTACAGTTGTTGACTGTGTGCCCACTGCCAGGTGGGATTACCTTGCATCTGTAGTGGTTACGACATGTTGCAACTGTGTAATAAACCTGTGCTTCACTTTGTGATGTGCGTTGTCTGTGGTCACACATTTGACTGCCATTTGCTTACTGCACCTGTGGGCTACTTGACTACAACTGGGAATAGGTGTGGTGTCTGTGCATTGCACCGTCTTTCCTGGCAACATCAGTGTAGGCAATGAGTCAGATGGTCTAGGTGTGTATGTGTTGTGTAGCCCTGGTGGTGTGTCTCCCTCATATGTGTCACGTTGCCATTACTCACATGCCTGTGTTGTACTTGCTGTTGCAGTTCGCATACACAGTGTAATTTTGCAGTTCATCATCCCCATGACAGCACCCACGTTGGAATCACAACAGAGGCAAGTATGGTGTATTAGTGTGTTTATTGTGATACATTTGTGTGAATAGTGCATAGGATGGTTAGTGCTGTACATTTATATTGCAATCAGAAGTTCCTAGGTGAATTGAAAGTCCTGGTAGACAAAATCCCGCGTATCGGGGCCACAGTTGTATGAGACATTGGTCCAACTTGTACTCCCCATGTCATGTGTGGGAGTTGTGTTGCCGTCAACAGGGTGAACAGTTTGTGCACAAAGGTGAACATCCAGAACAGGTTCAGGCTTCCTGGGGGTTGCACTTGGCCATCGGCCTCTCACTTGCCCCTCCTCGGACGACCCCTCTTCTTTGGGGGGCCCCTCAAGAACAGGCTGCTGCGGTGCAGGGGACTCTCCGCCAGAGTCATCCTCCCTCCCTGTGGCAGTTGCAGTTTGTTCAGCACCAGATGTTGTTGGCACACAGGGAGGTGTAGACTGGTTGCTGTTCATCTGGCGGAGGCATTGTAATATGTCCCTATGCACCGCCGTCATCTCTTGCAGTGTGTCCCACTTGGACTCCACGCGGGACATGTGTGAGTCCAAGCGGGCATGATGGGCAGCCTGCTGCTGTTTCATGTCTCTGAGGAGCCCCACTACCTGGCTGAGATCTCCGGTGCTGGACTGGTACGCATCGGCTATGCGTACCAGTTGTGGGTCATCATGCACACCAGACACCTCTGCAAGCAGCGACCTCTGTCTCCCACCCCTCCCACCACCCCTGCCGACATGTGCAGTGCGTGCAGTGGCACGCACAGATGACCCTGGTCCCCCTTGGGGGTTGGTGGTGGTGGTGGTGTCCATGGCCCCACGTTGGTCCAGGGTCCCTGTGCTGGTGGTGCTCCTTGTTCTGTCCATGTCGGCAGGGATGGTATTTGTGGTGACAGTCGTTGGAGGGGTGGGTGCAGGGGGTGCAGCTGGTGGTCCTGCTGGTGCTGCAGCTGGTGGTCCTGCTGGTGCTGCATGTTGACTTGCACCGGAGGTGCCAGGTTGGTCTTCTTCATCCGAGGAGGGCAGAGGCTGTACGACACCAGTGAGCTCTGTATCCTCTTGAGCCTGGGACTGGGACTCCTCAGCGTCTGCTGCTGTGTCCCCATCATCACCTGTTTTTGGGAGACATACACAATGTATGTTATGTTTCTGCAGGCATCAATGGTTGACACACCTGACAGTTGTGACTGTGCCTCTGGGTGCGGGCCTGTACATTGCATTGTCCTAAGTTGTCACAGTCAGGGGTTGATATTGGTGTAGCACATTGTCCTGCATTATTTGGGCATTTCTATGTATTTGTTGGGGTGTGAACATGGTCTGCATTGGTTGTATTTGGTTGACAGCCGGCCCTCCTTCCCACCCAGCCAGTCAGTTATCCCACCATGGACTGTGCTTGCATTGCAGGGAGTGAAAGTTGTCTTTCAGGATGTCAGTCAGTGGTGTCCTGCTGTTGGTTGTTGCACAGTTGCCAGCAGGGCCTTGTGCTCCCCACAGCAGTAGCCAGTGTCAGCCATCTTGTCAGTTGTTTTCCACTCCCTGTGGTGTGAGCATGGTTCAGGGTGGTGTTGATGGGACAGTTGTGGGGGTGAGCTATGTCTGTGACTATGACTCCCATCATGCTATTGCCTCCACCCCACTTCCCAGCATTCCCATACTTACTTGCTTTTGTGGGGAGTTCAGTGTGTGTGGGTGTGAGAGCAATGGCAAGATGGCTGACAGTGGTGTCCTGCTGTTGGTTGGTGTGCAGTTCCCAGCATGCCCTTGTGCTCCCCACGACACAGCAACAGTGTCAGACATCTTTGATGGGCCTTTCCACTCTCTGTGGGATGTGCATGCATGAGTGTGAGCTTGCTGGGCCATGTGGTGGGGGATGTTGAGCTGTGACTACAACTCCCATCATGCTATTGCCTCCACCCCCCTTCCCAGCAGGCCCATCCTTCCTTCCTTTTGACTCTGCTTCCCTGTGGGGTGGGCTGCCTGTGCTGACAGGATGGCTGGGAGTGTTGTCCTGGCAGTTGTTTGGCTAAAAGTCCCAAGAGTGTCCCTGTGCTTCACACAACATAACCCAGGGTGGAGGTTCTTTGTGGGATCTTGAGTTAGGATGTGAGGCATTGCATTCTCCCAGGTGGGTTATGTGGAGTTTGTGTTGAGGGGGTCTGTGAGGGGAGGTGCTTGTGACTATGGTCAGTGCTGCAAGTCCTCCTTCCCACCCAGCCAGTCAGTTATCCCACCATGGAACGTGCTTGCATTGCAGGGAGTGGAAGTTGTCTTTCAGGATGTCAGTCAGTGGTGTCCTGCTGTTGCTTGTTGCACAGTTGCCAGCAGGGCCTTGTGCTCCCCACAGCAGTAGCCAGTGTCAGCCATCTTGTCAGTTGTTTTCCACTCCCTGTGATGTGAGCATGGTTCAGGGTGGTGTTGATGGGACAGTTGTGGGGGTGAGCTATGTCTGTGACTATGACTCCCATCATGCTATTGCCTCCACCCCACTTCCCAGCATTCCCATACTTACTTGCTTTTGTGGGGAGTTCAGTGTGTGTGGGTGTGAGAGCAATGGCAAGATGGCTGACAGTGGTGTCCTGCTGTTGGTTGGTGTGCAGTTCCCAGCATGCCCTTGTGCTCCCCACGACACAGCAACAGTGTCAGACATCTTTGATGGGCCTTTCCACTCTCTGTGGGATGTGCATGCGTGAGTGTGAGCTTGCTGGGCCATGTGGTGGGGGATGTTGAGCTGTGACTATGACTCCCATCATGCTATTGCCTCCACCCCCCTTCCCAGCATGCCCATCATTCCTTCCTTTTGACTCTGCTTCCCTGTGGGGTGGGCTGCCTGTGCTGACAGGATGGCTGGGAGTGTTGTCCTGGCAGTTGTTTGGCTAAAACTCCCAAGAGTGTCCCTGTGCTTTACACAACATAACCCAGGGTGGAGGTTCTTTGTGGGATCTTGAGTTAGGATGTGAGGCATTGCATTCTCCCAGGTGGGTTATGTGGAGTTTGTGTTGAGGGGGTGTGTGAGGGAGGTGCTTGTGACTATGGTCAGTGCTGCAAGTCCTCCTTCCCACCCAGCCAGATATCCCACCATGGAACGTGCTTGCATTGCAGGGAGTGGAAGTTGTCTTTCAGGATGTCAGTCAGTGGTGTCCTGCTGTTTGTTGGTGCACAGTTGCCAGCAGGGCCTTGTGCTCCCCACAGCAGTAGCCAGTGTCAGCCATCTTGTCAGTCCTTATCCACTCCCTGTGATGTGAGCATGGTTCAGGGTGGTGTTGATGGGCCAGTTGTGAGGCTGAGCAATATCTGTGCCTACTACTCCCATCATGCTATTGCCTCCACCCCCTTCCCAGCATGCCCATGCTTCCTTCCTTTTGACTCTGCTTCCCTGTGGGGTGGGCTGCCTGTGCTGACAGGATGGCTGGGAGTGTTGTCCTGGCAGTTGTTTGGCTAAAAGTCCCAAGAGTGTCCCTGTGCTTCACACAACATAACCCAGGGTGGTGGTTCTTTGTGGGATCTTGAGTTAGGATGTGAGGCATTGCATTCTCCCAGGTGGGTTATGTGGAGTTTGTGTTGAGGGGGTGTGTGAGGGGAGGTGCTTGTGACTATGGTCAGTGCTGCGAGTCCTCCTTCCCACCCAGCCAGATATCCCACCATGGAACGTGCTTCCATTGCAGGGAGTGGAAGTTGTCTCTCAGGATGTCAGTCAGTGGTGTCCTGCTGTTGGTTGTTGCACAGTTGCCAGCAGGGCCTTGTGCTCCCCACAGCAGTAGCCAGTGTCAGCCATCTTGTGAGTCCTTTTCCACTCCCTGTGATGTGCGCATGGTTCATGGTGGTGTTGATGGGACAGTTGTGGGGGTGAGCAATATCTGTGACTACGACTCCCATGATGCTATTGGCTACACTGACTTGCCCAGCATACACAGAATTTCTTTCTTTCAGTGGTCTTCACTGTGTGTTGGTGTTGTAGTGGTGGCTACATGTCAGGATGTGTTTGTTAGTTATATTTGTGCCACTGCCTAGCTGTAGTTGTAGTTGTGTTTGTACATGTGATGACACGGTTAAATGTAACTTTGAGATGGCATGTGTTGTGTTTATCTGACTGACATACACATTTTGGGATGATTCTGTTCTGGTTGCTGTGTAATTGCTAAGAGTGCATGGTTTGACTCTCCCCTTGACAGTGATGTGTGTGTGTATTGTGGCAGAATATTGTGTACATTTGTTGTGTACTCACCAGGCTCTGGGATGTTTTCTAGTCCATAGACGCTCACTGGCGGAAGGATGGCCCGCACCTTCTCCTCCCAGGGCCTGAGGTATACTGGCTTGGCAGGAGGGCCACTGCCGGTGTATTGGCTCAGGAGGTAGTCCTTCTTCAGCAGCTCCCGTACCCTCCTGCGCACGTCATACCACCTGTTCTGGATGTCAGTCTTTGTGCGCAGACATGGTGATTGTGCGTTCACCCTGTTGATGATCCTCTCCCACATCTTTGTTTTCTGGGAGATGGGTGTCTGTTGGACCAGTGTGCCAAACAGCTGTGGCTCTACCCTGAGGATCTCGTCTACCAGGACTTCCAATTCACAATCTAGGAACTTGTGATTCTTCTTTGGGGGCATGGTGATGGGTGGTGATGGTGAGTGATGTGTGTGTTGGTGTGCAGGTGAGGGTGTGTGAGTGTGTGTTTTGCTGGGTGTATGTGAGGTAGCTATATGTTGGTGTGCTGATGGTGTGTGGCTTGTGTGAGGGATGAGCTGTGGGTGTGTGGTTGCTGTCTGTTGAGTGCTGGCAGTAGAATAGCATTTGCAAAGGATCATGGTTGGGATTTGTGTCCTTTATATGGGTGGAGTTGTGGGTGTGTCTTTGTTCTCTGTCCCCACCCCCCCCAGTATTTATTGGCTTTGTAATTGCTTGTTTGGCCTTTTTTGTGTATTTTTCCTTAGTACTTTCTGTGCATGTTGGAAACGTTCTTGTGACCGAGTCGGACCCTGCAGTTGTCTCGTACGGTCTTCGCCGTTTCGTTCACGCTGTGTTTGTGCAGTTTTCTATGCTGCGTACGCGTCGGTCGCGGTGTTTTGTGTTACTTCGGCTCGCAGTTTTGTATGCGTGTCGGTCGTACGGCTTGTCCTCCGTATGACTCGGTCGTGGTTTTCGCGCCTTGCATCGTACTTTGCGGTTTGGAGTTCGCGTGTACGTTTCGGTTGGATTTGTTCCGGGTGCGTGTCGGTCGGTTCGATTCGCGTGTTTTTCCGGCCGGATTGCTGTTTTCCGTGCGGCTCGGTCGTTCGGCTTGGGTTCAGTACGTGTCGGTCGGATTTTGCACGCTTTGCATCGTACTTGGTGTGTCGGGCGCCACAGGTACGTGTCGGTCGGAATTAATTCCGGCTCCGAGCCGGTCGGTGCTTTTTCCGGCCCGAATTGGAATCGACCCCTTAGTGTCAAGACAAGGTCTTTGCAGGCTTTTTTTACAACACATGGCTGGCATTTTTTTTTTAGCAACCCTACTTTATATTCCTTTTCATGAAATGCATTCTCACACTAGTAAATGTAAAATACAAATGTAAGGATTAGGCAGAGTGGGGGCCCAGGGGGTACTGGAACCAGAACAAAACTAAGCCTTGGGACCAGTTTCCAAAGGTATGTAAATATGCAAATGTTCTTTAAAGACCTGTGAAAAACTCGGGTGTGCCAGAGATAAGACTCCAGACACTTCCCAGCCAAGCCCACAGCAGCACACTCACTGACCTCTAGTCCCATGGCACTCTGATCTCACTTCAAGGGCTTCGGAGTAAATGAAGACAGCCTGGAAATGCAGCAAATAAACATCGCCGCACTTCCAGGCCATCTTCATTTACATGTACTTGCAGAGGCATTTGCGCCCCCCTGGGAACCCATCCACGCCCCCCAGGGGGGTGCGCCCCACAGCTTGAAGACCTCTGCTTTAAATGTTCAAAGCACTGTTGATGTACTTTAGAACAATTAGTGGTCTTAGAAGGCTGTACTTTTCTTAATAAGTAGACGAGTGGAGAGGCTAGTTCCGAAAAATGGGTAATAAAACATCTGTAATACCCCACTAGTCCCAAGAAGGATCAAATAGCCTTTCTTGTATTAGGGCTAGGAATGTCCCTTATCGCTTTCAACCTATCTACTTGGGGACGTATTGTTCCATTCTGGATATGATATCCTAGATAGTGAATAGAATTGATGGCTAGTGAAGACTTTTCAGTGTTGGATGTGACTCGAGCCACTCAGAGAGCCCTAAATTGTTCCTTCAGGTATTGTAGGGGTAACTCCCAGGTAGGGCAAACTATTACAATACCATCTAAATATACTGCTGTATATTTGTGATGTGGTCGTAAAGCAATATTCATCAGACGTTGGAATGTAGCGGGAGCCCCGTGTAATCCAAAAGGTAGTACTTTGAATTGGTGCAGACCAGAGGGAGTTGAAAAAGCCATCTTTTCTTTTGCCTCCTCTATTATGGGAATCTGCCAGTACCCATTTGTGGGATCCAGAGTGGACAGAAACTTGACTCTCCCTAAGTTTTCATTAAACTCATCTAACTTGGGCATGGGATAGGTATCAATTTTGGCTTTACTGTTCAGCTGAGAAAAATCTATACAGAATCGAATAGAACCATTAGGTTTGGGAACCAGAGCAACTGGTGAGCACAGGCACTGTGTGATGGTTCTATAATACCCTTTTTTTAAACATAGGCTACTTCATTTTAGACTTCCTCCCCTTCTGGCTTCTGGTATTCAATATGGTCGTAACCTTATGACCTGTTTATCTTCAGTAATTATGTTGTGCTGGATGAGTGTTGTTTTTCTTGCTTTAGTCAAAAACACATCTTTAAATTGTATTAGTAATCCCTGTAATTGTTGTTCTTAGGGTAATGAAAGGCATGAACTCATTTTAACCTCTACCTCTTTTATGGGGTTTTCTTTAGGTACGAAAGAGATGTCTAAAAGTTTGGAATCTGTGACAAAGAACGCATGTCTACTTAGATTATCTTATACCTCTGATATTTCCTATTTTTTAAGGAGCTTGATATGATAGATTTGACTGATTTTAGACTTATGGGGTATAGCCACCTTGTATGTCACAGGAATTACTTGGCTTAAAATTAGGGATGGGCGAAATTTTTAATTCTGCTGGTGGAATTGGAGGAATTGAGCAATTCTGTGTTACTCTTCTAACGCAGAATTACTAATAAATTCCACTGGTCCGCTCCACCTGCAGAATCAATTAATCAGCACTGTAAATACAAGGTATTGCAACATAGATCATTTCATTTGTCATTTTGCAGCATTGTCTGACTTGAACTCCCCAGCCAAGAGCAACCCGGCATTCTACTTGGGTCACGAGCATGTCACTTCCTGTGGTTCTTTCCTCTCTCTCTGCTGCCCAGGAGCCTCACAGCCTTGGTCTGTGGCTCTGTGGCATTGTGTTTCTTCGGTGTGTGGTTATGGGGCAAGATCTGCCGCTCTCACCTACCTACACAGCTTCACTTACTCACTACAACCACCTCCTCGAACCTCCGCTGAGTGTACGGTAAGTGAGACTCCTGCTTAGCAAAGTCCTCACCCATCCCCCTCCCCATCCATTGCTCTATGAGTGGGGAGTTGGACTGTCTCAGGGATCCACATTTCTCACCACATTGGGCCACAGAGTCTCAAGGGCAGTAGCGACCAAGGCCCTGGTAGTTCATAGAACTGAATTGAAAAGATAGAGGCATTTAAGCCATCATTTGCAAACTAAGCACTTTAATTTGTAAAAACACTTCTGTGTTTATTTATCAGTGTGGAACCTTCTCTAAGCATTTGCTTTATATGTAACAAGTAGCTACAGAGAAAATGCTTCAGTTGGCACTTCCTCCTATTTGTTGTGTGTATATTTGAAAATAGAGAGACCCTGCACATGCAGCATCTCAGATCAAACATGGGGAATCCCTGTACACGGATGAAAAGAGGAGTCATTTGATTCTGCCAGACTGGAGACAAGTGAACAGTGAGAGTCTGCAGCTTGTGTGGACATGTGAGGTGCAGTGGGTGTTGTCACAGTTCTCTTGTCAGAAGGGGCTGATGGGGGTTTTAACGTTTTTTTAAGGCCATCATCCACCTACCTTGACAGAGTTCTGTTGGGCAGTGTCTCCCTGTTGGCCCAACTGTGGCACAATGGGTAGGATCTCTTATTGCTTTGCTGTGTGTGAGCCCTGAACAGCTCAGTGACTGGGGGCCCTCTGAAGGGTTCGGGCTCTCTGAAAGTTGATATAATTCATGTGTGACCAATCAGAATGTGATGCGCTTTCTGACCCCTGTGCTTGAGGGTGAAACACTGCGCACTTGTGAATGACGTTAAACAGGGATGTGTCTCATTCTTGTGTTCTTTCTTCCAATGATGCTCTCTATAAATGTTTGTCCTCAGCTGATTCCATTTCTGGACACTTCACTTGTGAGAATAGTATGAATTCTGTTTTGTTTGCTCCACGCATCCACACAAAAAATAAATGAAAACACCAAGATGTTCTGCTACTGCCTCCATGGCCCTGAGCAACACCTTTCCTCCCTGCCCAAATATATAAGAAAATACTTGGCATCCTGTCACTGTCTCCCTCGACACTAGGCAAACCCACTCCTGCCCCACTCCCCTCTGAGCCTTCCCTCCACATCTAAAGGTTGTTACACACTATCCCATCACCTCCCTCGAGTCACCAGAGGCCCAGAGAGTGAGTGGATCGGTGTCCACAGCAGCCAAGGCTTCTAAGCGCTGCTTTTCTCTTCATATTCATAACAGTGAATAAGTGGGTTTTCATTCCACTGGAAGCATATGCAACACTATGGTGTGCACAGGTCTCTGGAATGCAACACCCATGCACTTAACACATGAGGAAGGCTACTGAGATATCCTCTGCTGAAGTGCTGCTCTTACAGGGTGTTTCAAAAGACAGCTGAGCTGTTCCGCTGCTTGCCAGGGCTCCCACATTGCTTTGCAGAACTATGCCTCCAGATAGGAAGCTCGTGCGAGCTAATAGTGAGATGACAGATGACAAACGTCGCCTTATGGTGTGAGCAGGATGTCTCCGGGGGGAGGCAACAGCTGCCACATTAACCCTGTAGCATGGTCAATACGTGTCTTCTATCTCGCTCTATTTATACATTAGGCAGGCCTTGTGATTGACTGAGCAGTGAAATTAGGGGTGGGCGGAACTCCTTGGAATCGCGTGTAGATTTTATTTAACTCTGCAGAATTCTGTGGAGTAAAACTCTTTGAGTTCCGCACACCCCTATTTAAAATACCGAAGAGACCTTGCCACTTGGCTAACGGTTTGTTTTCTGACGCAGTTAATAAAAGTCAATAAAACTAGTACCTTGTCCGCCAGTTAGAGCCCCTGGGTTTTTGCTTGTTAATGATATCCCGCTTTTAGTTTTTTTTGGGCCTTTGTCAAATTTAACCTTACTTCTTCCCATAGGTTTGCATCCTCGATTTCATCCTGGCTGCATAGTCTATTAAGTTTCTTGCCTCGTCCTCTTCCTCCTCCCAATACTCTGCAGACATTTCTAGTAATGTCCTAGGCTGTTGTCCGAATAGTAACTCAAAGGGAGAAAACCCAGTAGTACTTTGTGCATGACAACAGATAGCGAATATTACCAAGGGCAACCTTTTGTCATAGTCTTTTCCGCTATCAGATTCTCATTTTCTTAGGACAGTTTTAATAGAATGATTATATCGCTCAACTAGACCATCTGTTTGAGGGTGATATACTGAGGTCTTTACAAGCTTTACCCCAAGAATTTTACAGACTTGTGTCATTAATTGGGACATAAAGGGGGTACCCTAGTTGATTATGAGTTCTTTGGGAAATCCAACTCTGGAAAAGAAGTTTATCGTGGCTTTTGCTACCACGGTGGTTGTCATGCTTGTTAGGGGTATAGCTTCAGGGTATCGGGTAGCATAGTCTGCGGGTACTCAAATTTAATAATGCCCTCTTAGTGAAGATAGTAAGGAACCAACCCTGGTAAATAGGATATCAAAAATGGGAAGAGGCCTCAGTAGAGCTTTTGGGTCTTTCAATGTATTAATCAGTTGACACTGATCACATGATGCGCAAAACTTCCTTATATCGGAATATACGCTGGGCCAATAAAACTTTCTTAATAAATATTCCTTGTTTTCTTTCCCTGCCATAGTGACCCAACCCACTTGACAGTGGGCTAAGTGTAACGCCTGTTTGCGAAAGGGAAGGGGATCAACTAGCTGGGCAAACTTTTAATTTCCCCAGGTATTACATCTATATAAGAGATTCTTCTGAGTATGAAAACATGGCCCTACCTGACCTTGTGTCTCCATGCCAGCATGAGCCCAAGAGAGCATTAAATTGCTATTCTCCATCTGTGGGGCCCGGAAACTAAGTAGATGTTCCCACTGTTCATCTGTAGAGGGAAACATAGAAAATAAGATACCATCACCAGGCAAGACATATAATTTTTTGCCTTTTCATTTTTCCACTCTAGACGTTTTATCCTTAGGCTTTTCCCCTTCTATGTCTTCCCCTTGAAGGGGAGCTTCAGTAATCCAATCTTTTTGTGGGGTCCCCTACCCAGTTGCCTGTAACAATCGTAGGAACTGATGATAGTCCCTATTAGGAGATCCTCAACAACCAGTGGCACAACTCCTACAGTTAGATCGTCCTTTATTCCATTCCAATCTATCATCACCTGGGCTACCGGATAGGCTTTACTATCCCCAGGTACGCAAGTTATAGACTCTTCCCTGCTATCTGATATCTGTTAAGGTTCCACCGATTTCTTATGTATTACTGAATAAAGACAACCGGAATCTACTAACTCTATAATGGGTTGTCCATTAAGTAACATAGATTTCTTGTATCCCTTGTAAATTCCTATGAAAAAATACCCCACTTCCATAGGTTCAGGAGCAGCCTGTTTCTCGGGACAATTTCTTTCTATATGTCCCCATTCCGCACAATGGAAACATTGCAGGCCCTGTCCTAATTTGTTTCCCATTGGGGGAATAGAAGTTTTTTTGTCTGTAACCAGTCTGGATGGAGTTTTCTGGGTCCCTTTACATTGGATGTTAGGTGCAGGTTGTCCTTTATAATTCCTTAATTTGAAATCTGAGGACCTATGAAATGAACAGGCTAACCCTATAGCCTTATGGATCATTACATTAGGGTGTTGCCAGATCCATGCTCTATTAGGACCTGGCAGAGCTTCAAAATATTGCTAAAAATGTGCTTTCTCTATGACTTTCTCCATAGTGGAAGAAGCTAGTTTTGGTCATCTATTTTCCAAGTCCTGAATCCGGTAAATCAAGTCCAGGGGATTATCGTGGGCCCCCCCATCTTTTGTTTCTGAATCTTGCCCAATGAAACTCTGCATTACACCGCAGGCGTTCAAGGATTATTTTTTTTATCTCATTATATGGAGCCATTCCAAATGGATTGGCGCCCTGATAAGCTGTTTGTATTTCACCTGACAACAGGGGGTCTATATACTGACCCAATTGTTCTGAGGGCAAAGCAGCCGAGGTAGCCTCCCTTTCAAAATTTGTGGAAAAGAAATCTGGACCGTCCTCGTTCTGACATTTTTGAAGGACAGAACTGGGTGCATTGGGATGAACCTTGGCACTCACTATGGCCTGTGTGAATTTAAGTATAGGAGAGTCCTGGGCTTATTGGTTATCAGCAAAAACTGTGGCTTGTGTTTTTAGGGCATTTTGGATAGCTTCGCTATCCTGTTGAGCAACCGCCCCTGTTGCTCAACTACAAGTTGCAACTGTCTCTGTCCCTCTGCCAATTGTTTTACCATCTCCTTCATAATAATAGTTTCAATGATTTTGGTAGCCTTTAAGAATTCAGTGGTCAAATCTCACTTCTGACACGACTTGTATTAGGCTGCCAGATATGACCACCACTCTACGATTTTTAGTTTGCTATTTAGGTACAGTCTCCTGATGTCTTTTCAGCTTGGTTTAAGTCCTTCATTCTCATTGTAACTTCAATCAGCAGATAACATTGAGAGCCCTGCAGCCACAGCTCGATTCCGGAGCCGCGGCAATCAGGACCTCTGCGCTTTTCTCCCTCTTGTTGTCAGCGTCGTCCGGCTGCATCTTTGAGTCTCCTGTCTAACCCAGCTGCTTGCCTGTGTCGGGGTCGGTGCTGGTCAATGGTGTTGACGGCTCCTTTCCTTCTATTGTAAATGCCGTCGGTTGATTCGTTCGCTAGTTGTTCTTTTGAGTCCTCCTTCTCCTTGCCTCTTTCTGGATTCCTACTTGTTCAAGTAGGAACCCTGGAGGGGCGGGCGGTCTCCCCGCTACTTGAGGATAACCAACAAAAGGATGCTGAGGATCCCTATTAGGGAGCCAGTGTAGTGTTTCACCTCAGATAGAGGAGTCTAACACTTCATAGGCAGACTGGAGGGTCCCGATCATGGTGGGGGACACTTGGTATGTTGATCGGTCAGTGCCGTCTCACCTACCCTGCTTCGTCAAGCCTGGATATTCAATTCAATCGAGTAGCGGGGAGACAGCCCGCCCCTCCAGGGGGCAACATTGTTCATTAAGGTCCTGAAGAAGTGCCACCCGATGATTGGGCCTAGATGGCACGAAACATGTTGACCATGTGTTCCTAACGCTATCCTGGTACCTAGGGACCACAAGATAGCACCACTGTTTTTACTTAGCCCTGGGCGCCATATTTAATTACATTTATTTCTTACGAGGTCCGGTGCCTATTTTAAGTCACTTTCTACACACTAGAATTCACCACTCATATTGCCCACGTGCACTCACCACATACGGCGTCCTCAGATCAAAAGAACTCCGCCAAAGTAGCCACCAGGCCCGTCAGACATTGCAGCGCAGGTCTGACGAGGAGCGCCCTATGATGAAGCATGACACCCTAACAGGTGTGTGAGGGCATTATGATCTGAAATTCAGATCTCCCAGTGACACTCACTCCGGCTTGATAGCACTCATTGGTGCATCTGCCCGATAGAGGAACTATCTCTTTAATGTTTATTCATGTATTTGTCCACTTTTCATTTCTTACTCTCAGGTTAATGTGTTTTTTCTCCTAGACTTTTTGAGGAGAGATATTAAGTCACTCATGCACTGGGACCGACTAAAACAGAAGCACCTATTTGAACACACAAACAGAACTTTAGGGACAACAGCTGACAACTTGGCGCCGCTGACATCATCTAGTATATTTACATTACAACACATCCCCCTAAAATTGTTGAGATTGATTTACTTTTCTAATGCTTGTTAAGTTTCCTTTTCTAATGCGTGTTAATTTGGACGTTAAGGCTCGAATAGGAGTTCACAGTTGAAAATAGCATTTGTTTTGTCTGAGTTATGCCACCGATACAACCCCTAAAAGAATAGACACACATAATATTTATTAGCATTTCCATGTGCAGCAAAACACAGGCCAGGAACGCTATTGAAATTCAGCAGCTAACTACAGCTAGCAATAGATTTATCTTTTAATGAAAAACATTATTTTCGTATAAAAAGATTTTGCTTAACTCGATGAATCTCCCAAAAAGTCGCGCACCGTTCCTGAGCACCTTTCACAAAACTTAACTACCAGACATATAAAAAACGGCAAATTGTGAAAAAGTGTCACAATGAAAAACTCTTCCAATTAGAGAACGAGATAGTGAATCTAAAGGGAGAGTATATCAAAGAGAGATCAGAGTATGCATCTGTTGTACCGCCTTTCCTGAAGAAAACGCCACTTTGATTTGTAGAATTGCAGGGAAACTAAAAACTGCTCATATGTCTTATATAAAACAATATTTTAGAGCAAGGCTGCACAGCGAGCACATTTAGTTAAACTTTTGCAAAAGGAGTCGAAGATTGTAAAAATAATGCCCTGTTTTGCAAGAAAAAACATTGCAATGTAAGTAATAAATTGAGGAGATAAATTCAAGGGGAGTTTCTTCAGGCTTGCTCAGAAAATGTGATGTTTAATTGATCCGGAAAGAATGGCTTTTTGTTATTAAAACTCTTTGGCCTTGTTTTTCATTTGCATCCCAAAGGGGGGCGCAGGCCACTGTAAAAATGCAATGAGCCTGCACTCCTCCATTCGGGGACTGATAAAACAGGATTAAAACGATTTGTCACCAGTGAAGGTGAATACTGTTGAAGTAACGCAAAATAGGAGGAAGGTCATGGAAAGGCTTTATGAGAAAGTAAAGTTTGTGAAAACTGATGGAACACAATCGCACTTTCATTTCAGTAGACATCTTCTGAAAATGAATTAAAAAATGCAGGCAGCTGTTGAAATGTTTGTTTACTGAGAAATATAGAAAAAAATCGCCTTTCTGTGCAGTTAAGCGTTTATAATATAACAGCATAAATAGAGCGGGACCATAATGTGCCACTCAGAAATATAATGACAGTACAAAGGAGTAACAAAGGAGTAACGCGCTCTATATTGAGCAATTATTTATTTAAAATTGAATCTTCTATATCGCTCTCCACCCCTCCCCCCACATGATATATATACATTATAAACCACAAGGCCGAAGACCGAGTGGTTTGCAATGTCACGGAAAAGCCCTGCAATGGCAATATAAGACCATTTGCACATCACCTGTGAAAGAGGAATGTTTAATAGTGCATGATTGTTTTGGGGGATTCATTTTGAAACAACGGATTTCTTCAAAGTCCAGCCAACAATGGACACTGACTGGGATTAGAATGTTTAGGCTTTGTTTAACTTTCACAAATAAATTGTTAATAAAATAATGGACAATGGCAAGAGTGAAAGGATTTATGTGATTCTGTGGCGCCGCATATACCACATAGTTATGGATTTACAGCATTTGTACCATAATTTGAACATTACACAAACACATTATTTTAGTTCAAATTGCTGAAAATAATACTGCCAGAGAATGTGCTGCATAATTTGACATTTTTGTCATATAATTGAGATAATCATTCAACATATTTTGGATACTCTTGCAACATAATCCTGGTAGAGCTGACAAAGGTAAAGATCTGTAAAGTGTGGATTCAAGGATCTGGCCCATCTTGTCATCGGGCAACAACTGACAATTTTTGTTGTTGCAGCAACTACAGAATTCCAGTCATGAAAGCCTGTATCATGAAATAAATTAGCAAAAAAAGGGCTAGGGGGCTGGAGGAGCATCCATTGAACTTGAGGATGTGGGGGATCCAACAAGTGCCGTTACTTCCCCCAAAAGTAAAACAAAAATTTGAAAAACACAACTCACAGGATTCTTGGTTCAAATTCGATTCTGAGGATCTGAAGCTTTGCAAATAGAACTGGGTATGTTTTGAAAAATGTGCTCCCTAACTCTTTGCCCGCTTTTACGGATCTTTTATCTTCATACTCTGCCTTGTCCGGATATAAGTTAAACTTTTCCAAATCTGAAGTGCTTCCATTAAACAAAAACTGTTTAAAAAGTATGTTTGATAAAACAGATTTCAAATGGAACACCAATAGCATTACATGCCTGGGGGTCAAATACTCTTCTTCAATTGTTAGAACAGTTCAGCTTAATTTGGAAGATGTTTTATTAAAAGTGACTAGCATGGCAGAGAAATGGTCTCCCTCATTTTTGTCATGGTGAGGCAGATTGGACACTATCAAAAGGATGATGCTTCCAGTTATCAATTTTTACTTGTCCATGTTACCAGTGAATCTTCCATTAAAATTTATCAAAACTCTTAATGGTATTTTAAGTAAATTTCTCTGAAATAACCGGAAATCTCGTATCTCTTTATCTTTTCTGTCTGCCCCTAAGGATCGGGGAGGTGTTAATTTTTCCAATTTTCGTCAGTACCACTCCTTTTTAATTCATCAAGTGTTACCTTATCTGGCTTCTTCGGAAGAACCCCCTATATCGGTATGGCATAGATTGGAGGAATCCGTGATTCAGCCGTTTCCTTTTTCCTCGTTAGCCAATTTCACCCATCCTCCTCGCTCATTTAATTTCCCAACCATTTCACAATTTATTTTAACCTTCAATCCGGTCCTTAGCAAATCTCTTACATCTCTACAAATGTTCCTGGATTCACCTCTCTGGCATAACAAATCCATTAAACTTTCCAACCGTACTATTTTTTGGAGAGATTGGGCGGCTAAAGGGATCATTCAGGTTAAACATTTAGTACAAGGTACATATTTTCTATCTCCTCAGGAAGTTCAGTCTAAATTTTGCCTGCCTGCCTCTTCACTTCTTAGGTATGATGCTTTAAGATTGCTTTTAACCCACCAGTTTTTTCTTCTCTCTGGATCTCCCTCCTCCACATCAGACCCCCCATTAGAACCACTATCTACTTCTCTTTCTGTTCGGGCCTCTCATGTCTACAAATATCTTAATTTCTCTCTTCTCAATCGCCCTAAGAGTAAAATTGAACTTTTATGGGAATCAGATCTGCAGCGTACCCTCTCTGTACACACATGGAACTCTCTCTGGACACGAATACACCACACCTCCTGTACCGCTAGCACCACCCAAACTCTTTATTATTTCTATCAGAGGCTGTTTTTAACCCCATTATCTATCTCCAAGAACAGTTCTGACTTGTCCCCCAACTGCTGGTCTTGTAAAAACACCCCTGGCACATTCCTACACTTCTTTTTTCTTTGTCCTAGCATTTTTTCTTTTTGGACCAAGGTATGTAAATTAATCACCTCCATTAGCTCTATCAACTTTCCTTTCGATATCTACTCCATATTTTTGGGCAGTAATTCTGTAAATTGGCTTGTTGATCACAAGATGGGCAAGTTTGTGGATTTGTTAATTGCTATTGCCTTTCAGGTAATTACTTCCAACTGGAAGGATGCCACTAAGGTCTCTTTTTCTGCTTGGTGGAATCTTCTCTGTTATCATCATAGACTGGATAGAGCTTCTGCCACCACATCTCAGCAACTCCTTCGAAAAGAAGCCTTTTGGACTCCACTCACCGACTACTTATCCTCTTCTTCATTACGCAACAAAGACAGTTCCTTTGTCTTTCAGCCGCCATGAGCATTATGTTATATTTCTCTTATACTGTTCCTATTTTTACAATATCTGAAAAATGGTATAGCATAAAAAAGAATTCACAATGCAACTATCTATGGTAAACCCATGCACAATAGCTCGATTGATTGATTGAATACCACTTTCAAATCTAGTGCTGGCTCATGGTCTTCCAAAAGCCCATGAGCCAAAGCCCATTCGCAAAGAGGGTGTTCACCAGGGCCCGTATTACATATAGGGCACACTGTACTTGTTTGACCCACAGCGCACCTTTAAGCAAATGTGCCAGACACAAACAGGGGCAGTGTCCTCAAGACTGCCGCAAACTTATGCCGACCACAGGGCAGCACATTTAGTGAAATGCAGAGCTTTAAACATGCTTTGTGTTTCTCTGGGCAAAGGGCAACATACCTGCACTTTAAAGACTGGTTGTAGATCCCCCTGCAGGTGGGTGCAGTGAGTGACTGAACCCACCTACAGGGGGATACCTTGGGAGGTCCATGGGACCCCCCTGAAATCCCTGAAGATGGCTGCCCTCAGGGGCACACAGGCACTACACCTCATAAAGGCAAGTGATTCTCATTTGCTTGGTGCCACACCCCCATGCAAATGAGTGAACGTCCTCTCAGGATACCACTGGCAAAACATGTGCATCAGCGCTCTCAGTATTAGAAAAGGGGCCGTATTTCTGTAAGTGAGGCCCATTCTGCAATACCATAGAACTCGTGGGGAGTAAAAAGCGAGCACACGTGCTAGGTGTGCCCATCAGGCACTTTGTGTAATACAGCACCAGAAAGGGATAGGTCCAAGACCTGGATAAATGCAGTGCACAGATGGGTTAGACACCCAAAAAGAGTTCTGTGCTTACAGCCATTCCCCACTCTGCAAACCTGAAGCCAATGTTCATCTGTGGTTAATGACCCATAGATGCTTGACCATAGAACCTGGCCACAGCCGGCTTTGATCACCCACAGAATTTTTCAGTAGTTCCTGATAGACCTTGTGGACAACCCTTGCTATGCACAGTCGGGGTTTCTTTTATAGAAGGTGCATATAGTATGCCATAAAAAAACAATATTTCATTGAAGAAAAAATTGCTAATGGGAAGCTACACTTTCATCTGCTCATAGCACATTGTATTGTATTGTAACCACTGACAAGCATCGGAGAACTCTTTCAGTGAGTAGCACGCTACTCCGGAACTCAAAAAGGATTAGTGGTGAATTAGTATAGGGAGATATTAAATTAATTTGAGCGGTGGACATGTGAGTTTGTTATTTGGATTGAAAAAGGATAGTGGAGGGATAGAAGAGGGAAAGGGTTTGCATTTATATAGTGCTTGCTACCCCTGATGAGGTGTCGAAGTGCTTTTTGGCAGGTAGCATGCTACTCCGGAACCCAAACAGGATTAGTGGGGAATTAGTATTGTGAAATAAGAAATTAATTGGAGCGGTAGACATGTTAGTCTGTTAGTTGGATTGAAAAGGATGGTGGAGGGATAGAAGAGGGAAGGGTCTAGAAAGTGTTTTTTTTTGGAGCTCAAAACAGTAGGAGGAGGTTTGGGATGAATAATGCAAAGAACATATTGTTGGACCTGTCAACCTTAAGGTGGTCTTTCCCCAAACCTTTTGCCTTCCTCCTCATATTTTTGCTGATCGTAGGACTCTGGGCACTTTACCACTGCTAATCAGTGCTAAACTGCATGTGTTCCCTCTTTAAAACATGGAGACAATGCCTTATTCGCAATTGGCATATTTAATTTACTTGTAAGTCCCTAGTACATTGATATGCCATGTGTCCAAGACTTGTAAATTAAATGCTACTAGTGGACCTGCAGCACCTTATTGTGCCACCTACTTAAGTCGCACTTTTAACAGCCTCAGGCATGCCACTGTAGCCTGTGTGTACAGTTTTACACTGCAATTTTGACCAGGCAAAATACAATTTTTGTCAGGCCCACACCTTCCTTTTTAATACCTATGTCACCCCTAGGGTATAACCTGGAAAGCCCAAAGGGCAGGGTGCAATGTATTAAAAAAGTAGGACATGTACGAACCAGGAAAATGCACCGCATTATAGTGAATGTGCTGCCCCCAGGGCAGCCGTGAACTCTTGCTGCCCTGGGGGCAGCTCATTCAGGTGAAAAACAGAGCGGCTTCTTTAAAGCCGCTCCGTGTTTCACTGTGCAGGCGGCAACCCGCCTGCACTTTGAAGGAGGATTAGAGATCCCCTTGCAGGTGGGTGCAGTGAGTCACTGCACCCGCCTGCAAGGGGATGTCTGGGGTGACCATGGGACCCTCTCCCCCCCCTCCAGAAGGCTGCCATCAGGGGGTGCACTGACAGAGTCCTACCTTTTCAGTGCGCCTTCTGACAGCTTCTTTGCCTCTGCGCCCTCATCTGTAATATGGTGCGAGCGCAGAGGCAGAGGGATTCCCTCATTTGCATGGGGCCACACCCCCATGCAAATGAGGATTTGCCCTCTGAGGATAGCAATGGCGTTATATGTGTGCCAGCTCTATCAGTATAACAGAAGGGGAAGCACATGCGTCTGCAGCCCCTTCTGTAATACTAAAGTGCCCCGGGGCTCACAAACCATACACAAACGCATGTTGCACCCTCAGTGCACTCCGGTAATACAGCCTTCTGTAGTGAAACACTGGAAGGCCTACCTCTGCCATATGATAACATTGGACTTAACCTATTAAGTTATAATTATAATCTACAAATGGGAATAGGTGATCACTTCATGTTTGGTGCCTCTGGAATCCTAATTTTAAATCCTAGCTGATGGTGAACTCAGATTTTAAATTACATGTTTGAAAATTCCACTTTTGAAACATTGGCCTTTTACTGCCTTAGCCATTTGATACCTGTAGTCTCTGTCTAGGTCACACAACTCGGTGTAGTTGATAGTTGGGGTTTGTGTATTACTCCTAGACAGCCACACATTATAGAGAGCTTTGGTGTGCCTGGATGGGCCATCACTGTCAGGATGGGAGGGAGAAGCTTGGCACAGCCCTACGCACACTTGAATAGGCTGTGTAGTGCCTACACACAAAAGGGCTGCATTCCCTCTGAATTTAGACTGGAGCAAGGGGAGCGGAGGTTCCGGATCTGTTGAGTTGGGCCAGGACCTCTGATACATTCCTACATTTGTACAATCTTTCATAGGAAGCCATGCCTCCTCTCATGTCACATAGCCAAGAAGTGCTGCTTCCATGTCCACCTAATATGGCTCTGTGTCACAAAAAATACATTTAAACCGTATACAGAGTTATGCAGCCTGGTGGTACCAAGCAATATTGGGAAAGGACAAGCCTTGGCACACTTTACTTACCATTAAAATAGAGCTTGCAATTGTTGATTTATTACCAGTCAAGATAATGGTGCCAATCACCATTTGGAGATCACCCATTTCGATTCTGGGAATCATTTCCAGGAGCCCTTGGAAACTGTACACCAGTCTAAGAAGCACCGTGATTTTTCAACTCTATCCGACCATGATATAAACATGGGCTGTCATCGGTGGAGGTCATTTTTGTCACTGAAAAGGATCTCTGATAATTTACAGAGCAGAGCTAATCAAAATGGGGCTGATATAAATTTCCAGATATTTAATTTTCTTTTTGGACCGGAAAAATTGTGAAAAAGTTGTGATTTGAATTTTCACTTCTCGGGTGAGGTGCATACTGAGGCATTCAGATATCTACAGATTCACTCTGAAACCAGAAATCGCGCTATAGTCATGCAAGATATTCAGCACTGCTTTGATGAAGTCCTCTGCAACAAATGATGGACGGAATGCTGAATGAATCTAACATTTTCCCCCAGTCAAGAGATCTGGGTTAAATCCATTGTTCTTTTACCCCGTACACCACCCCAGTTTGGACCCAACCATATGCAAATCAGTCTTGACCCTGTGCCTCATGGGAACAGTCCAGACCGAACTGCCAAGCCAGGTCCTCCCTGGACTGGAAACAAGCATCCTGGGACCGGTTTCGGGGTATGTCACCCTTCATCAGCCAGGCTAGCTTAAATCCAGTGGCACAGTGAGCAAGGGACCCACATCTGGGCATACCCATCCCACTTAGGGCAAAAAGTGTAACTGCAACGAATGATGGACGGAATGCTGAATGATTCGAACATTCTCCCCCAGTCAAGAGATCTGGGTTAAATCCATCGTTCTTTTTCCCACTAGGCCACCCCAGTTTGGACCCAGCCATATGCAAATCAGTCTTGACCCTGTGCCTCATGGGAACAGTCTAGACCAAATTGCCAAGCCAGGTCCACCCTGGAATGGAAACGAGCATCCTGGGAGCGGTTTCGGGGTATGTCACCCTTCATCAGCCAGGCTATCTTGAATCCAGTGGCACAGTGAGCAAGGGACCCACGTCTGGGCATACCCATCCCACTTAGGGCAAAAAGTGTACCTGCAACAAATGATGGACGAAATGCTGAATGATTCGAACGTTCTCCCCCAGTCAAGAGATCTGGGTTAAATCCATCATTCTTAAGTCCATCATCTCCTTGTGTTGGCTTTGTTCGCCCTATGTTGGCAGGGTATCCCCAGATGTGGGTCCCTTGCTCACTTTGCCACTGAATTCAAACTAGCCTGGCTGATGAGGGGTGTTATCCCAAAACCGGTCCCAGGATGCTTGCTTCCGGTCCAGGGAAGATATGGCTTGGTAGTTCAGGCTGGACTGTTCCCATGAGGCACAGGGTCAAGATCTGTGACTGGGGGTGAGTGTTTGAAAAGTTTCAGCACTCCGTCCATCATCTCCTTGTGTTTGCTTTGTTCGCCCTAAGTTGGCAGGGTATCCCCAGACGTGGGTCCCTTGCTCACTTTGCCACAGTGTTACCCCGAAACCGGTCCCAGGATGCTTGTTTCCTGTCCAGGGAAGACATGGCTTGGCAGTTCGGGCTGAACTGTTCCCAAGAGGCACAGGGTCAAGACTGATTTGCATATAGCTGTGTCTGAACTGGGGTGGCGAAGGGAGCTAAAGAACGATGATGGATTCAACCTAGATCTAGGGGTGAGTGTTTAAAAAGTTTCAGCACTCCGTCCATCATCTCCTTGTGTTTGCTTTAATGAAGTCATCAGCATCAATCACCTTCAATAAGATATCATCGGCAGAGATGTACTTCATGTTGCTCTTTCCCAAATGGCATGCCTTTTATAACACTAGCCTCCCTAATCTTAGCTACCTGAGACTCCACTGCTAAGATGAAAGGAATGGGTGACAGGGAGCCCCCCTGCTTGTACCCCTAGCTGGACTGCTTCAGATTTGATCCTAGTAACTATTTCATCTCCTTGTCTTTGCTTTGTTCACCCTAAGTTGGCAGGGTATACCCAGACGTGGGTCCCTTGCTCACTTTACCACTGGATTCAAGCTAGCCTGGCTGATGAGGGGCGTTACCCCGAAACCGGTCCCAGGATGCTTGTTTCCTGTCCATGGAAGACATGGTTTGGCAGTTCGGGCTGGACTGGTCCCATGAGGCACAGGGTCAAGACTGATTTGCATATAACTGTGTCTGAACTGGGGTGGCAAAGTGAGCTAAAGAATGATGATGGATTCAACCCAGTTCTGTGACTGGGGGTAAGTGTTTGAAAAGTTTCAGCACTCCGTCCATCATCTCCTTGTGTTTGCTTTGTTCGCCCTAATTTGGCAGGGTATCCCCAGATGTGGGTTCCTTGCTCACTTTGCCACTGTGTTACCCCGAAACTGGTCCCAGAATGCTTGTTTCCGGTCCAGCGAAGACATGGCTTGGCAGTTCGGGCTGGACTGTTCCATTGAGGCACAGGGTCAAGACTGATTTGCATATAGCTGTGTCTGAACTGGGGTGGCGAAGTGAGCTAAAGAACGATGATGGATTCAAAAAAGATCTGTGACTGGGGGTGAGTGTTTGAAAAGTTTCAGCACTTCATCCATCATCTCCTAGTGTTTGCTTTGTTCACCCTAAGTTGGTAGGGTATCCCCAGACGTGTGTCCCTTGCTCACTTTGCCACTGGATTCAAGCTAGCCTGGCTGATGAGGGCTGTTACCCCAAAACCGGTCCCAGGATGCTTGTTTCCGGTCCAGGGAAGACATGGCTTGGCAGTTCGGGCTGGACTGTTCCCATGAGGCACAGGGTCAAGACTATTTTGCACATAGCTGTGTCTGAACCGGGGTGGCAAAGTGAGCTAAAGAACGAAGATGGATTCAACCCAAATCTGTGACTGGGGGTGAGTGTTTGAAAAGTTTCAACACTCTGTCCATCATCTCCTTGTGTTTGCTTTGTTCGCCCTAAGTTGGCAGGGTATCCCCAGATGTGGGTCCCTTGCTCACTTTGTCACTGGATTCAAGCTAGCCTGGCTGATGAGGGGTGTTACCCCGAAACCGGGCCCAGGATGCTTGTTTCTGGTCCAGGGAAGACATGGCTTGGCAGTTCGGGCTGGACTGCTTCCATGAGGGACAGGGTCAAGACTGATTTGCATATAGCTGTGTCTGAACTGGGTGGCGAAGTGAGCTAAAGAATGATGATGGATTCAACCCAGATCTGTGACCGGGGGTGAGTGTTTGAAAAGTTTCAGCACTCCGTCCATCATCTCCTTGTGTTTGCTTTGTTCGCCCTAAGTTGGCAGGGTATCCCCAGACGTGGGTCCCTTGCTCACTTTGCCACAGTGTTACCCCGAAACCGGTCCCAGGATGCTTGTTTCCGTCCAGGGAAGACATGGCTTGGCAGTTCGGGCTGGACTGTTCCCAAGAGGCACAGGGTCAAGCCTGATTTGCATATAGCTGTGTCTGAACTGGGATGGCGAAGGGAGCTAAAGAACTAGGATGGATTCAACCTAGATCTGTGACTGGGGGTGAGTGTTTAAAAAGTTTCAGCACTCCGTCCATCATCTCCTTGTGTTTGCTTTAATGAAGTCATCAGCATCAATCACCTTCAATAAGATATCATCGGCAGAGATGTACTTCATGTTGCTCTTTCCCAAATGGCATGCCTTTTACAACACTAGCCTCCCTAATCTTAGCTACCTGAGACTCCACTGCTAAGATGAAAGGAATGGGTGACAGGGAGCCCCCCTGCTTGTACCCCTAGCTGGACTGCTTCAGATTTGATCCTAGTAACTATTTCATCTCCTTGTCTTTGCTTTGTTCACCCTAAGTTGGCAGGGTATACCCAGACGTGGGTCCCTTGCTCACTTTACCACTGGATTCAAGCTAGCCTGGCTGATGAGGGGTGTTACCCCGAAACCGGTCCCAGGATGCTTGTTTCCTGTCCAGGGAAGACATGGTTTGGCAGTTCGGGCTGGACTGGTCCCATGAGGCACAGGGTCAAGACTGATTTGCATATAACTGTGTCTGAACTGGGGTGGCAAAGTGAGCTAAAGAACGATGATGGATTCAACCAAGTTCTGTGACTGGGGGGTGAGTGTTTGAAAAGTTTCAGCACTCCGTCCATCATCTCCTTGTGTTTGCTTTGTTCGCCCTAAGTTGGCAGGGTATCCCCAGATGTGGATTCCTTGCTCACTTTGCCACTGTGTTACCCCTAAACCGGTCCCAGGATGCTTGTTTCCGGTCCAGCGAAGACATGGCTTGGCAGTTCGGGCTGGACTGTTCCATTGAGGCACAGGGTCAAGACTGATTTGCATATAGCTGTGTCTGAACTGGGGTGGCGAAGTGAGCTAAAGAACGATGATGGATTCAACCCAGATCTGTGACTGGGGGTGAGTGTTTGAAAAGTTTCAGCACTCCGTCCATCATCTCCTAGTGTTTGCTTTGTTCACCCTAAGTTGGTAGGGTATCCCCAGATGTGTGTCCCTTGCTCACTTTGCCACTGGATTCAAGCTAGCCTGGCTGATGAGGGGTGTTATCCCGAAACCGGGCCCAGGATGCTTGTTTCTGGTCCAGGGAAGACATGGCTTGGCAGTTCGGGCTGGACTGCTCCCATGAGGAACAGGGTCAAGACTGATTTGCATATAGCTGTGTCTGAACTGGGTGGCGAAGTGAGCTAAAGAATGATGATGGATTCAACCCAGATCTGTGACTGGGGGTGAGTGTTTGAAAAGTTTCAGCACTCCGTCCATCATCTCCTTGTGTTTGCTTTGTTCACCCTAAGTTGGCAGGGTATGCCCAGACGTGGGTCCCTTGCTCACTTTGCCACTGGATTCAAGCTAGCCTGGCTGATGAGGGGTGTTACCCCGAAACCGGTCCCAGGATGCTTGTATCCGGTCCAGGGAAGCCATGGCTTGGCACTTCGGGCTGGACTGTTCCCATGAGGCACAGGGTCAAGACTGATTTGCATATAGCTGTGTCTGAAGTGAGTGGCGAAGTGAGCTAAAGAATGATGAAGGATTCAACCCAGATCTGAGACTGGGGGTGAGTGTTTGAAAAGTTTCAGCGCTTTGTCCAGCATCTCCTTGTGTTTGCTTTGTTCGCCCTAAGTTGGCAAGGTAACCCCAGACATGGGTCCATTGCTCACTTTGCCACTGGATTCAAGCTAGCCTGGCTGATGAGTGGTGTTACCCCGAAACCGCTCCCAGGATGCTTGTTTCTGGTCCAGGGAAGACATGGCTTGGCAGTTCAGGCTGGACTGTTCTCATGAGGCACAGGGTCAAGACTGATTTGCATATAGTTGTGTCTGAACTGGGGTGGTGAAGTGAGCTAAAGAACGATGATGGATTCAACCCAGATCTGTGACTGGGGGTGAGTGTTTAAAAAGTTTCAGCACTCCGTCCATCATCTCCTTGTGTTTGCTTTAATGAAGTCCTCAGCATCAATCACCTTCACTAAGATATCATCGGCAGAGATGTACTTCATGTTGCTCTTTCCCAAATGGCATGCCTTTTATAACACTAGCCTCCCGAATCTTAGCTACCTGAGACTCCACTGCTAAGATGAAAGGAATGGGTGACAGGGAGCACCCCTGCTTGTACCCCTAGCTGGACTCCTTCAGATTTGATCCTAGTAACTATTTTTTTGGCTAACATAATTGTATTATTTCACTCTATGTAAGCTCTCATATATGGACCCAAGTCTATGATTTCCACAATCTACTACGAAAAAAACAATTTACACTGTTGAATGCCTTTTCAGCTTTCAACTAAATTACAGCCCCAGAATTTTCTGCTTGTTAGATTTCTCAATGAGATGGAACAATCATCTCATATTATGTTGTTATGTTATGTTGGGTTTAAGCCCTAATTGATTAGGATTAAGAAGAAAATGTGGGGAGATATCCCGTTTGCTAATACTTTGGCAAGTATTATGGCATCTGTATAGATATTGGCCTATAAGATGTACATAAATCTATGGGTCAACCTGATTTATGGATTCGTTTTTTTTTTGGCTCAGTCATTAAGGGTGTGACAGATTTGGAATGGAGAAATTAGTTCAAAGTCTTTTTTGATATTGCCTTTTTTTTGTTTTTTGTGGAGTTTAAATAGCACAAACTACACCCGAATGAGCACCAGTTACGTTACAGACAGACACATTCATTTTTGTTAGGCACAGGGAGATTAAGTGATTTGCCCAGAATCACAGAATGTTGAGCGTTCGTGCCGAGACTCGAATCCGGTTCCCCAGCTCTGAGGTGGACCGCTCTAGCTGTTAGGCGGCCACATTCTCTCCCCAGAGCACCATCTTATCTCTTTTTCATCTTCGGGTGTTGGTGACTGAGTGTCTTCTGTCATTCCAGGGGCATCTTGACCTAGCTACATTGTGTGTTTTATGTACAATTTGGAATTTAATTGGAACCACAGGACAAATGGGCATCAGCATCTCTAGCAAATTTGGTCTTGAGTTCCCTTCTGAATTCCTGAAAGGAGGGTGAGGTCCGGAGATGGAGGGGGAGGCTGTTCCAGGACTTCGCTGCAAGGTGGGGGAAGGAGTGTCCTCAACTGTTGCGTCAGCGGATGCAGGGGTCTGAGTGAGGGAGGCAGAGCACAGGAATCTGGAGGGTTGGTGAACGCTCAGGCGGTGGTGAATGTATGCCTTTGGTTGTGAAGGGCTTTGTAGACGTGGGTCAGAATCTTGAATTGGCATCTCTTGTGGATGGGGAGTCAGTGGAGTTGCTTCATGCAGGGAGATGTTGGTCAGTCTGGGGTGGTCGAGGATGAGTCTAGCTGCTGAGTTCTGAATGGTCTGCAGTCTCTTCAGGAGATGTGTGGTGATTCCTGCTTCAAGTATGTTGCCGTAGTCCAAGCAGCTGATGAGGAGGGCTTGAGTGATGGTGTGTCTGGTGGGGACTCGGAGCCATTTGAAGATCTTTCAGAGTATGGGAGTATGGGCAGAGTGAGGAAGCAGGCAAAGGCGAATGCGTTGATCTGGTTCTTTATGGTGAGTTTGCTGTCCAAGATGATGCTGAGGTTCCGGGCGTGGTCCATGGGGTTGGGAGAGGGACCCACTTCAGCAGGTCACCAGGAGTTGTTTCACAGGAAAGTGTTGTTTCCAGAGATCAGTACCTCTGTCTTATCTGTGTTGAGCCTGAGGCAGTTGTTTTGCATCCAGTCGGCGAGGCTGGTCATGCACAGGTGGAAGTTGGCCCTCATGATGCGTGGGTCTTCGTTTAGAGAGAGGATGAGCTGGAAGTCGTCTGTGCAGGAGATGATGTTCAATCCATGGTTTCTGGCAATGTTGGCCACGGGGGTCACGTAGGCGTTGAACAGAGTAGGGCTGAGGGATGAGCCTTGAGGGATGCTGCAGATGATGTTCTTGGATTCTGAGGTGAATGGTGGAAGGTGGATTCTCTATGTTCTTCTGGTGGGGAAGGATGTGATCCATTTGAGTGCGTTCTCTTGGATTCCAATCTGATAAAGCCTCTTAATCAGGGTGTGGTGGGACACCATGTCGAAGGCAGATGAGAGGTCGAGGAGGATCAGAGGGGCCTCTACTTCCCGATCTAGGAGGGTTCTAATGTCATCCTTGGCTGTGATCAGGGCAGCTTTGGTGCTGTGGTTAATGCGGAAACGGGATTGGGATGCATCCACAGATCGTTGTTCTTGAGGAATTCCATGAGTGAGTGTTTGATGGCATTTCTGAGGACTTTGTCGGGAAAGGGGAGCAGGGAAACTTTAGCTCGTTTGGGTCAGTGGACGGTTTCTTGAGGAGGGGTATAACTTCAGCGTTTTTCCAGTCATCTGGGAAGGTGGCCGAGGTAATGGATGTGTTGAAGATGGCTGTGAGCTTGTTGCTGATGAGCCTGTTGCCGAGGTTGAATATGTGGGGTTAGGGGTCTGTGGGATTCTCCTGAGCAGATGGAGTGCATGATGTATGTGGTGCTCTGCATGGGGAACTGGTCCCAAGCGCTGATCCAGTGGTCAGAAATATAAACTGTGGGAGTGAGGGGGCTGAGGATGTCGGCGGTGGTGGGTTGGGGTTCGAAGTGTTTGTAGATGGTGGAGACCACCAGGATCAAATTCTATAAATAAAAAGCTGTTGTAGGGTATTATGGAGCTGGGAATAATAAATGAGTGGCCACTGTCGCTCATTTATTATTTTTTTGTTTAATTTTTTATTGGTGCCAAACTATTTGCTGATCAGGAACTGATTATTAGGGAGTTAACGTACACACTGCTGCTGATATTGAGGCTTAGCGTTTCACTCTGTATAGCAGAATGTTTTACCGAAATTGATGTTGAAGATATTTGAGAATTCATAGAACATTTGTCTGGATTTTAGCTTTCTAGAGCATTAACCATAATGTTTATGATAAAAAGATACACCTAATTTCATCATTTACTGCAGTAATATCTGGAAGAAATTATTTCATCAAGACAGCAGAATGTTAGCGCTCTTGTTGTTCAGTAGAACACTGTAGTGAAACTGCAGAAGAACCATGGGGAATCAACTGACAGGCTGCTGCTGCTTTTGGTAGCATATGTTTCACTCAGAATGTAAGACTTTGTTCTCACATGACTGATGAAGATAGTATGAGTGCTTTCATTTTAGTTTCTAGAGCTCCTTTCATAACCTCTATGGCAAAATCATGAGAAAAACAGTTTTCTCTCAAACATGGTTTATCATATTCCAGCAGAGGGTCAGCATTTTACACGGAGCAAAATCATCTTAGAACTCACCATAATTACTAAAGTGAGTATAACATCACAATCAATTGATGTATATTGTGACTAAAATCTGGTATTAATGTTGCTTTTTGTGACCTTCATAAGTAGGCTTTCACTACAATGCATTTCAATGGGAACCATGACCATGAGACATGTAATGGCTGCCACAATATGTTATCCATGTTATGATCAGTCAATTAAGAAGGTTTGTATTGGGACCCCCCGCTTGCCCTGGGGGGTCAGGATGTGCTCACCCTGCCTCTGATATTCTTTATTCATTTTAAGGGTGCAGGGATCATGAACCTGAGTCCTATAATGGCTGCCACAAGATATTGTTCATGATGTAGCCAGCCAGTCAAGGTTGACCAGTCCCCTTTATATTAGCAATTTAAGGCATATATTGTACACCAATGGTCCAGATATAGGTAACTTTTTTACCCCTTCATGCCTAACCGGAGCCCCTCTTTTAACACTAATTCCTCAATTAGGCTCAATGATTTTGCACCAAATCACAAAAATCAAGTGTTCTGAGTAAATTTGGTGTAATTCAGTTCAGCTATTTGTCTGTATCGGAGAACAGTTTTCCATGGTAATTAACTAGGCCCCTGGATGAATGGATCAGTACGAAACATTTCTTGAAAAACCTAAGGTCAATTAGCTTTTTTTGGAACACTTTGTGCAGATTCTTTGAACTGTGCTAACCTCATTAGCAAAACAAAAATCTTTCTTCCTATGGAAACCCACAGGAAACAGTCAACATTATTAGTGCCAAACAGTTCCAAAGTTATTACTGCACTGAGACTAACATGCCAACAGTCTGCCAAATGTCTTGGCCAATGTCCATTAAACAGCATATCTCTAGGGAATCTGAGTAAATCAAGATGTCATGTAAATTACACATCTAAAAAAGCCGCTCAGGGCCTAATCAATAAAATAATGAAAGGCAGATGGAGTCTTTTAGAGTCAGAAGGGCAAGACGTAATATTCAAATAATCAAAATTTTGTGTGAAACTCAGTAGTTCATTCATCATTTTCTGGAACTCTGACTAAACAAAAAATAATATGATCCCCTGAGATTAAGGTTAGTAAAAACCTTAGTGCTTTTGATCAGATCTAAGAGAAAGGTTATCAAGGTAATTGATATCTATTTTTAGTTGTATTCCTGTTTTTACCTTATAATCTTTACATGTTCCTAGCTCACCTTCCTTATTGGGCACAGAAAATGAGGAAGAAGAGGGAGGAAATTATGATGGTCTGGTAACTCCACTAACTCCAATTTCATCAGTTATAATGCAATGGAAAACCTTGGTGGCAAGGAGATGTGAGAACATAAAAATGCACCCCTTTGCCTGATTATGTATAAATTCAAATTCCTTTTGAACTCCATAAATCTCACAGGAGGTGCAAAATCTACCACACAAAATAAGGTCCGAATTTACTAACATTTTGCCTTGTGGGTGTTCCACTTTTTTGGCACACAAATGACCCAGAATTTTGGGATTTCCAAAGTCACAAGAAGCCTGATTTGCATTTCTATGTAAAAGAACTCAAGGCTGCACAAAGCACTGCCTTGCTTTACATTGCATTGTGGAGGTGTTCCATGGCTGAGCATGGGTGTTTTCAAGTGGTACCCCATTCAATGTTGGGTTCATTCCAGTTGTATGAAACGGGTTAAAAACCATGTACTTGGTTTTAGACACCTTTATTTCCAATCCCATGTCATAGCAAAACCTACTAAACTGATCCAATATTTTCTGAATCCCCATAGGGGACTTTGCTAGAAGAAGTGTACCATCAGCAAATGTGAGGGTGGGAACCCTCATGTTTGCTAATTTTGGTGCATCATTATCACATTTGTTTAGGAAGCTTACAAGGCCATTTATGAACAATGTGAAAAGGGCGGGCCATCACACAGCCCTGTCGTACACCTTTACTCACAGAGAATGATTCAGTCATTTCACCTAGCTTCCCACATCGTACCTGGGCAAAATTTAATGCATGCAGTCTCTCTATAATTCTATAACATACTTCTAGAGGTAATTTCGCCATATGAGAACCAAGGTGACTTAAAATAAGGGACTCCGGCATATTGGCTGAAGGTCTCAAATATAAATTGTAAATACTAGCAATGAGGCCATTATGAAACGTAATGGTAACACACAAAACATCGCTAGATAGCTCTACTGAACTCAACACCGTGCAACTGACGTGTTCCCACCCATGTCAACAAGCCGCTAGAAGGTCTTCCCTGAACCCCTGATATGGCTGATATATTATAAGTTGCATACCCAGGCCAAACTATATGGGAACAATACCATGTTTCTTGTAAAAGACAAATGTCGTTGTAATCAATAAATGATTTCCAATCTGGATTGGCAAGTTTAGAGTCAATTTCTGCAACATTCCATGAAACTACTCTCACAGTTTGTTTTCTCCCACTAATATCATTAATAGTTGTCTCACCCTTACTGACTGTCATATCATCCGGAAAACTACAGTATAATAGGGTTCCTCTCTTTCTGTATACATCCATCTTTGACTTAGTGCTCTTAAAATCAAAGGGAGGAGTTTTGGAGAGAGGAAGGCCTAGCTTTCCATAGTTAGGTCACTTGCTGGCTCATCAGACAATAGATTTCCCGCAGATAGAATGGGAAGACTATTTACTGAGGTCCCTAAATGATCACCCCTTTTGAGATAATCAGCCCTAAGTGGGTGAAATGAACACTGGGGGACTCTTGAGCCAACGGTCAATCGACTTGATCAAGGGGCCCAAAGACTGGAACATTATATATCTGTCAATGGTCTGGATCTGCTCAGTATCTGTTGGAAAAGTACTATAGGCGTTATTCAGAGGGACTCTAAAAATGGTTTTTAAAAATACCCCAAGGGAAAAAGAGTCAATCTTGAAACTCCCAAACCCCTGTTGACATAATTTAGTAACACATTCCTAACCACACCCGGGTCTCTAAAAGTTATGATGATGCAATCTCCTTCTTTATCTTTCTTCCCTTTCCCTATCCATCTCACTCTTTGTGTAAAAGAACATTATTTGCCAACAACAAGGGACGTTCTTATGGGTTCCCAGCCAATTTAAACACTTGTTTTTAGATTTGTGAAATATTCCTGTTTGGTCCTTTCTAAGACCATGGACTCCAACCAACACTGCCACATATGGAGAGACTGCTGGGGGCAAACTAATCACTGGTAAGTTTTTGGTTTCATTAAAGCCATACTTACTTGCCTTATTATCCGGGTAGGTTTGTTTAATTGTACTTTAACTAGATTCCTGGTCATTGTCAGATGAAATCACCACAGGCCTAGCTAAGTTTTTCTCTTCAGTCGAGGAGGCATATATCACTAGTGAACCACTCATTCTGCTCATATGTTGCTGTACAACTGTTAGACACATTTTAAATAATTACTCTGTACCAACACCTATGTTCCTTGTTTGTTCCACTGGTGATGTCTCAAGGGAGATTTAATTATTAACTCGACCTTAGATAATCTGGCCATCATGGGGGAAAGCTCCTCCTTAATCACTACTTTGATTTTTTCAAGCAATTCACCCACAAGCACATCCGTCTAGCTGGGTCTCATAGATCACATTGTTCCTGCCATATTCACACTGTTGATAAGCTGATTAGCACTTTCTGAGTGCAAGGGGCAGTACTTTTAGCTTTCTTAACAACTTGATGGGATTTTATCATAAACAGCCTCTTCTCTTAGGCTTCCATATTGTGCTATTTTGGATCTCCTAGAGTCAGGCATCGGGGTCTGCACAGTTGTATCTACAACAGTTTGAACTGATGTGAGTATCCCTCGGCGTCCTCTGGATTGATTGATAAGTAACTATTGGTAATATTCAACTCCTTAGGGGGATCCCCTGTCCCCAGGCATAATCTCCTCTGAGTGAGCTCAATTTCCGTAGCAACAACTCCAATTGCTCTCTGTAATATTCTGTCGATCGAGGTGGACTTTACAAATGGACGTGATTGCACTACCTGTTCCCCCCCTACACTCTTACAGTTTCCCATATTAGTTGAATAAAACAAAAAGACTTACTTAAGAGTGTGTTGAATAGGGATTCCTGGGCTTGCTCACAAAAAGGGAGAGTAATCCCCCAAATATACAATTTTAGCAAAAAATTGGAGTCCACTCACCCAACTGAACACAGACCTCACAATCCTCAGAGTCCAGACTAAAGAGGAGTGGCGCAGTCCAGCCTCAGTTAGCCGCGGATGGGTGCAGATGGGCCCACTCCTGGCCCAGTCTTCTCCCGGGTCACATCCGGGCACGTCCCGTGCTGTGGGATGCCTTTGATGGCTTTATGGCACTCTGGTGCCTAGCCATCCCGTCAATGGCTGGGCATGATGCTCCGGCACCTCACGGTCCCGTCAATGGCCAGTCATGCTGGGGGATGTAGTATCCCACCCCAGCAAGGCTGCCAGCAGGCTGTCCTCAGCAATACAAACAAGGATCCCATATTGTGTGACGCTTTTGATGACTTTATAGTGGTCCGGCGCCTTGTGGTCCTGTCATTGGCGGGAAATGCTGGGGATGTAGTATCCCACCTGTTAGAAATGGGGGTCTCTAGTTGGCAGAGGTAGGTACCTTTGTCCAAATAGGGACCCTTGCTTCTAGTCAGGGTAAGGGGGATACACACTTTAGATAACCCCTGCTCACCCCCTTGGTAGCTTGGCACGATCAGACAGGCTTATCCTAAAGGCAATGTGTAAAGTAGTTGTACCAACACACACAGTAACACAGTGAAAACACCCCAAATAGACACCACACCAGTTTAGAAAAATAAAGTATCTTTATCTAAACTTAACAAGACCAAAACGACAGAAATCCAACATACAAGTATTAAGAAAAATGACTTTCAAAAGGTTTTAGCAACTGAGCCCCTAGAAAACTATGGGTGCATGATTTCTTGCAAAGTACCTGTAGTTGTGACAAAATTCACCAAGCCAAACAGTCGCAGCGATGGGAAGTGTCGAAAAACAAAGAGATGCGTCGATTCCTAAGACCTTAGTAGATGTGATGCGACACTTCCGTTGGGCACTGGGGAGTGATGCGTCGAGTCCGGTCTGTAGGGGGAAGTGATGCGTCGATTTTGAGATGACTCCGATCCACCGCTGATGCATCGAGGGAAACTTGCCACACAGGGACGATGCGTGGAAATCCGGGATGCGTTGGCGAATGATGCGGTGGTGTTGAGCGGCGCTGCATCGATTTCTTCAGCCATGATCCCTCGATGTGTCGCTTATTGCAGCGGCGACAGGCACTGCATCGGTTGCAGCAGCGGCGCGGTGATGCGTGGAGATTCTTCTCGCACCACGGCGTTGCGTCGGAAAACTGTTGCACGAAGAGCGATGCGTCGATTTTCTCGTTCTTGTGTTGCTTTTCCAGCTTCCAGCAGCAGAAACAACCTCCAGAGGCCCCACACAGTCACAGGCACTTCTTGGCAGGTCAGAACTCCCAGCTAGGAAGTTCAGGGGAGCTGTGGGTGAAGTCTTTGTGTTCCTGAGACTTCAAAACAGGAGGCAAGCTCTACTCAAGCCCTTGGAGACTTTCCTCAAGCAGGGGACACAGCACACAGCAAAGTCCTTTTCCCTTCCTTGGCAGAAACAGCAGCTGCAGGCCAACCCCAGACACACAGCAAGGGCAGTACTTCTCCTCAGTTTCTCCAGCTCTTTTCCTTGGCAAAGGTTCCTCTTGATTCCAGAAGTAGTCTAAAGTTCAGGGGTTTTAGGTCTTAAACTTATAACCCCAAAATGTCTTTGTTCTCTTTATGCAGAGAAGCCCTGTACTCAGTCAAAACCGGTTCTGTCCTCTCTGGTGCAGCTTCCTGGTAGGGAGTGGAGACAGCATTGTGGAAAGCAGACCAGGCCCATTCAGGTGAAAGGAAATCTCCTCCCCCTACTCTAAATGCAGCTCAGGTCTATTCAGCCCAGCCCTGACTCATCAGGATCTCTGGAACCACTGCTCCTCCCCAGCCCCTGACACTCCAAACCCAGACAGTCAATCCACATCCTAGCAGAGGCACACTGGATGGCTAAGCAAGAAAATACCTACTTTCTAAAAGTAGTATTTTCAAACACAGAATGTAAAAATCACCCTCACTAAAAGATGCATTTTAACATTCTGAGTTCAGGCATACTAAACTTTATTTCTCCATCTTGCTCCAATGGGTAGTTATATTAATAAGATTTTCCAAATCAGCTCCCATTCTGTCCTATGGGGCAAGAAAGCCTTTCAATAGTGAAATACGAAATTGGCAGTATTTCACTATCAGGACATGCTACACACACCAGTACGTGTCCTACCTTTCACATACACTGCACCCTGTCAAGGGGGGTAACTTGGGCCTGCTATAGGGGTGCCTCACATGTAAGAAAAGGGAAGGTTGGGGCTTGGCAAGTGGGTGCACTTGCCAGGTCGACATGGCAGTTTGCAACTGAGTTACAGTTTCAGAGCTACTCAAGTGGGTGGCACAATCAGTGCTGCACGCCCACTAGTAGTATTTGCTTTACCAGCCCTGGCACACTTAGTGCACTTTACTAGGGACCTACCAGTAAATCAAGTATGCCAATCAGGGAGAACCAATTGTAACAACAATTTACACCAATTGTAACAACAATTTACACCGGGAGCACTTGCACTTTGACACTGATCAGCAGTGGCAAAGTGCCCAAAGCATCTAAGCCAGCAAAAACAAAATCCAGCACAGCATAAAAAATACAGGAGGTAGAGGTAAAAAGTCTGGGGAAACCACGCCAAAGATGCCAAGTCTAACACCACCCCAGCAGGGATGCCAGCAGGCTATCTATAAAATTTGACATCCGTTTAAGAAAGAAGCCTAGTTGTACACACAAGCAGTGCCTCCATGGCCAGCAGCACAGCTTCCAGTCATAGGGTGACGGCGTTGAGAGCTTGGCCTGTCGACGAAGTAGCCTCCAAACCCAGACAGAGAGAGAAAAGATAACCATGCGCTCTACTGACACAAATATAAGTAGGTGTGACGGTTTCTGTCAGGTTGACCCCACGCCTCTGGCTTAAAAGGCGGGATGACGTTTGATTACCACAATTCCAAATAGGTTAGAAAAAGGGAGAAATCATTACTTCAGGGTGAGGTATATACCTCCTATTCCACATTTGTCACTTGGAAGTGCAGAATTAGTATTGAACACTCCAAATGCTGCATTTGTTGTTTTTTTGTGCCTAGTGCACTAATACATTTTTTTCTGACCTGCCAAAATCTTCCAGGAAGAAACTACAGAGTCAATAATTATCCTACCAGTCAGAATTCCAATCCCTTTGCAAATTTCTGCTTATGTAAAAGTCTGAATTTTACCCCAAATTTGTATTCAGAGCCACATTCTTCTTTGAAAAAATGAACCTAGCCAAGTGTTAAGCCAAATGATAACATTTGCATCTATTATCTGTTTCTGGTTATGACTCATTCCACTTTCTTATGCATTAAACCAGGAGAATGAAATACATGAAGGTATAGACAGTACAAAATCCATGCGAATTGCTCAGTATACCTACTATGTTAGTGGTGTGTAGTAATTTAGCTTACATGTGAAGTACCCATAGTTATCAGTGGGAAACGAAAACCTGGTTCCACATTTGTAAAATTGATTGCTCTATTAAAGATTTTTGTGGGAGTAAATCAACTTCCGGGAGAGGGGAGCTGCCATTCCAGAATGGGAAAGTCTTGAAATGTATGTACAACCACAGTTTTCCTTGTTAGTTGGTTTACAAGAGCATTTTCCAGATCCATTTATACTGTGTATATTCTCCCATAACTTCCCCTGTCGATTGCAGAAGTAAATTGATTTCCACACTGGCAATGAGCAGGGATCACCCTGCAAAATTGATAGAAATATAGAGGAGTAGGTTTCTCAGGGAGATAATCATTTCAGCATGGAAAAAACAAGTGCTCATTTAGATTTGCTCATATGACAGTAGATTGCGCAAAAGGGTTTCAACAGTACTTGTGTGACAGTCGTGGTTTCAAATAATTACCACTGGAAGCTTTTGTGAATTTCCGAACAATTACACGTGTTCCTCAAACATAGGTGTCAAGTTTTAGATGTAGATTTACCAAGCACTAAACTGTTTCACAAAGAACGGGGACCCATCATTTTGCATCACAGCTTACACCATTGGTTCAGGGGAATGTGGAATACCTCAAATACGTAAACAACCAATTCATAGGGATTAATTTCCTGGCAAATACTCATGTTGGTGTGTTTCTTCTACTGTTGTGATCCTGCACACCTAACTTCTCCCTCATAGCACCTTTCTTGTTTTACTTGTGGTTTCCCTCTGATTTCCCCTGTGAGAAATTAGGTGACTGGTTCAGAGAGGTGAAACCCTACATAAACAGCAACCACAATCCTTGGCGGGGTGAGGCACAAGCAAACCCCAAAGTAACCTGTGCTTGGCACAGAGCAGTCAGGCTTAACTTAGATGCAATTTGTAAAGTATTTATTCAGCTCTTCAAACAGTAATTAAGTGAAAACACAGCACAAGAAAAATCCCACACCAATTTAGAAAGGTAGAGCACAATTTAATAAATGCATCAAGACCAAAATGGCAAACATCCAATCAGGTTGTGCAAGACCAGGAGAAGTTCAGGCCTTCCGTAATTGAGCGCGGGTCAGATACAGGGACCATGCTAGTCCCACTGAAAAGTTAACTTTTCAGTCCAGTGCAAGGAGTCCTGTTCATGGTGGAGGGGGCTGTGAGGAACAGAGAAGTGTCATGGATGATCATTGATGTAGCCAGAGAGCAGGCCTGGAGTCACAAACAGTCATCACATTAGCACAAAAATCTTGTTATCCTCATGACCTGATGGGCTGGAGCTTCGCAAGAGCACTCCCTGCTGGCAGTTAATGCATTAGCATGAAGATCAGGTTAGCAAAACCTCATGTTGGGGGCTGTGCGAGAGACAAGGTTTTGGCATCAACATGCCTGTTCGTGGTTGCAAAGAGTCCAAAAACTTTGATTCAACCACTCTGAGGCCACGCCAAGGGTCCAAGACTTGAGGGGCACCACTTGGTGGTCAGGGGCTTGCTCTAGCTTGATATGGGTGCTGGTTCAGCTGATTGTGAGCCTGTTATGTCCCTGTGGCTCTGAACAGGAAGCCAGCAGCCTAGCCCTTGGAGTCACTCTGGGAGTCCTGGGTGCAGGTGCAGGGTCAATCTCTCCGACTCAGGCAGCGGGCAACAACCCATCAAGGCAACAGCCCAGCAAGGCAGTAGTCCAGCAGGGCAGCATTCCAGCAGAAAGACAAACCTTTCATCAGCACAGCAGTCCTTCTCCCTGGCAGAGGTTCCACATGTCCAGAAGTGTAGTGAAGAGTTGGGATCTCAGGTCCAATATTTATACCTAGTGCCTCCTTTGAAGTGCAATAAGCTTCTAGAGGTTTAGCTTTTGAAGTGCACAGGTTTCCTGCCCCCCCCTGCCATGGCTCCAGACTAACTACAGGGAGGTATGCAGCGCTTTTTGTGGAGGCAGGACACAGCCTATTCAAGTGTAAGTAGATCTGTGTCCAGTTCTGCCTTCCCATCCTGCCAGTTTTGGCCCCTCCCGGCACATCTAAGCCCTCTATTGTGTGTGGCTGTTTAGGAGGAATACACAAAGCATAACTGCCAACTACACTTAGCCATGTGACACAGTGATAGGACGCTAAATGGCCAAGACAGGGAAAAGGCCAACTTTCTAAAGGTAGAATGTTTGGTGCATATTCTCGTGCCACTCAGTCGCACTGCCTTGAACAAAAGCCTTGCTTTGCATAATAAACCAAAAGTTCATCCTGTTCACCGTTTTTAAACCATTTTTATTCATCCATTATTGTTCCAAGCTTCATGCCTAGTTTTTCCATTCACTTCAAAGGTAGCATTAATTCACAATATTTTTAAATGCCACAGGCATGCCCATCCGGGCCTTATCGGTAGCACGTGAGAATTAACCTTTCATTCTGGGGTGCCCCGTCCTTTTAAACCCAATGCATTTCGGGCTCTACAGCCCTTCGTCAGGGGTAACTGGAATGATAAATAAAACAAATCAATGTTCAACTGTCCTGTTCCTCTGATTGTAAATTGTACTAGTCAAAAGCATACCTTAGAAAGTCTGAATCCCATTCTAATTACTGTGCCTATTTTTAACATAAAACATTTGAATAACCGATCGTGCCAAAATGATAATAATAAGGCCCCTCCCTTCTAAAACCCTCTGATGCCTATTACAAATGTGAAAACTTGTACCTAACCCATTGTGCCGAAATAATAATGAAACACCTGTCTTCCCTCACACATTACTAATACCTTCTGACAGCATTTATGCTCCATAACTAGCAACTTGCACCAGTGAATCCCTACCTTTAAGGCCGTAACAAACAACGCTCTCGCCTCCTCCACATTCACTCCGGCCGCCATTGCCGCATCCTTCTTCACTATCAAAATCACATCTGCAGTAAATCACGTGAACACCATATATATCAAGATGCCGCGAAGGTTTGATCCCTCCCCGTGACCCAATGCCGGTTCAACCATAAAACTTAAAGAAATACCCACCCCACTTAACTTGCAAGTGCTTTCCCAGCAGGGTCGGACTGGGAACAGAAACCGGCCCTGGCAAACTGCTCAGCCGCCCCCCCTGGGGTGAGGGGGAGTGCAGCCGAGCAGTTTGCGAGGGCCGGTTTTGGCCGATTTTGTTACAGGGGGCCGATATTGCCGACCCCCGGTAACAAAAACGGCCCCCCAGGGGCCCAAAACCTGCCCCCACCCTAGCAGCCTACCGGGGAAACACCCGGTGCCCGCTATGGCCAGTCCGGCCCTGTTTCCCAGTTAAACTGATAAAAACAAATTCTGCCTACCCACAAATTAAATACTTCCCTCGTTATCATCTCCCACCGATAGTGTGCAAAATGTGAAGAATAAATAAATAAATCATCTCTTATTCAAACTATGTAAATAAATGAATGCATGCATGAATCCCACATTCGTAGATTCGCAACTTCTGTGTCCTTTTAAAAAATATGCAATTCCACATGTACAGTTCATACTTGACTGCATGGGCTCTATTCCGAAAACTCGATGTATATCTGCTTGCCTCTGAAGTGATACTCATTTTTATCTTTTCTTTCCACTTGTCCAAAATTTTCCTCTGGGTGCAAACTGTCATCGGGACAGATATTTTAAGTACACATTGAGCAAGATGATAGAATGCATTTCTGTTTTAGTAGTAGTATTTTTTCTGTTTCCTGGTTGAGTTGTGGCGTGCGAGCTGAACCGTGGTCTGTCCCAAAATCTACAGATATTTATAGCAGAATGTGTGGCGCATATTCTCGTGCCACTCAGTCGCACTGCCTTCAACAAAAGCCTTGCTTTGCACAATAAACCAAAAGTTCATCCTGTGCACCGTTGAATGAAAATGGTTTAAAAACGGTGAACAGGATGAACTTGTGTCAAGTGTATGGGGATTACAGAATGTCGTTGACAGGACTATCAGAGGTACACATCTCATTTTTAGTGTTGTTTGTAATATCATTGTAAAAATTATCAATTTAGAAAATGTCTTTGTATGTAATATCATTTGTAAATGTTTATGTGTATGTAATTTGTTGTAATGTGTTTAACTGTGCATTTTTGGTATTTTTTATTTGTGTTTTTATTAAGATAATTTATTTAATATGAAATTGATGAAATTTACAATTTTAGTATATAAATAATGGTTTTATACTTTTTTTGTTGTGGAATATTGGGATCTTAGGGGATAAAGGTGGGCTTTTTAAAAAAAGTGCATATTTTGAAGTAAAATTCATGGTATAAATTTTAACGATATGCAAATTAATAATTTATGATTTCGTTTGTTAATGTTTCTTAAAACTTTAAATGTAATATTAATTAAATATATATATTAATGGTTTTTAGTGTAAACTAATTTTCTACCTAAGAATAAACAATTATTACAATAATGTAAAAAAAAAAAAAAAACGTGTTTGAATTTGCACCTGCCCCCCCAGCTTGCCCTTATATTTTAATTCTGTCTAATGTCCCTACACTTAAATTGGCACATGATGAGTCTCCCAACCAGCTGATCCACAAGGTGTTACATGGGCTTAACAAGTATGTGAGATTTAATCCTTCATTATCAGTCCACATACTTATGGTGAGAAGGGTTGACTGGATTAGGCCTTCTCCTAAAGTTTTATTTGGTGACTGTATAGTTGTGAACTTCAGAGATCCTAATACTGTAGTAGTCTTTTAGCCTGGCCCAGTTTTACTTTTTCTTGGTTTGTGTAAATATTTCCTCTAATTCTCTAGGTTATTTTTATAAACCATTAACTTTTGGTCAGCTGTATGTTTCTGGTTCAGTTTCTGTCCCTGTTTTCTGACCAAATTTGGTTTCTGTTCCCAGACCAAATCTATTGCATTATAATCCGAGTACTTTCGGGCTGCCACTTACTAACAGATTTTCAGCCCTGGAGGACTGGTGGGAGTGCAACTGACTCTCAGCTGCACTTGGTGCCAGATCTATGCACAGTTGGGAGGATCAGAACATATGTTCATTGGCGGCTGCCAATACTGTGGTCCTCTGTCCTTTAGTTGGCACAGAAGCCGTACATAATAGTGATCCAGCGCCAATCAGGGATCGATAATCAATAAACACAAACACTGGCCCATACACATACACCCAACACATGAATCCCCGATAGCACGGTTTCGAGATTAATCATTAAATCAGTTGTTCACAAACTACAGGCTCATCCTAACATACTAGATACATAGTTGAACCTATAATCAAACTCTCTTTCCTCTGGTCGATGAACCATTAGTTGAAGGGTTGATGATAATAATTAGAAACTAACTATTGATCTATACTACTAAATAAAGCACAAACTCGGTATAAGGTTAATAATATTTATCGCAAATAATGTGAAGGTAAAATCTCATCATGTACAGTTTTACAAGCAAACAAAGAATAGATCACAGAGAGAGAACATTTGTCAAAGCAAAATGACATCAAACTCAAATCACAATGAAAGGAATGCAATGAAGGAGTGGATAGATGAAAAGACATAAGTTTCAAAGGCAAAAATACATTTGCAAATAATTGTGCATGTTACAGATTTTAGCTATACGAACCTAAGTATTTTAGTGGAAAATCTACCCCCTGGCCACGGGAAAAAAAAATGGAGGTTCCCCAAGAGAGTTCAGGGAACAAAGAGTAGGACAGGAACAGGAAACAGGTAGGCCTCTATCTGCATACAGCAAACCGACGGACAGCGATGATCTCCCCTCTCTAGCTTCTTCAAAGACCCAACCGACCAACCGACCTCATTAACACCCCCAGACACCCCAGTTATACTCTAAAAAACCTACATGTCCATCCCACTATTGTAGCAACATTTTTAGAATCTTGGTCTCTCATTGGTCAATTTAGGGGGTGCTCTATCACACCACCATAGTCACGTCCATGGTTTCACAGCATTCTTTGCTCAAACATTTTCATCCATACGTAATCCACCTTTCGTGAATACAGCTTCCTACAATTCGTAACATGTTTCAAAACTCTACATTTTATTGGCCGCCATCTGCAGCTTCCGCGGAAGAAGTTTGTACATTTGTTCATGATCTCACGGCCATCCTTCCGTTACTTGGCAGACATACAATGGTTTACGAAGGTCGTCTACATTACCTTCTTCATCTCTCTCTCAGAGCTCGAATTTTCAGCTTTTATTTGATTTTCTGCTATTAACCCTTGACTCGTCATGCAAACGATGTAAGCCCATGCAAGCTTCACTACGATGAATAAAACACAGACATTATTAATTTCATGAAATATAATTCTCACTGTTTTACCACCCACCATTAGCACTATCCCACGTTATTCATCTAATAAAGCATTAATGCACACAAAGCAACATTATTTTTTTATTTTAAATTTCAAGCAGAACGTGAATGCGGCCTAGTTTTTCATGCATTAGTCCACGCATTAGTTTACGCATTAGTGTACGCATAAGCACAAGCATTCCCTCATGTTTTCATGTTTTTGCATGTTCATTTTCACCACACACTGTTAGTAAATGTTACCAGGGAATAAATCTGAGCAGGTTTTTATTTTCTCAAACCCCTGCTCCATCAATTCCCCCTTTGATGGCATTTTTGAGCCATCACTAAAATCTCCACCATACTAATCACCACCATTATTTTTATCTAAAAGATTGTACTCTTTTCTCGTTTGCCATTTTCTCATCTAAATTTTTCATCATTTCGTAGTAATTTCCTCTCATATCTTCTAGTTCTATTTCTTCTCTTCTTCTTTTCCTAGCTCTACGTTCATTGTCTACTTCTGTCATCTCCTTCTTTCCACATCTACCCTTACGACATTTATATGCCATTATTAAAAACAGAATCACTACCGCTATTGAAATAATTGGTATTAGTATTTTACCCAATAAACTACTCCCAAATGTGGAAATCCACCTACCCATAGAGGAAAAACTCTTACCAAGTTTCTCCCAAACACCATCAACCTCCAGTTGAGTCAAACCTTCATGTAATTTCGTAATATTCTTTATATACCCCTCAAGACTTTTATTTTTATCTGGGATATAAGTGTAGCAGTGTTGTATTTTCAACATGCCACAGACTCCGCCCTCTTTTGCCAACAAAATATCCAGGGCAAGTCGATTTTGCAAAACCATTGATCGAATTGCAACCATTTCAGTATCAATCATTAAAAACCCACCAGCAGTATCTGTTGATAAACGATCAACCACTGTGGACAATTTACGAATTTTATGCGAATTTAGAACCACTCCAACTGAGGGTATCAGTGCACCAAATATATCACCAATTATTTCTGAAAAACTTGCTCTCTTCTTACGTGTTAGTCCATGCTTTATTTAATTGATTTTATTATTTATATCTACATGGTATACCGTAGGAAATACAATCCCAAAGTAACAACTACCATACTGTGTGCTGGCAACCTATAGTAAGCATTCTTACCACACAAATAATATACTCCTGGAAATACAGGATCAGTTCCACCTTTTAATCCCCATCCACCAGTTATCAGAAAAGTGTGTTCACATTCACTAGTACCAATGAAATAATTATTATAGTCAGTTTTTAGTCTAAGTAAACAAAGTTTCCCTTTATGATACCAATCCAGAGACATTGCAGCATAAGTCTCGCCTTTCTTATAATTTCCCTCTCTAAAAGCCCATGGTGGTACATGTGACTTCTGTTCAGCAGCTTTCCTTTGAAAATCCTGTCTTCTATCTTCAACCATGTTAATAAATTCTTTCTCTTCAGCCTGTAAACTACAAGTCAGATTATTTCTATGAGCATATACTGTATCTATTGCCTGTGTAATATGGAAAAATTCTCCCATGTATCCCGCATTTCTATTACTATACACCTTATTCATATCCGTTCTAATAGGTATTTCTGAAAACACTAAATCCATATTTGAATAGTAGTACTGCAACTTCCCCGTCACGTAAAAAAGACTCGTTAGAACACTACATGATATGCCATATGTTAAAGGAAGGTGATGGTAAGTCACCCCCTCTGAGACAGACGAAGGTAATTGCATGCACACATAACAATCTCTCACGTCCATTGTATCCACATATTCATACAACAATTTTGTAAAAACATTTAACGAGAAATCACTAATTGATTTATCATGATGATAAATGCTATCATCAACCTGATCATTGTTAGTTTTAGGAGTTTCTTTAGTAACAGGGTCCATTCTTTCACTAATCACATTATTAGTATTATTCTTGTTATTAGTTACCATTAGAATAGGTACAAAGACAGTTAATATTAACCATATTAACATTAATAGCAAGACACTTCATAAGCAAGCTTTGATAAATCTACGTTTAAAACTAGGGGGCATATTTACGTTCCCTGGCGCATCCCTGCATATCAGCAGGGATGCGCCAGGGAAAATGCGTCATGCAAGTTTACCCTTGCGCCACGTCCGATGCGCCGCATTTACAATGCGGCGCATCGTGGCGCAAGGATAAGCAGATGCGTGACGCATCTACCGGCGGAAGGTTGGCGCAGTGCTGAAGTTGTGTCGCAAGCGCGACTCAACTCCAGCACTGTTCCAACCTTCCCTATCCCTAACATGGTGCATCAATCCTTACGCCTGCTTGAAGCAGGCGTAAGGATTTGACGCACAAGTGTCGGAAAAGTGACTGCGTGAAATCTTGTAGATTTCACTACGTCACTTTTCCGAGGCGTTCCTGCGCGGGAACGCCCCCCCGCGCAGTAACGCCCACATGAAACCTGACGCAGGTTTCATGTGGCGCAGGGGTTTACTACGTGACGCATCTCCCTAGATGCGTCACGATGTAAATATAGCGCAACGCGGCGCATGGTTTGCATCGCCGCTGCGTCACATGCGTGACGCAACGGCGGTGCAAAAGTGGCGCAAGGGGCTTGTAAATATGCCCCTCGGTTCTTAATTTTCAGTCACTATATCTTCTGCCATTTTGTATACTATAAAAAATAAAAATCTATGAAAAACTTAAGAAAAATCCTAACAACTTTCTAAACATTTTGACAAACTTGTCCAAAAACCACCGGAAAAATAGTATATCCAACACTTCAAGAAGAAAGCTTCGTCTTTAACCCCCTCTTTTTCTTTCTTTTTTTTTTTTTTTAAGAGTCTTCTCTGGGAATCCCCAAATATTTTACTAAATTTTGTTGCACCTCAATTTTTCACTGCTTTCTTTTAAGGCGGTCTCAATTTGCTTTCATCAATTTGCTCAGTACCAGTACCAGCTTCTCTTTCTATCTGATCTGTGTTCTCAATTTCCTCTAATACAATATATCCATTCAGGAGCTTTGTATTTTCTGATTGGGACTCTTATTCTCTTTGTTCTTCATACTGATTCTTCTTCTTGTTCAGTTTGACTTGATACTTCATTTATTTGTTCTGGCCTTCTCTTTTCAAGAGTGTATTTTAGTCTTTTTACTCCACTTGGCCAATTGTCACCCTTTTTACCTCTCTTAGCTTGAACCACTTCTTCACCTTTTCTTTCTGGTTCACAGGCTCTTTTATTCAGTCCCTTTTTTTGTTGAACTTGCTCTTGATCTTCTGTAACTTCCTTTTCCACTTGCTCAACAGCAGTCTTACGAGACCCAGTAGCTGGTGCCCACTCTACTTGACTTGTGCTTGGTTGTTCATCATCATTTTGCTTGTCAGAATCTGTCACTTTAGATTCTTTAGCTTCACAACCTTCAGCTTCTGGTTTCTTATTTTTATTCACCAGTTGCTGCCCACCATCTTTTTCAAGTGGACTTGGGACTCTTCTGGTATGACTTGTGTGGATCCAGTTTGGCAAGCCACCACACTTCACTCCTGTAGTTGTCACCAAAATAATCTGGTAAGGTCCATGCCACCTGGGTTCTAAACAAGACTTCCTCACGTTTTTCTTGACAAGAACCCACTCTCCTGGACTCAGATCATGTGCTTGATCCGGCTGTGCTGTGGTTGCAACTTCTCCAACCTGATGAGACACAGAACGCACCAGATCAGCCAATCCTTTGCAATAATCAAGCACTAGCTCATCAGAAATATTCATCAGCTTGTTTGCTGGTATAATCGCTTGTCTCATTGCTCTCCCCATCAGTACTTCGTGAGGACTCAATCCAGTCTTTTTATCTGGGATACTTCTAAGACTCATCAATACCAGGGGTAATGCGTCAGGCCACTTCAAAGTTGTGGATGCACATACTTTTCCCAGTCTAGATTTGATAGTGCCATTAATTTGCTCGACTACTCCAGATGCTTCTGGTCGGTAGGCACAATGCAGCTTTTTTTCAATCTGTAGTGCTGCACAGATCATCCGAATTATCTCATTATTAAAAATGAGATCCCCTATCTGTCTCTAAAGTGACTGGAAAACCGAACCTTGGAATCAGTTCTCTTAGAAGTAGATTTACAACAGTCAAGCTATCATTTCTTCTTGTTGGATATGCTTCTACCCAATGAGAAAACAAGCAAACAAAAACTAACACATATTTTAGTCCGTTACATGGGGGAAGCTCGATGAAATCGAGCTGGAGCCTCGTAAATGATCCTGCTGCTTTTCCATTTCGTCCCCAACTCACAATTGTCTTTCTGCCTGGATTTTGCTGCTGACATGTAACACACCTCTGGCATAAACTCTCTGCAATGACCCTGAATTTAGGGTTATACCATGACTGCTTGAAGAGCCCAATCATTGCATCTCTTCCAACATGTGCAATTCCATAGTATACCCATGCCATTTGGGATAGTAAAGAATCTGGCATAACTGGTCGTTCATCTATATACACCCAAACTTCATCTTCTGCTCTCTTCTTGCAGCCTGATTTTTTCCAAATTTCTTTTTCCTGATCACTTGCCTCTTCTTGTAACTGTCTAATCTCATCCCAGGTTTCCCAGGAGGAAAACATTAGGTGGCAATTAGTATTTTTCTTCTCCACCCCTCTGTTTATTGCAATTGAATTTTGTGCACAGACACGCGCTACTTGATCAGCGTATCTGTTGCCGCTTGTCACATAATCATTTCTTGACTTATGTGCATAACATTTGACCACTGCAATTTTCTTTGGCAATTGCAAAGCATCTAATAAATCTTTCACATTGTTGCTATTTCTTATAGGAGAACCTGAAGAAGTCAGAAATCCCCTTTGCATCCATAATTGTCCGAAATCATGAACCACCCCAAAACCATATTGACTATACGTAAATATGGTTACTTTAAAATTTTTGCCAGTTCTGCATGCTCTAATCAGAGCTATGAGCTCAGCAATTTGTGCAGAATTTACCCCTTTTAGACAGGATGCTTCCAGAACTGCAGCCACTGTACATACTGCATAAGCAGAACTCAATTCACCTTTTTCATTTCTCAGACAAGATCCATCAACAAACATCACACTATCTGATTCCTCTAACGGGGTACCCTTAATGTCTGGCCTTGATTTTGTGCACAATTCTGTCACATCCAAACAATCGTGATCCGCTTCGTCTCTTACTTCCTCACAAAATGGACTAGGCAGCAAGGTTGCAGGATTTATTGTCGTACATCTCACCACAGTCACATTTTCAGCACCCAATATTACTCTTTCATACCTAGTCAGCCGACTATAGGTCATGTGCTGTGTATGTGTTCTTGTCAAAAGAATCTCAACTGAGTGTGGCACATATACTCTAACTGAATGTCCCATCACAATTGCTTCACTTTGTTCCAAACTCACACAAGTAGCAGCTACTGCTTTCAAACAACCTGGTAATGCTGCAGCCACTGAATCCAAAGTAGCAGAAAAATATGCCACTGGACGTCGAGCCATTCCATGTCTCTGAGTTAAAACTGAAAGTGCACAACCATCTCTCTCACAACAGTACAACGCAAAATCCTTTGTATAATCTGGCATTCCCAAAGCAGGTGCTTGACAAAGACTGTCTGGTAACTCAATAAAAGTATTCATGCTTTCATCATCCAATTCAATCGGATCAGTCACATCTTTGTGTGTCAACCTCTGTAGAGGCTTTGCAATCAGTAAAAAGCCACTGATCCACTGTCTGCAGTATCCAACCATTCCCAAGAACATTCGCACTTCCTTCTGAGTTTTTGGAGGACTCATTTGTTGAATCACACTGATACTTTCTGGCGTCACTTTTCTCGCTCCTTTTTCTATTTTGTGTCCCAAATATTGGACCTCCTGTTTACAAAATTGTAATTTTGCTGGTGACACTTTGTGTCCCCCTTCTGCCAGATGATTCAGTAAGGCAATTGTATCTGTCACACATGCCTCTTGTGTTTTTGGATGCCACCAGTAGGTCATCAATGTACTGAACCAAAACCGATTTTTCTGGCATAATCAAAGTCTCCAAACATTTTTTCAAAATCTGATTAAAAGTCGATGGACTCTCTGTGTACCCGTGAGGAACTCGGCACCATGCCAAAACACGGTCTCCGAACCGTAACGCAAATAAATATTGGCTATCCGGATGTAAGGGAATCGAGAAAATGCCTGACACAGATCAATTACTGTATACCATTCTGCATCACAGGGAATCTGATATAGAATCACTGCTGGATTCGGTACTATTGGACAACAGGGTACCACAATTTTATTTCTTTTCCATAAATCCTGTACTATCCTATATTTTCCGCTTGGCTTTTTAATTCCCATAATAGGTGAATTACAAGGATTGCTTAGTATTTCTTTTAAAATACCTTGCTCAATCATTTGGTCTATCACAGGAATAACTTGTGCTGTTATCTCAGGACTCACTTTGTATTGAGGTGTGTTTGGAAATGTTGCACCCGGTTTCACTGTAACCTGAATAGGATCCACACCTCTCATCAGGCCAATCTCTTTTCCTGAGAAATCCCATACATCAGATCTTACAGTATCTCTCAACTCTGCAGGCAAATCTTCTTCAGTAAGAAGTGAAAACAGTTCATCCACTTGCTTCGCTAACATCATTTTAAACGCAACATCCTCATCTGGTGTTTGAAAAGCAATACCATCTGGTGTACAATAAATTGTGCAATTCATTTTGTACAGTAAATCTCTCCCTAACAGACTCACCAGACTCGTATCACATACCACGAACCGATGCATGTCTCTGAAGTTTCCAATATGAACTTCTATTGGCTTTGTTATTTGGGTTTTGATATGCTTATTGGTAACTCCCACGACTAGGATAGTTTCTCCCGAGAGGGGTAGGTTTGGAATTTCTGCTGCTCTCACAGTAGAACGGGTAGCACCAGTGTCCACTAGTAATGTAAATCATTAACTTCCACTTTTCCATCAACAAATGGACCTGACTGATCTGCCTCTCGAGTTGTGCCAAGCACGCACTCTTCCTCCCCCCTCAGGCACCGTCATTGAGATGAGTCTGAATCACTCTCGTTGCACTGCAACAAGTATTGCGGAATCATTTGCACACTTTGATTCTTACCAATTTGTTCATCCGCGTGAAATCCAGTGTTCGCACTGTATCTCTGCACTTGAGCATTCACATTATTTGGCATAGGAGCTTGTGGTACCTGTAATTGTGGAGTAACTATCTGCTGCTGCTGTTGTTGATTCACAACCACCTCATTCTGCATCTGTGAATTTAAATTTTGATTCATCCCATTATTTTTCTGAGCAGATCTACACTTGTTCTTCCAATGTCCAAATTATCCGCACGCATGACAAGGATATTTCCTTTTCATTACATCTTTATTCATTTTACCTCTACCTCTACCACCACTCATTACTTGACCATTCTGGTTCTGACCTCTCATCTGAAAATCTGTTTGGGAACCACTGTTTCCTTCTTGCTGTTCTACTACCTTCACTTGTGCCCACATCAGTTTCTCTTTTAGCTTCTTATGCCTTGATTCAATATCATCACTACAATACTTTGCATACCACAGTATCTCATCAACCGTTGTACTCTGCCAACAAATCAAATGTTGCTGAATCATATTGCTAATTTCTGGTTTTAATCCAAATACAAAACAATACACAAAATGTCCCATATCTTTATCTCCAATATTCTCAAACCCACTGCACTGTTTGAACACCTGTAACAACCTTTCATAATAAGCATGTACCGACTCTTTTGGTTCTTGGGTTGTTCTGTCAATTTTAACCCAGTCTGTTTCTTTCGGATACATTTTTCCTTTCAGGTATGTAATTTCCTGATGATATTTTCTCATCACCTCATCTGAAGGTGCACCTGTTTTCAGATCTCTAGGATATTCTTCTTTTGGCCAATCAACAGTAATCTTATACTCTGTCCATAAATCTGCTGGGACAACAATCTCAAATAGACCATCCACATCTTTCAACAAAACCTTTGAAACCTTCACAAACCTCTCTACTTGTTTATACCATTCAACTGGTTTCTCCCTCAACCTAGGGAAGTCATGAGTAAAAGACAATATATCCTGTCTTGTCCAAGGAACGTGAACATATCCACCACCCTGAACTTCTCTCATTGGACACACCCTTTCAGCCTGTTCTGATTCTCTCAGTGGAAATAAAGACACATTTTTATTGGCAATGATTTCTTCTTTCTTTTTCGCCCATCTACCTTTCCACTGTTCTACATCTCCCCATTTCTTCAGAATATTCATTAATTCTTTTATTTGCAATCTTTTACCAGACGCATTCAAACTCTCTAAATCCTTTTCAGTGAAGTCCAGTCTATATGTTTTCTGTAACACCTTTGACTTCTCTATGTCCACTCCATATTCACCAGCAACCTCTGTCAACTTTTCATGAAGATTTCTCGCTCTCCAGGTAATATTTCTGCACAGGAATAACAACTCTTCATCTCGATAATTACTCAATCTGTCTGGGCTTATTGTACCAATAATCATTTCTTCCAAATCTACTCTCAATTTACTCACATCTATACTCTGTGGTTGAGGTTTTTGTTTTTCCATTCCCCTTATCCAGTCATCTACTTCATCTGGTGAGGGTCCCATTGAACTCCCTATATTGGAGTGATATTCTACACTAATCTCCTCGGATCCATCTGCGCACTTCTCTTAGGCGTTTCAGTTGACAACTCACAAACTGGCAAATAAATGAATGAAGTACTTGTCTCTGACTGTTCTACCTGATCAACTATCGTTACCACTTTATTCCTGTCTCTATTTATTGGGACCGTCAACGTATGTGCTTTTGATATATTCTGTTTTTCTCCATACAACGGAACTATAGGTCCAATCGTTACCGGCACTGTTAATGCTTCTGCATTCAGATTCAACTGATTAATTTTCTGAGTCAACTCCTCTCTTGCCCTATTCAACATATCCATTTCACTCTCTTGTACTGCTCTAGTAATTACTGGGACTTGTGGAACCTGCGGAATTAGTGTGGTTCCCATTAATGGTGCATTTGGGACTGTCTCACTTGTGTTCTCTTGATAAGGTGGAGGTTTTTTAGTCAAGATGTCATCTAACAACTCATCTTCAGAATCACTTGGGTCAAAATCTATCCTTGATGTCTCTACATTTTTCTTCTTCTCTTTACATTTGCCTCCCGTTGCTTCGTCAGCAACTAAAACTGGATACAGACCCTCTGTCACGACCGCTCTCCTCCATCTTTTCATTCTTTCTCCCCGACTTTCAAAAGGATATCTAGTCATAATATTTCTGTACCTTCTTCCGCCCCTATACTTCTCTCGCTCATATGCCTCAAATTCCCATTCCTCAAGCGCTTCATACTGAGTAGGTCTAGGTTCTAGAGAATTCATTCGTTCTTTCAGATTCTGTAGAATCCTTACATTAAATTTACCATGCTCCGGAAAAGCTAAAACACCATCATCTTCCATTTCACCCAATTCTCTAACCAAGTACACGTATGGTATCCACATTCCAACATCATAAAAGAAGCAGGTGTTCCCGGAGGTGGAATAAGAATTCCCTCTCTTGTAACTATTGGTTTGTCCTTTTTAAAGAATCTCTTTATCTTATTGATCAACTTCATTTTTCCCAAGTTTTCTCACTAAATACAATTCAATAATCAAACAACAAACCCTTCGTACTTCTGCTTATTCTATTCACTAACAACCATCCAATACCAGCGCGACTCACACCAACAAACCATTCAGAACACTCCTACGTAATCAGTACCTTGTCCAATATCAGCGCGGCCCACAGTAATCAACCAATCACAACACTTTTAACTCCAGCGGTCTGACCAATGCCAGCGGGGCTTTTCGTGACGTCAGTATTACTCCTTCTAGTGTCCCTCCGTTTACAAAATAATACGGCAATGTTTTTCTATTCTTTTCTCAATAAAACTTGCTAGAAAATAAACATAAAACAATGCTACTTTGTCTGTTCCACTAAATAAAGAGAAAGTCTTCACTTCAAAAAGAGATATTCTTTCACTTCGAGTAAAATAACGACCAGCGCTATTCTACACCCAAACAAGCTACAGGAGGACTTGGTACTCCTCTAGGGATACTAGCCAAAGTTTCAGAAGAGGACTTTCACGTGGAAAGAGGTCTTGGTACTCCTTTGGGGATGTAAGGCCAGAGTTTCGGAAGTGGACCCTTCGCTATTTCACACAAAATCTACTCTCAACCGAATAGTCCCTAAAATAACACTAAACAGCCTCTCGCTGCTTAAGTATTATGACAACAGACAAAGTACTTCTGCAGTGTGATACCTTATCCACACTATTCTTCTGCCTCTTCAGGCTAACACAGTTTTATCCCAGGATCTTAGGTAACTCCGTACCCGTACTTCAAGACAACATAGAACAAAACACCAACTTTTCCTGTTAAGGAAACAAGTAATCAATAATCGATAATTATTACCAAACTAATCAATAAATAACCATCCTTTGCTACCAAAAACGGATCCAGCGCCAAACAGGGATCGATAATCAATAAACACAAACACTGGCACATACACATACACCCAACACATGAATCCCCGATAGCACTGTTTCGAGTTTAATTGTTTAATCAGTTGTTCACAAACTACAGGCTCATCCTAACATACTAGATACATCATTGAACCTATAATCAAACCCTCTTTCCTCTGGTCGATGGACCATTAGTTGAAGAGTTGATGATAATAATTAGAAACTAACTATTGATCTATACTACTAAATAAAGCACAAACTCAGTATAAGGTTAATAATATTTATCGCAAATAATGTGAAGGTAAATGCTTATCATGTACAGTTTTACAAGGCAAACAAAGAATAGATCACAGAGAGAGAACATTTGTCAAAGCAAAATGACATCAAACTCAAATCACAATGAACGGAATGCAATGAAGGAGTGGATAGATGAAGAGACATATGTTTCAAAGACAAAAATACATTTGCAAATAATTATGCAAGTTACAGATTTTAGCTATACGAACCTAAGTATTTTAGTGGAAAATCTACCCCCTGGCCATGGGAAATAGAATGGAGGTTCCCCAAATGAGTTCAGGGAACAAAGAGTAGGACAGGACCAGGAAACAGGTAGGCCTCTATCTGCATACAGCAAACCGACGGACAGCGACGATCTCCCCTCTCTAGCTTCTTCAAAGACCCAACCAACCAACCGACCTCATTAACACCCCCAGACACCCCAGTTATACTCTAAAAAACCTACATGTCCATCCCACTATTGTAGCAACAATTTCAGAATCTTGGTCTCTCATTGGTCAATTTAGGGGGTGTTCTATCACACCACCATAGTCACGTCCATGGTTTCACAGTATTCTTTGTTCAAACATTTTCATCAATACGTAATCCACCTTTCATGAATACAGCTTCCTACAATTCGTAACATGTTTCAAAACTCTACATTTTATTGTCCGCCTTCTGCAGCTTCCGCGGAAGAAGTTTGTACATTTGTTCATGATCTCACGGCCATCCTTCCGTTACTTGGCAGACATACAATGGTTTACGAAGGTTGTCTACATTGCCTTCTTCATCTCTCTCTCAGAGCTCAAATTTTCAGCTTTTATTTGATTTTCTGCTATTAACCCTTGACTCGTCATGCAAACGATGTAAGCCCATGCAAGCTTCACTACGATGAATAAAACACAGACATTATTAATTTCATTAAATTTAATTCTCACTGTTTTACCACCCACCATTAGCACTATCCCACTTTATTCATCTAATAAAGCAGTAATGCACACAAAGCAACATTATTTTTTTATTTTAAATTTCAAGCAGAACATGAATGCGGCCTAGTTTTTCATGCATTAGTCCACGCATTAATGTGCGCATTAGTGTACGCATAAGCACAAGCATTCCCCCGTGTTTTCATGTTTTTGCATGTTAATTTTCACCGCACACTGTTAGTAAATGTTACCGGGGAATAAATCCGAGCAGGTTTTTATTTTCTCAAACCCCTGCTCCATCGATAGCTCCTCAATGAATCTTTTACTGGCTAGAGATGAGGTGGTATCAGCAGCCCAGAGACCTGTATCAAGCCTAAGGGGCGTTTCTCTGTTCTCCATTTTCTGTCCTGGAACATTGCAGGGATTCATAGAAAATTGGCTTTGAAAGATTGGCAGTCCCTGATTGAACAGTTTGATTTTATCATTTTACAGGAAACTTGGGCCATAACTCAATTTGTTTATAATGGCCACTCATTCTATTCTATCCCAGCTACTCCCTCTCCATCGGGACGGCCTAGAGGAGGTTTATCTCTATGGGTAAAACTAGTAGTTAAGGCCAAAATAGTGCAAGTGGATATTAGTTGTTTAGAGGCCCAGGTGTTAGAGCTGAGTGGCTCTCGTCGTTTTAAGCTGTTTATTATTAATTTTTATAAAAATGATTTTTCCAGGTCTGCTAATAGAAAATTCCAGTCTTTGTTTTGTGTTGTTGATAAACTTCTGTCTAATTCTGTCCAGTCTGAATGTAATTCCTGATGTGTTGCAATTTTAATGCTAAACTCAGCAGTCCTGTTCTGAACCATAATATGAGATCTGTGACTGGCTTTTATGACTCTAGAGGTGCTGAGCTAGGTCACTACCTCTTGGCTCACAACCTTGTAAATAAACATGAATCTCTTTATGAAAGAATACCAAGGGTCCCCCGATTTGAGGGTAAAGGTTGGGAATCAGTTATTGTTTATCTGTTTTCAACTCGTGGTTTAACACAGTGTTTACCTGAATGTGACATACTGTGTTCTGACTTCAGTGAACATAACCCATTGACTGCTAAATTCTCTTTCTCAATAGACATTGTCAGTAGTCCAGAGAAAGTAGTCAAACAGCCAATACCTTAGCATAACAGACTTCAGCTTGTCTGGCGAGTTACCCTCAGATTGTTTCAAATGTTTCCTTAAAGTGCTGCATTATGTTGTAAAGGTCTTTGGTCTTTAGGATTTTGATTCTTTTGTATTGTTTTAATGCACAATGTATGTGATTTTATATTCTGTACGTTTATCTCTTATGATTGTCTTTGACATTCGAATAAAGAATTGATTGGTTGATCGTGTTTCATTTTAAAAATATTTATTTTAATGTTTAAAATAAAATTTGATTTAAAATATATTTTTACTGTATTTTTTCCAAATTAGAATGTTGATTTTATTTTATTTTGTATTGTATAAAAACTTTGTCTAGCTAAAAAAGAAAAAAAGAGAAAAGGATTTTAAAATAAATTGAAGAGTTCAACGAAGAATTTAGGGTGTCATAGATTTATTTCTATGGGCTTTCTAAAATAATCTTTAATCGTTTATCAGTATCGGCATGGTTGTTTGGTTTTGTTCTATGGGCTCAGCCTTACTGATTTGAGCCAAGACCCATTGTTGTTTTCTTGCTATTCTTGCGGGTGCTCACTCGCGAGGTCTTTGTGTTTGTCAATCAAAGGTTGACATTGAATTTGATTAAGAGAGTTGAAGACGGGATCACTTTTGAACCGTCGTTTGTTGTTGGTTTTTGTGCCACTATTTTTGTTTTGCAATTTATTTGTTTATTCTTTAAATTTTTTTTATTTGACAAATTCTGTGACTATGACTGAGAGACACTTTTGCTTACAGTGAAGATCAGATACAAAGATTAATCAGTGCTCCCCCTGTGTTTGCATCAGCTTCCTTAAGCTTATCAGCAAAAACTCAAAACGAATCTGACAAACTAGTTCGATTGAGGAAGAAACAAATCAGAACTGACCTGCATGGCCATCTCTTATTAGAACATCTTAAGGCAGGAACAATCCCTGGAGGCCTTCAAGTTCGGAATATTCCCGTCATCTTCATTGACGATCCCGTGTACAAAAAAGGCTATAGCTGCATAGAAACAAAGTGCAGTAGAGACCTGATGGTTCTCACTGTGGAGACAGCTCATAGGATTTCACAACAGCAATTGGAAGAAATAGCGCTTTTAGAGACAGAGATTAAAAACAACCAATTAATTACTGACTCAAAAGCACTATTGGATAAAGTTGAGAAGGAGATTTTGGAGTTCAAGGACTTCAAGATAAATCAGAAAGGGAATAAGTTTGAAAAAGATAAAAAGAACTTTTCCCTAGATAACGTATATCCTTTCTTACAACCAGACTTTTACACGCGAGTGGAATCCCTTAGGTTTCTTCCCGAGTATCAGGGAAGATCTAGGAATAAGTTTCTCACGTTCTCGGATACATCATCATCTTCTGGAGGGGAAGCAGACAGTAACGAAAGCCGCCCTAATATAAACCGAAGAGGCAATAATCCCCAACAGCAACTCCCTCTTCCTTTTTTAGGAAGAGGCCAACAGAAACAAAGAGGACGCAATCGGTTCAACAACCAACCATGGGAAATGACCACACGGAGACAATATTACAAGAACTAAGACTGTCTCCCATCTTTAATCTATCGCAACGTGTGTTAACTAAAGCTGAAACAACTATTTTGGAGAGAGGATTAACTTTTGTCCCTTCAAGATCTATGGACTTTATCAAAATGAAAACAGAGGCAATAGAGTTTTGCCGTAAAATTTGCTTAAAAACTTTTTTCACAGAATTTCCGCTTCCAAATTCTTCAGAGGTAACAGGACTCCGCAAAAAAATCTCAGTTTTGTCCACCATCTATCAAAATTCCTAAAGAAGTTCTTACCTTTGAAAGAACGCTGCTCTCTGCTATTTCCAATATGGAGAAAAATAAAAAGTATGTGAAATACAATACTTCGAAAGAACAAAAAGAAGCCATTCTCTGTTTGAAAAATGATGCATCTATAGTCATAAAGCAGGCAGACAAAGGGGGCTCAATTGTTGTTTGGGATACCCCTAGTTACACAGACAAAGTCATGAGACAACTAGGCGACACAGAATGTTATAAAAGAATCACAAAAAATCCAACATCAGAACTCCAAGGCCAGTTGTTCGAGATTCTAAAAGCAGGACATGACCAAGGATTCCTAGGCCAAAAGGAGTATGAATACCTACGAAACAAACACCCGAGAGTTCCAGTGTTCTACATCCTCCCTAAAGTCCATAAAAGTGAGACCAGCCCGCCAGGCAGGCCTATAGTCTCGGGCTGTGATTCTCTAATCGAACCAATTTCAAAATATGTTGATTATTTTTTAAAACCTTTTCTAAACGATGTCCCATCCCATCTTCAGGACACAACAGCCTTCATCAACAGATTGACATCTATTAAGTTTGAAGAGAGCAAAGATATCTTGGTTACCTTAGATGTTGTGTCGTTGTACACTCAGATTCCTCAGGACGACGGCATAGCGGTGTTAACCCATTTTTTGGAAAAAAGAACTAAACCAGTGAGGGTTCCCACTAACTTCATTATCCTATTGGCAAGCTTTGCACTAAAGAAGAATTTTTTCAGCTTTGCAAGTGACTTCTTTTTTCAAATTAAAGGAGTCGCTATGGGCTGTCCATTTGCCCCGGAGCTAGCTGTATTGTTTATGGCTATGTATGAAGAAAGATTCATATATAATAACAACCCTTTCCAGCAGTACATTTCAAATTGGATGCGGTATATAGACGACATTTTTTTGATATGGACAGGACCGCATGAACAACTGAATGAATTTTTCCATTGGCTCAATGCAAGGACTGAAGACATTAAATTCAGTCTCAATCAGTCGAAGCAGCGAATGACTTTTCTAGATGTGGAAGTATATCCATCGGAAGGAGGTTTGGTGACAACTTTATTTAAAAAACCGACGGGCAGAAATAAGGCCCTCCATTACACCAGTAATCATCCCAGAAGTCTAAAACAGAATCTGCAGTTCGGACAATTCTTAAGGATTCGACGCAATTGTTTCTTCAAAGATGATTATTTCTTGCATGCAAACAATCTGCTAAGTAGGTTACTTGACCGGGGTTATCCTAAAAGACTTTTGAAGAATGCAATGAAGAGGGCATGGTGGACACCACATGAGTCACTTCTACAAAAGAAGGAACGACCACCTATGGATAGATTGGTATGTGTCACCACATTTTGCCCTAATTCTAACCAACTGAAAAAAATCATTCACCAAAACTGGCATCTGGTGAAAAATCTTGACGAAACCCTTCTAAATGCCCCTTTGTTCGCCTTTAAAAAGGATAAAAGTATTGCCAATCATGTTGTCCGCGCAGAGTTACCAAAACCTCCTAAACCAACCCTTAGAGACTATATGGGTTTAGCACCAGTAAGTGGACACCACAAGTGTGGTTCGTGTTCTTGCTGTGAGCAAACAATTGAAGGATCTTTGTTTACACTTGATGGCATTCACTGGAAGCATGAAACATTTACCAACTGTAAATCTAAGTTTGTCGTCTATGGAATATTATGTCCGTGTCTGAAGCCATTATGTTGGTAAGACTAATCAAGTAATCCACCAGAGAATCACGCAACATAAATCCAGAATCAAGAAAAATGTTGAAACTGCTCCGCTAGTAAATCATTGGAAAGCAAAGGGACATACAGAGAGAGACCTCAAGTGGACAGTCATCTCTAAAGTCGAAACTGACTTAAGAGGTGGTAACCTGGATCAGAAATTAATTCAACGGGAAGCTATGCTCATTGTTAAATTTAACACTGCGGTGAACGGTCTGAACGAACTTTCGGAATTGTATAAATTATAATCTGCAAATAGCCGAATTCGTGTTCTTGGTTACACTGGCAATGCAGCTCGGTGTGAATATATTCCTTCGTCAACTGATGTTGAGTAATGAGGTTCAATAGCCCATTTTAATCCATTCAAACTTCCCATGACGGACATGTGATTGGTTTCGACAAATTATAAGCTGTAGGAATCGAAAATCAAGTAAATGCGAGGTGTCGTCTCTCGACGCTGGTAGCAACGGGAAGAATGTACATTCGGAATTTGTTTTCTACATCGGCAACTAGAAATGGGAAATCTGCTATTGCAGTTGGTTTAGACTAATTTAACAGAATGGCTTATACTATATGAAAATCCACTCCAGGCTTTCGAACACAGACATGTGGTCTGAGTAAACAACTACAAGCCCCATGACCTATGTGATTTCTCCCAGAATTCTCTGAGAACTTTTTTGTATTAACCGCAGGAAGCTTTAACGTGGGCTTACGTGCACCCTCTCCACCGTGGGTGATAGACGCACTACGGACGGAGCGCTGACCTCCGCTAGGAGAGCAAAACCGCGAGGTATGTTTGGAATACAACCGTTGGTCCTGTGGGTCAATTAAGATGCCATTTAGTTGGCACTATACTGTCTGTAAATTAATGTTGTCTATTTCGCAACACGAGGGTTCAGCGTTCTCATGGAGACGTTGTTCTTTGTTTTTAAACAGACACGGCGAAGCCGGTGGTGAAAAGTATACGAATTTTCTAAATTAAACGAGCACTGTAATTGGAAAAGGTAAATATCATCAGTATTCACTCCGTCACTGTTGTCAGTTTGATTTAGTAATTTCAGAGCCACCATAGATTCTAACATTAGTTTGTTCTTAAACAGATATGCACAACTAAAGAAGAGTCAGCCGCCAACAAAGTAACTACTGGTGCTTAGTCCCACCATTCGAAAGGTATGCCCGTAGGCAAAAGAGATGACATTTCTTTTAAGTTGCATTTGACGTAGGACTTATATGTTGCTTTACCACCAACAGTAAAAAGAATCACGGTGGAGTCAGCCGTCATTAAAACAGTTATTGCAGCTTCGTCGGAACATAAAAGGACAGTTAAGACCCTGGACACCTCTATCATTGTAAGTTTATTTGGGTAATGACTGATGACAGTATTAATTTTCTTGGATTCTTCCGGACAGTATTTTATATTATTTTTGCATATGTTTTACAGACCACTTGCCCTTAAGACATAGAGAGCAGTAGGGTCCTCTACGATAAGTTAAGGTAAGCAAAGCTACACTGGGGTGCCACAGTGTGAAGCTTTTTGTTGTTTTGACTAGTAAGTAAGAGATGGTGTCTCTGTTTTTATTTCAGCTGTTGTGGTCCTGAAGAGAACACCCCAAAAGAAGTGGGTTCGAAACGCGTCGACCTTGCATTGTTGTACCAGACAAACGTTTTGTAATAATTTAGCTTTTGTGCACTTTAAATATTTTGTCACTTTTGCAAATTTGTTGTAAATTCTGTCTTATAGTGCACTAGAAAGTGTGGTGTATAATAATTTTTCCGTTGTTTGGTGGTCCCTTCTGGTTGTAAAATTTCAAATAAGTCTGTTGAACCAGGAAGGGTTTGGTGTGTTTGGCTGGAATGCAGTGTGGGTTATAAATGGTTGTGAATGATGGTTAATGTATGTGAGAAATAGATGATGAAGTGAGAGTATGGTGTCTATAGATATATTTTGTATAGTATATTCATAAAACTTTATCCTGAATTGTTAAAAAACTTTGTCTAGCTAAAAAAGAAAAAAAGAGAAAAGGATTTTAAAATAAATTGAAGAGTTCAACGAAGAATTTAGGGTGTCATAGATTTATTTCTATGGGCTTTCTAAAATAATCTTTAATTGTTTATCAGTATCGGCATGGTTGTTTGGTTTTGGTTCTATGGGCTCATCCTTACTGATTTGAGCCAAGACCCATTGTTGTTTTCTTACTAGTTAGCCTGCAGCACTGATTGTCCCACTCACAAAAGTAGGCCATCAACCATGTCTCGGGCCTGACATTGCAGAGCCTGTGTGTAGAGTTTACTGCCACTTCAACTTGACATTTAAAGCTACTTGCCAAGCCTCTAACTCCCCTTTTATTACACCTAAGTTACCCGTAGCCCTAAGGGCAGGGTGCTGTGTAACTAAAAGGTAGAGCATATACTCTTGAGTCTTACAAGTCCTGGTAGTTACAAATGGCTCAATTTGTTTTCTCTGCTATGAGACCTATTCCTCTCATGGGGTAACATTGGGAATTCCCTAACCACATTTTTAAGCTGTAATTCCTGATCAGAAATGAGTAGCTGCATTATGTTTTATATATTTGGAATGGTAATGATAAATCCTCTTTACTGGTAAAGTTGGGTTTAACATTACTATTTTAAACATTTCACATTTAGAAAGTGGGCATTTCTCTGCTTTTAGCTCTGTGTGCCTTGCAGCTGGCCTCCAACACAGGTCAGGTGTGGGTGACAGCTACACTTTGTGCATTCCCACTATACAGCATTAAACACAGTAAGGCTAAGTGTTTCTGAGTACCCATCTACATACATCTGCATTCTGATGCTCTTCCTGGGCAGGAATGGAGGGAATGGCTGACACACTTCAAAAGGTAGTGGCCTGACCCCACACAAAGGGATGATTACCCCCTACTGATAGTCTGGAGCCCGGGCAGCGAAGATAGGACCTTGTGCACTTCAAAGACCCTTCTTCGAAGACAACCCCAATTGAAAGGCACATTTGGGTATAAGTACCAGGTCTCTGACCCTACCAAAGCAGTACACTTCTGGACCTGTGACCACTCTGCCAGGAAGAAGAGGAACTGCTGTGCTGCTAAAGGACTGCTACTCTGTTGGATCTGATAGTTGCTGAACTCTTGCCTTGCTGTTAGCCCTGCTCTCTCTCTGCCTGGTTGAGAAGGACTGAACCTGCTTCACTTGAACCCAGAGTGATTCCAAGGGCTTGCTGGCTTGCCAACTGCTGCCCAAGTCTCAGGGACACAAATGACATAAAACTCTTCTTTTCCAACAATTGGGCTCATCTGCACGGGAGTCTTTTTTAAAATAGGTTATGTTGGAGTGTCATTATTTAATTTTATTATTTTAGTCTGAAATTCTTTATTTCAATCGTGATTCTATGTAGTAGATATAATTTGTGTTATTTTATTAATGTTGTTGGTGTTTGGAAATATAATAAAAAAAGTTAGTTGCATGTGAGTAGGTAATAATATCATTGATTACATTTTTTATGGGCTATAGACGTAACACATTTTTCTTAACTTATTTATGGTTTCAGACTTTATTTATTGTATAAATGTAGAATTTAATTTAAAAATAAATGTATATGTATATTTAAAAACGTTTAAATAAACCATCATATAAAGTTAAGTAAATAAACATTTTCTTCAATTTTTGGGTAAAAAAAAGGAAAACTTATTTAATTACTATTGCATGTTGTTTATTAACAATTGCTTAACATTTTTTTAACATTTATTACCTGGTTTTGTATACATGTTTTCAACATATGTTTAACAAATAGTTTTTAGTATATATTAAATAATTTTATATATTAAATACTATTATTTAATTTGTACTTTATAATTTTTTAACACTTTTCCTTTTTTTTTACATTTTTTTAATTTTGTAATACATTTATTCAATATTTTAACATTATTTCCTATTCTTTTCTGTGGGGATGTGGGGAGATAGTCTTTTTTTCTGTTTCATTTAGCAGCCATTTTTTTTACTGCTATCTTTTATAATCCATTTGTGTTATTTTTAGTCTATTTTCCTGGAACTGTATTGCGGTACGGTGCTTCTGTTCATCGGAACAAGAAAGTCCTTTTTTATGGATTTTTTAAGGGTTTAGAGAGTCGGTAGGTATTCCCAAGGAGGTCTACATGCTAGATATAATTATGTTTCTGGGTTTTTGGTGTATTTAGATATATTAATAGAATTCTTTTTCACTAGTTAGTAGTTTTGGAATCTTCGTACGCTATTGTAATAATGTATCATTATTTTACGTTTAGTTGTGTTATGTTGTATATATTTTGATGATTAAGTGTGACGTATATGAGTTTTGTTGAATGTAATTTGTTTAGCAGGTGGCATTTATACTTTACAGGTTTTTCTCTATGATCATGTCATATGGGCATTGGGAGTTTCCATTTATTTATTAATTTAGTCCTCACATATCAGTGTAATGGTCTTACATCGTACCGTCAAAAGGGGAGCTGACAGCCATCTAAGAGACTTGCCGAGGTGACTAGCTCCAATAGCGTGAGTCCAGAAGTCGCTCACCACATATGATTTAGTCATTGGATGTGGAGAATGTTATATCAGTCCTGGATCCTGGTTTTCAGCAACTTCAACTTTAACCACAGCTCTTGGACCGGTCTGATAGACAGAGAGCTAACTCCCAATTACTTATCACTAGCAGGGCTTTAAGCCAGTCATGATGTGCTGGTGGGTGGGACTGTGTCTACCTCTAACAGATCTCTCTTCTTGCAAGGAGTAGCATGGGAAACAAAAACATGACCTCGGACTTAGGTAGGGGTAACACCTGTAGGAAAGTAATCCTTTTTGCCCTGATCACTCCCATTTTTTGATTAATACTGGTGGTTACTGACTCTGAAAGTGCCCTGGGCTCTGCTAACCAGACCCAGGGCAAGTGCTCTGTCCTTAAAAGGTATATGGTAATTAGTGTAATTACAATTGGTTAAGACAACCTACCTATAAGTCCCTAGTAGGTGGTATAGCATGCAGGTTTAGAGACCCCAGTGGACTTAATGCACTTAAAGGCGCACTGCTGTGGTGTCCGGTGTCATTTTAAAGCCAGCCCTGCCCCGCAGGCTGGTTTTAAAATAAAAGTGTGTCCAAATTTGACTTTGGAATTAAAAGTACTTCCAGAGTCTAAAACTACCTTTTTATTACGTATATGTCACTTCCATGGCCTGCCCTGGGTGCCTCATAGGTAGGGTGCCTTCTTTTGAAAAAGAGGGAAATTATAAGCAAAGTTTTATATCCCCTGGTGAGGGAAAACAGCCAAAGTTGCTTTTCCTCATTGTACTGCTGCTAGCTTCATAGGCTAATATGGGAAAGCTCTATTAAATTTAAAAAAGTCTAACTTTTGACAGGAGTGAGCTAGCAACATAATTCAAAGTATCAAATAATAATTACAATAAATCCACCAACATGCAAAGGTCAGATCTAGAATAACTATTGCATGAAATTAGCTTTAGAACTTGCTTTCCAGAAGTTACCTAAAATAGTCCTGTAGCAGACTCTTCTGACTGGCCAGCCTTTGACAGTCTGAGCCAAGCCGATCCCTGATTAGGTGTGAAGAGACCTGGGGCTGAAACAATGCAGCCATCTGGTGGGAGGAGATCTGCTACCTGCAGATATCAGGACAGGAAAGGTGCTGGGGAAAAAAACTGGTCTTCAAAGGGAGCAGCCCAGTTAGCCCAAGAATGAGGCCCACCCCCACTTCCTTGATCCCCAGCCAGATGGGAACCCCTCTAGTTAGATTAGGAGAGGGGCTGGAAGGGGAGAATAGTGAAAGGTAAGCCACACCTGTGGGTTGGGTTAGTGAGACCTGAAATCCAAGGAGAGATTTTTTCCAGTTTGATTTTTGTTGAGATGTGCAGAAATATGCCACACTTCCCAGGAAGTTGTCATATAAGCAGGTGGCAACTTGAACCCCATTGATTGGGGGTGCCCCGCTCTTTCTAGTACAGAATGAGGAATACATATGGTAGAGGTGCAAGATCACTTCAGATCCCTGCCTGAAAACATATGGAGAAGAAGGACTGCCCTGCTGGACCCTTCAGTAGCATCCGGCACGGCTCGCGGTTGGGGGGGGGCGGCTGTGCAGGTATGAGGTTCGGCAACGGGCTGCATCAAAAAAATAATAATTAATAAAAATAAATAAAACTTGCCTTGCCGCCGCCGGGTCCCGCGTCCTTTCTCCTGCTCACCTGTGTCCGACTCCAGGTTGGAACAGGAAGCAGGCATCCAGGCTACCACCCCTAAGCCAATCACAATGCTCCAATGGAGCATTGTGATTGGTCTGAGCGCTGTGACACTGCGCTTGTCACAACTTGCTCCCTGCTTTCCCGTGTCCACCACCAGGGGGCTGAACTGGGGGACTTTCCAGTCCTCTAATAAACTTCCAGACCCTCCCCTGCATGCAAAGCCTGACTTCCAGCCATTTGGACATTTATTGGGAACTAACATCCATTCCCAGTCCGTGCCGGGTTTTGTGAAGCCAGCCTACTCATGCCTGAAAACTCCATCACCCAGGATTCCCTGCTCACTGCTTAGTCTCCACCCCTGCAGGCCAAGGATGGGTGGAGGAATTCAGATCACCTGTGGCTGGCTGCTACTAGCCTGCTCACACCAGCTGCATATGATTACTGTGAGCTCTTTTAAGCCCCAGCTCCCTTCAGCCCAGTGTTGGTCATTGTAAGCTGTTTACCGGTGAGACCAATCCTTGTTTCCAGTGCTTCCTGAGCCTTTGCTATTGTTTCCAGTATTTCCTGAGCTTTAGTCCTGCCTTTTTCCAGACCTGCTGCTATTTTCCTTGTACTCTGATTTAGCACTGCCTGCAGTGCTACCTGGTTTCCTAAGTTCCTGAGCTATAGCTATTTTTCTTGTGCCTGACTTGCACTGCTTGTAGTTCGCTCTTGACTCCTTGTTTCCTGAGCTGTAGCCATTTTCCTGTTTCCTGAACCAGCACTGCTTGCAGTGCTTCCTTGATTCCTGAGCCTTTACGTTTCCTTGTTCCTGACCTGTAGTGCTACTTTGACCCCTGAGCCTTTGCTCAATTCTTGCCCCAGCTCTGCATCCTATGCTACTTTGTTTTCTGGTTTCCTAACCCTGCACTATTCTAGTACACCCTTGTAGCCTCCCTTTCTGTATATCCTTTTCCAGTCCCTGCCTTTCATCCCATCTCCTTGGTTCCAATTCTAGTTTGCTATCTTTCTATTCTGCTGTCTTACTTCTGTTACCTTGTATGTTTGTTACCTGCTTTCTGCCAAGTGTGCCCTGTGTTTTCCTTCCTTTCCTGTTAAGCGCTCCTCCTTGCTAGCTCCTTGTCTATTGTGCTTGTGCTTGTCTACCCCTTTGCTGTTACTGCCTTGCGTGTTCCTGTTTGATCGCCAGGATCCGTGGGCACAGCTGACTACCTAGGTGGTGTTTCTTGTTCACTGTGAGTATTGTCTTTGAGTTTCTGTTATAACATCACCATAGGTATAAGCTCCACAGACCCTGCCTTTGTATACATATCCTATATGTGGGTATTTCCAGTTAGTGTCTGTAACAGCAATTGTGGGTAAGGAACTTACTGAGCTTCAGTCTTACCGTGTGGAGCTCCTGAGTGCTTTACCCCACACATCCCCTTTATTGTTAATGTTGTTTTATGTTTAATTGTATTGCACATCCGTCCTGGGTTTAGTGATTCTGAATGTTGAGCCGCCTCATGAGTGCCCTTCTTTTCTAAGTCTCACCCTTCTTGTTCACCTCTACAGGCTTCCCCTTTGGATCCCTTTTCTCCTCTGTCTTCCTGTGTGATCCTGGGCAGCGCTGTACTCCTCTCTGTGTTTGTTTTCTACCCTGTTCCCAGTCCTTACCCAAGTCCCTGACTGTGTTCCCCACATAGTCCCGGATAGGCCCTGACAGCGCTCAGCCAGAGGCTGGAGGGTTGGGCATGTTTTCCATGGAGGCTGCAATGTAGCCTGTATGGAGTACAGGGCATTGTGCATGACTGGTTTGGCCAGCCCAAGAGGGCCAACCAAACAGTCATTGCGCACTCAGGAGTGGGCAAACCACTCCTCCCCTGTCCTGCTCCGTAAGCAGAGCAGCCCTGCCCACCCGCCTGCCGGCAAAAAGAAACATAAAATAGTAATAACTAAAAGTTGTTACCATTTTACGTTTTTGCTTCTCGCACTGAGAGAAAGCAGGGGGTGACGCTCCTCCCCCATAGTGGAGGAGCTGCCACTGGGACTCTTGGACAGCACGAGAGAGGACTGCACTCAGGAGGACTGCACCTGCTGCACTCTCAAGGCTTCAAAACAAGAGGACTTTGCCTATCTTAAAAGATAGAGGAGTGGACTTCCTGATCAGCAACAGGTAGAAAAGTGCTGTAAGAAGCTACCTGCAACATCCACAACAAGTACACGTCCAGCTGACCAACTTCATCTGGATTTTACATTAATTGACCAGGTGCTTTGTGGAGTTGGAGGCCCAGACCCCAAGAGGCAAACCAGAGCTTCTGAACCCATGCTGGTGCTGTGGACCTTTTCTGACCCTCATGGAACTTTTCAGAAGAATCTCTGAAAGTTTGGGAACTTTTTTCCAGCTTTTGTGTAAACACTCCATGAGAAAGACTGGCATCGATGAGGAGAGTCAAGCTGGCGACGTTGAACTGCTACTCGGTCTCACCGTGCAGGTTTGCCCCACTGAAAGCTCCAAAGTTCCTTGCCATCAATGACGTAAACAAAGACCAAGACTTCTAGGACTCAAAGAGTCATCGTGCTTCAGCATGTCGGCGTTCGTCAAACCGAAATCTGATCCGAGGGCCCGATCCCTCGACATCGAGAGAAAAAGCTTCAAAAACATGACTAAGTACCTGATTTAGATCTTTTCAGGGCTCCCGTAGTCCCTCCATGGTGGAGTATCCAAGTACTCCGCCAAGCTAATGGTATCCCGCTGCTGTATTTAGATGTGTGATGGCTGAACTGCGGTCTGCATCAACAAACTATTTTCCTTTGCATAAGCAGTGCTCTGCCATCGAGGCGGCAGACTCCTCTGCTGGCTAATAGTACTTCGTCACCGTGAGATTGGCAGGCTTGTGCTGCACCTATTCAGATGTCCCCGTTGTGCTGGTGTTGTCCTAGTGGCGGTTTCCTGATGGAGTGAGTCCCTGGTGGAAAGGAGACTGGTAAGTACTACTGATTTATGCGTCAATACACATATATGTTGTGTTTGCTTCTAAAATATAAGTAGGTAATGTGTTATGTCCCTTTTTTTACATATTGCATAGCACACAAACAAAACACACACACTACTGAATGCACACCCACAGGCACCACAAACACAACACCCACAACTACCACAACAACATAATTTATTTTTGAATGTCAATACAGGTGTGTTCATTTTACCTTGCTAAGTTGTAAAATTTACACTAATGCATTGCGCATAAAAAAATTCATGTAAGAGCAATGTAAAAATGTATGAGACTAAAGCATTGTTAACACATTATTCATAGTAAGATGAGTGTAAAAGAAACTTACCTTAGATATTAGCGACAGCGTAGTTGATTAGCGTTGTGGTCATGTAGTAGCAGCAAAGGGAGGGCCGGAACAATGGTGTTCAAGATGGAAACGGAAGTGGGAAACAGAAAAACTGTAAGTTTCTACCTCATTTTCTTAGACTCCACCAACTCAAATTAGGAGATATCCCCACCACAGTTTCCTCAACAGAAAGGCACATAGTGATTGTCCCAGCGGGAATCTTGGCTAGACTCCAGCCAACAGCTGCTTCTGCCTAGGACACCGGCAGCGCGGCTGAAGATTCCTGGCGGAGTCAGAGGCACTTGGGCGGTCTTTCTTTCATGGACCTGCTAACATTTAAATAGAGCAGGCATTCCACCAAGTAAGCGGGTGGTGAAACCATTGAAAAAGTGACTGTGGGGCAAGATCCGCTAAAATCTAAGTCAAAAGGTAAACGCTTGACTGGGGGGCTCATTATAGCAGATCCACGCTCCATCACAGTCGGCCTGAAACTTTGACTTTGTCCCAGTTTAGCATGCCCAGATAGCCATGCTTGGCACCTCTCATTTTAAGTGCTAGAAAGCACCTTTTTTTAATGTAAACTTTAAAAATTCATACCTCCACTTTCCTACATTTTATTTTTGTAAATTGGTATTCAATTTTTATTGTAGTGTATCTTTTACCGATTTACTACTTCTGTGATATTAAATGCTTTGCAAACCTGGCTCCAAAGTTAAGCCTGACTGCTTGTCAGCCAAGCTGCCATTAATTGAGCAAGGATTCATTTATTGAGACTTGACTGGACCTTATTTGTGATTGTGGTGTTATTACTAGCTGTAGGTACCAACAACACCACTTTGAGGTCCATACTGAAAAAGCTAAGGTACAGGCTAACCTTAATTAACCGGGCCAAAATTTCTGGCAGGGTACCATTTGCTTCCTCCAGAAGTTGGCGACTGCACGGCACATCATAAAAAATGTGAATATCATCAGCTTTCATTTCTCCACACCTTCAACAGCTTTGAGCTGGGATTTTAATGAACTTGTTCATTCTGCTTGGTGTCATGTAAATGCTGTGGATGGTGTAGAAATGATTCTTCTTTAAGGCAGCAGCTTTGACTGGGGAACAGAGAAGGTTTAAGGATACTTGCCATAAATTTGGTTGCTCAGGTGTTGGCAGGTATCCTTCCCAGGTTTGTCAATCAATCAATCAAGTCACTCATCAGGGATATATAGAGTGCACTACTCACCGGTGAGGGTCTCAAGGCGCTAAGGGGGGGTTACGGGCAGGTCGTGGTCATCCAAAAAGCCAGGTCTTGAGATCTTTTCTGAATAGTGTCGGGCTTTGTCTGATGTGGAGGGGGAGTTCGTTCCAGGTCTTAGCCGTAATATAGGAGAAGGATCTGCCACCCGTTCTGGCCCTGTGGATGCAGGGGACCGTGGCTAGGGCTAGGTCAGCAGAGCGGAGGTTTCTCTTGGGGGCATAGAAGGAGATTCTTTCATTGAGGTATTGGGGTCCAGTGTTATGGAGGGCTTTGTAGACATGTGTGAGCAGTTTGAAGGTTATTCTTTTTTTGACAGGGAGCCAGTGGAGGTCGCAGAGGTGATGGATGGTATGGTCATGTCATGGGATGCTGAGGATGAGTCTGGCTGCGGTGTTCTGGATGGTCTGGAGTTTGCGGAGGAGTGTTTTGTTGATTTCGGTGTAGTGCGCGTTTCCGTAGTCCAGTCTGCTGCTGATGACTGCGTGGGTGACTGTCTTTCTGGAGTAAGTGGGGATCCATTTGAAGGTCTTTGGGAGTATGCAGAGGTTGTTGAAGCATGCGTAGGACACAGAGTTGATCTGGCAGTTCATGGTGAGCGAGCAGTCGTGTATGATGCTGAGGTTGCAGGCATGGTCCATAGGGGTGGGAGGGTTTCTGAGGGTGGGGGGCCACCAGATGTTTTCCAATGCGGAGAGGGTGGACCAGAGGATGAGGACTTCTGTTTTCTCTGAGTTGAGCTTCAGGCAGCTGCTGCTCATCCAGGATGCAACTTCCTTCATCCCTTCTTGGAAACTGTGCCTGGTGATGTCAGGTTCCTTGGTGAGGGAGAGGATGAGCTTGGTGTCGTCGGCATATGAGACTATGTTGAGTCCGTTTTTCCTGATGATGGCTGCGAGGGGGGCCATGTCAACGTTGAAGAGCGTGGGGCTGAGGGAAGATCCTTGGGGTACTACGCATTTGATCTTTGTGGGTTCAGGGCGGGAGTCTTATTCTTTGTGTTCTGCCTGAGAGAAAAGATTGAATGCAGTCTAAGGCAGTTCCTTGGTTGCTGGCGTCATAGAGTCTGGCGGCTAGCGTGCGGTTGGGAGATAGTGTGGAAGGATGCTGAGAGGTCTAGGAGGATGAGGGCTGCAGTATGGCCTTGATTGAGGAGGGTGCGGATGTTGACAGTGGTGGCTATGAGGGCGGTCTCGGTGCTGTGGTTGCAGCGGAATCCGGATTGAGAGGAGTTGAGGATGTTGTTGGCTTCTATGAAGTGCGTTAGCTGGGTGTTGATGATTTTCTCAATGACTTTGGCGGCGAAGGGGAGAAGAGAGATGGGCCTGTAGTTCTTGAGGTCTGTCGGGTCTGCGGAGGGCTTCTTGAGGAGGGGTTTGACTTCGACACGTTTCCAGTTGTTGGGGAATGTGGCTGTTTTGAGGGCGCAATTGACTGTTCATCGTAGTTCGAGTGCGATGGCGGTGGCAGGAGTCATTGGGTGCTCCAGAGTGGATGCTTTTCATAGTCTTTGCTATGTCTCCTGTGGTGACAGGGGTCCAGGTGAGGAGGGTCGGCTGGGTGGCGTTGCTGGTGGGGGGTGTTGGGTCGGTGCAGTGGTCTTGGTCTTCAATGTTTTCGTAGAGTGTCCCGATCTTGTCATGGAGGGAGGAGCTGAGTTTGTTGCAGAGGTCTTGGGAGGGAGGGACGTTGGTAGTTTCGCTGTTTGGTCTGGTGAATTCTTGTATGATGGTGAAGTGTTCTTTTAAGTTGTGAGAGTTGGAGAGGATTCTATCCTGAATGAAGTTTCTCTTAGTTGATTTGATGAGTTGGTGGTGTGCTGTGGTGGCAGCCTTGTAGGCAGAGCAAGCTTCCGGGGTTTTGCTGTTTCTCCATTTTTCTCCATGTTCTCTCCAGTCGTCAGCAAGATCACTTGGATTTTCGGAGATCCATGGTGAACCAGGTGGCTTTCGCGTTGTGCCATCTGGCGGAGTTCTGGAGGGGGCAAGAGTGCTGGCGCAGTTGGCGATCCATTGGTGAAAGTTGTTTGCTGCTGTGCTGGCATCTGTCATGGTAGGAGGAGGAGTGCAGCTGAGGGCGGAGGTGAGGTGTTCTTTAGTGATTTTGCGCCAGTTTCTGCGTGCGAGGCGTGGCGTGAGCTTGTGTGCAGTGGGTTTAAGGAAGGAGAAATGGATGAAGTGGTGGTCCGTCCAGAGCGGTTCCATGGTGTGACTGAAGCAAATGTTGTTTCCTCCGGTGAATATGAGGTCGAGGGTGTGTCTTGCCCTGTGGGTGGGGGTGGGGACGAGTTGCTTCAATCCAATGTTGGTGAGGTTTTCCAGGAGCGCAATGGTGTTAGGGGTCGCTGAGGTTGTCTAGGTGGAAGTTCAGGTCTCCGAGCAGTATGTAGTCCGAGGAGGCGAGGGCATGGGGAGCGATGTAGACTGCGATGGCGTTGGTGAACTGGGAACGGGGTCCGGGCGATCTGTAGGTGAGTGTTCCGGGGAGCATCGTTCTGGGGTTGGGCTGGATCTGGAAGTGGATGTGTTCCATGGGGGCGAGGCATCGTCCGAGTTGGTGGTTGTCAGTCGGAGGGAGCTTTTGTGAACAATGGCGAGGCCTCCTCTGGGGTGGTTGGGGCAGTCTTTCCTCAGGATCTTATATTCGTCGGGGATGGCGGTTGCGATGTCGGGTGCGGAGCTGGCGTTGGTCCAGGTCTCTGTGAGGTAGGTGACATCGGGCGAGTGAGTGTTGAGGAGGTCCCAAACTTCTACTGATTGTCTGTGTAGGGAGCACACATTGAGGAGGATGCCACTCAGGGGTTTGTGTACAATGGCGTCCGGTGGGTTGGGGGTGACTGTCTGGGTCCAGAGGTGGGTGAAGGTGCGGCGGCAGTGTCGGCAGGAGAACAGGCCTTGGGAGTTGCTTGACATTGCTTGACGTCAAGAGCTGGCAGTTGTTGTTGGGCCAGGGTTGAGTGCGTGGAGGGTGCTGGGGTTGTGACGGCAGGGGGTTGGGGACCAGGGTCCCTGGCACTGTCACGTTCGGGTCGCAGACGGGCAGCTGCTGCCATTAAGTAGAGGTCAGGGGGAGGGGTAGCAGCTGGGGGGTGGGAGCCAGGAGCGGGAACACGCTGGGGAGAGGGGCCACGGGGGCAGCAGCGTGGGAAAGAAAGGCAAAAGGCAAGAAAAGAGAGGCAACAGAGAAAATGGCAACAAAGTGGAAAAAATGCGGAATAAAAAGGCAGAAACTGAAAAACAGAAAGAGACAGAAAAGACAGAAAAACAGAAAAAGGCTTACACCCACAGAGCAGACCGGCAGAAGAGCAGGCTCTTCCACTGGACCACCAGGGATGAGGCACAGGCAGGAGCCTGCGGGTGGAGGAGGGCCTCGAACACCTACCCGGGTCACCAGAAGGCGCTGGGGGCAGTGCCTTAATGACGGAGCTGCATGCAGGGAGAGCAGTTACCCTGACCAGGAGGTCTTTAGCAAACTCTTCATATTTCTGTTGTCTGCTTTTATAAACTCCCAGTACCATAATTATATCTTATTTCTTAAAGGAGCTGGGTCCAGAACTCTTTCCTCTAATTACCTCTCATCACTAAGAGTTCCTGTTATTGTATTCCACCAAGAGCCTGGAGATATTTGACCCTTGAGACACTTCCCATTTTAATCTCTGCTAAGGCTTCCCATGGCATAGCTGGGAACCATCTGACAACTGACAACAGAGGAGCAGCCCGGGCTCTCTTAACCGCAGCTAAGATTGTCCTTCAAGCAGGCTGGACTGCCTGGCAAGTCCCAGATAGAAGCATATGTCACATAGTACCCAATCCCAAATGTATGCCTTAGATTATACTGTGTTCCCAATGAGGCCTGAAGGACTTTGAAACATACCTTTTAAAAAAATCTTGGGTCCTCAAATTAATGTAGGAAACCAGCATGTGTAGTAAGGTGGAAAATACCCTTCACGAGTTTTCTGGTCTTGACAGCAAAATTCTATAGTTTTTTAATTGAAAAGTTAAACAGAACATCCACAAATTGTGATCCATCAGTGAAAGAGTTAGAGCAGGGTCTCTATTATATAATGTAATATCATTGGTATATAGGGCTGTCATATTCTCAAAATTCAAATACTAGAACGTTATAATCCTTTTATCTGTCCTGAAAGCCTGCGCTAAAGTTTTCATGAATAAACCAAATAAAACTGGAGAGAGAGGGCTACCCTGATGCCAATGGTGCTATATACAGCTTTCTGATGCCCTTAATCAAGGATGGAATGAGCCCAAATACTTTCAGGACTTCCCACAGGTGGCTCAGCATACACGGTTAAAAGCTTTAGACGCATCAACTGTGAGTATAGCTAATGTGTCTCTCCTAGCAATTGAGAGATCTATGGTAAAAATTAACAGGTGTGCTAAATTGTGCATTTGTCTACCTGGGAGAAACCCTTTCTGGTCTGGATGAATTACCTTTCAAACTACTTTTGCTAATCTTCTTTCTCATATCCCTGAATAGAGTTTATAATCATAATTGAGTAAGGATATCGGACAATAGGACTCTGCATTTTTCACATTTATAATAGCCTCATTATAAATAGACAGGATTTCAACTTCATTTTTATATATTGAGTTAAACAACTTTACCAATTTAGGGATTACTCCCTCTTTCAAAACCTTGTAGAACTCTGGTGGGAGCAAATCAGGGCCTGCAGCATTCGCACTTTTCAAATGGTTAATCTGTTCAACTAATTCCTCTACTGTTATTTTGTCACTTACTACCTCCTTGTCCCCGGGGTCTAAGGATGGTGGTTGCCTATCTCTTAGCCATTATCTTATTCTCTCCTGCTTTGGTTTAGCAGTCTCTATATGTAAAGTGTCTAAAATCTTCCTAATAGCTTGCTCAAGTTCTACAGGATTCTACAGGGTTGTCCGAGATATTTATTTATCTATAACCAATTTACCAATATAGTTCTTCACCCTGTCTGCTCTTTCCTTCCAAGCGAGCAACTGGTCACTCATTTCTTCATACTCGTAACAAGCCAACTGGAAGCTTGCCATTTGGCTCTTGCTCTACCCTCAATTAGCCCTTTTGAGGCCTTTTGTTTCCCACACACCTCCATTTGCTATGTTTGAACTTCCTCTGGAGAATCTGTTCTTATAATCGCTTTCTTCAAGACTTCAATATTTTCTTCTATCCTGGTAATGTCCTGATGTAATGTTCTTGCCTTAATAGAGATTACCCTACACAGGATCCCTCTCCTATATGCCTTAAGGGCAATCCACACCATAGCTTGAGATGCTGAGCCCTCATTCTCCTAAACAAATAGTCTATTATGCTCTTAAGGCTCATTGACCACTGCTTAATCAGTTAGAAGTTTTCTATCTACTGTCCATCTCCCTTCTGCTGGTATTTCCTGTAGTTGTAATGTCAACATATCTGCTGAGTGATCCGAGCAGTGTGGAGGAATATGGACAATATCTTTAAATTGATCTCTAAAGGCTAGACGTTCAACCTTTTTTTGCGGTCACATACGGGAAATCTGCCCGTTTGCGACCGCAAAATAGGTCTGCCCTATGTACAAACCCTATTTTGAGAGTCGGTAACCTATTACCGACTCGGAAAATAGGGTTTGTGACTCGCTATTAGGAAGGGGTGTGCCAAGGGCGTCCCTTCCTAACAGCAAGTTGCACTTCAAATGTACGATTGTTTTGCAATTGCGGTCGCAAAACACTCACATTTTACAACCTACTTCAAGTAGGTGGTAAGCCACTCTCAAACGGGAAGAGGTCGCCAGGGGACCCCTTCCCCTTTGTGACTGGTAGCGAAAATATTTTTTAAGAGCAGGCAGTGGTCCCACAGACCACTGCCTACTCTTAAAAAATGAAACAGAAACATTTAATTTTTCTTTTTTAAATGCATCCCATTTTCCTTTAAGGAAAATGGGCTGCATATAAAAAAAACTGCTTTATTTAAAAAGCAGTCACAGACATGGTGGTCTGCTGACGCCAGCAGGCCGACATCCCTGGGAGTGCTAGCCATTCCCAATGGGGTTGCAAATTGCAGCTGTCTCATGAATATTAATGAGGCAGGCAATTTGAAACCCCATTAGGTATCGCAAACAGTGTCTGGGACACTGTTGTAAATTCCATTTTACCAGTCGCAAAACGACACAATTTGCGATTCGCAAATTGAAAAGGTCGTACATCTGGCCCTAAGAGCATTATCAACCAGACCAAATCTATTCTGGAGTGAGGTAGGTAATTTTTTTACTATAGAAGGTGTATTCTTATCTGAACCTGACTTCTCCATGCATCAAACAAACCATAGTCTTGCAGCAAGATTTGTAATGCCTTAGCGACCTTGACAATGTTAGCTAATTACCTCACAGAGGTTGTATCGAAACACCTATCTGATATGACTTTAAAATCCCTACCAATAACCACCAGTGCTGCGAATTCTGCTATATTCACCCTTTTTCTCCAGCGGTCTTGGATCGTGTCATAAATTGGCCCATGAAACCCGGCATATGTGAACATAGTCAGGCAAAATCTAAGTCTCCCAACTACCCTTCTACCTACTGCATCTACCCTATGTTCTAATAATTCCACTCCAGAATTCTTCCTGACTAGTAGTGCGACACCCTTAGAGTTGACCGGCTGATTGGTGCACACTATGGGGCCCATTACGATGTCAGTGGGACTGAAATAATAGAAATGGCCTTGCATGGCTGGGTGGTAGAAATGGGTGTAAAAGCAATAACGGATGTCGAAAAGCTATACATTTATGAAAAGTAGAAAAAATTCTGAATTTAGCAAGGGGTCATTTGTGTAGATCCTTCAAGGTTTTCCTATAGAAACTAACAGTTGAAATAAAAAAATATTGAAATTGAGTTGAAAAAAACAGCCATTTGTGCCAAAGTTTTTATGTGTAACTTCTTCAAAGTAAGGAAGGTTTTTAAAAGCAATATATCGTTGGGTCCGCTGATCCGTTCTGGTTGTGGTGATATATAGGACTTGTAGGTTCACAAAGAACCCGAGGTACCCAGAGCCAATACCTGAGCTGCGCCTTGCAATCATTTTTTATTGTGTACCAGGTATATAGCAATTCATTTGGTAAAATATAAAGAGTGAAATTTAGGTATGAAGGACACCCATGTATTTCTGAAATGGGAACTAAATATAGAGTTTAGCTGCAGTAGTTATTTGCACATCTCCAAAATTCTGGGTACCCATACTAACATGTGAATTCAAGGACATTTTTCAAAATGACTTCTTTTTTACGCAAAGTCAATAGGTAATAAATACAATTCTGTATTTCCCTAAGTCTCCTGATAAAAATGGTACCTCAGTTGTGAGGGTAGGCCTAGTGCCCGTGAAGAGGAAACGGCCCTAAATGTAACATGGGCACATCACATTTTTCCAGTGAAACTGACCCTTTTTTTGCAATGTGCCTAGCTGTGGATTTCGGACCCTAGCTCAGCCAGCACCTAGGGAAACCTAGCAAACCTGTACATTTTGAAAACTAACTAACTATGGGAATCCAGGATGGGATGACTTGTGTGGCTCTCACCAGGTTCTGTTACCCAGAATCCCTTGCAAACATCAAACTTTGTAAAAAAAAGACACATTTTCCTCACATTCTGTGATGGACAGTTCAGGAATTTGCAGGGAGCCACAAACTTCCACCCACCCAGCATTCCCCAAAGTCTACCAATACAAATGATACCTCACTTGTAATGTCTGGGTTTGGAAGGTTTCCCCCAGATGGCTGAGCCCAGGACCAAAAACACAGATGACTCCCTTGCAAAACCAAGTCGTTTTGTAATAGATCATTTTGATGTTTCCACAGTACATTTTGGGTCCTTCCCTGTAGGGGGCACTTAGCACACCCACGCAAGTGAAATAGCGTTTTTATCAGGAGATCTGGGGGAACACTGGGTGGTCGGAAATTGAGTGGGCCTGGTGATCCCACAGATTTCCCACACAGAAATGTGAAAATAAATTGATTTTGTTCAGCCAAATGTGAGGTTTGCAAGGAATTCGGGGCAGGAAAACATTGGGGGATCCATGCAAGCCATACTTCCCTGGACTCTCCCATGTGTCTAGCTTTCAGAAATGTCTGGGTTTGGTAGGTTTCCCTTGATCGCCGCTGAGCCCAAGACCAAAAATGCTGGTGACTCCCTTGCAAAACCATGTTATCTGATAAATAAATTTAATGTCTCCACAATAAGTTTTGGGTCCTTCTCTGTAGAAGGCACTTGGCCCACCCATGCAAGTGAGGTAGCATTTTTATCAGGAGACTTTGGGGAACGCTGGGTGGTAGGAAATTTCTGTGAGCCGGTGATCCCACAGATTTTCTACACAGGAGGAACATTTGATCTTTTTACCTGGATTTGAGGTTTGCAGGGGATTCTGGTTGGGGGATCAATGGAAGCCACACCTCCCTGGACTCCCCCGGGTGTCTAGTTTTCAGAAATATCTGGGTTTGGCAGGTTTCCCTAGATGGCCGTCAAGCCAGGGACCAAAAACACTGGCGACCCCCTTGAAAAACCAGGTTGTTTTGCTATAGATAGGTGGACACCTGTGTTTTTGGTCCCAGGCTTGCAGACATCTAGGGGAAACTAAAAAACCCAGACATTTCTGAAAACTAGACATCTGGGGGAGTCTAGGGAGGTGTGTCTTACATGGATCCCCCAAAGTTTTCCTACCAAGAATCCGCTGCAAACCTCAAATTTAGCTAAAACGTCATATTTTCTTCTAGTTTCTGTGTGGGAAAGTTGTGGGATCACCTCACGGCACACATTTCCTACCACTCAGTGTTCCCCTAAGTCTCCTGATGAAAATGATACATCACTTGTGTGGATGGGCCAAGTGCCTGTGACATGGAAGGGCCAAAAACATTTAGAGATTGAGGGGGACCCAAAGCGGGTACAAAATGGCAGTTTGTTTATAGGTTTTTAGGCAGACACTCCTTTGGGCACCCATACAAGTGAGGTATAATTGTTCTCAGGAGACCAAAGAGAAAGCTGGTTGGTAGGAAATTTGTGCCTGCATGGTGATCCTACAACTTTCCCACACAGAAATGTGATGAAAATATGACTTTGTAAGTAAAATTGAGGTTTTCAGGGGATTCTATGTAAGAAAACGCTGGGGGATCCATGCAAGCCACGCCACCAGCCAAGCGATGGTCCACGCACACCGCCAGCCAAGAGTCAGTCCATGTACACCACCATCCATGAACACCACCAGACAAGCGCCATCCACGCACACTGCCAGCCAAGCACTATCCACACACACCACCAGTTAAGCGCCATCCATGCACATTACCAGCCAAGCGCCATTCACATACACTGCCAGCCAAGCACCATCCATGCACACCATCAGCCAAGCACCATCCATGCACACCACCAGCCAAGCACCACCCATGCACTCTGCCAGCCAAGTGCCATCCCCACACACCACCAGCCAAGCACCATCCATGCACATCATCAGCCAAGCGCCAGTCCGCATACACCGCCAGCCAAGCGCCACTCCATGCACACCACCAGGTAAGTGCCAATCTATAAACACGTCATCAAGTGTTAGCCCACACACACCATTATCCAAATGCAAGTCCACACACACTGCCAGCTAAATGCCAGCCAAAGGTCAGTACAAGCAGGCCATCAGCCAAACTCCAGTTCACACACACACACACACAAACTTTCCCGGTTTCTAGTGGTTTTCTGCCCCCGCAGATGAGGCTAAAAATATCACTGAAACAGCAAAAGTGTGTGCCTAAAAAAGGGGAGCGACCCTTGCCTATGGGACTTCTCCCTGACATGCCCATAAACATATCCCTGGTGACTACTGGGGTTCCTGCCCCACACGGGGCAGGTAAGGGTCTATTGCCCCGATCTGCCTTCCTGGGGCAGAAAGACTGTGTCAATTTTTTTAGGGGTGGGGGCATTAGCATTCCCATTCTGGGCATTCCCCCACCCCTATGTATAAAAAAACACATAATATCTGCTGCCTAGTGGGATTTCTGGCCCCCCCGGAGGCAGATCAGGGGTTATTGCCCCCATGTGCCTCCCAGGGGAGGCAGAAATACTGCGGCTAATTTGTTTGGGTGGTGGTGCATTGGCATGCCTATTCTGGGCAGCACCCACCCCTACGTATAATAAAAACATAATCCCTGGTGCCTAGTGGGCTTTCTGCCCCCTGGGGGGCAGATAAGGGCTATTGCCCCATCTGCCTCCCGGTGGGCAGAAAGACTGTGTCAAATTTTTTGGGGGGTGAGGGTGGGGGCATTGGCATGCCCATTCTGGGTATCCCCCAACCCTATGTATAAAAAACAACATAATCCCTGGTGCCTAGTGGGCTTTCTGCCCCCCGGGGACAGATCAGGGGCTATTGCCCCCATATGCTTCCTTGGGGGATATAAAGACTGTAGCATTTTTTCAGGGGGTAGAGGCAATGGCATGCCCATTTTGGGCAGCCCCCACCCCTATATACATCAGTGAAATAAATCCCTGGTGCCTAGCGTGCTTTCTGCCCCCCAGGGGCAGATCAGGGGCTCTTGCCCCATCTGCGTCCCAGTGAGTAGAAAGACTGAATTTTGGGGAAAAGGTTGCGGGGGAGCAAAAGCCCTTGCCCAAGGGGCCTGCTCCCCCTCCCTAGTGTCTAGTAGTGGATCCCTGCTTGGGGATCACCCTCCTGTGGCAATCCCCAAGCAGGGATCCACCAGGGATGGATACTATTTGAAAGGACAGATTCTCCCCTTTCTAACAATACCTCTCCCATCTACCTACATGCTCGAGGGGCTGAGATAGCCCTATGAGCATGTAGGCAGTGAAACTGAAACCAGCAGATTAGCTCATTTCAGTTTTGTTTTCAATGAAATGACGTCAGCGTGCCGTGTGCACTATTCGTCATTTCACTGAAACAAGCAGAACAGCCTCGGGAGCTGGGGAAGCTCTTCCTCAGCTCCTGAGGCTGTTTTGGACTTAAGGATATCCCTCTGGTGCCCGCACCAGAGGGATTTCCAGTGCCAAGTGAGGACACGCCAGGAGCCGTCCGACACACATGAGCACCGTGGAGTCGGATGGCTCCCAGCCGTCTGATGCACACAACTGGTTAAGAGGTCATAGTAAGTGCTGCTTTTTTTTACTTTGGTCGTAGGACATATATAAAAGATATATTTGTATTTTGATGTTCCCCATATATGGTGTATATTTGCGTGAATGGTTTGGGATGCATTTTGAAATGCCATCCATCATCTACGTTTGACACTGGCTGTTTTTGTGGAGAATATTATTATTCATCTCTCATTTTTTAGGTTGTCATGTAAAAGGAAAGGTTCTTTTCTGTGTCATTGTTAATATTCAGGTATTTCTATGTCTTGATATCCTCTGGGGGCAGGATAAATATCGCTGGAGGCTTTTTTAGTTTGTTCAATTAAATAGTTTAAATTGGGAATAGGTGGTAATTGGCCTGTAATATGTTTGGGGACTTAAAGCAGTGTCTTATAAAATCTCCCTTTCTTCGCTTCCTTTCACATTTGGGGGGGGGGGAGGTGTGGTTGTGCACTGTTACATGAATTACAGAATCATATTTTGTAGTTGCCCCCATAGCATGCATTAGAATAATATTTGGTACATTTCTAGTTAATATTTTCTGTTGATGCGCTTTCTTGGCTGTAGGTGTAACCCATGTGATTTAGTACCTGCTTTCCTTTCTGTGAGGTGATGTACTTTGCTGACTCTGTCATTGTATCTGAAAGTAGTGAAATGGTATAAATATATATATAATACTTTAAGGTTTTTACATTTGTTATATACATGTAAAATTATCCAATCACTTCTATTTTGTATACATACATGTATGTTCTGTTAAAATGTTTCATACAGTTTTGCAGCTTTTCCGCTGGAGGTGTTCTAATGTGAAGCAGTGGTTTTCTGTTGGATGAAAACAAGAATGTTAGTTTAACTTTAAATGTTAATTTGGTGGTAGTTTGTAGAGGCTGAGGTTATTAGCTTGATTTTTTTTTGCTATTTGACTGAGTTTCCAATTTTGCAATAATTTATGTATACTTACTTTATTTTGTTGTTTTGTTGGGTGTGGTAGTCGTTTTTTTCTGGCAGTTTATCAACTTTTCAAGTCATAGTTTTGTCTTGTAGAAAGTCTATGTAAAGAGATATACGTTTAACAGTATTGAATTAATTAATTGCTATTTTATACATGTAAGTTCATTCAGGAGTGCGTTTCAGGTAAAATTTAAGTTTTACTTACTTGAATAGGTAGTTGTTGAGATGTGTATATTTATCAGCAAATGGTTTGGTGAGAGAATCTGGCCGAGTTTCCTCGTCTTGCAGTGCTTGTCTTTTTTGAAGTATTTAACTGTTTAAATTAGTTTGCCTTTTATATTGTTGATTTAAATGTTTATCTGATTTTATGCTTTCATTTTATTAGTTGGTTTAGTTGGAGTAAGAATGTTTTTTATTACTTATGTCCTTCTATGGTAAACACTAATTTAGGCTGTTTTAAAGGTATGATATATAGTTTTGAATATACATGTATTTATATATATATTTATTGGTATTTAGGGTGTTGGTTAAATGTTTGCAGTTATTGGTAATATTTTTTCGATTGTATTAGTAGGATGTAAGGCATATCAATTATTGGGTTGAATGGTAACAATTTTGTTAATATAATCTATTTATATTTAATTAGCAAATGTGTATAAAATGGTTCAGGTTTATTTCCAATAATTTCTTTTATGTATAAAGTGTTTTATTATATTTTCTAATGATATTTTAAATATTTTGGCAATAATATCATAGTCGATATTGTGTGAATTAATATTTTTTACATATATGTTATTTCTGTTATCAAGCTAGGTTAAAATCGATATTTTTAACAACCATATTTGTGTTGTTGATATTTGTGCTTTTACTAGTTAAGTATTGGAAGTTGATGTTTTGGTTTTCGATATTTAATTTCCGATATTTATGTGTTTCGATATTTTATCCATTGATATTATGTCTGTGATCCAGGAAAATAGGTCAGGAAGAAGAGAGAGCAGTCATAAGTCTCAGGGACGCTGGTGGTAAGATGTCATAGCTTATGAATACAGCGGCCATGATATGTTCACAAACCTTAGACAAACCATACTTTGATTCATCCCTCCCCTTTGCATAGGATTTGTCACTGTTTAATTGTACGCAGTTGTGGTGTATAATTACATTGGAGTAAAGAGGTATCTTTTTGGCAGGTGTAGATTGACCCAAATTTAGGTTTATGGGAGAAAGTATTTTTTAATTAGCCTGTGTACCTGGAAAACTTCTGTGACATCCAAACCTGTCCACACATGTGGTTGGACATGTGCAGGTGAACGTTTTCTAGTTTAAGAATCAGGCACACTTTGCATCCGTTTACTCGTGGCTTACTTCTGACATTCAGGAGTAAGATAACAGTACTACAAAAGTAAATTACATTGAAATCTTTAGAATTTGCCCATGGGTTATAAAAATGTTATAAAAATGCAATATGGAAAATATAGGTCCAAAAATGGGAGGCTTCAGAACATGAATAGGTTCATTGAAAACAAGGGTATTTTAATGTGTATTCTTAACTAATGATTTTGCTTTCAGATAAATAGAAAGTTACATGCATATTTATATTTTAACATAAAAATATAAAGGCACCATTCTGATAGCTTTGTTGATCTACTAATCAAATTTTGGTTACTGGTAAGCAAACACAATAATTTGACGAGTAGTAATCAGCCACTCATTCAAAATCATTAGTTAGTCTTTCCATCTATAATTTCGTTATGCGTTCAGTGAAGAGTGCAATCGGTAACACCTGTTTTGAACACAGAATGAGCTTCAGAAATACGTCGCAACTAATTGCAGAAATTGCAATTCTTAGGCTGCAAAAGTGAAGGCGACCTGCTGCAGAATTCAGACAGAGTGAGGTAAAGTACAAGGGACTCTGTAGGCAGTAACTTATTGTGGTTGAAATTAACCATGCTGCTCCTACTTTCCCCGCTTGTTAAGTTTGTTTTCCCATTAAATAGTACATTTGGAAAAGTAAAATTTGTGCCTTACTTTTGTATTGATTATTAGATAGTACCTTTAATTTTGATGCACAGCTTAAAATCCAATAGAAATTGAAGGTCACACGAATATTTGTACTAGTTGGTAAAAACGCAACAGCCTGACATTTCCAACAAGCATTGGCACAACAATAGTTCTCTCTCATGACACCGGAAAGCAGAGTTATTGCTTTTAAATTGTTATCTTTGTTTTTTTTCAATCTTTTATTAAACTTCTACAAGATAGTAGCTATGTGTATATATGCATGGACTATGAATGTGCATACATCAGTCGTCTTGCAATGCTTTCAAAAGAATATGACTCCTTTTCCTGCTTTCCCTCACCCCGCATGTTATTACAACGGGGTCGCTACAACGACCGCGTTGTAACAACGCAATACCATTACCCCGAGGGGGGCGCTGGATGTTGGAATAGTATAATTTACTATTCCAACTCCAGTCTGTGCGGACAGTAGGGAAGTTGTTGGATTTTACATCCAACACCTTCTCCCCCCTCCGCAAGTCGTGGTTTTGACTTGCGGGGTAATGGTATTGCGTTGTTACAACGCGGTCGTTGTAACGACTGTAACATGCGGGGTGACGGATGTGGGGTGACTGATGTTTACCCTTTCAAAACGATGAAAAGATGGTCATGCACCACTGTATTAGTAGTAGCTTTTAGCACTGTGGGGAAACTGGAAAAGAGTGGCAATGTAAAAAACAGAGCAGGGAGCGAAAATAGAGGGGGAAGCACCAACTGCAAGCTGAGAGACAGAGAAGGAGAGAAAATAGTCTTTTGTGCAAAGCAATGCAAGGACTCGACTTCAGCAGTGGAAGAATACATTAACTTAGGGTATTGTATCACAGTGGCACAGTAACCCTCTTCTGGGAATAGGGAAGCAAGTCATTAAATGAGAAGCAGCGACCTGATAGACTAGAAAGTCATCAAATCATTAGCAAAAAGGAGACCTAAAGCCCATTGTAGGTGTATTGGTTACAATGGATTTGTCAAGAGACACCAAAAGCTGTCTGTAGGGAGAGACCTAAAATTGGCTGTTTTTCCATACCTTAATTCAATGTTAATAGTTATTATTTAGAAAGAACGCTAGCATGAAATATTGATCTAAACCTTGCTTTAAATGTAATTGGGGAAATTGAGAGATAGTAGAGGAATTTTCTTTATAACTATTGGAACCATGATTAATTGAGAGGAGTTCTTTCAAATAAAAGGATCTTTGGAGTACGATACTGCCAAAGCAACCAACTTCTTTAATGCATTCTGGATGATGATGCTTTCACAATATGACACAAATGCTTGGAACACTTGAAACAGAGTGTTCTATTGCACCCAGCTTTGTGGTCTCTTTGGCATGAAAGTAAATATTATAATATAAGATTCACAAATTGGGCGAGTAGCAGGGGATTGTGAAAGTCAGTGGAACGAAAGAACCATGGAGGTCACTGGAGAGATAAAAGAACAAGACGTGAAAGAGTGAAACAAGGGACAGAGAGAAGAGAAAATAGTTCCTAAAATAGTGGAAATTTACACATGCAAAAGGAGGCTCTTGAGACAACAAAGGAGCAACTGAGGTTTGGCAGTAAGATGGACCTGCATTGTGGCTGCAAAACGGATTGTTGCTAGGCATTCGGCACAAATACATGCATATAGACCTATTAGACACCTATTATAGGTCCCTAAAACTCTTACCTCTTTCCTTCTATTCAAGAGGTACTGCAGCTTTGGAGAGAGAGAGTCCAATGTCCAAATTACAGGAGTTGATAAAATGTGTCCTTTTGTACCCGACCACCAGGTAGTTTGAGGCCCTTACCCTTTAGACTCTATACGCAGCTCCCTGTATCTTAATTTGCTTGCCTGTATCATGCTTGCAACAAATATCTTGGGACACAAAAAGCAGACTTCCCAATGATCTGCTGCTTGTGAGTCTGCCTCCTCATTATCTTCCTCTCCACCCCCTAACATTCTTCTTCTAGGTTCAGGATAGCTCACTTCATTCATGGTTGCAGGTGGTGAGAGGCCCTTTAATCCTTGACATCTCCAGCTACCAGGTATACAGAGTCCTGTTATGGCTGAATCTTATTCCTGACTATTATGCGCTTGTTTCTTTGGAGAAGGTGATCGTCTAAATGAGCTTGATTGTCTATAGGGGCCCATGCAAATAATTTCTGTCTGTCAATGAATGGAGTATCACCAATGATTATGTAATATGTGTTGTTAGTTGTACATGTACCCACAATGTTCTAGTAAATGTGACACAGGATGTGGCCTCATGACTAGAGTGTCGACCTCAAAGCTGGGAAACCGGGTTCGAATTTCGGCAGGCATGCTTATCCTGTGATTTTGGGCAAATCACTTAATCTCCCTGTGTCTACCAACATGAATGTGTCCATCTGTAAAATAACTGGTGATCATGTAAAGTGCTCTGATACCTTTGGGTCGAGTTTGTGCTATATAAAACTCCAAATAAATAATAAATAATAATAAAGATATTAGATCATTCGTTTGAATATATGGTAAAGTCTTCATGGGCTCAAGTAGGCTGATTTGATATGTGTAAGAAATTGGGTTACTAATTGATTGGTGTGTGAGCCCTGGTCAAGCAGCAACCACAATTCTTGTCAGGGTAAGGCACAAGCAAAAATCAAATTAACCTGTGCTCCACCCCCTGCTCACTTGGTACAGAGCAGTCTAGCTTTTATTTAGAGGCAATGTGTAAAGTATTTGTGCATTATTTAAATAGTGAAAACACTACACAAAAAGAATCCCACACCAAGTTAGAAAAATAGAGTAAAATGTAATAAATAAAACAAGACCCAAAATGACAAAAAGCCAATCAGTAGACCCAGAGATGTTCAATTTTGAAGGTTTATGTCAAAATAGCACTAAAAACCACAAAGTGCCCACTGTGGATGTCTGTTCGCGGTTGACCAGGACAAAGTCAGAAGTTCAAGCCAACAACGATGGAGTGTGGGCCGGCTACAATGACCCAGTTAGGAGCACTGAACAAAGTATCTTAAATCCTGGTTTGCACAGCGTTGCGTAGATCCACATTGAAGATTCGGTGCACAGATGAAGCAATGCGTCGGTTCCAAAATGCAACAAGGCTGCAAGGCAAGGGTCTGCGTCATCATTGTGAATCCCATCGATAGGGCTTGCGATGCAAAGTCAGGCATCGAGGATGTAGTGCGAAGTCAGTCAGCTTGAATCCAGTGGCACAGTGCAAAAAGGCAAAGGGCACTGAAATGATGGACCGAATGCAGAACAAATCAAACTTTCACCCCCACTCAAGAGACCTGGGCTAAATCCATTGTTCTTTTGCTCACCATGCCATCTCAATTTAGACCCAGCGTTATGCAAATCAGTCTTGACCCTGTTCCTTGTGGGAACAGTCCAGGCCGAACTGCCAAGCCAGGTCCTCCCTGGGCAAACAACAAGCATCCTGGGACCGGTTTCGGGGTATCACCCCTCATCAGCCAGCCTTACCTGAAACCAGTGGCACAGTGAGCCCGGAACCCATATCTGGGCATACCTGGCGCACTTAGGGCAAAAAAGCAAAAGACACACAAATGATTGACAGAATGCAGAACAATTCAAACAGTCCACCCTGGTCAAGAGATCTCTGTTAAATCCATTGTTCTCTTGCTCACCATGCCACACCAGTTTAGACCCAGCCATATGCAAATCAGTCTTGACCCTTCTCCTCATGAGAACAGTCCAGCCCGAACTGCCAAGCTAGGTCCTCCCTAGACCACAAACAAGCATCCTGGGACCAGTTTCTGGGTATCACCCCTCATCAGCCAGGCTAGCTTGAATCCAGTGGCACAGTGAGCCCAGGACCTATATCTGGGAATGCCTGGTGCACTTAGGGCGAGAAAGCAAAAGACACACAAATGATGGACCGAATGCAGAACAAATCAAACATTCACCCCCAGTCAAGAGATCTGATGGTGATCTGAAAAAACAATAGATTTAGCCCAGGTCTGTGACTGGAGGTGAATGTCCGATTTTTTCAGCATTCCGTACATCATCTGTTCTTTTTGCATTTGTCGCCCTAAGTGGGAAAGGTATGCCCAGATGTGGGTCTCGTGCTTGCTACACCACCAGATTCAAGCTAGCCTCGCTGATGAGGGGTGAGACCCCGGAACTGGTCCCAAGATGCTTGTTTATGGTCCAGGGCGGACTTGGCTTATCAACCAATCAGTAATTCAGGGATTTGTATAGTGTGGTTACTCACCCGTGAAGGTCTTAGGGCACTGGGGGGATGAGGGGGCTGCCGATCCGTCTGGGCGCTGGGGTTCAGTCGAAGAACCAGGCCATATGGCTGGGTCTAAACTGGAACGGTGTGGCATACAAAAACATAATGGATTTAACCCAGATCTGTGACTGGGGGTGAATGTTTAATTTTTCAGCATTCTGTCAATCATCTGTTCTTTTTGCATTTGTCCCCCTAAGTGGGAAGGGTAAGTCCAGACGTGGGCCTTATGCTCACTACACCACCAGAATCAAGCTAGCCTGGCTGATGAGGGGTGATACCCTGAAACCAGTCCCAAAATGCTTGTTTATGGTCCAGGGAGGACTTGGCTTGGCTGTTCGGACTGGACTGTTCCCATGGGGAGCAGGGTCAAGACTGATTTGCACATCAATCAATCAATCAGGGGTTTGTATAGCGTGGCTACACACCAGTGAGGGTCTTAAGGCGCTGGAAAGGGGTGGGGGGGATGCTGATCCATCTGGGCACTTGGGTTCCATCAAAGAGCCAGGTCATATGGCTGGGTCTAAACTGGAATGGCATGGCATGCAAAAACACAATAGATTTAACCCAGATCTGTGACAGAGGGTGAATGTTTGATTTTTCAGCATTCCGTCAATCATCTGTTCTTTTTGCATTTGTCCCCCTAAGTGGGAAGGGTAAGTCCAGACGTGGGCCTTATGCTCACTACACCACCAGAATCAAGCTAGCCTGGCTGATGAGGGGTGATACCCTGAAACCAGTCCCAAGATGCTTATTTATGGTCCAGGGAGAACTTGGCTTAGCTGTTCTGGCTGGACTGTTCCCATGGGGAGCAGGGTCAAGACTGATTTGCACATCAATCAATCAGGGGTTTGTATAGCGTGGCTAAACACCTGTGAGGGTCTTAAGGTGCTGGAGAGGGATGGGGGCTGCTGATCCGTCTGGGCGCTTGGGTTCAGTCGAAGAGCAAGGTCATATCGCTGGGTCTAAACTGGAATGGCATGGCATGCAAAAACCGGATGGATTTAACCCAGATCTGTGACTTGAGGTGAATGTTTGATTTTTTTCAGCATTCCATCCATCATCTGTTCTTTTTGCATTTGTTACCCTAAATGGGAAGGGTATGTCCAGAAGTAGGTCCTGTGCTCGCTATGCCACTAGATTCAAGCTAGTCTGGCTGATAAGGGGCGATACCCTGAAATCGGTCCCAGGATGCCTGATTCTGGTCCAGGGAGGACTTGGCCTGTCAGTTTGGACTGGAATGTTCCCATGGGGAGCAAAGTCAAGACTGATTTGCATATGGCTGGGTCTAAAAAGGAATGACATGATGTGCAAAAAATGATGGATTTAAGCCAGATCTGTGACTGGTGGTGAATGTTTGATTTGTTCAGCATTCTATCCCTCATCTTTTCTTTTTGCAACTTTCTAAAAGTGGCATTTTCAGAATTGCAATTTAAAATCTGAAATCATCATAAGTTAGGATTTTAAATTGCAATTCCCGAACACCAAACATGAACTGATTACCTATTCCCATTTGGAAATTACACTTTTAAAATGTAATAAGGTAATTCCAATTTTATCCTATGGGAGTTTTGGCCATTAGTGAAAAACTAATTTAACAGTGATTCACTACCAAGACATGCAAAATTTAAATGTAAATGCCCTACTTTTTAGATACATTGCTTTCTGCTTTCTAGGCCGTCCAAGGACTACCCTAGGGGTGACATATATATTAAAGAGGAAGGTTTGGGCCTGACAAAAGTTTTGCCAGGTCAAAAAAAGGCAGTTTAAAACTGCATACAAAGATGCTGCAATGGCAGGCCTGAGACATGTTTACCAGGCTACTTAAGTGGGTGGCACAACCAGTGCTGCAGGCCCACTAGCAGCATTTAGTTTATAGGCCTTTGGCACAGGTAGTGCCAGCTTACTAGGGACTTACAAATAAAATAATTAGGCCAATTGGGTATAAGCCAATTCTCCCATGTTTTAAGGCAAGAGCACAAGCACTTTAGCACCAGTTAGCAGTGGTAAAGTGCACAGAGTCCTAAGGCCAACAAAAACAAATCCAGCAAAAAAATCGAAAGAGTAGGCAAAATGTCTGGGGATGACCCGGCATAAAGGGCCAAGACCAACACAACTCTCGTCCAGCCAAAAGCCGGAGTAGACTGACCAATAACTTGAAGGGCTTCCCTGCTTAGGGGGAAGAACATGGATGAAGGCCCTGTTATGCAAGGGCACTTGTCAGTTCCACACCTCTCTGAACTCAGTTGGATCCCTCTGTCTATACTCTTCTGAGCCACTGAACTGACCCATGGGGAGCCCTTTTCCTTACCTGTGGACCCCATCTGCGCAGCACTTAACCATACCTTGCTCACAGATGCATCCCTGTTGTAAGACAGTACCACCATGGCCAACAAAGTGATGTGGCCCAATCTAACCCCTGGATCAGACTTCTGTCCCTACCCAAGGAAAACTCTGCCCATAAGGACAGTAATGAACAGAGGCTACTGCCAGCTGCCAGTGTCAGCAGCCAGGCCGCAGGCCATCCAGGGCTCTCTGAGGTTTTCTCTGAGTTCGAGCGGGGTAGCCCAAGGTGTTTCGCATCCTACCTCTACTCTACATCACACAAATTCAGGGATGTTAGCCTGAGACTGGTCACTCAACCTAGGGTCTGTACCCTAAGGCTAAACAGGGGACAAGGATGGGTCCTCCCTCATCCTGCCACTCCATCTGGGTTTCTGTACCCTTCATTTGTGAGTGGTACCTCAGACAACTGAACTGTAAGATCAACCTGGGTGTCCAGCCCTCTCAGTTCTCCTGCCACTGTGGGCAACTCTTTCCCCAGAATGCAGTGTATAGGCATTTGAGGACAAACTATGATCCTCCTCTGGGTCACCTGCCCACCCCACTCCAGGGATACCAGGGCCATAGGGCAGATTACGTCCTGCCAATGGGCCTGAGTCACACTACACACCTGGCTGGTGTACTGCGTTGGAGAAACTAGCCTTTCCACTATCATGGTCTGGCTAGCTCTGGTGTCCTTCAGAGCAGTGACAGGGATCCCATTCACTTTCACCTGCTGAAATTGATGAGTCCCACCCTCAAGCATCACAAGCTCACTCTCTAAGTCTATCTCCCAGTTAAGGGACATCATGGCATGGTCTATGAACTGCCCCTGGGGACTACTTACCTATAAGGTCTCATTGCCCACCCCTGTAGAGGTCCCACCAGTGGGTGGTTTCTGTGGACAGAAACAACCCCCCTTTTGTGTCTTAACTAGGTGCAATCAAAGCAGTGGGATTGGAAATGAGGCACCCTGGACCACTACTCACCAGAACCACCTCCCTGTTTCTCAGATGTGGCATGACAACTTGTTCCTCCCCCTTACTCTGGGACTTGTATGTGTCATCTTTAACCTCCCCCTCACTCTGCTAGGGGGAACCTGAACCACCCTTCTTGGGGTCACACCTAGGTACCATCTTGGGCACTCTGATACTGACCCAGGGGTCCACCTCCTCAGCAAACTTCCTAGGGTCAGTCAGCTTGCTGTCAACTAGGTACTAGCACAATTCTGTAAATCAAATTTTGAGCATGTGCTCTCTCAAGATTAATTTGTACAACCCAACATAATCATTAACCTTGCTGCCCCTTACCCAGCCATTCATTGGTGCAGACATAATATTGAGTTTTTTATTTCGACCTACAGAAATATCGAGTTGGAAATATCGAAGGGACAGAATATCGACATCAAGAATATCGGTGACCAGAATATCGACCTGAAGGTAAGAAATATCGTTTTTGTTAATATCAAAGTCAGTAATATCGTTTGCAAAAATATCGTTGTTAATAATATCGATGTTTATATTAGTGTTATGTATTTTAGTATGTATTTTATATGTATGTGTTCTATATTTTTTGTTAAGTATTGTATTTTTGTTTAAATATATGTATTACATTTTTAGAAGTTAGTAATTTTTTTTAAAGTAAATTTTGCGTTTTAGTACCGTAGCGGGTTGTGGGTTTATAGGGAATAGGGTGGGAAGTAATTTAATTATAGTAAATTAAATAATAATTTTTAGGAATTATTAATTATTTCTAATTAAATTTTGCATTTTAGTTCCGTAGCGGGTTGTGGGTTTATAGGGAATAGGGTGGGAAGTAATTTAATTATAATAAAGTAATTATTCATTTTTATTTATTGGTATTGATAATTAATTTATTGTTAATTGATTATTAATTGGTAATTAATTTTTATTAATTGATAATTATATTAATTGTGTTAATTTATTTTAGGAGCAGGTTGTGGTTTTATAGGGGAACAGGGTGGGAAGTAATTTAATTATAATATAGTAATTATTAATTTGTATTTATTGGTATTGATAATTAATTTATTGTTAATTAATTATTAATTGGTAATTAATTTTTATTAATTGATTAATTGATAATTATATTAATTGTGTTAATTTATTTTAGGAGCGGGTTGTGGGTGTATAGGGGAATAGGGTGGGAAGTAATTTAATTTTATTAAAGTAATGATTAATTTTTATTTATTGGTATTCATAATTAATTTATTGTTAATTAATTATTAATTGGTTATTTAATTTAAATAATTATTTATTTGATAAGCATGTTAATTTTAACCCTCTGCTATCCAACACTTTCCCTACAGTTACACTCTCTGGAGTGGGAATAGTAATTTTACCCCAACGCTATCCAACACTTTCCCTACTGTTGCACTCTTTGGAGTCGGAGTAGTAATTTTTACCCCTACGCTATCCAACAATTTACCTACTGTTGCACTCTCTGGAGTGGGAATAGTAATTTTAACCCCTTCGCTATCCAACACTTTCCCTACTGTTGCACTTTCTGGAGTGGGAATAGTAATTTTTACCCCTACGCTATCCAACACTTTCCCTACTGTTGCACTCATTGGAGTGGGAATAGTAATTTTTACCCCTTCGCTATCCAACACTTTCCCTACTGTTGCACTCTCTGGAGTGGGAATAGTAATTTTAACCCCTTCACTATCCAACACTTTCCCTACTGTTGCACTCTCTGGAGTGGGAATAGTAATTTTAACCCCTTCGCTATCCAACACTTTTCCTTCTGTTGCTCTCTCTGGAGTGGGAATAGTAATTTTTACCCCTACGCTATCCAACAATTTCCCTACTGTTGCACTCATTGGAGTGGGAATAGTAATTTTTACCCTTCGCTATCCAACACTTTCCCTACTGTTGCACTCTTTGGAGTGGGAATAGTAATTTTTACCCCAACGCTATCCAACACTTTCCCTACTGTTGCACTCTCTGGAGTGGGAATAGTAATTGTTACCCCTATGCTATCCAACACTTTCCCTTCTGTTGCTCTCTCTGGAGTGGGAATAGTAATTTTTACCCCTACGCTATCCAACAATTTCCCTACTGTTGCACTGACTGGAGTGGGAATAGTAATTTTTACCCCTAGGCTATCCAACACTTTCCCTACTGCTACACTCTCTGGAGTGAGAATAGTAATTTTATCCCCTCCGCTATCCAATATTTTCTCTACTGTTTTAGTTAATGTAGTGTATAATTTATTTAAAAAGAATTAAAAATATTGTAATTTTTTAATTTGTTATATATATTTTTATTTATATCATAGGTGTATGTGTATATATATGTATTTATAAATATTATTAAGTAAGTATATATATTATATTTTATACATATATATGTTTAATTTATTTTTACATTATATGTCTGAGTTATTTTAAACATTTTAAAATAATTTTAACTGTTTCTTTTAATTATATGTATTATTTACTTTATTTTACATTATTTTTTAAACATAAAATAACGATATTTTTAACAACGGTATTTTTGACAACGATATTTTTTTTCTCGATATTTTTGTACTTACCATTATGTAGATAGGACTTCGACATTCTTGACATCGATATTTTTGTGTCGATATTTTTGTAGCTCGATATTCTGTATGTCGATATTCTGTCACTGATTCCCATTCATTGCCTTGCTGGCATAATCGAAGAAGTCTACCCAAGACTAGGCCCGGGCAATAAACTTGACTCTGCTCACTGAGTTTGTGGAATTTGGGCACTCCTTGCTCCACGGAGGAGCACTGAGTTCCTAAATTCCGCCTTGCGGGGGGTGAAGTGGAGTTTCTTTCTGTTTGTGGCATCAAGATTCGTTTTTGCGCTCACTCATAAGTGGCACGATAATCTCAGGCCACTAGCAAGCTCACGCGATACTTCATGTTCGCTTGCAAGGCTTCTGGCCGCGACAGCAACAAAATAGTGTCGATCGCGAATGCACCGCTCGAGCAGCTTTTGTGCTCGAGAAGTATCTGAGAGGCTTTTCAAGTAGATTTTCTTTTCGAACGGGGCATTGGAGTTGTTTTTTTGTGCGAGAAGCCTTTTTTTCCAACTGGAAGGAAGTGCACCAGAGACTTCAACTTCTTGTTCCTGTCCAGCAGGCTCCTCCCAATGCTTTGTCCATCTCCTGGTCCCTTATCATTTGGATTTGGAGCTGGACGAATCACTCTCCTTATCTGCTGCATATATATCATTCGATTTAAGGACTTTGAGGTCGATTCCGATTCGGGCCGGAAAAGCACCGACCGACTCGGAGCCGGAAAAATTACCGACCGACACGTACCAGTGGCGCCCGACACGCCAAGTACGATGCAAGCCGCGATAAATCCGACCGACACGTCAGGAAACCAAGCCGACCGACCGAGCCGCTCGGAAAATAGCAATCCGGCCGGAAAAACACGCGAATCCAACCGACCGACACGCACCCGGAACAAATCCGACCGAATCGTACCCGCCAACTCCAACCCGCAAAGTACGATGCAAGGCGCGAAAAACACGACCGAGTCGGACGGAGGACAAGCCGTACGACCGACACGCATACAAAACCGAGCCGAAGCAACACAATACACCGCGACCGACGCGTACGCAGCATACAAAACTGCACAAACACAGCGTGAACGAAACGGAAAACACCGTACGAGACCAATGCAGGGTCCGACTCGGTCACAAGAACGTTTCCAACATACACAAACAGCACAAAGGAAAAATCAACCAAAAAAAGGCCAAACAAGCAATTACCAAGCCAATAAATACTGGGGGGTGGGGACAGAGAACAAAGACACACCCACAACTCCACCTATATAAAGGACACAAATCACTACCATGAGCCTTTGCAAATGCCATTCCACTGCCAGCACCCAAGAGAAAGCAACCACACACCCACAGCTCATCCCTCACACAAGCCACACACCAGCAGCACACCAACAAATACCTACCTCACATACACCCAGCACAACACACACCCACACACCCTCACCTGCACACCAACACACACATCACCCACCATCACCACCCATCACCATGCCCCCCAAGAAGAATCCCAAGTTCCTAGATAGTGAATTGGAAGTCATGGTAGACGAGATCCTCAGGGTGGAGCCACAGCTGTTTGGCACTCTGGTCCAACAGACCCCCATGTCGCAGAAAACCAAGATGTGGGAGAGGATCATCAACAGGGTGAACGCCCAATCACCATGTCGGCGCACAAAGACGGACATCCAGAACAGGTGGTATGACGTGCGCAGGAGGGTACGGGACCTGCTGAAGATAGACTACATCAACAGCCAACACACCGGCAGTGGCCCTCCTGCCAAGCCAATATACCTCAGGCCCTGGGAGGAGAAGGTGCGGGCCATCCTTCCGCCAGTGAGCGTATATGGACTAGAGAACATCCCAGAGCCTGGTGAGTACACAACAAATGTACACAATAAACTGCCACAAAACACACACATCACTGTCAAGGGGAGAGTCAAACCATGCACTCATAGCAATTACACAGCAACTAGAACAGAATCATCCCAAAATGTGTATGTCAGTCAGATAAACACAACACATGCCATCAAAAAAGTCACATCCAACTGTGCCAACAAATGTACAAACACAACCACAACTACAGCTAGGCAGTGGCACAAATAGAACTAACACACACATCCACACATGTAGCCACCACAACAACACCAACACACAGTGAAGACCACTCAAAGGAAGGAATTCTGTGTATGCTGGCCAAGTCAGTGTAGCCAATAGCATCATGGGAGTCGCAGTCACACATATTGCCCCCCCACAACTGTCCCATCAACACCACCATGAACCATGCGCACATCACAGGGAGTGGAGAAGGACTCACAAGATGGCTGACACTGGCTACTGCTGTGAGGAGCACAAGGCCCTGCTGGCAACTGTGCACCAACAAACAGCAGGACACCACTGACTGACATCCTGAGAGACAACTTCCACTCCCTGCAATGCAAGCACGTTCCATGGTGGGATATCTGGCTGGCTGGGTGGGAAGGGGGACTTGCAGCACTGACCATAGTCACCAGCACCTCCCCTCACACCCCCCAACACAAACTCCACAGTACCCACCTGGTAGAATGCAATGCCCTCCATCCTAACACAAGATCCCACAAAGCACCACCACCCTGGGTTATGTTGTGTGAAGCACAGGGACACTCTTGGGACTCTTAGCCAAACAACTGCCAGGACAACACTCCCAGCCATCCTGTCAGCACAGCCAGCCCACCCCACAGGGAAGCAGAGTCAAAAGGAAGGAAGCATGGGCATGCTGGGAAGGGGGTGGAGGCAATAGCATGATGGGAGTCGTAGTCACAGACATTGCTCAGCCTCACAACTGGCCCATCAACACCACCCTGAACCATGCTCACATCACAGGGAGTGGAGAAGGACTCACAAGATGGCTGACACTGGCTACTGCTGTGGGGAGCACAAGGCCCTGCTGGCAACTGTGCACCAACAAACAGCAGGACACCACTGACTGACATCCTGAGAGACAACTTACACTCCCTGCAATGCAAGCACGTTCCATGGTGGGATATCCGGCTAGCTGGGTGGGAAGGGGGACTTGCAGCACTGACCATAGTCACAAGCACCTCCCCTCACACCCCCCCCACACACAAACTCCACAGTACCCACCTGGTAGAATGCAATGCCCTCCATCCTAACACAAGATCCCACAAAGCACCACCACCCTGGGTTATGTTGTGTGAAGCACAGGGACACTCTTGGGACTCTTAGCCAAACAACTGCCAGGACAACACTCCCAGCCATCCTGTCAGCACAGCCAGCCCACCCCACAGGGAAGCAGAGTCAAAAGGAAGGAAGCATGGGCATGCTGGGAAGGGGGTGGAGGCAATAGCATGATGGGAGTCGTAGTCACAGACATTGCTCAGCCTCACAACTGGCCCATCAACACCACCCTGAACCATGCTCACATCACAGGGAGTGGAGAAGGACTCACAAGATGGCTGACACTGGCTACTGCTGTGGGGAGCACAAGGCCCTGCTGCCAACTGTGCACCAACAAACAGCAGGACACCACTGACTGACATCCTGAGAGACAACTTCCACTCCCTGCAATGCAAGCACGTTCCATGGTGGGATATCTGGCTGGCTGGGTGGGAAGGGGGACTTGCAGCACTGACCATAGTCACCAGCACCTCCCCTCACACCCCCCCCAACACAAACTCCACAGTACCCACCTGGTAGAATGCAATGCCCTCCATCCTAACACAAGATCCCACAAAGCACCACCACCCTGGGTTATGTTGTGTGAAGCACAGGGACACTCTTGGGACTCTTAGCCAAACAACTGCCAGGACAACACTCCCAGCCATCCTGTCAGCACAGCCAGCCCACCCCACAGGGAAGCAGAGTCAAAAGGAAGGAAGCATGGGCATGCTGGGAAGGGGGTGGAGGCAATAGCATGATGGGAGTCGTAGTCACAGACATTGCTCAGCCTCACAACTGGCCCATCAACACCACCCTGAACCATGCTCACATCACAGGGAGTGGAGAAGGACTCACAAGATGGCTGACACTGGCTACTGCTGTGGGGAGCACAAGGCCCTGCTGCCAACTGTGCACCAACAAACAGCAGGACACCACTGACTGACATCCTGAGAGACAACTTCCACTCCCTGCAATGCAAGCACGTTCCATGGTGGGATAACTGACTGGGTGGGTGGGTGGGTGGGAAGGAGGTCTGGCTGTCAACCAAACACAATCAATGCAGACCATGTTCACACCCCAGAGAATACATAGAAATGCCCAAATAATGCAGGACAATGTGCCACACCAATATCAACCCCTGACTGTGACGACTTAGGACAATACAATGTACAGGCCCGCACCCCGAGGCACAGTCACAACTGTCAGGTGTGTCAACCACTGATGCCTGCAGAAACATGACATACATTGTTTGTGTCTCCCAAAAACAGGTGATGATAGGGACACAGCAGCAGACGCTGAGGAGTCCCAGTCCCAGGCTCAAGAGGATGCCGAGCTCACTGGCGTCGTACAGCCTCTGTCCTCCTCGGACGATGAAGAACAACCTGGCACATCCGGTGCAAGTCAACATGCTGCACCAGCAGGACCACCAGCTGCAGCACCAGCAGGTCCACCAGCTGCACCCCCTGCACCCACCCCTCCAACGACTGTCACCACGAATACCATCCCTGCCAACATGGACAGAATAAGGAACAACACCAGCGCAGTGACCTTGGACCAACCTGGGGCCATGGACACCACCACCACCACCAACCCCCAAGGTGGACCAGGGTTATCTGTGCGTGCAACTGCACACACTGCACATGTCAGCAGGGGTGGTGGGAGGGGTGGGAGACAGAGGTCGCTGCTTGCAGACGTTGCTGGTGTGCATGAAGACCCACAACTGGTACGCATAGCTGATGCGTACCAGTCCAGCACCGGAGAGCTCAGCCAGGTAGTGGGGCTCCTCAGAGACATCAAACAGCAGCAGGCTGCCCATCATGCCCGCTTGGACTCCCACATGTCCCACGTGGAGTCACACATGTCACGTGTGGACTCCCACATGACCCGCGTGGAGTCCAAGTGGGATGTACTACATGAGATGACGGCGGTGCACAGGGACATTTTACAATGCCTCCGCCAGATGAACAGCAACCAGTCCACACCTCCCTGTGTGCCAACAACATCTGGTACCGAACAAACTGCAACTGCCACAGGGAGGGAGGAGGACTCTGGCGGAGAGTCCCCTGCACCGCAGCAGCCTGCACTTGAGGGCCCCCCCCAAGAAGAGGGGTCGTCCGAGGAGGGGAAAGTGAGAGGCTGATGGCCAAGCGCAACTCCCAGGAAGCCTGAACCTGTTCTGGATTTTCGCCTTTGTGCACAGACTGTTCACCCTGTTGATGGCAACACTACTCCCACACATTGCATGGGGAGTACAAGTTGGAACAATGTGTCAGACAACTGTGGCCCCGATACTGGGGATCCTGTCTACCTGGACTTTCTATTCATCTAGGAACTTGGGATTGCAAGATTCATGTACAGCACAATCCATCCTATGCACTATTATCACAGATGTATCACAATAAACACAATAATACACCATACTTGCCTCTGTCGTGATTCCAACGTGGGTGCTGTTATGGGGATGATGAACAGCAAAATTACACTGTGTATGCGAACTGCAACAGCAAGGACAACACAGGCATGTGAGTACAGGCAACGTGACACATATGAGGGAGACACACCACCAGGGCTACACAACACATACACACCTAGGCCATCTGACTCATTGCCTACACTGATGTTGCCAGGGAAGACGGTGCAATGCACAGACACCACACCCATTCCCAGTTGTAGTCAAGTAGCCCACAGGTGCAGTAAGCAAATGGCAGTCAAATGTGTGACCACAGACAACGCACATCACTAAGTGAAGCACAGGTTTATTACACAGTAGCAACATGCCGTAACCACTACAGATGCAAGGTAACCCCACCTGGTAGCGGGCACACAGTCAACAACTGTAGACAGAAGGAAGTCCATGGGTGTGGCGCACATCACCTGTAGGGACACAACAGCTACCAGCCTGGATGTGCAATCACGTCGTCGGTGGACACAGTTGACCAAACGAATCTGAAAGTACCCTGTGAAGGACAGAAATGACACACAGTCAAAAGCAATGCAGTACAGGACAGAACAGCAAAACTCATGCACAATACATGTTACAAGATACCCACCCAGAACCAAGTTAGCATGTCAACACTGTTGGGGAGTACAGCCCACCTGTCACCACACATCGCAACACACATCCTGTCAAGTAGCCCATGGACACACTCCAACAGCACCAGAGCACCACCCACACATCATGCCAACTCACATCATTCACATGACACCTCAGGATACTCACATTCAGCTAAAGAAGTTGGTGATGAGCTGTGTGCGGACATCACCATCACCATCATCATCATCATCGTCACTGGCATCGTGGTCCAGGCCAGGATCCTCCACAGGTGGCGGATGTTGGTCATCGTCATCCTGGATGAGAGGCAACTCCTTCCGCACTGCCAGGTTGTGGAGCATGCAGCAGACGATGATAATCTTGCACACTTTCGCAGGGGCATATGGGAGGGACCCTCCGGTCTTGTCCAGGCAGCGGAAGCGGCTCTTCAGGAGACCAAAGGTCCGCTCAATCACTCTCCTGGTCCGACCATGTGCCTCATTGTAGCGCATCTGGGCAGGTGTCACAGGGTTCCTGAGGGGTGTCAGCAACCACGGCATGTTGGGGTATCCCGAGTCACCTACGGACAGACAAGTGCACATCAGCTGACTTGGAAAAGTGGGCGGAATACTACAGATCAGATCACACACAATGGCACAAAGTCAGTACACACCGACAAGCCAGGCACGCTGGTTCTGCATCTGTGCCATCAACCTGGGGATGCGACTACTCCTCATCACAAAGGCATCGTGTGCTGAACCAGGGAAACGGGCACACACGTGTGTGATGGTCATGTCTGCAAGACACACCACCAGTGCATTGACCGAGTGGTAGTGCTTGCGGTTCCTGTAGGCCTGCTCCTGGGCCTGTGGTGGTACCAAAGCCACATGTGTCCCATCAATGGAGCCAATGACATGCGGCATCCTCCCCAGGGCATAAAAGTCACTCTTCACGTCAGTGAGTCGTCGCAGTCTAGGGAAATAGATGTACCGGTTCAGGAAGAGCAACATTGCCGCCAAGAAATCGCGGAGCACACGGCTGAACATGGTCTGTGACATCCCACCAGCAGACGCCACAGTATGTTGGAAGGTACCGGTGGCAAAGAAGTGTAGGGCTGCCATCACCTTCACCTTGGGGGTCAGCGCTGTAGGATACGGCCGGCCAGGCTGCAAATGTGGGGACAACTGCACTGCCAAATCCTCAATCAGCTGCCTGGTGAAGCGGTACCGTCGGATGCTGTCCCGTTCCACCATCGTTGCCAGGTCTGGGAATGGCCGATGGACAGCAGGAGCCCTGCAGTGCAGAGGAGAAGTAAGCAAGATCGTCAGTCACCCCACATATGCGGCATTGAACACACTCAAGATCCCAACATACATCATCATGAGGCACAACTACATGAAGTGTGCAGTACCGGAACGACATGTATGGTACATACATGGCCAACATCTGTCAACACGGTCCTACAGGTGGCATCAATTTGTCCCAGGTTGGCCCATTGGATATCATGATGCTGTGTCACAGTCACCCCCCAGTGACATGTGAGGACAGATGTGCCCCAGGCACCACAGCTCAACGACAGGCACATTCCCAGGGACCCTGTAATGCCACATGGACACTGGCATCACCTGGAGTATCATGTGTACACCACAACAAAACAAGCATGACCCCCACAGGTAGTGGCCACACTTGCCATGGCAGGAGAGCCATGGACGTCTGTGACACACACGCACAACATCAGAGTCCATGCACACACAACGTGGATGTGGAGACTGTCTCCCATTGTGCACATGAAATCAGAGACATTGTAAACACTACATGCACAAAGACTGTGGAGGGCCATCACTATTGTGCCACTGGGACACCCTGGCTCAAACATACCGTCCCACATGGGACTCACGGGGTATGTGACATGACATACACAAACACCACTGTGAAATGTGACCATGGCACATGCACAGATATGAACAGTTGCACATCACAGTGGTCACGTACACGTAACACCCAGGATCCTGTCCCCATTAACACGTGCACAGCCTGGGGGTGGCTGCCCACAGGTGACACCCACAGGACAACATGTACACCAACATACACACAATAGGAAATGCAGCCTTACATGCCTTATGATAAGGTTTGGACAGGCTGTCGTGATGTAGGTGTGCCCCTCACTCCCTGGGAGCTATCTGTGGCTGGCATATGTCCATCTGAGACAGGCATGCTGACATATGCCAGTCACATGTACAGTGATGCGTTGAACAGCAATGGACCGATCGGTGTCTCCGGCCGGCCCATTGCATTCAATGTGTGCGGGTACGCGTTGTACCCCTGTGCGCGTTGAACAGCAATGGACCGATCGGTGCCTCCAGCCGGCCCATTGCATTCAATGTGTGCGGGTACGCGTTGTACCCCTGTGCGCGTTGAACAGCAATGGACCGATCGGTGCCTCCGGCCGGCCCATTGCTTTCAATGTGTGCGGGTACGCGTTGTACCCCTGTGCGCGTTGTACTGCAATGGACCGATCGGTGCCTCCGGCCGGCCCATTGCATTCAATGTGTGCGGGTACGCGTTGTACCCCTGTGCGCGTTGAACAGCGATGGACCGATCGGTGCCTCCGGCCGGCCCATTGCTTTCAATGTGTGCGGGTACGCGTTGTACCCCTGTGCGCGTTGAACAGCAATGGACCGATCGGTGCCTCCGGCCGGCCCATTGCTTTCAATGTGTGCGGGTACGCGTTGTACCCCTGTGCGCGTTGTACCTCAATGGACCGATCGGTGCGCACCCATTGACAATGGGCTTGCCTGGCAACGGACGCGTTTTCGAATATTCGAACGAGTCGGTTGCTGGAAAATCAGTTGGTCACCCACAACAATGTTGCAAAATCATGTATGTCATGAAGTTGAAATTTTGAAGGATGCTGTGGGCGTGTTTTGGTGCTGCTATTCCATGGATTGGCCAGATTCAGAAGATGCAAACGACTTGGACCTATCACTTTGGACACAAGGGACAGTATCTGCCTCTCCAGCACATATATATTGCTGCATGTTCCCCTGAGAGCCCACTTGCCTGCACTACATGCTCCAGGACGACATCTGCCACTGCACTGCTGCTGTCTCTGCCCCTCTGGACCCTGCAATGGCACGTACTGTGGAGAGAGCCCCAGCCTTCAGCCTTGAAGAGAACCAGGCCCTGCTGGACAGCCTACTTCCACAGTACAGCAAGCTGTATGGGACACCAGGGGAGCAGGTGAGTGTTCTGTGCACTGCCTTTCTGAATGTGCATTTTGTCTGACTAGCAAGGCTGAGAGTCAGCACACCACTGGCTAGCAGGCTCACTGAGTAGTTGTCACCCCCATAGTGTGTAGTGACTTGCACTGGACAGGTATGGTGCAGTGACAGTGCTTCTGAACAGGGTTTTACTCCCCATGCAATGATACCATGTAGTGACTTCTGGAAAACTGTCCATGGGCAGCCGTGCACTGCCTGGGTACACCATGTGCCCCTGTGATTGCGACATGTATATGCAACTGTGTCATGCACGGATATGTTGCATGTGTAGTAATGGCCTTATCACTTTGTCATCCTGACAGGCTTCTGCCCATCGGAAGCATGAGATCTGGAAGGACATCGTCCGGGCTGTCCGGTCCGTGGGGGTCTACAAGCGCCGGATCCGCAACTGCCAAAAGAGGTGGCAGGACCTTCGGGGCTGGACCCGGAGGATTGCACGGGTCCAGCTGAAGCTGTCGCCTCCTCGCAGGAGGGGCGGAACACGGACCCTGACCCCCACATGCTCAGGATCCTGGCGGTGGTCTTTCCAGACCTGGATGGGCAGCTGAAGGCCAGAGAGCAGCAAGGAGGGGGTGAGTCAAAGACTGCACTGTGTACTCTGTCTAACATGCTATGTGCCCTCCTCGGGCCAGGTTGAACTGCCACAGTACAGCAGTCATGTTGTCCAGGAGCCATGTCCCTCTATTGTGCACTGCCCACTCCTCATCTGATACCCAGGTGTGGCCCTTACATGCAGGGAATTCTGTCACTTAGGACTGTGTCCTTGCAGTTTGCTTGACTCAAGGTGGGAGACAGCATCTGTTTCCCTGACTCTGTGGTGGGCATCATGGGTGGGTCCATTGCTTACACAATGCCTGTATTCTGACATGTATTCAGCGTGTTACTTTGATCTGTGGTCCAATTGCTGAGCTGATCCACCACATGTGGCTGGGGTACCTGGCACACACCCATGCTGCGGTTGGGAACAATGTTTGGGCCCCAGGAGTATGTATATGACGTGTGTCACACATACTTAGCCAGCTGCCTACAGTCCAGGGCTCATCCCTCATTCATGTGGGGCTGGACAGTCATGCCTACTCCAGGCCATACAATACACTCTGTACTCCCACTCCCGTGTATCAGAGGACACATTGTGCACAGTGATTTGACCCCTCAGGTGTCTGCCTCTGTGTCAGTGTGCTGTGGATTAGTCGCCAGGACTGCTGTGGAGTTTCTTGGTAGGGGCTCAGCATGCCACTGGAGATGTGACCATAGGAGACGATACTTGTGTGACACATAGGTGTCTGATCAGCTGCCCATGCAGACTGGGGCATGTAAATGTGAAGTTCAGGCAGCTGTTCCCCATGCACAGCAGAGTGTGAGGGGCTCAGGTTCAGAGGGTAGTGTCACAGGTCTCCCATATGTCCAATAGGTATGACCTGGACAGATGAGGGTTAAGAGGATGTGTTGTGGGGGATGTACATGTGCACTTGTGCAGCTCCAGGACTTGCATTCCCCATGACCTACTATTGTGACACAGTGCAGAGTGTTGTTGTCTGGCTGCAAAGTCATACATCACTGAGACAGTGATGTATGACTTTGCAGTCATGCCTCCGCCATGGCATGTGTCTACTGATTGGTGATCCTGCAGGGGAGTGACATGTGCTACATGCACACCATAGTGGCGCTGGCTATCAGGACATGGGTGCATCATGGTGTCTGTCGCTGGTATGCATCACATGCATTTCCTATTTGACTCTGGGCATCCCTTACATCCGTAAACCTGTACTGACTCAGTGGCAAGAGCTGTGATGTGTCCACACCGTGTCCTCTGCACTGTCCAACTACTGTGTACTTGGTGCATGTGTCAACACTGGGGTGTTGCAATCCAACAGACACCAGACAGATGGGTGCAAGGCCATGTGGGATGTGAGTGCCATGCTTGGCATCAGACTGACAATTGACTTCTCCTGTTCAATTAGTGCACTTTTAGCAATGTACAACTAATGATGCCAGGGCTTGCTCTGTGATGTGCTGTGCTCACAGTGGTGTGTGCGTTATGTGCAGGTGACTGATGTCTGTCTGTTTCCCCATTGTTTGCAGATACATCCACGGCCACGGAAGGGGACAGCTCCACGGACCAGGAGGAGCCGGAGAGCCAGACTGGGTCAGCAGCCGAGGAGTGGTCGGAGGGACCCAGTGGCACGGAGGGCGAGGGGAGCCACACCGAGGAGTCCTCAGCAGCATCCACCTCAGCTGAGGACCAGAGCAACTCGGAGGATGACTCCCTTGTGGAGGCGGGTGTCAGCAGCCACCACACCCCAGCTAGTGTTGCTGTCCCCGCCACCACCAGCACCACCACCGCCCTCCCATCGGCTCCCATTCCCCAGGTCCGTGGAGGCTCCCATGTCCGGGAGCGTGTCTCCTTTGGGCCAGGCACCGCACCCCCTGCCCCTGTGTCCCCTGCTGCCCTGAGTGAGGAGTCTGTGTACCTCCTTCGCCAGCTCCATGTAGGGCAGACAGCCATGCTGAGTGTCCTCCATGCGCACACCGCGCTGTTGACTCAGCTGGTGTCGTTCATGGAGGGCATCTCATCGGGCATGTCTGACCTACAGAGGGGCAATAGGTCCATGGACTCCTCCCTGACGGCAGCAGTGTCCCTCCTCAAACGGTCCCTCACCCCTCCTGCCTCTGCTCCATCCACACTCCCCAGCACCTTACCCATCCCAGGCACACACACACTGGCACAGGCACACACCAGCACACACACATCCAGCACACTGACACACACGCCAATGACAAAACGCACACGCACGCACATTCAGGGGACTGAAGCCAGACTCACAGGGGATGGGGCCCTGGAACACACACACGCATCCACATGCACTGCGCAGTCCTCAGTTCCCTCTCCCTCCAAAGCACCCTCCCTTGCCTCACCTGCAACCCCAAAGTCACAGCAGCTCTTCCTCTGTGACCTCGGCCTCTTCCCCACCGATGAAGCTGCTCCAGCATCCCGGGGGAAGAGGAAGCCCACCCACACGGAGCAGAGTGCCCCTCGCCCCCGGACACCCTCCCCCAGGCGCAGACGGACTGAGGCCCCCACCCGCAAGTCCCCCGGAGTGCTAAGAGCAAGACCCCGCCACTGCCCTGCAGCTCAGGCACAAGGTCTCCGTCCTCCATCCCTCAGGCCCCCACTGCACAGGTGCCCCACCACACCCTGCCCCAGGTTCCCCCACCCACAGATATACCATCCCCAAGATGCTCCGGCCTTCTCCCCCTGCCACTTGCTCTCCCAGCACCACACCCCCGCTGCGCTTGTCTGTGCCACTGATGTGGTGAGGGTGTCCTCCCCCTCTGTCCAACCCACCTTGCCTGTTCCCCATTCTCCTCCCCTGGAGGTAGGCACTGCAGTGGAGTCCACTACCGCCCTGTCTGACTTGGGCACTGCAGTGGCGGACCTGTCCACCCCATCTGCAGGGTCCACTGCAGTTGTGCCGGCACCCACGACATCTGTGTCATGCCCCCCAGTTGTGCCGGCACACACCATGTCAGACACCTCCACTGCAGTTGTCAGTGGCTCTCCAGCACCCACCACCCCTTCCCTGACTCCCCCTGGTGAGCCCTGATCCTGTCCCTGCGGTGCCTGGCCTGCCCCCCGGTTGCCCCTCCTAGTGGATTGTCCCTGGTATTGTGCAGGCATGCGTAGGGTGACATCTGCCAGTGTCACCCTGTTTGAACTTTGACAATGGACTGGCCATTGGCCTTTGCTCTAATTTCTTCTGGACGTCGTTATCAAACAACACATATGCTGAATAAAGCAACTTTCTTTTCTCTAGTGCTCATGCTTCAGATGTACATGTTGTTGGTGCAGCTAACCATGCCCTTGCTGCAGTGATGGTGATATCTGGTCTCATGATTATGAAGTGTTACTGTGCAGGAACCCATGTGGTCCAGGGGGAATGTGTCCTATCATGTGGTGTATCCATGTCATCAATAGCAGCATCTGAGGGTGTCATGTGTTCAGTATTTGGCAATGGGTTTCCTACTTACATTGGCAATTTCATATCTGTGGCTTCCACCCCTGCACATCTGTTGTGCCTGCCATCGTTGCATTTGTCTACTTCCCTGACCGTGTTGCCATCTCCAGTGGACATGCAGGTTTGGGCATCAATGGGGAGGGACTCATCCGTGTAGTCAGTTCAACATTGCTATACAAGTGTGTTGGATCTGTGCTGATGATTCCGTTGGCACATCCATGACCAGGCTGATGTGATGGGAGCCCTCATTTGGTGCTAATTGTTGATTGTGTGACCAAGTGCTCAGCTGACATGATGGGGCCCTACTGAGGCAACATATGGCACAGCTTTCCTCACACAGGAGTGGAGTCCCCTCATGGCAGTGTGTACACGTGTGACATTGCCTGCGCCCAAGGTGTGTGTTGTATGTGCATGTCTGTGTGTTCACTTTCATTCATCTGCGCATGCTGTGATCCCTAGTGTTGTACCTGTTTGTGATGCTTGCTGACTTGAGCTATGTTCCCCCAAAGTCTTCTCCCTGTGTTCTCTGTGATGTGGGTGCATGGCACATTACTGGTCATCAGGGTGTCACCCATAGGTGTGTTTGCTGTCAGGGCAGAGTTTGTGTGCTGACGCAGATGGGTCACAGTCAGGTTTCCCTTTGGCACTTGTTGTTTGCCCCTGTCATGTGATTTCCAGTTTGTGTTATCTTTCAGTGATTGTGACACGTTGTGTGTGTGACTGCTGGCACTCCTTAGGGTCCGGGCTGCAATGTTGGTTGTTGTCTATGTGTGTTCTTTGTGGGTGACCTTGGCTTCTTCATTGGTGTGTGACTGTGGCTGGGATCCCATTGGTCGGTGTGGTATTGCCGTCATGTCCATGTAGAGCGTAGTGTGCAGTGTGTCAGACATTCAGGAGTCTTGTTGAGTGTCCATGTGTGATGTGTTTCTACACCTTGGTTCCCACCCACCACCCTGGAATAGTCATGGGTGCATGTGCAATGTCACCAGTGCATGTGCACTTCACTGCTGCACATTGTTGGAGGTCGAGGGGTGTGGTCTTGAGTGTGTGCATATGAGAGTTGTTGCCCGGCTAGTCCCCTGCCTCCATGTTGGCCTTGGCTTACTGGCCATGCTGATTGATTTGTGCTTGTGTAGGTGTGATGGTAGTTAGTTGCTCAGGACACCTGACTGTGGTTCACAGTGTGAACGACATTTAGCTTTGTCATCACAGTGGTATTTTTATTCAGCCCAGGGTCACCACATTGTGGGGGCCCTGGGGTGGTGCTGTGGTGTGTCTGTGACTTGCTGTGTCAGTTGTTGTTCCTACGTGCCTGTGTGACATGTGTGTTTTGTGCTCCCTCTCACCTGTCAATGCCTGCTTGCCCACATAGGGGATTTGGATCCATGAGTTACCTTAGTGTGGCAGTGTATGCACATCTGTATGATTGGTATTCAGCTCTCCTCATGTGTTGTGTTGTTGCCTGGGGACACTGGCACCCCCACCCCTCACCTGCTGTGTATGATGACAGTGTTGGTCTGCCTGTTTGTGTTTGTGCATCTGCACCACTGCATTGGCATATCTTGGGTGTGCCATTGGCTGTATGTTGTTTGGTGTGTTTCCCCTGCTGTCCCTGGGACTCCTAGGTCATCGGTCAGCACAGTGATCATGGTTTGTGTGTCCCATTGCTGCCATGGTATGGTATCTGTTCACCTCACATCTGCTGTCTCCACAGGGTATCTGCATTTGTGTGCCCATTGGTGCAAATATGTGGTTCTGCATTCTGATGGTCACTTCTGTCATTGTGTCATTGATGACTGTTGACGGTCTCAGCCCCCATGGGTGTTGTTTGTCTGCACATGGCCAAAGGAATGTTTCATTTGCACTGCAGTATTTGGCTCCCCCAATTTATGTTGCAATGGGACACATACACTACTTTGTCACAGATGAGTTTTTGGTTCTGTGACCAGGAATGATCCATGCAGTTTGGCAGTTGCAGCTCTTTCTTTGTCAACAATTACCTTTTGGTCACTGTGATGATGAGGGTGTAGACCCCATTGCCACATTGGTGAAAATGTGCTTCAGCTATGGACCCCACACTTACCTTTTGGTCACTGTGATGATGGGGGTTTAGACCCCATTGCCACAATGGTCAAAATGTGCTTCAGCTATGGACCCCACACTTGCCTTTTGGTCACTGTGATGATGGGGGTTTAGACCCCATTGCCACAATGGTCAAAATGTGCTTCAGCTATGGACCCCACACTTGCCTTTTGGTCACTGTGATGATGGGGGTTTAGACCCCATTGCCACAATGGTCAAAATGTGCTTCAGCTATGGACCCCACACTTGCCTTTTGGTCACTGTGATGATGGGGGTTTAGGCCCCATTGCCACAATGGTCATGGGCTGCTTGCATTGTGGGTGCCACACACATATATGTGTGGCACATGTGCTAGGGGGTCACATTGTATGTTCAAAGTCATGTTCGGTGTTGTAGGCATTTGACACAGCCTGCTCACACGCTTGTCATGGTGGTGGGGGATGTCTTAATCTTGCATTCCCTAGGTTGTGGTGTGCTTGTTGTGTCATGCATTGTCCATCCTATGAGTGGGGGTGGTAGTAGTGGTAGGCATCCAGCCCCCCTGGCTAAGGGTGGTAGTAGTGGTAGGCTTCCTGCCCCCTGGCTAAGGGTGGTAGTAGTGGTGGGCATCCTGCCCCCCTGGGTGAGGGTGGTAGTAGTGGTAGGCATCCTGCCCCCTGGCTAAGGGTGGTAGTAGTGGTAGGCATCCAGCCCCCTGGCTAAGGGTGGTAGTAGTGGTGGGCATCCTGCCCCCCTGGGTGAGGGTGGTAGTAGTGGTGGGCATCCTGCCCCCTGGCTAAGGGTGGTAGTAGTGGTGGGCATCCTGCCCCCCTGGGTGAGGGTGGTAGTAGTGGTAGGCATCCTGCCCCCTGGGTGAGGGTGGTAGTAGTGGTGGGCATCCTGCTCCCCTGGCTAAGGGTGGTAGTAGTGGTGGGCATCCTGCCCCCCTGGGTGAGGGTGGTAGTAGTGGTAGGCATCCTGCCCCCCGTGGGTGAGGGTGGTAGTAGTGGTAGGCATCCTGCCCCCTGGCTAAGGGTGGTAGTAGTGGTGGGCATCCTGCCCCCTGGGTGAGGGTGGTAGTAGTGGTAGGCATCCTGCCCCCTGGCTAAGGGTGGTAGTAGTGGTGGGCATCCTGCCCCCCTGGGTGAGGGTGGTAGTAGTGGTAGGCATCCTGCCCCCCGTGGGTGAGGGTGGTAGTAGTGGTAGGCATCCTGCCACCCTGGCTAAGGGTGGTAGTAGTGGTGGGCATCCTGCCCCCCTGGGTGAGGGTGGTAGTAGTGGTAGGCATCCTGCCCCCTGGCTAAGGGTGGTAGTAGTGGTGGGCATCCTGCCCCCTGGCTAAGGGTGGTAGTAGTGGTAGGCATCCTGCCCCCTGGCTAAGGGTGGTAGTAGTGGTAGGCATCCTGCCACCCTGGCTAAGGGTGGTAGTAGTGGTAGGCATCCTGCCCCCTGGCTAAGGGTGGTAGTAGTGGTAGGCTTCCTGCCCCCCTGGCTAAGGGTGGTAGTAGTGGTGGGCATCCTGCCCCCCTGGGTGAGGGTGGTAGTAGTGGTGGGCATCCTGCCCCCTGGCTAAGGGTGGTAGGAGTGGTAGGCATCCTGCCCCCCGTGGGTGAGGGTGGTAGTAATGGTAGGCATCCTGCCCCCTGGCTAAGGGTGGTAGTAGTGGTAGGCATCCAGCCCCCTGGGTTGGGGTGGTGGCGCGCATTCAGGCCCCTGTGTGCATATGTGGCATTGGTGATGGGCATCCCGCCCCTATGGTGCTGCTGTTGCTGGTGTAAGTATATTCAGATTCCCAGTGTATGTGTGTGATGTGTCGTGTACGTGTTGTATGTGTTTTGTGGTTGGTGTCTGACTTACCTTCTGCGCCGTACGCGTCCGTGCCTGTTCCGGTAGTAGATGTAGAATATTGGTATGATCGGGACGAAGGGATTCATGGTTGGTTCGTGTCGTTCGTCCTTCTCGTTGCTTCGCGTCGTCCTCGTCGCTTGGCTTCGTCCTCGTCGCTTCGCTTCGTCCTCGTCGCTCGCGTCGTCCTCGTCGGTGCTGTGTTCGTCTCGTAGCCGTGGATCGTGTTGTGGCGCGATTCGGAGCTTATGTGCGCCTCTCCCGGATGCTTTGACGTGCCGTGTGTAGCGACGGGTTCGGCGCGTACGGAAAGCGCATCGTACTTGTCCGGCCGGACGGGGCTGCATTTTCCCTTCCGTGCGACTCGATTCGGCGTTTCCGGATTCGCCTCGGTCGGAGAACAGGACCTGGTTTGGGTGAGTACGGCTCGGCCGGAATTTTTGCTGTTGTGCGCATCGTACTTGCTCGTTCGGTGTGCTGTACGGATCGGTCGGGAAACTGGCTTTCGCATGGCTTTTTCCCCGACCGAATAGTATTGGGTGCGCCTCCGACCGAGATCGGAATCGGCCCCTTTGTATTTGAGATTTCTAAAGTAAGTTCAAAAGCTGTTGTATAAGGGTGTTGTTTGTTAGATTGAGGGCATGCATCAGGATTTATTTGTACTTTTATTCGATTTTTATAATTTATTGTGGTGGGGGGCCGTCAGTTTCAGTAGGGCCTTAATTATGTTTTGGCATGTGATTTTTCTTCTTTGTAAGGGAAACATGTTGCACAGTTTAGTACATTTTCTCCATGTTTTTTAATAAATTGCCAATATTCATTTAATTCACTATGTTGTAGTGTAGCTCCTATTTCCCTAATAGGCTCTGTGCATTGGAATAATATATCCTATAGGTTTGACATAGGACTGAGGTCAGTATGTCCCTATCGAGTATATTAAACTTAATTACTTGTGCCAGCTAGTTCAGAGGCCACTAGAAACTCCTTGACAACAAGAAGGGAGTAGTTTCTGGCAGCCGCAAAACATGACCACTTTGTTTCCCTTTAGAATCAGAACGTGTCCCAGAGTCGTGGAAACAATAGATAACTATTTCACTCAGCTCAATCGTGCATGCTTAATTTTCTCCAAGTTACACAGAAAGAAATAGACGGGCGTTTCAATAAAAGATTTATTGAACAGTCTTGTTTCTGGTGTAAGTAAAATGTTCTGTTACGATCACAAGACAGTATGCAAGATAAATAATGTACAGTGTGAGCAGTAGAAATAAATAATACTGCGATAGCATTATCTTTTAGTACATATGCCTTTACATAAATAACAGACTAAAAATGCGAGTACTCATACGATGCGTTTCTAATCTAGTTCTAACCCAATGTACCTAACCTAACCTAGGTGTAGGGAGAGGTAGGAAGTAGGTGAAGTATTCCTTACTATGGTATACTAAGAGTATGTTAAACCCAGTATGCCTAGTATGCCTAGAGTCCCTCTAGGTTCTTGTCAGCTCCATACCTGAAGAATGAGAGAGGTAGAAATCTCTTTGCCAGACTCGAACTCCAACACCCCGCAAGGGAAGTCAGATCACTGGAAGCTGGACTCTCTGCGTGCAGGGATGACAGCGTCTTCTCAGTGCGTCAGGCCGGGAAACGGGCTCCTCTGAAGTCGAGGTCTCCTCTGATTTACAAGGGCTAGGGAAGGTATATTTATACCTGAGAGTACCTAAGAATGTTAGTATTGACATGAGTCGGACAGCGAAAGACGTCATGAATGAACCCCTAAGGAATAATGGTTCATGCATAATATATGAGTCCTTGAAGAAATCAATAGTCCTGGGCTAGGGAAACTCCCGCAGCCTAAGGGTCTGTTCTTCATGAACTCGTTGTGACGTTAGGGTGGACGGATGTCAAAGACCATGCCTGTATTTGGAGTGCACGGTTTAATGCCTAAATAAGGGCTGGGATTTTATGCCTATATAAGGGCAGGGCAAATTGTGCCTATATAAGGGCATGATACTGGAAAGCCTGTTTATGGACACCCTAAGAGGAATACAACACCCACTCCACTTTCGTGTGTACGATAATACTAAAATGCTAAACATTTAAAATGCTAAACATTAAATGGAGTACCGCATATTTAAAAATATTTCTTAAAAGTATTAAAAAACAAAGTAAAAAAATGCAAAAGGTACTGTACATTTGAAGCAAATGCTCTTCATTTCAGGCATAAAGTTCGAAAATAAATGCAATATGAATGAAATAAGCAGTAATATTTACATGTGACAGAAAATGATCGATAAGTTGTTCAAAAATCAAAGTCATTTCATGTCATGAAAATTAATGAACTGTTTTAGACACACAAGATGACTAAGTGTCCGTGGAAGTACCATGAAGTCTGTATTATAAGGCTAGTTCTACTTTAAGCAGATTGAAGTGCCATTTTCGTTCGAAAAAATGGGAAAAAGTTCAATTTTGGTAGAGTTCCAAGTTTTTGTAGAATGAAGGCCAAATTGTTACTGCATCTCTGGAACACTGTATGCTGAATCAGAGTCAGTTTACTGGTCTGGTGTAAACATGAGATCATCTATTTCTATAGACAAAACATCATCCACTGTAGTTGGTGTCAGTTGGAACACCTCGTGAAGTAGATTAATTGCACAGAGATGAGAAGCATCACTTCCAGCATAGGTTGCCGCAGCAATGTTCGCGTCCGTTGCTACCTGTGTGCCTGTAGATCTTTCTCGTACCTCAGCAGCAGCCGAAAGCGTCTGTGAGATCTCAATGAATGCTGACATCAGGATCGGTAGCCTCTGGGGACAACACAGAGCATGGGCCGTTATCGGGACCAGCAGAGTATCGACATACGTTGGTGTAGCTGATGGAAATGTTAGACAGGTGTCCAACACGCATTCTTCACCGCATAGCAGGCATCGTAGAACAGGTAAGATGCAATCTTGCCAGATTGGTCTGAATGACAGGAACCAAGTTGTATTCAGGTCCCGTAGACGAGTCATGCCCAAAAGCTGTACTATTCGCTCACGGCACTTTCGTTCAAGGAGAGCTTTCTCCATTTCGCTCGGAGTGATGTTTGCGAATAGGCTGGCCATAGCGCAATAGCAGGAAGAGAAATAGAATTCTGGCAACAAGTGCTAGAATTAATGGTATGCCACCAAACACCGAATGTGCAAAGTTCGGGATGATTCCGAGTATTGCCTGGAAAGGTGCTAACAGACCGGAGCAGATGCTCTTAAATACATGTACAATTCCAGTTGTATCAGACATATTGAAGATACGTCCTATCATTTCTACGAAATGTATAGGGCAGTTTGTACGTATTAAAGTCTGGATCTCAGCCGAAGTCCTTGCTACTTGTAGATCATAGGTTTCTTTGGCCGAGGTCAAAGGCACTGTTTGCTGTAAAAGCATGGCTTTCATTCTGCTCAAAGTATCAAATCTTATAAAAGAGACGTTCAGCGAAGGCCATAGAGGCGACTCCTTGACTGTGTCTATTGGGGCAAACAATACTTGCATACAGCAAGTGACCCTGGAGTTGACGGTTACTAGATATGGGATGCCTGGCAGCATGCCGCAGCAACTCTGATCATTCAACATGAGGTAACTCCCATTAGAAAGTTGTCCAAACGTTGGATTAATCACAGCAGCTAGTGTACCCTGCTGATGACAAGACAAATTTGCCACAGAACCATTACAAGCCCTGTGTAAAGAAATATCCTGACATATAAGCGAACCGCTCAGTGCACGTTTACAGTGTGTACCGCTCAAAAACACTTCACGATCCCCACTCCAACATCTATATGTATACAGTAAATCCCAAGATGTCTTAATGTATTCCTTGCCCAACCTTTCATATTTGCCTGCTTGCATTTGTCTGAGACAATACTGAAACTGAAAAGTAGTCACAGGTAATGTTATGAATAAGCCATTCTGTAGCTGGTTTTTCTGCCACTGTGAATGGTAACTTTTCCAGTTTTTCAATGCTCAGCACTGTATACCTTGCTCCTCTTTGTGCCAGTTCGATCTGTTTATCAGTGAGATTGTATTCTGCAAACAGAGCCGTTGTGTTGATAAAACGCCAAGGCACATAGCCCGCTCGCAAAGATTGCAGCGTCCAGCTTAATAACACAATAGAACTTAATTGAGACTGGCCTTGTTGTAACATCGACAAATCTTATTCTAGTATGTCGATAGCAGAGGATACAATGCCATCCAATGAATATATTCTGGAGGACAAAGTTGTTAACCCATTGTCGACCACAGAGAGTGTTTTCTCTAAATTAATACGATCAAGTTCACGTATTCGTTCTGCGGCCTCCATTTGTGATACTTTCCATGCTTCATTATAGGCAGCATAAATGCCGGCATATATGAAACGTTTTTGACGCGGTTTTCTTGGTCCAAGCAAGAATTCCCTAAGGTCTGCGTCCTTTTTAAGTAAGGTTAAGTGTTGTTTCACATCCTGTAGTGTAGACTTATGCAGCCAATCGAGGTATAATTTTCCTACACTGTATGTTGTTACTACTCCCGGATGTTGTCTTTGGACGTATCTTGGGTCTGGCCTATGAATAGTAAAGCCCTGAGTTTTATTCAGGAATCTTTCCTGACAGTTATTCGTGTCTGTGGGCCAGATCAACCATTTTTTCCAATCAGGATTAGATCTGTTGAGTTGTAATATATTGTCAACTGTCACCACTGCCTGTGTATTATTATCAGTGGCAGGTGTTGGTACAGAAGGTGTGTTCATCTCTTTGATCTTGGCTAATCCAAGACAAGATGTTTGTTGGATGGTTTCATTCAAAAACATTATTTGTTCAGGGATGATACAGGCTCTAAATAAAGCTTCTATCCCCTGCACTTGCCAATCTTTAGTACCCCAGACAGTTTTTGTGTCTATTGTGTCTTTCCAAAAGTTGAAACCCTGTCTAGACAGTTGGGCAATAAATGCTGCAGAATAAATCTGTTTTGTATTTGTTAACATAATTTTCAGTCCTGTCTTGTTTACATTTTTATAGTAAAACATTTCTGGATCAGAAGTATTGTAACCTGAAAAATATGGAAACTTGTTGGCAAATGTTTTTGAACTACCTTTAGGTGGTGTAGGACAATGTTCCCATTGGTTAAACATAAACACATTTCTTGGATATGCAGATTTATGCAAATAATGATGACCATAGTGGTTATAACAATACAGTTGTTCATAGTCTGATGAACCCTCTAAATATTCATTTTTAGAAAATGCAGCAGATTTTTCTAGGTCAAACATTATGTCGTTAACAGTCTCAAAGTCCCAATCATCAGAAAAGGTACTGGACGAAATTAGATCACTTAGTGAGATTTTAAACAAATGTGGAATGTTCAATTGTTCCGACGGGCCGAAGATGTCAAAATCTGTTTTGTCCCACACTATACCATCCTGTATAGGAACAGCTGTGATGTTCACTGATGACAAGTCTCTTGCTTCACGATGGGAGGATTTATGAGGTTTCAAAAGTACGTTCACGCCTTTTCTTTCAGTAGTCACATGGATGTATCTGCCACTTATAAGCACGCTCACAGTTGTAACCAAACCTAGCCAGAGCAGGAAAACAAAAAGTCCAGATATAATCCAGAGTTCAATCCATGGAGAAACCAAATAAGTCTTTTTCAGAAAGTGAAGAAAGTCTTGTACTTGCTGCTTGAATTTGAAAGATGCTGGCGTCGTTTCAGGTTCACTCGGATCTTCTGAGAACGTATCAAAGTTAATGAAATAGCCAGAAGCAGTTCTGTCAATTCTTGGAATTGCATCAAGATTTGTAGAAATCACTGGAACCAGTTCATCACTTGCTACATTGGTGTAGACAGGTGTATTTGGATGAACTGTTGCTTGGTGTTCAAGAGGGATGAGTTCCATAGCGTTGTTGCTTAGTCCTCCATCTGTTGCAGCTGAATTCTCGATTGTTATCAGTCTTTCAGTCTGAACCTCTTGGATAGTAGCGAGATGAGTGCGTCTGCTACTAGGTCGGAGTCCATGAGGCCTACTATTTAGTATTGGCCACATACTGTGGTTTGATCAGGTTGATGGACACAAATCTTTTCTCCTTTCTTCCAGCAAGGGGCGGCAGAAGTACTGTTCTTGTTCCTTGAACTGCTAGGACAGGTACTGGTTGTCTGTAAGAAGGTCCAAATTGCTTCTTGTCCGCAATCTTTTCTCTGACTAGATCCCCAACTTTTGGAATCCAGACAGGCCTTGCTGGGACCGCCGATTTTTCCCCAGTGGTGGTTGGCTGTAGGAATACGTTGCTTTGTTTCGTTCTTAACTCATTGAGTTCCTGTAAAACAGCCAAACGATCTTTGATATCAAACGGTTTATTTTCCACCACTGTGCCTACGTGTTCAAGGTCTGGTACCCACATTCTTGTCCCAAATAGGACCTCATATGGAGTGACCCCCCCTAGAGAACTTCTTGGCAGATTATTCAATGAGCGTTGGACCCCATTAAGGTGTTTGACCCACCCATCACCCGAACCTAATGCCCTAGCTGTTATAGACTGCTTTATGTCCCGGTTTTTCCTTTCCACAACCGAATTTCCCTCAGGGTGGAATGGAGAGGAGTACCGCAATGCAACGCCCAGACTGGCCATGGCTTCTTTATAAGCCCGAGAGCTAAACGCAGGACCCTGGTCAGAATGTAGCTTGCCTATTGCGTATGTGCCGATAAAGACTCGCAAATCTTTTATAACAGTTCGAGCGTCAGCTGAGCGCTGAGGCCATAGCCATAGGAACCTAGATTCAGTATTTGTGGGAATCCCTTTGTCCAGTAGGACGCAGGCGCATAGATAGTCTAATGCTGTCTAACAATGGTGTCTGTACTGGCTTGCCGCATTCGCAGCATGGTGTCTGGTGGCTCTCTCACTGTAATTTACAGTCTAAGCAGTTGTTGATGAATATGTGAATTTCTGTATTCATTCCAGGCCACCAGTACATCTCTTTTAACGTCAACATTGTTTTAGAGATCCCTTGATGTGACAGACCCTCCCCCAAATGTGTTTCATAAATCAAGGCTGCTCTACATTCCATGTTTGGAATTACCCTATCCCCCACTCCAGGGATTTGAGCAAAAGGAACGTTGTTCGCATCAATTACATAAGAGTATTTGAGTGGAAACTTTTTTGGTAACGCTGCACTGCTGCCTTTGCTTGAAGCATTGACAGCCAACATTATCTCACCGTCTATTTTTGTTTTTGAACGAGTGATCGCAGCTACGGAAGCCGTCTGCACAGCCCCCTTTGCGGCTTCATCAGCCAATGAATTCCTGCAACGTGAACGCCATCACGTTGATGACTCAGTGTGTGGATCACGTGAGCCTTTGGTAGTTCGTTTTTCAACTGAACTACTTGTTCCCAAAGCGTTTTGTGCTTTATTGTGCCACCTTTCGCATCTTTGAAACCATTTTCAAGCCAGTTTTGTATATAGTCAGTATACGACTGAACACAGTAAAAGGAATCGCACACTATCAGTGTGGGGAATTCTCGATCTGTATTTTCAAGTGCCAGTTTGAATGCTTGTAGTTCAGCTCGCTGAGCTGTACAATCTCCTAGAGACTGAGTTTTTGTGACCATAGGTCTGAAGATGCCATTTCGCATGCGACCTTTAACGATTGCACACGCTGCACTGTAAGCTTGCTTACTCCCTGTTGCGGGCTGTGCGGATCCGTCAGTGTAAATTATAAATTCGTACTGATCGAGAGGCAGAATTTCAGTAGGCAGAGGACATTCATGTTCATATTGCAGGAAATGCTTGTGTTTTTAAATCTGGATCAAAAACATATTCAACATCTGTTGCAGCAAGAGAATTAACCCATTGTATCCATCTTGGATGTAATGCTTTAGCATTTGGAATGCTAGCTTTTGTGACCGCTTCTAAAGCTGGTACTGGGGTTACGACAATAATGCGTTTCCCTTGGGCTAAGGCTCTTTCTTTTGCTACAGCGGTTTGAACTGCTGTCAGAATTTTTTCAGTTGAACTGAAGCGCATTTCCGCTTGTGTGTACAAATGAGATTTGTATGCAATTGGTATTTTCTCACCCTCATTGAAGGTTAAGTAGGTGAATCCGCATTGACCTGAAATTATTCGGATCACCAAATTGCGTTGACTTACGCGTGTTTGTAAGTGATTTGTTGCTAACATGTTAGCCTGGAGTGAACGCAAGATTTCTGTGTGTTCCTGTGTCCAGTTTCTGATCGAAAAATCAGGTTTGATTAATGCGTAGAGAGGTTTAACCCTTTCTGCGTAATTTAGAATGTATGTTCTTCCAAAATTTAGGAAACCCAGGATGGATTGTAAGTTTTTTTGCGTTTTTGGAGGTTGGAGCAGCGCACACTTTTCTAAAAAGTTAGCTGCCAAGCTCTTGCCTTCACTTGGAAGCTTATATCCTAGAAATAGGACATTGAGATGGGCAATTCTGGACTTTTTAAAGTTGAACTTGTAGCCCTCAGAGGCGAAACCCAGTATAATGGTGCTCACCCTGTTCAAGTGTTTGTCCAAGTCATCGTCTGTCAGATAAATGTCATCGACATAGGACAATGCCTCATTGTCATAAATTTGTAGTAACTCCGTTACCCTCGCTGAGAATAAACCTGGGCTGTTCTTGAACCCTTGTGGGAGTCGACAAAAGTGACGCTGGATCCCCATTATGGAGAATGCTGTTAAGTACCTGCTTTCAGGTGCTATGTTTTGACAAAAGAAACCATTTGAGATGTCTAATGTTGTTTTATATTTTTTACGCACAATGTTATTCATTAATGCTGTGCTATGTGCATTTTGCACTGCAAAAGTTTTAGAACAAGTGTTTAGGTGTCTGTAGTCCAAAACTAGACGATATGTATTGTCTGACTTGGAGACAGGAAACAAAGGATTGTTCATTGAGGAGGTGCATGTTTCAATCACCCCTTGGTATTCAAGTTGATCTAAGATCTCCCTGACCTGTTTTTTAGCTTCTTGCTTTATTGGGTACTGCAGTTGTGCAGTTGGTTCATGTTTCAGATTTATTTTATGGTGAGATGAGTCCTCATCCCATCCTACATGATTTTTATATAATGCTGGGGCCTGGGCCACTGCCCATTTCCTGACATATGTATATTTTAGGTGAATTGGAATATGGTTGGAGAAGGCAGGCATAATAATGTCCTCGCCATGTGGGCACTCCCTGACAAATTGTGGTGGCCAGTCCTTTTCTGCTAGAAGTATGTCATAGCCCCTTGATAGTCTTTCCCAAAAAAGTGCTTTCACCTGTCTAGGTTTGTCTCCCTCCATCCGGAGTGTTATTTCATATAACCTTTGTGGAGTACTAACCCTGGTGTCTACAGTCTCGACTGTAATGTACTCATTCAAGTCCACTATCTCCAGAAGTTCCTTCAGGTTCTGGCGAACTATTGTGACTTCTGCTGCACTGTCCAGCATGGTCTGAGCCCATTCTCCGTTCTTGAGTTGTGTTCTCAGTATTCTTGGCATGTCTGATCTTTAGACCTGCTACTTTCTTTTTGGAGAATTGAGGTTTTGCTTTAGTTTTTGGAGCGTGTTTGTCGTCTTTCGATTTCACACGTTCTTCTCTATGTTCCGATCGTCCTCTTCTTTCCGAAGTCTGTGATGAGATCTGAAAGGGACGAGAGGAACGTGTATCAGTATCTTGATACCTGTCAGGTTTTCTCAAATTATCCCTATTCCTGAGGTTATACCTCCTTTCAGAGGGCTCCTTTTGAGGAGACCTACCTCGGGATTGAGAACGTTTCTCGTTTGATTTTTGTTTAGTAGACTCCCACTTCTTTTTAGAAGATGTAGGAGTTTGTTTAATTGAGTCCTTCTCAGGACTTTCAGATAGCTTCGGCTTCACGGGTCTTCCACCCAAACTATCTCTGCCTAATTCTGCATAAGATTGTTCAATTATTCTGGGTAGCTCAGTTTGATGTTTTGTAACATCAAATTCCCTTAATTTTTGGCGGATTGCCACTGCTGCTGCCTCCCCTTTAATATTAGTTAATATTATTGTTGAGACCTGGTCGAAATTTTTCAGTAACTTCATACCTAAATTTAGAGCAGGCTCTGCCCTGTATTCGTTTTGAATTTGTTTCAGGACATCAGGTATTACCGCAATTGATGGAATGCCATGTGTTTTGGTATAGATGGCAGCAAAGACTGAGCCCCAAGTGGTGCAGTCTTCCAGTTGTGGTGTGATCCCCATTGGTAAACTGATTGTCAGTATTCTGTGTTTCTCATACGGGCTAGTATTTGGAAATACTGCTTCGATTTGAGTAATTTTTGAGCTATCCAGAATGGAATTTGCTCACGTTTTGTGGGCATTTTACCCATGACTGCGTATAGAGTCTGTGGTGTAATTTTTGTGTATTCCCCTGTTGAGGAGTTTGATTTGGAATTGTTAATGGTTGCTGGACTGTGAAAGTCCGCATGACATATTGGACCAATTGTCTGTAGATTTTTATTAACTCTGTGAGTTGAGTAAGTAAATCCTCGTCTGACATCTCTTCAATGTCAGGATGAGGTGTGTAGCCGGCTAGAATCGGCCATGTTGCTCCTGGTCTACCTAGTGGACCGAGCCTAGTAATGTTTTTGTGATGTTTTAGGGCGCCTTTAAACCAGAGCTGATGCTCCGGGTATGTTAATGGAATCTCAATATCCTCAAAAGGAATGTATTCCTCTGGTGGATCATCTTCTTTGTAGAAGTGAAACATGTGTGTTACTGAATTGGATTCAGGAAATATTACCCATGAATAGAATACCTCTGTCTGAAAGGATTCATGTGCCTCTATCACGAAAACTGCTCTACCTTCTCTTGGTGGTAGGCCATGTTTTATAAGTTTTAGAGTGATGGCTCTTCTTAAGTTTGGAGCGATGTTTATGACACCCTCCTCGGTTTCATTTAAACCTGTAATGTTAAAAACTGCTGCTTCGGCTGGATTAGCCGCAGCTTCACCGTTTCCGGCTTCAGTCATTTTGTTTTTTGAAAAATGTAGAACAAGATTCAAGGAAACAAAGATTAGGTGCACAATATTTTGGAACACTGTATCCTTCAACGTTGAGCTAACCAAACAGCTAATATATAGGGTGTTTCCCTATGTAGCCGTGGTGGATACTTAACCCTGCCCACTCCAGACGTCTTTTGGAGTATATGGGTAGGGGTCTCTGAGAGAAAAAGCACGGCTGAGTTACTCAGTATCTAACGTTGAATTACCGCCTTACCAAACCGTTGGGCGCCATGTAGTGTAGCTCCTATTTCCCTAATAGGCTCTGCGCATTGGAATAATATATCCTATAGGTTTGACATAGGACTGAGGTCAGTATGTCCCTATCGAGTATATTAAACTTAATTACTTGTGCCAGCTAGCTCAGAGGCCACTAGAAACTCCTTGACAACAAGAAGGGAGTAGTTTCTGGCAGCCGCAAAACATGACCACTTTGTTTCCCTTTAGAATCAGAACGTGTCCCAGAATCGTGGAAACAATAGATAACTATTTCACTCAGCTCAATCGTGCATGCTTAGTTTTCTCCAAGTTACACAGAAAGAAATAGACGGGCGTTTCAATAAAAAATTTATTGAACAGTCTTGTTTCTGGTGTAAGTAAAATGTGCTGTTACGATCACAAGACAGTATGCGAGATAAATAATGTACAGTGTGAGCAGTAGAAATAAATAATACTGCGATAGCATTATCTTTTAGTACATATGCCCTTACGTAAATAACACAGACTAAAAATGCGAGTACTCATACGATGCATTTCTAATCTAGTTCTAACCCAATGTCCCTAACCTAACCTAGGTGCAGGGAGAGGTAGGAAGTAGGTGAAGTATTCCTTACTATGGTATACTAAGAGTATGTTAAACCCAGTATGCCTAGTATGCCAAGAGTCCCTCTAGGTTCTTGTCAGCTCCATACCTGAAGAATGAGAGAGGTAGGAATCTCTTTGCCAGACTCGAACTCCAACACCCCGCAAGGGAAGTCAGATCACTGGAAGCTGGACTCTCTGCGTGCAGGGATGACAGCGTCTTCTCAGTGCGTCAGGCCAGGAAACGGGCTCCTCTGAAGTCGAGGTCTCCTCTGATTTACAAGGGCTAGGGAAGGTATATTTATACCTGAGAGTACCTAAGAATGTTAGTATTGACGTGAATGAACCCCTAAGGAATAATGGTTCATGCATAATATATGAGTCCTTGAAGAAGTCAATAGTCCTGGGCTAGGGAAACTCCCGCAGCCTAAGGGTCTGTTCTTCATGAACTCGTTGTGACGTTAGGGTGGACGGATGTCAAAGACCATGCCTGTATTTGGAGTGCACGGTTTAATGCCTAAATAAGGGCTGGGATTTTATGCCTATATAAGGGCAGGGCGAATTGTGCCTATATAAGGGCATGATACTGGAAAGCCCGTTTATGGACACCCTAAGAGGAATACAACAATGTGGCCTAGTCTGTCAATGGACCTTCCAGCTTGAAGGCCCAGTACTAGTCATGGATTCATGAAACAACTGTTCCTGTGTTGTCTGTTGAATTGAAACATCATTTAGGTCATGAATGGCATTTGATAACATTTCAAAATGTGTTTTTTGGGGGGGTATTTCACTTTTTTTCTACAAACAGTGTATGGATGGGATAATATATTTTATGCCTTTGGAGGATTTGTGTTGTTGTAAAAATATTTAGCCCACTTAATTTTCATTTTTGACATTGTTCAATTAATGCTGTTTTCTCCTGTGTTACCATGTCTCCTTTGTCTGGCCAGTGTGTGAGTGTGTTTGCCATAGGCCACCATTTGTCTTTGTTCCCCTATGCCATGTGGCCAGGGGCCATTTTTGTGTATAGTCAGTGCCCATAGGCCTGTCTGTGTTTTTTGTTTTCCATAATTCCTGCTTGTTGTTTGACCATGTGTCTGGTGGCTATTTTGGGTAGTCATCCAATGTGCTTTTGCCACAGGCCTGCATGTGTTCTTTGTTTTCCATGCATCCTGCTTGTTCTGTGAACATGTGACTGCCACACATTTTGTTTAGCCAGCCAGTGTGCTTCAGCCATAGGCCTGCATGCCTTCTTTGTTGTGGTCATGCCTCCTTGCTGGTTGTTGTTTGTCCATGTGGCTGGCAGTAATTTTGTGTAGCCAGCCAGTGTGCTTTTGCCATTGGCTTGCATTTATTCTTTGTTGTGGAAATGTCTACTTGCTGGTTGTTGTTGTTGTTTGACCATGTGGCTGGCAGCCATTTTGTAGAGCCAGCCAGTGTGCTTTTGCCATAGGCCTGCATGTCTTCTTTGTTATGGCCATGCCTCCTTGCTGGTTGTTGTTTGACCATGTAGCTAGCGACTATTTTGTTGAGCCAGCCAGTATCCTTTTGCCATAGACCTGCATGTTTTCTTTGTTGTGACCATGCCTCCTTGCTGCTGGATGTTTGACCATGTGGCTGGTGGCCATTTTGTGTAGTCAGCCACTGTGCTTTTGCCATAGACCTGCATGTCTTCTTTCTTGTGACCATGCCTCTTTGCTTGTTTTTGTTTGACCATTTGTCTGGCGGCTATTTTGTGTAGCCAGCCATTGTGCTTTTGTCATAGGCCTGCATTTATTCTTTGTTGCCCATGCCTCCTTGCTCTGTGTTTTGGTTTGACCACATGGCTCTGACTGGCAGCCATTTTGTGTATCCAGCCAGTGTGCCGTTGCCGTAGGCTTGCATGGATGGATGAGATATCAGTTTAATAATATGCTTGAGGATCATTGCAGCATGAATATTAAGAATATGAGTTTCATAGACAGTGGTTATGTAATATTACATGCTTTTTGCATTTTTAAAATTTTGCACCTTCAATATGTTTCTTCTTATCCTCCCATATAAACATCAGCAAATATTGAATTTTTATTATAATTTTTATTTTATCATTTTAGCTTTTTAATTTGTATTTTTTTATTCTTGATTTAATTTTTTGTAATTTCAATTATTTGTATTTTTAATTTTATTTATTTTAGGTTTTTGTCATTTTTTTTTTATTTATTATTTTTTTCACTTTTTTAATTTTTTAAATTTTTTACTTTAATGTTTTTTTTTTTTTATTTAAATTTTTTTCCATTTTGCTTCAGTCAATCCATCATCCATCCATCTATCCACCATAGGTTCACAGACGCGCAATAGCGTTCAGTTTTTTAGGTATGTAATTCAATTTCCTCCTGGACACCCTGGCTGCGGTGTACTTCAGACACAACAGCATCATTCATTTGTGTCTTGATGATTATTCCATTTACCCCTGTACCACATTGCCTGTCATTGACACACACTAGCCGCCATTTATTTAAAGATTACTATTTCATGCACCCTTGCAGTTCCCTGAGTGCCAGAGGTGTCTGCTTTAAAATATATGGACATAAAAGAAAGAGCTCTATCATTCTGTACACTGTGTGTTATTCTGACGGGGAATTACATTTAATGGTATGGTGGTGTGGTTTGACTTTAAAGTGGTTATTATATTACCTAAGTAAACAACCACACTAATATTGCCTTTGTCTGTACTAATTCAAGCTGCAAACAATGCCATGTTGCACACTAAGGCCCTGATTATGCCGACCGCCCCATTACAAGTTGGGCAGTCGAACCGCCCTGGGACCGCTGCCGCCGCCAGGTGACCGCCATTATGTGGCGGTGTGGCGGTGGGCAGAGGCCGCAATATGCTGCAATATGCTTGGTAGGACTGCTACGGTCCACCAAGCATATTACGAGTTTCCTCTCCGCCGGCGGTGTCATGGAGGTTCCTCCTCCATGTACATCATGGCAAAGGGAAAACAAAGGGGGCCCTATAGTACCACCTGTGCCTCCTCTGCATGTAGATGCAAACAGGGGGACATACATGTGCCCCGTGTGTGCTTGTGCACCTGTTCCTGCATGGCATGGACTTTCGAGTCCATGCCGTGCATGGAACTTTGTTGTGCTGTCCCATTGCAATGCCTTTTTCAAAGGCACAGCCGCCTTTTAAAGAGGCACCGCCATGCCGTCTGCCTGCCCAATCACTTTTAAGTCTTAATCCGGCGGGCGGACGGAGGTCAGTCTCGGTGGTGCAGGGGCACGGCAGTGGTGTACAGCCCACCCCTGCACCGCCAAAACTCATAATTAGCCCCTTGCTTGTTTGCTTTAAGGTGCACAAGAGAAGAGACATCACCTGCAGTACTGCCAAACAGAAGGCCTGTGCAGTCCTCTAATCACTTTCGCTTGTGTAACTTAGTGCAAATGCCAAGTGAGAGCTTTAAGATGGCCCCAAATAAAGATGCTTCCAACAAAGTGGTCAGTGAGGAGAAGCAGCTTCCCACCAGTGGCATGTCACCTCAAACATTTTTGGGACAACCACATCGTGTGCCTGCTGCACCGGCCTCCAGGAATCAAGCTGAGAGCAGCACTCCCGCATCAACAGCAGTACCCCAACCTAAGCCCAAGAAGAGCATGTCTGTCAGTGAGGCAGCCACTGCAATCAGGGCACGCAGATGATCAGTGACACTGAATTTGAGGTGTGCCTTTCGCAGGGTAGTACCCAATCATTAAAGGAAACAGAGGAGAGTGGACAGCAACCGCAGCCATCAATAGTACATCTTCCTGATGTTGGAGCAGGACAGGAGGTTGAGCTTCCTTCGGAGCAAGAACCTCCTCTTTTAGAATCATTGTCTCCCAGATATCCGGCAAGGAAAAGGAAGGGTACTACTCCACCATCTTTTCCAAGCGCTACTTTTGATGATGATGATATGGACATGGAGTGGATTCCGACAGAGTCCAGGAGATGCTAGGAGAGTCAAGAGAAAAGAAAAGTTCCTGAAAGTCTTAGACTTATGGAAGGAGAGGATGAGGTAGATGACAACAACAAGACAGTAATTGTGGAAAGTGGCACAGAGGTATCTGACATTGCTATTCAACCTGCTCCAAGGGATGTGGCACAGGTAGCACCTCCAGCTCCCATATTTGCAAAGCCCTATATTTGTAACCAATACAGTAGAAATATTCACTGCAGAGAGGCAATAAAAAACACACCCACCTACCTCCAGTTCTACTTCAGGCTTTGGCAGTGGCCCAGTAAAAAAGTACGCCTTCCCAGTTTGGGACTTTTTTATGGTTAGCAAAGAGGGGGATCACATTGCGGTATGCATCATTTGCCACACAAATGTTCATCAAGGTAAGCCTGGTACTTATTATGGTACTGGAGGCCAAGCGACTCATTTGAAAATACACCGCACAATCAAGTGGGAGGAGCACCTTAAAAGAATTACTGAACATGGTCGTGGTGGTGAAGTTGAAAAGGAGAGCTGGGGAACATCAGTTGCAAGTGCAATCACAGCGGTAGATGATGATGAGGAGGAGGAAGAGGGTGACATTCTCATGCAAAGCAGCCCTGTCCTCTGCAGTGCACCAGCAGAATCACCCACCTCAGTTACTCCACAATGGCAAAAGACTCGGAGTCAGCTGGAGACACCATGGCATACAGTAACTGCCCCACTACGATGTGCACTGAGTCTACCACCACCACCTACTTCTCTAAAGTCACCTGCGCCAGTAGCCCCAGAAAAGAAGAACAAAAATGCAGGCTACTATTGCGGGCATGTTCAAGCAGCAGGGGCCCTACGACTGCAAACACCCAGATGGCACATTTGTGCAATGGGAAGCAGGCAAAAATGTTAGCGCTGGACCTCCTCCCTTTTTCTTTTGTGGAAGGAGTTCAATTCTTAGAATTTATGGCAGCCATCTGCCCGATATGGAAGATTCCAAGTCAGACCTATTTTGCCAAAGTTACTTTTCCAGCGCTGCATCACAATGTGCTGCAAAGTGTTCACACTATCCACCTGACGACAGACATGTGGACCAGTTGTCAGGTGATTGATTACATGTGCATGACTGCACAGAGGATCTCTTTTGCAGGGTTAAAGCAAAAGATATCTACAGGTCTTGGCCCTGAGGAAAGTTTTAAGAGCATTCAGTGGCATGCAACAACGGCCATGTTTGCCATGGCAAAATCACATACAGCTGTAAACATCTTGGATGAATTTAACAGGCATATGAATGGCTGAGACCCAGAGGCCTCAGAATTGTATTTGTTGCGACAGACAATGGAAGTAACATAGTCAAGGCCATGTCAGATGGTGGCTATTTCAATCCTGTGTTTGGCCCATTGCATCAACCTGGTGGTCCAAGACTTGCTAAAAAAAAAAGAAGACATAGTCAGCGACATACTGACCAACTACAGAAGAATCTGCACTCATTTCAGCCACTCTTTTAAAGCCCGGCAGCCGTTGCAGATTATTCAGTGTGCTAATAGAGCACCAGTTAAAGCCCTGATATAGGAGGTGCCAACATGTTGGAACTCGACCTATCAGATGTTGCAACGTCTATGTGAGCAGTACAAACAGATTAATCCTATGTCATTCAAAAAGGAGGGGATGCAGTTTGGGCCTAGTCAAATAGCTGATACAGATGCCTACCTTTTGAGGTTTTTACACAGGAAGTTAGCAAGGAGGACAGTATGATGGGCCAAGCTATCCTGTTGTTGCATCTGCTACAGGACCAGGTAAAGAAGGTGTCTGAAAGGTTTACCCCCACAGGTGTAAATGAAAACTCAGAAGTGCATGCCTAGGTTGAGAGCTTAATCCTTCACTTGGCTTGTAATACAAGGCTGCAACATGACATCATCTCCTCCATACAGTACATCTGTGCCAAACTACTTGGTCTACGGTACAAACAAATTCTGCACACTTTCATTCCTTTTTCTGAAGGGGGTGTTTCAAAATACAACAGGTGGATTGGTAGAGCAAGCCAGAGACCTGGAAGAAGAATGGCTGGAACTTAGAGTCCCACACCACAGTTCTGTGGTGTCATCTTCAACCTCCAGAGGGAGCAGTCTTATCTCACAGAAGCCAACACCACCATCAACCTGAAAAACAGCAACAACAGCAACAGATGGACCGGTCCCGACCTCTGCATTGTATTGGTTTCAATCAGCAGGGCTTAAGTCCAGTGCAGAGGAGATGGCAAAAGAGATTGAGCAAGTGGCAGCACCAATGACCATCCACAGGATGTTCCAGGAGTATCTGGATGATCCAAAAGGGGTCTATGTGGATCAAGATGTGCCAATGGCCAAAGCTCAGCAGGCTGGCAATAAAGTCAATCAATCAATCAATCAGGCGTTTGTTAAGCGCGACTACTCACCCGTAGGGGTCTCAAGGCGCGGGGGGTTAGCAGGTTTCAGTCCATCAAGGGGGGTCTGTCGAAGAGCCAGGTTTTGAGGTTTCTTGCGAAGATGGGGAGTGATGTTGTCTGTCTGAGGTGGAGCGGAAGGGCGTTCAAGGCTCTGGCCGCGAGGAAGGAGAAAGTATCTGGTTTCTCCTATCGCCAGTGTGTCTGCTGAGTGTGTGTTCAGTGCAGCTGGTGCAGTTGTTACAGTGCGAAGGACCAGTCTCTCAGCTCCAAACATGGAGAGATTGACTATGATCAAAATGAACCAGCATTTGATACCACACATTCCTGAAGCAGCAGAGGAGGAGGAGGATTGATCAGATTCAAGTGTGTTCGCAGACCAACTTCTGGGTGCACCATCTGAGTTTGAAGATGAACTCTACTTCCCGAACTGAGTATGCCAGTGCCTCCAGCCAACTTTTTAATTATTTCTCATTGAACTTCTATTTTTGCCCCAAAAAAGAGTAACTTTTTGAAAATTATTATTTTTGTGTCAGATTTATTCTGTCCTACCATTTCTTAGTAACATATATATTGCTGGATTGCAGTTAGACTAGTGTGCATTGAAGAAGGCTCCACAATTCCTTCATGACATTGGAGACAATGCCTGTCTCCCTCGCATGCCTATCCTTTTTTGCATCACTTAGCAGGGCTGCCCCAGAAGATCGTTGATTTATAAGAGTGCCAATACTAAATTCCAATGTGTTGCCTGCATCAAAGATGAATTGTGTATCTACTACCTAACCTACCCATGCTTGGATTGGAAGAGGTGTCTACAACTATTGCAATGGCGAATGAGTGATGATTGATAATTCATGTGGTAGTAGACAGTGAGGGCGGGTGATAAACTATAATTTGGAAACTTGCTTTTTTTTTTTGTTTTAAACTTTATTTTCAATTTGGAAACTTGCTTGAGATGATTTTCAATGTTTTGGGCCCAAATGATGGGCGATCATTTTTTCCCTTTAGGTGACTGGCCTTTACAAACTCACTTAGCGAAAATGAACCTGTACGGTCCACTCCTATGATCCTATTAGGGCTGCCCCTGATGATCATTTGATTTATAAGACTGCCAAATTCCAATCTGTTGCTTTCATCAAAGGGGAGATAGTGTACCTACCGATGTGCTTGGATTGGAACAGGTAACCATTGCACTAACAAGTGATTTTTAGAATGATTGTAAGTGATGATTGATGATTCATGTGGTGGCAAATGGTGAGGTAGGATGTTGAACTGTATTTTTCGGAATTTGCTTGAGATGGTTTGTAATGTTTGGGGCCTAAATGATGGGCAATCATTTTTTCCTGTGGGTGATTGGCCTGCAGGGTTCTCTCCTTTTTTCTGGTTCTTCAGAGACCAGAACAGTCACTTTAGTTAACAAACAAAAAAACTATACAATATACTGGAATTCCTTTTCTTCACTTGTTCTTCACCAGCAGTGCACTACATGTCTATCTTGTTCGGGGTATGACTGGGACGGAGTTAGGAGGAGTTAGGAGGAGGATAGAAAAATTTAGGGCAGGACTACCTCATCAACAGCTAGAAGCAAGAAGTTATTGACTTCAAAGGTAAACCATGTCTCTGAAGGCCCAGAACTTAGCTATGTGGGATTTATTGAGGTGTGGCTTAAATTACACCGTCAATGGAGCACACACTTGGTGGGGCTGATGTGGTGAAAGCAACACAAACTCACTGGTGGATCTTCTGTTACCCAAACTTTAGCCCACACTGGCCCCATTTACCTGCCCGGGCATAAAAGTGATCCATATTTTAGATACAGAATGACGAACATCAGTTGTTAGCATCATCATTCAGGCCTTGTTTTGCATAACCATAAACACCTAACCTAAGCTTGTCCGCTCCAGACTTTGAGTCCAGTTTTCATGACTTGTGGATTTTGTAACTTTAGTATTAATTAAATAGTAGCTCCCCATTGCTCAAGTTACTATTATTGTTATCTTTTGTTATTTTATCACTATTGAGTATTCTTTGTTGTGTCATCATGTAGTAGTCTGGTCTTTGATATAACCCAATAACTCAATGTTTTTATTTCCATTTAGTTGACTGTGATGGATAACCCTTCTGATTAATCTTACAGTTGGAGCTCAACTAGGTGGGAGTGGGACCTCGCTTGTGAAGTTGTGATGCCTTCCCTGTTATTGCTTCATCTATATTCAGTTAAGACAACTATGGAGTGAAGTGAACTAGTGAAGTTAGTAAGTAAGTATCTAACTGCTACTGCAAGTAATTATTTATCTAGGTTGTAGTAGACAATATAGGTCATGGCAGCGATCCCCCTAATGGTCAAGATAGTTAGAGAGGTACAACTACCCATAACTAACCCGTATCATACACTCCTACAAGCAGATAAACAGGCTGCGTAAAAACTAAAGGTAGCAGTGCAAAGTAAAAGTAAAATACAAAAACAAAAAAATTTAGATAAAATATAATAATGTCCCCTTTTATTATTTTTACAAACAAACCCTCCCTCTCTACCCACAACAGGCCCGCCCCTCTCCCAAAACAAATTGACCCAACAACCACCAATGTCCAAAAATGTCCAATGATTAAAAAACTTAGACCCAACTCCCTTCCCGCCCTCTCCACCCACAATAAGTTCCTCCCACCAAAACAAAAAATTAAAAAAGGACTAGAAGAGGGCATTTTCCATGTGGGTCCGGAGCTGGTCCAGGCTCTGCTCTATCCTGATGAGCCGGATCTCTAAGGGGTCCACTCGCTGCAGGATGGGGCGCAGCAATGGACTGCTCTTATAAGGGGAGATGGCAGCAGTGGTTGTTGTCAGCAGGTGGTGGCGCCAGCGAGGGTATGGCCGGGAGGCTGGAGGCTGAGGAGGACGGTCTGCACTGTGGCCCGGATGAGAGGGTGGTATTTCTGCCTCTTCTTCTTCCAGGATCACCAGTATTCCTGCTGGATCAGGTCCAGCCTCTGCTGCCGCAGTTGGGCCGCTATCTCCTGCCTGTTGGGTGCTACGAGTGAACCAGCAGGAGTAGCTATATTGAGAAAAAGAAATAGGACAAATTGTAAATAATGCTCTGTGCAAACAATTGTTTGAAATTAGTGGGTGGCACAGAAGCAGTACATTGCTGGTCCCCTAAGGCCATTGGAATTTGATGTGATTATGATTAGGAGAGTCACAAGGTCAAGTTTATGTTTTACCCACACATGCCTCGCATAAAATGCACTGAGTGTGTGGCAGAAAAGAATTAAGGCAGAATAAGAATTTAAAAAACAGTGATTTGTTTTCTTTTACTTCTAAAGGATTTTCAAGAAACTAACCAGACACTTTGAGTAGAAAAATAAATTACCTCTCAATAATGAGGAAAGCATTATGCATTATGGAGTACAAGTTATGTGTTGTGTTAACTTAATGGAGCCATGCTCATTGCTAGCATGGCGTTGGGTATTTTGCTACTGTCTGCAGCTGTACTTGACATTTTTCCATTTTTAATTCCAATGGCCCTGGTCTTCTCCAAATGCATTTTTCTTTGTAACCTAACTCCAAAGAGCCAGATAAATAATAAATAAGATACTGTGTCACAAACCTCACGTATGAAATGCAGATATTATCCTGTCTACCATAAGCAAACATTGGGGAAAACAATGCACTGCACTACAGGGAAAGGAACTGTCTCTATAGTTAGTATTTGGCAGGGTCGTCACAGTGTATCCCATAAGCCAAACTTGACATCAGATCATGCACTTACTCCTAAGCCTAGGGTACTACGCGGATTCCGCGAGCGGACGAAGTTGCTAGTCCTGCCCATTAGGGTGATGTTTCCCGCTGTACGGCAATGTGGATTGCGTGTTCAGGGAAAATATCGTACAAACTGCACAACGTGGTCTCGCATGCGTGCGGCCATCTTGTTTTTCTTCTCTGTTATGGTTCTGGGGCCTGTTTTGAATCCTCCCTAAATCTTTACAATCCTTTCATCTTTTTTATTAATTATCTATCCCTCTCTCTTCTTAAGTGTATATTTTGCATTTTTTTCTACTTTTAGTGTGCTTTTTAGTGAGTTTTGCTCTTTATACTATTTTTCTCTAAACTTGTTACTTCCTTCCTAATTGCTTTACTTCCTTCCTTCTTCTCCCTGTTATTTCTTATACTTTTCCACCCCACCGCCCCCCCCCCCGGCATCATGGCAGAGAAAGAGAGCCGGGCCAAGGTGGCAAAGAAGGGCTGCCTTCCTTGCGGATGGTGACGTCTGGAAGGGGTGCAGGCCCGGGCCTTGCTTTCTGAGGTGGAGGTGGGAGCGCTGTTTTGTCTGTGCAGCGCCACCTCCCCTCCACCCTGCCAGCAGGCAGCAGATGAGAAGGCTTTCTTTTACTTTCTCATGCTCAATCAGTAAAACAAGAGAGTGGCCATGGTCACGTTGGACACCCCAAAGTTGTGTCTTCTTCTCATCTAGGCCTAGTATTATATATATATTAGCAGCAGTTGATGGTGAACATATTATCGTGCACCATGGCTGGAAGGAAGTATGAGGGGGAGGAGGAGGACGTCACCATTACATTTTCCCACCAAGAAGACCTTATGTCCGATTTTCCGCCCAGTTGCCCACTCTTATTTTCTTTCAAAAACTCAGATTCACCAAAAATGCCACCAACAAAATGCCCAACCGGATATTTTATTATTTTTGATAGGACATACTGTCTGTAACCGAATTGTAGTCATGTGTGTGATGTATGTATGTTCAATCTTGCTATGGAAAAAAATAAACAAAGGGATGCGTATGTAGCTTCTAAAAAATGTTTAATGGTTTTTCTAGCAGTACCGAACACCAGTGCTGGGGCTAGCGGGGACGGCAATGCCAGCCAGCAGAGAGCAGATGCAGCAGCTGCAGGGGGTAAGCCAGCAGCAGTGGCGGCTGGTGGTAAGTCATATAGTTTGCTTATTGACAATTTATACACTCCCTGCAAGGGTGTACACTGTACTGTTGAGACTAAGTTGTGAACAGTTGAAGACACCCTTTACTTAGCATTAGCATATACAGTAAGAGTTGAGTAACTAATGGCCTCTTCTATCTTCAACTCAGTAGAGAAAGTTTTATGAAGAAGACTCAGACATTGATGGGTTGACAGAAAAGGGAAAGAAGGATGGAAGGATGGGTGAAATGTAATATGACTGGCAGAGAAGGATTCATGGGTGAAGGGATGATATTGGAGGCTGATAAGATGCATGGGTGGTTGATGTATGGGTGAAAGGTGAAAGAAAGGATGCCTACCTGGGTGGGTAAAAGTGTATGGGTGAAATAAATCCTCAGGGGGTTTTGATGGGTCAATTCAAACAAGGACCCATGGTTGGTTAAATGACAAATGTATGTTTGTGAAAGGTTTGTTGAGAATGATAGTCATGTTTGGATGGATGGATGGTATTCAATAATAGGTGAAGACTGGATGAAGAGAATGTAAAACTTAAACTGTGCCTGAGAAGCAAAGACAAGGGTGATAAAATAATGCTAGAAGAACAATGCAATGATAATTAGAAAAATCCCTGGGAAGAAGAAGGAAGGTTTTTTTTATCAAGGCTTTTGATTCAAAGGTTTGAGGTTGTATTTCAGGCTACTCCCTTGACTCATAGTAGTTTCCAAGCACATCATATATATTATGTACCCACCCATCATCAATCACCTCCCTCCAAGGCCCACTCCCTACCCATGGCATTTTTCGACAGTATCGGCCATGGGTGGCCTATCGGCTGCATGGTTACAACAATAACAATAGTAGTACCTCACGTGACGTTGTGACATTTATCAGCAATCATATTAGTAAATATACATCTGCCTTGTTGTAGACTAGTCTGGGTGAAAGTGAAATTGAGCATTTGCCATTTAAAAGAGCATGGCCATAATAGGAAAAGAGATAATTGTGTAGTAGAGCTGCCCCACCTTCAGACAGTAGTAAAGTAACGCAAGTCTGCGACACGAGTATGTCTGTTTAGGGTGCAAGCTGAGCTGGCATGCCTACAAGAATCATTTAGCTAAACAAGAGTGTGCCTAATGTCTGAAACTCAAATCACATCCAAATATTAGGGGCTGAGAAATCGAGGATACCACAAATGTTATATACTGCTAGTGCTACTGTGCCACTATATCATTTTATATGTTACTGTTTTGCTAAGAGTATTGGTTACAACTTGTCTTTTTCTTTTTGGTATAGCTACTCCTGCCAATCCACCATCTGACAGGTGGGAGAGAGCAGCCAGGACCCGGCAAAGGAAACTGGAGGCCATCAGGGCCGAATATCAGCGGCTGGTGGCCCAGGGAGAGGAGGGGGAGGAGGTGGCAGCAGCTGCAGCCTCCAATGCCCTGGGCCCCAGCCAGGCCCCAGTAGTGCCTCCGGTGGTACGGCGCCATAGTCCGGCAGCCGCCCGCCATCATTCTTCAATCACTGCTGCTCCCCCCTGTACACTTCGAGCCTTTCAGCGCCACATGCCCTTGAGGATGGCGTGCCTAGAAAGCAGAATAGAGGAGTGTTTTGACCAGCTGGAGAGGAAGATCCGACTCCTAGCCTGCCGCTAGGCCTCAGTCTCTTGCCCCTTTTTTGAATCTTTTGTTTGGTGGGTGAGACCTGTTGGGGAGAGGGTGGGAAGTTTGGGAGTTGGAGAAATCGGATTGGGGTTTTTGGAATCTTTTTTTACGGACATTTGTTTGGACAATTTGGATTTTGGACTTTCGTTGGACATTGGTTGGGGTTAGGGAGGGGGTGGGTCAGGTGTTGTGCGCTTTTCGTCTAGTATATATTTGTTAGGGGAATACATTTTTAGTTTTACATATGATGTAAATCTTTTTTGGGGGTTACTCTTTTACTTCGCACTGTTTCCTTTGCAGCAGGGCAGCAGCCAGTGATTGAAATCTGCCGATAGCGTAATACCCCAACAGATAGATGTGGTACCCTCACTTGTTCTACTACTCTCTCCTCCTAGTCTATGCAGTCTGCCACTATATTAACCCCTATGGACTCGGAAGGCGTGCAGGTGTGTGAATTAATTTCCATAGTTTATAGATTATTGCATCTTCAATGAATCCCCCACAGTTCTTCTCTTACATGTGATTAGGCAAAGCAATGGCTGCATGGTAATGGTTTGGTTTCCCAAGGTGCCATGGTGGTGGTAGTAGTAGACAGTAGTAGCAGCATGCTAGCGGACTAGTCAAATACTAGTGAAAGCACCAGATTCTGCAGGGAGGTTCTACTCCCTCCAAGCCGAACTCAAACTGTAGGATGAGGAATGAATAATCATTGCAGGGAACTAATTAAATTGAAATATTTAAAACTGAGTTAATGCCTTTTTATTTGCAAGCTTTGCAAAAAAAATGAGACAATCACCTGAGGGAGACTAGAGTACGACTAGTAGTACAGTACACAAGGAGAAGACTGCCAGACAAGAAACCATGATAAGCAATGCTAATGTAAAATAAATCAGAATGGTGGGCTAGTACAAGTTACAAACTGAAGTCGACTTGAGCTATGAAGTGGGCAAGCGTAACCTTTGGTGATGGAAGGATGATGATGCTGGCAATTATGATGTATTATGTTCCTCTGGAAAAAATTTGAATATCGAATACTGTGCATGGGTGGGCAATCAAATATATATAATATTGTCAGTGTGGGCTATACTTAGAGCAGAAGAAGATCCTCGCCCTTCCTTGAGTTGGTGTTGCTTGCACCACATCTGCCCCAGCAAATGTGTGATCAATTAATGGTGTAAATTTAATTTGGTCACACCTCAATAAATCACACAGCCCGGGGGAAGAGGGTTAGGAGTTCAATGAATGGATGGGAAGGGGGATTTGAGGGAAAGGTTTGACAAAGACAAACACTACACAAGGACAACACATTCATCTTAGCAGCCGACCATCATAAATCTGTTATGGGAGGAAAAGGAAATGCATGCATGATGATGAGAACTAGACTAGTACAGGTATATCAAATTGTCTGTCTGCCCCCAGAGAGACTGAAGTTACATTATGTTCTGTTGAACTGGGCTTTGAAAGATAGCAAATAAAATAAAAATATCTGTAGGAGTCAAATAAACAAACATAAACAACACACACAGTTGTAATGATTGAAGAGAAAAAATGATACTGTATTGCCAAAGTGGGAGTTGGATCTCTGCATTCCTCTTGGACTGTCCATCAATCTTGGGTGCCTGGCAGATGCGGTTCGGTAAGATAGAGTTGTTTTTACTGTATGGCGCATATGTAAAGGGCCTGGAGATGGAAAAACAAAAATGATATTTAAAAATCAAGGAGAAAAGTTAAACTGCATAATGTGTGCAACAAGAAGATTTTCAGAGGCAGCATAGCTAAATCATGTCTGTTTCCGGCAGTTACTTCCAACAACAGGCCCCCCACCCAACCTCCACTTAGCTTCGGACTTGAGCCGGAAAGCGCTGAGCAAACACACACACACACACACAGCAACATAGCATTTTCCAAATGAAGTAAAAAATCAATGCACCGCGGTCAGTCACACCACACTCACCACCACCACTACACAGACATGTAGGTCTGGTGTTGTTGTTTACCTTTAGGACACTTCAAAGTCATCATCATCCAAATCAGTTTGTTTCAGTGAATTTGAAAACTTCCATCTTCTTCTGGTGGCATTTCTTAAAGTAGTCACGCTCACGCCCACGCCTAGGCCCTGAGTCATTCCATCATCTCTGATCCTCCTGAGTCTGACTCCGAGTATGGTGTCTGACTCCAACTCCGTACCAACAGTGTCCCGGGTTAGTCCTGATTCGTCCTGACTCAAAATGCAACAGATAGGCCGGTAGTAGTACAATTTTGTTATTGAACAACAAGAAGGGAAATATTGACTTGGGTCGCTTTTTGTGTGTAGAGTAGACTAGACTTATTTGTGTTTGCAAGCTTTGCATTATCTAAGTGACTGGTTGGGTCTGTCTTTGAGGAGTATAAATAAAGCATAAAACAATAAAACAAAGCAGTGTGGGCAGTGTGGAGTGGACCCAGTGAAGGAATCTCACTATCCAATCTCTCAAAGGGGAAGGAAGAAAATAACCTTCAGGGAAAAATTATTGATCAGCAGTCAGTAGGCCACCAACATTGTGAATCTCAATCATCATCACTAACACATTAAGAGTAACAAACAAACACCCAGTCTCACACTGCCTGCCAGCCACCACATGAATCATCTTTTCTCAAGTCTCAACACACATGACGATGACATATCATTCACAACAAGTTCACATCATTCACAACAAACAATCACTCAGCGTGCAATGCATGCCATCATTTACCTATTCTTCCGGTGTGCTCACTGCTCACCGTGATTTGATTGGTGGCACATTGTAGAATGCAGATCCTCCATTTGTTCACCGTAAATTGAATTATAATAATGTCACATGTGGGGCAGTCCCTCTAGGCTAGGAAAGAATAGATAGTCAGGGCCCAGGGTTGGAGGCAGGCACACATTTGTTTGTATTCTTCATCCAATGTCTGGCTTGAGGGAAATGGCTTTAGGGCGAGTCAGGACTTCTTCAGTGCACACAGTTGCACTCTAATCCGGCAATAAAATGTGTCTAAGAGTAAGACGTGGGGATGGATTGGTCAACCAGACACACACAAATATAATAAAGTAAATAGCGTTTCTTAGCTATATCTTTTTTTGGGCGTCAAAGAAAGAAAGAAACTAGAAAAGCCTAGTAGTCAGGGAAGTAGAGCTCGTCCTCAAACTCTGGTGGTTCGCCCAGAAGTAGGTCATCTAACACACTACTTCCATGACCTGAGTCTCCGTCATCTTCCTGCTGTGGTACTTCAGGTATGGTGTAATCCAGTGGTATAACGTGCTGATTCATTTTGATCATGGTTAATCTCTCCACGTTTTGGGTCAAGAGACTGATCCTTCTCACTATCAGAACTAAGCCTGGGCGGTGAACTACGCTACGCTCGCGAAGCTTGCGAAGTTGCGGTAACTTCGCGATTCGCGTAGAACGCGAAGTTAACCGTGCACTACGCAATTTGCGGCGTAGCGTAGCTGTTTTTCTTCATCGCGCGCTCAATATACGTTCTCGCGCGCGCTGTAACGACCTACCGTGATTCTGCGTTCGCCGACGCGACTTCCTATCCGTTCGCGGGCGCCACGAGATTTGGAATCCGGCCGCACGATCCCGCGAGAGTGTGCGAACGCGAACACGTCATTCGGACGCGCGATCTGAGTTCCGGCGGCAGTGTTGGTAAGATCGCGATCCCGAACACGAAGAAACTACAATCTGGCGAAGAATATATCTCGAGCATCATAAAACCTTCTCGAAAATGATGAATTAGTTCATTTTGCACAAAAAACTCCTCAGGTTGTCATTTAGAGATGTAGTTTGGTGAGCAAGGAGTCCTTTTTCTTTTTTTCCAAGAGGAAGGAAGTGCCCCTGATTCTCAAACTTTCTGTTCCTGTCCAGCAGGCTCCTCCCAGTGTTTTGTCCATGTGCTGTTCACTTTCATTTGGATTTGGAGCTGGAAGGATCACTTTTTGTGTCTGTCTGCTGCATCATATCATTGGATTGGATTTGAGGACTCTTGGATTTGAGATTTTACAAGTAAGTTGGAGAATTGGTGTACTTGTTTGTTTGATTGGGGCTTGTTTGTACCTACATTTTTTGGGGGATTTCCATATTTTTTAAAATGTATTGTTGTGGCCTGTAGTTTCGGCAGGGGCCTAGTTGTTTTTCTTTGATTGGAATTTCAGCCAGTAGGCCCAGACTAGAGCCAGAGGTACCCATGGGTGCATGTTTCTGTGGTGTCTGTTGAATTTAAAGTTTAAACATCATGTAGGCCGGGCATCCATGGATGGCATTGTTTTGAATTGGTAAAAGTGGTTTTTGGGGCGTATTTTATTTTTTTGGGTGTTTGTTAAATAAATAGGCCTTTTCAGCCAGTAGGTAACCCTGGGCGTTCAGCTCGCGGACTTTGGGCAAGTCCGCACTGCGCGACAACGCAGACTTACACTTTTTATCTTCTTCGCGCGCTCAATGTACGTTTTCGCGTCGCGATAACGACAATTTGTGACGATCGCGATGCCGAACACGCAGAATTTACAATCTGGCGAACAATATCTCTCGAGCATCATTAAACCTTCTCGAAAATGTTGATTTAGTTCATTTTGCACAAAAAACTCCTCAGGTTGTCATTTAGATGTAGTTTGGTGATCAAGGAGTCATTTTTTTTTGTTTTACAATTTTTTCCAAGAGGTAGCAAGTTTCCCAGAGTCTCCAACTGCCTGGTCCTGTCCTTTGTCTTCACTTTTTGTTATTTTGGGTGGCCTGGCCATGTGGGTGGCGGCCATTTTGTAAAGCCAGGCATTGTGCTTTTGCCATAGGCCTGCATTGTCTGTCTTGTGTTCCTTTTCTTGTTGTTCTGGGTGGCCTGTCCATGTGTTGGCGGCCATTTTGTGTGAACAGCCACTGTGCTTTTGCCATAGGCCTCAAAGCTTGCGGCCTAGTGTGCCAGTAGGCCCGGCGGTAGTCATCCTCATGGGTGCATAAAAACTGTTTGTGTTGTCTGTTGAATTGTAACATAATTGAGGCCATGGATGGCATTTGATTGATTTGCAAAATGTGGCTTTTGGGGCGTATTTTATTTTTTGGGGTGTTTGTTAAATAAATAGGCCTTTTCAGCCAGTAGGTAACCCTGGGCGTTCAGCTCGCGGACTTTGGGCAAGTCCGCACTGCGCGACAACGCAGACTTACACTTTTTATCTTCTTCGCGCGCTCAATGTACGTTTTCGCGCGCGCGATAACGACAATTTATGACGATCGCGATGCCGAACACGCAGAATTTACAATCTGGCGAACAATATCTCTCGAGCATCATTAAACCTTCTCGAAAATGTTGATTTAGTTCATTTTGCACAAAAAACTCCTCAGGTTGTCATTTAGATGTAGTTTGGTGATCAAGGAGTCATTTTTTTTTGTTTTACAATTTTTTCCAAGAGGTAGCAAGTTTCCCAGAGTCTCCAACTGCCTGGTCCTGTCCTTTGTCTTCACTTTTTGTTATTTTGGGTGGCCTGGCCATGTGGGTGGCGGCCATTTTGTAAAGCCAGGCATTGTGCTTTTGCCATAGGCCTGCATTGTCTGTCTTGTGTTCCTTTTTCTTGTTGTTCTGGGTGGCCTGTCCATGTGTTGGCGGCCATTTTGTGTGAACAGCCACTGTGCTTTTGCCATAGGCCTCCAAGCTTGCGGCCTAGTGTGCCAGTAGGCCCGGAGGTAGTCATCCTCATGGGTGCATAAAAACTGTTTCTGTGTTGTCTGTTGAATTGTAACATAATTTAGGCCATGGATGGCATTGGATTGATTTTCAAAATGTGGCTTTTGGGGCGTATTTTATTTTTTTGGGTGTTTGTTAAATAAATAGGCCTTTTCAGACAGTAAGTAACCCTGGGCGTTCAGCTCGCGGACTTTGGGTAAGTCCGCACTGCGCGACAACGCGGACTTACACTTTTTATCTTCTTCGCGCGCTCAATGTACGTTTCGCGCGCGCGATAACGACATTTTGTGACGATCGCGATGCCGAACACGCAGAATTTACAATCTGGCGAACAATATCTCTCGAGCATCATTAAACCTTCTCGAAAATGTTGATTTAGTTCATTTTGCACAAAAACTCCTCAGGTTGTCATTTAGATGTAGTTTGGTGAGCAAGGAGTCATTTTTTTTTTGTTTTACAATTTTTTCCAAGAGATAGCAAGTTGCCCAGAGTCTCCAACTGCCTGGTCCTGTCCTTTGTCTTCACTTTTTTGTTATTTTTGGTGGCCTGGCCATGTGGGCGGCAGCCATTTTGTTAAACCAGCCACTGTGCTTTTGCCATAGGCCTCCAAGCTTGCGGCCCAGTATGCCAGTAGGCCCAGAGGTAGTCACCATGGGTGCATAAAACTGTTTCTGTGTAGTCTGTGGAATTTTGGCATCATTTAGGCCATGGATGGCATTGAATAGATTCAATTGAATTGCGAAATGTGGGTTTTTTGGAGGGTCTGACTATTTCACTTATTGGGTGTGGTAAATAAATGCCTTTTTTGCGTGTGTACTGTGTCATTATAATTGTGTTGTTGTAGTGGTTGTCTAACTTTCCAAAGTGTTTTTAGCCATGTGGATTTTAGTTTTTGCATTAAAGCTGTGTGTGTTTTATAAGGCATCCTTTGTCTGCCCATATATAGGCCTGCTTGAGTTCATTGTTTGCCGTGCCTTGTGCCTGTGAGTCACCATGTTTCTGGGGGCCATTTTGTTGTGGTAGTTATTAGTGTGCTGTTTTTGCCACATAGGCCTGCGTGTCTTTCCATTTTTCCTCTTGTTTTACTGCTTCCAAATCCATCCCCATTGCCAGCTGCAGCTCCCTGATGCTGCTATATAATACATCCCACGTGATGCACAAATTTAGGCCAAACATGCTCCAGTACATTTTAGTTTTTGTTCTTTAATATTCTTATTCTTCCAGAGTGTACAGTAGCCAGGAAAGCCCTGGCCTTGTTGTCAACGTTTCATAAATGGCTACACTGTGTGTTGTTGTTGGCAGAGTTTCTGAAATTTAATAATTGAGGCCACCACACACTAAGTTCTATATTCTATTTGTTTGATTTGTGCTATGTTTGACTGATGTTCTGGCTTTTTTGCTTTTAGGTGCACAAAGACTGAGGAGGAGGTGTGTCTCTCATCATTGCCTGTTGCACTTCCAGACAGACATCCTGCTGCTGGACACACAACGTGACGTGTGACCTGACCAGACATCTCTGCAACTGAGTGCTGCTGACATCTGAAGAAGATGGGCCCAAAGAAAGCAGGTACCAGGTCCTCCAGTACCAAGAAAGTTGCTATTGAGAAGAAGAAGGAACAGAAGAAGCAAGTGACACTGAAGTCTGGTGTGCCAGCCAGTACCTTTTTTGGGGAAAAAAAAATTGCGCCTGCAGCAGCGGTGTCCGGGGGGCAAGCTGGGGGCAGCACATCCGCATCAGTGGACCCAACCCACCAACCCAGGGCCAAGCACATGAGTGGGGAAGAGGTAGCCAGCCTAATGGTGGAAAGCAGTGATGCTGAGCCGGAGATAAACTTATCGCTATCTCAAAGTAGTACCCAATCAACGCAGGAGGAAACACAGCAGATAAGTGGTCAACAACAACAGCCGCAACCAACGCCGGCAATAGTAGTTTTTGTTCCTCCTGAAGTAGGGGCAGTTCAGGAAATTGAGCCTCATGCAGAGGTAGAAGAAGAAGCCACTCATTCAGAAGATCCATTGTCTTCCAAATCCCCAGCAAGGAAAAGGAGGGGTAGTCCATCGAGTTCTTCGCCAAGCCGCCCTTCTGATGATCTAGATGCCACTTGGAAGCCACAAACTGAGTCTGAGAGGGAGCCACGTTCCAAGACCAAGCTAGGGAAAAGGAAGGTTCCAGAAAGCCTTACACTTATGGAGGTCGATGTAGAACAGCAAGATGATGATGATGATGACGACGAGCCAGTCATCACGAACATCACTCCCGGCCCCGAGGAGATGGAGACCAACATTCTTACTCTATCCAAAATCGCTGCGAGGGATGTAGCACGCATACCTCCACAGGTAACACCAACACGACCTACAGCTTCCATATTTGCATTAGCAAAGGCCCGGCAGCGACCTACATCCAGCACAACCACCACCTCTGTAGGAGTAGGTAGTGGTACAGCAGCACAGAGTCAAATTCAACACACACCCTACAGATCATCCGGCATTGGAAGTGGCACCTCCAGCAGGAGGCCAAAGTTAAGCTCCCCAGTTTGGGACTTCTTTACGGTTAGCGAAAAGGAGGAGAACATTGCTATATGCTCCATTTGTAATACCTCTGTTAGTCGTGGTAAGCTTGGTACAAACTATGGTACCGGAGGCCAAATGACCCATCTGAAAAAACACCACTTGATCAGCTGGGAGGACCACCTTCGCGACAGAAAAAAACTGCAACCATTGGTGTTGGTGGGGATAAAGGAGTAGAAGAAGATCCGATCACGGTGGAAGAGGAAGGACAGGGAGACATTCTCTCTGGTAGTGGTACACAAGGTGTCCCTGACCCCAGCAGTGCAGTCTTAACGTTGCACACATCTTCAGCAACATCTCAGTGGCACAAGAGTAAGAGTCAGCCGGAGACACCAAGAAGTACCAGGTCCGCACTACCAAAAAGTGCGTTGAGCCTAAGAGAAAGGAAAACCATGCAGCCTACCATTATCAGCATGTTTGGGGGTGAGGGGCAGTACGAACGCAACCACCCAATAGCACGTTTGTACAATGCAAAGCTGGCTAAAATGTTAGCACTGGACCTTCTCCCTTTTTCTTTTGTTGAAGGGTTGGGTTTTGTGGAATTTGTGTCAACCATCTGCCCAAAATGGCATGTTCCCAGCCGCTACTATTTTGCCAGAGTTGCAGTTCCAGCACTACATCACGACGTGCTGGAATTGCTAGGAAAGGCCTTGAAGCAGAGTGCTGTTCACAGTATCCACCTGACTACAGACATGTGGACCAGTTGCCAAGCCACAGATTACATGTGCATCACTGCACACTGGATCAGTTTTGTGGGTGTTAGAGAACAGCTATCTGCTGGTGTTGATACTGCAAAGATTTTTCATGCCACTCGCAAACATGCAACTGTAGCCATGTTTGCCATGGAGAAATCTCATACTTCTGCAAACATGTTGGAAGAGTTTAACACCAAGGTCTTTGAGTGGCTGCGCCCAAGAGGGCTTACGATTGGTTTTGTTGCCACGGACAACGGCAGTAATGTAGTTTTGGCCATGCGCAATGGTGGCTATTTCAGGGTCCCGTGTTTGGCACACTGCATTAACATTGTTGTTCAAGACTTTTTGAAAAATGAATCAAAAGTCAGCAACTTACTGGTCACCTGCAGAAGAATATGCACACATTTCAGCCATTCTTTTAAAGCCCGGAAGCAGCTGAGGGTCATTCAACGTGAGCATAAACTGCCAGTCAAAGCGCTCATCCAGGAGGTGCCAACACGTTGGAACTCAACTTATTACATGCTTGATCGTCTGTTTGAACTGTACATACCACTCAATGCTTATGTCATGCAAAGAATAGGGGAACCTACTGTGAGAGGCATGACCGTTGAGATGGCTCAATGGGACCTCATTAAATGCCTGACTGAGATGCTACTTCCTTTTGAGATCTTCACACGTGAAGTCAGCAGGGAGGACTGTACTATGGGCCAAGCTATCCCATTGTTGCACATGCTAGAGCAACAGCTGAAGGATGTGTCTGAAACGTACGCAGGTGTGGATGACAAACAAGACGCATATCATTTGGCGGAGACCTTAGCCGCTCGCTTATCGGAAAATACAAGGATTAAAAATAAAATTTTGTCACAACCACATTACATTAGTGCCACAATTTTGGATCCACGGTACAAAGTATTTCTGAACAGCAAGGCAGTAATTCCTTTTTCGGAAGTGGATGTTGCCAACTACAAAACTTTGATAGCTAAGGAAGCAACTATTTTCGAAAGCGAACGGCTGTTAATTACAGGCCCCCCACCCCAGGCCATAACCAGTACTACAGGGCATCCAGAGTCAAGTTATACTTCGGAGCCTGAGGGCAGTGCATTTGCCTCCCAGCAGTCACCTACACCAACAATAACATCAAGAACATCAAGAACAGGATCATCCACAGCACAATGTGCAACTGATTGGTTTCTACAGCAGGGGTATGGTAAGTCCAGTGCTGATGCAAAGGCAAAACCGGCCGAGCACATCCGAGCACCCCTTAACATTGAGCGGATGGTCCAGGCCTATCTGGATGACCCAACAGAGGTCTTCATGGATGGAAACCCATTGGTGTATTGGTATGGGAAAAGAAGCCAATGGACAGTGCTCAGCAGGCTGGCGATAAAGTATCTCGCTTCCCCTGTCGCAAGTGTCTCTTCTGAGCTTGTTTTCAGTGCTGCTGGTGCCATTGTAACTTCGAAAAGGACCAGTCTCTCGGCCCAAAGCGTGGAGAGGTTAACCATGATCAAAATGAATCAGCACTTTATACCACCGGATTACAAAATACGTGAATCACAGCAGGAAGAGCAGAGCGACTTGGATGACGTAAATAGTGCGTTACAGGACCTACTTCTGTCCGAACCACCAGAGTTTGAGGACGAGCTCCTCTTCCCTGACAACTAGGCTTTCAAATTGTTGCTTTCTTCCTTCCTTTATGTGTCTGTGTATCTGTCTTTCTGGTTCAAATCAAATCACAACAAAACCATCACCACCGTCTTCTTTTTATTTCCCTATTGGAGTTGCACGTCTGTGCATTTAACTGTCCACTCTTCAGAGTCCTGCTTCATCTTCCTGTCTCGCACAAGTACATTTCCATCAAGCCAGACATTAGTACAAGAAATGTTGCCTTTACCAGTCCCGCCTCCATTAGAAGTGAAACGTGACTACTATAGCTATCCTCCGTTTTGTTTTCGAGCCGAAACTCATCAGTGTCCGAAGGCTACAGCCTCAGCAGGCATCCAAAGGTCCTCACTGTCAGGACAGAAGGTACTTGGCAGAGAAAGACAAGAGACTCTTCGAAGAAACTTGCTGACATTTGTGCAAACTCAAATGACCAGCAATGAGCACTACACAGGCCGCGGCCCATCATCACAGTGCTGACCATGGGAAGCAACTTAAACTGTGACAAAGAAGTGCCACAGATGAATAAGACAAAAACCGAAACAGCGCCTAACACTCAAAATGAATGTGGACTGGAGTAATGATGAGGCCACTGCCCCGCAAAAAAAAAAAAAAATGTCAGAACTAGGCATCTGATGATCTGACAGCCAAAGAGAAGAGCAAGACAGGTAATGATGGAATGCATTGGATGTTTGCAGACTCTGAGCGATTGCTGTTGTTTGTTGTTGATGTTGTGCATGAAGTCGAACTCTACTCTACTAGTTAATCTACAAAGTGACTCAAGTAAGTCAGTGACAGTCAATGTTTCCCTTCTTGTTGTTTAATAACCAAATTGTACTCCTACTACTGCAGGTGCAGGCCAATATCTGTTGCAATTTTTTAATATGGAATATGGACTTAATCGGAGTCAATACAGACTGAGTTGTAGTTGGACAACACGTACCACACCATGATGATGACTATACTATCTTTTCGCGCGCAGTCATTCAGTTGGATCGGAGATGATTCAAGGACTAACTGCATTTCATGAAGTGGCATAAGGTAAACATAAACACAACAATTCAACAAGAAAGTAGTAAACACAGCAGACCTACATGTCCATGTAGTGGTCTAGTCGAGTGTAGTGATGACTGACAGCGGCGCATTGATTTTGTCACTTAATTAGGAAAATGCTAAGTTGCTGTGTATGCCTTTTGTCTGGCTATGTCAAAAATTAAGGTAAATGGAGGTTGGGTCACGGGCTGGTGCTGTGGTGGGCCTGTTCTGTCCTGTTGTTGTTGTAGCTTAATGCTGTAAACAGAATCTACACGATATATCCAAGCCGCCTCACTCTGAAAGTGTTCTCTCTTCTCTTCTTGGACTCCACCGTAAATGATGGTTTTTTTTTATTCAATGATTTCTCAATACCCCTTTTGTTTTTCCATCTAGACGTTACAGGCCGGCCTTTACCCTGTGCTTGCTATACTGGGAGACACAACTCACATTTACCTTACCAATCGGCATCAGGAAGGCCACCAAGATTGATGTGCGGAGCGTCCATGGAAGATAGGACCAAGAGGAAGGACGAGATTCAACTCCACAATTTTAGCATGATAATACAGTAACTTTAGTATCATTCATCATTCATCTTTTAATTAATTTGAATCCTTTTTTCTCTGCAATCATTAGGACTGTGTGTTGTGTGTTTGTTTGCTAATTGATCCCTACAAATGTTTTTTAATTGTCTTTGCTATCTTTACAAGTAAGCCCAGTACAACATGGAATTTGGGTCTCTGAGGGCATATTACAGGCAAGGCAAATTGCATAGAATATACTGGTGCCCTGTACTGTCTAATTGTCTAGTAGGAGTTATTAAGTACTACTCATTAACCATCAAGTTATCTAATCTTCATCATCATTAACGCATGCATTTCCCTTTTCTCGCTTTATTGATTTTTTGGATAAGATCATGGTCGTCTGCCAAGATTGCGCTTTGCTTTTGTTGTCCATGCGTACTGTTTTTCATTTTCAAACCTTTCCCCAAACCCCCCTTCCCATCCATTCATCAAACCCTAACCCTCTTCCTCCCCGGGCTGTGATTTATATTGAGGTGTGATGTGACTACATTAAATGTACACCAATTGATCACACGCTTGCTGGGGCAGATGTGGTGAAAGCAACACTAATTCAATTGCAAGGCAGGGCGAGGAGCTTCTTCTGCTTGGCCACCCATGCTCAGTCTATGTGCATTGTGCAAGCCGTCACCGGCTAATAGTAGTACATCATAATTAATTGCCGTCATTGATTGGATTAATCATCAAACTCCTACCACACAGCAGTAAAGGTTACGAATTACGATTGTGTTAAGTTAAGTGACTCACTCGACAGCACAACTGCAGTTTATAACTTCTTGTACTAGGCTGTCCCCGCCACCATTATGTTTAATTTGACTTTAGCAGTTGCAACTGCAATATTGTTTGTTTGGCAGTCGTCTTCTGTACTGTATTTTACTTCGTTCGACTACTCCTCCCACAGTTTTTCTCAGGCAAGTGACTGTCTCTTTTTTAATTTTTTTAGCAAATGCTACTGCCAGTGTCTACTCTACTACTACCACCACAACCATGGCATCTTCTACATTCTCTATGGAAACCATGCAGCCATCGCTGTGCCGAACGTAGTCATCATCAATCACAGGTAAGATAAGTTTGGTGGGAGGTAGAATACTAGTAGGACAAATAACTCAGTGAGGGGTACCGCATCTATCTGTTTGTTATACATCATCGGCAGATTATTTAAATCAAACACTGGCTGCGGCCCTGCAGCAGCAAGGAAACCAATGTGACGTTAATTCGTAAAACAGTAACCCCCACAAAACATTAACATTGTATGTTTAAGTATAAATATAATTTATTACCCTAACAAAAATAAACTATCCCACACCTGACCCACCCCTCTCCCTAACCCCAACCAATGTCCAAAACGAAAAAAGTCCAAAGAATGTCCCGAAACCCCAACGCCCAATTCCCACCCACCAAAACAAGGAATAAAAAGGGGCAAAGCAACAGGGTCCTCGATGTTATAATCGGCGGGCTTTGAGGTGTTTGTCCACCAGGATTTTCACCCGCTCCTCCATTTGCTCCTCTTGCCGTGCCATCCGGAGGAAGAATCTTCCTGGGGAATGCCCTGCAGTGGCATCCACAATGGGGGACAGCAGTGCTGGCTGCTAATGAATTGCGGCGGGTGGCTATCAGACCGCGGCGCCGTACCGCTGGAGTTGGGGCCTGGCTGGGGCCCGGGGCATCGGACGAGGCTGCAGCTGCTGCCGCCTCCTCCTCCTCCTCCGCCAGAGCCACCAGCCGCCGGTACTCCCGGCATATGGCCTCCAGTTTCCGGCGCCGGGCCCTGACTGCCAACTCCTTCCGCGATGGTTTGTCTTGGGAAAAGAAAGAAAAAAAATATTGTTGTAACCAGTACTCTTACCTAAACAGTAACACAAAATTCATTCAACACATAATGGCACAGTAGCACTAGCAAGAAGCACAGTACATAACATTTGTGGTAATAATCTATCTATCCTCCCACTTCCTCGGCCTCTAACATTTGTGGGAGTTTCAGGCATTATACTAGCACTATGGACTCCAACCAGTACACAGTACACCAGTGTTCTTCTTATCTCTAGTTTAGGGAAATGACATAACCTGGTTGTAGCCGGCATTGCCAGCTCGGTCATCTATGCTTGAACCCAAGACAAACATACGAGTCATGACGCAGAGTCACATTAGTTTGATTTACTACTGTTTGCAGGTGGGGAAGCTCGTATTTTTCTATTACGGGTGGCACTGGCCATACTCTCTCTGTTACATGGAGGGCAATTGCTCAATTTCACAGTGCCTTGGCTACTACAAAAAGGCAGATTATATATCTGATCCAATGATCGTTGCTTTTATATGGGACAACGACATAAGGTCAGTAGCGGTCGTTGGTGGGACTCGGGGAGTTTGGCCGGGCGGTGACGTGGGTAGGGGCAGGATGGGGGTAGTAAACTATGGATTACGGCCAATTACAGGTAAGTAAACATATAAATAAATGAAACTAATTTTGTTGCGCACACTGCATCGCATTTGGCGGTGCAGTGCGCACAATGAAATTCACTTTATTTATTTGTATGTTACAGTAAAGTTACCTGTATTTGCCCGCGTAATACATTGTTTACTACTACCCCCACCCTGCCCCTCCCCACATCGGCTTTGGTACGCTGGCGCGGTTTCTTTAACATTCCCTAAAACTGTGCATCCCGTGACAGTCTCCACCTATGCTGTCTATGATGAATACATACAGGCATCCATCCATTCTAAGTAAATGTCAATCATTCTTCTTAATCTCTCCACAAACGTTACTTTGTTTCACCAACAACAACGCATGCGTCCACTCACTCCGTTGCTTGCCTTGGCTTTGAGTTTCACCCAAACACCGCTGATGATTCTTGCTATCCACAGTATCCACCCATACTGAGTCTTCCACCCAGGCAGGCATCCATTCTTCTTTCACCTCCCACCCATCCTTCAACAACACATGCATCTGATTCCTATCAGCCACCTATCCATGCTTCCAACGTATCCTTCTCTGCCAGTCGTCATATTAAATCTCGCCCGCCCTTCCTCCTTCCACCCTTCTTTCCCTTTTTGTTCAACACATCCATCAAGGTCATCTGATCTGACTTTTAGTCTCCTCCATAAAACTTTCACAGCTGAGTTGGAGTCAGATATAAGAGGCCATTGGTTAATGAAGTCACGCTGGTAATGCTATTGCTACTGCATTGCTCATGCTAAGTAAAGGGTGTCTTCTTTATTAACCGTTGTATAATGTTCACTACAACTTCATACCTAATAAGTCTCAACAACAGTACAGTGAGTGAAGTCCACTCCACACACCCTTCCAGCTAGTGCAATGTCAATAAGTCATGAATATAACTTACCACCGCCCGCCACTGCTGCTGGCTCACCCCCTGTATCTCCTGCAGGTGCTGCATCTCCTGCCCCCTCCGGAATGGCCGCAACGCCATCGCCGCTGGCCCCACCGGCACTGGTGGTCGGTAGTACGCCTAGAAAAAACATGACACATTTTTAGATGCCTGTACACCTCCCCTATTTATTCTTTTTCACTAGCAAGATTGAAAAAAGTTAATACATATTATTATTATAAATCACATTCAATAGTCCAAATCGGGTACTAGAGTACAGTCAGTAGACAGACACTAGTAGTGTTATTATGGTCCCTAGGGTCATTATTATACTATACTCTACTCTTTGCAAAGTTAGCCTGAGCCATGCAACCATTTTTCGCTTCATGTCTTTTGCGCATGTTACCTCGCAGCTTGTTGTGCAGTAACAGTAAGACGCCTTTTTGAGCCCACATGAGCACATACAGCTACTGTCTGAGCGTCGGAAAACAAGCCACTTTGTTATGGAGTTCCGTTAGTCCGTATTACTTAGCCATAGGTAACATGTTACAGTTTTTTGGCAGGACTGACAAATGCTTGCATTAACACGCACCATTTTTCTCAGGCAGAGGATTCCCTTCTACGAACCAGAGATTTGCAGAGCTTATGAATGATGCATGTAACCAGTAATTCTACATTCTACGGTGAGGAGTCGCCCAGAATTCACACAGATCTTTTGTCTTATATCATCATGCACTTGTTGCAACAATTTTTATTGTTTTAATCTTATGCATTTTGCTGTTGGAGCTGGCTGGAGTACACTGAATTTTATAGAACAACAACATACAGAGGTTGTCATTTGAAAATAAACCTTTTGAACTTACACATAGACTCTGTGGTATTTGGTGTGGTGGTGGTGGTGGACTTACACGAGTGAGTGAGCGAAAGTGTGTTATGTTCTGGGTTGTGGAATCATAATCATTGGGTATCTTCGGGTGGGGGTTCGGGGACCTAATGAGACACTAGCTAGTCGTTCAGGGGATTGTGGGTTCACTTCTGACTGAGGTGTGAGGAACGTCCAAGTTCCAAACTCTCATCACCAACATCCTATTTCATTGTGCATAGTTCTGCATTGGGCTGTGCAGAATCCAAGTAGTATGTACTATATCCTATCAAAAATAGTCAAATATCTGGTTGTGCATTTTGTTTGTGGTAATTGTCAAAGCCTCAAGATTAAGAAGCCTAGAAGAGGACAACCGAAAGGACTGGACTCAGTGGCTAGAGCTATTAGTATTGGTCAATCTGAGTTTTATTCAAAACCGTACAATAAAGTGTGGCAATGCAAACTGGGCAAGCTTAGCGACAGACTAATAGTAGTAGTACAGAGTACAGACATTCATAGCAGAGGCAGTTACAACTTAGAGGCAGGTATAACCAGAATTTAGAAACAGATAGTCAAGTCAAGATCAAAGAATCTTTTGTAAAAAATATAATTAGGGAGTGGAGCCAGAATTAATAGTTCTGAAAAAATAAGGTCCAGTAAAAGTTAGGGCAATATAATTGTTAATATAACCACTGGAGGACTTACTGGGACCAGCAGCAGGGCCCTCGGTAGAGGAGCGGTCCTCTGGTGGTTGTCCCGCCGACTCGGACCCCGTCTTCTTGCCCCTGGGTGCTGCAGATCAGTGACCATGTAAGAAATAATAAAGAAAAAGAAAGACATAAACATTAATGATTGCTGTGAAACAAATAAATTATCTAAAAAAAAACGCTCAAAAAACGTTTTAGGAAACAAAAATTGCAATAAAATTGACCTATCTAATCCGATCGCCTACTGGCTTGCGGGATTCACGGACAGTCTACTTATTTGGGAACACTAATTCAGTGTTCCATTCTGATTGATTCAAATAAAATCCAGAACACTAACTAAGCCTAAGTACCACCTGACCTAGCCCACCTATTCCAGGCGGGCCAATTGTTCATTAAGCCTGCATTTCCATTTTTTTTTCCATCAAAAATGCATAGATGAGAAGGAGGACACATGCATAAAGTCAGTGCATAATGCATACACCAAATTGTTGGTTGGTTGCGTCTGATGTTCTGCAGCTGACTGACACTGCTAAGCTAAGCTTACCAGTACCACTCACTAAACAAACTACAAAAGGTTCTACTAAGGACTGGGGTAAGCAGCACTCAGTGACAGAGGATGCGTCACGCAGACCGCTCAAAAATTATCAACTAATAGTAACTAAACCTAGTATCAAATCCATCCACCACTATTTGACAGGAGGACAAAGGAAGGACTACAGTCTCTCTAGCAATAGCATTACCTAACTGAAGTTCTCTAAAGTAAACTCTTACATAATAATGACAAGCGAGCGCAAAGTTGCAAAAAGTAAGAGTACCGCCCAGCACCTGTGTCCTACAATCACAGAAGATTTTGAAATGTAATTTACCTGCAATGTAAGCAGCATTATTCTTGTTATTTGTAAAAAATGTATACACAAATCACAATACTTATACTACTATATATATTGGCTACTCACCAAGCCCCACGACCTCGACACCTAGCAGGTCCAACAGGTCCTGCTCCCGGTCAAGAATGTCTGACCACCGGTGGGCCAGCTGGTTATGGGTGCGCCGGACCGCGGAGCAGCGAAACACTGCCCGACGCACCTTCGCCCACCGGCGGTGACGCTCCTGGGTCGGGTAACCGGAGCCTGGCCTGCCGCCTGCTGCCAAGGTCAAGGGAGGTGGCGCCGAATAAAAAAAACAAGGGCGGCCACCTCCTCCTCCGTAAACAGCTGGCGGGCTTGCACCCCTGCGGGGCGCAGTCTGCCGCAAGGCAGGCGGCGATTGGGCGCACGCGCCTTGCCCTTTGACCCGCTGCTGCTACCCTTCGCCATGGTTCTGGGGTGGGAGGAGGTGAAAAAGAAAAGTTAGAAGGGAAAAATAAAGTTAGGGGAAGAAGTAGGAGCTTAAAGAAGAAAGTTATATAAAACAGTTGAAAAGTAAAAAAACACAGTAAAAAGTAGAAAAAAATGCAAAATATAGACTTAGGCAGAGAGAGAGATAGGTAAGAAATAAAGAAAAATTGAAAAACAGTGTAAAAAACTAAGGATTGCAAAGATTGAGGGAGGATAGAAAAGCAGGCCCAGAACCATAGCATAGAGTGGTAAAACAAGATGGCCGCGCCCATCGCGACCGCATGGGTAAGTTCGCGCGATATTTCTCCCCGAGCACGCAAAACGTCGCGAACACGTACAACGCGTTCCCGAACATGGAATGCGCATCGCGAGCACGCTATACGCGACCCGGAACAGGAAATAAGGGATCGCGAACGGGCGGGACAAGTGAAAACCAAAATGGCCGCGCCCATAGGCAACCGCATGGGTAAGTTCGCGCCCCCGAGCACGCAAACAGCGTCCCAAACACGAACAACACGTTCCCGAGCAAGAAAAACGCATCACGAACGGGCGCGCCAAGCAGCTACGCACGCTCGCGAAGCTCGCGTAGCGCTTCGACGTCTTCGCGTAGCTTCGCGTAGCGCGACTACGCGAACTACGCCCAGGGTTAATCAGAACCGCACCAGCAGCACTGAAACCGCGCTCAGCAAAGACACAGGCTACGTGGCAAGCCAGATAGTTTATCGCCATCCTGCTAAGCACTTGCCATTGGCGGCTTTTCCCATACGAATACAGCAATGGGTTTTGATCAAAGTAGACCTCTGTTGGGTCATTCAGATAGGCCTTGACCATCTGCTCAATGGTCATTGGTGCTCGGCCTCTTTTGCCTTTGCCTCAGCACTGGACGGAAACCCTGCCAGAAGAAACACTCCTTTGCTGATTTTGGGGCTGATGGTCTTGTTCTTGTTGTTGATGTTGTTCTTGCTGTTGGTGGTTTTGGCAGCTGTGAGCCAGCCACACTGCCCTCAGGCTCTGAACTTAAAGGCTGCCCTGCAGTACTTGTGCCCTGGAGGAGCAGGCCTCTAATTCCCAGCTGTTCTTTTTCTAGATGTCTGGCTTGCACAGCTATCCACGTTTTGTAGATGGCAACATCCCTGTCTGAAAAAGGAAAGAAAGTGGTCACAAATGGTTTGTACCATGGATCAAGAATTGTGGCACAAATGTAATGGTTGGATGACACAATGTCTCTTTTCACCCTTGTATTTGCAGATAAGCGAAGGATTAATCTCTCCAACAAGTCATATGCTTCTTTTTTTCCTCCACACCTACGTACATTGCAGACACCTCCTTTAGCTGTTCCTGTAGCATGTGCAACAATGGGATAGCTTGGCCCATCGTACTGTCCTCACTACTGACTTCATGTGTGAACACCTCAAATGGAAGCAGCATCTTTGCCAGGCATTTGACTAGGCCCCATTGGTCCATCTCAATGATAATGCTTTTCACAGTTGCATAACCTCTTTGCATGACATATTCGTTGATTGGTCTGTACTGCTCAAACAGATGTTCAAGCATGTAATAAGTCGAGTTCCAACGTGTTGGCACCTCCTGTATGAGTGCTTCAACTGGATTTCTATTATCACATTTATTGATCCTCAGCTTTTTCCACGCTTCAAAAGAATGGCTGAATGTGTACAGATTCTTCTGCAGGCGAACAGTAAGTTGCTGACTCTGTCTTCTTTTTTCAGAAAGTCTTGAACAATGATGTTAATGTAGTGCGCCAGACACAGGACCCTGAAATAGCCACCATCGGCCATGGCCATTGTCCGTGGCAACAAAACCAATGTTAAGCCCTCTTGGTCACAACCATTCAAAGACCTTAGTGTTAAAGTCTTCAAAATGTTTGCAGCAGTACGGGATTTCTCCACGGCAAACATGGCTACTGTTGCATGCATCTGAGCACCATTAAAAATCTCATCAGCGTCAACACCTGCAGATATCTTTTCTCTAACCCCCACAAAAGAGATCCAGTGTACAGTGATGCACATGTAATAAGTGGCTTGGCAACTAGTCCACATGTCTGTCGTCAGGTGGATAGTCTGAACAGCACTCTGCTGCAAAGCTTGTGCAAGCAATTCCAGCACATCGTAATGTAGCGCTGGAACAGCAACTCTGGCGAAATAGGACTGGCTGGGAACCTTCCATTTCGGGCAGATGGCTGCCACAAATTCAAGAAAACCCACCCCTTCCACAAAAGAAAAAGGGAGGAGGTCCAGCGCTAACATTTTAGCCAGCTTCGTGTTGTACAAATGAGCCGTTGGGTGGTTGCGTTCGTGCTGCCCCTCCGGCCTAAACATGCCGAGAATGGTAGCCTGGATTTTTTACTTTTCTGGTGCCACTAATGCAAGTAACTTCTTGAGAGCAGACATTGGTAGGCTCAATGCGCGTTGCGGACCGGCAGTCACTGTACTCTCTTGCCTTGGATCCCTTGGTGTCTCGACCTGACTCATGTGCCATTGCGATGTTGCTGATGATGATGTGGGTGATACCACTTCACTGCTGGGGACAGGGCTGCTTTGTTGTGTACCGGAGAAAATGTCTTCCTCTTCTTCACCTTCCACTGCAATCGGATCTTATTCCCTGCTCAGCCTTTCACCCTCTCCACCAACAACACTTGCAGTTTTTTGGCCGCCAAGGTGCGCCTCCCACTGGATCTAGTGGTGTTTTCTCAGATGGGTTATTTTGCCCCCGGCACCATAGTTTGTACCAAGTTACCCCGACTAACACTTGCTCCACAAATGGAGCATATAGCAATGTTTGCCTCCTTCTTGCTAACCAAAAAGAAGTCTCAAACTGAGGAGGTCAACTTTCTGACGCTGGTGGTGCCACTTGCACTGTTGGATTAACTGGTAGATGGGTGTGATGTTTGACTCTCTGCAGTACCTACTTCTACTGAGGTGGTTGTGGTGGATATAGGTCGCTGCCGGGACTTTGTAAATGTGGCAGCTGGAGGTGGTGTTGGTGGTATCTGTGTTGGTGGTATCTGTAGTGACACATCCCTCACAGCAATTTGGGATGGGGTAATGTCGGTCTCCATTAGGGAGGGGCTAACATCCATGATGACTGGCTCATCATCATCATCCTCCTCTTTTACATCTACCTCCATAACGCTAAGGCTTTCAGGAACCTTCCTTTTCCCTATCCTTGTCTTGTGGCGTGTCTCACTCTCAGACTGAGGTGGGATCCAAGTGGTGTGTAGATCATCAGAAGGGGGGCTTGGAGAAGAAGTTGATGGACTAACCCTCCTTTTTCTTGCTGGAGATCTGGAAGACAATGGATCTTCTGAAAGAGTGGCTTGCTCTTCTTCCTTTGCAGAAAGCTTGATCGCCTGAACTGCCCCTACTTCGGAAGGAACTACTACTCTTGCTGGTGGTTGCGGCTGTTGTTGCCCACTTATCTGAGTTTCCTGCATTGATTGGGTACTATTTTGCGATGACAATAAGTCAATTTCAACGTCACTGCCCGTCGGCATTGCCGTTATTAGAGTGACTGCCTCTGAGACAGACATGAGCTTGGGCCTAAGTTGGTGGGGTGGGTCCACTGATGCGGGAATGCGGCTTCCAGCTTTCTCCCAGGACCCCGCTGCTGCAGGTGCAATTTTTGGTTTCCCAAAAAAGGTCTTGGGCGACATACTGGTGGTTGTTAGTGGCAGTGCCTTTTTCTACTCACTGGCAACTTTGACTTTCTTGGTACTGGTACCTTTCTTTGGGGCCATCTTGAAGCTGTCAGTTAGCACGCAGCGGCACTTGTCTTAGATTCACAAGTTGAAGAGATGTCTGTGGTCACACGTCAGGTTGTGGGCAGGCCTTTTGTCTGGCAGTACTATGGGTGATGTTGTCTCCTCCTCTTGTGCACCTAAAAGCAAAGAAGCAAGAAAAACATCAGTGAAACGTGGCATTTTTGTAGTTCTATTACTAGTACAAACAAATATAATATAATTTAGTGTGTGGTCACACTTCTTACCTCAGTTATTAAAAAAATTAACAATACAGTGTAACCATTTGTGAGACTTTGACAACAACAAAGGCTTTCATGGTGTACTGTACAGGAAAGAAGAACTAACTACAACAAAATATAAATGTAACGGTTTGCTTTATGTGCATTGTGCATCACGTGGGATGTAGCACTCAGGGAGCTGCAGCTGACAAATGACAGTGGAACAATCCCTATACAATGAATACTGTTGTGCACGTCATATAGCAGACATGGGGTTAAGGACAAGGTTCATTGATGCCATATCATGTTATTTATGAAACTGGAAAAAATAAATTGAAAAAAATCAACAACAAGCAGGAGGCCAGAAAAACAATGAACACAAGCCGGCATAAGAATACAGACTTTGCAAAATGGCCCCGCCACATGGGGAGCCAATGCAAATGCATTGCTGGCCTACTATTGCAATGCAAACACATTCACACACTGGCCAGACAAAGGAAGCATGCTAAACAACACATCTTTAATGCAACAATGCCAAAAATGAAAATCCAAAGGGCTAAAAAGGTTTGCAAGTTACAACCACCCACATCCAACAAAGGCATTAACACACATAAAAAAGTGAAATACCACAAAAAAACACATTTTGTATTTCAATCCAATGCCATCCATGGCCTGAATGATGTTTAAATTCAACAGACACCACAGAAACAGTTGTTTCATGCACCCATGAGCAGCTCTGGGCCTATTGGCTCGAAACCCCATTGGCAGACTAGGCCACATAGTGAGTGAATCAATTGAAATCAATATTGCAAATTTTATAAAAACATGGAGAAAATGTAGTGAACTGTGCTACATTTATTTTTGCTGACTAAAAGAAGAAAACATTTCATGCAAAACTACAACCAGCGAGAAGAAGACATGACCACAACAAAGAAGGAATGCAGGCCTATAGCAGAAGCACACTGGCTGCCTTCGCAAAATGGCCACCAGCCACATGGCCAGGCCACAACAAGAAGCAATAAGCCAAGAGGAACAAAGACAAGACATGCAGGCCTATGGCAAAAGCACACTGACTGCCTCCACAAAATGGCCGCCAGCCACATGGTCACAACAACAAGCAGGAGACCTGGAAAACAACGAACACAAGCAGGCCTATGGACACAGACTTTACAAAAACACACTTACACACTGGCCAGACATAGGAGGCATGCAAAACAATGCATCTTTAATGCAACAATGCCAAAAACGAAAATCCACAGGGCTAAAAAGGTTTACAAGTTACAACCACGCAAATCCTACAAAGGCATTAACACACATAAAACAACGTGAAATACCACAAAAAAACACATTTTGTATTTCAATCCAATGCCATCCATGGCCTAAATGATGTTTAAATTCAACAGACACCACAGTAACAGTTGTTTCATGCACCCATGAGCAGCTCTGGGCCTACTGGCTGAAAGGCCTATTGGCAGACTACTGAGCTACAGAATTAAATCAATATTGCAAATTGATTTAAAAAAACATGGAGAAAATGTAGTGAACTAGGCACCAACTGAAACTATAGGCCACCCACCACAATACATTTAAAAAAATCGATGAAAAGTACAATTAAATCTAGGTGCATGGCCTCAATCAAACAAACAATACCAGTTTTCCAACTTACTTGTGAAATCTCAAATTCAAAGTCCTCAAATCCAATGATATATTATGCAGCGGACACAAAGAGTGATCCTTCCAGCTCCAAATCCAAATGAAAAGTGACCAGGAGATGGACAAAGCACTGGGAGGAGCCTGCTGGACAGGAACAGGATGTTGGAGACTCTAGGGTACTTCCTTCCTCTTGAAAGAAAAAAAAAAAAAAAAAGCCTCCTTGGACAAACAAACTGTAGCCAAATGTCAATTTGAGGAATTTTCTTCTCCAAATCATTATTTCGAGAAGGTTTTGATGCTGCTCAGGGAGAGAACTTTCTCCAGATTCCAGTCACGTGCGAATGTCACGTTAGCAACCGCTGAAATCTCATTGGCGATCGGGGGCACCCAGTAAGTCGCTCTCACGAAAACGCATTTCAGGCACGCAAACACAAAAAAAACTCTGCTCCTTTGCGGAGTGCGGAGTATATCACCAACAACAACGTTTTACGCGGAGTGCAGAGTTGCCAAAACTCTACAAACTCCGCGAGCGGAGTGGAGTTTTACACCCAGGCTTACTTACCCCCCCTTTAATCACTGGCCTCGCCCACCACCACATATTATTTCCTACAAATTAATTCAGTGGACAATAAGGAAAGGAACTTTGACTTACTCAACTGCGCGGTAGGGTAGAGGGATTAGGTAGGTAGCATAGAGTTTTTGATATAGACTAGAGGAGTCACTGTCACTACACTGATCATCGATTCGTTATCTTTGGCTTATTCAGTCACTGTACTAGTTAACAGAAGTCGAAAGGGGAAAATCTGAACAGGCGTAAAATAAATCTGTTATGGGAAACCATGAAATATATTTTGGAATCACGTCACATGGCTATAAAATCAAATGTGGCACATGCCAATAATTTAATTTTTTGGTAAGCTGGGACAGAAGAACTTATGAAAAACAGAAAGGAGTGGAAGTACTTAATGGTGACTGAGTGGGGGAAGGGAAACACACCTTGTGTGTTCAGTTTGCAATGCATTGAAACTTTGTAAATGCTGCATAAACTGAAGCAGACGCACATTGCACAGCCAACACTGAAGTCAGGAATTGAACCATACTGCACTTCGGTCATGAGTGGCAAAATGTCATGGGCAGGGAGCAGATTGATGAATGATGATGGGTGGGATACATCTGCCTCACTTAAAAAATACATTGAGACAAGGGAGTTGAACAAAAATTTTAAAATACCCCCCACTTTGAACCATTAGTTTTGATACCCCTACATAGGCACAGTAAGCAAAGTAGATGAGCAGCATGCCCTTCTCCATGAGAAGAGCTGCCTTGCTTATTCATCCAAGCAATCCAAATATTCAATGATCCTTTCATTCTTATTCACCCATAGCCACAATGATTTAAGCTTTACTTTCTCTCATCCAGTCTTTCACCAAAATTTCCAATCCATTATCCATCCATTCAATATCAATATCCACCATTTCTTCCAACCATCATTTCATCCATCCATCCCTTTAGCCACTCATATCCCCTTTTACTGACCCACCCTTTCACTCATATTATATACCATTTTCAACCATCTTTTCTTTTAACCTTCCTTTATTTCATGTTTCCCTCAAGGCATCAATGCTCATTATGTGAGTTTTGCTGAGTTGCAGATAGGAGAGGCTATAATAACTCAACCACCGCTACAGCTGGTACTAGCTAAAAAGTATAACAGTAATTGTCAATAAGCAAGCAATTATGTGACTTACCAGAGCCCATCGCTTCTCCCCCTCCAACTGACTCTCCTCCTGCAGTGGCACTTGAGCCGGCATCACTGGTGGCCTGTGTAGCTAGAATAAAACATTATAGTTATTTTAAATGGCAGATACGCCTCCCCTTAATTTTTTAAATAAAAAAAATACAACCGCAATACACTTTGGTTACCACTGCAGTATCTTCGAACAAAATTATCACTCTGGGCATTTGGTTGGTTCATAATTATAAACAAGCCAGGTAGTGAAGCCAACCAAAAACTTTTCGTAATAGAGGGGCACAGCTGTAACCTATGGCGGTCAGGACAACTCAGTCATAGAAGCACAATGAAGGGGTGCAACAATGGTCAATGAAAGACATATGGTGTTGGTTGGCAAATGCAATGAGACCTCATACTTTCCAGCCATGCAGCACTGTCATCGAAACTGCTGGTTTACTGTATAACCCTTTGGGCGCGGCCAGAATTTCCCCATGGTGCGGGAAATTTCCACGCGTGCGCAAATCGGACGGTTCCCGGCCGTCCGACGCACACGCCCACCGTGACGTCAGACGGCCAGGGGCCATCCGACGCATGGAAGGGGATAAATGAATTACACAGCACACAACATTGGAGGAGGGGTCATCCATGATCATGACAAAGGGCACTATTACATTAACTCAATTGTTAAAGCATAAGAAGAAAGAAAATTCTTCTCAGCAGACATACAATGTGAATAATATTTATAAGAATAGCTTATCGGCCTGCAATCTTCACGGTAGACAGTAGAGTACCAACATGTGATCTCACTCTTACAGTACCACAACATATGTATGAGTGAGGGAAAGATTATTATAAACAAAGCAGAAGATAAGTGAACTAGAGACTAGTACAGACTGAAAAAAAGTCAGCTACCAAAAAACAAACATGTAATATGGGAAAAAAAGATAAAGCATGGATAACAGGAATGAAACAAAAATTAATTAGGGGGGTTGAAAAAAGGAGACAGTATAAAAAATAAACAAGGCAACATTTAAAAATAGCACAGTGGGCAGAGGAAGAAGAGCTAATCCATTGTGCTTTGCACAAGTGGCTTTGTATCCCATCCTTGTCTCCATGTGAAAGCAAGATGGCAGGTAACAGTGTCAGAGCGAATTTATTTTCACCAGTAACATCAGACTCCAGGCAGCAACTCCCATCCTGGAACCCAGCACAGAAATTCCAATACCCAAAGAGTCTACCTTAAGCTCACAACAATCATAAAACTGAACATTAAGAAAATGATAATAATAAATAATAGGGCTTAATGGGGTTAGCAGAGCCATCAGCAGCAGTGCTGATGGTTGGCGCCTCCTGCTGACCAGCTACTCCTGGACCCATCTCCACAGCATCCCCCTTCTTGCCCCTGGGTGCTGAAGTAAGAAATAAAGAAGATAAAAAGGTAGATTAGTGATTCAGTTAATCTCCACTAAATGATTATCACAGGCAAACACAGTCACACTGTACTTCTTTAACACAGATCGCCTATAGCACTGCTTTTGAGTCTATTGACTATCGTTAAGTTGCCCATACTAATCCTAAAATCCCTATTCCAAATTTCTTTAACAAAAACTACATTTGGAACTAATGCATTGCAATGAATGGTCTTTGATTCTATTCTCATTTCTCAACATCCTTTTCTGCAATGCATAGTACATACTACGTACTACACATCGCTGTGAAATTGCTTGAAACTGTACGAGATACATAAACAAAGTCACAGATAATGCTAACTCACTGAATTCATTGATTCACTATGGTAACAGGAGGCCAGAAGAGTCTGTAATGGCTTCTTAATTAATCACCCAAATCGATTGCCAATGATGAGTAGGATTAGGTAGCACTGAGCACCTGCCTAGCAGAAACTGGATCACATAATAATAATATGCTTAATGTAAACTAAATGTAACTTAACTCTGAGTGTGAGCTGCTATTCGGAAAAGAAATGTCAGCATTGTAGAACACAAACACAACACATAATTAATACTCACTGAGCCCCGGAATCTTGACACTAGCAGGCCAATCAGGTCCTTCTCTCGTTCAAGAATATCAGCCCAGTTGTGTTACAGCTGCTGGACTGTGCACCAAACCTGGCTGGTGCAACGCACGCACAGGCACACCCTCTCCCAGTGCAGCCGATGCTCCCGCAGAGTGTATCTACTGCTAGGCCTGCCACCTGCTGCCAGCATGGAGGGGGGTGGTGCTGCACATAAAAAACTAGTGCTGCCACCTCCTCCTCGCTGAAGATCACTGCCCCGGTAGGCAACCCTATTCTGCCATGGCGCTGGGTGGGGTAAAGATTAGAAAAGAAACTGGAAAAGGAAGGAAAGTAAAGAAGAAATAAGGAAGTAAGGGGAAAAACTAAAAAGTCACAAAAAACACACACAAAAAAACCTTAAAATACACAGATACAAAAACACACACTAATACAATAAATAAAAATGAGTAGTAGTTTAATTAGGAGAGCGGAGGTTTACAGAGGGATTGAAAATTAGGTTCACCCCTATAAACAGAGTTGAAAACAAGATGGCTGCACCCATGCGAACCACGTGGTGCGGTTCGTGCGTGATTTGCAAAGTGAGGACGTACTCCGCATTGCGTTTGCTGGGAAAATGCAATGCGAACGGGTGCAATGGAAAACTCCTGCCCGCGGAACTCTGCATAGCGCAGTGGAGTTATTTAGCCACTCTGCTGCATACCCATAGTGCGACTCTGCAAACTCCGCCCAGGCCTACCCAAGACTGATTCTGCATATTTAGGCTATCCCTGAACCTGATGCAGTATTTTTCTGGGGTGAGTCCAAACTTGGTGACAAGGATGGCTTTCATGGGGGCATATCTGGTTTGGCCCTCCACCCCTAGTGTAAGCAGTGTGTCCCTCCCCACTGGAGGCATGTGCTTCCACAAGCCACCCCCAGTGCTCCTCTGGAATTCTGTGTTCCTTTAGAGGTACTCCATATGCCGCAAGCCACTTGGCATGGCATCCCCTATCACATAATTGGGCTCCAGATCTTTGTGCACGCAGATATTCTTGTCTCTTTCAGACACTGTAGAATTGCTGACACCATCACTGCTGGACTCTGCCTGCTTGGCCTTGAGATCTACCTCCTTCAGACTCATTTCTTGAACCAGTAACAACTTTTTATCCTCCAAGGCCCTCTCATCCTTCTTCTCCATTCTGAGCTTGGCCATCTGCAGCCTGAACTCTCTCTCCTCCCTCCATCCACCAGCTCCTCTGGGGTCAGGTTGTGGAATGATACATTACCCCCTGATCTGGCATGGAGCACCAAATACGATGTCAAATCATCCCCTTCAGCAGACTGTTGCCCGTAAGGACTAAGACCCAAATCCTCTCCTTGCCTGTCCATCTATTCATCCCCTTCAGCTGCAGTGGCAAGTGACTGGTGAACTTTTGCAGTTCCCTTCCTGGTGGTGCTCTTGCCTGGAAGTCCCCTCTCTTTACAGAACTCCATGAGCTGGGCTACAGTGTAGGACTCCATGTTTGCCAGCTCAAACTCCATACTTGTAGAGGAGGATACAGGCACAACAGAAAGAGGGAGAATTTTGAAAAATGAAAAAGGCCCATCAGGGAGAACTTAAACTCAAATTAGTCTTAGATATGGGATGGTAGTGTACACCAAATCACTTTATGGCACTGGACAACACAAATCCAATCCTTATTACTGAACATTAGTGTAGGAAATTGGGTTATTGGTTGGTGTGGTGAAACCCATCTCAAGCAGCAACCACAAATCACCTCAGGGTGAAGTCACAAGCAAATCCCAAGTTAACCTGTGCTCAATCCCCTCGTACCTTAGCACAGAGCAGTCAGGCTTAACTTAGTGGCAATGCGTAAAGTATTTGTGCAACACTTCAATCAGTAAAACAATTAAAACACCTCACAAAAAGAATCGCACACCAAATTAGAAAAATTAAGTAAAATTTTATAAGTAAAACAAGACCCAAAATGACAAAAATCAGTAGAACCGGAGATATGAATTTTAAAGATTTAAGTCAAAATAGTGCCAAAAAGCACACACCACCAGCTGGGGATCTCAGGTCATGCCTGACAGGGACAAAGTCACAAGTTCAGTCCAACAGCAACAGAGCATCGGCAGGCTACAGGGATCCAGTTAGGCCCCCTGAACAAAGTACCTTAAATCCTGGTATACAGAGCTGTGCATGGATCCACGTTGAAGATGCATTGAGCAATTGAAGAGATGTTGTTTCCAAGATGCCATGAGGCTCCACTGCAAGGGCTTGCATTGTCATCGAGAATCACTTAGATGGGGCTTGTGATGTGAAGTGTGGCAACGAGGATGCAGTGCAAAGTCGGGCGATGTGTTGATCCCATAGAGCTGTAAGGCTGCGATGCAGAGTCTGGTGCCGTTGTTGAGGCTGTTGTTGATGAGGGATGCGAGGGCCTGCCCCAATGTGCGATGTGGTGCCTAAACATTGCAATGTGATTCTGGTCTTTCTGATGGGTCCCACCCATGCAGCAGCTGTGAGTCTATCCTGCCAAGTGGTGCCACCCCAGTCCTGGACCCTGGGAAGTTGGCCTGAGCCGCAATGTCAGTTTCTGAGGATCCAGCAAAACTGAATCATCTCATCTGCTGCATGGCGCAATCCCAGGCAGAACTGACGCATTACTGCTCCTGTGTGGATTTGTTAGTCACAGAGACCTGCATGGTATCGCAGCCCGTCGACTCATCAGAACCGCTGCTGTGCAATGCATCCTTGTCACAGATTTACACATCCCTCATCAATGGGAGCCTCAACGATGATGCTTGACTCCACATCTCAACTTCACAGCTCTTCAGAACCGAGGCATTCCCCCGACTGTGTGACACATCATGCAGGACTTCACATCGCAAGCCCTCATCAATAGGCTCCTCAATGATGATGCAGGACCTCTCACTGTAGCCTCACCGCATCTAGGAACCAGTGCATCACCTATGCTGCATGGCGCATCTTTGACCCTCACAATGATCTACAATTGAGGATTTAAGGAACTATGTTCAGCAGGTCAAACTGGATCCCTGTAGCTGGCCTGCGGTCTATCACGGTCGGCCTGGACTTGTCACTGTGTTCCAGTTTAGCACGATCAGATATTCACAGTTTTGCACTTTGTACTTTTTGGTGCTATTTTCACTAAAATCTTTAAACCTGCATATCTCTTTTTTTTGTTATTTTTCTAAATTGGTGTGGAATCCTTTTGTGGTGTGTTTTTACTGTGTTACTACTTGAAGTGTTGCACAAATACTTTACAAATTGCTGTGAGTTAAGTCTGACTGCTCTGTTCCAAGCTTCCCAAGGGTGGAGCACAGGTTAATTTAAGGTTTTCTTGAGACTTCACCCTGACAAGTTTTGTGGTTCCTGCTTGAGTAAGGTTTCACTCCCCTCAACAAGTAACCCAATTTCTTACACTGTTCTTTACACATTAACTATCTGAGTGTCAGAACAGTGCAGTAGTAAAACTGGAATATGTTCAGATATGGAGGCATTTAGGTATAGTCATACAGTCCTCTATCAAATTCAATATCTGCAGCAGGTATTGCAAATCCTAGAACAGTATTCTATGATAATCTGTACCTTTTGACAGCATTATCTAATAGTTCTCTTTTGCGTCCTTGTATCTCTTAGTTGTAGTTTTAGAGAAACATATAGCTAGGAAAGGGAAGATTAATATAAAGGAATGTGTAAACGAGGAGTGAAAATTGCCACAGTTCTTGCCCTGTATGCACAGCATTTTCTTGGGCTTATTAAGTCTTGTCTCTTCCACTTCTCCCTCAAGATCCTCATCTTTGATATCATTGTATACACGGGGCAGAGGCTTTGAGTGGTCAAGGTGGTAATGTTCAGCACAAACACATGACACTACCAAAGGTTTGAACTGGAACCATAACAGATCTACCAATGGATCTTGCTGCACATAGCGTGATGACTATTCTGGGTGGAACTGAAGGACTTTTCTCCACAAACACCAAGAGAAAATGCTGCACGAGTTGAAGGAACAGGAAGTGGTAGCCACTAAATGTGATAGATAGGTGGCAATGCAAAGGCTAAAGTTTAAGATGGTGTGTATGAGTCAAACATTTAAAACAGGAGAAATATACTAAAATAATAAAGCAGAGCGAATGTGGTTAAAGTAATACAAAGGGAAGTAAACTATATGCCAAATGATTTTAAAAACTCTGATTCTCTAAATCATTGAAATATGATAATTCAACATTTTAAAGTCAAGTGCAATATATAGAATAAAAATGATGGTATAAACAATAATTTTAAACTCAAAAACTGAAGAAATGCAACAAAATGGGACATGTGGTGCTACCACAACAATGCATCCAGGTAGAATATGAGCACCACAGAGTATGAAGTACAGCTACTTGTAACTTAAGAATGTCCAGTGAAAACTCAACTCTGCAACTTTTCAGAAAATTACAACTCTGACAGAATAGGAGCAGGGAAGTCATTGTTTGGACTAGAAAAGTATTTTTGGTGTAGTACAAGTTTTAAACTTTTTTTAAAGTTATTAGACTTCAACTAAACTCATATGTTTTGAAATAAAATGTTTTTAAAATAGCAGATGCATGCCATGAGCTGTAGGCCTGGCCCCTCTGCAGCTGATAGCATGCATGCACAGCAGGGTTTGGATGTTGGAGTTGTTGAGCGCAGCCTTTAAGTTCAACGAGTCAGAAACATGGGAGTTGGCCATAGGGCCTGGCTGAAGTTCTTGCCATGCAACCAGAAGCTGAAAGGATGGGCTTCTGACACTGAGCCTGGACAGAGGCCAACTGGTTTGGAAATAATTGATAACATCATGATGAGATCACATATGACTCTTTTAGTTCTCTAATGTCAATGACAAGTACTTCCAACTATGACTACTTTGTTCAAGAAAATATCCAACATTATGCCATCCTCTCCTACTTCCTTCATGCCTTCCGCATTACCTTCTTTGCATTAGAACATTGTCACTGTAAATTCTACATAATAATTTACTCTTTCAAGATTTGTGGAACTGTACAGATATGGTGATGTAAAATTTGCCATCATAGTGGATTTTCAACATCATGTATTTAGGACAAGAAGCTGAACTAGAGGCATTATTCAGCAGGTCATCCTGAAAAGGTGTGCTAATACCCATCACCTCTTATGTTTGAGAGTATTCACATGCTTCTTGAAGGTAGTTTCCCAAAGTGTGAATGCAAGCAGATTGTGAAATGAAGGTGAAATGTCTTTAATGGTTTGGAAAACAACACCTCCATATAAGGTGCAATAAAAGAGGTTTCTCCACAGAGAAAATATTCTCAACTTGTATCTTGCAAATGCATATATCCATATGACATTATCATGCTGATTTCCCACACAGTATGAAATGTGCATAACTATATTTTGTGAAATGGAATATAGATGGACATCTGTGACTGTCATAGGTTTTGGCCGCCAGTAACCTGCCTGTGCAGATTTAAACTGCAAATTCAACCTGCCAAAATAACCACTTTTAGAAGGCCTAAACACTCTTTTTAAATTATTAATAAAGCCTCCTTATGTAGGACTTAAATCCCCATAAGGCAAGGTGCATGGTTATTAAAAGCAGAACATACAAATGTGATGTTAAACATATCCTTACAGTGACAATGCTCTACAAATGTAATTTCCAATGAAGCAGGGTTGGCTGCTCCATAGGAAAGCATTGGGATACATCATTAGTATTGTTATCTCAGCTAGGAACCACCTTTAAAGTTCATAAAACATATATATATATAATGAAACTGAGGATGCACAAACCAGTTGTTCCCTAGATGTCATTGCGGCACCAACCACGCAATTTAAACCCAAATCTATCTTTTGTCCAGTTATGTTACGGGATAATATAGATGTGTTTCATGAGAAAATTTCACAGGAATTAAAAACGGTGTATAAAAAACTAGGAACTGAGAAGAAATGTTACAGCAGCCAGGACGATACATATTTCAAACTAATGAAGAAATTACAGGCCAATGACAGCATAATTGTACGCCAATCAGACAAAGGGGGCAATGTGGTGTTGTGGCCCAGAGATATGTACATGGAGGAGGCAATGAGTCAACTCAATGATAGAGATTGCTACAAACGCAGCACTTTGGATATGGCTAAGGCTTCATGGAACACCTTTTATTCCAATTTAATAGCATGGAAAAGTGCGGGACTTTTGTCAACTGATGAATTCAAGTTCCTAAAAAACGATTATCCGATCATGCCAGCTGTGTTTTTCATCCCCAAAATACAAAAGGACAATCGTTAACCGCCTGGTAGGCCAATAATATCGGCCTGCGGTAGTCTAATGGAGAATGCCAGTAAATATGTTGATTTCTTCTTACAGGAACACGTGAGAGGGCTTTCTTCATTCATCCTGGACACTAATGACCTACTTAGAAAATTGAATGACATTATTTGGGACCCTGATTATTTGCTTATTTCCCTTGATGTATTGTCTCTTTATACTAGCATTCATCATAGGGACGGTCTCAAAGCAGTGGCACACTTTTTAAATTCCAGACACATTTGCTTCCACAAACACAACAAAATGTTGCTTGCTATGATCACGATGTGCCTGGAGAACAACTTTTTCTCATTTAACAACCTTATATTCCAGCAGGTGAGGGGTGTAGCGATGGGGGCCTGTTTTTCCCCCAGCTATGCCTGTCTGCACATGGGTCTGTGGGAAGAACAGGTCCTCTCGCTCACATTTGGGGATATCATGGAGAACAACATAATAAGGCTTTTTAGATACATCGATGATTTACTAATAATCTGGAAAGGCAATGAGAATGAGGCTAGGTTGTTCATTGAGCAAATCAATGACAACCATTTGAATCTCAAATTTTCTGGTCAAATCAGCAACACATCTATTTACTTTCTTGATGTGGAGATGTTAGTTCTTGACAACCAACTGCATACCAGGCTTTATAGAAAACCGACGGCTGGTAATACACTGCTTCATGAAGCTAGCTATCATCCTACCCATTTGATTCGCAGTATACCCTATGGGGAGATGCTGCGAATAAGGAGAATCTGCAGCACAGACTCAGATTGCCATTTAGCGCAGACGGAGTGTGGCGACAGATTCTCGAGAAGAGGTTATTCACCTGAAGTCATTATGAGAGCCATGACCAATGACAATAAACAGAGCAGAGCGCAGGCTCTAGCTGGAAAGAATATTACCGCCAAACCCAAAAACTTGGAGTCTGAGGCATTACAACCATCCCGGCTCATACTTACCTACAGTAGCCAACACAAGATTATTCACAGGATTGTGAATAAGAATTGGGCCATTGTGCAAAATGATCCTATCCTAGGGACCAAATTGAATAGCTCACCGCATATAGCTTTCAGGAGAGCACGCTCTATGAGCAATTCGCTTGTGAAATGCAGCCCTGAGGTGAGAATGAATACTACCTGGCTCAATAGTAGTAAGGGTTTTATCAAATGTGCAGTTTGCAAAGCTTGTAAGCAGGGCATTAACAAAACTGAATACACCACACCGTTCAGCAACAAACCTACTCAGATCAAGAAAAAGTTGATGTGCAAGACAGAATTTGCCGTATATGTGCTGGAGTGTCCATGTGGCCTGCGGTATGTTGGGAGTACAAAACTGCAGGCCCACAAACGGATACTCCAGCACATAAGGGCAATCAACAATGGTGATATGTCCTATCCTGTGGCACGCCACTTTGAAGAATTCCATGCCAAAAGTTCCCAAGATCTTAGATATTTTGTTATAGATACGGTCCTCCCACTCAGAAGGGGTGGAGACCGGGAGGGTCTTTTGCGTAAACTTGAGACTAGGTACATATTGGAATTAGATTGCAAGACACCATTTGGGTTGAATAGCAGTGAAGATTTTTATACACACTTGTAGGTACAATTTATACGAACATCTTAGGGGTTTTTACCTCAGTACCATTTTCTATGATATCATATTTAGCCGCTGCCTCGCTTTTATCTTTTTGTCATTTTATGGTTTTTATCTTTGCACATTTTTGCACATGCGAACTTTAGGTGTCGCTGGGTGACATTTTTTTGCACAAATGCACTGACACTTTACTTGATGACATAGAATTTCAATTTGTTGGCCCACTTGGGCTTTATTGATCCTGTATGATTTGCTTTTTAATATAATGTTGATCCAATGTTGCCAGTCCCCATTGCAAAATACCATTTGATATAAATCATAGTAGGCATTTATCTTACTGGTATTGTATGTATTTATTTGCAATCGGTGACATTAAGGTGTATTTATTTATAAATTTTTTAATATGTAATTTTTAATATGTAAACATCCCTTTTATGAGTCAATTTTATTAACATTATATGTATTTATGTATTTATTTATTTATTTACATATTTATTGAATTGCTCATATTGCACATGTCTGGCTTTTATGACATTGATCATCAACTGTATGATGCCAAGCTTATCTTACGAACAGGAAGAAAGTTATTTCAACTCTTCTATGTCTGTTGTAAAATGTAGTTCACTTTTTGAGCACTGTCACTTTAAAAACACAACTATGCTCCCCATTCGTGTCATGTGATCAAGGCCCCACGAGGGTTGAAACGCGTAATGGCGGTGGTGCAGGGATTTGAATAAACTACGTTGCACTGCATCTGGGTTCGCTTCGTCTTTGCTGACTTATCTAGCATGGAAAAGACGTTTCCTGTTTCATATATATATATATATATATATATATATGTATGTATGTATGTATATATATATATTACCTACTGGCGGTCGCCAGTAGGTAGTTATATTTACAACCTAGTTTCCATAGGAAAAGCATTTTTTGATTTGCTATTAACTTTGGCTTTAGTTGATGAATCTTTGCGAAATTCTCCCAAAAAAAGTCTATCCAGGTCAGCTCCTATCCTGAAAGGTTGGGGGTGATTCGTCAAGGGGGGGCTGAGAAAAAAGGGTGGTCCCAAAATGCGTTTTCCCCATGTTAATTTCCATAGGAAATTTTGCGACGAGCTACAGCTTGAACTGCTGAACGGAATTACCCCAAATTTGGCAGAAAGGTAGAGCTCGGTTCAGAAAGCGACCCTTTTTTTAAATGGTGTAAATCCGTTCAGTAGTTTTTGAGAAATTCAAAAAATAAGAGTCAAAAAATCAATTTCCCATAGGAAACTTTGTGCAAGGCTACAGCTGAAACTATTGAACAGAATTACTCAAAATTTGGCACAAAGGTAGTGCGTGGGTCAGAAAGCGACCTTTTTTTAAATGGTGTAAATCCGTGCAGTAGTTGCTGAGAAATTAGAAAAATAAAAGTTTCAATATCTGGGCGGAGCCTAAGTCCCGTGCACGAGCTTCACTGTGATTGGCTGCCAACACTCCAAACCAGGAAGTGTTGGCAGCCATCTTTGGCTCGGTAGAAGCGAGTCACTAGAAAACAGAGAAACAAAGGTAGAAAAGAAGAGAAGGGGGCAGGGTAGAAACACCCTGACCCCTAGGCCTGCTCAGGGAGTCCCAGAAGGACCCCAGGGCCCAAAAACATTTTAAAAAAATAAACAAATCGGCGCAATTCGCGCTGGGGACACAGGTTCCCGTGTTTTACTTTAATGAGACCCCGGGGTGGGCTAGGTTCCGGGGGCATTTCTTAAAAATAATAGCGGGGGCTCGCTGGGGCTGCGGGGGCCCGCTGGGTTCCCCGCAGTCTCGGGGCTTCACTCATGTTGGGAGGGGGTTTGTGCGGCCCCCCTCCTGGAGCCCTCCATCTGCTTATAACTTTTGCGTCGTTTGACGATTCTTTACGAAATTTTTCAAAAAGTTTCTCTTTTTTGATCAGCTCCTATCTTGAAAGTTTAGGCGTGATTTGTCAAGGGGGGGCTGAGAAAAAGGGGGGTGTCAAAACGTATTTTCTCAATGCATTTTCCATAGGAAACTATAGACAAGGCTACAGGTCAAACTGCTGATCGGAATTACGCCAAATTTGGCAGGGAGAAAGGTCTTTGTCCAGAAAGCGCGGTTTTGTAGAAATGGTGTAAATCCGTTCAGTAGTTTTTGAGATATTAAAGGGAAAAAAATATATATATATCTGGTCGGTGCCTAACTCCCGAGTACGAGCTTGCCACTGATTGGCTGCTAACACTTCAAAGCAGGAAGTGTCATCTGATTGGCTGCTAACACTTCAAACCAGGAACTGTTAGCAGCCATCTTGTGCCTCGCATCGAGTGAAAATATAAAAGAAAGGTTCCGGGGGCAATTTAATATAGCGGAGCTCTGTGTAATGATGATTTGGACACAGTGAAGGTTTTAGATTTATTAACAATAAAGGAGAAACAGGTGAGCGCCAGGCAGCAAGACTTCCACTCCAGGACACCAGTAGGAAGAGAACCCTTTCACGCTCCCTGTGCCCAACATGACCACTTCGCAGCTATGCCTTTAGAAGCCAGTCCGTCGGTTCGCAGCTGTCTAACTTTGCGAGCTAGTACGCTGCTGTGCCTCTACCTCTGTGAGCTACTATGCTGCTGTTCCTTTGGGAGCGGACGGCTCGTAGTTCTGCCTCTGTGAGTCGAGCGGACGGGCCGCAGTTGTCTCTCTGCGAGCCTGGGTACGAACTGTTCATAAGTGACACTATATGAGCATTGAAAAGCCATTTTGTGATTCAGTCCGTCAGCTGGCATCTGTCCGAGGCATTTCTGAAAACATACCGGAGCTCTTTCTGTGAGAGATACCCCTTTCACGCTGCGTCTCCCCACATTAGCAGGTAACGCACCCTCTTACCACATCACCAGCATACCCCCAACAACCTTCTTGGGCCCAGACGTGTCCCTCTACGAACTATTAATAAAAAGATGCTTGTGAGGTTGGAGAAATAAGAATCTTAGTCATGTATAGATTTACATATAAAACATTTTATTGAAACAAAACAACAACAAATAAAATAAAACTATGTACAGCCGTGGCATGTCATCGCTGGTCCATTTGTGATTCACAGCCTGCAAGACAAAAAGAAAGATAAGATGGTGCGTCATGCGTCCAGCAAAGGAGATAGAGAGACAGAGAAAGAGTGAGAGAGAGGAAGAGAGAGGAAGAGAGAAAGAGTGAGAGAGAGAGGAAGACAGAGAAAGAGAGAAAGAGTGAGAGAGAGAGGAAGACAGAGAAAGAGAGATAGAGTAAGAGAGAGAAAGAGTAAGATACAAGGAAGAGAGAAAGAGAGAATCATTGTGAGAGAGAGGAAGAGACAGAGAAAGAGTGAGAGAGAGGAAGCCAGACAAAGAAAGAAAGAGTGAGACAGAGAGGAAGACAAGGAGAGAAACAGTGTGAGAGAGAGGAAGAGAGAGAGATAAAGAGAGAGAGAGGAGAGAGAGAGAGAGAGAGAAAGTGAGAGAGGGAGAGAGAGAAAGAGTGAGAGAGAGGAAGAGAGAAAGAAAGAATGAGAGAGAGAGGAAGAGACAGAGAAAGAGAGAAAGTGTGAGAGAGAGAAAGGAAGAGATGGAGAGGGAGTGTTGACACTGGAGAAAATCTTCGCAGCTCACCTTTGTGCCACGGGTGTGTCTCCAACCACGTGCCGGGACATAGTGCACCGTCAAGTTTAGTGATCTGAAAGATAGTATAGATTTAGTTATTGCAGAGTACATACAACTGCACACGCGTAATTCTCTGTTTCAAGGAAGAGAGAAAGAAAGAAACAGTGTGAGAGAGGAAGAGAGAGTGAGAAAGAGGAAGAGAGAAAGAAAGAATGAGAGAGAGAGAGAGGAAGACAGAGAAAGAGAGAGTGTGAGAGAGAGAAAGGAAGAGAAAGAGTGTGAGTGACAGAAAGGGAGAGATGGAGAGGGAGAGTGAGTGTTGACACTGTGGACAAAATGCTCACAGCTCACCTTTCTGCCACCGGTGTGTCTCCAACCACGTGCCGGGATATAGGGCAGACCTCAAGCTTAGTCATCTGAAACATAGTATGGAATCAGTAATGGCAGAGTACATACAACTGCACAATTTGTGAATCACAGCCTGCAAGAGAAAAAGAAAGATAAGATGCTGCGTCATGCGTCCAGCAAAGGAGAGAGAGAGAGAGAAAGAGTGAGAGAGAGGAAGCGACAGAGAAAGAAAGAAAGAAAGAGTGAGAGACAGAGGAAGACAGAGAAAGAGAGAAAGAGTGAGAGAGAAAGAGAGAGTGAGATATAAGGAAGAGAGAAAGAGAGAAACAGTGTGAGAGAGAGGAAGAGAGAGAGAGAAAGAGTGAGAGAGAGGAAGAGAGAGAAAGAAAGAATGAGAGAGAGAGGAAGAGAGACAGAAAGAGAGAAAGTGTGAGAGAGAGAAAGGAAGAGAAGAGAATAAGAGAAAGATAGGGTGTGAGTGACAGAAAGGAAGAGATGGAGAGGGAGAGTGAGTGTTGACACTGTGGAGAAATTCTTCACAGCTTACCTTCTGCCACCGCCGTGTGTGTAAGAGGGTCCACCACGTGCCGAAGCAACCTTCTGAGGTGTACACGTGGTAAAGCAGAGCTCACAATTCAGATTGGGTGTTGATTGTCAGGATGGCCACGCATCATCGCAGGCTGCAGACGCATTCAGCTGTTGTGGCACTGAGTGGCGGGAGTTCCGTGTTGGGGGGGCGTCAATCCATAAATCACAGCCTGTTAGACAAAAAGCAAGATAAGATTGTGCGTCATGCGTCCATCAAAGGAGAGAGAGAGAGAGGGAGAGATAGAAAGAGTGTGAGAGAGGAAGAGAGAGAGAGAAAGAAAGAGTGAGAGGAAGAGAGAGAGAAAAAGAAGGAAAGAGTGAGAGGAAGACATAGAAAGAGAGAAACAGTGAGAGTGAGAGTGAGAGGAAGAGAGAGAGAAAAAGAAAGAAAGAGTGAGACGAAGACAGAGAGAAAGAGTGAGAGAGACGAAGAGAGAGAGAAACAGTGAGAGAGAGGAAGAGAGAGAGAAAGAGAGAAAGAGTGTGAGAAAGAGGAAGAGAGAAACAGAGGAAGAGTGAGAGAGAGAGAGAGAGGAGTGAGAGAGAGAAGACAGAGAGAGACAAAAAGAGATACCGTGTGAGAGAGAGGAAGAGAGAGAGAAAGAGTGTGAGGGAGCGAAAGGTAGGGATGAAGAGGGACAGTGTGTGCCCACACTGTGGACAAAACCCTCACAGCTCACCTTTACACCACCGGTATGTCTTCAACCACGTGCCGGGACATAGTGGAGCCCTCAAGCTCACTCATCTGAAACATATTATAGAATTAGTAATGGGAGAGTATATATGACTAAGTACGCTTAAATTGCTGTGCCGCCTTTGTGTATCCACTCCTGCCACCCAGACGTATTTGCCCACCGCTGCGCACCCAGGCATCACTGCTCACCTTTTCGCGGACAGGGCACCCTCCACATCATGCAGTCCCGCTCCGCAGGCCAACAGGTCTCACATTTGGTGCTGGGTCTTGATTTTGCCATGGCAGGGGACATACCAGTGCACCTATCATCATCGCAGGTTGCACACCCGCTCTGTCCTTGCAGTGCCACTAACTCAGTGAACAGTGAGGCCACGCACGTGGCGGTAGGCCTCCCTGTTCGGTGGCTCAGGCCTACATGAGGTGTCCAGAGCACCGAGACGGGCCATCACAGTGTATGCGGTGGGTGCAACTCTAAAATGGCGTAGAGCACGTGTGCCCGGTCTTTTTTATTGGTAGGGTCACATGTCCTGTGACACCTGTGCTGGATGGGTGTGGTGTGGGTGTATACCAGCCATGAGGGAGTGGCTGTGGCATACTGACAACTAGACCTGTGACCAGCAGGTCACTACAATGAAAATCTGGGCCATGTAGCGTTGTTGTCCTTCCCTGTAAGCGTAAGCAGAGTGGGCTGGCCTGGCATATGCCAGTCCTGCGTGAGGCTGTGAAGAATGACTCCGGAGCTATGGGCGTGGCTCCATCGTGAGCTGTATGAGGAATCAACTGATGCGGCACTGTTTCCAGATTGGGCTAGATCATGCACAATTGGGCTATATTTTTCACGGTTGTGCGGTAAAATTTTGGTTTGTGCTAGTTGCTAGATTATAAATATATATACAGCGCTCCAGCAAACTAGTATGTTAAAGCGCTTTATTAGAGAAATATTTACTTGGCAGCCTGCTGCAACATCAATTCCAATGCATTCACCGCCTGCTTGATGATGTCCCTCCCCTCCTTCCTTAAAGTAGCAATATTGGGCTACTTTGGGCTAGTTTTTGGTTGTCTTTGGGGTAGAGAATGCTTAAAAAATCTGGCAACACTGTTAACGGGTGTTCTTGTTGTAGTGCTACCGTCCCCCGGGTGGCAAGCATCAATGTGTCACTCTGTGAGCCAAGTCCCACAACATGGCCAACATGGAAGGTACAGGGAATCACTGACCCTACATTCATCTATAGTTCTACAGAAGAAAGATGGTGGACATGACACATCTGTGTGGATGTGAATGTTTATTACACATTCAGTGGAGTATTGCAGCTGTAGCAATACTGGGCATGCAAAGTCCAAATTTCAGTTTTTGGGACATGGAGGGCAGCCAATTAGATACAAGCTCGTTGTCAGAGTTAGGGTACACCAACCTATGTACTTATACAATCACTCCGCCAATCCCCACGCACTTATAAATTCACTATACACTCTCGTTGCAGTACTCTAATCATCCAGTCTCTACGTACGTACTTGTACAATGACCGAGACAAAGTTACATAACCAAAGTTTTGTCCCACTGTCAAAGGTAAGTTGGTTGCATACGCTGTCCAGAGCACAATGTAATGTGGTAGGGTCCAGGGGCAGCATGTTGCATACATAATGAACACACGGACACAGATAGATAGCGGAACTGGGTACGAGCATGTGCACTCGACTCCTTTTTATTACCAGGGTCACATGTCCAGTGACGTCTGTGCTGGATGCGTGTGGGGTGAATGTAAGCCAGCCCTCGGGGAATGGTTGGTGCTGGTAACAAGTACAACAGTAATCATTGGATCACACACAGAGATTCAATCATAAAGGGTCCATGACTTGTGCTGCACTAAGTTAGGGGCACCAGATGTGAAATAATACACAAAAGATTCTATCGTAAAGGCTTAATGACTTGTAGTACACTGAGGTAGGGACAGCAGATCTGAAATCATATACAAAAGATTCTATCATAAAGGGACCATCAGTTGTGGTGCACTGAGGTAGGGGCATCAGAAGCATTCTGCGTGTGCACAGCTAGCGATGATGCGTATTCTGGGAGGGCCGCACTCGTAGCAATGTGTGTTGCCTACTGGACTGCGTCATCTGCAATCGCAACTCAATCTGAATTGTGAGCCCTACTGTCCACAATGTAGATGGAAGGCAGTAGTCAGCACAGACATCGAGGAATGCTTTTGTGACTTCCTCTTGACAAAATCCGAGGACATAGAGTAGAATTCTGTCTGCAATTAATAAATCATGTGTCAATATAAATTGTGAGCAATAAATAAATCAAGGCTGAATTCAAGTTGTGAGCTCTGCTGACCACGGTGTAGCCTGCCATTCAGTGTTCCTTTGGACTTGCAAGATGAATTTGGTCATTGTACTAAAGCTACAATTGATATGAAAAAGTTCTTGAAGCAAGGATACTAAAAGGATATTATCTAGGTTTTAGGGACGTTGTAGTTACTTGCCTACTGGACTCTGTAATTAATGAATCAAGACTGAATTTGAATTGTGAGCCCTGCTGACCGCAGTGTAGGCTAGAGGCAGCGGTCAGCAAGGGCCCACAGCCACGTGGCATTGACTTTAGCTGCACAGATTGGGAGTATTTGGTTTTCTTAACGGATTATAGTCTCTTACACAATTTGCATCGGTACAAATCTTGAATTGTGAGCCCTGCTGACCGCAGTGTAGACCGGAGGCAGTGGTCAGGAAGGGCCCACAGCCATGTGGCGTTGAGTTGAGCTGCACAGTTAGTAGCATCAGAAGCATACAGCGTGTGGGGAGCCTGCGATGATCCGTGGTCCGTGCAGGCCGCACTGGTAGCAATGTCTTTTGTCTAATGAATTCTGCCTCGAAAAGGCCACATGGCGTTGACTTGTGGTGCACTGAGTTAGTGGTACCTCTGGCGCTCAGCGTGTACGCAGCCTGCAATGATGCGTGGTATGTGCAGGACGCACTGGTAGCAATGTCTTTTGACTAATTAATTCTGCCTTTATAAGGCCACGTGGTGTTGACTTGTGGTGCACTGAGTTAGTGGTACCTCTGGCACTCAGCGTGTGCGGACTCTTGGATGATGCGTGGTCCGGGCGGGCCGCACTGGGAGCAATGTCTCTTGCCTACTGGACTGCGTCATCTGCAATCGCCACTCCATCTGAATTGTGAGCCCTGCTGTCCGCAGTGTAGATCGAAGGCAGTAGTCTGTACAGACATAAGTCTGCGGTTCTGTGCTGCTGTGTTCGCAGGGGGCCTGTGTCGAGGAGGCCGGCGGACATGGCGGCAGCTACCTGGCAGGGTGAGGGCCGCTGCTCTGGCAGACGGGTTGCCCTTCACACAAGTGAAACACGCCCAGAGCCCCGGCCTATTTATTCACACTTCTACGCTGAAGTGGCATACGTTGGACCAGCCCACTGCGCTTCCGCTTACAGAGGACGACGACACAGGTACATGACTGAGATCTTCCCCACTGCCTGAGGTAACATGGTTGCCTCCACTGTCTACAACACTACAAGCACCAGTTTGTTTTTGGATCGCACAGCAGATTTGGCTGCACGTTGAAAATATCGGGAAGTGGTGTTTTCGTGTTATTTTTGCACAGGAACGCCTACTCTGCATATTATTAGCGTTAGTTGTTGCTCTCATTTGTGGCGATTTTTTTTGCGGAAGCTATTGCTGGAAAATAGGCGATATCGGCTGTTTTCACCAGGTTGAGAATGGAATGATAATTTAAAATCACTGAAAAAACCATAGGTTTAATGAACATTATAATTAGAAATTAGCATTTAAAAAACCTTTGAAATTCACTGAAAAAACCATAGGTTTCAGGGACGTTATAGTTACAAATTATCATTTTAAAAACCTTTGAAATTCACTGAAAAAATCATAGGTTTCAGGGACGTTATAATTACAAATTATCATTTTAAAAACCTTTGAAATTCACTGAAAAAACCATAGGTTTCAGGGACGTTATAGTTACAAATTATCATTTTAAAAACCTTTGAAATTCACTGAAAAAACCATAGGTTTCAGGGACATTATAGTTAGTTGAACATTTCATTCGTACAAAACCATAGAAATTCGGCCGTTATAGTTAGTTGAGCTAACTATAACTCACGCCCCCACAATGCACTGCTGATGACGTCACATATTACATCATTCATGACATGGTCAGTGACATCACTGTTGACATCACTGATGACATCTCAAATGGTCAGTGACATCTCAAATGACATCACTGATGACATCATCCAGTGACTGTGTGTTTCTGTAAAGTTTAAATAAGTTTTATGAATATATATGCAAAGGTATATTGAATAATGAGTGGGTGTATAAGTGTGTAAATGGATGATTTAGTAGGTGCGGGACTGTCTCTATAAGTGAGTGATTAAACGTGTCTTACTGAATGCATGGGTTAGTGACTAACTGTGTAAATGTCTGTATCAGTCTGTCAATTGGTGTATAAGCGGTTGCATGGGTTGGTGAGTATCGAAATGAGTATCTATATGGGTTATTGATTGATTGTCCAAGTATCTGTATGGGTGCCTGAGTGTCTGTGTGGGTGGGTGGGGGGGGTGTGACTCTGTGCATAGATGTGTCACTGGGTGAATCACTGGGAGTATGGGTTCAAGAGTGCATCTGTGAAGGGCTGTATGGGTGGGTGAGTGTGTGTATTGGTGAGTGAATGGATGTCTCAGTGGTACATGTGTGAGTAACTACATATGTGAAAGGCAGTATATGTGAGGTTTGGAGTATATAAATAACTATCTGCGAGAGTGAGTGATTGTGAGAGTGGCTGTATGGATGAGTGAACGCTTGTATCAGTGATTGTATAAGAGTGTAAGTATGTGTTAGTATCTGTATGAATAAGTGAGGTGGTGTGTGTATAACTGTATAGGTGAGTAAATGGGAATGTGATTGATTCTTTGCATGACTGACTAGGTGTGTGAGTAACTCTATGGATGAGTGGCGGTGTGCGAGTGTCTATATAGGTGTATGAGTGCATATGATAGTGCTGTACTGATGAGTGACCGAAAGTATGAGTGACTGTGTGGGTGAATGAGTGGATGTGTGTGTAGACCGAGGAATCAGTGAGTGGGTATGTAGTAACTGGTATTGGTGTGTCTATGGTTTCGAAAATGGTAGTACTGTATTTTAGAGTGGGTGTATCAAAAGTTATATTAGGGTGTGAGGAGGTGCATCAGAATATCACGTGGATGAGGTCATCAGTGATGTCATTTGACATGTCATCAGTGATGTCATCAGTGATGTCACTGACCATATCATGAATGACGTAATATGTGATGTCATCAGCAGTGCATTGCGGGGGCGCGAGTTATAGTTAGCTGAACTAACTATAACAGCCGAATTTCACTGGTTTTGTACAAGTGAAATGTCCAACTAACTATAACGTCCATGAAACCTATGGTTTTTTCTGTGAATTTCAAAGGTCCCGGGGGATGGGGTCCCCGGGGCCAATAGTGGCCTAGGGAAGGAGGGCCACGCGGCCCCCCTTCCCAATAATTTTTTTTTTAAAAAAGAGGCCATGCCCCGGGGGACGGGGTCCCCGGGGGCAAAATTGGCCTCGGGAGGGGGGTCACGTGGCCCCCTTCCCATTTAAAAAAAAAATAGGGGTCAAGCCCTGGGGCATGGGGTCCCCAGGGCCCCAAAAATACTAAAAGAAGGGGGCCACACAGCCCCCTCCCTGCACCACTCTGCAAACGCGCTCCCTGGCGCGTTCTAAGTTGGGGAATTAAGTCCCCTTGAATACTGAGGGTCCCTGGGGGCCAACTTGCCCACCAGGTACCTCCAGTAAGCGCCACATAGCTAAATTGCAGAGAGGTGGTCCGAGGCCACACCCCTTTTTACACCACTCTGCAAGTGCGCCTCTTGGCGCACTGCTGGTGGGGCGATGAGGTCCTCTTGTGTCCTGAGGACCACAGGACACAAGTGGACTTCATCCCCCGAGCAGCAGTGCGCCAGGAGCCGCGTTTGCAGAGTGGTGTAAAAAGGGGGCTTGGCCTCGGACCACTCTCAGCAACCCAGCTGTGTGGGGCCTGTGGGTTTGCACTGGACCCCCATATGTAAATAAAGTTTGCCCCGGGGAGGTGGTGGTCCCCGGGGCAGTGTGGGGAGGGGCAGGAGCCCCCCCACTTTTTTTTATATTTAAGCCCTGGGGAGGTGGCGGTCCCTGGGGTTTGGGGGGGTCCGCGAGGCCCCCCCACAGATTAATCAGGATTGCCCCGGGGAGGTGGCGGTCCCCAGGGCTGCGGGGGGGGCCGCGTGCCCCCGTGCATAAATTATAAAGATCCGGGGAGGTGGCGGTCCCGGGGCTGCGGGCCTCCGCTACATTGAGGCCGCGAGGACGACGCACCGCCGAAAAGCAAAGAACGGACCCGCAGGAGTGAATCTTCACCTGTTGAAGGGCACAGCTGGTGAACAAATAAGGCATGCGAAGTCTCATCCTGGAGCCTAATGGAGGGCTTTGAAAAGTGTCCCAAACTTCCTGTACAGCAGACGGACCCACTGGAGGGTGTAATGAGGCGAAAAAGACTCCAATTCCCAACATGCACTGTTTGATTCGTTTTCCATCATGGAGGCACACCGGAGGCCATGTAATTGTTGAAAGCATTCAGGTGGGATATGGAGAGCCTTACAAATTGCCTGCTGATACCGGCCTCTGAAGAGAAGCAACAAAGCTTCGAAACGCGTCAGGCCTGGGGACAAGATACGGGGATGTGAAGTCGCATGCCTGTGACAAAAGAAGTTTTGTAAACTTACCTGCTGTGGAGTGCGGTCCTGCATCTGGGGAACTTTGTGGTTGATAGGACGCGGCGCCTTCAGGCCGCGAGGACGGCGCACCGCCGAAAAGCAAAGAACGGACCCGCAGGAGTGAATCTTCACCTGTTGAAGGGCACAGCTGGTGAACAAATAAGGCATGCGAAGTCTCATCCTGGAGCCTAATGGAGGGCTTTGAAAAGTGTCCCAAACTTCCTGTACAGCAGACGGACCCACTGGAGGGTGTAATGAGGCGAAAAAGACTCCAATTCCCAACATGCACTGTTTGATTCGTTTTCCATCATGGAGGCACACCGGAGGCCATGTAATTGTTGAAAACATTCAGGTGGGATATGGAGAGCCTTACAAATTGCCTGCTGATACCGGCCTCTGAAGAGAAGCAACAAAGCTTCGAAACGAGTCAGGCCTGGGGACAAGATACGGGGATGTGAAGTCGCATGCCTGTAACCAAAGAAGTTTTGTAAACTTACCTGCTGTGGAGTGCGGTCCTGCATCTGGGGAACTTTGTGGTTGATAGGACGCGGCGCCTTCAGGCCGCGAGGACGACGCACCGCCGAAAAGCAAAGAACGGACCCGCAGGAGTGAATCTTCACCTGTTGAAGGGCACAGCTGGTGAACAAATAAGGCATGCGAAGTCTCATCCTGGAGCCTAATGGAGGGCTTTGAAAAGTGTCCCAAACTTCCTGTACAGCAGACGGACCCACTGGAGGGTGTAATGAGGCGAAAAAGACTCCAATTCCCAACATGCACTGTTTGATTCGTTTTCCATCATGGAGGCACACCGGAGGCCATGTAATTGTTGAAAGCATTCAGTTGGGATATGGAGAGCCTTACAAATTGCCTGCTGATACCGGCCTCTGAAGAGAAGCAACAAAGCTTCGAAACGCGTCAGGCCTGGGGACAAGATACGGGGATGTGAAGTCGCATGCCTGTGACAAAAGAAGTTTTGTAAACTTACCTGCTGTGGAGTGCGGTCCTGCATCTGGGGAACTTTGTGGTTGATAGGACGCGGCGCCTTCAGGCCGCGAGGACGACGCACCGCCGAAAAGCAAAGAACGGACCCGCAGGAGTGAATCTTCACCTGTTGAAGGGCACAGCTGGTGAACAAATAAGGCATGCAAAGTCTCATCCTGGAGCCTAATGGAGGGCTTTGAAAAGTGTCCCAAACTTCCTGTACAGCAGACGGACCCACTGGAGGGTGTAATGAGGCGAAAAAGACTCCAATTCCCAACATGCACTGTTTGATTCGTTTTCCATCATGGAGGCACACCGGAGGCAATGTAATTGTTGAAAGCATTCAGGTGGGATATGGAGAGCCTTACAAATTGCCTGCTGATACCAGCCTCTGAAGAGAAGCAACAAAGCTTCGAAACGCGTCAGGCCTGGGGACAAGATACGGGGATGTGAAGTCGCATGCCTGTGACAAAAGAAGTTTTGTAAACTTACCTGCTGTGGAGTGCGGTCCTGCATCTGGGGAACTTTGTGGTTGATAGGACGCAGCGCCTTCAGGCCGCGAGGACGACGCACCGCTGAAAAGCAAAGAACGGACCCGCAGGAGTGAATCTTCACCTGTTGAGGGGCACAGCTGGTGAACAAATAAGGCATGCGAAGTCTCATCCTGGAGCCTAATGGAGGGCTTTGAAAAGTGTCCCAAACTTCCTGTACAGCAGACGGACCCACTGGAGGGTGTAATGAGGCGAAAAAGACTCCAATTCCCAACATGCACTGTTTGATTCGTTTTCCATCATGGAGGCACACCGGAGGCCATGTAATTGTTGAAAGCATTCTGGTGGGATTTGGAGAGCCTTACAAATTGCCTGCTGATACCGGCCTCTGAAGAGAAGCAACAAAGCTTCGAAACGCGTCAGGCCTGGGGACAAGATACGGGGATGTGAAGTCGCATGCCTGTGACAAAAGAAGTTTTGTAAACTTACCTGCTGTGGAGTGCGGTCCTGCATCTGGGGAACTTTGTGGTTGATAGGACGCGGCGCCTTCAGGCCGCGAGGACGACGCACCGCCGAAAAGCAAAGAACGGACCCGCAGATGTGAATCTTCACCTGTTGAAGGGCACAGCTGGTGAACAAATAAGGCATGTGAAGTCTCATCCTGGAGCCTAATGGAGGGCTTTGAAAAGTGTCCCAAACTTCCTGTACAGCAGACGGACCCACTGGAGGGTGTAATGAGGCGAAAAAGACTCCAATTCCCAACATGCACTGTTTGATTCGTTTTCCATCATGGAGGCACACCGGAGGCCATGTAATTGTTGAAAGCATTCAGGTGGGATATGGAGAGCCTTACAAATTGCCTGCTGATACCGGCCTCTGAAGAGAAGCAACAAAGCTTCGAAACGCGTCAGGCCTGGGGACAAGATACGGGGATGTGAAGTCGCATGCCTGTGACAAAAGAAGTTTTGTAAACTTACCTGCTGTGGAGTGCGGTCCTGCATCTGGGGAACTTTGTGGTTGATAGGACGCGGCGCCTTCAGGCCGCGAGGACGACGCACCGCCGAAAAGCAAAGAACGGACCCGCAGGAGTGAATCTTCACCTGTTGAAGGGCACAGCTGGTGAACAAATAAGGCATCGCGAAGTCTCATCCTGGAGCCTAATGGAGGGCTTTGAAAAGTGTCCCAAACTTCCTGTACAGCAGACGGACCCACTGGAGGGTGTAATGAGGCGAAAAAGACTCCAATTCCCAACATGCACTGTTTGATTCGTTTTCCATCATGGAGGCACACCGGAGGCCATGTAATTGTTGAAAGCATTCAGGTGGGATATGGAGAGCCTTACAAATTGCCTGCTGATACCGGCCTCTGAAGAGAAGCAACAATGCTTGAAACGCGTCAGGCCTGGGGACAAGATACGGGGATGTGAAGTCGCATGCCTGTGACAAAAGAAGTTTTGTAAACTTACCTGCTGTGGAGTGCGGTCCTGCATCTGGGGAACTTTGTGGTTGATAGGACGCGGCGCCTTTAGGCCGCGAGGACGGCCGCACCGCCGAAAAGCAAAGAACGGACCCGCAGGAGTGAATCTTCACCTGTTGAAGGGCACAGCTGGTGAACAAATAAGGCATGCGAAGTCTCATCCTGGAGCCTAATGGAGGGCTTTGAAAAGTGTCCCAAACTTCCTGTACAGCAGACGGACCCACTGGAGGGTGTAATGAGGCGAAAAAGACTCCAATTCCCAACATGCACTGTTTGATTCGTTTTCCATCATGGAGGCACACCGGAGGCCATGTAATTGAAGAAAGCATTCAGGTGGGATATGGAGAGCCTTACAAATTGCCTGCTGATACCGGCCTCTGAAGAGAAGCAACAAAGCTTCGAAACGCGTCAGGCCTGGGGACAAGATACGGGGATGTGAAGTCGCATGCCTGTGACAAAAGAAGTTTTGTAAACTTACCTGCTGTGGAGTGCGGTCCTGCATCTGGGGAACTTTGTGGTTGATAGGACGCGGCGCCTTCAGGCCGCGAGGACGACGCACCGCCGAAAAGCAAAGAACGGACCCGCAGGAGTGAATCTTCACCTGTTGAAGGGCACAGCTGGTGAACAAATAAGGCAAGCGAAGTCTCATCCTGGAGCCTAATGGAGGGCTTTGAAAAGTGTCCCAAACTTCCTGTACAGCAGACGGACCCACTGGAGGGTGTAATGAGGCGAAAAAGACTCCAATTCCCAACATGCACTGTTTGATTCGTTTTCCATCATGGAGGCACACCGGAGGCCATGTAATTGTTGAAAGCATTCAGGTGGGATATGGAGAGCCTTACAAATTGCCTGCTGATACCGGCCTCTGAAGAGAATCAACAAAGCTTCGAAGCGCGTCAGGCCTGGGGACAAGATACGGGGATGTGAAGTCGCATGCCTGTGACAAAGAAGTTTTGTAAACTTACCTGCTGTGGAGTGCGGTCCTGCATCTGGGGAACTTTGTGGTTGATAGGACGCAGCGCCTTCAGGCCGCGAGGATGACGCACCGCCGAAAAGCAAAGAACGGACCCGCAGGAGTGAATCTTCACCTGTTGAAGGGCACAGCTGGTGAACAAATAAGGCATGCGAAGTCTCATCCTGGAGCCTAATGGAGGGCTTTGAAAAGTGTCCCAAACTTCCTGTACAGCAGACGGACCCACTGGAGGGTGTAATGAGGCGAAAAAGACTCCAATTCCCAACATGCACTGTTTGATTCGTTTTCCATCATGGAGGCACACCGGAGGCCATGTAATTGTTGAAAGCATTCAGGTGGGATATGGAGAGCCTTACAAATTGCCTGCTGATACCGGCCTCTGAAGAGAAGCAACAAAGCTTCGAAACGCGTCAGGCCTGGGGACAAGATACGGGGATGTGAAGTCGCATGCCTGTGACAAAAGAAGTTTTGTAAACTTACCTGCTGTGGAGTGCGGTCCTGCATCTGGGGAACTTTGTGGTTGATAGGACGCGGCGCCTTCAGGCCGCGAGGACGACGCACCGCCGAAAAGCAAAGAACGGACCCGCAGGAGTGAATCTTCACCTGTTGAAGGGCACAGCTGGTGAACAAATAAGGCATGCGAAGTCTCATCCTGGAGCCTAATGGAGGGCTTTGAAAAGTGTCCCAAACTTCCTGTACAGCAGTCGGACCCACTGGAGGGTGTAATGTGGCGAAAAAGACTCCAATTCCCAACATGCACTGTTTGATTCGTTTTCCATCATGGAGGCACACCGGAGGCATTGTAATTGTTGAAAGCATTCAGGTGGGATATGGAGAGCCTTACAAATTGCCTGCTGTTACCGGCCTCTGAAGAGAAGCAACAAAGCTTCGAAACGCGTCAGGCCTGGGGACAAGATACGGGGATGTGAAGTCGCATGCCTGTGACAAAAGAAGTTTTGTAAACTTACCTGCTGTGGAGTGCGGTCCTGCATCTGGGGAACTTTGTGGTTGATAGGACGCGGCGCCTTCAGGCCGTGAGGACGACGCACCGCCGAAAAGCAAAGAACAGACCCGCAGGAGTGAATCTTCACCTGTTGAAGGGCACAGCTGGTGAACAAATAAGGCATGCGAAGTCTCATCCTGGAGCCTAATGGAGGGCTTTGAAAAGTGTCCCAAACTTCCTGTACAGCAGACGGACCCACTGGAGGGTGTAATGAGGCGAAAAGACTCCAATTCCCAACATGCACTGTTTGATTCGTTTTCCATCATGGAGGCACACCGGAGGCCATGTAATTGTTGAAAGCATTCAGGTGGGATATGGAGAGCCTTACAAATTGCCTGCTGATACCAGCCTCTGAAGAGAAGCAACAAAGCTTCGAAATGCGTCAGGCCTGGGGACAAGATACGGGAATGTGAAGTCGCATGCCTGTGACAAAAGAAGCTTTGTAAACTTACCTGCTGTGGAGTGCGGTCCTGCATCTGGGGAACTTTGTGGTTGATATATATATATGTATATATATATATATATATATATATATATATATATACATATATATGTATATATATATATACATATATATGTGTGTATATATATATATATTATCTACTGGCGGTCGCCAGTAGATAGTTATAGTTAGGACCTATTTTCCATAGGAAATCCGCAACATTCTATTTGAAATAACTCTTGCGCCGGTTGACGAATCTTCACGAAAGCTTCCAACTTGTTGGGGCGCTCCGGTCCGCTCCTACCCTGAAAGTCTTGGGGTGATTCATCAAGCGGGGGCCGAGAAAAAAGGGGGGTCCCAAAACGCGTTTTCCCCATTCATTTTTCCATAGGATCCTTTCATCGCAGCTACAGCCCGAACTGCTGAACGGAATTACACCAAATTTGGCAAAGAGGTAGCCCTTGGTTCAGTGTCATGCCTTTTGCTTAAATGGTGTAAATCCGTTCAGTAGTTCCTGAGAAAATCAAAAGTAAAGTCACATATATATCTATGCCGAGTAGGGTCCGCGTACCCTCCCGATCACGAGCTGCATGCTAATTGGCTGTCAACACTCCAAATCAAGAAGTGTTGGCAGCCATTTTGTCCCTCAGTAGAACCGAGGGACAGAAACAAGTGCGCAAAGTGCAAAAAGGGGGCAGGTGAGAAACACCCTGACCCCTTAGGTCTGCTCAGGGGGTCCCACAACAAATTCCCCTTGAATATTGGGGGTCCCTGGGGGCCAACTAGCCCACCAGGAACCTCCAGTATGCGCCAGGGGGCTGCGTTGCAGAGAGGTGTTCTGAGGCCACGCCCCTTTTTACACCTCTCTGCAACGCAGCTCTGGGGCGCTTAATGGAGGTAGCTGGTGGCCTAGTTGCACCCCAGGGACCCTCAGGATTCAACAGGAGTTAATCCTCCAACTTAAAACGCGCCACAGGGCGCGTTTGCACAGTGGTGAAGGGAGGGGGCGGGCCTGAGGTGACATGTGTGCAAACAGGCCCCGTGGCGCGTTTTAAGATAGGGAATTAAATCCCCTTCAATCCTGAGTGTCCCTGGGGGCCAACTAGCCCACCAGGTACCTCCAGTAAGTGCCACGGAGCTGCGTTGCAGAGTGTTGTAAAAAGGGGCGTGGCCTCTGAACACCTCTCTGCAACGCAGCTCTCTGGTGCATACTGGAGGTATCTGGTGGGCTAGTTGGCCCCTAGGGACCCTCGGATTGAGGAGGAATTAATTCTCCAACTTAAAACGCGCCACAGGGCGTGTTTGCAGACATGTCACCTCAGGCCCCACCCCTTCCTTCACCATTGTGCAAATATTCCTCTAAAATCAGCCGAACTACGAATTACGATTTACTCACCTGTTATCAGGAGAGACCTCAGTGCTGCATCTTTGAGCCCAGTACTGATCCTGAAAAGTAATTTTAACCGTACTTACCAGTCACTTGAATTTCCTTCCATAGGATATCATTGCCTGATTTTTGCTGAAAAAGTTTCTAAGTGTCGATTTTTGAAACATACAAATATTCCTCTAAAATCAGCAGAACTACGAATTCCGATTTACTCACCTGTTATCAGGAGAGACCTCAGTGCTGCATCTTTGAGCCCAGTACTGATCCTCAAAAGTAATTTTAACCGTACTTACCAGTAACTTGAATTTCCTTCCATAGGAATCCATTGTCTGGTTTTCAGCAGAAAAGTTTCAAAGTGTCGATTTTCACAAACTACAAATATTCCTTAAAAATCGCCTGTATGACTTAAACGCATTCTTTCAACTGTTTACAGGAGATGCACCAGTGCTGGATCCAGGATCCACCACTGAGTAAGAAAAAGTAACGATAACACTACTTACCTGCTAAGTGAATTTCCTCCCATAGGATAACATTGGTGATTCTATGTGATAAAGTTTCTGTCAACTTTTAAAATACAATAATATTCCTTAAAAATCACTACTGCAACCAAAACGCTTTTACTCAACTGTTTACAGGAGATGTCCCAGGACTGAATCTAGGATCCAGTCCTGTGGTTATAAAAGTAATCCATAAACTAACTAATTGCATTTAACTAGAAATTCACATTGAGCTCAATGTTGCATTGTGTTTGAAATTGTGTTGCCCATTGCAACAACTGTAACTACTGTACTTAAAAGTCTATTGCCTATTTGCAAAGTATTTAAACTAAAGTAATTCATTCTGAGAAAGTATATTTTGTAATGTAATGTATAATGTAATTACAATGTAATTTAAAAAATAAAATATCTAAAAATAAATAGTTTAAAAAAATGTAGTAAATCAGTATCAAAAAAATAAATATAACAATTAATACATTTAAAAATTGTCATTTACAAAACCTTTGAAATTCACTGAAAAAAACCATAGGTTTCAGACATGTTATAGTTAGGAATTAGCATTTTAAAAACCTTTGAAATTCACTGAAAAAACCATAGGTTTCAGGCACGTTATAGTTAGAAATTAGCATTTAAAAAACCTTACAAATTCACTGAAAAAACCATAGGTTTTAGGGACAGTTATAGTTAGTTGGACATTGCACTCGTACAAAACCCGTGAAATTCCCCTGTTATAGTTAGTTCAGGTAACTATAACTCGCGCCCCATAATGCACTGCTGATGATGTCACATATTACATCACTCATGACATGGTCAGTGACATCACTGATGACATCACTGATGACATCTCAAATGACATCACTGATGACATCACTGATGACATCATCCAGTGACTGTGTGTTTCTGTAAAGTTTAAATATGTTTAATATATATAGGGAAAGGCGTATTGAAGAATGAGTGGGTGTATAAGTGTCTGAATGGATGATTTAGTACGTGAGTGACTGACTCTACAAGTGAGTGATTAAACGTATCTTACTGAATGCATGGGTTAGTGACTAAACTGTGTGAATGTCTATATCCGTCTGTTTGTTGGTGTGTAAGTGGATGCATGGATTTGCGAATAGCTACATGAGTGTCTATATGGGTTATTGATTGGTTCTCTGAGTATCTGTATGGCTGCCTGAGTGTTTGTGTGGGTGGGGTGTGTGTGACTCTGTACATAGATGTGTGAGTGGGTGATTCACTGGGTGCATGATTTCAAGAGTGCATCTGTGATGGACTGCTTGGGTGGGTGAGTGTGTGTATGGGTGTGTTAGTGTGTGAATGTATATCTCAGTGGTACATGTGTGAGTAACTACATATGTGAAAGGCAGTATATATGTGTGTTGGAGTATATAAATAGCTATAAGCGAGAGTGTGTGATTGTGAGACGTCACATATTACATCACTCATGACATGGTCAGTGACATCACTGATGACATCTCAAATGACATCACTGATGACATCACTGATGACATCACTGATGACATCATCCATGTGATAATTTCATGCATCTTCTCACACCCTAATATAACTTTTGATACACCCACTCTAAATTACAGACTGCCATTCTCAAAACCATACACACTCCAATACCAATAACTACATACCCACTCACTGATTCTTAGGTCTACACACACACACATCTACTCACTCACCCGTACAGTCACTCGTACTTACAGTCACTCAGTACAGGACTATCATATGCACTCATACACCTATATAAACACTCACACACCGCCACTCATCCATAGAGGTACTCACACACGTAGTCAGTCATGCAAAAAATTAATCACACACCCATTTACTCACCTATACAGTTATACACACACCAGCTCACTTACTCATACAAATACTAGCACATTCTTACGCTCTTATACAATCACTGATACAAGCACACACTCATCCATACAGTCACTCTCACAATCACACACTCTCGCTTATAGCTATTTATATACTCCAACACACATATATACTGCCTTTCACATATGTAGTTACTCACACATGTACCACTGAGATATACATTCACTCACTAACACACCCATACACACACTCACCCACCCAAGCAGTCCATCACAGATGCACTCTTGAAATCATGCACCCAGTGAATCACCCACTCACACATCTATGTACAGAGTCACACACACCCCACCCACACAAACACTCAGGCAGCCATACAGATACTCAGAGAACCAATCAATAACCCATATAGACACTCATGTAGCTATTCGCAAATCCATGCATCCACTTACACACCAACAAACAGACGGATACAGACATTCACACAGTTTAGTCACTAACCCATGCATTCAGTAAGATACGTTTAATCACTCACTTGTAGAGTCAGTCACGCACGTACTAAATCATCCATGCAGAAACTTATACACCCACTCATTCTTCAATACGCCTTTCCCTATATATATTAAACATATTTAAACTTTACAGAAATGCACAGTCACTGGATGATGTCATCAGTGATGACATCAGTGATGTCATTTGAGATGTCATCAGTGATGTCATCAGTGATGTCACTGACCATGTCATGAGAGATGTAATATGTGACGTCATCAGCAGTGCATTGCGGGGCGCGAGTTATAGTTACCTGAACTAACTATAACGGGGAATTTCACGGGTTTTGTACGAGTGCAATGTCCAACTAACTATAACTGTCCCTAAAACCTATGGTTTTTTCAGTGAATATATATATGTATATATATATATATATATTCACTGAAAAAACCATAGGTTTTAGGGACAGTTATAGTTACTTGGACATTGCACTCGTACAAAACCCGTGAAATTCCCCGTTATAGTTAGTTCAGCTAACTATAACTCGCGCCCGCAATGCACTGCTGATGACGTCACATATTACATCACTCATGACATGGTCAGTGACATCACTGATGACATCACTGATGACATCTCAAATGACATCACTGATGACATCACTGATGACATCACTGATGACATCATCCAGTGACTGTGTGTTTCTGTAAAGTTTAAATATTTTTAATATATATAGGAAAGACGTATTGAAGAATGAGTGGGTGTGTAAGTGTCTGTATGGATGATTTAGTAGGTGCGTGACTGACTCTATAAGTGAGTGATTTAACGTATCTTACTGAATGCATGGGTTAGTGACTAAACTGGATGAATGTCTGTATCCGTCTGTCTGTTGCTGTGTAAGTGGCTGCATGTGTTTGTGAATAGCTACATGAGTGTCTATATGAGTTATTGAATGCTTGTCTGAGTATCTGTATGGGTGCCTGAGTGTTTGTGTGGGAGGGGTGTGTGCAACTCTGTGCATAGATGTGTGAGTGGGTGATTCACTGGGTGGATGGTTTCAAGAGTGCATCTGTGATAGACTGTATGGGTGGGTAAGTGTGTGTAAGAGTGTGTTAGTGAGTGAATGTATGTCCCAGTGGTACATGTGTGAGTAACTACATATGTGAAAGGCAGTATATATGTGTGTTGGAGTATATAAATAGCTATAAGCAAGAGTGAGTGATTGTGATAGTGGCTGTATGGATGAGTGTGTGCTTGTATCAGTGATTGTATAAGAGCGTAACAATGTGCTACTATTTGTATGAGTAAGTGAGCTGGTGTGTGTATAACTGTATAGGTGAGTAAATGGCAGTGTGTTTAATTATTTGCATGACTGACTAGGTGTGTGAGTATCTCTATGGATGAGTGGCGTTGTTTGAGTGTCTATATAGGAGTAAGAGTGCATATGATAGTCCTGTACTGAGTGACCGTAAGTATGAGTGACTGTACGGGTGAGTGAGTGGATGTGTGTGTGTAGACCTAAGAATCAGTGAGTGGGTATGTAGTTATTGGTGTTGGAGTGTCTATGGTTTTGCGAATGGCAGTCTGTAATTTAGAGTGGGTGTATCAAAGGTTATATTAGGGTGTGAGGAGGTGCATCAGATTATCACGTGGATGATGTCATCAGTGATGTCATTTGAGATGTCATCAGTGATGTCACTGACCATGTCATGAGTGATGTAATATGTGACGTCATCAGCAGTGCATTGCGGGGCGCGAGTTATAGTTAGCTGAACTAACTATAACGGGGAATTTCACGGGTTTTGTACGAGTGCAATGTCCAAGTAACTATAACTGTCCCTAAAACCTATGGTTTTTCAGTGAATTTCAAAGGTTTTTAAATGCTAATTTGTAACTATAACGTGTCTGAAACCTATGGTTTTTTCAGTGAATTTCAAAGGTTTTTTAAATGCTAATTTGTAACTATAACGTGTCTGAAACCTATGGTTTTTTCAGTGAATTTCAAAGGTTTTTAAATGCTAATTTCTAACTATAACGTGCCTGAAACCTACGGTTTTTTCAGTGAATTTCAAAGGTTTTGTAAATGACAATTTTTAAATGTATTAATTGTTATATTAATTTTTTTCATACTGATTTACTACATTTTTAGAAATGTTTTTTTTTACATATTTTATTTTTAAATTACATTGTAATTACATTATACATTACATTACAAAAATACTTTCTCAGAATGAATTACTTTAGTTTAAATACTTTGCAGATAGGCAATAGACTTTTAAGTACAGTAGTTACAGTTGTTGCAATGGGCAACACATTTTCAAACACAATGCAACATTCAGCTCAATGTGAATTTCTAGTTAAATGCAATTAGTTACTTTATGGATTACTTTTGTAACCACAGGACTGGATCCTAGATTCAGTCCTGGTACATCTCCTGTAAACAGTTGAGTAAAAGCGTTTTGGTTACAGTCGTGATTTTTAAGGAATATTATTGTATTTTAAAAGTTGACACTTAGAAACTTTTTCTCATAGAATCACCAATGTTATCCTAAGGAAGGAAATTCACTTAGCAGGTAAAAACTGTTATCGTTACTTTTTCTTACTCAGTGTTGGATCCTGGATCCAGCACTGGTGCATCTCCTGTAAACAGTTGAAAGAATGCGTTTAAGTCATACAGGCGATTTTTAAGGAATATTTGTAGTTTGTGAAAATCAACACTTTGAAACTTTTTGCTGAAAACCAGTCAATCTTAGCCTATGAAGGAAATTCAAGTTACCGGTAAGTACGGTTAAAATTACTTTTGAGGATCAGTACTGGGCTGAAAGATGCAGCACTGAGGTCTCTCCTGATAACAGGTGAGTAAATCGGAATTCGTATTTCGGCTGATTTTAGAGGAATATTTTAAAGTTCCAAAACTCCACACTTAGAAGAATTTCCAAGTGAAACCAGTCAATGTTAGCCTATGGAAGGAAATTCAAGTTACTGGTAAGTACGGTTAAAATTACTTTTCAGGACCAGTACTGGGCTGAAAGATGCAGCACTGAGGTCTCTCCTGATAACAGGTGAGTAAATCGGAATTCGTATTCCGGCTGATTTTAGAGGAATATTTTAAAGTTCAAAAACTCCACACTTAGAAGAATTTCCAAGTGAAACCAGTCAATGTTAGCCTATGAAGGAAATTCAAGTTACCGGTAAGTACGGTTAAAATTACTTTTCAGGATCAGTACTGGGCTGAAAGATGCAGCACTGAGGTCTCTCCTGATAACAGGTGAGTAAATCGGAATTCGTATTTCGGCTGATTTTAGAGGAATATTTTAAAGTTCCAAAACTCCACACTTAGAAGAATTTCCAAGTGAAACCAGTCAATGTTAGCCTATGAAGGAAATTCAAGTTACCGGTAAGATACGGTTAAAATTACTTTTCAGGACCAGTACTGGGCTGAAAGATACAGCACTGAGGTCTCTCCTGATAACAGGTGAGTAAATCGGAATTCGTATTTCGGCTGATTTTACAGGAATATTTGTATGTTTCAAAAATCAACACTTAGAAACGTTTTCAGCAAAAAGCAGGCAATGATATCCTATGGAAGGAAATTCAAGTTACTGGTAAGTACGGTTAAAATTACTTTTGAGGATCAGTACTGGGCTGAAAGATGCAGCACTGAGGTCTCTCCTGATAACAGGTGAGTAAATCGGAATTCGTATTTCGGCTGATTTTACAGGAATATTTGTATGTTTCAAAAATCAACACTTAGAAACTTTTTCAGCAAAAAGCAGGCAATGATATCCTATGGAAGGAAATTCAAGTTACTGGTAAGTATGGTTAAAATTACTTTTGAGGATCAGTACTGGGCTGAAAGATGCAGCACTGAGGTCTCTCCTGATAACAGGTGAGTAAATCGGAATTCGTATTTCGGCTGATTTTAGAGGAATATTTTAAAGTTCCAAAACTCCACACTTAGAAGAATTTCCAAGTGAAACCAGTCAATGTTAGCCTATGAAGGAAATTCAAGTTACCGGTAAGTACGGTTAAAATTACTTTTCAGGACCAGTACTGGGCTGAAAGATGCAGCACTGAGGTCTCTCCTGATAACAGGTGAGTAAATCGGAATTCGTATTTCGGCTGATTTTAGAGGAATATTTTAAAGTTCCAAAACTCCACACTTAGAAGAATTTCCAAGTGAAACCAGTCAATGTTAGCCTATGGAAGGAAATTCAAGTTACTGGTAAGTATGGTTAGAATTACTTTTCAGGACCAGTACTGGGCTGAAAGATACAGCACTGAGGTCTCTCCTGATAACAGGTGAGTAAATCGGAATTCGTATTTCGGCTGATTTTAGAGGAATATTTGCACAATGGTGAAGGGAGGGGCGGGGCCTGAGGTGACATCTGTGCAAACGCGCCCCGTTGCGCGTTTTAAGTTGGGGGATTAAGTCCCCTTGAATCCTGAGGGTCCCTAGGGGCCAACTAGCCCACCAGGAACCTCCAATATGCGCCAGGGGCTGCGTTGCAGAGACGTGTAGAGAGGCCACACCCCTTTTACACCTCTCTGCAACGCAGCTCTGTGGCGCTTTCTGGATGTACCTGTTGGGCTAGTTGGCCCCAGGGACCCTCAGGATTGAAGGGATTTAATTCCCCATCTTAAAACGCGCCACGGGGCCTGTTTCACACATGTCACCTGAAGCCCCGCCCCTCCCTTCACCACTGTGCAAACGCGCCCGTGGCGCGTTTTAAGTTGGGGGATTAAGTCCCCTTGAATCCTGAGGGTCCCCGGAGTCCAACTAGCCCACCATATACCTCCAAAAGCGCCACAGAGCTGCGTTGCAGAGAGGTGTAAAAGGGTGTGGCCTCTCTACACGTCTCTGCAACGCAGCCCCTGGCGCATATTGGAGGTTCCTGGTGGGCTAGTTGGCCCCCAGGGACCCCCAGTATTCAAGGGGTTCGTTCCCCCTCTGCAAACGCGCCAGGGCGCGTTTGCAGAGTGGTGAAGGAAGGGGCGGGGCCTGCCGGCCCGATCGTTTTTTTTTAAAACATTTTTGTCCCCTGAAGGGGAGCTGTGTAGCCCCCTTCCTTTTTCCTGTTTTTATGCCCTGGGGACCCCATCCCCCAGGGCCTTACCACTTTTTAAATTTTTAATAAAAAAAATAAACGGGAAGGGGGCCGCGTGGCCTCCCTTCCCTGGGCCTGTATTGGCCCCGGGACCCCATCCCCGGGGCATGGCCTTTATTTTTATTCTTTGGAGGGGGCTGCGTGGCCCCCTCCTCTGGCCATTTAAGGCCCGGGGACCCCATCCCCGGGGCCGGCCTTTCCATTTTTTTAATTTTTTTAATTTTTCTTTTTTGGGGAGGGGGCCACGTGGCCCCTCCTGGGCCACTACTTGCCCTGGGGACCCCATCCCCGGGGCCTGGCCTCTCGTTGGGGACTGTGGGGGGTCCCCAATCCCCCACAGTCCCGCCGGCTCCCCGTGTCCTACGGGAGCCGGCATTGCTTTACACATGGGGAGCAGCTGACATGCTGCTCCCCATGTGGAAAAGCAATCGGCTTTGGATATTGGAAGAGAGAGCAGGTTTCCCTGCTCTCTCTTCCAATATCCAAAGCAGTTGCTATGGCAGGACGGGAGCCGCGAGGCTCCGTCCTGCCATAGCAAACTACAGTGTCCCGAGGGTAGGCACCCCGGGACACTGCAGGAGCCGGCCCTGGGGGTGGTGGTCCCCAGGGCCATCAAGGGCTCCAGGAGGGGGGCCGCGCGGCCCCCTCCCTACATCAGCACAGCCCCGGGGAGGTGGTGGTCCCCGGGGCTTCGGGGTCCAAAACGGACCCCATTTTAATTTGTTAGTGCCCCAGGGAGGTGGCGGTCCCGGGGCGTGTGGGGGGCTGGAGCCCCCACACAGGTTGTTAAATTAATAAAAAAAAGCCCCGGGGAGGTGGTGGTCCCCGGGGCTGCGGGAGAGCTCAGAGCCCTCCCGCACCGATTCTTAAAAAGCCCCGGGGGTGGCGGTTCCCGGGGCTTGGGGGGCCCTTGAGGCCCCCACACATTAAATTATCCCCTCCCCACCATGCCCCAGGGACTTGGGCCACCCGGGGGCCAATTAACATCGAAGCGCGGAGACCGCGCTTCAATTTTTTTCGGCAGGATTCGCGCACCCTGAGCGCATCCTGCCGATTTAAAAAAATGCTTTTTGCCCAGGGGTCCTTGTGGGACCCCTGAGCAGGCCTAGGGGGTTAGGGTGTTTCTACCCTGCCCCCTTTGTGCGTTTGCGCACTTGTTTCTTTTTTTCTCGGCGGGATACGCGCACCCTAAGCGCATCCCGCCGATTTTAAAAAGAAAAAAACTTTTCTGCCCAGGGGTCCTTGTGGGACCCCTGAGCAGACCTAAGGGGTCAGGGTGTTTCTACCCTGCCCCCTTTTGCACTTTGCGCACTTGTTTCTGTCCCTCGGTTCTACCGAGGGACAAAATAACTGCCAACACTTCTTGATTTGGAGTGTTGACAGCCAATTAGCATGCTGCTCGTGATCGGGAGGGTACGCGGATCCGACGCGCCCATAGATATATATGTGATTTTAATTGTGAATTTCTCAGGAACTACTGAACGGATTTACACCATTTTAGCAAAAGGCACCAGTCTGAACCAAGGGCTACCTCTTTGCCAAATTTGGGGTAATTCCGTTCAGCAGTTCGGGCTGTAGCTGCGACTAAAGGTTCCTATGGAAAAATGAATGGGGAAAACGCGTTTTGGGACCCCCCTTTTTCTCGGCCCCCGCTTCACGTATCACCCCGAGACTTTCAGGGTAGGAGCGGAGCGGAGCGCCCCAACAAGTTGGAAACTTTCACGAAGATTCGTCAACCGGCGCCAACGTTATTTCAAATAGAATGTCGCGGATTTCCTATGGATAATAGGTTGTAACTATAACTATCTACTGGCGACCGCCAGTAGATAATATGTATGTATATATATATATATATATATATATGTATGTATATATATATATATGTATGTATGTATATATATATATATGTATGTATGTATATATATATATATTCACAGAAAAAACCACAGGTTTCAGACACGTTATAGTTAGAAATTAGCATTTAAAAAACCTTTGAAATTCACTGAAAAAACCATAGGTTTCAGGCACGTTATAGTTAGAAATTAGCATTTAAAAAACCTTAGAAATTCACTGAAAAAACCATAGGTTTTAGGGACGGTTATAGTTAGTTGGACATTTCACTCATACAAAACCATAGAAATTCCCCCGTTCAGCTAACTATAACTCGCGCCCCCGCAATGCACTGCTGATGACGTCACATATTGCATCACTCATGACATGGTCAGTGACATCACTGATGACATCACTGATGACATCTCAAATGACATCACTGATGACATCATCCATGTGATAATTTGATGCATTTTCTCACACCCTTATATAACTTTTGATACACCCATTCTAAATTACAGACTGCCATTGTCAAAACCATAGACACTCCAACACCAATAACTACATACACACTCACTGATTCTTAGGTCTACACACACATCCACTCACTCACCCGTACAATCACTCATACTTACGGTCACTCAGTACAGGACTATCATATGCACTCATACACGTATATAGACACTCACACACCGTCACTCATCCATAGAGGTACTCACACACCTAGTCAATCATGCAAATAATTAATCACACTGCCATTTACTCACCCATACAGTTATACACACACCAGCTCACTTACTCATACAAATACTAGCACATTCTTATGCTCTTATACAATCACTGATACAAGTACACACTCATCCATACAGCCACTCTCACAATCACACACTCTCACTTTACCCATTTATATGCTCCAACACACATATATACTGCCTTTCACATATGTAGTTACTCACACATGTACCACTGAGATATACATTCACTCACTAACACACCCATACACACACTCACCCACCCATACAGTCCATCACAGATGCACTCTTGAAACCATGCACCCAGTGAATCACCCACTCACACATCTATGCACAGAGTCACACACACCCCACCCACACAAACACTCAGGCACCCATACAGATACTCAGACAACCAATCAATAACCCATGTAGACACTCATGTAGCTATTCGCAAACCCATGCAGCCGCTTACACACCAATAGACAGACGGATACAGACATTCAAACAGTTTAGTCACTAACCCATGCATTCAGTAAGATACGTTTAATCACTCACTTATAGAGTCAGTCACGCACCTACTAAATCATCCATTCAGACACTTATACACCCACTCATTCTTCAATACGCCTTTCCCTATATATATTAAACATATTTAAACTTTACAGAAACACACAGTCACTGGATGATGTCATCAGTGATGTCATCAGTGATGTCATCAGTGATGTCATGAGTGATGACACTGGCCATGTCATGAGTGATGTAATATGTGACGTCATCAGCAGTGCATTGCGGGGCGCGAGTTATAGTTAGCTGAACTAACTATAACGGGGAATTTCTATGGTTTTGTACGAGTGAAATGTCCAACTAACTATAACTGTACCTAAAACCTATGGTTTTTTCAGTGAATATATATATATATATATCAACAATTTATGACAAATCCAATTTCTTGGTAAAGTCAGATTTGTCAGAAATATTTTACAAAAGGTATTTTTTTTAAAGTCACTGCTAATCTGCCTAAAGACTCTACAAGCCTGTTTGCATGAACTTCAAACTCCATGATTTCCCTTGAGGAGTTGTGAACTTGCTCCACAGGATTCAGGTAGCGAGAAGCACTGTTGGGTTGTCTGCAGTAGCGCACACAGGAACTGCTTAAAAAATGATCATTTTTTCCCTATTAGTTCCGTGAAAGAGTCTAAATTCAAAGGTTTTAATATTCACTGGGCCCAATGTAGAGAAGCATATGATCAGTTTTGATGACTCTCTGGGCATTAATTCCGGACTTATTTGACTTAGAGCTTTCCCTGCCTTCATTGACTGCTTCACCGAGACCTCGTCCTTTGTCAACCTGTTGTCCACGAGTTCGTCTTCGGATCCAGCCTGAAACCTTACCATGCTGAGGACTCTACCTTTTTGGAAATTATCTAACTGTGATCATAACTTTCCGACTGGCATCAATCCGACCTGGGTATCTGGCCTTCGCTGCATTGCGGTCGGCATTAAACCGTACCCATGTCCCAGTCTAGGGCATTTCGTGTTTTTGGTGCAATTTTTATTTAAAACTTAAAAAATTATACTTACACTTTCCCTTCTTGGAATTTTGTTCTTTAGGTATCCTTTTGTTCATTACAATATTCTATATTTTCATGAAATGGAGTGGGATTCTTATTGTGCTGTGTTTTTAACTTTATAATTGTTTTGGTACTTCTAAATGCCTTACAAATTTTCTAAAGTTAACCCTGTCTGCTTCGTGCCAGAGTGACCAGGGGATAAGCTCATGTGTAAATTATTGAATCCTTTACTGGACCTAATAAGAATAATGCCATTATTACTTGTGGTGGACCACTTTCCACCCCAACTAATAATCCACGATCTCACAGCTAATCTTTGTAATTCTGGACCTTGAAGAGGAGGAGGCAGCCATAAATTTCCTGTTATTGGACCCACAGGCTCCTTTAAACATGTTTTCTGTTTGGTAAAGCAACTGCTAGGATAGTGGCCTTCTGTTCCTTAAACACCATCATTGCTGCATTCCCGGGTTTCACAAATTGTGACTTAATTATTATACATTATGAGGTTTTGTGACCCCTTGCATATGCGCATGTTTTATGTGACCCATCAGTACATAGGTTTCATCACAAATTGCCTTCTATTTTCAAACCAGCTGGTGTGCATATTGAACCTCCTAGTTTGAGAATGGAACTTCATCTATCTTCCAGCTTACATTGTCCAGCATGTCAAGGTGTTAGATAATCTTGATTTTATATATACACTTTGCCTACTGCATTCATGCTATTGGCAGGGCCACTGGAATTATGCGACAGGGGAGGAACTAATTATGCAGTAGAGCTGTCTAAATTATTCAGAAAGGAAAGGAAATAATGTGGTGTAACGTGGCACATTTTGTGACAGAATTGGTGCTTTCATTTTTTTCTTTTTTACACGTTAACACTGTCTGGTCTGGACTTTTGATCCGTTTGAGCTAGAAACAATTTTGTGGGGAAAATCTACTAATTATGCAGCCGTTAATTGATTATCTGGCAAAGGCGGCAAATCCCTAATTATGCCTAAAATGCCGTGGCTGCATTATCACGTAATTCCGGTGGCCCTCGCTACTGGTAACCTGTATATTTTTGGGATCCAGTGGGTAGGTTAATGCTTTAAAATTCTCATTAATAAATATATAAAGAAGAGTTGCGCTTCAGAATCACGACCTACCCTTCCTGTACTGTGCTTCAACACATCTATGTCTTAACACACGTCAACCAATTTTGAAAACCAACGGAAACTCTTTTATCAAGTCTGTGTTGTTCGACGGTTATCCAATTATACGTATGACAAGTTTCAGTTCTGCAATTATGTTTTACACTACGAAGTTGAAATATTTTTGGTTATGGTGTGACATTTCTGTAAAAGTACATACAAGAACATGAACGATTATTTGTATCAAGGCTGCTCTAGCTAAAAGTGTAGAGTAAAATAAAAAAAATAAACAAATGCACAACGAAGGATTGGTATACAACTAAAAATATCTTCTGGCCATGTCGTCTATGATATTATAGATACGGATACTGAGTTCAGGAAGGGGATGCACCCATTAATGGCAGCAGCTATAATACAAACTCTGCAAACTGAGGATAAAAAGTCATATGAAATGGATAAACCATATTCTCCGATGACCCTATTATGTTCTAATAAAAGACTACTGTCGATATTGTATAACAAGAGCTTTCTACTCTGGGAATAAAGGAAGATTAGGACATGTAGTGACCTCTTCAAAGATGAGCTTTCTAAGTCCTTTGAGGAATGGTAAAAAGAACTTGTGTTACACTTCAGAATCAACTTTTTATGATTTCAGAAATTGTGCTATTCAATTATTTCTCAGTTAAAGAAATCCTCGCAATTGTACGCCGACCCCCATGAGAATTTCTTTCTACAATGTCGATCTTGAACGTTAATTTTAAGTTTCCTAGGCACAGTGATGCCTTATGTGAGGGAATTTCACCAAGTATAAGAAAATGAAGCCGTAGACATAGGTGCAGTTAACAATGATCTATGAATGCAAACATTTCGACAGAATCATAGACTTCCAATTAATCAGATGTTCAAATTAATTCAGCTTCATTATTTGCACACAGGATATAATATCCTCGAGAACAATTACCTACAATACTTACAAATTATTTTCCTGTTCCAAATAAGGCAAAATTGTTCCTCATGGTAAGGAAGTGTTACTGTGTGTTTTGTTAAAGAACTTTAATATCTTTATATATACCCATCCACTCCCCTCACAAACAGATACTCAAATACATATACTGGCCACGAAAATGGTGTTGCTACTTATATATTCAAATACCCAAACACTGCATAATCAGATGGTCTAGTTACCGCATTGCAAGAATGTAATGCCTTATGTTAATGTTATGGTTAAACACCTTTATGTATAAATATTACACAGGAAAAAACAGCATGGCATAAGTGTGCAGATGCACAGAGTGCAACATGCTATTTATTACCATTATTGACGGAGAAGGGCAGTATCACAACAGACTAAGGGGCATATTCACAAGGACTTATCGCCAAGTTATCGGCACTTTAGGGCAGCAAAAGTGGCGATAGAATTACCGCCCCTTTCGCAAGCTGGTGCTAACTGCCTACATCACCACATAACCCGCGATAGCTGCCGCAAAAAACATCGCCACGGTTGACACCGCCAACTAACGCTAATGAGATGCAGAATAGACGTGTCCATGCAAAAACACACGAAAAGACACCACCGCGCGATTCTCTACGGACAGCCAGATCTGCGATGCGAGGCAAAAACAGGTGATAAGCCGCGGTAGCAGCATGGATTTAACACCTGCCTTCTGCTGGTGCTAAGCAGGACGACTACCCGCACCACAAAAGAGAGCCCAGCCCACAGCCTCACCTGAAGAACAACAGATACCATGGAGCCACTCACCATGCACCCCGGAGACCCCAGAGGCCCACAACACCAAGCGCCACCACCCCCAGGACCCCCCGCACCCCTGGCCATCCCCAGCCCACCCACCCCGGACAAAGATGTGCCACAGCAACTTTACGAAATCACGAGAAAAATAAGAGCCTGATGTCGCACAAATACAACAACAAACCTACATGTGTGGTCAGAATAAGGACAAACAAACATTCAACTTAGAAATCACACAACAGAACTTTATTAATACACAACACAAAACAACAGTTCTGAAGAGTCCATGCGGATCCACTCCAGACAATCTGGAAGTCACAGCCTGCAAGAAAAAATCAGAGATAAGAAGGTGTGTCATGTGCTCATCAAAGGACAGAGAGAGAGAGAAAGAAAGAAAGGGAGAGAGAGAAAGCAAGGGAGAGACAGAATGAAAGGGAGAGACAGAAAGAAAGGGAGAGAGAGAAAGAAAGGGAGAGAGAGAAAGAAAGGGAGAGAGAAAGAAAGGGAGAGAGAGAAAGAAAGGGAGAGACAGAAAGAAAGGGAGAGAGAGAAAGAAAGGGAGAGACAGAAAGAAAGGGAGAGAGAGAGAGAAAGAAAGGGAGAGAGAGAAAGGAAGGGAGAGAGAGAGAGAAAGAAAGAAAGGGAGAGACAGAAATAAAGGGAGAGAGGGAGAGAGACCGCTGCCCATGCGCACCCCGGCCCCACTGCTCACCTTCCGCCACCAGTGTGTCTCCAACCACGTGCCGGTGCACGCTCCGAGCCCGGGACACGCGACCTTGGCAGCCTCCACATCACGTGGACCTGCCCCGCAGCCCACTATGTCACACACCTCAATCTGGGCCTTGAGTTCGGAATGGGAGAGTCCATTACAGTGCACACGTCATCATCACAGGCTGCACACCCGCTCAGCTCATAGGTACCACTAACTGCAGTCCACCAGGTCCCCTATCTGAAATGAGTACACAACAAATAATTGCAGAGTCCAAATCATTGCACACGGCATCATCGCCTGTCTGCCCCTGCGCACACATGCTGCTGCACCCCAGCCCCTCCTGCCGCCCAGCGGTGAATGTCCGCCCCTGCGCACCCAGGCCCCACTGCTCACCTGCTGCCACTGGTGTGTCCCCAACAGGGCACACCATGTGCCGGTGCCAACTCCAAGGCCGGGGCCCGCAGCCTTGGCAGTCCCCACATCATGCGACAGCCCCCCGCAGTCCAGCAGGTCACACACTTGATACTGGATCTTGAGTCAGAAATGGCAGTGACCATATCAGTGCACACGTCATCATCGCAGGCTGCACACCCACTCAGCTTCATAGGTGCGGCTAACCCTGTGCAACTCAAGCCAGCGTCACGTGGTGGTAGGCCCGTGGCGGCTGCCGGACATCGGGGCGACTAACCCTGTGCACCACAAGTCATGGACCCTCCATGATTGAGCCACGTTGCACGTACGTCGTCAGGTCACCTCCAGCAGTGGGGAATGTGACGTTGCAGGCCCCTTTTATTGGTGGTGTCACATGGCCCGTGACGCATCTGCTGGATGGGTGTGGTGTGTGTGCAAACCTGCCCTCGGTGAGTGGCCGTGGCATGCTGGCAACTAGAACAGTGACCAGCAGATCCCAAGTGTGGAATCCTGGGACATGTAGCTATGTCGTCCCCCCTCGGAGCGTAAGCGTAGTGGTCTGGCCTGGCGTACGCCGGACCTGCGTCGGGCATGCAAGAATGATCCCGGGGCTGTGTGCGCTGGTTCAGTCCTTGTCCGGAAAAGGAAGTGACGAATGCCTGTGTCCCTGATGTCGTGACTATGTGGCACGGAACGCAATCGGCAATGTAGCAGCCTGTGACTCTTGTCCCACGACGTGTGCAACATGGACGTCAGGGGGAATTACTGACCCAACACACATCCACACTCACATACTTGAATGATCGAAGACATGACACAACTGTGCAATAGTGAATGATTTATTGTCATCCAGTGGAGTGTTGCAGCTGGAGCAGTACAGGGCCATGCAGACCCCACTTCACATCATTGGCACGTGGCGGGCCAGCCAGAGTCCTTCAGGGCATGACAAGTACATCGGAAGAGGAAGAGTTCAGTCCGCAGTCTGATCGCTGTGTCATCGGTCATCTGACAGAATATGGCAGTCCATGTCGAGGTCCAAGGTGAGAGTCAATGAGTGCATCGGGGGGCAGTGGAAGGTCATGATGCCAAGGGCAGAACCAAGATGAAACAGGCCAAATGGGTGGGAGGAAGGCTACTGCTGCCTCATGATCAAGAAGTCTAGATCATCCACATCCTCGTCCTCTGATGTGTGCTCTGCCTCACCTGTAGGTGCTGCAGTTCCGGCTGCAGCACTGTGTGGCAGTGACACATCAGGGGCCGGAGGAGGATTGTCGGCCGCACCGTGTGGCAGTGACACATCAGGTGCAGGAGTAGAAATGTCTGCCGCACTGTGAGGCACAGACACACCAGGGGGCACAGATGGGTATGGTGTAGGAGCAGCAGCATCCATCTGCGGCAGGCCTTGTGGCAGCAATGCCATGACGAGGATCTGCAGGGCATGGTATATTCCAGCTACATTTTGCTGATGTGCAGCAGTGACAGCCAACCTTTCCGCCTCCATCCGCACCATGTCCTCCATGAGCCTCCGCATTTGTGCCAAATCACTGCTGAGATCGCTGGAGCCACTCTGACTTGACAGGTGTTCTTGTCTCCGAGTCAGGACTCCAGCGATGTCGGCCAGGGCTCGTTGGAGGCCATGGAGCGGACTGTGGGTGTCCGTCAGGGACTGTAAGTGGTCCCTGAAGGGACGTAGACACCCATGGATGGCATCAAGTTTGGCTGCCAGGAGGTCAAACACCACCCGCACCTGATCAGCCAGCTTCTCCTGGGCCTCTAACACACAGGTTTGGAAGGCCAGGTGTGTTCCGTGGGGGTCTTGGGAGACAGCCGGTGTGGCAGGTGCTGCCTGCTGTGTGGTCTGTGCAGGGGGTGGGGTCTCCTCGATGCAGCTGGGCTGCCCTGATCCTGGAGGTGGGGAGCTGATGCAGCCAATGAGCTCTCTGAGGGCTTCGGTGTCGATGATGGGGTTGTCATCCTCGTCATCAGTGTAGAGTTGTTGCGTCTGCTCTGCAGGTGGTGTTGATGGTCCCTCTGCAATGTTAAGGGGAGATTCTGCATTACATCGTGTTGACATGTTTGTCCAGGCATTGTACAAGTTCACATACAGACTGCATGACGAGGTACATTGTGGCTGTGTAGGAGGAGATGCCTGTTGGATACGGGACAGTTGACATTTCAACACCATCAGGGATGTGAGGTTGTACTTGTGCAGTTTCATCTCACATACCCCTGCTATGCCAAATGTAATTGGCCAGTATCTTCACACAAGCGGCAGCAGTTTCGCCCTCTGTCCTGTTGTTCACGTGTTGCAGTTTGCCCCACACTGTTGTCTATGCTGCTGTGCTCTGACTGTCATATGTGTGTGCTGCAGTTTTGTGAGGGTCGCCCCTGCAGCTCTGAGTCTGCTGCCTCTTGTCCCTTGCAGGCGGTGTGCCTTTGACTTCTGTGTCCATGCAGTGTTGAGACGTTACCAGTCTTGGGTGGATGTGTGTCTTGGTGGGGGTGGGGACTCTGGGGCATGGTATGTCCGCAGCTGTGTTGTTGACGTCAGGGGTTGATTGTGCAGGTGGATGTGTCAGAGTGTGACCTGCTCCTTTACGGATGTGGTCCACACTCAGCCACCTCAGTGTCGTTGGGTGCACCATGTCATGGTAATCGGATTGCAGGCATGGTATTCGTCATGCAGTGTCACTTACGTTGTCAGTGTGGCTCACGGAGCAGCAGCTTGGCTGGGTTCAGCACATGTGCATGGGTTGTATGTGAGCTGTGTGATGTGTGGGGTGGGCCCACTCTGGGCAGATGGTCGAGGGTGACGTACTTGGTGTTCCTATGTGTGCTGCAGTATGACCAGGGGATCAGGGACATGATCCGTAGTCATTGTGGGTGTGCAGTGTGGTCTGCTTATTTGTGCATATATGCCATTGTGCCCATCTCCCCCGTCCCCCCAGTCCCTGGTCGCTACTCACCCTGTTGCTGTTGTGTCCGGTCCTGTAGAGCAGTGTCCGGGCCCCCAACTCCTTCCACCGTATCCACACTGATGACTGTCGACACCATCTCCTCCATCTCGTCCAGCTCCTCCTGCGGCGCAGGACTCCCACCTCCAGTCTGCATTGCTGCTGTGAGGTTGTTGGCGAGTTTGCTCTTGGTTTTGCGCTTGATATCAGTCCATCACCTCTTGACCTTGTCCATTGACCTCCTCTGCACTCTGACAGCATTCACCTTGTCCAAGATGGACTGCCATATTCCATTTCTTATACCCAGTGACACGGTGGAGGTGAGGAACAGTTGTTGATGGTGTCCTATCACCTCCGTGACCAGGATCTGATTCTCCTGCGGACTGAACCGCAGCTTCCTCTTCTTCTTATCCTTCCCTGTCCCCGAGGGCCCTGGCTGGGGCTCCGGGGGGCTTGTGGGGTTACGATCGTCCCCTGTGCCTGCTCCGCCTGACTGCATCATGCTTCGCTGTTGATGTTTTTTTGTTTGGGGTTTTTTTTATCTGTTTTTGTAGAGATGTTTCCCGCCTGATGTGTGTGTATTGCAGGCCTTGCATGCCTTATCGCGGATTGTCTCTTCGCGATTGGGCCCATCGCAACTTTTTTCGCGTTACGGTTTGAATTTTTATCGCCGTCGCGCTAGTTGTTTTGGGACATTTTCCGCGTTCGCGTGCAAATATCGCACGGTATCGCCGTGTTGGGAATGCCACGTTGACACGGCGTTATTTTCACGTGATGGGCTGCGATGTGAGAAGTTGCGGTAAGCTATTCTGGCGATGTTTATCGCACGTTCTTGTGAATATACCCCTGAAGGTTTTGCCTCTCATAGATAATCATCCCTGCTCACATTCAGCACCCATATTAATATATAATACCATGTAAAATATAGGGTTTATACCGTGAATTTTGTGAAATAAAAGCACCTTCAGTAGGTGCGTATGCATGTGTTCTATTTGCACGTGTGTGTGTGAGTATGTGTGTGCATGTGTGTATGCATATGTGGTGTATTTAACAGAGGCAAGGGAAATATACAAACTATTTCATTGGTCTCTATGAAATATATGAAATATTTCAGGCCCTGTGAAATATTGGTTTGATCGTCTACGTGACAGCCTTAAACCACTCTGCACAACTATATCATTGCACTTTTCTTAACATTTTATTCATGAAAGGTGAACAAGACTGAACATTCTTTTTTTTTAAGTTTGAGTTTATTAAAGAAAAACAAGAAAAAGAACAGCAATACAATGAATAGAACAAATCCTATTTAGCATAAAGATATGTAGTAGAATAAGAATATATAAGGATAGGTTTGTCAAGCTGCATACAAAAAAGAAATATACATAATATAAATAATAAAGGAAGGGGGCAAGGGGAGGGAAACAATATGTAATTACTATATAACAATTAAGAGTAATAATGCAACAATGTAATCATAACAATGACTGAATAGGAATAACGTATTTTAAACATAGGAGAGTTATGAAACTATTAATCATCTAGGAGTAAAGCGGCACAGGGAGAATTCAAGGTGGTTTCCTTACATCGTCTGAGATGTTGGTAGATTTAACACTAGAAGAGGCAGACAGAGATAGATATGTTGTTAATGGGAGCCATAATAAATCTCTTTTAATTGCTAGGGAAATAGGGGAAACATAATTAGTGTCTAATCGGTGATGGAACCAAACAGCGTTCCACCAGGATCTGAAAGTAACTCTGTCTGCCTGCTTCCAATTTGAGGTTATTAGATGAAAGGCAATAGCTAGCAATAAATCTAAAAGTTTAAAACTCGATGGAGATTGGGGCCATTGGGGTGATAGTGTGCCCAGGAATAAATTTGTGAAAGAAAAAGGGATCCGAACTTTGAAAATTATCTTAATTTGGGACCAAACCAGCTGCCAAAATTGATGGATAGGGGGACATTCAAACAGCATGTTTTTTAAATCGGCAGACAGACAAGGGCAGGACCAACAAATAGAGGACATGTCTGCTGAAAAAGATGCTAGGGTTAACGGAGAAAATAATACTCAGTGATAAATGAAATATAGAGTTTGTGTGGTGTTTGCGGAACGAGAAGTTTTGTGAAGCTTAAACCATATTTTGTCCCATAAAGTGATTGGCCAGACCTGTGAGAAATCCTTCTCCCAAGCCAATTCAGTCTTAGATTTGTGTCTGTTCTGTCTGGGGAAATTGTAGCAATTTATATATATTGGAAGCAGGGGGAAGTGTCGAGTATTGAAGATAGGTTTTTATAATTTACAGGAAAATTTGTATCTGTTGGTAAAGTTAGAAGATATTGATTCAGGGAAGAACATAAAAGATTATATTGCGATCTAGAGGACGATGGTAAAGAGAATTTAGTTTGGAGATCAGAAAAAGAGAGGGGTTGATCATTATGTATTAGCTGAGATATCCAACGCAAACCCTTAGAATGCCAATTTTTCCAGTATATAGAACGATTATGATTTTGTAATGATTTATTATGCCAAATAGGTTGTTGATGATAGGAGCTAATTGAGGGATAAGATGATGCTAAAAGAGGGACCAAAAGTTTGCGGGAGTGGGAAATGACAGGGGAACGTACGGATGTGATATTGGTGGTAAAAGCGAGGAACTCTGAAAAATCAAAAGGGGCAATAAGATATTTCTCGATTTTAATACATAATGGAGGATATAGAGGAAGGTTCATAGAGATCCAACGAGAAGCTTGCTTTAAGGAGCAAGCGGAATGATAAGCTTTAAAGTCAGGAAACCTTATACCCCCATTAGGTCTATCTCTTTCTGAAGAGGACAAAGCTACACGAGGGGGCTTACCTTTCCATAGCAATTTGGTCAAGGTAGATTCAATTTTCTTAAATAGTATCCAGGAATGTGTATAGGGATCATAGAAATAATATATAAAATAAGAGGAGAAAGCATCATTTTAATTGAGTCTAGACGACCCCACCAAGATAGAAAAAGGGGATGCCAACGTGTGATAGCGTCATTTAATTTTTTGGTGATATAATCAAAATTTAACCTCATTGTTTCAGGAATTAAGGGAGCAAACCATAAGCCTAAGTATTTTATTTTAGATGGTTGCCAAGAAAATCCAGAATGGTCAAAGAGATGTTTCTGACAAAAAACATTTAAAGGTAAAACTTCACATTTGTCATTATTAAGACGATATCCTGAGAGCTGGGAAAAAGAGGTGACCTGTTGAAGAAAAGGGGGAAGAGAAGATTCAGGATTGGAACAATATAAAAGGATGTCGTCAGCATAAACTGACATTTTAACCTGATGTGGACCGAATTGAAATCCTGAAATACGATCATCCTGTCTAATCATAGTTAGAAAAGGTTCTAATGCAATGATAAATAATAATGGTGACAAGGGGCATCCTTGTCGCACACCTCTATGCAATGGGAAATAATCAGAAGTTTTACCGTTGACAAATATTGAAGCTTTGGGGCCTGAGTATAACAAAGAGATTAAGGCAATCAGTTTAGGAGGAAAACCGGCCCAACGTAATGCATGAAACATAAACTCCCATCCAATACTATCAAAGGCCTTTTCTGCATCTAAAGCAATAGCAGCCATGGGGTGATCTAAGGATGAGGCCTTGCTTAGGACATTAAAAAAGACTCGAGAGTTGTCAGAGGCTAGCTTTCCCTTAACAAAACCGGATTGTTCAGGGCCAATAAGATCCGGTAGGACGGGATCAATACAGAGAGCCAAGATCTTAGCGAAAATCTTATAATCTGTATTAACTAGGGAAATAGGGCGATAATTTTTTACATAAAGAATGATCCTTATCCTCCTTGGGAATTAAGCATAACAAGGCATCCTGAAACGTGCCTTGAGATGAACCATTGTCAGAGAAAGATTTAAACAAGAGTAAAAGATTAGGCAAAATAATTTTTGCAAAATGGTCATAAAACTCAATAGTAAAACCGTCTGGTCCGGGTGCTTTTCCACGACGTAAAACCGAGACAGCATGGGAGATATCCGCTAAAGAAATATCAATTCCCAGGGAATCAAAATGAATGTGATTAGAAGGAGGGGAAGGAATGGACTGAAAGTAGGAAGAAAGATCAGACTGTTCTGGAAGGGATTCAGGTGTATATAAGTTTTTATAAAATGTAACAACTTCATTTAAAATATCATATCTTTAAAAATAGGAGTACCAGAAGAACTCTGCAGAGATTCTATTCTCGTTCTTTCCTTTCTAATTTTTAAATAGTTAGCCAATAACTTCCCCATTTTGTTTTGACCCCCATAATAGCGAGAACTACATTTCAATAGATAATTGGAGACAGCATCTGTGGATAATCTATTAAAGGTAAGTTTGGCATCAATAAGATTTTTTAAAGAAGATTCAATATTAGATTGATAATACGTATATTCTAACTGTTTAATTTTATTAAGTAGTTGAGCGGATTGTTTTTCTAGAGATTTTTTCTTTTGTGATACGAAATTTATAATAAAGCCCCTGGTGGCAGCTTTAAAAGAGTCCCATATCATGACAAAGGGAGATTCCAGAGTTGTGTTAATAATAAAGAATTCAGAGGCAAAGGAATTAAATTGTTGACAGAAATTAGGATCAAGAAGTAGGGAATTATTAAAATGCCATCTTCCTGGGAGGGGAGAAAAAGGGATAAGATCTATATCTACCAGTACAGGGGCGTGATCTGAGATTAAAATTGAACCAATTTCAGACTGAATGGCATGTTGGGCAAGGGACTTACTCAGGAAAAGGTAATCAACATGGGACTGTGAATGATGTGCTGCTGAGTAAAAACTATATTCTCGAAGGTCAGGGTGACAAAGTCTTCAAATATCCACCACGATTTCCGACGTATTGTGGATGTAAATTGGGAGTGCATTTTAGAGGGAACAAACCTAATCTCGAGTGTCTATCTAATATAGGATCGTGAATTTGGTTACAATCACCCCCAAAAATAATGTGATCATCGTCGTATAGAAGCAGTTTGTCAGATATACTTGTCCAGAAAACCTTATCAACCGAAGTAGGTGCATACACATTAAAAATGACTAAGGGGATCTTATCTATGAGGAGCTTAACAATAACCCAACATCCTTCAGTATCAGATTCCTGTTGAACAAGGGAAACATGTAATTTATTGTGACATTGAATCACACCCCATTTTTCTTGCCTAAAGCAGGAGAATTAAACACATGGCCCACCCAACATCTTTTCAACTTGGAAGCTTCATCCACAGAAACATGGGATTCTTGAAGTAGAGCAATGTCAGTTTTTAATTTCGCTAGATGAGATAGCACCCATTGCCTTTTGATAGGGCTGCTTAATCTTTTAATGTTCCAGGTAGTAACCTGAAATGTAGCTTAATGATAAAAGCGTGAACATGTAATATGCTTACAAGAGCAGAACCAAATTTAGAATAAGATAAATATGAGGAAGGAAAGTAGAAGAAATATAGCATATGTTTAAATAAAGAAGACAGAAGGGAGGAAAGAATATAGAAGATAAAATACAAAAGAAAGTGGAGAAAAGAGACCTTAAAAAAGAATACCAAAGAAAAAGAGATAAGATGGAGAACAAAAAGACAGTACATCTCATACAAATGATGACTGAAAAACATACCTACAACACAAGACGAAATGGGGGATGGCTACACCAGAAGAAGACGGCGACCATAAAGGAAGCGATAACGGGAAAAAGAACTACACCTGTATAAGAAAGGGATAAAACATATAGATGAGATAAAACATTCGAAGAGAGGGAAAAGAGAGAAAAAAAAGGTAGGTAAAACATCTTAATACAGTGAGCATAACAGAAATACAAGCAAAACAACGATCAAGGAATCACATATACATGAAACAATCAGACAAGGTGAAGCAAAATAATAAATCAAGTAGATTTTGAAGTATCCATAGCGACAGCTCCTTGTTGACGAAGGAATTCCTGCAATACAGCTGGATCGTTGAATGTGGTAGTCTTTTCCTTATAGGTGACCTTGAAAAGGCAGGGATGTATTAGTCCGAATCTGGCATTTATAGAACGCAGTTGAGGGCGAAGATCAAGGAATTTTTTCCGACGATCAGCTGTAACTTTAGCTACATCTTGAGAGAAAAATAGGCGTTGACCCTCCCAAAAAATTTGTTTTTTGGACTTGACTGCAGACAGGACTTGGAGAAGGTCTGTATATTGCAAGAAAAGCATGATGACTACACGAGATTTTGCAGAGATCTTGGGACCAAGTCTATGAGCCCTTTGAATGCTAAGAGGAGAAGTAGTAGATAGATCCAAGAGCTTAGGCACGAATGTTTGAAAAAAGACGGTTGGGTTGAAACCCTCTGTATTTTCGGGAAGATCATAAATTCGAAGGTTACTTCTGCGATTTCGGTTCTCCAAACCCTCCGATTGCTTCTTAAGCAGAGATACATCAGACTCCAGAAGGGAAATGCGAGAGCACGAGACCTGAAGAGAATCTGTTCTCTGTTCCACAACAAGCATACGCGAATCCAAGCGAAGACCATTTATCATCCAGATGCTGCAAAGTTTTATTGGTTTCCTCAATGAAGGGTTTCAGAGCACGAATTTCCTCAAGGATTATATCCATGGAGGCTGAAGATGAGTTCACTGGAGAAGGAGGGTCTTTTTTCGGTCGCTTGGTGGAAATTGCAGGTAGTTTACTTGAGAGGTGTGATTTTGGAATGGTGCCTGTTGCATGATCAGGTTTCTGAGGAGAAATGTCTTCCATTTCGTTGAGAGCGGAGTCAGAGTCTGATTGTGCAGTAGGTTTGGAGGAAGTAGCAAGCTTAAGGTTTCTTAGTCTTCCCATAGAAAAAACAGAGGGAACTTAGTAAGCAATACTTAATTTTGAACTTCCAAAGAACAGTAAAGCAGAGTCAAATGTACTGTAAGGAGATGGAAGTCTCAATTCTATAAAGAGATCGCAGGGTCCACCTTCTTAATCAACTAAATCACCAAGCAAGTGAGGAATAGTGAAAAAATAGTGACATAGTGAGGATACCTAAGCTCTTCAAAAGTAATGAGGAAAATCAATCCATAAGAACAGGAAAATCAGAATAATCAGAATAATGAGGGCACAAAAACATCTTTGCTCTTACTAGAATGGGTGTGCCTACTGCGCACAAGCAAAGATAAAGCTAAAACGCAGAAAAAAGGGCTTCAAAACATCTTGAGTAAGAGTATCATCACTGAGGTATATATAGCGAAAAATTGAAAACACCCAAAGTCCTTTGCAGCATTAGCAGAGCAGCAATATGGTGGATACCCAAAGGTCAACAATGAGGGTGAAAGTTGAAGAAAAAGTCAGTTATTATTCAGAAGTCATGAGGTGTGAAAAAAGAGTCACAAAATGGCGGCCGTTAATAAATAAATGACATCAAATCTCTTGAAGTAGCAGGAAAACTTCAAGGAAATTAATAAAAGAGGAAGTCACTTGCCCATATTGAAAAGCCAGCCATCAGGTGTTTTTAGGGATTGAGAGTTGAGCGCTCCTGAGGAGATTCTTCAGCGCGATGCAGAGAGTTCAAAACTCAAAATGGCGGCTGTTATATGTGAAAAACAGCTCACCTCGCCGAAAATGCTGAAAAACAGGAGGAATCCGCATTTGAAGATACCGGATGCTTCCCACAGCAAAACTAAGCCAGACGCTCACGTCTCCGCTCCAGAAGAAAGGTGTTCTCTGCTCAAAACGGAGCCATGCAAGGACCCTCGGCGCGGAGCTCCGTAATCACGCTGCCATCTTGCCCAGCGTCCAAGCCACCCAAAACTGAACACTTTAATTCCTTTCAGTGCCACCTACTTACAGAGAGCAGTTTCAACAATCCCTCCATTCCACTGGCCGAATGTGTTTTGTAACAGTCTAAAAGGTGTTTTTATGCTAAAAGTCTTCATTGTCAACTACATGATTTAGAAGTTTTCTCATCTTTTTTTACAGACATCCAAAAAATAGTGTAACATTTTTAGGTCGAGCTTTAGTGGCAGCGCGCATGCGCTGCTCGCTCTGCGAGGCATGCAGTAGTAGAGTATGCGAGACAAGCTGCCCTCACTCTCCGCCCATATTTTTCATTGGCTTCTGTCTTTGTCCTTCGTAAATTCTGTCTTCTTATTGATTATGAGGCTTGTTAGTCCCGTGTTATTATGGCCATGTCGTCATTTGTATCCTCCCATGGCTATTGGCCCCTTTACTTCGAGTGTTACACTGTACGTTACGTGTAAGTTAGAGCACTATTTTCTCGCACCCCCCGCCCGCACTCCCACTGTCCATGCCTTCTCGCCCCCTGCCCCCCGCCGGCTCGCCCGCACTCCAGTTTGCAATGCAATAGGTCTCTCGTAAATGCGAGTCCTATTGCATTGCAAATGCTTGTTTTTTTTAGATCTCATCTACATCATGCAGCTCTGTGCATGCCACTGTGTTGGAGAAAATTCGTGTTTTGTGAGCACACGTATGACACGTTTGTAAAGGGAGAGTGCCGTGCAATTGGATTACCGTAATCTATGTATTTCAGCATGGGAGGGACACATGCATTCTGCTTCGTCTGAGCTGTTCTGTGTGGAAATCACGACACCATACACCGCGAAAAGACTCTTTTCATGCCATTGCATTATTGCCTATAACGCGGGCGCTGCATGCTGCATGGTGACATTGGTAATTGCATCTTAACACAAAATAGTACAATGTTATCCTGGTTGTCTGGCCACGACTCACACCGCGAATTCGTGTTTGAATGACTATGCCCCTGGTAAGTCCTTTTTGGTGGAGTGCATTGGGGTAGATTTGGGTGCACATCTTGGAATGCATTTGCGCATAACTTTGGATGTGCACGCAGACTACTTGTGCAGTGACCTACGAGTTTGCACTGCGCAAGTTTGGCCTTATGTAAGTGGCCCTCGGGCTCGGTAGATGCTCCACTTTTGTTCCAGGATGAGCTTGCTAGGGTATTTGAAGATAACGTTGAAAAAACCTTCTAGCAGGCTTAGTCATGTGGAAATCTTGTTACTATTCACGCAGTGGACGGCAGCGCCAAGTCTGACGTTCCCACTGGAACTCAAGAGAGTAGGCCTGGTGATATCATCATGGGATGAGCATGGTATCACAGCACATGGGATGAGGCCAGCGGTCCACATCTGTCCGGAAGGTCTAAGGTAGGGCCCATGGGGCACAGCAAAACTGCATGGGCCCTGGTGAAGGGTTTGTGTGAAGTCTGTGTACTCACAGTTCTGCATATTTTTTTTAACTTTGAGAGCTCGAGAGAGAAGAAAGATCCTGAAGTTCACTAAAAGAAGGGCAGCTCCAGCAGTTAACAGGAAATAATACCAGCTGTGACAAGGGAGCAGTCAGGTTAACAGGGCCACTGGGACCGTATTAGATAACGGACACCTGGGTGCACTGGGGCAGGCTGGGACAGTGCACCCTGTTACTGTGAATGCGCTATCTAGAATGTAGGGGCACACTTACTTTAACAAGCATTTGCAATGCAATAGGTCTCGCATTTACGTGAGTTTAAGCTATTGGCATTGTAAATGACAAAGCCTTTTATTTATGTTTTAAAAACCAAAACATAAATAAAAGGCATTGTCATTTACTATGCCAATAGCTCAAACTCGCGTAAATGCGAGAGCTATTGCATTGCAAATGCTTGTTCTTATTGTTTTCAACTAACATACACTTGTTTACATGTTTTGTATTGTGGCAGGTAGCTTGAAAAAGTGTTTTCAAGCTACCTTTCACAAAACAAAACAAGTCACACAGGAAATATATTACAGATAACATGTAATATGGTCCTATCTTCCCACCTCGAGGAGCTCAGGGATCTGGTGATATTTACAAACCACTCAAGCTTCAATAGCATGGATTTGATGTCGCGGACCCCCCTATAGCAATATAGGACCCTATTGCTGGAACACCTTTTATATATACTGTATAAAGATATGTTGTTAGGGTTGACACCTCCCACTCCAGAGAAGTCTCATTTTTACATTATTACTGATTTTGCCCCCTGACCAACAATACCAAAAACCCTTTAGCATTGTGAATTCAGTACAGATAGATCATTGAAGTTACAATTTATATTGTAAGGGCAATCCACCATTGGCGACTCTTTTCACAAAGAAATGAAAATAAATGCGTAATGGAAACTCACCAGGTTTTGCAAGCAAAGTCCCTGACTGCATTCACTTTCTTTTATTTGTATGTTGATATTTTGTTAGCCAGATTCTGAGATATGAAGAAAAAAAAATCAGTATCCAACCCACTTGCACCAGTTTGAGATATATATTGTGATCAAGGCCGCAGGTCGGCGGCCGAAACGCGTTATGTGGACCATTCTTGGCTTGAAATAAACTCCTGATTTCACCTGCTGCTGTGGTCTGTGCCCGTGTGTTCCTTGCTGGTTGCAGTTACTACGGGACTTTGTGATGATATATATTTATATCCGAACAATGTCCAAACTCCAAGCCCCCTAATGAGGAAAGTAAGGAAGCGGCACACCAGGAGACTGCACAATTTCTTTATTGTGCACAAATACATATATATATATTACCTACTGGCGGTCGCCAGTAGATAGTTATAGTTAGGACCTTGTTTCTATTCAAAAAGCGTTTGACGAATCTTCGCGAAATTTTCAAAACTAATGGTTCACTCAGGTCAGCTCCTGTCTTGAAAGATTTGGGGTGATTCGTCAAGCGGGGGCCGAGAAAAAAGGGGCGTCCCAAAACGCGTTTTCCCCATGTTAATTTCCATAGGAACTTTAGACACTGCTACAGCCCGAACTTCTGAACGGAATTACACCAAATTTGGCAAAAAGGTAGCTCTTGGTCCAGAAAGTGGCCTTTTTTTTAAATGGTGTAAATCCGTTCTGTAGTTGCTGAGAAATTCAAAAAATAAAAATGTATATATCTGAGCACCGAGGAGGAGCCTCAAACCCTCCCGAGCACGAGCTACATTCTGATTGGCTGCCAACACTCCAAAGCAGAATGGGTTGGCAGCCATCTTGTAACCGAGTCACTGAGTCACAAGAAAAAAAAGGAAAAGAAAAGTGAAAAATGAAGAAATGGGGGCAGAGTAGAAACACCCTGACCCCCTAGGCCTGCTCAGGGGGTCCCACAGGGACCTCCAGGCCCAAAAAAAGCATTTTTTAAAAAACAATTCGGCCAGAATCGTGCTGGGTGCGCGAATCCGGAAGAAAATTTTAAAAAAAACGAAGTGCGGTTCCCCGCACTTTGTTTTCTTAAAGCCCCTGGGTGGGCCAGGTCCTGGGGGCAATATATAATAATGGTGCAGGGGCCCGCGGGGCACCCGCGGAGCACCCGCAGCCCCGGGGTCCGCCACCTCCCTGGAGCAATCCTTATTCAACAGTGGGGGGCTCGTGGCCCCCCCGCAGCCCCGTGGACTGCCACCTCCCTGGGGCTTTAATCATTAAGTGTGGGGGGCATCGTGGCCCCCCGCAGCCGCAGGGACGGCCACCTCCCTGGGGATTTAGTAATAAAAAAAAGCATGGGGGGCTCTTGCCCCCCACGCAGCCCCGGGGACTGCCACCTCCCTGGGGCTTTAATCATTAAGTGCGGGGGGCATTGCGGCCCCCCGCAGCCCCAGGGACCGCCACCTCCCCGGGGCTTTTTTTAAAAATCAAGGCAGGAGTCCCCCCCACGCTGCCCCGGGGACCACCACCTCCCGGGGGCATTCAGTATATTGAATGCGGGGGTCTGTTGCGGACCCCCGTGCCCCGGGGACCACCACCTCCCCGGGAATTTGAAAATGTAGGGAGGGGGGCCACGCTACCCCCCTCCTGGAGCCCTCCATGGCCCTGGGGACCGCCACGCGGCCCCCTTCCCTAATTAAAAAAATAAAATAAAATAAATTGAAATAAAAAGATCGAGGCACAGCCCCGGGGGATGGTGTCCCCGGGGCCAATAATGGCCTCAGGAGGGGGGCCACGCAGCCCCCCTCCTTAAAAATACTAAATCGACCATGGGAGGGGGGCCCCCTCATGTTTTTTTTTAAAAAAAAAACCAAATTCTCAGGCCCTGGGGGATGGGGTCCCCAGGGCCAAAAAATAATAAAGGGAAGGGGGTCCACACAGCCTCCCTTCCAAAAACCAAATTAAGAAAAAGCTGGCATATCGCCAGAGGCCCCGCCCCCGCCAGGAGGCGCGTTTGCAGAGTGGTGTAAAAAGGCGGCGTGGCCTCGGACCACTCTCAGCAATCCAGCTGTGTGGGGCTTACTGGAGGTACCTGGTGGGCTAGTGTGCCCCCAGGGACCCTCAGGAGGCAAGGGGACTTCATCCCCAAACCAAAAGCGAGCCAGGAGGCGCACTTGCAGAGTGGTGGAGAAAGGGGGCATGGCCTGTGTCCACCTCTCAGCAATCCCAGTGTGTGGGGCTTACTGGAGGTAAGAGGTAGGCTAGTTGGCCCCAAAGGACCCCCAGCAGCGAAGGTGACTTCAATCCCCATCCAAGAACGTGCCAGGGAGCGCGTTTGCAGAGTGGTGGGCAAAGGGGGCGTGGCCTGCTATGAGAACTTAGCAATCCTGCTGTGTGGGACTTACTGGAGGTAATAGGAGGGGTAGTTGGCCCCCAAGGATGTCCTTGGGGGCCAACTACCCCTCTTGCACTTCTCTTGCCCGTTTCTGCACCTTACTTGCCTCTTTCAGCACCTCTGTTGCTTTTTTCTGCAGATCTCTTGCCTCTTTCTGCACCTCTCTTGCCTCTTTCTACACCTCTCTTGCCTCTTTCTGTACCTCACTTGCCTCTTTCTGCACTTCTCTTGCTTCTTTCTACACCTCTCCTGCCTCTTTCTGCTCCTCTCTTGCCTCTTTGTGCATTTCTCTTGCCTGTTTCTGAAGTTCCCTTGCCTCTTTCTGTACCTCTTTTGCCTCTTTCTGCACCTCACTTGCCTCTTTCTGCACCTCACTCTCTTCCTTCTGCACCTCTTTTGCCTCTTTCTGCACTTCTCTTGCCTCTTTCTGCACTTCTCGAGCCTCTTTCTGTACCTCTCTTGCCTCTTTCTGCACCTCAAGTGCCTCTTTCTATACCTCTTTTGCCTCTTTCTGCACCTCACTTGCTTCTTTCTGCATCTCTCTTACCTCTTTCTGCACTTCTCTTGCCTCTTTCTGCACCCTTCTTTTCTCTTTCAGGACCTCTGTTGCTTCTTTGTGCACTTCTCTTCCTTCTTTCTGCACCCCTCTTGCCTCTTTCTGTACCCCTCTTGCCTCTTTCTGCACCTCTGTTGGTTCTGTCTGCACTGCTCTTGCTTTTACTACACCTCTTTTGCAAATTTCTGCATCCCTCTTGCCTCTTTCTGTACCCCTCTTCCCTCTTTCTGTACCCCTCTTTCCTCTTTCTGTACCTCTCTTCCCTCTGTCTGCATACCTGTTCCCTCTTTCTGCACCCCTTTTGCCTTTTTCTGCAACTCTCTTGCCTCTTTCTGCAGTTCTCTTGCCTCCTTCTGCACCTCACTTGCCTCTTTCTGCACTTCTATTGCCTCTTTGTGTACCTCTCTTGCTTTTTTCTGCACCCCTGTTGTCTCTTTCTGCACCCCTGTTGTCTCTTTCTGCACTCGTCTTCCCTCTTTCTGCACCTCTCTTGCTTTTTTCTGCTGTTCGCTTGCCATTTTCTGTACCTCTCTTGCCTCTTTCTGCACCTCACTTGCCTCTTTCTGCACTTCTCTTGCTTCTTTCCACACCTCTGTTGCTTCTTTCAGCAATTCTTCTGCCTCTTTCTGCACTTCTCTTGCTTGTTTCTGCACCTCTCTTGCGTCCTTCTGCACCTCTGTTGCCTCTTTCTGCACCTCACTTGCTTCTTTCTGCCCCCCTCTTGCCTCTTTTTTCACCCCTTTTCTCTCTTTCTGCACCTGTCTTGTATCTTTCTGCACCTCCTGTTCCCTCTTTCTGCACCTTTCCTGCCTGTTTCTGCACCTTTCTTGCCTGTTTCTGTACCTCTGTTGCTTCTTTCTGCACCTCTCTTGCTCTTTCTGCACCCTTTGCGCTTCTTTCAGCACCCTCCTGCTCGCTTTCTGTACTTGTCTTGCCTCTTTGTGCACCTCTCCTACTTTTTTCTGCACCCTTCTTGCCTCTTTTTGCACCTCTGTTGGTTCTTTCTGCACTGCTCTTGCTTCTTTCTTCACCTTACTTGCCTCTTTCTGCACTTCTCTTGCTTCTTTCTATACCTCTGTTGCTTCTTTCAGCAATTCTCTTGCCTCTTTCTGCACTTTTCTTCCTTCTTTCTGTACCCGTCCTGCCTCTTTCTGTACCTTTCTTGCCTCTTTGTGCACCTCTCCTACCTCTTTCTGCACCCCTCTTGCCTCTTTTTGCACCTCTGTTGGTACTTTCTGCACTGCTCTTGCTTCTTTCTGCACCTTTTTTGCAAATTTCTGCATCCCTCTTGCCTCTTTCTGTACCCCTCTTTCCTCTTTCTGCACCTCTCTTGCCTCTGTCTGCACACCTGTTCCCTTGCCTCCTTCTGCACCTCATTTGCCTATTTCTGCACTTCTATTGCCTCTTTCTAAACCTCTCTTGCTTCTTTCTGCACCCCTGTTGTCTCTTTCTGCACCCCTGTTGTCTCTTTCTGCACTCTTATTACCTCTTTCTGCACCTCTCTTGCTTCTTTCTGCACTTCTCTTGCTTTTTTCTGTACCTCTCTTCCTTCTTTCTGCACCCTTCTTCCCTTTTTTGCATCCCTCTTCCCTCTGTCTGCACTTCTCTTGCTTGTTTCTGCACTTCTCTTATGTCTTTCTGCACCTCTGTTGCCTCTTTCTGTACCTCACTTGCTTCTTTCTGCACCTCTCTTCCCTGTTTCTGTACCCCTCTTCCCTCTTTCTGCACCTCTCTTGCCTCTTTTTGCACCCTTGTTCCCTCTTTCTGCACCTTTCCTATCTGTTTCTGCACCTCTCTTGCCTCTTTCTGTACCTCTGTGCTTCTTTCTGTACTTCCCTTGCTCTTTCTGCACCCTTCACGCCTCTTTTAGCACCTCTGTTGCTTCTTTCTGCACTTCTCTTCCTTCTTTCTGCAACCCTCCTGCCTCTTTCTGTACCTTTCTTGCCTTTTTGTGCACCTCTTCTACCTCTTTCTGCACCCCTCTTGCCTCTTTTTGCACCTCTGTTAGTTCTTTCTGCCCTGCTCCTGTTTCTTTCTGCACCTCTTTTGCAAATGTCTGCATCCCGCTTGCCTCTTTCTGTACCCTCTTCCCTATTTCTCCACCTCTCTTGCTTCTTTCTGCATTTCTCCTGCTTCTTTCTGCACTGCTCTTGCTTCTTTCTGCACCTCTCTTGCAAATTTCGGTATTCCTCTTACCTCTTTCTGCACCCCTGTTCCCTCTTTCTGCACTTCTCTTGCCTCTTTTTGTACCCTTGTTCCCTCTTTATGTACCTTTCCTACCTGTTTCTGCACCTCTCTTGCCTCTTTCTATACCTCTGTTGCTTCTTTCTGTACTTCTCTTGCTCTTTCTGCACCCTTTACGCCTCTTTCAGCACCTCTGTTGCTTCTTTCTGCACTTCTCTTCCTTCTTTCTGCACCCCTCCTGCCTCTTTCTGTACCTCTCTTGCCAATTTGTGCATCTCTCCTACCTCTTTCTGCACCCCTCTTGCCTCTTTTTGCACCTCTGTTAGTTATTTCTGCACTATTCTTGCTTCTTTCTGCACCTCTTTTGCAAATATCTGAATCCCTCATGCCTCTTTCTATACCCCCTTCCCTATTTCTCCACCTCTCTTGCTTCTTTCTGCACTTCTCCTGCTTATTTCTGCACTGCTCTTGCTTCTTTCTGCACCTGGCTGTGGCTGTATCACTGTGAAAATTTGATGCATATGATTACGTTTTAAAAAGAAAATTTTGGAATAAAAAGACATTTTGAATAATATTTGTATTGTATATAGATTATATTTCTGTACTTTTATATTTTGTAACTAATGTGTGGTGCACCTGTGCTTGTGTTCTATATTGTCATGATCCCATGAGGATTTGCATTGTGTCGGTGGGTGCGTTTCAGTGTGCACACAAACCCCAAGAAGAATAGTGGGGTAATAATACTAGAGGGATAGCAGCTCAGGTGCTGTATTTTTTGAGGGTTCCACTGTCAGATTTTGGTTCAACTCTTTCTGTACCTCTCTTGCCAATTTGTGCATCTCTCCTACCTCTTTCTGCACCCCTCTTGCCTCTTTTTCACCTCTGTTAGTTATTTCTGCACTGCTCTTGCTTCTTTCTGCACCTCTTTTGCAAATATCTGAATCCCTCATGCTTCTTTCTATACCCCCTTCCCTATTTCTCCACCTCTCTTGCTTCTTTCTGCACTTCTCCTGCTTATTTCTGCACTGCTCTTGCTTCTTTCTGCACCTCTCTTGCAAATTTCTGTATCCCTCTTACCTCTTTCAGCACCCCTGCTCCCTCTTTCTGTACCTTTCTTGCCTGTCACTGCACCTCTCTTGCCTCTTTCGGCACCTCAGTTGCTTCTTTCTGTACTTCTCTTGCCTCTTTCTGCACCCCTCTTGCCTCTTTCTGTACCCCTTTTGCCTCTTTGTGCACCTCTCCTGCCTCTTCCTGCACCTCTCTTGCCTTTTTCTGCAGTTCACTTGCCTCTTTCTGCACCTCTTTTGCTCCTTTCTGCACTTTTCTTGCCTCTTTCTGTACCCCTTTTGCCTCTTTCTGCACCTCTGTTGGTTCTTTCTACACTGCTCTTGCTTCTTTCTGCACCTCTGACTTAAAGGTTGTTTTAATCCCCCTGCCCTATTATGTACTAGGGCCTTACAGGGGAGGCCATGCCAAGCACAGGGGTACCCCAACCCAGTGTGTACCCTAGTGTATGTAGGTGTTTTCACTGTATTCTAAGTGTCTTTCAGCATAGCACTGGCTCCAGGCCTGGTTAGTCAGAGTCAGTTACCACCAGTACCAGTCAGCAAAAAGTTGGGGGCACAGGATGACTTTGCAACAAGGCCTCTTTCTGCACCTCTGTTGGTTCTTTCTGCATATCTCTTGCTTCTTTCTGGACTTCTGTTGCCTCTTTCTGCATTTCTCTTGCTTCTTTCTGTGCCTTTCTTCCTGTTTCTGCACATGTCCTACCTCTGTAGGCATAGTTAGAAATTAGCATTTAAAGAACCTTTGAAATTCACTGAAAAAACCATAGGTTTCAGGGACGTTATAGTTAGAAATGAGCATTTAAAAAACCTTTGAAATTCACTGAAAAAAACATAGGTTTCAGGGACGTTATAGTTAGAAATTAGCATTGAAAAAAACCTTTAAAATTCACTGAAAAAACCATAGGTTTCAGGGATGTTATAGTTAGAAATTAGCATTTAAAACACCTTTGAAATTCACTGAAAAAACCATAGGTTTCAGGGACGTTATAGTTAGAAATTAGCATTTAAAAAAGTTAGTTGGACATTTCAGTCGTACAAAACCAGAGAAATTCGGCCGTTATAGTTAGCTGAGGTAACTATAACTCGCGCCCCCGCAATGCACTGCTGATGCCGTCTCATATTACATCACTCAGGGCATGGTCAGTGATGTCACTGATGACATCACTGATGACATCTCAAATGACATCACTGATGACATCACTGATGACATCATCCACGTGATAATCTGACGCACCTCCTCAGACACTAATATAAACTTTGATACACCCACTCTAAAATACAGACTGCCATTCTCGAAACCAAAGACACACCAATACCAGTTACTTCATACCCACTCACTGATTCCTAGGTTTATACACACATCTACGCATTCACCCATACAGTCACTCATACATGCAGTCACTCATCAATACAGCACTATCATATGCACTCATGCACCTATACAGACACTCACACACCGCCACTCACCCATAGAGTTACTCACACACATAGTCAGTCATGCAAAGAATCAATGACACTCCCATTACTCACATACACAATTTTTCACACAGCACCTCACTTATTCATACAGATACTAACACATACTTACTCTCTTATACAATCACTGACACAAGCACACACTCATCCATACAGCCACTCTCTCAATCACTCATTCTCACATATAGTCATTTATATAGTCCAACACTCACATATACTGCCTTTCACATATGTAGTTACTCACACATGTACCACTGAGACATCTAAACACTCACCAACACACCCATACACACACTCACCCACCCATACAGCCCTTCACAGGTGCACTCTTGAACCCATACACTTAGTGAATCACCCACTCACACATCTATGCACAAAGTCACATACCCCCCACCCACCCACACAGACACTCAGGCACCCATACAGATACTCAGACAATCAATCAATAACCCATATAGACACTCATGTAGCTACTCACCAACCCATGCAGCCGCTTACACACCAACTGACAGACTGATACAGACATTTACACAGTTTAGTCACTAACCCATGCATTCAGTAAGACACGTTTAATCACTCACTTATACAGTCAGTCATGCACCTACTAAATCATCCATACAGACACTCATACACCCACTCATTCTTCAATACACCTTGGCATATATATACATAAAACATATTTAAACATTTTAGAAACACTCAGTCACTGGATGATGTCATCAGTGATGTCATCAGTGATGTCATTTGAGATGTCATCAGTGAAGTCATCAGTGATGTCACTGACCATGTCATGAGTGATGTAATATGTGACGTCATCAGCAGTGCATTGCGGGGGCGCGAGTTATAGTTACCTGAACTAACTATAACGGACTAATTTCTCTGGTTTTGTATGACTGAAATGTTCAATTAACTATAACGTCCCTGAAACATGTGTTTTTTTCAGTGAATTTCTAAGGTTATTTAAATGATAATATCTAACTATAACGTCCCTGAAACCTATGGCTTTTTCAGTGAATATATATATATATATATATTATCTACTGGCGGTCGCCAGTAGATAGTTATAGTTAGGACCTATTATCCATAGGAAATCCGCGACATTCTATTTGAAATAACGTTGGCGCCGGTTGACGAATCTTCGCGAAAGTTTCCAACTTGTTGGGGTGCTCCGCTCCTACCCTGAAAGTCTCGGGTTGATTTGCCAAGCGGGGGCCGAGAAAAAAGGGGGGACCCAAAACGCGTTTTTCCCATTCATTTTTCCATAGGAACCTTTAATCTCAGCTACAGCCCCGAACTGCTGAACGGAATTACACCAAATTTGGCAAAGAGGTAGCCCTTGGTTCAGACTGGTGCCTTTTGCTTAAATGGTGTAAATCCGTTCAGTAGTTCCTGAGAAATTCACAAGTAAAGTCACATATATATCTATGACCGAGTAGGGTCCGCGTACCCTCCCGATCACGAGCTGCATGCTAATTGGCTGTCAGCTGGCTGTCAACATTCCGATTCAGGAAGTGTTGGCAGCCATTTTGTCCCTCGGTAGAACCGAGGGACAGAAACAAGTGCGCAAAGCGCACAAAGGGGGCAGGGTAGAAACACCCTAACCCCTAGGCCTGCTCAGGGGTCCCACAAGGACCCCTGGGCAAAAAAAGCATTTTAAAAAAAAAAAATCAGAAGAATGCGCTCAGGGTGCGCGGATCCTGCCGGAAAAAAAAAAATCGAGCGCGGTCTCCCGCGCTCGATGTTAATTTGCCCCCGGGTGGGCCAAGTCCCGGGGGCATGGTGGAGGGGTTAAATTTATGTATGGGGAGCCTCTAAGGGCCCCCTAGCCCCGGGGACCGCCACCCCGGGGCTTTAACAAAAATGGTGCGGGAGGGCTCTTTGCCCTCCCGCTGCCCCGGGACCGCCACCTCCCCGGGGCTTATGTTTTATTTATTTTTTACCTGTGTGGGGGGGCTCCAGCCCCCCACACGCCACGGGGACTGCCACCTCCCCAGGGCACTAAAAAATAAAAAATGGGGGTCCGTTTTGGACCCCCGAAGCCCCGGGGACCACCACCTCCCGGGGCTTTGAAAATGTGGGGAGGGGGCCACGCGGCCCCCTCCTGGAAGCCAGTGATGGCCCTGGGGACCGCCACCCCCAGGGCCGGCTCCTGCAGTGTCCCGGGGTGCCTACCCCCAGGACACTGCTGTTTGCAATGACAGGACGGGAGCCTCGCAGCTCCCGTCCTGTCATTGCAAACTTGCTTGGATATTGGAAGAGAGGCAGGAAACCTGCTCTCGCTTCCAATATCCAAAGCTGATTGCTTTCCACATGGGGAGCAGCATGTTAGCTGCTCCCCATGTGGAAAAGCAATGCCGGCTCGCGCAGGAGGCGGGGAGCCGGCTGGGACTGTGGGGGATTGGGGACCCCCACAGTCCCCAACCAAAAGCCAGGCCCCGGGGGCAAAAATGTTGTAAATCAGTATCAAAAAAATAAATATAACAATTAATACATTTAAAAATTGTCATTTACAAAACCTTTGAAATTCACTGAAAAACCATAGGTTTCAGACACGTTATAGTTAGGAATTAGCATTTAAAAAACCTTTGAAATTCACTGAAAAAACCATAGGTTTCAGACACGTTATAGTTAGGAATTAGCATTTAAAAAACCTTTGAAATTCACTGAAAAAACCATAGGTTTCAGGCACGTTATAGTTAGAAATTAGCATTTAAAAAACCTTAGAAATTCACTGAAAAAATCATAAGGTTTTAGGGACAGTTATAGTTAGTTGGACATTGCACTCGTACAAAACCCGTGAAATTCCCCGTTATAGTTAGTTCAGGTAACTATAACTCGCGCCCCCGCAATGCACTGCTGATGATGTCACATATTACATCACTCATGACATGGTCAGTGACATCACTGATGACATCTCAAATGACATCACTGATGACATCATCCAAGTGAGAATTTAATGCACCTCCTCACACCCTAATATAACCTTTGATACACCCACTCTAAATTACAGACTGCCATTCTCAAAACCATAGACACTCCAACACCAATAACTACATACCCACTCACTGATTCTTAGGTCTACACACACACATCCACTCACTCACCCGTACAGTCACTCATACTTATGGTCACTCAGTACAGGACTATCATATGCACTCATACTCCTATATAGACACTCAAACACCGCCACTCATCCATAGAGGTACTCACACACCTAGTCAGTCATGCAAATAATTAAACACACTGCCATTTACTCACCTATACAGTTATACACACACCAGCTCACTTACTCATACAAATACTAGCACATTCTTACGCTCTTATACAATCACTGATACAAGCACACACTCATCCATACAGTCACTCTCACAATCACACACTCTCGCTTATAGCTATTTATATACTCCAACACACATATATACTGCCTTTCACATATGTAGTTACTCACACATGTACCACTGGGACATACATTCACTCACTAACACACTCTTACACACACTTACCTACCCATACAGTCTATCACAGATGCACTCTTGAAACCATCCACCCAGTGAATCACCCACTCACACATCTATGCACAGAGTCGCACACACCCCACCCACACAAACACTCAGGCACCCATACAGATACTCAGACAACCAATCAATAACTCATATAGACACTCATGTAGCTATTCACAAACCCATGCACCACTTACACAGCAACAGACAGACGGATACAGACATTCACCCAGTTTAGTCACTAACCCATGCATTCAGTAAGATACGTTTAATCACTCACTTATCGAGTTAGTCACGCACCTACTAAATCATCCATACAGACACTTATACACCCACTCATTCTTCAATACGCCTTTCCCTATATATATTTAAAATATTTAAACTTTACAGAAACACACAGTCACTGGATGATGTCATCAGTGATGTCATTTGAGATGTCATCAGTGATGTCATCAGTGATGTCACTGAACATGTCATGAGTGATGTAATATGTGACGTCATCAGCAGTGCATTGCGGGGCGCGAGTTATAGTTACCTGAACTAACTATAACTGGGGAATTTCACGGGTTTTGTACGAGTGCAATGTCCAACTAACTATAACTGTCCCTAAAACCTTATGGTTTTTTCAGTGAATTTCTAAGGTTTTTAAATGCTAATTTCTAACTATAACGTGCCTGAAACCTATGGTTTTTTCAGTGAATATATATATATATATATAATGTTTGTTGTTAAGCATAGATAAATATTTTCAATCAGTGGAAGATGTGCCCCTTTCCCAGGTCCCAAGTAAGTGCCTGTGTTTTGTAACAATTACTGAGGTGTTTAGGGCCATAATTGTCACTACCTACATCAACCACCGCCTGATCTTCCACCAACCCGCCAGACAACTGCGTCATACCTCCCTCGCCCTTGCCCATGTTCCCCGCATCCGTCAAAGCCCAAGTGGAGGTTGTTCATTCTCAAGTCCTGAAACAACCTCCCCATCCACTTGCAAACTTCACCTTCACTCGCAGACTTCAAAAATGGGCTCAAGACCTGACTCCTCGACTAAACACCTGCAAGACTTTAGCACCTGGATATCCACAGGGGTTATTAGCAGTGCTCTATAAGTACTGTTTGATTGATTTGATTGATTGCTTGACTATCATCAATCAAAACCTGCCAACATTTGGTAAAAGTTATGCTCAATTGGATCCATCTATCACACCTACTACATACATACTAAAATTATGTTGGGCAGAAAAAACATACATCAATGCTTATGAATATCAAACTAGAAACATAAAAAAATGGCACGGGAAAAGGCCACACCTGGCAGTTCCCGATTGTCACAACTATGAAATACACATTCCAGCTACAAGCATGCTCTATTAATTTGCAAACATCAAACAAAACACATCAATTAAGTCAGCACTGATGAAGTCCACTTTAGTGGTCCCTTCTCTGACAACAATGACACAGACATAGACAGACATAGATTCCACAGGATATACTGCATTGCAAAATTACACATTATCCAAAAATCATGAACGTGAAACTGCGGTTGTGCATACAGATAGGAGTAATGATTTGTGTAGTAAACACCCCTTGCCCACAATTTTTCAATGGTGAATTTTAGCAGCTCAAACCTGATGAGGTTTACCATCAAAATATGCATATCTGTGAGTGGAAACCACAAATTCCTCAATTTATGAGGAAAACTTAAAATTGGAGGTGCTTACCACACTCAGTAAATACAACACCCTGTAGTGTCAGAATTTACCTGGGCCCATAATACAGAAGTTCCCCAGGTGTGCAATGGGTGTCTGTGCCCACTTTGTGTGCAGCCTGGGGCTGCTTGGTATTACAGAAGGGGCTGCAGACGCTTGTGCGGCCCCTTCTGTAATACAGATAGTGTTGGCACATGTTGCGCCAGCGCTATCTCAAGAGGGTGTTCTCTCATTCACATGGGGGCATGGTCCCATGCAAACGGGGGACTCTCCTTACTTCCTGTGCTGTATTATGGAGGTTATTATGGAGGTTAAGCTTTAGGAAGGAGTCGATATCCAAGTTTGGATGATGTGCAGGCAATGTTTGATGCATGGGATGTCTTAGGTAGGGAATGCTTTCAAGTAGAGTTGTATTATCAACAAATTGGTGGATAATGATGCTGCTATCTGTGAGTAGAGCTTCGAGTGGCCCCGTGTAAATGATAATAAATACAGGGGACTGTTAACAACCCTGGGAATGTTGCAGGTGATGCAGATCTTTTGGGTCCTGGAGGTGTCCATGTGAGAAACTAGTGTCAAAAAGGTAGGAGGAGTACCACTGAAGGATATTGCTGGTGGATCCCCTTTAAGACTCCGGGGTGCACTTGAGGGTGTGACTGTCAACTATGCTGAATGCAGCTGGTAGGTCCTGAAATATTAGGAGGCAGAGGTATCTTAATCTGTTATCAGGAGGACATTGCCTACAATGTGTATGGTAGCTGTTCCATGATGCAACATGATCTGAAGCCAGGCTGGTAGTTGTGTAGGAGATATTTAGCATTAATGTGATCTGAGAGTTGAACAAAAACTAGTTTCTGAATGATCTTGCTGATGATTGGCAAGTGACTGGGGTGACTTTTTAATATAATTTTTAAACCAAATTCCTAACCATTTTGACTGCCAGCTAAGTCCTGTATTACTTAAAACTTCAGGGGCCTGATATACAAAGGTAAACATAGACCTGAGGTCTAGGTTTAGACCTGAAGTCTAAGTTAGATCTGAAGTCTCACTTTAGATCAGAAGTCTAAGTTAGACCTGAAGTCCAGCTTTGAACATGAAGTCTAAGTTAGACCTGAAGTCAAAGTTTAGACCTGAAGTCTAAACTTAGACTTCAGTTCTAAGTTTACCTTTGTGAATCAGGCCCTTCCAGTCTAACTTAGAATTCGGGTCTAACTTAGACTTCAGATCCAAAGTTAGAATTCGGGTCTAACTTAGACTTCAGGTATAAAGTTAGACTACAGGTCTAACTTAGACTTCAGGTCTAAAGTTAGAGTTCAGGTCTACCTTAGACTTCAGATCTAAAGTTAGACTGCAGGTCTATTTAGACTTCAAGTCTAAACTTAGACTTCAGGTCTAAGCTTAGACCTCAGGCCTAAGTTTAGGATTCAGGTTGTTGCTGAAATATGAATTGACATTAAAAAAACAAAAGACAAGAGGTGTTTGGCAAAAAAGGAACAGTTGGTTTAATTAAAAGTTGCCGCCAGGCAACATCCACAGAATCGGGTCTGAGGACTGTCTCAACATACATTCGTTCTGAGTACATTTATATAGAGTCTTTGGAGCATCATAAAACAATTTAGATCAAATATTAGAGAAAGTAATGCATGCCGAGTCACAGGGTTGTTAATCAGACCACCTTATAGTAAATGCGGGTACGACTCGACCTTGCCAGGACATAATGAGGGCCAGAAGGTGAAGTGTTCAGATGTCCGGTATGGGGAGCATGTGATCACTGCTTGTACTGTGTGTGTTGTGCTCAGGTTGGCTGAGCGTTCCTAACTTCATGTGGCATCTAAGTTTATGGTGTTTTGTAAACACAGCACCCCTCTGCCCATATGTGCTTTATTGGGGGCAGGTTCATGGGACCATTGTGATGTTGCTGCCTATCTGTGGTACTAATCTGAGTATTTCCTGTTCGTGTGTTTGTTCGGCTGGTTACTTGCCACCCCACCTGTGATCTCTCAATCAGTAGCTACAGGCCTAGGTCGCAGGGCCTGCATGATCATGTATTTCTTACTCGGGTTGATGGAGAGGTCATCTCGGGAGATTTCAACAACAGGGACTTGATCTCGTTTTTTAATATACATGTATCGTCGTCTAAATTGACATCAATATTAACATTCCCCCCTCTAGGTGAATCATCAACTACATCATTTACCCCACACTTCATGACAGTCACATTGTTGGGGCTTGTTTTGTTTCAAGTTTTGATTACTACTACTTCTCTATTTATTTGCAATCTACCCAACCTGAGTACTATGTTTTACGGCAGTAAACCCTCAATTGTAGGAAACCACACAAAAACAGTACAATAATGAGAACCGGCAGAAATGATGTGCACAGTCCCGCAAACCACTGGGGAAGCCAAGCAAACCAGCCTTCATACCATACCTGCTTTTGGGCACCTCCCTCCTTATGCATGCCCATTTGCAATCGGTGCAGTGTCTGGATGGCAAGACTGAGCATTCCGTTATCCATGTCATTGTCTGGGATGAAAGTACAGCAGGACGCACCAATCTTGACACACACCCCTCCCTCCATTCGGGTCATCAAGTCCAATACATATCGCTGTTGCATTATTATGAGGCAGATGGCTCTTAGCTCTTCGTTGATTGCGTTAAGGCCAAACTCAGTACTGTTCATCATTTTCATGAGCTCCCACCTAGTTCTCTGTAACCAGCAGGCATTTGCTTTTGTCTGCAAGGTGAAAAAGGGTACATATGCTCTTGAATTTACTTGGGTGTCAGTAAACAATCTGAATTCTTCCAGAATGTCCTTGTTATGAGCCCAACCAAAATAATCGGCAGTTCTTTTTTCTTGAGCCTGATGCAATAAAGTTGTTTTGTTCTGTAGCGGATGCTGGTACAACTGTGACGGATCTTCTCCAGGGATAACCGGGGTAAGGGTGGATATGGTGATGAGGGAGCAAAAGCCTCACCATTCCGGAATGAGCTGAGTGTATGCAAATTCCCCACACTGCCAGTACAGATCCATCAGGTTGGAGGTGCCCCATTGCATGTCTGGAATGTGCGGTATTGCACACCAGTTCTAATTTGTGCTGAGTGGAACTGTCCCTTTGCCTCTCAAACACAATGAATACAGTGTAAGCTTCCTTACAATTAGGGGTCGCCCCTTCCCTTCCAAGCATGTGTACCTATCTATCTAAGTTGACCATATTTCCTGACAGGGGTGATCTATGCTGGGATTTAACCCTCCCTTACGTGACTCGTTTCCCTTTGTATCATCGAGGTAGATGGCCCTACACTGGAACTCCATGGCTGGAGTCCATTTGTTATTGAGGAAGACTACACCAGGCATGCTAAGGGCAAACCTGGGACCACAGACAGAAGTGGGAGTGGACGTGTTTGTGCATTGGTGCAGTGGCTTTGCTGCCTCCAAGAATCTCTTTTCGGGAAAGTCTCGGGGGCAAACCGTATCCTCCCCTATGGTGCCCCACTTCTGCATGCTATCAAGCTCTGTTTGAATCTCGCTAGGCTTGGTGTAAAGGTAGAGTGCTGTGGGATTTGTCTTGTATCAAGACACGTTTACTACTACTCTATGGGTTCTAGTCTGTTGGGTTGTATCTTGGCCCTAATCCTACATAGGTACAGGTGGAGTAGGCATTTTGCTCTTTTGGGGGCTACCTCTTGGGATAAATAAAGTCTGTCTGTGATACTGCGTGTGGTATTATTGAGCAGATGTTATATGACCGGGCTGATGTCTATGCTCCCACAGCGGTCATGTGCTGACACCAGGTGTTGTGTAAGAGTCGCTGTGTAGTGCGTGTGGAATACTAGCATTGGGTTCAGTGTAATTGTAAATGGTGTGGGAGAGCCCATTGTGCAAGCGCTGTAGAAATGTCAGGATAGGCTCCATTTGACTAGGCAGATTTCTGGCTACATATGGATGCGTTTAATCCAACTGTTAATTAGACTCACGCACTCACAAGTGGTTCGATGAATCGAGTTAGGCTGATTTCTGTGGTTCTGATTGGTAAATCCTCCTGAGTATGATAATGAAAAATGCACTAAATGCACTGTCCCCAAGGTCTGGGGGGCGTACCTGAAAAAACTAAGCTTAAGTTTCTTCTATGTTCTAGGATTTAGCCCCTGATGAAGGGCGCAGCCCAAAATGCATTGGGGGTATTTAAGTTATAAACACAAGAATATGATCATATTTACTTCAATGGAAGTTATTACATGAAGAAAGTCTAAAAATCATGAAGAATAACCAAAATACTTTGACTTTGGGCTTCGAGGAATGGGTGGCCGGTTAGTTTGGTTCCATGACGGGTGGGAGAAAGGGGCCGGGGTTTTTTGGTCCGCTCCTGGAAAGGGACGATGTCTGAGACGCGAACAGTCCTTGTTCTTTATTGGACCCTAGGGCCGGCGGGACAGGGACGAAATGTTGTATGTGGGAAGCTCTGCGATATATTGTATGGGGGTGTATGATTCGACACTAGTTGTGTACCTCTTCCTTAGGTCTGCAAGCCCACGTTTCCTCATAAATGGTTTTGGTTGTGTTATCGGGGCGACAGGCACTCTGCAAGTTTTCTCGGTGGGTGGTTTGGGACTCACCTGGCAGGGCGGCAGGGAGGGGAGTTTGGGGGTTGGGGGGTTGGATGGGGGGATCCGAGGGAGTTGGGGGGGATGGGGAGTTAGCTCATGGCCATCTTATTCAGTACGCACTGGGGACTGCGCGGGGTGACATGTCTGAGACAGTAATTCCTCTGAGGGAACGGTTGAGGTATCGATACGATGGGTGACTCAGCTATGGTGAAAATCTGGACCTGGAATGTTAATGGGCTGGGCAATAAAATCAAGCGAACATTGGTGCTGCAGCATGTAAAGAGACACTGCCCGGATGTGGTCCTTCTTCAGGAGTCGCATCTGAAGGGGAATAGATGTAAGGCCCTCGATCGATTTGGCTACAAAATGGTTGTGCATTCGGGGTTCACATCTGGGTCACGTGGGGTGGGCATACTGGTACGTACTACCCTACCTTTTGTTATTTCGGGCACTTGGGTAGATGAGGCGGGTTGTTTCGCCGCAGTGGCGGGTGAATGGGAAGGATGCACATTGGTGTTCTGCTCGTGCTATATACCCCCTGGCCTCCATTTTGGGTGCTTTCCCAAACTGAGCGCGTTTATGACAAACCTCCCAGAGGGAACGCTACTTATGGGTGGCGACACCAATGCGGTTATGTGCCCAGAGATAGACCGGTCCAATGCCCCCGCAGGTAGGAAAGGGGAGAGGGGCCTATCGGATTTTGTCACTGCCATGGGAATGGGGGACCTGTGGCGGGCACAGAACCCCACACTTAGACAATATACATTTTACTCAGCACGGCATGGGTCCTTCTCCTGGATTGACCATTTCTTTACGCGCTCGGACCAGATGGGGGGTTTTGGCACTACTTCTCACCTAGCTAGGGGGATCTCGGATCATTCCCCTGTTTGTACCACCCTTAGGGGCCCGGTCGTAAACAGAGCGGTTTTTCAGAGAATTGACCCTTGGCGCCTCAGAGACCCTGAAATTGGTGATAAGCTCAGAGAGGGATCTGAGCTGTATTTTGAGGAGAATCAGGGGTCCGTGGACTCCCAGATTACCTTATGGGAAGCGTACAAGACGGTGCTGAGGGGATTGGCTCAATCACTTATTGGGGCGAAAAAGAAGAGGAGTCCCTCCAGATTCGGCTCCTGGAGAGTGAGGTTCATCAACTAGAGGGAGACGCGGCTGCGACCCCTTCAGTGGACACGTGCCACAGGCTTAAGCTGAAACAGAGGGACCTCAGGGCATTGGCCGAGAACGAGGCCCGAGCCTATGCGTTGGCCACGCAACACCGACTGTACGACGTAGGCGATAAGGCGCTCAAATTATTGGCGTGGTTGGAGCGCCGGGATAGAGATTGCTCTTGGATAGCGGCGGTGTGGGATGGAGCGGGCAAATTATGCTCGTCCAGCACAGATATAGCAGAGGCCTTTGCGGCTCACTTTGAGAGGGTGTACTCACCTGTATGCACTAGAACAGAAGAGGATTGTGAGGACTTCTTGAGGGACTTTGCGCTCCCCACGTTGACTGAGGAGACGAGCAAACGACTAGAGGCGGATGTCACGGTAGAGGAGCTAGGGAAAGCGCTCAACTCACTGCAGTCGGGCAAAGCCACTGGTCCAAATGGGCTTCCAATCGAAATTTATAAAAGACAGGCCTCGGTCGTGACAGCCCCCATGCTGGAGATGCTAAAGGAGGCCCGAAAGTGCGGGCACTTACCCCCTGACCAGAGAGAGGCCATGATTGTGGTGATACACAAGGCTGGGAAGCCGACAGACCGATGTGCCTCATACCGGCCGATCTCTTTGCTTAATGTGGAGGTGAAGGCTCTCGCCAAGGTCCTGGCGGATCGGGTACTCTCAGTGGTCACAGAATTGGTCCATGTGGATCAATCTGGCTTTATGCCCCGCAGAAGTACTCGTCATAACCTTCGGCGTCTCTACGGGGTGTTGTATTTGACTGAGGATGTGGGTGACACTCAGACGGCATTGATGGCGCTGGACGCGTCAATGGCATTTGACCGCATAGAATGGCCATACTTGTTTATGGTACTTCGGCGGTTGGGTTTTGGGCCGACCTTCTGCAGCTGGGTACGGCTCCTCTATGAGCGGCCGTCGGCTCGGGTGCGGGTTAACGGGGCGGTATCTAGGGCTTTCTCCTTACGGAGGGGGACAAGGCAGGGATGCCCTCTGTCCCCTCTCCTCTTTGCACTGGCGCTGGAGCCTTTGGCTCATTGGATCAGGAGGGACCCTTCGATTTGGGGTCTAGCAGCAACGGATGAATGGGAAGAGCGTATATCTCTATACGCCGACGACATCATCCTGTATCTGGCAAGGCCATATCACTCGATTGCCCGAGTAGTTCACCTCTTTGAGTTGTTTGGTAGCTATTCAGGCTATGCCATCAACTGGTCAAAGTCCGTGATCTTCCCTTTGTCGGGCTCTCCCCCTCGAGTTCCATCTAGGTGCTCCGCAACAGTGGTCCTGGAAGGATTCAAGTATTTAGGGGTGTACATCACTCGCAACAGACAGGAGTTCTTCGAGAGGAATCACGAGCCCCAACTGACTCACCTACAGGCGGACGTGGCCCACTGGCGCACTCTCCCGCTCTCGCTCATGGGTAGGGCGGCCATGTTTAAGATGCTCACACTGCCGAGGCTGCTGTATGTTCTGCAGAACACCCCCTATCCGATACCCGCAAGTGTATTCAAGAGGATCTCTCAGGCGGTGCGCACCTTGTTATGGGACGGACGGTCCCCTAGGATAGCGCTACACAAATTACACAGGGGGGTGTACGACGGAGGGTTGGCAGTCCCGGATATCAAATTATACTACTGGGCGGCACAATTGCAGGTAGTTAATGATTGGGTGTATGCTGACAGTAACGAACCAGCATACAGGGTGGACAGAATGGTTATGCCACGGGGCACTTGTGAAACTCTCCTGTATGCCCGTAAACCCCAGAAGGCGTGGCCAGACCATACAAGGGTAGTCGTTCACTGCTGGCAGGAGGCAAATCGGCTCCTGGGATGGGCTGGCAAGCTCACCGGGAAAACTCCACTTTGGCAGGGGGACCTATTGAGGGAAGTGGCGACGTTAACAGGGTTCAGGGGTTGGCAACAAATAGGCATTGACTATCTGGGGGACGTCTGGAAGGGAGATGCTATCCGCCCTTTTGAGTATCTCCAGAAGGAGTACAGTTTACACACCTCCCAGAGCTATCAGTATGTGCGCCTCCAGCATGCGCTCCGCTCCCACATACCTAGTGGCACAGTAGTCCCGGAGTATTCCCCGATGGAAGATCGTTTGTTACTGGACCCTATCGAGGAGAAACCCACATCCACCATCTACCATAAATTGTTAAACAATATACCAGATCCCTTGGTCAGTCTCAGAGCGGCCTGGGTTCAGGACCTTGGGAGCCTCGATGAGGAGGACTGGCAGGATGCGCTTCAGGGGCCCAGGGAAATCGCTATCCGATCTCGGTTTCGACTTGTTCAGTTCAAAGTCCTCCATCGCACATACTATCCTTGCACTCATCTTTATACATGGGGAAGGTGTCTGTCGGCGCTCTGTGTGCGGGGCTGTCAACAAGAGGGCTCCTTCTTTCACATCATTTGGGAGTGTCCGGTGATTAGTACATTCTGGGTGAAAGTTACGGACACTATGTCCAGGGTAGCGGGAGTGCCAGTCCCGATGGACCCGAGGTGGCTCCTCCTGCTGATTAAAGGGGACAGCGACTGGTCGAGGTATGTTGAGCTATGGCTGGCCCTGGCGGTGGGGGTAGCGAAACGGAATATTGCTAGGGCCTGGGGGGTGCGGGCGCCCCCTTTATGGGAAGATTGGCAGCGGGATCTAGACTGGTGTCAAAGAGCGGAAGAAACGGTATATAAAAGCAGGGGGTGCACGGGAAAATGGAAGAAAATATGGGCGCCATGGCGCAAATACAGAGAGGCAGTTGCCCTTGTGTCGGAATAGTCAAATTGTATTGATGAAAGACATTTGTTATTCACTGATGTGTACCTCCCGGATGACGTCTGTATTGTTCCCTAAGGAGCTATTTGTGCATAGTGTTGTATCGTATGGTCTTATGAGCATTGTTACAATAAAAAGATTACCCAAAAAAAAATAAAAAATAAAAGAATAACCAAAATAAATAAAAAGAATTTTCATGAGAAACGTTGCACATTTTGAAGAACTTATTTAAAGAATAATTTGAGTGCGAATTGGGGACACCCCCCAGACCTTGGGGACAGCGCATTTAGTACATATGGAGGCGGCCACACCCATACTAAGCAGAGGGTGTACAAAGGTACAATGGTTGGGGTTCTCAAAGGAGTCTCTGCAGAGGTGGTGGGCTGCTGTAAAGGTGCTGCACTTGTGGCTTGACTGCATACCTGTTGGATAAGAGCTGTTGCTTGTAGGTTGGTTTGGAAAACCATGCATCTTTATATATCATCCTGAATCAACCTTGGTGTTTCCTGTGCCATTCCTTTTTTTGGGGGGGTTTGCTCTCTTTTAAATTTTATTCATGCAATTTTAATGGGGTACCGGGGGTGGCCCCAATTATGGTAAGTATTTAGAAATTCCGGGGTGAACTTTTATTCATGCATCACCTGGGTCTTTTACTCATGAGTCATCATCTCTCCACCCTCACCACAGCGGGAAGGGACGTTTCAGTAAGAGGGTGATCTTGTCTAATTAGCTGCTTGTTATGGGCATTGTCATTCTTCTAGCCTCCTACCTTCCTTGATGTGTATGGAGGTCATTTTATCTATGTGGGTGGTGTCTTTTGACTTATGCATGTGTGGGCAATGCAGAATAGGGGGTTGGTCGCAATTAGGTGTATGTCAATGCTCGCACCGTGCTCGTGTCTGCCCCTCTAGCTCTGGCATGCAGTGTGATTCTCCCTAGGGGCGCCAGGTGTCCTGGTCATGCCCTATTTCTAGAGACTTCTTTTCAGCTGTTTTTGGGCTTCATTTTGCAGGTCTTTTGGTGCTTCCCTAGATCTTAATGTGATTTGCTTTCCCTACTGTTGTGTACCGGAGAGGGCTGAAGAGTTGCTCCGTGGCCCCCATGATGCTGTTGTGCCAATGTCTAAAATCGAGCCTATGGGTCTTTCCTAGACTGTGTGTGTTAGGTTTTGTGAAGTGACTAATCACTAGGCCGGGCAAAGGGGGACCGTGGGCCTCACCCTCACTCTCGCTAGTCATGTTGCTATCCAGAATTGTCATGACCCTCCCTGTCTCCTGATAGCATTCTAATGGATGGGTTGGAGTGCAGGTTCCCTGTGATGCTGGGGCTTGATTCGTTGAATGTGATGGGGGGGTTGAGCTACAGGGAATCCTGGCACTGAGCTGGGGTGAGGCTGGAATCGCCTGCTCTTGCCAGTCAGGTAGACTCGCAGTCCTAGATCTAGCAGCTCGCTGCCCAGTGTGGGGTCCTCTGGCGCCCACAACCGGTGGGTTGGTGTATCCTAATGCAGGAGTAACTGGGATCGCAGGCATCAGAGAGAGCACCTCTGCCCTTGTATATGGTAGGGGAGGTGTGGATGCCTTACTTGTATGTTCTTAGATGTGATTGTTGGTCTAGGCCACCTCGAAGATGGCCCACAGTTCTAGCAGTGCCTCTCTTCTAGCTTTCTTTTATCCTACATATTTGTTCCGAATGTGCGTCCTTCTGTGTTCGATTATTTTGGTGTTGAATGTTCCCCTCTGGGCAGGGGAATGCGTATGCCTTAGTGTGTGTGTGCCATTCACGGCAAAACATATCTAGTTTTTTTGCCTGCTTGGGGAACCTAGCTTGCATGTGGGTTAGAGGTGACTTCATTATTTAGTTGGGAATTTTGCAAGGGAGCGGTATACTTTAACTTCTTGGGTCACAATAATCCTAAATTTCTACTCTGATTGTGCAGAAATATACACACGGGAACTACGAGCTCAGCTTTAGACAAAGATGCATCAAAAACAGACCTCTCTCAAAAACAACACAACAATGCATATGAAGGGTCACAACCTGAAAGAAAGTTCAATGGTTAAATTGGAAACACAGTGAATTTTTGGCAGCGGAATATCAGCTATGGATTGACAGTTTGCAGGAAAGGCGACTTTTTCATATGTACATTAAGATACTAATAAGACACAACGTTCAACATAGAACACATTTGCAATACTTTACGAGCACCACCACATCAACAATATCCAAAACATTGTGAATGTAACAACTGAACACTGAAATGGTGAAAGAGAGAGAGAGATAGAGAGAGAGAGAGAGAGAAAGAGCAATAAAAACAGACAGAAAAATAGTGACTTTGCAAAAAAAAAAGCCTTATCCAACTCCTAGCGCATGTTGCCCGATGATGAGGGGAATATCTGCGCAGCTCATGAGACTAAGTGAGCCCAATATTCTGTTAGTATCAGCTCTGGGACAAAGATAGCAACAATTTATGCGGAGAAGAAGGAATAACTCGACAACCACACGCCCTCCTTTGCCAAACCCAATCTAAGTCTATTCTCCAAGATCCAAATTTTCCCTAACGTCTGAATTACACCCTATGTCACACCCAGGGGGCATTCACACCTGCTTTGTCACGCCCAGTGGTCCAAGTGAATAACGCCTCTCATTTCTTTCAGATACTACCAGTGTTAAGAAACAGACAGCACTGAGAAAACCCTTTAGACTAAAAAGTATGATCAAGGTGTTGGCCCTATAGCACACCCAGGGCCTATGCATACCTTCTGTTTAGTGTCCAGAGATGCAAGCATTGAGACCTCACCCCTCTATCATACCCAGGGTACAAGCGTACTGACTGTGTCACGCCCAGCGGCCCAAGTGATAAACAACCTTCACCTTTCCTAGCTTGTTGGCTATTGAAGAAAGATGACCTCTGCAGGATCGCCTCCGAGCCCACCTTGCGACTACTCAGTTCGGACACATGAAGAGTGCAATATATCAGATTTCTGTTAGTGGCAGGGTGCTCAGGACAAATCTGTGCACTTCTTCTTAGTTTGCCATACGCCATGATGGGACTAAGGATCAGATGTAGTCTCTTTCCCACTGACGGAGGCATCAGGATGGACCTCCGCCCCACGGATTCAGCAGAACTTTCAATCAATTGCAGTGTCTGCTCACCTTCTTTGCTGCACAGATGTGAATCCATTCAGGCGGGGTCGTTCTCCTTTGGCTGCAGTCGGGCCTGAAGAACCAATCTTTCCTATCTGGATCATCTAATTATTGTTGGAATATGAATTTACCTTGGGAAAAAAAAGACAAGAGGAGTTTGGAAAAACAGGAACAGTTGGTTTAATTAAACACTTTGGCCGGGAAACATCTACAGAAATTGGTCTGGGGACTGTCTCAACATATATTCATTTGGAGTGCATTTATATACAGTCTTTGGAGCATCATAAAACAATTTAGATCTTATTTTAGAGAAAGGAAAGCAGGCCTAGTCATGGTGTTGTAAATCAGGCCACCTTATAGTAAATGCAGGTAGGACTCAACCTTGCCAGGACATAATGAGGACCAGGGTGTGAAGTGTACAGATGTCCAGTATGGGGAGCGTGTGATTGCTGCATGTACTGCGTGTGTTGTGCTTTGGTTGGCTGAGCGTTCCTAACTTCATGTGGCATCTAAGTTTATTTTGTTTTGGGAACGCGGCACCTCTCCGGCTATGTGTGCTTTATTGGGGTCAATCTCCTGGGACCATTGTGGTGCTGCAGCCTATCTGCAGGACTAATCTGGGTTTTCCCTGTTCGCGTGTTTGTCCAGCTGTTTACGTGCCACCCCAACTGTGATCTGTCAATCAGAATCCTCAGGCCTAAGTCATTGGTCCTGTCTGACCATGTATGTCTTACTCAGGGTTGACGGAGAGGACATCTCGGGAGATTTTGGCAACAGTGACTTGATATCATTTTTTAATATACATGCATCGTCGTGTAAATTGACATCAATATTAACAAGATCTAAACTTAGACTTCAGGTGTAAGTTTAGACTTCAGGTCTAAGTTTAGACCTCAGGTCTAAGTTTAGACTGCAGGTCTAACTTTAGACTTCAGGTCCAACTTTACCTTTGTGAATCGGTCCCTCTGTCTGTATTTAATGTGTACCCTGATATCCCTGCCTATTTATGAATATTATCTAACAGGACCAGAATTGAATTTTCAGCCTGCTTAGAGAAAACAAGAATGTCGTCTGCATAATCTGCTACTTTATATAAGCCTCCTGCTATCTTTAGTCCTACTGATTTGTCATCTTTCCTGAGTATTTCCAATAAGGGTTCAGTACCTAGGAAAAACAGTAGCTGAGAGAAACAATAAAGGTGATGGGACAGCTTTGCCCTAAGTTAATGAGGATGATAAAGTTTTGTTCACTCGCACAATGGCACATGGTTCAGATTAAAGAGACAAAATCAGATGTCCTTCAAATCCAGGTCTGTCCAGGATAGCATGCAGAAATGGCCAACCGACTTTATTAAAAGACTTTTCTGTGTCCAAGGCAATCACAGAAACTGTGGAGGAAATCTGTTTTTCTTTCTGAATTACATGGCAAAAAATAAATATCACTGGAGAGTCTATCTTTCATGAAGCCCGTATGTGTCGGGGGAAAATTTTGAAGAACTGGTTGTAGTCTATTGGTAACTGTAAATTTTACAATCAATTTATTTAGTCTATACTTCTTGGTATATATCAAGTCTTTTGCTTCTTTAGGGGTCAAAGTAATTGTAGCCTCTGCAGCTCTACCTTGCACCTTCTCTGATTCAGTGAAATGATCAAATAGAGATGAATGGTTGGTCTATTAGCTCACTCGTACACTGTTAACAGATGAGGGCCCTAATGTTGTGCAGGTCAGCCGATTTGCACACTTTTAGTGACTTGATGGCAATAGCGATTTCTGTTTTTTTGTTTCTGCTTTTCTAATTTTGTCTTGCCTGAATCTGGAATCATTAGGATTTAATCGCTTAACAAAAATGCCATATACTTGTCAATATTTGCTTTTTGTAATGGAAGGTTGATTGAAGCATAATAAAGGCTCTAGCAATCTCATTTGTTTTTGTATGTATTATGTTATTGATATCTTTTATCACTGAAATGATCATTCTATTTTATTTATTTAAGAAAGTTCACTCAATCTCTTCTACCCTTATCAAGTCAGCAAAACTTTTTAGATTTTGCCAGAGTTTTCTGGGAATGTGTCCATCTGCAATGTATGCAGCTATATTTGTTTTCAAGATCCATTAACTTTTTAGTTTAAATGGAGATGTTGATATTCACTTTCTTTAATCTTTCTTTAAAGCTTTGTGGTTCATTCTATATTCTTATTGGCAAAAATCCCAATGCAATACCACTTAGAATGGCTTTCATGGCAGTCCACAAGATTTGAGGGGAGGAACAGGTCCCTTCATTTTCTACCAGAAACTGAGAAATTGCAGATTTTGATTATCTCATGGGGACTGTTGGTTTTGTGGTAGTTCTTCATTGAGTCTCTGTATGTTGGTGGCTGCATGCGTGTTTGCAGTTGTGCACGATAGATGAACGCATTATCTGACTTTAACACTGGTCAATGTAAATATCCTCCACAAAGCCAGGAGTACATTATCAATATGAATATAATCAATCCTGGAAGAACTATGGTGAGGGCAATTGAAAATGGTGAATTCCTTATCATCGGGGTTATGTATGCAGCAGGCATACTGTAACATTTGATGTGAAGTCTACTTCTCATATTTTTCCTGTGTTCTCTAATATTACTCAGAGACAGCAATAGAAGTGATAAAATTAGTTCGGTCGTAAGACTGAGAAAGGTCAGAGCAACATGAACAAAGTAGTTTCTGGATATACCATGGTATGTTGTTGATCTTTACCAATGTATCATTTGAAATCTGATTTGATCTTCACCAGTTCCTGATTTGACATGTTCATATCTGTGAATTAGGGGATGCTAAAACTGTTACATCTTTTTGAATTTGCAGATCCAAAGGAGGACTTGTGGACCCCATCACAAAAACCATTCATAGCTGGTTTAGAAGATGAGTCTGGTATGGACTTCCACATATTTTATCTAATTGTTTTGTGTGGGATCGAGGGAGACATCATTGATGGTATGCATAAGATTATGAGCACTGCATGGAGGGGGACATGAATTATGGTTTGCACAGCTGATGATTTCTGGAAAGTGTCAGTGGATTTTAGGTTTTGCATTGTAATGTAAAGATTATATACATGGATTTCCACTTAAACTGTATAGTGAAGTTTCCATTTTCTTGTGATCAGTTCATTTACCATCAATAATTGCTTCAGCCAACACATTTAACAGCCAAAACCTGTTTTATACAACTCTTTCAATTAAAATGACAAGAGGCATTAGTTCTCATACTTATCAAAATAAATGAAACAGTCATTTGCTACTGAATCTTTATAATTTCATACATGGTCTACGTAAGACATATTTACAAATTTCTTAAAGTTACACATGGTAACATGATTTATAATGCCTGATTTTATTGTCATTACTTTGACCAGTCTAACAGTCCTGACATTTTGAACACTGAGGGGCTTATTACGATTTCAGTCGGAGTTGCCTCCGACTGATACCATCTCGGTCTCGGGACCGACCGACCTGCGGTCGGCGGTTCTGACCGCCTGATTACGATGCGACCGAACACTGTTGGGTCGGACACTCACATTTCTCTATGGGAGCTTGTGCTACAGCCGTAAATCAGCCTCATACAGGCTCCTATGAAGAAATGGGGGTGTCTGTGAAACCCTGCACCCTGTGGCAGGCACCCCATGGTGCCTGTCACACAGTGCATGGATTTACAGGGGGGAGCCTTAGGTACCCCCTCGGCCTCCAACCGTAGGCTGTGGGGGCAATGGGGCCCTGCAAGGGGCCCCCAAAGTTGATTTCTGACAGCCTTTCCATGTCGAAAAGGCCGGCACTTAAAGGCTGTGATAAACCGGCATTGTAATCTCGACGGCAGAAACGCCATCCATAGGGGATTACGGTGTGGTTATGACCAGCCAGAAGACTCTGAGAGCAAGTTGGAACAGTGCAGGAATGACCGGCCGGTTTACGCTCCGACCACCGACATTGTAATCCGGCAGTCGGACCGCAAACCGACTGTGTCGGTCGGAGGCTTTCCGACCGACATCGTAATTGGCCCCTGAGTGTACATTCAAAAGATGCCACCACTATTTTAATAATTCATTGCTATTTTATGCATTATACATCCACTTTATATCATGGCTGGTATCAAGTAGACATGCCTACAGCAATATTCTTTATAATGATACATTTTACTTAGGCAAACAGTAAAACTGCAAAAGTCCTCCAGATTTGTATATCTCATGCACATTTCTTTCCCACTTTCAGTTTCCCACCCTTCCTTAGTTTAAAATGTATGAGCATAATACGGCACAAAACGTTATATGAACATAGTTATATAGTTACTATTTTTTAGAATTACCTAATTGTGATTGTTATGTTATTTTTGCAATATTCTGACAAAAAAACATTTTTTGTTGGCTAGGACATTCATTAGCCTCTCACGTTTGTGATTCAAAGACATGAAAGTGGTGCTGCCATTTTGAATCCCTTTAGATATGCATTGGCTGCCTACATATGGTCTAACCCAGAATATAGTTGCGGAATTGGTGTGGTTCCATCTTAATTGTAGTGTCCAAGACATATCTGGCACTCATTTCCAAACATATATTGTTACAAGATCCTACTACTAATGTAAAGTATAAAAAGAAAGTTTACATTTGTACTCCGTGTACTACCGCAGCAAAATATTATAGACCTAAAATTAAACTCACTTACTGTTACCAAATAACCTATCCAATGGACTTGAACCTATAATGGCCACATTCTTGTCAAATCACTTCTTGTTATGTCATTCGCAGCATTCTGCAAACCACGAAGTTAGCAGAACCTTTGTACAGTTTTTTTACCAAATGCATATTTAGTATCAGACTCTGAAATTGTGCCCTGAACAGATAGTGACCACAATGCTTTTAAATTAACAATGACAGACAACTTGTTTACGACCAGCACAAATACGGTGCCTCAATCGGAGGTGACTTTATCTCTTTCAAATAACAGACGTGCCATTATGTGGTCCAAGCTAAGGGCCTGATTACGAGTTTAGCGGTGTGTCGCCGGGTCCACCCTGCCACCACACCACCAGACCTGTGGTCGGCCGCCCGCCAGATTATGAATATTTCTTGTGTCTGGCCAGCTTGACATTCCAACGCGGTGCCCTGAAAATGGGAATGCCAAAAACACTCTGCACTTCTGAAATCACTGTACCGGGGACCCGAGCAGATTTAAGCTAGTTTAAAGAACCAGGGGGCATATTAGCAAGACCCACGTTAAAATTATCGCCGTTTTAGCGGCAGGAAACTGCCGCTAAAACAGCGATAATGGGCTTGCTAATATGCGTTATAGAATTCAATAGAAGCCCAGGTTAGATGTGCAGGACATCTAACCTGGGCTTCTGTAGAATTCCATAACGCATATTAGCAAGCCCATTATCGCCGTTTTAGCGGCAGTTTCCTGCCGCTAAAGCGGCGATAATTTTAACGAGGGTCTTGCTAATATGCCCCCAGGTCTTAAGTTTCTTGCTGAATACTTATGTGTCAGAGATAGTCCGAAGTTCAGAAGGCAGTTTATTCCAGGCGGATGGCCCGAGAAAGGAGAAGGATCTGGCTCTGGCCCTAGAGCGATGGATCCTATGAATTATGGCCAGAAAAGCATTGGCAGAGCAAAGGCATCTTGTGGGAACATAGAAACTAGTCTTTGTCCTGAGATATCAAGCACCAGTCTGGTTAAGGGCCCTGTGAACCCGAACAAGGGTGTAAACAGAAGTCTCTTTTTAATGGGAAGCCAGTGCAGAGCCCGCAAATGAGTGGACACAAGGTTCTCAATGGCAATCCCAAGAGAGTGTGAGCACCTGCATTCTGGACCACCTGCAGTTTGTTGATGAGATAATCTGGAAGACCCAGATAAAAGGCATTACTGTAGCCAAGCCAGAGCTTGTACCACCTGTTTCCTGGCAGTGAGAGATAAGAAGTGCAAAAAATGACTTAGAGCGTGCAGGAGTCAAAAACAAGTACCTAAAATAGCATTGATCTGAGGCATAAAGAGGAGAAAAACTTTAAATTTGATGTCTACATTTTTCACATAATTTGTGTGGTGCTCTGGGGGAGGAGCGTCTGCTGGCAAAAAAGCCTGTTAAGTTTCTGAGCCTTCCCTCCGAAAAACAGAAGCTCTGTTTTTCATGCATTGCATTTGAGCTGATGGTTTGAGGGGCACTGGAAGACGGCTGCAGAGCAAGTTCCGATTTTTTCGCCATGGAAATCTCCCTCCTGCTCCCTTGAGAACAAAAGCTGGGTGTCATCAGCATAAGAGATTAGTTTTGCTCCTAGGGCCTCAGTGATTAGGGCATGAGGAGTAAGGTAGATATTAAATAAAGTTGGGCTTAAAGCAGAACCCTGAGGTACTCCCACTCACAGTTCACGAGACCCAGACGAGAAAGGAGGGATCCAGACCTCTTGACCTCGATCCTCAAGAAATGAGGTGAGCCAATCAAAACTTTACTGTCAATTCCGATAGATTGGAGACTGGCTCGGAGAGTGGCATGCGGTACAGTATCGAAGGTAGCTGAAAGATCTAACATTATCAGCAGTGCCTTCCCACTGGCATCTAATGTACTCATGATGTAATCAGCCACTTCCAGTAGGGCCGTCTCTGTGGTAAAAAAGCAGCGGAAGCCTGACTGACTCGGATGAAGGAAATTATTGCTTTCCAGTACTGAGAGAGTTGCAAGTTAACATGTTTCTCCTGTACTGTAGAGAAGGCTGGAAGCAAATAAATAGGCCTCTAGTTAGCAGGTTCTCCTGGGTCAGCCTGGGCGTTTTCAGAAAGGGTAGAATTATAGCCTGCTTCCAGGCCTGCGGCATAATTGCTGATGTCAGTGGCTCATTCAGGAGTTTGTTGGCTAGGGGTTTAATGACACTTTCCCCAAGCGGCAGCACATTAGAGGGGCAAGGGTCCACCAGCGAGCCGGACTTGAGGCCACAGATAGCAGTGAGAGAGTCCAGGGAGATGGAGTCAAATATGGCGAGAATCTCTGGGAAATTCTGCTCAAGGCTAGAAGATATACTGGCCCTTGCAACCCCTTCGGACTGGGTGTTGGTAGCAAGTCTGTTCTGAATATTCAGGATCCTATCGTGAAAATAGAATGCCAGCTGTTCACACTACTCAGCTGAGGGTACTCAATTTTGAAAATCTCTCTCAATTCATTACCAGCCCTATCAATTCTGCTCTCCAGGAAGGCTTTTTTCGCTAATTTAGCCTCCTTGTAATTTTCTTTATGGGCTAACCTGTACTTATCTTTGGAGTTAGGGTTGTAAGATTTTCTCCACTGTCTTTCTAGGAACTTACACTGTCTCTTGAACTATTTAAGAGCAACTGTATACCAGGGCCATAATGCTTGACTCTATGCGAAATTCGCTGAATTACAGGCGCCAGCTCCAGGGCAGTGTCACCAATCCAACTATCAAGGAGACTAGCATTGATGTTCACATCACCCAGGAAAGAAGGAATTCTCTCCTCCTGTGCTCTCAGTAGGTCTTCTGACTGAATTTTATGAAAGTCTCTAGAAACGTGAGAGGCCGCTAAGGCCCGCAGTTGAGCTCTCCCTTCCATCACCCAGTAAAAATTGGTCAGGAAGTGGTCATACCAGACTTGCGGGATGGGTGTATCCACTTTCAGGATTTGTTTGAGAAAATCTAGTCTAACACATGTCCTGCTTGATGCATGGGGCTGGGCACAAATTCACGTAGGTCCATAGATAGGGTATTATCATAAAAGGAGGCCACCTCATTAGCCTCCTTGTTATCGATATGGAGGTTAAACTCTCCCAATAATATAAAATGGGCATAGCACAAGGCCAGGTGAGCCACAGCGTTGTTAAAGACTTGAGAAAGGGATGGGCATGGGCCGGGGGTATTTAAATTAAGACTCCAGCAATAGATTGATGAGGGGATAGCGAGAGACAGAAACCAAGTACCTCAGCTCTTTCTAAGCCTGCTGTGGGGATGGATATGCAGACAAAGATGTGTCTATATATCAGTGCAACACCCGCTTACTGTTTGCGTGATCCTTACTGTTAGACTTGGCATCTTTTTGCGTGTTTCCCCTGACTTTTTAATTCTGACCTCCCGGTTTTGACTCTGTTGTTGTTGGTTTATTGTCTCTGCGCACTTTCTCAGTGCTGTTCAGTGTTAAAGTGCAAGTGCTCCTGTTGTAAATTGTTATTATGGATTAGTGTTTCCATGATTGGCTGATGTGATTTACTAGTCAGTCCCTAGTACAGTGCACCGTGCGTGCTCAGGGCCTGTAAATCAAATGCTGCTAGTGGACTTGCAGCACGGGTTGTACCACCCACACAAGCAGCCTGTAAATGTAACTCTGGCCTGCCATTGCAGAGCCTGTGTTCAGTCTGGTACTGCCATGTCGACTTGGCAAGTGCACCCAATGGCAGGCCCTAACCTTCCCTTTTCTTACATGTTAGTCACCCCTAAGGTAGGCCCAAGGTACCCCTGTGGGCAGGGTGCAGTGTATGTGAATTGTAGGACATGCCCTGGTGTGTGTGGCATGTCCTGATAGTGAATTACTGCCAATTTCGTTTTTCACTATTGCAAGGCTACCTGTTCCTATAGGACAGAATGGGGAGTTTGTTTATAACATCTTATAAACATAACTGCCCCAGGGAACAAGGTAGAGAAATAAAGTATAGTATGCCTGAACTCAGAATATAAAGATGCATCTTTTAGTGAAGGTGATTTTTACATTCTGTGTATGAAAATACCACTTTTAGAAAGTAGGTATTTTCTTGCTCAGCCATCCAGTGTGCCTCTCCTGGGGTTGTGGATTGACTGTCTGGCTTTGGGATGACAGGGGCTGGGGAGGAGCAGTGGCTCCAGAGAGTCAGATGGGTCAGGGATGGGCTGAATAGACCTGGGCTGCATTTAGAGTAGGGGGAGGAGATTTCCTTTCACCTGAATGGGCCTGGTCTGCCTCTGACAATGCTGTCGCTACCTCCTGCCAGGAAGCTGCACCAGAGATCACAGAACTGGTTCTGGCTGGGCACAGACACTCTCCGCCTGAGAGGACAAAGGATTTTGGGCTATAAAAAGTGGGGCCCAAACCCCTAAACTTTAGAACTCTTTTGGACCAAAAAGACTTCCTGGAAGAAGAGCTGGAGAAGCTGTGAGGAGGGACTACCAATTTGCTGTGTGCTTTGCTGTGTTGGCCTGCAGTGGCTGCTTCTGTCTTGGGCAGTGAAAGGACTGGACTTGAACTTTCTACAACTTCTTTATTGAGTTTCTCCAAGGGCTTGAGGTAGAGCTTGCCCCCTGATCAAGAAGTCTCGGGAACAGCAAAGACTTCAAGCTCTTCTGCCATCAGCACTGGGGACTGTGTGTTTTGTGTTGCAACAGAAGAAAAGCAACCCGACACCGTCTACGACGCCGCTGCCGGCTCCTTGTCCTGAAGGCACTGCAGAGGGCACCGCCGCAACGCTGCACCGCAACCCTGATCTCACCGACGACGCCACCTGATGCCGCCATGAACCGCTGCTTGCACTGTGACCTGTGGGCACTGCACTCTGCACCGCCCCGCTTCATGCCGTCGCACTGGTATCCCCGACGACGACGCTCCACGCCAACATCGACGCCGCTGCTTGCACCGTGGTTCGAGGGCACCGCTCATAAGTTACACGATGCACCGTCCTCATCCCGCACCGCAGCCTTGATCCACCGATGCCGGCACCATCGGCTCCAGTTCGTCAGCCGACGACAGCACTTCAGCAACGATGGCGCCGCTGCTTGCACCGTGACCTGCCAGCACTGCAACGAGCACTGCATCACTTCGCACCGCAGCCCTGGTCTCACCGATGCTGCTGGATGACCGTCACAGAGCCGCTGCCTGCACCGCGACCTGAGGGCACCGCACCGCCTCACCGCTGCACTTCGCACCGCAGCACCCAACGCCTGCCGACATCAGCGCTCCTGACTTCAACCGCGAGGAGTTTGATCTGCAACGCGTGTGACTTCAAGGGCCCGGCGACTCCTGCACTGACCTCCAGAACCAACGCCTGCGAGTGCCATGCTTTCGGAGCTCAACGAGAGGTCGCTGACGTCCTGCATTTCTAAAGGTACAGTTTTACGGGTCTTCTCGACACCGTAGCTGGCCCGCGACGCCGCAGTCAGCCACAACTATTTGGATTTGTTGTTCACGATGCCGTGATAGCCCCAGACGGAGCTATCGACTTTAAGGAACTTTATTTCAAGTTTGTTTTGATAAATGAAGATTTCTAAGTACTGTATTGTGGATTTTTATCGTTTTTGGTCTTGTCTTAAGTATATAAAAATATTGGATATTTTTCTAAACTGGTGTGGTGTCCTTTTGTAGTGCTTTCACTGTGTTACTGTTGGTTATGTGCAAATGCTTTACACACTGCCTCTAAAATAAGCCTGACTGCTCGTGCCAAGCTACCAAGGGGATGAGCAGGGGTTATTTTAGGAGTGTAACTCCCTTATCCTGACTAGAAGGAAGGGTCCCTACTTGGACAGGGTGCAAACAATTGCCAACTAGAGACCCCCATTTTTAACACTTACTAAGCATTTTGTAGCCTCTAGAAATCAGCGAAGTAATAGCAGGTTTAGAGTGTTCGGATAGACAAGTTTCGGTCAGAAACAGAGCATCAGTATTCTCTTCACATAAGAAATCAAAGATATTGTTAGAGTGTTTAGGCAGTGATTGCACATTAATTAATGCTACAGAAAATCTAGAATTAGTGCTAGGTTCAAGCCTATAAGGCAGAGTGGGCGAGTTAGTGTGGGAGCAAGGATGGACAAAAAAGCCGCACTGCATACATGAAAGGTCCTTTAAACCAGTAGGAAGCAGTGCATTCGTGAATAGGAGCAAATCTAATCAGTTGTATAGCGCTTTAGCATAAGTGAGTAGTACCTTCAAAGGTTCTCTAGGCATAATGGCTGGTGCTGGCCACTTTCGAGACACTGACGGGCGCAGACAGGCTTGCCTTTGGCACGTGCCATTGGTGCGCCCGCTGCGCGCATCCACTGCGCTTCGGTGCTGCGTGCTGACTTAAATACATTAAGCCAATGGAAGCTAAAATGAATGCCTTCTCAATGCTTTTTTCACAAATGATAGGTGGGTTACAGGATGAGAGATGGCAATATTGGCTGAATCTACCGCAGGATTTTTCATACTGGGGAGGATATATCCGATCTTGAGGCTGTCTGGTAAGGCGCCATAGATTATCAATGTATCAAAAATGTGGAGAAGTGGTGCGAGGGCTTCTTCTTGCAGAGACATGATGAACGAGAAGGGTAGCACATGCTTTTTGTAGGAGGTGGATTTGAGTACGTTTTGGAACGTTGGAGACATCGTTGTGGGAAATTGTATTGTGTTGAAGGATGACCAATTAGTAGTGTGGAGGTTTAGTATAGGTGTTGCTTTGGATGACGATGATGATGAACTGGGTATGTTAGATTTAAGTTAATGTTGATTTTATCTATGAGGAAGAGGTTGACACCATTTCATCTTTTGGCTGATGTTTGGATGGCGGGTTCTGGTATCAGGTGCACTGTCTTAAAGTGGGTTTTGTTTCTGTTGTTCATTGTTATTGTTTGTTCTGGTGTTTATTTTGCCTATTTTCATAGACCACAATTGGTCATTCATGGGCATCTAACATTGCTTTCTCAATTGCATTCAGCGCCTTAAGAATGCCAATTAAAGTTTAGATTTAGGACAGAGTAAGGCATATACGTGCTATCACAAACATACTGTACACCTGGCCCAATAAATAGTACATGATGAGACAGAAATCTGGGAATTGGGTAGTTTCTTTGCATCTTAATGATGTTTACAAACTATTTATATTGAGGGTGTAGACATAACAAGCCCATTACTTAAAAAATCCGCTGCATTTACTTTGACTATAGACTGCGAAGTGAAAATAGTCACGCAAAAAACTGCAAACTGGCACTTCCTTTAAGTATGCTAACTTGTATAATTGATGAAATAAAGCAATTACAGTTGCTACTGGGCATTAGACCTGCTCCAGCCAACAGGTCAAACCTTTTGATTCAAAACTTGACATCACTGTAATGAGAGAGTGTTTAACGTTGACTGTTTCCATTATCGCAGCAGTCGAGTCATGTGCCATATACTGGCCTGCGTTACAGCCTTTGTTCATCCCATGGAGAGGAATATCAACACATAATGCATTTCGTGCTTATCAGCAGGATGCCTAACAATCACAATACAGCATACTGAAAAGGTCAGAGGAGCATGGGACACAATAACTCCCAGACTGCAGGAGACATTTGAATTCAAATACATCTTTTTCATAACAAGTAGAAAAGGGTACAATAGGAACCCAGCGTAAAGACGAAGATAATAACAGTAGCAGGAAAGACAGGAGCAAATTAATCTTTCCTCCTGACAAGGAGCATAACAAGATTAGAAAATGGTGCACTTTAACCCATTTCTTTTCAAATCAGCATACTGATAGACTCAGCAGCGTGCATGTAATTGTAGAATGCCTTGTCAGTTGATTTACCTTTTCTATGTTATGTAAAGTTAATTTAGATAGCAATAGATATTTGGTTAGAGCCATTATTATTTTAGAAGATTAGAACTCTTCTTTCCCTCGTATAATTCACAGACGCTTATCATGTGTTTCTGTCAGCCCTGTAGCTAAGAATTTATATATGTATTCTGCACTACTTGAAAGCAAAAACAATTGTTTATTATTGACTTGGGTACTACTCTCACTTTGGGAATTCAAATTAGCAATAAGTTAGCATATCCAAGTTATACTTCACTGCAGATTCTCATAAAGGAAAGAAATGGTTTGATAGGCTGTCTTTCTCTGAGTTTTCTTGCAATTAAAACAAATCTAGGGCATGATTATATCAAGGTTTTGCGTCGCCCTTCCACGCAAAGGAGTGCAAGGGTGACACAAAACCTAAGTGAGATTTGTCAGCGTGGTCCTGCATGGTTCGATACATCTGGAGTGATGCAAGGCAGCGCAAATAGCTGGCTTGCTTTAAATTACCCCAGGGAGGCGTTCATTCTTAGATTTACCATTAGTGGTAGCCCGGGGAATGTGTCAAAATGCTACACCTCCTTTTGGTATAACAAGTAAAAATATCTTTAGTTCTCCTTGTTTTTTCCTTTCTGCTGCACACACAGAAAGAGGAACATGCCTCTGAGGATTGATTTTGTGCAGGAAGGTGCCCCTTCCTGCACAAAAACAATACTGCCTAGAATTCAGGCGCTCTTGCACCATGACACAAGGGTGCCTGCTTTGGCACAAGGCAGCCAAAAGTGCGGCAGCACAAGGAAGGGACAGAAATGTGCCGTATAATGTTAAATACGGCACAATCCTGCCCTTTCACGCAGCACAGTGCAGCAAGGTAAGAAAAGTCTGTTGCTGCTTTGGAGACTTTCAGTCAGCCTTTGATCGGGTGAATTGTGGGATTCTATTGCCAAAGCTGACTAGGTGGAATACTCCAAGTAACTTGCATGACAGCAGTTTGGTAAAGGTCGAGTTAAATTGGGCAGGAATACTATCACAGAAAATCCCTGCTGATAATAACTTAAGGCAGGGGTGAGTTTTAGCACCCCTCTTTTTAAATCTGTAGATCTCAGATCTTCTGATTTTATTGGCTAGTGGTAATTCTTTCCCTCCTAAAATTGGAGATATTCATGTATATTGTACGTGAATGATTTCTAATAATGGACTATACCGCAGTAAGTTTGCAAAATAAACTATGCCATGCACTCCAAGTGAGAAAAAAAGATCACTCGTCAATGTAGAGAAAACTAAGAACTTGATTTCCTCTAAGCGTCCAAAGAAATGTACTTGTTTTTTAATAATGTATGTCTAGAACAGGTCTGTGATTATAAATACCTAGATTTCATGATCACCCGCAACCTAAAATGGCACAAGCATATAGCAACAGCAAGAACCACACTTTTGACAATAGTTAATGCCTTGAAAGGATTTGTCCTTCGCTTTGGGGGCCTCTCGTATGGAACCCCTGAAAGGGCTGTAACCAGAAAGTTAACCCCACAGGCACTGTATGGGGCCAAGCTTGTTGCAATGCACCTGATGAAGTTTGTGATTCATCTTATAAATATGTTTCAAATTCAAGTTATTGTTTCACAATTTCTGAACAAACTTTTGGCTGTCTGTTCAGTCCCTTCCCAAATGATGACATTTTATTTATTTTATTTTTAGTGTTTTATAGAGCGCGAACTTGACCCGTGAGGGTATCAGAGCGCTTTACAAGGTTTACAGAAGTGAACAAAAAAGGCTTAGAAATACAGAAGTATACAAAACGATTGGAGAGGGGCAAGGGGTGCTGGACACATAGGGGAATAGAGGGACACGTGTGTATGGCAACAGTTACAGTTAATCAGTATAAAACCCCACAGTTTCTTGGTGGAGTGAGTAGGTGATCTGAGGAGAAGGCTATAGTCTTAGATTAGTCGAGGCTCTCTGTGGTGGTTGAAGGTAGAGATTAGGCGTGGAATTTACCCATGAGGAAAGTTTTGGCCTCCTTTTTGAAGCGTGCCAGAGAAGGTATTCTTCTGATGGCGGGTGGGAGAGAGTTCCAAATTCTTGGTGCGGCCCCGGAAAAAGCTCGATTGTAGGTTTTTTTTCCCGAAAACGGGCAGGTTGGAGCAAGAGGTCTCTGGTGGACCGGGAGTTCCTGCTTCCTCCAGATACCACTAGTTTCTGTGCAAGATAAGCAGGGGAGTTTGCGTATAAAGACTTGTGTGTAATGCATGCCAGTTTCAGCTGTATTCTGGCCTCGAGGGGGAGCCAGTTCAAAGCTTTCAGATGTGGAGAGATGTGGTCGAATTTCCTAGTGCCGGTAAGTAGTCTGGCGGCCGAGTTGAGGCAGGCTTTTAAAGGTGCCAGGGAGATCTTGGGTAAACCCGAGAGGGTGGAACAGCCATATTCCAGCCTAGAGCTGACTAGTGCTTGGACTGCCATTTTTAGGTCGGGAGCATCGATGAAGGGTTTCAGCTTCCTTAGGTAGCTCAGGTGGAACCTGGCTGATTTAGCCATCAAGTTGATGTGGTCCCGCATGTTCAGGTTGCAGTCGAGGATTATTCCCAGAGATTTGGCTGAGTCCACGAGGGTCGGTGGGCAGTTTAAGGCTGTGATGGCCTTGATCCACATCTGAATCTCCGGGCTGGCTTTTGTAGGGGAGATTAGGAGAAATTTGGTTTTCTTTGCGTTGAGTTTGAGTTGGTTAGAGGCGAGCCATTGGACGGTCAGTTTCAGGGCCTCATTCAGGGAGAGGATCTCCTCGAGTGATGAAATTTTAATGTATATTTGGATGTCGTCCGCGTACATATGGTAGGAGATGTTAGCGGTGCGAAGTACTTCGGTAAGCGGCTCTAAGTAGAGATTAAAGAGGGTGGGGGACAGTGTTGATCCTTGAGGGACTCCAACCGTGACCGGGGTGGGAGCTGATAGGTTACCGTTAATTAGGAATCGCTGTGATCGATTGTGGAGGAAGGACCTGAACCATTCTAAAACAGAGCCATCCAAACCCATCCTGAGTTTGAGGCGCTCGAGTAGTTTTTCATGGTTGACCGTGTCGAAGGCCGAGGATAGATCTAGGAGGATTAGAAGGCAGGTTTTGCCTTGGTCTAGGGCTTGGAGGGCATCGTCCACGATGTGGAGCATGGTAGTTTCAGTGCTGTGCCCCGGTCTGAATCCAGATTGGAAGTCATCGAGTAGGTGGAAGTTGTTGATGTGTTGACTTAGATGCTGTTGAACACACTTCTCTAACACTTTGGCTAACAGAGGGATATTGGAGATAGGTCTGAAGTTGTCAGGGGAGGCTGGATCCAGCGATGGTTTTTTTAAAATGGGGAGGACTTGGCCGGCTTTCAGAGAGTCAGGAATCGATCCCTGCTGGAGAGAGGCGTTGATTATTGCAGTCCAGCCTGGAACAATGGATTGGGTGGCAGCAGCAAGGCAGTTGGATGGTAGCGGGTCATTAAAGTGATTATTCGGGTTTAAGGTAGAGAGGATTTTAGAGACGGAGTCTTCGTCATAGTACTTGAAGTCGGTCCAGCGTGCTTGATTTTTAGGTGAGGCCAGTGGGGGTAGCGCGGACAGAGGGGGCAGGTCAGGAAGGGGTTGAGAATATGTAGGGGCACTGAGTTCATTTCCTAAGGCTGTGATTTTATCAGCGAAGAAAGAGGAGAATTCCTCAGATGATATTAGAGACATAGGAGTTTCTTTCTGTGTTTTAGCCAGTTTATTTGATTGGTGTTTGACCAGTTCAAAGAGCTTGCGAGGTCTATTCTTGGCATTCCCCAGTTCCGATCTGAAGTATTCTTTTTTTTAATTGAGGATGTTCTTGTTGTAGGCGTTTCTCGCTGGCGGAGAAGTTTTAGATGCGCAGCAGAGGGGTGCTGTCTCCAGATTCTTTCAGATTGCCGGAGGGATCTCCTCTCCATGTTGAGGGATCCAGTGAACCAGGGGTTTCTGTCTTTGATTTGTGTTCTTTTTAGTTTTAGTGGGGCAAGGTCATCCAGAATGTTCGATATAGTCGCTGAGTAATGATCATTGAGGTCACTGACCGTAGTTATATGCGAGGGGGGGGGTCAGATTTACAGCAGGCCTCCAGTTTCCTGTGGTCAAGGTTCTTGGTGTCTCTGATCCAGCGTTTGGGAATCACCGGTTGCGGTGCCTTTGTCTTGTGGGTCCCGGGTAAAAGGAAGGCGATGGCGTGGTGGTCAGACCAGTCACATGGGTCTATGGAGATAAGCTTGACTGAGGATTCCTTAGAGATGATCCAGTCCAGGGTGGCCCCTTTTGAGTGAGTTGGCAGTGAGCAGGCTTGAGTCAGGGCTTGATCGGTTAGGAGGTCTTTGATGGCGTTGACGTGAGGATCCTTAGGATCGTTCCAGTGCAGGTTGAAATCACCGAGGAAAATCTCATTAGCGTTGGAGGAGATCTTAAATGTGATGATTTCCAAGAGGTGATCGGTGAAAGAGTCATTCAAGCCTGGAGGGTGGTAAAAGATGTGCAAATTGCACAGTTGTATTGAGTTGCTGCAAATGGAGAGGGCGAGGTATTCGCAGGAGTCAGTGGTGTCCGCCGTGAGTTCCGTGACAAGGAGGTTAGATCGGTAGATGCAGGCGATGCCTCCTCCTTTCCTGCTGGATTGTCTGTCCAGTCTAGCAATATTGTAGTTGGGAGGGACTAGTAGGTCCTGGCAAGGAGATGAGTATTCGTTGAGCCATGATTCAGTTAGTATTGCTAGGTCTAAATTTTTGTTCAGGATGAGATCAGCAATATCGGCGGCGTGCTTAACTGCCGATCGGCAGTTGATTAAGAGACCAGATATGGGGGGGTCAGGGGTCTGGGCGGACAGGAGTACAGGCGCAAGGTTGCTTTTAACCACACTTCTGTTACGATGGGTAGCTGACCTGTTGGGGTTGATGGTGACCGTGCTGATGGCATGTTCGGAGCTCGCATCTAGTGGACAAGGGATGACTTGGACAGAGTTGTGGTCTTGGAGGATGGCTAGGATTTCGTTTTCCGTGAGGTCTAGTGGAATTGAGGTGGCAGTGGTAGGATTGTAAGAGAGGGCGAGAGCTCGGGATTCCTCCTCTGAAAGGTGGCAAGGTTGCTTGCGCGGGCGAAGGTGTCTCAAGGGTAGCGGTAGTGGTCATCTATAAACTTACTGACATTACCTTACTGTGTATATGGCTGTGAGTGTGACACTGCGTAAAAAAGCCCTGATTGTGCATATGTAGCAATATATATATATTTGTGTGAAGCGATATATGCATAAGCATGCATCATATACTCTTTTGTATTACAATGATAGACTGTAGGCAGTGGTTTGGTAAGTACTGATTAACTCGCATTCGAAACTTTAATGATAATCCTGCATAATTGTCATCCTTTTGAAAAATACTGCCTCGCAGTATTGCTAGCATTGCTAGCAAAAAGGTTAAGTCAGACATTATGGGTGGTATCAAGATGTACTTTTATGATTTTAGACCTATAAAACTGAATAAAACTTGAGTTGAACATTAAGTGGCCTCATGTTTTGGCTGATATTTATCCCACCCGAACAAATCCACCACTGACTGGTTGGAATTCATCAAGCAGTCAATTATGTTTTTCCCGATAATCTGGGAATAACATGCAGATTGTGCTGCTTGCCACGCCAAAATCCACATGTTCCAGTGGTTGGCGGGCATTTTTCCCCCAATACATTTCTGAAGGTTTGACCTACTTAAATGTAGCTGTTCCATCTCAGGTGAGTAAAACAATTACTTTTACATTGGGTGTTAATAACATGGAAACAGTGAAATCAAGCACTATAATAAAGCATCTAAGATTGTTATCAAGGGTAAAAGCTCAAATCATAATCTAATCCGGTTATGGCGATGTTTTAATCAAGCCTGGTAGAGTAATTGTGTCTAATTTTGCCTGGTGCTGTTTGTTTATAATTTTCTTGATGGTTATTATATTTAGACTAACCTGTAATCCTTATTAATATTAATATTGCTTTGGAACGTTATTATAACTAATCTGGCTGAGTGTGTCATGTAGTGTTTGAGGAGTACTTTTATTTTATAATGTTACAAAGAGATTTACCATGAAGGAGGAGCTGCCTGTTCACAGTGACCGGGAGAATGCATGTAAGAGAGGGGCATATTAAGGCGAATGGTATGAAAAGGATGCAGTGGTAAAATGACCATTTGCCAAGGGCATCAAAGTCCTTTTCACAGGCCTTGTATAAAGCCCTAGTTTGAAACCCTTGCAGAAGAGCACCACTGCAGAAAACTAATATAAACAGATGCAGCACTTTTTTGTGCTCTATGCCGGTGCAAGAAGGAAAGAAAATACATGACAGAGAGCGAGAAACACGCTTAGTTTGAATGAACGAGAACAAAGCACTTTAAAACAAGGTAGGCCAATACAGGGCACCATCTTTTCCCACAGATATATGTAGGAATAGAAACATTTCTAGCATACGTGACAACAATTTTAGATTCTGTTAAGGACACGTAGGCGAGGATTCTGCTTCTCAATCTTTACTACTCAAAGCATAGCAGCCAATGAAAAAACAGAAAACCAGTAGAAACACACTACATATCCCATGAGGCTTTGAACCATGACAATTTATCAACCCATCAATAGCATCTTGGCATCAGAAACAAAATAGAGTGGCACCATCTTTCCTGCCTCTTTCTTTGCAAAAAAATGCAGTCCAACAAATAAGAGAACCATGTCTATAATAAGAGCGAAAGAACAGTTAAAAAAACAACACTCAACGGAGAGTCACCAAAGTCCAGAACGTCACATTTCAATGGGGAAGGAAGCTCTGTAATACTTCAACCAGAGTTGTGAACGCAGTACACAGAAAACAGCTATCCATAGGCGTTTCAGTTTGGTTTGGATTCTGATCCTGGAAATAAAAGTCAGAAGTGAATCCCATCTCAACACATACTGAATCAGAAGGGCGGGACATTATTAACAGTCTGTACATAACAGGCACACGAAGGTGAGGATTATCCCAATAGGTGGGATAATCCTCACCTCCGCGTACTAAATAGAATCTAAAATTTTTGTTGCATGTGCTAGAAAATGTTTTATTCTATGGCAGGAATGGAGGCTCTGATTATGCTGGTTCAAAGCTGACCAACCACAACAGAAAAAAACATACACAATAGATTTATAATAAAAATTCTTAAACATAGAATAAGATGACCAATTTGCAGCATGAAGAATATCTTCTAGCCTAGATCCTTACATAAAAGCTTTTGACGCCATGGCTCCTCTAGCTAAATGAGCACCATACTTTAAAACATTAAAGCTAGCTTACGACATGACGCAGCAGACCCACCGGGCCAAGGTCACTGCTGGAACCGGATGGAAAGGCTTCAGAATAGCCAACAACAGAGGACCTAGATGATCAGCCCTATGTCCCATAGTGCTCGCTTCATAAACCTTTAGACATTTTATTACACATAACTTTGCATTGTTGGGAAAAGTAGGATAGTCAATGGAACAAGACACAGTCTTTGTCCTTTGTGAAATAAGAAACAAAACAATTTCTAGAGAAATTAACCTACCTCCCAGGTCCTGAGCTCATACATCCTACACTCATCGACACAAAATCAAACAGAAAGGACAATCTTCTGGAAGATACAAGGATGGAGTTTCCAATTGCTGTAATCCACCAGGAACCTGGAATTCCAATCCGCCACCAGGTTGTCCTTGCCCAGAAATGACTCTGCTAGAAATGTTATCTTCTGGGAAAGGCAGAAGTGCCAAAATCCCCAGGCTATGTTTGCCAGAAGGTGGAATCTGGTCCCTTCAATTGATTGATATATCGAACCGCTGAGACATTGTCCATCCACAGGAGGATGCAGCAATTGCTCCCTATGGGAGAAAAGGACCTTATGTCGAAGGAGCCTGCCAGGAGCTCCAAACAGTTGTTGTAAAGTTGGAATTCTTTGGAAGACCATCAACCTCCAGTAGAAAAATATCTGCATCTTGCTCCACAGCGTCTTTCGTCTGACTCTATGAGTACATCGGAAGAGGCCCCGAAAATGGCCTTGCCATTCCACGCATCCATGTGAAAGAGACACCATTAAAGCTCTTCTTGAGCATCGAGGGACAACCAAACCATATGGTCGTAACTGAAACCCTGTTGAAGATACTGAATTTTCAGGCGTTGAAGAGCCCTGAGGTGTAACGGACCCGGGAACACTTCTTGAATTGAAGAGGCTAGCAATCCCACAATCTGAGACAGGGATCTCAAAGACACTATCTGTTTGGATAGAGTAGAACTCAACTCCTGTTTGATGGATTTCACTTTCAGGGGAGAAGCAGCAATTGGGCTTTGATGGAATTTACCTGAAACCCCAAGAATTCCACCTGTTTTGAGGGACTCATCATGGCTTTTGGAATTGATCACAAACCCCAGATCCTGTAGCAGACACACTGTCCAGGACAGTTGTGTCATCAGTTTACTTTTGTCTTGTGGTGAGAAAAGCATGTCATCTAGATAGACTATCATGCGAACCCCCATCTCATGTAGGCAGACTACCACTGTTTTCAGGAGTTGGGTGAGCACCCAGGCCTTACGAGAGACCAAAAGGAAGGGACAGATACTTGTACCATTGACCTCTCCAGCGGAACTGAAGGTACCATCTGTGAGAGGGACAAATGGGAACTGACACATAGGCATACTTTAGATCGAGAGGAACCACCCACCCTTCTTTTGAATGAAAAACACATTGCTGCAGAAACCCTGAGGATGCTTGTGCAATAGCCTGTTTTGTGAAACGTTCTAGAATTTCGGAGTTTATAAAAGACATGTCTTGCTGGGAAAAAATGAGAGGAGGGGGAAGAGAGGGTTGAACAGGAGTATGGGACAGTTCCATAGGATAGCTCTTAACTGTATCAAGCACCCAGCAATCCTAAGAGATCTTGGCCCAATTGTGTGAAAAATAGCTTAGCCTGCTCCCCCAGAGGAAGTGATAAAGGATAAGAGGCACTTATTACCTGTAGACTGGTTGTCGGAGATGCAATAACCCCTGTTAACTCCTCTGTTAAAGCGACCTGGGTATCCTCTGGATCTGGTAGAGTAGAAGCTTGCCTGGGCTGGGCCCTGACCATAACCCCTACGTCTGAGGTTGAAACCTCATGTAGGACCTTGTTGGTTGAAGCAGCCGGTCAAGGTTCCTCTGTCGCGACCGGCACAGCCAAAAAGTGGGTTGAACACTCTTTTCAAGGAGGATTGTGATTTGTCAAGGGATGTGAAGGCATTGACAAATTTGACAATGTCTTTTTCAAACTGATTTCCAAACAACTGCCCTTCAGCCAGGGGGCCCAGTTCAACAGATGCCAGTTCAATAAATTGCGGATCTATCCGCAGCAGCACCAATTTGCGGTGCTCTGAGGCTAAAGTGCAGTTAGCGTTACCCAGTAGGCACATTGCTCGTTGTGTCCATCCATCAAGAACTTCAGTGTGAATGTGGGCACCTGTTTCCTGTGCCTGAAGAGCCAGTGCAAGAATCTTAACAAAGGTGCCAGAGATATCAAGAAACTTATCTTGACATCTTGAAAAGCCTGGAGGGCTCTATCTATCCCTTTCTTCGGGTCTTTGTTGAACTTTTTTATGAAGGTCAGCATAGAGACATCAATGTCTGGGGTGAGAGCAGTCTTATGAGGTAGGTCAGGCCTAGGGCATTTGGGCCTTAAGTCGGGATCAAACTTCTTTATCGAAGTCTTTGCAGAAATTTAGTTGCATATAATCTGCCACAGCCGGAGCAGGGGTCAAATCGGAGGACCTGAGATGGACAATTTCTAAAGGGTCAAATGTGAAAGGACTGGGAAGGGTAGGGGTGCCGGAGATCTTGTGTTTCTTTGAAAGTGGGACTTCTGAGAAGAAGAATCGGTATCTGTGTCTGTAGTGGGAGGAATTGCAGGGGGAGGGGGAAGAACTGGGTGATTCCCTGTACTGAAGGCATGATCAGTTAATGCTCCTTGGGACACGTTAGTAACGGCATCTAAATGTGGCCAAGAGGGTTCTGTGGAGGTGGAAGAAGGGAGAAGAGAGGGACCGGCAGACGGGGAAGGGGCAGAGGGGTGTCCTGCCAGTTCATCCAGACGTTTTGAGATGGGTTATACGGACGAGCTGAGGGGTTTATCAAGGGGTTTTTGGGCGGATTTGTCAATAACTTGTTCCATGACCTCACTGTAGTAATAATCCTCATCTTTAATTGGGCCATAGGCTTCAAGGCCCTGATCAAATGTCTCATAGTCAGACATGGTCACTGGAGGGGAAACTCCTCACACTCAGAATCCCCAGAGGGAAGAAAGGGTCTTCAAGCTAAACACAAGAAGGAGAGGGGTTGAGAGAGCCTTTGAATTAAAGTATTATTATGGCCCTGCGCAGGTCAGGGATCAGGACTTCAATGGGAGCAAGTAGCTGGCAGCAACACCCTTAGTACAAGTCACCTATAAAGTTTCCAAACATGTAAGGACTTAAATCAGGGAGAAAAACCCACTGAATAGCCTTGAATTCAATACAGAAAATGCCCCAGGTGACACTAAGGCCTGCAATGTCCCCAATTATTGCAGCACCAGCGAAGTTATTGGGAAACTGCTGAGCTACACACGCGACCTCGCCCCCGGGAGGGGCTAGCCTCTCACACTATGCCTGTGAGAACACATTAAAGGAACAGGAAAATTAAATGTTAAAATGGAATGGAAAACAAGGGGGAACCAGGTGCAACACGCACCGGTAGAGAGGGGGCGAACGCAGATCACAGAGTGGTCACGTTAGCTAACCGGGCACCTAGTGCCAAAAAGAAACCTATGGTGGGAGAACAGGTACACCAAAGCATGATTCCTAAAATTTTCTGAATAAATGCATTAAATATACTTTTAAGGCAATTAAAGAATGTGCAAATGAATCAAAATAGAGATGCATTTATCTTGACTGTGGAGCAGCAAAGAAAAAGGCAGGAAAGATGGTGCCTCTCTAGCTTGTATGTGATGCCAAGATACTATTGGTGGGTTGATAAAGAGGCATGGTTCAAGACCCATGGGATATGTTGTGTGTGTTTACTGTTTTTACCGTTTTTTCATTGGCTACTATGTTTTGAGTAGTAAAGATTGAGAAGCATAATCGGAGCCATTGAATTCAAGATGAGCCACAGGCAAACTGCACGTAAGACTAACACTTCGCTCAACAAGTGTAGTATATGCATAGATTCTCCTTTGACATACAGTCAGGATACCAAATTTTCACCTTCCTGCTTCCACTATAATGATCTGTTCTGCATCGTTACGCCTTTTAAAATAAAAATGCCTCTTTTAACAATACAATTCTTGGAAACCCTATATATAAACTAAAAAGCTTAAGTGTCAAATAATGTATTTCTCAAATACATCACGGAAAGGTTTTTGCTATTCCAGTACTTTTCCCCATCAATATACCTGCTATATCACCCCTTTAGGTGACTACATGTTAAAATTCTGAATATTAATTTACGTTGTCTGTCAACAAGAGTAGGAAACGCCCTTATTGTGGCTACGACTATTTCTTAGCTGGTCTGTGTCTCTCGACAAAGAATTATTGGCAAACGACTGTCCCTTGTCTTCGTTTCCGATTAATGTTTATAGGATTTTCGGATGAATGTGTAATGAATATAAATTCTGCTTGTCAAAGAGTTTCCAAGAGCTGGCGCTGGCTTGATAAATCACAAGGCTCACATTTCCAGTCTACAGCCAGGTGCATGCGTTTTGTTCAAGGTTAATAACTCTGTTTGACCTTCGATAACTAAGGTTCACATCGTGTAAATAAATCTACGCTGTGTGTACAGAGGTAGCTCAGTGACACTTGTTATTTTCTGAGGTGTCATATCGACGTGGGTTAATGGTCACATATGGTAACATGACCAGACGATTTAATTTGATCTTCTTCGACTTTAATCATCTTGAAATTAATGGTGAGGAACAGGTCACTTTAAGAGAGAACTGCAGCCAGACAAAACTGTAGCCAGTACAGTAAGCCGTCTACCAGCGCAGGCAGTGGAGTCTGCATTAAATGTATGTTCATTAATTTTTTTAAATATTTTTGGAGACATAACCTTAACAAAAACATACTTATTTTGAATAATGACATTTTGTCCTGAATGCAGAAATAATATCTTCTTGCTTATTCTGCAGCAAAGCTTTTTACTGTAAGTGCGCCATATTACAGTATCTCGAGAGTCAACCAGCCTTTTCTACATTACTCTGGGGTTTAGGCTTTGAAAATTGGTCATGGCTCTTCACAGTAGAAGAATGTTTATGTGCAAAGCATGCATCATTTCAAAACACTTAATGGAATATTCAAGACATCAACATATTTATATGAAGGTATATTAGTGAATATGAAAGAGTACGTTTTAGAATCAAGGACAAAGTGTTCTAACAGCAGCTCATCCGATATTACATAATTATTGCATTTACTGTAGTTTCAGATAAAAGAAAAATGATAGATATGTATACCAGGGGTACAGTTAAATGTGGTGGAAGGTTTAATAGGCAGATAATCCATAGTGCCATGGAAGCACATCATAACAGTGGTGTGTGCTACATGCCCATAACCTGAATGACTTTTTGTTTGCATCATTTAGCTGGCTCGACTACTTACCAAATAATCTGCATTACTAGCAATCCTTATCACAGTATTAAATGATGGAAACTCACTCATGATATAAACAGTACATATTACCCCATATAAAACAAAAACACTTTAAACAAAAATATCTATTACTGTTGTCTTTTGTTTTTTAAAACTCCTACCCTGAAGCTTACTGGTAAGTTATGAGGGCCTTACCACCCTCTTTTATCGTTACAATCGCAGTCATAGCAGAATAAGGATGTTCCATGCAGACCTGTGACTCACTTCACATGAACTGAGACAACACCAGGTGAGTAGGACCACGAAAACAATGCCACTGGCAAACAGAACCAAACACAGTTGAGTGAACATCCTCCACCTGCCAATTATACCTGGAGATGCACAATAGCATCCACTGCAGATGCATAATAGGGAATCCCAGTAATTGCAGGAAAGGGGAGTGATTCAATTCCGGAAACTCAGAGGCTGGAATCAATGTAACAATATTAACAAAAAATGCCTCTGAGACCATAAATGAAACTTTACTTGTGCCACAGTAGTCCTTTTTATTAACTCTGGGCTTCAATCTTTTTGAATTGTTTTTTCTATTTTTTTTAGGAAATGAGGGTTTCTTTCACCCAACACATTTAGAACATACATCTCTGTTTTTTATATATATACACACACACACTTTTTCAACACTGATCACAATACGTTTAACAAAGACAATATTTACATCACATACAAATATCTTTGCTACTAACAGCGTGTACTTTTTTCACATAGAACAACACCCTAAACCATAATTACAAACTTTCATTTTTCACAGGGAAAGACTTCCTATCGAACCTATACAGTCCTACTGTCTTATATCCACTATTGGGACTTATTTCTTTTTAGTCCTCAATCTGATCTGCTTCTTAGGTCCTAAAGAGGTCAGAGTTTCTTTTCAAACTCCGAGCTTGAGCTTTTGCAAGTCCAGCTCGAGACACCTAATCTTAGGTGTACTATTTCTCTCGATTGCTCTGAGCCTCTTGATGTTACAAGCCAACGCGTTTCGACCTTCAGTTGGTGGGACCTGAGTGATGAATTTCTACGAAGGTCTTCATCAGGGCAGGGCAATATTCAAGTAGGACAGGTGTTACCTGTAGGGGTGAAAGTGATGATACTCTGAGTCTGTTATCTATACTTATGTTACACTTTAGATGGTGATTATACTGGGCTCCTTACATACCGGCTCAGATTCTCACGATGTGCCGGAATGAACTTCTTGTTTCATAAAGTCAAACGATTCTTAAGGTTTTCTGAAGGGGAGGCGGTAAAAGAAGAAAAAAATTGCCTTTAATTAGGGGCTTTATATGTGTCCTTAAAACAATGGGCTTGCGTTTTACACTATTGGGCAAAAAACGGTCTTAGTTAGAAGTGGGGAGGCGAGCAGTGAAAACAGTATTTAAGAGGAAAGTTGGAGTGGGTGGTGGTGCTCCAAATGTTACCAGCCCGTGTTGGGGCGTTAATTTAATCCTCTTTCCTAAGCATGACTCTCCCGTGATACACTAGTTATACAGCACCCTGGTGTGTGCCTCCTATAGGTTACTCGGTGCTTAGTGATCTTTAAAAACCTGTTTGTGAATGACATTTAAAAAGGTGCAGTCAGGAACTTGATATTCTTCCTGCCGTTTCTGTCCACATACCTTCAAATGCATCTGATGTGGCACACTGATTATGCGTCCACCGTTCTCATCTACTCTCCTACTCTGGCGTTCTTGCGTCTCACACCTCAACCGGCATATGTTTGACAGCACGGATGTCCTCTCGCTCGATATTTGTTGAAAAACGGATCTCCTCACTTCCGCTTCCTCGGGTTGAATGTGGGCACGCAGAGCACGCGTGTGTTGCGTGTTGCCTGGCTGTGCCTGGCTTCCGCTTTCTTCATTGTTACGGCCTGTGTTGCCTTGGTGATGGTTCATGGTAAAGCTGCAGTTCATTTAAAAGAGACAGACATCCCGGATTTACAATAAAGCGGGAAAGTTATTTTAAAAAAAAATAGAAGAAGGGGAACTCATCCTTAGTTTCCTCATTGTCTAAATTCTTTGACACAAACAAGTAAAATGTGACGGAGGTATCTCGCCGGCTGACTTTTTTTTATCGCTCTGTGTGGACCGAAGATGTTTGCCCTGCTCGCAGCTACATATAATGGAGCTAATATGGCCATCTCTGCTTCTAATAGTCCCACATTTTCATGATTGATGCCATCTCTAATCTTGTTGGTACACCCCCACATTTGCATCCAGGCTGGTGCCGGATGGGGCAATATCGTCTTCACGGTGCCTTAGATGTTTGTACCGCTGATGTGCCAGACCCAATCTCTCTAGCTTGTTAAGTTTGTAACGATCATGTTCTCATCCACAGTGTGTTATCTCATTCATTTCGTTCATCCCATTTTCTATCGTGCTCAGATACATTATAGTTTTTGCTTCAAATCTCGATAGTAGATTGTCAATGTTGTTTCCAGTTATGTGCTTTAGAACTGTCCATTTTATATCATTTGGACCATGATTTTCTTCAATGCAATGTGCTACCATCGGTGCGTTTGGAGTCTTGCATCCTATCCAGAACCGATGTTGGGTTATTCGCTTCTTTATGGGCTGTGTGGTTTTGCCAACGTAGGCCTTTGAGCATGGACATATAACACAATAGATAACATTATGTGTGTTACAGTTCGTGAACTCTTCGTGCTTCACGAATTTGTTTCCATATGTGAACTTGGTGCCTTCAATCGTACTGTCACAGGACTTACAGTTACCGCATCTCCTATGTCCTCTGATGGGAGGTAAGCACAACATGGTTCGGATGGACAGAGTGGTATTCTTTTTCACAGTATTTGCCCGCACTAGTTTGTCCTTTATGCTTCTGTTCTTCTTCAAGGCAAATATAGGAACTTGTGCAAACGGTTCCAGTCCCTTCACCGTGTTCCAGTTATTTCGTACAATTTTTTACACTTCATTAGTTAGACCTGAAAACATTGTAACACAGACCAAGGGCATATTTTCCGACTTATTTCTTGGTGTCAGTAACGTGTCTCTTGGGGTGTACCACGCCCTCTTCATTGCGCATTTGAGCAGTTGTTTAGGATAATTTCTCTCTGCCAATTTTTCGAGGAGAAGTTTAGCGTTGTTGGAATAGCCCTCTTTCTTAGTACAATTGCGTCTTATTCGCAAGAATTGGCTAAATGGTAAATTTTCGCGCAAATTGCGTTGGTGAAAGCTGGAAAAATGCATAGTGTGTTCGACGGTTTTCTTGGTATACAGAGTCGTGTATAGTATCGCCTCCTCAAGCTTCACCAGGAGGTCCAAAAAATTCATCTCTGTTTTGCTGAAGTTAAGAGTAAACTGAATGTCCATATTTCTGTCATTCAGCCAAATTACAAACTCTTTTAGATGTTCTTCTGTTCCTCTCCACAGCATGAACACGTCGTCTATGTACCGACGCCAGATTTTTATATGTCCATCGTAGGGGTTATTCCTGTATATCCAGTTGTCCTCAAACAGAGCCATGAACATTACGGCCATTTCTGGGGCGAAGGGACACCCCATCGCCGTACCTTTGATCTGTAAATACTGGTTTTCGTTGAAGGTGAAAAAGTTGTATTTAAGGCATATTTCCGCCAATTGTAGTAGGAAGGCTGTGGGCACGTTGTGTGGTCTTACACGCTTCTCCAGAAAAACCTGGAGGGCTTCCAGTCCCGCTTCTTGGGGAATGTTAGTGTACAAACTAACTATATCCAAGGTGACCAGTAGCTCTTGTTCTTCCTCAAAGGGTTGGCCTTCCAGTAATGTAATGGCTTGCATGGTATCTCTTATGAAGCTGGCCGTTTCACTCACTAAAGGTTTAAGAAATGCATCCACGTATTTAGCCGGTCTTTCCAGAATAGAATTTACTCCGGAGATTATCGGTCTTCCCGGGGGATTTTCTGAGTCCTTGTGGATTTTAGGGACGACATATAATATAAGTGTCCTGGGATTATCATTTATTAGATATTGAGCTTCTTTTTTTGCTAGCCATCCTTCTTCTTTGCCGGTAGATATTAAAATAGACAATTTTGATTTAATCAGTGTTGTCCAGTCCTCATCTGTTCTTCGATAGTGACATCCATTGGACAATTGGCGGCAAATCTCTGCCTCGTACTTTTCACGTTGCAGGATCACGATCGCGCCGCCTTTATCCGCAGGCTTAATTATAATCTCTTGATTATTCATCAGTTGGTCCAGCGCTTGTTTTTCATTTTTTCTTAAGTTCCACTTGGTGAAGATCTTTTTTCTATCCAGTCGGTCAAGGTCCCTCATTACATTTTTTTCGAATGTCAGCAATTCAATGGGCATATTTGCCGAAGTGGGAAAGAAAGTTGAGGGATTTTTTAGCCCTGAATAATTTCTTGGCATTGGATCCGAGTTTTCCAAGAACGCTTTTAACCTCATCTTGCGAAAAAGTTGCATAATTTCAAGTTTAGTTTGTCCTATGTCGAGTTTTGTGGTTGGTATGAATGATAAACCTTTCTGGAGTACTTCCATTTCCTCCCTTGACAGATTGTAGTTGGACAGATTGTGAATTGGACTTTTTTCTCCTTCTTCTACCAGCGATATACGTTCCTCCTGGTTGTGATTTCCCCCTGATATTGGTTGGGGGGTGGATTGTACCATTGTTTGGCTCTTGTTCCACCTCTGGGGCGACCGTTCCCTCTGTCTAAAAAAGGTGCCGGTTGGTAGTACTGCCTTGGTTGATTGCTTCTCGTACTGGTTGACGGCTCAGCGTCACTGGAACTGTCAGAGTAAGAGGACGCATCTGAGAAGGTGGTGAACTGTCTCCTACTTCTTCCACCGTAGGTTCTTAGCATCCCAATGTTGGCTGTCTGTTTATAGTACTCTTTTTTTAAATAAGGATATGTCCATTTTTCGCTGAAATTGGCGATATTTATTTGCAGTTTGGATCTTTTTACGTCCTCAGTATTCTTCTTGAAAGTCTTGTTCTCTTTTTCCAATTTGGCCAGAAGTGCTTGGGCGTTTTCCACCGCTGAGTTGTTACGAAAAGCCTCCTCAAGTTCCTTTATTAGCTCAAGCTCTTTTTGGCTTAGGCATTCAGCTGTTTTTATTGAGTGGAACATCCAATCTCTTGAACACTTCGTTCCAATGTGGCTGAATCCATCTAGATATTCAGGTTGATCTGTGAAAATCACTGGGACATTCTTCACCTGAAGACCAGCTGGTATTGTGCCTGCTCTTAAATGTTCCAACAGCACTTCACCATGGAGGGCTGTACGAATCTGCTTTTTCTTTAGGCGTGTTATTTTTTCAAGCTCGGATTGTTGTCCTGGGTTTGTGGAGGTATTGCCTGGATTTAGAAAGGATGGACGTTTCAAAAGTTCCTCAATATCTTCTTCCCGGATGCTGAGGGTTTTGGGTTCGGACATTTGCGGATACTTTTAATGTCTGCAGCTTGGGTCAAGTGCCTCTCTTCTAGTTTTTTCTCTATTTGAAATTTAAAATTTAAGGAGCGCAAGTGTACAGGAGGGTTGTTCTGACTTATATTTGTGTTTGTGTTGTGGGTGAAATAGTGCCTCAAATACACCACTCAATACAAGGATGGCAATACCCCTGTATAAGAGACATAGAATCTCTGTAAGGAAACTTGCAGTAGAATCCTCGTAGGTATGGTACCTACACTCGTAGTAATTGCAGGAAAGGGAGTGATTCAATTCCGGAAACTCAGAGGCTGGAATCAATGTAACAATATTAACAAAAAATGCCTCTGAGACCATAAATGAAACTTTACTTGTGCCACAGTAGTCCTTTTTATTAACTCTGGGCTTCAATCTCTTTGAATTGTTTTTTCTATTTTTTTTAGGAAATGAGGGTTTCTGTCACCCAACACATTTAGAACATACACCTCTGTTTTTTATATATATATACACACACAAACATTTTCAACACTGATCACAATACGTTTAACAAAGACAATATTTACATCACATACAAATATCTTTGCTACTAACAGCGTGTACTTTTTCACATAGAACAACACCCTAAACCATAATTACAAACTTTCATTTTTCACAGGAAAAGACTTCCTATCGAACCTATACAGTCCTACTGTCTTATATCCACTATTGGGACTTATTTCTTTTTAGTCCTCAATCTGATCTGCTTCTTAGGTCCTAAAGAGGTCAGAGTTTCTTTTCAAACTCCGAGCTCGTGCAAGTCCAGCTCGAGACACCTAATCTTAGGTGTACTATTTCTCTCGATTGCTCTGAGCCTCTTGATGTTACAAGCCAACGCGTTTCGACCTTCAGTTGGTGGGACCTGAGTGATGAATTTCTACGAAGGTCTTCATCAGGGCAGGTGTTACCAGTAGGGGTGAAAGTGATGATACTCTGAGTCTGTTATCTATACTTATGTTACACTTTAGATGGTGATTATACTGGGCTCCTTACATACCGGCTCAGATTCTCACGATGTGCCGGAATGAACTTCTTGTTTCATAAAGTCAAACGATTCTTAAGGTTTTCTGAAGGGGAGGTGGTAAAAGAAGAAAAAAATTGCCTTTAGTTAGGGGCTTTATATGTGTCCTTAAAACAATGGGCTTGCGTTTTACACTATTGGGCAAAAAACGGTCTTAGTTAGAAGTGGGGAGGCGAGCAGTGAAAATAGTATTTAAGATGAAAGTTGGAGTGGGTGGTGGTGCTCCAAATGTTACCAGCCCGTGTTGGGGCGTTAATTTAATCCTCTTTCCTAAGCATGACTCTCCCGTGATACACTAGTTATACAGCACCCTGGTTTGTGCCTCCCATACACGATATTAGTAGCAAAGATATTTGTATGTGATGTAATTATTGTCTTTGTTAAACATATTGTGATCATTGTTGAAAAAGTTTGTGTGTGTATATATATAAAAAACAGAGGTGTATGTTCTAAATGTGTTGGGTGAAAGAAGCCCTAATTTCCTAAAAAAATAGAAAAAACAATTAAAAAGATTGAAGCCCAGAGTTGATAAAAAGGACTACTGTGGCACAAGTAAAGTTTCATTTATGGTCTCAGAGGCATTTTTTGTTAATATTAATAGGAAATCCCATGCACCGTGAGGCACAAGGACACTAATCAACAGATAGATGGAAACTATCCGCCCACATGTTCACAAAGTATCTAGCAATGAAGTTAGTCCACACTCCTCCCAGAAAAAATAAACCAAAATACGCATTTGACCCTTAAATGGGCGCAGATATGGGCATACAAAGACAATGACTCATGCCCTCCAATTCCACCATGAATCTCTGCAACTGGAGCAGTAGAGCAAGGGAAGAATACAGGGATCCACTGCCCAATAATACCACGGAATAAACCCATTGTCCTGTATACCAAGACACCGGGAACAGCTACAAAGAATTCAACTGTAAGTGACCATGCCAGCTAAGAAATAGACCTGACCCTGCATTGAGCACAGCAAAAGGCCTTCAGTGCCATATAAAGAGAATATTGTTTGAGCAGGAACTCCTCACTGGAAATCTGACAATGAATGGCAGGCAGGATCCTGGAGAGAATGAACCATTTATGCCAAAGAAAGACAGTACCAGAATGAGACATAATGCTAAAAAAAAACAAAAAAGTGTCTGTGCCATTATGGGCAAAAAGAAATGCAAAGCTTGGCACAAACCTAGGGAAGGGTGCTGAATTGTCACTAAAAGGATGCATAGGACATGTATGAGATAATCACACAAAAACCGACCTCCTGTGTTGGGTGTATATGCCCAGTCCCCTCTGCAAATGTGTTAAGGAAGAGGTAGACCAAGACTGGAGCAAAATCAAAGCCTCGATCTTAGATCTTCAACTGAAGCCGTAAGCCAAGATACCAGAACTAATATCTGGCCTAGAAGAAAGAATTAGGACCATCAGTCTAAGTAATGCAGCACTAAGGCTACACCATAGCAAGCACCTCATAGAAAAACCTGTTGAATTGTGTAAAAAATGTGGTTATCAGCCACAGGCGTGACTGCTCACCTTGAGTTATAATTACAAGCCTTGTCAGGGTGAAGCCCGAAAGTCACTAATTCAACCTGGGCCTAACCCCCTGTTAGACATGGCACATAACAGAGGCTTAACTTAGGGCAATGTTTAGAGCATTTATGCAGTACCAAAACAGTAATAATGTCAAAACACAGCATAATAAAACTTGTAAAGCAGATTAGAAAACATAGTAAATTGTATTAACTAAGAGGATACCAAAACGACAAAAATCCAATAAGGCAAACCAGAGATATGAATTTACAAAGTTTTAATAAAAATAATTGCATAAAAATATCAGTAAGCAGCACCTGTGGTCAACTGGTCCTGCTACACAAGGATCTAGAAGTGATTTGAGGCCGACCACAATGGAATGTGGGTTGGATACAGAACCAGGTTTGAACCGGTCAGAGCTTTTACCTCGGAACTTAGTCATAAAAAAATGGAAGTCCAAAATCTTCAGCAGGGCAATGCAGCTGGTGTCTTCTGCATTTAGTCACTTTTATGGAGCTCAGAATATTTTAAGGGGGAAAATCTGCAGGCTGTAGCTGAAGAGGGCTCCACTTGGCCTGATGCCTTCTCTGCGACATCCTGCTGAATCAAATTTGCTGTTGTGGAGAAGCTCCGAGCAGGACTGTTGTGAATTCCGAAGTCAGACTCCATTTTTGAAAATGTTGTTTGTCTGGCTGCCTTTGGTCTACATTCAGCATGTCATTATTTCCTGCTAAACTTGTGAACATGTCACATTCTTATAAATACTGATTTGTTACAACATCGGGTGGCACAAGTCTTCCACAAACTACTTGATATAATCATCTCAAGATTTAACAGTAGACATGAAAGGTAAACATGTTGTCTGATTTGTCATATTTCATCTTGCCGGTTTATACCAGTTGCTTCTCTGATTATGGAAAATCCCCACTAGATTTTGCAATGCAGGCTAAAAGTCAGTGGTCAATATCCTATTGAAGTCCCTGGATTTGACTACTATGTTGGAGAGTCCTTCGCACAAGGTTATTACGAGAGGTCCTGTCAGACTGCTGTAGCATCTACTCTCATGACAAAAGTCGATCCACTGATGAGAGGAGCTGAGTCCATCTCATCATGTATTTTCCTTCTGATGGTACACTCTCTTTTGTCTGACATCTGACAAACACAGCTGCTTCACTATGAACAGATATGCAGTGCACAGGGCACCAATAAACGCTAGAGGCAAGTTAGCTATTCCATGCTCTCATAGTATAGTACATAGAGGCAACGTTAGGGTGGAAGGCCGCTAGGAACATTCTAAAAACATACTAGAACTGGTCATTTTTTTCTTGCTATTAGAAACATGCATAAGTGCTGTTTTAATTATATTCTGTGTGGTTATTATTCATGTAATAAGCAATAGAATGGAACTGTTGAAAAAAACACTTTAAAGTATATAGTGCCTTTCTTAGCACTATGTTTGAGTCACTATTAAAAGAAAGGGATGAGGCAGCATTAAAAATATTTGGGGAATGTGCATTTGGAGAGTGAGACGCACAAATGAATATCAATACAGAAGCTCCAAGTGGTGATATAATCATGAAATTAAGGCAACTGTAGAAATGAAAAAAAACACAAACTATCTAAATGGTGGGAGAGTAAGTCTCTGCAACACTATATGGAAGTAGGACATGTCCCTTTGGAACTGTGGATATTAATTGCTCTTAGTTACGAGAACCCTGACCCAGAGATGCTGTGCAAATGGGCATATAACAATAGTGAAACTTCAAAGCAGATATTGGGAACGCTGTTAAAGTATGCTGATAAAGACAGGAAAACAATACTGGAGGAAATCAATACTTTGCTAATAGAAATTAAAAAAGACAAGGATCAAGAAGTAGTGGGAACATTCATGGAAGAAATTATGGACAAACTAAAGAAACTGGACGAGTCTATCAAAGTGAGGAAGGCTCAAACATTTAAACGTAAAAAGATGGACTACGACCAAGGCCAAATCTATACATTTGCGAAAAAGTTCAATAACTTGTGCAGACAAAAACTGACAGAAGCAAACAGACAAAGTCAGCAGGTCATACAAACAGAACAAAATCGTGAGTTGAGTACTGAAATTGACACTGATGTTGAAGAGGGAGCAGTGGAGGTCTAACACCATTTGTCTGACTCGTGGTAGATGAGTTGCATTTTTTATGCCTGGTCAGGCATTTCAATCTAAGCCCAAGTGATCGACAACAGAATCTAAAGCTGCAAAGGCAACAAGAAAGAGGAGGAAAAGACGGCATGGAGATGGAAAGGAAAAATCAGGCAGTGGAAAAGCAAATGAAATGGAAAGGCAAACAATAATCAACAACAATAATTCCATCATCAATTAAACTAATGTGACATTAACACACAAGGAAAATAAGATTTTAATTTTGGGACTATCATTCTGCCTAGAAAAAAATATTAATTATTCAATTCAATTCATCAACTTTATTTCGATCATAAAAGATCATAAAAGTACACAGCACATTATAAATAAAATACAAAAGAAAAGATAATCTTAAATAACATTATTATCATAAAAATATGATTAAAATCACAGGGACTAAAAAATTGAATGCGTCATAAAGTGCATTTAGTGCGCCTAATCCAAAGTGCATGCCAGTATCTAGACAGGCCAAAAACCACTACTCTATGAGTATCAGTCATGAAGATTCTTAACACCTCGAAGTAGTGGCCCGGACCGACTATTTTACACAGTGGGATTATCCATTTTTTTCTTGATGATTTGTAATATGGACAAAAGAATAGCAGAGGAAAAAGCAAATGAAATGGAAAGGCAAACAATAATCAACAACAATAATTCCATCATCAATTTAACTAATGTGACATTAACGCACGAGGAAAAGAAGATTTTAACTTCAGGACTATCATTCTGCCTAGAAAAAAAATATTAATTATTCAATTCAATTCATCAACTTTATTTCGATCATAAAAGATCATAAAAGTACACAGCACATTATAAATAAAATACAAAAGAAAAGATAATCTTAAATAACATTATTATCATAAAAATATGATTAAAATCACAGGGACTAAAAAATTGAATGCGCCATAAAGTGCATTTAGTGCGCCTAATCCAAAGTGCATGCCAGTATCTAGACAGGCCAAAAACCACTACTCTACGAGTATCAGTCATCAAGATTCTTGCCACCTCGAGGCAGTGGCCCGGACCAACTATTTTACACAGTGGGATTATCCATTTTTTGTTGGAGGATTTGTAATATGGACAAAAGAATAACAGATGAACAATTGTTTCTGAACTGGCATTGCACACAGGACAAAGAACATCATTAAGAACATCATTACACCACTTTGAGCAAAACTGTTTTGTGGGGAGGGTCTTATATCAAAACTGGAAAAATAGTATACGTGCCATTTGGGGGACAATTTCATCTATTGTGTCCTCAAAACAGTAGGCAGATTTAAAATCTTAAAATTCAGAGGTCAAGCGACCCTCAGTAATTACCAGTGCTTTTCTTGAAATAGCTTCCCAAAACTCCCTTATTCTTGATGTGGTGGCTAAGCTTTCCGGATTTGTCCAGAAACCCTCTATCCCAAGCCTCCCCATCAACTCTCTTACCGATCTAAACCAGGGGATCGAGGATATCGATGGTAACCTCAGGAGCTCTTTTAAAGGCTCCCGATAAGAGGCAAGCTCATCCAATGACCATAACCTATGCCAGAACATTAGAAGTTTAAAATTTAGTTTGTGTACTAGCTGTCTGTGTGCAAGGTCCAGGTAAAGGGGCACCAGCGGGGTACTGGACGGTAAGTCCACCAAACATCTAAGAAAGCGATTCTCAGTTGCAGGCATGCAATTTATGGTGCCAGTGCCCCACAGCTCAGCTCCATAAAGTGCCCCTCCTAGTACCTTGATATTGTAAATTTCCAGGGCAGGGGCGAGCTGTCTGGACAGTGTTTTCCTATGTATTTTAGTGATATTAGCAGTCTGGTGTATTAATTGCATTTTGACTTTCAATATGGGTACAGCCCAATTAATTGTGGGTGTCAGGCGGATGCCAAGATAATCAAAGGCATCGACTCGCTCCAGCTTGCTATTTCCGATTGACACCTATCTTTTGGTGGAGTTGGCCGCTCCTTTTTAAAAAACCATATACTTGGTTTTAGACTCATTTAGCACCAGCCCTCGAGCATCACAAAACTTAATAAAATCATTTAAAAGCTGCTGTAGTCCCTGCAGTGATTTAGAAATTAAGAGTGTGTCGTCGGCAAAGAGAAGGGCAGGAACTCTTTTTGGACCAATTTTTGGGGCGTCGCACCCATCTCTATCTAGAAAATCGACGATACCATTGATAAAAAGAATAAAAAGTGTGGGGGCAAGAACACATCCCTGCCTAACTCCACACTGGACAGGAAAGGGATCTGTAACTTTATTGTTCTCTTCCCACCTCACTTGTGCTGTGTTAGATGAAAGTAATCTAGTTAAAACATCTAAAAGATTCATCAGAATACCCTGCTCCTTTAAAATACTCCAGAGCCTTGCATGCGGGACCAGGTCAAAAGCAGACCGGAGGTCAACAAAGGCCACATAAAGCTTTCCTCCCTTGAGTGCCACTTCCTTCTAATAAATACAAAGAAGGTGGAAAGCTTGATCCAAGGTACTTATCTTTGCTCGAAAACCCGCTTGGAACTCACTTAAAATACGAGACTCAAAAATCCAGTCCTGAATTCAACCTAAAATTTGTCTTTCAGAAAATCTTCTGTAAGGAATCAATAAGGCTAATAGGCCTATAGCTGGCTGGCTTTGCTCTGTCCCCCTTTTTGTAGATAGGGACGACTTCTGTGATTTTCCAAGAGGAGGGGATGGGAGTACCCGCTAAAATTGAGTTAGTCAAAAGATTTATGTATGATCCCCAAAGTGCTATATCCTCTTTGTATAAATCGTTGGGGATTCTATCTGGTTCAGGAACTCGGGCTGAAATGCAGGAGCTGATTGCTGCTTGTGTTTCTTCTATAGTGAAGGAGAGATCACCGCCCTCTTCTGCAGACAACACCCCACATCCATGGGGAGCTCCCTCGGCTAATTTATCCCTATATTCATAAAGAGAGCCAAAATGCGCTACCCACTCCTCGGGCTGGACTGTAAATTTAGGGCCCTCTCACTCCCCTTAAGCCAGTATGCCGCTTTGTTAAAAAAACTCTTAGAATCTTTGGCTAGCAATGCATTCCGTAAAGAGGACCACAATGAGCCCTCCCACTCCTTCTTTGCAGACTCGATTGCCGACCTATACTTAGCTCTACAGGCCACAACCTCAGGGCGGGATTTCTGCTTTATGGCCCATATAAGTGCTTCCTTTAAAAGCCTACAGTTTTTGTTATACCAAGTACCCTGGCGAGACGGCTTCCGGTGTATGCATATCCCTTCCTTTTTCTGTGGTTTACACTGGTTGGTTAACAGTTCCCTTATCTCTGTGTATAGTGCCTCATGCCTGGGGCCCAATGTCTCCACAGTGTTGTTAATATTATGATTTTCTAGCTACTCCACTAAAGGACGTACTTGGCTCTTAGCTGCGTCTAGTGCCCCCGGATGTCCGTCCACCCAATCCCATCTGATCGCTCTCTGGTTGTTTGTGATTGACAAACACCTAGATCCGAACTACCCCTTAAGTCTGGCACAGGTGTACCCTTCTTGGTGAGTGTGAGTACTAGTGTGTTGTGGTCGCTATCGACCCTCTTGGCCACTGTCATGTCTTGGACTAAGTTCCAAAGGTTGAGAGATACCAGGCAATAATCTATTCTACTTTCGTAGTCTGATCTATTAAAAGTTGGGTCCCCATTTGGATCAGAGTTAGTCTTTCCATTTGTGGCTCTCAAGTCTTGCTGCATAGTAAGAGCCAACAACTGGGCACCTCTCTTGGACCACCTAGCTGGGGCGAGATCTAGTTGTGGTATGTGCCACTCTCTGTCCCACTCATCAGTCAAATCTGAAGGGATCGGGGCGAGCGGTTCAAACGTGCAGTTGAAATCACCTGCAAATAAAGTAGGGGTGCTGTCTGAATAGTGAGACAAAGCGAGGTCAAGGGTACACACTGTATTGGTTTCCTCCTGGCCCCGCAACACTCTATTATGTACATTAAATAACCTTATTTTCTGTACACTATAAAAGGTAAGCTCCAATGCTAGAATTTCTTGGGAATCAACATTTAAGAGTTTAACTTTAACCCCTAGTTAGTTTTTTACCCATTCCGCTAGCCCTCCCGAGGGTCTGCCCAGCTCTTTTCTCATGACATTGGTTGCGTAAGCGGTAAATCCACTTCTATGTGGGCAGTGCAGACTCCAGGTTTCCTGGAATAAAATTACATCAAAGGAGTCTACAAAAGAACACCATTCCGGATCAGCCAATAGCTTTGAGATCCCAGTCACGTTCCACACAAGAACCCTCAATGGGCAGTTAAAGGAGTCCCCCCTTCCACATCCCCAGTAATTGGGGCAATCACACCCCCACTTTCGTCCACACAGACGGGTTCACAAGTTATCACTGGGCCAATAACTGAGTCAGGTTGTGCAGGGGTATTTGTTAGTGAGGGGCTAGAAGGTGGTGTCACTAGGGCACTTATAAACCCATCCATGTATAATGATTTTATCTGTTCCTCTAAAGGTGGTCAACTCTGCCCTCTCCAATCGCCCCTATAGAAGACGGGCAGTTCTGGTGGGGCTGGTCTGCAAGAAGTCAATGGTGGCCTAGTAAAAGTTCCAGAACAGGACGACAGCAGAGGCCTGACAGGGGTACCAGCTGGGGGTCTGTATCTAATGGAAATACGGCTGGGTGCTTGAGAGATAATGCGTGAATCAATTTAGAACAATCCAGAGATTATGCCCTTGTCGTAGAAGCCAACCTCAATCATGTCCCAGATTTATTTCTGCATGGGAACTCTTTTTACCAATTGTATATAGTCTCTAATGATTGAATAGCAATGTCGGGTAGACGTAAACCAATAGATGACCTTGTTCTTGAGAGAGTCTTGGTCTTCACGTCTTCCCAAAGGAAGTTTTTGGACTTCCGTGAGATAGATCACCGCTCGATTGTCCCATGCCCGTGATCTCATATAAACACCATCCCTTACTATCCCCTTATCTAGTGCCCTTTCATAGTCTTGATTGGACAAGATTCTTTCATCTAGAACAACCTCTCCTCTATAAATCCCGCTGCCTTGAGCAAATCCTGGTGTATTCCTCGAAAATAAAACTGGGAGCATCATTAGAGCTACCATACTCAGTAGCGTGTGTCACTATATGGGTACATCTAGTTTGCGTGGGATCTTGGATTGAGTTTACATTGGCCAAACTACTTACTTCGATTCCCCTAGGGGCCAAATTTGTTGGTGGTATCATGGTTTCAGAAAGGGTCAGGTTCTCACCATTTACCCTCTCTAACAAGCTGGCTACCTTCACTCTTAGAGTAATTACTTCATCTTTCAGTGACTTAATTTGATCTTTTAATAACCGGATTTCACCAGCAGAGATTGAACATGGCTCTTAAGGGTCACTACCAACCGCCCCCCTCCCATTTTCCTCCATTGCAAGTACATCAAATCTATTATGACACTCAATGTGTACAGTCGGTGTTATACTAAGCGCACTTTTTGAAACATTCCAGAGTGGAATAGTAGATACACTAGGCACTGCTTCAAAAGGTCCAATGGCTGCAGCCTTGCTGCGCCTTTTATTATGTTTTTTAAACATTAAAGGTATCTGCTTGGTTGATTTTTTTGCTGGAGGTGATACCGGAGAGGTGCCTATCATGAATCCTGGGGCATTCGAAGAGCTAGTAGGACTGTCAAGCAGAGAGATGGAGCGTGATGAGCCAGAACAGGCTATATCATGGCACTCGGTTAGGATAGTCTCAATCCTGTCCAATGACGCGTGGCAGACCACACTAGAGGGCCTCTTATTGTGCGATTCTGGGCCCTGAGCTTTTCTTTTACCCATCTCTAGACGTGTGTCTAATAACTTTCAGTATCACTAGGGGCACCAGAGATGCTAGGTCAAAAGCCAAGTGGAACACACCCCACCGCAAAGTTCCCGGGGAGGTATTGTTAAGTCACAGTAACAGACACAGGTTTGAAGAAAACACAAGGACATTTTCAAAAAGCACTTGGCCACTGTAACAGTCAGTATAAATGGTATGTCTGGAGAAGTTCATGGAGGTCACTTACGGGTTAGGCAACAGTGACTAAAACAACTAGGGGGAAAGGCCCCGCCCCACCTCCTCCTGTCGCTGACGGGCGCAGACGTGGCCCGGGCACGCCCATGCGTGTCCTGCGCAGCGGGAGCACCGCAGTGAATTTATTCGCCACCGGGCGCAGTGTCCCCACGTTGGCGCCTCCTAGCGCAAAGGCTCTTGGGGGCTGGAGTCCCCTGGTTCTGACGGCATGGCAAGGCAGCAAAGTGACAATGCGGGCTCCCACGAAGCGGGAGCCCCGCGGTGTATTTATGCACCTCCGGGTGCAGTGTCCCAACGTTGGCGCCTCCTGGCGCAAAGGCTATTGGGGGCTGGAGTCCCCTGGTTCTGGCGGCATGGCAAGGCGGGAAAGTGAGTATGCAGACTCCGGCTGCGCAGGAGCCCCGCGGTGAATTTATGCGCCTCCGGGCACAGTGTCCCCATGTCGGCGCCTCCTGGCGCAAAGGCTCTTGGGGGCTGGAGTCCCCTGGTTCTGGCAGCAGGGCAAGGCGGCAAAGCGAGTATGCGAGCTCCCGTGCAGCGGGAGCCCCGTGGTGAATTTATGGGCCTCTGGGTGCAGTGTCCCCACGTTGGCGCCTCCTGGTGCAAAGGCTCTTGGGGGCTGGAGTCACCTGGTTCTGGCGGCATGGCAAGGCGGCAAAGTGAGTATGCGGGCTCCCGCGCAGTCTGAGCCCCGCAGTGAATTTATGCGCCTCCGGGCGCAGTGTCCCCACGTCGGTGCCTCCTTGCGGAAAGGCTCTTGGGGGCTGGAGTCCCCTGGTTCTGGCGGCAGGGCAAGGTGGCAAAGTGAGTATGCGGGCCTAGAAAAAAATATTAATTATACACAAACAAGGATAGACCTTTTTAGGATTTTAAGATGCATGAAACTAAAAAGGTTCTTTATTATGCAACCCAAATCAAAGCAGAGCAGTGAGTGTCAACACCAACTAGCGGTGTATGATGTACAGTTGATGAAACATTGGAGAAGTGCGTCCTACTACAACTAAACCAAAATATAGAAGAATTCAACCTCCATGACACCTTCCAGTCTGGGTTCAGGAAAGGCTGTAGCACTGAAACTACCATGCTCAATATCTTGGATGACATTTGCAGATCTTTAAATGAAGGGGATGCATGCCTCCCGAATCCTACTTGACTTATCTGCGGTTTTCGATACCGTGAATCACCCAGCATTACTTGAGTAGGCCGGGTCTGGTGGCTCAGTGGACTAATGTGTCCACTGCAGGGGCCTGTGTTCGACCTCATGGTCACAGGTTCAAATCCCGGCAGGTCCACTCAGCCTTTCATCCATCTGAGGTCGATAAAATGAGTACCATTGAATTGGCTAACAAGAAATATCTGTTATTCAGCGCCTAGTTGCCTAAGGGGGAACGTACGCTTTACAAATACACATGTTATGTTATGAGACACTCAAGAACCGCACTGGTATTAATGGCACAGTCCTAAGATGTTTCACATCTTACCTGCAACATCGCTCGCAACAAATAAAACTCAACAACTGTCTCTCGAAACCTACACTAGTTCCTCATGGTGTAACCCAAGACTCAACTCTCTCCCCATCCCTTTTCAATCTCTTCATGGAACCCCTTACTGTTATCCTGAACCAAGCAGGGGTCAAATATCACCTATACGCTGATGACACCCAACTCTATTACAAAATTAAATCACCTAGTGACATCCTACATTTGAATGCCACACTAATCAAGACACAAACTTGGCTTAATATCAACCACTTAAAGATGAACCCCAACAAAACTGAACTACTACTTTTCTCACCGATAAACAACCCTTTACCAATCCAAGTCTTGCTCAAGAATTTGGACGCCCTAAATTGTTCTCTAACGCTGTCCAACTCTGTTAAGTCCTTGGGCATCACCTGGACAAAAACATGTCAATGAAGGACCACATCACCAACTCAGCCAAAGGAGCACTCTAAACACTAAAACACCTCAAGAAAATCCAACCTTTCATTCCCCCTGAAGATTTTAAGACGGTAGTGCAATTACTCAAAACTGGATTATGGTAACACCATCATCACAGGAACTCCGAAAATTCACCTTGCCCCCTTAAGGTCAGTCCTCAACATGGAAGCCCTGCTACTAACAGATTTTAAATGGTTTGAGCACATCACACCGCCCCTCAAGAGCCTCAATTGGTTCCCCATCGAAGGAAGATGTATCTACAAAACTACTTGCATCACCCACAAAGCCCTTCACAAACATAACCCCAACTATCTGGTTAACAAACTTTCGTAAGCTGGAAGAGCCAGATCTCTGAGAAGCTCCAACTCACTTCTGCTCATAACTCCCAAACTGAAAAAGAAATCCTCCCAGACACACTCATTTTCTGGAAATGCTCCCAGGATCTGGAACTCATTCCCTAAAGACCTGCGCTGCAACCCCTCATTTTCCTGCTTCAAACTTAAATACCTACTGCTCAACAAATACTTTAACACGCACGCAAACTGAGCTATTTTTCCAAAGCTCACACCCATTCTGACTTGACCAGTTGCAGCGTTAAATGTATTGTTTCAGTGGTCTACTATGTCTGTACTCTATTTTCTCATGCTGTTCCTATGTCTGCATATTGTAACTACCTTTGTGGCCTAACGATTTTCTTTGTCTATATATATGCATGTACTTCATTCAAATGATCTCGCATTATATGTAAAGCACTCTGATACCTTCTGGTCTAGCTAGCGCTATATAAAACCTATAAATAAATAAATAAATACATTTAAAAAAAGGAACTTCAAAAGCTGGATAATGAAATAATTGGCATTCATGGCACTTTGACTGAGGATGATGTACTGGCACATCAATGATTAGATGTATATGAGGTTGTGGCAACAGATTTCAGACCTCAGTCAAAATGTATCCCCATAATGCCGAAAGACGGTCTTGACATTTTCAATGAACTAATCACACAAGATCTGAAGAATATTTATATTAGTACAGTTAAAAGTTCAAAGGCTAACAACACACTGCAAAAGACATATGAACTGATGGTTAAATTAGGTAATCATACAGATTGTGAGATCAGAAATTCTGACAAGGGAAGAAATCTAGTTCTGTGGCTGACACATAAATATGTGGGTGAAGCATATAAACAACTGAATAATGAAATGTGTTATACAAGAGTTCCAAGTACTGTATTAAAAACGGTAAAAATGCAATACAACAATGAGTTATTAGTCTGGCGTGATCAAGGTCCAATAAGCCATGAAGAGTGCCACTTTCTTTGTATTCATTTCTCCACAATACCTGTCTTTTATCTCAGCCCTAAAATTTATAAGGATAAAGTTAATCCACCAGGCAAACCTATAATCTCTGCATTGGGAAGTGGTTTTAAAAACACTTCCAAATATGATGATTATTTTTTGAGGGATTTTGTATTCAATTAACCCTCACATATAAAGGACCCAGGAGATTTAAAAAAAGATTTATGATATTCTCTGGGAGGACGGGTACAGAATGATGATTATACTATATACCAGCATCCGGCATGAGGACAGTTTGAGGGTGATATCATTTTTCCTTGGTGCCAGACCATTGAATTTATAGAAACACATCAGAATATTACTCATTATGATTAGGAGGTGCCTAGAGAACAATTATTTTCTCCTTAACAATTAACTGTTCCATCAGATTAGAGGCACAGCCATGGGGACTTGCTTCACCTCAGCTATGTTAATTTGCATATGGGCTGGTGGGCAGAGCTGTTGCTCCATAATGAATTCCAACTAGATTGGCCACAATGTGTGGTGTTTGGTGTCCATTCATCAATTGACAGTGCCAGGCTGTTAGCAGAGAGAGTAAATACAAATGTCCTGAACCTACATTTCACAAGTACAGTTAGGGCCTAATTATGATGTCGGATGGATTGCCACCGGCAGGCCGTCGGTGGCTGTCCGTCCGACTTCTGAGGCAGCTGCCGGATTAGGATACCAGCAGTCAGAGTGCATTGGGCGGGGAGAAAGACCGATGCCTCCGACAGGCTCAAGAAGCCAGTCGGGGTAGCGGTCAGAGCCTAATCCCTACAATGGAGGCAGTGCCTATGGAGGCCCCACAGTAGAGATTAGGATGTCAGTTTCCGACAGCCTTTTCATGGTGGTCCGATCACCATGAAATGGCTGTTGGAAAGTAAACTTTGGGGCCCCCAGCAGGGCCCCTGTCACCAGTGGGCCTCCACTATGTGGCCTGGGTGTTACATGTGGTGCCACCCCAAATATCCAGGCACCACAAGGTCCAAAGCACAAGCCGCAATATAAAATGCCTTGTTTCCGACTGCCTACACAGCAGTCGCATCATGATTTGGCGGGTAGAGCAGCTGACTACATGTCGGGCAGTCTCCATCCCAATGCAATGGCACTCAGACACTCATCCGACCGACATCGTATTGAGCACCTTAGTGACAAAGAGGTCCACTTCCTGGACCTAACTGTATGTCTAAATGGCAAAATAGAGTCCAAATTCTTCAGGAAACTGGCAGCCCATAATACTCTGCTACACGCTACTAGTTCCCATCCCCAAAATCTAGTGAAGAGTATACCATACAGAGAGAGTCTAAGGGTCAGGAGGAATTGTAGTGAAGAGCAAGAAGAAAAGAAGGCTTTAGCAGTAATGAAGGAGAGATTTCAGAAGAGAAGGTACTTCCATACCAACATAGAGGAGGCCAAAAAGAAAGCAAGGGCAAAGTCTTGGAACCAACTGTTATTTGAGAGGAAGAAAAAGAAACCCCAGAAATCTACTCAATTTCAATTTAATAGTACTTTTAGCAAAAATGAATGAGCTATCCGCAAGATGGTTAAAAAATATTGGCATTTAATAAAAAACGATCCAGTAATTGGAAAAGAAGCACCTAGAAGACCAGGTTTAACATTCAGGAGGGCAAACTCCATGAGAGATCCTCTAAATATAAGCAGTCCTGACTGTAAACAAAAGAATAACTGGTTTGGGAACATCAAAGGCTTCAAAAAGTGTAGTAAGTTCAAAGCATGCCAGAACGGAACAAATAAAAGAGACTATGTATCACCTTTACTCAAGAAAGTGAAGAAGATAATAGGTATTTACCATTGTAAAATGGAACATGAAGTATATATTATGTGTTGCCCTTTAAACATATGTATGTAGGAAGTACCACACTACCCGTACATAAAAGAAAACATATAAGGGCAATAAGGAACAGAGATAGAACATACGCAGTAGCATGCCATCTTGAATAGAGAGACACAACAGTGACGTGAAAGGACTAGAATATTTTGTGGTTGATGCTGTGCCAAAAAGTAATAGAGGAGGGAGCATGGAGAAGAGTTTGAGGCAGTTGGAATCCAAATATACTAAAGAATTAAATACAAAAACTCCCCCTCCAGCCCCGGGGACTGCTACCTCCCCGACGCTAATGTAATGGGGGGGCCTCGCGGACCCCCCTGCCCTGGGGACCACCACCTCCCAGGGGCCTTTAATTTTTGATCTGACCCCCCTCCCGGCCTGGGGACCGGCACCTCCCTTGGGCAGGCCCTTAATCAAGGAAGGAGGGGGGCAGCGCGGCCCCTCCTCCTAGAGCCATACATGGCCCTGGAGAAAGCCGCCCCCCAGGGCCAGCTCTTGCTATGTCCCGGGGTGCCCATCCCCAGGACATAGCTGTTTGCTAAGGCTTGGCAGGAGTGAAACCGCTTCCCCATGCCATAGCAAACTGTGCTCCATTTTAAGATTGACTAACCTTCTCACTCAGTCTCACTGTAACCAACGGCACATCAGGAACAGGTGCTGTTATATCATCAAGTGGATACATAACTCTGCAAGTATTGGCAGCATGTACCCAATTTGGGAGACCTCCACACTTTTCAGAAGCAGTGGTTAGCAGAATCACCTGGTATGGCCCATGTCAATGAAGCTGCAATCATGACTTGTGAATGTGCTTCTTCACCATAACCCAGTCACCAGGACTGCGTCCATGGCACTGCTCCTGATGAAGTGGGGCAGTTGCCTCTCCAACCTGGCGCGACACAGAGTGCACCACATCAGCCAGTCCTTTAACGTAATCAAGAATTATGTAATCAGTAATGTTCACAAGTGCATTCGCAGTCACAGCTATAATGATTTCATGGGGCGACAATCCTGTTCTCCTGTCCGGAGTGCATTGCGGGCTCATCAACATAGAAAGTAACACATCAGGCCACTTCAGTGATGTGGGAACACATATTTGCTAATCTGGAGTTCAACATGGCATTTACTTGCTCCACAATGCAAGAAACTTCTGGTCAGTAACTGCAATTTAGTCTTTGCTCAACTTGTAATGCTGCACATAACATCATCAAGACCTCATTGTTAAAATGAGTTCCTTGGTTTGAGTCTAGAGAAGTCGAGAAAACAAAAGATGGTATTATCTCTCTTATCTTGCCTAGACACCCTCGGGTATTAGCATGTATTACAAATTTAAATTTCATTTCATTTCTTTCATTTCATTTCATTTCAATTTCATTTCAACAAGAGCTTAGCCACTGTAAGACTGACATTCCTCCAAGTCAGGTAAGCCTCTACCCACCGTGAAACGATGCTCACAATCACTAAAACATATCTCAATCCTTTACAGACGTGAATCTCTATAAAATCCATTTGCATTCTGTTGAAGGGACCTCCTAATCTCCCTGTGTGATTTATTTTAAATTGTGTTTTCCTGCCTGCATTTTGTTGTTGACACACTGCACATCTGTGATACAGGCTTTCATACATCAATCTGATTCTCAGATTGAACCATGTCTGTCTAAAGAGGCGTACGATTGTGTCTCTTCCTAATGTGCAGGACCACGGTAATGTCTTGTCATAGATGGTATCAAGCCATCTGGCAACACTGGTCTCCCATCTGTGGAAATCCACTCTTCATCCTCATCTCTTTTAACACAACCTGCTCTGATCCAACCCATTTGTTCTGCTTCTTGCACTTCTCCTTACAATCTCTTAACTTCCTCCCATGTATCAACAGCAGACAACAAAAGATAGGGGTACATCTTCACACAGGATTTTAAACGCTACTGGTTCAGTGCAGGATTTAAAAAACGGGAGGGGTGCACAAGACGTCCTATACTTACCACCGGAATGTACACCATATATTGTGATTTTGAAAGGAGTGCCCTGTCTGGCTCCTGACCAGCAAGAAACTTGCCAAAGCCTTATTAACTAATCGGCTCACTGGTGCCTTAAGAAAATCTTGCAGAAGCAAAATTGGTCTGAAACAATTATAATGGCTAGGCGAGTGAGCTGGCTATGTTACACAATTAAACACGGGGTAGGGGACTGTGTCGTGCTTAACTTTAATAATGCATGGTATGCTCGTTTTGCCCTAACGCATTCAAGAGATTTGCCTGGTGATTCGATATCATGAAGCTATAGTTAGAAAACTGCCTGTATGGATGGATTCAAATTTAAATCCTTCTATACAGCCTCCCTCATTCGTCCACCCTAATCGGTTTGATACTCTTTCAGGGTTGACTGAAATTGACTGACTATTTGGGTGTCCTAGCCAATCAGCTGCTATATTTGGGCTGGGTATGTATTGTAATACTCAAGGGAGAGAAATTTATTTAGACGAACACAGTAATAGGGGCCCGATGGATTTACTCGAATCCTCCTCCTCTAGAAGAAACACTAGCAGGGAGAACCAAGATAAAGAAGTAGTCTACCCATCACGCAATAACCTGACTCCAAATGTCATTACTTCTAGTCAGGTGCCATACCTGTCTCCTATCGTAGTTGAGCAAGTTACGGACGACAAACCTGAGGGAGTGGTAAATCAAGGTCACATAAAGGCTCCAATCGAGACCTCTATCGGTCAAGTTCCGCACCCGTTTGTTACCTTAGGTGAACAAACCACGATTGATGAGTCAGTGGGATTGGTTAACCAGGGTTACACAAAGGCTTCATTAAAATGTATTTCATGGAACATAGCAGGAATTCGTTCCAAAATGACTGATGAGGTGTGGCTAAATTATATTAGAGGCTTTGATGTTATTTGCCTACAGGAGACGTGGTATAGGGAAGACATAGCGCTGAATGGTTACTGTTTTTACACGGTTCACGCAACACCTTCCCCAGCGGGAAGAGCTAAAGGACGGTTAGTAGTGTTGATTGCTGTTAAATACGAGGCCATAACAATCACCCCTGTGGTTACATCTCCCTGGTACCAATTAATTCTAATTGTTAACATGTTACAGGTCAAGCTTTTAATTGTGAACTGGTACTACAATATTTTGAACCAAAACAATTGTCAGGTTATTGAGGCTTTGCGGGTTGAAATTAACAAAACCTATGAGAAATGGCAACCACTATGCATCCTTTGGGTAGGTGATTTTAATTGTTCTTCCTGCCCACATAGTTCCAACCATGCTTGTGGGCTGTTAAACACAGAGAGGCAGCCCCTCCCGCACTTCATTCATACTCCCCAGAGTGAGGCCCTAAACTCTATTATTATGGAAAACGATTTGGGCCTCATTAATGATTTAGCTAGTAACTGCCAAATACAGTGTCCCACCTATGTTGGAGGGGGTAAGGAAAGCTTTATTGATTTTATGTTCATCTCACGGAAGTACTTAACGTTTGTTGAGTATTTTAAGGTGGAGCCAAACAATGCTAGCGACCATAATCCCCTGATAGCTTCTCTTAGTATAATAGCCCAGTCTGGAAAAGTTGATGATTGCCTTACACATTTTAATCCTAATAAAGGGGTAAGACTCAACTGGAACAAAGTAAATCCATCTGAATATGAGGCAAAAACCGTTATAGCCAACTATGACTCAATCATTAGGTGTCTCCATTATGGTTTGTTCCCAGCCGAGATCATCCGTTACTTTGAACTGATATGCTCAGATATAGCAAAAGACCTGACCAAATCAATTAAGGCCAGGAATCTCCCCGAGACAAGGTGGTTTAATGCTGCTTGTTTAAAAGCTCAAAAAATACTAAAATCGGCTCTCCACGCTAATCCTCGTGACTGGGCACAAATTAAAAACGCCAGGAAGTTTTATAAAACTATGGTTAAGCAGAGGAAGGAAGAACTGAGGTCATTAGCCTGGGAAGACCTGGAGAGAGCTTGCTCCCTCAAAGACTCCAAAAGCTTCTGGGAGGTTATAAATCGTCCCTTTTTTACAGAAGAGGTGAGGAAGATAGATTCCTTGATCCCAGGGGAGGTTTGGGAAACTCATTTTGCGGCCATATTTAATCCTTATGGCCAACATATAGAGGCTTCAAGTGGGGATCTGTCCTTAAACTCAACCTCGGCTTCCAAGTTAAGTTCATCTATCTCAGTGGGAGAGGTTGAGGAAGCTTTAGCTAAAGGAGTCTGCATGAAAGCGCCAGGCCCTGATGGAGTACCTTTAGATCTTTTTAAAAGTAATCCCCAGCTATGGGCCCCATTGCTGACTAATGTCTTTAAGGTAGTGATTATTGGCCCAATCCCAGTATCCTGGAGAGAGGCCGTCGTTGTCCCCATATACAAGAAAGGGAATCGAAGTGACCCCGCCTGTTATAGGACAATCTCCCTTATTGACGCTACGGCAAAGCTGCTGGGGAGGGTTGTCCTTGCCCGACTTGAAACATGGGCGATAGACAATAGAGTGATGGCAAGGACGCAATATGGCTTCAGGAGAGGGATGGGCACCACCGAACAGTGCCTCAACTTGTCGCTGGTTATGGGCAAGTACATGAGGGCCAGGAAGGGTTCTATCCACCTAGCCCTCATGGACTTGTCCAATGCTTTTGACACTGTAAACCGGGAGAAGTTGTGGGCAGTTATGGGGAACATGGGCGTGGAGGAGGCTTTGATCTCTCTTCTCCGTAGGCTCCATGCATCAACTTCTGTTGTTATAAGATATGGCCCCCAAGGAGAAAAAACAAGGCCCATAGCCTCCACGGAAGGTGTACGACAGGGATGTATCTTGGCCCCTTTTCTTTTATTAATTTACACCAATGGATTAGAGGCCTTTTTAATTGATAAAGAAATTGATTGTCCGCGTATTGGACGCACACAGGTCCCGCTACTCTCCTATGCGGATGACACCGTGTTAATGGCCCTCACAGCACTTGGCCTCCAAAAACTGCTTAACGCATTCACAGATTTTATGTTGGCTCTTGATCTAAAAGTGAATTTTATAAAATCGTATATTATGGTGTGTGGTCCGAAAATGACAAAAAAAGGAAATATATGGTGGGAGACAAGAGAATTGATAAACTGAATAATTTTAACTACTTACGGAATGCTTTTAATAATAGGCTGAGTTGGGATCCGCTCGTCACAGCAAGGGGACAACAAGCAGGTAGGGTAGTTGAGGGGCTTTTCCGCTTTGCCAGAAAGCTGGGTCATAAGCCAGTGACTGAGCTGGTTACACTTTATAAAACCAAATGTGTGCCTGTTGTAACATATGGGGCAGGAGTGTGGGGATACCATAACAGCCAACAACTACAAGTTATGGAAAATAAGTTTATTAAAAGACTATTGATGACTCCAAATAGTGCCCCCACGATCTTCTGTCATTAAGAACTGGGGCTCGATTTTGTAGAGGACCGCATAGAAATTGCCCCCCTGCTATTATGGGTCAAAATTTGGTTGTCCGAAGAGCTAGTGTTCTCCAGAGAGGTTATTAAGGATTGTATTACTCTTGATGGAGCACTTTCTATCCCTTGGCTCCGATTCGTAAAGGACAGTTTCTGTAAGCTAGGTTTGGGAGATTATTTTGATTCCCCAGACAGCATCCCTGAAAATGCTAAAAATATTATAAAAGAGGTCCATTCTGCAGGGGCGAAGATATCCTGTTCCCACTCTGACGTAACAGGCCACTTTTGTTTATCTCCGAATCAACAGCAATTTTACTTAACTTTTACGATAAATGTACAGACTCGATTTTATCTAACTAGATTACACTTACTTACCCTGCATTTTTTGGTGGCTTTCCCCAAACAATCAGGGTGGGAAGATAAACTGAAGCCTTGCCCTTGTGATAATTTGGCAGCTCAGAGCACTGTGCACTTTATGCTATTTTGTCCCCTCTACAAAGAGCCAAGACAAAGATTTTTAGTTCCGATTTTAAAAGAGATTAGGCTGTGTTCTTATATTAAAGGGTTTTATTATTTATCTTCACTGGCCACTTATGATATATGCACTAGGGTTTCCAACTAAATTAAAGTAGCCATGGCGATTAGGAAACAGTATTAGCCATTTCTACTGAAGCCGATTAGTGTAATTCTCTAAACATATAAAAATAAGCACTGATGTATTTTGTATTATGTAGCCGCATGCCGTAATTGTGATAAGTGCCTTGTAATACAGATTGCAATTTTATCAGAAGATTGTTTTAAGGTGTATTTTTCTCTCGCATTTTATATAATGAATTGACGTGTATAAACTGCTTAATATGCTACTTTGTATTTTGATCACTGAAATAACAGTTTGTTATGATGATTTTATGAACTTTTATGGTTTTCGTATGAAACCGAATAAAGTTATTTTGACTGACTGACAACAACAGATTGCAATTTGTGACATCTGAACTTTCATTGATGTATTCCCCATTAAAGGTGCAAGAATATAGGGCCAGATATATGATGCATTGTACCAGACGCAAGCAACCCATGGAGCCAATTGCAACCACTAAAAAACATTTTCAAATGAACCAAACCTATTTTGTGAGTCTGTAACCTATTACCACTACACAAAATAGAGTTTGATAGTCGCTATTAGGAAGAGGTGTGCCACGGGCATCCCTTCCTAATAGCGAGTTGCACTTGTATGTAGGAATGTTTTGCAACCATGAATGAGGTCGCAAAGCATTTGCGATTTACCACCAACTTCAAATTGGTGGTAAGCCATTTGCAAATGGGAAGGGGTCCTCAAGGGACCCCTTCCCCTTTGTGAATGGGGGCACCAACATTTTTTCAGAGCAGGCAGTGGTCCAGCTGACCACTGCCACCTCTGAAAAAATGAGAAGAACACTTTTAATTTTTAATTTTAAAAAGCATCCAGTTTTCAAGGGGTGGGAGGTGGACTCCGCTCCACCGGCGGAGTTCGTGGAGTTTTGCTACTCTGTGCTCTGCTTGGAGCATGACGTTTGGCAAAAAACTCCACTGACCTCCAGCAGAGCAGAGTTTACCTTGCGCTGCTGCTCGCCCCTACTCTCTGACCCATTTTTCTCACACGACTATGTGCCGTCTTCAGTGATTTCAGGAAAAACACGTTGTGAGTAGCACCTTTGAGCCACAGGCACCCTGAGGCCTGCTGAAAAGTGACTTCACCACTTACAATAAAATACCTTGCATGTGTAGTCTAAGACATTGTAGACCCCTGCAGCTGTAAAGAGCAGAGCGGAGATGACCACCATGCTTTTCCTTGGGTCACCCAGGGACCGGCCCAGACTTTAGGAAGCAATAATGAAGGGTAAACCTGGAGACCAGACAGAGACCCAGCCCATGGCAGGCTATAAACTCTCTGGATGGACTTTGCATTTTTATCAGTCAAACCTGACTCTGATCCAGAGTTCATTAGAGTGGCTTTAACAATATCAGAAACTGAGGCTTTTATAATATTTGCAGAAGTGCCTGGGTGATGGTTGCATGGCCTCCCGGCATCAGGTAATCTGATCAAGCATAATGCTGTTGTAAGGACGCCATGGAGCTTAATGGCATTGTTTACTCTGCTCTGTGGACATCAGCTTCCCTTCGTTGATTGCCTGCACACAGCTGCTGCTTTTGTTTGTTGTTGCAGCTCTCAGCTATAGCTTCCAGGTCAGGTGACTACCGGCGGAGTCAATCAGCGAGAAACAGATGTAGTCACAGGACAGTGTCAAAGTGAAAGACGTCCGAATAATTTGAAATCATCATGAAAAACAGGTGAGGTTCCTGTATTTGAATTAGTTCACATACATCGTACAATGCTGCTGCTCAGGGTTCAAGACTCTCCAGTTTGTGGAATGGGACAGAGTGATCTCCCTCTTGAATGCTTGCTGTTACTGCCCTCAAACACCATACTGAAAAGAACAGCCATCACCCTTCTTGTCCTGCACATAGGGTACATTTTTGGCTGTGTATGGGGCAGCACCAAGTGGAGGTTGCACTCGCAATGGCACTTATATGTTTTGATATGTGCAGCATGTGTTCACTTTCGTGGAGGTTTGAGGTTGGCAAAAAATGTGCCCCAGACCAAAATAATTAATAACACAGGACGCAAATCAATGTGGTAGAAATACTCAGCCCTGTCAATAAACTCCGCGGAATTGCACTGAGTTTTTCGATAACCCCGCGAAGTTCTGCGGAGTGAAATTCCCTGAACTCTGCCTTCCCCTACCATTTTCCTTTAAGGGAAATAGGCTGCAATTTTAACAAAAATGCTTTATTTAAAAGTAGTCACAGACATGGTGGTCTGCTGACCCCAGCAGGCCACAATCCCTGTGAGTGCCGGCCATACCCAATGGTTGCAAATTACGACCTGCCTCATGAATATTAATGAGGCAGGTCCCTTGTGACCCATTTGGGAATCGCAAAAAGTGTCTCAGACACTGTTTTACATCAGGTTTTGTGACTCGTAAATTGCAAGTCGCTTAAAATTGCAAATTGCGAGTCGCAAACCTTGCTGGTTGTACATCTGGCCCTTAGTGTGCAGTCTCATCTACATACTTGTTGCCCACTATCACATAGTTTGTACCCGATCTATGTGCGGCACACTTCACCACTGCAATTTGAGTAGGCAATTGTAGGGGCTGGGGAAGGTTTTGAACAATCTATCCTTTTCGGATTGGTGACCCCGAAGAGGTTATGAATCAATGTTGGGACCACAACTGCCCAAAGTCATTAACAACACCAAAGTCGTACTGACTATCAGTGAAAATCATCACTTCAGCTCGTCTGATACACATCATGCCCTAGTAAGAGCAATCAATACAGCCACTTGTGCTGAAAGCACTCCTTAAGCCAGGAGGGTTCGACCACACCTGCAACAGTGCAGGCTGTGTAGGCAGCTATTAAATTTCCATCATGAGTATGTAAGCAGGGGCCATCAACAAACAGCACATGATCAGATTCAGGAAGTGGCAAATCTTGTGTGTCAGGTAATGGCTTTGTGTATAGCTCAGTAACATCTAGGCAGTCATGTTCAGGCTCATCAGCCACAGTTTCATTTCCAGGAGGGGGTAACAAGGTGGCAGGATTCAGAAGAGTAAACCTCCGAAGGGCTACATTTTCGGCTCCCAGGATGATTTTCTCATTCCTGGTAAGCCTGCTTTTGGTAAGGTGCTGTGTCCAAGTATGGGTTAGCAACACCTCCACTGAATGGGGTACAAAGACTGTTAAAGGGTGATTAATGACTATGCTCTCACATTGTTCAAGACTCACGCATTTCGAGGCACCAGCTTTTAAGGAACCAGGCGACGCGGAAGCAACAGGATCAAGTGTTGCAGAAAAATAGGCAACAGGCCTGCGAGCATTGCCGTGAATTTAGGTAAGCACTGATGAAGCACAGCCCTCTCTCTCACTGCAAAATAAAGCAAAACATTTGTTATAATCAAGCATTCCTAGGGCTGGGGCACAGCAGAGACATTCTTGCAGCTCTGAGAAGGCATGCATGCAGCTGTCATCCTATGGTACCAGATCTGACACATCATTGTGTGTCAACCTTTGAAGAGGTTTGCCCATCAAAGAAAATTAGAGAATCTACATGCAACAGTAGCTCACCATTTCCAAAAATGTTCCAATTTCCTTCTGAGTAGTTAGGGGATTCATGTTCAAAATCACCAAGATTCTCTCTTGGGATACCTACTGTGCTCCTTTCTCAATGTGGTGTGCTGGAAACAGGGAACTGCAATTCAGTAAGGGACACTTTATGTCCATTCTCAGCTAAGTGGTTCAGGAAGACAATAGTGTCACATTTGTATGCTTCTTGTGCAGTCAATGACACTAATAGGTTGCCGATATATTGGACTAGGACTGAGTGTTGTGGCATCATTCTGAATCCTTCTTGAGTATTTGATTGAAAATCAAGTCGCTTTCCGTATACCCTTGTGGGACTCAGCACCATGCCAAACACGGCTGCCAAAGCGGAAAGCAAAGAGGAACTGACTATCCTCATGCAGTGGTATAGAAAAGAAGGCTTGACACAAATCAATGACAGAGAACCACTCGGCCTCAGATGGAATATGAAACAGTATTACAGCAGGATTCAGTACCACAGGACAACAAGGAACTACTATTGAGGTGACCTTTCACAGGTCTTGCACTATGCGGTATTTGCTGTTGGGTTTCTGCAAACCCATGATTGGCAAGTTACACGGACTCTCCATACTCTCCTTCAGAGTGCCTTGTTCAATCATTGAGTAGATCACAGCAGTAACCCCAGCAATAGTTTCGGGTGTCAGGTTATATTGAGGGATTCTTGGATGCTCAGAATTTGGTTTCACAAAAATGAGGACTGGTTCGCCACCTTTGATGAGTCTGATATCTTTACCTAAAAAGTCCCAAGTTTCATGTAACACTGTCTCAAAATTCAAGGGGTAAATCATCTTTGGTCAATAAAGGGTACAATCGGATCTCTTGAAGACAATGTCCTGATGAGTGTGAAACTCAATACCATTTGGGGTACAGTAAATGGAACAATTTAATTTACATAAAAGGTCTCATACTAGCAGATTGGCTGAACTCGAATCACACATCACAAATCAGTGAAGATCCTTAAAAGGCCCTATCTTGACGGGTGCCGCTTCTGAAACTAGGATAGTCATTTGTTTATTAGCAACTCCTAAAACCTGAATTCTTTCTCCCAAGAGGGGTAGGTTTGGAACCTCTGCTGTTATCACAGTAGAGCGAGTAACACCAGTATCAACAAGGAATGAGGCAGGATTTCCATTTACCCCACCATCCACGTATGAACCACTTTGGTCTACCTCCAAGCACGCAATCCACCTCCGCTCTCAGGCCCCGTCATTGTGACAGGTCTTAGTTGAAATCATCCGTTTGAAGCATAGAATATTGTTGGGACAGGTTCTGAGTCACAAAGGGATTAGTGTTTACATTGGGAACCTGATTTGTATTGTATCTCTGAACATTCACAATTTGATGCGGCATATGGGCATTGTGGAACTAGCATCACTTGATCTTGGGGCACATTAGGAATCTGAACTTCTAACCTCTGTACCTGTCGTTGCTGAACCATTTTATTTCCCTGTGAATGCACAAATCCACCATTCTAAACCTGAATTTGATTCATCTTGTTTCCAGTATTACATCCACATTCGCACTTCCAATGCCGCAACCTGCTTTCGACATGGCAGGAGTTAGTTTTCCTAAAAGTCGGAACATCAACACATGTTCTCAGAGCAATCGGCACACCTCGTCCTCTACCCTTTGATAGAAACCCTTGCTGCAGAAATCCATTAACACCTTGCATCATAGGAACCTGCTGATATCCTCCCTGCACTAACTAGACTTGGACTATCAATGAAAGGATGATTCTGACCTCTCTGTGCTGCTTTCATTTGTGCAATCATCAATCTCTCATTTAACCTTTTGTGTTTCATTTCCAATTCATCCCTGCAATACTATGTGTATCACAGGATCTCATTAACGGGTTTACTCTGCCAACAAATCAAACGTTGCTGAAACATAGAACTAACCTCAGGTGTCAATCCATGCACAAACCTGTAAACAAAATGTCCCATCTCTTTCTCTGAGATGTTCTCTGTCCCACTGAACTGATAGAATGCCTGCAACAATCTTTCATAGTAAGCATTAATCGACTCTTTAGATTCCTGGGTCATCTTGACCCAATCAACTTCTTTGGGAGATATTTTTGATTTTTTGATTTTAAATGAGTAATCACCTCCTGATACTTCTTCATGACTAATGGGGATGGATTTTGCAGATCAACAGCAAATTTGAATTCAATCCATAAGTCGCTCAGGACCACAATCTCAAATAAAATATCCAAATCCTTCCATAAAAAGTTAGATAGCTTCACAAATCTCTCAACCTGTCTGAACCATTCCACTGGATTGTCTCTCAATTTCGGGAAGTCATTTGTGAAGGATGCAAGATCAGCCCTACTGCATGGCACATGTACACACCCTCCACCAAGCACCTCTCTCGTAGGAAGCATGTATAGATTTCCATCGTCCTCCTCTGTTCCAGATGAATGTATTTGTATCCTGACTTTCTTTATCTCCTTATTCTTTGATCATCTAACTTCCCACTTATCCAACTCACTCAATTTCCATACATATGGTATCTATTCCCTAATCTGTAATTTATTTCCAGGTGGGCGCATGTTTGAAATGTCTCAGTGGCTAAAACTCAACCTGTAGTTTTGCTGTAAAACTTTGGATCTCTGGATATCAATTCCATGTTTCTGAGCTAACTCTGAGAGTCTGTAGCAGCTTGTCCTGCATGCCTAGTGACGTCTTTACAAAGGAATATTAACTCATCATCTCTGTAAACTTCTATTCGAGTCTGACTAAGAGTTCCAACTATTAGTTCTTTCAAGTCTATCTTTAATTTAGCCACATCCATGATTCTATCTCTCTCCAGAGTTTGAGCAGTAGCTCCTCCTTTCGTTCCATGATTTCCATTTCTTGTTGAGGTCTCTACACTTCTGAGCCAAACAGCAAATTCTTGGGAAGAAAGACATGGCTATTCTGCTGGAGTATTTAGAATTATTTCTCCACTGTAGGTACCACTGCTTAAGGCACGCAGTGAATGCAAACATGACATGTCAGAAGCTGACATTCCCATAGGCATCTCTGTTCCAGAGGGATTGTAATTCATCATTGGTGGGGCTGTCGAATTTGGAGTGAAAAAGGGTGATGATCTATGAGGAAACCTTCCAGACATATAAATCCCTGTCACATTTGCAGTAGAGGTTGCACCTGGAACACCAAAATTGTTCACTTGAGTCTGAACCATAGGAGTCTGGGGAACTTGTCTTTGTACTAGACGTGTCAAATTGTCAATTACAACGGTTGTCCTAGTAGTAACAGCTAAAGCATTTGTAGTATTACCTGCTGCAAAAAAAACAGTTAATGGACAGAATGCTGAGCAATATCCTACATTCACCCCAGTATAGAGATCTGGGCCTAAATCGATTGTTTTTTTGCTCCCCATGTCATTCCAGTTTAGACCCAGCCATATGCAAATCAGTCTTGACCCTGTTCCCCATGGGAACAGTCCAGCCCAAACTGCCAGGCCAGGTCCTCCCTGGACTGGAAACAAGCATCCTAGGACCGGTTTCGGGGTTTCACCAGGCTAGCTTGACTCCAGTGGCATGGAGAGCACAGGACCCACGTCTGGGCATAGTTGGAATGTGGAATCCTGGTCCCATAAGGGGCCAGTGGGCCACGCAGGCCTCCTTCCATTTTATTTATATTTTGGCTCCAGGGGATCAGGTCCCCCTCCTTTCATTAATTACCCAGCCCTAGGGGGATGGGGTCCATGGGCCTAATGAAGCTTGTGGAAAAGGGGCTGCGCGGTCCAGCCCTGTGGCCAACCACACATGGCTGAAGGCCCTGTGCAGCATGGGGTTGGCTGCCTTTGAGTTGGGTTGGCCACAGTTCCGAGCCAGGCCCTGTCCAGCCAGCCCCTGTGGTTGACCCCACTTCGAGCATGTCCGAAAGCCATGCACAGCATGGAGTTGGCCGCAAGACCAGATCCTGTGGCCTACCCCCCACCGTGCATGACCCAAGGCCCTGAACAGCATGGGCCTGCCTGGCTCTGGGGAGGTTGGCTGTATGTGGGCCCTGCAGCCAACTCCCCACCATGCACAGCTGAAAGGGTTGGATTTGGATGAAAAGTGCTTTCTTTCCACATAGATGTGATAACTTTGTTTATTTATCCAGCTGCCTGAGCTTGAATTTTCCAACGTTCCTTTAAAGCCGTTTCTATTGGCATTTGCTAAGACTAATGGGATGTCAAAACATATGTCAGTGGTCGCAATATAAAGGAAAAGTGAAGGTTCCCCCCGGGACAATTCCTCACGCATCGCTCACTGATTACCACATTGACAGCTAGATGGGGAGACATGGCCACTGAACCGAGCCCCCACCTCACCATACAGTATCTGCATGTCATGGGACGTGGAAGGCATCTCATACGCTGGTTCGCAGCATCCCTCAGAACCCATGCGGCAGTAAGCCTCGACCCGCTCCTTCGTAAATGGGAATTAGACCTGGGGCGACCGCTAGAAGAGAAAGAATGGACACAGATACTACAGAGCCCAGTACGCATACCTAGAAACATGAGGTTTGGGCAAATACAGTTGTACATTGTCCACAGGGCCTACCTCACACCCGCCATGATCAATCGCTACTTTCACCGCACAGATGTGACGTGTCCGAGATGTGCTGAACCAGGGGCTGAGCTGGTGCACATGCTATGGACCTGCCCCCGAAAACATGTATACTGGAGTACAGTAAGTAGGTTGTTACACGCTTGCACTGGCCGCAAATTGCCTTTTGAATGGACAGTATATCTACTGCATCATTTTAAGAGGACCCCCGCCACTAGGGTAGTCTCCAGGTTCCTGGACTTGGGGATAGTGGTTGCTAAACGGCTTCTCACTAAACGGTGGAAAGCTGAGGATCCGCCCCTTGCGCGTGCGTGGCGCCATTCTTTACTAGCATGGGCCAAAGCTGAAAGCATCGCCATCAAGCGCGAAGAAACGTTGGGGCTGCGTAAAGAACCCATAGCAGCTCGTTGGGATGCCTTCCTGGACGCGCTACAGCGTGTTGAGGAGGGGGATCTGGGGAACTAATGGACCGAGCAGAGGGAGAGCAGACAATGTGAACCATGCACACCCTTATACGATGCGCCGTGGTACTCCATGAACACATAGGGATCACTTAAGTGTCTGCGCAGACATGTGCACCACTGACGGGAGATGATGGGTGCTGGAATCATAAGGAAATTAAATGTACACATGTGTAGGGACAAGGGGATAAGACTACATGGGCTGGTCACTGTTCTTGTTTTCGTTATTTGTTATTTCATCTGTACAAATTCCAAATTGAATTCCCTGGAAGGACTATTGCGAAGCACCATAGTTGCCTCATTCGTACTTCATTGTCTAGGCTGTGACTCTACACAATGTGTGATAATGATTGGAGTACAGATGTTATCACTGCCTGCGTACAACAGTAGATGTTGAATGCACACAACTTGTGTGACACAGACTGTATACTTGATAACAAATAGATTCTGCAATGTACTGATGGCAAATGGTCATACATGTATCTCGAACTGGACTTTTACTGCAATGACTGTTCTCACATGCAATTGTTACCTTCTTAACAATGTAAAACCAATAAAACAGATTTAAACAAAAAATAAAGGAAAAGTGAAAAGTCATCCGTTTATCGAGGAGCTGGATTGTGTTTGCCTTACTCTCATGCAAGGTTGGTTTACATTTTTTGAGCTTAAAAGAAGCACATACGGGATTATTTGGTCTTCATCTGCACCTCTGAAAATGATAACGCATTACAAAAATGCTATGCCTAAGTCTGAAATTGCAATAAAGTTGTGATTTTTTGTATAGTCAACAGAATACCAAAATAAATTGTATTTGCTTATAGTCATGCTGGAACTAGTTTCAGCAGAAATATATTTTTATTCCCACAATATTTTATATTGAGACATGCTAAATGTGGTATAAGCAACATATTTTTATGTAGACTGACGTATTTATGTGGCTGTGAACAAATTCAGCCCACATTTTGTGGAACAAGCAATGGGTTCATTTTTGAGAAGCTAAACGAATTTTCTGAATAAAAAATCTTGTATGCTTTGCATCTACTTTGTGCCTGGAGAGTAACAATTCTTAGAACTAGGAAATATTGCATATGCAATAAGCGAGATCTGTTTTTTTTTCATTTGTTTTATCCCAGCTATGTACAGAAAATATTTTAGAGTAAATACAGCAGAGAATTCAAAAGATGATTGATGAATTTCCAAGAAGAATATTTCAATATGTAGGAACATACAGCAGATGAAGTGTGAACATTGGGCTGCTTTATAACTGCAGTGTATGTGTATTAATAGCCTCTGGCTTCTTGTACCTCTGAGCTGAATACTTATCACGCAAATGCCCACTCTCTTCTGTCCATAAAAGCAGCAGTCCATGTTAGAGGAAAATGATTTCAGCTAATGGCATAATTTTCTGAGTATGTAGAGCCCTCTTAAATGTTTTAAACAACATTTAGATCGAAGAACATTTAGCGATAATGACCAAACACTTGCTTGATTTTTTACCTTTACGTCTTTCTCTTCACTGCCACTTTGAACGGTCGGTCACATTTTAAATTCGTGAACAGGCTAAAGCAAATTGTATGGTAAGTTCATACAGTTTAGGAAATTATTGTAGATGGAATAGTGCTTAAAAAAATAGAAGCATCACAGCAGTTCGTTACTAAATTGTAATGAAGTGTCCGCTTGCAGAGCATGTCTTCTTGTGTGGAACAAGGTTAAGATATAAACAAGACTATCAGTAAAAGTATATGAAAGATACATATTTAAATACTTTTCTAGATTCTCCTTAGAGACTGTTGGCTTAATCTTGCCCATCACTGTCTCTCTAATTAAAGAACCACAATACACCATGGGTGATACAGCTTAACCAGCAAAATCAGACTCCAGTATGCAATGAAACCTTCCAAAAGAATGTTATAAGTTAATAACTGCAATTTATTAAAGTTGCGAGGCCATACCAGTGGCAGAAAGTATGATTCCATATGCTATTTCTATAGTGCGAAGGAAACGCAGCGGAAATCTGGACATTGTCAAAGGCGAGCTTAAAGTCAGCATGTTGTGGATGGTTAATGCATTGCAGTGTAGTATTGTTTATAGAGGTGAATCTTCAACTCTTTTGTAAATTGGAGCAGCGTTGGGGCAGTCTTGATGAATAAGGAGATGCCCTTCCAGATCCTGGATGCATAGATGAAAAAGGCTTTTATTTTTTACACTTCTTAGTCTGCATTCCAATGGTGTCCTAGCTGTGGGAGTGCTGAAAAACACCAGAGATTGTGAGCTTGTCTGCAAAATAATCCAGGGTGCTGGTTGTGATGGCTTTGTAAATGATGAAGCTAGTTTTGAAGATGGTGCAGGCTTTTAAGGAGAGTCAATGGAGTTCCAATCAAGTGGGGGTAATGTGATCATATGAGATGTGCTGCAGCGTGTAGGATGCCCCTAAGTGGTGCCAGTGTGGAGCCCGGAAGGCTATAGAGTAAAGTATTACCACCACCCAGTTGCAAGACTTCAAGAACTTGAACAGCAGTTCTGAAGTCCCTTTCTGGAAGAAATGATTTCACTTTCTTCAGGAGAGAAAGTTGGTACCAGTTTTGTACTATACCCTGTTTGTTGGTCTTAGCAAATAATAGAAATTATGTCTTCGTTGGGTTAAGCTTTATGTAGGATCAGGAACATTCAGGCCTGTATGATTTGTAAGCAGTGTCTGAGGCATTGGATGTCTGAAAGCGGAGGAGACTTTCAAATAGAGTTGGGTAACATCTGAAAATTTGTGAATCTTCATGCTGTTATCTGTGTTTAGAGCACTGTGGGGCATATTATCAAGCGGCAGCGATAATTATCGCTGGCCGCCCTCAGCGTGAAAATGTTTATCGCCGGCTATCGCAGATAATTATCGCCATGCTAGTGCTGTATTAACAACGCATAGCGCAATGGCGATAATTATCCCAGCGATAGCGATGTTTCCCATGGAACATCGCTGGTTTTTCAGCGATGTTCCATTGAAAACGGCGATAACCTTGCTGATACGACCCTGTGGTCGTATCAGCATAATCCACCCCCAATGGTAAGTATGGCTAAGTCAGCATTTTAGCAGACGTTTTTGGCGAAAACCGCGGTTTTCGCCAAAAACTAACGTCTGCTAAAATACGTGGGCCTCCTTGTAAATATTGCGATGTGCACATCAGCGATAATTTACAGGGAGTACTGCCCAGTGACTCCCACTTTGCATCTCATTAGAGATGCAAAGCGAGGCGTCTGGAAAATGGGTGCTAACATGCGCTAATGCATGTTAGCATCCCCTTGTAGATAGGGCGAAAATATTATCTCCGCTTTTTGGGCTTTTAAAGCCAAAAAAATGGAGATAAGGCCCTTGTTAATATGCCCCCAAGTGCCTTCATGTAAAGGTTAAAGATGACAGGAGACAGTATGGTACCCTGGGGGATTCCATATTTGATAGGGATCTTTTGTGGCCTGGCGATGCCCATGTGAACAAACTGGTGTTGGTTGGAAAGGTAGGAGGAGAGCCAGTAAAAAATATTGCTAGTAATTCCCATTCACGACTCCAAGGTACGTATGATGGTGAGATGGCCCACTGTGTCAAAGGTCCAGCAATTTCAGGAGTCAGGGATCATCTTCATCAGTGATCACAAGGGCATGGTCTACGATGTGTAACACAGTGGACTCGATTTTGCAGTGTGATATGAAGCCAAACTGGTAGTCCTGCATGAGATGGTTAGCATTGATGTGTTCTTGGAGTTTTATATATATATTGCATTTAAATGTTCTTGCAGAGTAATGGTAGGTGAGTGAATGGGCACACGTTGGCGAGGTCGTCAGAGTCTAGTGCAGGTTATTTAAAAGTGGGAAGATTTGCCCATTCTTGAGAGCTTCTGGGAAGATGCTGTGAGCTAGGGAGATGTTGACAATGGGATGAGGGAGTTCGAAAGCATCCCCAGAAAGAACTTTGATGATGGTAGCACATCATCTTCTAAGAAGTGGCTTTGAGGGACTTAAGAATATCAGCCAGATCTGGGACTGACCATTGTGGAATTCTATGGAAAAGGTTGAGTGTGAGAGATAAAGCAAACTTGGTATATTCCATAAGCTGTCACATTGTCTGTATTTGGTACAATGCACTTTCTGCCAGTGCCTCCAGCATAACATAACAGAATTGTGGGAACAGGATGGTTTTGCGAGTATTCTCTCCTGTTGTGAGTTATCCAACTTCTAGTCTTTATGATATGTTGACAGTTTTGTCCATTGTGCATGCAACAATAATATGTATGTACTGGGACCCTGGTTTAGTGCATGGCACTGGGCCTTTGTGATCTGAAGCGATGCACCAAGCGAACCTTGCTTGGAAACTGGACTACTGTCCTTATGCTGGCTGACAAAGCATGGACATGGTGGTAGCATATTTTGAATTTTAGATGCAGGGTTGGACTTTTTCCCTGTTCCCTGCACTGATGAGTGGCCTACCAGTCTTACCCCTAGGATTATGCCCACATTATGTAGCCAGGTCCTTTCAATACATTGTGTGTGCTTAACTACAATATCTGTATGAAAATATGTGGATGGTAGTGTTACCCAATAGAGTGTCCTGTTGCCAGAACCCATTTAGGATTGCCTCTGACTGAATGCTACAAAAGATGAAGATTGGAGGTAGCCTGCCATATTGGCATTGAGTATTGCTAGCATTCATGAGACTTTTGTGAAGCAACAGACTCAACAATATGGTGGAGGTATGCAGACAGGGCTGCCAATAGAAGCATATAAATGACCATTTGGAGGGGCCCTGGTTTTATCCCTTCATGGAAAAATTCCATTATTCAGGATGGATGAACCTTTAAGGTTAGGGGGTACCTTTTGATCTCCCAGAGGTGCTCCTCCCAAAAGTGCCATTGCTGTCCGATGTGAAAGCTTCAATATTTTTAGTCAAAGTGCTATGTGTGAGCGTTACAAAGGGCATTTACTACTTGTAAATGCCCTTTGTGAATACTGCAAGTCATAAAGTTCGACTTTCGGTATTCACAAAGGGCATTTTTGAGTAGTAAATGCCCTTTTTGAATACCGAAAGTCATAAAGTTAGACTTTCGTCTAACTTTACCTTTGTGAATCGGGCCCCAAGACTGTGTTTGCTCTGTAGAGACGTACAGACAAAGTATGGAAACTACATCAAGCAGTTAACAGAATACAGCAAAGTCGTATAAAGGGAGGGCTGAACTAGAGGAGATTGGTTTCAGAATGTCTCAATGACCAGTGTGGTTGGAATTCTGCAGAGTGTCAGAAAAACATTTGAGATCCAGGGCATGAGTCATTCACACCAGTCTCCCATAAGTGAGGGGCCATCACTTGATGAATGCGTATTTATATAGCACATGAAATGGTTACAGCTACGTCAGGAATGAAATATCATACCATTAGAGTGGCCTAAGTAAGGTCTAATGATCCTGTAATAGGAGGAGAAAGAGCTTAGATCTTATTGACAAATATAACGGTTGTTGGAAAGTGGATTATTGGTAGGGGCAAATATAGGTCTGCCACTGGCAATAAGGCCACTAACACATGATAGGACTCAGCATAGGTCTTAGAAAATTATTCCTATGCTCAACCCTTGGTAACGTGGCTGCGAGCAGACAGGCTTAACTTCAAAGATAGGTATGTAAAGCATTCAAAAACACGATTTCAGTAACTGATTAAGATACAACACATAATAAAAATCCAACACAAATTTATAAAAATAGCAAATATTTTTATCTTTAAAATGACACCAAAACGACAAAAATCCAATGTAGGGAACCGGAGATATGAATTTTCAAAGATTTAATAAAATATAGCACTTAGAAGATTATAGCAACATATTGGGATACCTGCTCGCGATAGACCGGGGCAAGGTCAAAGTTTCAGGCCGACCGCAATGGAGCCCTGGGCGGCTACATCTTGCGGCAGGTCCCGGTCTCAGTTTCTACCTTCAAACTTAGAAACTTTTTTGGAGCTTTTTCTCGCGAGGCCCCTCGAACCTCCCAGCCAGTCCGGATCCGGTGAGGGTTTGCCGGCTTGCCTTTCGACGAACTCCCGGTCAACTTCCCTGGAGCGGACTTTGAAACTTTTTTCTTTAGCGCTTCAGCGGGGCAACCCAGAAGCCCGGGCCGACACGCGATGGAAGACAGGCGGCTTGGCTCTCGCGGTTGCTCCCGGTTGACTTTTCTACGAGCGGACTTAGAAACCTTTCTGGAGCTTTTTCTCGCAGGGTCTCTCGATGCTCCTCATGTAGCTGGATCCGGTGAGGGTTCGCCATCTTCAGATTTCTTCTACTCCCGGTCAAACTCTGGAAGTTGGACCGACGGAGCTTTTAGCGGGACGAACCTGGATGGCTTGGCCGACTCGTGGTTGAAGGCAGGCGGCTTGGCTGGCCAGGTAGAGTCGGTCCCTCTATGAAGCTTTTTTTCAAAGTTCCTCCAAAGTTCTTCAAACTTCTTGAACTTGTTCCTGAAGTTCCTCAAAGGGTCCCAAAGTGTCTCAAACTCACTCCAAGGGTCTGGAAGCTCCAAGATGGTCCTTGAAAGTTGAGGACTTCAGTTCCCAAAATCCACTGGGACGTCACCCTTACAAATCCACTGGTAGTTCCCCAAGGTGCAGATTTAGTTGGTGATGTTCCAGATGAGCTCTTTTAACCTGTAGCTTTCAGGGAGTCCACTCTTTAGTTCTTTTTCAGCAAAATAATCCACAGGGCTGTAGTGTCAGATGGTGCAGTTTTCAGAGGCCAGGCCTTAGAATTCTTTGCACAGCAAAATCTTCTCAGCAGGGCACTTCTTGCTTCAGTAAGTTTTAAGCAGCAGATCTTTAGGGCTCTGCCCCTCTCAGATGCTTATTCCATGTTCTCTGGGTCAGACAGGAGGTCACTCCTGACCAATGGGAGCAGGGTAACTCCTCAAACATATGGCCACTTCCTGTAGAGTGTGGCATTATTTTGTCCCAGAGTGCATCAAATCTTCCAAATCCATAATGGCAGAATTTCCAGCAAGGAGGTAAGAGCTGGCTAAACACACCCCTAGGATGGCTAATTTACTTAGACTCTCCCCCCTGCATCTGCTCATACCTTCCTTAATCCCCCCATCTGCCTGAGGGATAAAGTTCAGAGTTGTAAACTGACACTGGGTTCTGCTTTTCCCTTTGAAGCCCATGGTTTACTGACCCCTCCCCTGGCCTGGCATTCCTGTGGACCAGCACACTGCCCTCCCAGCCCAGCTGCATAACCCCAGGGGCTCTTTATCACCTCTCCAGGCAGGCTGGCTAATCCACTTAACTCTGACCAATCAGGGCAGACCACTGGAAGGCTGGATTTGGACTTACAAACAAGAAAGTCTTATAACTTCTTGTATGTACACTTTAGGAGAAATTGAACAATATGATATTGTTGGATTTAGCATTACTATTCTGAGAAGTCTTTGAACGGTAGCCCTATCTCCTTCCTATCAGGAGTTATTATTTAATAACTTCCTGCAATGTTAACCTATGTAACTGGGGATTTGCAATGGGAAAAATGACTTGGGCCATTTTTCCAGCCCCAGGACTTACAACAACACATTTTATAAGTACTTGCCTTATATCTACAGGAACCCCACCCCATGTGCAACTAGGGGAGACTTTAAGGGTTCTGAATCTGCAAAAAAATTGCAGATCCTCACTTCACACTGCTCCTGGCATCAAAGTCGAATTTGGGCAGCACTTTACCACAATGTGGGAGTGAAATGTGAAATTTCACTTTACCCAGGCATATAAAAACGTATTTTATAAGGGTGTACCTTATAAATATCTGACCCCCCACCCCTGGGATACCTAGGGGAGACCCTGGGGGTCCCTAATATGCCAAAACATTGTAGGTTATCCATTTTTAAGTGCCCAAACACCAAAGTCGAGTTTGGGCACAATTTACTTTTTAAAAGCAGGCCTGGCACCCAGGGCTGCTTTTAAACTGACCTCAGGCTTCAGCAGTGCACACATGCAAGTGCAAAAAGAGCTGCTGGTCTCTAAACTGCCATGCCCCAGGGTACTGGGGACTTCTAGGTAGTTTCAATCCCCTGACCTATTATATGCTAGGGGCTTATGGGGTAGGTCATGCCAATTACAGGGGTACCCCACCATACCATAGTGTACCCTAGTGTATGTTAGGTGTTTTAACTGTATTCTAATGTGTTCCTTTCAGCTTGCACTGGCCCTGGGCCTGGTTAGGCAGAGCCCAGGGTCAGTCAGAGTCAGTTACCACCAGTACCAGTCAGCAAAAAGTTGGGGGGTGCCCAGGGCACAGGATGCCTTTGCAACATAGCCCCCCCAAATGAAACGTGATGGGTTACTAACCTACACCCTGGTAGTCCTCATCAGCTAAGTGGAAAAACCTGGAAAGTCCATCTGCATTGGCATGGGCAACCCTAGGTCTGTGTTCCACTGTAAAGTCCATTCCCTGTAGGGAAATGGACCACCTTAACAGCTTGGGATTCTCCCCTCTCATCTGCATGAGCCATCTGAGAGGCCTGTGGTCAGTTTTGAGTGTTATTGCTGCACCTGTAATGGCGATTACTAGCCCACACCACCTCCCTTGAGTAAGCCTCAGACTGCTCTGCAACGCTACCCTCTGAGAGTCAGGCGCTACAATTGGGTGTTTGGTTCCCAGTGAAGGACAAATGTGGTGACTAAAAGTATGGGAAAGGAAAGCCCCGCGCACATATATGTCATGTGAAGATATTATGGTTTAAATATAAACTGTATTGATATGACTGAGTTAAGTTGATTATCATGTGCTAGCGGGATGCTGCTTTCCAGGAAATGATTGCATACAAATGTTCTAAGCCATATTGTACACCTTTGAACCCTAACACTACACGCACTACACCTGCATGAGTAGGGTGTCTCCTCAAGAGATAGGGACAGCAACTGATACCTACATCACAGGTGGGGGTGTAGGGGTGGATTGACCTTTGTGGGGGACAGGAGAGAAAGGGGGTCCTGAGAGATTCCCGTGCTTTTTAAGGGCAGGGAGGGTTTCCACAGAAGGGGCCACAGGTATCCTTCCCCCGCTGAAAGTTTACTTGCCATTGGCGCAGGCCAAAACCACTGGAAGGGTGGGGCAGGAGGTTTCTTTACCCCGGGTAGTAATGCCCCAGGGGTTCCCATGGTGGGGGACCCCAAGGAACTTTTCCCACGGTGGGAGGAGGGTGTGGTAGAGTTGGGTGTCCGGCAGGCCCCCCAGGCTAACTGGTGGGGAGGTGAGCAACCCAGCGGTGGCCCCTGGTAGTGGGTGGCCCCAAAGGAGGGTAGTTCTTGAGTAGCCCACCTAGGTACACTAGGTGGGCTAGGTAACTGATCCAGTGGAGATCTGAGTGGGGGTGATTTACTCCCTGGTTTCTAGGTGAAGGGTTAGGGGCGGACCCTGAGGGGACAGGGTCCGGTGAGTGGTTACCCCGGGGTGGCCCCAAACGGGCCCCCGGCAACAGAGGAGGGCAGGGGGTGCCGTCGCGGCCCCCGTGAGGAGGTCCCCTGGGGCCCGGGAGCCCATCCCTGGGCCCCGAAGCAAAACCAGGGAGCGCCATCGCGCTCCCTGTGAAGAGGAGGAGGGGGAGCGCGGTAGCGCCCCCCCACGAACATGCGATCGCAAGGGGCCCGGGACCCCATTCCCGGGCCCCAAAGAAGAAGAGGAGCTGGGGGCGGGGAGAGCGGTCAGGCCCCCCCGTGGAGAGGTCTCGAGGGGCCCGGGACCCCATCCCTGGGCCCCGAAGCAAAGTCAGGGAGCGCCGTCGCTCTCTCCGTGAAAATGCCCCAAGCGGGGTGCCAGGAGCCAACCCTGGCCCCCGCCAACGCTGCTTTTAAACTGACCTCAGGCTTCAGCAGTGCACACATGCAAGTGCAAAAAGAGCTCCTGGCCTCTAAACTGCCATGCCCCAGGGTTCTGGGGACTTCTAGGTAGTTTCAATCCCCTGCCCTATTATATACTAGGGGCTTATGGGGTAGGTCATGCCAATTACAGGGGTACCCCACCATACCATAGTGTACCCTAGTGTATGTTAGGTGTTTTAACTGTATTCTAATGTGTTCCTTTCAGCTTGGCACTGGCTCTGGGCCTGGTTAGGCAGAGCCCAGGGTCAGTCAGAGTCAGTTACCACCAGTACCAGTCAGCAAAAAGTTGGGGGGTGCCCAGTGCACAGGATGACTTTGCAACAACGGTCTTATGTGTATTTCTAAAGTTACAAAGGTTTTGCTCTGAAGAGTGTTAATGGAAAAGAGTTCCAGCTCTTTGCTGTCACCACTGTTAAAGAGTGGGCTCCCATTCTTGCTTTCTTGAACTTTAAAACTATTGTCTGGTATGTATATCGAGAGCTCAGTTCTTTTGTAGGCTGGTACCACGAAAACAGTATTATCATGTAAAATGTTTGCAACTGAGTCTGAGGAGTTTTATGGCAAAGGTAGAGTGCACAGGAAGAAGTCCAAAAGAGAGCTGTAGATCTTCCTTGTAAATGAGCCAGCCTTGCCTACTTAGAGATGGGTGTCAATAACAACACCACAAAGGAAATCTGAACAAAGGAGAAGCCCAGCTTGGCGGAGGTGATACCATGAAGTAGCAGTCTGACACATTCATTCTGCCCTATGTCATCGGTACTGCCCAGAGCTGATGAAGTTCCCTGCTTCCCTAGAGCATGCCCCCAGTTATCTTTACAGGCATGCTGTGTTTCAGACCTCTCCTTTTCCGAAGGGCGTAACACAAAAATATTGGGTCCCACCTGCAGAATTGGATGGCGTATGCCTGTGCCTCCCATATCTCATAGATATTCATTGGCCATGGGCTGAATGAGGCCTTCTGGAGGGTTGGGAGGCCCCGCACTGCAGTGACTGCAGGGTCTGCGTTACGGTCATCCCTTGTCCTGGGAGTGATGCCTGACTCTACAGTAACATGCAGTCAGATTCTGTATTTCCTGTACTGAACTATTGTGTGTAAAACATAAACATGCTGCCATAACTTTGTCCTGTGTGCTAATCACTGGCCATTTTAGAAGAAAAAAACAGATCAGACATGGGCGTCCGCAGACATTTTTCCAGGGGGGGGCAAACTTTTAACGTCCTCACCATCCTCCGACATTATGTGTGCCAGGTGGGGCACAAGAAACACAGGGGCGGATGAGGAGCCATGGGGGGCAGGAAGCAGGCCGTATATGATCTCATACACAATAGGTCTGTTGTACCACAGCTATCTCTTTCTTTTGTGGCCTTTGGTAGATGTCATTCACACCTTCTAGCAATTGGCAACGAAAAAAGCAGCAATAAACAAAAAGACCTGATTGAAGAGGGCAAGATCCAATTTCCTTTGTAAAACTGGTGGCGGGGCTAGAACCTCAACCCACTTGCTGATTACAACCAATTACCAGATTTATCCAGTCTCCAAGTGCCCAACTAAAAATTGTACCTTTATAAGCACATGTTTATCAGTCCACTCTCTACAAGCATACCCTCTGCTGAAAAGGTGTATATAGATAACCAAACAAAATGTGTGTGAAGGTGAGAGAGTCCCTCACGTGCGCTTCACCAGAGGAGCTACTGCTAGGTTCTCACCAGTTTGCCCACGTTTCTCATAACTCTCTCACCAGTGAAAAAAGAAAAAGGAAACAGGTGTCCAGTCAAAGAAAGAAGAGGTGTAGACAGTAATATGTGTATGTCTAAAAAAGACCCCGTAATATGCATAAGAATAAAGTATTTCTCCAGATAAAATTGAGTTAGAACTCACGTGCATCAGGTTCCAAATTTATTCGAGATTGTGAGCCTACTCAAAGTTTAAAAAACAATTGCACGTTGTAGACCACTTAAAGATGGGCCAACATGTTTCATTGCCTGTCCTCTGTTGCGGCAATTTCGTCAGGGCTCAAGGTCGTAAATCACCTCACTGGACTCCAACTTTCTTAAGGAGAATGACTGATAAACACAAACCAAAGAATTTGTAATTAAAACTCCCAAACGGTTAGTCCATCTTTCGAAAAAAGCAGAGCTGCAGACAGGAGTGGCCAAAAGTGAAAAAGCACAGGCATGCAAAGGGTTTAGAAACCTGATGTAAAGGCTTAATGGAAGGATCAAGCTGCCATTGTCTGATTAGCAATTTCTAAACTGTTTTCATGTCACCACTATTGAATACACCACATTATTCATACACACATGATCAAGGCAGTGAAGGCACTATAACTGCATTATAAAAAAAAAACATGTAGAGTCAGTCTGCATTTGGTCTTAACGTGCACAAACAAATAAGAATTAAAATATATGACAAATGTATTTATTTTGGAAATGTATTAACTTAAATATATTAAAATAAATCAAATCAAATATATTACCATAAATAAAATAACATCTGTTCTCTTCCAAATTGGAAAATAGAACATATAAACTGAACCTGGATAATTTATGTAAGAACTGCAAACATGTACAGTCTTGCTGAAATGTAACAGTCACATTTTTCAATGAGTAGTAGTTTTATACAGTTTTTGTTCACTGGTTAGTGTACTGATCTTGAAAAAGGAACTGTAAATGTCTGTAGTCTTGTGCAAATTTATCAATTACTTTGTCAATCAGCTGTTGTTTGTTTTCATCAATTTTTGCTCAATGTATGCTCATCATGCACAAACCCGATAAGCGATCATCTGCCATTGTCTACCTCAACCAGGTTTTCACCCTTCTCATTGTGCTGAAAGACCTTTCCACTGTGCAAGTGGTCACTGGTAATGTGAGAGCAATGAGAATTGCTTGCTGGACTGATGGAAATAAATCTGTGTGGTTTAGCAAATCCAGAAATCCATTGTCAAACTGCTCATCCTTCGTTGACCAGATCTGAAACCATGTGATGGCTTCGGCTTCCAGGTTTTCAATGTCCTACATTTCTCTGATGTTTGCAATATGGCATTTGTATTGCTCAAGTGTCATTTTTGCCATATGTTTTGGGTAAAGTGAGAACAAACTCAAATTTTTCTTGTTTTCATTGCCAAACAGGCTTTCTAATGATGCGATGATAGAGTCCATGTATGGCACATAGATAGACTGGCGATAGTATTCTTCCACAGAAGAGGAACCAAAATTAGAACGAAACACTTGCTGGCCACACTGTCTGGGAACACAAAGTTCGATGTTCAGTTTTTCTGCCAGTGTTTGAACGTTTGTAAAAATATCCTTAAATTGCTCTTCTGCTTTTTGTCTGTGATCACGGAACACAGTCAGAAGGTCTTGCACGTGATTAAACACCTTGAGGATATCAAGCTGAACAGATTGGAGAGCCTGGCTTACAGATTCCAATCTTGACGAGTAATCTGAAATTATGGACAAGCAAAAGAGAAAGCTCACTGTGGTGGAGGAACATTGCAATTGATATGCTTCCTGACGTGAAATGATTTTGGCTATGATAGAATTTTGTCTATCTAATAACCTTTTTCTTTTTGATGATACCGTCTATTGCCAGTCACAGGGCACGGCAATGGGAACCTGCTTCGCCCCCAGCTATGCCAATTTGGTGATGGGCTGGTGGGAGGAGCGGGTGGTCTCACAAATGGTGGATTATGATCGCTGTGTCCTGTGGCTGTGCTATATAGATGACATTTTTATCATTTGGAATGGTGACATCGATTCAGTTAGGGGTTTTGTCCAGAATCTTAATGAGAATCCTTTTAATTTGGTCTTGTCGGAACATATAAGTAAAACCAAAATCGAGTTTTTAGATGTTTTGGTAGAAGTCATTGATAACACCATACAGACACAGCTGTTCCGCAAAACAACTGCAGGGAATAACATTCTGAGTGCTTTAAGTGCCCATCCTCGGAAACTGGTATACAGTATCCCGTATGGTGAGTTGCTACGCGCTAAGCGCAATTGTAGCTCTGAGAGTAGCTATTTGAAAGAAAAGGAAGTGATGTTCCAACGTTTCAAAGAAAGATGGTATAGCCTTAGAACTATCTCTGAGGCATGCACTAGAGTTGAGTCGGTTACCCGTACACAGCTGTTACATCCTATCAATCGTGACACGAATAGTGACAAGTTGAGATTTATTACCACCTACTCAGGTCAAGCACAAGACGTTCGCCAGATACTTAGAAAACACTGGCATGTCCTGTTAACTGACTCTAACCTTTGTAAACATCTGAATAGTTGCCCCCAAATTACTTTCCAACGAAACCGGTCACTTAGAGATGAATTAAGTCCCAATCATATGACCCGTAAATTAGAGGTAATGAACAAGAGCTGCCCGGGGTTTTGTTGTTGCAAGAAGTGCAAAGCCTGTAGGAACAGCAATGATTGCACAACATTAGCCATTTCAAGCAGTAAGAGGGAACATATCATCAAAAAAGCTCTCACTTGTAATACGACATATTGCATTTATGCACTGGTCTGTCCTTGTAACAAAGCTTACATAGGGAGCACAATCCACTGTGCTAAGAAACGTGTATTAGAACATGTCAGGGCTATACGCCATAACAACAGGCAGTATCCTGTTGCCCGACATTTCTTTGATCAACATCTGCAGGATGAAAAACTTCTAAGAATGGTGGTGATTGATGCTGTTCCTGTTAATATACGGGGTGGCAATAGACAATTAGCATTACGCCAACTAGAGTCAAGATATATCATTGACCTAGAAACTATGACCCCTTTGGGGTTAAATTCAAGTGAAGAATTAGCAGTACACCTGCATCATTAAGCTCTAAAACATTTATATATGTTATTGTAAATAGAAATTATGCTGCTAAATTTGTCGTGTAACAATTTTAATATGTTTAGAATTATGAAACTTAGTGTTGATTTTAACGTAAGTTATTTTTCACATTTTTTTATGTGATGTACACTCGTTTAATTTTGGCCGCTTACATATATATCATGTATGGAATTCTTCATCTATGGGGGCAGCTTTGCTCTTTGGATGTAATCCTTCGCCCACTTGGGCAGAATAGTTAATTGGCTACATCCGGCAGCAAGATTACTGACTATGACTACTACATTTGGTTATATTATTTATATTCATTAATTGATGTATATTAGTCAGTCGTTTATATGGTTTTTCTATATACTTGATTTGCTGCGCTCATACCTATTTTTAGATTTATTGAATTTCATCGATTATACAGTGGGACTAATGAATTTTCTGCGAATCCAAGTCAATATTGTATATTTATACATCATAATTAACTGTGTTAAGATGGCCACCATGTGTTGGTATTTGTTCTTCATGTTATAATGAATTGTCCTTTCACTATGTTTATCACATATGGTGTAATGAATTGTCCTTTCACTATGTCTTCACATATGATTTATAATGTGGTGGTACTGTTTAGCCCTTTAGCGTGAACAAGGCGTAAGCTGAAACGCGTTGTTGGTGCAGTCAGTAAAGTTCCTACACTGCAACTCTCAAGGTGTCCTTGCATTTTTTCCGGAACGTCCGAAAAACTGTGTTTGTATATTGCAGGGTTTCCGATACCCTGAGCGAGGGCCGCCCTGCTTGACAGCCTCTATGTTTATCGGACTTTTTGGTATATATATATATATATATATATATATACATATATATATATATATACAGTACCATATTTCACTTGTCACAGCACCAGACTGCACGCACAGCACTTGCCACAGCACCACCGGCAGCTATAAATCCACATCACTTGCCAAGTGCACCTTGGCAGTGGCACTGGATGGCATCCACATCATTTAGCAGATATAATCCCACATCACCAGGTATAACCCCACCACACTAGATAATAAATCATATAACCCCCAATGTCCCCATTGTGGCACAAAATATAAACCCACTGCTTTCTCCTGCTTTTGTCTCATTTTTTTTGCTCTCTGTCCTTCCTCTCCCCCAGTTTTTCTGACTGCTTTCTCCTGCTTTAGCCCCAGCCTCAGTTCCACATTTTGTGATTACAAGCAAATCACTTAATCTCCCATGGCAGCCCGCATTTACTTGGCTGCCAGTCCACCTCCCGCTGGTCGCTGCTTGCCCTGCTGAACTCTGTTGTACAGATCCCCTCCTCCACCGACTCTATTTTTCACATTGTTGTGCGCAGTTTTATGTAGTTCCAACGCCACCCAAAGGTATTGGAGCGCTTTACACAAGCACCATCAGTTACTTTTTAGTGCAGTTTTATTTAGCGCTGCCAACAACCAACACCATCCAAAGTATTGCAGCGCTTTACATTAACACTAGTTATTTGTTTTGTGCAGTTTTAAAAAACGACAACACTGTCCAAAGGTATTGCAGCGCTTTACATAAGCACCAGTTATTTTAGTGAAGTTTTATATAGCACCGCCAACAACCAACACAACCCAAAGTATTACAGCGCTTTACATTAGCACTAGTTACATTTTAGTGATGTTTTATGTAGCGCTGCCAACAACCATCACCACCCAAAGGATTGCAGTGCTTTACATTAGCACTAGTTACTTTTTTTAATGTCTCAGGCCCCGGGGGATGGGGTCCAAAAGGGTCAAGGGAAGGGGGGCCACACAGCCCTCTGTTGCTTCTTTCTGCACTTCTCTTGCTTCTTTCTGCATCTCTCTTGCTTCTTTCTGCACCCCTCTTCTCTCTTTATGCATTTCTGTTGCTTCTTTCTGTACTTCTCTTGCCTCTTTCTGCACCCCTCATGCCTCTTTCTGCACTTCTCTTGCTTCTTTCTGCACCTCTATTGCTTCTTTCTGCACATCTATTGCTTCTTTCTGTACCTCACTTGCCTCTTTCTGCACTCCTCTTGTTTCTTTCTATACCTCTGTTGCTTCTTTCAGCACTTCTCTTGCCTCTTTCTGTACTTCTCTTGCCTGTTTCTGCACCTCTCTTGCCTCTTTCTTCACCTCTCTTGCCTCTTTTTGCACCTCACTTGCTTCTTTCCGCACCCCTCTTGCCTCTCTCTGTACCACTCTTCCCTCTTTCTGCACCTCTCTTCCCTCTTTCTGCACACCTGTTCCCTCTTTCTGCACCTCTGTTGCTTCTTTCTGTACTCCGCTTGCCTCTTTCTGCACCCCTCTAGCCTCTTTCTGTACCTCTGTTGCTTCTTTCTGCACTTCTCTTCTTTCTGTACCTCTCTTGCTACTTTCTGCACCTCTCTTGCCTCTTTCTGCATACTTCTTCCCTCTTACTGCACCTGTCTTGCCTCTTTCTGCACCTCTGTGCCTTCATTCTGCACTTCTCTTGTTTCTTTCTGTACCTTTCTTGCTTTTTTCTGCACCCCTCTTGCCTCTTTCTGCAGCCCTCTTCCCTTTTTCTGTACCTCTCTTGCCTCTTTCTGCACCCCTCTTCCCCCTTTCTGCACCTCTCTTGCCTCTTTCTGCAGTTCTCTTGCATCTTTCTGCACATCTGTTGCTTCTTTCTGCACTTCACTTGCTTTTTTCTGCACCTCTCTTGCTTCTTTCTGCTACTCTCTTGCCTCTTTCTGCACCACTTTTGCTTCTTTCTTTCTGCACTTCACTTGCTTCTTTCTGCACTTCTCTTGCTTCTTTCTGCACCCCTCTTGCCTCTTTCTGCACCCCTCTTCCCTCTTTCTGTACCTCTCTTGCCTCTATCTTCTCCTGCCTCTTTCTGCACTTATCTTGACTCTTTCTTCACTTCTCTTGCCTCTTTCTGCACTTCTCCTGCCTCTTTCTGCATATTTCTTACTCTTTTTGCGCCTCTCTTGTTTTTTCTGCATTTCTCTTGCTTCTTTCTGTACTTCTTTCACCTCTTTCTGTATTCAAATGGGAAGTGCACTGTGTCAAGTTTAAAGGTCTGCGTGCTCTTGTGACTGAGGTATATGTCTACTTGTACATATATTCTCACATGTGTTATGCATCTGAAGATGGTAGCTTCAAAAGCGGGTAGCTTCTCTTATAGGTGGTCAAATTTTCTCTGATCTGCTCTGTTATTCAGTTGCACAGGCAGACATGTCTTATGTATATAGGTGTTATAGAGCCCCTCAAATATACTATTGAATACCCATGTGCCCTGTATCATGAGCAGAAAGAAATACAAACACCTTTTTGTACACAAATTTACAGAGTATGCTGTTTGAAACACAGGTATTCAAGTATTTGTATGTTTATCTTTATATAACATATCACTAGGTAAAAGCAGAGTCACACGCATGCATACCTTCACAAACTTGGTCAGACTTACAACAGTGATATGGTTAGGATTGCTGTTTTACATTTGGTAGGCCTAACATTCTGAACAGTCGATGAATAGTCAACCTTCAAGGGAAAAGTGAGGTTTAAGACATCTTGGGAGATGGATTAGTGATTAGGCTACTTTCTATGAGCCTGTGGAAAGATACAGTCAAAGTAGGCCTCTTTCTGCACCTCTGTTGCTTGTTTCTCCACCTTTCTTCCTCTTTCTGGACTTCTGTTGCCTCTTTTTGCATTTTTCTTGCTTCTTTCTGCACCTTTCTTCCTCTTTCTGCACCTCTCTTGCCTCTTTCTGCACTTCTTTTGCTTCTTTCTGTGCCTTTCTTCCTCTTTCTTTACATGTCGGACCTATGTAGGCATAGTTAGAAATTAGCATTTAAAAAACCTTAAAAATTCACTGAAAAAAACACAGGTTTCAGGGACGTTATAGTTAGGGATTAGCATTTGAAAAACCTTAGAAATTCACTGAAAATACTACAGGTTTCAGGGACGTTATAGCTAGGAATTAGCATTTTAAAATCCTTAGATATTCACTGAAAAAAACAAAGGTTATAGGGACGTTATAGTTAGGCTCAGATTTCACTCATACACAACTAGTGAAATTCAGCGTTATATTTACCTGACCTAACTACAACTTAAGCCCCCGCAATGCATTGCTTATGAGCTCACATATTACATCATTCATGACATTCATGACACTGATGACATATCAAATGACATCCCCTGGGGCTTACCCATTACCAAATGGGGAGGGGGCCGCATGGAGTGAGTGAGAGGGTACATGAGTGGCTCTATGAGTGTGTTAAAGGGTGCATGAATGGCTGTATGGATGAGTGAGTAGCTGTATGGTGAGTGAGTGCCTATGTAAGTGGCTATATGGGTGAGTGAGTGGGTGTCTGAGTGGCTGTATGAGTAAGTGAAAGGGTATATGAATGGCTGCATGGGTGAGTGAGTGGGTGTGAGAGTGGCTGTATGGGTGAGTGAGTATCTGTGTAATTGACTGTATAAGTGATTAAGTGGGTATCTGAGTGGCCGCCTGAAAGAGTGAAAGGGTGCATGAATGGCTTTATAGGTGAGTCAGTGGTTGTGTCAGTGGCAGTATGGGTGAGTCAGTGGCTGTATAAGTGGTATATGGGTGAATGAGTGGAGACATGAATACTATATGGGTGAGTGAGTGGGATTGTGAGTGGCTATATGGATAAGTGAAAGGAAAGTGACAATCAATTACATGAGAGTTTAGAAGCATCCCTTCCTGGTAAAAGAAACTGGTAGGAAAGGATATCAAGTGCTCTTTATACACAAAGAGCCTCTTTATAAGTATGTCAAAGAAATATTTCTGAGGCACTAGATGTTTCTTGATACATCTAAACATGCATCACTCCAAAATCTGTTGTAAAAGAAAAAGAATAGAATTATAAGTTAGTATTTGATTTAAAAAATTTGAGAAACATAACAGTGCACATTGCTCATGCTGTAACAGCATACCACAATATAGTAAAACATTTCATTTTCCCTTTTCAATATTCTCAGTTTTCATACTCTTACACCATAAACAATGTACTATATGAAGCTTCATCCTTGAACAGTGGAGAAAAAAACAATCATATGAATTGGAGAAACACAAACCATAACTGCACATTATATCTCTAAAAATAAGTGACTCTATGCGTTACACTCACTACAATTTGTTAAATAGTTGTTTTTCCTACACTTACTACACTAATGTAAACAAGTCGACATTAAAATGGTTCCCTTTATTGTTATACCAAGTATTCCACTACTAATAAATGTAAACCACTGTTGAATTTTGGAGATCCTTTTGAAAACATCACCCCTACAAGGCCGAATGATCTGTAACATGCAGATGATGCATGTAGATGAAATACAATACATTACTTTTTTCCCAGAAATAGTACATAGAAGTTTGGATGAAGAAACAAAACCTGACACTTTTGTAGTTTGAAAGTAAGTTGTGATTTCAATTGAAGGCTGCTGGGATTCCATTGTGTCCATCTAGTTTTTAATTAGAGAGTGTAGTATCCACATGCTATATTAACTCCTTTTTGGAAGACAAAAGGAATGTTGAATTTTGGAATACTTTTTCAAGACAATACCCCTGATAGGCCGCATAATGTATAAAACATTGGTGATCCACATACAACAAACAGTGTACATTACATTTTCTCAACAAAACTCCTTAGAACTTTGGTTGTAGAAACAAGAGGTAAAAATTTGGTAGTTTGAAAGGTGGTCTTTGTTTAAATTTAAGGCTGTCATGATTGCATTCCATCCATCGAGTTTCACTCTTTAAATAGACAGTGTAGTGTCCAGATCTTACATTAACTCCTTCATGAAAAATACTAGCTATAGTAGTATGGGTTCTGTCAGAAATTGATATTTATCCAGCTTTGAAGTTTGTGATTTCAGTTTGCAGTTTAGAGCCATCTGCTCTGCATCATTGCAATATTAATATAAGGTATTTCCCAGATCTTTGCAGATGCAACATAGACAGAACATCTGATTTACATTTTGGACAGGACATATTTTGGTTTGCGTTTTTAATCAATCTGTCAAAAGGCACATTTTTGCAATCTGGTAGTGTTTTTTTATTTTTTTATTCCTCATTCGCCTCAGACCACAGTGAGCATACTAGCCACCTGTACCGTTACACGTTCCCGGTACCTCAGTGGACTAGAACAACACTGACCCAAAGGGAAGGGGCACGGTCACACTCCCACGTAGTCCAGGTTACCCTGGCGACTGTTAATGTTGGCAATGGAGGAAGCGAGGGTGCCCAACGCAGCCAGGAGAGATCCAAAGAGGCATAATCATAGGAACAATGTTTTTAAATAAAGAGTGTCAACCAGTCTCACCCGACTCGGTCTTCGACCATTTCAATAGGAGATCCCATACTGCTTTCTTCCTCCTACTTTGGGTACGGGTCAGGTCTAACTTGGATACTGAGAACACCGAGGACAACCACTCAGCATGCATAGGAGGTACACATTCTTCCCATTTTTTACATATCTCCCTCCTGGCCAGCAGTACAGCATAGAAGAGGAAAGACCTAGCCGGGCAAGGTCGAATTTATTTGGACTTGCAGGCCAAGAATGTCTGAGGCGGTTTTACCTTCTTTCCCCCAGAATTCTGCAATAGCTGGGCACTCCACGAACATGTGTAAATCAGAGGCTCTCTCCAAACCACATTTCTTGCAGCTGACTGGGGGACCGTCCGTCATATTTGACAGCCTTAGTGGTGTTAAATAGGCCCTATGAACCGTAAAGAGATGATTCCTTCTCAGCCATGCTGGTTTTACAGTGGCAAACAAAGTACAAAAGGATGTTTGCCACAGGTGTTCCCAAGGTTCATTTGGTAGGCTGTCGCCCCACAGTTCCTCGGCCAATTTAAAATCCCCCTCAATTGCGTCCTCGATGCACCAGTACCAAGTGGAGACCTCCTTTTTCCCTATGGGTCTGATCACCAGCTGTTCCTCTAAGGTATTACCTATGCCAATGGGTGTTTTCAAATTTTGGGCCCAACTCTGTAGCTGGATGTATTTAAATTTAGATAGACCCCAATCTGGTAGTGTTAAGTACAGAAATTGTGCATGACCATTGTGAATTCTTGTGCGTCTTGTTGACTGTTGATAGTAAATATTAATGATCTGCTACATGTATCTAAAAGGTCTTTAATGCCTGAAGCAGAATGTATTACAGATCTGTCTCTGAGTAAATGTTGGAGCAAATGATACAGTGTAGAACACAATCTCTTATCTGTTTTTTGTTCAATTTGATTTGCAAGATGTGGTAAATGAAACAGTACATTGAGAACAACATTTACATAGCAGTTGACACCTGAACTGTTTTCCAACTGTAATCCTGTAATATCTCCCTAATGTTTCAGTTTTTTCTTCTTGATGCCTTCTGGCTTGTACTGGTTTGCTTTCTTGTCTTCAACATGTGTCTACTGTTTTGCAAGCTTCCATATTGGACAGATTACCTGTTTCTCATGAATAGGGTACTAACCTAAATGAGGAGCGTATAGACTTCTTAACCAATTGTACGTTCTTACACAGCTTGCATCAGCACAGACTTTCTTATTATCAAATTGAGCTAAAAACAAACTGGACAATGTTCTGACTCTGGATAATGCTACATAAGACATACCATCTTTAAATTCTGTACTTTCAGTATTAATAAAAGCTGTGTCTACACTTAAACCTTGAGATTTATGGATAGTTACAGCATATGCTAGAGACACTGGAAACTGTTGTTGCCGTACGTATAAGTCCTTCGCAAGCAAACAACGTACAATACATTAGCCAATCTGCTTCACACCATCAATCTGATCACTTTTAATGGCTGCGTACTCAGTCAAAATACTTTATTTGGCTATAATGAGTCATAAAAGTGCATAAAAACAGTAATTACCTTATTGTAAAACCATTAGAAAACCACAAATAAGATTAAAAAAAATACAAACATCAAAACTTGCTGTTCGGAGATCTATATGAGAACCATATGTTCAGTGTCATGGTATCTCGCTGAAGTCAGGGAGGTGCATAATCAAGAATGATTGATAGTATTACACTCCTCTGGGCTCCCTAGACACAAATAGCGGAATAGTACAATATCTCAGCAAATTGGCCTTAAAAGCTTACATATAAAAGACATTGAACACTGTGTCACAAACATTTCAAAAATACATTCATTGAGCCAAGACATTAGGGCAACATACAACAAAATGTACTTCTGCCGTCCCCTGCTTACAAGACCCAGGTCTTTAGACAGCTAGTAGGTCTAGGAGATCGGGTCTTGGGCACGGCTTTTGCCTGATTCTTGACATGAACAATGGGTACACAGACACAGCAAAAAATAAACTCTGTCTAGTATATGATTTTATTATATGTAGAGTCTCACCAAATTTTCTCACCCCAATGTTGCAGCAAACTGATACAAGCCATTTTCTACTACCTGTCTGATAGGCAGGACAGAAGAACAAAGCATGCCCTTCAGATTTGTCTATGGCCCCACAAATGGGGCATGCACATCCAGCTTGCTCAACCATGCAGCCCCATTTCAATGTAAAAGATGCTAGTGGTAGGCTTCTACCTAAAGTGCAAATACAGCTTTCTAATTTGGGAGGGGCACAATCTCAATGAGGAAATACTCAAATATAAAATCATCCTTAAAAAGAAGTAATGAATCTATGAGGGTGCCTCGAGGGGAGTGTACCTGTGGGTGCCTCGTGGTGTGTTGCCTGTACTTCGCCTTCAGGAGGGATTTACTGATTGTGGATGCTCCCCTGGGATTGTCCCAAATACTGCTGCACCCCATTTTAACCAGGGTGTCTCTTACATAGGTGTCTTTTACATACTTAGTCCAAGGAAGACTACCTGAGCCCGGGATACCAAATACTTCCTTCAGCCCCTCTCAGTAGGACATGAGCTCAGGTACAGACCAAATACATTTCCAATATAAAACAGACCTGACTCCGACCACCTCTGCAATTGGCCCATGTCCAGCCTAAGGGGAAGTAGGGGCGTGCTAGTTGGTAGACCCGTCAGCTGTCATAAAAAGTGGTTCTCCACAGCTATCATTTTTCCCATATCATTCTACTCCCACAACTCAACTCCATAAAGGGAAGATCCTAATTCTTGCTGTTTATAAATTTTTACCATTGGAGACATCGGGTGAAATGTGAGCTTTTCAGCATTCTAATCAGCGCTTCCCATATGTTACATCAGTTTAAGCCTAGACTTATCTATGTGGGGCCTTCAATCTCAGAAGCTCTCAAAATGGTCCGGGATTTTTTGCAACCCCACTGACGACTTAGTAATAAGGTGTCATCTGCAAACATCAAGGTTGGAGCCTTGACATTTGCTAGACACAGGGCATCTCCTTTACACCGGGTCAGGAATGCTATTAAGTCATTGACATAGAGCGTGAAAAAAGTTGGGTAAGAACACATCCCTGCCTTACTCCTCTGCTGACAGGGAATCATTCTATCATTTCTCCCAGCTCCCCACACCAAACATGAGCATAATTATAACTGTGTAGACTTGCAATAGCAGCCAGGAGATCACTAAAGACCCCCATATCTGCCAAAATACACCACAGAGTGTGGGCCTCGGTACCAAATCAAATGCAGAACGCAAGTCGACAAATGCGACATAGAGTTGGCCTCATTCCAGAATCACTGTTTTACAAAAAAATAAGCTGAAGACTTGATTCACCATGCTGGCGCATTCCCAGAAACCGGCCTGAAGAGGGGACAATACTTCTATGTCCTCAATCCAGGCAAGTAATTGCTCAAGGAGGATTCTGCCGTACACCTTTTGTGAATAGTCAATCAAGCTTATTAACCAATAGTTGGAAGTGTCCAGTGGAGAGCCCTTTTATGAATAGGTACTATCTCAGCACTTGCCCATGTTGGCAGAGTTGGTGCCCCTAGCAGGATGGAGCTAAATAGTATAAAGAAATAGGAGCTCCAAACCTCAGCCTCTCCCCAAACCAGACCCCCCCCAGGCTTTTATCAAGCCTTGGTGCTTTATCTGGGACTATCTTAAAAATCACCCCTTTCACTTCAGCTAGCGAGATTGGCACGATCTCCTTAGTGACGCTTTTGCTTTTCCCAAAGCTTGGTCTCCAGCCTCTCCTGCTGACAGAGATTTACTTTCGACTCCATTCACAGTGACCCAGTCTGCAGTGGGAACATTGGCCTTAACCGGGCGATGACCATCCTTGCTTCCAGTTGAAAGCAAATTCCAGAAAGCACTCTGATCACCCTCTTACTGCGCCAATGAGAACTTCCCATTTCTCCATTTCCCATTCATTTTTTGCGGTTTTAATATATCACTTATATGTCACCCTCTTCTCTTTTATTGCTTCCTTGTCTTGACATTTTATGGCAGATGAAAGGGCATCCCTAGCTGTCTTACAGACCTTATTATACTAAGTCTGAGAGGCCTTCTTTTATGTGTCCCCTTTGTTATCAGATAAAAAAAATTCTTTTAGTGGTGCAAAGGGTTCATTATGTATGGGGCAAACTTAATCTAAGTGTTCACGTTGGTCCATATCCCAAGTTAGTGCCGGGGGCTCCTCTATACTATAGGCCACAAGCTTATATACTTGCCGGATCTGCTATTTAGAACTAGCCATAGTAGATCACTTGACACTGCGCTTGTTACTGGATATTTGCAGCCTTCTGTTAAAGGGCAGGTCAATGCAAACCTACTCACTCCCTACAGGGAGCTCTAAGTCAAGGACAAGAGCATTGCAATCACTATCTCTTCTATACTGTACTGTCATCTCTTTAATAAATTGCCAGGCCTATATGTCCACTAGAGTATAGTCGATGAGACTGCTGCCTGGGATATGATTGAATGTATGCTTCCCCTCTCTATTGGACAAGGTCCCACCATTCCCTTCTCACAATCCCTGAGTCATTGCTAGAGCACTAATTTGTAGTGCCAGCACATACCACTTCTTAATGGGCGGAATTCACAAATGGGGGATGGACCAAATGTGATCCTCATCCTGTGTGAACGCAATGGTACATTAATCCAGGGGTTCAAATTGACAGTAGAAGTCCCCACCCACAAACTTCAACAGTCCCACCAGAGCATTAGCCATGTGGGAAATCAATTGCTCTATAATAGATGAATCACTGTTAGTCCCCCCCTGGCTTTAGGTAGACATTGTAAATATAGGCCCACAGAGTTGGAAAAACCAAAGAAACTCACAAGATGTCCTGTGAAGATAGCATTAATTCCTGGGCCTTACAATTAAGTTCAGTACTCACCCAAATTACTAGGCATCCTGAGGGTCTACCCTTGTCTTTTATGACTGTTTTTTTGCTAAAATTAATATAGCCAGAGCGATAAACTGGCTTAATGGACCATAGAGCATATTTACAAGGAAATGGTGGAGTGTGGCACTGCGGCAAATTTTGCAGCACTGCTATCTGCCATTTCCAAAATGCAGGGATGCGCCGAATTTACAACAATATGGCCCACCCCTGTGTTTTCCCTAGCACTGGTGCTAAAAACAACTTCCTAGTGCCAACACAAGTGCCATAGTGCAAAGGTGCCTGCATTGCAGGGAATGATTGTTTAAGTGCAAGAAGCTGTCCTGTCCTGCATATAAACAATCAATTATGGCGGTTTGTTAGTTCTATGCGTGATGAATTCTGCAGCACACATAGAAGTAGCAAATCGTCATTATTTAATGATTGTTTATGGGAAGGAAGGAATACCTTCCTGCCCATAAACAATCATTAATGGCACTTTGCTCTTTCTGTGTGTGCTGCAGAATGCAACACACATAGAGAAAGCAAAAACAAGAACAAATAAATGTATTTCTCCTTGTTGCGCCATTTCTTTGTTTTTACAGAGTTTTATATAGCGCAAACTTGACCCGAAGGTATCAGGTATCAGAGCGCTTTACACAGGCACCAGTTGCATTACATGAGGACACATTCATTTTTTTGTTAGGTACATGTAGATTAAGTGATTTGCCCAGAATCACAGGATGTTCCATGTCCTTACCGAGACTCGAACCCGGTTCTCCAGATTTTAGGTCAACCGCCCTAGCCGTTACGCCACATCCTCTCCCCACACCATGCTATTGCACGGTATTAGTTTTTGCCGCTGCCTCATATTTATAGATCCTTGTAAATCTGGGACTATGTCAAAAAGCAATGGGTGTTGCGGTGGAACACCCACTGCAACACACTTTGCACGCCCCTTTCATGCAGATACCTGCGTGAATGGGTACCATATTTACAAAGCTCTGTTAAGCCACAAAAGGTGGCTTAATGCCACTTTGTAAATATGGTGCAGGGCATTGTGCCACTGGAACGCCGGTAAAAGTGACGTTCCTGTAGCGCAATCCCCTTGTAGATATGCATCTATGCTTCTTGAAAAATGCAGATCAAATGTATATCCATAAACTCACCCCATTCCGGGACTTCAGCTTTTGAGGCTAGCTTTGCAGTGTTCCATGATAGCAATTGTTAGACCTGGCACCATTGGCGTGGGTCTCCCCTGCATTTTTTTGCCTTTGCCTCCTGTGTTTTTGCTGTATGTTGGACTCCGTTTTGCTGGTCTAGACGCTTTGGGCACTTTGACACTGCTGTTCAGTGCCAAAGTGCAAGTGCTCCCTTTGTAAATTGTTGTTATGGATTAGTGAATCCATGATTGGCATATTTGATTTACTTGTCAGACCCTATTATAGTGCACTGTGTGTGCCCAGGGCCTGTAAATCAAATGCTGCTAGTGGGCTGCAGCACTGATTGTGCCACCCACAGAAGCAGCCTGTAAAATGTAACTCTGGCCTGCCATTGCAGAGCCTGTGTGCAGTCTGGGACTGCCATGTCGACTTGGCAAGTGCACACACTTGCCAGTCCCTAAACCTTCCCTTTTCTACATATTAGTCACCCCTAAGGTAGGCCCAAGGTACTCCTGTGGGCAGGGTGAATTGTATGTGAAAGGTAGGACATGCCCTGATGTGTGTGGCATGTCCTGATAGTGAAATACTGCCAATTTTGTTTTTCACTATTGCAAGGCTACCTGTTACCATAGGACAGAATGGGGAGCTTGTTTATAATATCTTATAAACATAACTGGCCCTGGGAACAAGGTAGAAAAATAAAGTTTAGTATGCCTGACCTCAGAATGTTAAAATGCATCTTTTAGTGAGGGTGATTTTTATATTCTGTAATTGAAAATACCACTTTTAGAAAGTAGGTGTTTTTTTGTCTGACCATCCAGTGTGCCTCTGCTAGGTTTGTGTATTGCATGTCTGGCTTTTGGATGACAGGGGCTGGAGAGGGGCAGCGGCTCCAGAAGTCTGATGAGTCAGGGCTGGGCTGAATAGACCTGGGCTGCATTTAGAGTAGGGGGAGGAGATTTCCTTCCACCTGAATAGGCCTGGTCTGCCTTCAGCAATACTGTCTCCACTAGACCTGGGCGGTGAACTTCGCTCCGTTTGCGGAGTTTGCGGAGTTTTCTGCACTCCGCACTCCGCGGAGCTCGCGGAGTGCAGAAAACTCCGCTTCGCGAAGTGCAGCAGAGTTTTTTCCCCTCTCGTGATCACGAACAGTAAGTTCACGATCGCGAACAGCAAGTTTGTGAGCGCGAGCTGCTGCTCGGGTAGAATTTCTACCCGAGTGGCAGGAATACCAGCAAAAACAGCAGTTTGCACTGCACTCCGCCACTCGCGGAACTTCGTGGAGTTTTTTTGTAACTCCGCGGAGTTCCGCGTAGCAAAACTCAGCGAACTACGCCCAGGCCTAGTCTCCACCTCCTGCAAGGAAGCTGCACCAGTGAGGACAGAACTGATTTTGGCTGGGTACAGACACTCTCTGCCTTCAGAGAACAAAGTATTTTGGTGTATAAAAAGAGGGGCCCAGACCCCAGACTTTTAGATCACTTCTGGGAATCAAGAGGAACCTTTGCCAAGGAGAAGAGCCGGAGAAGCTGAGGAGAAATACTGCCCCTGTGCTGTTTGCTGTCTTGGGTTTGCCTGCAGTGGCTGCTTGCTGCCAAGGAAAGGAGAAAATGACTTTGCTGTTTGCTTTGTCACCTGCTTGAAAGAAGATCTCCAAGGGCTTGCAGCTGAGCTTGCCTCCTGTTCTGAAGTCTCAGGGACACAAAGACTTCACCACCAGCTCCCCTGAATTTACTTGCTGAGAATTCTAACCTGCAAAGAGGTGCCTGCTGCTGTTCTGGACCTCTAGAGACTGTTTTCCGCTGGGAGCAGGAACAACCCCCCCAACTTCGAAGAAGCGAGACGCATCCGCACCTGTTTCCGACGCATCGCTGAAGAAACCGTCGCATCGCCTGCCGAGCCTCGAGAAATCGGCGCATGCCGCATCGAGTGCACTGATCTCCAAAGTCCGAGATCATCGCACTGAGTTCGACGCAAGGCCTGCTGTGCGGCTGTACATGTTCCCGCATAGTCCCAGATCGTCGCATTGAGGCGCCAAGTCTGTCGCATCGTTGGGGGACGCAGTAAGAAACCGACGCATCACCTCCTCTTCGGTAAGGAACCGAAGTAATCGACGCCTCATCTCCCCCGAAGCAAGGAACCGACGCATCACCTTCCCTGCGTGTAAGGAACCGACGCATCACCTTCCCTGCGGCCAGTTTTGTTTGTTTGCGTGACGCATCCCAGGTACTTTGTGAGAAAAGTGTTGCATCTGCAATTTTGCTTGAACTGAACTATTTCTACCATCTGAAAGTCATGTTTTTATTACTGTATTGTGGATTTTTGTCGTTTGGTCTTGTTTTGAGTTTGATAAAGATTACTTATTTTTCTAAACTGGTGTGGTGTCCATTTGTAGTGTTTTCACTGTATTACTGTATGTGTTCACAAATCCTTTACACACTGCCTCTGAGATAAGCTTGTCTGCTCGTGCCAAGCTACCAAGGGGGTGAGCAGGGATTATTTTAGGAGTGTATCCCCCTTACCCTGACTAGAAGCAAGGGTCCCTATTTGGACAACGATACCTACCTCTGACAACTAGAGACCCCCATTTCTAACAGCAATTTAACAGGGGTACCCTTGAGCTTAATTTTGGGATTGGTGAAAAGATCAGAGCAAGAAGTCACTATCCTATCAGTGTGAGGGGAGCACAAGGCAGGATTGGCAGAAACACTTGGGGACCACTGACCCTTACGTAACTCTGCACTGTCTCATTTGGAGAATACTTTTCTCGCAGTCCCGGTTCCCCTGTATGCTTAGGTCTCCCAGAGGGTCTGCAGTATGTCAACTCCATGGCCATATTTGTTTCTGTTGCAATCTGCGTCCCTAAGGGAGGGGTGCCCTGAGTGAGGTGCCCCCTCTACTTTAGGGTACCTTGTGCTTTCAGTAGTGCTGGCTCGTTGCCCACGCCACCCTTACTGACTACTAAGTACTCAACCTCATCCCTATTTGGAAAACAATTAAATCAATAACTTTGCCTATGCACCATTTACTAACCCTTCATCTACATTTAATTTATTACACAAAATTATTCAACACTTTTTGCACACACTTTAGCACTTTTCTAATCCTGCAGTCCACGACACAGACTTCTCCAGATAATCCAATTTTGCTTGCAGTTTCTCAGTTAGTAGTATTGTTACACCTGGTGTTCCATTTTATTGATAGCTGCCATTTCCAAAACATTTTCTTTCTCCAGCTTCAGTAATTGTTCGTTGAAGTTGGAGCATTGTTGAAGTGTAGGCATTAAGCAGACTATGGCTTTTTCTTTTTTAATGAAATTGAACATTAGTTGTGCTGCCAGATGAAAATAGTTTCTTCGTAAGCCAACTTTCCAAAGCACGTTTTCCCTCCTTTGTCAGAACTTCTATTCTAATGTCTTTCAGGATACCTATATATTCCACATCAGGTGTTTGATGCTTATTCTTCACTAGTTCCTAGTATTGAAGGTTTAACCAAATATTTACTTTGTCAATACTCCCCAAAGAATTTCTTGTTTCATTATGTTGAAGTGTCTTGAAAACAGGCTTTCCTTTCATGGGGGTAAGTTGCAGTAGATCACCAAAGACAATTACATGCTTTCCTCCAAGCAGCACATAATACTCTGTTTTTATTATCTGCTGCATTTTTAAGTGTACAAAGGCAAGAATTAAGTTAGAAACCGTGCTCACCTCATCGATGATTAAAAGCTTCAGTTTCTTGACACTTTAAGACAAGCTTCACCAGATAACTTCTGGTATTCCAGTTTATTATCATGTTCAACAGGTAGCATAAATAGTCAGTGTAAAGTAATTACTTTAATGTTGTGTAAAACTAATCCAATTGGTGCTGTTACTGTATATGATAACGTTGATTCTGTAGTCGTTTTTAGATAAGCAGTGAGAGCTTTAATTAGAAAGCTTTTCTCAGTGCCAGCTTGACCATTGATGTATAGTACAATTGGCTTAAATGAAGAGCAATCACATTCTTTCTTCTCATGCAGAAATCCATGCTTAATTTTATCTTTTACTTCAATATAAATTTATTTCTGTTTGTCGTTCAGTTGTGCTACTAAGTGTTCGAAATCAACACTTTCCTCTCTTGCTTGTTGCAGTGCAGTCTCCACCTCACTCATGGCCATGACTGCTTTATTTTGAATAACTGATTGTCCAAGTGGATTTTGACTCACTGGTCCAGAACTTTGGCTGCTATGTGAACACTCCTTAGCTACCGCAGCAGCGATGGTTTCTTCCTGTTCAATCTCATCTATCAACATTTGCAAGTAGTTTGAAGACTGGACACTGAATTTTGTCTTTTACAGCACTCAAAGAGAGGTTCATAGCAGTCTTAGTCTCCAAGTTGTACTGATTCAGCACGCCAAGGCTTGAAAAGTTGCAGAAGAGCCAAATAGAAAAACTCTCTTCTGTCTGCAGTTTGACAACTCAGTTTTCTGTGGTTAATTTGATTTCCTTTGCTTTGTCTCACCAAACAACTGCCAAATCCAACTACCTCATATTTTCCTTCCTCTATGTTTTCTGTTACATTATTTTTATATTTGTAGTTTTGAAGTACTTCATGAAGGAGCATGTTCTCTAGGTGTTCACTCCTTATTGGTTAGTACGTATCCAACATATTTGACTTCACAATATGTCTGCTTTCCGGATCAAACTCTGCTGTATACTGATTTTCTGGGATAGACTTCAACACTCTATTTTGCATGCTTGCAAGGCCTAGACTTGCCCAAATAATTACTCTTGACAAACTAGATGAGCTCAACTGATCCGATCACTCATAGGACCCTATCTCTCTATGGGAAAGCATTTTCAAAATGAAACTGTACAATGTCTTGGTAAGACTCTTTTCTGCAGAATTTTCCTTTCAAATCTCCTTCATCTCTGACTTCTCTGATTTTGTAATATATGAAGTGGCATAACGAGCAACAGCAATAGAGTTGTCTACAACAAACTGTATATCCATGTTCACATTCCACGTTTTCAGAATGACTGGATTATAGTCATTAATATACTTTGAGGCTTCTGTTCTTCTCAGGTTGTACGTGTTTTTTGGTGATTTTCATGTTAGTGTATGCCTTACTGCAGGCAAAAAGCCATTTACTCTTCCTTGTGAAATGATCTGTTGGACTCCAAAACAACATTTTATATAAAATGTGCCTTTGCATCTCTATTTTTGATGACAGTACTTCCCACAACTATGACATCGCAGATCTTGTTGTCCCAAGCTCTTTTCACCATTGTCTTTTGGGATGGGACATGTCACATACTGTTCGATGAAAGACAAGACAGACTCATCACTGTCTGTTTCAAATTTTGATGCATTCTTTATCTATAGCAGCATGTGACTATGAGGAGCGCCTCTTGCTTGGCACTCTTTTTGCCAAAATAATTTCATTTATTTTGCCAAGAGGAGGATTTATTTTGTTGCAAATAGCAGACATCATAGCTTGAAACCTGTGGTTAAAATATCAGAAAACATTAGCGGGATCCAAGGAGACAAGTTCTTCGGCTGTCTTCACTGTGATGTCTTTAATGTTAGAGTTCACTTCTCTAAAAAATTCAAGCAGGTCATCTCAGATGTACTCAGCACAGCTGAGTGTGAGAAACCAGGTAGGTACACCTAGATTTCTCAACATACATTTCAGTTCTCCATGACGGAGATACCAAGTACACACACATGCTCTGCAGTAGCAGGACTGAGACATTTGTAAATGGCTACTTGTCTGGTTGAGTACCTTGGTTGTGCTAGTACTTCAATACAAGTCAGAGTCACTGTATCAGTCCCTGTATGGTTGTCTGAGTGTTTGTCTAAGTAAATCGGTGTAAAGGAAGCTCTCTTAGTAACTCTATGGATATGTAAATCTATATGCAAGTGGCTCTATTGATAGGTTACTGGCTGCATTACTTACTATTGGAGTAGTTAACTGTGTCTCCAACTAGCTCCAATAGTACTGGATACATAAGAGCTGTATGTGTTTGAGAGTGAATGTTTAAGTGCGTCTACCACTGTCTGACTACGTGTATTAGTGGCCCTATCCATTTATACATAGGTATGTGAGTTATAGTAGGGGTAGGAGACTGGGTATATAACTGGAGATATGGGTCTGCAAGTGCACATGTAACTCAATCAAACTTGAAACAAAATCTCTTATCTTGCCCTAACGCACACCTACAGCTTATTTCAGGAGTGACTTGTATGTAGTAGAAGAGGAGTTTAAGGCTTGGCAATATGTTCTGAATGTCAACTCGGCCGAGCAGGAAAACTGCATATACACACTCTATTGTAGCAGGCCCAAGGCATATTTAAAGGCCTACTTGTCTGGATAGGTACCTCCAACTGTTAGTTCTTCTGCACATATGTGAATGAGTGTCTCAGTGCCTATGTGGGTGCGTCATTGGATATGTAAGTAAGTATATTGATGTCTGTCTGGGTCTCTTAGTTACTCTTGGAGCATCTTAATGTATATGTGTATATGTAACAAGCTGCATGAATTGCTTGCTGTCTGTTTAGTGCATTTGGGGTATTTAACTGTGTGTGCTACTGCCTCCATCAGTGCAGAATACATAAGAGCTGTAGGTGTGTGCATGTGTGAATGTTTATGTGTCTCTGTGTGATTAGGAACATTTGTGGTGTTATCCTTTTCTACATAGGTATGTGAGTTCTAGTAGGAGACTGGATCTATAGCTGGAGATATGGGTCTGCTAGTGCACATGTAACTCAATCAAGCTTGTAACAACATGTCTTATCTTTTAAGCTCACAGCTCCCTGCCTAGTGGCCTACCTACAGCCCAATCTCAGAAGTGACTTATATGTAGTAGAAGAGGAGTTTAACGCTTAGCAACATTCTTTGAATTACAAAGTTACTCTATGGAACTTTTAATCTGTATGTAAGGATGTGCATGGCTTGCTTGCTGCCTGTGATAGTGGGTTTTGGGGTATTTAACTGTGTGTGAAACTGCCTCCATTAGTGTTGGATACATAAAAGCTGTATGTGTGTGTGAGTGACTCTGTCACTGTCTGACTGCGTGTATTAGTGGCTTTATCCTTTTACACATAGGTATGTGAGTACTAGTATGGGTAGGATACTGAATCTATAACTGGAGATATGGGTCTGCAAGTGTGCATGTGACTCAATGAAACTTAAAACAACATCTCTTATCTTTTAAGCTCATAGGTCTCAGCCCTATGGTGTACCTACAGTCTATTTGATGAGTCACTTGTATGCAGTAGAAGAGGAGTTAAAGGCTTAGCAATTTGTTTTAAATGTCAACTTGGCCTAGCGGGAAAACTGAATATGCACGGTCTACTGTACCAGGCCAGAGACATCTTTAAAGGCCTTCTTGTCAGGATGGGTAACTTCTAACTGTCAGTTCCTCAGTAGATATCTGAATGAGTGTCTCAGTGCCCATGTGGGTGTGTCATTGGATGTGTAAGGGAGTATGTTGATATATGTCTGGGTCTCTTAGTTACTCTATGGGACTCTCAAAATACTTATATATATATATATATATATATATATATATATATATATATATATATATGCAAGGATTTTGTCCCAAAATCTCCTCGTTACAGAAGGACAAACACGGACCCAGATTGTTGTGCAGGTATTTATTCTTCAGTTACAGCACATCCGCCATGACGCGTTTCAGCCCTCCAGGGGCCTTGATCACATGACGCATTGAGGCAAGACTTCCCATTTTTAAAGTGACAGTGCTATACCACGTGTTAAAAAACTCCAAAACTACAATAGACATAAAGAAACTACTTAGCGATCTCAATCATTACTTTAAATTTTTTTTAAAAACCATTTTCAAATTTTTACTTAAGATTTGCAAAAATACAGTACATTTGATTTTGGCATGTAGAGATACCCAATAACTTGTTACTTTTCACAATGCTTATAAAATTCTTACTCCTCTAAATTGTATTCCCCAGGCACATTTAATCTTAAAATGGCATCCAGGGCAACCCAAGCTGGCGCCCTTAGACTGCCTAACTAAACTGCGATACCTCACATATTTGTATTCCATTGGAAAGAAGAATAAAGCCCCAGTGGGCATACTCCCCCAGCATTGGCCTGGTACTGTTTGAACTGTTACAACATTATCAATTTATTTTGTTCAATTAACAAATAAAATATATAAATATTGTATCAAAATTCATTTATTTATTTTACAAATAAATAATTAAAATTAGAGGTGTGTAGAACTTAGGTAAAATCTATTGCCGTAAATATATCATGGCTGTATACGAACATCTCACCCTAGTGGGTTGTGCTAGTAATCTCTATCTCATAAAACCTAAAGTGCTGGTGCCAATAAAAGAGTGAATTAAAAACTATGTGGATAAAATTAAATTTACTGAGGCAAACTATATGAAATTACTGTTCAATGTGTACATACAATCTTCTGAGGAATCACAGACATGTATAAAAATCCTCACTTGAGTTTAGCCCATTGGGTACCTTAGTGTCCAACTCGAGGATATATCTGGTCTCTAATTTTCTTAATAAAACTTCTCGATTACCTCCACGTCTAAGGGGTGGGATCATATCTATCACAAAATAACTTAGTTGGTCCAGATTGCTGCCATGTTTGATTTTGAAATGTCTAGCCACAGTTATGAAGCATCATTGTTGGTAATTGCCCTCATGTGCTGGAGTATCCTTTTGTGGACCTGCAACCTGGTACTACCCACGTATTGCAGGCCACAAGAACACTCCAGCACATAGATTGCAAATTCAGTTTTGCAAGACAGTTTTTTCGATATTTTAACTGGCTGTTGATGGAAAGGACTCTTATAGGTGGACCTGTTCTTTCCATATCTGCAAGCCTTACATGTAGAACATTTAACAAAGCCATTTACCGCCTGCAACCAATTACTTCTAGTAAATAACTCAGGGCTACTTTTAACTAGCATATCTTTCATGGATCGTGCCTTTCTGTATGTAATGCTGGGGGCTTTAGGTAATGATCCGCCTATTACTGGGTCATTGCGAACCAATGCCCAGTTCTTGTTGACAATTTTTCTTATGGCCCCATGTTGACGGTTATATGTCAGAATCAATCTAGGAGGGTCCATATTGCCTTCTGATCGAATTTGTGTCTCAGTGTGCTGTTGGTTGGTAGTCAGTGCCGTCGATCTTGATAATGATTTTGTCTTTCTTATGGCTGCATCAATGATGTTAGCATTGTAGCCCCTGGACAAAAATCTCTCTCTACAGGCTTCCTGCGCCATAGCACAGTCATCCTCCATGCTGCAAATACGCCTGATCCGAAGCATCTCCACATAGGGGATGCTCCGAATCAGGTGTTCAGGATGATGACTCGCGGCATGGAGTACCGTATTGCCTGCCGTAGGCTTGCGGTGCAATCTTGTCTCCAACTTGTTATCACACACAAATATTTCGACATCCAAAAAGTTAACCGTTTCCCTGCTCATATTGGATGTAAAGTGTAGATTCAAGTCATTGATGTTAATCTGTTTGACAAATTCTTGGGCCTCCTCCTCACTGCCCCTCCATATACAGAAAGGTCATCAATGTAACGATGCCACATTATCACATGTTCACCCATCACATCGGTAAACTTAGCCTGGAGGACCTGCTCCTCCCAAAGCCCCATATGTAAACAGGCATAACTAGGGGAGAAGCAGGCCCCCATAGCCACTCCTCTGATCTGTTGGTAGATTAGATTTTGAAAGAGGAAAACATTATTGTTCAAGCAAAGAGAAATCATGGTTATGATCATTTTGCTGTGGCTCAAAATTCCCAGAGGTTTAGTGTTCAAGAAATACTCCACTGCTTTAATGCCATCCCTATGGTTGATACTAGTATATAACCCGGTGACATCTAATGTGATTAACATGGGTCTCTTAGTTACTCTATGGGACTCTCAAAATACTTATTCACTGAAAAAACCATAGGTTTTAGGGACAGTTATAGTTAGTTGGACATTGCACTCGTACAAAACCCGTGAAATTCCCCCGTTATAGTTAGTCCAGCTAACTATAACTCGCGCCCCCGCAATGCACTGCTGATGACGTCACATATTACATCACTCATGACATGGTCAGTGACATCACTGATGACATCACTGATGACATCTCAAATGACATCACTGATGACATCATCCACGTGATAATCTCATGCCCCTCCTCACACCCTAATATAACCTTTGATACACCCACTCTAAATTACAGACTGCCATTCGCAAAACCATAGACACTCCAACACCAATAACTACATACCCACTCACTGATTCTTAGGTCTACGCACACATCCACTCACTCACCCGTACAGTCACTCATACTTACGGTCACTCAGTACAGGACTATCATATGCACTCATACTCCTATATAGACACTCAAACACCGCCACTCATCCATAGAGGTACTCACACACCTAGTCAGTCATGCAAATAATTAAACACACTACCATTTACTCACCTATACAGTTATACACACACCAGCTCACTTACTCATACAAATAGTAGCACATTCTTACGCTCTTATACAATCACTGATACAAGCACACACTCATCCATACAGCCACTATCACAATCACTCACTCTCGCTTATAGCTATTTATATACTCCAACACACATATATACTGCCTTTCACATATGTAGTTACTCACACATGTACCACTGGGACATACATTCACTCACTAACACACTCTTACACACACTTACCCACCCATACAGTCTATCACAGTTGCACTCTTGAAACCATCCACCCAGTGAATCACCCACTCACACATCTATGCACAGAGTTGCACACACCCTCCCACACAAACACTCAGGCACCCATACAGATACTCAGACAAGCATTCAATAACTCATATAGACACTCATGTAGCTATTCACAAACACATGCAGCCACTTACACAGCAACAGACAGACGGATACAGACATTCACCCAGTTTAGTCACTAACCCATGCATTCAGTAAGATACGTTAAATCACTCACTTATAGAGTCAGTCACGCACCTACTAAATCATCCATACAGACACTTACACACCCACTCATTCTTCAATACGTCTTTTCCTATATATATTAAAAATATTTAAACTTTACAGAAACACACAGTCACTGGATGATGTCATCAGTGATGTCATCAGTGATGTCATTTGAGATGTCATCAGTGATGTCATCAGTGATGTCACTGACCATGTCATGAGTGATGTAATATGCGACGTCATCAGCAGTGCATTGCGGGGCGCGAGTTATAGTTAGCTGGACTAACTATAACGGGGGAATTTCACGGGTTTTGTACGAGTGCAATGTCCAACTAACTATAACTGTCCCTAAAACCTATGGTTTTTTCAGTGAATTTCAAAGGTTTTTAAATGCTAATTTGGAACTATAACGTCCCTGAAACCTATGGTTTTTTCAGTGAATATATATATATATATATTCACTGAAAAAACCATAGGTTTAGGGACAGTTATAGTTAGTTGGACATTGCACTCGTACAAAACCCGTGAAATTCCCCTGTTATAGTTAGTTCAGCTAACTATAACTCGCGCCCCGCAATGCACTGCTGATGACGTCACATATTACATCACTCATGACATGGTCAGTGACATCACTGATGACATCACTGATGACATCTCAAATGACATCACTGATGACATCACTGATGACATCATCCAGTGACTGTGTGTTTCTGTAAAGTTTAAATATGTTTAATATATATAGGGAAAGGCGTATTGAAGAATGAGTGGGTGTATAAGTGTCTGAATGGATGATTTAGTACGTGAGTGACTAACTCTACAAGTGAGTGATTAAACGTATCTTACTGAATGCATGGGTTAGTGACTAAACTGTGTGAATGTCTGTATCCGTCTGTTTGTTGTTGTGTAAGTGGATGCATGGATTTGCGAATAGCTACATGAGTGTCTATATGGGTTATTGATTGGTTCTCTGAGTATCTGTATGGCTGCCTGAGTGTTTGTGTGGGTGGGGTGTGTGTGACTCTATACATAGATGTGTGAGTGGGTGATTCACTGGGTGCATGATTTCAAGAGTGCATCTGTGATGGACTGCTTGGGTGGGTGAGTGTGTGTATGGGTGTGTTAGTGAGTGAATGTATATCTCAGTGGTACATGTGCAAGTAACTACATATGTAAAAGGCAGTATATATGTGTGTTAGAGTATTTAAATGGCTATAAGTGAGAGTGTGTTATTGTGAGAGTGGCTGTATGGATGCGTGTGTGCTTGTATCAGTTATTGTATAAGAGCGTAAGAATGTGCTAGTATTTGTATGAGTAAGTGAGCTGGTGTGTGTATAACTGTATAGGTGAGTAAATGGGTGTGTGATTAATTTTTGCATGACTGACTAGGTGTGTGAGTACCTCTATGGATGAGTGGCGGTGTGTGAGTGTTTATATAGGAGTATGAGTGCATATGATAGTCCTGTACTGAGTGACTGTAAGTATGAGTGACTGTACAGGTGAGTGAGTGGATGTGTGTGTAGACCTAAGAATCAGTGAGTGGGTATGTAGTTTTTGGTGTTGGAGTGTCTATGGTTTTGAGAATGGCAGTCTGTAATTTAGAGTGGGTGTATCAAAAGTTATATTAGGGTGTGAGAAGATGCATGAAATTATCACATGGATGATGTCATCAGTGATGTCATTTGAGATGTCATCAGTGATGTCATCAGTGATGTCACTGACCATGTCATGAGTGATGTAATATGTGACGTCATCAGCAGTGCATTGTGAGGCGCGAGTTATAGTTAGCTGAACTAACTATAACAGGGAATTTCACGGGTTTTGTACGAGTGCAATGTCCAACTAACTATAACTGTCCCTAAAACCTATGGTTTTTTCAGTGAATTTCAAAGGTTTTTTAAATGCTAATTTCTAACTATAACGTGTCTGAAACCTATGGTTTTTTCAGTGAATTTCAAAGGTTTTTAAATGCAAATTTCTAACTATAACGTGCCTGAAACCTATGGTTTTTTCAGTGAATTTCAAAGGTTTTTTAAATGCTAATTTCTAACTATAACGTGCCTGAAACCTATGGTTTTTTCAGTGAATTTCAAAGGTTTTTTAAATGCTAATTTCTAACTATAACGTGCCTGAAACCTATGATTTTTTAAGTGAATTTCAAAGGTTTTTTAAATGCTAGTTTCTAACTATGCCAACAGAGGTAGGACATGTGAAGAAAGAAGAAAAAACGCACAGAAAGAAGCAAAAGATGTGCAGAAAGAACCAACAGAGGAGCAGAAACAGGCCTTGTTGCAAAATCATCCTGTGCCCACAACTTTTTCAGACGGGTACTGGTGGTAACTGACTCTGACTAACCAGAGCCAGTGCGCGTTTGCACAGTGGTGAAGGGAGGGGGGGCCTGAGGTGATATGTGTGCAAACGCGCCCCATGGCGCGTTTTAAGTTGCGGGATTAAGTCCCCTTGAATCCTGAGGGTCCCTGGGACCCAACTAGCCCCCCAGGTACCTACAGTTAGGACCACAGAGCTGAGTTGCAGAGAGGCGTACCGGGGCCACGCACCTTTTTTCACCTCTCTGCAACGCAACTCTGTTGTGCTTACTGAAGGTACCTGGTGGGCTAGTTGTTTGGGTAGTGTAGGGGGTCGTGCTGGGGGGAGTGTTTTAGGGTTTAGGGCAGTGCAGTGATGTTCGGGTAGTGTAGGGGGTCGTGCTGGGGGGAGTGTTTTAGGGTTTAGGGCAGTGCAGTCGTGTTCGGGTAGTGTAGGGGGTCGTGCTGCGGGGAGTCTTTTAGGGTTTAGGGTAGTGCAGTGGTGTTCGGGTAGTGTAGGGGGTCATGCTGGGGGTAGTGTTCTAGGGTTTAGGGCAGTGCAGTGGTGTTCGGGCAGTGTAGGGGGTCGTGCTGGGGGTGGTGTTTTAGGGTTTAGGGCAGTGCAGTGGTGTTCGGGCAGTGTAGGGGGTCGTGCTGGGGGTGGTGTTTCAGGGTTTAGGGCAGTGCAGTGGTGTTCAGGCAGTGTAGGGGGTCGTGCAGGGGGTGGTGTTTCAGGGTTTAGGGCAGTGCAGTGGTGTTTGGGCAGTGTAGGGGGTCGTGCAGGGGTGGTGTTTTAGGGTTTAGGGCAGTGGTGTTCGGGCAGTGTAGGGGGTCATGCTGGGGGTGGTGTTTCAGGGTTTGGGGCAGTGCAGTGGTGTTCGAGCAGTAAAGGGGGTCATGCTGGGGGTGGTGTTTCAGGGTTTAGGGCAGTGCAGTGGTGTTCGGGCAGTGTAGGGGGTGGTGCAGGGGGTGGTGTTTCAGGGTTTAGGGCACTGCAGTGGTGTTTGGGCAGTGTAGGGGGTCGTGCAGGGGGTGGTGTTTCAGGGTTTAGGGCAGTGCAGTGGTGTTCGGGCAGTGTAGGGGCGGTGCAGGGGGTGGTGTTTCAGGGTTTAGGGCAGTACAGTGGTGTTCGGGCATTGTAGGGGGTGGTGCTGGGGCTGGTGTTTCAGGGTTTAGGGCAGTGCAGTGGTGTTCGGGCAGTGTAGGGGGTGGTGCTGGGGCTGGTGTTTCAGGGTTTAGGGCAGTGCAGTGGTGTTCGGGCAGTGTAGGGGGTCGTGCTGGGGCTGGTGTTTCAGGGTTTAGGGCAGTGCAGTGGTGTTCGGGCAGTGTAGGGGGTCTTGCTGGGGCTGGTGTTTCAGAGTCTAGGGCAATGCAGTGGTGTTCGGGCAGTGTAGGGGGTCTTGCTGGGGCTGGTGTTTCAGGGTTTAGGGCAGTGCAGTGGTGTTCAGGCAGTGTAGGGGGTCGTGCTGGGGCTGGTGTTTCAAGGTTTAGGGCAGTGCAGTGGTGTTCGGGCAGTGTAGGGGGTCGTGCTGGGGCTGGTGTTTCAGGGTTTAGGGCAGAGCAATGGTGCTCAGGCAGTGTAGGGGGTTGTGCTGGGGGTGATGTTTCAGGGTTTGGGGCAGTGCAGTGGTGTTCGGTCAGTGTAGGGGGTCTTGCTGGGGGTAGTGTTTCAGGGTTTAGGGCAGTGCAGTGCAGTGGTGTTCGGGCAGTGTAGGGGGTCATGCTGGGGGTGGTGTTTCAGGGTTTAGGGCAGTGCAGTGGTGTTCGGGCAGTGTAGGGGGTCGTGAAGGGGTGGTGTTTCAGGGTTTAGGGCAGTGCAGTGGTGTTCGGGCAGTGTAGGGGGTCGTGCTGGGGGTAGTGTTTTAGGGTTTAGGGTAGTGCAGTGGTGCTTGTGTAGTGTAGGGGGTCGTGCTGGGGGTAGTGTTTTAGGGTTTAGGGTATTGCAGTGGTGTTTGTGTAGTGTAGGGGGTCATGTTTTAGGGTAGTGCAGTGGTGTTTGGGTAGTGTAGGGGGTCATGCTGGGGGTAGTATTTTAGGATTTAGGTTAGTGCAGTGGTGTTTGGGTAGTGTAGAGGGTCGTGCTGGGGGTAGTGTTTTAGGGTTTAGGGTAGTGCAGTGGTGTTTGTGTAGTGTAGGGGGTCGTGCTGGGGGTAGTGTTTTAGGGTTTAGGGTAGTGCAGTGGTGCTTGTGTAGTGTAGGGGGTCGTGCTGGGGGTAGTGTTTTAGGGTTTAGGGTAGTGCAGTGGTGTTTGTGTAGTGTAGGGGGTCATGTTTTAGGGTAGTGCAGTGGTGTTTGGGTAGTGTAGGGGGTCATGCTGGGGGTAGTGTTTTAGGATTTAGGTTAGTGCAGTGGTGTTTGGGTAGTGTAGGGGGTCGTGCTGGGGGTAGTGTTTTAGGGTTTAGGGTAGTGCAGTGGTGTTTGTGTAGTGTAGGGGGTCGTGCTGGGGGTAGTGTTTTAGGGTTTAGGGTAGTGCAGTGGTGCTTGTGTAGTGTAGGGGGTCGTGCTGGGGGTATGTTTTAGGGTTTAAGGTAGTGCAGTGGTGTTTTTGTAGTGTAGGGGGTCATGTTTTAAGATGCAATGCTCCAATACCTGACCAGTCTGCACTACATAAAACTGCAAAAAACTAAAAATAAAAAGTGTTTTGCACACTTTTGTCATTGGGCTATATGTGGGCTACATCTGGGTAATATTTGTGCTACATTTGGGCTCTTTTTTCACTGGTGGCCATCTTGGAAGACTTCTTTGTTATGAAGTTTCCTAATTTCTTCATTTACTGCAGTCTCCTCAGTAGGAAATGCTTTCAGTTTTTTACTTTGATTCCATCAAGAAGGCATTCAGATGTGTCTCACATCTGCCATAAATTCAGAATGTTAGCACTCTAGTTGCTCATTAGATCACTGGAGTAAAGCTACTGCTCACCAGGGAGTTAACTGGTAGTCTGCTGCTGGTATTGAAAGTGATTGTTTCAGTCTGCATGTCAGAATTTTCTAATGAAATAGAAGAGGATTTGAGATCTCACTTAAAACATGCCCTAATTTTTCTTTCTGCAGCACTAACCATAATTTCTATTTAAAAAAGAACCCCTCATTTTGTTCCTTTTTAAATTAAATGTTTTAAGTGTTACCGGTTTATTCCAATCAAGATGGCTTCAGGTGTGCCATACTTTTGTCATAAGTAAGGCTGTTAGCGCTCTAGTTGTTCTTTAGAACACTATGGGAAGCTGCAGTAGAACACAAAGCCATCAACTGGCAGGCTGCTCCTGTTGAAATATAACAGGAAGATATTTGAGATCACACTTGAAATATGTCCTAATTTTTCTTTCTACAGCACTAACCATAATTTCTATGACAAAATGAACCCCATCATTTTGTTCCTTTTTAAATTAAATGTTTTAAGTGTTACCAGTTTATTCCAATCAAGATGGCTTCAGGTGTGCCATACTTTTGTCATAAGTAAGGCTGTTAGCACTCTAGTTGTTCTTTAGAACACTCTGGGAAGCTGCAGTAGAACACAAAGGAATCAACTGACAGTCTCTGCCCTTGTTGGATGTACATGTTTTACTGAGAATGTCAGACTTCATTCTCACATGAGTGAGAAAGATAATGTGAATTTACAGAAAATATGCTCTCATTTTAGCTTCTGGAGCACCTTCCAAACCTCCATGGGACAAGCATGAGAAAATAGTGTTCTCTCAAACATGATTCATGATATCCCAGCAGAAGGTTTTTCACATGGTAAAATCACCTTGGAATACACCACAATTCCTAAAATTAGTATGGTACCGTCAACAAATAAATTCTAATGTAACTAAAGCCTGTTATCACCCTTTATAGTTCTCCTTTTGGTGACCCTCAAAATCTTCTATTCACTACAATGCATTTCAATGAGGTACTATCATTTATATTGGTCCCAAGATGGCTGCCAGAAATTCCAGGATGAAGTGCTGACAGCCAATCAGATCTCACGATGACATGTGTGGTTAGGCTCCGCCCAGATATATATGTGACTTTACTTTTGATTTTCTCAGGAACTACTGAACGGATTTACACCATTTAAGCAAAAGGCACGACACTGAACCAAGGGCTACCTCTTTGCCAAATTTGGTGTAATTCCGTTCAGCAGTTCGGGCTGTAGCTGCGACTAAAGGTTCCTATGGAAAAATGAATGGGGAAAACACGTTTTGGGACCCCCTTTTTCTCGGCCCCCGCTTGACGTATCACCCCGAGACTTTCAGGATAGGAGCGGACCGGAGCGCCCCAACAAGTTGGAAACTTTTGCAAAGATTCGTTAACCAGCGCCAACGTTATTTCAAATAGAATGTCGCGGATTTCCTATGGATAATAGGTTTTAACTATAACTATCTACTGGCGACCGCCAGTAGATAATATATATATATATATACATATATATATATTGTAAGCTCCAAAGTGCCTGCAGGCGAAGAAGCACTCGAGCAGCAGCATAACAACTTTATTGCTGGTAAAGAACATTTTTGCATGCCGATAGTTCTCAGCTCTCATGTCTGGATCTTCAGCCTGACGCGTTTCTGAGCCATCGCTCGTCATCAGAGGCTCGACTTGAGTTTGAAGCATTTTGACACTCCCACTATTTATAATTAACCGCCCGCCGATGGGCAACTCATATGAGTTGAATGCACTGCCTTGTGGGACTAGTAGTTCGTGTCATTTCCCTTGATGGGTGCATGTTATTAAAGCTGGTACAAAGCCCTCAAATGGGCCTCGGGATGCATTGTGTCCATTAATCCCTCAGCTGCTGCTTCACATAGTAGACACAGCAAATTCCGTGCCTGTGACCCCCAGTTCCTTCGGGGTGGTGCACTCCTCCACGGCCGGGCCGCCGTGTAACATGTTGTAAGCTCCAAAGTGCCCGCAGGCGAGGAAGCACTCGAGCAGCAGCATAACAACTTTATTGCGGGTAAGGAACATTTTTGCATGCCGATAGTTCTCAGCTCTCATGTCTGGATCTTCAACCTGATGCGTTTCTGAGCCTTCGCTCGTCATCAGAGGCTCAACTTGAGATTGAAGCATTTTGACACTCCCACTATTTATAATTAACCGCCCGCCGATGGGCAACTCATATGAGTTGAACGCACTTCCTCGTGGGACTAGTAGTTCGTGTCATTTCCCTTGATGGGTGCATGTTATTAAAGCTGGTACAAAGCCCTCAAATGGGCCTCGGGATGCATTGTGTCCATTAATCCCTCAGCTGCTGCTTCACATAGTAGGCACGGCAAATTCCGGGCCCGTGACCCCCAGTTCCTTCAGGGTGGTGCACTCCTCCGTGGCTGAGCCGCCGCGTAACATGTTGCTGGTTGCAGAGTGCTTTCTTGCCTGAGGGCACTTTTGGAGCAGTAATATACAGGCGGCTGCCCTGCCGCCGAGAGAGCACCACCCCGCGATCCATGGGGGACACGAGGTTTTGTTATTTAATGAACCGTCATGGGGGCACAGCAATGTGGATTGAGAATGCAACGACATGCTGAGGCCCATTGGAGGGCTTGAAACTTTGCCAACAGGATGAAATCGTGCACCCATTTGGGAATTAATTATTTTTCTGGACACTACATAGCCCACAATCCCTTGCACAGGTTTTATTGAAGCTGCCCATACAGGTGCGTGCAATGAAGCATTTAAAGCAGTGGGCGGTACCAGAAATGTGCACACTTGACAGTCAACAGCCTCTGAGGAAAGAGTTTTACTTTGAAACGCGTCAGGCATAATAGACTGACAAGCTGTTTATGGAATTGGCATGCTGTTTGCATTCGTACCGAATAAAGGCTTGTAGCCTGTTGCTGGTTGCAGAGTGCTTTCTTTCCTGAGGGCACTTTTGGAGCAGTAATATACAGGCGGCTGCCCTGCCGCCGAGAGAGCACCACCCCGCGGTCCTTGGGGGCCACGAGGTTTCGTTATTTAATGAACCGTCATGGGGGCACAGCAACGTGGATTGAGAACGCAACGACATGCTGAGGCCCATTGGAGGGCTTGAAACTTTGCCAACAGGATGAAATCGTGCACCCATTTGGGAATTAATTATTTTTCTGGACACTACTTTGCCCACAATCCCTTGCACAGGTCTTATTGAAGCTGCCCATATAGGTGCGTGCAATGAAGCATTTAAAGCAGTGGGCGGTACCAGAAATGTGCACACTAGACAGTCGACAGCCTCTGAGGAAGGAGTTTTACTTTGAAACGCGTCAGGCATAATAGACTGACAAGCTGTTTATGGAATTGGCATGCTGTTTGCGTTCGTACCGAATAAAGTCTTGTAGCCTGTTGCTGGTTGCAGAGCGCTTTCTTGCCTGAGGGCACTTTTGGAGCAGTAATATACAGGCGGCAGCCCTGCCACCGAGACTGCATCACCCCACGATCCTTGGGGGCCATGAGGTTTCGTTATTTAATGAACCGTCATGGGGGCACAGCAACGTGGATTGAGAACGCAACAACATGCTGATGCCCATTGGAGGGCTTGAAACTTTGCCAACAGGATGAAATTGTGCACCCATTAGGGAATTAATTATTTTTCTGGACACTACATTGCCCACAATCCCTTGCACAGGCCCATTGGGGGGCTTGAAACTTTGCCAACAGGATGAAATCGTGCACCCATTTGGGAATTAATTATTTTTCTGGACACTACATTTCCCACAATCCCTTGCACAGGTCTTATTGAAGCTGCCCATACAGATGCGTGCAATGAAGCATTTAAAGCAGTGGGCGGTATCAGAAATGTGCACACTTGACAGTCGACAGCCTCTGACGAAGGAGTTTTACTTTGAAATGCGTCAGGCATAATAGACTGAGAAGCTGTTTATGGAATTGGCATGCTGTTTGTGTTTGTACTGAATAAAGGCTTGTAGCCTGTTGCTGGTTGCAGAGTGCTTTCTTGCCTGAGGGCACTTTTGGAGCAGTAATATACAGGCGGCTGCCCTGCCGCCGAGGGAGCACCACCCCGCGATCCTTGGGGGACACAAGGTTTCGTGAATTAATGAACCATCATGGGGGCACAGCAACGTGGATTGAGAACGCAACGACATGCTGAGGCCCATTGGAGGGCTTGAAACTTTGCCAACAGGATGAAATCGTGCACCCATTTGGGAATTAATTATTTTTTGGGATACTACATTGCCCACAATCCCTTGCACAGGTCTTATTGAAGCTGCCCATACAGATGCGTGCAATGAAGCTTTTAAAGCAGTGGGCGGTACCAGAAATGTGCACACTTGACAGTCAACAGCCTCTGAGGAAGGAGTTTTACTTTGAAACGCGTCAGGCATAATAGACTGGCAAGGTGTTTATGGAATTGGCATGCTGTTTGCATTCGTACCGAATAAAGGCTTGTAGCCTGTTGCTGGTTGCTGATTGCTTTCTTGCCTGAGGGCACTTTTGGAGCAGTAATATATATATAGCTGCATAGATTGCATAGATTGCTTGCTGGCTGTGTTAGTGAATATTGGGGTATTTGATGGTGTGTGTAACTGCCACCATTACTATTGGATATATAGGAGCTGTATGTGTATATGTGTGTATGTGTGTTTAAGTACCTTTGTTTCTGTCTCACTTGGTGCATTAGGGGCTCTGTTGTTTTCTAAATAGATATCTCAGTGAGTACATAGATGATGACTGGATGTATTATTGGGTATATTGGTCTGGAAGTATGTTTATAAATGACAGCACAACATACCAGTGTAAAATGCTGACACTGGTTCCATAATGGCATGCCTTACACATATTTGATTGTCTGCACAATCAGACATAGAATATGTCTACTGGTATATAATTCACAGCTCCTACTACAGTTACAACACTGAACTAGAGCCTTACAAATAAATTATGTGTATAAAGTAATAAAACTATATGTAGTGATGTCATCAGTGATGTCACTGACCATGTCATGAGTGATGTAATATGTGAGGTCATAAGCAGTGAATTGCAGGGGGTGCGAGTTATATTAGCTCAGCTAACTATAACTGCTGAATTTCACTGGTTTTGTATGAAAAAAATCTGAACCTAACTATAACGTCCTTGTAACCTTTGATTCTTTCAGGGAATTTCTAAGGATTTTTAATTATATTTCTGAATTTTAATGACCCTGTAATCTTTGGCTTTCAAGTGAATTTCTAAGGTTTTTTAACTAGTAGTTATGTTTGCAGAGTGGTGGAGAAAAGGGGCGGGGACTCCGAGCAGCTCTCAGAAATCCTGCTGTGTCGGACTTACTGGAGGGCTTCTGGTCCCGCAAGAACCCTCAGCATCCAAGAGGACTTCATTCCCCAACCAGCAGTGTGCCATGAGGTGAATTTGCAGAGTGGTGGAGAAAGGGGGCGTGGCCCCCGAACACCTCTCAGCAGTTCCGCTGTGTGTGACATACTGGAGGTAACAGGAGGGCTTGTTCGCCCCCAATGACACTCTAGTGGCAAGGGAATTTCATCCCCAAACCAGCAGTGCTCCAGGAGGTGTGTTTGCAGAGTGGTGGAGAAAGGAGGCGAGGCCCCTTAAAACCTCTCAGCAATCGCGATCTGTGGGACATACTGGAGGTAACAGGAGCCCTTGCTGGCTTCCAAGGACCATCAGCATCCAAGAGGACTTCAGCCGCCAAACAGCAATGCACCAGGGGGCACGTTTGAAGAGTTGTGGAGAAAGGGGCATGGCCTCCGACGACTTCTCAGCAATCCCTCAGTGTGGGACTAACTGGAGGTAACAGGAGGTCTTGTTGGCTCCCAAGTCCCCTCTGGAGTCAAGGGGACTTCATGCCCCAATCATTATTGTGCCAGTAGGGGCATTTAGTGAGTGGTGTAGAAAAGGGAGTGGCTTCCAAAATCCTCTCAGCAATCAGGCTGTTTGGGACTTACTGGAGGTAACAAGAGGGGTAGTTGGGTCCCAAGGAAGCTCAGCAGCTAAGAGGACTTCATCCCCCACCAGCAGTGCACCAGGAGGCACATTTAGAGAGTGGTAAAGAAAGGAGGCGTGGCCTCCAACGACTTGCCAGTCTTATTTTATTTTTTTGTTTTTAATTTATTTGGGTAGTGGGGCCTCATGACTCCCCTTTCCTGGGCCAGTTTTGGCCCCGGGGACCCGTCCCCTGGGGCCAGGACTGTTTTGAATAGGGGAGGGCGGCTGTGCAGCCCTCTCCCTGGCTGATTTTTGCCCCAGGAACCCCTTATCCTGGGGCTAGCCCTATTTTGAATGGGGAGGGGGAGCCAATCGGCCCCTCTCCTTGAACCAATTTTGGCCCCAGGGGCCCCATCCCCCGGGGCCAGGCCTATTTTGAATGAGGGAGGAAGGGCTGCATTTCCCCGCTCGGGACCCCATGCCCAAGGGCCCGCCTATTTTTATTATTAAGGGGAAGGAGGGCCACCTGGACCCTCTTGCCAGGCTGATTTCAGCCCCAGGGACCCCCTCCCCCAGCCTATTTGGAGTGGCCCCCTCCCGGGCTGATTTTGGCCCCAAGGACACCAGCCCCTGGGGCCCAGCCATTTAAAGATGGGGGGGATTGTGCGTCCCCTCTCCCCGGGCCAATTTTGGCACAGGAAACCCCACCCCCATGGCCTGACTTCTCCTTTAGGGACAGCGGGGAGAGCTTGGCCCAGAGCAGTCAGGCTTATCTAACGAGGCAATGTATAAAGTATTTGCGCAACACACTCTCAACACATACACACACACAGACACACACAGTAACACCACACAAACACTCCGCACAGGATTATAAAAATAGATGATAATTGTATGAATAAAACAAAACCAAAACAACAAAAACCCAATAAGTAGAACCAGAGTTATGAATTTTTAAAGATTAAATACAAATATAGTGCTTAGAGCCATAAAGCGACAACCAGGGACATCTGGTTGCACTGGATGGTGTAAATCCAAAGTAGAGGCTGACCGCGATTGAGCACAGGCCTGCTACAGGACTCACACAGGTCCCACTGAAAAAGTACCTTGGATGGAGGAAGCGTTGATGTCGAAGACCTGATGAGAGGAGCAGAGGAGGTGATAGGTCGTCGTCAATCCAGTGGAAGGAGGCAATGCATCGGTTCCGATCCACACATTCAACGAGAATTCGCTGATGAATTCCTTTGCGATGAAGATGATGCATCATCGTGAAGTCGTGCATGCCCTCATCGTCAAGCCACGCAGTCAGTTGGAGCGATGTCGTCGAGCAGGAGGTGTGTTGGTTCTGATCAGCGCAAAGTCGTTGATGCATGGATTCAGCTGGATCAGCACAGAAAAGTCACTTCCAAGGGCTCAGGACTGGGTTGGCACCACTTGGCAAGGCAGGACTCACAGATGGCAGAGTCCAGGTGCTATTGCAGGGTTGAAGGAAGTCTTTGATGGCCCTGAGACTTCAGAACAGGAGACAAGCCAGCAAGCCCTTGGAGGCACTCTGGTTTCACGTAAGATGGGTCCAGTCCTTTCCTCAGCAGGGCAGAGGGCAACAAGTAGCAGGCAATAGGCAGCACAGCAGAGCAGAAAATCAGTTCTTTTGGATCAGCAGTCCAGTAGAGTGGTAGTCATTGTAGCAGCACAGCAGTCCTATTTCCTGGCAGAGTTCTTCACAGGTCCAGTAGTGTATTACTTTGGTGAGGTCAGAGACCAGTACTTATACCAAGTTGTGCCTTTGAAGTGGAGGTGACTTCAAAGAAGAGTCCCTTTCTTCCCAGCCCTGGCTCCGGACTATCAGTAGTGGGCAATCAGCCCTTTGTGTAGAGACAGGACACTACCTATTCAGTTGCAAGTGTCAGCTCCTCCCTCCCTTCCTGACCAGGAAGGCTCATCAGAATGCAGAGGAGTGCTCAGACACACTTACCCTTCTTGTGTTTGTGACTTCTTTGAGGGAATGCACAAAGTGAAGCTGTCACCCACCCCTGACGTGTATTGGAGACAGGCTGCAGGCACACAGAGCCGTAAGAGCAGAAAAATGCCCTCTAATGCTAAATCCAACTTTACTACTAAGAGGATTTATCATTTCCATTCAAATGATATAAAATATGGCCCAGCAACTCCTTTCTTATCAGGAATCACAGCTCAAAAGTGTATTAAGGAATTCCCAATGTTAACCTATGAGAGGAGTAAGCCTCATAGTTGTGAAAAAACGAATTTAGGTGTTTGTCACTACCAGGACATGCAAAACTTAAAAGTACATGTCCTACCTTTTACTTACACAGCACTCTGCCCTATGGGCTTCCTGTGGCAGAACTTAGGGGTGACTTATGTGTAATAGAAGGGGGGTTTAAGGCTTCGCAAAGGGTTTTAAATTCCAAGTCAAAGTGGCAGTAAACGGCACACACAAGCCCTGCAATGGCTGGCCCGAGACAGGTCTGAAGGCTACTTGTGTGGGTGGCACAAATCAGTGCTGCAGTCCCAGTAGTAGAATTTAATTTACAGACCCTGGGTATATGGTATACCTCTTTACAAGTAAACTAAATATGCCAATTGTATATACACCAATGTTACCATGTTTAGGGGCGAAGCACATGCACTTTAGCACAGGTCAGCAATGGTAAAGTGCTCAGAGTACTAACGCCAACAAAAAGATGCAGCAAAAGAGGTGGTAAGCAGGCAAAATGTTTGAGAGGATGACAGGTCTAACACATATGTCAGTTAAAAAAATATTTTGCTAGTTAGAAAATGCTTTCTACTTCAGCATGCAGTTTTTAAATTCAGTACACTTTGAAAATAAAGCAAGAACAGATCATTCAGATCATTGAGCATTCAACACTACTGAAAGTTTGGCACAAGTTTCTGATACAAAAAGTTTTTTTCACTACAAAATGGTTACAGTTAAAGTGTACAAAAAAGCAATTTGTGATAAATGTACTGTTGTAATGCTGGTGGTGAGAATGATTGAGACTGTGCTTGTATAGTTGATGGGTGAGTTGGTGGAGGTTGAGTTGGTGGTGCAGGAGTTTGAGGTGGTGGAGGTGGTGCAGATGGAGTTAGTATAGGTGGTTGTCATAGAGGCATGAGGTTTGCAGGTAGTATGTCCCATGTTCATTAAAGATTCTCTATAGGGGGGCGTGGCTTCGCCGAGCTGCAATATGGCCGCCTTCTAGAGGGGCTCTGCAGGCCAGGCCAAATTATCCTACAGAATCGCCATTTACGCTTGGAATCTACCGCCACAAACAAAGAAAATGAAAGAAAACACCCTACGCCTTCGCTGTGGTGCTCGGCGGCAGTGTAGATGAGACCAGAGCAGAGATACAAAGCCCATCGTAGTGAAGCCTAATCTGCATGGAGTTCGGCCTGTCATGACACCGCGAAGCGGTAGAGTCGGCTGTATTCACCTGGGCCCCCTCCGTTCCGACTGTGCTGTGAGATCGGACATGCGGTGACCTGGTGCGGAGCTGTCAGCAGCAGGGCCTTTTTCATTGCAACGGAGGCCAAATTGGTGCTGGGGAAGCTGCAGGTTCAGAGCTGCTGCCTGCCGCATATGTGTTCCTTGCCGCAGCCACTACCGGACGCTTGTGAAGCTGTGTTGTGGGGGACCCTTACCAGGACGGAGCTGGAGTGAGCCCAGGGAGGACAGAGAGGTCCGAGGACTGCTTCTGGCCTGGCGATGGTCTGACGGTGTGGCCCGGTGCAGTGCGGCCCGGTGCGGTGAGTGCGGGCTGGGGCTGGGGGGCGCGAGACTGCGGGCGCTTCGTCTGTCTGGGCCTTGTCCTCGCTTGGCTCACTGGATCCACTGGGGCTGCGTTTGGATCAGCGTGAGGTGCGGCCGGAATCGCACTCTACTGTGCACCGCCCGCTCTCCTATGTTGGGTGGTCTCCGTGTGGTGTGGTCCCCCGTGCATGGTATAGAGTCTGTGGGCTGACCTCCGTACCCCTGCACACGCTTATTGGAGGCACGCTTGTGCGGGAGGTGCAGGGGCTTCCCCTCATGTGCTGCCCTGGGGGCGACCCATGAGGTTGACTCGCCCTAGCTCCACTGCTGCTTGTTCCCATAGAGTGCCAATCCCTGGGCCTCCTGCTGTCTCAACCTACATTGTTTGACTGGGTGCAGAGGCATGGCCGACCTCCCGTGGGACGAGGAGGTACCTGCAGTGTAGCTGACTCATCTTCCACTAGCCCAACCCGCTTTATAACACAATGGTGGCTTCATTGATACCCCTCGGCTGCCATTTACTCTAGTGAATCACCAGCTAAAATGGGGAAGTCAGACCCCAAACAATCAAAGCGCCTGTTTGAAAATAAACGCCAAACCCGTACAACAGAGGCAAGCTCTGAACCAGACACCGAACAGGGCGCCAAAGATCCCGAGGTACAGTAGGAGGAGGATTTGCGCACTATAGTGCTAGATGTCCACTCGAGCATTAAAACGGTTGAAAATAAGATCGATGCCCTTACCATGAGCCTAGATAGGGTTAAAAAAAGAGTGGACTTACATGAAACCTACCTAGACACCCTGGAGAATAGAATCTCGGACACGCAAGATTTCCAAGCCGAATCTAAGACACAACTGCTAAGTATGGAAAAGGGGCTGGCGGTGATAAAGGCGAAAAACGAAGATTTAGAAGCGCGCTCAAGAAGAAATAATCTCAGAATTCTTGATCTGCTTGAAACCACTGCCATCTTGAAAATGGAACCGTACATTGAGAACCTACTGCGGGAACTCTTTGGGCCGGCGTTATCGGCAGTAATGATTGCTGAACGCGCACACCGCTCATTAGCCCTAGACCACCGGTGGGTGCTACACCTCGCCCCATAATTGCGCGTCTTCTAAATTATAGAGATAGGGATGATATACTAAGGGCAGCCAGAAATAAGAGCCCCATCACGCACCAGGGGAATTCTCTCTCTTTCTTCCCTGACTACATGCCATTGGTGCAAGCCGCTCGCAGAGAGTCTGCACCTGCGAAGCACAATCTACAGAACGCCTCCATCGCGTACGCCATGCTGTACCCGGCAAAGTTAAAGATAACGTATGTCGGGAAAGCTCACTTTTTTACAGATGCAAAGGCTGCCCTGAAATACACCAAGCCAAAAGGTCACCACCTTACTCCTCGCAGCAGTCCGAACTAGCGCAGAATCTAAGTGACAATGACTGACCCAACTAACTACCTAGCTTTTGGAAATTATGAGAATGTGCCCTGCATGCCACTTATAAAATGTGTTTAAATTGTTCACGTATACCGCTTGGCTCATAACTATCTTATCCCTTTGTTTGTATACAGTGCCAAGTTTCATGTATAATAGATTCCAGAAAACCAGTTACGGCCTGGCCACCCTGCCACATGGCAGGTTTATGCCGGCGACCCGTGCCCCATAGGGAGATCTCCCATGTGTTTTTTTTCTTTTGCTAATAGGGGTTGGCTAAGGGGGGTGGGAGGTATCAGCGCACAATCTAGTTGGAAGGATGGTTTGGGAGGGGGGAGGGTTGGGAAGGTTGTGGTATTTACAGACATAAAATCGTTGTTTATGCAGACTTGGTATGCAATAGATCAAAGCTTGTTTTGTTCATCTATCTTCTGTATGCATCCAGATACATTCCGGAACTGTGTCCATACAGCTACTGTTGTTGTTCCTTATCCCAATGTGCGTATATTTATTACACGTACACACTTTATAACATGACGGTCGTGACATTACAGACGTCAAATTTGTTACCTGGAATATTAGAGGACTAAATGACTACAGGAAATCTAGGTTAATGCATGCATACCTAATTAGACACCGCGTAGATGTGTGTTTTTTACAAGAAACGCACCTACGAGGCAATACTGATCCTAAATTGCACAATAGATACTGTGGGGAGATACACTCGGCCCCATACTCCAATTATGCACGGGGAGTCTCGGTGCTGATCAGACGAGGTTTGGGCTGGAAAGCAACACATGCACAGATTGACCTGGAGGGATGATACGTTATTTTAAATGGCACGCTGCTGTCCACAAGGCTAACGCTAGTGGCCACATATGGCCCAAATGTTGATGACCCGCAATTCTTTCTTGCTGTATGGGCCAAGGTGCTGGCAACGGGGGGAGATACAATCATCTGGGGCGGGACTTCAATGTTACTTTGAATAACGAGTTGGACAGATTAGGAGCCACTGGCTGCCCACACATGACAGCAGCCCAACAACTGAACTCCATTATCCTTGATCACGGTCTCATTGACATATGGCACAGCAGAAACCCTGTAACTAGGGAGGGAAGCTGTATCACCTCGCAGCACAGTGCCTGGTCCAGACTGGACTACTGGCTGATTACTACTGACGTTGCATCCTGGACCACAGATGTGCTGCACCTGCCTCGCATGCTATCCGACCATGCCCCAGTTGTGCTGCGATGGTCGATTCCACAGACCCTAACCCGGGCATTTAGCTGGCGCCTCCCACCACATGCCCTCCTAGATGCAGCTTTTAAAGAAGGAATTAGAATTGAGATCACCCAGTATTTCTCCGCAAATGAAGGGTCGGTGAACTCTCCCTCCATCCTATGGGAGGCCTTCAAGGCTGTTATCAGAGGGGCATGCATTTCTAAGCAAGTAGGAGTCTTAAAGTCAATAAGAACAACACTATTGAAACTGGAGACAGATATTAGATCTCTGGAATTACTGTTCTACCAGTCGGGAGCGCCTATGCATTTGGCTTCCTTGAGGGAGAAGTTATCAGAATTCGGAGAAGAGGCTGAGAGAGAAACCCACTTTCTAGGGAAGATAGCAAGAGCGCGTAGCTATGGCGAGGGTGATAGACCGGGCAGAACCCTCGCTAACACACTCAAACAACATTCATCCCCAACCTTTATAGCTGAGCTACTTGATGATGACTCGCATCCAATCACGGGGCAACAAGCCACGCACAATCACCTCACAAGATTCTATTCCTCTTTATATACGGCCACGCACGGCGGACCTCACCCAGAGTTAGGTGCGTATCTGGACTCTATTGAACTCCTTTGGCTAAGCGACGCCCATAGAGCTTACCTAGACGTACCCTTCTCGGTGGAGGACATAACATGGGTCATTAATAGCATGCCGGGAGACAAAGCGCCCGGGCTCAATGGGCTGACAACTTTATTCTATAAAACCTATGCGGCAGAGCTGGCGCCACGCCTGTTGGAGTGTATCGAGAATCACTAGAGCAGGGGTTGCTGCCGCCAACTATGCGTGAGGCGGTGATCATCTCCCTTCTGAAACCAGATAAGCAAGCAAATCACTGCGATTCATATAGACCTCTCTCTTTAATCAATGTGGATGTGAAGATTCTTGCCAAACTGATAGCAAACAGATTGCAGCCGCTCTTACCACTTATAGCCGGACCGGACCAGTCCGGATTCATACCGGGCAGGTCTACAGCCCACAACTTGCGTACCTTTTTGGATACAGTCCATCAGATCGACCCCCAACTGCCAGCCATTGCGACATTTCTAGATGTCACCAAGGCATTTGATTCGCTAGAGTGGCCCTATCTATTCACTATCTTGCCTAGACTGGGACTCACCCCAAACTTTATCAAACTAATTAGCCTGCTCTACACTAAACCTATGGCCCGATTGAGAGCAAATGGACTCTTGTCTGAGCCATTTGCTATAACACGCGGTACGAGACAGGGCTGCCCACTGTCGCCACTACTTTTTGCGGTGGCAATGGAACCACTAGCAGCTAGGGTACGTCAGCACCATTCCGCTCGAGGGCTGGGATTCACGAATAGAAGCCTAATAATTTCAATGTATGCAAATTACATCACCTTGTATATTCGTAAGCCAGATGAAAATTTAAACCCAGTGCTACGTGAAATTCTTCAATTCGGTGGTATGTCAGGCATAAAAATCAATTGGTCCAAATCATCCATTCTACCATTAATCGATGCACCAGTAGAAACAGACCTGGAATTCCCACTCACTTGGGCTGACGGTGCTGTAAAATACTTAGGCGTGTGGCTCAGCAGAGACATGCAAGAAATCTGGCCCATGAACTTTGGGAAGCTACTGGACTGGCTAGAGTGCAAATCTAAATTCTGGTCAGCTCTGGCAGAATAGCCATAACCAAAATGTTAGTCCTCCCCAAAATCCTCTATTTATTTGTTAATATACCAATCCCCCTAACTCAGGCCTTTTTTAACACTCTTCGATCTCTCCTAATAGCTCTGGTGTGGGCCAGTAAGCAGCCATGTGTGAGTTGGGAGCAGTTGACACGTCCACTAACGCAGGGTGGGCTGGGAGCCCCTGATCTTGAGCTTTGCGCATTGTGTGCACAAGCACAATTTCTTCATTTGTGGGTACACCCCGTTCCATTTCAGCCACACGTGGCTATCGAAAAAGACGTGGCAGATCCCATTCCTCTGCATGCCGCCATATATAAACCCTACCATAGAACATTGTGAGAGGTGAACACTGTCGAGACTCTTCGTTGGGCTTGGGAAGGCTTAAGGAAACACGTAGGCACTCCATTACTCTACGCTCCGTCCACCCCCTGGCATATCATCCACTGCTCCCTATTTTTCTCGATAAGGGCACCATACTGCACACCCGCAACATGGGCCTTTCCACATTTGGCGACCTATACCCACAAGATACGTTCCTGGAGGCGCCGCAAAATCAAGATGGCACTCAAATACCTGTGCTTAAATTACTACTATACTACCAGCTGAGAGCTGCTTGCAGAACGATGCACCCTCCGTTCCCACTGCCTCCCGCGACTACACTTCCACTGGAACACCTACTAACCACCCCATCTCCCCAAAAATTGATCACCAGACTATACAACCTTACACAGTATAGTGCCTCATTGGCTACCCCGAAGGCTCTAGCCCAATGGAGAAACGATCTGGTTGAGCTGCCCACAGATGGGCAATGGTCATTTTGCTGCTCCCAGCTACGATACGTATCCCCAAATTATAAACTGCGACTCATGCACTTTAAGTTCTTGCATAGAATATGTCATAACCCATTGCAATTACACAAATTAGGGCTACGCTAAGACTCGAAGTGCTGGAAGTGTAAACAGGACAACGCAACATTCCTTCACGTAGCGTGGGACTGCCCATCCATAGCCAGATTTTGGGAGGCAGTGTATGGCACCGTAAAGGAGGTGACTGGGATAACACTAGACTACACGCCACGTGTGGCCCTTCTGTGATACGTTGCAAGCGTCCCCCTCCATGAAACGCCACATAACAGCCATGATGTTACTTCTCGCAAAGCGTAGACTGGCCATACACTGGGGTGCCCCTTACACCCCCCGGGATAAGACTTGGGTGCAAGATATCGCTTATTGTCAGGAACAACTAGCCGCTTTCTGGGACCTAATGCCCATGGTTTCACGCTCGAAAGATATCTGGGAACCTTTCACGACCTGGCTTAAAGAAAAAAACGAGACTATCACAGATACTTTAGTGCAGGACACAGATATCTCATTACCAACATTACCCTAATTGTTGACTTGGTTTCACAACACCCCGTCTACTCTATTCTCCTGTGCAGTTGCTGTTAAACACTGTATACCTTAGGTATTCAATTTGGATTAAGATATTGCCAGGTATTCCACATGTATTGTAAATGTGCCCGCAAGTTCCCTAGAACTTATTAGCTACCCGCTATTCAAAGGATCTGTGTAATTGGAATCTTGAACAGCAAGGTATGCTTAATACAGAATCGTATACTGATCAGAATGATGTACTGCTTTCTGGGTTTGTATGTTTTTTAAATTAAGTTCCGCAAGTTGTAATTCTGAAAAGGGAACTGCATAATGTGATATTGCATAACCGTTTGTAACATGCCTATGTCTGAACAAAACTTTAATAAACAAAATAAAAAAATAAAAAGATCCTCTATAGAGTCTCCTGTGGGTATTTGCCATGAGGAGTGACATTGGCATTTGTTGCTTATTGTCTGTGGCCAAGGTATGTTGTCTTCCACTCACTACCATAAACATCTAAGCTGTTTTTGTGCATCTTTGACATGTCTTGGTAGCATTTTACAACGCTATTTAATGCACGGGTCTGCCTGTCAATCATCTGAGGCTGTCGTTTAGGGGAGGATGCTAACTTTTGCAGAGAAACCCCCATTTCATGATTATCCTCCTGCACATTATACATTTGTTGAAAAAAAGATCCTCCCAGATGGGGGCATTAGACTATGCCAACCCCGAGCCTCTACATGCATAGTCATCTGACTTTGCCACCAGGGTATCAGCACAGAAAGACGTGCCATCTAGATCACTGTATGGCGGAAATTCAGGAATGTGGCATTCTGCTCCTCATCAGCATTGTTATCCCTCAGATGATTGAGAGAAGACCAAAGATGCACATTTCTGGAAGGAATGTGTAGGAGATTGTTCAGAGGTACTTGTTAGTTGAGGGCTGTGTGGTTGTGAGTCTTCCATAGGTGGAATAATTAGCAGTAAGGCTACAATGCTAGGCCTAAAGACATGTTTTCTTTTGTCACAGTAGTGAATGGCACAAATAAATGCTGCAGTCCACAGGTGGCAGTTAACTTTTCATGCCATATACTATGGCCTTATAGGAAAGTTGCATACTCATATCTGGGATTAGGCAATTTCTCATTGTTCTAGCAGTCAGAGCACATACAGTGGGCACTGGATAGCAGAGTCCAAAAACCAGCAATAAAAGAATCCAGCAAAAGGTGAAAAATGGAGGAGACCTTGCATATAAGGCAGATTCCTCCAGTTCACAAACCAAATATCTCTCAGATCACTTGCTAACTATATCCTTGCTTTTGGCCTTGTATAGCTCCCCTTTGCCTTTGGGAAAGTTTGCATTATAGAAATACCACAAACATACATGCATACACAAAAACATAGGCCCGGCCTATTTGCCTCACCCAGATATCACTTTATCACTTGTGCTCACTGAACTGGACATGTGTAGTCTTATGATAAAATGTGCTTCATTGTAGACCAAATGTTAAAAATATATTAGGTCTCTCCAAATAACTTTAAATGATTAAACCTACTAGTTTGTTTTCTTTCCCCTTTATTTAGATTTTTAGAGAAAAACTCGCTTATACTATCAATATAAAAGCTATAGTTAGCTTTAGCCTCTCTGGGCCCATTCACAAAGATTGCTGTATGAATAGATGTGATCTAATCTTGTAGTACTGCAGGCTTTCCCATGAATTTCAGAAGAGCCTGGAGTACCTCAAACGTACTCTTGGCTTACTCGTGGAATTCAGGAGTAGGCAAGACGTTCTCTGCAAAATCTTTGTGAATCGAGCAATGTTTCTCTCTACTATCATTTCCTTTATCTTTTTATCATATTTTTGAATTTCCAAGCTGATAAATCGTCCTGCTACTATAATTTCAGTTTCTCTCCTGGTAGTGCTTAAGGCTACTAGAATACATCACGTCTTTAATAATTCACCAATTTTTCGTGGTCATGCTTATATTTTTCTGACTATATAGTGTATTACAGACATCCAGGGACATCTTAAGGATTTTGGGGGCCCTGGGCCAAACGTATTTTGGGGGCCCCTGTTCCGAACAGCTTTGATTTTATGATCTAGTTTGAGCACTTTCACAACCTCTTTGGCCAGGTCACTGACAATGAACTAGCACACTTGTCCAAATTCTAAATGTGTTTATGTCTAATATTCAGGGACAGTGATGTGTGTTTTGAATATTGTAACACAGGAGCTCACTAATATTACTGGAAATAATCTCTGTGACCCCTCTCCCATTTCTCATATATGAGGTCCTGTTTTGATCTAAAATCTTTTTTATGGATGTTGCATGAAACATAAACACAACATTTCTCTGCAAATTCTCTGTGGTAGACTCTCGCACATCACCCACATTAAAAATACATTTAAGGAAAACAGTATTTAAAACAATCTATTTAAAACAATCTGTTTAAGAATTGTTCAAGGTCATCAGGAATGCTCAGCAGAATAAGGCTGGCTCTGTCAGGGGGCCCTGGGCCAGGGCCCACTTTGCCCATGCCTTAAAACGTTTCTGCAGACATCTACATAAAACGGAACACAAATTGTGTTCTCACGAGAAACATGTAAGAGTCTGACTGCCACAAAACAATTTAGCTTGTATCTGATCGCTAGCGGAAGTGACAACAAAGACAAGATTAAATTCGGTCAGCTTGTCAGTAGAAAAGTGCTTTGTATTAAAGAAGCAACCTACGCACTGCCACAAGCTTTAATTTTCATATGATATACTTGTAATCAGAACATAATCATATCACCAAGTCTCTGGAATGTCCTGTCCATTGCACTGTGAGTTTTTCTACAGGCCCTTTTTCCTGAAACTGTGTATAGGTGTGATGTTATGTTTCATGTTATATTTGTGCATTATAAACAGATGGTTCTTATTTGTGAACCTACCTCAGGTTTGCAAATAGTAGTTCGTTCAAACGGAAGATTTAACAAATAAAAATAAAATAATGAAGTGCGAAATTGCAAATAAAAATTCTACTTGGTCAGTGACTGCTCAAAGTATTTTAATGATTTGAGTTACATGTAAATGTACAATGACATTACCTTAAAGTATAACATTGTAATCTATGATTTTATTAAATGTAAATGCATTATTATCTTTAATATTTACTCAAAGAGATATAGCTGCTTGTGTTCTAAATCAGTGATATTTTTCTTGATTAGAATTAATGACAGCCGTATGATTCTCAAAGTCCTTGTAGTAAACTTCAGTAACCCAGAAGAATACTACACACCAAGTCGTGTCTTCTTGCTTAATTAGGCAGAAAATCATCTAACCACATGCCAATTAAACACATCTTGTTAGAGGGGTGTCACATATCAAACTATCCTTAGAGCCCTTGGGGAATCAGTACATGACTTAATAAAATTCATAGCAATGTAACATATTTTTACAAAGAATCCATGGACAGCCAATGTGCTGTATTTGATTTCTTGATTAATTTTACAGCTTTTTGCCATATGTTTGCATTGCTTTCACCATTACCAGATAGATAATCATCAGTCTACGGGGGCACAACTTTATCTGGTGATACAGGAACAGAAAGTTTTAATTACATATACAAATGATAATTGAGCTAAAAAACTGACAGCAAAGGCGCTTCCAGATTTAGAACTCGCCCCCCTTGTTAATGATATAGAAGGCGTTTTAAAATGTCGTTTATGGATTTGTTTGTATTTTTTCCTATTGTATATTTAGTCCTATGTTAAGCGAACTAACAAAATCCACAATGCTACAGTAGATTAAAATAAAGGGGGCAAATATCTAGGGAGGGTAAAGCTTCACATCCAAAAAGTAGGTTTTAAGCTTCACATAGAAAAGCAGGATTTGTCACAAAACATTTTCATATCTGGGACTTTGAGACTCGAGGCGTGAAGAAAGGCCCCTTTTATGATTGTTTCGGTGAAGACTCTTCTGTATGGAAACAGCAGTGAGATTGTCAGAGGATCTTTATGTTTTGGCTCATATGAAGCAACTCCACCTTTGTGGGACATATGTATTAAAATTCCTTTGGAGGTTTACCCTCTCAAAACACCATATAATAAATGGGACTCCTGATAACAGTGTCCTGTTTTTTTGTCAGCTTATAACATACTGTGATACCAGTTTAGGTTTACTGCTCAGCAGTTTGCGGTGATGCATGAGCAAAGTTTTGCATGGTTACCAAGAATAGGCCAAAAAAAAACACATTCAATTAGTTCTACTATTCCTAAAAAAAAAAGAAAAATCACACTACTTATTTGGCAACCTCCGCTAAGCCCCTTGCCGCCTTGTTCTCACAGCCATCACTTCCCTGGCTTGGCGCCTCGTGGCCCCTGCAGCCCCCTGCTCCATTCTCTGACTTCTGCTCTGCCATAATCTTCGACACACCATGAACCATTACTTAGAGAGGCACATGGGCAATGAAGCATTGGATACAGCAACACATGCCCAATTCGAATGGTGAGATATCCAGACTATCCCACGAGGAATCGGAGGCTCACAGCATCAGAAGGTTTTATGTTTGTCTGCAGTTATAAGCGTATGAAGTTTTATTTGCATATGTGACTATCCTGGCTGCATTGCACTATGCCTAAAACTCACCTCAAAAAGCTGCAGGACAGCGCCCACTGGGAGTAGCTGCAGTCTTGGAAATCCAGCATTACCATGTCAAAAAATAAATCACAGTTGCTTCATGCCACGTTCTCACTTGCACGCCACCCTTTCATTAGGTTTGAATGCAGCGGCTGTTAGGTGAAGGGACACCTCTCAAGAGCCAATAGGAGTGCACCGGGCACTCTTTTTTAGCACAGTTCACAACTCCTGACCAATCAAATGCTGTAGTCATGGAAACCATAATGGGGATAGACTCAAAGCCCTCTTCTGGTAGCTCTCCTGAAGCTCCTTTTTCAGGAGATTAAATATGGTTAGGAAGAGCTGCTCTCTCAAGCCAGACCTAAAAATGAAATACATACAGTTCATTCACACAATAAAAGACAATAGCACAGCACTTACCCTGATAGCATATGACCACTGAGCTAAATAATTGACCATTTTCTTGTTTTAAGTGACTTCTTTGCTCACCACCCTACTGCATGGCTGATCAGGGGTGAGGATGATAGGAAAATATATAGAAAAGGGTATAAAGTGTCTCAGGTTTAGAATGGAAAGCATGGAGCCTATTCCCAAAGGTAAATTCAGACATGAGTAAATCTGCATGTGTAAACTTACTCTAACACTTTGAAGTAAATGTACTACTTTTTGCCATTTCCCATTTAAAAATGTAAAGTTACTACTTGTAAACTTTCACACATAGGCAGAGACCTAAACCACGAGGACAGAGATCTCCCTGTGGTAAAATAGAGGGAAATTTTAAGACTTTTTTTTTCATTTAGAAAAAGATACTACAAATATTTTCTATTAAATATTAATGTAAATTACTTTTATAAACGTATGCTAAATGAGAGAAATAGGAGTTCCACAGATATTTGCATGCTGATAACTTGGTCACCATTTGTTGAATCTCTATGAAACTTTGAAGGCCTATTATTTTTCTACATTAGCTGACGATGCAAACTTTTGTGGTAATTAGTTAAGGGGGTGCAAAAAAAAGGAGGGGTCCCAAAACCTGTTTTTTCACCAATGCATTTCCATGAACTTTTTAAAAAGATGTAGTGGCAAAATCTCTGAACGGATTTACATGAAATTTGGCAGGAATATAGATTATTGTGTGAAAACGGACCTTTTTGCTATTTGATCTGAATTTGTTTGGTTGTTTTTCAAGTATAAAGGACAAAAACGTATTAATATATTGGGCCATTGTATACTGTGGTACCTTCGAGGCGTACCAAGGTACATAGCAATGATGAAACACAATCTAAATGGTTAATGAAAGCCCCTGTGTGAGCATTTGGGTTGTTGGTTGAGGGGGGTGTTAACCCTGCTCAAACAACAGCCACAATCCCTGTCTAGATGAACAACAAAATTCACTAAAATTACCCGTGCTTAACTCTCTGGTAGCTTGGCACAAAAGTTGTCAAGCTTAACTTAAAGGCAATGTGTGAAATATTTATGCAGCTCAAAAATTGTAATAAACTAAAAACACAACACAAGAAAAATCCCACACCAATTTAGAACAATGGAGTACATTTTAATAAATTATTTCACACCAAAAAAAAAAAATCCAATCAGTCGAACTGGAGCTATGAATTAACTATTCCAACAGAAAATGCTGAACATTGTCAAACATTCACCCTCAATCACAGATCTGGGTTTTATCAATCGTTATTTTGCTCACCATGCCATTACAGTCTGGACTGCCATATAAAAATCAGCCTTGACCCTGCTCCCCATGGGAACAGTCCAGCCTGAACTGCCAGGCCAGGTTCTCCCTGGACCGGAAAACAAGCATTCTGGGACCGGTTTTGGGGTATCACCCCTCATCAGCCATGGTAGCATGAAACCGGTTGTGAGGTGAGCAAGGGATGTACGTCTGGGCATACCCTTCCCACTTATGGCATAAATGCAACACAAAAAGATGATGGTCAGAATGCTGAACATTATTAAACATTCACCTCCAGTCACAGATCTGGGTTTTACCCATCGTTATTTTGTTTACCACGGCAATTCAATTTGGATCCAGCCATATGCAAATCAGCTTTGACCCTGCTTGCCATGGGAACAGCCCATCCCAAACTGCCAGGCCAGGTCCTCCCTGGACCAGAAAACAAGCATCCTGAGACCGGATTCGGGCTATCACCTTCTCATCATCCAGTCTATCTAAAAACCAGTGGCGTAGTGAGCAATGGACCCACGTCTGGGCATACCCTTCCCACTTAGGGCATAAATGCAACACAAAAAGATGATGGAAGGAATGCTGAACATTGTCAAACATTCACCCCCAGTCATAGGTCTGGGTTTTATCTATCATTATTTTGCTTGCCATGCCATTCCAGTTTGGACCCAGCCATGTGCAAATCAGTCTTGATCCTGGTCCCCACATGGGAACAGTCCAAATCGAACTACCAGGCCAGGTCCTCCCTGGATGGCAAACAAACATCCCGGGACCGGTTTTGGGGTATCACCCCTCAACAGCCAAGCTAGCTTGAAACCGGTGGCATAGCATTATTTTGTTTGCCACGCCATTCCAGTGTGTGTTTCATGTACCGCACTAAGTGGCATGGGTATGCCCAGATATGGGTCCCATGATCACTGTGTCAATGGATTCAATCTAGCCAGGCTGATGAGGGGGTTACACCCAGAAACCGGTCCCAGGATGCTTGTTTCCGGTTCAAGGACGACCGGGCCTGGCAGTTCGGGCTGGACTGTTTCCACGAGGAGCAGGGTCAAGACTGATTTGCATATGACTGGGTCCAAACTGAGGTGACATGGTGAGCAAAAGAATGATGGGTTGAGATGCTACCCCGAGCGATCTCCAGTGGTTAGACAAATTGCAAGTATTCCTTCCATCACCTTTTGTGTGTTTCATGTACTGCTCTAAGTGACATGGGTATACCCAGACGTGGGTCCCATGCACACTGTGTGGGTGGATTCAAGCTAGCCCGGCTGATGAGGGAGTGGTACCCCGAAACCGGCCTCAGTATGCTCTTTTCTGGTTCAGTGAGGACCTGGCTTGGCTGTTCAGGCTGGGCTGTTCCCATGAGGAGTAGGGTCAAGACTGATTTGCATATCACTGGGTCCAAACTGAGATGACATAGTGAGCAAAAGAACGATGGGTTGAGTTGCTACCCGAGTGATCGGCAGTGGTTAGACAGATTGCAAGCATTCCTCCCATCACCTTTTGTGTGTTTCATGCATGAACTATTCCCTCTATTGTGTGGCTTACTGGGAGGAATAAACAAAGTCCAACTGCCAACTACACCCATTCATGCGACCTTGTACAGGCTGCAAGCACCAAATAGTTATGGTAGGAAAATCCCAACTTTCTAAAAGTGGCAATTTCAAAATCATAACTGAAATCCAACTTTATCATCAGAGGATTTTAAGTTTCTCAGACACCAAACATGAAATGTTACCTGTTCCCATCAAACGTTAGGACTTCTTAATTATAATAAGGCAACCCAATGTTATCCTTTGGGAGAGTGAGGCCTCACAGTAGTGAAAAACGAAATTAAGGGGTTTTCACAACCAAAACATGTAAAACTTAAAAGTACATGTCCAACCTTTTAATAACAAAGCACCCTTCCCTATGGGCTACCTTGGGCCTACTTTAGGAATGAGTTATATGCAATAAAAGGGGCATTTAATGTATGGCAAGAAGGTAATATTATCAAGTCGAAAGGGTAGTTTAAAACTGCATTCAGTCTGGAATGGCAGGTCTGGGACATGTATTAAGAGGATGGTGCAATAAGTGGTGCAGGCCCACTAGTAGCATTTCATTTAAAGGCCTTATCTATATGGTATAGCACTCTACAAGGGACTTATAAATAAATTAATGTATGCCAATTTTGAGTAACTAATTTTACTATGTTTAAGGGAGTGAGCACAAGCACTTTCACTGGTTGTAGTGGTAAAGTACATAGAGTTCTAAAGCCAGCGAAAACAAATGAAAGTAAAAATGGAAGGGCTAAGCGAAAACGTCCAGGGGAAGACCACCCTAAGTCTTACTGGTCTAACACCTTGTAAAATAAAAAGGTAGCCATATTGTTTAGATTTCTCTTTGTCTTTGTTCTATGATTTAAGGTGCAATGCAGTTTATTACTCTTTTTGTAATGTATAATAAGAAATTATGCAGTTTAGCAAAGTCTTTAGAGGTAGGAGACAGTATCTCTATTGATATATATATATTTAAATGCATGACGTAGCACGGTACTTTTGCAGAATTATCTAGAATGACCTGCAGTTTTTTTAATAAGTATATTTATATCTGATTGTCAAGTCAAGATTTTAGGTTTGAAATAAAAATGTGGTTTCCATAGGTTGAAAAATGTATACCATCAAGATGATACAGTGCTACATTGCCATATTTTATATTTAAGTGAAAAATGGAAGACATATCATAATCGCGAAATAATGCTGACGCTGCCTTGTTCACATGTCTTTGAGTCTTTCCAAACTTAGCAGCATTTAAAGTAGACCGCTTCTACTTTTGTCTCTGACAAATATTTGAGAACACAAAATGTGTGTTTGGAAACATAGACATTAGGATGGAAAATGTATCCTTCTACTCAATGTCCAATCTCACTCCAGTTGTGTCTATATCATTGTCAGTATAGTGGAGAACCATAAAGTCGGGATGGTCACAATTACTAACAGAGGAGAGTAGAGGGAGGGAATGGTCCCAATTACTAACAGAGGAAAGTAGAGGGAGTAACTGATTCTATTTCAAACCAATGACCAATCCATGTCAGTTCAGCTCCTTTCAAACCTAAATCATTTTCAACATCTACTATCTTAGCATGATGTCTGACATAAATATTTTAACTGTCCCAACCAACTAAACCCAAACTGTCATGCATTTACACTCACTTACAAGAATAAGGAACACAGGGTCAGATAAACATATATATAAAAGGTTAGATGAGTGGCCATTAGTAAGCAAAATCATGCCAACAAGTTAATTTTGAAAGGAGGACAAATATTGGCTTGAATAGATTTTGGGCTACAAATGAAGCACAACAGTATTACCAAAAACCAAAATGAGGTAGAAAATAAGCTCATCTGAAGCAATAACGTTTACCAAGAATTAGAAAGTCATTTGAAATTCACATTTCCTGTCACATGACAATGAAAATGAATAGAAAACTAAATAAGAAATAACGTTAAGAATGAAAATGAATAGAAAACTAAATAAGAAATAAAGTTAGAAAGCATGTGATTGGTTAGTAACACAAATTGAGTTATAAACACATCCCAATACTTCTAAATACCACTAACAACCCTAGAGAGTCTGCAGACTGTTGGAAAGCAATAGTACTCTATTTCTTCTTCAAATACATAACAGAGAAATTGAAAACACTTGTGTTAGGGCAATTACTTTAGCAACTACTACTTTATGTCTTCTCAAACAGATTTGCCCACGCTGATCACAATGCTTAAAAACAATAACTGAAAAAGTAAAAAAGGAACTTGTACTGCAGGGAGAGTAGTAAAAAGCAATTGAGCAGAGAGAAGGAAGATGCCTAAAGAAAAACAATAGTACTGGTAAGACTAATTATTGAACCTGGCATCCTTGATGTGGTTTCCCCCTTCTGACCTCCTGTTTTGGCTGACTTGTTTTTTGCTGGCTTTAGGAATCTGAGCACTTTGCCACTGCTAACCAGTGCTAAAATGCATGTGATATTTACCTTAAACATGCTAAGATTGGTTTCATCCACAATGGGCATATTTTATTTACTTATAAGTCCCTAGTAAAGTGCACTACATGTGCCCAGGACCTGTAAAACAAATGCTATAGTGGGCATGCAGCACTGATTCTGGCACCCACTTTAGTAGTTCAAGTTTGTGGGGAGGGAGAGCCCAGAGGCTTCTGCCCCTAAAGTTCAAGTTTATTTTTATGATACAGAACCCCTACGGAGGTCCAGAAAATTATACAGTAAAGATAAAACCAAGAATACATTTCCTACAGTAAATATTTTTTCTTTATACAAAACTATCTCCTTAAAACATATTACCATGCATACCAAGCAGAATACAGAATAGAATAAAACAGTCTTGTAGGGCAACAAAGTGCAAAGTGCAATATACAATGGGCGAGTGAAAAACAAAACATTCCTAAAAATATTGCAATGCACGTACACCTAAGTGAGGATCAATAAAAAATATTACAATGTAAGAAGTCACATTAAAAATTCCTAATAAATCTCCAGAAAAGTTTTAAAAAATAGATAAATCCTATTACAAACCATTTTATTTGCGGTCGACAAAATAAATGAATGGGCCTCGAGGGCGGCGTGAATGTTGAATTTGAGGAATAAAGGCCGTGAAAAATAGCGCTTAGCCTTTTCCAACTCCGGACACACAAATAGCACGTGATTGATATCTTGGACTTGTAGATAACACATCTCACAGATTCTCTCCTTTTTCGGTATTTTGTCCCAGATGGCAATAATTTCTCTTAAGGTCAGAAAATGCAGTCTCAACAAGAACATCAGCCTACTGATCCCATGGGGTTGGTCCCAAGTTAAGTAGGGCTGTGGTTTGTTCCCCAAAGCACTCCCACATATCACCTCATTGTGCGACTTGGACTGACTTAAGGCCATATCTCTGGCCAAGCTAATGGAGGACACAGACCTCCTTATAAACAACTTCAACACGGACTTTAGCATGGGGGAATCAGTATTCAAGCTAAGCCTGATAAAATCATTTGCTCGCTCAAAGGACCTAAAGAATGTGGACTGTTGTTTCAGCCTACAAAAAATGTTGACTCTCAGGGCAGCCCTAGGTATCCCCTCATCGACCTGAAGGAGGGAATCGCCCCACCTCTAAACTGCTGCAGAGAAGGAGATATATGAGGAGACTAAGCCAAATTCAAGACACAAAACATGGGGGGACGCAAGAGAGTTTAAGTTGCAGATTTGACGCAAGATTCGGCCTTCGGCCCTGTCAAAGGTAAGCCAGTAGCTCATATCCCGCACCTTAGCTGTATAGGACAAGGAAGGAGTAATTTTGATCCTAAATACTGTTAAAGCATGCCCAAAATGGCGTTTCCCACAGATTCAATAGAATCTGTGCAGTGCACTAGGCTGGGAAAGAGCCCTTCTAACACAAAGCTTAATGTGTTCTCTATCCAGCTCAGTTTTTGAAAAGACCTGTCCAAGATATAGATAAGAATCGACCAGTTTAAATTTTTCAGAACCCAGCAGCCACTGGAAACACTTCTTTATTCTAAGCCCTTTTTTACGGAAGACCAAGATCTTACTTTTGGTGATGTTGATTTTCAAGAAATGGGCTTCTGCATATTTGGTCAGGGCTTCCAAACAACGTTGCTAGCCTACTGGTGTCAAATCAAGGACCGCCACATCATCAACATGTAATAGAGAGCCAACTGACATTGTACCAATTCTAGGGGCGTCTCCTCTCACAGAAATGATATGATATGATATGAGGGGTATTTTATAAAGCGCACAGCTACTCAGAAAGAGATTCCCGGTGCTAGAGAACCTCATAACTAGTCTGCTGCTATCCCAAGAGGGAGGGGAAACTTAAGGCAAGTGTCGGAAGAGCCAAGTTTTAAGCACCTTCCTAAAGGTAAGTAGGTCCATCACCTGTCAGAGTGTTACCGGCAGGAGGTTCCAGACGCGTGCGACCTGCACTTGGAAAAAGCGACCTCCTATACGGGTGCGGAAAAAATTGGGGACAGCAGCCAGATGCAGTGAAGATGACCTCTGGGTTCTGCGGGGGGCATAGTGTGTGACTCTCCTTCTGAGATAGTGTGCGCCCGTACCTCTGTAGTGTCTTAAAGGCCAAGACCAAGGCTTTAAAGCAAATTCTTTTCCTCACGGGAAGCCAGTGCAAAGCTTTCAGGTGAGGAGAGATGTGGGTTCTAGGTTTAAGCAGGAGACCGCCCTGTCGGCCGCATTCTGGACCACCTGTAATCTATTCAGTAGGTACTCCAGGAGGCCTAGATATAGGACATTAACATAGTCCAGTCTCGAAACAATAAGAGCTTGGACAACGGTCTTCCTGTGGGCAAGGAGGGGAAGAAATATACTGAGCATCCGCAGGAGGCCAAAACAGGATCCTGCGACTGACTGGATTTGGGCTTTCATAGACAGAGTATCATCCAGTTTGACAACTAGGTTCTTAGCCGTACTAACCGAGGAGAGGGGAGACGACATGTCTGATGTCCACCATTGTTTCCACTCATTCAAAGGTGGAGAGCCGAAAACAATTACCTCCGATTTCTCTGGGTTGCATTTGTGCTGGTTCTCCCTAAGCCATGCAAAAACCCCAGTCAGGCATTGGTTGATCTTCTCACCTGCAAAATCCTCACCCTTGTCACAGGTGAACAGAAGCTGCGTGTCGTCAGCATAGGAAATTATTGTAGCACCGCAAGCTTCTGCCAAGGGAGCAAGGGGAGACATATAAAGGTTGAAAAGTGTGGGGCTCAATATTGAGCCCTGAGGGACACCCACCTTCATAGAAGGAATGGGAGCAGCAAAAGGGGGAGACCAGGCCTCTTGGTATCTATCCTCCAAAAAGGAGGAGAACCACTTTAGAACTGTGCCACCCAGGCCGCACTCCTGCAATCTGTGCAGGAGTCGGTCATGTGGCACGGTGTCGAAAGCCGCGGAGAGGTCCAGCAAAATCGACACAGCTTTACCCCCCTTATCCAGTTTCTCCTGAGATTTCGAGCGGAGCCGTCTCTGTGCTAAAATTAGATCTAAAACCAGACTGGCTCTGATGGAGGAGATTATTTTTTTCCACATATTCCGAAATGACAGAATTAACATATTTCTCTAGTGTCTTAGAAAAAAATGGGAGCAGTGAGATAGGTCTATAATTGGATGCTACCAAGGGGTCGGCTGAGGACTTTTTTAACAATGGCAGGATTTTGGCATTTTTCCATCTGCTGGGCACATGGCCGGTCCTCAGCGAGGAATTAAGGACATGATTAGCAGCTGGATTAATGCCCTCGTCCACCGAGGCTAGAAAATTTGCTGGGCAGGGGTCCGAGGGGGAGCCAGACTTAAGGCTTTTCATAATCTACAAGGAAGTCTCCATTTGAAGAAGGGGAAACTGTATTAGCGATGGACCCTCTGCAGGGGCTCCAGGTGTTAGAAGTTTGGAGTTCCTGCCCTCCACCGGGAGGTTCTCAGCGAACGAGTCTTGGATGATTCTGATCTTGTCATGGAAAAAGGTGGCAAGTTGGCTTGTCCATTCCATGGTGGGTGTAAAAGGCCTGGCGGCCAAAAGCGGGGAAGAAAAGGCTTTCACAATTTTAAAAATTTCCTTGCCCTTATTGCCAGATGACTCAATTTTGGCCCAAAAAAAATCTTTTTTTGGCCTCATAAATTTTATTGTGGTGGACTTTCAAGGCTTGTTTATAGATTTTTTTGTCTTCTAGAATACATTTTTTTTGCCATACTCTTTCCAGGCGTTTACAGGAGCTTTTACTCTGCCTGAGAACTTCGTTAAACCACGGGGCAGAAATTCTGGTTGCCTCGGAAGAGCAAGTGGGCATAGGAGCAAGCGCCTGGATGCGTTGCTGCAGCCAATTCTCCAGGCAGAGAGCATCACTCTCTGGATTGCCACTTAATGAAAGCGGGTGATGTTCTAGCGCTTCACTCAGAGCTGCTGAAGTTATTCGGTGGAGGGGTCTTGAGGTATTTGTACTCTGCTTAACATGAAATTGAGGACATCTTACCGTCCTACAAACCTTAAAACCTATAAGGTGATGGTCTGACCATACTAAAGGCGAGGGCAAATCCATTTTGAGCTCTGAGTTAGAAAAAATCTGGTCAAGAGTGTGACCCTTATCATGAATGGGGTGAAAGACATAGGGGGACAGATTGAAGATGGCAAGGGACTCGGTCAATAAAATGGCCTCGGGCTCCGAGGGTTTGTCCAAATGAATATTAAAGTCTCCCAGTACCAGAAAGTGCTTGTACTTGAGAACTAAGGGTGAGATTACCACATTGATGGATTTAAGGAAATTCCCAGCTGGCCCTGGGGGCCTATATATTAAGACCCCCGTCAGGGATTGGTGTACTGATAGTGCACAGTGAAAACCTAGACATTCTGCCCTGCCCAACTCCCCCATAAGGACAACGTTGCAGGAAATATCCTGTTTAAAAATGATTGCTACTCCACCGCCCTTGCCAACAGCACGATCTTTCCTAAGAATCTGATAGCCTGAGGGGATGGCAGTAGCAATGGTGGGGTTTGAGGCCTCGGTGAGCCATTTTCCATCAGAAACATTATGTCCGAGCTAGACTGTTGTAGCAGCTCAAAAACATGAAGTTCATGCTTTCTCAAAGAGCGTGTGTTAAGTAAATATGCTTTATAGTTCCCGCCTTGGTTAGTCAACGGGCCCGTTCTGAGACCCCTGTCCGCATTATCCACCCTCCCGGGGTTAATCACACAGTTGGTATCAGGTGCCACCCAGTTACAATGTGCACATTTTAGAATTGCTCTTTTGGTATTCATGGCGGCGTAGTTATGGCAGCGCGATGCCTTACCAATGTTTAGCAGCGTGGCTCTGCACCAGGGAGATCAGATGTATATAAGGAAAAGAAGAGGGGGACCAGCAGGCAACCCTGCTTAAGCCCATTATGTGTTCTAATCCTACAGGATAATCCCTGCGATCCTCCCATTAAAATTTGGCACCAAGTATCTGAGTGTAGCTCCATAATGAGACCCAAAAGATGATGTGGGACGCCCAATGTAAGGAGCTTTCACTACAGTGTTCAACGGTCCACTCTATAAAACGCTGTGGAGAGGTCGATAAATGCAGTGTAAACTGGCATGCCATGAACAAAAACATATATCTCTACAATAGTCTGGAGGACAGCAGTATTATCTAGTGTTAATGTTAATTGATTTTTATATAGCGCTAATCACCGGCAGGTCTCTAAGCGCTTGAGAGAGAATTGCCAGAGGTCGTCAACGGGTGCATGGCCGCATAGTGGGCCAGTTAAGCCGTGTCTAAGGCCTCCTTGAACAGAAGCGTCTTAAGCTGTTTCCTGAATGGGAGGAGTGCCGGTTCCTTGCGCAGGTAATCGGGCAGTTGGTTCCAAAGTTGTGGGAGCAAGTTGGAGAATGCTCGACCCCCGTTGGATGCAGTATTGTATCCTGGAATGGCCAGGCGGCAGGTCTCGGAAGACCGCAGTGTGCGGCCGGAACATAGTTCTTCAGGCGTTCTTTAATATAGGCTGGGGCTTTGCCGTGGATTGCTTTATGGGCGATACAAAGGCCCTTAAATTTAGCTCTCTGTTTGATTGGAAGCCAGGGCAATTTGACCAGCAGAGGGGAGGCATGGGACCGACTTGGCAACCTAAAGATCAATCTGGCTGCGTCGTTCAGCACCACCTGTAGTTTATTAGTCATCTTCTGAGGGAGGCCTATATATAGGGCATTGCCGTAATCCAATCTGGAGACAATTGTGGCTGATACGATCATTTGCAGCGATGCAGTTGAAAGGAGGGGGACAAGTTTCCGTAGCTGTCTCATAAGCCCTATGCAGGTTCCGACCACAGTGGTGACTTGGTTGGCCATGGAGAGCTTTGAATCAATTTTTATGCCAAGGCTTTTTACGGCATGTACTGGTGTGGGGGTGGCACCCAGCTCTTGGGGCCAGAAACGGTCGCTCCAGGGGTTGTCTTTCGTGGGGATGACAAGTACTTCCGTTTTATCGGGATTGATTTTCAGTGAGTTGGCAGTCATCCAGTTTACCGTGAATCTAAGGATTTTTTGTGCCACGACCTGGGCATAGCTGAAATTGTCAATCTGGAGATTGAGCTGGGTGTCGTCCGCGTAATTAAAAACTCGGCAGTCCATGTGGGCTAGGGCTGTCACCAGAGGCTGGAGGTAGATGTTAAAGAGGAGCGGGGACAGTGCGGAGCCTTGAGGGACACCGCAGGTGAGGTTGCCTCTGTCTGATACCCGCTCCCCTAACTGGATCCTCTGGGACCACTCTGCCAGAAAGGAAGCTAGCCACTGGTGTGCCGGCCCATGAATACCCAGGTCCGCTATTCGATCCAACAGCTGGGTGTGGTTGACCGTATCGAACGCCGCTGATAGATCTAATAGAATCAGGGCGCTCAGTTTTTTGTTGTCCGCCATGATTCTGAGTTCATCAAGGACCGACAACATCACCAGTTCCGTGCTGTGGTGGGCTCTAAACCCAGCTTGTCGCTTCTGGAGCAGTTGGTTATCCTCCAGGAATGATGAAAGTGTTTTGAGAACATGTTGTTCTATCACTTTCGACAAGAAAGGGAGCTGGGAGATGGGCCTATAGTTCTTGAGGCTAGCGGCATCTGCTCCAGGTTTCTTTAGGAGGGGGGTGCCCCTGGCTTCCTTCAGGTTGGAAGGTAGATGGCCAGTCTCCAAGGAGTTATTCAGTAGGGCGAGGAGCTGCTTTTCCAGGCCGGGGAGGGCCATTCGGAAAATCCTTGGGGGCACGGGTCTGCGGGGGAACCCGATTTGGTGCAGTTCATCAGCTGTGTCAGTGACATAGAATCCAGCATAGGGAAGGTGGAGAGTTGCTTGCCGGAAGGGGGAGGGGGGCTAATTCTGGACTATGCTTCTTTCTGAAACCAGCCTGTTCTGGGGATATAATGTTCTGATCATGAGCCCATTGTTGTAAATGATGGAGGATGCTCTTAGGAAATAGTTTTTCTGAGGCGTCCAGCAAAGTAATCTGTCTGAAGCTAGATGGAGAGGTTTTAGGACCCTTCTTGTACAGAGGGACTACAACACTACCCTCACAAGAAGGGGGTATTTTCCCAGATCAAAAACAAAAAATAAACAATGGGGCAGGAAAGGCTTCCCAGGCAACATCCTCCTTTTTGATTATCGCAATGGGAATTGTCAGGGCCCTGTGCACCAGATGTTCTAGCGTTTTTAATAAACCCCACTAATTCCTCCCCTGAAGGGGGGCCATATACTAAGAGAGATGCGTCATCGACACCAACTATTACAGGAACGACTGGTCTATTGTTTGCATATCAATCAATCAATCAATCATGTCACTTATAAAGCGCACTACATACCCGCGAGGGTCTCAAGGCGCTGGGGGAAGAGGGGGGTGGTGCTGCTACTGATCGAAGAGCCAGGTCTTGAGGAGTCTTCTGAAGGCCAGTAGGTCTTGGGTCTGTCGGAGGTTGGTGGGGAGGGTGTTCCAGGTCTTGGCGGCGAGGTGGGAGAAGGATCTGCCGCCGGCGGTCGTTTTCCGGATGCGGGGGACTGTGGCGAGGGCGAGGCTGGTCGAGCGGAGCTGGCGGGTGGGGGTGTAGAAGCTGAGTCGTCTGTTGAGGTAGGCTGGTCCGGAGTTGTGGAGTGCTTTGTGTGCGTGGGTGAGGAGCTTGAAGGTTATCCTCTTGTTGACAGGGAGCCAGTGCAGGTCTCTCAGGTGGGGTGTGATGTGGCTGCGTCGGGGGATGTCGAGGATAAGACGTGCAGAGGCGTTCTGGATGCGTTGCAGCCGTCTCAGGAGCTTAGCCGTCGTTCCTGCGTAGAGGGCGTTTCCGTAGTCCAGCCTGCTGGTGACGAGGGCCTGGGTGACTGTTTTTCTTGTTTCGGTGGGGATCCACTTGAAGATCCTGCGGAGCATTCGGAGGATGTTGAAGCAGGATGAGGAAACGGCGTTGACCTGCTTAGTCATGGAGAGGGTGGGGTCGAGGATGACCCCTAGGTTGCGTACGTGGTCGGTGGGTGGCGGGATATGAGAGGGAGATATAATCCACCCAGTCCTTTTCGGAGATCAGGATAGGCAGTGCTTTCTGCCTTGAATAGGAATATTCTGCGATCAGACCCAGTACTTCCTGGAATGTTTGTCCCTTGCAGCTCCTCTAAACCTGATCCACCTCAAGTCGCAATCCCTTCTCCTTTCACCAAGTTTACAGTGACTTCTTACTCGTTTGAGACAGTTAATCTCCTGCTGGCGGCCCATGGAAAACTGCGAATGCTGTTTCCGTATTAGTCGATTTATATCTAGATTTAATGTTTAGGCTTTCAAGGGCCAACAAAACTGGAGCCTAAATTGCGAATCTCTTCCATTTGGGCCTCTTCACATTGCATAGGATTGTTGGGCACACATCCCAGCTGATCTGCATAAACCCTCCTAATTTTGAGATTGACCGTGACCATATTTTTTGATGTCCAAAAGGAGCAACCATGGAAATATAAATCTCCTGATTTATTATAGGCAACCATACCCAGCCAAGAGTTTCCCAGATCCAATGCCAATGAATTAAAGGCAGCTGTCATGCCCACTATACTATGGTCACTCAATACCGACAGGAGAACAAAAAGATTTTTACAGACCCCAAACATTTGATAAGAGACAACCACATAGTCTAGAAGGGGGGAATGAAAAGTAAAGGAAGCAGTTTCACCTGCAGGTACTCTCCCATTTAATGTAATCAAATCTAATCTTTAAAGGGTCTTGAGGAAGGATAGTCATCGTTTGTCTGTTCTTATTTTGTCTGGGAATAGGACATCAGGTATAGACCAGATTTCTTCTTTATCGAGGTTGATGTAAATCTCAGCGGCCGAGTTGGAGACTTTGGCGTTTATGTCTCCCATGATTATCCAATGGGGAAATTCTTCCCTGATTGCTATATCATAAACAAATGAAAAAAGTGCACTCACCAAATAATTGAAGTGTCTCCTGGGTCGAATATACATATTTGCCAAAATGTAGTTTCTCCTCGTTATGACCCAGGCCAGACATGTTCTATGACAGGAGTAACCCCCCTGAGTTACCTCAAGGGATGACTTCTTTCTGCTGGGGGGTGAGCATTATTCAAGGCTCCAGCCGCCCAGCTCCACTGGGCCAAGTCATCTTCCAAATCTGGAACCTGAGGATCAGCTGCCAGGCCCTTCACCATGTTTATTGTTCGTCCTCTTTGGCCCTTTGGTGTTACCGGGTAAGACCTCTAAATCGAGACCCATCAGATACCATTGATTTAGAGGTCTTTGGACCATTCAGACACTGAGTTATGGGATGCCTGGGGGGAGATTCCCCTTATAGTATGACAGATGTAACATCAATCCCTCGCTTAAGAAAGTGCTTACAATTCAGCGCAACCAGATTAGCGTTGATCGGGGAGCAGAAGGTGACCCTAGAGTAGGAAAGTGTAACCACTAAGTGGATCTTCACATTTGAGATGTCCCTACTGGATATCAACCTTACGACCTCAATCTCGGAGAAGGAGCTAAGGATAAAGCCTCTGTTTACTGGAGAGGATTCATAGTCAAATAACCAAGTAAAGTCCAGGATGGAAGATGAGATATTCTGCACCACACTGGTTTTCTTTATAGCATCCCTCGAAGGGATCTATAAGGGAAACCTATTCCTGTAGCTAAAAGCTTTTGCCCCCCCCGTTGTGGGGTGAGAGTGTCAGGGGGACTGCCCTCCTGGTTTATTGGACAATAGATTGCACCCCATATGGACCTTATTAGGCCCTCCTTTAGTAGCCCTCGGCTCTTGAGGCCAACCCTATAAGTTTCTGACTGACCGGCCTAACCTCGAACATGGGGGGAGGGGACACCACAACCAGCTCTCTTTTCCCCTTCCCGGGGGGTCGACCAACTCATTAAGTAAGGGGAATGGAGCTTCTTTAGGGGACTGAGACATCAAGTTCAAACTAAATACCACCACTCGACCAGCCCCCAGTCCTCCCTACTGAAGCCATGTGCAGTGTGAGGGCCGCCCTCGGAGGACCCCCTTCAGAAGGAGAATTTGCTACTCCCTCCTCCCTTGTTCCCTGTATGTCACACTGCATAACAGAGTCCCTCAGAAAGGGTAGCCTTATAGTTTTACATTTGGGAAATCGTCTGACCGTTTTATGTTGCCGTTTCTTATTCTCGACCTTTTGATTTCTTATGGGGTTATTCCTTCAATCCATCTGCCCCCAACTGATTAAGATGCGGGGCGAGGAGGGTAATAGGAGATGATAGCTCCCCCTCCCCTACCTGGCTGTGAGAGGAGTGCACTGAGTTTCCCAACTTCTCCAATGCCCCTTTTTTGACTTTTTTAAAACAAGGGGAAAAATTTCAATTTTGGGTTTCCCAAGGGAGAATTTGTTTCTAAATCCCCAAATAATGTATTTATGCAAGCTCTTTCTTTTTAAAATCACACCCTGGTTTTGAGTGAGATAGAATATAAAAGGGTATACCCACTTGAACAGAAGCATGTCTCTGCCCTCCCGGCAAGGCATACGGGGGAGATTGTAGTTCTCCGCTAATTCCAATAGGAAAATGTGTCATAAGTGTAGGTTTAGCAGGGCCAGACTTATTTTATTCTGTAAATCAAACAAAATTACTGACGTCATTTCCAGTATATGGTCAGACCTTAACACAGATTTCTCTAATAGAGACGAAATGAAATGTAAAAACAAATTCAAAACAAAAAAGGTATTCAGAGGGGACACCAAACCTGCCATTTACAATCATAGGCTGTGTACAAGGCAAGAATACATCTTGAACAGATTCTGAAGAAGGGACAATTAAATGACTTGAACTATAATACATGGGGAGCATTAAGAGATGCCAGGGAGAAGAACTCAAGTTTAAATAACTCTTTTAATTAGATCTAATCAGTGGAGGATCGCTCTTAGGGACATAGTCAGGAGGGCCTCTGCAGCCCCCTAACTGGGCTTTAATGTCAATATCTGGGAGTGTAAAATCTTACCCAATCCTCGATTCTTTACATATCCTCGCCCTACCACCTGAACTAGGTTCAACTCCCAACGGTTCTTCAAGGCCCCTGACCTGGCTTAACCCCTTACAAACCTCCCCTTGGATTGGTGTAACAGCGGGAGGACAATCTTTATTGGGCCTATTCAGGGAATTGTTGAACAGTTCCTGAAGAACAAATGGAGCATCCATATCCAAAGGAAATGGAGCAGCAGTAGATTGTAGAGCTGGCCATCCTGGGGGCCCTCATTTGACTGAATCTTGACCCCACCAGAAGGGAAATGACCCTCCTGTGGGCTGACATAATCCGAGGAGGAGGGAGTTCCTAGATGAAAAGTAGGGTCCAGACCGTCAGGGGTCACTGCTGTCACCTCGGGTACAATCTGTGATATCTTTTGGAAGAATCCAGTAATAGCTGGGTAGGATTTATAGTGATGTTGCTGTAGTATTTTGATCCCACTGTGTGATCTCCTTCTTTTATGCAATTGTCTGGGTGAAGAGGAAATCACACGATCTGAGCATAACTATCTTGAGGTCATCGTGCCACTGGAGATTTTTATGCAGCTCTGGGCAAGGCACTGAATACGGTGAGCAGGAGATCTGAGCTTTTCTTATGGCAAGTCAGGGGGCTTTATGATTTGCACTTCAATCCCAGTTCAAATGCCTGGAAGGGATCACAACCGGAGAGTAAAGCTGTGGTTGAGCGGGGTGTTGTGCAAAAGCCAGGCATATTTCAAAAAGTAACAGCGGGTGTAATAATGGTAAAGAATGGTGGACTCCAAAGCTATAGACTTCAAAATTCTGGAGTGCAGCGACTGAAGGTGGAGTGCGGCCTGCTGCCCTCCACCGAGAGGAGCAAGCCACACCGGCCTAACGCTGGCTGCTTCCATGCCTGCCGGGAAAGGACTGAGCCCCTGGGTCCTCGCAAGCACCCTGCACCCTTTTAATCCACTCCTTCCAGCCCTTAGCTCTTGACTCTTGAGAGTGTGCCCCACTTGGATCTTACCTGAGGTTCTTTAGTGCGGGGGACATAGGGCCGGGAAAGCAGGGAGCGAGAGTAGGAGCCCGGAGCCGCAAGCTGGGAGGTGGCTGCATGCAACTCTAGGAGCCTGGGGAGGTGCGTGGCAGACTCTGCCTCTCTACCACCTTGCCTTACCGAAATGCCGGCATCCCTGTACAGCTCTCCACCTCAATTATGATGTCCCTCGCCAAATTCTGTTGTATGCTGCAGCCTGTTTCTCCCCCTCTTCACCGCAGCCTACCTCTGCTAACCGTCCTTGCTGTCTTCTGCTGCCCCCTTAACTCCGTCACTGCCACCAACAGATGGGGCCCCCCTCAGCCACTTCTAGCTTTGAGCCACCCACTCAACAGGACCGAGCTAGGTCGGACTGAGCTGGGCGGAAGGCAGGTGGGAGGCAGGGGGGCAGGGCTAGTGTGGGGGCAGGGGGCCTGGGCAGGACCGAAGACAGGGAACCGCAAGGGAAAGCCAATTGCCCAGGAAAGTCAACCGCTCGTCGGGCTTCCCTTTTGCCTTGCCTTGCCCTGCCACTACCTTGCCCGGACCAGCCTGCTAACGCGACCCCAACTGCACTCTGCTGAGGACTCCACCTCTCTGCCACAACAATCCTCTCTCTGATTCGCCCGCTCTCAACCTTAAGTAGCCCTTTAAACATGTCCTAGGCCAGCCACTGCAGAGCCTGTGTGTGCAGTTTTTAACTACCATTTTGCCTAGCAAGTTAACCTACTTGTCAGGCCCAAACCTTCCTTTTTATTACAGATAGGACACCCCTGAGGTAGGCCCTGGACAGTCTATGGTCGGGGTGCAGTGTATTTAAAAAGTAGCATATGTACTTTTAGTTTTACATGTCCTGGTAGTGAAATGCACTTGCATTTGTTTTTCACTACTGCAAGGCCTATCCCTCACGTTGGTTAATATTGGGATTGCCTTATTACATTTTACAAGTGTAATTTCCAATTAGGAAGAGATGTAAAAAACCCAAATTTGGTATTTCTGGACTCACAGTTTAAAATCACAACGCATGGTGAAGTTCTTTTTGAATGGCAGTTCTGAAAATGGCAATTTTAGAAAGTTGGCTTTTTCTTACTTAAACCATTTGGTACCTTCTGCCTGTCTCTGGAATACACGTCTGGGGTGGGTGACAGCTGGCTTCCTGCATTCTCTCTAGACAGCCACACACAAAAGAAGGGTAGGTGTGACTTAGTACCCATCTACATATTGATGGGTCATCCTGAGCAGGATAGGAGGGAGGAGCTGACACTTTACACCAATAAGTGCTGTGTCCTGTCTGCACCAAAATGATTGCATATCCCCCAAGAGTGATTCTGGATCCAGAGCATGAAAGGCAGGGTCCTGTGCACATCAAAGCATCTCTTTGAAGTCTCCCTACTTCAAAGGCCCAACTGGGTATAAGTACTGGGCCTCTGACACCACCAACTGAGAATATTTACGGAACTGAGGACATTCTACCAGGAAGAAGGAATTTTGTTCTGCAAGGAGGGACTGCCACTTTCCTGAACTGCTTTGTTGTGTTGGCCTGCTGCTTCTTGCCTGGGAGTAAGAAGGACTAGACCTGCATTTCTACATCCTAGAACCTAAGTACACTCTAGGGGCTTGTTGGCTTGTCTCCTGTTTCTGAAGTCTCAAAGATATCAAAGATTTCACTTCATCTTCAACTCAGCACCTGGACTTTACTTTCTGAAAGTCTTACTCTGCCAAGTGGTGCCAATCCAGTCCAGGGCCCTTGGAAGTGGATTTAAAGTGCTGCATCTGCCAGTACCTGTGGATCGGCGCTGTTGCGCCAGTCGTAACTGATGCATCTCCTGCTGCAAAGTCGGGATTGAAGCATCACCGCTGTTGCAGGGTACAGAACTTGCACATTGATGCCACTATATATATCAGGACCCACACATCACCTGCTGCAAGATTGGGATTGATGCATCACCGCTGTTGCAGGCACCAGATCGACACATTGCACTTGGAACTGCGGCATCGACTCTGCAACTACAGCTTTGGAACCAATGCATCGTCGCCACTGCGTGGAGAACATTGACGCATTGCCCTCCAGCGTGGAATAATCCTACGCATTGCATTTAAAACCACTACACTTGAAACCAGCACTTCACTCAATGGAAGCAACGCCTCACCGCAGTTGCATGGAGAAATCTGGCGCAACACCCCAACTGCATGGGGATCATCGATGCATCTCATGCTGTGACAAGGATTAAGGTACTTTTGCTCTGCTAACCCTGCGTGAGTCCTGAAACTGGCTTGCACTCCATCACGGGCACCCTGAACTTTTGACTTTGTCCTGGTCCAGCAAGACCAATTAACTCTTTGAGGGCTATTTGCTTCTAAGCACTATTTTTGTATTTCATCTTTTAAAATTAATATCTCAACTCATACTGATTGGATTTTTGTCATTTTGGTCTTGTATCATTTATAAGAAATAACTTCTATTTTTCTAAACTGGTGTGAAGTGTGTTTGTGGTGTTTTCACGGTGTTGCTGTGTGTGGTGTGCACAAATACTTTACACATAGCCTCTTAAGTTAACCCTGACTGCTCTGTGCCAAGCTACCAGAGGGTGAGCACAGGTTCATTTAAAGTTTGTTACTGACTTACCCTGACTAGGATTCTGGTCCTTAATTGGAGAGGGTGCATACCTCTGCCAACAAGAGACCCAATTTCTGACACTAATTGAAATGCTCTAATGTTTCTACACACTCTAACCTTAGTAACAAAAAGGTTAATAACAACCAATTGACAAAGAGAACATCATTAACAGGTAGCTATTCCATCAAAGAAAATGCTGCCTATTTAAGCTAAATATACCCTTTCACAAAAATATACAACATTAGGAGTATAACTGTATAGCATTACAACATGTGTGTCCTGAAAAATCTGCTTCAACCACTTTCTTTCATAAGGATAAAGAAGGAGAACCTCATACAGAAACAATGTGTTTAACTATTTCACGTTCTCATCTTCATAATGTATTGAGTGAAAACCCATGCCGCTTTAATTACAACCTATAAAATACATGAACTGCAGAAGAAACAACTAACAAGACTACATTTCTGTAACATTTTTCAGGAAACTTGGAGACATCCGTCAAACACTGAACCATGTTTTCATGAAGAGAGTTACATTCAACAGAATAATTGTGTGCTTTCAGTCACTGATGAAGGCCGGTTTTATGAAGTCAACATGGAAAAATATTTAGGGGAAGAAAAAAAGCAATTCAAACAAAAGATTTGCAGGAAACAAAAAACACATCCCCGTATGTGAATGGAAATGCACTTCTATTTTGAATATCATAGACATATCCTTTCTGAATCTAAGGACATTTCTAATGACATATAAAATGTCATTACTACTTAAAAAAATCAACTTCCCCAAAACTTAGATGCCTGCCCCTATCTGACCATTACTAACCCCCAAGGACGTTCTTTAGGTTGTTTGAGAAATCACATGGGTGACAAAACATTCCATCATATCAAAATGCTCTTCACCCACCATTCAATGGTAAGAAAACTTGTGCAGACATTATACTTTGTGAAAACCCCATCCTTGCAATTGGACAAACTAAATTATGCTCTACTTCACTCTAATCCAGCGCAAGTCAACAATATTGTGAGCTATATACAATCTAGATACTTTGAACCACTCTCTAAGTACAATACTTTTCCAGACGTTACCTTTAATCAGAATGAATCAGAAAGACAACCATTGCACCAAACTAGCAATTTAAAGGAACTAACCCTTATGCTTCTGCCCCCCCCCACCCAGTGCTAAGCCTTTTTCTGGCTATTTGGGAAAGTTCGTGCTTGGGCCTCCATAACCTTTTCTCCACATAGGCTATCCACGCCATATTTGCATCCTTTTTTTCCAACTTCTTGTCTTGGGTATTCTAAAGGTACCCAGATTTAAAACAAAAAAGTGGATGCTAGGATGCTAGGTTGGGGAGCTTATGATGAGACGCCAACCCCTCCACTCTGCAGAAGTGTCGACATGTTTTAGCCGGCTAAAACTAATCCCCCGGCTTTCCTCAGGACTCTCACCACTGTGATCCCTGGGTGCTCACCCTCCCTTCTTTAAATTAGAAGTAAAGGGGATGTCACCTTTAGTAGAGCCCCTCGCTCTTGGAGAGGAACCGAGTTTATTAAATTTTTAAACTCGAACTGGCGGAGGAGTGAGAACAGCTCCCTATTAGCACTCTTGCTTGCGAGGTGAGCTGTCACCACACGAAATCCGTCTCTCCCTCAGCGCCGCGTAGAAGTGTTCTTTTTGTTTTAAATCTGGACAGGGTACCTAGTATTAAAAATTTTGAGAAGGACTCCCTGTTACCAGTTTTATATCACTATTTCTGCACCATTCCTCACCTGTGATCCTACACTGTATGTTGTATTGTCTTCCCCTCCCTATTGCTCCACCTCCAGCGTTGGGTTAGTGCGGAGGTGTGTTAGCAGCCCTATGATGAAGCATGACACAGCTTGCTGTGTGAGGGCAGTTTTATTCAATTTGGTGCATTCCCACACACTCATTCACCTTCACGCGTTGTCATTATCCCTCTTCTTTTTGTGAGATTAAAGGTAAGAAACTAGCAGATAGAGCCAGAATAAAGGTCAGAAATGAGCAAAAAGAGGCAATATAGAGGTCAGAAACAAGTAGCAAGAGGCAGAATAAAGGTCAGAAACGAGCAGAAAGAGGGAAAATAAAGGTAAAAAATGAGCTGAAAGAGGCAAAATTGATGCTAGCAATGAGCTAAAAAAGGCAAAACAGAGGTCAGAAATGAGCACAGAGAGGCAAAATAGAGGTCACAAACAAATAGAAAGAGGTAAAATAAAGGTCAGAAATGAGCAGAAATAGGCAAAATAGGGGTCAGAAACTAGCATAAAGAGCAAAAATAATCGAGCAGAAAATTAGTAGAACCTACTCAGGCACCCATGCACCCAGTCACAGAACAACTCAGACACTTTTATAGCCACTCAGAGCCATTCAGACACTCATGCACCTGCTCACAGATGAACCCAGACACGTACACCCACTCACAGACCCAGTCAGACACTCATGCACCCACTTACAGAATCACTCATACCCTCTCTCACTCACCCAAGACCTACTCAGAGACTCCCACGCTGACTCAAAGACCCACTGAGAGACTCTCACTCACAGATCTACTCAGAGACTCATACTCCCACTCACAGACCCACTAAGACACTCATGCATTCACTCACAAACTGACTGACACACTCATGGAGTCACTCGTAAACCCACTCAGACACTCTCACATCCACTCACAGACCCACTCAGGCACTCATGCACCCACTCAGACAATCACACACCTACTCACAGACCCACGGAGACACTCATGCATCCACTCACATACCCAATGAACCACTCACGTACTCACTCACACACCCACTGAGACACTCTCTCAAAGGTTATAGGTCAAAGTGAGGAACTAACATTTTAATAGGTTACAGGGACATTATAGTTAGGAAATATAATAAAAAACTTTAGCAATTGACTGAAAAAACCATAGGTTACAGGGACGGTATATTTAGGCTCAGATTTCACTCATAAAAAACCAGTGAATATCAGCAGTTATAGTTACCTGAGCTAACTATAATCTATTCCTGCACTGAACGGCTTATGACCTCACATACTACATTACTCATGACGTGGTCAGCGACATCACTGATGATATCTCAAATTACATCACTGATGAATTCACTGATGACGTCAACCACAGAACCACTCACACATCTACTCACACCCCTATACAACCTCTCATACACCCACTCACACACACACACAACCACTCACATACCCATTGGTAGACCCATGCAACCACTCACTCATCCATAGATCCACTCACATACCCACTCACTCATACAGTCACTCACACAATCATACAACCACTCACTCACCATAGAGCTTCTCATACAACCAGTCACTAATCCTTACAGCCACCCATGCAGCCACTCACTCATCCATACACACCCAGTCATACAGCCACTCACATACACACAGACTCACTTTCCCATATAGATCTAACTGACCCCTTCATGTATACAGGCATTCATACAACCACTCATTCACCTAAACAGTTACTCATGCACACAGTCACTCACCCATACAGCCATTCACACAGCCACATACTCATCCATACAGAAACTCACACACCCACTTGTTCACTCATACAGCCACTCAAACACCCACTCACTCACCCATAAAGTCTTTCAACACAGCTATTTACTTACCTATTTAGGCACTCACCTATCCACCCGCACAACCACTTACATACCCATTCAAACATCCATACAAGCACACCCACATCTGCTCACTCACCCATGCAGCCATTCACTCAGACAATCACTCTCTAATACAGCTACTCCCACACCAACTCACTTAACCAAACATCCACTCAAACAGCCACTCACTCATACAGCCACATGTACACCCAGTCACTCACTCATACAGCCATTCAGTCACCCACTCACTCACCCATACAGTCACTAACACATCCACTCATCTACCCATACAGCCATTCAGTGACCCATAACGTCAATGACACACCCACGCACTCACAAATACGGCCACTATCTTAGTCACTCACTCACCCATACAGCTACTCACAAACCCACGTATTCACCCATACAGCCACTCACACACCCACTCACATACCAAAACAGTCACTCACACACCCATTCAAACAAACATACACACAGTCACACAGCCACTCACATAATATATACCAGAAGTAGTATCACTCATTAGTAGTAGACTTAGTGTACTAATTTAATATTTGTAGTTCCTTGGTGTATATATGATTAACAATCATAAACGCTTACAAAATACTTACACTCACTGGATGATGTAATTAGTGATGTAATTTGAGATCACATCAGTGATGCCATCAGTAATTTCACTGACCATGTCATGAGTGATGTAATGTGTGAGGTCATAAGCAGTGCATCACGGGCGCGTAAGTTATAGTTAGCTCAGCTAACTATAACTGCTGAATTTCTCTGGTTTTGTACAGGTAAAATCTGAGCCTAACTATAACATCCCTGTAACTTTTGTTTTTTTCAGTGAATTTCTAAGGTTTTATGTATTTTATTTCCAAAGCATAACCTGTAATCCTTTGGGTGTTGCAGTACTTTCTGCATGGAGGACTTAGATACTGCAAAGTAATAAATACTGCTTTGACAGCTGCAGTCACTCCTTGCATCTCCCTCACAGTGCACAGGTGGTATAGGGGCTAAAAAGCATTGTTTATGCAGTTTTGCGGACCACCACATTAAAATGTGCTACTGTAACAACAAATGCATTGTACTTTGCAGGTCTGTTTCACATTTGGGTAAAACTATTAAGGTAGTTATTTTTTTTAATTAAGGACTGTTGATTATGTATTTTATAGCTGCAGCACTGTCTTAGTTTTAATGAAAGGTATGTAATATGCTTTTCCTTTTAAAAAAAAACAAAAGTTTTTGCATCTGCCAATCCTCCTGTGGTTCTGTAAACATAGATGGTTGGTACTCTATGGTTTTCATTCCGATCACTTGATCGCAATGGCCTTTCAGTGCCGATCCACAGATTCATTATAATTTTGAATAATGTTTTAAGGTATGCTGGGGGTACTGTTTGTAAATCTAAAACAAGTGGACATATTGGAAGGCAAAATGAGGTGCTGTATATTTGGTTTTAATTTAAAAAAAAATAGACCCTTTTACTGTTTGCGTAGACCCATGAATATGCCGTTCTGAACCCGCAGGTATGCACAATGTCGAAAAGAAACTGTTGCATTCTATTGGCTAAGGCCACACCTTATTTTAATGAGGACCACTCCCAACATTTTTTTATTCTTTCTCGATCTGTCTTTGAGGCAACATCTCCTTGTGGGTCTTCCTTCAAGACTTACTGCACCAATGGCAGAAATTACTCCTGCACCTTCATCTGCAGAAGCAGAGATGATTAGAGAGGAAGAAGAGGAGGAAGAAAGACCATCCAGTTCCAAGAAAGAACCTGATGTGTAGCAATATTTTTGCATACCAAGTGGTCAGAAATAGTCTGTGCATGGTTTGTGAAGTGCAAATTATGTGAGAATAAGTTCTCCCGCAGAACATCAAAAAAGTCATGGAACGTACATGTGGAAACATCTCTAGACTATCCATGAGAAAACATACTAGCAGATCATAGTGGAGAGAGATGCTGTTCCCAGAACATCTGGAACTTCTGAAATCACCATCTGGATGTGACGAATTGGGGGGCATGGTCACACACTGTGCGACATGCCATAAACTGGTTGCAGCCAAGCTAAAGGATATCCCTCAGTTCTTTGATATGGTGAAGAAACACCATTGTTAAATCTTTTTTTCATGTTCTTTAAAAATCCTGTTTTTCAACATGGTTGTGTTTCCAAAATGCAAGATTCCTGCATCTAGTTTAAGGTGAACTGTTGACAAGCTCTTTAAGCAAAAAAACAACCTTAAAAAAAGTTTAAACAAAAAAATGGTTCTTTTTAGAACCACCATTGAATCAAATGAAGAGCTGTGTCTGTGTCTTTTTTCTACTATGATTAGTGTGTGCCTAGGTGTGTAAGTGCATGCATCAGTATGTGCCTGGATGTGTCAGTTTATGCATTAGTATGTGCCTGGGTGTGTCAGTGTATCCATCAGTATGTCCCTGTGTGTGTCAGTGTATGCATACGTATGTGCCTGGGTGTGTCAGTGTATGCATTAGTATGTACCTGGGTGTGGTAGTGTATGCATTAGGGTGTGGCTAGATGTGTCAGTGTATACATTAGTATGTACTTAGGTGTGTCAGTGTATGTATCAGTGTTGGTCTGGATGTGTCAGCATATGAATTAGTATGTGTCTGGGTGTCTTAGTGTAATTATCAGTATGTGCCAGAGTGTGTTAGTGTTTGTATTAGATTGTGGGTGGGTGTAATAGTGTGTGCATTAGTATGTGGATAGGTGCGTCAGTGTATGCATTAGTGTGTGCCTGGCTGTGACAGTGTATGCATCAGTGTGTGTCTGGGTGTATTAGTGTATGAATCAGTGTGTGCCTGGGTGTGGTAGTGTATCCATCTGTATGTGCCTGTGTGTGTCAGTGTATGCATTAGTATGTACCTGGGTGTGTCAGTGTATGCATTAGTATGTACCTGGGTGTGTTGATGTATGCATTAGGGTGTGGCTAGATGTGTCAGTTTAAGCATTAGTATGTGCCTGGGTGTGTTAGTGTATCCATCAGTATGTGCCTGTGTATGTCAGTGTATGCATACGTATGTGCCTGGGTGTGTCAGTGTATGAATTAGTATATACCTGGGTGTGTTAGTGTATGCATTAGCGTGTGGCTAGATGTGTCAGTATATATATTAGTATGTACTTTGGTGTGTCAGTGTATGTAACAATGTCTGTGTGTATCAGCATATGAATTATTGTGCACCTGGGTGTCTTAGTGTAGTGGTCATTATGTGCCAGAGTGTGTTAGTGTCTGTATTAGAGTGTGGGTGGGTGTGATAGCATGTGCATTAGTATGTGGATAGGCCTGTCAGTGTATGCATTAGTGTGTGCCTGGATATGTGTGTGTCAGCATACAAATCAGTGTGTGCCAGTGAGTGTTAGTGTATGTATCAGTATCCGTCAGGGTGTCTCAGTGTATGCATCAGTGTGTGTCTGCGTGTGTTAGTGTGTGAATCAGTGTGTGGCTGAGTGTGATAGCATATGCATTAGTGTATAGATAGGTGTGTCAGTGTATGTATTAGTGTATGCCTGGGTGTGTCAGTGTATGCATTAGCATGTACCTAGATATGTCAGTGTATGCATTAGTTTATACCTGAGTGTGTTAGTGTATGGATTAGTGTGTGGCTGGGTGTGTCAGTATATGCATTAGTGTGTGCCTAGGTGTCTCAGTGTATGTATTACTATGTACCTGGCAGTGTCAGTATATGTATCAGTGTCTATATGGGTGTGTCAGCGTATGAATCAGTGTGTGCCTGGGGGTGTTAGTGTATGTATCAGTATTTGCCAGGGTGTGTCAGTGTATGCCTTAGTATGTGCCTGGGTATGTTAGTGTCTGCATTATTGTGTGGGTGGGTGTGATTTCATATGCATTAGTGTGGGTATAGGCGTGCTAGTGTATGCATCTGTGTATGTCTTATTATGTCAGTGGATTCATCATTGTGTGGATCGGTGTCCCAGCATATAAATTAGTGTGTGGCTGGGTGTGTTAGTGCATGTATCAGAATGTGCCTGGGTGTATCAGTGTATGCATTAGTATCTTACTTGGTGTGTTAGTGTATGTGTTAGTGTAATGTCTGGGTGTGGTATTAGATGCATTAGTGTGTGGCTAGGTGTGTTAGTATTTGCATTGGTGTATGTTTAGGTGTGTGAGTGTGTGCACTGGTGTATGCCTTGGTGTGTCAGTGTATGTGTCAGTGTGTGCCTTAGTGTGTATACATGTTTTAGTATAATTAATTATGTGTACAGAGTAAATGTTTGGATAGTGTATAGATGAATACAAATGTATTTGGTTTCCTACATTACTGCATAAAAAAGAGTTCCCTTTAATCAGTGAAAAGAGGGAAAAGATAAATCGAAGTTAAAGGTGTGTTTTATAAATTTCTGTGTAAAAGGATAATAATCTGTATTAAAAAACTAGTGTTAATAATAGAACGCAAGACATTTATATTGTTCAAAGAAATAATATAAATTATTTAAACATGTTGTATTCTCTTTTTTTACTGTTCTCAGCTTCCAAACTTTTACACTAGAAATGAAGTGGCTATAGATGCTCATCACTGAACATTAGGGAGAAAAGACAGTCATATGGACTGTAAAAAAACACTTCAGTACATGGTAAATTATTTAAAATTAACATTACTATGCTTCACACTCACTATAAACATTAACCTCTGTGTATTCTAGGTTTCCACACAATTAATGTGTATGGATAATACTAGTATATAAAAACGCATATAAACACATTACTCTTCATAAGCTGCATGACGTCATAAAATCTCATAAAATCTCGTAATCCATTAACAGAGGTAGAGTATATCAGTGCTGTAATTATTTTTATAGCTTTCCCCCTGTTCTACAAACAAATGTTTTAAATATGACGGCCTTCATTTAATATTCTGTCGATCCACTTTAAGTTTTTAAATATAAAGCAAGATCCAAAAATATTTTTAAGATGAATACGTTTAGCAGTATTCCATTTCTCTTCAGTACAAATTTGTCTTGCATTATAGTTTTTCATCTCTGATTCCAATTTAGTGCTATCTCTGTAGTTTCTTGTAACAGTAACTACATTACAATACTTAGAATCGGTTACAAAGATATCACCCTTGTTAGGCTGAATAATACCTAAACTTGTTGTATTAGAACTTCCAGAACAGTAACATTCCATTTTTGTAATAGTAATCCTCCTTAGAACTTTCATTCAAGAAAGGAAAGGTAAAAATGTGGTTGTTTAACTATGTTTGAATGCAAGTTTGCTATCATTACACTCTGTCCAGTTTTATTTTTTAAATAGATGGTGTAGTGTCCAGATGTAATATTTACTCCTTCATGAAAACTAATTGCTACACAGGTATATATACTTTATCAGAAACCGAGATTTTTGCAGCTTTAAAATTTGTAGTTTATGTTTCGAATTTAGCTCCAACTGCAGTGCATTGATGTAGCATTAGGATTATATACTTGCCAGTTCTTCTTATATTCAAATTTGATAGAAGATCTGACTTACATTTTATGCAGGTGTTATTTTGTGATGCATCCTTATACAATTTCTCAAAACTGACAGTTTTACAGTCTGGTATAGTTAAGCTGATAAATCGTTATGAATCTATTTGTTTTTTTGAAGAAAAAGAACAATTTTCACAGATATGCACCAATGAGTAACTTAGTCCAAATAGCTCATCAATAGATATGATCTCTTCTTCTAAGATACCAAGGAGGACCATCACGAACTCTTTGGCATCATCATGAATGTTTATTGTGAAGTATACAGATCCAGCACACAGATCTGCAAGATCTCTAATAGAATATGCAGAATATGTTTTTGTTCTATCACTGCAAATGCATTCTAACAAGTTAAAGAGTGTAGAGCACAATTTTGCATCTTTTTTTTGTTTAAATGCGTCAGCCACAGGAAGTAAAGAGAACAGTGTATTGAGAACTACATTGGCATAGCAGTTGACTTCAGAGATTTTGAGAAATGGTAACCAACAATTTCACCAGCATATTTAGCTTTTTTTATCCAAAACTTCTTTCTTTTCAGTTTTACTCGTTTTCTTAGGAAAGTCACTGTCATCCTACTGAATCTTTCATTTTGGGAATATTCTAGGCTTTTCCTAAACTGGATACTGTCCTAAATGAGGAGCATAGTTACTTCACAAATGGTCACACTCTATCATACAACTTGAATCAGCATTTACTTTGCTGTCATCAAACTCTATTAGATACAAACCAGACAAAGTTGTAACTGAGGTGGTGAAATGAGCTAAAGAACGATGATGGATTCAACCCAGATCTGTGACTGGGGGTGAGTGTCTGAAAAGTTTCAGCGCTCCGTCCATCATCTCCTTGTGTTTGCTTTGTTCGCCCTAAGTTGGCAGGGAATGCCCAGACGTGGGTCCCTTGCTCACTTTGCCACTGGATTCAAGCTAGCCTGGGTGATGAGGGGTGTTACCCCGAAACCGGTCCCAGGATGCTTGTTTCCGGTTCAGGGAAGACCTGGCTTGGCTGTTTGGTCTGGACTGTACCCTAGAGGCACAGGGTCAAGACTGATTTGCATATGCCTGGGTCTGAACTGGGGTGGCGAAGTGAGCTAAAGAACGATGATGGATTCAACCCAGATCTGTGACTGGGGGTGAGTGTCTGAAAACGTTTCAGCGCTCCGTCCATCTCTTGAGTTTGCAAAGTTCTAACCAACATTAATAAATACTGCAGCTACACTTAAACCTTGAGACTTATGTATTGTTACAGCATATGCTAGATATACTGGAAACTGTTTTCTGTGAACATACAAGTATTTTACAAGTAGGAAACATATAACAGACCTTGCTATCTGCTGTACACCTTCAAGTTGATCAGACTTAACAGCTAGGTATTCAACCTCATTTCTATTTGGATACAAAATGAAATCAATTATTTTACCCATGGCTCCATTAACTAATTCTTCCTCAACATTTAAATTACGCTGCAAAATTATCCTACAGGTCTTAAAAACACATAAACATTTTTCTGGTTCTGCAGTTTTGGAAACACACTTTTCCAAAGAATTCCGTTTTGATTGTAGGTTTTCATTCAATAGTATTGTCACTTAGTCGTGTTCCATTTTGTCAATTGCTGTCAGATCCAATATATGTTCTTTATCTAGTTGTAGCAATTGTTCATTGAATTAAGTGCATTCTTAAAGAGGAGGCATTTAAAAGACAATGTTCTTTTGTTGTTGAATAAATGAAAACATTAGCTCTGCTGCAGAGCATTTAGAAGGAAATAAGTTCTTTAGAAGTCGAGTTTGCACACAGCATTTTCCTTCTTTCAACAGTATTCCTACCAAAAGCGGCTGGCGTGGGTAAGCGTGGTGGGGTGGGGGGTGCAGTGGAGGAAGTCAGCACATGACGATGAGGGAAAATAACAAAAAAGAAAAACACTTACCTTGCGCTCTCTGCATCGCCGACTCTGCAATGCAGCCAGCGCAAGGTAAGTAGTTTTCTTTTTTTATGTTATTTTCACTCGTCATCGTCTGTCAACTCCTTCCTGCCCAGCCCCACACCCCACTGCACTTACCTGCACTGGCCGCTCCTGAGCCCTAGTCTGATATCCTTCAGAATATTTCGATATTGTAAATTAGATGCTTGGCGCATGTTTCTAATTAATTCTTTGTATTCGAAATTCAACCACATTTGCAATACTTCCTAAAGAATTTTGTGTATCTTCATGTAAAGTGTCTTAAAAACAGACTGTCCTTTGTCAGGGGTGAGTTGCAATAAATCACCAAAAATTATTAAGTTTCCTCCAAAAAGTACTTAATACCCGAACTTCAATATCTGTTGCATTCTCAAATGCACAAAGGCGAGCATGAAGTTTGAGACCATGCTCACCTCATCGATGATTAAAAGTTTTAATTTCTTCAAAACTCTGGAAACATTGTGGCAAGCTTCACCAGATAACTTTTGCTATTCCAGTTTATTATTATGTTCAACAGGTAGCATTAGTAGACGATGCAATGTAATTCATTTGATGTTGTGTGCACCCAATCCAGTAGGTGCTGTAACTTACATGACAAAATGGACATTGTATTTTTCTGTAGATCAGTGGTTAGATCTTGGATTAAAAAGCTTTTCCCAGCCTTGGCTTGCCCGCTAACATATGAAATAATTGGATTAAAACTTGAACATTTATATTGATTGTTTTCATGGAGGAATTCATGGTCTTTTTTGTTTTTTAATTTCCATATATATCTCTTTCTGCTCATCATTGATTTGTTGCACTAACTCTTCCAAATCAACATATTCTTCTGTTCCTTGTTGCATTGCTGTCTGCACCTCATGCATCGCTATGGCAGTTTCATTTTCAATTATTGGCTGTCCAAGAGAATCTTGATTCAGAGCTCGGGAACTCTGGCTGCTTTGGGAACTCTCCTTTGCTTTCTCTGTAATAATTGTTTTGCTCTTGATCAATTTCTTCATTTAACATTTGTAGGTGGTTTTGAAATATTGGATGTTCAATACTATCTTTTACAGCATTAAAAGAGTCCTCATAGCAGTGATATTGTCCAAGTAACTCTGTTTCACAATGTCAAGGTTTGAATAGCTGTAGAAGTGCTAAGTGAAAAAAAAAAAATTCTTAGAAGTTTGACAAATTAGTTTTCTATGGTTTATTAAGTTACCTTTTGCATGCCGAACCAAACAACCGTCTCAACCAACTACAGCATATTTGCCTTCATCAATTCTTTCTGTCACATTGTTTCTGTACATATAGTGTTGCAGAATATCATATAGACACATATTTTTAAGGTGTGCACTTCTTTTTGGATAGTGGGTATCCAACATGTTTGCCACATTGTTTTACTTTTCGTGGGCACTCCATTTACTAGAATAACCTGTGGCTCATCTATGTCCGCCTCAACACCCACATAAAATCTAAAGGTAAAGATAAAACTTTTTCTTTAAGTCCTTTTTGTAGTTCTGTTGGTGGTAGTTTCCCTGTTTTAGGTTCCATTCGAATTATTGCTTGAAATGTATGGACAGTTTAATAGAATTGATTCCTACACATTCAATTGCTCAAGTTCGTGTGGGATTGGTACCAACTCTAATATATTATGAAATGCCTAGCTGGCATTTTATTCTCCTCTAGTTTGCCATAACAATACTTACACATTGTTTGCTTTGTGGCTAAATCAAACTATTCTTCTGCAAATGTATATGTACCAAATTTCTGCCACTCATCTCAGTTATCTTGCTCAGTTTTTGAAAATACAACTACATTACGAGTTTGGTTCTTGTAGTGAATGCGGCGACAACAAATACAAACATACTCAGGTTTTTCAGAACATAATGCATTGAACTTTTCCAAGTTTGTCAATACTAATCTCTGTGTCCTGTTGCTCTACACCTCCACTCACCACCTCCTCATTTTCCCTATACTCTTTTTCAGGACCAAAGAAACAGAACTAAATGTCTTCACAAACTTTCTCAACCTCTGCCACAGTACCATTAAATACAGCTCTATTCATATCTCCTACACATAAGGCTGGAGTTTTTATATAATTTAGTCTCCTTACTAAATTTAGCATGTTTAGATGATGTACAGCTAACATTCTAAAGTGATGAAGTAATTTTACACACTTTCTTTGAGAGACATGCCAGTGATGGACTTGTAAGTTACTGTATTTCCTAAGTTTGCATGGATCTAATCCTTGGAGTATTTTAATATTTTGTTTCAAAGTTCTCCATGAAAATTCTCTTTAAAATGTTTTGAAGCTATCAAGTGATTCCTGACGGATAGAAAAAATATTACTACACTTCAACTTGTGCACTTATGCCTTACTTATACTTCTTCAGCTATCATGTGTTCTACATTCCTAGCAACTATCTATTCTTTTTCTATTGGAGTTCCATCTTTTACTTCATAGCAACAACCACTTGTTTCAAGTGCATGCACTAATGTGTTCGCTTGCAAGAGAGCTCTCTTCATTAAATAATGGCTCTGAACTAGATGTGTGCATCCATTCACTTGTAAACACTTTACAAAGATTACTTTGTTTATAAGCCTTTTCCGAAATGTTCTTTCCTCATGCATAATACTGTTTTGACTAGTGTCTTCACACTGCTCTATACTAAGATAAAAAGTTTTCTCTTCAGAGCAAATGCTCTGTATGCTATTTTTTCAATATGTTGTTTTTGTTTAACTGTAGCACTTGTCCCATTAAACTTCTTCATCCTCTTCTCTAAATTTTGTATTACTCCATTTCAAAACATTTTTACTCTTTACTCTTAAACTGTTTCTGTCTCCAAGTTAAATTCTGTTTTAACCTATAACACTTTCCACTTTTAAAAGCATGTAGTCTTTCCTCTTTATCATTTGATTTTAAACTCCTCTTTATACTCTTCCAGTTTGCTATTTTATATATACTTATTTCAAAAAGTCCTTAATGTTCTTACCAGCTGTTCTTTCTTTCTTGTCGACATTGTCCACCTTGTCTATCTTTTTGCTGTCAGTTTCAATTAGGTAGTATTTTTTTCATGTTTCTTTCTTCTTTCTCTTTTATGAGGCATTCTGATTTTTTTCACAATAGATATAAATATCTGGAAATAAAATACAAAATACATTTAGCTCTACAGAAAATACTCTTACAATTCATTGTACAAATAATTACCTTTGTGAGTCTGTTCACTGCAATATACATGTCTGTCACTAATTCCCTGTTTAGCAGTTGACTTATTATAGCTTTATAGCCCAGTATAGCTGGGTATATCAACCAATAAAGGCCCAGTACAGCATTAAAGTAGCACTACAACTGTTTGGCTATGTAGAAGAATATATAAGTACTCTCCTACTGTCTCAGTGTCTATGTCAGTCATTCTTTTCTTTTCTTAATAGCTATATCACTTTCAGCATGGCCATGGCACTCCACATATAAGTGAAGATACACGAATCGAAGTAATTATCAGTGAGCATGTTTGTATCAGTGAATTCATCAGAGAATCCATATGTGTCTTAATGTACCTATCACACACTCCTACAGTGTGTTAGGATATGTATATGCAACTGTGTGAGTGTATTACTTAATGGATTGGTATGTCCATGACTGTGTTAGCATATGTATAAGTGAACCTTAGACTGTCTTGGTCTGTATATCAGTTACTGAGTGACTATTCTAGAAAACATATTAGTGTATCTATAAGTGTCTCAGTTTATGTATAAATAATACCTAGAGGGTTAGTGAGTATGTATTAGTGAGTATGTGCCTATTTTATTAATGCATATGGGTATCCATGCATGTATCACTGAATGTATCAGTAAGTCCTATGGTGTTTCAGTGTCTGTATCAGTGAGTGTATGAATATACTAGTGAATAAATTAGCATGTCCATAGGAGTGTCAATATATGCATTAGAGAGTACTAGACTGTGTCTGTCTGTGTATCACTGAGTGGCTGAATCTGTTAGTGACTGCATCAGTGTGAGCATAGAGTATCAGTGAATCCCAGGGTGTCTCACTGTGTGTATGAGTATCTGGGTAAATATGTTAGTGAATACATCAGTATATCCATGCTATATCGGTGTATGTACCACTCAATCCTAGGGTGTCTCAAGCTGTGTTGAGTGAGTGTGTGAAAGTGTTAGGGTATGCACCAGTCTGTCCATGGATATATCAGAGTATGTATCAGTGGGCCCTAGGGTGTTTCAGTGTCTTTACTAGTGAGTGCATGAATGACTTACTGAATGAATTAGTATGCCCAAGGGTGTGTCTGTTTATATATTAGAGAATGCCAGACTGTTGCACTTTGTGTATCAGTGAGTGGGTGAATATCTTACAGACTGCATCAGTCTATACATGAATGTGTCACTATATTTATGAGTGAGTCTCGGAGTGTCTTACTGTGTGTATGACTAACTAGGTAAATATATCAGTGAACAAACGCATCAGTATATTATCTGTGTCAGTGTATGCGCCAGTCAGTCCTAGGGTGACTCTACGTGTGTATGACTGAATATCTGAAAATATTAGTGTATGCATCAGAGTGTCCATCAATGTATCATTGTATTTATCAGTGAGTGCTAGGGGGCTTCAGTGTCTGTATTAGATAGTGTATGAATGAATTAGTGAATGCACTAGTGTGTCCATGGCTGTGTCAGTATATGTATTAGAGAATACCAGACTGTCGCAGTGTGTGTATATCAGTGAGTGAATCAATGTGCTAGTGACTGCATTAGTGTGTGCATGGATTTCTCACTATATGTATCAGTGACTTGCAGTGTGTCTCACTATCTGTATAAGCAGGTGGGTAAATATGTTAGTGAACACATCAGGGTATCCATGCTGTGTCAGTGTAAGTACCAATCAGTCCTAGGGTGTGTTAAGGTGTGGCGAGTGAATGTATGAATGTGTTAGTGAATGAATTAATGTGTACACAGCTGTGTCAGTGTATGTATTACAGAATCCCAGACTGCCACACTGTGTGTATTAGTGAGTAAGTAAATATCTTACTGAATACATCAGTCTGTGCATGGATGTGTCAGAATATGTATCAGTGAGTCTCAGAGTGTCTCACCGTGTGTATGAGTGACTGGGTAAATATATTAGTGAACGCATCAGTATATCTATGGTATGCCAGTGTATGTGTCAGTTAGTCCTAGGGTGTTTCTACGTGTGTATGAGGGAGAAGTGTGCATTTGAATGCATTAGTGAATGTATCAGTGTTTACATCAACATCACAGTGTATGTATCAGTGAGTCCCAGGGTGTTTCACTGTCTGTATCAGTAAGTGTATGAAAGTATTAGTGAACATATCAGTGTGCCTATGGGTGTGTCAGTCTATGTATCAGTGAGTCCCAGATTGTCTCAGTGTATGTATAACTCAGTGGGGAGTATGTAAGTGAATGCATCAGTGTGTGCATTGGTGTGTCAGTGTATTTATCAGTCAGTCCTAGAGTGTATCAGTGTGTGTATAAGTGACTGGATGAGTATGTCAGTAAATAAATCAGTGTGTCTATGGGTGTGTCGGTGTATGTATTAATATGTACTTGAGTGTATTACTGTGTGAATGACTGTGTCAATATTTGTATCAGTGAGTCCCTTACTGTATTAGTGTGTGTATGAATGAGTGGATGAGTGTGTTAGTGAATGCACCAGTGTGTCCATGGGTATGTCACAGTATATGTGTGAATGTCTCACAGGATCAACTTTTAATTAGAACGCATCCTCTATCACCTATCTACAGCTTACCTTAGTACTCTATTTTGTGTAGTAAATGTTACTTTAACAGTTATCAACCTGCCTATCTTATGACAACTGGAGCTAACAGTAAATCTACAAAATACTCTGTAGTAGTAGGTCTTAACTATCATTAAAGTAATACTTCTGTAGAAGCATGAGTAGGTTCATTCAGTCCTTCACTGCAATACTGCCTCAGTATATCAGGCCCTCTATCAGTGTCCCACCAGATAGTTAGGGATATGCACCTATGTGTACAACTAACTCCAATAGTGCTGCAAACATAACTGCTATCTGGGTATGTGTATGAATTTATAAGCAACCCTTTCACTATTTACAGCAAGTCTGATTAGCTATATCCTTTTGTTAGTAAGAATATCACTTGCACTATAGGTATATAAATGAAGATAACACCCTGAAAGTGCATATGTAACTAAGTAAAACTTTAAAACGACATGTTTAACGTTTTAACCAAAAAAGCAACCTGATCTATGACCTACTTAAAGATGAGTTCAGTAGTGAACTTTCTGTAGTCTAGCGACACCTTAAGCCTTCATAACTAATGTTTTTAATAAGAAATAATCTAGCACTGAAGGTGCTCAGTCACAATCTACAGTACAAGCACTGAGGTATATTTAAAGTAGTTTTTTATGGATACTTCAGTATCCTATGTTACTGTTAGCTACATAATGCACTTAGTGCATGAGTACCTCTATAAGTATCCCACCAGATATTCATGAAAATATGGTAAGTAGTAGGATATATAACTCCCTATGCAAGTGGTTGCAAAACCATTGTAAAATAAGACATATTTAGGTGTTTGCATGAATATATAAACACTGGGGCATATTAGCAAGACCCACGTTAAAATTATCGCCGTTTTAGCGGCAGGAAACTGCCGCTAAAACGGCGATAATGGGCTTGCTAATATGCGTTATGGAATTCCAATAGAAGCCCAGGTTAGATGTCCTGCACATCTAACCTGGGCTTCTATTGAATTCTATAACGCATATTAGCAAGCCCATTATCGCCGTTTTAGCGGCAGTTTCCTGCCGCTAAAACAGCGATAATTTTAACATGGGTCTTGCTAATATGCCCCACTATTCTCAGTTGCTCTCCACCTGTGCACTTTCTCTATTCTTCTCTTAATAGCTATATAAGTTTGAGTATGCATCTTAGAATACATACATATATATCAGCATAAGTCACTGCAGATCCATATGAAACTCACTTGAAATGACAAGAATACCTACCTATAGCCTACCTAACAGTGCAGCTTTCTTTCCTAAAAGGACACTGTAACCTTTGTTTCCTAATTATTCTAGTTTCTCTTACTGTTATCACATAGGTATTATTTATATTTCCTTTTCATTCTTATGAACATGCTACTGACTTTCATTCACCTTATATACAACCATCCCTGTAATAATTATTTTTCAATTAAACTACATTTTACTACACACACCTGTTAAGTGTGTTTGCTGATCTGTATATTTGTATCTCAATATCAGTTAGAATTTCTTTTCACTGAAAATCTGTAAAAACCAAGCAAAAGAATGGCACACCACCTTCAACAAGGCAACCATTATTGGCGACCTTTTTATCTTTGGTTTGAATGTTACTCAATCACAAAGTAAAGCATAATCTCTCTTTCATATTGAACTTATGCTATAGAGCTTCTGACTGGTTCTTATACTTAACCCTTTCCAACACTCCTCAAACATAGCACAATTCCATACCAGGCTTTACCAAATCCACGGATTCATCTACAGGGCCCAGCGTGACCCAGCGTAACTCTACAGGTGGATTTCTGGCGCTCAGCACAGCCACCCGGTGTAACTCCGTGGATGGATCCATAGATTCACACAGGAGCACACATTTTTTTTTTGTAAGTTATTGTCAAACAATTCCACATATACTCCTCTTTCAATAAAAAAGTCTTCACATCTAATCATTGTGTCATTCGACTTTTGCATAAGAATTACAACTACACACTCACAGTCTAGTCTTTTCTATTCCATTCCCCCATATCTCCTGTAGCTCTGCTACCATGGTGATGTAATTTGAAACATTCTCTAAGACCAGTAGGTCAGAAGTTCATAACAGTTTTCCAAGAACCATGCTCACTTGTACAGCAAATACAGCAGATGTGGTTACATTTTCCACATCATATATATAACCCAAACAGCAACACTTGTTCCACTTTTTTGAAAACCAATCCAAAATCTATATAATTTTCTCTCAAAATTACTACCAAGCCACAAGCACTAACACACTTAGACCATCCAATAGAATGTATTCTTTTGATTTTTTCCTACCGTACTCCATTTTCAACTGCCTTTCACTTCAAAACTGCCCCACTCAGCTGCAGCCTTTGCCAGCCTTCTCCTGTGTGCTACTTCTCCATCCTTCAAAATAGTTAGAGTGTGGATTGTAGGTCATAGCTTTGTGTTCTGGGCTAGAGAGTTTGCTGGAAAGAGTGCCATTGACAGAGACCTGGGTTTGCCTAATGTGAATATTAGTTATTTTGGCTAGAGAGGGTTAACGTGGTAGTAATTGCTTTCATTGGTTGAATGCAAAAAGAAAAATTGATGGACAGAATGCAGAACAATGTCATACATTCACCCCAGTACAGAGATCTGGGCCTAAATCCATCGTTTTTTTGCTCCCCATGCCATTCCAGTTTGAACCCAGCCATATGCAAATCAGTCTTGACCCTGTGCCCAATGGGAAAAGTCCAGCCCGAACTGCCAGGCCAGGTCCTGCCTGGACTGGAAACAAGCATCCTAGGACCGGTTTCGGGGTTTCACCCCTCATCAGCCAGGATAGCTTGACTCCAGTGGCATGGAGAGCACGGGGCCCACGTCTGGGCATACCTGTCCCACTAGGGGTGACAAATGCAAAAAGAACAATTGATGGACAGAATGCAGAACAATGTCATACATTCACTCCAGTACAGAGATCTGGGCCTAAATCCATCGTTTTCCCATGCCATTCCAGTTTGAACCCAGCCATATGCAAATCAGGCTTGACCCTGTGCCCAATGGGAACAGTCCAGCCCGAACTGCCAGGCCAGGTCCTCCCTGGACTAGAAACAAGCATCCTAGGACCGGTTTCGGGGTTTCATCCCTCATCAGCCAGGATAGCTTGACACCAGAGGCATGGAGAGCAAGGGACCCATGCCTGACATACCCGTCCCACTCAGGATGACAAATGCAAAAAGAACAATTGATGGACAGAATGCAGAGCAATGTCATACAGTCACCCCAGTACAGAGATCTGAGCCTAAATCCATCGTTTATTTGCTCCCCATGCCATTCCAGTTTGAACCCAGCCATATGCAAATCAGTCTTGACAATGTGCCCAATGGGAACATTCCAGTCCGAACTGCCAGGCAATGTCCTCCCTGGACTGGAAACAAGCAACCTAGGACCGATTTCGGGGTTTCACCCCTCATCAGCCAGGTTAGCTTGACTCCAGTGGCATGGAGAGCACGGGACCCTTGTCTGGGCATACCAGTCCCACTCGTGGTGACAAATGCAAAAAGAAAAATTGATCGACAGAATCCAGAACAATGTCATACATTCACCCCAGTACAGAGATCTGGGCCTAAATCCATCGTTATTTTGCTCCCCATGCCATTCCAGTTTGAACTCAGCCATATGCAAATCAGTCTTGACCCTGTGCCCAATGGGAACAGTCCAGCCTGAACTGCCAGGCCAGGTCCTCCCTGGGCTGGAAACAAGCATCCTAGGACCGGTTTCTGGGTTTCACCCCTCATCAGCCAGGATAGCTTGACTCCAGTGGCATGGAGAGCACGGGACCCACGTCTCGGCATACCCGTCCCACTCGGGGTGACAAATGCAAAAAGAACAATTGATGTACAGAATGCAGAACAGGGTCATACATTCACCCCAGTACAGAGATCTAGGCCTAAATCCATCGTTTTTTTGCCCCCCATGCCATTCCAGTTTAAACCCAGCCATATGCAAATCAGTCTTGACCCTGTGCCCAATGGGAACAGTCCAGCGTGAACTGCCAGGCCAGGTCCTCCCTGGACTGGAAACAAGCATCCTAGGACCGGTTTCTGGGTTTCACCCCTCATCAGCCAGGATAGCTTGACTCCAGTGGCATGGAGAGCACGGGACCCATGTCTGGGCATACCCGTCCCACTCGGGGTGACAAATGCAAAAAGAAAAATTGATGGACAGAATGCAGAACAATGTCATACATTCACCCCCTTACAGAGATCTGGGCCTAAATCCATCGTTTATTTGCTCCCCATGCCATTCCAGTTTGAACTCAGCCATATGCAAATCAGTCTTGACCCTGTGCCCAATGGGAACAGTCCAGCCCGAACTGCCAGGCCAGATCCTCCCTGGACTGGAAACAAGCATCCTAGGACCAGTTTCAGGGTTTCACCCCTCATGAGCCAGGATAGCTTGACTCCAGTGGCATGGAGAGCACAGGACCGACGTCTGGGCATACACGTCCCACTCGGGTTGATAAATCCAAAAAGAAAAATTGATGGACAGAATGCAGAACAATGTCATACATTCAACCCAGTACAGATATCTGGGCCTAAATCCATCGTTTTTTTTGCTCCCCATGCCATTCCAGTTTGATCCCAGCCATATGCAAATCAGTCTTGACCCTGTGCCCATTGGGAACAGTCCAGCCCGAACTGCCAGGCCAGATCCTCCCTGGACTGGAAACAAGCATCATAGGACCAATTTCGGGGTTTCACCCCTCATCAGCCAGGATAGCTAGACTCCAGTGGCATGGAGAGCACAGCACCCACGTCTTGGCATACCCGTCCCACTCGGGGTGACAAATCCAAAAAGAACAATTGATGGACAGAATGCAGAACAATGTCATACATTCACCCCAGTACAGAGATCTGGGCATAAATCCATTGGTTTTTTTGTTCCCCATGCCATTCCAGTTTGAACCCAGCCATATGCAAATCAGTCTTGACCCTGTGCCCAATGGGAACAGTCCAGCGTGAACTGCCAGGCCAGGTCCTCCCTGGACTGGAAACAATCATCCTAGGACTGGTTTCGGGGTTTCACCCCTCATCAGACAGGATACCTATTATAACTATTCAAAACTCCTTTGTGGAGCCACTTCCGGAAGAGGAAAGGGGCACAGTCTCTTTACCCTCTGGTGCTCCTGCAGTGGGTCCCTCCCTCACACAGTTCCCCCCTTCCACTTGAGACGTCCTTGAAGATTATGAAGGGCCTAAAGTCAGGATCACCTACCGATCCATGTCCGGCTAAAACTCTGGCATCTGTGGCCGAGATCATTAATCCAATCACCAATGCTGTTCTGAATTCGTCACTAAGCAATGGCCAGGTGCCTCCAAACTGGAAGAATGCAAAAATTCTCCCACTGTTGAAAAAGCCTTCTGCCGACCCCTTGGTTGCATCAAACTATAGACTAATCTCACTCCTCCCTTTTTTCTCTCAAACCCTAGAGAAATATGTAAACTCAGTGATCACAGACTACGTAGAAACTAATAACTTTCTTCACCAGAGCCAGTCTGGCTTCAGAGCTAATTTCAGCACGGAGACTGCTTTGCTGGAAATCTCGGAGTCCATAAAGGAGAAACTAGTTAAAAGAGGTAAAGCGGTGTTGATCCTACTGGACCTCTCTGCGGCTTTCGACACAGTGCCCCATGACCGACTCCTGCATAGATTACAGGAATGCGGCCTGGGTGGCACAGTGATTAAGTGGTTCTCCTCCTTTTTGGAGGATAGACACCAAGAGGTCTGGTCCCCTCCTTTTGCCGCTCCTATCCCCCCCTCTGAAAGTGGGTGTTCCGCAGGGCTCCATCCTGAGCCCAACACTTTTTAATCTCTAAATGGCTCCCCTCGCCCCCTTGGTTGAAGCATGTGATGCAACAATAATTTCCTACGCTGACGATACGCAGCTTCTGTTCACATGTGAGAAGGGCGAGGACTTTGCAGGGGAGAAGATAAATAATTGCCTGACTGGAGTCTTTACCTGGCTTAGAGAGAATCAATTAAAATGCAACCCAGAGAAATCTGAAATAATCTTCTTTGGTTCTCCATCTCGGATGAGTGGAAATAATGGTGGCCTTCAGAGATGTCTCCCCCCCAATCTTCGGTAAATACGGTTAAGAATTTGGGGGTAAACTTGGATGACACTCTATCCATGAAAGCCCAAATACAGGCAGTCGCAGGATCCTGTTTTGGCCTCCTGCGAATGCTCAGGAAATTCCTCCCCCTGCTATCTCTCACTCACAGAAAGACTTTGGTCCAAGCCCTTATTACCTCCAGGTTGGACTACGTAAATGTTTTGTACCTTGGTCTCCCAAGGTACTTATTAAACAGACTTCAGGTGGTCCAGAATGCGCCCGCCAGGGCGGTTCTCATGCTTGGACCCAAAGCACGGATTTCTCCTCATCTGAAGGCCTTGCACAGGCTGCCTGTCCATCGCTTCAAAGCTCTAGTCTTGACTTTCAAGGCTCTACACGGCACAGGAGCCCACTACATCAGAAAGAGAGTCCTACACTATGCCCCCGGTAGAACCCTGAGGTCATCTTCTTGACAGCAGGTGGCCGTTCCCAAATGTTCTCGTATTTGGACTGGCGGACGCTCTTTTCAAGTGCAGGCTGCCCGTGCTTGGAACCTTCTGCCGGTGCCACTCGGACAGGTGCCTGATTTACTGAATTTCAGGAGGCAACTTAAAACCTGGCTGTTTCATCTACAACTTTAGACTTTCCCTCTTTGTGCGACAGCAACAGACTAGCCATATGGTTCTCTTAGCGCCGGGACACTCTTTCTGAGCAGCTGTGCGCTCTATAAGTACCCTATAACATAACATAGCTTGACTCCAGTGGCATGGAGAGCACTGGACCCACGTCTGGGCATACCCGTCCCACTCGGGGTGACAAATGCAAAAAGAACAATTGATGGACAGAATGCAGAACAATGTCATACATTCACCCCAGTACAGAGATCTGGGCCTAAATCCATTGTTTGTTTGCTCCCCATGCCATTCCAGTTTGAACCCAGCCATATGCAAATCAGTCTTGACTCTGTGGCCAATGGGAACAGTCCAGCCCAAACTGCCAGGCCAGGTCCGCCCTGGACTGGAAACAAGCATCCTAGGACCGGTTTCGGGGTTTCACCCCTCTTCAGCCAGGATAACTTGATTCCAGAGGCATGGAGAGCACAGGACCCACATCTGGGCATACCCGTCCAACTCGGGGTGACAAATGCATAAAGAACAATTGATGGAAGGCATCCATCAATTGTGTCTTTTGCATATGTCACCCTAAGTGGGAAGGGTATGCCCAGACGTGGGTCCCGTGCTCAGTACACCGCTGGATTCAAGCTAGCCTGGCTGATGAAGGGAGATGCCCTGAAACCGGTCCCAGGATGCTTGTTTCCGGTCCAGGGAGAACCTGGCTTGACAGTTCGGGCTGGACTGTTCCCACAAGGAACAGGGTCAAGACTGATTTGCATATGGCTGGGTCCAAACTGGGGTGGTGTGGTGAGCAAAAGAATGATGGATTTAACCCAGATCCTTGTGACTGGGGGTGAATGTTTGTATTGTCCATCATTCCATCCATCAATTGTATCTTCTGCATATGTCGCCCTACGTGGGAAGGGTATGCCCAGACGTGGGTCCCGTGATCACTACACCACTGGATTCAAGCTAGCCTGTCTGATGAAGGGTGACGCCCTGAAACTGGTCCCAGAATGCTTGTTTCCAGTCCAGGGAGGACCTGGCTTTGCAGTTCGGGCTGGGCTGTTCCCACAAGAAACAAGGTCAAGACTGATTTGCATATGGCTGGGTCCAAACTGGGGTGGTGTGGTGAGCAAAAGAATGGTGGATTTAACCCAGATCCTTGTGACTGGGGATGAATGTTTGCATTGTCCAGCATTCCGTCCATCAATTGTGTCTTTTGCATATGTCGCCCTAAGTGGGAAGGGTGTGCCCAGACGAGGGTCCTGTGCTCACTACACCACTGGATTCAAGCTAGCTTGGCTGATGAAGGGTGATGCCTTGAACCGGTCCCAGGATGCTTGTTTCCGGTCCAGGGAGAAGCTGGCTTGGCAGTTCGGGCTGGACTGTCCCCACAAGGAACAGGGTCAAGACTGATTTGCATATGGCTGGGTCCAAACTGGGGTGTTGTGGAGAGCAAAAGAATGATGGATTTAACCCAGATCCTTGTGACTGGGGTGAATGTTTGCATTGTCCAGCATTCCGTCCATCAATTGTGTCTTTTCCATTGGTTGAAAGCATTGTGGATTCACAACATACATGGAAATCCTAATGAAGAATACCTATGATGAATTAATCCAAATTTTCCCTCACACTGCCTTGGAGTTTTATAACATATTCCAGAGACAGAAATGGAAGTGGTCTTCTGACTTTTGTCCACAGACAGAGAAAACCAGCAAACATGTTAAGAAAACTGTTTCAGCATTCGTGAGAGACCATAACATTGGCTTCATCTACAATATTAGCCTGTGCTTCAACATGCATGGAATATACAGGAGAGAGGGTGTTCACTTCACAGATGAAGGAAACAGAGTGTTTATGAGCAACTTGAAAACTCTGCATCCGCTCATATATGTAGTCATCATATGAACACAATGGCTCTTCTAAAAGCCACCCTATGTCCCAAACGGTTGTTATTTTTAGGCACAAATCCTTTTTTTTAAAAAGATTATCCAATCTGCCGATCTATCACAGATCTGCAAACCAAAAGCACAAATTTAACAGCACATTTATTATTTCTAGCGGATAGTTCTGAATGAGTCTCACAGTGGATATACGAGTCTGTAAATGGGAATTATTTTAGGTGCATACGTGTCTCTGTGCATATTTTAGTGGCTGTAACAGTGTCTCTATGGATATATCACATGGTATCAGACTCTCTGTATCAGTATATGAGTGTCTATGAAAATGTCTGTATGGGTGCAACTGTTGGTGTGAGAGTCTCTGTATGGGTTTACCAATGAGTGCAACAGTGTCTGTAGATGATGTGAAAGGATGTCACTGTGTCTGTATGGCTATATGAGTGGGTGTGAGACTATGTTTATATGTGTAAGTGCGGGTGGTATAGTCTCTGTATAACTCTCTGCACTTTACATGAGCATCAGTTGTGTTATGTATGGACACAGTCATTTTTTTTGTTAGGCTCGGGGAGATTTAAGGGCACATGCATCAAGCCTTTTTCCGTTCGCAAACGGGCTGATTCGCAGAATCGGTCCATTTGCGAATGGAAAAAGGCCTTTTCCAATGCATGTAGGTTTTGTCACTGGAAATTAGGGAATCGCAATTTCTTGCAATTACCTAAATTGCAAATTCATTTCGGGAATCGCAATTTGCGATTCCCTAATGCCGATGCATGTAGCTTTTCCTAAATGCGAACTGTGCATTTAGGAAACGCTAATTACCATCAACTTCAAGTTGATGGCAATATGTGCATGCCAATTAGTGCTTGTGTGCTTTACATGTGCACACTTACCTTTTTTTGTGGGGTGCTTCAGGGGTGCCTTAGGCCCCGGCACCCTTGGCTTTGCATTCACTATTTTCGATTACCAATTTGATAATCGCAATTAGCAAATCCAATGCCATTCATTCCTATGGGCTTGTGGGCCCATAGGAATGAATAGAGTCACATTAGCTGATAGTGATTCGCAATTTCCGAATCCCTATTAGCTCATTTTAAGGAATCGCAAATTGATTGGCAATTCCTACTTGCATAGGCATTTGTGATTCCTTAATAACCGCTATTTGGTAATTGCAAATTGTACTTTGATGCATGTGCCCCTAAGTTATTTGCCCAAAATCACAAGATATTGAGCGTCCCTGTCGAGACTCAAACCTGGTTCCCCAGCTTCGAGGTCAACTGATCTAGCCATTAGGCCACATTCTCTCTAGGTTGGGGAGTATCTCAATGGGTATGTAAGTGGCTGTGAAAGTGTGTGCATAGGTGTAACTATGGGGGTAAGGGTCTCTGTATAGGTTTGTCAATGGATATGGCCATGTATCCATGGGTTTGTGAATGGGTGTGACAGTATCTGTATGGGTGTGTCAGTGGATCTGAGAGGGTTTGTATGGGTATGTGAGTTGGTGTAAGAGTGTATGCGTGGTAATGACAGTCTCTGCATGGGTTTGGGAATAGGTGTAACAGTGTCTGTAGAATAAGTGAATTCTTTTTATTCTAGCTTGAAACACCCTGGCAATGTAATGTTATGGAACAACACTGAATGAACTAAGTAGTAAAGTATGTTTCAATGACATGGTGACATTGATCTGTATAAAAAGAAAAATAAGTGAAATTTGAATCAGTATTACAATTCTTTTTAAATTAGAAAATAAACTTACAATTTCAACAGCGCATAACATCATAATTCAAAGAAATCAGTAGCCATATGTCATGCAGTAAAGCTATTTTATAATATAAATGAGCATTTCATTTCCCCTTTTTTACTGTTCTCAGTTTCTATACTCATACACCATAAATGATGATGTACTGTTGAATGAATCATCATTGAACAGTGAGGAAAGACAATCGTAAATTTGTTGAAAACAAAAACTGCACACTATGTCACTGCAATTAAGCAACAGTGTGCATGAGATTCACTACAATTTTTTAACAATTGTTTTACCTATACTTGCACTTCTAATTAGATAAATCTTAAGCTGAAAATGCCAAATGAGGCCATATGAGGCAGACCAGCATATGGTAAGCCTTATAAAGCCATCACCCCTGGTAGGCCGACTCATGCCATAAATACTGTTAATACATCTAGAGCAAATGCAGTATAACACTTTCACAACTGTAATCCCCCTTGGAACTTTGGTTCAAAAATCAAAAGAAAATAATTTAGTAGCTCAAAAGGCAGTCTTTTCTTCAATTTGAAGTTGATATAGTTTCATGCTGTCCATCCATTTTTACTTTTTACATAGACAGTGTAGTGACAAGATATAACAGTAACTCCTTCATGAAATATGATAGCCATATCAGTATATGTTATTCCAGACATAGATATTTGCCCTGCTTTGACCTTTGCAATCTCTGTTTCCATTTTACTTCAATCTGCTCAGCATTGTTGTAGCATTAAAATAAGATATTTCTCACTTCTTCGTACACATAATGTTGACATGACATCTGATTGACAATTTGGGCAGGTATTGTTTTGTGTAGCTTGTTTGAACTATCTGTCAAAAGACATAGATTTGCAATCTGGTAGTGTTAAATAAAGAAATCACTCTGAATCTATTTCTGTACATGATAACTCATTAATACATATTTCTTCTTCTAATACTCCAATGATCACCATTATAAGCTCCTGTGCACCATGTTGAGTGTTTGAAGTAAACTGTACAGATCCACTATATTTACCAACAAGGACTCGAATATGCAAAGCACAATAAGTTAGAGTCCTATCAGTACATACACATTGCAACAAAACACACAGTGCAGAACACAATCTCTTCTGTGGTTTCTGTTAAATTGCATATACAAGATGAGGTAATTGAAAGAGTATTTTTAGAACAACATTTGCATAGCAGGTGATACAAGAGGGGTTTGACAACTAGTAAGCAAGAATATCTCACTCATTGTCAATTTTTGTTTCTTAACTACTCCTTTCTTCTCTATCATTTCTTTCTTTCCAACAAAATCACTTCATTTCTTTAGAAGCTTTCGCTTTGAACAGATGATACGTTTTTCATAAATGGGATACTGTTCTAGATGAGGAGCATAAACACATTTTAATCAAGCGTACTCTTTAAGAAGACTTGGATCAGCACTTGCTTTGCTGTCATCAAATGCAACCAAATACAAACCAGACAATGTTCTAACTCCAGATAAGCCTACATATGACATTCCTTCTTTAAACACTATGGGCCAGATGTAGCAAGCAAAATTGCGCTCGCAAACGCTGTAATTCGCAGAATTTCAGCATTTGCGATTGCAATTCAGCTGTGTGCGATGCAGGTAAGTAGAAAGCCACTTGCAAAATAAGGAATCACAAAATTTGCGATTCCCTATTTTGCGCAAGCATTTAGAGAATCGCAATTTGCGATTCCCTAAATGCTATTCTGGGAGATATCGCAAATTGCGATTTTGCTGTAAGGAATCGCAAATTACCACCAACTTCAGGTTGGTGGTAAAGTGCTATTTCCTTTAAAAATGCAATTTTATGCATGTTTCGAAGTGCCATGTGGCACACATACATGCCCTTTGGGCATGTATGTGTGCCACATGTGCACACCTGCACATTTCAGGGGTGCAACAGGGGTTCCTTTAGGAACCCTTGCATCCCTGAAATTGCGCACGCTATTCCCATTCATTCCTATGGGCCTCTTGGCCCATAGGAATGATTGGGAGGCCATTCCTTATTTGTGACTCCCAATTTGTGAGTCACAAATAAGGAATGCGTAGGAATCGCTAAATATTAGCAGATTCCTACCTACATGGCAGTTTGAGAGTCCTTAATAGCGATTCGCTAAAAATCGCTATTAAGGACTCGCAAAGCTGATTTTACCTACATCTGGCCCTATACTCTCAACAATAAACAATGCTGAAATCTACACTTAAAGCTTGAGATTTATGAATGCTAACAGCATATGTCAGCGAACCTGTAAACTGTTTCCTTCGCATATATATATCTCTTTCACAAGCAAAAAATTTACAATGGGCCTTCAATCTGCTTTACGCTATCAATCTCATCAAATTTAATTGCTAGGCGCTCTATCTCACTCCTATTAGGAAAGCTAATGAAATCTATCATTTTACTCATAGCACCATTAACTAATCCTTCCTCAACATTTAGATTTTAATGCAAAATTACTCAGCAGTTCTTTTAAACACTGAAACATTTCTTCAATTTTGCAGTTTTTGAAAGAGATTTTTCCAATAAATCGAATTTTGTTTGCAATCTTTGATTTTGTCTATGGCCATCAGTTCCAAAATGTCTTCTTTCTCCAATTGGAGCAATCCTTTTTTGAAAGAGTCACACTCCGCTACTGTAGGCATTAGGCACACAATTGGTTGTCCTTCTTAAATGAAAGTGAACATTATCTGTGCTCCTGTCTTGTTCATTGGAAACACTTTTTTAGTTCCATGAGATTCTGGTATAAAACACCAATCCTCCCATGTTTCCTAATTGTTTCCAACAACTTACTTTTTATAGCCAAATTTGTTACATCTACTCTCTTTTGTAGATAGTCACGGATTTGTAAATATTTAAAAAAATCGGTTTTGGGGAGATCATATTCAGATATTAACGAAGCATATGTCTTAACGCCACTGCAGTCAATTAAATCTCCCAAAGTCATCAGTCCTTTCCGTCTCCATCTAGCCACAACATTTTTGGGGGGGTAGTGCTACAGATGAGGTGGGTGTATAATAATTGAGTTTACCAAGCTTCAGATACTTCTGAACCTGTTTCCACACTTTATAAACGGCTTGCAACACCTTAAAACGAGTTTTTTTATAATAGCTAGGTTCCAGATTTAAAAATAAATTTCTCTCTGTTCTTGAGCCCAATAACAACTGAAAAATATTCGGAAATTCTTCCACCTTTCCATCTCTTTCCCCAACCAATAGAATACCCATTTGTTGCAACATACATACCCAATAATAGAACAAAAATTCGGAAGAGCCCAGCCCCCTCGAGATGGAGGCAAAGTCATATACCTCATTGCTCGCCGGGGTTTGCCTTGTGCCCATAGGAAGCTACCACAGATGGATTGTAACTTTTGAAGTTGTTTCACCGTGAGTTCCAAAGGAACACACCTAAAATAGTACGTCACTTTAGGCAAAATATCCATTTTTAAGACATTGCATCTCCTGACTATCGATAAATGTAAGCTTTCCATTCTAACCAGATCCTTCTTAATTTTCTGCATTAGCGGTTCCCAATTTGATAGTACCATTTTATCCAGATTGGCATTAATACAGATCCCCAAATATGTAGCCTCCACTGTGACCCTGGAGTCATTACTGCAAACTTGCTCAGTACAAATTATTTGCGTTTTTGTAGTGTTTAATTTAAATCCTGATCCTTTACCAAATTGAGCCGCTAATCGTTCAATCTCTTTAACCATTTGAATTGGATCCGGCGAGATAACCGCAATGTCATCTGCGTATGCTAGTGTGGTAACCTCCAACCCAGATCTCGCTATCATATTGTTTAACCTATGTTCCAATAGATTCAAAAACGGATTAATATATAGGGCAAATAATAAGGGAGAACAGGGACACCCTTGTTGGGTACCTCTAGATATTGTAACGAGACTAGACTCCAGTCCCAGCGCACATATTTTTGCCTTGGGTGAATGGTACATAGTCTGTAAAGCTTGTATGAAACCTAGTCCAAAGCCTTGCCATCGCATCGTTGCCCATAGAAACTCCCAAGAGACACGGTCAAACGCTTTCTCCGCATCGAGTAGTACCACACCGCACAGAGTTTTCAGTACGCTAGCAACATCCAGTGTGGCAACTACTCGACTAACGTGATTGACCGTGCCTCTTCCTGGTATAAAGCTGTGCTGACAAGCAGAGACTAAGGGGGTTAATACACGGGAAAGTCGTGTAGCTAATATTTTTGTGTATATCTTCCCATCAGAGTTTAAAAGTGAAATGGGTCGATATGCAAGGGGACGATCTTGAAAAACAAAATTCCAAATGGAATAATAGATTAAATCAGGCCGGGAATCTCTTACAACAGTCAATAGCATTATCAGAAAAGCTTTCGGTCTCCTCTAGTCTTAAGGCGCAACATTATAAAACTATATATGATTTGTATTATACGCCTGCCAAAATTGCACGATAGGGGGGTCAAAATGAAGGTAAATGTACGCGCTGTGCATCAGTTCAAGCTGATAGCCTCCATATGTTTTTTGAATGTCCAGATCTGAGACAATTTATAAGTAAGATGGAGATCTTTCTGACAGAGGTGACAGGGGTGCGGATAGAGATTACACCCACTGGGATGATGCTAGGAGTAGTGGATGAATTAGTAGATTCACAGGGAATGTATGAATTTAGGTATTTTCTATTTATAGCTGTGGCGATAGCAAGATTATGTATAGCATCATTATGGAGGGAGAAAGAGCCACCATCTTTTGAAATGTGGAGGGGTAGACTTTATTCTATATGTAATCTGGAATATAGCCTTTACGCTCTCAAGGGTTCTCAGAAACGTCGGTTAGGTACTAAGATCTGGGGCGTTAGTAGAGTATCTACAATAATCCCCTTCTCCTTCCTCAATGTATATGTTAATATATCCCGACCTATGGCCATTCTCCCACCGGTGTTCTGCTTTCTCTTACCCCCTTTATTTCCCTTTTTTTTTCTTCTTTTCTCTCTTGTCTGGTCCCCGGCATGATCATAGCTCTGTGAAATATATTGAAAAGTACAAGGTGATGAAAAATGCGTTATGATCCCTCTCAGATTATCCAGCTTCTTTGTTTTAATGAATGAAATACATATGTATGTCGATTTTATTGGCTAATAAAAAAAAAAAAAACACTTTTTTAAGTAGCTGACTTTCAAGCAGTGCTTTCCTTCTTTAGAAAGAACACCTACTCTAATACCCTTCAAAATATTCCCGTATTCAACGTCAGATGCTTGCTGCATATTCCTACGTAAATCTTTGTATTGAAAGTTTAACTAAATATTGACATTTTCAATCCTTCCCAAAGAATTTTGAGTTTCATCGTGGAGCAGTGTTTTGAGCACAGTCTTTCTTTCACAGGTGTAAGTTGCAGTAGATCTCCAAAAACAATCAATTGTTTTCCTCTACATAAGACATTGTAGTTTGATTTTAGAATATGTTGCAGTATTTAATGTATAAAGGCAAGCATTACGTTTGAGAGCATGCTCAGCTCGTCAAAGAATAAAAGTTGACACTTCATGGCAAGCTTCATTGGATAAATTTTGATATTCTACTTTGTTTTCATACTCCACAGGAAGCATCAAACGTTGATCTAACATAATTCCTATGATATTATGTACAGCTAAACCAGTGGGTGTTGTTACTGCACATGACAATTTACACTCTATAGTCTTCTGTAGGAAAGCACTGAGAACTTGTATTAAAAAGCTTTTATCGATGCCAGCGTGACCGCTGACATACAACAGTATAGGCTTAAACAAAATACATACACACTCTTTCTTGTCATGGAGGGATCCATGCTCAACTTTGTCTTTCACCTCCATATATATTTATTTTTGCTTCATCTTTTAGTTGTACAACTAACTCCTCCAAATCAATAGTTTCTTGTCTTGATAGTTGCAATGCTGTCTCCACCTCATTCATTTTCAATTATTGGCTGTCCAAGAGGATCTTGACTTAGAGGACCTGAACTTTGGCCAATTTGTGAACTCTCTTTAGCTATCTCAGCTGTAGTTGTTTTTCCTGCACAATTTCATCATGCAACATTTTCAAATAGTTGGGAAATACTGAACACTCAATGCTATCTTTTGCAGCATTGAAAGAGTCACTGTAGCAGTCAAACTCTCCTAGTAACACTGATCCAGAATGCCAAGACTTAAAGAGTTGTAGAAGTGCCAAATAGAAAAACTATTTTTTTAGCAGTCTGGCAACTCAGTTTTCTATGACTATTTAGATTGCCTTTGCCATGTTGTACCAAACAACCATCACAACCAACCCCTGCAAATTTACCTTCATTTACATTTTCTGTAACATTGTTTCTAAATCTGCAGTTTTGAAGTGTTTCATAAAGACATACATTTTCAAGACGCGGACTCATTTTTGGATAGTGGGTATCCAACATGATTGGTTTGACGATATCTGTACTTTCTGGGTCAAATTCTGTAAGGTATTGAGTTTCAGGAACAGACTTCAACACTCTTTTTTATGTGCATACTAGGCCTAGACTCACCCAAACAATTCCTTCTGACTTAGAGTATAAACTAGCTGAACTCGACAGATCACAGCATTCATAAGATCCAGTTTCCCAGTGTGAAAGCAACTTCAGGCTGAAGCAATACAATTCCTTTGTTAAAGACTTTTCAGCAGAATTCTCTTCCCACATATCCTTCAATTCCGTGTTTTCAAATTTCATTATGTATGAAGTAACATAATGAGCCACAGCTATGGAGTTGTCTGCCACAAACTGAATATCCATATTTGCATTCCACATTTTGAGAATGACAGGATTGTAGTTGTTAACATATTTTGAAGATTGTGTTCTCCTCAGGTTGTAGGTGTTTTTGGGTGATTTTCGAGGTAGCGTATGTATGGTTTCAGACAAAACACTGTTGACTCTTACTTTGGAAATAACAGGCCTTGGAAATACATAACAACATGTAGTGTAAAACTATCCTTTTGCTCTGTACTTCTGCCAACAGTACTTCCCACATCTATGTGATTGAAAATGCTGAACTTGCTGTTTTAGACCTTTTTCTTCACTGTCATTAGGGTTGGTTCATGTAACAAACTGCTCTTTGAAAGAAAGTAGAGACTCATCTGCGACTGTTCTAAATTTTGGTGCATATTTAATCCACAACAATATATGAATATGAGGAAGACCTCTTCTTTGATGCTCATTAGGCCAAAAGAAATCAGTGACTTCTTCAAGTTCAAATCTGTGGTTAAAATACCTACAAACATTTGTAGGATCCAAAGAGCAAAGTTCTCCTGGTGTCTTCAGAATGATGTTCTCAATATTATAGTTTGCTTCTATCAAAAAGTCAAGTCATCCCATGCGTACTCTGCACAACAGAGGGTCACAAACCTTGTTGGTGCAACTACATTTTGTAATATACGTTTTAGTTCATCATGACAAAAATACCAATATTCATTGGTACCACTCTGGCATGGCATCAAATTGATCAAATTATATTCCAACTTCTCATCATTTCCATGAATTTTGACAGCAAAGTGTAATGCAGACATATTTTGTAGATTAACTTCTGTCTTAAGAATATGGTTAACAGCGTATGATAGTCCAGATAAATCACTTTCAAATAACAGATGGAATATATATAGAAGACTTTGACGAAATCTAGGATCCATTGGATATAATCTGGTTGATCTATACTCAGCTGCTGGTATTTGCACTGAGCGGTCATCATACCCTCTGCTTACTCCCATTGGAAATAGTTGTGCGAAAACAGCTATCTTCTAAACTTTTTTCCCAGACACTAATTGGAGCTCCTTTAGCTTGTTTCAGCTGGTACAGTTCAATGGCACCCCCCATAACTTCTTTTGTATGCAGTGGATGGATACTGTAGTGCTCATAGATTTCTTCAGATTTAGGTCTGTCTACTTTTTCAAACTGTGCACTTGAAGGTAACATTTCTTACTCCATGCAACTTTCATCCGTGAGAACATCTATGTCTTTGTAATACACAATTCTACCTTTAGGCCTTTCTGTAGCTCAGTCGGTAGCAGTTTCCCTGTCTTTGGTTCCACATGAACTATTGCTTGAAATGGGTGTATAGATTGTATCAATAATGTTTCATAAACATTTAAATGTTGAAGTTTCTCTGGAATTTCAACCAACGCTAACTTATTATGTATTACTCTCACGGGCATTTAGTCGTCCCCCAATTTGCCATATCAATACTTACACATGATTTACCGTGCTGACAAATCAAATCTTTCCTCCACAAATAAATACACAGCAAATTCTAGACACTTTTCTCTGTTTCCCTGCTCACTTTTTGAGAACACAGCAACATTTTGTGTGTGGCCTTTGTAGTGAGTGTGCTGACAGCATATACAAACATAGGTTGGTTTCTCTGTAAAAACTGCATTAAATGTTACTATTTCTCGTGCAAAGTTATCAGTACTAACATCTGTGTTCTCTTCCTCTACACCTGGATATACCATCTTCTCATTTTCCCCAAACTCTACTTCAGGCCCAAAGAAACTGAATTGTATATCATCACAAACTTGGTCAATCTCTGAAACAGTACCATACAAAAGTGGTTTGTTCATTTCTCCTAAACACAATGCTGGAATTTTTACAAAGCAAAGTCTTCTAACTAAAATTCGCATTTTTGAATGATGAACAGCCAGCATTCAGAAATGATGGAAGGTGCTTGTGCACACTCTCTTGGACAGACATGCAAGAGAATGACTTTTAGTATATTTCCTTACTTTCCATGGATCCAATCCTTGCAACATTGCAATTTTCTGGTTCACACTTTTACCTGGCAAATGACATAGAAAATGTTTAAATATATCGATTGATTCTTGGTGAACACTACAAATGCTGCTTCACTCCCATTTATACATAGGGGCATTTCTGCGCCTTCCTGGCACCTCTTTAGCTATCTCTTCCTCTACATTTCTAGGAACCATCTCTTCTTTTGCAATGGGAGTACCATCTTTTACCTCATAGCATGTACTAATGTGTTCTCTTGCATGTAGCCTTCTTCATTTAAGAAAGGCTTGGTACTAGACGTATGATTCCGTTCTAATCTGAAGATTTTACAAAAATAATTTTATGAAAAAGTCTTTTTTTCTGCCTTTTTCTCTTCATAGACAATTTCAGTATAAAAATAAATAGTTTCTGCTTCACAACAAAGGCTTTATCAACTACAGTCACAATATGTTGATTTTGCTTTAGTGTTTCCCTTTTCCTCTTATACTGCTTCATGTTTCATACCAGTTTCTGTATTACCCTACTACAAAACATTCTCATCCATATTTTCTTAAATTGCTTCTGTGTTCTTGTTGAACTAGTTGTTTACTTATAAGATTTTTCACTTTGAATTTAATTTACTCCGTCTCCTTTCTGAGCTGACTTTAAACATCTCTTTTTATTAGCAAGTTTTTGTATATTTTCCATGTTTCCACATACTATTTTTAGAAACTTATTTGTTCTCATACCAGCAGCTATTTTCTCTTTTACCGCATTCTCCACATTATGTCCCTTGTCACTGTCAGTTGTAAGCACATAGTCCATTTTTTCTTGTTTCCATCTTTTTCAGCATTCTTAATCTTCCTTTGAAAATACAAGTAGATGTCTGAAAAGCAGATAAACAATACATTTACTTTTATGTTCCATACTGTTAAATTAGCTACATAAGTAATTATATCAGTGTGTAACAGGTAGTGTAAGTGTGCCACTTTGGATGTATAAGCGCATTCATGAGTTCAGGCCTAATTTAGATCAGTATATCCATCACCGTTGTGACGCAGTAACCTGGTATGTAACTGAGTGTGCAACTGCTCAGATACTGCTGGATACATAAGTACTGTGTGTGTGTGTGTGTGAGTGTATGAGTGAGCATGTAAGTCCTCTGTCGCTGTCTGACTGAGTGTGCGAGTGGCTGTATGATTTTCTACATAGGTATGTGAGTCAGAGTATGGATGGGAGACTGGATGTATATCTGGGTTTATGGGTCTGTGAGTGCATGTGTAAGTCACTGCAACTTCAAAATACATGTCTTACTTTTTAAGCACAAAGCACCCTGCCCTATTGGCTACCTTCATCCTACCATAGGAGTCACTTATATGTAGAAAAAGGGGAGTTTAAGGCTTGGCAAGGAATTTTAAATGCCACGTCGACCTGGCAGTAAAACTGCACATGCAGGCTCTGCAGTAGCAGGCCCAATACATGTTTAAATGGATACTTGTCTAGATTGGTGACATGGTTAAGTCAGTACTTGAGTACATATATGAGTGAGTGTATTAACTCCTCAGTGGCATGTCAGTGGATGTGTAAGTAACTATGTCGCTGTGTGACTGACTTTCTTAGTAACTCTATGTGTCTGTAAATGTGTATGTAAGTGGCTGTATGGATTGTTTACTGGCGGTGTTAGTACATATCGGAATATATAACTGTGTGAGTGAATGTGTAAGTGCCTCTTTTGCTGTCCAACTGGGTGTGTCAGTGACTCTATGGTTTTGTAAATAGGTATATCATTGGCTGTGTGGGGAGAAAACTGCATACATAACTGGGTGTATGGCTCTATACATCTCTCTCTAACTGAGTACGTACTAGGTATATGAAAAGCTTTATATGTATCTGAGGGGATATGACAGTGACTACCTACCTATGAGAATGAGTATGTAAGTAGATATATATGTGAATAAATAGATATGTTAATGATTTTATTGATGTCCCTATCAGTGTGTCAGTGTCTATCTAGCTATATCGGTGGTGCGTAGATAAGTACCTTCTTGGTACTGTAACTAAGGGGCCTATTTACTAGCAAAGTGGTGGAGCATGGCGTTAAGTCAAGAAGGTTAACAACGTGCTCCGTCACTTTTGAAATGCTGGGATGCGCCGTATTTACAAAATGCGGTGCACCCTACCGTTTCTCCTAGCACTGACGCTAAAGAAGCAGCCTAGCGCCAATGCAGGCACCATTGTACCATGTTGCTAGGGTGCTTGTGCTGCATGGGGGATCGTTTATGTGCAGGAGGGGACACCTTCCTGCACATAAACAAATCTTTACAGGCAATTTGCTGGTATTTCCTGGTCTTATCTTTGACGCTGCCCCACACCTTGTAAATATTGGGCAGCGTCAAAGAGCAATGGGTGTTGTGGTGGAAAACCCACTGCAACACCCATTGCCTGCCCCTTTCACACTAATTATAGCCTGAAATGGTACCTTAATTGCAAGGCAGATGTAAGCCACGTTAAGTGGCTTAACACTGCCTTGTGAATAAGGTGAGGCCCCTGTTGCCACAGGAACAACAAAAAAAGTGACGTTCCTGTGGCAATAAGGGCTTGTAAATATGCCCCAAAGTGTGTGAGTGTATACCTCACTGTGTGTTGGTGCAAATGATAAACTATCAAATTATATAGTGTAATAAATCACCCACATCTACTCCCAAATGCCTTCATTCATTGGAGCTTAATAAAATAACTAAATTTTCTCTTCAGACATTTTTATTCCTCCTTTCCTGCTCACTATGGTTTTCCTTAATATCATCATCTACCCTCCCTTTTATTTTCCCTTTTGCTGTTGTGTATAACCTACACATTGTATTGCACTTTATACACTCATAACTTCTTATATACATATACTTTTTAAAAGTACACCCCAATTGACATACCTGTGAAATGTATTTGCTATTCCCCCATTTTTACCTCACTATCACTTAGAATCTTTTGCCAGTGAAAATCCGAAGTGAGAAGTATAGGAATAGTATAACACTCTCAGTACAAAGGAACCATTTACGACAAACCTTTCCCACTCTGCTTTCAGTGATACTCATGTTGTAATCAAATCACAACCTTCCTTTCATATTTTAGTTTTGTTATACCACTTCTGAATGTGCAGTGGCTTTGAGTGGATCCGCTGCGGTGCTCAGTGCGACCCCCGTGTAACATCGTGGTGGATTCACGAATCCACACGGGAGCCCGTAAATCCACTTAACAATCTACTGTTAGCATAGAATTTATAGTTTACTTTCTAAAACGTACTAAATTACAACCCAAACACTTTCTAATGAGCAATACTTCTTTCCACTCTGCTTCTCAGATTTACAATCTACTCTTCTTTGTTCCCTTCCCTCCAGCACTTTTGGCTCCATTTCCATAGTAACCATGTTTTGAACACTGACCGCTAGCAGTAGGTAAAAAGTTCATAACCATACTACCTTCAAATTGTAGTGTAGCAGGTGTGGTTGAATGGAATATTAAGCTTATCCCAAACAGCATAACATTTTTTTATTTTTTCAAGGCCAATTACAGAAGTAATTACTATTTTCTCAAAATCACTACCTACTTTTAGCTACCAGCATCTTAAGAGCATCCAATCAAATATGTCCTTTTTTAATTTCGGTGCTGTCCTCCATTTTAATTGCCTTCCATCTATAAAACTGTCTCATACAGCTGCAGCCTTCTCCTGTGTACTGCTCCATTTTGCTTCCAAATGGTTAAATGGTGTAAGTGTGGATTGTGCACAGTTTTGTGTTTTGGGCCAGAGAAAGTATTAGAAACAGAGGCATTGACAGGGACTTGGGTTTACCTAATGTAGACATTACTTGGCTTGGTCCGAGTGGATTCAAGGGACATCAATTCTGAATCTGAACTGAATTTAACTGACTTGTACTACCTGGTATATGAGGTGAAATACTTGGGAGCATTTGCGGAAGTTGCTCTCTACCCTCCTCCATTTCTGCTGGAACCGCTTGATGGCTGCCATTTTGGGGTCTTCACAGTGAGCGGTCTAGTCATTTTGGCAGGACTAAAGAGGGAGGGCTATTTGATCTGCATGATGGTGCGACCGAGCAGGTAAAATAATTGGAAAGTAGACTGAAACCATTGAAAGATTTGCACAGAGAACAACTAAAGGGAACCCAGTTTTAATTATAATCTTGGAAGGGTTTTTTTTTTTTTTAGGTAAGAAAATTATAGCAAGAGTATTTTAAAGAAATCAGTAAGGAAATCAACACAGCACCTGATAGGAAGGTCTTTTATGGTTTAATGTTGAGTAAATTGAAAAACTGAATTTGAATCTGAACTGAATTTAACTGAATTGTAATGCCTGCTTTATGAGATTAAATACTTGAGAGCATGTGCAGGAGTTGCCCTTAACCCTCCTTTGTTTCTGCTGGAACAGCTTGACGGACCCCATTTTGGGGTCTTCACAGTGAGCTGTCTAGTAATTTTGGCAGGACTAAAGAGGGAGGGCTATTTAATCACCATGATGGCATGACCACGCAGCAGGCATGCCGGCGGCACACTGAAGTCGTGCCAAAGGCAAGCCCATCTGAACCTGTCAGCGTCCCGGAAGCGGCCAGCACCAGCCATGCTGCTGGATCTAAATCCCACAGTACACAAGGTAAGAAGAGAATTACCTATACCAGCAAAAAAATGCACAAACTGAACCCTATTAGCACTGACCACCAATACATCCTCATAGACCCAGAGGAAGCTGCTCCTAATAACATAAGCAGCTCCAAAGCCTCACAACACACCAATAATACAAGAAATAATTTCATATCCTGTGAACTGCTTAACACCCGGTCCAAGGGAAAACACACAGCCGAATCAAACCTGCTATCAACTTCCAAAGGCTGGAACATACTCTTCATCACTGAAACCTGGCTTCTCCAGGAACCTGGGTTTATCCTGGGAAATGTATGCCCCTAGACTATAAAACCATGTTCCTATCAAGAACAAAAAAGAGAGGGAGTGTAGTGGCAATCCTCTTTAAGAAAAAATGGGCCTTGGTAAAACTGGAAATAGAGCAAAGCCAAGGAATAGCGATACTAGGTTTCTCGATCAAAAAAAAGGAAGGCAGTATTTTATCTGGACTATTGTACTATAGACCCCCAGGCACATTAACAGAATTTGCCCAACCCTTCCTAGATGCAACAGCAAGTTTTCTAATGTCCCACTCAAATTGCCTAGTTCTGGGTGATTTTAACATCTGGGCAGAAGACAACCATCAGAAGCATCAGAAGGGAGTTTCGAAACTCCTGTGAATACATGACTCTTATACAACAGGGTAAGGGACCCACTCACAAATGTAGACACACTCTGGACATCATTTTGGCCTCCTCAGTCATGGTTACAGTTAATAGCCCCATTCCCATCAGCTGGTCCGACCATTACTTGTTCACATTTAACGCTAAATTACCCACTAAAGGAATTAAAAATAATAGACTCATCAGAAACCCATCACCGAAAAGAACCCGGGTCAAACTAAAGAAATTTGACAAGGAAACAATATTTGCTGCCGCCACCTGCTTTCTAGACTCCAACACAGTAGAAATAAACTATGCAAATTATGAAAAGTCCATCATAGAGACCCTAGATAAAATAGCCCTGCTAAAAGCAAGCAGACTTAAACCTAGAATCTCAGCACCATTGTTTACAGAAACCTTAAAAGACCTCAAATTAAAATGTAGAAAACTTGACAGACAATGAAGTAAATCCTACATTGACAATGACAAAGCCCTACTAAAACGGGCTCACAGGCAATATAAAAACAGAAATAAGGAAAGCCAGAGCCTCCTACCTCTCCACTCCCATCCTCAAAGCATACAATAAAACAAGGAAAGTCTTTGACCTGGTAAAAGAGGTAACCACCCCCGAATGTATAAAACAAAATGTTGAATCCTCACAAAAACAATGGATAATCTCTCAGATTACTTTGATAATAAAATCAACCAGATTTAACAGACATAAAAATAAAGATAACCATAACCAAAACAAAAATCACGACAGTATGATCAAAAGGCCAAACTCAGACCACAGCTGCCCTTAGGTAGCAAATCAGAGATGGCCGATATGCTAGAAGAAACACATTTCAAAAATCATGTTGCATTGATCTCCTCAGGCTCACCCTTAGACCCCATACCCACTAAGTTATGGAAAAAAAGATCAAAAGAATTTTATGGCTGATCTGTAATAAATCTCTTGCCAAGGGAAAGGTTCTAATAGCCTGGAAGAAGGCCTTGGTGACCCCTCTCCTGAAAAAACCTTCAGCTGATATCCAAGAACCTAGAAACTACCACCCAATCTCGAAGCTCCCTTTCCCAGTCAAAATACTCATAAATTACCTTAGCAAGATACTAGCAGACTTCCTCGAAGAGAACAATCTGCTAGAACCAGGACAAATAGACTTTAAGCCTGCACATGGAACAGAGACAGCACTAATTCTGGCAACCAACGAAATAAGAAAACAAGTTGACAGCGGAAAAACATCAGTGTTGATCCTATTAGATCTATCTGCCATGTTTGACACAGTCAATCATCAAATCCTGCTCACACTTCTGAAGGAGATGGGGTTGAGAGATATAATGCTCAACTGGTTTGAGTCCTACCTCTTGGATAGACTACAAACAATTACTCTCCCACCTTTTACATCAGAATATAAGGAAATCAAGCATGGAGTCCCCCAAGGTTCTGCCCAAAGCCCTATATTATTGAATATATACCTAAGACCACTGATATCCCTGATAAATTCTTTTTGGATATCATTCGTAAATTATGCGGACAACACTCAACTAATAATATCCCGGAACAAATCTGACCCTAACCAACTAAAAAACCTCCATTCCTGTTCGAAAGAGATGACACAATGGTTGGATGATAATACACTAAAATTCAATGGAGATAAGACCAAATTCCTGTGCTGCTCACCAGCAAACCTACAAGGGCAACTTCCCACAAACTTTTGGCCATGGCCAAATAACACAGACTTAAATACATCAAAGCAGGTACGCAAAGTAGGAATCCAAATTGACAACAAACTCTCAATGGAAGTCCACATCAATAAAAAACAATAGCAACCTGCCACAGACTCCTCAGAATTCTGAAGAAAGTAGTGCCATTACTCCCCCAACCTTATAGAAGACTTGTGGTACAGGCTTCAATTTTAAGTAGACTAGACTTGCTACTAGGTATTCCTGAATGCGAGAGCATCTCTGTGGGTCTGTACGTAGATGTATAAGTGGATGTATGGGTCTAAAAGTGGGTGAGTGAGTACATGCATAGGTCTGTGAGTAGGTCTGTGAGTACATGTTTGGGTGTTTGAGTAGGTCTGTCAGTGCCTGTATGCATTTCTGAATGGGTGTGTAAGTGACTGTGTTGTTCTGTCATTGTGAGTGGTTGTGTGAGTCTATAAGTGGGTGTGTAAGTGCTTATGTGGGTGTGTAAGGGGGTCTCTGAGTGCCTATATGGGTCTTTGAATGAGTGTGTGAGTACCTGCATGGGTCTGTGACTGGGTCTGTGAGTGTCTGTGTTGATCTGTGAATGGGTCTGTCTGTGCCTGCATGTGTCTGTGAATGGGTCTGTGAGGTGCTGTGTGGGTCTATGAGGAGGTAGGTGTAAGAGCGCCTGTCTGGGTCATTGAGTAGGTGTGTCTTTAAGCGAACCTCAAGTGTATGTATCTCTTCTTTCATCTCCTGGGACAGTCGTGCTGCTGTTTTTATGATAAGTACCAACCAATCTCTGGTGCAATGCCAGGAGATTAGGGACCAGTCTTTTTTGAATGATTTGTCTTGTTGAAAGATAAATGGTTCGTTACGTACAATTAATCCTTGTGGTGTCGCATTCACCCTAAGGTATTCGGTCATCATGACCCCGTGGATCATGGTTTTGATCTGATTCCTCTTGAGTTCTGTCAATTTGTCCCAACATTGACCTGCTTCATTAGTATCCCTGTTGGGTGTCTCAGTGAAAGGGGTTATGGAAGACAAAATTCTCTCCACTTCCTCTTCAGAGAAAGTGAGGCCTGTGACTTCGGCCATAATGATAGTGTAGTGTGGTGTCAAATAACAAGAGTGCAGGGGGCGGGGGGGCTCCCACAGCTACGCGCTGTATATAATACAATCAAAAAATGTGGGGGGGTAGAGGTTAAGGTTAGGTTCACCCTCCTTACTGAATGCAGTTCCATAACATCAGGAATACCGGAATTAGAAACCTAACCATAGGAAGAACAGAGATTCCACTGAACATGTGTGAAAAACCCTCTTTCCAGAAAGAAACATTCTTTTCTAGAGTCCCCTCACCCACCAGGGTTACCCCTAGGTGGCATGCTTCATCATTGGGGTCCTCTCAATCCGCTGCGATTGAGGCGTGCTGCAACGTGCAAACTACGTAGGAGCACTTAGTTTTTGGAAAATATGTGTGGTGCAGTGATGTGGAGTGGGAAAAATAGATTAAAAAAACCTAGCTAGTGAGCTAATATTTTATTCCTGCTCCTAGTCGGTATGTTTTAAAATCAGGGGTAATACTAGGGAAAGACCTAACTGTAATGAGTATGGAGTCCCTAGTACTGGGTCGACATGTTTCGAGCTTTCCCCTAAAGCTCTTCTTCAGTACCACATGAGGGCCAGCCCCGTGCGTACCACTCCTAAAAAATCCTGTGAATGGGAAACAATGGGGTGCACAACCAATCTCTGGTGCAATGCCAGGAGATTAGGGACCAGTCTTTTTTTAATGATTTGCCTTGTTGAAAGATAAATGGTTCGTTACGTACAATTAATCCTCGTGGTGCCGCATATGCATCACAACCTTCAACATAGCGTCCGACCGTGTTACAAAAATAGTCAAAAAACACTGGCACACCCTTAACAGTGGGAAACTGAACATCCCCACACCCATGTTCTCACACAGAAAAGGAAAAAACCTAAGAGACATCTTGGTACACACCCGCCCCAAACCCAAACCAGAAACGATAAGACCCAACAAGTACTGAGTACCCTACCGATGGGCCACCATCCTTGCGGGAACTGCAGTGTGTGTCACTTGACATCCACTACAAAAAAAGTAACTTTTAACAACAAGATGAGTTGGGATTTATGCAAATTCACTAACTGCAATACCACAGGGGTTGTGTGCTTGATCACATGCACATGTAACCTACATTATGTGGGTATGACCACCAGAAAGGTCAGCACCAGGATAGGAGAACACCGCAGCAACATCAGGTGCCACCGGGTCACCACAAAAATGGCGTCACATTTCAATGAAGTGAAACACACCCCTAACGATCTACACTGGGTAGTGTTAGAACATCTCAAACACATTGACAATCTAGAAAAAAGATTGTTAAAACAAGAGCAGCGGTGGGTGTATAAATTGCACACGGACACTAAAGGATTGAATGATGATATCCCGTGGGGGCAGTTCGCTAAATAAATCAGGAATACACCTCCTGCCAGACTTAGTAGATTGTTTGAGTATATCACTCTACTCACAATGTAACAGAAGTAAAGGTCATACTGCACGTGATACTCACACTAACGTAAATCATAACGCTTATAACACATGGGTACCACTTCATCTAGAATGCCCATTTATCCAGGAAGGCCCCGTCACCATTCCACTAGCAGCAGCTCTTTTGTGAACAGCAAACTGCCTAACGGTGGCATTCAGACTCCAACTGACAACTACGAGTCTACTATTCCATACATGATATCTTACACTATCCAGTAATCGGGCATTATTTATGACTTCCACCAAACAAGACACGAGGTTTAGTCATTACATGATGTAGATACAAGCTATTCTGAGAAGAACGTAGTCCAACCGTTAAGTCTAAGGGTCTTGCGTATCATTCTGATGTACTGCATTATCCAGGAATCTGGCATTTTTTATGACTTCCCCTAACACAACGTGAGGTTTAGTCATTTCATGATGTACCTACACGCTATTCTGAAAACAGATGAACTGTTATGTCTAATGGTCTTGTGCATCAATCAGATGTACCGTTGCGCTCGCAACATAATCACTACTCTACATCGTACTTGAGTGTCTAAATTTATCCCCTTTATAAATTATCCCCCATGTTAGTTTTATTTTATTTTCAGTTTTTTGTCCACGATACCCGACAATTGGGTCATTCGCCTAAGATGGCCCGCTCCATTGCCAGTCACAGCGGCCATTTTGTGAGAGACACGATCTAGTTTTTAAAGTAAGCATGACTAGGCTGATCCGGGTCTATTTCATTCTCCCAATATGCCCACCCTCCATTGCACATCACAGCAGTCATTTTGTGAGAGACACGGTCTAGTTTTTTGAAGTAAGCATGACTAAGTTGATCCGGGTCTATTTAATGGCCACCGGGAGACAGACACGGTAAGATGCGGTCTCCAGGGGTGCCATCAGGTCATTTTCTGAGAGGGGTGCTTTGATGAAGTAAGTCCAGCCAGACCCCTTTTGACCTTATTTCTCAATTTTCCAAGGAAATAATAAGGTTTCTATTTTCCTTCCAGGATAAGCTAAGGCACCGGGAATTTTCACCCCGGTTCCTATCTCATTTACCTTTAGGAAACTCTAATGACCATCTCTATGTCCCATTTACCATTTTAGGGTGTGACTACAAGCTCCTCTACCCCTGCAGATCATGAGGCATGTTTCTGCCTAAACAAAAGTGTGTCATTGATATGTAATACTATATTTTTTTGTTATATGTTGTATGTCACGTGGTGTCTTTTTTCACGAGTGCTTTTAAACTGCAATTTGTACATAACCACTTTTCTTCACAAAGACATCGTGTGTGATTGATTTCTTCCACCACAGATGATCGCACAAAATAGCTGTTAAGTACACCCACTGTAGAGGAGTACATTGATCGAGATACGACAACGCATATATATAGGGCCTGCCAGCTTGGCTGGTAGGCAGGCTTTTTTTTATTTTCCTTCTGCTTTATTTCCTACAGATACAGCTTTTCAGTGTACAACCATATGTATTTAGTATCAGGTGAACACACATTAGGTGTGCACCCCATTGTTTCCTATTCACAGGATTCTTTAGGAGTGGTACGCACGGGGCTGGCCCTCGTGTGGTACTGAAGAAGAGCTTTAGGGGAAAGCTCGAAACATGTTGACCCAGTACTAGGGACTCCATACTCATTACACTTAGGTCTTTCCCTAGTATTACCCCTGATTTTAAAACATACCGACTAGGAGCAGGAATAAAATATGAGCTCACTAGCTAGGTATTTTTAATCTATTTTTCCCACTCCACATCAGTGCACCACACATATTTTCCAAAAACTAAGTGCTCCTACGTAGTTCGCAAGTCGCAGCACGCCTCAATCCGCAGCGGATTGATAGGTCCCAAATGATGAAGCATGCCACCTAGGGATAACCCTGGTGGGTGAGGGGACTCTAGAAAATAATTTTTCTTTCTGGAAAGAGGGTTTTTCACACATGTTCAGTGGAATCCCTGTTCTTCCTATGGTTAGATTTCTAATTCCGGTATTCCGGATGTTGTGGAACTGCATTCAGTAAGGAGGGTGAACCTAACCTTAACCTCTACCTCCCCCCGTTTTTTGATTGCAAAACAGATTTGTGCCTGGTATGAAAACTTCACTCAACATTTGCAGATTCCTTAGAATCATGGATGCTAGCCTGCATCCCAAGCCCTGGGTTGCATGCAAGGCCCTCAACCTTGAAAAGGTATTTTACTCTCTGAGCTGGCTTTACGTTTTTCTGCTGCTTGAAAGGTAAGGACTGGGCATGTGTTTTATTGACATATTTTGCCCCTTCCATGCAAGTTTGGAGGGGAGAGGCTTGTGTCGGTGGTGTTAGGAATCCATAGGGGCAACAAACAGGACTGTCTGCTGTCCCCCCTCCTCTTTGCTCTGTCAATGTAACCTGTGACTATTCACTTGCATAGAGTGAGGACTCTCTTTGCTATACCGCCAAGGGACAGAATCCATGTTGTCTCCTTATAAACGGATGAAGGCCCGGTATATATCCGAGATGCAGCAGAAGATTGCATTGCCATTACTGACACTCTCTGTGCCTTTGTTGAAATGTCCGGCTTCCGTGTCAGTTGGCAGACATCATGCCTGTTTCCTCTCTGGTTAGGGGCAGAACACTATGACCTCAATATCGGTGGGGTGGTACTCTCTTTGTAGCACATACGTTTTTTAAACCTTGGGTTTAGAATATACTATGATGAATGGGACTTGTTGGATGACAACCTTACTAGAACAGTGACGGCGATCAGCAGTCAGGTGGCATTCTGCCTCTTCAACAGAATAGCCCTCTCTAAAATGGTTGTGCTCCTGCACCCATTATACCATTTCTCCAACCTTCCCCCCAGACAGCCAGTTACATTCTTCCTGCTGCACCTGGTTTGGCAAAATGGCTGCCACAGAGTTGCGCTATCCAAGTTATGTCTGCATACGGACAGAGGAATACTGAGGAGGACTGGGTGCCCCTAGTTATGAACAGTATTACTTAGAGGCACAGCTGCAGTGGGTAAGCCATTGGATCCCAGAGCACCATCTAGAGAACACCATCTATGCACAGTCCCCTGGTGCTGGAACCATTTCTATGGCTCTCTCACCCTTTACAGAACACAGCTCTTCTGTAGAAGCCCACACATCACAGCATCAGTTTTTACCCTAAGCTCCTGCCATCTCCCCACAGGGCTTACTGCAAATTAGAGCCTATGTAGCATTCACTGTTTTGCAGTGCTGTCATGAGGTGGGCTTAACAAGCTTTGGCAAATCGTTTCAGGATGGTCTTTTGATGAGCTGTTGATCACCACAGCAGACACAGAGGGTTGTTTCTAACATATCTCATGTTGACCCATATCCTGAGCACCAGCTGCAATGCTGTAATGCTGTAGTGGCATAGTCACTAAATTATGCTGTTGTACAATACCTTCATATCATGGGCAATAGATGGATACTAGTCAGCTGGTGTGCTAAGGCAACTGGAGAGCATACTCAAGTCTCTCTCGCCCATTTTCATGAAAAATGAGAGATGGAACTAGGGTAGGGCTGTCCCATTAAAGAGTGAGATAAAGTCCTAGCCTACCCAGACACTGTCACTCGGAACACAAAGTTTAAACGTATCTGAATCTTTGTGCTGCATAGAGCTTATTTATCTCCTGTCAAAATAATGATTTTTTTTTTCTGGGTGAGTACCTTATTCCTCGGTGCTGCCTCCCTGATGCCGCCCTGTGTCACATAACATTGTCCTTCCCATAATTATCCCAATGCTGATCAGCACTTACTCTGCAGCTTGCGCAATCAACAAAGTTGATTGTCCTATATCGTTGAGAGGTGTGTTCCTTGGGGTCATACCCGCACACATAGAAAAACAATACAATAGCCTGATTTGTTGACCTGGCATTGCTCCTGGCCAAGCATGTCGTGACATGCCATTGGAAGGCCCCCCTCCCTCTTACAGTTATGGCATGGCAACAGTCACTACTGGCTTGCCCTACTGCAGAGGGGACCACCCTGAAATCTGAGGAAACCAAAGGCCTATGGAAGCACACTGTGGGACTGATTGGCAGGGTCAAAGTGCACAGAGTCCAAATGCCCCAAAAAAATAAATAAATAAGGGGGCACTCCAAAATATGCATTTTGCCTGCAGCATATATCTCTTAATTCTAAATATCAACCAGTTGCTAAAGAGTAGTATTACGATATAGAGGGAGATGGTGTTACACGTTTGCAACATAAATAACATATTTAAAAACAGCCTCTCTATAGTTTATATTCTAAATCCATCTTAAGGTTATATTCTCATAACTATTTTTTACTGGTACATTATGAATCATGCCACCCACCTTGTACTAAAAAGTGCTTAATCATGTATTTGGATTGTGTTTAAGGATTCACTGAAGTATGCCATTTCATTTCTCCCATCTCCCAAAATTTTGTAAACGGTGTGCATCACTCCAGCATCTGTATGCTGTCTTTCATGAGTGTAGCAACTACCCATCTGTCATGTTTATTTCTAAGTTAGGTTGTTCTACGTTAGTTAAAAATCCTAAATAGTTCACTTGTAAGGCATTACCTGAATCTAAAGAATGGTTGTTGAATGAATGTGAATTTGCAGAGGCAAGAGCTGTTGCTGGTATGTGGTAGGGTGTGGGCTTTTAAATGTCAACTGCTCTACCAAGCCTTGTGCATGACATACACATTAGATCCTGGTCTCTACTGGCAGCCAGATCAAATATATTGAATTGGTTTGCTGTTTTCCCATCTTTGGAAGTTCAGGATTAGTCTGGTAGCTCAGTTATGAACCCAATGACATCTGTATTGGAGATCTTTGGGAAGATGAGTGCAAAGGATTTTTCAGTAGTCAAACTAAGCCATCGCCAATGCTCTGGACAGTTGCATGTGCTAGCAGAAGTTACGTATTTATGAGCACCTTGTTAATTTGTGTTTTGGAAGTTATGACTGTTTTCACCAGGCTATTGATCTTGTAAATAGGATTGGGGGCATGGCTCAATTATTGGTGCCTTTAAAAGATGTGACCTCAGTTCTTATTCTCATCCACTTAAAATATATCTGTTTTTTCACCGAAGACATGGTACATCAATCTGTGTTGTTGAATTTGATATTTGAGCAGTGTGATGTAAATTTGTGGAGCTTCAGAACACACCTCCATCTTGAGATCTTGTTTCTTCATTCCCTGCATCAGTAGGCACTAATATGTACTGATTAATAGTGATAAACGTGAAAAGTTCTATTGGATGCTGAATATGACCGTGCATCTAGATGATTTGGTCAGTACATATATATTTCATGACTGATATCTTGAAGAAATCATTCAATGTACTTTACGCTAATCCAGAAATCCTCAAACACTTATTATTCTTTTAATTAGAACTTTATCCTTATATTTAGAACTTTAATGTCAATCATATCATAGGCTCCTGACACATAAAAGCTTATCAGAACAGCATGATCATCTTTACTCAGCGCTATAAGCATGTCACCTTTATGTTAGGAAGAACAGTTTCTGCTACCCTCATTCTTTTCAGCCAGAATCTTGATTACCTTTCAAGGCAGAAACTGAGATGTTCCACAAACTTCTTGATCAGTTTCATCATTTCACTGTCCATAATCCTACACAGGTAAATGATGTTTGAGGTAGATATTCTTCTGATGTTTTCTTACTGTGGACTACTTGCAATAAGTGTAAACTAAGGAGTGACTTTAGTTTTCAGTTCAAAGAGATGAGCTAACAGGGACATGGGTGGAGGACAAGGGAGCACCATATAATTATAACAGGGTCCTGCCATATTGGACTGGAATAGGCTCAAGAAAATATTTTGTACCACAAAACATATTCATCAGACTGTAGGAGTAGAAGTTTGAAGCAATTACCCTGTTGGCCTATGAGAGAACTTGTAGAGAGTTTGCTCCAACTTTCACTTGAATTTCTAACTTCACAATTTGTTGGATAAACTGAGGGAATCAGATTCCTGCCTGGGACCCATAGGATATTTAGATCATCACTGTGAAGAAGAGGTTTCCTGCTGTAGGAATGTTCTCCTAGAGACCTATATGCCAGAAGAACAGTCTATATAGAGAAGCTTGCCTCCTGGTGTAATTTGCAGTGGGATGCCGTGAGTGTTGTGGGATTGGGTAGAGCCCGAGACCAGGGGAAACTGCTGGAGCCAGATTCCGAAAATGAATTCACTGTGAATCTTCTACAGTCTGCATATGTAATATTGCACATCTTATCCCAAGATAAAAACTTTGTCACCAATCCCTGCATCAAGCTACAAATCAATTTAAGCTTTGTGCGTCAAAGCATGATCATGTACCATTCATAACATTCAACTGCAATAATTGAAGCTTCCCAGATTCATCAAGCTACCTGCATCTGAGTTTGGCCTTTCTACCACCATCATACATTTCTCCCTCTGATACTCCCAGTAGTATCACAGCAGGTGTCAAGGAAACCCTCATATTTAATTTTTCATTGAAAAACTCTGTAATTTCTGCCTTAATAGTTGTTAATGCGTGACATGTGGCAAAAATATGTACACTATCCTGCCCCCTAAGTTGATATCTAGGGCATCGTGATCCCTTACCATCCCCCCATTTAATAATTCTACTGGGAGTGTAATAGAGATTAAAACATGTTATATAATACTGTATTTGCAGCTTTGAAGATAATAAAGCAGTGTGACACAAAGAAAAGGATTTCAGAACACTAATTTCAGAAATAGCCAATTTCTCCAGGTATTTGTGAGAGTATTTGTGTAAATCATCTTTCATCCATTTATTGAGGAGGGTGTAAATTACTCCAATGGGGGGTTTACGTCTGTCTACCAATAGTTCCACCAAGTCACACCTTTGGAAACCCACCGGCCCACCTCCCTTATGGGTTAGAAAATCCCTTACCTGAAGGTACTTAAAGAAATCTTTCCGACTAATATCGAAATCATTCTCAATCTAGTAGAAAAAAGAGGCCAACCCTATTCAAGTCAGCTTTAACTCAATGCAGGATATATTGGTTGGCAAAAATCCCTGGAAAATTCCCATTATTACCTAATGGAGTATAAAAGTTTAGTGTACCTAATCCGAATAATTTACGAACTGTTGACCAGACTTTAAAAGCATTCAATAAGGTCTTAAAATTAACTCTCTTAACATAATTAAATTCAATTTGTCTCCAAAGACCTCCCCATACCACATCACATCAATAACTCGAACGGGGAGGGAAGATACTCAGAGCCAGCTTGGAGCAGGGGTTTTTCTTGAAGTAGAACCAAACAGTTTTGAAGCATAGTGGCCCAATAGTATAATTTTAAATTTGGTAACCCCCACCCCCACTCTATCTCTAGGGAGTGTCAAATATTTTAGGGCCCTTCTAGGCTTGGAATATGCCCAAACGAATTGAGACATCAGCTCTTCCAACTTCTTGAACCACATATTTACAATCTCTAAAGGGATAGCACGGAAAAGATGAAGAGTTTTGGGGGAAAAGATCATTCTAATTACATTATAACTCCCTGCCAAAAATAGATGTAGGTTATTCAGTCTGCACAGGTCCCTTGTCACGTTTTCGATAAAGGGCTCAAGGTTTTCTTTGACAATGGTATCTAAATCATAGACAATAGTAATTCCTAGGCATACTGCCCTTGTAACCACACGCGCATCCTTGAAAGTAATTCCTTTATTGACCACAACTACTATTTTTTCCGTATTTAGCAGATAACCCGAGATTTGCCCAAAACCGATTGCTTCTTTCTCTATCTGTAGCCAGTTCCGGTGTTACTAACACTATGTAATCTGCATAGGCTAGGGTTTTGGTATCCCAACCTTTGAGGGATATAGAAGGAATACAAATATTGTGCTCAAGCCTACGTATAAATGGATCTATGAATAAAGCAAACAAGAGCGGTGAGCAAGGACACCCCTGCCTGGCCACCCAAGAGATCTCAAAAGACTCTGAGAGCTCCCCTGCCACAAATACCCTAGCTTTTGGATAATGGTATAGTGCCTTGATGGCTTGCACAAATTCTGGCCCATTGTTTACCCTCTTCATCACAGCCCACAGATAATGCAACCCTATCAAAGGCTTTCTCCGCATCCAGCAGAATCAAAGCCATAGGGTCTCCCTCCACCTGGGCTGCATCGGAAATAGAAATTCCTCGTCTAATATGATCAGTGGTGCCTCTACCGGGTATAAACCTGTGTTGCCGTCCAGACACTACGTTACTAGTAATTGGGGACAAGCAAGAAGCAAGAACTTTCGAGTATACTTTAGAGACCCCATTGATCAAGGTAATCGGTCTATAGGACCCGAGTTCCACTGCCGGCTTGTTTTTACTGGGGAAGACAACAATCTTTGCATGGGACCAAGAGTGCAGAGAGCTGGCTCCTTTGAAAATTTGCGCAAACAGGATGGTTAGGCAGTCTTTTAACTCATGCGCAAATACCCTATAAAATTCGGTCAGGATTCCATTGATGCTGGCTGCTTTACCTGCAGCAAGATTAGAGACAGCAGATATTATTTCTTCCCATGTAGGGGCCCCCTCCAAGCCCTGCTGTTCTTCTTCACTAAATATAGTAAGCAGGACTGAATCCAAGAAGCTGCCTGTGGCTATGACTCATCCTTGATGGTTTCCAAATACAGGGATTGATAGTATGTTTTGAAAGCCATCCTTATTCCTTCCGGATCAGAGATCATACCCAATGCAGGATCTCTTATTTCTCATATTTCACTTTGTCCTCCCTTTTGCCTCACCATGGGGCTAGATGATGTCCAATTTGTTCACTAGATTGGTAGGCTTTCTCCCTCCACACTGTGTACTTATCTGCTACTTTTGTTGTAGTTATCTCGTTAATTGTGGCTTTCGCTAAAGCTACACCCAATTGTGCCTCTCGAATATATTTCTTCTGTTGTGTAGCAATTATTAAATTCCTTTCTACCGTAGCTAGTATGGTATAAAGATCCTGCATTCTTCGGGTTTCCTTTTTCCTCCTCCTTAGCATAAATTGTAGAGTCTCCCCCCGGATCCCAGCTTTCAAATAGTCCCAGACAACTTCAACTGGGGCACTGCCCAAATTTTCCCTGAGAAATGTCGGTATCCATTCCCCTATGTGCCGAAGATAATCATCATTAATTAATAACGCTCGCTCAAAACTCCAATGAGTTCCCTTCTTGACACAGCCCCCATTCTTTAACACCAGCACAAGGGGGTTATGGTCAGACAAGACCCGGGGGTAGATTTCAATGTTGCATTCTTGTATAACAGAGTGTGAGAGAAAGAAACAATCTAATTGAGCCTGTGACTGATGTGGCGAGGGAAAAAAAGTATAACCCTCTTCCTTAGGTCTCTTTATCTGCATAACATCTATCAACACATGCCCTTTACAGAGCCCTCTAAGAGAATGAAATACCTTTGGTTTCCTTCCACAATACTTATGATGCCCCTCAAATGACCAGCTAGTTGGTAAGTTAATACTTAAGTCCCCACAAAGAAATCTAGGTGACGGCCACAATGATATTCATTGGAGAGCCAGTCAAATAGTCCAGGATCCTCTAAAATGGACCCATACACAGAACACAAAGTAAATCTTCTTGCAGTGGAGCAAAAGTCTGTAAAAACCCACCTCCTGTCTGAACGCACTTGTGTAAAAAATTAGAATGAACTTTGAGCTAAAATTGCTACCCCACAAGTACGTGTCCCTTTCAGAGTACCACCAACCAGTTTATACCCAAGTGTATCTAGCAGTGACAATTGAGACCCCTCAATATGCGTCTCCTGGAGACAGATAATTCCAGCCTCTAGTTCTTATAACTCAAGAGCTACTCTGGCCCTCTTCTTTTTATCATTAAGCCCGCAAATATTCACAGTTACAATTGTCAGTTTTCTCATCTCCTGCCTGCTTTTAGATCCATCATAGAATCGCCACTCATTCTCTCGAAACACTGGTCAACCAGTAAATTCACTTTTACCCCCTTCTTGTCATGTTTCTGTACCCTTTGTATTAATTGTGTACCACCCCCCCTCCTATACCCTCCCATTGTCCCCCGAACCCACCCCAGACCTCCCACACACCAGACCCCGCCTCCCCCACCACCATACGAGCAATCAGGCAACATGACTGAGTAATAGCACCAGTGGGAGCCAGCGACGTCTGTCACTCCTCCATCTAAATCCCCGAAGGAAAAAACAATATCATAATCTCAGTAAAGAAAACAGAAAAAAGCAGGAGCCCAATGATAACCACAGTGACAAATGTTCTCAAAGCATAACAGCCCTTAGGGAACGGTAGCCCGTTAGCCAGCTTAACTGACTAACCTCTGGTTTACCCCGGACTTGCCTTTTAAGGCATCTAACTGTTTTTCTCCATCCCTGAACCCAGCCCCCGCTAATCTCGTTTAGGTATTCCTGGCCCACAATCTCAGAAGTGAAGCTGCGGGTCTCACCCTTATACACCACTTTTAACCGAGCAGGATTTTGGAGGTATACTTCGGCACCAATTTTCTGAAACGGATTCAAAAGTTGTTGCAACTGCCATCGCCTCTCTACTGTGGCATGTGCAAAGTCAGGCCTGGCAAAAAATGTGACACCCTCAAACTCCTTTTTTGAATTGGTGTGGGATAGATCAAATATTTATTGACGCAGCAAGAAGTTCCCAAAGTAAACCAATATAGCCCTGGGTTTCTCTGGTTCGTTGGACCAAGATTTCTTCAACATCAGCTGGAACCTGTGTGCACGTTGGATTTCTACATCCCAATTCCACTTGTTTTTTTCCGGAAAGGCATCTCTCAATAATTTAACTATATAGACTTTTGTGTCAAGGCCCTCCACCACCTCAGGAATCCCTAGAACTCTCAAGTTATTCCATCGCTGTCTGTTTTCTTGGTCTTCCAGTTTCCAGAAGACGTCAGCCATGGCAGTCTCTTGAGAGGATTTCTGAATTTTGAGAGCATTGACTTCAGTCTCAAGACACTCTGTCCGTTCCTCAACCATAGCTATTCTTCCAAAAATGTCCGAGCATGTTTTATTTATTTTATTTATAGTTCCGTGCAATCTTATTTGTGGCTAGCAGTGCGAGGCAGCATGAACTCCATACTTCTTCCTGCACTTGTTTTATGGTTTGAAGGATTATGACCAGCGAGCCTTCTACTGTTGATTGTTCTGAAGACGTACCCCCTGATGGGCCACTAGGATCTTTTGGAATTTCCCCAGGCTCCTCTGCCAAGAATACTAACTGGGTTGCAGAGTAGTCCCATCATAGGTTCTCCAAGGAGGTCTCCCTCCTGCTCCTGTCGGAACCTTCACCACAGCCTCCCCTTCTTTTTTCTTTTTTTTCTTTCGACCCTCCCTGTCAATTTGCGCTGTGCTAAACATGCAGTATTATTGGGAGCATCACTGGAGGAGGAAATAGGAAACCAACTCATCACTGAAGGAAGACTACAAATTCTCCAGGTTAGAGAGATCTGACCTGAGGTAAGAGAGATCTGAGGGAGAAAAAATTCTCTCCAATATCTGTCGCAAGTATTTCTGGTTCAGCCCCCATGGCTCCAGTTGCTTGTACCTCCATGTTAACAGTAGTCAGTATTTGGCCCGCCATCTGAGATTCTGCCCAGGAGTGTATCTCATTAACCTGTCTCCAACTTGCCAGAGTCTGGTCATTGTCCCCCGTCGCCATGTCTGTGCTGCAAGGTATGACTGAGGTCAGAGCACAGTCAGGTGTCTGGGTTAACGCATCCTCCTCAGGCTTTGGGCTTATGCTGGACTCCCTGCTTTGGGATTGAATTTCCATAGATTGGGTATCGTCTCTATTGAGACCATCCACTTTACTCAGATGCCCAGGGGGGACAATACCGAATTACCCCTACTCAACAGGGCGTCAGCCGGAGCCACCACCTTACTCCCAGACCCAGTTTCCAGATTCAGCCCTCCATTAATCACTGCGGGGGCTTCACTGCCAACTGAAAATAAGGTGGGGATTAATGGTTGGGTCACCATAGAGTCACAAGGCAAGCCTGCCTTTCCCGATCGTTTACCTCCTTTTATTCCACCACCCATTCCATTAGACTGCCGGAGCTTCCTTCAGTTTTCTTCCCCCCCCTTCTCCTCCTTACCGGGATCCTGGTGAGAACTGGAGGGGGGAGGGAATCCTGCAGCCACACCCGGGTTGGCCAAAGTTGGCAAGTCCCAGGGAGCGCAGAGACCGCCCTTGAAGTCGCAGCCGCCAAAGCCTGGAGTAACCAGCCTCGTCCGCTGCACACGCTCGAGCCGGCCCCCAGCTAACAACAATCGCCGAGACAAAGACTGGACCGCATACTCCTGTACAGGGCTCCTCTGAGAGTGGGAGATTCAGGACGGGGGAGCAATGAGGGCTAGCAGTTTACACGGGTGCCATCTTGCTCAGCACCCCACGTGCATTACCCCATTCTCGATGGGTTATGGCAGCTGAAATGTCTGGTTAAATATTTGTGAGACCAAATTAATTTTTTTTAGGTTTTTTTGCTGGCCTATTTAATTACTACCTGGTCATTCAGATAGGCTTACACTTTTGTTTCATAGCTCATAATGTCTCCTATCAAGGGCAGTCTGTCTCTTTCAAGAGCTGCATTGCAGCTGAATCAGGGTGTGCTTGTGAGCGCTCTGATTGTTGTAAGAAGTGGCCTTGTTGGATGGATGGGAATAATGATAGCCACGTCAACATTCTTCTCTGATTTCCTTGTTCCTCCATGATCTTCCTCCTTTACTTCCTTTACATACCTGTTACAAGGACCTCCATTCACAAATGCCCTTTTGTTAACATTCTGTTACAGATTATTTCAATTGCCTTCTTCTCCTATTTGGCATTATTGCTGACAAGTTTATCATACTTATCATAGCAAGAGAAATACTTTTCTGAAAATTGGCTTTTGTTTAATAGATTGCATAGATGGATGTTATTCTCTAGAATAGCAGTTTGTTTATTATTAGTGTTGTGTTGATTTTATCTTTCAGAGAGACCAACTTCATACCAATGAAATTGGTTGCATGCTACTCGCTTTCTGTGTTATTATTTCCTGAGGGGTAGGTAAAGCTTAACAGAAATGGTAACTGTTTTGCTTTCTAAAGTATAAATGGCCAGAAAAACAATTTGATTTTCTCTACTTCACTATAATTACAGTAGATCATATTTCCTGCATTTACTGGCATTACCATCCTGTTCTACTTTCTCATTACAAAGCTAGCAAACTTATATGAATAAATAGTATTAGAGTAGGAATGGACAGACGAGTGTGAGTTCAGTTTGTCCTATATGGTAAGGTTTTGTTGTTATTCAATGTTAGGCAGAGACTGCACAAGCCTTATTGCAGCAATAGTTTCGCTTTCCCTACGCACGAATGTTAGAGAACAGTGTAGAAAAGACGGAATTTTGCATGTGGATACTTACCAGTGATGGAGCAGTCTATATCATACATCAAATATGTCAATAGATTTTTTTTAAGATCACAAATTTTTCCCTTGAGTGGAAAACGTTGTTTGAACTATATCATATGTGCTGGAGTGCACATTGAAGCCGCAGCATAGCAGTATAAATTAATTGTTTTTATGCAACTACCCTGATATATGCTCTGATGAATCCACCAGGGGTGACAGGAAGTAACCGCAAGCATGGACATCTTTGATGGGACCAACATGGAATGGTCAATACACAACTATTATTCGGCCAGACATAGGATGTGCCTGAGGAAACTCATGGATGTGGAGCAGGGCATTATACAAACCATAGCATATGTTCTGATGGGTTCACCAGTGAGTAATAAAAGGGAACCATTATATGACCAACTACATTATATGATGACTACCTCTCCCAAGGTGGTAGTGAGAAACCAAAAATAATTATATAACTAGCCATAATATATTCTCAGGCAAGTCCATCCACAAAATGGCAGCCATAGAGAAAGCTCTGAGATGTCCACACTGGAGCAATAGACAAGCAACATTAAGAAGGTGCAGTATACAAACATCCATGTTATATAGGCGGTAGATCCCCTCCTCCCCTTCCCGTGAGCGACAGAGCAGAAATCAAAAAGTATGGGCATTAAAAAGCCAGCCATTGTATATTGACTGAGCAGTGGCAGAGCAGAAACCCAGGAGTCCACAGTCAACACATATACAGATGTCTAGAGGTTCCACACAAGAGTGATAATAAACAACTGATTGATGTGAGTAGCATTAGAGAATCAAAGCGAGCGAGAGGCAATAAGTGTCTCTGTGGAAGAAAAGCATTTAGGTTATAGTAAAATAGAATAAGGGGCAAAGGAAAGGTTCAACTAGATATTAAGGAGTGTGAAAAAGGCCTGGGCTCTGGCCCTAATGACCAAACAAGGAAGATGTCTTTAACCTCTCTATCCTATATGTGGACACCCAGGATGGACACCCTGGCAGGGGGAATTAATAGGGGCTGAAAACTTAAAGATTTGTGGGGAAGGAGCAGGGGGCTATGGTTGGCTTCACAAAGAAGGCTTCGGCTGTACATGCCTTGAGAGAACTTCATTCAGCAGGGAGATCAGAACTTGAAAAGAAAACAGAAAAGGCAGAGTACACAGCTAACACCCATTTTTTAGAGAATAGAAAATACTTAAAAGCAGTACCCTGCTAGTGATTACAATGAGCCTTGTGGAACGTTGTAGCTTGTATCCAACCACATTGAAACACATTCTAGAAGGCAGGCTATCACACTGTGGCTCACAAAGTGGTGCTTCTCAGTTTGTTGTTGCTTTAATTTTGTGAAGGGTGGAGGGGGCATGGCTTGACCGTGAGCGAAGATGGTGGCGTCTTACTTGAGCTCCATTCGGCTTGGGATCTAACCCCTTAATCCGTTAACTATCTGACCTCTAGAACTCAGCACCATAGATGGCAACAGCAGGACAGCCAGTGGTATATGCCAGGAACCACTCCACACAACAGATTCCCCGGTTAATGAAGAGGCAGCCCGGCCGAACGAGCGTATCAGAGGAGCAGGGCGGAGCTGGGCAGCGATACGACCCGGACGAGGTGAGATGGCAGACAGGTACGAGCGTTGTCAGGCCGGGCAATGCAAGTGCTCAAGAGCCTGGCAAGAGGCAGTAGAATTAATATCTCTGGGGCCCCGGGACAGCATGCAGCAGGGTGAGCTGGGAACCGCCTGTGTACACATTCAGAGGTCGCCTCAAGCGCAGCAAACTTTGGGACAGTGAGGGGTGCTGCTTGAGTGGGAAGGGCTTTAGGGCAGCCCGATTAAGATGCACACCAGAGACTTCATGCAAGTGGGACCGAGCATCAGGTGGCCTGGGCGAGATTGGGCCCCGGGGTCTTAGCAGTGGTGTGGCCTGAAGGGACTGCCATAACCACAACCTGGTAAACAAGCATGATACAGGTGGCCAGCTACTGAGAAATAGCAGAGTGATTGGGCCACAAGGAGGCCCAGAGCAGCACGAGACCCAGTGGGGGAGAGGAATGAGGTCCGCACCAGGCAGAAATAAGGAGAAACAAGGGACTGTGCATAGCAAGGGGCCACGTCCACTCAGGGACTGCAATCGAGAAGCATTGCGCCACAGTAAAAAGAGGAGGATTGGACCTGACAAAGGCATCTAATACATACCTTTCACCCCTTCTGAGAGACTGTTGGAATTGCCGGCGGGCAACCCACGCCACAGCAGGAGGGTCTGGGTCACCTGGTTGTATCCAAGCTGAGAGCAGGAGATACCCCAAGAGACACAGGTTCGCAAAGATGGGGAAACTCAATGGCTTGGGAGTCCCCCAAATGAACAAGATGGATAATTACATGGTCCTAAGCCCTCCCCTTGCTCCGGAGGAAGAGGAAGCAGCAGAGCCCTCACTGGGTGCGATCATGGTGGCTATCCAGGATGTAAAGGGCACACTGGAGCCCAAAATAGATGCCGTGACCATCGAAGTAAATCTGATTAGAGCTGATCTCCAGAAATATTCAGAGAAAGTCACGAAAGCCTTGACGCACATAGCCAAGCGTAAGTCCATGACGAAACGTTTGGAATCTCAAGTCGAAACACTGACCCAACAGGCCAAAGTAATGGTGATGAAGCTTGAAGATCAGGAAAGAAGAGCGAGAAGGAATAACATCAGGGTGGTGGAGGTCCTGGAGGGGGCGTGAACACACTAAAGCCCAAAAGGCTATCCAAATTCTTCTCAATTGAGAGAGCCCACAGTGCGCTGGTGCTGCCACCAAGACCCGGGCCCCTCCACAGACAATCATTGCAAAGGTTTTCAATTACCAAGACCACAAGGCAATCTTTCAGGCGGCTAGAGCTATGGGGACATACAGTTTGAAAATGAACAAATCCGGTCACCACGATTTCACGCTACAAGTACAGCGCCATAGAAGAAGCTTCAAAGCAGTGCAGAGGGAACTCAGAGATTGTGACATCAAATATATGATGTTAAGCCCGGCAAAGCTGCGAGTAATAGCAGAGGGCAAGACATGGCACTTTGCATCCCCTGAGGAGGCATGGTAGTGGTTGGAAGGCTTGCGAACAATGACTTGAGATAAAGGCAAGGGCCTGGGACACGGCCAAGGGCGCCAAGGCTACGAGAAGCGCATGGTGCAGCAGGAACAGAGGGTGGAGGAGAAGACCCCAGAGACTGAACCTGGAATGCCAGGGAATGGTACAGAATAAGACGCAGTGTTTTTTGGAAAAGTACAGAATGTGGCCCTGGTCCAGACTGAACGGTGGTGGGGCTACAGAGTAAAGGACCAACTTGAAACAGACACTGAAACAGTCACATCGACGGCGAACATGTGATTGTTCTAATAAGGGTTTGATCCAAATGCTTTGTTCTTTCTGTTTAATTTTCCTTTTTTATGGGTATAGCCATATTGTTGCAGCTGAAACACCCCTTTTTATAGTGGAGGCAAGCAGGTTTTGGGGCGACAGGCTCCCTGCGGGTCGGGAAGTTGGGGTTGGCACACCTTATTAGCAGGGTTAGAGGGAGTGAGGAGTTGGGGACAGTTGTTTGTTCATTATTTCATCCTTTCGGTGAAGTGATAGAAAGAATTGCATGAGCTTATAGAGGATAGCGCCGTGGCACATGCGTTGGTAACTCAACACAGACTGTATGATGCTGAGACAAGTCCAATTCATTGCTCAGTTGGCTGGAAAAACGGAGGGTGAGTGGCAGATGGGTCCCCGGACTGGGTGACGAGGTGGGGTGTAGATATGACACCGGGAAAGAGGTGGTGGAGAGGTTCCCCACTTACTATGAGAAATTGGACGCTTCCTCCTCCTCGAAAACAGAGAGGGACTGTAGTTACTTCCTGTAGGACATAACCTTACCACAATTGTCAGTAGAGGATAGAGAAATGTTGGAAGGAGAGTTGACGGTTGAAGAGATATCACTGCGTCACGCTACCTGCAGTCCAGTAAGGCAGTAGGACACAATGGTCTTCCGGTAGCAAAACTGGATGGTAAACTTCCACGGGACCAAAGGACAGTGGTAATAGTTGTAATACCAAAATACGGCAAGCCCCCATCGGAATACAGGTCATATAGGCCGATCTCCCTCCTCAATTATAAGGTAAAGATCCTAGCAAAGATTCTGTCCTCGTGCTTGGCAGGGGTGATTGCCTCCGTCATACACCCGGATCAGTCAGGGTTTTTGCCACAAGCGGAACTAGATTAAACCTGCGTAGGCTATTTGGGGTCCTTCATTTCATGGAGGCGACCCCGGACTACCAGTAGCCCTCTTGTCTCTGGATGCTAGGGTGGCCTTTGATAGCGTGGAGTGGAGCTACCTCTTCGCGGTGTTGACTAGGTTTGGTTTTGGGCACAGGATCATTGGATGGGTGAAACTCCTCTACCAGCAGCCACTAGCTAGGGTGAGAGTCAACGCCAAAGTGTCCCGGGTACTCTCTCTCCAGCAGGATACAAGACAGGGATGCCCACTGTACCCAATCCTATTCACACTGGCCCTGGAGCCCTTAGCGGCATGGATACGGCAAGACCCATTTATTCGTGGAATCCCAGTCGGGGATGAATGGGAAGAATGCATCTCAGTGTATGTTGATGATATCCTCTTATATGTCAAGAGACCAAGACAGTCAATAGAAAGGATTCTGCAGATCTTCCGTATTTATGGGGAATATTCAGGATACCGCTTCAACTGGGACAAATTCCTTCTTTTCCCCTTGGCGGGCGGGATCCCTGAGCTGACGTCCCGATGTGAGGTGCCGATCGAAGTGCATGGCTTTAAGTATCTAGGAATTTAAATACCAAGAGATTCCCTAGAGTTCTACCGAATCAACTTTGGCTCCTAACTGAATAGACTCATGTGGACGCCAAACACTGGCAGACCCTGCAGCTTAATCTTATGGGACGAGTGGCGCTATTTAAAATGATGACCCTCCCACGGCTGCTATATGTATTGCAAAATATGTCATATGAGGTTCCCCCACTTTTCTTTCAAAGAGTAGACGCTGAGTTGCGATCCTTCTTCTGGTGCGGGGGAGTGCCATGGATAGTGCTGTGCAAACTTCAGCGAGCCTGGGAGACGTATGGAGATGCCAGGCATATATCACTTTTACGACCCTGTAAACTGAATTTGATATGGGGAAGGGGGATTGGCTATGGTACCTACATCTGAGACATGCTATATGGTATATATGTGAGGGAGAGACACTTTGAGGAGGCCTCACCATTAGAGGACAGACTATTGACCAATCCACTGCACGTAAAGACCATTTCATTAGTGTATATGAAAATAATAAATAATGCATCTGATGTACTGGGCCCATTGAGGGCGCCTTGGGAGAGAGACATAGGTCCACTTGAAGATGAGGACTGGGTGGAGGCGATGCAGAGCCCAAGAGAGGTGGCCATCTGCTTGAGGTTCCGATTAATCCAGTTAAAGATTCTTCATTGAGTGTATTACCCCAGATCCGTGCTGCATCGGATGGGGCGTAGTGAGGACATACTCTGCCAAAGAGGGTGCGGGTTAGAGGGGACATTCTACCATCTGTTAGTGGAATGTCCAGTGCTACAGTCATGTTGGCGGAAAGTGGGGGAGGTGATGGCCACAGTCGTGGGCATAAAGGTGCTGATAGAGTCTAAATGGTTTCTACTAATGATCCCTGGGGAGGTGTACTGGCTGAGACATGTAAGACTTTGGCTGGCCCTGGCAACGTTGGTTGCAAAATGAAATTTGGCAAAGATGTGGGGAGCGACTGCCGCGCCGACAATAAGGGATTGGAAAGTTGACCTGGACTGGTGCTGGTAGACAGAAAGCACGATCTACAAGAGTAGAGGGTGCCCCAGGAAATGGGAGAAGATATGGGGGGCTTGGCAGGCATATCAGGATTCACAGTGGGTGTAATCGAAGACCTACTGGTGTTACTCCATTCCGAAATTGTTATTGTACATGTCTATTTATCAGTTGCCTTTACATGAAAGAGATGGTAAGTTAATCCGATGTAACTATTCCTTAATTGTACTGCTCACCGAGCGTATATTAATAAACAGATTTGTTCAAAAAACAATTCTGTGAATGGTGACTGTGGACGCTGCAGTGTGAAAGCAGACTTGTATTAATTAAGTGCACATGCTTAACAGGCCAACTGAGAGGCTTATTTTGATATATTATCTGCAGAACAATTACTTCAGACCAGTGGTGAACGTTCCACATCCCATGAACAAGCCGGAATAGGATCAGTTAACAAGTGTCAATATAGAATCATCCATAAAGTCTAGATCATCTGGAGCAAATACAACCAAGAGAAACAGTAGTAGCTGACGTTTCACAAAATGTAGGCATATCCAAACCTTTAAAGAACAGGTAAGAATGAGAACCCAGAAAGCGTATAAATGAAGAATTTTCATTCATTTGCGCTAGGCATATTCCTGGAGGAAGAATGTGAAAGGTTAACTAGATCTTTTAGCACGCCAAGAATAATATTAGGTAATGCCTGAACCTCATTGTTTCAAATAGAGTGTGTAGTGTCCTCCCTGTGACAGTTTGGCTCTTTGAATGGATTTTTTTTATTGTGGTCATCAACCTTTCTACCATTCCATTAGCCTGTGGTTAAAGTGGGGTAAATTCTTCATGTATCACTCCCATACAATTTACAAAATTCACTTCCATTAAAAGGTGGACCATTGTCTGTCTTCAATTTTTTGCTTATACCTCACATAGAAAAATATCATCCAGGACAGGAAGTATTACAAACGCAGATGTAGATGACACCATTTTCACAATTGGAAATCTTGAGTACTCCTCAATTATAAAAAATAGATATTATCCAGAATCTAATGGCCCGTAAAAATCACATGATAGCTCAGACCATACATTCTGGGGGTTTAGAAATTTGTAATTCCTCAACATTCCTTTCCTTTGTAGCACATTGACAAAGGTGACAAGCTTGTACAATTTCTTCAACATGACTGTCAAGTCTTGGAAACCACACCTTTTCATGCAACAGAGTTTTTGTCTCTGATATCCCTTTATAACTTTCATGCACAAGATTAATCATACATTTTTGTAAAGCATGTGGGATAACTCTTCTGTTTCCCTTTAGAATTATCATTGTATTACTGTTATTGTCAACTAACCCTGGGTGAAGTTTGCGTTGTCGTGCTACGCAAAATTCCGCAAAGCCGCTGAAAGCCTCTGCGAGCTACGCGAATTTCCGCGAGCGTGCGGAGTTCCTTGTTCCGCCCGTTCGCGATGCATTTTTCCAGTTCGGGAACGCATATTATGTGTTCGGGGATGCTTTTTGCGTGCTCGGGGGGAAATATCGCGCGAACTTCACCAAGCGGTCGCCAATGGGCGCGGCCATCTTGTTTTTCACTTTTTGCTATGGGTCTGGGCCTGTTTTTCTGTCCTCCCTATATCTTTTCAATCCTTTGCTTCTAGAAACTTTTGTTTGATCTTTTTTTATTTATTATCTATCCCTCTCTATTCCTGATTGTATATTTTGCGCTTTTCCCTACTTTTTTAGTGTTTTTACTGCGTTTTTCACTCTTTTTCTATTACTTGCTGTTTTAATTTCTTTTACTGGAAGAAGAGTCAGAGGGCTCGCAGTGAGAGCCGCGACCACCTTCCTTGCGGAACGGCGGCGCCCACATGGGGTGCAGGCACGGGCCTTATTTAGTGAGGCGGAGGTGGCCGCCCTGTTTTTTTTAATCCATAGCCACCTCCCCTTAACCCTGGCAGCCGGGGTCCGGCGCACCCATAACCAATTGACGCACCAGTGGTCCGATATCCTGGACCGGGAGCATGACCTGCTGGACCTGCTAGGTGTTGCGGTCCCGGGGCTTGGTGAGTAGCTACTTATTTATATTACTATTTTGTGTTCTTCTGTTCTGACTGTTATTTATTGCGATTGCGAATATTATTTATTTCGCAAATAGCTAACATGCTGCTGCTGTAGTGCTTACATGCAGGTAAGGTAACCTATGTTTAAAAATGTTATATTATGTGATTGTTACTTCCAGACAGGTGCTCGGCGCTACTAACTAATCGTCGTACTTGTTTGCAACTTTGCGCTCACTTGGGCTGGTTATGTAAGAGAGGTTAGAGAATTTAAGTTAGGTAGGTATTTATTTTAATCCACATAGGAAAGACTCCAGTCCTTTCCTTTGTCCTGTCAGGCTGTCCTGTCTCCTCCTGTCACTAAGATAGTGGTAGTAGTTAGTTAGTTAGTATTATTTGGTAATTTAGCGGCATGCGTCGTGACTCGTGAGTGATGCGTCCTCACTCAGGCTCTCACATGACTTCAGTCCTACTCCTCGTAGAAATTTTTGTAGTTCTTATAGTGAGTGAATAATAGCAACCAACCAATTTGGTGTATGCTGCAATTATGCATGCGTCCATCTATGCATTAAGAAGAATAAATGCAGACTTAGTAATTGGCCCGTCAAAGGGGGTTATTGGAGTTGAGGCTGAGACTGTCTGAGAGATGATTGGGAATGAGATCTGAACTTAGAAGCAAAATGCAAATATAATTTTTTTGCAATTAATTCATTCCAAAGTCCAAAGGAATAGGCAGGCTAGGTATGTTTAGGATTCAGGAATCGGAATTGAACTGTGGAATAATAATGATCGGATGGTACTCGACTGTGATACATACTAGTCGACTACTACTAGTCGAATAAGTCGATCTGATTGATTTAGCATAGGTCAATGTTATTGCAATTACCGTTTCCTGTCTAAAAATATTTTTAGAGCAATATATTTATATATTTAACACAAATCATTTATTGTCTCTTTACATGATCAGCATCTAGGGGCAAGAAGAAGACTGGGGCAGCTGGCAGTGCGGTGGGTGCGGGAGCTGGAGGGGCCTCCCAGGAACAGCAGGAAGCGGCCTCAAGCGCAGCCGCAGATGGCTCTGCTGTTGGCCCCAGTAAGTCCTCCTGGTGTTTATATTAATATTTCCCTAACTTTTACCGATCTATTAATTCCATTTCCTAATTTAAATTTTTCCAAAATCCTCTTTTAAGTACTACTACTAACATTGTTTCTTCTGGTGACTGTTTTTATTTTTACATCAAATCAAACTGCATCTGACTAACCTCTGCTCTGACTCTATTAGACAATCTGTCTGTATTTCTATTTCTATTTATTTGCTTATAGAGCGCCCGAATCACCCCATAAGGGTATCTTCGCGCTAGGACAGCCTACCGTCTGTAGCTTGCTTTCTTTTGGGTTTCACTGAGCTTTCTCTCTCCCCTTATGTGGATTGCCTAGTAGTGGTACTGTAAGACTCAGAGAACCCATTGGTCCTAGCCTAGGCTACTACTAGTACTAGTAAGGACTCCTAACTACTACTAGTAGCACTAATGTGCTGTGCAGAGCCAGACTGCATATTGCATGCCCAAGACAAGTAAGGTATATCCGCAGGTTTGTGAATTGTGAGATGAAAAGGCTTTAGTTTCTTCTACTGTCTCATCATGCTCAATCAGCAATGGTGGTCACTCACGTTGGACAGGAGTAGGACCCCCCAAAGTGGTGTATTTTACTTTTTCTAATCCAGGCCTAGTACTTTTTTTTAGTAGTAGCAATTGATGGTGAACACTGAACAACTGTTACCGTGCACCATGGATGGAAGGAAGTATATGAGAGGAGTAGGAGGACGGCACCATTTTCCAACTAAGAGAGACCTCATGTCCGCCCAGTTGGCCACTCTTTCTTCTTTTCAAAAAATGAGATGCACCAATAGCTCTAGTCACTGAGTCCAGTCCTATGGGTTGTCCTCTTCTTGAGAGGCTTTTCAAAAATTGCCACCAACAAAATGCCCAACCGGATATTGATTAGTTATTTTTGATAGGACATAATGTCTACTGTACTGGTATCCGAATTGTAAATAGTGATGTGTGTGGTGTATATGTATTATTAATTATGTATTTTCAATCTTGCTAATTAAAAAAATAAATAGGGGAGGCGTATATGGCATCTAACAGTGAATTTATTTTTCCAGGCATACTGACCACCAGTGACGGGGCCAGCGGTGGTGAGGGCCACCATGCCACTCCGGAGGGAGCGGATGCGGATGCAGAAGCCACAGGGGGTGAGCCAGCAGCAGTGGCGGGCAGTGGTAAGTCATATTCCTTACTTATTGAGAATGATGAATACGCTTGCTGCAAGGGTGTACACTCAGTACTAGTAGTACACTGTACTTCTGCTGAGGCTAAATTGTTGCTTGTGAGAACACTGAACAGTTGAAGAAGACACCCAGGCCTTTACTTAAACATTAGCATTAGCTGCGGGGGTTGAGTAACTAATGGCATATTCTATCTTCAACTCAGCAAAGACAGGTTTACGATGAAGACAAACAGTCAGACGATATGTATGACTGGCAGAGAAGGATGCGTGGGTGAAGGAAGGGGCCCCGGGATGCATAGGTGGCGGAAGAAGATGATAAGAATTGGAATAGGATGCATGGGTAGTTGAAGGATGGGTGAAAAGGTGAAAGAGAAAGCAGAAAGGATGCCTGCCTGGGTGGGTGAAACTGTATGGGTGAAAGGAATCCTCCAGGGGGTTGGAGGGGTCAAACTCTAAGGCAAGCAAGGACGCATCGCATGGGTGGTGATTGGTTATATATCTAAAATGTATCTTGTTGTCGGTGAAAGCCGGTTTATTATGATAGCCATGTTTGGATGCATGGATGCCTGGATGGTATCATAGTAGGTGAAGACAGAGTCAGACTGGATGAAGAGAATGTAAAAGAAAATTAAACCGTGCCAGAGTACCAAAGCCAAGGGTGAAGAATATTACGAATAAAATAATAATAATGCTAGAAGAGCAATGCACTGAATGTAAATGAAAAAACAAGCCCTGAGAAGAACAAGGACTGTTTTTATGCAAGGATTTTGATTCAAAGGTTTGAGGTTATACTTGTATTTCAGAATGGAATACTCCCTTGACTCACAGTAGTTTGCAAGCACAACATATATATTTTGCATGACTAAATATTTACCCTACCCATAATCGCCTCCCTCCAACTCCGAGGCCCACTTTCATGACAGTCCCCTCCCTGTGTCAGCCATGGGTGGCCTATCGGCTGCATGGTAATTGGTAACTAGTGCTTACAAATCACTCAGTGGGTCATCATCATCACGTGATGTGAGTGACATGATGTTGTGCCGCCGTTTCTCATCATCCATAAGCATGTGATGATCATTAACCATCATCATGTGCCTTATTGCAGTAGTGCAGTCAGGGTGAAAGTGAAATTGTCTGAGCATTTGCCATTGATTTAACAGAGTATGGCCGTAATAGAAATATATAATTGTGTAGTACAGCTGCCCCACATGCAGACAGTAGTAAAGTACATGAGTCTGCAACACGAGTATGTCTGTCTAGGGCACAAGCTGACTGACCTGGCATGCCTACAAGATTAATTGTGCTAAACAAGAGAGAGAAAAAGAATACTTCTACTCTACTCCATACTTAGTGCCTGAAAGTATAATCATCACATCCAAATCTTAGGGCCAGAGGAAGGGAAGTGAGGAGGAGAGGAGGATACGACAGCTGCTAGTGCTACTGCTACTACTGTGCCACTATAATTTTTATGTGTGGACTGTAATTTAATTTTGTGTTACTGTTTTGCTAAGAGTATTGGTTACAACAATTCTTTTTTTTCCTTTCTTGATATAGCTACTCCTTCCCAAACCACTAGGCGGGAGTTGGCGGCCAGGCCCAGCAAAGGAAGCTGGAGGCCATCTGGGATGAATATCGCCAGCTGGTTGTCCTGGCGGAGGAGGAGGAGGCGGCAGCTTCTTCCTCCAATGCCCCGGGGCCCAGCCAGCCCCCCGTGCCTCCGGTGGTACGGCGCCGTGGTCTGGCAGCCGCCCGCTGCCCATCACCATTGGCAACAACAACATCTACTGCTGCACACCCCTTTTGTTCCTGCAGGAACCTTCGGTGCCGCGTGTTCCGCAGAGTGGCGCGCCTGGAGGCCCAGATGGAGGAGGTCCCAAAAAAAACTAGCCAGAACCCCCACCTCTAGACGTCAGACAATCACATCATGACCTCAGTCTTCTTTGACTCTTGCCCCTTTTTTAATCTTTTTTTTGGTGGGTGGGATGTTCGGACTAGTTGGGGAACCTTGGGGTTTACTTTTGGACATGGACATCACTGGACATTGGTTGGGGTTAGGGAGAGGGGTGGGTCAGGTGTTGTGGGTTTTTCTTATAGTTTATATTTGGTAGGGTATAATAATAAATAATTTATAGTTTTCCAATACATATGATATGATGCAAATCGTTTCTGGGGAGGTGGTTACTCTTTTACATCACCTTGTTTGTTTTTGTTTCCTCTTTTTGCTGCAGGGCCGCAGCCAGTTTTTGAAATCTGCCAATAATGTAAAACACTGACAGATAGATGCAGTACCAAAACTTGTCCTACTACTGTCAGTCTCTCCTCCTAATCAATGCATTCTGCAACTAAAACCCCTTTGTAGTATGTACTCGGAAGGATGTGGGTGTGTGAATTAATTTCCATAGGATATACATTATTGACTCCCCCACACTTCTTCTCTTACCTGTGATTGATGTTTAGCCGAAGCAATAGCTGCATGATGATGGTTTGGTTTCCTAAGGTGCCATGGTGGGTGGTGGTAGCAGTAGTAGACAGTTGCATTTGCAAAAAAATAAAATGAGACAAGTCAGTCAACTGAGTGAGACTAGGGAACGAGTAGTAGAAGTACAGTAGGTAGTAAGTACACAAGAAGAAGACTGCCAAACAAGAGGAAAGTGATGATGAATGATATTGATATTATTAATGCTAAAGTAAAATAAAACATAATGGAGGCAGGGATAGCCTAGTACAAGTTACAACAAACTGAAGTAGTGGACTCGACCTATGAAGTGGACAAGCGTAACCTTTAGTGCTGGAAGGATGAAATCCATGACGGCAATTAATAATTAATAATGGGTTAATAATATAATTATGTTCCTCTGGAAAAAAAAGAGAATAGGGAACACTACTGAGCACGGGTGGGCACTGGGCAATCTAATCTGTTGCCAGTGTGGCTGACAATATATATATATATATATATATATACTTAGAGCAGAATTAGAAGATCCTCGACCTGCCTTGAATTAGTGTTGCTTACTTGCTTGAACCACATCCGCCCCAGCAAGTGTGTGATCAATTATTGGTGTAAATTTAATTTAGTCACACCTCAATAAATCACACAGCCCGGGGGAAGAGGGTTAGAGTTTGATGAATGGTTGGGAAGTGGTATTTGAGGGAAAGGTTTGACAAAGACAAACACTACACGTGGACAACACACAATCTTGGCAGACGGCCATCATATTCATAAATCTGTTAAGGGAGAAAAAGGAAATGCATGCATGATGTGGTTAATGATAAGTAGTACTACTACTACTAAGTAGACTAGTAGACACAGGGCAGCAGTATATTATTAATTATTATTATGTAATTGCATTGCCTGTCTGCCCTCAGAGAGACCCAAATTACATACATTTTATTTATGTTATGTTGTACCGGGCTTCCTTTTAAAGCTAGCAAATACAATTTAAAAACAGCTGTAGGGATATAAGCAAAGACTAAGAGCAAACCAAAAAAACAACAACACACAGCTGTAATGATTGAAGAGAAAAAATCAATCAAATTAATTAAAAGATGATGAATGATACTAAGTTACTGTATTATCCTGGTCAAATTGGGAAGTTGCATCTCGTTATTCCTCTTGGTCTCCTCCCTTCCATGGATGCTCCATCCGTCAATCTTGGGTGCCCCACTGCCTGCCTGGCGAATGCGGATTGGTAAGGTAAGTGTGAGTTGTTTTTCCCAGTATAGCACAGGGTAAATGCCGGCCTGTAAGTGTAGATGGAAAACCCAAAGGGATATTGAAAAATCAAGGAAAAAAAAAATGCATAAATTACGGAGCAGTGCAACAAGAACAGTTTCAGAGGTGGCATGGCTACATCATGTCTACTCTATTTCCAGCATTAACCACGCTACAAAAACAACAGGACAGAGCATGGCGACGGCACCCACCAAAAAACTCCAGTTAGCTTAGATTTTGACTGAGCCAGACAGAGCACACATATACAGCACCATAGCATTTTCCAAATTAGGTAACTAAATCAATGCACCGCTGTCAGTCATACCACTCCACTACACTGACTCGACTCCACCACTACAGTCACAGACATGTAGGTCTGCTGTGGTTGTTGTTGATTGAATTGTTTACCTTTATGCCACTTCATGAAACGCCCGAGTTATTCCATCAATAATCTCCGATCCTACTGACTGACTGGAAAGTGTATAGAGTATGTGGTCATCATCGTCATCATGGTGTCCAACTCAGTCTGTAGTGTTGTACAGAGTCAGCCCAGATTCCATATTCAAAAATGCAATGGATCGCCCTGCAGTAGAAGTGCAATTTGTTATTAAACAACAAGAAGGGAAACATTGACTTGAGTGACTTTGTTTTAGTGTGTAGATTAAATACTAGTACACTTCATGCACAACAACAACAACAACACAAACACACCAATAACTCAGAGTCAGCGTCCAATTCATGCCATCAGATTCATCATTACCTGTTCTCATCTGAAGTGGCAGTCCCTCTCGGCTCGGAAAAGAGGATAGCTATAGTCATGTTCTTTTAGAGGGACTCGACGAGGCAGGCACACATTTCTTGTACTATTCTCCATCCAATGTCTGGCTTGAGGGAAATGGATTTAGGGTGAGTCAGGATGGATGGAGCAGGACTCGGAGGAGTGGACTTCTTTAATAAATGCACACAGTTGCAACTCCAATACGGCAATAAAAAGACAAGACGGTGGTGATGGATTTGTTGTGATTCGAACCAGAAAAACAGAGACACACTCAAATAATAAAAGTAAATAAGGAAGAAAGAAAGTAACAAGTTGAAAGCCTAGTTGTCAGGGAAGTAGAGCTCATCCTCAAACTCTGGTGATTCACCCAGACGTAGGTCATCTACCACACTACATTCGTCACCTAAGTCACTGTCCTCCTGTTCCTGCTATGCTTCAGGTACGGTGTAATCCAGTGGTATAAAGTGCTGATTCATTTTGATCATGGTTAACCTCTCCACGTTTTGGGGCGAGAGACTAGTCCTTTACACTGTTACAATGGCACCAGCAGCACTGAAAACACACTCAGAAGAGACACTTGCGATAGGGCAAGCCAGATAGTTTATCGCCAGCCTGCTGAGCACTGGCCAATGGCGACTTTTCCCATACCAATACAGCAATGGATTTTAAACAATGTAGACCTCTGTTGGGTCATCCAGATAGGCCTGGACCATCCGCTCAATGCTCAGGGGTGCTCCGCTTTGCCCGGCCTCTTTTGCCTTTGCATTTGCATCAGCACTGGACCTAACAAGCCCTTGCTGTAGATACCATTCTTGTGCCGATTTTACTGGGGCTGGTGATGATCCTGTTCTTGCTGTTGTTGATGTTGGTGGTTTTGACTGCTGTGAGCCAAACGGACTGCCCTCAGGCTCTGAAGTTGAACTTGACGCAGGCTGCCCTGCAGTACTTGTTGTGGGCTGGAGTAGCGGGCCTCTAATTTCCAGCCGGTCTTTTTCAAAGTCACTGGCTGCCGCAGCTATCCAAGTTTTGTAATTGGCAACATCCATTTGAGAAAAAGAAATTAATGTGTTAGTGTTCAGTACTGATTTGTACTGTGGATCCAGAATTGTGGCATAAATGGAATGGTTGGATGACACAATCTTAGTTTGCACCCTGTTATTTTCAGCTAAGCGAAGGGATAAGCTCTCCACCAACTCATATGCTTCTTTTATTTCCTCCACACCTGCGTACATTGCAGACACCCCCTTCAGCTGTTCCTGTAGCATGTGCAACAATGGGATAGCCTGGCCCATAGTACAGGCCTCCTTGCTGACTTCACGTGTGAAGAGCTCGAAAGGAAGTAGCATCTCTGTCAGGCATTTAACTAGGCCCCATTGGTCCATCTCAACGGTCATGCCTTTCACAGTAGCATCCCCTAGTCTTCGCATGACATATTCATTGATTGGTCTGTACTGCTCAAACAGACGTTCAAGCATGTAATAAGTTGAGTTCCAACATGTTGACACCTCCTGGATGAGTTCTTTAACTGGCACTCTATACTCACGTTGAATGATCCTCAGCTGCTTCCGGGCTTTAAAAGAATGGCTGAAATGTGTGCATATTCTTCTGCAGGTGGTCAGTAAGTTGCTGACTCGGTATTCTTTTTTCAGAAAGTCTTGAACAATGATGTTAATGCAGTGCGCCAAACACAGGACCCTGAAATAGCCACCATTGCCCATGGCCTTAACTATATTACTGCCATTGTCCGTGGCAACAAAACCAATGTTAAGCCCTCTTGGGTGCAGCCATTCAAAGACCTTGCTGTTAAACTCTTCCAAAATGTTTGCAGCAGTATGAGATTTCTCCATGGCGAACATGGCTACAGTTGCATGTTTCTGAGTGGCATTAAAAATCTCAGCAGTGTCAACACCTGCAGATATCTTTTCTCTAACCCCCACAAATGAGATCCAGTGTGCAGTGCATGTAATCAGTGGCTTGGCAACTGGTCCACATGTCTGTTGTCATGTGGATACTGTGAACAGCACTCTGCCGCACAGCTAGTCCAAGCAATTCCAGCATGTCGTGATGTAGTGCTGGAACAGCAACTCTGGCAAAATAGGACCGGCTGGGAACATTCCATTTTGGGCAGATGGCTGTCACAAATTCAAGAAAACCCATCCCTTTCACAAAAGAAAAAGGGAGAAGGTCCAACGCTAACATTTTAACCAGCTTCGCAATGTACAAACGTGCCATTGGGTGGTTGCGTTCGTACTGCCCCTCCGACCTAAACATGCTGAGAATGGTAGGCTGGATTTTTTTCCTTTCTGGTGCCACTGATGCAGGTGACTTCTTGACGCCAGATGTTGTTAGGCTCAACCCCGCACTTTTCTTCGTTGCAGTACTCTGTTGCCTTGGTGTCTCACTCTCAGCCTGACTCTTACTCTTGTGCCACTGAGATGTTCCTGAGGATGTGGGCGGTACCACTGCACTGCTGGGGACAGGGCTATTTTGTGTTCCAGAGAAAATGTCTCCCTCTTGTTTACCTTCCACCGCCATCATATCTTCTACTACTTCATCACCACCAACAGCAATGGGTGCAGTTTTACTTTTTTGGCCTTTAAGGTGTTCCTCCCACTGGATCAAGTGGTGTGTTTTCAGATGGGTTGTTTGGCCTCCGGTACCATAGTTTGTACCAAGCTTACCCCGACTAACACCTTGTTTACAAATGGAGCATATAGCAACGTTCTCCTCCTTACTGCTAACCGAAAAGAAGTCCCAAACTGGGGAGGTAAACTTTCTGGAGCTGCTGAAGGTGCCGCTTGCAATGCCGGATGAACTGGAGGGTGGGCGTGGAATTTGACTCTGTGCACTACCACTATCTACTTCGACTGAGGTGGTTGTGCTGGATGTAGGTCGCTGCCGGGCCTTTGCAAATGCAAATATGGAAGCTGAAGGTGGTGTTGGTGTTACCTGTGTTTGGTGGTTTCCGTGCCACATCCCTCACAGCAATTTGGGATGGGGTAATGTCGGTCCCCACTGGGGCAGGACTGATGTCCATGATGATGACTGGCTCGTCATCATCCTCCTCTGAGTCTTCTACATCTACCTCCATAACTCTGAGGCTTTCTGGAACCTTCCTTTCCCCTAGCCTTGTCTCGTGGCATCTCTCACTCTCAGACTGAGGTGGTGGCTTCCAAGTGGCATCTAGATCATCAGAAGGGGGGCTTGCAGAAGAACTTGATGGACTAACCCCCCTTTTTCTTGCTGGGGATCTGGAAGACAATGGATCTTCTGAAAGAGTGGCTTCCTCTTCTTCCTCTGCAGGAAGCTCGATTCCCTGAACTGCCCCTACTTTGGGAGGACCAACTACTATTGTGGGCGGTGGTTGCGGCTGTTGTTGTCCACTTATCTGAGTTTCCTGCGTTGATTGGGTACTACTTTGCAATAACGATAAGTCAATTTCAACATCGCTGCTCGTTGGCGTTGTCGTGATGAGACTGGCTGCCTCTGCGACAGACATGGGCTTGGGCCTAGGTTGGTGAGGTGGGTCCACTGATGCGGGAGTGCTGCTCCCAGCTTGATCCCCAGACACCGCTGCTGCAGGCGCAATTTTTGGTTTCCCAAAAAATATCTTGGTCGGCACACTAGAAGTGGTGGTAAGTGGCACTTCCTTCTTCTTCTCACTAGCAACTTTCTTTGTACTGGAGGACCTGGTACCTTTCTTTGGGGCCATCTTCTTCAGATGTCAGCAGCACGCAGTGGCACAAGTTGAAGAGATATCTGTGTTCACACGTCACGTAACGTCCTGCGCTGCAGGACTTCTGTCTGGCAGTACAATGGGTGATGACGCCTGCTCCTCTTTTGTGCACCTAAATGCAAAGAAGCAAGAAGAACATCAGTGAAACGTGGCATTTATTGTTGTGGTTCAATTTACTACTTTACAAACAAACAAATATAATATATAACTTATTGTGTGGTCACACTTGTTAGTGTTATTATTAATATTAATATTAATAAATTGTATTAACTTAGTTATTAAAAAAACATAACAGCAGTGTAGCCATTTGTGAGACTTTGACAACAAGGGCTTTCATAGTGCACTGTGTACACTCAGGAAGGATAGGAAAGAAGAAGAACAAAAACAAAAATACAAATTTAATGGATCCTGTTTGGCATTGTGATCTGTGAATGTGATTGTGCATCACGTGGGATGCAGCATCATTCAGGAAGCTGCAGCTGGCAATGGGGATGGAAGCAATAAGCCAAGAGTAACAAAGGAAAGACATGCAGGCCTATGGCAAAAGCAGCACACTAACTAACTACACCACAAAATGGCCACCAGCCACATGGTCACTCACACAACAACAAGCAGGAGGCCTGTAAAACAATGAACTCAAGCAGGCCTATATGGCCAGACAAAGGAGGCATGCTAAACAACACAGCTTTAATGCAACAATGCAAAAACGAAAAACCACAGGGCTAAAAAAGGTTTGCAAGTTATACAACAACCACACAACACACATCCAATAAAGGAATTTATTTATTAACACACACGAAAAAAGTGAAATACCCCAAAAAATACACATTTTGCAATTCAATCCATTGCCATCCATGCCCTAAATGATGTTCAAATTCAACAGGCACCACAGAAACAGTTGTTTCATACACACATGAGTAGCTCTGGGCCTACTGGCTGAAAAAGGCCTATTGGTAGACTAGGCCACATAGTGAATCAATTCAAATCAATAATTTTGCAAATGTATTAGAAAATGTAGTGAACTGTCCTGCATTTTTTTGCTGGGTAAAAATAAAAAAAAGCATGCAAAACAACAACAAGGGCAAGGCATGGCCACCACAAAGAAAGCTTGCAGGCCTATGGTAAAAGCACACTGGCTGCCTGTACAAAATGGCTACCAGCCACATGGCCAGGCAACCACCACAACAACAAGAAAGGGAAGACAGACAATGCTAGACAATGCAGGCCTATGGCAAAGCACACTGGCTGGCTTCCCAAAATAGCTGCCAGCCACATGGCCACATGGCCACCACAACAACAAGAAAGGGAAGACAGACAATGCTAGACAATGCAGGCCTATGACAAAGCACACTGGCAGGCTTCACAAAATGGCCGCCAGCCACATGGCCAGGCCACCACAACAACAAGAAAGGGAAGACAGACAATGCTAGATAATGCAGGCCTATGGCAAAGCACATTGGCTGGCTTCACAAAATGGCTGCCAGCCACATGGCCAGGCCACCACAACAACAAGAAAGGGAAGACAGACAATGCTAGACAATGCAGGCCTATGGCAAAGCACACTGGCTGGCTTCACAAAATGGCCACCAGCCACATGGCAAGGCCACCACAACAACAAGAAAGGGAAGACAGGCAATGCTAGACAATGCAGGCCTATGGCAAAGCTCATTGGCTGGCTTCAAAAAATGGCCACCAGCCACATGGCCAGGCCACCACAACAACAAGAAAGGGAAGACAGACAATGCTAGACAATGCAGGCCTATGGCAAAGCACACTGGCTGGCTTCACAAAATGGCCGCCAGCCACATGGCCAGGCCACCACCACAACAACAAGAAAGGGAAGACAGACAATGCTAGACAATGCAGGCCTATGGCAAAGCACACTTGCTGGCTTCACAAAATGACCGCCAGCCACATGGCCAGGCCACCACAACAACAAGAAAGGGAAGACAGACAATGCAGGCCTATGCCAAAAGCACACTGACTGGCTTCACAAAAAGGCCACCAGCCACATGACCAGGTCACAACAACAAGAAGCAGTAAGCCAAGAGGAACAAAGGAAAGACATGCAGGCCTATGGCAAAAGCAGCACACTTACTAACTACCACCACAAAATGGCCACCAGCCACATGGTCACTCACACAACAACAAGCAGGAGGCCTGTAAAACAATGAACTCAAGCAGGCTTTAATGCAACAATGCAAAAACAAAAAACCACAGGGCTAAAAAAGGTTTGCAAGTTACACAACAACCACACCACACACATCCAACAAAGGCATTTATTTAACACACACGAAAAAAGTGAAATACCCCAAAAAACACATTTTGCAATTCAATCCAATGCCATCCATGCCCTAAATGATGTTTACATTCAACAGACACCTCAGAAACAACAGCTTCATGCACACATGAGTAGCTCTGGGCCTACTGGCTGAAAAAAACTTACTGGCAGACTACTGGGCTAGTGAATTAAATAAATGTTGCAAATTGATTGCAAAAATTAGAGAAAATGTAGTGAACTTTGCAACATGTTTCCTTTATAAAAGAAAACTAGAAGAAAAATTACATACAAAGAAACAACTAGGCCCCTACTGAAACTACAGGCCACCCACCACAATACATTGAAAAAAACCAATTAAAAGTACAAAAAAAATGTAGGTGCAATGCCCCAATCAAACAAACAACACCAATTTTCCAACTTACTTGTGAATTCTCAAATTCAAAAGTCCTCAAATCCAATGATATATGATGCAGCAGACAAAAAAAGGGATCCTTCCAGCTCCAAATCCAAATGAAAAGTGAACAGGAGATGGACAAAGCACTGGGAGGAGCCTGCTGGACAGGAACAGGAAGTTGGAGACACTGGGGCACTTCCTTCCTCTTCAAAAAATAAGTAAAAAAAGAAAAAGGACTCCTTGCACAAAAAAGTACAGGCAAATGTCAATCTGAGGATCATCATTTCGAGAACGTTTTATGCTGCTCGAGAGATATTCTTCTCCAGCTTGCAAATTCTGCATGTTCGGCATCGCGATCTTCACAAAACATCCGCCGGAAGTCCGATGTCGGGTCCGAATGACGTGTTCGCGATCGCAGACTCTCGCGGGACCGTGCGGCCGGCTACCAAATCTCGAGGCGCACGCGAACGGATAGGAAATCTCGTCGGGGAACGCAGAAATACCCGGTCGCTCCCGCACATGCGAAAATGTATTTTGAACGCGCAAAAAAAAAACCTCCGCTCCGTTGCGGAGCGCAGTGTTTTCGGTAACTCCGCATTCTACGCAGAACGCGGAGTTACCAAAAATCCACAAACTCCGCGAGCGGAGCGGATTTTTCTGCCCAGGGTTATTGTCAACACAGTCTGTATGTTTTCTAATGCAATGTTATCTCATATATATTACAGGTCGAAAGTTTGACATAGCATTTATGTGTTTACATTTGTTTAGCTATATTATTCGTTTCACTTCTGTAAGAGTGTTATCCTTGTTGGATTAATGAATCAATTCTTGCTCTGAATTTGTCTCAGGAACCACTGACTTATTTATGAAGTTTGCATATTCTTCAATTTCATCACTTTGCTTCTCATTTATGCCAACTGGATGTCTAGACAAATAATCAGCTGTATTGTCTTCTTTTCCAGGCTTGTGAACAATCTTGAAATCATAGTCGGTTAATCTTATAACCCCATCTTTCAATACGAAGAAGTCTTTTTGCTTTTGGATTTCCAAAATTGGTTGTTAGTGCTTGATGATCCATGACTCTTACAAAAGGTTTTCCTAATAAGAAATCATGAGCATGCTCATATGCCCAAACTACGGCCAAAGCTTTCTTTTTCTGGTTGTGAGTATTTCCTTTCTATAACGCTTATGCTTTTACTGGCATCACTACAAATCTCGGAGTATCCTTACCATGTTTGTGCTGCACTAAAAGGGCACCTAGTCCCACTGGACTAGCATCTACTACTCGTTCAGTATGTAGATCTGGGTCAAAGTATTTTAAGTTTGTCGCTGATGCTATATCATCTTTGATTTCTTTGAACGCATATTCATATTTTGCATCTTAGTTAAATGTTATTGCTTTCTTTGTTAATTTTCAGTGAGGTGAGCTAAAAGTGGCATTATGCTTGATATAATGAGAACAATAACTAGCCATTCCCCAAACAGAGCGTAACTCTGTTATGTCTTTTGGACTGGTTGTCAATTTTAGGAAGGATACTTTCATGGGATCTGGTTTCATCCCATTGCTTGAGAATATATGACCACAACACGTTAATTCTGGCTTGCCAATTTCATATTTATCTGGGTTTGGCATAAGTCCAGCTTACATTAGTTCTCAACATACTTCCATTAAAGCTTGATCATGTTCACTTTCTGTTTTTCCAAAACAAGAAAGTCATCACTGTAATTCATAGAGTTTTTTACAGGTTTACAGGTCTGATGACATGTTTTATGATTTTTTGAAAAATCTCTGCCACTGAACAGATCCCAAAGTTAGTCCTTTTGTAACACAACAGTCCTAAATGTGTAGAAAAGGTGTAATCCTGGGTGCTTTTCCTGCTCAATTGCTGTATTTGGTACTCTCATATCTACACAAATTTGAATTTGACTTGTATTCTTTTTAGGTACCACTATTATTGGAGACACCCAAGGTGTTGGACCAGGTGCCGGCTCAATAATGTCTTGCTTAAGCTGTACATTTATCTAAGCTTCCACTTTATCTTGCATATGAATTGGAACTCTCCTATGCATTTGTGCCACAGGTTTCACCATTTCATTTATGTGTCAAGGAATGGTTTTATCATTGAGTTTACCCAGACCCTCAGTGAAAACAGTGAACCCACTTAGTTTACGGTGGGCCGTTGTTACATTAAACATCATAGCTAATAGTCCCATCAGTAGAGCAGTAACTTTGCCCAGTAAGCAAGGACCAGAACCTTTTTTCTTTTAGATCATGTACCTCCTCTTTCAGAGACATTTTCCAAATGTTACGTTTTCTTCAAATTTTCCTAAGCAAGTAATAGGACATTTTGCTCCTCACTGAAATACATTGACATATGATTAACGAAACATGATTATAGAAATACACCTCATGGATCAACGGGAAAATGCCCTTCTGAATTGTTATTTGGACAACCCAGACAGATATGTTTGCCAGAAGTGCCATTGAAACCACCTAAAGAACATGATCAAATTGCAAATTGAGAGGAGATGATGAAAGGAAACATTAAACAATATGCAGATCAAAGAAAGACATATTCAAGAAAGAAGTTATCAGGTTGGAGAGACCTTGTATTAGTAAGACAGAATCAGATATGAAAGTCTATGAGTAGATTTCATCTGTCTCCATTGGAAATATCAAAAGTAAAGGGGTCGGTAATCACTGAACAAAATGAAAACAAAACAATAATAAATAACGAAGCACATTACAAAATATTTATTACTCCAATTCAACAGCAAATTATAAAAGAGAATGATTATGCTTTTTCAGAAGAACAAGAACACTAAAAAAAACACAGACTGATTGAACATTTTCAATTTATTTTCTTTATTTTTATTTTATTTCATTTCATGTCATTTCATTTTTGTTTATTTAATGATTGTTTTCTTGTTTTCTTAGAAAGGGTAAAGATGTAGTTATGTGATATAGAGTGTAGGATGTTGTATGTAGTCATGACCACAGGTAGAATGTTGATACTTGAAATATAAGGATGTTGGGTGAGCAGAGCTGGGGAGCAGAGATGATTAAGCTGCTCCAGGGCATCAAAAATAAATATATGTGGAATTGTAATTCAGGATCCACGTCATTACACTTTCCAGCCAGGAGTATGTAACACACGGAGCTCTGGTTTGCACGTCTTTATTCTTTAAAATGCAACTGTTAGCTGAACTTAATGCATCACAAACTGCATTAATCACACCTACCAGATTACGTAATACTTGTAAGTCTGCTGTGTACCACTGGAAGCCTCATACACACAAATACAGAACACGACAGTTCCCCCTTTGTTAATTAAAAAGTGTGAACAAATATATACACCTATACATATTATAACTCCTCGATAAGTCTTCGAGGTGCTCGCACCAGTCTTCTAGATCTAGTTGTATGAGACAGAGTAATGGCACCTTTATCTGGCATCTCTGGAGAAGAGTTGTATGCTTGACCTGGGCACTCAGTTGAACTTGCCTCACTCATGAGATCTGGAGCCAACGAATATCGAGGCAAATGCTCAAAGTGTGATGAGTCTCTATTTATAGATTTTCCAGGTCGTTGTGCGGTTACCATATGTCTTTTGCTCACCACAACTCTTAGTGATTCAGCATCAAATAGAGCATCAGTCTTGCTGTCTGCTTTTGCACAAGAACTTGGTCTCCTTTCTTGAAGACTGTGTGTGGCATTTATCAGCGTGAGCCTTCATTATGCATTTGTGAGAGGTGTCAGTTGCACAAATCTCATCAAGGTCTATTTACTGACTTATCGCCGGGGGAGCGATCCCTGATTCATGGAGGGGGCCGAGATAATAACTATTTTTAAAAAGGGTGATGCTAATAACCCAGCTAATTACAGGCCAATTAGCCTGTTAGATAATGCTCAAAAAGTTTTTAGTCGTCAAATCTTGTATAAATTAACTGAATGGATGGAAAAAAAAGAAATACTTTCCCCCTTTCAAGCAGGTTTTAGAACTAAAATTAGTACAGTTGACCAGATTTTTAGATTTCCATTATTGTACTGGAAAACTGTGCTTTTACGCAAGGGTATGCTGTATGTGGCTTCTATTGATCTTAACGCTGCCTTTGATCTTATTCCCCGAATTTGTGGCAGGTTCTTACTAATATAGGTGTTCCCAGCAATCTTGTATATTTATTGAGTAAATTACATGAGAACAACTATGCTCAAGTACGCTGGGGACCAAGTGGAGAACTGACTAATCGTATTCCAATTGAACGGGGGGTCAGGCAAGGCTGTGTTCTTGCCCCCACTTTATTTTCCCTTTATTTAAATGATGTGGTTAATGTCTTGGAAAACTGTGTTAATGATTCTCCTCTGCTAAATGGCAGGAAGGTACCAATACTACTTTTTGCTGATGACTCCCTACTTATCTCAAAGTCCCCTATGGGTCTCCAGAACCTGGTTAATACATTTTTAGGTTTCTGTAATGAGAGGGGACTCGAGCTTAATGTGAATAAAACAACATTTATGATTTTAGGCAAGGGGGTCAAGAAAGGTAAACTGACTATTCGGGTTGGAAATGACGTTCTTGAGAGGGTTGACAATTTTGACTATTTGGGAGTACGATTTGAAAACCAAAGACAGTTGGTTAGCTGTAGGAAAAAAAGGAAGTAGCATTATTTGCTACTTCACTGCATTTGCTCAAAACCAACTGGGAGATAGGATAAAACAACATTTCCCCTAACCATGAGGCTCAAGGCAGAAGTGTATTGAAGTTGAACGCAAAAATCATGTCTGCATCAGTATGGCGTTGAGGATCACAAACAACAATGTTTTGCATAGTTTTCATCTTGAAGCTCTCAATGCAGGACCAGGGAAGAGAGGAAATCAGGAAAATCAAAGAAATCTTTTTATCATGCAACCTATGCAGAGAAATGCCAGATCTCTAAAACTCCTCTAAACTACTAACTCAAGATTACGAGATAGAGATGGGAAGGATAAAAATTCAGCAACAGTAGAGCCTTAAATCACAGCTTAAAAAAGAATCATAATCAATTTCAAAGAAGTGGAAAACAGGAGCTTTGACAGGCCCAGAAGCAAGACAGCAATATTCAACTGCCAGAACGTGTCAGACTTTCAGAAAGGCAGAAAGAAAACAAGCTCTCCGCTTGAGAGGTCAGGCATACACATATACAGGTAGAGATAATGAGTGTTTTTCAAATATAAGTAGTCTCCTTAATGCCATATATGAACTCATATGCAGAGGTCACTGACTGTCAAAAGTTAGTGATAAAGTGTATTTGTATGAATTTTGAAAGAATTTAAAATGTTAGGTAACCAAATAATTTACACTGGAAACAAATCTTACCAAATAATTTAAATTGGAAACAAATGGTATCAGAAAGAGCTTAATATATAATTAATCAAGATCTCTGGCATCTGCGTGAGATAAATATATTTAAATTAAATCACACTACTTTCGCCTACATGTCATGGGGCAGATTTACAAGCCCCTTGCAACATTTTTGCGCCGCTGTTGCATCACTTTTTGTGACGCAGCAGCAGCGTAAACAATGCGCCATGGTGCGGCCCATGTACAACGTGACACATCTAGGGAGATGTATCACATTGTAAAGCCCTGCGCCGCATTATACCTGCATCAGGTATAATGTATGCAGGTTGGGCGTTCCAATGCAAAAAGCCATGTAGAACTGACGTAGTGAAATTTACATTTTACTGAGTCACTCTACACTTTCACTGCGTCAAAATCCCTACCACTGTTGGGGCAGATTTACAAGCCCCTTGCGACATCTTTGCGCTGAGCTTGCGTCACTTTTGTGATGCAGCTGCGGCGTAAACAATCCGGCCAATTTACAAAGTGTCGCATCTAGGGAGATGCGTCACTTTGTATAGCCCTACGTCACATTATACCTGCGTCAGGTATAATGTATGGAGGGTGGGCGTTCCCACGCAGGAAAGCCTTATAAAAGTGACACAGTGAAATGTACAAGATTTCACTGTGCCACTTCTATGATGCCACTGCGTCAAAACCTTACGCCTGCTTGAAGCAGGCATACGGAGTGATGCAGTACAATAAGTATAGGCCTCAACATGCATTGCTGGAGTTGCGTCGTGCTTGCGACACAACTCCAGCAATGCGTGACTTTTGGGCCAACAGATGGATCAGAATTTCTGACACATCTGTCAATCCTTGCGCCATGGTGCGCTGTATTGTAAATACGGCGCATCCATGGTGGCGCAATGGTATCGCAGGCTGACACAGGGAAACTGACGCATCTCAACAGATGTGTCAGTTTCTTGTAAATCAGCCCCGCTAAGACTAGGCGTAATGAAGGGTGCAGGGCTTTTTCAATGGGACTCACCTATCTGTTGTGGCGCAGTGCTGGAGTTGCGTCACTTTCATGAGCAACTCCAGCAATGCATCACTTTTGTGCCAACAGATGCGTCAGAATTTCTGACACATCTGTTAATCCTTGCGCCATGGAGCACTTTATTGTAAATACAGCGCCTCCATGGTGGCGCAAGAACATTTGGAGCTGGTGCAAGGAAACTGACGCATCTATGCAGATGCGTCAGTTCCTTGTAAATGAGGCCCCAAGTATCTAAAGTATGCTGAGCTTGCAACATTTGAGTAAGGCACAAGGTTGATGTACAGAAAGCAGGATAAAGCCACTGCACACAAGAGTCAGCAAACTGAATTTTAGGAAAAGCTGCGAGGAGGGGAGGCTCCACACAGCCTGTTTTGCAATGATGACTTTCACAAACAGCTCATCATTCATAATAAAAGGAATTTCTCAGGCTCCTACTTTACTTCATATGTTGGATTCAAATCGTCCACCCTGGCCGGCTATCTTTCTTCTTTGAAAGTATAAACAATGGGGCAGATCTACAAGAAACCAACGCAGCGTGGTGCCGCAAGTCATTTTGCTGCGCCGCGCTGCGTTAGTTTCAAAGCACAGGGATGAGACATATTTACAACAATATGTCGCATCTCTGTGCTTCCCCCTGCCTTTGCGCACAAACTGCTGCCATGCGCCGGCATAGGCACCCTTGCACCATGGTGCAAGGATGCCTGCGTCGTGGGGAGATTGTTTTTGTGCAGTAAGGGGCACCTTCCTGCACAAAAACAATCAATTGAGGTGATTTTCTCTTCTAATGTGTGCTGTAGAATGCAGCACGCATTGAAAGAGGAAAAAAACGAGGAGAAATGAAAACATTTCACCTCGTTGCACCTCGCTACGCCACCACTAGGGTGGCGTAGCATTCTAACGCTTTTCCAGATTTACGATTTCTCGTAAATCTGGAAATGCATCTGTGGACATGGGTGTTGCTTGGGAACACCCACAGCAACACCCATGTCACGCCCCTAACACGCAAAGTGTTGCGTGAACTGGGGCGATATTTACAAGCACAGGTTAAGTCACGCAGGGTGACTTTACCTGTTCTTGTAAATATCACTTAGCAGGCTGTGCCACCGGTGCGTCACGCAACGTGATGCACCGGCGGCGCAAGGGGCTTGTAAATCTGCCCCAATGTTTCTAAATGGAAGATTTTTTGCTGCTAAAAAAAATATTTTTGTTTTCCTGCTGCTGTTATCAGACTAGCCTTGCAGAATGTCAGCTGCTAAACATATTCCATTTCCAGACTGCAATAGCACAAAGAAATTGACTTCGCCATCTGGCTTTCAAGGTTTTTTATCAGATCTTTTTAATTAGGTTCAAATCAATGATCGCCACCTTTGCCCGGTTCCTACCTTTTTCAGGACCATTAAGACTGAACTCATTTCCAGAGCAGCGCGTTCAACTGGAACCTAAATTGAATAGGATTTTCCCACAGGTTTTCAACCTTAATGGTACATATGCTAGCAGAAGTCATGTCATGCCTGCCCAGTAGTGCATGTAATCCAATTTTTGTTTTATTAAGATATGAAGATGACCATTTCATTAAAAAAACTTCATGGTCTTAAAAACAAGAAATCAAAGAGGCTCTGGTCAGGCAGGTTAAAGAACCATGAGCCTCTTCATAAATGGCTTTCAATATAATACACTAAATCAGAAAGTACTCAATGATTATCTAATATGGTGAGAAGATTTTTTTTTAATTTTCATTCATTCTTTAGTTTTCATACACATAATCGGTTTAGGTCTTGCATACTGTACAGCACTTACACTATTCATTTGAAAAAACATAATGGAAACATTAAGGGGCTAATTTATGAGCTTAGTGACGCAGCGTAGCAAGTCACCTTGCTGTGCTGCAATGCTGACAGGAAAGGGCAGGAGCGCGCCGTATTTAATGGAATATAGCACATTCCTGTCCTTTCTCAATCCACAGGTGCACAATGGGCTGCCTAGAGCCACAGCAGGCACCCTTGCACCATGGTGCAAATGTGCCTGCGTTGCATGCAGGATTGTTTTTGTGCAGGATGTGTCACCTTCCTGCACAAAAGCAATCCTGGGAGGGATATTCTTCTTTCTATGTGTGCTGAGGAATGCAGCACACATTGAAAGAGGAAGAAACAAGGGGAAATAGAGATATTTCTCCTTGTTACGCCTCCCAAGGGAAGGTGTAAGATTTTGGCGCATCCCCAGGTTTACAAGTTTTTGTAAATCTGGGGATGCGTCAAAATCCATGGGAGTTGCATGGGAACACCCATGCAACATCCATGGAACCCTTTCACAGGGCAGAGTAATGCAACACAACGATTTGCTCTGCGTTGCATTACTTCAGATTTTTTAAGCAACTGTGGCTTTGTGTGGCTTATACAATCTGGCTTAAGGTTTGTGTCGCTCTTGCACCCCATTGCGATGTTCAAGAGAGACGCAAACCGGTTCAAAAATAAGCCCCTAAGCTTTTACGTTAATGCAGTTCATGATTGAATTTCCCATGTAACACTGTAACCTCTTTATCATATCATATTATTAATGATGATGTATTTTAAATATATGGCATAAAAAGCTCTTCAAACTGTGGATATAAGGACATCCTATATCTTCCCATGTGCTTTATTCGCAATAATTTAGGGGGTCATTTAATGTTTGCCATACAGATAGCAAGAATGTCGAGTTGGTGGAAGCCTCATCTCCTCATTTCCACCCCTTGTGAAGTACCACCATAGCTAAAGAATCCTACCTGCCTGGTACAGTTGCTTCCACCAGCGAGACTGATGCACTTTGGTCACAGCTGATAATCGAGAAGGCTACCATGTTTGCATGAAATTTTGCATTCCAGAGCTGACCCTCAGAGAGGGGATTTTATGCTAAATGCAAACAAATGGCCTTCATGCACAAGGGATTTTCTCCTTGTAAGTCAAGGAACTCTGGGCCTGATTTAGAGTTCGGCCGACAGGTTACTCCATCACAAATGTGACGGATATCCCGTCTGTCATATTACAAGTGCATTCTATCCAATGTCACTTGCAATATGGCCGACGGGATATCCATCGAAAATGAGATGGAGTAACCCATCCGGAGAGCTCTAAATCAGGCTTTTTGTTTGCCCTCCACACACAAGATAGCCATGTCATATATAGTGGAAAGTGACTCGGAAAATATGCATTAGGAATACTGACCTAAATAGGGCACGTCCCCAGATGAATGAGAGGAGGAGACTCTATGGTAGATATGTCATCATCTTTGATTAACTGTAGGTGCTCTGTCAGTAGTTCACCTGTTCCAAAAATGGTGGGGAAGCCATAAGATTGATGGGTAGGGTAGTGAGCCACCCTGGGCTAACTGGGGAGGCCCTCACCCAGGTGTACCACCAAGTACATCCTCAGACCAAGTGTGGCTATAAAATAAACAGCCGTACACCGCTCAGGGTCTTACTGTCCGCACAGTGCTCCTGTGTGTGTTCTTGTGGGGCTTGGGGCTTGCATGAACCCTAATCTGCAAGGCCCCTCACTCACACCAAGGTGCCTTGTAGTACTGGCAACAAGAATGCCTCCCCTCTCATGCCTGGTAGCACTTGCTGCCTGCTACCATTCCTCCGGCCGGCTCCAGGACCCAGCGACTGCAGCTGCTGTGCGGCCCTGCCCCTGCATATCGCATGCTGTCACCGCCGCCTGCCCTGAGGCCCACCGCCATGTCGATCTGAGCTGCAGTTCAGCTCCTGCAGTCGGCAGTGAATGTTGGCCCTACCTGCAGCCCTGATCCCCGTGAAGATGACACCAGCTGCCACTGTATTCTGCAGCACAGAATACTCCACGGATGCACGTCGGGCAAATGCCATGCCCAGCTGCTAGTAAGTCGTGTCTTTGCCTGCAGAAATTCCTGCTCCCACCTCAGCGCTGCATGAAGCCTTTTTCCTTGCCTGCCTACAGTGAAAGTGGCTTCTTCGGTGCACTCCTTCCTTGCATATCACCATCCATATCACCAGGACTGCGAGTGAAGCCCCAATGTCTCAGACAGCAACCATTAGCCCCGAGCTACTTGCCAAATCCACTAAAGTCAGAAAGCAGTGAGAAGTGACACCAGCAAAAGGCACATGAACAATTATACATCACACGGGCCGACCACATTAATGTGCAGCAGTGCAGATAATTGCAAACCACATCTGAACACCACTGCATGCCCACCTTACCATGGCGAATGATGCCAGTGCTGTGCCCCCAGGAGTCCCACCTCAGTGACAACACCCACCACAGCATGCACTCGTGGGTGGGCTTCAACATTCCAGTGGCCATTCTGACTATGCCTTGGCATCGCCTCGCTGGATAGGAAGGCTATAGAACTATTTTGTTGCCACACATGAGACTGATGGGGCAGTCAAATGCTCCCTCCTGCTTCACTACAGGTGTGGAGATTTATAAACTTTTTGAGCATCTACCCAACGCTAGCCATGCCACCGACTATAATGCTGCGGTCAGAGTGCTTAACACTCACTTCAACCCACTACTAAACCCCGATTTTGAATGATTTAAACTCTGCCAAGCCTGTCAATGTGAAGGAGAATCCATTGACGCGTTCTACATGTGGCTGAGTGAACTAGCAAGGATCTGTACCCTGGATGATCAACTAAAAGAAATACAGGCCCAAATAATACAGGGGTGTTGCAACTAGTCTCTGAGAGGCCTCATCCTACGACAACCCAATATAAATCTGGACAATATTTTATTCCTAGCACTGTCCCATGACTTGCCTCCCACAATGGCCAATGAAATGGACATTGCTATCATGCAGGAACCTAAGCAGTCCACGGTCATCAAGATGGAAAGTGCTGACACCAAACGCACAAAGGGGAGAGCCGGCGCGACCAAGATATGCAGACCCCTGCTGGAGAAGCCTAGCTGTAGTTACTGCGGCCCAAAGGGCACTCCCTGGATGACTTCCCCACCCAAGGGCTGCACCTGCTCAAAATGCAGAAAGAGTAACCACTTTGCGTCTGTCTGCCGAGGGGGTGCCAGGAGAAGAAGGACCAGAGGTGAAAGACTGCCATCCAAAATGTTCCGGCAGCTATCCCTGAATGATCCAGCAATGACAGATATTTACAGAAGCGCATCACAACAAATTGACGACTATAAGATTCATCACCTGATGATGAAGAAGAAGAGGCATTCCTCATCTCTTTCACAAGCCAGCTGAAGAGTCGCCTGAGGACTCAACCCATGTGCATTCTCCATATTGCTGGGTCTGAAGTCAAAGCTCTAATTGACATGGGAGCATCAGTAAATGTCATAGGGATCCAGCAATACAACAGCCTGACCCAAACCAACACTCACCCCGTCACACACCAAGATCTTCACGCATGGCAGCCGATCGCCACTACCCCTATGAGGGCGCATGTCTGTACAAGTGAAGTCTAATGACCAGGAAGTCACCAGGACATTCCATGTAGTGGACAAATAAGCTGACACGTTACTGAGGAGCCACACCGCCGAAGATCTGGAACTTGTGTTGTTGTTTGCCTGAAACATGAAAGAGTTCCAAATTGATGACTTACTCAACCAATTCCCCGGTCTGTTCGATGGCCTTGGATGTTTAAAAGCCCCTCCTGTCAAATTACATATTGATCCATCAGTCGAGCCCATTGCACTCCCCCACTGCTGAGTCCCATTCCACTTGAGACCACAGGTTGAGCAAGAACTTGACTAACTCAAGAAGAAGGGCGTAATTGAGAAATTGTCAGGGCTGACAACTTGGGTGTCCCCTATAGTGAACGCCAAAAAGCTGTAGCAGCCCAGCAAAATATGCCTTTGCATCAACATGCATCTCCTGAACCGTGCAATCAAGAGCCCACCCACCGTGGATGACATCACAGCTGACCTGAGCGGCTCAAGGTGGTTCTCAAAACTAGACTTAAATGCTGGCTACTATAAGTTGCTCCTCTCCAAAGAAAGCAGGCACAACATGACCTTCACCACTCATCTAGGGCTGGGTCATTAAAAATGACAGAATTTCTGCATATGCTCGGCCGCCGAGGTCTTCCAGGATGTCATAGGAGAGACTCTATTGGGTTTGCTGGGCATCATGAAGGTAAGTGATGACATCCTCATACACTTGGTGAAGGCCAAAGAACATCACAAACACTTAAGGGCTACCCTGAAATGCCTTGGGGACATAGGGTCACTTTACACTGGGAAAAGTGTTCCTTTTTCAAACCCTCAATTGAGTGTTCTCAGGCTACATCTTCAACCAAGATGGGGTGCAAGTTGACCCCCGGATGTCACAAGCCTTCAAGCATGCCCCAGCGCCATCGACAGTGTCTGAAGTGCGCAGTTTTCTTGGCATGGCCACATATTGCAACCGCTTCATTCCCAATCTCGTAACCCTGTCCGAACCACTCAGAGCCCTGACCAGGGCAGAGGCCAGCTAGTCACAGGGCCAGAAGAAGGATGACACATTCCAGAGAATAAACAACACTCTCCTGAACAACACAACAATGGCACACTTCAATCCTGAAAAGTAAACAGAACTGCTCGTAGATGCAAGTCTAGTGGGGCTGGGGGCAGTCCTCACCCAAGAGATTAAGCCTGGAAAGTGGACACCACTAGCATTCGCCAGCAAGGCGCTGACCCTGACAGAGACACGCTATGCCCAAATTGAAAGGGAGGCATAGGATTATTATCCTTGCAGGCATTTTCACCTATACTTGAGAGGCAGACATTTCAAAGTAGTCCCTGATCGCTAGCCTCTCATCCCACTCTTCTGAGGCTCAGCACCACATCCACCACCATGAGTCGAGAGGTGGGCTATCCACTTGCAGCATTACCACATAGAAGTGATATATCAGCTGGGTTCTCAAAATCCTGCAGACTTCCTCTTCCATCAACACCCTTAAACAGACAAAACTGGGGCTGACAACTCCGAAGGATACATCCACATGATCTCTCAGGCTGCCTGCCCAAGAGTGCTTAGCCTCAGTGACATCGAGGAAGCCACAAAAGAAGACGCTGTGATGATGAAGGTGAAGGCAGCTGTGCAGGGAGGGTCCTGGCAAAACTTCCTGCAAGACGCCAACGAATGGAACAGCCAGAACAAAGATAAGCTGGTTAAAATGTGGAGAGTATGGGCCAGATGCATCAAAAAAAGGTTTTGCGATTCCCTAATTGCGAATCATTGCGATTCACAATTAGGGAATCGCAAAACGGCATGCATGAAAGTGTGCAGTACACTTTCTGCGATTCCTAAGGGGTCGCAAATGACCTACCTCATGAATATTAATGAGGTAGGTCGCAATTTGCGACCCCCTAGGCATCGCAAAAATCACAGGGATGGTGGCCTGCTGAGATCAGCAGACCACCATGTCTGTGATTGCTTTTAAATAAAGCAATCATTTTTTTTGTAAAGCAGCCCGTTGGAAAACGAGATGCTTTACAAAAAGAAAAGTTTCTTTTCATTTTTTAAGAGCAGGCAGTTTTCCGTGGGACCACTGCCTGCTCTTAAAAATGCTTTTACGATCATTCTTACAGGGGAAGGGGTCCCTCAGGGACCCCTTCCCATTTGCAAATGTCTTAGCACTTACTTGAAGTATGTGGTAAAATGCGAATGTTTTGCGACCGCATTCAAGGTCACAAAACATTCATGCATACTGTTAGGTTTCGCTATTTGGAAGGGACGCCCTAAACACGCCCCTTCCAAGTAGCAAATCCCAAACCCTTTTTGCGATTCGGAAACAAGTTACCGGATGGCAAAATTGGGTTTTATGCATCGCAAAAGCATTTTTTGCGAGGAGGAAAATGCTTGATGCATCTGGCCCTATGTGACAAATTCAGTACCACCCCAATACTTGCCTCCATGAGTTCCTCCGTGAGTGTTGCGGAAAACCACACTGTACCAACCAACAAGCCCTGTGGACTGTGAACTGAAGAGTGGGTCTAATGGTCCTATTTTAATACCTAGGTGCCCTTCTTCTGGAAGGTGGAAAAAAGCTTCTGGAAAGGTTCTTTGTAGTGCATTGAATTTCCTGACTCCTCTGCCTTGGCTCTAAGCTAGCTGCAGTGATGATGCAGGGTTGTTAGGTCCTTTGTGTGAAGGCAGAGCACAGGCTATTCAGTTGTAAGTGGGGCTGTACAGAGCTCCGCCCAACATCCTGCCAGCAGGTGGTCCATTGACGCACATATCTTCCCTCAATTGTGTGACTGTCTGAGAGAAATTCACAAAGTCTAACTGTCAGCTACTCCCAATCATGTGACCCAAGATAAGCTGTAAGCACAAAGGTTTCAAGTTTCAAGTTTATTTTTATTTGCATAGTTACTAAAAACCATTGCAACATTTTAAAATAGCCAATAAAACTAGTGTTGAACCCCGGTAAGACCGATAATACACATACTAAAAATGCTGTACAGAGGTTAAAATAGACGGTGTAACCATTAGTGTGAATCAGTGATTCACGTAGTAAAGTGCAGTGCGGTCATTAATATGCATTACTAAAACCAGAGATACCTGTAGTAAGGTGCTGTATGATGCATACATATTTCGCAATGACAGCTAATGATTTTGGCACCTGCTAAAATTTTATACATTAAAAGGGTGCTCTTTTCTTCTTAGAACAAAGAGAAGCGGCGACCAACTTGCGGGCCAAAGGCTACCCAGGCAGCTTATTGCTAATGTTGGATTGTCATTTTAGGCATATTTTGTTCAGCCAGCGTGAGAAATTTTACAGTTCTACAGTTCAATTGCGTGGCCCCCGGGTCAAAACATGCCAGCATCGATTGCCTCCTAGTGCGAATTCCTTTCTGCTTGAAGTGGGCCTTTAACAGCTGTGACCTCTCTTGCTGCACCTCCTTGCATGTGCAGATTAAGTGCAGGATGCAGTGCTTAATTTGTAAAATATTAAGTGCCAGGGCTCTGACCAGGAGGCCACTGCAGCTTGCACCACCCATTACCCTTGTCATCGCTGCCAAAACAACTACTAACCATCTCTCTCGCATGTAAATGCAACAGTTCAGCTAATTCCAGGTCCCCAAAGCTAAAGGAATGGCTGGGGAGGCAGGTATTATCAATTTTAATGTATATTTTAGTCCTAAATTACCGTTGTTCTGCTCATCTCTAAATTAGATGAGCAGCGCCACCATGTGGTGGACTGTTCTAAGTATAGTGTTGACAATTAGGTGCCGGTGCCGAGCACCGGAAACCAATTAAGTGCCGGTGCTTAGCACCGGAAAGCCCCGGCTCAAATTAAGCACTGGCAGGATGTCTCCTTGTTCCGTATCGCACAGCCTGCAAGTGCTTTGGGTTGATGCCCTCAGCCAAGGTGGAAGGTGCTGAGTACATGGAAGAATGCCCAATCTATGCCTTAGGAATTTTATTTTTATTGGTTTAGGATAACCCTGATTGAAATATTTTTGAGGTGTGAGTGTTTTATAGGAATTTAGGGTCATTCAGGCGTGAGATCTGGTTGAGAATGTTGCCTTGTCCTCCACCAGTGAGAATTGTTTTACGCATTTCCAGACCAATTTTTGAAAGTTAAATGATGAAGTTGTGTGTTCCAGAGTTCGGTAAGCCTGGTGGTTTCCAGAGATTCCTGTAGGTAACTTCTTGCGCAGGAAGTTTCCCTGTGCTGGAGATCTTGCCATAGCACTTGCTTTAAGGTGTTTGAGGTGGAAGTTCTGATCTTGTTCCAGCAAATAATATAAGATCCATGCCTAGACAGGGATTGTTTTAATAATCCGAACTCCAGCATTATTTGAACTGGTGAGGTGTAGGGTGGAAGGCAAAGTATAGTTCTGTATACTTTAACCAGCATGCTGTCCAGTAAAATGGCATCTCTACCCCGCATTGCTTCGCTGCCATAGGTTATCGTAGGGAGTAGTTTGGCTTGAACTACCATCAGCAGCAGGCTCAGTGTAGGCCCCTCCAATTTTTTTATGAGATTTTTCATCGATATTGCTATGACCAACCCTCTCCTTCTTATTTCTTCTTTCTGGCGAGCAAAGGTCCCTTCTTTATCAATGATAACTCCTAGGTACTTGTATTCAGCTGTTGGTTCAAGGTGTGTACCTCCCAAGTGCCATCTCCTCTGCCGATTCCTTTTGTTATTTATCATCATTGTCCATGTCTTACTCAGGTTAATTTTTAAGTTGTTCTCTGTAGCATAGTTCTGCATTTCGATGAGTAGATGTTGGAGACCGACATAGGTATTGCTGAGCAGCACTACATCATCGGCATACATAAGATTGGTCAATATTTTGCCTCCTAGTCTAGGTGCATGTGAGTTGCAGGTGTTATGAGCTTGCAGGAGCTCGGCCATAAATAGGTTGAACAGGGGGGGTGCGAGCACGCAAACCTGCTTCAAACCTTTGGTTGTAGGGACTTTTGAAGGAAGGTGAGTCCTGCCGGCAGGTGTCTGTGTGGAGAAGTGACAAGATGTTTAGAATGGCCTGTGGAATTCCCCAGAGTGCCAACTTCCCCCACAGTCTGCCCCTCTCGACGTTATCAAATGCATCGCTGAAGTCGATGAAGCATAGATGTAGTGGGAGGTTGGCAGTCTTGGCAGCTTCGATGAGTAGGGAGATTGCGAGGATGTTTGATGTTGTGCCTACCGTTTTGCGAAAGCCTGTCTGGTTTAGCGGTATTATCTCATTTTCCTCTGCCCAGGTTGTGAAATCTCTAAGACAGTGCCCGCAAAGTATTTTGCTTCATTGTCGATCAGTGCTACCAGCCGGTAGTTGCTCTACTGAGCCTTGTTGCCTTTCTTGTGGATCGGAACAATTGTCGAGCCCTTCCATGATTCTGGTAGTCTGCTTAGTAGCCTAACCTCCAGGAAAAGAGGTTGCAGGATGTCTGCCCAGTCAGCCACCTTAGCTTTGAACAGTGCCAGTGGAATGCCATTGGGTCCCAGAGTCCCTTCTATTCTCCCTTTTGCGATCTGCTTTTTTTTTAGGAGTAGCGGTGAGTCGGTGGCCTCACAAGCCGGTATGATGTCGGTGTCTGGCGTGTTCGACACTGGCGTCTCATTCTGGCCCACTCCCGAGATTTCTTCTTTTGGCCAAACGTTGATGGCCAATGAGCAAGAGCCTCTCGTTTGGTCATTAAAGTGCTTAGTTAGAAATTCGACCCAGATTGCTTCTGAGATATGTGACAAAATTCCCTCATGGTGAGGGTGGATTATGTCATTCACCGTTTTCCAGAAGCGGGCGCTATCATTATGGTTTAGGGTCTCTTGTGGGGGAGTGATTCAATTTAGGGCTGAAGAGGCTAGAATCAAAGATAGACTACAACAACACAGTGCCTCTCAGACCATGGATCAATGGTTGTTTCATCAGTGGGGATCCTCAAAAATTATCTCCACTTGTGTTCAATTAATGAACCCTGCTTACTTATGTGATCTTAATGGAAAATTGCTAGCGTTTTCCTTTTCTTACATTAATATATGCAACTCAAATCGCAAATGATGGCAATCACCAGCTACGAGAAAATATGAAAGCAATGGATAAAGACTAAAGGATAAGAAAAACGTGAAGACACCTGATCAATAATCTCCTGCACGGACAGATCTCCGTCTAAGTTGGGCTCCAAATACCCGCTTAGGAACAATTCAGTGTCCCACAAAGTTTCCCCAGCCCCGAGGAAGACCTTCTATCAAAAGTTCTCTCGGTCCAACCACGAAGGTCGAAACGCGTCGGCATACATCTTTCTGAGGCCAAGAATTACTTTGGTTAAATACTGTGCAAAAGTAATAAATGTCTAAGCTCAATTTAGATGGCTTAACTAAGAACTTCCACATCTGTACTCTGACCTCTTTAGGACCCCACACTAGAGCAGAATCGAGGACATAAAGCTGAGAGGTCCCGACTGGCACATTTAATGTACAGTATGTCTTCTTGGCAAAATGTATCTAATGTTTAATATGTCTAATGTGTATGTCTGTATGTCTGTGCTGTTGTAATCATTATGGTTTAGGTCATGGAGAAGTTTTGCCCAAGTTGCATTTTCTTGCTCTTTGTTAATTTCCCATTTCAGTTTTTGAGTGAAGTCCTTTGATTCCTCAAAAGTGAGCGGGTACTTGAGGCCTCTGGCTGTCTTCTCAACATACTTAAGGTGCTGTTTATTGAATTTTTGAGGAGTTTGAGGTGGTCTCTTTGTGCTTTTGAGATCTTGTATCTCCGGCTTGAATCCTGGGAGTGATCTTTTTTGGCTGTCGGTGCACCTTGACATTTTAGTAATGTGGCTGTAAAGTGTTCCCATTGGGATATTTGTTTTTTTAGGCTTGTTGCTTGTGATTTAAAGAGTTCAATTGCTGCTCCTGACAGGGACTCTGCGTTAGATGCTGCACATTTGATCCTCCTTAAATTTGAGGTGTAAATGGGCCCCAGGGCTAGTTCTTGTTGGATGGAGATCGGTGCGGTGGCTATTAGCAGCATTTCTTGTGGGCGGTGATCGCTCTCCCCCTTGTCCCCCATTCTGAACCCCAGGATGTGTGGAAACAGTGAGAGGCTTGCAAACGTATAATCCAATATTGAGCTTGTTGTGGAGGAGTAGTATGATGGAACAGGAGGCGAGTCTTCGGGGAATCTCCCATTGAGAGCTCTGAGGTTTAGGTGTTCTAAGTCTTCCAGAAGACAGCTTTTCTTGCAGCTCTTGCTTCTGTGTGTTGGTGCGCATTATGTCGGAATGTTGAAAATTGTGTATTGGATGCAAACCTCCTCGCCCCCCGATGTACTGAAGAGGTATTGGTTGAGGTCCCCAGACATGATAAAGATTTCCATCTCAGTTGCGTACTTTCTTACTTGGTCAGTTAACCTTTTTGAGTCTTTCACTTTTTGTTTTGGGTGAATGTATGAGTTGATTAGAACCACCTCTGTGTGTTTGCCCTGTAGGGAGATGGTGAGCTTAACTGCTGTGATGGCTGCTGAAGTAGAGCCCACAAGCGCTGCCGATGTTATGCTCATCATAGATACATATATTGCCAGGCCCCCAGAGCTGTGTCCAAATTTGCCTCCCGTTGTGGCCGATGTGGGGTAGCACATGAAACCTTGGATGTGATGCGGGTCGATGAGCCAAGTTTCCTGCAGCATGATCATGTCGAAGGCCCTGACGTATTGCAGGAAATCCAAATCCTCAATTTTTGCAGATAGTCTATTAATGTTTCACGAGCATAGGATGAGTGGGGTGTCCTTAACTTTTGTACCGCCTTCATTCTGTGTGAAACATCAAAACACCTCCGCGGAGGTGGTTATGGTCCGGGTGATTGGCCCAATATATGAAGATCTGCTCCGAGATGCTGGTGCTGCCCAAGCTCTATCTTGTTCGTCCGGCAACACGTTGTCTCTCTTTATTGGAGATCCTCCCAGCGCCCCTCTAGGCACAGAGTTTGTGCAACCATGTGGTTTTATTGATGCAGGCCTTGTGTTGCAGGCTAAAAGGGGTAGGGGGTACCCAGGTTTTTGGTATGGGATGATGTCAATGCCCCAGGCTTGAAAGATGCCCTGTTCTGCTAGAATTTTCTTGGCGATTTTAGTTGATTTCCATGTGGCCTTAGTGACCTCTGGCATTGAAGGGTTTGCTGCGCGGATGAACTCTATAGAGAGTAAGTCAGTTGAACTCAGGGCAGCGAGAGTTTGCAATGCCTGTAATAGCCTTATGATGTTACCTCTATTCAGAGTGTTCTGGTGACCTTTGAAAATATACATGGGGTGAAAAAGTGTGGCCTGTGTTTCCTGCTGCATGGTTCTTGGTGGTTGTATTGGCTGTGGTTGGTCAATGACTGAGGCTGTTATTCCTGGTTGGCGGGTGAGGCTGATTGCTTCCTTTGGCTGGGTTTCCGCACCCTTGGTCATTGATTATGATGTTGCATTCCTTGTCTTTGTGTTGGTTGTTGTTAGCCCAGGGCATGCCTGCTTTGAGGCTTGCACGATGTTCAGTACCTCCTCGGCTGCATGCTGCCAGCTGGAGCAGTCGTTAGTCAGTGGGGCCCGGTGTCGGGTAACCCCACAAGTTTACCTGTTTCTTGCGGAGAGTTCTCGCAGAGATGACATGAGCTATCACCCTAGTACCCACCTTACCCCAGTCGAGCCTTGAAAACGATCTAGGATAAAGATGGGAGCGGGGAGGAAAGCTGGGATTGCAGGAGTGTGTCCGGAAGACCGGTAGAGGACGTCCTCCAGTTCGGAGTAACTGTGGACACCAACTGCATAGAGAAACAAGGAGACACCTATTACTATTAGCCCAAAACAACCTCTTCCACTCACTACCATACACTCATGCGGAAAACAGCAGTCACCTCATAATTGGACATCATGTGTTCTGAAATCCTCAAGGTAAGACAGAATGGCGCTCCTGCGCAAGCACACCAAGGTAACTAACGCTTCAGAGCGAGGCACACCAAAAAGAAATCAGCGCTCCTGCGCAGATGACCCACAAAGAAATCAGCGCTCCTGCGCGATGTATCCCAAGGAACTAAACTCTCCTGCGTGGTGAAAATTAGAACCCAAAATTAAGCGCTCCAGCGCGGTCTGGTTCTAATCGTTAAGCACAAAACAAAATAACAAAATAACTAACAAGCGCTCCAGCGCGGTCTGGTTCTAATAGTTAGGCACAAAACAAAATAACAAAATAACTAACAAGCGCTCCAGCGCGGTCTGGTTCTAAATGGAAAACACAAACGAAATAACAAAATAACTAACAAGCGCTCCAGCGCGTTGAGGCAGAAGGTGGCATATCCTAAATGTCACGAGAGAAAAAACTAGAAGAACGGCAGCGCTCCTGCGCAGCTTCGAAATACCTGCGAAGGTGTCTGTCCAGGCACAGGCGTTAATACGAAGCGCCGATCCGAGGGGAATCACTGTTTTTAAGTGGCTTCCCCGGAAACGCTGAGTGACGTGGCGGTGGTTTCAGCAAGGAAGGCTGAACCGCCAACCGCCAGTAACCCGGAAGTGAGGGAAAATGTTCCGCACGAGTGAAGGTACAACGAGCACACAAACATACCTGGTGATCGGGGGAGAGGGAAACTACCGAAACATGACAGCACCCCCGCCCAAAACAGACCCCCACCCGCAACAGTAGCCTCACAAAGGGGTGGCAGGGCGAGGACTAAGAGGGTGACTGACATGGAAGACACGAACCAACCGGGAAGCATGGCGTACATGAGACAGGGGTTCCCAGGACCGCTCCTCTGGACCGTACCCTTTCCAATCTACTAGATAAAAAAGCCTCCCCCTGGTACGACGGGAACCCAGTATAGCCCTGACCTCGTACTCAATGTGATCATCCCTAAGGACTGGGGAAGGAGGGGCCGACACAGTGCACTCAGGGTGAACAGCACGCAGAAGGGAGACATGGAAAACAGGGTGTATTTTCATCTGCGGAGGTAACAAGAGTTTCATGGACACACGGTTGATCACTTTGTCAATGACATAGGGTCCTAAAAAACGGGGCAACAGTTTCTTGGGGCCGTGCACGTTAAGGTTACGGATAGAAAGCCACACCTTATCTCCTTTTTTATATGCGGGCTCCGTCTTCCGGTGATCATCTGCGTACTGTTTGTAGGTTTCTTTTGCCCTGGCCAGCTCAAATCGAGCCTGTTGCCAGAGAGTGCAGAGCTTGGCATGGTATGCCTGAACCGTGGGCAAGGGATTGTTCTGTGGTTCTTCCCATGGCATAGTTCTAGGATGTTTGCCCTGTAGGCAAAAAAGGGGGACATTCCGATGGCGGAATGCATGTTGTTGTTATACGCGAATTCCACCATCCATAGCACCTCTGCCCATTCCTTTTCAACTGTTAGAAGCAAACAACGGAGGTACTGCTCCATGGTGTGGTTCGTCCTCTCGGCTTGACCGTCAGTCTGAGGATGGTATGCCGATGACAAGCGAACGTCCATGCCCATGGCAGTGCATACCTCATTCCAGAAACGAGATACGAACTGCGAACCCCGATCTGTTATGACCACAGACGGTATGCCATGCAGACGAACCACATTCTGCAGGAATACCACTGCCAGTTCAGCTGCCGAGGGCAATTTCTTCAGGGGCACGAAATGAGCCATCTTCGTGAGGTGGTCTACTATGGTCAAAATAGTGGTGTAACCAGATGCGGTGGCTGGTAATTCCACGACAAAGTCCATGGAGATGGTGTGCCAAGGGTGAGGAGGAACAGGAATGGGGTGTAACAACCCAACGGATGGTCCCGACAAGTTCTTTCCTTGGGCGCACACAGTACAACGAGCGATATGGGACCTGGTGTCTGTTTCCATCGTGGGCCACCAGAAATGCCTCTGCAACAGTTCCATGGTTTTGTGATAGCCTGGATGGTTGGACAATACATGGTTGTGACACGTAAACAGGGCCTGTTGTTGGTGGGCTACCAAAGGAAGGTAGTATTTGTCGTCCTTGTACAAGAACCCGTTCTGTGTGGTTACACCCGTGTGGTTCTCTACCAAGGATGTCTGATCAGTCTGTTTCATGTCGTCATGAAGCTGGGAAAGAAAATCAGACGTTAGAACCACACCCTGGAAGCAGTGTTCGGGAATGATGGGCAACGGCTTGGTGACTGACACAATGTCATCGGTGTCTTCTAGACGGGATAACGCATCAGCCTTGGCATTCTCCTTCCCTGGGCGGTACGTAATGCGGAAATCGTACTCATTAAAAAACAGAGTCCATCGTAGTTGTCTGGAAGTGAGGGCACGGGCTGAGCGAAGGAATTGTAGATTCCTGTGGTCCGTATAAATAGTTACGGGATGTCTGGCGTCTTTTAGGTAGTGGCGCCATTCTTCGAACGCTGTCTTGATGGCCAGGAGTTCTCGGTCTGAAATGGAGTAGTTGCGTTCGGCAGCTTGGAGTTTCCTGGAATAGAACGCCACAGGGTGTAGGAGACCTGTTTCGGTGTTCCTTTGAGATAACACACCTCCCAGAGCGTTTTGTGAGGCATCAGCTTCCACGACAAACGGTTGTTCGGAGTCGGGGTGTCGTAGGATGGGAGCTGTAGTGAATTTGTTTTTCAGCTCCTGAAAAGCGTGTTCGGCTTCTGTATCCCAGCAGTAACGGACCCCCTTGCGCAGTAAACGAGTGATGGGAGTGACGATCCTGGAGAAACCTGTGATGAAGCGACGATAGTAATTAGAAAAACCCAGAAACCTCTGGACGTGTTTCACTGTGGTAGGAGATGGCCATTTCAGGATAGCTTCTACCTTTTTGTTGTCCATTTGGATTCCGGTCGGAGTGATTACATGTCCCAGGAACTCGACAGTCGTAGTATGAAAGATGCTTTTCTCCAGTTTTACGTACAAACCATGTCGTCCTAGTTGTAGTAGGACGGCGCGTACGTGTTGGACGTGGTCTGACAAGGACTGTGAAAATATCAGTATATCATCGATATATACAATACAAAATATATCAATGAAGTCCCTCAACACCTCGTCGATGAAAAACTGGAACGCCGCTGGGGCGTTGCAGAGCCCGAAAGGCATGACTTGGTATTCGAAAAGGCCGAATTTGGTCCGAAATGCTGTTTTCCATTCGTCACCCTTCCGGACTCTGACTAGATGGTATGCTCCCCGAAGGTCCAGTTTGGTGAAGATGGAGGCGTTCTTCATTTGATCCAACAGGTTGGAAATCAGAGGTAATGGGTACCTATTCTTTATAGTGATGGCGTTCATAGCCCTAAAGTCAATACATGTCCTGAGATCCCCCTCTTTCTTGGCCACGAAGAAAAGAGGAGAGGATACTGGGGACCTAGAATGGCGTATAAACCCATTGCCTAGGTATTCATCCAGGTAGGAGCGGAGGTGTTCATTCTCCTTGTTAGTGAGAGAGTAAATCCGGCTACAAGGAAGCGTGGAACCAGGAATCAGATCAATCCTGCAGTCGAACGAACGGTGAGGAGGAAGGGTGTTGGCTCCTTTTTGTCGAACACTGCTGCCAGGTCAATGTATGCTTCTGGTACGTTTTCCAGTGTTGTCATGCCCATTCCTGTCACGGGTAGAGCGTGGGCCTGTACGGCACGCACGCCGGAGGAGTCGGTCAGTTTATAACAGGAAGTGTGGCAATAGGCTGAGTCCAATGCTAGGGTCCCGGATGTCCAGTCAATCCGAGGGTTATGCCTCACTAGCCATGGAAGTCCCAAAATAACTCGAAACTGGGGTGCATCTATTATATCGAAGGCAATGGTTTCCGTATGTTTGTTTTCAAAGGTCATAACCAAATCTTCAGTTTGGTACCGGATAAGACCGGAGGTAAGATCCGTACCGTCCACTGCCTTCACTGCCTCAGGGGTCTTCTTTGGTACCTTGGCCATTCCCATATCCTTCATATACTGGGTGTCGATAAAGTTACCGGTGGCTCCAGAATCAAGAAGGGCTGTAACGTGCCATACCTGGTTGGTCCATGATCGGAGGTCCACCTTAACACCCAGGTGGTGGTTGCCACTAAAACAGGCAGGGGTCGTAGTCTTGTTGGACGAAGAACCCAGTAGCTGGACCCCACTACCTACTGGGTTTCTTCGTTTCCCGCTTTGTCGACTTTAGATACAGGTAGAGCGTACGGTCTTCTTCCTCTGGCTCGGGTGGGCTTGACTGGGCATTCCCTGACAAAATGCCCGTTTTTACCGCAGTACAGGCACTGGTTTAGTTTTCTTCTTTTCTCTCTTTCCTCATTGGAGAGAGGTCCCCTTATCCCTCCTATTTGATCGGTTCTGGCGCGTCACTAGGTGGAGCCGCCTCATCTTTCGTTTTGTCCTTGAAGGACAGGAATCAGTTGTCGCCTCCTTTGAGTTTCTCACTCTTTCGCTCCTGGATCCTGTAGTTTACCTTAACCACTAGGTCGATGAAAGGGCCTATTTCGTCAGGGGGATCAGGCATCTGGGATATCAAATCCTTCAATTCGTCGCGTAAACCCCTGTAAAACACGGATATTTTCTTAGTCTCTGGCCAACGGGCTTCAATGACGAGTCTACTGAAGGTTGTGATATAATGGAGCAGTTCAGTATTGCCTTGTTTCAGATTGAGTAGTTCGTTGTCTGCGGCTTGAACAAAGGTGTGACGGGCGAACATCCGTCGTAGTGTTTCCTTGAAAACCGGCAAGTTATAAAGCATGGGGTCGTCATTTTCCACTAGGGAGATGGACCATTGGGCGGCGTCGCCACCCATGTAGGATAGGATGAAGGCGATCTTGGATGCGTCATCCGGAAAGGCTGTTGCTCTGGCCATGAAATGTAAGTGGCACTGATGAAGAAAGACACTGTACTTGGCGCTGTCGCCATAGAAACGTTCAGGAGGAGCTAGTTGCACGGGATGGGGAGCTATCACGTGTATGGCGTTCTCTTGTTGCGTAGTAGAGGAGGAACCCTCAAAGGTGAACAGCGGTGGCCGTAGCAACCCTTCTTGCCGAACCCTAGAAGAGGGAGAAGGACCCCAGGGACCTGAAACCCCGGCCGCCAACTGACCCTGTAGGGCCGTCATGTCTTGGCGTAAGCTGAGGTTCTCTGTTTGTATAGTAGCAAGCATAGCTGCTATATCCTGTAGTGTGACCTCGGTCATGTCGTCCGGGCGAGTGGTTAAACTTGGGCTTCGTATTCTGTCGGGTAACCCCACAAGTTTACCTGTTTCTTGCGGAGAGTTCTCGCAGAGATGACATGAGCTATCACCCTAGTACCCACCTTACCCCAGTCGAGCCTTGAAAACGATCTAGGATAAAGATGGGAGCGGGGAGGAAAGCTGGGATTGCAGGAGTGTGTCCGGAAGACCGGTAGAGGACGTCCTCCAGTTCGGAGTAACTGTGGACACCAACTGCATAGAGAAACAAGGAGACACCTATTACTATCAGCCCAAAACAACCTCTTCCACTCACTACCATACACTCATGCGGAAAACAGCAGTCACCTCATAATTGGACATCATGTGTTCTGAAATCCTCAAGGTAAGACAGAATGGCGCTCCTGCGCAAGCACACCAAGGTAACTAACGCTTCAGAGCGAGGCACACCAAAAAGAAATCAGCGCTCCTGCGCAATGTATCCCAAGGAACTAAACTCTCCTGCGTGGTGAAAATTAGAACCCAAAATTAAGCGCTCCAGCGCGGTCTGGTTCTAATCGTTAAGCACAAAACAAAATAACAAAATAACTAACAAGCGCTCCAGCGCGGTCTGGTTCTAATAGTTAGGCACAAAACAAAATAACAAAATAACTAACAAGCGCTCCAGCGCGGTCTGGTTCTAAATGGAAAACACAAACGAAATAACAAAATAACTAACAAGCGCTCCAGCGCGTTGAGGCAGAAGGTAGCATATCCTAAATGTCACGAGAGAAAAAACTAGAAGAACGGCAGCGCTCCTGCGCAGCTTCGAAATACCTGCGAAGGTGTCTGTCCAGGCACAGGCGTTAATACGAAGCGCCGATCCGAGGGGAATCACTGTTTTTAAGTGGCTTCCCCCGGAAACGCTGAGTGACGTGGCGGTGGTTTCAGCAAGGAAGGCTGAACCGCCAACCGCCAGTAACCCGGAAGTGAGGGAAAATGTTCCGCACGAGTGAAGGTACAACGAGCACACAAACATACCTGGTGATCGGGGGAGAGGGAAACTACCGAAACATGACACCCGGTTTCTCTCGTTGAGCGTTGTGTCCCAATTCGGCCTAGTTTTGTTATCTGTGCATTCTCCTCCACGCCCATTGCTTAGATTATTGTGTGTCGCTTTTCCCATTGAAGCTGCCGGTACTTGCTCCACAGAATGTTCCTCCATTACAGCTGGCTGTCGAGGCTGTTCAGGAATTGTGAGTGTTGTGAGAGGCCCTCAAGTAGGATCCAAGCTTTGCAGCGGCTGTTGGCAGATGCCCTGAGGGGCCTTTTTGAGTGGAGACTTAGCTGTGTACCCCTTTCCCTTTTATTTCCAGTTTTCCAAGTGTACCCAGTCTATATTCATTATAGGTGAGATGCCTCCTTGTACAAATAGGTTGTTAGAGCTGTTGGGAGGCGGCCAGGCCTTGTTTTGTGTGACTAAGTCGCCTGGCTTGGTGTCCAATTTTGTGTGCTGTCCAGCGAAGATTTGAAAGTAAGCTGTTGGGTTTGGAGTAATTTTCCGATACCGCCCTTTCCTTTTCTGTTGCCGGCGTTGTTTGGGGCTTGAGCTTCTTCTAGAGGATCTGCCGTCGATTCGCTGCGCACTCCTTCCTTTCCAGGTGATGCCATGATGTCAGGGCCCTCCTGCGGGTTGCGATGAAGTGGCTCCCTATTGGGCAGATTTGCTTGTTGGCCATTAGCCATGCCCCGTGCAGTGTGGATATTATCCGGAAGCTTACTTATGGATCTAGGGGTTGCATTCCTCATATCCTTTGGCATGCTATTTAGCATTGAGGGAAGAGAGGATAGTTTGTCAACTATGTGGCTGCAGCTGAGTTGGGCATCGGATCAAGCTCTCTTAATTAGGCCGTTTAAGTCCCCCAATTTCTCATCAATGCCTGCCGTGAAGAGTGGCAAGGTATTTAGTAGTGAAAGCTGAATGTCCATCTTTTCAGACTGATATTGGAGTGCTTCGATGGCCAATTGTATAGTGTTTAGGAGAGAGGCCCAGGTGCTGCCGGCTTGTTCATTGGGGGTCATGCCCCCTTGTGCTAATTTCTAGTCATATTCCTTAAAGGTTGGCTGAGGCTTCAGGAGTTCAGTTGGAACTCCTTGGGCGGATGCTCCCTCTGTAGCTGGTCTGGCGAGTAGGTGGCGAGCATGTCCTCCCATTCTTGTGAGTTCAAGTAGGCGAGGATCGCCTTCCCCTCCTCTTGCTGGATTGGGTCGGGAGTCCCTTCGAGTAGCCCGCCTGGGTAGAGTGGGGGCCAGGATTGTGTAGGCAGTGGTGCTGAGGTTGATAGATTTGTGTTGGCTGGCCGTTGTGTCGATGCAGGAATACTATTCGTGCTGTTTGCCCTGATTAGTTGGGCTGAGAGTGATGTATTGTGCTTGTTCTGCCTGCGATCCACTCCCCATGCCTTCTGTGGCATTGCTCTTGTCTTTTGTCTTGGCTGCTCTAGCCTCTATGCTGAGCTCCGGCAATTGGGTCTGCGTGTTCCTTTTGTGCTTAGGTTCTTCTTGTGAGAGATCCTCTTGTGAGGGACTGATGGGCTAGTTGCTTTTGGGGCAGGCGCCGGGCACGCAGACCTCCCATTTATAGCCGGAGGTGAGGCTAGTGCTGCTGCTAGGTCCGAAGCTGGATTTGTTGGGGCTTGAGGCTTGTTTAGTGCTTGTTGCCATGCTTGTTGTTGTTGTAGTTGTTCAGGTGGCATAGGGATTCCTGGGTGCCCTGATAGCCGGGTTGGGAACAGATTTTTTTTGCATTGATAGGCATTTCCCTTGGGCACCCCAGCTGTTCGGTGCAAGGCAGGCAAGGGGATCTCCTTGGGCAGCAAGCCTCTTAAGCCGTAAGGCAAAGTTTTTGGGTATACTGGTTTGCCGTTGCATTGCTGGGCGCTAGTGGGCTCTTCAGATCTTTAGCACCTTGGCAACTCTCCTCTCATGGCAGTGTAAGTGGAGAAGGGAGCTGCAAATGTAGGGGTAGCAGAGGGGTCTGCAAACCTTTGAGTGTGGCATTACTTGAGCAGAGAACACATCCTGCGTCCCTTAGAAAGCTGAATTTTGTATAGATTTTTGGTTGGTTTGAATGAGTTAAGTCTCTTGGTGTTGCCATATCTTTTGATTCCTGGTCTATTGCAATTAGTTGCGATTCAGCGCTGTGCTGAGCACTAAGGTGTGAATTTTGTCTTCTTCCTATTCTCCCCCCCTGGCCTGGGGAGAATGGCCACCTTGGTCCTCCCTGACCTCATCTGCGTCCAACTGACGTGGGTGCGTAGTGCTGGCAGTTTTTGCTTCAGGGACCTCAGGGGACCGGGCCTCAGTGCCAGGGACTTCAATACCTGGTAGTTGGCAGGGCTTTGCAGACTTCCGGAGCTGGGATTGTAGTTGAGAGAGAAGGGGGTGAACCAGTTTTTATTAGTGAGACGCAATCCTTGTTGCCCCTGGAAGATCGGCTCTGTAGGACCGCAAAATCTGAAGGATTGCTTCTGTTGTCCTACCGGTGTCCTGTGTTTCCTATGCTACCCCCCGACCCCTGCCAGACAGCCCTGGCTCAGCTGTTGGGGTCCAGGCTGACCTGGAGGCTGACCAGAAGGCTCTCCAAGGAGCTAAGGAGCTTCTGGTCTGTATAGGTGGAGGCTGAGGTTGAGGCTGTGCTGCTGGAGCCGGTGACCTGTGCTGCTGGAGTTTCCAGGGAGGTCAGGGTACTTGTCCCAAGGGTGAAGCTGGGGTGAAGCTGGGGCTAGATCTCAGAGCCCTTGGGCACATCGCTGGGATGGGAGGACAGTGCAGGAGGCCAGGCTAGGCCAGTGCCCCCCCTGCTGCCCCACGCAGCCCCCCCTCACCTGTTACTGCCAGCTGCCTCTCCCTCGGAAGGCTCCGAACTTGGGCAGATGCCTGGCGTTGTTGGGCGTTGTCGGGCGGTGGGTGGGCGGTGATTGAGCGGCTCTGCGTGGAGGGGGAGGAGGGGGGCCCAAGTGGGAGAACTCGAGATCTCCGCAAGACTCGCCCAGCCTGGCTGGACCACTTCCGCGGGAGACCCCGGGCTCACTCTCTGCAGTGGAGAGTAACCTCCCTGCGCTCAGCCCCCTTACCTCAGTGCTACTTTCCGTTCCCGTTCTGTCCGGTGACGTTTCAGCTTCTCCGGCTGCGGCTACGGCACGGCCCCAGTTCTGATCTGGCTCGGCTCCTGCAACTCCCTCGCTCCTCACTGAGTTTTCGGATCTCTGCTTCCATGTAAGCACAAAGGGCTAAGGGCAGGAAAATACCAACTTTCTAAAAGTGCCAATTACAAAGTTTTTATGAAAAATCTGACTTTACCATTACAGCGGGTTCATCTTCACAATTTCATAGGTACCAAACATGAGATATCTGCCTGCATCTAATAAGGAGTTACAGCATATTAAATGTAATAAGGAATCCCCAGTGCTACACAACAACGGACCCAAATACCTCAACGACAGAATCAACTTCCACATACCCAAAAGAAACCTACGATCTTCCAACTTCGCACTGGCCGAAACCCCGCGCATCCACAGAGCCAGAGCAGGCGGAAGATCCTTCTCTCACATTGCAGCCAAGACCTGGAACGAGCTACCGGCAGACATCAGACACGTCCCCTCCCTGAACACCTTCAGGAAGACCCTCAAGACCTGGCTCTTCGGCTAAACAGATCTGCGGACCCCCCCCTCAGCGCCTTGAGACCCTCATGGGTGAGTAGCGCGCTTACAATTCCCTGATTGATTGATTGATCCTACGGGAGGGGTAGGCCTCACAGTGGTGAAAAACTGATTTAGGGGTTTTTCACTAACAGGACATGTAAAACTTACAAGTACATGTTTAACATTTTAATTACACAGCACCCTGCCATGTGGGTTACCTAGGCCTACTTTAGGAGTCAATCATATGTAATAAAAGGGGAGTTTGAGGCTTGGCAAGGGGATTTAAATGTCAAGTCGACATGTCAGTGTAAAACTGCATTCAGGCTTCAATGGCAGACATGGGACATGTTTTAGAGGGCTACTTAAGTGGGTGGCACAATAAGTGCTGCAGGCCTACTGGTAGCATTTAAGTTACAGGTCCTGGGTATATGGTATGCCACTCTACAAGGTAAATTAAATATGACAATTAGGTATATGGCAATCAAGCCATGTTTACAGGAACATGAGCACTTTAGCACTGGTTAGCAGAGTCCTAAGGCCAACAAAAACAGATTCCAGCGCAAATTGAAGGTACGTGGGCAAAATGTTTTGGGGAAGGCAACCCTAAGGCTAACAAGTCTAACATCGACACTTTGTGCTGGTACAAAGTAAACAAAAGTGACAAAAACTAGCACAAAGTGTTGCTAAACTATATACCTTGCAGAACAAAATTGTACTGGCATTGGAAAGTAGCCTGTAAAGTAATGAAAATAGCATTTTGTGCTGCTTTGCACAATTTGCATTAGGAGAGCATCCCATAGGTAATATAGTTATGCTCAATGCTACCAGCTATCACTTTTAACACAAAGCCTTATCTACTAAAATGGTTGATAGAGCTATAGGCCAAAACATAATATCTCCTCCTTCTCCCAATTTTTCAAATGTTGCATGTGTGCTGCACTGTACAGCACATATCCAATGTGTGAAAAGTTTTAAACTTTGTCTAGGCATTGTATTTTGTGCTGAAATTAGTTCAGAGGCAGATGTTGTGTACTCAAAGGGAGAGACTGGAATGTATTTACTAATTACAATGAAATGTTACCTCTGTATTTGTCTTAATCTACTGTTAGTCAGAGAATCTAAAAGACTGAAAGCATCCAATTCAAGCTTTCATGAAAATAGCTCACTTTTTGTGAGCAGCTAAGAAACTACCTGCACTACTATGTGATAGAGTTCACAATCCATAACAAGGAATCCATCCCTATCATAGTGAAAGATAAGCACAGATCATTTGATTCTTGGATATTCCACCCCTCCCCCCCTATATCAGGCGAGTCAGGTGTCCCACTGATGTTTTAAAAAGCAACCTTGGCAGCAGAACAGGGATGCTAAACAAGAGGTACAGAAAACGTGGTAATATGATCATTTCTTTAAGAGAGATGGGAGCAGCCAATGAAAATGGCAGTTTGATCCACTTCTCAACACGTATGGCCAAAAGGTCTAATGAAGGTCCATAATTTTCATAGAGTATTACCTCCTTTGATCTATTTATCAAGATTCCAAATTACTCAACTGAATCCATGCATCAATGGAGAGGATAATTCTTGCTACATGGCCTAGTCGCAGGTGTTAGGGGGAATACTTCAGACTTTATCAAATTAATATCAATTCCTGTTGTAGCACCAATAATACTAATGGGGTGACCCAGTATCCCTCAGAACCTGGGAAATCTAGTAGTATGCAACAACAATCGGTTCTGTGGGGAGTTATACTTCTTTGACAAGAACATGAATTCATTCACAAATACTTTATGAAGGTCTGGTAACTCAATCACGTCTTGTTACGGACCACATATTGTGAGACACCAACACACAAGAGTTTGAAAATGCAGTATATTATTAATCATATATCGTAAAGGCATACAATGAATAGTAAATCATAATGAATCACAAAATCACACAGGACTGTTAAGAGACATAAACATTGATAAACAAGGACAGAAAAATATATACAAAAATGGACGTACAAATAATTGTGGACTTGAAACACAGGGAACGTATACACAAATACAATTGTTACATAAAGGTTCTTTTTAAGGGTTTCCCAAAGAAACAGATGCCTGATCAAGCAGAAGTCCTTAATATATTTACAGGTGAAAGAGCTTGGCAGGTTTAAGGGAATACCAGAAATTATCATCGACGTTTCGACCCCTTATATATGTAATTCATAATCATCATGCGGGTCTTCATCAGGACTGGGATAGGAAAATAAGCTGTAGTTGTGGCTAGTAGTAGCCTCTACAGTTCTTATCTGTACCACACCTTTGATTAGTTTTTGGAGAGTCCACAAAGGCACTAATGGTTCTCCCCTGGGACAACTAGGAATCAAACTACCAGTGAGCTAATAATTTAGCTTTAGAAAAGGCAATGTTTTCTCCAAGATTCGGTAAGGTGTCAGCGGTGAAGGAGAGTTGAGTCATACGCTCCCATCCAGAGAATCCTTACCGGATCTCGGAGAAAACTCTTTCTGTAACATAATACATGTAATACCATCCTAGGAAATCCAGTGCCTTTTTGGCATTTCCAAAAACTGACACCACAGACAGATGAGGGTCCACTAAGTCCAGGAGGGCAAACAGGGGTGCGTACATTATATGTTGTCTTTTTACCAGCGATAAAACCTGTTTTTGTTCTCAGAGAACCAAACCATGTATCAAGGTTGTTAATCTATTTGCCACTACACATGCCAGAACTTTTACATCAATGTTACGTAGAGACAGTGGTCTGTATGATTGTGTAAAAGGGGGATCTTTCTCTAGCTTCAGCAGAACTGCTAAAATTGCTTCTTGACATGACCACAGCAAAATCTCATTTTCCAATTCCTCAGTATACATTGCAGGCATGAGGGGGGCAGTAGATCCCTATAGGCTTTAAAAAAAACTCTGCTGACAGGCCATCTGCATCTGGTGCTTTACATGTCATAAGTTCATCTATGATGTTTTTCACCTCTTCAATCAATCAATCAATCAATCCCTCATGATTTATAAAGCGTGGCTAATCACCCAATAGGGTATCAAGGCGTTTGCCGGTCTCGAAGGCTTATTCGAACAGCCAGGAATTGAGGGCCAAAGGCTGTTCCAGGTCTTTACTGCAATGTGGGAGAAGGAGCGTCCTCCACTTCTGCTTCAATAGATGCGGGGAGTATGGGCCAGTAAAAGGGAGGCAGAGCGTACTCTTCTCGATTGTTGGTGGTAGTTCAGGTGGTGGTTAATGAATGTGGGTCCAAGCCTTGTGTGCGTGGGTCTGCAGCTTGAATTGGCATCTCTTCTGTATGGCAGCCAGTGGAGTTGACTGAGGTGGGGTGTGATGTGGGTTCGTCGGGTGAGGGCGAGGATGAGTCTGGCTGTGGTGTTCTGTATCATCTGAAGTCTCAGTAGGAGGTGTGTGGCGATTCCTACATAGAGGGCGTTGCTGTAGTTCAGTCGGCTGGTGATGAGGGCCTGTTTCAAGGTGTGTCTCATGTGTAGTGGTAGCCACTTGAAGATCTTACATAGCATGTGCAGAGTGAGGAAGTAGGTGGAGGAGATGGCGTTGATCTGAGATTTCATGGTGAACTTGTTGTCAATGATGATTCTGAGGTTTCTGGAGTAGTTGGAGGGAGTGGGTACAGGTCCTAGGTCTGATGGCCACCAGGAGTCATTCCATGTGTTGCTGCTGTTTCCAAAGATCAATGCTATGTGCTACCTTGTGCTCTGCAGCTGAATTTGAATGGACCTGAGCATACCTGCCTGCTCAGATATGTCTTCTCTTCTTATGACCACTTTGAATGTCTATCACAGTGTAGCCCACGTGGAGACAATGCCAATGTTAATAATAAAATATCCTGTTGACTGAGGCAATTTCTTGTTTGAATTCTTTGTCTTACAGTATCTGTGCCAGAAATTACCAATGCCTTGGCATGGAACACCTAGCTGTTTTATGCACTTGCAGTAGCACAGGAGAATGATCAGGGAGTGTACATGGAAGATGGCCTAATGTACGGACCCATCCCATCAAACCAACAGAGAATTGCCTGAAGTCAATACATGAGAAGGAGTGATGCACTGCTGAGAAATGGGTGTACACGTGATACCGCATGCAAAATCATTCAGATTTATTAATGCAGTATTTCAGTGACTTTGGGAACATGGGTGCCTGGCCTGTAGATGTGTGCGACCTATAACTGTAAGCAGTTTTCAGGTCACTGCCATGACGAAAAAAGGCAAAAACACCTGCATTCCCATTCCTACAGATCCTAACTTTGTCTGTGCATCCATATAACTCAATACATAACCAAACCACAGATAAAGCGAATCCCAAACTTATATTGGCGATATATGTTGTGTGCAGTATACTGTGTCTGTCCACCTCATTTTGGTGAGCATTGTAACAATTATTTGCAACACTCACTATCCAATTGATAATGCACTTGATTTCTTACCCAGGGATGATCACCATCACCTCGTACACCATATAATCTATGGTATGACATTTTGAGCAATTGGTTTGTACTTAGAAGCCCCTTCTGTCCTGTACTATATCCACTTAACAGGGTGGCCTTTGGTTATTCATTTGTGCCTTAGTGTCTGATCACTGGTCCAGCATCTGTAATCATCTCTGGTGGAAAAAAGGAGGAAAAAGAAAAAACAAGCATATTTTCAGTTGTTCTCTCTGAGTGCTGCGAAGGCATCAAAAGTTTCTCCGCCCCCATCGCATCCTTTTTAGTGCTATTGTCTTGGCCTGCTTTTTGTCACAGAACCTTTAGAAGAAATTCCTAGAATCTTCTTGTCTTGTCACCCCGTCTAACTCTCAGCTTCTGTCATTGACTATGGCACTTTGTGACTTTACAGTTTCTTTCTAATATTAAACCGCACAGTTTGAGTAAATGTCCAGATAGAATGATAATGTAGTCCCTTCAAATTGAATTTTACCTTTCTCTTATGCCATCCATAGGATGGTATTTCGGTTGCTGACATTTAGAAGCTCATAATAGCCAGTCTAGAGGGGGCTCTGGTGGAGGCCAGAGGCCCCAGAGATCTGTGGACCCTTTCAGTTGTTAACACAGGGCCCCAGAGTGGGAGTACCTTCAGCTTACTCTTGGGAAGCCTAGCAGTATGCAATAGCCCTCACCTCTTTGTAAGTGTGGTGTGGCTTCCATGCTTACTGGTCGTGTCATCACCAAGACCAGTTGCAGCAGCATTGTGGGTGTATAATATTGGGGGGTCATTGCTGAAGAGACCAGGCTCACCAGCAACCCCTGTTGCTGTTGGACCTCCATGACTGCAAACCATGTGGGCTTCACGTGGTGCACTGAGTCAGTCACGGACAGCTAAAATGCCACCACTGGTACACCCCAACTTCAGAGCTATGTACTCGACATGGCAGATGGCCCGGAACATCTTCTAGTACCAGCTAGTGGCCTGACCAGCCAAGCAGGGCTTGGAGCTTCACCATTATGCAGCTATCTAGGAGTGGCTACAAGTTCTGCCCCCCAGTGTACAACAAGTTCAATGGAGCTACCTAAGTATATTTTTCTCCACAGATGTCCTATAATGTTTATGCGCCTGGAGGAGCAATGCATCTTTTTATCTTGTTTGTGGCTTCACAGAAGTGAAACTGCAGTATGCAAATCACTCCAAATGACAAAATAGGAGCAGCAGGTTTGCCTATCTGCTTGTATGGGTCACCTGTTGAAAAGCAAAACTCAAATAAGGTTCTGATACTAAGTGTGTTCAGAGAGGTGTTTTTTGAGTATCAAATTCCATAACCATTGGTGCAATGTGAGGGCATACCAATTTGGGAATGGTTGAACCAAATTAATAAAGAGATAATGGGATGTATCATGATAGCTTTTCACAAGCCGACACTGAGATCCATGTTTGTTAATGGAATGATTCCATAAGTTATGATCTGCTTATACATTATTCAATATTTCCTGTTTACCTCCATGGAAGCATATCAAATGTGGGTAGAAAATTACTCATTTGTTTTCAGAATATTAACACTGTACATATGTGGTAATGGGTCAACAGGACAAGGGACTTGCAGCAGGCAGAGATTTGTTATACTCTTTTGGGGGCAATATATTATGCTTGTTGTTTGAGCAAGAACATTTCTTTATTGGGTTACTTCTGTTTTGTAAAACTAAAACATAACAAAGCTTAGTATGTTATGTGAGGATGAAAAACACAGAAAGTATCAGCAGTCACTGTTTTGAACCTGTCTTTTTGCTTCATTTCTTGATATAGTATGTTTTTTAATAATTTCACCTTCAACCTCTATCAACCATGGTTCTTTTCAGAGCCACCAAATAGTTAAAAATAGCCTTTAATGCTACATTTAAAATGTAAATTACAATTAGATAACTCCCTTTTCTTTTCTTTTTTGTATTTTTCTATTTCATCACACTCTTCTTTTCCTGTTTGCTTCTTTTTTTCTCTTTTTTTAATTTAATTAGTTTCTGTAAGAAATTGGGTTATTGTTTGAGGAGGGTCGAAGCCGCACTCAGACAACAACCACATCCCTGTCATGGTGAATAAAAGTCACTAATAAAACCTGTGCTTAACTCTCTGGTAGCTTGGCACAAAGCAGTCAGGCTCAACTTAGAGGCAACCTGTAAAGTATTTATGCAGCACTCAAACAGTAATAAAATGAAAACACCACCCAAGAAAATTCCCAAACTAATTTAGAAAAATTGAGTACATTTTAATAAATGAAATAAATGAATTGATACTAGAACAACAAAAATCTAACCAGTAGAACTGGAGATACGCAGTTTCAAAGATTTAGGTAGATATAGTGCCTAACAGCACAAAGTACCACTGGCTGTTATCTGGCCGTGCAAGACCCGGAGAAATTCAGGCTGATAACAATGGAGCATGGGACAGATACAAGGATGATTTTAGTCATGCTGAAAAAGTTACTTTTTCACAGTCCATCGCAAAAAGTTCAGTTCATGGCAGAGGCAGCCACAAGCACAAGAAGCACACAGATGGTCGTCGCTGTAGCATGAAGAGCAGTCTGGGTGGTGTGGGTGGGCATCGCTGTAGCATTAGGAGCCGGTCAGATATCGCAGATAGTAGTTTCTGGAGATTTGTGTTCATGTTGATGCAGGTTGACGTTGCGATAGCAGGATGTGCAGATCTCACATTTCAGGACATCGCTGGCAATCGCTGCAGCATGAAGAGTCAGGTTCACCGGAGCTTTGTTTTCGCAGTTATTGTGGGTGGCAGAGTCTTGGCACAAAAGGGCCCATTTGCTGCTACAAAGATCTCAAAGCTTCAGTATTTCAACTTTCTTCTCAGGAAGAGCTCAATGTATGCCAGGCAAGGGTCCAGGACCTATGGAGGAACCTCTTGGGGATCAGGAACTCACTCCAGCAGAGACCATAAAGGGTCAGGCAGGTCCAGTTGCAGGATAAGGAAGGTCCAGTGCAGCAGGTCAGCTGGGCAGTTGCAGGGAGGCCTATGGAGCTTGTTGTATCCCTGTAGCTCAGACAGTTGGTCAGCCAGCTGACCATTGAAGTCACTCAGGTAGCTTGGGATGAAGGGAGCAGTTCCAGCCTTTCTTCTCAGGAGCAGGATAGTCCTTAAGCAGCAGGGTGGCCCTCTGGTAGAAGCAGAGCTGTGCTCTGTAGAGCAAGGCAGTCTTTATTCTGTACTGTTCGAAGGTCCAGAATTGAACTGATGAGTGGCTCTAGACATCCAATATTTATACTTGGTGCCTTCCTTTGATGTGAGGGGGATCGCCTATACTACCCACACATCTCGTTCTTGAAAGTTCTTCCCTTCCCCTGTAATGGCTCCAAGAAGTCTGGGGTGACAATAGAATAGTGTCAGGTTCTTTTGTGTGTGTAGGAGGCAAAGCCCTTTGAAATGTACATGGGCTGGTTACAACTTTGCACCCAAACATCCTGGAAGGATTACTCATCGTGCCCACACCTAATCCCCTATTTGTCACTGACTGGGAGGAATATACAAACCGCAACAGCAGCGCCGTTCACAGTCATGTGATCCACACATGTGGCACAAAGGTTAGGACAAGAAAATGGCAAATGCCAAATTACAGTTCATTTGAGTGTAAATAACATATCTCTATCTGCTCACAATCAAATGTTATCACTTCACTTATTAAACATAGCAAGGTAATCCAGTGTTAGTTAATAGGGGAGGTAGGCCTTACAATAGTGAAAAACGGATTTAGGAATGTTTCACTACCAAGACATGTAAAACATAAATCCACGTCATGCATTTTAAATACAGTGAACCTATGAGCATTTAGAGCCTAACTTAGGTGAGGCTTATATACATTAAAAAAGGAAGGTCTAGGCCTATGAATAGGTTTATTTTGTCAGGCAGAAATGGTAGTTTAAAACTGCACTGCAGGCCGCAGTGGCAAACCTGAGGCATGTTTTAAAAGTCTACTTCAGTGGTGGCACAATGAGTGCTGCAGGCCCACAAGTAGCTTTCAATTTACAGGCCCTGGGTACATATAGTATCATTTACTGTGGACTTACAAAGTAAATTAAATGTGTCAATTAGGTTAAAGCCCCTTTTAGCATGTTTGAAGGACAGGGCACAGATATTTTAGCACTGGTTTGCAGTGGTAAAAGGCAGAGTCCTAATGCCAACAAAACAAATTCACCAAAACAGGAGGAGTGTAAACAAAAGGTTTGGGGGAATACGATGCCAAGGATGTTAGGTCTAACACTTTTAATTTGGATGTAACCCACTGCACACATTTTGGATGAGCACAGACAGTGTTGGCACAATGCCTGGCCTTTAGTGAGGTCCAGTTTGGGCATAACTTGCTGTGCGCAGCCTATAGCTAAGTGCAGCAGAGGTTGGAGACAGGGTTGAGCTATGGTCATGCCTTGCATGAAGCCCCGTATAGACATAACACATTGAAAATGATCTTCAGCTATACCCGGGGGTCAGTGCGAACGAGGCTTGGTCTGTGGACCAGCCCTGTGTAGATGTGACCCACTATGTATGGACTGTGAACATATGCTGTGGGGGTTTATTTATTTATTATTGGTATTTATAGAGCACAGCCCTAATAACAGGTGCAACAACGCACTTTATATAAAGCAAATTAGATACATCATGTAACACACATGAACATTAGTTATTCATCATCAACTCTGCAGTTCTTGTGTTGTGTTATGAAAGGTGAATTTTGAACAGGTGAGTTTTAAAAAAATGTGTAAGGAGATTAGGGGTTATTTATATGTTCTCTGGGATTTGGCTTCAGAGAGTTTGTGCAAAACATGAGAAGACCTGTTTGGCAATTTTAAATTTCTTAGAGGAAGGGATTTCAAGCATTAGTTTTAGGTCCTTGACTTCTAGGTAGCTAAAGTGTGCTGGATGTATGGTTTTGTGAGTTGTGCATGCAATCTTCACAGTTAAACCTGCCTCAACATGAAGCCATTGAAATGTAAGTCATTCCGCAAACCCTAATTGATATAAGTTAAGAATGGCATCATTTACTCCTATGCAACTGCTTAAATATTAAACCACTCATTTCTCAAGAATGTTAACAAGGAATGGATGGTGTAATTTTGGTCAATAATCTATGACGGACACTGCTTTTATGATTTTCAAGGTAAATTCATGGCTAAAGACTTCTTGTTTCCTCTCCTTTGGATAATAATGTTTAGCCAAAGAGGCAGGAAGGAGGAGCAGAATTAACTTGTTAGGGCAAGTGATATGCGTGCGATCTATAGAGCAGTTAAAGGGTTTTGCAGAGGCAACTATCTTCTCTAATTAGCCTTAAGAGAGGGGAGATTGGGAGGACTCATTGTATGTAGAGTATTTGGGAGTAGAGTGCACTTATTCATCCATAGGTTTAGGGGTGTTGATGATAGTTCTTGTCTTATGCTCTGAACTGGTGGTCTCAAAATTAGCGTACAAGTTCTAAGCAGCACTCCGTAGGAAGAAGTTTTATTGGATATGTAGTGTGTGATTATACTATTTTATACAGTTACATGTCCAAGAAGACTTTAATGATGTGTTTGATACATGTCAACATGAGTTTCCATGAAGTCAGAGGAGACCAATGGTTGCCCTTGCCACTAAGGACAATTTCATGATGTAGATGGCTCTTAGCAATCAATCAATAAATCAGGGGATTGTAAGCGCGCTACTCACCCATGAGGGTCTCAAGGCGCTGGGGGGGGGGTCAGCAGATCTGCTTAGCCAAAGAGCCAGGTCTTGAGGGTCTTCCTGAAGGTGTTCAGGGAGGGGGCGCGTCTGATGTCTGCCGGTAGCTCATTCCAGGTCTTGGCTGAAATGTGAGAGAAGGATCTTCTGCCTGCTCTGGCTTTGTGGATGCGCGGGGTTGCGGCCAGTGCGAGGTTGGTAGATCGGAGGTTTCTTTTGGGTACGTGGAAGTTGATTCTGTTGTTGAGGTATTTTGGTCCGTTGTTGTGAAGGCATTTGTAGGCGTGAGTGAGGATTTTGAAGGTGACTCTTTTCTCTACGGGGAGCCAGTGGAGTCTTCGTAGGTGTTGGCTGGTGTGTTCGTGCCGGGGGATGTCTAGGATGAGTCTGGCGGTGGTGTTCTGTATTGTCTGGAGTTTGTGGAGTTGGGACTTGTTGATGCCGGCGTAGAGTGCGTTTCCATAGTCCAGTCTGCTGGTGATGAGTGCGTGGGTGACTGTCTTCCTTGATTTGGGGGGGATCCATTTGAAGGTCTTGCGGAGGATGCGGAGTGTGTTGAAACAGCTGGAGGTGACCGCGTTGACCTGGCGGTTCATGGTGAGTGATGAGTTGAGTACGATGCCGAGGTTTTTGGCGTGGTCTGAGGGTGTGGGTGGGCTTCCGAGGGCGGTCGGCCACCAGGTGTTGTCCCATGCCGAAGGAGTGGTTCAGAGAACGAGGACTTCTGTCTTCTCTGCGTTGAGCTTCAGGCAGCTGTTGGTCATCCAGGCTGCAACGTCTTGCATTCCTATCTGGAAGTTGAGTTTGGCGCTGGTGGGGTCTTTGGTGATGGAGAGGATGAGCTGGGTGTCGTCAGCGTAGGATACGATGTTGAGGCTGTGTTGTCGGACGATGGCAATGCGTGTGAAAATAGTGTTAAATCTATCAGAAGCACTTGCTATGAGTTGTCATCCACTTCCAGTTGAATATCTTGCAGCAGGAAGGTATTCAGGATCTATCCAAACCTAGAAAGTTCTTTTAATTAACTTAATTCAACCAGTTTCTTTACCACCTTATAGATATGAACAGATTCCTATAAAACTGTGTGCATCAGAGAGCTGTATTGTCACCCCTAATTATTATATATTATGTGCAGCTACTTACCACCATGCTTGCTCAATTTAATAAGAATGTAGACAGCATGGAAAGCTTTATCAGCTTGAAATACTAACAACAAATAGTAATGCTTCTAAGCTATGGTCCTCCCTGCATGCTTAGGTTTTGGATGTCAACCAATTTCTTTCAATCCACCCACTAACCCCACTAAATTCTGTTATAGCTGAAATCCTATACTAGGTCATCTCTGCTCTGGTCAAACTTGTCTATAAACAGTAAAAATGCTGCCAAAAATCTTATAACGGTATAGGCTTTAAAAGGTGTAGGGCATGTGTCATTGGTGGGAGGAGGGAAGTAATAATGATAAAATAGTTATAGCATTTTTTCTGAGTTTGTACCTGAAGGAGAAAAAAATGATTGTCTTATTTAAGTATGCTGTTCCAGATTTTTTGTGCTTGTGGTTTGATTTTTACATAGAGAGATTATTAGAAATAGTGGGGCATATTTATGAAAATAGTGGCGCAGGGCAGGGCAGCGCAGCGCATCAAGTCACCTTCCTGTGCTGCCCTGCATCACTGGAAAAGGGCAGGAATGCCCCATATTTAAGCAATATGGCACATTCCCTTCCTTTCCCCTTGCGCTTGTGTCATTGCAGCAGCTTAGCACTCATGCAGACACTCTTGCACCATGGTGCAAGGGTTCCTGTGTTGTAGGCAGGATTGGTTTTGTGCAGGAGGGTCACCTTCCTGCACAAAAATAGTCCATAGAGGCATTTTCCTCTTTATATGTGTGCTGCAGAATACAGCACACATAGAAAGCAGAAAAACAAGCAGAAATGAACATTTTTCTCCTTGTTACGTCTCACCTGAGGAGGATAATTTTATGCCTCATTCTCAGGTTTACTAGGTTTGGTAAATCTGGGAATGCATCAAAAACCATGGGAGTTGTGTGGGCGCACCCTCTGCAACGCCCATGGGATGCCTCCATTGTGCAGAGTAAGGCAACACAGCGATTTGTTCTGCTTTGCCTTACTCCGGATTTATGAAGCCATTCAGAGCCATGCATTGTGGCTTTGCGTGGCTTCATAAATCTGATTTAAAAGCTTGCATCACGCATGTACCACTTAGCATGGTGCAAATGTGATGCAAGCCTCTCATAAATATGCCCCAGAGTGTTTATAATGCAGGACATTCTAGTTCTACCAGAAAGCATTAATCTGTGCTTATTAATTATATTGCCTTGTAAGTTCATGTTCAGTTCACTTTGGAGGGTAAATGATTTGGCACAGTTGGTGAGTTCTAGTGACTTAATAGATTTGTGAAGGTATCTCTTGCTGGAAGCTTGATAGAGCATTTCTTGGGTCTGAACACATAATCAGGAATTAGATTTTTAGGATTTATTTTAAGTATTCTGTGTGACATACAGTTTTGAATTTGTGGCAGGCAACGTTTTAGGTGTTCTTTCTGCGTGCTAAGATTGATGCTTGCTTATGTAGTTTGGTATCATTGACATGTGGATGATTTGTGATGCCCATTCTGTTTAAGATATGCTTTAATCTTCAAGATAATGCTCGAAAAGAATAACGGACAAGTTAGGCCTTTCTGGTATACCTTAAGGACAGTGTGAGTTAGAGGAGGAGTTCAACTACTTGATGTACATATTTTTAGGTATGACTCAAACCTTGGTAATGTGGTTTCATCAATGCTATATCTTAAGAATAGTGTGTACCGTAGCACTTTATTATCAGGTGCATCGGAAACAACCAATAGATCCAGTAAAATAAGAAGCCATGGTTCCCCACCGTTCATCATCTAAAAGGCATCATCAATGTTATGTAATATGGTTGTTTGCGTGCTAAGGGGCATATTATCAAGAACGGCGTTAAAATTATCGCCGCTTTAGCGGCAGGAAACTGCAGCTAAATAGGCGATAATGGGCTTGATAATATGCCCTTGAGAATTCCAATAGAAGCCCATGTTCTGGTGTAAACATGGGCTTCTATTGGAATTCTCAAGGGCATATTATCAAGCCCATTATCGCCGCTTTAGCGGCAGTTTCCTGCAGCTAAAGCGGCGATAATTTTAACGCCGTTCTTGATAAGATGCCCCTTAGTCATTTTCCAAAACCTAATTGATTTATAATTATGTTGATAATGTCATTTATTCCCATGTAGCTGCTTAAATGTTAGACCGCGCATTTCTCAGTAATTTTAACAAGGACTGAAAGACATGTCAATAAGTTTAATTTATATTAGAAAGTGATGGTTTCTCTGCTTGAACTCGGTTTTTCTGCGAACTCCTTCATAGCTTGAATCTCATTTCCAGGATAATAAATAGTTGCCCCGCTATACATAATTTTGTTTTTTTCTGCCCGCCTATTTTGGACCACCACGGTTATTCGCCATAATCCTGGATGTGAAGACGGGCTTTATGCCTGGCTACCATATGCCTTTGCTGTATCTTGGCAATCATTTTAGGAACCCTCAATTCGGGTTTTCACCTTTTCTTGGGTTGTTATCCTCCTTTATGCATAGCACTCTTGGAGTCGCCATGGGTCATATTATCAAGAAACGGCGTTAAAATTATCGCCGCTTTGGCGGCAGAAAACTGCCGCTAGAGCGGCGATAATGGGCTTGATAATATACCCTTGAGAATTCCAATAGAAGCCCATGTTCTGGTGTCAACATGGGCTTCTATTGGAATTCTCCAGGGGATATTATCAAGCCCATTATCGCCGCTTTAGCAGCAGTTTTCTGCCGCTAAAGCGGCGATAATTTTAACGCCGTTCTTGATAATATGCCCCCAAACAGTTTGAGTCCTAATGATGATCCCTCAACTTAATGAGATTGAAACGCAGTTGACTTTGTAATTTACATGCCCTTATTGCCATTGCATATCGCAAATAATTGTAATTAATGTACTTGTGTGTGTCACACTTATAGGCCATTTATTAATATTTGTGGGTCACGTTTTTTGAGCATCAAAAAAGTTTTTCTCACTGACATTTTCTTATTGGTGCTTAATACATTTTGTAAACTCATGTTTATGTTTTTGTATTGTTATTAAAACTATATCATTTCTTCTTATGATTTTGAACCATGGCCCACTGTTGTTTTGGCGATATACTCAGAAATCAGTAATGTCACCACTACCTTTTTACTATTTTAATATTAGATGCAGTCACTTGCCACCTTATTGATTCATTTTACACATATATCGACAACAGGAAGAACTCTGTCATCCTCAAAGATTACATGATAACCAGCTGTGATCCTGCCTTGCATGTTAAGATCTATGAGGTCCACAAATTTCTTGAAATTGACCCCCACTTTCCCCACTAAAGTCCAAGGAATAGCAGGATTCATATACTTGGTGACAACTACTCTGTCCAAATACAAAGTGTCATTGCCCGTCAAAAGAAAAAGCTGTGAGAAATCTTGGCTAGAGGTGTGCGAAATTTACATAATTTGCTTTCACATTAAAATGCAACCTGGGTTCCTTTGTTTGAAAAAAAATGAAAAGTTTAAGTAGCATTTTTAGGAGTGGGCTGTGGTCTATTGGCAGTGGACTATAGGATTGCTGCCTATTCTTAAAAAATAGGAATTTTTCCCTTCGGGACTCATCCCAATTTGTGAAGAGCTTACCGCCACCTCTGAAGAGGTGGTAAAATATTTATGTTTTGTGACTGGTTTTGGATGCAAAACGTTGATACCTCCCTAAACAAATCCGTATTTGGAAGGGAGCCCCAAACACGCACATTCCAAATACCGATTCAGAATTTGGTCACAAACACAATTTGTGATTCGGTAACATATTACTAAAGCACAATTTGTTTCATATATACAAAAAAAGCCTTTTTTTCGGTCACAAATGTTCTGATTCTGTGAATCAAACCTATTGCAAAGGCAAAAATGATTTGTACATCTGGCCATGTGTTCCCTAAAAAAACCATGAAATGTGGTCTGTAGGTTATTAAGTGATGTTTCATATTATTATACACAATTGCTCTCTCTGTTCCCGAAGGTCAGCTATTTCTTCAAATTCTATCAGCAAAAAGAGCTTAAATGAGAGATTAGTTGACACAAATGAAACACTTCTATACTTTTAAAAAGGCTCGTGCGTTCAATTTTTTCTTTTAACTAGCCCTCTCTGAATAGACCTTCCCAACTAACTTTTAAGAATTTGCAAACGCAAAATATTCTGTTGTGCAAGTAGCTCTTTCTGGGAATCAAAATCGAATTAAAATCACAACCATATGTAGGGCTGTCTGATATCTTAATACCAACACAACCTCATATTTATATTCCTACCTTTTTAATTCCCAAATCAGTTGGGCTCTACAGACACGATTTTCTTCAATTTAACCATTTAAACTAATAAAATGGTAAGAATGTCTTTGTTAATAGATTTGTCATCGAATCTGAGCTCTAGAAACATTATGGTAACTGCGAATACACCTTGTAATTTCTCATTTTTCAGTTTGATGACATCCACAGTTGAACCACAGTACATTATACAGCGAATACACATCCCACTGTTTGGACAATGAACACTGCCACATTACTCGAGCAGCATTCATCTCACATTTTGGTGGTGCCATTGTGAAATGTGAAGAAGCATAGAGAGCACAATCATTCGAGACTCAAAGGGGTATATTCACAAGAACGTGTGATAACTACCGCAAGAGTAGCGTAACGCAACTTTCAATAACGCAGCCTATCATGGGAAAATAACCCCGTGTCAACGTGGAATTCACAACAAGGCGGTACCATGCGATAGCCTGCCGAAACCGCGGACAAAGTCCGCGATACAACCACCACGATGGAGATAAAAAACAGAAACCACAACACCAAAAAACACGCGATGGGCCAAAGCGCGATGAGGAAACCAGCGACAAGCAGCGCCAGGCCTGCAACACACACCTGGCAGGTGTCAGAAACCTCCATAAAAGTAGAAAAAAACACCCACACACAAACTGACCAACACACAAGCACCATGGAGGCAGCCGGAGCAGGCGCAGAGGACCAGCGCAACCCCACAAGCACACCAGACGACCAGCCTGGGACCTCGGGGACAGGGAATGGCAAGGACAAGAAGACCAGAAAGACCAAGTTCAGTCTGCAGGCGAACAGGATCATAGTCATGGAGGTGATGGAACACCATCAACAACTCTTCGTCACCTCCAACGTGTCATTGGGCACCAAAAATGGAATATGGCGGGACATCGTCGACAAGGGGATTGCCGTCGGAGAGCACAAGCGGACAATGGACGAGGTCAAGAGGCGATGGAATGACATCAAGCAGAAGACCAAGGATAAACTCTCCGCCAACCTGAAGGCAGCAACGCAGACCGGAGGTGGGGGCCCAGCGCCACAGCTGGAGCTGGATGACATGGAGGAGCTGGTGTCGACAGTCATCAGTGTGGAGACTGTGGCCAGAGTCAGGGGACTGGACACTGCTCGACAGGACACAACACAACCGCAACAGGATGAGTGACCACCAGGTACTGGGGGGACAGGGGGAGATGGCCACAATGGCACACATGCACAAGCAAGAAGGGCACAGTGCACACCCACTATCACTCTGGGTCCTCGCCCAGACCCACAGACTGTCACAATGTACAATGTACAATGCCATGCTGTCTGAATGTCAACCTGTACCATGCAGCTACATACATGTGGACACATTGTAATACACCATCTCCCCTTCACATCGCAGGGGCATCTTCAACACCTCCTGCAGAGCAGTCACAGCCATTCTTCACTGATGACGAGGAGGAGGACAACACCAGCATCGACATCCAAACCATCCAAGACCTCATTGACCACCTCCGCAACTCACCTCCAGGATCAGGGCAGCCCAGCTACATCCATGAGACCCCACCCACCAGCCAAACCACCTAGCAGGAGGCACCAACAGCCCCGGCACCCTCCCAAGACCCCCAGGATCAACAAATGGCAAATTTATAGAGAGGCCATTAAAACTTATAAAACTGAAATTCAACTTGCCCAAACGCTATATTATGAAGAGAGAATTCTGGCAGCTGCTAACTCTCCTCGCGAAATTTTTCGCATCACTAAGGGCTTGATTACCATCCCTACCCCCCTCATTGTATCTGAAGACACTTCAGCACGATGTAATGCTTTGGCAGAATTCTTCTCAAACAAAATCCAAGCTATTTACTCCTCCTTCCCTCAAAGAATACCTCAACAACTTATCGGAGATCAGGAAAACTTGGTCAATGGGAGAGTTAGTCTAATTGAGGAAATTCCCCACTTACCTCGTCCACGCTGCTTGATATTTTGAGTAAATTAAAATCCGGTCCCCCACAGATCCTGCCCCCCAATATCTTAAATCAGGCTTCTGAAATCCTGTCCTCAGTAATCCTTGACCTGATAAATGCCTCTCTTTCCTCAGGTATAGTCCCTACACTGTGGAAACAGGCTATGGTTAAAGCCTTATTGAAAAAACCTACCCTGGACTCTGAAGTCTGGAGTAACTATCGCCCTATCTCCCTGCTGCCGGCTATCAGCAAGATCACAGAGAAATATGTGAATTCTGTTCTATCTACCTTCAATAACTGTCTCCATTCCTCCCAGATGGGTTTTAGACCTCAACATGGTACTGAGACGGCTCTTCTGGTGGTTGTGGAAGAGGCGAGAAAGATTCTAGACGCAGGAGGCTGCGCGGCTATCATTCTTCTAGACTTAAGCGCAGCCTTCGATACGGTCAACCACCAGCTGCTGATAGAAAGATTGGGTGAGGTAGGAATTGCGGGGACTATGCTCAATTGGTTCCAATCATTTTTAGAAGACCGATCTTTCAAAGTTTTTGAAGATGATATTTTTCTAAACCTATACCGCTGATTTGTGGGGTGCCTCAGGGCTCCTCCCTCAGCCCCACACTTTTAACGTGTATCTGAGGCCCTTGGCAGAGATTGTGCTACCATTTGGGATTCGGATAATTACGTATGCTGATGACACCCAGTTGGTTGTTTCTGTCAACCAGCGGGATCCTTCCAGTCCCGGTCTTGCCCTTTGTCTGGAAAAAGTATCAAGGTGGATGGAAGAGTCATTTTTGAAACTTAATGGAACAAAAACAGAATTAATGCTCTTAGGGAACAAACAAAATCTAAACTTTGAGCTACTCTGGCCCAGCTCCTTTGGTCCTGCCCCTACCCCCAAACATCAAATTAAGAGTCTGGGTGTCTGGCTCGACCAGAACCTTGATTTTAAAGAACAAGGGCAAAAGGTAGCTGCAAGCTGCTACGGGATCCTCCGAATGATCCGTAAAGTGCGTCCACTACTTCCTTTCCCTGCAAGAAGAGTCCTAGTTCAGGCTCTCATTTTGTCACGACTTGACTATGCTAATGCTCTTTATCTTGGAGCCCCTGGCTCATCGATACGGAAGCTACAGATTGTTCAAAACTGCGCCGCGCGCATGCTCATGAACATCCCAAAGCGGTCCTCCGCTAAACCAGCTTTGGCATCCTTACATTGGCTTCCTATCCGTGAGCGCATAGAGTTTAAGGCTCTATGTATAGCCCACAGGTCACTCTCAGGTAAGGGATCCCTGGTCATTCAGTCCCTTATCCATCGATACCGTCCTAACAGAGCCCTTAGGTCAGAAACTAAACTTCTACTGTCAACCCCAAGAATAAAGAGAGCACGAAGTGGCGGCCGCCTCTATTCGTATAATGTGGCCAAGATCTGGAATGGCTTGCCTCCGCAGATCCGTGACCAACCTAATTACCTCATCTTCCGGAAGCAGATTAAAACATTACTCTTCCCAAAATGAATAGCTTTCAGCTTAAGTGTGTTAGCAGGCAATAGCGCGGGGATGCCCTTGGGTAACCAGGCGCTTTACAAATCTTGTTTTCATTTCATTCATTTCCAACGCAGTGTGCTGGAGGGCCAGAGGGAGATGGCCGAGCAGGTGCGGGTGGGGTTCGAGCTCATGGCCAACAAACTGGACGCCATCCTTGGGTGTCTATGTCCGCCCCATGGTCTCCAGCGAGCCCTGACTGACATCTCTGGAGTCATGACGCGGATGGAAGAATACCTGTCCGCTCACAGTGGCCCCTGCGATGCCAGCCTTGAGCTGGCACACATGCGGAGGCTCATGGAGGACATGGTGCGGATGGAGGCGGAAAGGATGGCAGCCGCCGCTGCACATCAGCGAAATGTAGCTGGAATCTACCGTGCCCTGCATGTCCTCGTCATGGCATTGCTGCTACAAGGCGTGGCGATGATGAATGCTGCTGCCCCCACACCATCCACATCTCTGCCCCCTGGTGTGTCAGTGCCTCCCAATCCTCCTCCGGCCCCTGATGAGTCAGTGGCACACAGTGCCGCAGCCGGCACTGCAACACCCACAGGTGGGGCAGGGCACACACCCGGGGACGAGGATGTGGATGGGACTGTGGTCAGGAGGGCCAGGCACTAGCATCCATTACAGCCACCCTGCATGTTTCTGCTTGGTGCCGCACATGGCCTCAAGACCTACCACTGACCCCTGATACACTCCGAGGCATTCACCTTGGACAGCGACATGGACTGCCACATGCTGTTTGATGACCAATGACACGGTGGACAGACTGCGGACTGTACCCTTCCTCTTCTGCAGTACAGGTCATCCTGGGATGGTCACTGGCTGGCCCTCCATGGGCCCATATCGTGTGGTGAGCTCGGCATTGTCCTGTACCGCTCCAGCTGCATGACTGCACTGGATGTGCAAATAAACATCCAGTGACGCACTGCTGTGTAATGTCTTACGTCATTCCTGTGTGGATGTGTGGATGAATGTGGGTACAGTGCCTACCCTTGCGTCAATGATGTTCATCCTGTGGGATGCCAGTAAGGGGGTGCGACATTGCATCTTGTGTAGCGGGTTCTGTGAACACTGCAGCAGGGACACACGCATCAGTCACTTCCTTGTCCGGACATGGACTGGACCACGCCCAGAGCCCACGAGTCATTGTTGCAAGCCCTGCGCTGGTCAGGCGTACGGCAGGCCAGTCCACTCCGCTTACGCCCCGAGGGGGGGCCCTCATTGCTACCCGTCACAGCTGTACTCGCTGGTGGTGTGCAGGTCACTGTCATTAGCATGTCACAGCCACTCCCTGAGGACAGGTTTTCACACACACCACACCCATCCGGCACAGGCGTCACAGGCTATGTGACTCTGCCAACATAAGGGTCCGACGCCGTGACATTCCCCTCTTCCGGTGGTGACTGGATGACAGACACCCCACTGTTTGCACTCATATAGGGCCCATGAGTTGCTGCGCACAGGGTTAGTGGCATCCGAGGCCTTGAGTACGGCACGGGCCTACCACCACGTGGCGCAGACTGGGGTTGCACAGGGTTAGTGGCACCAGAGGCCTTGTGGACGGCACAGGCACCCCGCCACAGGACGGTGACTTTGGGTGCACTGAGTCAGTGGCACCTTGAGCTGCTGAGCGGGTGTGCAGCCTGCAATTATGCCCCGTACCGGCGGTCTGGACAGCTCACGTTTTGTGTGCCCTGCTGGACCACAGTGTAGGCCAGAGTCAGCGGGCAGCGCTGGCCTACCGCCCCGTGGCGTCGCTTCCGGGATGCCAGAGTTGGTGGCACCCATTGGGCTGAGCGGGTGTGCAGCCTGCGAGGGTGCCGGGTGCACTGGTATGTCCTCTGTCATAGAGTAATCAAGACCCAGCACCAAATGTGAGACTTGGTGGCCTGCGGAGCGGGGCTGCATGATGTGGAGGGTGCCATGTTCGCAGGCCCCAGGCTTGTGGCTTGCAGTGGCACGTGGTGGGACCTCCTGCCTACGCGCCGGTGGCGGAAGGTGAGCATTGAGGCCTGGGTGTGCATGGGTGGGCATGCTCCGATGGGCGGCGGGAGAGGTTGGGGTGCCTCTGCCTGGGTGTGCATGGGCGGGCAGGCAATGTTGTCTTGTACAAGTGTGTGTACTGTGCCAGTCATGTATCTGGGCTCTGTTTCAGCTGACGGCTCTGGATCAGATGTGTGACCTGGTGAACTGCCCTACATACCGGCACGTGGTTGGAGACACACCGGTGGCAGCAGGTGAGCAGTGTGGCCTGGGTGCCCTGGGGCGGCATGCTCTCTCTCTCTCCCCCTCTCTTCCTCTCTCTCTCCTCTTCTCTCTCTCTCTCTCTCTCTCTCTCTCTCCCTCTCTTCCTCTCTCTCTCCCTCCCTTTCTTCCTCTTTCTCTCCTCTTCTCTCTCTCTCTCTCTCTCCCCCTCTCTTCCTCTCTCTCTCCCTCCCTCTCTTCCTCTCTCTCTCCTCTTCTCTCTCTCTCTCCCTCTCTTCCTCTCTCTCTCCTTCGCTCTCTCTCTGTCCTCTGATGTGCGCAGGACACACCTTCTCATCATGTTTTTTGTCTTACAGGCTGTGACCTACGTATTGTCCGGAGGGGAGCGGCCATGTGTCTTTATTTCATTTCGTTGTTCATTTTAATAAAGTTTCATTTGTTGCTTCGAAAGTGAATGTGTGCTGGTCATTTATTTGCATTGTCATTGTCAGCATTCCGTCCATCATTTGTTTGCTGTAACACTTTTCGCCCTAAGTGGGATGGGTATGCCCAGACGTGGGTCCCTTGCTCACTGTGCCACTGGATTCAAGCTAGCCTGGCTGAAGAAGGGTGACATACCCTGAAACCGGTCCCAGGATGCTTGTTTCCGGTCCAGGGAGGACCTGGCCTGGCAGTTCGGTCTGGACTGTTCCCATGGGGCACAGGGTCAAGACTGATTTGCATCTGGCTGGGTCCAAACTGGGGTGGCGTAGTGGGCAAAAGAACGATGGATTTAACCCAGATCTTTTGACTGGGGGAGAATGTTTGCATTGTCAGCATTTCGTCCATCATTTGTTTGCTGTAACACTTTTCGCCCTAAGTGGGATGGGTATGCCCAGACGTGGGTCCCTTGCTCACTGTGACACTGGATTCAAGCTAGCCTGGCTGAAGAAGGGTGACATACCCTGAAACCGGTCCCAGGGTGCTTGTTTCCGGTCCAGGGAGGATCTGGCCTGGCAGTTCGGTCTGGACTGTTCCCATGGGGCACAGGGTCAAGACTGATTTGCATCTGGCTGGGTCCAAACTGGGGTGGCGTAGTGGGCAAAAGAACGATGGATTTAACCCAGATCTTTTGACTGGGGGAGAATGTTTGCATTGTCAGCATTCCGTCCATCATTTGTTTGCTGTAACACTTTTCGCCCTAAGTGGGATGGGTATGCCCAGACGTGGGTCCCTTGCTCACTGTGCCACTGGATTCAAGCTAGCCTGGCTGAAGAAGGGTGACATACCCTGAAACCGGTCCCAGGATGCTTGTTTCCGGTCCAGGGAGGACCTGGCCTGGCAGTTCGGTCTGGACTGTTCCCATGGGGCACAGGGTCAAGACTGATTTGCATCTGGCTGGGTCCAAACTGGGGTGGCGTAGTGGGCAAAAGAACGATGGATTTAACCCAGATCTTTTGACTGGGGGAGAATGTTTGCATTGTCAGCATTCCGTCCATCATTTGTTTGCTGTAACACTTTTCGCCCTAAGTGGGATGGGTATGCCCAGACGTGGGTCCCTTGCTCACTGTGCCACTGGATTCAAGCTAGCCTGGCTGAAGAAGGGTGACATACCCTGAAACCGGTCCCAGGATGCTTGTTTCCGGTCCAGGGAGGACCTGGCCTGGCAGTTCGGTCTGGACTGTTCCCATGGGGCACAGGGTCAAGACTGATTTGCATCTGGCTGGGTCCAAACTGGGGTGGCGTAGTGGGCAAAAGAACGATGGATTTAACCCAGATCTTTTGACTGGGGGAGAATGTTTGCATTGTCAGCATTCCGTCCATCATTTGTTTGCTGTAACACTTTTCGCCCTAAGTGGGATGGGTATGCCCAGACGTGGGTCCCTTGCTCACTGTGCCACTGGATTCAAGCTAGCCTGGCTGAAGAAGGGTGACATACCCTGAAACCGGTCCCAGGATGCTTGTTTCCGGTCCAGGGAGGACCTGGCCTGGCAGTTCGGTCTGGACTGTTCCCATGGGGCTCAGGGTCAAGACTGATTTGCATCTGGCTGGGTCCAAACTGGGGTGGCGTAGTGGGCAAAAGAATGATGGATTTAACCCAGATCTTTTGACTGGGGGAGAATGTTTGCATTGTCAGCATTCCGTCCATCATTTGTTTGCTGTAACACTTTTCGCCCTAAGTGGGATGGGTATGCCCAGACGTGGGTCCCTTGCTCACTGTGCCACTGGATTCAAGCTAGCCTGGCTGAAGAAGGGTGACATACCCTGAAACCGGTCCCAGGATGCTTGTTTCCGGTCCAGAGAGGACCTGGCCTGGCAGTTCGGTCTGGACTGTTCCCATGGGGCACAGGGTCAAGACTGATTTGCATCTGGCTGGGTCCAAACTGGGGTGGCGTAGTGGGCAAAAGAACGATGGATTTAACCCAGATCTTTTGACTGGGGGAGAATGTTTGCATTGTCAGCATTCCGTCCATCATTTGTTTGCTGTAACACTTTTCGCCCTAAGTGGGATGGGTATGCCCAGACGTGGGTCCCTTGCTCACTGTGCCACTGGATTCAAGCTAGCCTGGCTGAAGAAGGGTGACATACCCTGAAACCGGTCCCAGGATGCTTGTTTCCGGTCCAGGGAGGACCTGGCCTGGCAGTTCGGTCTGGACTGTTCCCATGGGGCACAGGGTCAAGACTGATTTGCATCTGGCTGGGTCCAAACTGGGGTGGCGTAGTGGGCAAAAGAACGATGGATTTAACCCAGATCTTTTGACTGGGGGAGAATGTTTGCATTGTCAGCATTCCGTCCATCATTTGTTTGCTGTAACACTTTTCGCCCTAAGTGGGATGGGTATGCCCAGACGTGGGTCCCTTGCTCACTGTGCCACTGGATTCAAGCTAGCCTGGCTGAAGAAGGGTGACATACCCTGAAACCGGTCCCAGGATGCTTGTTTCCGGTCCAGGGAGGACCTGGCCTGGCAGTTCGGTCTGGACTGTTCCCATGGGGCACAGGGTCAAGACTGATTTGCATCTGGCTGGGTCCAAACTGGGGTGGCGTAGTGGGCAAAAGAACGATGGATTTAACCCAGATCTTTTGACTGGGGGAGAATGTTTGCATTGTCAGCATTCCGTCCATCATTTGTTTGCTGTAACAGGTCATTTATGTGATGACACATCCATGTCACCAGTTGTGATTGTGCGGCATCAAGCGGAATATTTTGTACATGTTTAGGTGTGGCTGATGTGGCATGTCTTTGGACGGGGGGTGCCAGGGAGGGGTGGTCCTGGGGTGGTGGCGGTGGGTGTTGTGGCCCTCTTGTGTGTCCGGGCTGCATGATGGGTGGCTCCATGGCATCTGTTGCCCTTCGGATGTGGCCCTGGGCTGTGCTCCCTTTTGTTGTGCTGGCTGCCGTCCGAGTTTACACCAGGTCAGAGCAGGTGTAGATTTCCTGGTGCTAACGCGCCTTATCGCCTGTTTTGTGTTTTTATCGCGGATGTGGCTGGTCGTTGTGAATGTTGAGGTGTGCTGTTGTCTCGGCTTTAGTCACGGGAACGCCTACTCTGCATCTCATTAGCGATATTTGTGAGGGCCCTCTGTGGCGATGCTTTTTGCGGCTGCTATCGCGGGTAAACTGGTGCTGTGGGCTGTTAACACCGGCTTGTGAATGGGGGGTAAATTTATCACGACTTTGGCTGCGATAAAGTGCCGTTAATTTGGCGATAGCTCCTTGTGAATATGCCCTAAAATGCGATGAGAAGTACATCACTATTGATTTACAAGTATTTATTTATTTTATCATGGTTCTAATGTAACAATGCCCATTAAAGTACATAATTGTGAGACATCGTGTAGCCTTTCGATTTGGTAAACATCACTACCTCGCTCAAGGCAGAAGTCCTGTTGACAATGCCAGGTGATCTAACATCACACAGAATAGAGTGCTATAAATTTTCAGGAATTACCGATTTTTACAAATTCTAGCAAAATGTAATATTTTACTACAATTTGCTGTACAAATGTAGCAAATGTGTTGGTGTTCTTGCTTTTCGGAGCTGGAAATGGTATTATTTTTCCACTCTTGAACAGATGTGAACATTTTGTAAATTTAAAATTACTTAAACAAAGCGATGTTTCTTTTCTATACATATTTGAAAATGTGCATGCGGTCTTAAATGTGGTGGGTGGATTCAGTGAGCACCCATGAGTCAATAATTATATTCACTCGCAAGATTTATGAACATTCTGTATGAACACTGTGTACTACTCCAGCTCAATGTTTACGAGTGTACATCCTGCACGGTGTCTGCCAAGTAGGTCTTAGCATAGTTCAAATACAATATATGACCATACTTTTATTACATGCTTGTAATTTTAGGAGATGACAACCCTTCTTATATGGATGTGGTTTTATTTCTTTTTAAATTAATTATTTCAATATAGAAACTTCCTCTTTGATTTATGTTGTATTGAAGAGAATCACATAAATGTAGAGAATCACATCCAATTGTGAGAAGTCACCTTACATGGGACTGGATCACAAAAAGTTTGACTGGCACTAGTACATTTAATATTCCTGAGAGCAGCTTAGTACAACAGTGAATCATCACCATCGGAATGTGTAGTAATAAGTACTTCTGTGACATTAAAGTGCTTTTGCTTTCCATAACAAACACGTACTGGGCTAGATATTAAGTTGTTGTGTCTTTTGGATGACTGCTGAGTTCAAAGCTCTTGCCACCCACACCACCTCCCTGAGAAGACTATGATTGCTCAAACTGGCTACCCTGAGAGCCAGTTTGCAGTGTCATAGTAGGACAGAGCCCAGGACAACAGTGGCAGTTGAAGTCAAACACCACGTTTGAGGCTTAGTAGCTCTTGTTTGTCCTGTGACCCCAAAACTGGGCATGGCATACTCAATCTATCCACCTCATAATGATGAAAGGTGTAAGATGATCTTATAATAATCAGATCACATATTTGTCACCATTTAGGGATTAACTCACCAAGTCATCATACTAGCTGCTAGCACCTACACTTTCTGCCTTACCTACCTGCCAGTCTTTCTCCTTTGAGGGTGTGCTTGTTCTTCTCTGGGGATTTAAACTTGCATATTTTTGGCGCTCTGGACTGTGTATACCACACAGTATATGGTGTATCAAATTCTAGGTGCTGATACATAGTATAAGAAACAACTAGGACCCCCTGCAAGTGATGCTAAGGGGTCACCAATCAAGCACCCTTGCATTCCTTGTTCCCGAACTCCCACCTTTATGAGGCTGGAAAGCACCAAATGCCACATGCTGCATCCCTCACATCTCTCCTGCAATTCTTTTTCTTGGCTTTTTTCATCTTATACCTCTCTCTGCACGTTCTACCTCTCTAATCATTTTTCATTTGTCAAATATCTAGCTTCTCCACCTGGTTGAATTTCTTCAAACTCTTTTTCAATAGCATACACTTCTGTGTCACATCTCCTTCTTTCTCTCCCAGCAGTCTGGATATTACTTGTACATCTGTCTTCATCACCTCTCTCTTACCATTCTTCACCTATCAGCTGTCTTTCCCCCGTTTGTTTACCATATCTCTCCCTCTTTCAGTTGCCCTTCTCAACCTTTCCTGTCTCTTCCTCACCTCCTATTTGCCATAATTATTCCCTGAGCTACATTTTCGTCATTTATCATTCTCTTTATCACTCCCCTCATCTGTCTATCCCCTTCTCTTACTTAATTCCCTTTCTCACCTGTCTTTTTATCATCCTCTCTCACCTTTCTTCTCCATCTCATGCCACTCTCACTTGTTGCTGTGTCCCCTAATTCTGCCATTTTCTGCCCCTCTTGTCTCTCCCTGTCTCTCTTAGGTGTTCTCTTTTCATCGATCCCTGTCTCTTTCTCACCTCACACTCACCTGTCATGCAAACTTATTTAGTTGTCTTTTTATCTCTGCTGCCTGTATATATATATATGGGTGCATGCACATCTGTGTGCGTGCGTGTGTGTGTTTATGTGTGTATGTGTGTATATATATATATATATTTGTATATTGTCGTATATATATGTATATATATGTTTGTGTATATATATATCTATGGATCATACAGGCATATTGGAACGCCGAATTGAACACAGTCCACCAATAATGCTTGACGATATTTATTCTGGTTGCTGAGTTGCCGTAACGCATTTCGGTTGCAGCCACAACCTTGATCTCACATATATATATTGCCAGTAAGTAGTTATCGTTAGAACCTAGTTTCCATACGGAGAGCATTTTTTGTCTTGCCAATTACATTGGCACCAGTTGACGAATCTTTCCAAACTTTTCAAAACTTATACTTTAATCAGTTCAGCTGCTGTGTTGAAAGTTTCGGGTTGATCCATCTAGCAAGGGCTGAGAAAAAAGGGGGTCCCAAAACACGTTTTTCCCATACATTTTCCATTAGAGATTTCAAACATGAATATAGCACGAGCCTCTATATGGAATTACACCAAATTATGCCGGAAAGCTAAATTTTGGTCCAGAAAGTGTACTTTCTGTGATTTGGTGTAAATACGTTCAGAGATATTCAACGTTAAAAAATATTGATATCTGGGGATGCAGATCCTTGCAGTGGACTTGCGGTTCCACAGTTCCCGTGCTGAAATTTGCTTGGCGGCCCACACTTTAACCAGGAAGTGTTGGGAGCCATCTTGGGCTTGACTTGAAGCTGAGTCCCACAAAAAATGTCAAAAATAAAGATAAGGGGGCAAGTTAAGAATACCCTGCCCCCCCCAGATGTGGTGGGGGGTCCCACAGTGATCCCGCAGAGCATTAAAAAGAGATTTGTTTTAAATTTTGCAGTAAATTTGCAGATGGATCTGGGGATCCCCGACAAAATTGAAAAAAAAAACGGGGGGCTCCCATGCTTCTTTTAAAGGAAGCCCCCGGACGCCACCTCCTCGGGGTATCTGTTATAAATTATGGAGGTGTGCCTGCATGGCACCCCCATGCCCTGGGAACCACCACCTCCCTGGGGCTTTGAAAACTCTGAATGGGGTCCTGTGCTGACCCCCCTAGCCCTGGGGACCATCACCTCTGCAGAGCTCACTTACAAAAGGGGTGGGGGGCCGCACAGAACACCCACTGCACCCTAGGGACCATCACCTCCCTGGGGCAAGATTGTTATTCAAAGAAGGAGGGGGGCCACGTGGCCACCATACCGGGCCATTTTCGGCCCCAGGGACCACCACCTTCCCCTGGCGGCCCATTAAAGTGAAAGGAGGGGGGCCTCCTGGAGCCAATAATGGTCCTGGGGACTGCCATCCCCCAAGGCTGGCTCCTACTATGTCTGGGGGGCCCCACCCCCGGGACATAGCAATTTACTCAAACTTGGTGGGGCTTTGACAGCTCCCGCCAAGTCAGAGCAAACACTTTGCTGTCCACAAGCAGGAACTGTCTTCCCGCTTGCTGAGAGCTGAGGTATCCTCTGTTTTGCTGCTCACAGACATACTGACAGGGAAACAGAGGACAATTGCTTTGACACACAGGAAGCTGCATGTTTTGCAGCTCCCTGTGTGTCAAAGCAATGCTGGCTCTCACAGGAGGCGTGGAGCCGGCAGGGACCACGGGGGTATTCAGGCTCCCCCTGCAGTCCCCAACAGAGATGCTGGACTCCAGGGGATGGGGTCCACTGGGCCCAATTTGGCCCGGGGAGGGAGGCCACGTGGCCCTCCTCCCTTTTGACAATTTTTTATATAAAGGCTGGGCTCCAGGAAATGGGATCCCCAGGGCCAAAATAGGCCCAGGGAGGGAGCTGCATGGCCCCTCTCCCCTAAACAAACAAAAAAACTACAGGCCTTGCCCCAGGGATGGGGTCCCCGGGGCCAAACTCAGCCCAGGGAAGGGGGGCCACATAGCCCTTCTTCCCTAATAGAAGAAATAATTTTGAAAAAAAGAGACAGCACTGCAAGTCACTGGAGGCCATACCCCCTTTCACCACCATTTTGCAAACATGCCTCCTGGCACACTACTGGTTGGGAAATGAAGTCCCCTTGGATGCTGAGGGTGATTGGGGGCCAAGAACCCCTCCTGTCACCTCCAGTAAGTCCCTCACAGCATGATTGCTGAGAGCTGTTTGGAGGCCCGGCCCCTTTCTCCACCAATCTGCAAATGCACCTCCTTGTGCACTACTGGATGGGAGACAAAGTCCTTTTGGAAGCTAAGGGTCCTTGGGGGCCAAGAAGCCCTCGTGTTACCTCCAGTAAGTCTGATACAGTGGGATTCCTGAGAGCTGGTCAGAGGCCCCACTCCCTTTTCGACCACTCTGCAAATGCGACTACTAGTTAAAAAACCATACAAATTCACTGAAAAAACCAAAGATTACAGGGACGTTACAGTTAGGAAACAGAATTTGAAAAACCTTAGAAATTCACTTAAAAAAAACAAAGGTTACAGGGACGGTATAGTTAGGAAATAAAACTTAAAGAAACCTTAGAAGTTCACTGAAAAAAAACAATGGTTACAGGGACGTTATAGTTAGGCTCAGCAGTTACAGTTACCTGAGCTAACTATAACTTACGCCCCCACAATGCATTGCTTATTACCTCACATATTACATCACTCATGACATGGTTAGTGGCATCACTGATGACATCTCAAATGACATCACTGATGACATCATCCACATAACCACTCACACCCCTGTGCAACATCTTATACACCCACACAACCAGTCACATACCCATTCACAGACGCATACAAGTACTCACAGAACCACTCTCTCATCCATAGAGCCACTCACACACCCACTGACTCACTCATATGCTCACTCACAAAACCACTCATTCACCCATACTGTGTTCATACAGTCACTCACCCATACAGCCACTCATACAGCCACACACTCATCCATACTGCTACTCACTCACCTGCTTATTCACCCATACAACCACTCACACACTCACTACCACTAACATATCCATTCCCACAACCATACAAGCACTCACACATCCACTCAATCACCCATACAGCCATTCACAAAGACACTCACTCTCCAATACAGCCACTCACACACCAACTCACTCAACCAAACACCCACTCCCTCACCAATACAGCTACTTACACACCCAGTCACTCACTCATATAGTCACTTGCCCACTCACTCACCCACCAATACAGCCACTGACACAGCCATTCACCCAGACAGCTGCTCACATACCCACTTATACATCCATACAGCCACTCACACACCCACTCACACATCCATATATCCACTCACACAACCACTCACACACGAATACACAAAATCACACAGCCACTCACATTATATATGTTAAAAATACTATCACTCATTAGTAGTACAGAAAGTATACTATTTTAGCTTTTGTAGTACCTTGGTATATAACACTCAATCTTTAAAAAAACACTCACTTGATGATGGTATCAGTGATGTCATCAGTGATATCACAGACCATGTCATGAGTGATGTAATATGTGAGGTCATAAGCAGTGCATTGCGTAAGTTATATTTAGCTCAGGTAACTATGACTGCTGAATTTCTATGGTTTTGTACGAGTGAAATCAAAGCCTAACTATAACATCCCTGAGACCTTTGGCTTTTTAAGTTTATATATATCCCTATAAACCTTACTACTGACCTACAGTTAGGACCACATATTCACTGGGAAAGCATTTATTGTTTTCCTAATAACTTTGATGACATTTCATGAACTTTCCAAAACAAAAATGTTCTTCCACCTCAGGTCCTAACTGGAAAGTTTTGGTGGTCCATCAAGCAGGGTCCGAGAAAAAGGGTGGGTTCCAAAATGCGTTCTCTCCATTCCTTTTTCCTCAGCAACTTTAGACACAGCTATAGTCCAAACGGCTGAACGTTTTTTCGCTAAATTTGGCAGAAAAATAAATTTGAGTACAGAAAAAGTTATTTTTATAAATTGCTTTATTCTATTCAGTAGGTTAAAAGAAAATAATGGTAAACAAATTGTATATTTCATGATGTGGTGCCACCATGGATCCTTTGCAATGGATCTGCGAATCTGCAAGGCACACCTCACATTGTGATTGGTTGGCCGCAACTTGAGCAGCAAGTTGGTGCCGCTGATCCAGCGGGTTACTAGCAACGAGCATTCATACACCAAATACTCACTTGGGCCCATACATTCATACTACGCTAGCAATTTCCGCTGGTGGGTCAGTTGTACTCTTTATCAAATCCCTGCTACCAATTACTTTTCTGATTGAAGAGTAATGACTTGCCAATGAACCCTTTGCTAATTGGGAAGTTTAAAATGAGTGACATTCATTACAATTCATAATCCTGAAATAATCACTGAGTCAGGAAGTTTTAAAATGTTTATCTAAAAGATTTAGCAGAGTAAAGTACAGAACCACATGATACTTAGTCGTATATCAAGGATGAAGCATAGTAAATCAATTATTGATTTATGACGGTCCCTCAGAAAGGAGAAGATAGAGACAGCAGCGCAACTAAAGGATGCATGTATATTTACCTAAAGTGCGAGAACCAAACCCCTTGGCCAAGGAGTTGGAAAGATAGGACCCAGGGAGGATGAAGAGCAAGACCTCCTCCAGATTCAGGACAGGACCGGTGACCTCTCTATCAACGACGCCTGCGTCGTTCCCCTCTCTGATACTCCACTTCTCCTTGATTCTCCCGTGCCTTCCTTCTAATGGACTCCGCCGCCCCCTCCTCAGGACCTCTCTGGACAGCGGTTCAGTCTGCAATCAGCCCGTTCGATACGCCTGCTCTTCTGTGTCTGTCAGCATCTAGTCTAGTAGTCTCTCTAATTAACTAATTCTATATCTATTATACCCTTCTATGCCCATGTACCTTCCATAAATGTTGCAAAAATATGGGCCCACTACTTCTGATTGGACGGGGACAGGGGTTGATCCTCACACCATATCGATTTGGTTCAATTTCTTTAAACCCATTGTTTAGAAATACCGCCCATCACAATTAATACATTTGCTTTATTTCCCAACCATCTCACGACAAATTTTATACATTGTTCATATAAATTGTTGCTTTTCAGTAGGGACATCATGGGTACAGCAGTGTTGGCCATCAGGTCACGGCCTTGGACGACGTCCAGGTTGACTTCATCCTTTTCTCTGGGCAGCCGTGTAGGACGCATGCGCAGAACCATTGTCTCTCGAGTTTCAGTTCACCAACCCCAGGCCCAATTTACGAACTAATAAAAGTCAAAGAAGAAAATATTAAAATCACAAATAAATTACTGTATACCCACTCTTTCTACTCTATTCCCATTTACTTATAAATTCTATCCCGCATTAATAGCGTTAGAATACCACAGTTTAATTGCAACATGAGAGCAAGCTGTAGCACGTGGAAACATAAAGCAGCCATTTTAATACACACTGCGCAGAAGCAAGAATTTCCCACCAAGCAAAGAAAGACGTCACACCACGTGATATGGTTGACACATGCGCAATAAAGATTCCCGCGCTTTAGCGGCCATTTTAGAACAGACAAGCATTATTTGTTAGTTTAAACACATAGGCAAGCTTCCTCTCTACTTATGTTCGTGTATGCAATTGTTAGTATAAACCATACAAAGTTTAATAAATTAATACTGTGAGGAGATTGCCTCCGAGCAAGTCTCATTTGTGAGTCCTTGCTCCATCACCGCCATCTTAGGTCTCGGGGACTCAGTCCCTGTATCCTCAAACAAAATGTATAGAAAAGGTTGATGGGGCACTGTAGAGCTACCCTGGCCCCCTGAATTGGGTTAAGGTGTTGTGAAGAGATCCCCTCTCTATTTAACCCATTAATTTTATTTTTTGAACATACAATGGTTTTGAGGAGCCATTGCGGTACTCAGCTCAGCCCCTTAAGACTTCGCAATGGATCAGCAAATCCATATGACTGTTTTTTTAAAAGCTACATACACACACACAGCCATGTACACAACCTCTCACATGCATTCTGACCCATACAATCCCACACACTCACATGCATCCACACAGTGACACACAGAAATTGCAGTGCATTCAGAACGCCTCCACCAGACTTATCCAGGACATCCCCCAACACAGCCACATCGCCGGTCGCTTGAGTGACTTCCACTGGCTCCCGATCAATAAAAGAATCACCTTCAAGCTCCTCACGTGCACATACAAAGCCCTACAAAACACCAGACTCCTTCCACACACACAACAGACATCTCCACTCTGCCCAACTGGCACAGGCCACTATCCCACAAAACCACAAGACCACGGCTGGAGGAAGATCCTTCTTCTACCTCACTGTGAAGACCTGGAACTCCCTGTCTCTGCATCTCAGGCAATCACAGTCACTGCCTCAATTCAGGAAGGACGTCAAGTCCTGACTTTTCAACTGACTGCAGAACCCCCCCCACAGCGCCTTGAGACCCTCATGGGTGATTAGCCGTGCACTACAAGAACCCTGATTGATTGGTTGATTGACACAGATACCTACACAACACACCAAGTCACAGACACAACCTCACACATACACACATATATACACAAAATCCCACACACATGTAGACAAGTCCCCCATACACTCAGATACACAACCGGCCTCACATACAAGCCCCCATACACAAAGGCACAATCACCCTCAGTATGTCATACAATGTCATAAATCAGTTTTGAGCCTGCTCCCCACGGGAACAGGCCAGCCCAACTGTTAAGCCAGGTCCTCCCTGGACCAGAAATAACCATCCTAGGATCGATTTTGAGGTATCAGCCCATATCAGCCAGGATAGCTTGAATCCCGCCTCACTTGGGGTGACAAATGCAAAAAGAACAACTGATGGACGTAATGTTGAATTGTGTCAAACACTCACCCCCAGTCAGAGATCTGGGCCTAAATCCTTAGTTTTTTACTCCTCACACCACCCCGGTTTGGACTTAGCCATATGCAAATCAGTCTTGATCCTTCTCCCCATGAGAACAGTCCAGTCCAAACTGCCATGCCATGTCCTCCCTGGACCAGAAACAAGCATCCCAGGACCGGCTCTTCTAAATTAGTGAATATTTGCAGTTTTCTTTGTTCAAAAAGTTCATGTTTTCACCGACGAATTCACCTATCCATAGCATCACTTTAACCTTTGTTTTTTTCAGTTAATAGATAGATTAACTTAGTGTCAATGTCACATGAGTGTTTGAAAGGAGTATGCTATAGGATTTTGTTCTACAAAGTCAAAGGTTTCTTACACACAAGTATATAAAAATGTATTTCAATATACATTTTATTAAGGTTGAAAGATAACTCGGCACCCTGCTAAGCACATGAACCACACAGAAACTTAGTCAAATAAAGATTACAGTGGGTTCAAATGCAGTCAAGACACATTGGGGCATATTTACAATAAAGTGGCGAAGCGTGTCGTTAAGCCAAGAAGGTTAACGACACGCTTTGTCACTTTAGTAACGCTGGGCTGCACCATATTTACAACAATATGGTCCAGCCCTGCGTTCCCCCCTGCGCTGGTGCTAACTTTAGCTGCCTGGCGCCAATGCAGGCACCCTTGCGCCATAGTGCAAGGGTACCTGTGTTGAGGGGAATATTGTTTATGTGCAGGAAGGTCCCCCTTCCTGCACATAAACAATCTTTAAATGGCGTATTCTAACTTTTATGTATGCTGCTTAAAGAAGCACACATAGAAGTTGCAAAACAGCATTTTTTTTAAATGATTGTTTATGTACAGGAAGGGGAACATTCCTGCACCTAAACAATCATAGGCACTTTGCTGTTTCTATATGTGCTGCACAAGGCAGCACACATGGAAACAGCAAAAACGAGGAGAAATAAATAATTTCTCCTTGTTTCACCTGTTTAAAACCAGGTTTTCCCTGGTCTTAATTTTGGCACTGCCTCCTATTTACACTGCCCTAGTAATTAGAGGGCAGCGTCAAAATAAATGGGTGTAGCGGGGGAACGCCCACCGTAACACCCATTGCCCTCCCCTTTCACGCTAAATACGGCGTGAAAGGGTGCCTTATTTACAAGGCAGCGTTAAGCTACGTTAAGTGGCTTAACGCTGCCTTGTAAATAAGGCGAGGTCCCTATCGCCATCACAACGTCACTGAAAGTGACGTTGTGGTGGCGATAGGGACTTGTAAATATGCCCCATTGAGCCCAATTCACAAAACCATTGGCGCATGTATATTTAACTTACATGTGCAAATGGCTTACTTAACAAATGAGAGCGTGAACAGATTTGCCCATGCATATTACCTCGCTATGGAGTATTATGGTATACATTCCAGCAGCTGGAAGTGGGTGTTTAAGGGTGGGGATGTACTCGAAAGTTTGAGAGCACTCTCAAACTTGTCAGTATACGGATATTCACAAATGTGTTTCTGACCCCTTTCTCCCTGTAACAGTCAGAGTGTCCCTCTTGTTACGACTAGGTGTAAATCCCTTTCCAGGGTAGGATGACAAGTCATACCTACAGAATTGATGGGGTAGGAGAAGGAGTTTCTCTATGCAGGTAAATAGGTTCCTTATGTAGACGAAAGAATTTAAAAAATGCAATTACAGTCATGTAGAGGTATTTTTACATGGGCAATTATGTACTACGCACAATTGGGCAGGTAGAATTGACTTCAGGTGCACAGAAACAGGAATTCACAAAATATGTTTGGGAGTACTCCTGGAAAGCTGAAACTGCTGAAGATTTCAGAAACCTGTTTGAATTTAAAAAAAAGTTGAAGATCTACATTCATGTGAGCGAGTAAACCTGTGTTTATAGATTTATGATCATAATTTGGAGTCATAGAACGGATATATTTACTTTATATGATGCAGACAGGTAGAAACTCTCATGTTTAATTATTTCTATGTATTTAATATGTGCTTTTTCCTGAAAATTTTAAATGCAGGTCGAATGTGCTTTTGGCATTTTCTTTCATGGAACCAATTAGACTAACTTATTTAACAACAAGGACTTGTGAAAAGAAAGAATTGCACGCATGATGACCTAGTAACATGGAGCAATTATGCAACCCTCGGTTGAACGCATTAGATGGCATCGGCTGCAACATTTTGGCTTAACTTAATTGAGAAACAATATTGGTTTATGCCTTGGCACACTGGTCATAGAAACAACATTCCAGGGTACAGTATTGAAGGTATAATCCCATTGCAGGAAAGAACAGTGCTTCATTATTTTTAATGTGTGGTCATTTTTGATAGCGTTTTTGTATTCACATTTATTATTTCTGCTTTGGCTCATTGTTTCATAATTTGACTATTTTGAAATGACCATTTCTGATATTACACAAAACTGGCAGAAAATGTTACCAGTGAAAAAATAACTGGTTATGGAGCATCGTTGGTAATTGTAAATAATTGTCTCATACATAGGAATTAGTTGAGGAGTGTGAGAAAATATCTTAAATAATATTCATAATCATTGTCAGGGTGAACTTCTAAAGTCACTAAATAAACAGCTTGGCACAAAGCAGTCAGGCTTAACTTAGAGTCAATGTGTAATGTACTTATGAAGTTCTCAAACAATAATAAAGTGAAAACATAACAGAAGGAAAATCCTAAGCCAATTTAGAAAAATAGAGAAGATTTTATTAAACAAAATGACACTAAAATGACAAAAATAATTCAGTAAGTAGAGCCAGAAATATGAATTTTTAAAGTTTGAATTAAAATATAGTGGAAAAAAGTACAAAGTGTTGTCCACAGTTATTTTGTTGTGCTAGACCGGTCAAAGTTAAAAATTAAGGCTGACCATAATTGAGCGGGGGTCAGATAAAGGTGCCATATTAGTCCCGTTGCAAAGCTTACCTTGTCACTTAGAAACATTTATGCAGAAACGTGGTAGTCAACTAGTAATCAGATGGTAAACTGTGAGCTGGATCCAAAGCGAGGCTCGACAACAGTGAGTTGCTGAAGAATATATTTCAAGAGTGGTCGTCAATGAAGATGGGAAAGCTACGAGCTGGGGAAGTTTGAAGTCCGTGCCCCGAATGGACCTGACCTCAATCGGCTGCTGCTCGGCGTCGGTCCTGATGAAGCCTTCTACTTTTGATCTAAGAAACTTTTCTGGAAGCCAGATCTCCTTCATCAGGGCATTCCAGTAAGCTGAGGCTGACCTGTGATTGATATCAATAGCTGTGGCTTCGACGGTGATCTCAGACTCCTTCGGTTCTCCAGGCAAAAAGTTGGCAAAAAGTTTCTAATTCCCAATTTATGCAGTTTGGTGGCAAGGGGGTACACTTTAACACCAGCCAATTATCCAGGACCTGGAGGGCACCACCTGGTGGTTAGGACTCACTAGAACAGAGGCCAGCAGCAGGGTCCAGTTGGAAATGGTCAGCTGGGCAGTTGCAAGGAGAGAGGCCTCTGGAAGCTTGGTGTATCCCTGTAACTCAAACAGGAGGCCAGCCAACTGAGCCTTGGAGTCGCTTCTTGTGTCATGGGTGCAAGGCAAGCAGGTCCAGTGTTCGTTCAGGTACTTCAGACAGCAGGGCAGTCCTTCTGATTCTTCACGTTTACAGACGTGTTCTGTGATGAGGTCTGTGAGGTCCAGCTTTATGCCCAGTGCCAGTCTGTGGGTGAAGGGCAAGCTTTTGTTCACCCTGAAACCAGTTTTGGTCAGTTCCTCCTCTCCCAGTGGTTTTGATGCCAGCCTGAATAAAGAGACAAAAGTGAGGCAGGCCTGATTGTGAGCTTCATGTGCCAGTGATAAGGTAGGCATCCTTTGAAGCTCAAGAAGGGCATGGGCACAAGCCCACAGACCTTCCTGTCAAGAGCAGAATTACCCTCCTACTCCCCACACACAGAGCCCTTTGTCTACTGACTGAGAGTAATACAAATCTCACCACAGGGAGCCATTAGGGGTCAGGTGACAGCTGGAAACTGGCAGTGAAGCCTTCTGTGGTTAGGCAGGAAAATGACAACTTTTTAAAAGTGTAATTTCCAAAATAATAATATAAAATCCAACTTGACCATCAAGTTGGATTTTAAATTACTATTAAAATTAATCTTTAAATCATATTTCTAGGTGCTCCCAACCAAAGAGTGAGCTCTCCATCATCAGTTGTGTACAGGGCAAAGGCTGTGTGACCTAGCGGCCTTGCTACATAATGGGGCTTGAGTGTCTGGAGGGAGTGGGCTCACTGTGAAGAACTGTGTACTGGGCGAATGCTTTGCATAGTAGATGCTTGGCCACCAAAGGAGGCTTAGATGTCCGGAGAGAGTGGGCTCCCTGATGAGAGTTGTGTACAGGTGAAGGCTGCATGTAGTAGGAGTCTGGCCACCTAAGGAGGAACTCTGCCCTCCATGACAGGTGGTGTAAAAGCTAAAGAGCATGCGTACCCGTTACTAAGCTACTTGTGTATAGTTCACAGCCCAGGAGAGATAAACTCTCTCTATAGGGTTCAGTACAGGGTGATGGCTGCACATTTTATAGTCTTCACCATCTAGTGGGCTTTGTGTGTATGGAGGGAGTAGGTTGTCTGAGAAGGGTTTTGCATAGTTCAAAGACAATAGCAGCAGGTACTAGCCCACCTGTTGTGGTTAACAGGTCCAAGAGGTTGGCTATCTACCAATGGTTTGCTATAAGGCGAAGACTGGGCCTATAAATGCTTTGGCCTCCTAATTGGCCTTCGGTGTTTGGAGGTAGTTGGTGCTCATGAAATTGTGTGCACATAGTAAAGCTATTTGCAGCAAGCACCTGTGTGTCATTGGTTGACCACGAGACTTTGGCTACCTGCGAAGGGCTTGGTGCAGGGCAAGGGTTCTGTGTAGTGAAAGCTTGTCCACTTAAGGGGACTTGGATATCTAGAAGGAGCATACTCTTCATGAGAGGATTTGCATAGGGTAAAGATGGAGTGCAGGAGGCCCACCCATGTGAGGTTGGTTTACCACAAGAGCTTGGTTATCTGTGAAGGGTTCAGCAGTGGGTCAAGGCTGTGCATAGGGGCTTGGCCACGAAAGGGGCCTTGTTGTCTAGAGGGAGTGTGCTCTTAGTTAGCTGTGCCCACATGAGGTTTTTCTTTTAACTTTTTCAGACATCCTGTGGTAGTCCTTACAGCCAACTCCCCATTGTGTATGGCAAAAGGCCATGTGTGGATGGGGAAAACTGTTTTAAAAGATGAAAAACAAAAATTCACCAGTTATATGCAACTGACCTAATTATAGCACTGTTATGATGCATTGATTAAGAGTTCATATATTACATCAATGATGACATGAGAAATCTATAGCAATGCAAGTGCGCAAGTTATACTTTTTTATTTTAAAATGTACGTATGTATATAAATTCAGATCTCCTTCATCCGGGAAAACTTGTAAACCGAGGCTGCCCTGCGATTGATGTCAACAGCAGTGACTTCCACGGTGATCCCAGTCTCCGTCGGTTTTCCAGGCAAAAAGTTGGAGAAAAGTCTCTAATTCCCACATCATGCAGTTTGGGAACAAGGGGAGTACACTCTAACACCAGTCAATGCACATGTGTATATACAGGCAATGCACACACATATAAGCATATGTATGTATACATATATGTGTGTGTGTGTTTATCTGTGCAAACACAAATATAAGTGTATTTATGTACACATATACGTGTGCGTGTGTGTGTGTGCGTGTGCACATGTGTGTGTGTGTGCATATGGGCTGGTGGGAGTATCAGGGGCTACACAATGAGAACTGGAAGAGTTGGGCTGAAAAAATAATTATATGGATGAGGTTTATACATTACTTGCTTAGAATCTGGGAAGGTAAGGCAGATGACATAAAAGTGTTTGTATCTTTTATAAGGAATAATGATTTTAGCAGCATTGTTGCAGGGATTCTGCACATGCACAGAACTATGCGCAGGAAAACAGGACCTCATTGAATAGGGGTGTACCAACCTACCACATCAGTACCCAAAATCCCAAACCGACTAGCTATAGTGTCTCATTCGTTCTCCTCCAAAGATCACGGGGCTACAAATGATTAGACAACCCAGAACACAACACTCCCGACTCTCTCAGGAATCGCGGGAGCAAGACGCACTCTTTCACTCACTCACTCATACCTGTCCACAATGAGAATAAGCAGAGTCACTGAAATAGTTCAAAATGTTTATTTTAACTATCGTGCTCTACAATACAGTATACGTGCCACTACTAGCAGCAAAATGCATAAACTCAGCTCAGTTAGCATTGTTACAATTCCATAGAATACAAAGGGAGAAGTAATTTTATAAAGACTGTGGAAATAAGGGCCTATAGTCCTGACCACCCTCCCCTTGACTAAAAGAAGTTTATTTTATACAAAGTACGATCTCTGGGCTTTGACAGCAGACCCCATACCTTAAAGCCTGTATGTAAGGTTTACATCATAGGAACAGCAGAGCTCTTCTCCATTGAACGGCTTTCTCCAAGTGTGTTAAAACAACATGCAACAACGTAATATCAAAGCACAAGTCTTCAGTACTGCAGCTGTGTGTAGCATGTTATGTCAAGGTGCTAGGGACTGACCAGAACAGAATAACAAGGGGCATTGTTTATCGACCTTGCATATTGTGTTCAGACTAAACTCCAGGAAAGGCAGAGAATGCGAAAGGCAACCCGTTCTCATGTGAAGGGCACAAACAAAGTCTTGCAAAAACAAAGTCATTTAGTAGCGTGCGCAAAAGCAGCATCATGGCAGCGAAGCTCATGCCAACTTAGCAATGTCGATAATGTGCCTAAGAACCACTTAACACCCTCCCCCTGGGAAGGCCATGGGACTTAAACAAAGGACCAAAACAGAGTTCACCAGTCAAGCAGATTTCAAAGTGTTTGAAAAAAAGACCAAATTGGAAAAAATTTGAAATTTTTCAAAAACACAAAAAAAAAAAAATATATAGAATTTTTTCAAAGTTGTCAATAGGGCTTGTTGAAGGGGAGCTGCCTCCGGGATAACAAAGTTATTATGACGGAGGTGGTAAGTCCATCAAGGTGTGTAAACCGAGGAATGCAATTTCCTCCAAAAGAGCATCCCTCTCGTTGGTAAAAAAGAGAGATGCCATCCAATTAAGTAAGTCGAAGGAACAAACGTGCTCCTGGTAATCAGACGCCTCTAAAAGGATGAGTGGGCAACTTGCGTGATATTCGATGAAACTTCGTTGCAGGACCGTCTGTGCAGCCGCACAGACATCCCATTCTGCCAAATCTCCAAGTATAGCCGCACGCGCCATACGGCCATCCCCAGAACAAGCCTGGTCATGGGCCTCTTAGGGACCCATCAACTGGTTAAAATCCGGGACTGGACGTGACGTATTGGCGAGGCATATATCCAGTGCCCAATAGAAGGGGCATCGCTGACAGTAAAAGACTGGTTGCACGCAAGTGAAATAGGCAAAGCGAAAAGTCAATCCATAACTGATGCCAAGAGTAGCTAATGGCAAGCATCCGAAAACCTGTTGCATGCGATCACGGTACAACTGCAACTGGCCTGGTCTGTGCAGTACCACAAATTGAGCAGCCATTGCACAACAGGAGCAGGAGAAGCAGGATTCCAGCGCCTAACGTCAAAATCAAGGGGAACCCTCCGAAGGCGCTGGAAAAAATAGAATGAATAAAACCCTGTATTACTCCAAATATAGTCTGAAAAGAAGACACAAGGCCAGATCCCACACATTTAAAAAAATGTCCAAGGCCTGCGGTGTCAGACGCATTAAATATTTGGTGTATTAGTTCTCCAAAATGCAGTGGGAGGTTGGTGTTCAGAAGGGACTGTATCTCTCCAGAAGTCCTAGCCACCTGTAACTGGAAGGTCTCGCGGGCGGAAGTGAGGGCCACCTCTTGCTGGAATAACAGCGCTTTGAGCCTGCTCAACTTGTTGAAATCTGTTTTCTAAGGTGGAATGGAAGGCCAAATTGAGCTATCTAGACTCCCATGCGGGGGCGGAAACAGCACATTGCTACAACAAGTTACGCGCTGGGAAACCGTTACTAAATATGGGACTCCTGCCCGTAAACCACAGCAGTCTTGGTTGTTCAAAATAAGATAACTGCCATTTGTAAGCAATGAAAAAGCGGGAATTATTGATGGCACTGGAGTCCCTTTTAAAAAACAGGCCAGATTAGGCGCGGAAACGTTACAAGCGCCGTGCAACCTAACGTGTTTACAAACAAGGGAATGTCCTACTGTGGAATCGTAGTCCTCCCCTGTTAGGAAAACTTCCTTACCTTCCCGTGACATCTATAAGTGAAAGGCAGGGACCACATTTCATGCAGAAAAGCACTACCCAGTGGTTCAAAACGGCCAATCGGAAAATGTTGCATGCATGATTTAAATTGAAATAGCGAGAAAGGGAGAGAGATAACCCTATGAATTAACCAAACAGCACAATCTGTTTCCGCTACAGAAAACGGCAAGGGCGCTAATTGTTCAATATGCAATAGTGTGTAAGTAGCATCTTTCATGGACATAAACCTTTGCTTATCAGCCAGATTAAATGGCAAGAATAAAGCAGTGGCATTTAAATAATCCAAAGGTACTTTTCCCATTTTAAGAGTTTGCAATGTCCAAGCAAATTGTATAACAGATCGTAACTGATTTTGACCATGATATAACACAGATACATCACTTTGAACAATATCAATAACAGATGAAACAATATTATCCAACGTATAAATGCGTGAGGAAAGTGTGTTTATGCTATTGTCTACTATGGCAAGAACCTTTTCTAAATTGGCCTGATCAATTTGGCGCAGACGAAAAGCAGCTTCCATCTGCGAAAGTTTCCAAATTTCATTGTAAGCGGCATACATGAATCTTTTTGCTCTCGGAGCCCTGGGTCCCAAGAGAAAATCAGCCAAATGAATGTCATGCGACAGCAGAGAAAGATGTTGCTTCACTGATGTCAGCCTAGAATATTCTTACCATTGTTGGCATAATTTACCCACCGAGTATGTGGTAACCGAATGGGAACTTGGATAACGTGGGTCTGGTCTAGTCTGTGTGAAACCATGTGCTACATTATAAAAATGCATTTGACATGCATTTGTATTAGTTTGCCACACCAACCACCTGGAAGAATCAACTTCAGAGACATTGAAGGTGTCATTGCGAAGCAAAGCTTGCAATGCCTCAATGGTATAATTTGTGTGTGTGCGCCAATTAGCATATTCCACTAAAGATGGAATGGATGGCGTATTTAATTTCTTGACAGTTGCCAGGCCAAAACAAGTTGTTTGGTACACTGCATCATTTAAAAACAGAATTTGAGCTGGGATCAGGCAGGCACGATGTAAAGCTTCAGTTCTCTGAACCTGCCAAGGCTTCATGCCCCAGATTGTTTTTAAATCAACAGTATCTTTCCAAAGATCATAACCCTGCGTAGCCAATTTATTTCTAAACAAGTTGGCATAAATCAATTTTGTGTGGGTCAACATAAATTTGGATTGAGTAGATGATCGAAGTTTAAAATAATAGGATTCCGTATTAGATATGTCATGATCTGTAAAGTATGTGAATTTATCCCTAAATGTTTTAGAACTCCCCTCTACGGGAGTAGGACAATGTTCCCATTGTGTATAATTAAAAACAGGTCTTAACATGTTTGTTTTGTGTAAAAAATGATGCCCATAATGCTGATAACAAAATAAATCCCCATAATTGGCCGTATTTAAATACAAATCTTCAGCATCAAAAGCAGCATAATATTTTAAATCTGAAAATAGTGCATGTACTGCTTGCACATCCCAATCATCCGAATGTATGTCCCGTGTTACCACATCTCCTAGAGAGACGCGAAACACGTATGGTACGCGAAGCACCTCGGTCGGGCCGTGGACTTCGTAGGCTACCCTGTCCCAAACGATGCCATCTGGAATCGAGAACGCTGAAATGTTAACATGAGACCGATCAAGTTTCATGATATGGGACGATGTGTGAGGGGCCAGAACTCCATCGACCAAGTTTACAGCAGTGCGTTCTGGCAAATAATGACCACTGATAAGCAAAAAGAACACTGTCACAAAACCAATTGACATGAAAAGGAAAATCAGGATAAGCAGCAACCAAATGTAGGTCCAAGGAGGGACCAGGTAAGTCTTTTTGAACCAAGAGAATAAAATACTTAATTTAGTCGGTGTGTCTGACAAACGGGATTTGGAGGAAGACGAGCCGGAAGAGAGACTGGCATGATCTTCATAGCAGTCATTCGCAGGTTGATTTATCAGAGGTGGAAGTGACGGGTCCGCTTGATGTTCTCCTGGACTGTTCGGCACTTCACTGACGGACTCATCAGGATGATATATATACTCGACATCCATGGTAGAAGATAGAGGTCGGACAGGTGAAAGATCAATGATAGTGTCCATCACTTTCTTAGCCCTACGAGGAGCGGTGGAAGATGATGAAGTCAGTGGATCCAGTGAAACTGCATTGCACGAAACTGCAGGTGTGACACTATTCAGAATCGGCCACATGGTGTAGCTTGACATTGTCCACTGAAATATATCTGTTGTCTTTGCGTCCTGGTAAAGGAGGTAAAATAACTGTACGAGAACCCTTCAGTCCAAGCACTGGAACTGGTCCACGATAAGAGGGACCAAATTCTTTTTTGTTCTCCAGCTTTTCTCGTACCAGATCTCCGACTTTCGGAAGTCAACCGGCAACTAGAATCAGTAGTGCTGCATCAGTGGAAGAGGGTAAATGTTCAGTTGCATAGCTGTCCCGGGTCTTTTGTAGATCCTGTAACACAGTAGAATGATTATCTACGTCAAAGGTTGCGGCAGCCACCACAACGTCTAGACCATCAAGGTCTGGAACAAACATTTTAATGCCAAAGAGCATTTTGTATGGGGTCCGCCCTCCCAGAGATCGTCTAGGGAGGTTATTAAGTGCACGTTGAACCCCATACAAGTGGGCCAGCCAGTTCCTGCCAGTACCTAAGACTCTAGCTGTCAAGGATTGCTTTAAGTCACGGTTCATTTGCTCCACAATTGAATTGCCCTCAGGCCTGTATGGAGACGAAAACTGCACCAGCACCCCCATTGACTTCATTGCATCCTTTACGCCTTAGAGGCGAACGCTGGATCTTGGTCAGAATGGAAGGTGCCACAGGCAAACATCCCTACAAAGACACGCAAATCCCTGATGATATTACGAGCATCAGCACTGCGTTGTGGCCAAACCCAAAGGAATCTAGTGCATGAATCAACTGCAACAAATATATATTTATACGCAGTATCAGAAGAAAGAGGACCGCAGTGATCAAGATAGATACAGCCAAAAGGTTGATTAGAAATACGCAGCTGTGTTTGTGGTGGGCGGGTGACCGTAGACGGCTTGATTTGCTGACAAATGTCACAAGAAAGGACATCATTACGGGTCTGTTTATATAAACCACGCCACCAGTAACGTTGCTGTAAAATAGAGACTGTCGCCGACACACCGGCATGCGCAGATGCTATGCCTTTGTGTGCGGCTTTGATCAATGTAGGTCTGCGGTCCATGTTGGGGATCATCCGCTCCCCAACAGAAGGAATCAAAGCATAAGGAACTTGTTCGGGAGTTATATGATAAGAGTATTTTGTAGGGTAACCCTGAGGATAAGCAGTTCCCTCCCTCGTCGCAGCTACAGCTGCCAAAATCTCATTATCTATTTTAGTCTTGGATCTTGTAACTGCTGCTATGGAACACGTGGCAACTGCAGACTTGGCCGCTTCATCAGCCAAAGAATTACCAAGAGCATGTGCTCCCATACGCTGATGGCCAACAGTATGTATAACATGAATGAGGGGCAGACGTTGGTTATGATCTGCCACTCGAACCCAAAATGTTTTATGCTTAATTGCGCTGCCTTTGGAATCTCGATAGTCATTCCGAGACCAAAAGAACAAGTTGTCATTAAAAGACTCGACACAGTAATAAGAATCGCACTCAAAAGAGTATTCACATTTGGATCAGCAAACTCGAGAGCAAGTACAAGAGCACGCAGCTCCGCCAATTGTGCCGTACAGTCTCCAAGAGCTTGAGTGTGCACAATGGGAGACTTAAACTCTCCATTAACAAATGAGCCAGCAACAATTGCGCAAGCGGCTGAATAAGCATGTTTGGAACCCGTGGCCGGTTGAGCCAAGCCATCGGTGTAAATGATGCATTTGTACTCATGTAAAGGAAGCAGAGACAAGGGTGGAGGATGAACGTGTTCATACTGTAAAAACTCCTGTGTCTGTAAGGAAGGCTCAAAGATAAACGTGACATCAGCCGATGTCAAAGAAGTAGCCCATTGTATCCAACGGGGATGTAGTGCCTTCGAGTTAGATACACTAGCCTTAGTCACGGCTTCCAAAGCAGGGAAGAGCGTGACCATAAGAATGAGTTTGCCTTGTGCCAGTGAGCGTTCTTTTAGAATCACCATCTGTACTCCCGTTAAGATTTTTTCAACAGTTGAAAAGCGCATTTCAGCAGCAGTGTATAAATGGGATTTGTATGCAATCGGAATTGTGTCTCCCTCATTGAACGTCAAGTAAGTGAAACCCACTGTCCCAGAAACTATACGTATTACCAGGTTTGTGGTGTTGTCATGCGTCAACAAGTAGTTAGTCGCAAGCAAGTCAGTTTGCAAAGAATTCAGAATAGCAGTATGTTTCGGAAGCCAGCTGGCAGAAGAAGAAGTTGGTTGTATTAATGCATAGAGCGGTTTGATACGCTGGGCATAATCGGGAATGTATGTCCTCCCGAAATTCAAAAATCCCAGCAAAGACTGAAGATTCTTCAGTGTAGAAGGGGGTTGCAATTGTGCACATTTCTCCAAGAAGTGAGGGGCCAAGCCCTTTCCTTTCATTATTGAGCTCATAGCCCAAAAAGAGCAACGCCAAATGGGCAATGTGCGATTTCGCAAAATTGAATTTATATCCATAGTCGGCAAAGGACAAAATAATCCTGTTGACTCGTACAAGATGCGGCATAAGCTCATCGTCCATCAGATAAACGTCATCTACGTACGAGAACGCATCAGGGTCTATGTTGTTCAACAAAGACACAATCCGTGCCGCAAATGCCCCGGGGCTATTCTTATACCCCATAGGCAATATTGTACATTTTTTCTGATTCCCGACGGCAGTGAATGCTGTCAAATCACGGCTCTCAGGAGTAAGATTGTGACTATAGAAACCATTAGAAATATCAAGTGTAGTTTTGTATTTCTTACGAACAAGATTGTTCACCAGTGCAGAGCTGTGAGTGTTCTGCACCGCAAAAGTGCGACAATGACTGTTCAATTCTCGGTAATCCAATACAATCCGATAAGAACCATCAGGTTTTGATACCGTAAAGAGAGGATTATTCATCGGTGATGTACATGATTCAATCACTCCTTGATACCCCAACTGTGTTAGAATATCACAAACGGAAGCTTTTGCTTCACGTCTGATTGGATATTGCGGTTGTGGCTGAGGCATAGAGCATAAAGGTATTTCATGAGCCGGTGAATCAACATCCCAACCCACCTGATTACGATACACCGCTGGGGCTAGGGCCAGAGCCCACTCAGCTGCAAAAGCCTGTGCATGTTCCTCAGGGACATGACGCGAAAAACTCGGAAGGATCACGTCTTCCCCTTTAGATGCGGCCAACACAAAGGGTGGAGGCCAATCCGCCTCCGCTAACAAAATGTCATGCGAGGAGGTTAGATTCTCCCAGAAAACTGCCTTGAATGGACGAGGTATATCACCTTCAATTTGGAAAATTATTTCATAGAACCTATCCGGGGGGGCAACCTGGGTGTCTGCAGTCTCTATTGTAACGAAGGTATCAGTTGCTGTCGCCTCCAGACAGGGACGCAGAGCCTCCCGCACTATGGTAACTTCCGCTGCGCTGTCGAGCAGAGTCACTGCCCATGTCCAATCCAGGAGTCGCGTTCTCACCGTCTGAGGCATACCTCGCTGTTAGAGCGACAACTTTTTTCTTCTGAAACGGGGGTCGAAAACGAGGTACATCCTCTTGTTTTCCTTTGACTTCAAACTGTCGAGGCTGATCTCGTCCCTGTGGCGCAGGTTGACTTTTGCCATGATCCTGGCATTTCCCTCCACCGACTTGAGAGCCAGATGTGTCCTGTGAAGAACAAGGAGAACGCTGATCAGGGACTTGAAATCTATCAGGAGACTTAATTTCCGCGCGATTGCGCAAGTCATAAGTACGCTCAGAAGACTCAGGTGTCGGTGAACCTGCACGCGAACCTTGCTTCTGTTGTTGCTGCCCCTGTTTTTTATTTTTCCAGTTCTTTTTAGAAAAGAATGGACGCCCATCTTTATCAGTTTGGGCTTTTTGTTGTGTTTGCGTTTGAGTAAAAGGCTTAACTCCCAGACTATTGCGGCCTATGGTCTTATAAGCCTTTGCAATAATCTTTGGTAATTCGCACGGCTTGTCCACATCAGAGACGGCCTCCAAGCGGTTTGCCACTTGAAAGCTTACTGCATCTCCCTTGACATTGGCAAGGATCATATCAGCAACCACGTCGAACACCCCCACCAATCTCATCCCCAGCTCCACAGCCGCTTCGGCTCCATGTTCATCCTGAACACGTTTAATCACTGAGGGGAGCACGGTCATGGAGGGAGTGTCGAAACACTTCGAATATACCGCTGCAAACACCTTGCCCCAGGTGTTACAATCAGCCTACTTGGGAAGCAAGTTTTTAGGGAAACTAATAGTCAAAATCCTGTGTTTATCCACAGGAGAGGTATTTGGAAAAACAGCCTCTAGTTGTCTAGTTGTTTCAGCAAGCCAATAAGGTAATTCATCCTTATTCTGTGGACGCTTGCCCATTACTGAATTAACCATAAGGGGACTGATGGTCACACCACCAGGTCCCGCAGGTTGCGCAGCAACGCCAGGTGGTCCCACCTGGACATTGTGCATGATGTACTGTAGAACAGCCCTATGTACGCATATTAAAGATGTATGTAACACGCGAAGGTCTGCAACTGCAACAGTTAAGTAATGTGGGTGCGGGGTATACCCAGCCAAAACGGGCCAAGTGGCCCCATCTATTGATAAAGGGCCTAAGCGGAGCAGCGAAACTGGGTGAGGAAGGGCACCATTAAACCAAATTTGGTGTTGCCAAGCTGTAAGCGGAACTTCAAGAGCCCTATAAGGCTGATAGGCATGAGGGGTGGCCGTGGCAGTGTATTGATGAAACAAATCATCTGTCCCATCCACCGCCGGAAAGGTGACCCAAGAATAAAGCACCTCGAAGTGGTAAGCAGGATTTGCTTCCACCACGAAAATAAGCGCAGTACCCGCATCAGGCACTCCATATTGAGCCAAATACCCCTTGAGTGGGGTGCGGCTGTGAGCTGGAATATCAACCGCCATCACAACAAACAGAATAACAACCTAGAGCGTGGCAGTGCAATAACGGGTTATGAATAAATAGATAAACCTTTTAAAACTTCAAGCTTGAAAGAACCTATGAAAACATCAATATAGGAGGTTAAACCATCAAAGCTGTCTCCGGAAACAGAGGTGAGGGTATTGTGGACAAGCACAAGCACTACTCAAGCGTCTCGCAGATAAGAACCAGGCCCCACATTGGGCGCCATGTTGCAGGGATTCTGCACATACACAGAACTATGCGCAGGAAAACAGGACCTCAGTGAATAGGGGTGTACCAACCTACCAAACCAGTACCCAAAATCCCAAACTGACTAGCTATAGTGTCTCATTCGTTCTCCTCCAAAGATCACTGAGCTACAAATTATTAGACAACCCAGAACACAACACTCCGGACTCTCGCAGGAATCGCGGGAGCAAGACGTACTCTTTCGCTCACTCACTCATACCTGTCCACAATGAGAATAAGCAGAGTCACTGAAATAGTTCAAAATGTTTATTTTAACTATCGTGCTCTACAATACAGTATACGTGCCACTACTAGCAGCAAAATGCATAAACTCAGCACAGTTAGCATTGTTACAATTCCATAGAATACAAAGGGAGAAGTCATTTTATAAAGACTGTGGAAATAAGGGCCTATAATCCTGACCACCCTCCCCTTGACTAGAAGAAGTTTATTTTATACAAAGGACGATCTCTGGGCTTTGACAGCAGACCCCATACCTTAAAGCCTGGATGTAAGGTTTACATCATAGGAACAGCAGAGCTCTTCTCCATGGAACAGCTTTCTCCAAGTGTGTTAAAACAACATGCAACAAAGTAATATCAAAGCACGAGTCTTCAGTACTGCAGCTGTGTGTAGCATGTTATGTCTAGGTGCTAGGGACTGACCAGAACAGAATAACAAAGGGCATTGTTTATTGACCAGGCATATCATGTTCAGACTAAACTCCAGGAAAGGCAGAGAATGCGAAAGGCAACCCATTCTCATGTGAAGGGCACAAAGTCATGCAAAAACAAAGTCATGTAGTAGCGTGCGCAAAAGCAGCATCATGGCAGCGAAGCTCATGCCAACTTAGCAATGACGATAATGTGCCCAAGAACCACATAACAGCATCTTACATGCTAAAAGTTTCCATCTTATATAGAAGATAATCTATATTGAGATGTTAAGAACTAGATGCATCTGCAGCAAAGCCTATGTACAAGAAGAAGATAGAAGTTTAGGTTGTCTTAGAAAGAGAGTACACATCACCGAACCTCTGGAGTGCTGTAGCGTGAAAGCAAGGGATAGGAAAAGGGATGAATTCCTGCTTGAGGAAAAGAATATAAAGAAGGACACCACACTCAGACTAAAACCTACATCTAATATAGTCCATAACGGATTAAGACAAATCATTAATACATCTTAAATACATATCTTATCATTGTGCAACTCATTCCTATAAGACCACAGCCAGCCTTTAAAAAAGTAAGATCTACGTGTGAGAGGTTAGTTCTTTATGCTAAGGCCTTCAGATGAACATTGTTGGATTATAACAGAAGTACTACATTACTAGCCCGTAGAGGATATTACAGAACTTCTGATCTATTATAAATATGAGAACTATGAACTACCAAGTGGAAAGACGTTTTAGCAAATACCATGACAACAATGCAGATTGATGGGGCTTTCAGTTATGGGCTGCATACTCAAGAACGGCAACAGAGAGAGGGTGAACTCAGAAAAGTGGAGCCTAGGTATATATCATGAATCTGAGTTTACTTTTCCATAAACTTTACCATAGATAGACTACTATGGAGAGACTCTGCAGTCTGGGTAGTGATCTCCTTATGGTTAACTATAAGAAAAAGTAAAAACGTTTATTAAACTTTAAAAATGTTAGTAAAAATATTTTCATGGTAAATATTATTTGACATTAATTATAAATACTTATTTTAAATATAAGAGAAAATGATACAACACCATGAACTTAATTTTGAATGCATTTTTTAAAACGTTTAAATATATTATTTTAAATTAAAATTATTTTTCAGAAGTTTAAATTAAAAATAAATTCCAATCTTACGAAAAAAATATTGTGCATATAATAATATTGAAAATAATTTAATAATACTTTATCAAAATGTGATTTTACATTAATTTCTAAGTTAAAAAGATTATTCAAATATTGTGTAATTAAATAATTCAATATGCTTTATTGTTATATATATTTTAGCATGAAATTAGATTTATTTATATGTTTAACTATTTAAAATAATTTAATTTAATTTAACATTATTTCCTTTAGGGTTTTATTTTGTGTCCCTACCTCCATTATTTACTAAGGCAGTATACTTTTTGGGCCATTTGTGTTGTTGCACGTCCTACTGTTTCTTTTTGGCAGTAGTAGCTTATATTTGTAAGTGGGCTCCACCCCCTGTTTAGGGGGTGGAGCCAAATTTAGTAACGTTACTTAAATGTGTAAAAGTAAATTACATGTGTAAATTACTCATGAGATACCTTTGTGAATAGCCCTGTCAGAGTGTCAACAGTATTGTAAATTAGGCACTGCATTTCACGTGCCATGCATTGTAGCAGCCAAGAGCCACAGAATGGCTAGATGTATTTTTAGTCACAACTATGTAAATACGTTTGGTACTTCAGAATAAGATTGCAATAGTTTACCATGGTGAAACATGCTACGATTTAAAGTTTTTTGTGCAGTTGTTCTAGCAATTGTTTGTTCAAATATGTTATAGAAATCAGCTACATAACCAATATAATATCTTGTGAAATATGTTATAGATTTGAAACGCTGGTGCGTACACTGTATAACCCTGGGAATGAAAGGTTGATTATGTATTCTTACAGTAAAGCTGCTGCTTTCTATTATTCTATTATTCTCTTTAGGGAGAATATTTCATATCTTGTGTACTTTTCATATTGGAAATGCTTTGGTAACATGTCTAAATTAAACCTCTCCACAGTGTTGACTATAAGTAATGTATGAATATACTTCGTTCTACAATATTCTGTGGTTCTATTTCTTTTTTGAGTCGAGTGTGATATTTTAGTGTTTTTAATAAACTAAATTGGCAAAGTCATTAGTATTTCAATGTTTTACCGGGTGCACTGGGGGTTTAGTGGTTCAAAGTATCCCCTCTCCAGCACCATGAGGATGCGCAATGCATAATAAATCAACACGTGATAGGAAAAGCAGATTATGGTAGCTGGCACAGCAAATTAAACAGCCTATTCATGGTGTCCTCGAAACTTCACAAGGGAAAGTGATGCCCCTGCCCTGAGTAATGAGAAAAATATAACCGTGTACAACCATCAAATTTTGCTCTCGCGTTATTGTTGTCTTTTATCCAATTTAGCGTCGTCGTTCAGCGCTCCCTGGGGTACTCTTTATTTGCCTGTATCTTAATCACAACCCACGTTTTCTGTTCACGTGAGTAATATCTTGTGCTTTTTCCCTTATTCCCCATGTCCCTTTCTCCTGGCTTAGCTCTCTGTACTATTGATCTGTCTGTACCTTTTCCCACAATGTGAGACCTCGCTCATACTATGGAACGTCCTATGTTGTCTCCTGTAGTCAATGCCTTTTCTGTTAGTTTGTGGTGTCTCCCACTGTGTTCTCTATTTCGTAGTCTGTACTGTCTCCCACAGCTCTCCATGAACCCTGCTGTGAATTCTCTCGCAGTGTGTACCAAAGCCGCATGTCAGACCACTTGATTCTATCTAGCCTGTTCCTTGCAAGCCTGCTGCAAGAAACAGGCTAGTTCCAGGCGTCTTTGTTGCCATCTTTCTGGTTCAGGGATTGTGGGGCTTATTTACAAGCCCCTTGCACCACCAGTTCGTCACTTTTTCCCATATTAAAAGTGACGCACTGGCGGCGCAAGGGGCTTGTAAATAAGCCCCACACTTTCTGTGAGTATCAGCACCAACCGCTGTACATATTTAGTGGCATATTTATAAGATTTGTGGTGCAGGACAGCGCAGTAAGAAACCTTGCTCCTCTGCAGGAAAACGAAAGGCAAGCACCGTATTTATCCAACACAGCGCATTCCTGTCCTTTCCCTCTGAGATGGCGCCATTTAAGCCGCCTAGTGCCATTGCAGGCACCCTTGCACCATTGTGCAAGGATGCTTGTGTTGTAGGCAGGATTGTCTTTGTGCAGGAAGGTCCACCATCCTGCACAAAATGGATCCTGAAAGGCTTTAACCTCTTTCTATGTGTGCTGCAGAATGCAGCACAAGTCGAAAGAGGAAAAAACAAGGAGAAATAAAGATATTTCTTCTTGTTACCCCTCCCCTGAGGAGGCATATATTTTTGGCGCATTCTCAGGTTTACCAGGTTTGGTAAATCTGGGAATGCGTAAAAAATCATGGTGTTTGCATGGGAACACCCACACAATGCCCATGAAATGCCTCCCTTGCGCAAAGTAATGTAACGCAGAAATTTGTGCTGTATCGCATTACTCCGTATTTTGAAAGCCATTTAAAGCCACATAAAGTGGCTTTGCGTTGCTTCATAAATATGTCTTAAAGGTTTGCTTCGTACATGTTCAACATTGCGTGGTGCAAGAATGACGCAAAGCTCTAATAAATATTCCCCTTAATATTTTTTTCTGGAGATTCTAGTTTTTTTTAGCTGACTGCACCTAATGAGAAATGCATATATAAGAGATCTGTGTGGATGACGGAAATGAGTCCATCAGTCTGTTGGTAATTTTCTTATATAACTTTTCTAATGTTGATGACCTATATTCCCTCCCAGCCCTCATATACTTCTTCTAAATGGCTAGCCCTCCAGCCTCTGCACATTCAACTGTAAGAATTCCAATAGTGTGACATAATACAGGATAGGCCGTCAGGTGTTCTAAAGAACTTCCGGTCAATTAAAGTTGCACTACCATAATGTAATACATATGTATTTGAGCTGTCAACTCCTTCACCATTCACCTTTAAATTGAACTGAATAAACATTTACACAGTGAGGGCTATGTCTCTGGGGGACGGCTGGCCCCAGAAACCACCGCCAGAACATCGAGGCTGAGGTGGGGTCCTTTACAGAGGTGCTACAAGTTTGTTGTAACTCCTGCTGCAAGGGCGGGCCTGTATGTGCCTGTCAGAGCCAGGAGTAGGCCGGGCTGGGCCACCCCTCTTGACTCTTGTTTTGGTTTCTGTTTTCGTGCTTGGGTGGCAGGAACCACACATTCATATTCTGCCAGAAGTGATTAATGTTATACCTCTCAAATAGGAAAAGGGAAAGTTATAGGTGCTCCTCCTGCCTTTGCTACCCCTGTTAAAGGCATCTTTAATGATAGGATGTTGGAAAGGACCATGGAGGTTATCAGCACAGAAATTGCTTTAACAGAAAGGAGATTTCCTCTAAACTCGGGTTCTGCAATAGCTGTCTTTGCCCTCTGGCTCAGTAGTATCCTCTTCTATCAGCCCCCCCCATGGTGGGTGCCATGCATACAACCGGCGAAGCAATAATCGACGTAGATAGCATTCAGATGGCAGTTAACACCAAGAGGTGCAAGTGGAATGTTCGCACTAGAGTGTATCCTGGCAACTACTGGAGGGCTTCTTCGGGGCTGAGCTCTCTCCCGATATCAATCACCTGAATGATATTGAGTCTAAGTTAACAACTCTCATGGCTGCTACCTCCATCTGTAGCCTTACCTTCGGCGCCCGAGGAGAATCAAGATGTGGATGTTGGTCAAGGTAACTTTGTCAGCGCCACTGGTTCAGAGGCACCTCAGAGGATACTTGTGAACAAGAGTTATCCCAACCTTGCTGCCCAGGTCCCTGGGATTAATTCTTCTCTTATGTCCCACTCGCTTCCCACCGAAGGGAAACTAACACCCAGGACAATATTCACTTGGAAGGAAATATGTTCAGATGGCCTTCTCCCAACCGGAGCCTGAAAGTTATTAACCTTCCTCCAGCTGCTTGTCCTTTTGTGAAGATTGCGTCTGGAGTTCCCCCTCTGCCAAGGATCAGGGGGAGAAACACAAAGAATGTTATAGTAGGATGCAAGACTGGCTTGTGCAGCTTAGGGGTTTTCCCATCTCTTTTGTCAATGGCATTTTATTTACGGGCAGGATTGGATGGATCAGTCCTGGCTCGGTCGACAGACAAGATGACTGTGTTATTGCAAATTTTAGGTCTCCTCATTTGGTGCAAAGCCTGCTGTTTAGGAGCCTGAGCAAAGCTGTTGACAGGAGTAATATGATTTTACTACCCCTAGGCTATTTTCATAAACCTTGCCTTTCCCTCTTGTAGGCCTTCAAACTTCAGCCAAGAAAGATTCATGTTTATGGCAACAATAGCCAAATAACGGCTACATGTGTCAAAGTTCCATTTTGCATTTCCTAAATAGCGAATTTTAGGTAATCGCTATTTAGGGAATGCAAAATGGTATGTAAGAAAATAGTGAATCCCGAAAAAGTGATTCCGACAGAGTCGCAATGACAATTAGGGAATCGCTATTAGGAAGTGCTACTCCACTCGTTCCGATGGGACTAAATGCCCACAGGTACGAATGGTTTTGCATTACCTAATTTGCGATTACCTAATTGGTGATTGCAAATTAGGAAATGCCAAACCAAGGGTACCTGGAGGCTAAGGCCCCCTTGAAGCACAGCCAAAACCAATTTGTGCACATGTAAAGTGCACACATGCCCTAGCAGCATGTGTGCACAACATGGCACATTGAAAAAATGCACCTTTTGTGAATTTTCAAAAATTGCACATGGTTACCATCGACTTGGAGTTGATAGCAATAGCATTTCCTAAATGCCCAGTTTGCATTTAGGAAAAGCTTGGTACATGTGCTTAGGGAATAGCAAGTTGCGATTCCCTATTTGGAGTCAGAATTTTAGGTAATCGCAAAAAATCGCGATTACCTAGAATGCACTGCCAAAGCCTTTCAAACATCTTGAAAGGATATTTTGCATTTGCCAAAGGTCAAAGTTAGCGATTCTTACCATTTGTGAATGCAAAATAGGGTTGATACATGTGGCCCTAAATGCGTTATCTGAGGCTTGCGTTCCTCATATGCCTGGTCCTGGTCACTCTATTCCTCCTCACAATGCGGACGTATTTAGCATACCTTTAGCTAATCATTTTTATGTTTTATCTAATGTGGACTGATTTTCTGATGTCCTTTTAGCTGCCTCTCTCACAGTTAATGTTGTGGGTAATGACACTTTGGCAAAGGGCTACACCCCAGAGGATGTCATGTAGTTCCTATATTACCTATACAGGATCTGCGCATTTGGATAACATAAACTGTGGTTTTGGTGGCGGACTGATTCGGTGCACCCCCACTGGATACGTTAGCCTGTCTGTATTAGCTAGCTCACAGTGCCACTAGAGTCTCCTCTTATCGGGGAGAGAATAGTTCTTGGCAACCTCAGAACATGACAACCCAGATCCCTCAGGATCGTGGAAACAATATACTACCTTTCGCTCAGTCACTCATGCTTACTTAGTTTGTCTTAGAGAGTTACACAGAATAAACAGGCTGGGCATTTTCAATAAGTATTTATTGAACAGTTGTTATTCTAGTGTAGAATATATGAGCTGCAACAACCATTAGACAGTAGTAGAGATATATGATTAGCAATATTATAAAAGTAAAGGGATGGTGTGTCAGCCGGGAAGTCACGGTCTCCTCTCTCTTCCTAAGCAAGATGTGCTGTATATATACCCATAGGTCTCCCCAGGGGTCCTACCTTGCTGTGTTGCTGTGTCGGCCTAAAGGATGACGTTGGGCCTGAACTTTATACAGAGATATTATACAGGAGATGGTAATCCTACTGTTAGTCCTGCTGTGCTTCCAAGAAGCCTCATGCATAATGTATGAGAATCGAACCAGGGAAAAACCTGCGTTCAGAATGCAGTGTCATATCTAGGTAAAAGGTCAGTGCCTAAGAACCGTTATGTATGTAATGTAGGGAAGAATATAGGTGAAAGGTTGCAATGTTGCCTGCGCCTATATAGGGTACCTATATGGAATATAACAAGGACATATGTTTAAAAACTTGCTTCCCCTGTTGCAGGAGAATCTCCCCTACTGATTCTTCTGGGAGGAACGATATCCTGTACAAGGGTCTTTGTTTAGAGGCTGTCTAGCCTGTTCACCCTTTCTCTTTGCGGAGCTGGAATATTGCTGGCCTTAAGGATAAGATTATATATCAGGCCTGGCTCAGTTTTATTGCTCAGTATGATTTTGCTTCAATGCAGGAAACTTGGTTTTACCTGTTATTCTTGCCCTGCAATTCCCTCCCTCTATGGCAGAGCCAAGGGTAGTCTTTATATCTGGGTCCAATTGAATCTCAGTGTGGAAGTTACAGTCCTGGATACTGGGAGTTCTGCCTTTCAAGCATTGGTTGTTTAAAGATACCCCTGGTTCTTTTATTTTTATCTGGTAAATTTCTATAATAATGATTTAAAAAATTCTTGCATTTATTTTATGCAGTTATTTTCTTTTTTAACTCTCCTGAATTCTCCTGCAGAGGAGGCATACTCTCAACCAAACTATCTATTGTGCGGGTATGTTAATGCTAAATTATTGCCCTATGCTGAGAAATTATGGAGCACAGATCAAGTTGTTCATTATGGGCAGTCTGACCTTAGAGAGAAGCTGTTCACGATCTTGTTGATATAGTTTGTATGTTCAATAGAGAAAGCCTGCCTCTGGTCTATTTAAGTGGTGGGGACGGGTTTCTGTTATTGATTATATATTTGGAACTAGGGCCTTTCTATCGAGGTGTTCACAGAGTTATATAAAGGAGACCGGGTGGGGGAATCATAACGCTTTAATTGTTGAAGGCTACCTCCCAATACTTAAGGCTAAAATTCCAGCTGACTCTATAGTGATCACCCAGCACTCTGATGATGGCCTTAGACTAGGTTGGCTACTGAAGGAACCTACGACCACTCTTGGTTTGGTATTAAGGAATCATCAGTCGACTTTTCAGGGTTGCAGAGGAGAGTAGTAATGATTTGCTGGCCCATTATGGCTAAGTATCGGAATCCACTTGTTGAAGCCAAGGCGGTACATGCAAGAATTGCCCCACTGGTTTGACAGGCATTGCTCTGCAGCTAACTGCCGGTTGAGGAAAGTGGCTTTCTACTGCCCCTAAAGATCCTCATGAGATAGGGGCAGTAAGGAAGCACTATAAAAGCATTTTGGAAAAAAGTAAGGAGGACTTGTATAAAAGGTATTGGGAACAGTTGGAATCCACGCCATGAGAAATAATAGCAACGTTTTTTGGGATACGGTGAATAGGATCAGGCAAAGGGATGTGCTGTCAAAATCCCTTTAATATGTAATGTGTCTGGTTTCAATTGGGTTACGCATTTTGGCACTATATATTACATTGTAGAAGACATGCATTTGAGTGCTCTTCTACAGGACAAATTGAGAGATTCCCCCTCTTTGTCTATTACATTACTCTTTTTCTATTACAGTACAGCAAGTAGAAGCTGCCCTAAGGAAAAGTCCCAGTGGTTGAAGCCCCGGATCCGGATGGGGTACCCATGGACCTTATAACATGTAATATTGATTTCTGGGGTCCTTTGCTTACTAACGTTTCTAACAAATCTTTATGCAATAAGACTCCGTATACCTGGGCGGTGTCCATCATAGTTCCTATTTTTAAAAGGGGGGATCGGAATTCGCCTAAATGCTATCGCCTAGTCTCTCTTCGAGATAGCACTGCCAGATCGTGGGGAGGTTGTTTTTAATCCATGTAAGAACTTGGGCAATTCTACATAATATTCTGTGCCCCTTCCAATAAGGCTTCTGCTCAGGGCTGGGTATGGTAGAACAGTTGCAAAAGAAACAAATGATGGATGGAATGCTGGACAATGCAAACACTCACCCCCAGTCACAAAGATCTGGGTTTAATCCATCATTCTTTTGCTCACCACACCACCCCAGTTTGGACCCAGCCATATGCAAATCAGTCTTGACCCTGTTCCTTGTGGGAACAGTCCAGCCCGAACTGCCAAGCCAGGTCCTCCCTGGACCGGAAACAAGCATCCTGGGACCGGTTTCAGGGCATCACCCTTCATCAGCCAGGCTAGCTTGAATTCAGTGGTGTAGTGAGCACAGGACCCACGTCTGGGCATACCCTTCCCACTTAGGGCGACATATGCAAAAGAAACAAATGATGGACGGAATGCTGGACAATGCAAACATTCACCCCCAGTCACAAAGATCTGTGTTTAATCCATCATTTTTTGCCGAAACCAGACCTAGGATGCTTGTTTCCAGTCCAGGGAGGACCTGGCCTGGCAGTTCGGGCTGGACTGTTCCCATAGGGCGCAGGGTCAAGACTGATTTGCATATGGCTGGGTCCAAACTGGAATGGCATGGTGAGCAAAAAAACAATGGATTTGGGCCCAGATCTTTGTATTGGGGTGAATGTATGACATTGTTCTGCATTCTGTCCATCAATTGTTGTTTTTGCATTTGTCACCCCGAGTGGGTCAGGTATGCCCAGACGTGGGTCCCATGCTCTCCATGCCACTGGAGTCAAGCTATCCTGGCTGATGAGGGCTGAAAGCCCGAAACCAGTCCTAGGATGCTTGTTTCCAGTCCAGGGAGGACCTGGCCTGGCACTTCGGGCTGGACTGTCCCCATTGGGCACAGGGTCAAGACTGATTTGCATATGGCTGGGTCCAAACTGGAATGGCATGGTGAGCAAAAAAACGATGGATTTGGGCCCAGATCTTTGTACTGGGGTGAATGTATTCTGCATTCTGTCCATCAATTGTTGTTTTTGCATTTGTCACCCCGAGTGGGTCGGGTATGCCCAGACGTGGGTCCCGTGCTTCCCAAGCCACTGGAGTCAAGCTATCCTGGCTGATGAGGGCTGAAAGCCCGAAACCGGTCCTAGGATGCTTGTTTCCAGTCCAGGGAGGACCTGGCCTGGCAGTTCGGGCTGGACTGTTCCCATTGGGCGCAGGGTCAAGACTGATTTGCATATGGCTGGGTCCAAACTGGAATGGCATGATGAGCAAATAAACGATGGATTTGGGCCCAGATCTTTGTACTGGGGTGAATGTATGACATTGTTCTGCATTCTGTTCATCAATTGTTGTTTTTGCATATGGTGGAACAGTGCCTGAACTTGCACTCTATGTTTGGCAAGTACACCATTGCCAGGCACTGCCAACTGTACCTGGCCTTTATGGACCTATCCATAGCTTTTGACTGTGTTAATAGAACCAAATTGTGGCTGATGCTGTTGAATCTGGGGCTGGAGTTTGCATTGGTGAACTATTTATTTACTCTGCATGAGAATGTAACCACCAAGTTGAGATATGGTCCTGCAGGTAAAATATCAGACACCGTCCCACTGGCTAGAGGGGCTCGCCAAGGATGCATTTTGGCTCCTCTGTTGTTTATTATTTATATAAACTATTTGAGTTTGCATTGGTCCAATGTAACCACTGATGTCCAGAGAATAGCAAATCTGCGTGTTCCTCTGTTACTTTATGCAGATTATGTGGTTCTATTGGCCTGAGACGCCTAGAGATTTGCGCATTCTGGTGGAGGCATTTGTGACCTTTATGAGCAGCCTTGGTCTAATCACCAATTTTGAGAAGTCCCATATCATTGCATGTGGTCTGGGCGAGAAAGGGGCTTCCTCTTTGCTACTTAGCAGTCAATTCTTACACAGTTTGAATAGTTTCTGCTACCTTGGTGTTGTTTTTGATTTGTCAGGATCATGGCAACCACAGGTTATCTCTGCGCATTTGAAACTAAACAGGTCAGGCAGGACTCTTTTTAATCTTTCCCAGTCTGCAGGTAAGGGGACAATTGCACTGTACTTAAAAATATATAATGCACAGTGTGTTTCTTCAGCTTTTTATGGTGCAGGAGTCTGGGACTATTCTAATCCTTCCTTCCTACAGTTAGAAGAGAATCGCATCTGTAGGTGACTCCTTCATCTCCCTCCTACTAGCTCCCATTTTATTTTCCACTCAAAGCTAAATTTATCATTTATCTCAGATAAAATTAATCTGGCCTCACTTTTACTCTGGGTCAATGTTTAGACATTATTTTAGACTGTTTCAAATTAGTTCGAGGCCATTCAATGCCCTGGTTAAGATATGTCTCTGAATCACTTTGTGACCTAGGTTTGTCTGGCATGTTTTATACACCAGGCACGTTACTCAAGTCCAATTAGCTAGTGGTTAAGTCTACTTTAACACATTTTGCCATTCTAGCAGATTGTATTCCGAGTTCAACAAAAGTTCAGTTAAGGAGTATATTATGCTTAGTGTGACTGAGATGCCTACGATTTATCTATCCTTACCCTTCTCTTGAAGGGAGAGATCGCTTTCTTCAATTTCAGGACTGGCATGGTTTGCCGATTTGTTAGTTTTTCAGAAGCCTCTAACCATCCAGTAGTTTGTGGGCCAGCCTGTCATCGTGACGGGTTTTCTGCTTATGACATCTTTTTTATCTGGATAGACACAGAGGAAAATCTAATGCAATTCTTATCCTGGATCAATCTATGTGACACTAACATACGCTTTACAAACAAAGTCAGCAATGAACATGTTGAATTCTTAGATGTGATCATCAAGAATGAGGTAGGAACATTGGCCGTGGATTTGTTCACCAAACCCACAGCACGCAATACCCTTCTTCACTATGAAAGTTTTCATCCCTCTACTAAAAAAATAGCATACTGTTCAGCCAATTTTTACGCCTTCACCGTAATTGTATGAGTATCAAGAATTTTGATACCAAATCGATCACAATGAGAGATACATTTTTGCTGAGAGGCTACCCAAAAAGGCTAGTAAGAGACTCAATTAAGAGAGCCAGTTATTATGACAGACAACATCTGCTCACTAAATCTTCACCCAAAACTACCCCTTCCGTAGTATTTGTCACACGTCATTCCATGATGAATAAAAGAATATGGCAAGCAGTATGCTCCAGCTGGCACATCCTGAATATCCACAAGTCCAATTCGGAGAAAATACCAAAGCCCCTGTTTGCGTACAGACGCAATAAAAATCTTAAGGACTATATAGTACACTCTAGGATGCAGACCAAGAACACATTTTTACAAAGAACCATTGATGGAACACAGCCAATCATTGGCAACTATAAATGCAACACATGCAAAGGATGTGCTTTGGCGATCGAAACCTCAAATTTCCAATTTCAAGGTCACCACATCAAGTCCACCTGCTTCACTAATTGTAAAACAAAGGATGTGGTCTATTTACTCACATGCCCTTGTAATAAAGGATATGTAGGTGAAACAGCTAGGACATTCAACACACGTCTCACGGAACACAGGTCATCTATAAGAACCAGAAAGATTACAGCCCCTATGGTACAACACTATATTGATGAAAATCATACCGCTGATGACATACCAAAGTAAACCAGGGACATTTAGTGAAGCAATAAGAAAACGCAGGGAGGTATACTGGATTTTTACCTTGGACAGCCATAACAGGCCTCAACCAGGAGATTCCATGGGATCAGGCCATTAAATACAACTACAGATGGTATCTACTGCCAACAATACTTTTAATTCACGATACCTTTCTTGGCGTATTTTTGCTTCTTTCCCTATAGGGAAATACAAACAGTCGGTAAATCTCCTTACTAACTCCTCTAGTTTAAGCCCGACTAATTTTAGGTAGTTGACATCAGACATTACCATTCCCCTCCCCAACATGGTGCCCACGATACATAGTCCGTCGTCGATGTGAGCCCAACTGCCCCGGAACCAGAAATAGTTATCCAGGTTAGGAAACGTGGGACGGCGCGTATTTAAAGGCTGAGTCGGAGAGGAGTTAGTCTGGGCAGCACGGAGGGATTCAACATATCATATGGTTTGCGGTAAGGAGAAAAATCTGTTGGTAGGGAGGGTGTCTGCGTCCTTTTGCACTTAATTATTGACCACGCCACTATTATTTCCACCACCGTGTTGGGAGTGGGCCAGCAACCTGCCCGCTCAGCTGTATTTAGGGGAATCTTGAAAAAATATACTAGCTTCGCTGTGCAAAACTAGGACGCACCATGAATGAATAGGGCCTTGGAGCGCGTCACCCAGTGACTAGCGACATCCAACTGACTATTGGCGTAGCCATGATCTCCAGCTAGACGCTCAAAACCCCCCTATACCCCCGTAATAGGACACTTGCTTTAGTTTGTTATGAGATCTGATAAAACCTATTTTCTGCTAATTTCAGCCGGACGCTGCACCTGATTACCTCCGAGATAGGTGCCAAGGTGGCCTTACACACCGGCTGTATCACCACCAACATGTCAAAATTAGAACATTGTGACCGGAGGTTGGTATCCATCGCTCATATGCCCCCACAGAGAGACATGCATGGGAACGTACCCAGGGCACTCTGGATAGGCATATACAAATATATATTTTATTGTTCTCTATTTTTAGGCATCAGTGATTGAAGCTTTTCCTCACAACAACGCAGCAGTAACTACTACCTGCCTACATATACCCCCGATGCCCATATCCTATATATATCGAAACAGGTAAATCCAGGGATCTATCTTAGCCGCATCTACTTTCAGTTGGCCGTAGCATTATATGGACTAGGATTTTCAATAAGCCGATATGCTCCCTTGACTGATTATTGTGCTCTAATCTATTGTCCCAGTCTGTATCTTCTCTGCGCCCGATGTCACACGGCCACTCCATCCAGTTAAAGATATTTTCTCAACAACAGTGGACTATATTAGCCACAAGAGGTAACTCTCAGCTCTGTAACAAATTCTGCAGGATTCATATTATTCACACAGGTCTCTGACATCTTTGGTCCATCATCTACCTTATCTTCTTTCTCTCCGTCCAGTTGTTAGGAAGCACCGATCTTCTTGCATTCACTCAACGGAGGAACGTGTTCATGTAGGTCCATCAATACCCTTAAGGAATACATCAAAGGTACCTCAACACATTACTTATATACATCTAGGCCCCGCCTGTTTGAAGCGAGAGTTATAGTTTATTGTTTATTTTCATGTCCTTTTCTGTCTCCATGCATTCAGGACAGAGACCTACTTACTCCTCCTTTCCACTATTGATTTAAGATTGGTCACCCCTCTGGACAATTTATGAAATTACAGGTATGACATATACCACCATCAGCTATTGACTAACCTGAGTATAAATGGTCTAAAGGAGATATAGGAGCAGGTGGGCATCTGGATGCTGTCCACTATCTATTTCACTTCACTTTTCTGCATGCAAAGCACTTATCCATCACACGCTTTACGTTGTGTTCACGCTAGTGCATGCACGCACATACACTTTTGGTATTGAGGACTTTCTTTTCACATTAAAACATTCAACAAGAGACATAATCTTGCCATTTTAATTACCCCTAAGTTACCTGTCTTTTTTTTTTTTTATCAAATGAAAATAGTGGGCAGACATATATCCACTGCTTACCAATGTTCTACATTTCATTCAGTGATTACTAGGACGGAGTCCTGATGAAGGCCATGCAGAAACGCGCGTAGCTTGTCAACAATCCGCCAGTTTCTGCACATCATGTATTTGTGGTCTTAAATGTTAACTGACCCTGCCAATAAGTTTAAAAAGGAAACAATTGAAATATATAGATACTGCTAGATCATTATCTGTACTGTCCTAATTGTGTATCAAGACATGTATGCAATCACTGAAGTAATGTTACGATGATTTTATTTTAAAAGATATATGTATTTATTCACACATGTATCCATATGTATTTTTATCAAATGAGATCCAAATACATTTTGATATAAAACAAAAAATATATGAATAATAAATATTGTTGATAATTAATAATAAATGACATTGTGATCATTATTGTATTTGCTTTGGAACTGTTCTGCCTACACAAGTTCTCATTCACCTAGCCCAGGTGTGTCTTTTTACGTTTTTGGGTTTTCTGCTCAAACCTTGCTGCACTTTTGATTTTTTTGCTAATTTTACAAATCTTGCTCCCTATTTGATCAGGAACCAATTTTGAAGCATCGCGAAATTTGGAAGTGTAGAGATGCATTATTTTATCTTTAGCTTTTAGGGAGACATGATGTGTGTTGCAGAGTTTGTTCTTTTCTTAAAGTGGCATCTAGATGTTGGAAACCGATGGAGAACTGATCTACCAGCCTTTCCCCTGCTTTTCGGGTACGGACTGTGCAGCTGGATTTTATATATTTTATGCATCCCCTGGAGCTTTTATTTTGTTATTGATTTTGCTGCTTTTTTTGTTTAGTGTAATCAAATGCCCCCCTTTGGACCTTAATTAATTAATTATGAAGATTGTTTTTAACTGTGTTTTGCTTTGTATGTGACTGTACTGTACTGCCTTTTATGGTTTTAAAAAAAAAAATCGAATAAAGATGAATTGATTGAATGACTGAATTGAATAAACATATACAACTCTTCAGGTCCCAATTTTTGTAAAGCTGCTGTTTATTGACAAACACAAGGAACTGTACCCAGCCAACATGTCATTGTGTCAACAAGTAATCATTTATTCTTTATACTATAGACTCTTGAGTAGTTCTTATTATCTATCTTGAAAATTTCAAAGTTCTTTGAAACTAACAAATTAGTTTTTGGCTTGAGTATATAATTCTCCTAAAACCCTACTTTGCAGGGCAAATGTATGAAAAACTGGCTGGAGCTTCTTAGCCATGTGATGTGAAGCCTCCCTGAATAAACCCAGTAGTCTTCAAATAGTTTGCCCTATAACATGGCAGCGCTTTAAAATACAGTTAGTTTGTGGTCAAAGAAAGGGATATGGAGCCCTTGCAGACAATCACATCTTTTTATTATTTTGGAATTACAGAGATCAAAAAAATGACATATGATACTTTAGAGGCCTGCAAACTACCTTCAGTTAATTGTAGTCACTTTCTTACAATTATGATCATAGATATGTTTATGGATGGCTTATTGATGGTAAATGTAGATCTTCACAAACACACAAAATGCATTCTTTAGTCGTATGATTTTATGCATTGTTGGTGGCATCTGTATTTGTATCAGTGCTGGATCTGGGGACTTGAATTGTTGGAGTCCTTTGAATTGGATCAGTGATGGAACTAAGGACTTCTCCTCCTCTCTGAGACTCTACTAGAGGACACGAAAACCTGTTCTCTAATACCATGCAAACTGAAACTGTCTGCTAGAGATGGACCAGCTAATGCCTCAAAAACCACCATGACCAATGGAGTGCTGAGCTGCTGTTTTACTCTACATTTCTCATGTACTGCAAGATGTATGAGTTTGGGTGGCTTTTCGGTCCATTGAGAACAGAGCAGTCAAAGCAAGCCTGTAGTGGCCACTTATAAACTTAGGAAGCAAGTTGCTATTGTTTGCTTTCGACTGTTTCATGACAGGATGGTCACTGGTGGAGTAAGAATGTTGTGAATAGGAATACATGACTCCTTTGTGGGTTTTCACGTCTGTTAACTGCAACACTTGACTTTCATATGAAGACCTTGATGAACTACATCAAAGTCACAATGAAGGTGATGCTTTGGCATGGAAAAAATGAGACATAATTGGCCTCTAATGTACTATTGAAGGACCAAAGTTTATTGAAACATCCATCACCTCTCTTCCAAGAGTTTCTGCATCTGTCTCTGCCATCGCTCTCCAGCCTGACCCTGCTAAAACACTTGCAGGAGAGAAAAAGCATGCGTAAGAGCAGCAAAGAGAGAAGTGACTGAAAGGGGATACCCATGCAATGTAATTGCACCACATTGGCAATCTGTAGGCCCTTTTAATTGCTTTCTTAAATGTTGATCTTATTCTTGAAAATGTGTCTGAATTCATAGAGCTGTCTCTAGATATATACTTTGAATCAATCACTCAAATGGAGTTTTAGCTCTAAGAAGAACATTACAATGTTGTTTCTGCAGTGGGAAGATTTTGGAGGTAAATATGTTATTGTTGCTTTGAAGTGGAGTAAAAGAGAGAAATCACAAGCATAGCTGGTTTACACAACAAATCTCTTTATCCTCTACTCCTGCAATCCTCTCCTTTACTACTTTCTTATAATTCTAGAACAAGTAGCATTATAGAAAGGGTGGACAGGGAAGAGAAGACACCAGAAGAGAGTAGTACATTAAAACTGTCTGTAAATCAGTTTCAAGTTATTATATTTTTGGAATAAGTGGAACATTTGTATGTAGATAATTCTCTACCACTGGAGACATCCTCTGAAATATTTGTCTTTATTATAGGACACGTATGAAAGAGGTCATTCTGACCATCCTCTTGCAAAGAATACTTAAACAGCATATTCACCACTTTACCTACAAATCATAAGATTTTTTTATCACCCAAATCTAAATCACACACTAATGCACCACAGATTGAAAATGCTTTCTGCTAATAGACACTATGGTGACTATTCACATCTTGCATTTTGTAGTACATTTTGTAGAGCCACAGCTGTCTATCTATCTATCTGTCTATCTATCTATCTATCTATCTATCTAGGTACATGTGCATTATACATATAATGTTAAAAATTGATTTTTAACATATTTTATAAAATATATGAAACTAAACTTACTTTTAATTAAGTATTTCAATTATTTTAAATATTACTAAACATATTTATTAAATTTACTAAATATTAGTTAAATAGTAAAATTCTAAAGAGAGTATTTTCTAATTTTGATCACTAAATTGTATTTAAATTCATTAAAATATATTTTAACAATGTATTTTTTAATTAACATTTAAATTAATAATGTAATGTACATCAGCATTTTAGGTTATTGCTTCTAGGGTATTAATAAATATTTTGAAATAATTAAAAAATTATTTGACAATATTTTTCATATTTTTTTCAGAATGAATAAACTTTATTCCTTTTTCATATATATCACCATAGGCACATCTCCTCCCCAGTCTCTGCCTACACGTAAAAAGTTGCTACTCGGATATTCTGCCTTAGATCTCTCCACACCTTCATTTCAATGGGTAGAGAAATGTGGCTCTTTATTTAGTGGTAAATCTACACTTGAAAATGGTGAATAATAGAAAAGATGTAGGCTTACACCTAGGTGAAGAAGTAGAGTTACACGTTAGTAAATCTACGTGCGAAAATGTACCTTTGTGAAGAGAGCACAATCCATGTAGTATCTTCTTCATCAGCAACCATTTTACATATATTCTTCAGGTCACATGCAGGGTAACAAAAGTTGAAGAATATTTATATGTTTGGTTCTGGGGTTGATTATGTGGCAGACATTTCTAGGTGTTTATCTCAGTTGTCTATTAACAAAGGTAAACCTACATGTCTCCACCCTTAAAACAAGGGGGTGGAGACAAATTTACTAGTGCAAAATTAATATTAGTAAGCATATCTCCTCAAACTTTTCCCAAGTATGAGAAGGCCTCTGCCAGAGGGGCAGAGATCTCACTCAGGTAAAGTATAGTGATATTATAAAACGTTTTTACAAATTTGAAAAATTTGTAATCATATTTTTAAGTTAAATATCAATGTAAAATAATTGTATATATTTATTTTAAAGAAAAATTAAGAAATGATGCTACAAAGTATGACTTGAATACATAATTAATAAAATAAAAAATCCACAAAGGTATTTCTCATTAAAAAGTATTTAAAAATATCTGTCCTAAAGTAAATTTTTCATTTTTATTATGTAGTAAAAATTCCTAAAAGTTATATATAATATAGAGTAATACAATTATTTACTTATTTTTTTAAATAAATACATTTGCATTTATTTTTTAATATAAAAAGTACTGAAATATGTTATGATAACATAATATTTAAATTTGATTTAAATATATTACAGTGGAGGTCGGCATTGGGTAGTTATAGCTAGGACCTAATCACCATAGGAAACGGATTTTTTGGTTCACTAACAACTTTGGCGCCGTTTGATGAATCGTCACAAAACTTTCCATAAAAAGTTCATCCACCGCAGCCCTTGAGGCTATTGAGAGTCCTACGGGCATCCAACTTCAAATAATAGAGTGAGTTGATTGACCAAGGGGGCTTGGGCTCTGATTGGCTGGTTGCAAAATGAGAGAAATCAGGTGCCTGCTATTTCAGTCATTCCTCTTGTCATGAAAATTAGAAAAAAGTAAGGTATAAGGGGCAGGGTAGGAGGCCAAAGTTTAAAACAATATATTTTGGGGGGTTTCTGCAATCCCGCAGGTGTATCATGGGAACCAGAGGCCCCCACTGGACTCCTGCAGGAGTACAAGTGTAGCGTGGGGGGCACACTGCCTCCTTCAAGACTCGTCGGATCTGATTTTTTTGCAAGCAGGAAAAGGCCACGCACGGCAGGGTTCTGGCTGCCTGCTGGTGGTTAGAAACTGTTCCTGGCCTTTGGCCAACCCCCGATGCAAATGGCCAAAGGAGGTACACGGCTGACGCTTCTCCTTACGTATGGTAATAAAATATATATATATATTTTTTTAAAACCTAGAAATCGCTGACAAAATGAAAGGTTAAAGTGATGTAATAGTTAGGTATGGAATTAATATCTCACTTTGCTTTAAAAAAACTCAGAAGCTCACTATGAATGGATTGGGATGTGGTCCAAGTAATTGCCAGTGCCTGAAATTAATTCAAGCATTCCATTCATCACTTTTTTGCATACTCTAGTCTTTTTAAGTAAGGCAGACCTACTAAATTTGTCAAAGGGTCAGTATAGAAAAATAGTAAATGTGCGGGCCTGTTGACTTTATAAAAAATTCACCAGTAGCTGTAAGTAAATGTATATTCATGCAGTGCAATATTTAATAATTGTAATTGTCACAAAATGTTTTCAATAAAGCATTATTTTAACAAAAAATATTAATTGTGTATTTGAGTCTTTTTTAAACATTTTTCAGGCCTGAAGTGCAACCATTGAACCAACCACAAGAAGTCCCTGCACTCCAGCTGAAGAACATACAGTGGTAAGCTTTCCAGGGGTCATGGAATTAATCACCCAGGAGACTTACTGTGTTTTTAAAATGTTACTGGAAGGCTGTTGCACTCCATGAAGACCCCCACAGCTGTAAAGAACATGGATACTGGTGCCCTTGTCCCTTGTAGGGGCACCACCAGGAATACAAAACATAATTTAAAGACCCTCATATAGCTTTATTGGGGCCTCCTTCCACGGAGTAGTGAAAAAATATTTGAGTTTCTCATTTATTATTCTTTTTATTAGTTGTATTTGTTTTTCTTCATCCTAGTCCCGGCCATGACAGACAAACTTTCATATTAACTTTAGAGGCCACTGTGAGAGCTCCAAGACTTCAGCAACCCTTGCCTGCTTCCCAGCCACCACCCGCAGTAGGTGCCAGCAGGAGCCAGCTATCATTTTTGAAGTGGAAGCCCACTCACTTGGGGCACCTACAACATGAAATAATTGGGGCCACAGGGTAAACGCTAAAACACCTACTGGTGCTGGCTGGGGCCCGGGGCCCCAGCCAGCACCCATCCTGGGTGCCGAAATAAGCTGTCTTCATTCCTTTGCTTCCACCAGGGGGCAGCAGCAGCTTTTTTCTGTGCTCCTGCACAGCGGTTGTGTTCCCTGCCAGGGAGAGTGTGGTCAGGGAATTGATTGCATTTGCCTGATTTGATTGACCCCCCCCGAGATGGGGTTACCTGAGCTGGTTTATGACTTGGGAGGGGGGCCAATGACCCTGCCCCTAAATATGAAAATGGCCCTCAGTGATATGGTCCTCTGGGCCTCCTGAACGCTACCCTCCCTAAATATAAAAATGGTCCTGGTGGATAGGATCCCCAGGGCCTACTGAAAGCTCTGGAGGTTAGGCCACATCCCCAACCCCCTTAGAAAATAGAGATTGTGTAAACCCCCCTGGCCGACCCCGGGGAACCTAAATTTTAAAAGGGTTGTTGCGGATCCTCTCAGAATCTGCGTTTTTTTTGTAAAAAAATGAAAAAATACTTTTTTAACCCCTTTGGGACCCTCCTGACTATATAGTAGGGTATGTCTAACCTGCCCCCATATGTTTTTTTTATGTACGACAGGGGACTGGGTCCACGAATCCTAAAATGGCAGCAACCACCTAAAATGGCAGCCACCACATTTTTTTTTTATGTGGCGGCAGCCAATTAGATCTTATCTTTAGATCTGTCAGCTGTATGGATCCTCAGTGAAGTGATATATACACAGATTCAGATTTTGAACCTTAAATTCTCAAAAACTGCTGAATGAATTTACACCAAATTACAACAACACACTTTCTGGAGCAAGACCTAGCTTTCCACCAAATTTGGTGTAGCCATCCAGTCATTTTGGCTGTAGCTGTGTCTAATTTTTCTATGGAAAATTGCAATGTGTTTTGGGCCCCCTCACTTTTTCTCAGCCCCCATTCACAAATTGCCCTGAAACTTTCCAGGAAGAAGGTGTGTGTATTTATATATATATATATTACATACTGGTAGTTACCAGTAGGTAGTTATAGTTAGGACAAAGTTTCCATAGGAACAGCGTTGTTTTACTTGCCTATATCTTTGGCGACGGTTGACAAATCTTCACAAAATTTTCAGCAAAAAAGAGTCACAGTAAGTCTTGTTGTGCATGGCAAGTTTCGGGGTGTTCTGTCACGCAGGGGCTGAGAAAAATGGGGCTAAAAAAGTGAATTTTTTTCCTATGTTGATTCCTATAGGATGCATAGTCGAATGTACAGCCCGAACCGCTGGATGAAAATGCACCAAATTTGGCAGGAAAGGTAGATGTTATTACACAGATTGTGCTTCTTGTTATTTGGTGCAAATCCATTCAGTACTTTTTGAGAAATTTAAGAAGAAAAAGTTAATAATTAGTCTGCCCATAGATATTTCGCTGCAACATCGCAATTAACCGCGAAGACGCAAGGCAAGAGGAATGCTGTGATTGGCTGGTCGCAACCTGAACAGAAAGTTGTGGCTGCTATTTTATCAATCAGGGAATGGTACCCAGTGCTGAAAATTTCTGTGAAAGCTGACATCAGGGGTCAGGATGGAGGTACTCTGACCCCATGTTTGAGAAATGGGGGTGTTAGTGACACATGTTATGTGTCCAAAATAGTTTTTTGAATCACATGTGATATCCGCACGGACAACGTGATTGTCAGGAAGCCCCCCGTGTACCATCACTGGGGTGTTGCGACTATCGCAACATCTTCATGAAAATTGTTGAAAATGTAAAAAAAACTATGTATATACATATATATATGTGTGTATATTTATATATATATATATGCATATATATATATATATATATATATTACCTACTGGCGGTCGCCAGTAGGTAGTTATAGTTAGGACCTAGTTTCCATAGGAAAAGCGTTTAGTGTTTTCCCAATAACTTTGGCGCCGGTTGACGAATCTTCGCGAAATTTTCAAAACTAGTGATCATCTCTGGTCAGCTCCTGTCTTGAAACTTTCGGGGTGATTTGCCAAGCGGGGGCCGAGAAAAAAGGGGGGTTCCAAAACACGTTTTCCCCATGTTATTTTCCTTAGGAAACTTTAGACAAAGCTACAGCCCGAACTGCTGAACGGAATTATACCAAATTTGGCAAAAAGGTAGGTCTTAGTTCAGAAAGAGTCCTTTTTGTTAAATGGTGTAAATCCTTTCAGTAGTTCCTGAGAAAATAGAAAAAGAAAAAGTTTCGATATCTGTGGCCGAGGAGGATCGCCGAACCCTCCCGACCATAAGTTTCATTCTAATTGGCTGCCAACACTCCAAACCAGGAAGTGTTGGCAGCCATCTTGTGACTCGGTAGAACCGAGTCACAAGAAAACAGTAGAAAAAACATTAAAGAAGAAGAAAAGGGGGCAGGGTAGAAACACCCTGACCCCCTAGGCCTGCTCAGGGCCAAAAAAAGCATTCTTTTAAAAATAATTTCGGCGGAAATCGCGATGGGGTCGCGAATCCTGCCGATTTTTAAAAAAAACAAAGCGTGGGCTCCCGCGCTTCGTTTAAAAAAAGCCCCCGGGTGGCCCAGGTCCCGGGGCGATGTAAATTCATCAGTGGAGGCCCGATGGGGACCCCGCAGCCCCGGGGACCGCCACCTCCCCAGGGATTCAACAAAGCACGGGGGCACGCAGCACCCCCCGCAGCCCCGGGGAGGTGCATGGGGGGTCCCAATCCCCCCCACGCTGCCCCGGGGACTGCCACCTCCCTGGGGCTCTATTTTAAAAAAATAAAACCTGTGTGGGGGGGCTCAATCCCCCACATGCCCCAGGGACCGCCACCTCCCCGGGGCACTAAAAATGTAAATGCGGGGGTCCGTTACGGGCCCCCGAGCCCCTGGGACCACAACCTTCCTGGGGCTTTGCAATGGCAGGGAGGGTGGCCGCGCGGCCCCCCTCCTGGAGCCCTTCATGGCCCTGGGGACCGCCACCCCCTAGGGCCGGCTCCTGCAGTGTCCCGGGGTGCCCACCCCCGGGACACTGCTGTTTCTACGGCAGGACGGGAGCCGTGCGGCTCCCGCCCTGCCATAGCAAACACTGCTTTGGATTTTGGGAGCGAGAGCAGGTTTCCTGCTCTCGCTTCCAAAATCCAAAGCAGATTGCTTTTCCACAAGGGGAGCTGCATGTCAGCAGCTCCCCGTGTGGAAAAGCAATGCCGGCTCCCGCAGGAGGCAGGGAGCCGGCGGGACCATGGGGGCATTGGGGCTCCCCAATCGGTCCCCAACAGAGAGGGCCAGGCCCCGGGGACGGGGTCCCCGGGTCCAGAAGTGGTCCAGGAGGGGGGCCACGCGGCCCCCCTTCAATATTGTAAAAAAAAATTAAAAAGATAAATAAAGAGGCACAGCCCCAGGGGATGGGGTCCCTGGGGCCACTAGAGGCCGAAGGAGGGGGGCCACGCAGCACCCCTCCTTTAAAAATAAAAAAAATTTAAAAAATGTGGCCATGCCCCGGGGGGATGTGGTCCCCGGGGCCGAAACTGGCCTCGGGAGGGGGGCCGCGTGGACCCTTCCCATTTTATTTTTTAAATTTTTTTTAAAAAGAGCAGGCCCTGGGGAATGGGGTCCCAAGGGCCCCAATTAATGTAAAAGAAGGGGGGGCACACAGCCCCCTTGTAAAATAAAAATATAAATAAAAAGCCGGCATCGCGGCGGAGGCCCCGCCCCCTCACTGCAGCACTCAGCAAACCTTGGGGAATTAATTTCCCTTGAATACTGAGGGTCCCTGGGGGCCAAATAGCCCACCAGGTACCTCCAGTATGCGCCACAGAGCTGCGTTGCAGAGAGGTGTTCAGAGACCATGCCCCTTTTTACACCTATCTGCAACGCAGCCATGTGGCACTTAATCTAGGTACTTGGTAGGCTAGTTGGACCCCAGGGATCCTCAGGATTCAAGGGGACTTAATTAATCCCCCAACTTAAAACACGCCACGGGGCGCGTTTGCACAGTGGTGAAGGGAGGGGGTGGGGCCTAATGTGACATGTGTGCAAACACGTCCTGTGGCGTGTTTTAAGTTGGGGGATTAAGTCTCCTTGAATCCTGAGGGTCCCTGGGGTCCAACTAGCCCACCAGGTACCTCCAGTAAGTGCCACACAGCTGCGTAGTTCCTAAGAAAATAGAAAAAGAAAAAGTTTAGATATCTGTGGCCGAGGAGGGTTTGCGAACCCTCCCGACCATGAGCTTCATTCTAATTGGCTGCCAACACTCCAAACCAGGAAGTGTTGACAGCCATCTTGTCACTCAATAGAACCGAGTCACAAGAAAACAGTAGAAAAAACATTAAAAAAGAAGAAAAGGGGGCAGGGTAGAAACACCCTGATCCCCTAGGCTTGCTCAGGGGGTCCCACAAGGACCCCCAGGGCCCAAAAAAGCATTTCTTGAAAATAATTTCGGCGGAAATCGAGATGGGGTCGCGAATCCCGCCAAAATTATTTAAAAAAAACAAAGCGAGGGCTCCTGCGCTTCGTTTAAAAAAAGCCCCCAGGTGGTCCAGGTCCCGGGGGCGATGTAAATTCATTAGCGGGGCACCGCGGGGGCTCCCGCAGCCCCAGGGACCACCACCTCCCCGGGGCTTCAACAAACAAGCGCGGGGGCACACAGCCCCCCCGCAGCCCCGGGGACCACCACCTCCCCGGGCATGATAAAAAAAATTGGGGGGGTCCCAATCCCCCCACCCTGCCCCGGCGACCGCCACCTCTTGGGGCTCTATTTATTTTTAAAATAAAACCTGTGTGGGGGAGCTCAAGCCCCCCCACATGCCCCGGGGACCGCCACCTCCCTGGGGCACTAAAAATGTAAATGCGGGGGTCCGTTACGGACCCTCAAGCCCCGGGGACCACCACCTTCCTGGGGCTTTGCAATGGTAGGGAGGGGGGCCGCGCGGACCCCCTCCTGGAGCCCTTCATGGCCCTGGGGACCGCCACCCCCCCAGGGCCGGCTCCTGCAGTGTCCCGGGGTGCCCACCCCCAGGACACTGCTGTTTGCTATGGCAGGATGGGAGCTGTGCGGCTCCCGCCCTGCCATAGCAAACACTGCTTTGGATTTTGGGAGCGAGAGCAGGTTTCCTGCTCTCGCTTCCAAAATCCAAAGCAGATTGCTTTTCCACAAGGGGAGCTGCATGTCAGCAGCTCCCCGTGTGGAAAAGCAATGCCAGCTCCCGCAGGAGGCCGGGAGCCGGCGGGACCGTGGGGGCATTTGGGCTCCCCAATCGGTCCCCAACGGAGAGGGGGATGGGGTCCCTGGGGCCAGAAGTGGTCCAAGAGGGGGGCCACGCGGCCCCCTTCAATATTGTAAAAAAAAAAAATTTAAAATAAAGAGGCACAGCCCCGGGGGATGGGGTCCCCGGGACCACTAGAGGCCTAAGGAAGGGGGCCACACAGCACCCCTCCTTTAAAAAAATATTGTAAAAAAAAAATGTGGCCATGCCCCGGGGGATGGGGTCCCCAGGGCCCCAAATAATGTAAAAGAAGGGGGGCCACACAGCCCCCTTGTAAAAAAAAAAAAAAAAAAAGCTGGCATCGCGGCGGAGGCCCTGCCCCCTCACTGCAGCACTCAGCAAACGTGCCCCCTGGCACGTTGTAAGTTGGGGAATTAATTCCCCTTGAATACTGAGGGTCCCTGGGGGCCAACTAGCCCACCAGGTACCTCCAGTATGCGCCACAGAGCTGCGTTGCAGAGAGGTGTTCAAAGGCCTCGCCCCTTTTTACACCTCTCTGCAACGCAGCTGTGTGGCACTTACTGGAGGTACCTGGTGGGCTAGTTGGACCCCAGGGACCCTCAGGATTCAAGGGGACTTAATCCCCCAACTTACAACATGCTAGGGGGCACATTTGCACACTGGTGCTAGGCCAACCTTTCCTGAAATTGTCGAAAAAAGGAGAGCCTTTAACCAGAAGGCAGAGGCAGTTCAAAGAAATCAGAGTTAGAATGTTCCGTACTAGAGTAATCCACAATTTATTTACACCTATGAAGCATTATAAAAGAAGAACACAAGCATTCAGACAAAAGGAATATGCTGAAAGTATAGTTGATAAGGTGTTTACTCTGAAGAGGAAGCTATTTATCTTGACTTTAAACAGAATGAAGACACTGGACAAAATAGTGTTGTCTATGAGGAGACAGAGCCAAAAGAAAAGTCTTGTTAATAGAAGTAGTTTTTGCAAAGTTTTTAGTGGTGAATGGATGCATATTTCGAGTACTGAGCCTTTTTTTAACAAAGAAGGCTACTTTCAAGACAATACATTAGTGCATGCAGTTGATGAATCTGTGAAGGAAGTGACTGGCTTAGGGCCACAAGGGTCACCACTGACCACCTCTCATCCTTCCGTACCAAATGAAGAGTCGAAGAGACAGTGGAAAATATATACCAATAACTGTTTATTCATATACACTCAGAGCGGGGCCCCGTCTGCACAGTCTCAAGAGAGTGCTACAGAGGGAACTAAGGCACAGTAAGCATAGAGATACATTATGTATATTTCCTGGTTAGACAAGAACACGCCCACAGTGGAATTTTCCAGGCAGATGTAACTGGACAGTGAAAGACAAAAAAAGGTTTTCTGTCTTGTATCTTGCACAACCCAGCACAGTCCAAGGCTGTTTCACCCTGGTTGCGATCAAACGGCCAGACAGGTGGGAGAGTACCTTTATCGAGTGGGAAAGCTATGCGCTGGCACTAACAGTCTTTATTACAGAAGCAAAATTTAGCAAAGGGCATTTCTCAGAACTAAGAAAGATTAGTTTTGATCAGCATGCAAAATGGAGTCTAAAAAGAAAATGGTGCAGCAAATGCTAACTAAAACATGGCATTGCGTGAGCATCAACGGGCCTAATCTAACAGACCCTCCTTTTAGCATGAGCTAAAAAAAAATTCTAATATGCAAAAGGAAACGAGGGAAAGTGATACATAGTCAGCATTATTATAATGGCGTCAACACCGCAGAAGTCAACAAAGTATCAAAATCAAGAAGTGTAAGTGGGGTGAAACTATGGGCACTCCTTACAATCAGCATTAGAAAGGGGAGCAGCAAGGAGGGTGGAATCCTCAAAAATTCCCTCATCGATATTCATAAGATCATCAATATCCTCCTGGAGCATCATAGCAACATTTGTAACATGGGCTGATATTTTCTGTTTAGGTGTGAAAACAGAGGCACAATAGGAACAACAGAGAGGAAGGCATTGAATGAGGATGCAACAGAGCACGAGCACCACTATAAGATAAATCATGTCCTTAAGAATCCAACCCCAGCTGCCAAAACGGGACCAATTCCAATTCCCACTTTCCATCCCTTTAACCTTGTCAATGATATCCATGATGTGTTGCGTTATATTCTTTTCCAGATTTTTGATACCAATGACACACTGGTTGCCGACCACTGCGCATACACCACCACTCTTTGCCCAAGATAAAATCCACTGCATATCTAGTCTGTTCTGAATACACCTGCATGCTTTCTAACTGAGTAGTGATGTCGAGCAAAGCCGCCACTGTAGTATTGGATAGAATTTGCAGCTTACATCCAAAATATTCTCTAGCTTTCTTACCCCTGGCCATAGCAGTACCACCCAGTGTAAAAATGGAGGAGAGGATGTATCCAAATGTAATACCATTACTATAGCTATTTGCTTCCAAATCTGTTACTCCTTCACAGAATTCTTTCACTAACGTCCTTTTTACCCATCTTGTTCTGGGTCAAGCATATTTACATGGAACACCCAAAGGCAGTACCATCCCGAGAGCCACGTCATTTGTACTATTATGGACGTTGGAATAAGTCCCATTACACTGAAAGAAAAACCCTGGGTGAGCATATATATGCGCCCCTGATAGTTCACTGCAGAGTATCTGGAGTTCATTCCCAAAGTACTTGAATCTTTTTTATTCACCAAAGGGACTGTATATTTAAACAATATTATCCCTGAACAATTAATGTACTAAGAAGTATCCATATTGTTCACTATGGGGCAACAAGCAGAATATGACTCATTACAACGCGTACTAATACCACGCGTGCCATTACAACGCGGGTATTACTACGCGTTGCAATTACAACGACATGCCATTACATCGCATACTTTTACCACGCATATGCTTTTACCACGCATACCATTACAACGCAAAGGCATGCGTGATAAAGCTATACTCATGGTAAAAGTATGCAATGTAAGTGACACTACCCTGCCCTGCACTAAACCCTAATTTAGTACCCCTGCTCGACCCTCCCTGACCCCCAGTACTCTCCCTATATTAAGACTACCCAGCACGACCCCCTGACACTACCCTAAACCCAACACTACTACCCTGCACTACAAACACACCATGGCTCTACCCCAGTACTCTCCCTACATTAAGACTACTCAGCATGACCCCCTGACTCTACCCTAAACTCAACGACACTACCCTGCACTGCACACACACCATGGCACTACCCTATACCCTAAAACACTACCTCAAGCACGACCCTCCCCTGACCCCCAGTCTGCTCCCTACACTTAAACACTATCCTGCACGACCCCCCGATACTACCATAAACCCTAAAACACTACCGTGCACTACACACACACCACAGCACTACCCTAAACCCTAAAATACTACCTCCAGGACGACCCTCCTCTGACCCCCAGTCCGCTCCCTACACTTACACACTACCCTGCACAACCCCCCGACACTACCCTAAACCCTAAAACACTACCCTGCACTACACACACACCACAGCACTACCCTAAAACACTACCTCCAGCACGACCCTCCTCCAACTCCCAGTCTAGTTCCTACACTCAAACACTACCCTGCACGACCCCCCCGATACTACCCTAAACCCTAAAACACTACCCTACACTACACAAACACTACAACACTACCCCAAACCCTAAAACACTACCCCCAGCACGACCCTCCCCCAACCCCCAGTCCGCTCCCTACACTTAAACACTACCCTGCACAACCGCCCAACAATACCCTTAACCCTAAAACACTGCCCTGCACTACACACACACCACGGCACTACCCTAAACCCTAAAACACTACCTCAAGCACAACCCTCCCCCGACCCCCAGTCTGCTCCCTATACTTAAACACTATCCTGCATGACCCCCCGATACTACCCTAAACCCTAAAACACTACAGTGCACTACACACACACCACAGCACTACCCTAAACTCTAAAATACTACCTCCAGGATGACCCTCCCCCGACCCCCAGTCCGCTCCCTACACTGAAACACTACCCTGCACAACCCCCGACACTACCCTAAACCCTAAAACACTGCCCTGCACTACACACACACCACAGCACTACCCTAAACCCTAAAACACTACCTCCAGCACAACCCTCCTCCGACCCCCAGTCCGCTCCCTACACTGAAACACTACCCTGCACAACCCCCGACACTACCCTAAACCCTAAAACACTACCCTACACTACACAAACACTACAACACTACCCGAACCCTAAAACACTACCTCCAGCACAAACCTCCTCCGACCCCCAGTCCAGTTCCTACACTCAAACACTACCCTGCACGACCCCCCCGACACTTCCCTAAACCCTAAAACACTACCCTACACTACACAAACACTACAACACTACCCCAAACCCTAAAACACTACCCCTACCCCTGGCCCAATCCCCCTTATTTTGCTCTCCTTGTGGTTCCTCTCCCTGGTTCCTGCTTCACGTCGGCTGAGGGGTGGTGCACGATGCACGTCGTTGTGAGGAAACGGAAGAGCCTCAGTTTCCTCACAACGAGGTGGATCGCCATTACATCGCATGCGTTGTAAAAGCGCATGAGATGTAATAACATGCGTAGTAATGGCTACGCGTTGTTACATCTCATGCGTTGTAGTGCATGCGATGTAATGGTATGCGGTATAAAAGCCGCATTGAAATGGATGTTTATCCAACAAGCAGGATAATAACCAGCCTCTCGAGGTACTGTTAATTCCTTGTAATGCCAACCCACCAGCGTTATATTCTGCGCTTCCATATAGAAATTATCACAATATGTATTGTTGTTTCAACCCGGATAATCCATACCCTGGGGCTTGTTATAATACAAACATGGCCCTGGATCACAAGTGGACAGTGGGTATGCAGTCCAAAGGCTAGTAACAGATCGAGTGGGGAAGCAAACAGTCCCTTTCCCAAAGAACCTCTTATGGGTCTCCACAAACACATTACTCGGGGCAGCCCTTATATTATGTCTAGGGGAAGTGCCTTCACCCTTACTACGTGTAGGTACACTATGCACATCCTCCAAAAACCACGATACCCCACATATTTATGTTATCATCTTTATCAAAAAAATGACACATGCAATATTACTCCGGATTGACCAAGACATGCTGCATTGTATAGTGACAATCGGCTACTCCTCCTCATTAACTTTCCTGCCAAAAGGATGCATAGTGAATAAAAGGAAGAAAATGCAAAGAGAAATATGAATGTTCCCAGTGTTCGTCAGAGCGTCATTGGTACAGGCTCCTATCGTCCAACAATTAGTTGGCTCGCTTGATCACCGAGGGTGGAGCTTGCTCTGTCCTAATCTCTTTCCTAATCTATCCCACGCTGATATAGGTGGTATACTCCCAAAGTATACTTTCCTAACTAATGTTCAAACAACAAAAGCAAAGCAAATGCAGAATTTTCACTTGTTCCAATCCCTCGTTGGTACTGCTACTCAGTACTTTCCTACATTGTACAGTCCATCCCTAATCTTTTTTCTCCTTAGGCTCGGTAGTCCTCGTACGAGGATGTAAATCGTACCAGGCAACCCCAGGCACTCCATGATCAGAGAACAGAGGCTCCTGGATAGCTCGTATTTCTGGTGGTACAGCATCGTTCAGAACATCGTCGTTCTCCTTGTCTGTTTGGGTCCAGATTAACTGTGCATCACTAACAGGCACAAATCTGGGTACTTGCTCACATTCAACGTCTCTTATTCCCTCCTTGACCCACTGGTCACAAGGCAAAGGCAAAGGTGTCCTCTTACAATGGGTCGCATAGACCCACTTCTTTTGACCAGCAACCTTTACAGCCGTCTGTGTAACCAACAGGACCTGCTCAGGACCTTTCAATCTGGGCTCCAAACTTTTCTTCCTCTAAAAGTTCTTAATCATGATGTAGTCTCCAGGCTGGATATTGTGGCCAGGTCCCTCTGGTTTAGGAGGTAAGGAGTCTAGCACCTGTTGGTAAATAGAACTCAAACTTTCCGTTAACTGCCCAAGGTAGTCAAGCAACACAGGATATTCAATATCCGAGAATTTTTTCGGCCTAGGGACGCCCCAGACAATCGCTGGGCGTGCAAACATGACTTCAATGGTGATAAACCAGTTCTAGAATGTGCTGTAGTTCTAGTTGACAAAAGAGCTAACGGAACAGCATCTGGCCATTTTAGCCCTGCCATTTCCTGAATCTTTGCCACTTTCAGTTTGAGCGTACCATTGTACTTCTCAACAAGACCGGCTGACTGCGGGTGATTGGCAGCATGAAATTTCTGTTTAATGTGCAAACCTTCACAGATTAACCTAATCACTTTCCCATTAAATTGAGACCCGTTATCACTCTAGATAATTTGGGGCATTCCAAAGCGAAGAAAATACTCTTTAAGGAGTACCTTCGCAGTTGTGATGGCCGTATTGTCTTTAGTGGGGTAAGCCTCAACCCATTTACTGAAAGTGCATATAACCACTAAGACATACTTGAGGTTGTTACATCGTTCCAGCTCAATAAAGTCCATTTGAAGGACTTCAAATGGGAATGTAGGTGGTGCAAAGTTACCGGATCGTGTAGGGGTACGCTTCCCTGGGTTGTCCCTCATACAAATCATACAACTTTTGACTAAATGCGCAGCAGTTTTGGAAATATTATCGTTACACCAAACTGGGGCCAATAGTTTACCAATGCCTTTTGCACTAATATGAGCTGGACCATGAGCCATAGTAACCACAGGGAGCACATATGCATCGGATAACATCCATTTCTGCTCTCCAGACTTGTCAATCCAACATCCTTCTTCTCTTAACTGTGCTGTACTTTCCTGCCATACCACCAGTTCTTCTATCGTGGCCTCACTATGTATCTCTTTCACACTCTCAACCGTAGTTTCAAACATGGCATTCTCGGGAAGCTAGACCTGCAACAAACAGTCTCTTCATCTTGCTTCGAGCAGTCTCTTTGGCTGTCTGATCTGCAAATGCATTCCCTCTGCCTACATCATTAGTCACTTTCCTATAGGTGCTACACTTCACAATCGCCATTTTCTTAGGGAGTGTCAGTGCAGATAACAATCGCAGTATGAGATGTCCATGTTGTATTTTAGTGCCATGGGAAGTAAGGAACATTCTCTCTGCCCACAATCGTCCAAAATTATGTGCGACCCCAAATGCATATTGACTACCTGTATAAATGTTGACAACCAATCCTTCACTCAATTCACAAGCTCGTATAAGGGCAACAAGTTCTGTGGCTTGGGCTCACTGATAGCGGACTTGTGATGTCTCTACCACTGTGTGCAACGTAGTGATAGCATAAGCTGCAGTAGTGGTGCCATCTGGTAATTTAAAACAATAGCCATCGACATATAGTTCTACTTGGGGGTCAGATAAGGGAACATCAGTCAAGTCTACCCGTCCTTTCGTCTCTTCCTCTGTTCGGAAAATACATTCATGTTTGTCAACTGCATCATTATCGGAAGGGAGGGGTAGTAACGGGGCTGGATTCAGAGTAGCACATCTTTTGATCATGATATGCTTAGCAAACAATGTCAATTCATAACCGGTAAGACGTGCACTGGTGAGGTGCTGTGTCCTTGTCTTATTCAAAAGTGTATCCACAGCATGAGGTACCATAACTGTGAGGTCTGAATCGAGTACGAGTCCAGCCGATTGTCTGATTGAAGTGGCTACAGTCACAACCACTCACAGACCGCTCGGGAGCTCTTGCGACAGGGTCAAGCACAACAGAAAAATAAGAGCATGGTCTCTGCCTATCACCAAAGTTTTGGGTCTAGACAGAAAGCGCACAACCAGCCATCTCGTGGACGTACAACACAAACGGTTTCCTATAATTAGGTGTGCCTAGCACTGGAGCAGAGCAAAGCACAGCTTTTAATTGTTCAAAAGATTGCTGACAATCTGGCGTCCAAGGCAAAGGCTCATGCACTGCTTTCGTTGTTAATGCAAGCAGAGGTTTGATTAGTAAGGAATAATTAGGAATCCACTGACAGCAATAGGAAGTGATGCCTATAAAAGCGGGCACATCCTTTTGAGTTTGTGGAAGGAGCATTTTAGTGATAGTACTGATGCCTTCTGGCATTAACCTTCTACCCTCCTTCGACATTAGGTGACCTAAATATGTAACCTCCTGTTGACAGTACTGGAACTTCGAAAGGGAGACCTTATGTACATGATGTGCCAAATGCAGCAATAATTTCACCATACTATCCTTGCAACCTTGTTCCGTATCAGAAGCAATTAACACATCATCGACATTACCAGGAGGAAGCGAGAGTGAATCCAACCGACCCTTTAATGCTTGACTATAGATACTAGGACTTTCAGTATAGCCTTAAGGAGCGCAACAAAATCGGAAACCTCTGCCAGCTAGTGTAAATCCAAACAGATTCCTGCTATCTGGATGTATAGGAATGCTAAAGAATACATTTTTCAAATCAATAACAGAGAAAAACTTAGCGGTAGATGGAATCATTGTTAAAAGTGTTGTGATATCAGGAACCACTGGGAATTTGAGGAACTACTATTTCATTGACCTTTCGTAAATCCATCACAAAACAATATACATCAGCTTTATCAGAAGAATCCGAAAGTGACCTTTTTAAGACTGGAAGAATAGGACTATTACACACGTTGCCTGTAGTCTCTCCGACAACTCCCTTGCATATTAGATCCTGGACAATCTGAAGAAGGGCTCGTTTTCCTGCCTGGGGTTTTTTATACTGAGGAATGCCGGGCAATATAGCATTGTCCTTGACCTCTATAGAAACCGAGGATATATGCAATAGATCTACGTCGGTGTCACCAGTGACCCATAATGTCGGCGGTACTTGATCAAATTCAGGAGGAAGGGGGACATCTTTAGATAGACACTGTCTAGTACCCACATCCGGACCCATGGTAAAATAAACACCGTCAGGGGAACAATAAATAGTAGCGTGCAACTTCTTTAATATGTCCAAACACATCAAATTCTCACCACAATTAGAAGTCAAAAGAAATGGAGAGTCCAGAGTAAAAGGACTGTCAGGTAAGGGCAAAGGGGCGCGAGATGGGGCTTACAACTGGTACTCCTGAAAAACCCACTGAAACATTATTATGGGCAGACAGGGCCGCCCCAGGGACCATATGTCAGGAAACAGAACTCTCTGTAGCACCTGTGTCCACCAAAAATTCCTTAGTCGATCCTTGCAAATCCGCCTTGACATAAGGGCCACACTGATCTACAGGTATGTGAACTGGTTCCTTACCCTGTCCCTGGCTGTCCTAGCTGTAAGACATGCCTTTCACATCATCAAAGTCATAGTCGTCATTATAGCACTGCCCGTCCCTAGGGTCATCAAAATAATTGTCAGAACGGCCCACAGAGGCCACATTGTTTTGATGTCTGTCAGTCCCATGACCCCTATTTCCAGAACCCCTTCCTCGAGTGGACGAAACTTTTTGCAAAAGTACAGGGCACTGGCTGTGCCAGTGACCTTCTGCCTTATAGTAAGCACACTGATTCTGTCCAAAGGTGTCGTTGGACGCTGTCTAGTACATGGGAGTTGTTGTTGGGGCCCACATCCTCTAGTGTTGCCCCGATATGCCTGCTGCAATAATACCTTTGTTTTCAGATCCTTATGCTTCTTGTCATTTTTGTCTTTTTCTTCATTGTCTCTGTGCTCATAATATTGGGCCATATTTAAGATAACAGAGGGAGAGGACGTGGACCAGGTGCTTTCAGATACCTGAAGTCTAGACATTATTTCGGGGAGGAGATTAGTGACAAACCTATAAAACGAACAAAGGGACTCCCCCTTCCGTAGACATATCCTGCCCACTGTAATCTTGAAACGTTTCTTCAAACCTGGTGAAGAATTCAGACACACTTTCATTTTTCTTCTGGCGGCAGGCAGTCAATCTATCCCAACTAACTTTCTTAGGTGGAATAAGGGTATGCATGTATGCTATTATATGACTGGGCAAGGCAAGTAACTCAGCACATGGTTTATCTCCTGGCTTCCTATCCCAGTCCTAACCCTTAACCGCATCCCAGGTGCCACCCAACTCAGCGACATGGTCTTGGGTATGCACTTGCCGCCTAATATCAACTGGAACTAGCAGACCAAAAAACATTTCAATATCAGAAAGAGTCATTACAGTAGAAGAGGCAGCCTCTGTTAACTCGTTCTAGTAAGCAGTAGGATTTTTCCTAGCATCGGGCAAAGTAGCCTTAACGGCCAAAACTTCACTCCTTTTCCACAGAGTATAAACCCATTGTTCCTGAAAGCGGGCAGCCACAGCCTGTCTTGTAACCGCTCTGTGTTGGTCCACCTCTGCCGGAATTTCTGGGTGGTAAATTGGGTGAACTTCACGCATTGGGAACTGTGTTATTTGATTGGGTCTCTTATCATGTAGTCTGCTTCTGTAAGAAATCAAAGTAGAAATATTCCCGAACACTTGGTCTGGAGCCATGTCTGTTACATAAACGCGATCTCTAATATCAAATAATATTTGGGGAGCCTCCGTTTTGATATGCGTGTGCCAAAAGTCAATCAGTGCGGCAGACATATACTTTAGGGCAAGCTGCTGTATGAAAGGTTCAAAATCTCGCATGACCTGCCAGATATCCTCAAGACTATATATTATATTACGAGCCCACTGTATTGCCTGATCCGCTATTACTTTCTTCTCTTCCTCCCCCACTCCAGATCACATTAACGGACCTAACCGTTCCCTAAATCTAGTCACATCTCTATCTTCTGAACCACTTACCGGTGTGTCAGTAATCGGTGGAAATGGAGGATGAATAACTGGAATGCGGGTAACAGGTGTTACTGTAGTCAAAGATTGTAACGGAAAAGAAGGAGTAGGGGTTACATTAACCGGGGCAGTAGGTGTGACAGCCATAGAGGCGGAAGCACCTTGGGCAAGTTGTTGTTGCTGATGGGGAACAACGGTATATATCCATTCCAGGACATATGGTGGCGGGGTAGGGTATCTAACAAAGCCTCCATAGAAGTATCACCATCTTCCTGAATCATATAAGACTTATCAATTTTCTACCGAAATCTCCTATCTTCACATTCTATTCCTGTCTCTTGCTTGTCATTGTCATAAGCTACAGCTTTTTGTGTAAGCATTTGAATCTTTCATTTTCTACTATCTCTCTCCATTTTTAACCGCCTCTGTTTGGCCTCCTTCTGCCAAGTCCAAAGAGAGTCAAACATAGATTGTCTTCCACGTCTTTTAAACAACTGTCCCTGGAGAAATTCGATCTTCTGTTCGTCAAAAGAGCCCGTCAAAGTCCGGGAGTCTTCTAACCGTGCATCCTTAGAACAACAACGACAACACAAACTTCAAATCTTACTAAAACCAACCATTGTGAAGGAAAAGAAAAGAAAATCGTTATTTTACCTGGCAAAGTATTTGCAAACACTTTTCATCAAAACAGCCCTTAGACTGAAACAAACCCAAATTACAGTGGTACAACATCCACATAGAACCGAAACAGACTCACATGATATCAGAGGTACAGGAAAAATCAATTCTCTACTGCCGACTCTTCGGACCAAACAGTCAGATCAAGGGTTTCGCCATTCAGGACCCCAGTCGGGATGACCACTGGGCGAGGCACCCTCCGGTAGGACAGAGGCAGCAGCTGCGAGAAACAAAGCTCTTCGTGCAGGGATCCCTGAGCCATCAGTCCAACCTCGTGATGTCCTCGTCCTCTCTTCCGTTTGTGGAAAATGGGTGGGTCATAACTTGAAGGAGTCTCTGTTCAGGTGCCAACTGAAGGAAGTGACCCACTTAGGGCCACCCGGGTCACCACTGACCACCTCTCAGCCTTCCGTACCAAATGAAGAGTCGAAGAGACAGTGGAGAATATATACCAATAACTGTTTATTCCTATATGCTCAGAGCGGGACCTGTGTAGGGCGGAGCCCCGTCTGCACAGTCTCAAGAGAGTGCTACAGAGGGAACTAAGGAACAGAAAACATAGAGATACAGTATGTACATTTCAGAGTTAGATAAGAACATGCCGACAGTGGAATTTTCCAGGCAGATGTAACAGGACAGTGAAAGACAACAAAAAGGTTTTCTGTCTCATATCTTGCACAGTCCAATGCCGTTTCACCCTGGCTGCGATCAAACGGCCAGACAGGTGGGAGAGGACCTTTATTGAGTGGGAAAGCTATTCGCTGGCACTAACAGTCTACATTACAGAAACGAAACTTAGCGAAGGGCTATTCTCAGAACTAAGAAAGATTAGTTTCCATCAGCATGCAAAATGGAGTCTAAAAAGAAAATGGTGCAGTGAATGCTAATTAAACATGGCATTGCGTGAGCATCAACGGGCCTAATCTAACATCTGTACGATGTTATGAGATGAAGAATAATACTCCTATTCCAAAAGACGTAATGGAACCTAGAGATATAGAGCAAGTGATTGCTGAAGTGGTGCAAGGAAGGCATAGGTAGGCCCCTGTGTAGAAATGAAATTGTAGTAGTTGATATATTGAGAAATTTCCTCTGCATATTTTCTTGCAGAAGTTTCAAACAGAAAATAGCTACTTTGCATGGATTAGATCCATGCAAAAAAAGAAAGCACACTAATTTGCGAGAACACTCACTAGCTTGTCTATCAAAAAGTGTGTCAAAGCAGCTTTCATCATTTCAGAATATTTGGTGTACATCACTCAAAAATTAGAACTGTCGTTAGAAGGCTTAACTATGTAAAACCTCCAGCTCTATGTTTAGGAGAAATAAATAGAGCTCTTTTGCAAGGTACTGTAGTAGAGGAAGAAAAGGTTTGTGATTATGTACAGTTTTTTTTTTACCTGAACAGGGGTGTAGGGAAAATGAAGAGTTGGTAACAACAGGAGTTGCAGAACAGGACATAGGTATTACTGTTGGTAGTTTTCAGAAAGAGAGTACAAACTTTTACACAATGTGTTCCGAGAAACCAAACTGTGTTTGTATATGTTGTTGATGTACTCACTATAAAAGTAAAACTCGTAATGTTGATTTGTACATTTAAAGTGAAAAATAGAATAATGATAAGTGGTAGGAATTTGCTGTTTACTTGTTTGTAGAGGAACGGTTTGACTTGTCCACCCGACAAGTCATATTTAAGTACTGCTATAAAAAGTTAGTGGAAATCAAAATGCCTGCTAGAACAGTACACAACAACTTAGTAATAGTACTGACAGGGTCAGGCTCATAAGTTTTAGGCCTGTCCTAGATACAGCCTATTAATACTCACTCCTCCTTCCGCTGCTGATCTCGTCGCACCATCAAACTCCGTCGGTCTCCGCCAGATTCCGTTGCCTTCCATTCTCGATCATTGGGCTCTAGTTTGGGGCTTTGGGGTTCTAAGTTCCACCTATGCTAGATAACATCTAGATTCTCCCTTTACTTCATGTGTGAACCGTCCTACTCTGCTACCAACTGAAAGGGCAGGGCCCATAAGTTCAAGGCCTGTTCTAGAGTCAGAATCTAATGTTTTTTTTTCGCAGCATGAAAGTGCAAAGGGGAGAAAAGTTGTTAGGAAAACACTCAATTAGCCAATAATTCTCCTTGATACATAATGGCTCACGAACAACTACTTAAGTTTAGTTAGGTTTATTACAAAGCCAAAAATAACTGAACATAAAGACACCTCAACACAATGGTATAAAAATACAAAGGAATTAGCATGAAGCCAAATCTGTGCATCCAGTTTAGATGGTGCAGTATAAATAACACAAGTAGTTCAAGAAGTAGGATACAGAAAATCAGGAAACATGATTCCAAATTTCCCTGCATCGAGGTATGGTGAGTAGAAAGCATTAAATCTATCCCTACTCTAGCACTGAGGTGACAACCTTACATAAGCATTTTCAGAAGGAAGGTAAAAAGGTGTCAGTTCCTAAGAAGTCTCTCTACCATCAATGGGTCAGATAGCGTAACACTACCATTGCAAAGACAGAGCTCATTCTAGGATGCTATCTCTATAATGGCAAGAAAGAAGTGGTGCACTATCCCTAATTCCAACAACCAGTTATTAACAGGTAGCACTCCCATGACGCAATTCGAGTAACGCCATCTGCCTTTGTTCCCAGGCCTTCTCCTGTGTGAAGTGTCCTTTATTGATTCAAGCCACACGATTGTAACTTCTTCTCTCCTTGCCTAACTAGTAAAACAATTACATTATTCTAGCTAAAAGAGCGCTTCTTCACGTGCAACACAAAACGTGAGAAAGAACAGATTTCACAGCACACATGAAATTCAAACTATTAATACTAAAGCGAGTGTTTTCAGAGACTTACATTTTAGGCTTACGAATTTAAACTAACATAAGGAAGCATCATAAAAGCTTTACAAAGTCACATAACATGAATGCAATTTCAACTATTACATTTATCTACCTATGAAATAACAAAATTAATAAAACACATTTAATACTTGAATGTTTGTCAGTGCACAACATGAATTCTTCATGTTAATGCTGGTTACATTCATTTTTAAATTCTTCATGCTACTTGTCAATGGCCTAAAATGCGCCACGTATTCATGTTATTACATTTCACAATTCCAACATTTTCACATTAATACAGCAAATAATTATATGCTAGTACGCTCTACATATGATTATGATGTACCCTTACAAATGAAATAAGATTTCCACTCTATCAGTACCTATTCCGGAAGTACTTAAAGATTTGAATGTTTATGAATCCATACTAATTCAATGTATTCATCCAGTTTGTATGGAGCCCAAGACAGGGAAATTACCTCCAACTGAGCTCCAGAAAGGTCTCAAAGCCATTAGATTTTAAGCAAAATATTGAAACTGTAAGGGTACAGACAAATTTGGAAGAGGGACTTGTAATTTTAGTAAATGGTATCCTTACAAGAGTAAGAAAATATGGTTAGAGTTAGTAGATGTTACTAAAGTTAAAAAGGCAACTTTATATCTGGTACAAAATAACATATCATAAAAATGTAGATATTCTTCAAGATATCACACATTTGGAGGACAACACAGCACCATCGACAGGTGAGATAGAAAAAGGGGTTCGATCCAGAGTAGAAGAAATGTATGAACATTATAGCATCTATCCCCTACATTTTAAATAAATTGTTGGTGATGCAATTAATCTATATCAATAAACAAATAGCAAAAGGAGCTCCCTTATGTGTATGGGAAAAATGTTTGGAAGCTTGCTGTTTCCAGTATATCTTTCCTACTGGAGTAGGTAGTAGGTATGATGACTGGCCTTTACAAATACCAGCGGTCAAGTACAGATCTACCAGACTTTACTCAGAGGATCCTAGATTTCGTCAATATATCCCTTATACGCTTCATCTACTATTTGAAAGTGACTTGTCTGCATTGTCTTACACCATAAATCACATTTTGAAAATAGGTGCAAATATACAAAATCCATCAGCAAGAGAATTTGTTGAGAACATTCACAGAAAAGATGAACAGCTGGAATACAACTTGATCAATCCCGTGGCATGTCAATGTGGGACCAACAAATATTGGTGTCATTGTCATGGTGAGCTGAAATGCAAGTTGAGAAATTTATGATCAACTACACGGTTTCTAACACTCAGTGCTGAGTATGCTTGGGATGACCGGCTTGAAGTCTTGTGAGGGGCAAATTCAAATATAAAAGACATCAATCTGAAGACACCAGGAGAACTCTGCTCACTGGACCCTGCAAATGTTTACAGATATTTTAACCACAGATTTTAAGCCATAATGGCTTTTATCTGCAACAAAACTAATCCTCCTCTCAGTGAAGTGACTGATTTCTTTTGGTACAAAGAGTATCAAGTTAGAGGTGCTCCACATATTCACATGCTGCTATGGGTAAAAGATGACCCAAAGTTTGGAACAGATACTGTTGAGTCTATGCTGTCTTTCATAGAGCAGTATGTGACTTGCACAATCCCAAAGGATACTGGTGACAAGATCTTAAGACAACAAGTGCTAAGATTCCAAAATCATAGGTGTGGAAAATACTGTTATAGAAAATACAAATGGAAAGGAACATTTTACACAAGATGTTGTTTTTGATTTCCATGACCTGTCATTTCAGAAGGAAGAGTGAATAGCTTTTTGTATAGTCAGACACACCCTCACACGGAAATCGCTGAAAAATACATATAATCTACTTGTCTCGATGGATGACTAGGTGTGTCAGTACTTGAGCATGCATCTAAATTACTGTTACAGTGCCTCTCTGGAAGTGTTGCTGGATGTAGAAGTAACTATCTTGCCATATGACTCCCTGTCTTACTATCTGTTTAGGTCTCTATATCTATATGTAAGTGGTTGTATATGTTAGTTACTGGCTCTATTATTGAGTGTTGAGATTTATAATTGTGTGTGCAACTGGTTGTTACTGCTGAATATATAAGTGTTTTATGGGCATGTGACTGAATGTGTAAATAATGTTATCTCTGTTTGCCTGGGTGGCTGAGTAGCTCTATGGTTTTGTTAATAGGTAGGTCAGTCACAGTTTGGGTTGAAGACTGAGGGCCTGATTCAAAAAGGTAAACTTACACTTTTGTGTACAGTTACTACTTTTTGGTATTCACAAAGGTAAACCTAGTCCAAAAGTATAACTTTACTACTTTTCAGTATTCAAAAACATAAACTTAGACCAAAGTCTTATTTTACTAGTAGTAACCTTGATTTGTGAATACCAAAAAGTAGGACCAGTTAGACTTTTGGTCTAAGTTTACCTTTGTGTATCCTGAAAAGTAGCAATCTTACATAAAAGTGTAAGTTTACCTTTGTGAATCGAGCCCTGAATGTATAACTGAGCATACAGATCTGGAAATTTACATGTGACGCACTGAGACTTCAAAGTATATGTCTTACCGTCTGAGCTATGAGCGTGAGCTATGAGCGTCATGACCTATGGCCTACGTACACCCTACATTAGGGGTGACATATATGCATTAGATGAGAAGATTAAACCTTGATAAGGAGTTTGAAATGCCAACTCGATCTGGCAGTAAAACTGCACACACAGTGTCTGTAGATGCAGACAGACCACATGTTTAAAGGCCTACTAGTCTGCATGAGTGACTAGGAGTATCACTACTACAGTACGCATCTAAATAAATGTATCAGTTCCTGTCTGGCTGTGTAAGTAATGAAGTCGCTATATGACTAGGTCTGTTAGTCTCTCTATGGATCTCTGTATATGTATATTATTGGCTGTATATATTACTTCCTGTCTCTATTACTGAGTGTTTTATAACTGTGTGCGCAACTGCCTCTGTTAGTGCTAAATACATAATTGCTGTATGGGCATGTCACTGAATATCTGCATGTGTGTGACTGCCACTCTCTTACTGGCTAGGTGAGTGACTCTGCTTTTCTTAATATGAATATAAGTTGCAGTATGGGTGAGAGACTGGATATTTAACTATACCTAGGAGTCTCAAAGTACACATGTGAGTGGCTGATTCTTCAAATTGCATGTCTTACCTACTAACCACATAGCACTCTGCCCTATGGCTTCCCTATACCCTACCTAAGGGGTAAATACTACATAGTATAACAGAAGTTTGAACCTTAGCAATGAGTGTTTAATGCCAACTTGACCATCCAGTAAAACTTCACGCGCACACTCTAAAGTTCCAGGGCAACACATGATTAATGTACTACTCACACACCTACTGTCAGACTCACACAGACAGGGGAAGCAGCCTTTACCATGAAGATTTTACTACGAACAACAATTAGCACGCTTTTTATACACCGTAATTACTGTTACTATGCATGTCACTACATCGCAGGTTTGAACTGTTGTCTTGCAAGAAAGTTGTGCTGGAATTGAGCAGTTATCCAGGAGATTGAAGGTGGAAGTATGCTCTTGCAGAGCGGTGTTTTTGGTATGCTTTGCAGTGTTTTTGGTATGCAATAAACTTTTATTTAAAAGGAAACACTGTGTCTTTACAGCCGTGTACATGGCAACCAAAATTTATCAACAGCTGAGGTAAATAAATTAAAAAAACTTTTCTTTTGCTGTTTACCTGCCTGCACCAAGGGAAAGACTAGAGCCGTCTGCTTGGTAACTGCAAGCCAGGCAGCCGGAAATAGAAAGGGGCGCTGAGAGGAGAGCACAATCTGAGCTCAGGAGCACATCCTGTTTCATGGGACTGAGAACACGCATAGTAGTAGTAGGTGCGGTATAACTACTTATAAAAACAAAATATGTTTGGGGAATGTTGTTTTTTAACATGAACAGTGTGACTGAACCTTCGAATTAATGTAAAAATCTTTGCCGTTACTAATCTGAGCTTTTCTATTTTCAGGACTTGCCATTTTGGTGGTGGCTTTTTTTTCAATATGTAAACTATAGCGTTAAAAGCACAATTTTAACATTTATTTACGTGTTTCAATTTATGAGAACTAATCAACATTGCAAATTTTAATAACAGTTAAAAGTAATAATATAAAATATCCGATGTAATGATTTGCGTGGTGACAGTGTGCATGCTAGTCATTTTTGTAGCAATTGAATTTATAATCAATGCAAATGTAAATACGTCCTATTGGTATGCGTGGTCAATACTGCGATGTAAAGACATGCATAGTGAAACCATGCGTTCTAATGTCATACATCCCACAGACACTGACATTCTCACTCACACACCCACAGAAACGCTCACACACCCATTTATAAAGACACAAAAACACTCACACACCCACACACAAATCCCCTCATACACTCACAATGCTTTTGTATATATCATATACATTTTTATCAACCTCTTGTACACACATACCTTTTCAATCACGTTTTTTTAAACTACACTCTAATTCACATACCTGGTAATTGAGTTGGCTGGTCATAGTTTTTTGATGTAGTCAGATAGACTGTACTCTCAGAAAAAATTTGAAAACTAAGCAGAAGAATGGTACACCACTGTCATGCAAAGCAACCATTAATGGCAACCTTTTCAACTTTGCACTCAGTGATACTGTCGAAGTCCGCAAATGAAAACGTCCCTTCCATATTTTACTTTTGTTATTGCTGTTCTCAATGGTCAGTATTTCTTAACCTTTTCTTCCACTTCAGTGAAGAAGCCCAATTTGGTAGTGGTTTTGTGTGTATTTGTGAATTCCTCGTGATCCTCAGTGCAGCCGCCCTTGTAAATTTCCAATGAATTCCTGAATACCTACAGGAGTCCCCAAAAAATATGTAGCATTGTACTCCTAATACTTAACATTTACAGTGCACTTTATAAGATCGTTCTGAACAACAACATAAAACCTCTTTAACATGCAATAAGTCTAAATCACTCTAATTTCAACTAACACAGTATATTCTGTTTAATACCCTTCCCCCACAGTGTCTTAGCTCAGTTTCCATGGCAGCCCCCTTTGAAACACTTTCTTGAACCAGTAGGTCACAAGTTCACAACACATTCTAGAAGCAGCACATTACTTTCCAACTCAACTGCAGCAAGTGTGGTTGGCTGTTTGAAATTAAAAGCATTTCCAAGATTGCATTTCATTTTTCTATTTTTACCAGAGCCAATCAGAGACCTATTTACGTTTCCTTATAAACCACTACCTATTTTTAGCTACCTGCATATTTACCATTCCAATCAAATATGTAATGTTTTTTTAAACCAGGACCTGACCTCCATTTTAACTGCCTTTCATTTTGAAAACTGTCTCATTCTGCTTCAGCATTCTCCTGTGAACTATTCCTCCTTGCCTTCAAAACGAGTGTGGAGTATGGGTCACAGCTTTTGGGCTGAGAATAAAAAATAAAAAGCCACCTGGCAAGTCAACGGAGGCCCTGCCCCCCTTCAACACCACTCTGCAAATATGCCTCCTGGTGCACTACTGGTTGGTGGATGAAGTGATCTAGGCTGCTGGAGGTCCTTGGGGGCCAAGAACCCTTCCTGTTACCAACAGTAAGTCCCAGCTACTCACCTATGCAGACAATCACACTCAATCCCCGATACAGCCACTCACACAGTCCCTCACACTCCCATACAGCTACTCATAACACCCTTATTCACCTATACATCTACTCACACATCCACTCAAACACATACAACACTCGGACACCCACTCCCACACTGATAAAGACAGTTACACACCCACTCAGACGACATATGTTAGAAACAGTATCACTAAGTACTAGTTTAGAAAGAATAATAATTTAACTTATGCAGTAGCTTGCTATATATCTTTAAGTCTCAGAAACATTTATGAAACACTTTCACTCACTGGATGATGTCATCAGTGACATCATCAATGATGTCACTGACCGTGTCATGAGTGATGTAATATGTAAGGTCATAAGCAGTGGATTGCGGGAGTGTAAGGTATAGTTAGCTCATGTAACTATGACTGCTGAATTTGAATGGTTTTGTATGAGTAAAATCTGAGCCTAACTATAACATCCCTGTAACCTTTGGTTCGAGTGTGAGTGTCTGTGTGGGTCTGTGAGTGGGTCTGTGAGTACATGTGTGAGTGTGCGAGTGGGTGTGTGAGTTTCTTAGTGGGTCTGTGAGTGGGTGCAAGAGTCTCTTAGTGAGTCTGTGAGTGGGTGCCTGAGTCTCTGAGTAGGTATGTGACTGGGTGTGTAAGTCTCTAAGTGAGTCGTGAATGGGTGCATGAGTCTCTGAGTAGGTGCGTAAGTCTCTGAATAGGTATGTGTATATGGGTGCATAAATCTCTAACTGGGTCTGTGAGTGGGTCTCTGAGTTGGTGCATGACTATCAGACTGGGTCTGTAGGTGTGTGTATGAGTCTCTGAATGGGTCTGTAAGTGAGTATGTAAGTGTCTGAGTGGATCTGTGAGTGGGTACCTGAGTCTCTGATTGGGTCTGTGAGTCAGTGCTTAACAGTCAGAGTGGGACTGTGAGTGGGTGAATGAGTCTCTGAGTGGGTCTGTGAGTGAGTGTCTGAGTGGGTCTGTGAAAGGGTGCATGAGTCTGTGAGTGAGTCACTGTCTGAGTGGGTGTGTGAGTGAATGGGTCTGTGAGTGGGTGCATGCGTCTCTCAGTGGGTCTGTGAGTGGATGTGTAAGTGTCTGAGTGGGTCTGTGAGTGGGTGCATGTATCTCTGAGTGGATATGTGCGTGGATGTGTGATTCTGTGAGTACATGCATTGCTGTGTGAGTGAGTGTTTGACTGTTTTTTTAATTTGTTTCAGCAAGGTACTCCATCCAAGTGGAAAACTTTACCGCTTCATAATATGGCAACACCTCTCCTGGCACGTGGGTTAGCGTAGCACCGCGTTTGGCCACAGATCCTCTGTGTCCCTATATATACAAATCTTAATTTCTTTTAAGAACTCCACAACTTCTGAATAAATTTACACCAAATCAGAAAAGAAACACTTCCAAGGACCAATATCTACCTTCCTGCTACATTTGATGTAATTCCATGCAGCAGTTTGGGCTGTAGCTGTATCTAAAGTTTCAATGCAAATTAACAAGGGGAAAATGTGTTTTGAGATCCCCATTTTTCTCAGTCCCTGCTTGATGGATCACCACGAAACATTCAAGACAGCAGCTGAAGTGAGAGCCATATTAGTTTTGAAAATATTGCGAGGATTCGTCAAACGACACCAAAATTATTGGCAAATGAAAACATTTTCCTCCTATGGAAACTAGTCCTAACTATAACTACATAGTGGTGACCACCAGTAGGCAATATATATATATGTAGTTATTATTAGGTCTGGTTTTACATAGACAGAGCGTGTCTTGGTTTGCTAAAAGGTTTGGCCCAGTTTGATGATTCCTCACAAAACTTTCCGCAGAAAAAATCATCCACCTATGGAAACTAGTCCTAACTATAACTATCTAGAGGCAACCACCAGTAGGTAATATATATATATATATGTAGTTACTATTAGGTCTGTTTTTACATAGACAGAGCGGGCCTGATTCACAGAACTAACTTACATCAAAAACGTAAACGTAAACGTAAAGTTAGTACTTTTTAGGTATTCACAGAATACACTTACTCATTTTGGTATTCACAGAATAAACTTACTCATTTCGGTAAGTAAGTTCATTCTGTGAATACCAAAATGAGTAAGTGTATTCTGTGAATACCTAAAAAGTACTAACTTTACGTTTACGTTTTTGACGTAAGTTAGTTCTGTGAATCAGGCCCAGCGTGTCTTGGTTTGCTAATAAGTTTGGCCCCGTTTGATGATTCTTCACAAAACTTTCCGCAAAAAAAATAATCTACCTCAGCTCCTTGAAATGATCCATAATGTGGGGGCCCAGAAAAAAGGGGGTCCCAAAACATAAAATCCCCATGCATTTCATTGACTTTTTTAGACATGGCTACAGTAAAAGTTGCTGAATGGAATTGCACAAAATTCGTCCGTATACTAGATCTTGGTTCACAGTTTGAGCTTTTTTGTATTTGATATTAAGGGTCAAAACTAACTTTATATATTGGCAGTTGGGTTTGCAAATGTCTCGCAGGCTTGTTGTGAGAGCGATATTAAAAAAAGGGAGGCCGGTGCTTGGTCAAGAGGCCCATTTTTCCTGTGAGCCTTTACAAGCTAACAGGAGAGTCCAGTGAGTTACCGCTCTGATTGGCTGGCTGTTGAAATGTTAGAAATGAAATGGCAGCAATACTGTTTACCATGCAAAAAGTGTAGGTGCTGTGGAAATGAAGTAAAAAAGCTATATAAGGGGACAGCAGAAGGGTATGCTGCCCCCTAGATTTAGAGAGGAGATATCTAAGGGATAAATACTGTGAAGATTATAAATGTAGATTCTGTTTAACAAATGTTTACAATCACGCAGGTCTCTTGCGGGATATTGAATAGTAAGAATGAGTACATGAGTTCACAATACATTTTGTTAGTAGGAATGAATATTGTGATGCTTGTTTTTGGGAGAAAATGTGTAAGAGATAACTACTTTAATGAGTAGATGGTTAACTCTTATTTTAAAAAAATGTTGTGATCTTGCAAGCATCTCAAGAATGTTGCAAGAAAAACTACTGGGCCTGTCACAAGGTGTGTTATGATCCCATGGGAGTCTCATGAGATCGTATGGGGAGAAGTAAAAGAAATTGCCAAGGCTCAGCCAATAGTTGCCATTGTTATTACATGGTTGAAGAAATGCTGTGATGTGATTGGTTGCAGGACCAGAGATAGCTCAGTTTGTCCTTGGTGCATTGGAGCAGAAGGAAGTCTGTTTGAGTTGCTTGGCATTTGGGGCATTTGGGGAAAGCAGCTGTGCAGGAAGAGCATGATTTGGGGGAAGTAGGAAACATGCCCTGAGTGGAGTGCGGGAGCCTGATCGGCATGCTGTGATCCTTGAAGATCAACTTGGGAGATAATCTGTGACACGCACTCTGGTGGAAGATACTGTGTGTTACAGAGGGAGAGAGATCAGTGACATGCACGCTAATTTCATCAGGCATTCTTGTATTTAAATGTGCATTGCTTGGCATTTCAGGATTGTGGTTGTGAGGGGAGCTTGATCAGCGTGCTGTGACCATGAATGAATTGGGAAAAGCAGAAGACAAGCCTTGAGTGGTGTGCGGTGCCTGCTCGGCATGCTGTGACTGCAAATGAAGTGGGGGATGAGGGAAATAAGCCCTGAGTGGCGAAGTTTGCGGTTGCATGAACTGTTGTGACTTTTTACCTGAAACTTGAGAATTACAATTGAGGAGTTGGACCTCTTTGAAAGGCATTGGTGGCAAACTTGTGACCCTTAAATGATGACTGGCTACACGATATGATCAGCTTAACAGCCATATTTAAAAGGTGTGTGAGACCACTTCAGTGCACAAGGGTGACACACATTGACTCTCAAGGTACTGGTGTCACAGTTCCCTGCTGGACTATTTCATCTCACCACGCAGAAGGGCTGTGAAAGGCAGCTTGCCAACTAGGGAACAGACATGTGCATCCTATTTCAGCATGAACCGCTGCCCGCATTGTCAATGAATAACATACCTTGCTGAATGGTGTACAATAACAAGATTGTGCTTCACAGGAAGCTTAATAATTGAAGCTATGTGCCTTGGTGTCTGACCAGGGGCTGTTAAGGGATGATCACCATAGACTGGTTGTAAGGGTCATGACCAAGGAATGCACATATGGGCAAACTTACTCCTGAAGTATCCTCTATGCGGAAATAGCAAACCCGCATGGAGAATAGAGTTAACATTTTTGAAACAAGATCTGAGGGTGCTGAGAATATGGCCCGAAGGAACAATATTCACATCATAGGATTATCTGAACTTATAGCAGGTACCAATTTTAACATGACTGCATTCCTGGGAGGCAGTAGTGGCTCCGGTGGGGCTTTCGAAGCACTATGCCATGGAGAGGAACCTTTGGGGCCCAATGGGTGGTGTGATGTGCAGTGGGGAGGCAAGTAGGCAGGGGCAACCCCTCTAGTGTAGTGGTATGGATGGTGTCTTTTACCTGGTTTGGATGAGGAATGTGTCTCTTCTTGTACTGTGGTTGGGGAATTAAGTTTAGTTTTTTTAGGTTTAAATGTCCAAAGGCCCCTGCCAGTTTGTATATGTGTTGGACGATGCTGCGGGGCTACATCTCTGAAGATGCGGATCAGCCCTCTCACCCTTGCTGGTTTGTAACTACTTTGACAAGATATGGTACCTCCTTGACGTATAACTTTATAAGCTGGAATGTGCGGGGACTTAATAGTATGACTAAATGTTCTAAAGTCCATTCATATCTAAAAAGACAAGGAACACACATCACACTTTTACAGGAGACCAACCTTGCTTCCTCTGAAAGAGAGGCCTTCCACAAAAGATGGCGGGGTCAATTATATGCCACCTCATACTCTGCCTTTGCCAGATGGGTTTTGATACGGGTTTGCCCAGGGGTTCCCTTCTAAAAAACACATGATTGACCCTGCTGGAAAGTATATGGTTGTGTCAAGCCTCCTTGCTGGCCGGGACTTGACTATAGTGGGGGTCTATCCAAATGCAGACCAGGGTGGATTCCTCATGAATCAGTCTAGAATACTGGCTCTGTGTATGATGCTAAATATCCTTCTGCGAGGCGACTTTAACTGTATTACAGACCCAGCCCTTCATAGATCAGACCCACCCCTGATGGATTCTTCGGTCCATCGACTTCCTTGGCAATTCCTAAATTGGCAACAGAGGGAGGAACTTGTGGATTCGTTGAGATGCTTGCCCCCTGACTCAAGGGACGACTCATATTTTCGGGGATGCATGATCTTCATGTGCATTTAGATACATTTTTGTACCCCTGAGTGTGCCCAGTAAGGTACAATATGTGGAGTATCTATGCAGAACTGTGTCGGATCATAATCCGGTTCTGTTCTCACTCGGTTGGAATAGACTGGGTACTGGTTTGTCGAACGCAGGTGGAGACCTTAGAAAATCCTGCTATTCTTCACACTATTTGAGTAGTTGTGCGGGGCTACATCCTAGAAAATGAGGCCTCGGCTGCATCACCTCTGCTGGAAGGGGATGCTTTTAACGTTGCTATTCAGGGGCATTGCATAGCAGAAACAGTGGAGGTGAGGCGCACCCTAGTGAAAGATATAGGGATGCATGAGAGGGTGCTTCGCAAGCTGGAGGTTGCAAGGCTGGCGAACCAGGGACTCAAACTGCAACACTTGCATGTAAGGGAACAAGTAGCTGTTCATATGGAAAAATTCCACTACTTTGACTGTAATACTAAGAGTATATGGCCTGAACACATGCAGAATGTAACAAGGAGGGTACCCTGCTGACCTGGCTTACCAACCCCAAAACTAGAGGCTCCCAAATCCTTGAGTTGGACTCGGAAGCAGGCGAATGCCTCTAAACACAAGAGGGCATCAACTGTAGAAAATAAAGAACTACTATAAAGCACTATATATGCATTCCCTCCGGTGCTGCCTTCTTAGATTATTTCTGATTTTCTAGACCCAGTAGCACTGTCATCAGTCACCTGTGAGGAAGTGAGAGAGCTGGGTGGAGATATCACAATTCAGGAAGCGCAGGCTGCAATAAAATATATGGTGAGAGTGAAGGTCTCTGGGACAGATGGCTTGCCTGTGAAATTGTATGCAGCTTATGCTGAGAAATTGGCATCGAGATTGGTTGCCCTCTACACTGCATCCCTGAGAGGCAGGATGTTTGCCCTCTACAAAGGCTGAGGCATTAGTGATCCTGCTATTAAAGCCAGGAAGGCCTCCTGAGGATTTACGGGTATATTCTCTTCTATCCATGCTTACTTTGGACTACAAAATTCTAAGTAGGATCCTGGCAACACACCTGCTTCAGTTGATGCCCAAGTTAATTCACACAGATCAATCTGGATCCATCCCAGGGTGTTATACGGTGCATTACATTCAGAGAGTCCTTGCGATTATGGAGGCAGAAATTGAAGGGAAAGCTAAAGCAGTGATAGCTGCAATAGACATCGAAAAACCTTTGATAGCCTTCACTGGGATTTTCTTTACAAGGTGCTAAATAAAATGGGGATGGACCGTGGGTTTGTCCAATGGACTAATCTTGTATTCAGCACCCACTGCCTTAGTCTGGACTGGAAGACATATTGCAGAGAACTATGTGGTGGGGAGAGGTAAGCAACAGGGATGTCCCTTCTCCCCATTGTTATTTGCTATTGCGGTTGAGCCACTTGCTAGAAGCACAAAGCCTGGATGTGTCTATAGGGGATTGGATGTACAGGGCGTCACACATTATTCAGCACTCTATGCAGATGACATGTTGTTGTTTCTGAGAGATGCAAATGAGGATTTACCACATGTGATTGGCCCCCTTGAGTGATTTGGTCATGCACCTGGTCTCTGCATTATTTGGAGCAAGTCTCACCTGTTCCCCCTGCTTAAAGATGCACCCCAACCTGATGATCTTAGGGGGCTTGCCTGGGAGAGGACATCCTTAACATATCAAGGGCTTAGAATCTACCATGACCCGTCTGACATTTTAGAGGGTAACATTGGTGTGGCCACTAGGAGTCTTTGCACAAGTGTGGAAGACTCTGCTGCTATCGGTGGTGGAATGTATAGCGGTATCAAAGATGGTCGCACTCCCCCGATTGCTATAATTCTCTGCACTACCTATAGTGATATCCTGTAGGAACTTCCATGAACTAGACTCATCATTGATTAGTCTTATTGGGGAACAGGTATGTGCAGAGTGGCATTATCTAAATTACAACGCTCTACAACTATGGGGGAATTATAGGCTCCGGATTTTAAGGCCTATTATTTGGTGGCATAATCGCAGTGGTTTTCTCAATGGATCAATTCTCGAAGATTTCCTGAGGAGGCGAATATAGAGTTGTTGCAAGATTTCTGTGCATTGTACAGAATTCTCCAGACACCGAGGAAACCCATTCAGGGACTTCCTCTGCATTGCCGGTTGTGCAGCACTGCTTGCTGGCGCTGTGCTCTCCTGTGTACCCATGTCCTTGTGTCCTATGGCAAGGATATCCAGCTGACAGGTTTGGAGCAAATTACACCAAGCGGGGGATTGTGCCACTTGGTGGAATGGTCTGTTTATGGGGTGCATAGAATCAGAGATCGTTATAGAGATGGGGAACTTTTTCAACTACCTTTGAGATCCCAATAGGTCCTTTTTTACTACATCAGGAAGTAGTAGCCAAGTTGCATCTTCATTGGGGCATGGATGCGGAGGAGCCTCCACAGCACTGTGCTTGCCAGGTGCTGTGTACTACGTCGGGTTGCTTTAGGGCAGTGGCATGCCTTTATCAAGCGTTACGGAGTGATAATGTAGAAGGTGTAGTGGGACTTAGAGAGAAATGGGAAGAAGATTCTACACTTCCTATTTCAGAAGCAGAATGGGCAAAGTTACTTGCTTGTTCTTATACAGTATCTACAAATGCTAGATCTAAGCTGATTAACTTTTATTATTTGCATAGGGCGTATCTGGCTCCAGGCAAAATCTTCCAGATCTTCCATGATGCTGATGCGGCATGTCCTCGATTCAGTGAGCAAGGAGAGGAAATGCTTCATATGGTGTGGTCCTGCTCCCTATTGGTGGATTTTTGAAGGGATGTAGTCATCTGTGTCAATGAGGTGACCCAGTGGTCGATTGATTGTACACCCTTGACATGCCTTCTGGGGGGATTTCCAAGACCTGCCAAACACACAAATACTGGCTCTGCTCCTTGCTAGGCGTGAGATTACCATGCACTGGAAAGCTACTGGGGCCCACAGGTTTGAGAGATGGAGGGAAGAATTGATACGGTGGGCTGGATATGAGAGCGCTCTGTTGATAGGGCTTGAGCATATGATCGTTTACTGGACTGCCTTAGAGATCTGACATGGATAATCTATATGGAGAAGAATGTACATAGTAGCAATTTCGGAACAAACATACCTTGGGGTGTGTGGTGTGTAATAATATCTTTGACTATGCCCCCGGGCTTAACAGAACTCAGTGATTTATGATTAGGCTATCTGGTTTTAGGTTTAAACCTATAATAACTGATAAAACCCCACCGAAAGGAAAATAGCCATCACCGGTGTAAACATATAAACACTGAAAAAACACCTTTGCAACCACAAACTAAGTGCCATTCAAAGAAAGGAAAAGATGAGTGAAAGAGACAATTATATTTCTTCCTGAAGGGGCCAATACAATGTAACTTTGTTACACAAGGTAGCATCAAGAAAGACTGGGCTAACATTATTCTGCTTGTGTTTTGTTGTTTAGGGATGTCACTAAAACATTGTCTCTTCTTCCTTCTGCTTTTTTCAGTTTTGTGGTCTTTGGTCTAAAGATGCAGTGTTTAGAAGCATGTTTTAGGTCTTATTTAGTTATTTTATAAACTGTAGAGAATCGGGAAATATCAAAATCATATTTGATATTTTGGCTACATTTGATTTCACTGATAGGTAAAATGGCTGGTTTCATAAGAATCTTTCCTAATATGTACCATCACATTTACCCACAGACAGAGAATGGGTGAAATCCTTTGATACATCAGCCCCCTTTTCTAGTGAGTCAGTATTGATTGCAAATGAATTGCCAAACACCCCAAGCTTTAAACATTCAATGCAAGAAATAGTGACAGGTATATGTGAAAAGAATGTTGTAACCAAGCATCTGAGATAGTGGTGAAAACATGACACCAGACGTATGGTAAACATGGAACGCAGTGTCACTTTGAATGCTGCTGAAAAAAGTTCCTACCAAGTTCAATAAAGAATCGATTGGAGTGATAGTGTTTGTATTTGCAGTAATTTAGCTACATATGTGAAAAAGTTGTATGATGGTCTGTCAAAATTGATACCTGAGCTGAAGTGTAAGAGATCATTGTCACTTGCTATATGGTATGCTGAAAGCATCTTTACAATCTTCAGAGTTAATGAAGAATGCTATTGACTTTGTAGTCCATTCTGGTGCAGTAAAAATGTATTTGGACCTCATCTACCCTGTGCACACACTATCTATACACATGCACTATCAGTGTAGAAAGCAAGCAATAATTAAAATTAAGTTAAAATTCCATAAACACCGAAAAAACACTGTTTCTGTTGTTTTTAATGACGCGAAAATGTGTAACCACTGATAACCACTGTTTTTTAAAGGTTTTGAAAAAGCTGAAAAAACCCCACCAGAATTTACCAAAAATAGAAACTGAAAACGGGAAAGCCTATTTATGATTTAATAGGTTTGGGACTTTAAGGGGATGGGGGAGAGGCATTATTAGTTAATTCCAAGCCAAGACAATACTCTTTATTTCGGTAATATACCATAAAAGAGATTGACAATAATAATACAGTAAGTGCAGGAAGTTAAAATCAATATCAACAGGTTAAAAAAGATAAAAACAGAATATAGATAAAATCCATGCGTTGCCCATGCTGGTACATAAATACAATCAGACCAAGGTTAAGAAGTGATATTGCATAAATAATAAGTGCATGGGTTATAGGATCCAATAACAAGTGCAAATTTAGTTTGAGTCAAAATTCTTTCTGTTTCTTATCAACCAAGCAAGCATGAAACAAAAATCTAGACAGCGTAAATACCAGATATTGGGTTGTGTAAGCTTGAACTATCCTATAGGCTTCCTCATCCCTTGTAGTTCCTAATTTCCTACGAATAGGAATCAACCATTTAAACATGGTCCTTTGTATATTGGACAGAAGAATAGTAAATGGGGTACATCCCCCTCTTATAACCACACATGTGACACACAAGGTCTATACTATTCAAAGGTCCTAACCATTTTGACTTAAAACTATTAAGGGGCAGGGTTCAATGCGTGAACTGGACATAGAGTTTTTTTGCTAAATTTGGCTCTATGTCATCACAGAAATTTTCCAGGTGGTAATTATCTTTTATCGCTAGAAATGAGGTAGATAAATTTCCTTGTGCATGCATTAAAAGATTGTTGTGTTTAATTAATTCAAATAGGATTAATTTCTTTGATGATCTGTAATGCTAATGTGATGATTTGTTTGTACATGTATATTCTGATTATATCCTGTAAGAAATGTTTGTTTTATCTAAAATGCCAATAGAATTCTGTTTACAAAAAAAAGGAAGTCTGTTTGGGTTGTGCTCAGTATAAGTGAATTTATGTGGAGCTGAAAGAGACTGTTGTCTTCATCTGTGTTTAAAAAGAACTTCAAATTCAGGTATTTAATAATATGTTTTATAAGCTTTGTTGTGAAGTTTCAGTAAGTGTATTAATGCTGGTAAACCTTTTCGACCCCATGTTTACAGAGTGAAAAGCTGTTTGGGGAGGTGTAGATGTGTTAATATAGCTTTTGAGAGGTACATGTTATAAAATAGAGAGATCTGAGCATGGTTTGCAGAATGTTAAAAAAATAAGTGTTTAAACTGAATATACTGGTAAGTAAAGGAAGTACTGTTTCTCAAATTATAAAAAAATTCTACTGTTTTTATGAACCTCAGTGTATTTTAGCCCAATGAGATGTTTGAGTGGTGATATTGCAATTTCTAGAGTGAAATACTGAGGTGTGTGTTAGTAAAGGTGTGTCAAGATGAATGTGTTACTTTATAAACTGTTAGGGATGCAGAGTTCATAGCATTTTATAATTTAATTGTGAAAATATGAAAATAGATTGGTTGAGGGTGTAGAATTTTTAGGAGAGAGGCATAACAAGTTACTGGTGCACTAGATATGAATATGTGATTGTGGGTGAAAAATGTAGTAAAGCTTAGACAATATAGAGATGTATCACACTTATCAATTGTTGATCAGTATGTCATTTTCATCTTTTTATAGGAGGAAAAGGGTAACGTTTCGCTGAGGAAATAATTGTATGCTTACATAAGCAGCAAAAAAGAGCCTTGTGAAGAGACAAGCAGGATTACTGTCCTGATCAGCAGTGAGTACCTGAGCAGCCATAGTGTATCCAGGTTGAAAAGATGTGGAAGCACATGAAGAGGCTTAGATGGCCGGGGTGGTGCAAGTACACCAGGCTGCTCATCATAATTTGACACAATAAACTGCCCTTGGGGAGGGGACCACATGCCCCCTCCTCCCCTATTCTTTTGTTATGCTTACCCCTGGGACCTGGCCCAATGGGGGCTAATTTTCAAACAAGCGCTGGAGACCGTGCATGTTTTTTGTATAATTTTCACTGGGATTAACCTATGTTCATGATTTTCCTGCAAAAATGTAAAATTAAATATATTTTGGGGCCCTGGCGGGTTCCCTGGTAAACCCCACCACTAGGCCTAGGGGGTCAGAGTATTCCTAACCTGCTCCTTTCTATTATTTTTGATGTTGTTCTTTGGGACTTGGCTGAGTCCTAGTTCCAAGATGGCTGGCAACACAACCTGGTTGAAGTGTTGGCAGCTAATCAGATCTCTGCCCTAAGTCGTTAGCATTCGCAGAGGGTCCATGCCTCTAGATATACAAATTTGTTTTTCTTTTAATATCTTGACAACTACTAACGGATTTACACGAAATCTAAAAAAGGTCACTTTCTGGACCAAGATCTACATTTCTACCAAATTTGGAGTAATGGCATTTAGCAGTTTAGGCTTTAGTCGTGTCTTAAATCTGTATGGGAATTAACATGGGAAACACACTATTTTTGACCCTCGACTTTTTCACAGCCCCTGCTTGACGGATCACCTTGAAACGTTTCCATGCACAACTACGATCAGGAGGTCACTTTTTTTAAAACGCTTGTGAAGATTCATCAAACGGCGCCAGAATTATAACGCTTTTACTATGGAAACTAAGGCCTGAGTCTGGCGGTCTGGCGGTCCACGGGCTGCCAAACTCACTGTGGCGTGGTGGTGGTGGTCCAGCCACTGCCGCACCGGCGGTCAGACCGCCCCATTACAAGTTGGGTGGTAGACCACCATTTCACTGCCACAACTGCCAGGAATTTTGACCTTGAGGACGCAGATTGCTTGGCGGGACCACCGTGGTCCCGCCAGGCATATTATGAGTTTCCACTATGCCACAGTTTTCATGGCAGTTCCTACTCCATGAAAACTATGGTGGAGAGGAAACAGGGCCCCCTGTTGCCTCACGGCCATGGGGAGCATGCAGTGGGGCACATGTGGTGCCCCCATGTGCATGCAACCCAGTACCTGCACGACTTGGACTGCACCAGTCCATGCTTTGCAGATACTGCCTTTGACGTTCCCATTGAGGTGCCTATTTCATAGGCACCGCAGTAGGAATGCATAAAAACCACCCACCAGTGACTGAAAAAGTCATAATCTAGCAGGTGGTGCGCACCCAGTTTTGGCAGTCCTGGAGCAGGCCACAACACCACTGCCCCGCTCCTAACTCATAATCGTGCCCTAGGTCCTAATTATAACTACCTACTGGCTATCTATCTATCTATCTATCTATCTATCTATCTATCTATCTATCTATCTATCTATCTATCTATCTATCTATCTATCTAGAAGGATAGATAGCTACACAGATAGATAGATAGATAGATAGATAGATAGATAGATAGATAGATAGATAGATAGATAGATAGATAGATAGATAGATAGATCTATTTATCTATCTATCTATCTATCTAGATATCAATTTATATATATATATATATATATATAGATATATATGTTTATATGCACAGAGTCACTTAATAGCGGCAGCCCATGTGATAGATCTGGGTCGCAAAGGACGGAGGGGAATGGTGGCAGCCGACATCCGGCACAGACAACAGGAGAAAAACCGGGATTGGACATTTAAGTCCTCTGATTGATTAATATCATCGAGGATGCCGGCTTCACCATTTTAATGCCGCAGTTACTGCTGCCTGTTGATTGGCCAATGAACAGCTAATCGTGAAGCTGAACCATTTAAATAGACTTGGTGCTGTCCGCATCGGACATTTGTCTCTGCCCCACTGGGGAAGGCACACAGCTGAAACGCATATGTGGCGAATAAAGTTCATTGAACACCCAGCGAGTGCTCCAGGTATCTTTGCAGTAGTTGTGTAACTAGCGGGTCCCACCCCGCTTTTTGGAAGCACCCGCCGTGAGTTTGGTGGCCTTGGTGGGGAACGTGTTTTGATGTTTATATATATATATATTTATATATATTCACTTAAAAAACCATAGGTTTCAGGCACGTTATAGTTAGAAATTAGCATTTAAAAAACCTTTGAAATTCACTGAAAAAACCATAGGTTTCAGGCACGTTATAGTTAGAAATTAGCAATTAAAAAACCTTAGAAATTCACTGAAAAAACCATAGGTTTTAGGGACAGTTATAGTTAGTTGGACATTGCACTCGTACAAAACCCGTGAAATTCCCCCGTTATAGTTAGTTCAGTTAACTATAACTCGCGCCTCACAATGCACTGCTGATGACGTCACATATTACATCACTCATGGGGTCTTTTTTTGTTTTGTTTTTTAAGAAGGGGGGCTGTGTGGCCCCCCTTCTTTTTCTAATTTATTGGCCCTGGGGACCCCATCCCCCAGGGCCTGCCCCCTAATATTGTTTTTAAAACAAAAAAAATTTGGAAGGGGACGCGTGGCCCCCCTCCTGAGGCCTTAATCGGCCCTGGGGACCCCATCCCCCGGGGCATGGCCTTCTTTTTTTTTTTTTTTTTTACTTATGGAGGGGGGCTGCGTTGCCCCCCTCCTCAGGCCACTTATGGCCCCGGGGACCCCATCCCCCGGGCCGGCCTTTGTTTTTTTTTTTAAATGTAATTTTGGGGAGTGGGGCCACGTGGCCCCCCTCCCGGGCCACTTGTAGCTCCGGGGACCCCATCCCCCGGGGCTGGCCCTCTCCGTTGGGGACCATGGGGGGTCCCCAATCCCCCCACGGTCCCGCCGGCTCCCGCGTCCCTCGGGAGCCGGCATTGCCTTCACATGGGGAGCTGCTAAGATGCAGCTCCCCATGTGGAAAAGCAATCGTCTTTGGTTTTTGGAAGAGAGAGCAGTTTTCCTGCTCTCTTCCAAAAACAAAGCAGTTTGCTATGACAGGACGGGAGCCGCGAGGCTCCCGTCCTGTCATAGCAAACTACAGTGTCCCGGGGTGAGCACCCGGGACACTGCTGGAGGCCGGCCCTGGGGGTGGTGGTCCCCAGGGCCATCACTGGCTCCAGGAGGGGGCGCGCAGCCCCCTCCCAACATGTGCAAAGCCCCGGGGAGGTGGTGGTCCCCGGGGCTCGGGGGTCCGAAACGGACCCCCACATTCAAATTGTTAGAGCCCCGGAGAGGTGGGGGTCCCCAGGGCATGTGGGGGGCTTGAGCCCCCCACACAGGTAATTTAATTATTAAAAAAATAAGCCCCGGGGGGTGGCGGTCCCCGGGGCTTGGGGGGGCCTTAGATGTCCCCCATACATAAATTTGATAAACCCCGCATGCCCCCGGGACTTGGCCCACCCGGGGGCCAATTAACAACGAAGCGCGGGAGACGGCGCACCCAGCGTGTTTTTTGCCGATTTTTGCGCCCTTGTTTTTGTCTTTTCTTGTGCCTCGGTTCTACCGAGGCACAAGATGGCTGCCAATACTTCCTGGTTTGGAGTGTTGACAGCCAATTAGCATACAGCTCGTGATCGGGAGGGTGCGCGGACCCTACGCGGCCATAGATATATATGTGATTTAACTTTTGATTTTCTCAGGAACTACTGAATGGATTTATACCATTTAGGCAAAAGGCATGACTCTGAACCAAGGGCAACCTTTTTGCCAAATTTGGTGTAATTCCGTTCAGCAGTTCGGGCTGTAGCTGCGATGAAAGGTTCCTATGGAAAATTGCATGGGGAAAACACGTTTTGGGACCCCCTTTTTCTCGGCCCCCGCTTGACGAATCACCCCGAGACTTTCAAGATCGGAGCGGACCAGAGCGGGCCACAAAGTTTGAAAATTTCGCGAAGATTTGTCAACCGGCGCCAAAGTTACTTCAAATAGAATGTTGCGGATTTCCTATGGAAAATAGGTCCTAACTATAACTATCTACTGCCCACCGCCAGTAGATAATATATATATATATATATATATATATATATATATATATATATATATATATATATATATATACATATATATATATATATATATATACATATATATTCAACAATGCCAAACCTCAGTAAACACGCACTCCAAGTAATGATTGATGCAGATGCTTCAATACTGCTCAATTCTCTTTATTTAATTTGCCATAACCCATTTCTGCTGTCACAAGCAGCCTTTCTCACATGACATGTACATCATTTTACTTTTCTTTTTATCCATTACATCATCATAGACAAAGAGGAGTTACTATTGTATTCCGGCATAAACATACAAAACATACTATGTTTGTGTAGTCTGTCAAAAAGCAGCATTGATTATAAATTCATCATATGACTACTGAATATTTAGTGATATACTGTATTTAAACAATAATACATAGCACAACGATTTAGTGTTATTGTGATAACAATATTGCCCAGGTGGGCTTCTCTGGGGGTATAGTTCAATAATATTGGCATGATTTTCATGATTATTCCTAAGTCATTGCATCTCAACAGGAATCTATTACATGATTGCAATTTTCACTCCAGGTCTAAATTGAGCCCAGTGGGAATGTCACCTTACCCCATTAAATGTATGCACCAATTAATATACAGTTCATTTGATGCAAATTACTGCTCCATTAAATAGCATCTGATAATCAAGTTATGCTGTGAACAAACAACAAAAATTACACATATAACATACCAAATAATACATTCAATGAAAAAACATAGCCTTCTAAGAAGAGAAATGTGTATATTTGACTCACTTTTAGTGTTAGAACTCACAAAGAGATTGTTAAATGAGACTTCGGACAATTATCTCTCAATTAATATTGATTTCTCATTATCTCACATAATTTAATATAAATATATATATATTAATATGATCTGAGTCATGACAGATTTACCAGTGAGGGACAATAGCAAGCCTAGCTGCTGAGTGTGTGGGTAAAAAAACTGTATCCCACAATTGTCAATCAGCTGCAGGCAATCATAGTCTTGTTGTGGTCTTGACATATCGATAGACATCACCAATGTAGAATGAGTTGCACTTAGGGTAGACTCTGGTAATAGAGTATTATGCTGGTGATCAACTTCCCTGAATTATGTATATTTTCTCCCTGGTAACTTTGACCACAATTTTCTTTCCTGTGCAGAACAGCATTCTGGGTGGATTAGAAATGATCAATTCAGGAACAGGGTGGCACAGATTTACTATACCTGGGACCTCAGGCGTTACTCCACATTTTGATAATAAGGAAAATGTAATTGTTAGACCTGGCGGTTTTCCCTTAACTATTTTGGCCTTCACCCCTCTTATTTTTGCAGAATTTGTTTCTGTTGGCCATAGGCTCTGTGCACCTTACCACTCCTGACCAGGGCTAAAGTGCTTGTGCTCGCTCCCCTAAACATGGTAGAATTGGCTTGTACTAAATTTGCAAATATAATTTACTTGTAAGTTTGTAGGAACGTGGTACCCAGGGCCTGCATATTAAATGATATTAATGGGTCTGCAGCACTGATTGTGCCCCTCCCCTAAGTAACTATGCAAAACATGGCTCAGGCCTGCCGTTGCAGCCTGCAAGTGTAGTTTTAAACTGCCATATCCACCTGGCAAAATGAAAGTTTTGCCATGTAAACATTTTGTCATGCCCAAAATTCCTTTTTAATACATATAAGTCACCTCTGCGGTAGGCCCTGAACAGCGCAGGGGGCAGTATATTTAAAAAGTTGGACATGTACTTTTAAGTTTTACATGTCCTGGTAGTAAAAAACTCTTAAATTAGTTTTCCCCTACTGGAAGGCCTACCGATTCCACAGGATAACATTGTTTTTTTTAAATTACATTTAATAAGTGATAACTTCAAGTTGGGAGCAGGTAGACAGTTTGAGTTTGGTGACTACAGGCCCTCTTTAATGGTAAAGTCGTTTTAGAAAGTTGGCATTTTCTTGTCCTAACTTTATGGTGCCTACAGCCTGTCCCAGTTTCCCATGACCCTGGGTGACTGAGAGATGGTGCACAAAGCCAATATGCCTTCCAATACTTCCAAGTATGCACGTGGATCACCATCAACGGACAGAGGGTGGAGAATGTGAGAGATACAGGAGTCCATATGGCTATTGTCAGGTGCCATCTGGTGTACTCAGACCAGGTGATACTCAAAACCTTTCACTAGGTTGTGGTAGCAGACAACAGCAAGAGCCACAACCCAGTGGCTCTGGTACCCTTCGAGTGGGGGGGGGTCTCAGGTACCTGTGAGCCCTGCTACGCCTGTGGATTGTTTGCTAGGGAATGCATTGGAGTACACTGCTGGGAAGAAGGTGGAGTTCAGGTCACTTTTTAAAATGTTGAAATTGCCTGAGTGGGTCTGCTTGACCCCTCAGTCCATGGCTGCCCGGGAGGGGAGTCAAGAGAGCCTGGAGCCTGAAAGACTAGCCTAGGCACTTGCAAAAAATGGGAAGGACATGGGGCCTGGAAAACCTGCCCCTGAAACTCCTGTGGTACTAGTGAATGGGGCGTCAGAGGAGGCTGACCAAGAACTGACCGGTGACAACATTCTCCCTAGTAGACCTGCCTCAGCAAGTTGAGTGGGCCCTCCAGGGAGGCATTCTTCAAGGTTCAGAGAGAGTGCACACCCCAAGAGGGGCTGAGGCAGCAGGCCATAGCCCAGGCAGCTGGTGGCACCTCTGGAGATCACCCTATTTACTTTGAGAACAACTTTCTCTATAGTGAGCCCAAGAAACCTGAGCATGGGGCAGAATATTTGCTGGTGGACTGCCAATGCTTCAGGGCCTTCCTACTAGGTCTGGCTCATGAGATACCCCATGAAAGAGCATCTGTTTGCTAGGCTTGTCACTCAATTCGATTGGCCCTGGATGAAGCCAGCCTTAAATGCTTTCTGTAGGACATGCCCCACCTGCCAGACCAGATGGAAAACAAGGAAGAAGATTAAGATTTCCCCTGAATCCCATGCCTACCATTGGTACCCCCTTTGAGAGGGTGGCCATCAACATGGCTGAGCCCCTGGACCCCAAAGCTGTCCAAGGCAATAGGTTGGTCCTGGTTTCACGTGACCTTGCCACCAGGTACCCAGAGGCCACCACTCTGAGGACTATGACTGTACCTGCAGTGGCTAGGGCCCTAATGAGGATTTTTACCCGAGTGGGTATCACCAAGGGAGTGGTGTCTGACATGGGCACCAACTTCGTGTGCACATGCATGAAGTCCATGTGGGTGGAGCGCTGAGTAAATGTACAAGTTCTCCACACCTTACCATCCCTAGACTAATGGGATTGTTAAAAGTTTCAACAAGACCCTCAAGGGCATGATTATGTGCCTGCCTGAGCCCATGAGGCAGAATTGGGATGTCCTCTTGGCATGCCTGCTCTTATAGAAGGAGGTACCACAGCAGGAAATATGGTTAAGCCCTTTTGAACTCCTCTATGGTCACCCTTTGAGGGGACCTCTCAGTTTTATGAGGGAGATGTGGGAGAAAACCCCCAAGAAGACCCCTCATGATGTGATTAGCTGCATGCTAGCCCTACACAAGTTCTGGAACAAGGCTTCCAAGAACTTAGAATTTAACCAGGAGGTAATGAAATGGTGGTATAACAAGTAAGCCTGGGCGTAGTTCGCGTAGTCGCGCTACGCGAAGCTACGCGAAGACGTCGGAGCGCTACGCGAGCTACGTGTAGCTTCGCGAGCGTGCGTAGCTGCTTGTCGCGCCCGTTCGCGATGCGTTTTTCTTGCTCGGGAACGCGTTGTGCGTGTTCGGGACGCTGTTTGCGTGCTCGAGGGCGCGAACTTACCCATGCGGTCGCCTATGGGCGCGGCCATTTTGTTTTTCACTTGTCCCGCCCGTTCGCGATCCCTTATTTCCTGTTTTGGGTTGCGTATAGCGTGCTCGCGATGCGCATTCCTTGTTCGGGAACGCGTTGTACGTGTTCGCGACGTTTTTTGCGTGCTCAGGGACAAATATCGCGCGAACTTACCCACGCGGTCGCGATGGGAGCGGCCATCTTGTTTTACCACTCTATGCTATGGTTCTGGGCCTGCTTTTCTATCCTCCCTCAATCTTTGCAATCCTTAGTTTTTACACTGTTTTTCAATTTTTCTTTATTTCTTATCTATCTCTCTCTCTGCTTAAGTCTATATTTTGCATTTTTTCTACTTTTTACTGTGTTTTTTACTTTTCGACTGTTTTATATAACTTTCTTCTTTAAGCTCCTACTTCTTCCCCTAACTTTATTTTTCCCTTCTAACTTTTCTTTTTCACCTCCTCCCACCCCAGAACCATGGCGAAGGGTAGCAGCAGCGGCTCAAAGGGCAAGGCGCGTGCGCCCAATCGCCGCCTGCCTTGCGGCAGACTGCGCCCTGCAGGGGTGCAAGCCCGCCAGCTGTTTACTGAGGCGGAGGTGGCCGCCCTTGTTTTTTTATTCAGCGCCACCTCCCCTTGACCTTGGCAGCAGGCGGCAGGCCAGGCTCCGGGTACCCGACCCAGGAGCGTCACCGCCGGTGGGTGAAGGTGCGTCGGGCAGTGTTTCGCTGCTCCGCGGTCCGGCGCACCCATAACCAGCTGGCCCACCGGTGGTCAGACATCCTTGACCGGGAGCAGGACCTGTTGGACCTGCTAGGTGTCGAGGTCGTGGGGCTTGGTGAGTAGCCAATATATATAGTAGTATAAGTATTGTGATTTGTGTATACATTTTTATAAATAACAAGAATACTGCTGCTTACATTGCAGGTAAATTACGTTTCAAAATCTTCTGTGATTGTAGGACACAGGTGCTGGGCGGTACTCTTACTTTTTGCAACTTTGCGCTCGCTTGTCATTATTATGTAAGAGTTTACTTTAGAGAACTTCAGTTAGGTAATGCTATTGCTAGAGAGACTGTAGTCCTTCCTTTGTCCTCCTGTCAAATAGTGGTGGATGCATTTGATACTAGGTTTAGTTACTATTAGTTGATAATTTTTGAGCGGTCTGCGTGACGCATCCTCTGTCACTGAGTGCTGCTTACCCCAGTCCTTAGAACCTTTTGTAGTTTGTTTAGTGAGTGGTACTGGTAAGCTTAACTTAGCAGTGTCAGTCAGCTGCAGAACATCAGACGCAACCAACCAACAATTTGGTGTATGCATTATGCACTTTATGCATGTGTCCTCCTTCTCATCTATGCATTTTTGATGGCAAAAAAATGGAAATGCAGGCTTAATGAACAATTGGCCCGCCTGGAATAGGTGGGCTAGGTCAGGTGGTACTTAGGCTTAGTTAGTGTTCTGGATTTTATTTGAATCAATCAGAATGGAACACTGAATTAGTGTTCCCAAATAAGTAGACTGTCCATGAATCCCGCAAGCCAGTAGTCGATCGGATTAGATAGGTCAATTTTATTGCAATTTTTGTTTCCTAAAACGTTTTTGAGCGTTTTTTTAGATAATTTATTTGTTTCACAGCAATCATTAATGTTTGTGTCTTTCTTTTTCTTTATTATATCTTACATGATCACTGATGTGCAGCACCCAGGGGCAAGAAGACGGGGTCCGAGTCGGCGGGACAACCACCAGAGGACCGCTCCTCTACCGAGGGCCCTGCTGCTGGTCCCAGTAAGTCCTCCAGTGGTTAATATTAACAATTATATTGCCCTAACTTACCTTATTTTTCAGAACTATTAATTCTGGCTCCACTCCCTAATTCTATTTTTTACAAAAGATTCTTTGATCTTGACTTGACTATCTGTTTCTAAATTCTGGTTATCCCTGCCTCTAAGTTCTAACTGCCTCTGCTATGAATGTCTGTACTCTGTACTACTAATATTAGTCTGTCGCTAAGCTTGCCCAGTTTGCATTGCCACTCTTTATTGTACGGTTTTGAATAAAACTCAGATTGACCAATACTAATAGCTCTAGCCACTGAGTCCAGTCCTTTCGGTTGTCCTCTTCTAGGCTTCTTAATCTTGAGGCTTTGACAATTACCACAAACAAAATTCCCAACCAGATATTTTACTATTTTTGATAGGATATAGTACATACTACTTGGATTCTGCACAGCCCCATGCAGAACTATGCACAATGAAATAGGATGTTGGTGATGCGAGTTTGGAACTTGGACGTTCCTCACACCTCAGTCAGAAGTGAACCCACAATCCCCTGAACGTACTAGCTAGAGTGTCTCATTAGGTCCCCGAACCCCCACCCGAAGATACCCAATGATTATGATTACACAACCCAGAACATAACACCCTTTCGCTCACTCACTCGTGTAAGTCCACCACCACCACCACACCAAATACCACAGAGTCTATGTGTAAGTTCAAAGGTTTATTTTCAACTAACAAGCTCTGTATGTATGTTGTTCTATAACATTCAGTGTACTCCAGCCAGCTCCAACAGCAAAATGCATAAGATTAAAACAATAAACAGTGTTGCAACAAGTGCATGATCATTGATGATATAAGACAAAAGATCTGTGCGAATTCTGAGCGACTCCTCACCGTAGAACGTAGAATTACTGGTTACATGCATCATTCATAAGCTCTGCAAATCTCTGGTTCGTAGAAGGGAATCCTCTGCCTGAGAAAAATGGTGCGTGTTATATAGTATAATGCAAGCATTTCTCAGTCCTGCCCAAAAAGTGTAACATGTTACCTATGGCTAAGCAATACGGACTAACCGAACTCCATAACAAAGTGGCTTGTTTTTCGACCTCTTGTACGCAACGCTCAGACAGTAGCTGTATGTGCTCATGTGGGCTCAAAAAGGCGTCTTACTGTTACTGCACAACAAGCTGCGAGGTAACATGCGCAAAAGACATGAAGCGAAAAATGGTTGCATGGCTCAGGCTAACTTTGCAAAGAGTAGAGTATAGTATAATAATGACCCTAGGGACCATAACACTACTAGTGTCTACTGACTGTACTCTAGTACCCGATTTGGACTATTGAATGTGATTTATAATAATATGTATGTATTAACTTTTTTTCAATCTTGCTAGTGAAAAAGAATAAATAGGGGAGGTGTACAGGCATCTAAAAATGTGTCATGTTTTTATCTAGGCGTACTTAGCGACCACCAGTGGCGGCGGGGCCACCGGCGATTCTAGCATTCCGGAGGGGGCAGGAGAAGATGCGGCACCTGCAGGAGCTACAGGGGGGAGCCAGCAGCAGTGGCGGGCGGTGGTAAGTTATATTCATGACTTATTGACATTGCACTAGCTGGAAGGGTGTGTGGACTTCACTCACTGTACTGTTGTTGAGACTTATTAGGTATGAAGTTGTAGTGAACATTATACAACGGTTAAAGAAGACACCCTTTACTTAGCATGAGCAATGCAGTAGCAATAGCATTACCAGCGTGACTTGATTAACCAATGGCCTCTTATATCTGACTCCAACTCAGCTGTGAAAGTTTTATGGAGGAGACTAAAAGTCAGATCAGATGACCTTGATGGATGTGTTGAACAAAAAGGGAAAGAAGGGTGGAAGGAGGAAGGGCGGGCGAGATTTAATATGATGACTGGCAGAGAAGGATACGTTGGAAGCATGGATAGGTGGCTGATAGGAATCAGATGCATGTGTTGTTGAAGGATGGGTGGAAGGTGAAAGAAGAATGGATGCCTGCCTGGGTGGGCGACACAGTATGGGTGGATACTGTGGATAGCAAGAATCATCAGCGGTGTTTGGGTGAAACTCAAAGCCAAGGCAAGCAACGGAGTGAGTGGACGCATGCGTTGTTGTTGGTGAAACAAAGTAAGGTTTGTGGAGAGATTAAGAAGAATGATTGACATTTACTTAGAATGGATGGATGCCTGTATGTATTCATCATAGACAGCATAGGTGGAGACTGTCACGGGATGCACAGTTTTAGGGAATGTAAAAGAAACCGCGCCAGAGTAGCAAAGCCGATGTGGGGAGGGGCAGGGTGGGGGGTAGTAGTAAACAATGTATTATGCGGGCAAATACAGGTAACTTTACTGTAAACATACAAATAAATAAAGTGAATTTAATTGTGCGCACTGCACCGCCAAATGCGATGCAGTGTGCGCAACAAAATTAGTTTCATTTATTTATATGTTTACTTACCTGTAATTGGCCGTAATCCATAGTTTACTACCCCCATCCTGCCCCTACCCACGTCACCGCCCGGCCGAACTCCCCGAGTCCCACCACCGACCGCTACTGACCTTATGTCGTTGTCCCATATAAAAGCAACGATCATTGGATCAGATATATAATCTGCCTTTTTGTAGTAGCCAAGGCACTGTGAAATTGAGCAATTGCCCTCCATGTAACAGAGAGAGTATGGCCAGTGCCACCCGTAATAGAAAAATACGAGCTTCCCCACCTGCAAACAGTAGTAAATCAAACTAACATGAGTCTGCGTCATGACTCGTATGTTTGTCTTGGGTGCAAGCATAGATGACCGAGCTGGCAATGCCGGCTACAACCAGGTTATGTCATTTCGCTAAACTAGAGATAAGAAGAACACTGGTGTACTGTGTACTGGTTGGAGTCCATAGTGCTAGTATAATGCCTGAAACTCCCACAAATGTTAGAGGCCGAGGAAGTGGGAGGATAGATAGATTATTACCACAAATGTTATGTACTGTGCTTCTTGCTAGTGCTACTGTGCCATTATGTGTTGAATTAATTTTGTGTTACTGTTTAGCTAAGAGTACTGGCCCCAGCCAGGCCACAACTCCAGCGGTACGGCGCCGCGGTCTGGTAGCCGCCCGCCGCCGCAATTCGCTAGCAGCCAGCACTGCTGTCCCCCATCCTGGATGCCACTGCAGGGCATTTCGCAGGAAGATTCTCCTCCGGATGTCACGGCTAGAGGAGCAAATGGAGGAGCGGGTAAAAATACTGGTGGACAAACACCTCAAAGCCCGCCGAATTTAACATCGAGGACCCTGTTGCTTTGCCCCTTTTTATTCCTTGTTTTGGTGGGTGGGAATTGGGCGTTGGGGTTTCGGGACATTCTTTGGACTTTTTCGTTTTGGACATTGGTTGGGGTTAGGGAGAGGGGTGGGTCAGGTGTGGGATAGTTTATTTTTGTTAGGGTAATAAATTATATTTATACTTAAACATACAATGTTAATGTTTTGTGGGGGTTACTGTTTTACGAATTAACATCGCATTGGTTTCCTTGCTGCTGCAGGGCCGCAGCCAGTGTTTGATTTAAATAATCTGCCGACGATGATGTAACACAAACAGATAGATGCGGTACCCCTCACTGAGTTATTTGTCCTACTAGTACTGTCAGTCTCTCCTCCTAGTCCATTTATACCTCCCACCAAACTTATCTTACCTGTGATTGATGATGATTACGTTCGGCACAGCGATGGCTGCATGGTTTCCAGAGAGAATGTAGAAGATGCCATGGTTGTGGTGGTAGTAGTAGAGTAGACACTGGCAGTAGCATTTGCTAAAAAATTAAAAAGAGACAGTCACTTGCCTGAGAGCGTCTGTGGGAGGAGTAGTAGAACGAAGTAACATACAGTACAGAAGAAGACTGCCAAACAAACAATATTGCAGTTGCAACTGCTAAAGTCAAATTAAACATAATGGTGGCGGGGACAGCCTAGTACAAGAAGTTACAAACTGTAGTTGTGTCGAGTGAGTCACTTAACTTAACACAATCGTAATTCGTAACCTTTACTGCTGTGTGGTAGGAGTTTGATGATTAATCCAATCAATGACGGCAATTAATTATGATGTACTACTATTAGCCGGTGACGGCTTGCACATAGACTGAGCATGGGTGGGCAAGCAGAAGAAGCTCCTCCCCTGCCTTGCAATTGAATTAGTGTTGCTTTCACCACATCTGCCCCAGCAAGCGTGTGATCAATTGGTGTACATTTTATGTAGTCACATCACACCTCAATATAAATCACAGCCCGGGGGAAGAGGGTTAGGGTTTGATGAATGGATGGGAAGGGGGTTTGGGGAAAGGTTTGAGAATGAAAAACAGTACGCATGGACAACAAAAGCAAAGCGCAATCTTGGCAGACGACCATGATCTTATACAAAAAATCTATAAAGGGAGAAAAGGGAAATGCATGCATGATGATGAAGATAACTTGATGGTTAATGAGTAGTACTTAATAACTCCTACTAGACAATTAGACAGTACAGGGCAGCAGTATATTCTATGCAATTTGCCTTGCCTGTAATATGCCCTCAGAGACCCAAATTCCATGTTGTACTGGGCTTACTTGTAAAGATAGCAAAGACAATTAAAACACAGTTGTAGGGATCAATTAGCAAACAAACAACACACAACACACAGTCCTAATGATTGAAGAGAAAAAAGGATTCAAATTAATTAAAAGATGAATGATGAATGATACTAAAGTTACTGTATTATCATGCTCAAATTGTGGAGTTGAATCTCGTCCTTCCTCTTGGTCCTATCTTCCATGGACGCTCCGCACATCAATCTTGGTGGCCTTCCTGATGCCGATTGGTAAGGTAAATGTGAGTTGTGTCTCCCAGTATAGCAAGCACAGGGTAAAGGCCGGCCTGTAACGTCTAGATGGAAAAACAAAAGGGGTATTGAAAAATCAATGAATAAAAAAACATCAATTACGGAGGAGTCCAAGAAGAGAAGAGAGAACACTTTCAGAGTGAGGCGGCTTGGATATATCGTGTACATTCTGTTTACAGCATTAAGCTACAACAACAACAGGACAGAACAGGCCCACCACAGCACCAGCCCGTGACCCAACCTCCATTTACCTTAATTTTTGACATAGCCAGACAAAAGGCATACACAGCAACTTAGCATTTTCCTAATTAAGTGACAAAATCAATGCGCCGCTGTCAGTCATCACTACACTCGACTACACACCACTACATGGACATGTAGGTCTGCTGTGTTTACTTTCTTGTTGAATTGTTGTGTTTATGTTTACCTTATGCCACTTCATGAAATGCAGTTATTCCTTGAATCATCTCCGATCCAACTGAATGACTGCGTGCAAAGATAGTATGGTCATCATCATGGTGTGGTACGTGTTGTCCAACTACAACTCAGTCTGTAGTGACTCCGATTAAGTCCATATTCCATATTAAAAAATTGCAACAGATATTGGCCTGCACCTGCAGTAGTAGGAGTACAATTTGGTTATTAAACAACAAGAAGGGAAACATTGACTGTCACTGACTTGAGTCACTTTGTAGATTAACTAGTAGAGTAGAGTTCGACTTCATGCACAACATCAACAACAAACAACAGCAATCGCTCAGAGTCTGCAAGCATCCAATGCATTCCATCATTACCTGTCTTGCTCTTCTCTTTGGCTGTCAGATCATCAGATGCCTAGTTCTGACAGTTGTTTTTTTTTTTACGGGGCAGTGGCCTCATCATTACTCCAGTCCACATTCATTTTGAGTGTTAGTCGCTGTTTCGGTTTTCGTCTTATTCATCTGTGGCACTTTGTCACAGTTTAAGTTGCTTCCCATGGTCAGCACTGTGATGATGGGCCGCGGCCTGGGTAGCGCTCATTGCTGGTCATTTGAGTTTGCACAAATGTCAGCAAGTTTCTTCGAAGAGTCTCTTGTCTTTCTCTGCCAAGTACCTTCTGTCCTGACAGTGAGGACCTTTGGATGCCTGCTGAGGTTGTAGCCTTCGGACACTGATGAGTTTCGGCTCGAAAACAAAACGGAGGATAGCTATAGTCACGTTTCACTTCTTATGGAGGCGGGACTGGTAAAGGCAACATTTCTTGTACTAATGTCTGGCTTGATGGAAATGTACTTGTGCGAGACAGGAAGATGAAGCAGGACTCTGAAGAGTGGACAGTTAAATGCACAGACATGCAACTCCAATATGGAAATAAAAGAGAAGACGGTGGTGATGGATTTGTTGTGATTTGATTTGAACCAGAAAGACAGATACACAGACACATAAAGGAAGGAAGAAAGTAACAATTTGAAAGCCTAGTTGTCAGGGAAGAGGAGCTCGTCCTCAAACTCTGGTGGTTCGGACAGAAGTAGGTCCTGTAACGCACTATTTACATCATCCAAGTCACTCTCCTCTTCCTGCTGTGATTCATGTATTTTGTAATCCGGTGGTATAAAGTGCTGATTCATTTTGATCATGGTTAACCTCTCCACGCTTTGGGCCGAGAGACTGGTCCTTTTCGAAGTTACAATGGCACCAGCAGCACTGAAAACACGCTCAGAAGAGACACTTGCGACAGGGGAAGCCAGATACTTTATCGCCAGCCTGCTGAGCACTGTCCATTGGCTTCTTTTCCCATACCAATACACCAATGGGTTTCGATCCATGAAGACCTCTGTTGGGTCATCCAGATAGGCCTGGACCATCCGCTCAATGTTCAGGGGTGCACCGATGTGCTCGGCCTGTTTTGCCTTTGCATCAGCACTGGACTTACCATACCCCTGCTGTAGAAACCAATCAGTTGCACATTGTGCTGTGGATGATCCTGTTCTTGATGTTATTGTTGGTGTAGGTGACTGCTGGGAGGCAAATGCACTGCCCTCAGGCTCCGAAGTAGAACTTGACTCTGGATGCCCTGTAGTACTGGTTATGGCCTGGGGTGGGGGCCTGTAATTAACAGCTGTTCGCTTTCGAAAATAGTGGCTTCCTTAGCTATCAAAGTTTTGTAGTTGGCAACATCCACTTCCGAAAAGGAATTACTGCCTTGCTGTTCAGAAATACTTTGTACCGTGGATCCAAAATTGTGGCACTAATGTAATGTGGTTGTGACAAAATTTTATTTTTAATCCTTGTATTTTCCGATAAGCGAGCGGCTAAGGTCTCCGCCAAATGATATGCGTCTTGTTTGTCATCCACACCTGCGTACGTTTCTGACACATCCTTCAGCTGTTGCTCTAGCATGTGCAACAATGGGAGAGCTTGGCCCATAGTACAGTCCTCCCTGCTGACTTCACGTGTGAAGATCTCAAAAGGAAGTAGCATCTCAGTCAGGCATTTAATGAGGTCCCATTGACCCATCTCAATGGTCATGCCTCTCACAGTAGGTTCCCCTAATCTTTGCATGACATAAGCATTGAGTGGTATGTACAGTTCAAACAGACGATCAAGCATGTAATAAGTTGAGTTCCAACATGTTGGCACCTCCTGGATGAGCGCTTTGACTGGCATTTTATGCTCACGTTGAATGACCCTCAGCTGCTTCCGGGCTTTAAAAGAATGGCTGAAATGTGTGCATATTCTTCTGTAGGTGACCAGTAAGTTGCTGACTTTGGATTCATTTTTCAAAAAGTCTTGAACAACAATGTTAATACAGTGTGCCAAACACGGGACCCTGAAATAGCCACCATTGCGCATGGCCAAAACTACATTACTGCCGTTGTCCGTGGCAACAAAACCAATCGTAAGCCCTCTTGGGCGCAGCCACTCAAAGACCTTGGTGTTAAACTCTTCCAAAATGTTTGCAGCAGTATGAGATTTCTCCATGGCAAACATGGCTACAGTTGCATGTTTGCGAGTGGCATGAAAAATCTCTGCAGTATCAACACCAGCAGATATCTGTTCTCTAACCCCCGCAAAACAGATCCAGTGTGCAGTGATGCACATGTAATCTGTGGCTTGGCAACTGGTCCACATGTCTGTAGTCAGGTGGATACTGTGAACAGCACTCTGCTTCAAGACCTTTCCTAGCAATTCCAGCACATCGTGATGTAGTGCTGGAACTGCAACTCTGGCAAAATAGTAGCGGCTGGGAACATGCCATTTTGGGCAGATGGTTGACACAAATTCCAGAAAACCCACCCCTTCAACAAAAGAAAAAGGGAGAAGGTCCAGTGCTAACATTTTAGCCAGCTTCGCATTGTACAAACGTGCTATTGGGTGGTTGCGTTCGTACTGCCCCTCACCCCCAAACATGCTGATAATGGTAGGCTGCATGGTTTTCCTTTCTCTTAGGCTCAACGCACTTTTTGGTAGTGCAGACCTGGTACTTCTTGGTGTCTCCGGCTGACTCTTACTCTTGTGCCACTGAGATGTTGCTGAAGATGTGTGCAACGTTAAGACTGCACTGCTGGGGTCAGGGACACCTTGTGTACCACTACCAGAGAGAATGTCTCCCTGTCCTTCCTCTTCCACCGTGATCGGATCTTCTTCTTCTACTCCTTTATCCCCACCAACACCAATGGTTGCAGTTTTTTTCTGCCGCGAAGGTGGTCCTCCCAGCTGATCAAGTGGTGTTTTTTCAGATGGGTCATTTGGCCTCCGGTACCATAGTTTGTACCAAGCTTACCACGACTAACAGAGGTATTACAAATGGAGCATATAGCAATGTTCTCCTCCTTTTCGCTAACCGTAAAGAAGTCCCAAACTGGGGAGCTTAACTTTGGCCTCCTGCTGGAGGTGCCACTTCCAATGCCGGATGATCTGTAGGGTGTGTGTTGAATTTGACTCTGTGCTGCTGTACCACTACCTACTCCTACTGAGGTGGTGGTTGTGCTGGATGTAGGTCGCTGCCGGGCCTTTGCTAATGCAAATATGGAAGCTGTAGGTCGTGTTGGTGTTACCTGTGGAGGTATGCGTGCTACATCCCTCGCAGCGATTTTGGATAGGGTAATAATGTTGGTCTCCATCTCCTCTGGGCCGGGAGTGATGTTCATGATGACTGGCTCGTCATCATCATCATCTTGCTGTTCTACATCGACCTCCATAAGTGTAAGGCTTTCCGGAACCTTCCTTTTCCCTAGCTTGGTCTTGGAACGTGGCTCCCTCTCAGACTCAGTTTGTGGCTTCCAAGTGGCATCTAGATCATCAGAAGGGGGCTTGGCGAAGAACTTGATGGACTACCCTCCTTTTCCTTGCTGGGGATTTGGAAGACAATGGATCTTCTGAATGAGTGGCTTCTTCTTCTACCTCTGCATGAGGCTCAATTTCCTGAACTGCCCCTACTTCAGGAGGAACAACAACTACTATTGAGGGCGGTGGTTGCGGTTGTTGTTGTTGACCACTTATCTGCTGTGTTTCCTCCTGCGTTGATTGGGTACTACTTTGAGATAGCGATAAGTTTATCTCAGGCTCAGCATCACTGCTTTCCACCATTAGGCTGGCTACCTCTTCCACACTCATGTGCTTGGGCCTGGGTTGGTGGGTAGGGTCCACTGATGCGGAGGTGCTGCCCCCAGCTTGCCCCCGGACACCGCTGCTGCAGGCGCAATTTTTTTTTCCCAAAAAGGTATTGGCCGGCACACCAGACTTAAGTGTCACTTCCTTCTTCTGTTCCTTCTTCTTCTCAATAGCAACTTTCTTGGTACTGGAGGACCTGGTACCTGCTTTCTTTGGGCCCATCTTCTTCAGATGTCAGCAGCACTCAGTTGCAGAGATGTCTGGTCAGGTCACACGTCACGTTGTGTTGTGTGTACAGCAGCAGGATGTCTGTCTGGCAGTGCAACGGGCAATGATGAGAGACACACCTCCTCCTCAGTCTTTGTGCACCTAAAAGCAAAAAAGCCAGAACATCAGTCAAACATAGCACAAATCAAACAAATAGAATATAGAACTTAGTGTGTGGTGGCCTCAATTATTAAATTTCAGAAACTCTGTGAACAACAACACACAGTCTAGCCATTTATGAGACGTTGAAAACAAGGCCAGGGCTTTCCTGGCTACTGTGTAGTGCTAGTGTACACTCTGGAAGAATAAGAATAGTAAAGAACAATAACTAAAATGTAGTGGAGCATGTTTGGCCTAAATTTGTGCATCACGTGGGATGTATTATATAGCAGCATCAGGGAGCTGCAGCTGGCAATGGGGATGGATTTGGAAGCAGTAAGACAAGAGGAACAATGGAAAGACATGCAGGCCTATGTGGCAAAAACAGCACACTAATAACTACCACAACAAAATGGCCCCCAGAAACATGGTGACTCACAGGCACAAGGCACGGCAAACAATGAACTCAAGCAGGCCTATATATGGGCAGACAAAGGATCCCTTATAAAACACACACAGCTTTAATGCAAAAACTAAAATCCACATGGCTAAAAACACTTTTGAAAGTTAGACAACCACTACAACAACACAATTATAATTACACAGTACACACGCAAAAAATGCATTTATTTAACTCACCCAAAAAGTGAAATAGTCAGACCCTCCAAAAAAAACCACATTTCGCAATTCAATTCAATGCCATCCATGGCCTAAATGATGTCAAAATTCCACAGACTACACAGAAACAGTTGTATGCACCCATGGTGACTACCTCTGGGCCTACTGGCATACTGGGCCGCAAGCTTGGAGGCCTATGGCAAAAGCACAATGCCTGGCTTTACAAAATGGCCGCCACCCACATGGCCAGGCCACCCAAAATAACAAAAAAGTGAAGACAAAGGACAGGACCAGGCAGTTGGAGACTCTGGGCAACTTCCTTCCTCTTGAAAAAAATTGTAAAACAAAAAAAAGTGACTCCTTGCTCACCAAACTACATCTAAATGACAACCTGAGGAGTTTTTGTGCAAAATGAACTAAATCAACATTTTCGAGAAGGTTTTATGATGCTCGAGAGATATTCTTCGCCAGATTGTAAATTCTGCGTGTTCGGCATCGCAATCGTCACAAAAAGTCGTTATCGCGCGGCAAACGTACATTGAGCGGCGAAGAAGATAAAAGTGTAAGTCCGCGTTGTCGCGCAGTGCGGAGTTGCCCAAAGTCCGCGAGCTGAACGCCCAGGGTTGACTACTGGCTGAAAAGGCCAATTTATTTAACAAACACCAAAAAAAAAAAATACCACCCCAAAACCCACATTTTGCAAATCAATCCAATGCCATCCATGGCCTAAATTATGTTACAATTCAACAGACAACACAGAAACAGTTTTTATGCACCCATGAGGATGACTACCTCCGGGCCTACTGGCACACTAGGCCGCAAGGTTGGAGGCCTATGGCAAAAGCACAGTGGCTGTTCCCACAAAATGGCCGCCAACACATGGCCAGGCCACCCAGAACAACAAGAAAAGGAACACAAGACAGACAATGCAGGCCTATGGCAAAAGCACAATGCCTGGCTTTACAAAATGGCCGCCACCCAAAATAACAAAAAAGTGAAGACAAAGGACAGGACCAGGCAGTTGGAGACTCTGGGCAACTTCCTTCCTCTTGAAAAAAATTGTAAAACAAAAAAAAAGTGACTCCTTGCTCACCAAACTACATCTAAATGACAACCTGAGGAGTTTTTTGTGCAAAATGAACTAAATCAACATTTTCGAGAAGGTTTTATGATGCTCGAGAGATATTCTTCGCCAGATTGTAAATTTTGCGTGTTCGGCATCGCGATCGTCACAAAAAGTCGTTATCTCGCGTGCGAAAACCTACATTGAGCGCGCGAAGAAGATAAAAAGTGTAAGTCCGCGTTGTCGCGCAGTGCGGAGTTGCCCAAAGTCCGCGAGCTGAACGCCCAGGGTTACCTACTGGCTGAAAAGGCCTATTTATTTAACAAACACCCAAAAAAATAAAATACCACCCCAACACCCACATTTTGCAAATCAATCCAATGCCATCCATGGCCTAAATTATGTTACAATTCAACAGACAACACAGAAACAGTTTTTATGCACCCATGAGGATGACTACCTCCGGGCCTACTGGCACACTAGGCCGCAAGGTTGGAGGCCTATGGCAAAAGCACAGTGGCTGTTCCCACAAAATGGCCGCCAACACATGGCCAGGCCACCCAGAACAACAAGAAAAGGAACACAAGACAGACAGTGCAGGCCTATGGCAAAAGCACAATGCCTGGCTTTACAAAATGGCCACCACCCACATGGCCAGGCCACCCAAAATAACAAAAAAGTGAAGACAAAGGACAGGACCAGGCAGTTGGAGACTCTGGGCAACTTCCTTCCTCTTGAAAAAAATTGTAAAACAAAAAAAAGTGACTCCTTGCTCACCAAACTACCTCTAAATGACAACCTGAGGAGTTTTTGTGCAAAATGAACTAAATCAACATTTTCGAGAAGATTTTATGATGCTCGAGAGATATTCTTCGCCAGATTGTAAATTCTGCGTGTTCGGCATCGCGATCGTCACAAAAAGTCGTTATCGCGCGCGCGAAACGTACATTGAGCGCGCGAAGAAGATACAAAGTGTAAGTCCGCGTTGTCGCGCAGTGCGGAGTTGCCCAAAGTCCGCGAGCTGAACGCCCAGGGTTACCTACTGGCTGAAAAGGCCTATTTATTTAACAAACACCCAAAAAATGAAATACACCCCAAAAACCACTTTTACCAATTCAATCCAATGCCATCCATGCATGCCCTACATGATGTTTAAATTCAACAGACATCACAGAAACATGCACCCATGGGTACCTCTGGCTCTAGTCCGGGCCTACTGGCTGAAATTCCAATCAAAGAAAAACAACTAGGCCCCTGCCGAAACTACAGGCCACAACAATACATTTTAAAAACTATGGAAATCCCCCAAAAAAATGTAGGTACAAACAAGCCCCAATCAAACAAACAAGTACACCAATTCTCCAACTTACTTGTAAAATCTCAAATCCAAGAGTCCTCAAATCCAATCCAATGATATGATGCAGCAGACAGACACAAAAAGTGATCCTTCCAGCTCCAAATCCAAATGAAAGTGAACAGCACATGGACAAAGCACTGGGAGGAGCCTGCTGGACAGGAACAGGAAGTTTGAGAATCAGGGGCACTTCCTTCCTCTTGGAAAAAAAGAAAAAGGACTCCTTGCTCACCAAACTACATCTCTAAATGACAACCTGAGGAGTTTTTTGTGCAAAATGAACTAATTCATCATTTTCGAGAAGGTTTTATGATGCTCGAGATATATTCTTCGCCAGATTGTAGTTTCTTCGTGTTCGGGATCGCGATCTTACCAACACTGCCGCCGGAAGTCAGATCGCGCGTCTGAATGACGTGTTCGCGTGCGCACACTCTCGCGGGATCGTGCGGCCGGATTCCAAATCTCGTGGCGCCCGCGAATGGATAGGAAGTCGCGTCGGCGAACGCAGAATCACGGTAGGTCGTTACTGCGCGCGCGAGAACGTATATTGAGCGCGCGAAGAAGAAAAACAGCTACGCTACGCCGCAAATTGCGTAGTGCACGGTAACTTTGCGTTCTACGCGAATCGCGAAGTTACCGAAACTTCGCAAATTCCGCGAGCGTAGCGTAGTTCACCGCCCAGGGTTAATAACAAGAAGGCCACTTTGGTCGAGTTTCAGCCTGGCCAGAAGGTGTGGATGTTTGAGAAGTTAAACCAAGGGCCCTTTAAGATCACTGGACATGGCCCTATGAGGTGTTTGAGAGGAAGGAGAGACCACCTACCCGGTGGACCTCAAGACCCTCAGAAAGCCCTTTAGAGTCCTCAATATCAATCACCTCAAGCCCCACTGTCAGAGGTCTTTGTCACCATACGTTAGTGACAGTTGATGGAGTACAGGAGAGTGAGCCTCTCCCTGATCTCCTATCATCCATCGATAAAGATGGCTCAGTGGAAGGTTTCAACCTCTCTCCTACCATGAACCCAGAACAGCAGAGAGACTGTCACTCACCCCTGTGCTTACGCACTTGTGTAACCATGACATTGACACTAGTGACAGTCCACCTGTCAAGAACAAAATCAACAGTCTGCAGACATGGTAAGGGCCAGTATCAAGGAGGAGGTCTCCAAGATACTGAAGGTGGGAATGATTGAGTACTCCAGTAGTCAATGGCCCAGGCCAGTGGGGCTGGTTCCTAAGGCTGCCCCACCAGGCCCACCCCAATGATCCTGTGTGCGTGGACTGCAGGGGGCTCAGCTCAGTCCTGAAGGCGGCTGGTCACACCATTCTTCAAGCTGATGAGCTCATTTATCGGTTCAAGACTGCCAAGTTCCCAGCACGTTTGACCTTACGTCTGGCTACTAGCTGATCCTCTTAACTGAGGGGGCAAAAGAGAGGCCTGCCTTTTCCACTCCAAAGGAGCAGTTCCAGTTTAAGGTAATATCCTTTGGACAAAAGAATGGCCCTGCGACCTTGCAGTGGTCGGTGAATCATCATCATCAACAAATCTTTATTTTGGTGCAAAGGCCATGAAAGTGCAGATTAAAAACACAATACGTAGGTATAAAAGAATAAAACAGTAAAAACATGTGTACAAAAACTCCTTTTACATGGAGCATTCAAGCCGATCTTAATATAGTGCTTCACATAAACTGTAAAACCAATCAGTCACAGGACATTTCGTACAAAAGAAGGTTGACAATATTAAAAACAATATCAGCCAAAAAGTCAGTTAAAAGGAAGCTTAGACTGGCAGCTTGGAAATTTTGTTCTGTCTAAGCCTCCACCTATACTATGAAAATTGAGAGACAGGAAACACAATGCATTGATTGGTATCACTTCTTAAAATTCTAGATACAGTCCTTAAGTTCCTAGTCCCCAGATTATGACAGACTTGTAAAAACCACTTCCTTCTAATACCTTGGTGTTTTGGGCACAAAAAATGACATTCTCAGCTGTTTCAGCCCACCTGTGGACAGAGCGGACAGAATCTATTGCTATCACTAATGTGACAATTCCATTTAGTGGTGAAGGTGCGAATAGACTAAATCCCCAGGCGAAATTTAACATATAAAGACTTTGCAAGGGGAGGTTCAATCACATCCAGGTAATCTTCTAAGTGATAATCTGCTTTAAACTCTAGAAAGGAATCAGTAAGAGAACAAGCTCTAAGGGAACATAAAGTTAAGTTGTCAATTTAACGCCAATAGGCACCTTTCAGCTATATTTTATGAACTAAACTAGCCTCTGCAGAGCCTCTGCAGGGGAAACCTACGGAGTCTTGAGCCCAAACTGACCAAACCAATTTTTCACTGTCCGAAGTCATGCAATCTTATAGGCTCTGGGCTGTCCCAGAATGTCCTCTAAGGCCATATGAAATGGTGTGAGCTCTGCGTTACCCAAAGTGTCCACCAATTCAGAAGTGGTCTCAACCCAGATATATCATTAATATGTCAAAGACCATAATCTAGTTGCGGGGGAGAAATGGGGTACTAACTGATAGACTGCTTAGATCCCTTGCAAAATGATTTTCTATGATTTCTAGGGCCTTGGAGTCTTGAAAGCCCCAAAGTTCTCCACCATGCAAGATAGCTCCTAAAGCCTGACTTTTGTAGATTTCAAGTGCTGGAGTCACTGGATGAAAAAATGAGCCATGTTGTGCGCCCTCAAAATACCCCCACAATGCTGCTCTTGCTTGAGTCCACGTACTCGAATATGGGATGTCCAATCAAATCGTTCTGTGAGCGTGACTCTAAGAAAATCGAACACCAGGACTCTCTCCAGGGCCACACATTTGAGTGTCAGGTTTGTACAGGGAAGTAGGGCAGGGGGTTTAAAACCATATATTTTATCTTGCTGAGGTTGATCCCCCTCTGCCTCTTGAGGGACCCAAAACAATCCAGAAGATTCTGGATTTCCATTGGGAATTTAGATAACAGGAGGGTAGGGATCTTAACTCCGGCAAAATGAGGGGCATCTCTTTCACATTGCTCAAGCTGTAACACTAGATCATTAATACACAAAAGTAAAATGGTAGTAGCTAACACACACCCCTGCCTTACTCCCTTATTATCCTGGATGGGTTCTGTCAATTCTCCCTGTGGCCCTTATCTAACTTGGGCATAATTGTTCAAATGTAGTCTAATGAGAACTTCTAAAAGATACTCAGAGACCCCAATTTCCATCAATACCTTCTACAGTGAATTTTCGGGGGACTAAATCTGAAGGGGACCGAAGAGCCACAAAAATGACAAAAAGTCTACCACCCCCCAGGTGAACATGTTTCCAGTATAACAATTGCAAGCAAAACACCTGGTCAATAATTCCTATGCCATCCCTAAAACTGGCCTGCAGGAGTTTTAGCACATTTTTGTCTGACATCCACTCACTTAACCTGTTTTAAATAATCTGACTAAAAAGCTTTTGATACCTGTTAATGAGGCTTATCAGTCTGTAGTTTGATGGCAGGGATCTAGAGACTTTTTTGCAAATTGGGATAATCTCCGCCCCTGCCCAAGTGGGAGGCATAGGTGCACCATTCATTATAGCACTAAAGAGCAATGACAAATAGGGGCACAATACTTCTCTGTAAGACTTAAAAAGATCACCTGCCACCTTATCTAATCCTGGGGCTTTGTTTATTATGGTCCAGTCCAGGACTTTGGAGATCTCAATGCCCGAAATACTATGAGTTATTTGCGTGGTCAGCTCAGTAGAACGCTCCACCATAGGGTCAGGGGGAGAGTTAATATTTGCCCCCCTGAAGGCCTGAGTATTTGGGTCAGCCTCAGAACATCCCTGGTCGGCAACTCCTGAGTAGAACTGGGAGAAATGCTCACCCCAAGCAGACACAGAGATATTGCTATCTAATGGTGCAAGAGTGGCCAATTGGAGACAATGCGCCAAAAGGAACAATAATCCTTACATTGGATGGCACTCAATGTTGAGTCCCATTTAGAGTACTTCCTGGCCCTCTGCATAGTGGCTCTGGGGCCTGGCCCAAATTTAAAGGATCAGGAAAGGGCGCATCTGGCCAGCCTACAGGTTTTGGTTTACCAGGGGACTAGACTTTGATTCTACCAAGAATATGTTCCTTAGTGAGGCAAACATGTGATTGTGAATTTCGTTCAGTCTTAGCAATGAAGCTGTGTCATCTGAGGTCCTAACTTCTGAAACTACTGCATCCAAACCTACAGACACCACCTCAAACACGTTTTCCAAAGTTCTTCTGAGCATGACAGAGAGCTCCACTTAAGCTTACACTGATTGTTGATAGAAGCCATCCTTCTGTTGAATGGTGCAGACAAAATATTTGAAAGGGTGTTACCCAATGCACCCAGCGTCAGACCCAGGGCATTATCATCACTATCCTGCCTGGGGATTACTGCCATGTCTAACATGGATTGCCATAGCCTAATATCTAATGAGATATAATCAATAAGGCTAGTACACTGTTGACGATGATACATATGGCTCCCTTCCCGAAGATTTAGCTCTCCCATTGCAAGCCCAGATGCCATTGCTATATGTGGAAGTGTTTGGCTGAAGAGCCACTACAGACCACCTCTTAACCGGGGTAAGTGTAAGACCAAGCACCCCACACGCTTGATCCTCATCTCCAAATGGGACCTCTTGGAGCACAGACAATGGCTCAAATTTACAATTAAAGTGCATGCCACTAATTTAAAAGTATCTACAGGCAGGTGAATCATATGAGTTCCAATTGAATCGATAATCTGTAATTCAATACCATTGCCCCTATAGGCACATTACACATTATATAGGTAGTATACCCTACCTATACGAAAAGAAAGGAATAGACACTGTGCATCTGCACTACTCAATGCAATTTCTTTGGACAAACAGCAGACAGTGGTTTTAATCCAAACTGACAACCCTCCTGATGGCCTGCCCCTCGCTGATCAAGGGAAAAAATAGCAAACCCTGATTGATGCTGTAGGGCAATGGACCAAGTCTCCTGGAACAGGCAAATATCAAATGAATCTATGAAAAGACCCCAATTGGGGCACTTGAGTTTAGGTACCAAGCCAGCAACAATCCAGGAGACGACCTTAGTATGGGAGGGAGAATGTGGAGCTGAGTCACCCAAAATGTAAGACTCCAGGGCTAAAGGGACTTCACAGTAGGCCTAACACGGCACAAGAGGAGAGGTGTGCTCTTCAAGGAAGGGAGGGGCAGAGCATGAGGGAATAATGGGAATAATAAGAGATGGCCCAGCCATGACAATGGGGGGTTATGGACGGCTACCCCAACAGCTGCTATATCTGTAGGCAGAGCTGGGCGTCAGTCTAAACCATCCAGGTCAGATATGGGAGAATATCTATTGGAGGTCAAGACTGAAAAGCCATCGTCAGCTGCAACCCTGAGGAGCAGGGGCCGGGATCCCATCCTTACTCTGGGCACCAAATGATTATAAAAGAACCCCAATGGAACAAGGTTAATGCTGTCCCTCACCTAACGAGCCCTAACCATACTTCTGTCCATCTGCTGAGCCAGGCCAGGGGTCCTACAATTGATGTCTACGCAATCCCCTCCAATGTATTTGGGAGATGGGCCCATACAGCCAACCCTCCTTACTAATAGGATGGAATTATATTCAGATATTTTGAAATCTGTTTGGCAAGTCAACCAGTGGTAGACCTCATTTTTGAGGTACACTTAAGTCTCTTCACCGGAACCTTGAGATGGAGGGACTCCTGTTAGAATAGCCACGTATGAACAACAGGCAGGGGGGATTCAATTGGGACTGGGGATGAAGCTACAGGCTGCGTGTTGGTCACTTGTTGAGGTACCCTGTCCAAGGCCCCTAATCTATACGTTGGTGCCCCAGTACTACCCACCACTCCAACTCCCGACTATGGGGGGCATGAATCCCCTTGGGCTGGGGGGTGTAGACCTAGACCTACACTATCCGGCAGACTAGTTGGAACAACTTGAGGAATTCTATTACAAACAGAGCTAGTTGGCTGAGGCTCAGACTGCACCTGCCTACTAAAAGCAGCATTTATGGAGGGGGTCAACTGACTAACAGTATGCTCCAGGAAGCAAATCTTATCCAACAAGGGAGAAAGAAATGCATGCACAGAAGATGAAAATCTTTTCAAAATGCCATCCCAGTCAATATGTGAAAGAACACCGGCCTCAACTGCGGACCTGAATGAGTGCTGCCCAGACGGCAGCAAAGGGGGTCAACAGACTATTTATGACTGTGATTGCGTTGTGGTTTAGCACATCCCCCATGCTTTGTTTTGCTTCCTTTTAACACAAGGATCACTATCACTGATTTGCGTTGTATCCGAAATGCAGGGGAGGTAGGAGCGGACAGGGCAGGCAACTGACCTGTGGCCAAGTCAGGTATTAACCCAGGGGTGCTAGGTAGAGCTGGAATAGTGAGATCTTCGGATTGACCAGTCAGGGAAGTTAAGGGACAACTTAGGGCAACTCCAAAGTCTCGGGAGAGATGCCTTTCTGCCAGTTAAATTTCCTTGGAAACACTGCTTGAGCCAGAAATGAGTCCAGTGCTGTGCCTCCCAAGTTGGTGCAGAAGTGGTAACTCTGTCCCCTGGGGTTTTCCATTTGCCCATAGTTCTTCCCCGGTGTGCAGGGACTGCAAGGAAAATAAGATAAACGCTCACCAGAACTGGCAGCTGCCAAGAAATTGCGCAGCTGGTGGTCTCAGGTCCTTAGGGTGGGGTCAGCAGGCAGTACATGAAAGAAAGTGGGTCTATGTGCTCTCTACCACTGCTGACCAGTGCTAAATTGCTTGTGCTCTATCACCTAAACATGGTAGAATTGGCTTATATCCAATTGGTACATATAATTTTCTAGAAAGTCCCTAGTAAAGTGGTACCCCATGTACCCAGGGTCTGTATATTAAATGCTACTAGTGGGCCTGCAGCACTGATTTTGTCACCCACTTAGGTGGCCCCATAAAACAAGTTTCAGGCCTTCCATTGCAGCCTGTATGTGCAGTTTTAAACTGTCATTTCAACCTGCAAAACAAACATTTTGCCTGGCCCAAACCTTCCATTTTGATATATATAAGTCACCCCTAGGGGAGGCCCTGAACAGCCCAGAGGCAGGATGCAGTGTATATAAAATGTGGGACATGTACTTTTAAGTTTCACATGTAATGGTAGTGAAAAATGCCTAAATTCATTTTTCACTACCGCAAAACCTACCTCTCCCATAGGATAGCACTGAGTTACCTTATTACATTCAATAAGAGATAACTTTCAATTGGGAGCAGGTAGAAAGTTAGAGTCTCATGTTTACGATTTTTTAATTTAAAGCCCTCTTTAATGAAAAAATCTGATTTGAAGTCACAATTCCAAAAATGACACTTATAGAATGTTGGCATTTTCTTGTCCTAACAATTTGGTGCCTGCAGCCTGTCCCTGGGGCACATGACTAGATGTAGCTGGCATTTAGTTGTTGTGTATTGAGACAGTAAGACAGAGGAAATATATGTGTTGGCAGGATGAGCCACTATGACTAAATGAGGGGGCAAAGTTGTCACGTACCACACTTGCATATCACAAAGGCCCTGCCTGAACACATTCACGAAGGGTTTGTCACTTGTCTTTTGTGTCTCCAGATAAGCTAGGGCCAGGGCAGGGAGGAAGGAGATACCTGTCACCTCAGGGAGAGTGCATACCTCTAGAACCTTCTCCTACTTCAAAGTGGGCACCAGGTATAAATAATGGACCCTCAGATCAAACTCTTTTGTACACCTCTCGATCTTAGGAAGACTGCTGAGCTGCTCTGCAAGAAGGACTGATACTCTATGGCAGTCCTGCCCTGCTGCCCTGCTTTCTGAGTGAAGGACTGCACCTGCATCTTGAGCCCAGGCCCACCAGAGTGACTCCAAGTGCCAGTTGGCTGGCCTCGTAATCAGAGCCTCAGGGACTGAACAGGCTCCAACAACCTTGAATCCAGCAGCTGGCCTCTGCTCACTGTGAGTCCTGCCCTCCCAAGTGTTGCCACCCCAGTCCTGGACCCTTGGAAGTAGGCCTGAAGGTGTTCTGCCAGCCCTTCTGTTGTCCCAGCTGAACTTACTCAGCCTGATGCATCACTTCGCAGGACTCCACATTGGAACCGCTGCACAACACATACTAGATGCTGGACTTTGCCTCGAATCCTGCAGCCCCTAGGAACCGCTGCTGTGCTACTCATCTCCACACAGAACATTGCATCACCACTGCAGCTACTCGTAACCAAAGCTGTGTGACACATCTCCATGCACTGACTTCGCATTGCCACTGCAGCTCCTCAGAACCACCACTGCACAGTGCATCTCCATGCACAAACCTCTAATTTCCACCGTAGCTCCCTCAGATCCGCTGCTGCATGGCACATTTCCACAAAAGCAATTCGCAGCACCTCTGCTGTGCGACACATCCTCAACACGGGACTTTTCATTGGTCCACAAACAGGATTTAGAGTACTTTGTTCAGCAGGCCTAACTTGGTCCCTACATCTGTCCGAGCACCATCACAGTCGGCCTGAATTTGTGGCTTTGTCCTTGTACAGCGTGACCAAATAACCACAGCGCTATTTTTAATCAAATATTTAATACTTCATATCCCCGGTTCTGCTGATTGGATTTTTTATTTTTTTGGTATTAAATTACCTAGTAAATGTTACTCTATTGTTCTAAATTGGTGTGGGATTTTTATTGTGTTGTGCTTTCACTTTATTACTGCTTAAAGTGTCCTATAAATGCTCTACACATTGCCTCTAAATTAAGCCTGACTGCTTGTGCCAACCTACCAGGGGTTAAGCGCACAATAACCTGGAGTTTGCTTGTGACTTCTCTCTGACAGAAATTGTGGCTGTTGCTTGACTATTGTTTCACTCCCCTTCAACCAGTAACCCAATTTTTTACTATAAAGTTCACTTCTTCGGTGAAAACAGAAGCATTTTTTAAGTGCAAATTCAAATGGGTTTTTCACAAAACACGTATACACGCCCATATATTGATATGCTCACACATAACATGGCGCTAGTATTGTGTACTTTCATATGTAAATTAAAGTCCTTGCAGGGTCAGGTTAGTTGTGTTCTAGGATGGGGACACTTATATTCATAAATTTACACGTTTGAGGAAATGTATTACAAACTTTGCAGTTGGTTTCTCACATTGAAATCAACAGCCATTCATTCATGTTCAGGGCAGGAATAAATGTGTTTTCAGGATGGGAGAGGGCAGGTAACTCATTCAACATTAGTGGGGTGTGGATAGGTAGCACAAGGGAAACATTTTTATTGTCAAGCTAAAGGTTAGAAATTGTAAATGCATTTGAGCAGTAAATTGTTGTCTCTGGAAGCATACACAGTTCTGAAAAAGGGCAAATGTTAAGGTTCACCTCATGGAGAAAGACGTTTGTGACTCACAATGTTGAGGTTAACTTCTTTAATAGGTTACAGAGACCCCAGCCAGCCACAGCAATCTTCAACAGCCAACTAAGTTAGAACTTTCATGAGCACTAATACATCCTAGCAACCAACTAGACATTCTAACACTTGAGGTCATTGCTAGTGTACAGAATACCACACACCTCCCTTCCCAATATTGTTTACCATGAGAAAGATGCTTTCCTGATAAAAAATGAGAGCATATAAAAGAACATTATACTTTAAACATAGTCTTTCAGATGCAGAGGAGCCTTCTTGATACATTGAGGTCTCAACCCAGAACACTCCTTTAAATGAACATTATCTAACACAGAACCACTTGTACCTGGAGACACAGACTCCATGACCGAAGATTCTGATTTACCCTCCGCCAGGTGATATTTGGCTACTCTGTTCAGATTCCATATTTTATGATCACTTGTTTTAACAGCATTTTTAAACACTTTGATAATTTTCAGAGGATGACTGAACTTAAAAACATTATTCCCTTTTCTAGGAGCTTTAATTTTAATCCAATCACCAACCTGCAATATATATTTCTTTATCACTTTCCACACATCATATAAACTCTTCCTCTGAACTATCTTCTCCCTCTCTCTCTCTCTCTCTCCAGCCACCTACATTGCCTACATGACCATCCACCTCTATTTGTTTCTCATTCACCCACAGTGAAATCACCTCACTATTTGGAAGTCTGCCCCTAAAAAGAGTGTGGGGTTAAGTGATATTCACACACTTTTTTCCTAAATTCAAGCTTCCAGTTCACTCCACTCACTTCAGCTTGCTGCAAACTTCACTTAAGTACTTTTATAAATCTTTCCACTACACCATTGCTTTTCGGATAATAAAGTGCTGATTTTTTAGGCTTTATGCCTCTTGCCCTTAGGAATTCCTCCATTACGCCAGACGTGAATTGCACCCCATTGTCTGTGAGGAGGGTTGAAGGAAAACACTCCCTCTCAAATAACTCTTCTACAAATTGTATAATCACACCAGACTCAACAGAGTTCACAACTTTAATCTCCAGCCAATGAGAGAACATATTATTACAGACAATGACATGTCTGTCACATGATTTGACCTACATGGGTCCCAAAATATACAATGCTATGTCCGCCAAAGGGTTCAAAGCCTGTTCCCTCAGGACCATGGACTACGTTCAACATTTCAACACCTTATCGCTCGGTACACACTCTATACAATTCCACACTCCCTCTCACTCATCACATCCATTGCCAACCACCAATATCTTTCTAGAACACTTTCCTTTGATTTGGCTATCCCCATTTGACTGGAATGGGCATTCTCCACCAACCTCTTTCTCAACTTGCGGGGAGGTATGAGTTTACTACCTCTCATCAACAAAATGTTTAACTCTTCTTTCACCTGCCAAAACCCTCAACAACCTTCCTTACACTTTTTCTTGTCTCCCAACCATCAGTGATCATCTTCATTACTGTATGGAGCATTGGATTCTCCACTCTTCTTCCAGTATAATATCATCACTAATGAAACAAACATTCACCTCTTCTTCAAATTATTCCCCTCCAAAGAAATCTTATTGTTCTAAAAATTCATCAGTGTCACCTAACCTTGAAAAACAATTTGGCACATATGACATGTCAAATTCGAACTCCTGAAGAGCAACCACCCGTTTGCAAATCCTATAAGAAATAAAATCCACACCTTTCTTGGAGAACACCTAAGAGGTTTTTGATCGGTTTTTATCACACATTTGCACACCCTCAGAACTTTTTTCAACTTCCCTACAGCCCAAAAGACTGCCAAAGTCTCTTATCAATTACCGAGTAATTGAGTTTGGCTCCTCTCAATCCCCTTCATATGAATAATATTGTCCAGTCCTCCCCTTTGGGATTCTGCATTGAAACCACACTGAGACCTTTTGAGCTTGCATCTGTCATCACAAAAGTTTTATCACTGGGTTCAAAACTTCCTAAACATGAAGTTTCATCAAGATTAGCCTTAATATTATCAAACTCTTTCTCACACATCGTGCACCAGATAAACTCTTTACCTTTTCTTAGTAAACTTTTCATACACACTGTCTTCTCTGCAAATTGTGACACAAATTTATTGTAAAACTTGGCCATTACATGGTACTTTGATGACTCCTCCTTATTCTTATGTGAACGAAGGTTCTTAATTGCCTCTACCAATCCTTTTTTTGGTTTTATGCCAGAAGCTGTCACCATATTGCCAAAATACTCGAATTCAGTGACATTGATCTTACATTTTTCTAATTTCAAAGTAAGGCCACTATTTTGCAACTTTAACAACACATCATGCGACCTGCTGTTATGTTCATCCAGATTATCCCCATATACCAATACATCATCCTGGTAAATTTTGAGTCCTTCAATACCCTTAAGCACCCTCTCTATTAACCTTTGAAAAATGGATGCAGCAGAGGGCATCCTCTTTAATAAAGATCATCAGCACTTGGGATTAGGGATGCAATTTTATCTGATTGCAAGCTGATACCAGGTCAAGAGAGGAAAAGTGTTTGGCCTCATTCAGAGAACACATTTCACTTATATTAGGTAGAGGATAGTGATCAACAATTACCACTGTGTTGAGTTCTCTCAAGTCAACACAAAGCCTAGCTCTATTATGCCACATTTGGCCAATTAATCCAGTTCAGTTTTCATACTATCCTTCACCAGTAAAGGAAAGTTCCTCACCTTAGCTACTTTTGGTTGCGCATCAGACTTTAGCCTAATTAAATGCTGATAATCCCTAAGAAACCCCAATTTGATTGAAAATACCCCAGGGAATTCTTTCACCCACTCACAACCATCTCCAGAGACAATTCTAGAAGGAGGCATTTCTTCAACTCTAACGGAGGTGATTCTCATTTGAATCCAAGTAGACGTTTAAATCATGTTGATGGAACCAAATGATAAGGAATTCCCTTTCATGGAGACATAGATTTTCCCTGGTATGATCCTGTCCCAAAACTCAATGGTGCCCCAAAAATAATTCTATGAGCTCTCCACCATAATCCTTGGGTTTTATGTTGAGTCTCCATAATCGCGCCTTCCTTTTTAAAATGATGCTCATGAAAAACTTTTGGTATTAGTGTTACCTTGGCACCAGAGTCAAACAAAATGTTTACAGGTTCATTAAAGTGCAAACAGGCTGAGAGAAAGTGGCGCAAGCTTTATGAGGATGCAGATAAAAAAATCTGGAAACAGCTATTGAACCTTTATAAGGAGATGATTGTTAAATCCAAAGCTGAACATTATGCCAATAAGATTTTGCAGTCACCTAATAGCTCAAAAGCCCTCTTCACAATAATGAAGGATCTATCCAACCCTGCTTGTATGAGCAATAGGGTTGAGGCATCACAAGGACTCTGCAATGATATTGCTGCGCACTTTAATCTGAAAATCAGCAGGATTATTGAGGGCCTTAACCTAAAGATCACTCAGGCGGGGTCTAATGATTGTAATACTATAGTAGATTTGGAACAATTGGTAGAAAGTAATGCCAATGTTCAATTAGTAACATTGGACTCATTTCATATCTCCAATTTGGAAATATTTAACAACCTAGCCTTGAAGGTTTCCTCAGGTTCGCCTTTGGACCCCCTCCGCAGAAATTGTGGAAAGAATTTCATTTGGAAATCTTTCCCCGGCTGTGGCAGATCTGCCGTCAATCATTGGATGAAGGCATGGTCCCTGACTGCTGGAAGCAGGCAATGGTGACCCCAATGTTGAACAAACCGACTCTTGATCCTACGTGTCCAGATAATTTTAGGCCCATATCGCTGCTGCCCTACCCGGTAAAGATCCTGGAGAGAGCGGTCAGCAAATCTCTTTCATACTACTTGGAGGAGTACCATCTGCTTGACGAAGCACAATTCGGCTTCCGCCCAGGGCATGGTACAGAAACAGCCCTGGTATCGGCACTCGATAACCTAAGAATGAGAGCCGATAATGGGGTGGCAACAGTTCTGATACTACTTGATATGTCCGCAGCATTTGACACGGTGGATCATGCTATTCTGCTGATGAGACTGGAGAAGTTGGGAGTGAAAGGGCGGGCACTACAATGGCTACGGTCATATCTGAATGGCAGACAACAAGTGGTGACTATTCCGCCATTCACATCCCCCAAGACCCCGGTCTTACAAGGGGTCCCACAAGGCTCCGCAATCAGCCCAGTACTTTTCAACATTTATCTGCGCCCACTCATACCGATTATAAAGTCCTTTGGTATTGATTTAATTAATTATGCTGATGACACGCAATTGGTGTTTTCCCTAGAAGGAGCCCAGGCAGTATCAATGGATCAATTTCAGGAATGTATGCAGAGTACTACAAAATGGCTCAGACATAATTCCCTGCAATTTAACGGAGATAAGACCGAGATGGTAGTCTGTTCCACTGCCAAAGTTGCTCGCCCACTTCACTTGGAATTTAGGCTCTCTCCTACTGATAAACCTTTGACACCAAACAAAACAGTGCGCAACTTGGGAGTTATGCTGGATGAGGACCTTCAGCTGGAGACTCAAGTTAATAAGCTAGTGGGCACCTGTCTCTCTCTGATCAGAGCATTACGCACAATCCTTCCACTCCTTCCTACTAACACCAGGTCAGAGGTGGTGAGAGCAGTGATACTGAGTAGATTGGATTACTGTAACTCTCTCTATTTGGGGGCTCCAAACTCACTGATTTTGAAGCTCCAGAGGATCCAAACTATAGCTGCCAAATTGGCTCTCAATAAGCATCGTAGGTCATCTACATCGAGGGCTTTGAAGGACCTTCATTGGTTGCCAATTGGCCAGAGGATTAAGTTTAAATCACTATGTATAGTGTTTAAGATCCATGGGTTAGGCCCGAAACCTCTGCAAGATAAATTTAAATGGTATGCCCCAAAAAGGAATCTCCGGTCAGCAAACACCAATTTGGTGATCATGGCGAGATACAAAAAAACAAGAACTGGCGGGAGAGCCTTTAGCGTTGCGGCGGCAAAGCTCTGGAACGACCTCCCTGTAGACATAAGACAAACTCAGGAACTGCTACCATTCAGGAAAAAGCTGAAGACATGGCTTTTCCCAAGGGAGGATTAATTTTGAGCTATCACTCAATGCAGGCTGGGCTATTTGTCCATCTGTTTTGCATCCATACATCTTCTGGTCAGTCTCAGCGCCAGGATACCCTTGGGGTGACAGTTGCGCGGTACAAATATATCTTACATTACATTACATTACATTACATTACATTACATTCATCATTAACAAGGACACTTTCAAAGAACCTTCTGAAGAACGTTTGTTCACTTAGAGAATATCAACCTCTTCAATTTCATAATTCTCATAATCACAATCTACTTCTCTTATCTTTTTCCCATTTTTGGATGATTTACAACACTTGGCAAAGTGAACTTTGCAACTACAGTTCTTGTACACAACTTTCCAGTCAGGACAATCTTTATTATTCGTAATGTGCCCAGAGTTTCCACAGTGAAAATGCTTGCCAAGAAAAGTTTTAGTATTGCTTAGAAATTTTTGTATTACCAGAACCCTTTGAATTTGGTAGAAACTTCTCACAAACTGATTTCTCTTGAGCCAGCTAAACCATTGAAATTTCACCTTTATCAGATGAAGTAGCATCCGTGCGAATTAACTCTACACAAGCCTTCGCATGCTCATGTGTTTTGGCCATAATTAGCACCTTCTGCAAGGATGGATAGTCCTTTTGCCACTGACTTTCTCTGGCTTGGTCTAAAGTACACCCCAACATGATCTGATCTTTCAGTTGTTCTTCATTAGAGGCACCAAACCCACAGGTTGCGTCTAATCTGCGTAGTTCAGTGATGGATTGTTCCACAGATTCTCCTTGATGTTGCATCCTCCTCCCAAACTGATAAAGTTCTAACATTGTGCTTACCTTGGGAAAATAAGGCAAGTCAAGTTCCATTCTGATTTAAGATGGCTGCGTCATTATCGGATAAGTCAGGGAGATGCTTTAATATCTCTTGCCTTTCAGGCTCATGGTAATGCATCAACAAAGACATTTTTCATTTCACACTAAGAGAAGTACCACATGCTCTAGCATAGTGGCTAAAAACGATGCAACATTTTGGCCATTGTATAGGAGGATCACCAGGTGACAGGAGAAAAATGGGCAGTGGGTAGCATTTAGCATGTTAAAATTGCTTGTCTATAAAATACAATACCTACAAAGAAGTTATAGGTTACCGGTATTGAACCTAATACCTGAAGTGATGGTACCTGCAAGAGAACATAAACAAACACACATGTATTTGTATGCAACAGCAACAAAACACCATGATGAAAAAGTATTAACAGGTGTGCTACTGATTAATGGAATGCCAGAGGGTAAGTTGCAGCAGAAAAGTCAAATAAAGCTTCTTGGGAGAGTCTTGTGGTCCAGGCCTTCCTTTGAGCACCCATTATAAAGGAGACCATCAGAAATGGAAGGAAACCACAACTTCAAGAGAAAGGCAAGGGTGACACGTCCATCACAACGCCAGTAGCTGAATGGATTCGCATCACCAAGCCACACACACTGCAAAAGCAAATGACGTTGGCACACATGGCTACATGTCACGCAATGCGACCCCGATACACGTAGCGTCTGTCGGGGGCCAATGCTAGCGAATGCAAATGCATGCCACGGAGTGTCTCCAAAGCATCCTGAGGTTTCACCATTGCTTTGCAACAACATTAGACCATGCAGAGTACCACGCTAACAGTATGCGTGCCAAAGAGAATCCTTGAAGCATACTGCTACCATCCTGTTGCTTGACAACCATGTAAGCCTGCACACTGCTATGCTGCGCGACACATCCTCAAAAGACACATTGGGGGATATTCTCAAGAACGGGCGATGATTATCGCCTACCTAGGATAACGCAATTTTACATAACGCAGTCTATTGCGGGAAACTAATGCCCTGTTAACGGCGTATTCTCAACACGCCAGCAACAGGCGATAGTTTCCCAATAACGCGTCAAATGTCCGCGTTAAAATTACAGGGACGCCGATAAAAAAGGAAACCCGAACGTGAAAAAGTGGCAATGGGCCCAACAGAGATAAAAATATCAGCGATAAGCAGCGCCAGGCTTGGCATTGTGTACATTCTTATTCATGGGTCACTTGCCTCCTTCGCACATTCTTGGTTCCCACCTCTCCCCACATTCTGCAATTGTGTGGCAGACATATCTTTTAATTTTACTCTGTTCCTAATTTGATTCTGTGAATTGGCATCCTGCCAGGCGGGTAATTGGGGGGCGGCGCCACGAAGGTTTGGCTGCCTGTCCTCTAGCACTTCCGTTTTTCCCGGAAGTAATTTGGGCCGGTAATCATTGTAGATGCTGAGCCGGCGGGGGGATAAAAGCACGGCCGCCAGGCGGCCGCGCCGTCGGCGCGCCAAAGGTAAGCCCGTCTGCGCCCGTCCGTGCCTTGCCCGTGCCTAGGGCCAGGGATGCTGCTGGATTTGACCCCCACTCCACACTAGGATTTGTTTACTCCGGGGAACAACTCCGTGCCCTCAATGAGAATGGTAGGTGTAGAAATTTAGTTAATTTGGACACCTGTTCTATGGAGACACATTTTGAGTGCCAGGAGTGTCGTCTGTCTATCCGCCTTGCTATCTTAAGGCAGGCACCACTTAATGCAGTCCATAGTTCAAGTAAAGGGGCTGTGTCAAACACAGTATTAGGGACCCTTATCAATGCACGCTCCTTGTGTAAACACGCTTCTGAGTTTGCCTTGTTTGTTGAGGCACATAATGTTGATGTAGCTTTTATTACAGAGACATGGGGAGAGGCTCACTCGGACCCAGATCTGGCTATGGCGGTCCCTTCAGGTTTTATTCTCTTTAGACAAGATCGAGTAGGTAAAAGAGGGGGGGGGGGCTGGCCATTGTATTTCGGAACACTTGGAAAGGGTCTTTTATTCATCAAAATAATGGACCAAATTTGGAATCCCTATTGTTTAAAATTTCAATTGATAGTCATTACACTTTTAATGGGGTGTTATGCTATCGACCCCCTGGGCCCCGGGCTGATTTTTTGAGGGATATTGGCAGCTCTTTGGATGTAATTTCCCAGTCGCCAGATTTTACATTTCTGGGCGACTTTAATCTTCACCTAGAGGATCCCTCAGACAGAGATGCAGTACAACTTATTGATATTGCTAACAGCCTTGGCCTTACTCAGCTGGTGACCGGCAGTACGCATTCTGGAGGCCATTTGCTTGATGTATTGTTTACCAGTAATAGGCACTTACTTTACCGTCCTTCACTGCCACTAGTCTGGTCAGACCACAAGGCTGTTATGTTTACATTTCCCCTTCAAAATCCACAGACAGAGAAACTGAGTAATAAACAATTGAAAAAATTCCGGCCTTGGAACAAGTTGGCAACTGATACTTTTAAAGATTTTCTTTCTCAGAACCCTCTGAATTTGACAGAGGACCCTAATGCAGCAGCTGCTGCCTTTGAGGAATGGCTTAGGACGTCCTTAGATCTGTTATTACCAGTCAAATTTCTCCTTAGTTATAGATCAAGACCTTCTGAACCCTGGTATACTGAACAGCTCAGGATGCTGAAGCAAAAATGTCTCCATCTGGAAAGAAAGTGGAGAGCTTCATATGACTTAAATGATAAAACAGCTTATAAACAAGCTATCCTTGATTTTAAAAACAGGTGCATCAGGAGAAAACCTGTTTTTTACCACAGCCATACGTACTGCAAAAACTCTTCAAAGGAACTGTTTTCAACAGTGAAAAAGTTGGCCAAATGTTCAGAGGTAACTGAATTACCTAAAGATCAGATGTTCTGTAACTTATTGGCTAAATCCTTCCAGGATAAAGTTAAAGCGGCTTATAGTGGCTTCTCAAGTTCTAAGGATCAAGGGGCTGTGCCCTTTCCTGCATCTAGGGCACTGATTGAAGATTCCATAATCTCCCTTGACTCCCTGGACTCCCCTGAACTGTCTGTTTTCCCGTCATTGACGATGGAAGAGACCGCCAATCTTTTGCGGTCCACTAAATCCGGGTCCCCAATGGACCCCTGCCCCCAAAGATTTTCCATCTTGTACCAGAATTACTTTCATTGCATTTGTCTTTTGTTTTTAATAAAATGTTTACCTCTGGTATATTTCCTACCAGTTGGAAATTGGCGTCGGTTCTCCCCTCTTGAAGAAACCTAATCTTGATGGGGCAGACCCTAGTAACTATCGTCCCATTTCCAGACTCCCCTTGCCGGCAAAGATGGTAGAAAAAGCAATGAATGGTGCTATTTCTGAACATATTGAGAGGCATGTTTTTTTGGATGCCACTCAGTATGGTTTCAGGAAGGATCATAGCACCGAATTATCTCTAATTACAGCCTCTGAACTGATCAGGCAGACAGTCGATGCAGGAGGCAATGCAGCACTTGTGCTGCTTGACCTCTCTGCCGCATTCGACACTGTGAACTACCAAAAACTGTTGGAAACCTTGAGGGAGATTGGTATCATAGGAAAAGCGTATGCATTACTTGAATCTTATTTGTCAGGCCGGGAGCAATTTGTGGCTTTTGATAATTTTAAGTCACCGAATTTTACGCTACCTTGTGGAGTGCCACAGGGCTCTTCATTGAGCCCTACACTTTTTAATATTTATGTCGCACCTTTGGCCAGATTAATTAAGTCCCTCGGTTTCTCGGCAGTATCATACGCTGACGATACACAGATTGTAGTTTCAGTGACAGGCTCGCCTGAAGATACAGCTGCACAGTTTCACACTTGTCTTCATCAAATAGGTGAATGGATGGCCTCCAATTGTTTGAAATTAAATTCTAGTAAGACCAAGGTCCTACTTTTTGGCGGCCAAACTAATTTTTGGTCCCCTGCTTTATGGCCGGTGGAAATGGGTCCATTACCTACCCCCACGAATAAGGTGAAAAACCTGGGAGTTACGTTTGACTCCATGCTTTCTTTTGAAAGCCACGTTAACCAGGTTACATCCCATTCCTTCTACACATTAAAACTTTTGAGAAGGATTCTTCCATTTATTCCATCTGAGCTACGGAAATTGGTGGTTTCAGCGCTGGTTCTTTCCAGAGCTGATTACTGTAATGGGCTTTTTATTAATCTGCGTAAGAAGTGTCTTTCCAAACTGCAGATTGTGCAAAATGCAGCGGCACGTCTTTTGTTGAATATTCCAAGACATAAACATGTCGCACAGGCACTGAAAGGATTGCATTGGTTACCGGTGAAGAGACGAATTGAGTTTAAGGCTCTATGCATTGCCTTTAAGGCCACGCATGACATAGGGCCCAGTTTCTTTAAACAGAATTTAAAGCCTTATATTCCGGTTCGCCATCTTCGCTCATCTCAGGCCCACAACCTGGTTGTACCCATGTTTAAAAAATGCTCCTGGGGAGGAAGGAGCTTTGTGGTCGGTACAACGAAACTGTGGAACTCCCTACGACTTGGGCTGAAGCAAGAAACTAATCTGCTGGCTTTTAGAAAAGCGCTAAAGACCTGGATGTTTAATCTTTGACGACTCTCTGGACCGTCCTCTGATTCATGAATGCGAATTTAGTGCCTTGACACCTTCGGGTGAAAGTTTTGCGCTCTACAAATTTCTTTTTCATTTCTTTTCATTTCATTTCATGCCTTTGTGGATGGTTTGTCTACATGTCTGGCCCCTGTTACCACAGTTACTTGTGTTGTCGTGTCTGGTAGGTGGGCATGTTGGTTGGCATGTTGTATGTGATTTTGTTACGTGTGCATTCCCACAGTTGTGAGCTGTATGATTGTGGAGTTGAGGTGTGTGGTTCCGTTGATACTTACCAACGAGCAGTCCATTTTCATAGGTGCCATCCTGAAAGCGCTGGTTGATGATGGACTGTCGGAAGATGTAGGAATCATGCACACTGCCTGGGAAGTTGGCAACGACATTGGTGAACAGTCCCCGGTGGTCCACTATTGCCTGCTCATTGATGGAATGCGTGTGCTTTCTGTTGCACTAATTGTGTGCAGTGTCGGCAGGGGGCACAAGTAGGACATGTGTGCAGTCAATTGCCCCCAACACGTGCGAGAAGCCAGCTATGGCGTAGAAGCCTTGCTTGGTCTCCAGCTGTTCCTGCACAGTGTGGGGGAAGTGAAGGTGCTGAAGTATCAAGCTGAAGATGGCATCCAAGGTAGGTGTGAGGAACTTTGATAGGGCTGGCTGTGAGACTCATCCGACTATGGCAGTTGTTGGTTGGAAGGTACCAGAGGCCAACAAGTGCAGCACAGCCAGCAGCTTTGTCTGCGGGGGGATGTTGGTTGTCCGCTGTGTTGGTACCGTCAGCCTGTGGGCAATGTGGGTCAGGATGCGGAGGATGGTTGTCCTTTTGAGCCTGTAGTGGGCAATGACATCCTCTGGTGTTAAGTCTCTGAGGCTGGTGCGTTTTCAGAAGGTCCACTGTCTTGTTCTGCGCTGCCTCAGTGGTAGTCCGGGGGAGTGGTCCTGGGGGTGGTGGCGGTGGGTGTTGTGGCCCTCTTGGGTCTCCAAGCTGCATGATTAGTAGCTCCATGGCATCTGTTGGTCTTCAGATGTGGCTCTGGGCTGGGCTCCCTTTATACTGCAGGTTTTCGTCCTACTTAAGACCAGAAAAAAGCAGGTCTTAAGTCCCTGCTGCTGACGTGCCTTATCGACTGTTTTTGGACCGCATCGCCGATCTGGATGGTCGTTGTGAATATCGGGAAGTGGTGTTATCGTGAGTTTTTGCACGGGAACGCCTACTCTGCATATGATTAGCGTTAGTTGTCGCTGTCAGCCTTGGCGATGTTTTTAGCGGCAGCTATCGCAGGTAAACTGACGAGGTCGGCTGTTAGCGCAGGCTTGTGAATAGGGCGATAAATCTATCGCCACTTTCGTGGCGGAAAAGTGCCACTAAATCGGCGATGAGTCCTTGAGAATATGCCCCATTGTTTATTGACAGCAGTTGCTAGGAGAGCACAGCAGTGCGTAAGGGGCACATGAAGCATCTTCACAAACAATGTGTGCAGGCAGTCAAACAGGGACCAAAAGTCGAAATAAAGTCAGAAGTACCTCCCTATCGATAAAAGTGCACTTGAAATCAGGAGTTTTCACAGAAACTTCTCTTCTGGCATCAAAATTTAATGTAGCTTGGCTCGGCTGTAGCTTTGAAGTCTCAACAATATTAAGCATACACGCTTGTCCAGTTCAGGTCAGCACAATGCTAGACTCATTGCTCATTGCCAATGTTAAGGTTCACCTCAGGGAGAAAGACATCAGAGACTCACATTGTTAAGGGTAACTTCTTTGATAGGTTACAGGTTGCAGGGACCCCAGCCAGCCACAGCAATCTTCAACTACCAACTGAGTTAGAACTTTCATGAGCACCAAAAGATCCTAGCAACCAACTATACATTGTAACACTTGAGGGCATTGCTAGTGTATAGAATACCACAGCAATGTTAGAGAGGTAAGTCCTCATGGAAACCAGCTATAGTCACAAGCTACCAGGAATGTCCCTGGATTTTTAGGGTATTGCAAGAGAGTTGGAAATGTGTTACAATCTAGCCTAGGACTATCCCTACTGATGCAAAGGTCCTGTGTATTTAATAAAAGCTTGTTTTTAAACTGCATATTAATTAGTAATACTGCATATTGTGTTTCTTGGTGCTGTATTCGCGGTGTCCTTGCAATAAGATGTATTTTCGAACATTAGCATTGCAAACATTTACATTCTTGTATAGATCATTTAGCAAAGTTAGTCTCTGTATGGAGGTTTCAGATAAAAGGAAACCTGGGATTCTCCTAAACCAATGTACGGTTCTGGCCTCTCTAATGTTGATTTAAAGCGAGGCACACTTTGAAAAATAACTGTATTTAAATACAATGCCATTTCCTTATACATTTTATGATTTTGGAATAAATACCAATATATCTTTTTACATTGTAAATTGAATTTCAGCGCAACTATGAAAATGTCTTTGGCAGCTCCAGTTGTTTAAAATATGTGAGTGTGCCAGATAATGATTTACAATTAAAATGTAAAACATTCTTCAGGGAATTTCACTTCTTGGAAAATAAGTGGAACACTTTATTCATTACATAAGAAATTAAAACTTCTGTTTTCACAAATTAGTATATAGAAAAAGTATAGATTCATAAAATAGATTCTACCATTTTGAAAACATAAATCAAACAGTATAACAATTCATCATACAATTATACGACAATGAGAAAATATCAGTGTATAGTACTCACAAACAAATGCAGTTTGCTTAAATATAAGAAGAAAATGCAAAGAGATGAAAACAGACTCTCTCCTTTGGGGGTGCATCAGGCGAAATAGCAGATCTTCATATTACTGTAAGTGGTATTATATAGTGCCTCCTCAGCATATTCAATGCCGGGCAAATATGTAAAAACGCATAACAAGTAAAGAGTGCCTGCCTTACCTAGATTACAAACTGAAAACCTCAATAAATCTCTTTCCCATTTTCTTATCAAGGAATGAAAAGGCAAATTATCTAATCTTAAAATTAATATACATCACTTTACATTATGATCAATAACGAACGATTTGCTGCAAAACCTTTCTATAACTTGACCTTCGTACAATACTCCACATCCTGTTTTACACGCTGGGGGATATTCTCAAGAACGTGCGATAAACATTGCCAAAATAGGCTAACGCAATTTTTCATATCGCCGTCTATCGTGGGAAAATAACTCCGTGTCAACGTCGTATTCTCAACACGGCGGTAACATGCGATAGTTTCCACATAACGCCTCAAATGTCCGCGATACAACTACCGCGACGGCGATAAAAAAGGAAACCTGAACGTGAAAAAAGTTGCGATGGGCCCAACTGCGATAAAAATCCAGCGAAAAGCAGCGCCAGGCCCGCAAGTCCCACAAGTAAGGCGGGAAAAATCACTATAAAAGCGGCAAAAATGAAATGCAAATAAAACACAAACAACTGCGAAGCACCATGGAGGTAGCCGGAGCAAGCACAGAGGACAACCCAAACCCCACAAGCCCCACAGAGGACCAGCCTGGGACCTAGGGGTCAGGGAAGGGCAAGGAGAAGAAGAAGAGGAAGACGCGGTTCAGTCCGCAGGAAAACAGGATCCTGATTATGGAGGTGACAGAACACCACCAACAACTGTTCGTCGCTTCCACTGTGTCATTGGCAACAAAAAATGGAGTATGGCAGTCCATTGTGGACAAGGTGAATGCAGTTGGAGTGCTGAGGAGGACAATGGAAGAGATCAAGAGGCGCTGGAATGATGTGAAGCGCAAAACCAAGCTGAAACTCGCCAACAACCGCAAAGCAGCATTGCAGACTGGGGGTGGGAGTCCTGCGCCACAGGAGGAGCTGGATGAGATGGAGGAAATGGTGTCCACAGTCATCAGTGTGGAGAAGGTGGCAGGAGTCGGAGGACCGGACACTGCTCAACATGACCTGACCCAACAGCAACAGGGTGAGTAACCGCCAGGGACTGGGGGGACGGGGGAGATGGGCACAATAGCACACATGCAGAAGTAAGTACAGCACATCTGCGGACAAACCATGCCCAAGAGTCACAACTCCGACAAAGAGCCCAATTTACCCAAGTCTGCAACAGCTCAGCACTGTATAAGTACAGAAGTGAAAGGCACACCACCTGAAAGGGATAAGGGCCAGCCAAATCAGAGCTGAAGGGGCAAATCACCCACAATGCAGCACACACACATAACACTCAGAGCACCTCAACATTTACAACAAAGTGAACCAAACTGCAACACTTTCACAACAGAACAGAGGACACAACTGCTGCCGCTTGTGTGTAGAAAATGGCCATTCACATTTGGCATAGCAGGAAACTGTGAGAGGATAATGGACAAATACAACCTCACATCCGTGATGGTGGCGAAATGTCAACTGTGCAGCATTAAATAGGCATCTCCACACAAACAGTCACAATGTACATTGACATGCAGTCTGTTTGTAAACTTGGCCAATGCGTCAACATAAATGTGAACACAATGTCAAACTGCATCTCCCCTTCACATTGCAGAGGGAGAATCATCACCTCCTGCAGAGCAGACCGTACTCCTCATCACCGATGATGAAGAGGACCTACACACCATCGACCCCGACGCTCTCCAACAGCTCATGGACACCCTCAGCACTCCACCACCAGGAGCAGGGCAGCCCAGCTGCATCGAGGAGAACCCACCCCCTGCACAGACCACACAGCAGGAAGCACCCACCACCACAGCCGTCTCCCAGGATCCCCACAAGCAACACATGGCATTCCAACGCCGTGTGTCGCAGGGCCAGAAGGGGATGGTAGAGCAGGTGCGGGTGGGGTTCGACCTCATGGCAGCCAAACTAGATGCCATAGTGGGTGTCCAAGTCCCATCAGGGACCCCCTACAGGCCCTAACGGACACCCACAGTCTGCTCCATGGTCTCCATCAATCTATGGTTGACATCGCCGGAGTCATGACTCGTAGACAAGAACAACTGTCTAGTCAGAGTGGCTCCAGCGATCTCAGCCGTGAGTTGGCCAACATGGGGAGGAACATGGAGAACATGGAGTGGATGCAGGCGGGAAGAATGGCTGCCACGGCTGCACACCAGCGAGATGTAGCAGGGATCTACCATGCCCTGCAGATCCTCATCATGGCAGTACGGCCACAAGGCCTGGCGCAGATGAATGCTGCTGCCACTACTCCCTCCACATCACCGCCCCCTGATGTGTCAGTGCCTCACAGTGCGGCTGACAATCCACCTCCGGCCCCTGATGTGTCACTGCCACACAGTGCCGCAGACAAAACACCACCACCCACATGTGAGGCACATCACGCATAGGAGGACGATGATGAGGATGAATCTGCCGGTGGGCTAAGTAGGAAGCAGTAGCATTCATCTCTGCCATATGGCCTCTTTCTGCTTGGTTCTGCCCTCTGCATCATGCCCAGGAATAACACCCTCCACTGTCCCCCTTAACACTCTGCGACACTCACCTTGGCCCCCGACATGGACTGCTCATTTGTTTAGGCAACCAATGACACAGAAATCAGACTGCGGACTGAACTCCCTCTCCTACAATGTACTTTTCCCTCCCCAAAGGACCCTGGCTGGCCCTCCATGGGGCAACATTGTAAAGTAGCGTGTGCATGGCCAGGTACTGGTCCACCTTCACCACTCCACCGAATGTGATCAAGACATTCAAATTCACACAGATGAGTCATGTCCATGATCAAGCAAGTATGAAAGTATGGATGTATGTAGGGGCAGTGATTCCAAACAACGGTGCTCCCTGGGAACTGATTTCAATGCGCATGTATGTCCGTGACCCAGATAGGCAGTGAGATGACTGGGAATGTGTGAACTAGCTGTGGCCTCATTGCTCCAAAACAACAATCTCGCTATTTCCAAACTTAGCCCCACGTCAATGTATGAAATAGGGCTGTGCGTCACAAAGGCAAAGTCAAAGTTATGTGGAAGCCACAGCTCAGAACAATGATTGGTTTGAGTGTGGAGCGCTTGGACTCCTGGGATGGTCAGTGCGTAAGTGTGAAGCTCATACCATGCAAGTGAACTACGAGCAAGGACTCCTGTGTGTGGGGTGTGTATATGTTGGTCTCTGGTTAGCGCTGTGCGTAGTGTGGGAGCCGTCAGCAGCTGCTATGGTATCGCTCAGGGGGTGCCGGGCGCATGCATTCCCAAGGTCGGAGGTGCAGATGTGCTGCGGCCTTCTAGTTCAGACAGAGGGGCTGTCATCCACAATTTTAGTTTGTCATCTGCTTGCATTCTGGAAATGTGATGGGGATTGGGTGGGGGGATGTCACTGCTTCGCCTTCCGGCATGGTTGAACCCTTACCAGCCATGTACGTGCCCTCACGGTCAGTATTGCATGCTCTGATGTAGCAGTGTTGTTTTGCTGCAGTCTGACAGTGATGGGTGCAGGTAGCTGTGAGGAGGCGGTTGACCACTCACCTTGCACCTATTAGCTGGCAATGATCACTACTCTTGATGGATGACGTCCGTGTACACATGTGACCTGTACATGGCACATTTGACCAGGGGACACCTTGGTGTGTTCCACGCAAGGTGGACCTGCTGGCTTCTAGGCTGGTGTGCATCTCCCAATGTTGCTGAGGTGTCCACTGTGCCCACATCCCCCTTACGGCCATGTTGTTCATGTTGTGGGACTCGACACACAGGGTGTATATTTGCATCAGGCAGGTACATCTCTGACCACAAATGGCACCATGTTGTCTTTTCCTAAACACCAATGACGGCCTTCATGTCATGTTCATGTACACGTGGGCGCTGATGAGTGGCATGACGTACTACATGTGACACCCTGATATGGCATATCGAATACATGACGCCCTAAACAGCCTCTCGGTACAGAGGTGACATACACACCATCTCTTCTTGCAACATATGCGAATGTTAGCACTCAATGTTGCACTTACACCCATCAGAGTAATGTGCTAATGCAGAGGACTGACATGCACACGGGGAATGTGTGTTGCTAAGATTTTATTTGCACATGCTGGTCATGTGGTCATCTTGTACTGTGCCATAATTGCTGTGGACAGTCACAATGTGACGTGCTTATGCAAAGAAATTGTTGATGATTGTGTTCCTTTGGGCTATTCCTGCTGCGGCTGCAGTGGGGTGTGGTCCACCTGCATCATCTTCCTCATCATCATCCGGTGCTTCTGGGACTTGGATCCATGGGGCATTGGTGCGTACACATCCGTTGTGCAATACACAACATGCAGTGATCATCTTGCACACTATTTCTGGGCTCTACAAGAGTCTTCCACCGGTGATGTCCAGGCACATGAAACGTGATTTCAGCACGCCAAATGTGCGTTGAACAATGCCCCTGGTGCGTTTGTGGGCCACATTGTACTGCCTCTGGGCCGGGGTGTTCGGGTCTCGGAGGGGTGTCATCATCCATGGGCAGAGTGCATATCCTTGATCACCTGTGAGAGGTAAGTGAGATTAGTGTTAACTGGTGGTTCTGTATGCTGTGCTGGCAGACATACAAGTTTCGTGGTGTGTGATTTGTGCGACCTTGGGATTCATGTTAGCCATGCATTGCTGCTGGCAAATGTGGTAGGACAATGTGTATTACGTAGCCTCACAGCTGCTCCTCCCTCCCACTGAGCCTATTTACTTGTGTGTGCTGCGCGGTTGCATCACTTGCACCCCTACGGCACCCCATTTTCATGCTTGTCTGCACATGTCCGCAGGACTGACAGCAAAACTGTAATGTTGGCCGTTGAAGGTGGGCAGCCACGTGTGTGTAGGCCTATGGTAAGGATAGGGCGGACCCAGATGTGGAGTTCTGGCCTGGCTGAACTTGCGCTGATATTGAGGTTAGCCCTTCGGTTCAGGCTGTGGCAATGTAGATACACACACAACAGTTGGCATGTATGAGCCGAGACCCCGAGCGGTCTCGCGCTCCTTTAGTAATCCATTCAGGCGAGGCCGCCCTCCTGGTGCATGTTACATTGCAACATTGTCGGTTACAGGCCGGGTGGCGCAGACACTACTACGGAGACACACGCCATAGTCACTTTTGTGGCCAGGCCAGAACTGAACCATGCCCAGAGCCCCGGGCCATTTCTCCGCACTCCTCACACGCGTGCACCGCCGTGGCGGTGCTGGGATGTCGTGCGCTTCGGAGTACGTCTCCAGACGATCTACCCAGGCTTACCGGCGGGTGTGCAGCCTGCGATGATGCAGCAGGCATGGTGGCTGGACGGTGACTTGTGGTGCACTGAGTTAGTGGCACCTGAGGCCCTGCGTCCGGCACGGGCCAACCGCCACATGGCGATGACTTGCGGTGCACTGAGTTTGGCCCACCAGAAGAGCTGAGCGGGTGTGCATCATGCTATAATGCTGGAGGCTGGACAGTGACTTGTGGTGCACTGAGTTCGACCCACCGGAAGAGCTGAGCGGGTGTGCAGCCTGCGATGATGCAGCAGGCCTGGAGGGGCGGACTGGAAAGGATGTGTCTGTTACTTGCTGTACCTCAGTGTGGTCAGAGGGCAGCAATAGCCAACTTGCAACTCCGCGGTGTGGTGCTGCTGGGTGCGCTGGGGGCCTGTTGCACAGAATCCAGCGATTGGCTGAGGAGGCTGCCAAGCTCACGGAGCCCGGCCTTGGAGATTGCACCGGCACGTGGTGGGCCGTCTTGGAGAGATGCCGGTGGCGGCAGGTGAGCAGTGAGGCCTGGGTGCGCAGGGGTGGGAATTCAGGGGCGCAGGTCGGGACTTGGGATCAGTGGGCTGGGATGCGGCAGGTGCACAGGATCGAGCAGGCACCACCGGTCACGACGGCGGCCTCGTGGCAGGGTGAGGGATGCCGCCCTGACAGACACGCCACTGCAGGCGATGAGGAGATGTGCGCTGGGTGGCGTGGGACGTAGCCACCTCGTCACCGGTGTGACTTTGCCCATTGTAGGTGGTCGGCCTCGTGTGTATAAACCTATGGTCAGGATATGGCGGACACAGAGCCACACCCAGTAGTTACTTTGGTGGCCGTCCTGGAAGTGAACCACTCCCTGAGCCCCGGCCTATTTAGTCACTCCCCTATGCTGGACTGGCGTGCACCGGCCCTGCCCACTACGCTTACACTTACAGGGGGGCCAACATGGCTACTTGTCCAAGGTGTTCCCCACTGCCTGTGATGACATGGTTGTGTCCACTGTCCACGACACTACAGACTCCAGCAGTATGTGTCCACATGGACATGGCTGTCCTCTGCATACTCAAGACTGTCCAGCACATCACCGCCACACTTGGCATTGTGTACATTGTTATTCATAGGTCCATTGCCTCCTTCGCACAATCGTGGTTCCCACCTCTCCCCACATTCTGCAAATGTGTGGCAGAGGGGCTATGGCTTAGTGTATGGTTTGTCCACATTTCTGGCCCCTCTTACCACGGTTACTTGTGTTGTCATGTCTGGCAGGTGTGCATGTTGGTTGGCATGTTGAATGCGATTTTGTTACGTGTCCATTCCCACAGTTGTGCGTTGTGCGATTGTGGAATTGAGGTGTGTGGTGTGTTCCGTTGGTACTTACCAACAAGCAGTCCATTTCCATAGGTGCCATCCTGAAAGCGCTGGTTGATGATGGACTGTCGGAAGATGTATGAATCATGCACACTGCCTGGGAAGTTGGTGACGACATTGGTGAACAGTCCCCGGTGGTCCACTATTGCCTGCACATTGATGGAATGCATGTGCTTCCTGTTGCGGTAGTTGTGTGCAGTGTCGGCAGGGGGCACAAGTAGGACATGTGTGCAGTCGATTGCCCCCAACACGTGAGGGAATCCAGCTATGGCGTAGAAGCCTTGCTTGGTCTCCAGCTGTTCCTGCGCAGTGTGGGGGAAGTGAAGGTGCTGGGGTATGAAACTGATGATGGCATCCAGGACAGGTGTGATGGCCTTTGATAGGGCTGGCTGTGAGACTCCTCCGACTCTGGCAGTTGTTGGTTGGAAGGTACCAGAGGCCAACATGTGCAGCACAGCCAGCAGCTTGGTATGCGGAGGGTTGTTGGTTGTCCGCTGTGTTGGTACCGTCAGCCTGTGGGCAATGTGGGTCATGATGCGGAGGATGGTTGTCCTTTTGAGCCTGTAGTGGGCAATGACATCCTCTGGCGTTAGGTCTGTGAGGCTGATGCGTTTTCGGAAGGTCCGCTGTCTTGTTCTGCACTGCCTCAGTGGTGGTCCGGGGGGGGTGGTCCTGGGGGTGGTGGCGGTGGGTGTTGTGGCCCTCTTGGGTCTCCAAGCTGCATGATTAGTAGCTCCATGGCATCTGTTTTCGTCCTACTTAAGACCAGTATAAAGCAGGTGTTAAGTCCCTGCTGCTAACGCGCCTTATCGCCTGTTTTTGTCCAGCATCGCAGATCTGGCTGGCCGTTGAGAATATCGCGAAGTGGTGTTTTTGTGTGTTTTTGCACGGGAACGCCTACTCTGCATATCATTAGCGTTAATTGTCGCTCTCATCCGTGGCGATGTGTTTTGCGGCAGCTATCGGAGGAAACCTGGCGATGTCGGCAGTTTGCACCAGCTTGTGAATAGGGCGATAAGTCTATCGCCACTTTTGCGGTGATGACTCCTTGAAAATATGCCCCTCTGTTTTCAAAAATAGGTGTAAATGCCCTTTTGTCAAATTTTTCAAAAGATCAACACTACAATGAAAACTTTCAAGAGTTATTTTAGAATTCTTGGGAAAAGTCATATATTTTTGTGAATATCCCCAGCGGATAATTTTTGCCAAGGACTGAACAAACGTACTAGAAAACCAAATTCCAACCTAAGAATTTGCAGCAAAAGAGCATTGCTTAAGAAACAAAACCTTTGAAGAATATTTCCTTCATAAAAATTCACGAAATGTCATTAGGAGATTGGGATGTACTCCATTGCATAATTTAAAGCCAGGGGAATTTTTAGTTTATACTTATCCAATAAATAGTTATAATGTAATTTTTCTGCGGATCTACAAACATTTACAAGAGATCCCTCATGAACCCTACATTTCTCCCTACATTTTCATAGTAAATCTAATTCCCTAAGTGACTAGTTAATATCCATCCGAGTTAAGTGTAACTTTTCACTACTTCTAATTTTATCTTTTCCCAAGAACCAGGAAAAAGACGGCCTAATTTTTTCTCCACTGTAAATGCTAACATCTTTAGTTTGGAAATATTGATCTTTAAGAAATGTTTTTCAGCAAAATGGTTTAATTTAGCCAAATTTCTTTTGAGGCCTATTGGAGTTAGGTTGAATAACACTACATCATCCATCATCGACATACATCACAATATGCGCTGGACTTCTGCTGATTTTCATAGGAATATTTTTTATATGAATCAGGCCAATTTGTAAAGCGCACAACTACTTCAATGGAGTGTGCCAGCGCTGCTCCACCTCAGTCCATATACCACTCACAATCAGCCTAACTGAATCAAGTGTGCTTTCAATTTTTTCCTGAATTGGGCCTCATCCTGGATCGTATGAAGGGAAGTCAGAAGTTCCAGACAAATATTACCTGTCAAAATCGAGAAGGAGCTCCCTCCAGACTAGGCCAGGCAAAACTTTGGAATCTTGAAAAGCAAAGACATGGCAGAGCGAAGAGTTCTGAGAGGGTGATAGTGGAGGATTTAACCACGTACCTAGGGTCCAGAATATTAAAACTACAATTGACAATAGTTAAAGCTTTGAACAAAATTCTCTTCTTGATGGGTAGTTAATGCAGTTTCCTCAAGACAAGACTGAATCTCTCCTAGATAGGCCCAAAATAAGTCGAGCTGCTGTGTTTTGGAGTATATACAGTTTCCTGATATTATAATATACACTCTGATTTAGAGGCCATTAGAGTAGTCCAGCCTAGATGTTATTAAAGCATGGACTACTGTTCTTTGGGCATGAGGTCCAGAATTTCCCTTATAGATCGTAGCAGATCAAAACAGATCCCGGTAACTGACACATTTTGAGTTTCCATTGATTTGCTCATCATCAATTTTTACTCCCAGATTCTTTGCTACTGTTGTTGAGGGGGGGAAGAGGTGAAGTGTCTCCAGCCCAAGTTGGTCAAGAGGCTACTGGCCCTCCCAAACAAGAGAATCTTTGTGTGTACACATTGCACTAAAGGTAGCCCTTACGCATCCAAGTCAGGAGATCCTTCAGACAGGCGACAAAAGAATACATTTGGTGGGAAGCTCAATTATCAAAGGTGAGAAGTAATTGTGTGTCATCTGCATAAGATAAAGTTACCACTCAAGGAGATTCAATCAAGGTAGCTAATGGGGCCATGTATATATTGAACAGGGGAGGACTTGAAGAGCCCTTCAGCACTCCCAATACAAGCCTCTTCAGAGATGAGCAGTAAGGGGCCAGTCAGATCTCTTGCGTTTTGCCTTCAAGAAAGGATTTAAACCAGCACTAAGCTGAACCACCTATGCCTATTTCTGCCAACCTTTGCAGAAGCATCAGATGTGCCATGGTGTCAAAGTCTGCAGATAGGTCTAGCAGAATGAGGGCAGCACTTTCCTCTCATCAAGTACAAATTTAATGGTTTTCGTTACTTCTTTGAGGGCCAATTCAATACACTGCTGCAGCCAAAAACCTGAGTGGGTACTATGGAGAAGTATGTTGGCCTCCAGGTAGCTAGATACCTGAGTGTTGACAGTTTTCTCCAATATTTTAGCAGCTACAGGTAACAGCGAGTTTAACTAATAGTTAGACAAGACAACTGGATCAATAAAACGTTTTTTTCCATTTTTTAGAGAAGATGAGATTGAGCATATGGCCACTTTGATGAATGGCATATCAAATAGGTTGGAATACATTTAAAGCATGAGAGGCTTCTACAAGAAGTCCACCCAGAACTATCAGTAGGGATATTCACATGTAAATTAAAATCACCAAGCACAGTCAGATTCGAGTACTTAAGAGCCAGCGTACGAAGCGCCTCATACCAAGATATCTAGGCCACAGTGATAGGGTCTTCCAGGGGTTCAGAAAGGGGGGCACATACCATCCTCCCCTAAGATAACCACTCTGCCCCCCCTTGGTCCCTGGCCTCCACAAGGGGGTGTTTACCTAAAAAGGGCGGCCTTTTGCTTTTTAATTTTACCTCAGTACTGTTTGAAAAAACAAGAACCCCCCAGCAGGCCTAGTGGGTCAGGGTTTCCATACCCTGCACCCCTATATGTTTTTTTCCAATCTTTTTGCAGCAGCGGGGACTGTGTCCCCAAGCTCTAAAATGGTTGCTGCCACCTCTTTGCTGATGTGGTTGTAGCCAATCAAATATTATCTTTTGACCTGTTGGATAGGCTGATGCTCCACATCTCTATGTGTAAATAAATTATGAACCTTAATGTATCAAAAACTGCTATATTGATTTGCACCAATTCACAAAAAGCACGCTTTCTTGATCAAGCTGTAACTTTCTGCTTAATTTGGTGTAATTCTGTTCAGCTGTTTGTGGAGTATCCCTGTTCCTACGGAAAGTTGGATGTGTAAAACACGTTTTGGGATACCCCCTTTTTCTTGGCCCGCTTGATGTATCACCCAAAACTTTACAGTAAGGAGCTGAAGTGGATGAAGCCTTTTTTTGAAAGTTTTGTGAAGATTCGTAAAACAGCGCTAAAGTTATTAGGAAACCCCAAAAATCTATTTCCTGGTGAATAGGTCAATCAATGTTCAAAAACAATAAAATGATCATGATTGCTAGTTGTCTGCATTAAACACATTCAGGCACATGCATCAAAGCTTTTTGCGATCGCAAATGGTGCGATTCGCAAAAATCGGCCGTTTGCGATCGCAAAATTAGCTTTTGCGATGCATCAAGGGTCAAGGCCCTCGCAATTTGAGAATTCGCAATTCATTGCGAGTTCTCAAATTGCGATTGCATTTAAGGAATCGCAAATTGAGATTCCTTAAATGCAATGCATTAAAGTAAAAAAATAGCGATTTCGCTAATAGGGCGCAAATTACCATGAAGTTGAACTTCATGGTAATTTGCAAAACTTTGAAAAATGCACTAAAGTGCATTTTTCAAAGTTCCATTTACACACACACATGCCCTTGGGGCATGTGTGTGTGCAAGATGTACTCATATGCAGATTTCAGGGGTGCAACAGGGTGTCCTTTTGACACCCTGGCACCTTGAAATTGCATTCTCAATTTGCGATTCTCTAATTGAGAATCGCAAATTGAGAATGTCTTCCCATTCATTCCTATGGGCCTCTAGGCCCATAGGAATGAATGAGGAGGTATTTCTTAATTGCGACTCGCAATTTGCGAGTCGCAATTAAGGAATGTTTAGAAATCGCTATTTTTAAGCGATTTCTACATGCATAGGCTTTTGCGATTCCTTAGTTGCGATTCCTTACAAATCGCAATTAAGAAATCGCAAAATCCAAAATTGATGCATGTGCCTGTAAGTCTGCAGTCAATTCAAAACAAAATGATGCATTCATAAACTTCCATCAAAATACAGTTATGTTTTTATGAGTAGGTATATTTACTGTTTTAACCTGTACCTGGTAATTTGCCAAAGAAGTGAACAGTATCTTGCAGTTAGAAAATTGTATTTACTGGCATCAGGAATGTAAATTTGTCTCATGGGTTAAGGCTTAGTTGTGTTGGTCTACTAACATGGGGATATCTCACTATCTAGGGCACATTGATGATCTGGGACAGTGGATCTACACTCATGGAAGAGCCATCTTCAATGATGATGGGTAGGAGACTCCAATATCGACCAGCGAAATAGTCATGAACTCAAAGGCATAAAGGGCTACTCTCAGTCCACCCATGCCTTCCTTGATATAAATACCAGGCAAGGCAGTTGGGTGCTCTACCTCCACAAACGTGGCAGTGACATCAAGAAATTAAAACTATAAAAGATGAAGAAGAAAAGCAGTGTACCATCTAGACTGAGTCATGACTCATTTCCCCTGCACTTGTAGTTGTAGGCTTCTTCTTTGGCCTATCTCCATTGTCTGGTGAGTTACCTTGCTGTGCTGACCTGTGTCACAGGGAAAGGGCAAGAATACACTGTTCTTATCCAATATGGTGCATTCCTATCCTTTGCCCCTGCACTGAGGCCATTTCAGCAGCCTAGCACCAATGCAAGCCCCCTTGCACCATTGTGCAAGGGTGCCTGTCTTGTCGGCAGGATTGTTTTGTTGCAGAAAGGGGCCGCTTCCTGCACAAAACAATCCATAGAGACGTTTTTTCTCTTTCTATGTGTCCTGCAGAATGCAGGACACATAGAAAGAGGAAAAACGAGGAGGAATAAAGATATTTCTCCTCATTACCCCTCACATGGGGAGGCGGATCTTTTTGACGCACTCCCAGATTACCAGGTTTAGTATATCTGGGAATGCATCAAAAACCATGGGATTTGCGTGGGGACACCCACTGCAATGCCCATGAATCTCCTTCCTTGCGCAGAGTAATGCAACTCAGTGATTTACACCGAGTTGCATTAATCCATATTTTTGAAGCCATTTAAAGCCACGCAAAGTGGCTTTGCGTGGCTTCATATATATGACTTAGAGGTTTGCGTTGTGCATGTACCACGTTGCGTCGTACAAGCATGATGCAAAGCCCTCATAAATATGCCCGAGTTCTTAAGAACAGCTTTTCTTTTTAAGTGCAAATGAGGAAACTAAAGGCTAGATATACAAAGCATTTTTGAGGTCGCAAGTGGACCGATTCGCACAATCGGGCTGTTTGCGACCGCAAAAATGCTTGTTGGGAAGTACAAAGATCAAATTGCAGTTTGGTAACTTGTTACCAAATCGAAATTTGGATTTTTGTATTCGGTATTTGGAAGGGGCATGTTGAGGGCGTCCCTTCCAAATACTGAACTGGTATGGTATGTACGAATGTTTCAAATTTGGTTGCAAAACATTCGCAATTTTCTGCCTATTGAAAGTTGGTGGTAACCCATTTGCAAATGGGATGGGGTCCCCAAAGAACCCTTTCTGCTTTGAGAATGGTTGGTAAAATATTTTTTAAGAGCAGGCAGTGGTCCCACGGACCACTGCCTCCTCTTAAAAAGTGAAATTTCCAAGTTTCATTTTTTTCTTTGTAAATACATCCCATTTTCCTTTAGGGAAAATGGGTTGCTTTTAAAAAAAATGTAAAAAATGATCACAGACATGATGGTCTGCTGACCCCAACAGGCCACCATCCTCCAGTTGCTATGATATGGTCCTATTTTATTGGGCCTCCCAAAATGGTTTTTCGTTTTTTCAGTATAGATAGAATACTTGTCTTTCACTCTCAAAAAGAAACCATGCTTCCTTAAAAATCAACAAACCCCAGTTTGCTAAAAGGTTGTCTATTTCCAATTATTAAGTACCTAAATCTGTGTCATCCAATACAATGTTCATTCCATTAAGTTGAAGTCTAACATTTGACATCAATTTTTTGTATGAAATTGCGTGTATCACCTCTTTTAAAACCTGTTTTGGAGTTGCTACGACATGGGGGCAATTATCTGGGTCATGTTATTTTCCCATATTTCTTTGGGAAAATATATTTTCATGAAAGGGAAACAGTTGTTGCTACTGTTTCTAGAAATGTCAGCTCACTTTTACATGTTGGTTCTGGCATCATATAGAGTATTCTTCAGAGTACTTGAGGTCTTTTCTACTTCATGGAAGAATCCTGAAGACAACCTCTTACTCCGAGATTGAGCTAATTAAAGATAATTACCGCTGCCTTTCTCTCCCTTTGCATGATTGTTGCTTGACATATTAAAATCTTGTATTGGAACCATCAACTGGCCAACCTAATAATTAATATCAGTAAGTCTCCTCCTGCTAGCATACAACAGTGACAATGTGTTTCATTTATGAAAAAAGGCTGCTTTTTTTACTAACCCCTTTTTCACTTCTAAGATGTCTTTATTTCCATAGAAACAACCATTCTCCAGTATTTAAGACTCAGCATCTGGGTCAGACAGTGACCACAGTATTGTTATGTTATGTCAAATGGCTCCCCACACACACTAGAAGCACAGTCACCCAGGCCCTCATCAAGAGCAGGCTTGACTATGGCAAAGTACTATATGTGGGCGTCTCCAGCCACCTCACTCAAAGACTCCAAACCATGCAGAACACTGCCACCAGACTCATCTTAGACATCCCCAGAAGAGCACACATCACACCCTACCTCACGGAACTGCACTGGCTACCCTTCCAAAACCCAGCAAATTCAAGGTTCTCATCCACACCTACAAAGCCCTCCACAACGCAGGAAAAGCCTACCTCAACGACTGACTCCAAATCTACCAACCCACTAGACATCTACGCTCCACTTCTCCTTTCCTCGTACGAATGCCCCACATCCACAGAAGCAAACCAGGAGGTTGCACATTCTCCTTTTTCACAGCCAAAAACTGGAGCAAACTCCCTCTACAGATCAGGCCCACTACTCCACTCCTCAACTTCTGCAGGAAGCTGAAGACCTGAATGTCCAACTTTGAGGATCTCCAGATCTACGTGCTGCACTGGCATCTGGATGCCTTCATAGGTAATAGTCTGCACCATACAAATCTACAAAACATAACTTAGCATAGCATAACATAAAATAACATAACAACATAGTATCTGGCATTGAAGAACACCCTCCTCAACATCTGACCCAACATTATTTAAATATAGTAATAAAATAATAACCAGGAACACTCAATAAATGAGTTCTAGATCATGGAAATGTTAGAGGGTTTTACTACAAAAATCTCAAATTAACCATTACATAGAAATGCAAAATATACTCCACAGTCAGAAGTGAGATGGTCTAATTAATGACAGAGGAATACCATTATGGTCGAATTGAAAACCAATTTTCCAATAAATATATCACTCATCATTATGCAGCAGCTGGTGGGCTGGACTTTGCATGTCCATAAAAGGATTGTCCACATGACTGATAATGTGTACTCACAAACTGTTGTGAAATTCCATGAAAATGTTGCAAAGATTTGCTTTTTGTTTTGAAATGTGAATGGCTGGTATTTCGTGCAACTCTTCGTGCAAGTCTCACGATATAACCAGGAGGAAATTGGTTTGAGTAAAAAATGTCTCTTCGCAAAGTCGTTTTCTGTCTTCTGTTGGTATATTATGAGAGATGCGTGCCATGATTTTCATGTGATACTCCTTATTTGTTACGCCTGTCTTACATATGATAAAGCAGATAAAGTACTATATTTGAATATGTTTTGTGATTTACTGCTATTTATGGCCACTCAGAGAACAAAATGTGTCCCTCTACCGCTTGGAGCTGTGCATCTGATTGTCAGTAATAACAGCGGCCTTGGGAAAGGGAATCGTTGACCTCTTCATGTAACTGCTTGCAACTGTCATTCAATTAGAACCACTGCAGAAGTTCTGGCAACATTTCTTTACTCATAACTTCGAGATCTATAGGCAATATTAAGGACAACAGATTGGAATTGCCCAACCAGTGTTTTTATCCTGATGTTGTCTTGGTTCCATTCAGCCGAACCATTTTAGAACAACACGTGACAATTTGCAAAAAAGAAAAACACAGGACTAATGAATAGATATCACAGTGATGTGTAGTCACATGTGCACCCTACAACAGAGCAAACACAAGAGGATGATGGACGGAGTGCTGAAACTTTTCAGACACTCACCCCCAGTCACAGATCTGGGTTGAAACCATCATCATTCTTTAGCTCACTTCGCCACCTCAGTTCAGACCCAGCTATATGCAAATCAGTCTTGACCCTGTACCTCATGGGAACAGTCCAGCCGGAACTGCCAAGCCAGGTCTTCCCTGAACCGGAAACAAGCATCCTGGGACCGGTTTCTCGGTAACACCCTTCATCTGCCAGGCTAGCTTGAATCCAGTGGCAAAGTGAGCAAGGGACCCACGTCTGGGCATACCCTGCCAACTTAGGGCAAACAAAGCTTTGTTCACCCTACAACAGAGCCATTACATTCAGGCATTTATCTTGGATAATTTCTATGAAACTATGTGAAAAACCCTCACTTCAGTGACAAAGTATCACAGTGACTCTAGAATACCATTGCTAGCTTGGTAAAGGGGATAGATGTCATGTTTGTGGCCCAGGGCAGTGTCACTTTTAGGCAGTACTGGATTTTTACATGCTTTTGTCAGACAAAGGGGGTTGCTTACACCTTAGAGTGGTTCATGCTCAGGGAAGGAATACTTTAAACCTGCTTGTGCTGAATGTCTTTCAGTGAATGAAAGCTGTCAGTTATTGTGGAATGCTGGCACTATCTGCACTCAGTTTATGCCTAAGAGAAGGATGTGCTGTGCGGCAGTATGCTGGCAATGAACTACAATTCCCAGTGGCAACATCCTTAGGCCTGATTCCGATGCAGTTAGGAGATCATTCTGACCGAATCAGTTTGGGAATGGTTTCCGACTGACTCAGATCGGGAGAGTCCGACCAACCGAGTATGATGCATCCGGATGCTTCCAGATACGATTTGGTTGGACTCCCATTGACTTCAATGGGAGACTATGTTCCGACCGAATGCATGTGCTCCCATTGAAGAAAGGGGTGGCTGGGGAAAATCGGGCACCCTGTGGCGGGCACCCCCTGGCGCCTGCCACACTGTGCATGACTGGTAATGGGGGACCCATGGGTACCCCCATGGGCACGATTGGGAAGGCTCCGGGTGAAGAGGGGCCCACTACGGGCCCCCAAAGTATTATTCCGACTGCTGATTTGAGTTGGACTGCACGATTCGGAAAGGCTGTCTGAATCCAGCATCGTAATCGGTCGTTTGGAAACGTGGCCCGTAGAGACGTACTATTCTGCCCCCTATGGCTCGGTCATTCCAAATGCCGTTGGATTCGGATTGGGATATTCCAAACACCTATCTCGCATCATACTCGGTCGGTCGGAAACCTTTCCGATTCAGTCAGAAAGACACGTTCCTGATCCGATTCAGACAGAGCAAATGCCGTTAGGAGGCCTTCCTAACCGCATCAGAATCAGGCTCCTTGTGATTCAGGGCCTCCTTTGCTAGGCAATCATGCTACAATGTTACTGCAGTTAGGGGCTTACTACATGGATGACAGATTTCCCTTGGCACAATCTATTCCATCATGGTGGACTTTTGAATGACAGAGAAGTATCCTGAAGTCTTGTGTGGCTAAAAAGGATATTTGAACTATTTTCTTGAACATTTATCTGAATTCTAAAAGACTAGAATTGTATATTCTGCGATAGTTTTCTGAGAAGAAAGAGGGAGGACTCTACATGGACAGTATTTGAAAATGTGTATATGGTAGATCATGTGCTACTTTGCGCTGCTGTGCATCAAGGGGGAATAACTTGGATGGTGCATGGGGAATCCCATGCCACAAATCATTGGTTTTGATTGAAATCCTTATCTGCTAACATTTCTTGAGAGGGATTTATGCAAAAAAAAATTACACCTCATCGAGGCAAGCGTAATAGTGGAGCAAGTTTTAAAACTCTTCACATTTTGCCAACCCTGCATGTTTGATTCATTGTGCAGCACACATACAAATTGAGAATAATATTAAAGAGTAGTTTTTGGACTAGAAGGGTCCCATTCCAGCACAAAACCTATGCTTCAGAAAATGCACAGACCCTTTTTGGGCCAAACCCTGTCTATTGTTAGTAGATAGGAACTTGTGTCAAAACCCGTGGATGGTTTCATTAAAAAACACCCATGTACCACCCATGGTATGCCACCTTGACACAGAGTAGTGCAAAGTTGAGCTATGCGCCACTATGCATAACTTTGGCAAACTTTCCATGCAAATCTTGACCAACATTGGAAAGAAATTAACACCACAACACCTTGTGCAGGGTTTGCATTACAAAATGAATGCAAACCTGGCCAAATATTAGTAAATCTGAGCCTGCATGTTTTGTGATGACATTACAGGAAACCTTCAGGTTTTCTGTGACGCTCTCTGGAATGTATGATACTGTACACGTTTAGGGGTCCTGATTTAGAGTTCGGCGGACAGTTTACTCCATCACAAATGTGATGAATATCTAGTAAGCCGTAATACAAGTACCATTAGTTTTAAAACACTTGTAATGCGACGAACGGATATGCGTCACATATATGATGAGTAACGCGTCTGCTGACCTAATAATGAGGCCCCAAAACGTGCCAACAAGTTACAATTAATAAGGTCTTATTTCATTAGAAACTCAGGTATTTTTTTTCTTTACGTCAACGTTTGTTACTAAGCACAGAAAATTAAATAGATATTGGATGCCCACATTCCTGCTCAATAGTAAAGGTGTGTATTTTGTTATCAAATGTTACTTTTTAAATTTCATGTTTATATCATGGTCTTAACTTTCGCACAAAACTTCTTTGGCCACTCTAAATTTCGAAAAAACGTAAAAAGAGAGCTTATCTCTCTAGGCTGAGAAAAGGGTGCAATATATCTCCAAAATAATCTTACTAGATTGACAATTACATTGCCATTGAATATTTTGAAAGCTGTCTCGATAAAGTCTCATAGGAGAGTACAGTAAAAGGCATTTCAAATCTATTTTAATTACAATGCATTAATTGCTAAATGAAAAGAATCCTCCAATAGGTAGTTGGTCCCTAATGCAAAATATTTTTCTTTCAGGAATCAGTTAATAGACAATCCAATTTTATATAGCCTGAGCCCATTTTATTAGCACATTTTCTAGCAGCTCATTCATTCCGTCAGCTGTACTGCTTTTTAAAAGATAAAATGACATCATGTCTTCTGTTGTAGATGCAACATTGCTTTCAATTTGTGTGAAGATAAAAGCTAGTGGAAAAAATCTATCACAGAGCAGCTTTTTTAGTTCATCTTTGACTGAATTAATGTCATGCATCTGAGATTCTTAAGATCTTATATTGAATTTTTATAACAATGACAGTGTGGAATAAGTTAAACATAGCAGCACTAAACAAAGTTGACAAACAATGCGAGAGGAATGCAAAATATTTTGACGCATAATTAAGCGTATAGTCAAATGCTTATTTTTATTTTTTAAAACTTTAATTTGTCAACGCAATATCTGGATTTATTCGTATAAAGTATTGGTATAATAATGTGCAATTTAAAATATGTGTATGTGCGAAGATTAAAAACAAAGGGGCCTATTAGCAATAACCGGCGATAATTATCGCTAAGCGCAGTTAGCGCTTGGATAATTATCGCCGGCTATCGCAGGTTTCTATTGCGGAGATAGCGTGCTATCAGCAACGCTTATCTCCTAAGCGATAGAAACCCTGGAGAACAGTGTGAATATCGCTTGAAAACAAGCGATATTCACACTGTGACCAGTGTTAGCTTGGCGATATGGCGAGGGGGATTTAGCCATGTAATCCACCTCCCTTTGGATTACATGGCTAAGTCAGGCGTTAACAAACCAGCGCTAAACGTGTTTAGCGCTGGTTCGTTAATCACCTCCCCTGCCTCGCTAATAGGCGATAGCGAGCTTAGCGACTGTTTCCAGTCGCTTTTAGGTTGGGAACGCCTACTTTGCATGCCATTAGCGATAAATATCGCTGGCATGCAAAGCGGCACCCAACCCGGTCGCTATCGCCTAGAAGCTGTCGCTAACAGCAGCGACTGATTGCTAATAGGGCGTTAGAATTATCGACGCTTTAGCGGGAAAAAGTCCCGCTAAAGCGGCGATAGAGCCCTTGATAATATGCACCAAATTATTTTCGGACAGAGTAATGTGAAAGTAATGCATATATGTTTTAGAAAAATAAGTTAACATGGTTTCAAGTTCATTTGTCCTCTACTTATAACGTTTAAAACGATAATCTGCAATCTATAAAGAATGTAATACATATGTTCACAAAAAGAAAGATCATAAAAGGCAACGTTAAATGATAATATAGAATCAGGCTCATGTGCCATATCTTAACGATGGCATTAAAGGCTTGGGAATCAAAAAGGTAATATTTTAAAGATGAAAAGTATATATTACCGCTTTGGCCGATTATAATTAATTGCTTTTCACGTCAATCTGGTTCCATAATCTGGTTTATTCTAACTGCTATTTATTTAACCATAGCCACATACAGCTATTTTGAATTGTTTTAACTATAATGTTTTGGTTAAGAGTAAACTCCTAGGAGTCTTACGCTCACCGGACAAACTGTCCTCAAGAAGTACTGTCAACAAAATGCGTATGATTGCAAATGGCCTCTTGGTATTCACTGTGCCGTCTAGCTGCCGCCGTCTCTCTCTCTCTATTCGATTCTATTTTCCAGAAGTATGCCCCAGCACGCGCTCATCAGATTGTTTAGTAGACAAAATGACACAAGCATCAAGGAAAATGTGCTCGGTGTATGCAGTACATCCAAAGGTGGGCAGTTCACGCAGCAATTCTTGCTAATGCTGACCTTGTGCCATCTTTCATCTTCTTGCCACGAGATGGGCCCTCCCCGAAGACCCGGCTCCAGAGCAATGACTCCTCTTAAAAGACGCAGACTTGGCTTTTGTAATGTCAATAATAACCTAAATGAAAAGCTTTTATTTGTCAACTAATTATATCAAATCGAATCAAAACAATTACATGTTTGCAGGCAATTCAAAATGCTCAGATGTATTCAGGAATTAGAGAAATGTTTAAAACAAAGGTATTTTATCCTAGATAACTAACAAAACATCAGGTTTCCAACAAGGCATAGACAGAAAGAATCCTTCTTGTCCTAACTCAGACCTTCTGCTAATTATTAGTGAACTGGACCCCAAATTACTAAGAAAGTACATCTGGAATAGATTCTGTTCATTTTGAAACATGTAGGGGAAATTATATGTAAATTGTACAAAATACGTATATTGGACTAGTTCAGTGCTTAACATTTTCAATATCTCTCACAAAATCTGCTATGCCAATAACACGAGGCGCGCTAACGCCCTTGGGGGGGCAGATCCGAGTAAAAAAAATATATATATATATATATATATATATATATATATATATTTGTGCCCACTGGACCACAAATGATTTTTTTTTTCTCAATGGCCATTTTGTTTCGGGGACCGGCCCCTTGGGCAATGGTCGCTCCCCTTGGGGGTGAAATATATTTACTTCGATCTGCCCCCCTTGGGGGGGGCAGATCCGAGTTAAAAAATGAATAAATATATATATATTTGTGCCCACTGGACCACCAATGATTTTTTTTCTTCTCAATGGCCATTTTGTTTCGGGGAGCGGCCCCTTGGGCAAGGGTCGCTCCCCTTGGGGGAGAAATGTGTTTAGTTGGTTCTTGGGGGGGGGCAGATGCCGGGATTTTAAAAAGTAATAATTAGGAAGGGCCCACTGGGCCACCAGGGTTTTTTTTTTTTTAATGCCTTTTGTGTGTCGGGGAGCGGCCCCTTGGGCAAGGGTTGCTCCCCTTGGGGGGGGGCAATGTGTGTAGGGGCAGATGTGGTAATTTTATAAAAGGGTCGCTCCCTTTGGGGGAGCAATATGTTTTTGGGGAGCGGCCCCTTTGGCAAGGGTCGCTCCCCTTTGGGGATCATTTATTTTGGCCATTTCTGGCCCCCTTGGGGGCAGATTGGCCTTGTGAGTCTAGGCCAATCTGCCCCCAAGGGGGGCAGAAGCCATTAGACGCCAGGGATTGTTTTAGTGTTGTTGGGGAGCGGGCCCTTGGCCAAGAGTCGCTCCCTATGGGGGAGCAATATGTTTTTGGGGAGCGGCCCCTTCGGCAAGGGTCGCTCCCCTTTGGGAAGCATTTATTTGGGCCGTTTCTGATACCCTGGATGGGCAGATCGACCCAAATAAACAATTAATTTTATTGTATGCCCACTAGGCCACCAGGGTTTGTTTTAGTGTTGTTGGGAGCGGCCCCTTGGACAAGGGTCGCTCCCCTTTATGGGGTGAATATTGTGGCCGTTTCTGCCCCCTTTGGGGGCAGCTTGGCCATATTTTTTCAGGCCCATCAGTCCCCTGGGGGGCAGAAGCCACTAGACACCAGGGCTTTTTAAATGTTGATGTTGGGGAGTGACCCCTTGGGCAAGGGTCTCTCCCCCTTTATGATGGTGAATGTTTTGGCTGTTTCTGCTCCCGCGGGGGCAGATCGGCCTTATGCTTTTAGGGCCACCTACCAACTTTGCTTGGCTGGTGGATAGTGTGGGCTAGTGCATTATTTCCATATGTGATTGTAATGTGTTTTTTCTCCTTTTTATTCTAGTGCAAAGCTTTGGATTCTTGTTTGTGGTTTCGGCAGCGGTTGATCTGCAGTTTTGCATAGTTGCATTTTTTTGGTAAGAAAAACTTTTTTGTTGTGTTTACTCCAATTGAGTATTAATGTCATGCATGAATGAAGTTTTTGTAAGTGGTGTCATAATAGCAGCATATTTTGTTAGTGTTTTGTGCATGAAATTGTTTGCGATGTGTTTTGCGTTGTCTTAAGTGTAATTTTTTTTTCTTTTTTAGTGGGATACTGTTGGTCCTTACTGTGTCTGTCCAGAGTAGGTGGTAGTGAGTCTAGCTGCTTCTGGCAAGTGAGTGGTATAGTGTTGGAGTATATAGGTCTTTGTGATAAAGCTACATTTTGTTTATTTATTTTTTTACAAAGGGTTTGTTGTTGTTGACTTGTTTGACAAGTTACCTTTATTAGTAAGCATTATGGCTAGCCATAGAATTACTGCTCAGCAGGTGGTTGGTATGCTTCTTGAATCTTCCTCTGAGCAGGATTATGAGACTGACAGTGCGTCTGAGGGAGAGGAGGGAGGGGAAGATTCAGGCAGTGTGTTTTCTCTCCACATGGAATCATCGGAGGATGAAGCTACTCTCAGTGCGGATGAAGGTACTCTCAGTGCGGATGAAGTGCCTGTTTTAGAGGGGGACAGTGATGTGCCGATGGTGCAGCAAGAGACATCGGTATTGCAGCCTGAGGCTGCAAGGCTTCCTACTGGAAGTGCTGGACTCTGGGTTGATCCAAACATGGTGCAGCCAGTGTTGCCTGCCTTTAGTGTGGATGCAGGGTGTAGAGTGGATTCTGAACATTTTTTGCCTATACAGTTTTTTCAGTTGTTTATGGACGATGTATTTTTGGCTGAGATTGTTGAGCAGACTAATTTGTATGCTGAACAGTTTTTGAGGGACAACAGTGCCAGACTTAAGCCCCACTCTAGAGCTACCCGGTGGACTCCCACAAATCTGGAAGAGATGAAGAAGTTTTTGGGTTTGACTTTTTTTATGGGCTTGATAAGGAAGCCGTCCATGGCTTCATATTGGTCTACCAGTCCCTTGATGGCAACGGCCATATTTCCTGCGATTGTGAGCCGTGATCCGTATTTTCTTTTGCTTAGGATGCTGCATTTTGTTGATAATAGTTTGGCGTTGCCACGAGATCACCTTGACTGTGACAGTCTTTTTAAGATTCGGCCTGTTCTTGACCACTTTGTAGATCGATTTTCAGAGATCTATACTCCAGGGAAAGAAATACCTATTGATGAGTCTTTGGTCCTGTTCAAGGGCCGTTTGGTTTTTAGGCAGTACAGTCCCAGCAAGAGGGCACATTATGGAATTAAGCTGTATATGTTGTCTGAGAGTAGGACAGGATATGTCTTTAATTTCCGGGTGAACACTGGTAGGGATTCCACTATTGACCCCCCTGGTTGTCCGTCCACTTTTGGAATTTCAGAGATAATTGTGTGGGATTTTGCTAGAGGACTGTTTAACAGAGGCCCCCATTTGTACCTTGATAACTTCTATACTGCTGTGCAATTGTTTAAGGAATTGTTCAAAGTGGACACTTTTGCTTGTGGCACAATCCGCTCTAACCGTAAAGGTTATCCAAAAGAGCTTGTTTGCAAAAAACTTCAGAGGGGACAGTGCAGTTCCTTGCGTAGTGATGAACTACTAGCTGTGAAATTTGTGGACAGGAGGGATGTGTACATGCTGACTACCATCCATGATGAGAGTACTTCACCTGTGGCAGTTTGGGGTCAGATTGCTGAAGTACACAAACCTGTGTGCATTTTAGACTACAATAAGCACGTGGGTGGTGTTGATAGAGTAGATCAGAGGTTGGAACCTTACACGGCTATTCGTAAGGCTTACATTTGGTATAAGAAGTTGGCCATCCATCTCTTCAATTTAGCAACTTTCAATGCTTTTGTTGTGTACAAGGAGTGTTCTCCTGAGTCAAAGTTGACTTTTATTCAGTTTCAGCAGTCTGTGATAGGCAGCCTTGTTGTTGTGGAACAGGCAAGTGTTCCTAGAGTTGGAGTGGTGGAGGATGTGGCTAGTTTGAAAGATTGCCACTTTCCTGATTTAATTCCTCCCACGCCTAAAAAAAACCAATCCCTGTAAGAGATGTAGAGTCTGCTTGCGAAGAGGTGTGCGGAAGGAGAGTCGTATGCACTGTGCCGATTGTCCTTCTAATCCTGGACTGTGTGTGCCCTCATGTTTCAGATTGTATCACACTAAAAAGAGTTTTTGGGAGCAACCATGAGTCTAATAGTGTACTGCCTGGTCTGTATGGTTTTATATAGTTGTTCAGTTTCACGTTTGGCAATAGAATGATGTCTTTAGTTACTGCTGTTGTTTTTGTAGTTATAGTTTTGTATTTAGTTGCAATTGGTTTGTGTTTTCTTCTTGTTTAATTTTTTTTTATAAAGGTGTACGTGGACTGGCGCTTGGCTGGCGGTGTGCGTGGATTGGCGCTTGGCTAGCGGTGTGCGTGGACTGGCGCTTGGCTGGCGGTGTGTGTGGACTGGCGCTTGGCTGGCGGTGTGTGTGGACTGGTGCTTGGCTGGCGGTGTGTGTGGACTGGCGCTTGACTGGCGGTGTGTGTGGACTGGCGCTTGGCTGGCGGTGTGTGTGGACGGGCGCTTGGCTGGCGGTGTGTGAGTAGTGACTTGCTGCTGGTCACTACACACACTGCTAGCTAAATGTCACTCCATGCAATCCGTGAGCTGGTGTGGTTGCTGTGTCAGGAATGTGGGCGTGTGATAGTGATGGGCCCTTGAATGGCGCTGTCTGCTGGTGTGAGTGTTGTAATGTGCTGGGCCCGCGGCTGGCGGTGTGAATGGTTTTGTATGTGTCACACGTATGAAAGGTGTATGAATGGCCTGTAAAGAGGTTGGTGCCTTGTCGTGGCTTTACAGCTCACGAGCTGTGAGTCAATGGTTCAGTTTCTCATCCTTTCAATTATTAACAGTGCATTTCATTTTTGTGAAATCTCTGGTTAATACAACTGTATATACTGAACCATCACTCACACTCGTGCCAAATCCAACCGGTATGTCTGTGTGTTTGAGGAATAGGTGGTTGTGCAGAAATATTTGTCTTTTCTATCTTTCTCAAGCCGGGTGTACCTTGTCCCTTTTTGTGAATGTTGTAATGTGTTGGTTTCGTGCCTGGTGGTGTGAATGGTCTTGTGTGTATCAAGTATGAAAGGTGTGTGAATGGCCTGTAAAGCGGTTGGTGCCTTGTCGTGGCTTTACAGCTCACAAGCTGCGAGTCATAGGTTCAGTTTTTTGTCCTTTCAATTATTGACAGTGCATTTCATTTTTGTGAAATCTCTTGTTAATACATTTTTTTATACTGAACCATCACTCGCCCTCGTGCCAAATCCAACCAGTATGTGTGTGTGCTTGAGGAATACATGGCTGTGCAGTAATATTTGTCTTTTTTGTCTCTCTGCCAAGGTGTACATTCCATCTAAGAATAACATACCAACTCTAGATATTGTCGTAAACTAAACACCCATGGGAATGCATGGTGATGTCTCTCTTGTGGATCCCAACAAGTTATCTTACCCACAATGTCCTGCAAACCTCAAATTGTGTCTGTCACATTTTTCTTGCATTATTGTGCCAAAATGTTCACGCTGCAGACAGAAACAACAAATGTCCTACCCCCCCGCTTTTTTCCAAGTATCCCAATAGAAATGGCACCTCACTCGTGTGGGTGGGTCAAGGACCCGTGACAGGCAAGGGCCCAAAACCTAGCGAGGCAACATCAAAATTACCTATCACAAACTAACCTGGTTTTCGAGTGGGGTCCCATGAGGTTTTGGCCCCCTTGGTTGGTGGCCACCTAGGGAAACCTACCACACCCATACATTTCTGAAAAGTAGACACCCAGGGGATTCCAGGGAGGTATGGCTTGCGTGGATCCCCCAAAGTTTTCTTACCCAGAATCCCCTGCAAACCTGAAATTTAGCTGAAAAAATCACTTTTTTCACACATTTTTGTGTGGGAAAGTTGTGGCATCACGGGGCTGACACAAATTTCCTACCACCCAGTGTTCCCCCAGCTCTCCTGATAAAAATGGTGCCTCACTCGTGTGGGAGGCCCAAGTACACGCAACAGGCAAGGGCCCAAAACGTATTGAGGCGACATCAAAATTGCCTATCACAAAACGACCTGGTTTTCCATGGGGGGGCCCATGACTTTTTGGCCCGGGGCTCGGCGGCCACCTAGGGAAACCTTCCAAACCCACACATTTCTGAAAAGTAGACACCCGGGGGATTCCAGGGAGGTATGGCTTGCATGGATCCTCCAACGTTTTCTTACCCAGAATCCCCTTTAAACTTGAATTTTAGCTGAAAAAATCACTTTTTTCACACATTTTTGTGTGGGAAAGTTGTGGCATCACGGGGCTGACACAAATTTCCTACCACTTAGCGTTCCCCCAGGTCTCCCGATAGAAATGGTGCCTCACTCGTGTGGGAGGCCCAAGTACCCACGACAGGCAAGGGCCCAAAACGTATTGAGGCGACATCAAAATTGCCAATCACAAAACGACCTGGTTTTCCATGGGGGGCCCATGACTTTTTGGCCCGGGGCTCGGCGGCCACCTAGGGAAACCTACCAAACCCACACATTTCTGAAAAGTAGACACCTGAGGGACTCCAGGGAGGTATGGCTTGCGTGGATCCCCCAATGTTTTCTTACCCAGAATCCCCTGCAAACCTGAAATTTAGCTGAAAAAATCACTTTTTTCACACATTTTTGTGTGGAAAAGTTGTGGCATCACGGGGCTGACACAAATTTCCTACCACCCAGCGTTCCCCCAGGTCTCCCGATAAAAATGGTGCCTCACTCGTGTGGGAGGCCCAAGTACCCGCTCAGGCAAGGGCCCAAAACGTATTGAGGCGACATCAAAGTTGCCTTTCACAAAACGACCTGGTTTTGCTAGGGGGTCCCATGACTTTTTGGACCGGGGCTTGGCGGCCACCTAGGAAAACCTACCAAACCCATACATTTCTGAAAACTAGACACCCGGGGGATTCCAGGGAGGTTTGGCTTGCGTTGATCCCCCAACGTTTTCTTACCAAGAATCCCCTGCAAACCTGAAATTTAGCTGAAAAAGGTACTTTTTTCACACATTTTTGTGTGGGAAAGTTGTGGCATCACCGGGCTGACACAAATTTCATACCACCCAGCGTTCCCCCAAGTCTCCCGATAACAATGGTGCCTCACTCGTGTGCGAGGCCCAAGTACCCACAACAGGCAAGGGCCCAAAACGTATTGAGGCGACATCAAAGTTGCCTATCACAAAACGACCTGGTTTTGCTAGGGGGTCCCATGACTTTTTGGCCTGGGGCTTGGCGGCCACCTAGGGAAACCTACCAAACCCACACATTTCTGAAAAGTAGACACCCAGGGGATTCCAGGGAGGTATGGCTTGCGTGGATCCCCCAACAATTTCTTACCCAGAATCCCCTGCAAACCTGAATTTTAGCTGAAAAAATCACTTTTTTCACACATTTTTGTGTGGGAAAGTTGTGGCATCATGGGGCTGAGACAAATTTCCTACCACCCAGCCCTTTTTTCGCATTTTTCCCAAAACAATTTGCTGTATTATGGCTAGTTTCTGGGTCCCCTCTAGGGGAATCCACAAACCCTGGGTACCTTTAGAATCCCCTGATGTTGGAAAAGAAGGACCCAAATTTGGCGTGGATACCTTATGTGGTCAAAAAGTTACAGGGGCCTAAGCGCGAACTTCCCCAAATAGCCAAAAAAAGGCTTAGCACAGGGGGGGGGGGGGGAGACCTAGCAGCGAAGGGGTTAAAAACCCTATTGACTCTGCTCGCTGTGGGCCAGACATGCTCATCTGTTGCAAAATCAGAAGTTGAAGGTGTCTGGTGCTATCTGCTTGCACGCAGCCACAACCAGGAGCTTCCATCATGTCATCCTCCTTGAGATTGATTTATGTGGTGAGGAGTAAGTAAACATAGGCTGACCTGGATAGAACGGTTCTAGTTTAAGTGCTTTCTGTTGTGTTTGGACAAATTATCAGAAAAATAATATCGTGATACAAACATATTGTGTCAAAAATATCGTGGACAGGAATATTAAAGGTAAAAAAATAAGTTTTAGTGCTGTTTTTAATATCATCGTGAAAAATATCAATGTAGAAAATATCTGTGTGTAATAAGAATAGAGAGAGAGAGACGGCGGCAGCTAGACAGCACAGTGAATATCAAGAGACCATTTGCAATCATACGCATTTTGTTGACAGTAATTCTTGAGGACAGTAAGTCCAGTGAGAGTAAGACTACTAGGAGTTTACTCTTAACCAAAACATTATGGTTAAAACAATTCAAAATAGCTTTATGTGGCTATAGTTAAATAAATAGCAGTTAGAATAAACCAGATTATGGATCCTCAGTATAATTGAAGTGAAAAGCAATTAATTATATTCGGCCAAAGTGGTAATATATAGTTTTCATCTTTAAAATATGACCTTTTTAATTCCCAAGCCTATGTTACGAGAGGCTAGGGAGACGGGGAGGCTACCAGATGATCAAAGAACCGCCACCATAGTGGTAATCCCCCAAAAAAGGAAAACCGCCAGCAGGGTGTGCCTCATACCGTCCTATATCGCTGCTCAAAGTAGAACCCAAAGTCTTGGCTAAAGTACTTTTGAATAGACTAGCAGACGTGATAACATCGGTGATACACCCCAACCAATCCGGCTTCATGCCGAAGCTTAGCACGCACTTGAACCTGAGACAACTATATGGGGTGCTTCACCTGACGGAGGCATATAGTGTAGATGATGCAGCAGTTCTATCCCTCGATGCCTGAATGGGCTTTGATAGTGTGGAATGGAAATATATTTTTACAGTGTTGCCTCGACTCGGCTTTGGCCCTAACTTCTGTGCCTGGGTTCCTCTACTCTATGAAGCACGGCGGGCCAGGGTGCAGGTGAACGGCTGCACCTCCCGTGTGCTCGAACTGCGGAGGGGCACAAGTCAAGGCTGTCTGCTGTCTCCAATGATTTGTGCCCTGGCCCTAGAGCCCTTGGCGGCCTGGGTCCATGGAGACCCATTAATCTGGGGAATTACAGTCGAGGACAACTGGGAGGAGAAGATATCTCTCTATGCGTACAATATTTTATTCTATGTGACAAAACTCCACATCTCGATACAGAGAATTCTGCTTATCTTTGACCTTTTCAAGGCTATGCCGGCTACCAAATTAACTGGGACAAGTCACTGGTTTTTCCATTCTCCTCAGGCTCCCTGTCATCCTGATGCTCAGGCCCAGTGGCAACAGACGGGTTCCTATACCTGGGGATCCGTATCACCTGGGATGAGAAACTATTCCTGGCTCTTAACATTCTTCCCCAAGTTGACCACTTTCAGGCAGATGTGTGACACTGGCACGTGTTGCCCCTTTCGTTAATGGGGCGGGCGGTCCTCTTTAAAATGATGACTCTCCCACGTATGCTCTACATTCTCCAGAACACACAGTTCAGGATTCCTGAATCCTATTTCTGCAGAATCAATGGCATCCTGAGGTCTCTATTGTGGAGCGGGGGGACAACCCGAATCTTGCTGGCAAAGCTGCAGCGTGGTGTCTATGATCCCTGACCTCCGAGTCTATTATTGGGCCTCCCAGCTGACGGTGGTGAATGATTGGGTGTTTGGGGTGCGAACGGAGCCAGCAAACAGGGTAGAGCGCCTGGCTATGGGGACCAGGGACTATCCGGCACTCCTGAATGACACTGTCAGGAAGGACTCACTCCCAACTTTTCATGTGGGCAGTAGTGCGGGCATGGAAAGCATCCAACAGGTGCCTGGGTTGGGATGAGAAACTAACAGCAGAAACCCCATTGTGAAATTGTGACTGCCTGGGAGAGGTTAAAAAATTGTGAGTATACACGAAATGGCACACAATAGGAATAGAGAAATTGGGTGATGTCTGGAGAGCGGGTACTCTAGTAGCTTTTGAGGTGTTGAAGGGAGAATATGAGCTGACACAGGGTGAGATATTCCGATACAGACAATTACAACACGCTCTCAAACACCATCCCCTGGAGGGGGAGCTTCTCCCAGCCTGCAACCCCATGGAGGATCGACTGATACTGGACCTTATGCCCACTAAGGCAGTTTCCCTGACATACAGGAAGATTATAAACAATATGCCGGACTGTCTTGCCTCGCTTAGAGAGGCCTGGATTGTAGATGTGGGGCCCCTAGATGACGAGGAGTGGAGCGAGGCGTTACAGAGTCCCAGAGAGATTACTATAAGGGCTTGATTCCGCCTGGGGCAGCTACGGATACTACATAGGTCCCACCTTTCTAGGTCAAGAGTGTTCAAGACTCGGCCGATTGTCCTAGGGGCTGTGCTGGAGTGGGCACGTTTTACCACACACTCTGGACCTGTCCATGTATCCAAAACTTTTGGACTGAAATAATTGAGACAATGAGGGAGTTAACAAGCCTAACTGTGGCGCTTAAGGCCAAGTGGCTGCTGCTGAGAGTGTTGGTGGAAGAGAAGTGGCCCAGTAATGTAAATATTTGGCTCAAAATGGCTTCAGGGCTGGTAAAGCGCAAAGTAGCCAGGCTATGGGTGACAGGCAGGCCCCCTGCATCCAGAGACTGGAAGGAAGACCTGGACTGGGGCCAGCTAGCTGAACAGACAGCATGCCGCTCCCGAAGCTGTCCACGCAAATTTGAAAAGATATGGCATCCATGGAAACAGTATCGGGGCATGAACGTCCAAGTAAGGGGCAGAGAAGGGGATGTCACTAACGCATAGCAGACTTGGGGGCAGAGACTGCAACCAGCTCTAGTGTTTCGGGGACTACTCCAAGGATTTGGGATGGGCCCGCGATTTTATTTATAATGTGGAAAGGCCCTCTGCGAGCGGCCCTCTAATTGGACTTTGATCTGCTTTTGATGACTTGTGTGCTTAATCAACTGCTTGATAAAAAGAAGTTTTAAAAAGAATAGAAGTGCGACCGAACAGTGTTCGGTTGCATCCTACTTGCTGGTTTGGGACCGCCGACAGGAGGTCGGTCGGGCCCAGTTCCAGATCGATATCGGACGTACTCAGGTCCATCCAGCATCAAAATCGGCCTCTAAGAGGGGACATTTACTATTCCCACTTCAATCTAAACCAATTTGTCGAAGGTGTTGGGCACTAAAGGGGTGATATTTAGTATTTATGTTTATTTTGAAGTGGATACTGTAAATATCAATTCTTTAGTGTCCAATACCTTCATCAAAGTGGTTTCATTTGGAGTGGGATTAGTAAATGCCACCCCTTTTGTGTCCAACACCTTCCCCAAATTGCTTTAGATTAGAGTGGGAATACACCTTCCGGAATGCGTTTATATTGAAGTGGGAATAGCAAATGTCACCCCTGTAGTGTCCAACAAATTCCTCAAATTGGTTTAGATTGGATCGGGATTAGTAAATGTCACCCTTTTTGTGCCTAACACATTGCCAAAATTGGTTTAGATTGGAGTGGGAATAGCAGATGTCATCCCTTTCGTGTCCAACACCTTCACCAAAAGGGTTTATATTGGAGTTGGAATAGTAACTATCACCCCTCTAGAGTCCAACATCTTCCCAAATTGGTTTAAATTGAGAGTGGGAATAGTACATGTCACCCTTTATTGAACAACACCTTCCCTCAATATCTTTAGATTGGAGTGGGAATAGTAAATGTCACCCCTTTTGTGTCCAACACATTCCCTGAATTGTAATAGATTACAGTGGGAATAATAAATGTCACCCCTTGAGTGTACAACACCTTCCCCAAATTAGGGGCTTATTACGATGTTGGTGTGTCTGACACCAACGTGCCATCAATGTCAGACCCACTGACAGCTGATATTGCGGTTTGCCCACTGCAATATGATGCAGCGGACAGAGGCATTGGATGGAGGGACCGTCCGCTGCCTTCCTGTCAGAACACACCATAATCCCTTGAATGACAGCGGAGCCAGGCTCCGCTCCTCTTTAGGGATTATGATGGCAGTATCCGACAGCCTTTTCATGTCAGGCTTTCCGACATGAAAAGGCTGTTGGAAAGTGTCTTTGGGGGCCCCTAGCAGGGGCCTCTAGCAGGACCTCCTTCCCCTCTGGGCCTCCGCAATGGGGCTTGGAGGGCACCTTTAGCGCCCCTCATAACATCCCTGCACTGTGTGGCAGTCACCATGAAGCTTGTGCTTCGGGCCTTCTCCGCCCACCACACAAGCTTCCATTGCAAAATGAATGATTCGGGGTCACACCCAAACACCTCAGCCGGAACCGTCGACCTAAGGTCGGGCGGTTCCAAACCGCAGCGGTGTCAGGCGGACTTAAGTCCACCCGACATTGTAATAAGCACCTTAGTGTTGATTGGAGTTGGAATAGCAAATGTCACCCCTTTAGCGGGCAACACCTTCCCCTAATTGGTTAAGATTAGTGTTAGAATAGTAAATATCACCCCTTTAGTATCCAACACCTTTGAAAAATTGGTTTAGATTGAATTGGGAACAGTAAATGTCCCCTCTTAGGGGTCGATTACGATGTCATCCGGAAAGGCTCCGAACGGCATTCTATTCATACAAATCTGATTCGGAACCCATCGTTCCGACTGACTGGGACGCTTTTCCCAGCGAGTGATTATGATGGCTGGAAAGCATTCGGACTGTCCTACTTGGTTCTGAAAGGCATTAGGAGTAACCGAGTCGGTCAGAGCCAAATCGTAGCGGTTTCCAGCCGAGCGATTACATTGTCATAATCGGTTGTTCCGAGACGGATCGCCTGTCGGAATCTGACATTGGGGGCCCGCAGCAGGCCCCCCTTCACCCGGGGCCTTCCGAATCGGGCCCTTGGGTGTACCCATGGGTCCCCCCTTCTGATGCATGCACAATGTGGCAGGCACCATGGGGTGCCCACCACAGGGTTAAAAGTTTTCCCCAACCACCCCTTTTGTCAATAGGAGCCTGTGCTCTCGTTCGGAACACAGGCTCTCATTGTAGTCAGTGGGAATCCGACCGAACGATGTCGAGAAGCTTCGTAATTGGTCGGTCAGACTCGCAGAATCTGATTCGTTCGGAAACTATTCCGAAATCGATTCGGTCAGAAGACTTTCCTAACAATATCGTAATCGGCCCCTTAGTGCCAAACACCTTCCCTCAGTATAGTTAGATCGGAGTGGGAATATTAAATGTCACTCATTTGGTGTCCAGCACCTTCCCCAAATTGTTTCAGGTTGGAGTGGGAATAATAAATGTCACCCCTTTAGTCGCCAACAACTTTCCCGAAATGGTTTAGATTGGAGTGGGAATACTAAATGTCACCCTTTTAGTGTCGAACACCTTCCCTGAATTGGTGTAAATTGGTGTCGGAATAGCAATTGTCATCTCTTTAGTGTCCAACACATTCGACAAATTGGTTTAGATTGAAGTGGAAATAGTAAATGTCCCCTCTTAGTGTCCAACAGCTTCCCTCATTATAGTTAGATTGAAGCTGGAATAGTAAATGTCTCCCCTTTAGGGGCCGATTCCGATTTGGGCCGGAAAACATACCGACCGACTCGGTACGGGAATATAGTCCGACCGACACGTACCGGCACTGCCCAACCTGGGTAGTACGATGAAATGCATGTGAATCACGACCGACTCGTACGGAACACAAGCCGAACGAACCGGACGGAAACAAGCTATCCGGCCGGGAAACCACGCGAATAGAACCGACCGACACGCACCAGGAATGAACCCGAACGAAACGTACCCGCGAACTCCGACCCGCGCAGTACGATGTACTGCGTGGAAAACCAGACCGAGTAGCACGGAGCTCAAGCCGTACGACCGACACGCATACAAAAGCCAGCCAAAGGAAGCCAATACTCGGCGACCGACGCGTACGCCGCACAATAAACCTAGCAGAAACACAGCGTGAACGACTCGGAGAAGCTCGCATGAGACAACTGCAGCGTCCTACTCGGTCAGAAGAACGTCTCCTACATGCACAAAAGATACAAAGGAAAAAATACAAAAAAAGGGCCAAACAAGCAATGACAAAGTCAATAAATACAGGGGAAAAAACATGGAACAAGGACACACCCCCAACTCCACCTATATAAAGGCCACAAATCCCTACCATGATCCTTTGCAAATTCAACTGACCTGCCGGCACAGAACACCATCAGACAGCAACCACAGACACACTCACAGCTCATCCATCACACAAGCCACACACCATTAGCACCTCAACAAATAGCACCCTCACATACACCCAGCAAAACCTACACTCACACACCCTCACTTGCACACACACACACATCAATCACCACCACCACCCATCACCATGCCCCCAAAGAAGAATCCAAAGTTCCTAGACAGTGAATTGGAAGTCCTGGTAGATGAGATCCTCAGAGTAGAGCCACAGTTGTTTGGTACATTGGTCCAACAGACCCCCATGTCGCAGAAAACCAAGATGTGGGAGAGGATCGTCGACAGGGTGAACGCACAATCACCATGTTTGCGCACAAAGGAAGACATCCAGAACAGGTGGTATGATGTGCGCAGGAGGGTCAGGGACCTACTAAAGAAGGATTACATCTTGAGTCAGCGCACCAGCAGTGGCCCTACTGCCAAACCACCATACCTCAGGCCCTGGGAGGAGAAGGTGCGGGCCATCCTACCACCAGTGAGCGTATATGGACTATCAAACATCCCAGAGCCTGGTGAGTACACAACTAATATACCCAATATTGTGTGACAATACACACACATCACTGTCAAGGGAATAGTCAAACCATGCACACTTAGCAAATCCACAGCAACCAAAAGATAATCACCCCAAGATTTGTCTGTCAGTCAGATAAACACAATACATGCCATCTCATAGTGATATGTAACTGTGTCATGATATGTACAAACCTAACTACAAATACAGCAAGGCAGTGGCACAAATATAACCAACAAACACAGTTAGACATTTTGCCACCACTAGAACACCACCTCACAGGGAAGCTCACTGAAAGGAATGAATTCTGTGTATGCTGGTGAAGTCAGTGTAGCCAATAGCATGATGGGAGTTGTAGTCACAGATATTGGTCACCCTCACAATTGGCCCATCAACACCACCCTGAACCATGCTCACATCACAGGGAGTGGAAAAGAAATGACAAGATGGCTGACACTGGGTACTGCTGTGGGGAGCACAAGGCCCTGCTGGGAACTGTGCACCAACAAACAGCGGGACACCACCGTCAGCCATCTTGCCATTGCTGTCACACTCACACACAGTGAAGTCCACTCAAAAGGAAGGAAGTATGGGCATGCTGGGAAGGGGGGTGTAGGCAATAGCATGATGGGAGTTGTAGTCACAGATATTGGTCACCCTCACAATTGGCCGATCAACACCACTCTGAACCATGCTCACATCACAGGGAGTGGAAAACAACTGACAAGATGGCTGACACTGGGTACTGCTGTGGGGAGCACAAGGCCCTGCTGGGAACTGTGCACCAACCAACAGCAGGACACCACTGACTGACATCCTGAAAGCCAACTTGCACTCCCTGCAATGGAAGCACGTTCCATGGTGGGATATCTGGCTGGGTGGGAAGGAGTACTGACAGCTCTGACCATAGTTACAAGCAGCTTTTCTCACACACCCCCTTAACATAAACTCCACACAACTCACCTGGGAGAATGCAATGCCTCACACTCTAATTAAATATCCCACAAAGAACCACCACCCTGGGATATGCTGTGTGAAGCACAGGGACACTCTTGGGACTTGTAGCCAAACAAACGCCAGGACAACACTGTCAGCCATCTTGTCAGCACAGGCACACTACCCCACATGGAAGCAGAGTCAAAAGGAAGGAAGTAAGGGCATGCTGGGAAGGGGGGTGTAGGCAATAGCATGATGGGAGTGGTAGTCACAGCTCAACATCCCCCACCCACATGGCCCAGCAAGCTCACACTGAAGCATGCACACCTCACAGGCAGTGAAAAGCCACTTCAAATATGTCTGACACTGGCCTCAGCTGTGGGGAGCACAAGGCCCTGCTGGGAACTGGGCACCAACAAACAACAGGACCACACTGTCAGCCATCTTGCTATTGCTGTCACACTCACACACAGTGAAGTCCACTCAAAAGGAAGGAAGTATGGGCATGCTGGGAAGGGGGGTGTAGGCAATAGCATGATGGGAGTTGTAGGCACAGATATTGGTCACCCTCACTATTGGCCCATCAACACCACTCTGAACCATGCTCACATTACAGGGAGGTGAAAACAACTGACAAGATGGCTGACACTGGATACTGCTGTGGGAATCAGAAGGCACTGCTGGGAACTGTGCACCAACCAACAGCAGGACACCACTGTCAGCCATCTTGCCATTGCTGTCACACTCACACACAGTGAAGTCCACTCAAAAGGAAGGAAGTATGGGCTGGCTGGGAAGGGGGGTGTAGGCAATAGCATGATGGAAGTTGTAGTCACAGATATTGGTCACCCTCACAATTGGCCAATCAACACCACTCTGAACCATGCTCACATCACAGGGAGTGGAAAACAACTGACAAGATGGCTGACACTGGGTACTGCTGTGGGGAGCACAAGGCCCTGCTGGGAACTGTGCACCAACCATCAGCAGGACACCACTGTCAGCCATCTTGCCATTGCTGTCACACTCACACACAGTGAAGTCCACTCACAAGGAAGGAAGTATGGGCATGCTGGGAAGGGGGGTGTAGGCAATAGCATGATGGGAGTTGTAGGCACAGATATTGGTCACCCTCACAATTGGCCCATCAACACCACTCTGAACCATGCTCATATTACAGGGAGGTGAAAACAACTGACAAGATGGCTGACACTGGGTACTGCTGTGGGGAGCACAAGGACCTGCTGGGAACTGTGCACCAACCAACAGCAGGACACCACTGACTGACATCCTGAAAGCCAACTTGCACTCCCTGCAATGGAAGCACGTTCCATGGTGGGATATCTGGCTGGGTGGGAAGGAGGACTGACAGCTCTGACCATAGTTACAAGCAGCTTTTCTTTCACACACCCTTAACACAAACTCCACACAACTCACCTGGGAGAATGCAATGCCTCACACTCCAATTAAATATCCCACAAAGAACCACCACCCTGGGTTATGCTGTGTGAAGCACAGGGACACTCTTGGGACTTGTAGCCAAACAAACGCCAGGACAACACTGTCAGCCATCCTGTCAGCACAGGCACACTACCCCACAGGGAAGCAGAGTCAAAAGGAAGGAAGTATGGGCATTCTGGGAAGGGGGTGTAGGCAATAGCATGATGGGAGTGGTAGTCACAGCTCAACATCCCCCACCCACATGGCCCAGCAAGCTCACACTGAAGCATGCACACCTCACAGGCAGTGAAAAGCCACTTCAAAGATGTCTGACACTGGCCTCAGCTGTGGGGAGCACAAGGCCCTGCTGGGAACTGTGCAACAACCAACAGCAGGACACCACTGACTGACATCCTGAGAGTCAACCTGCACACACTGCAAGGGTGGCATGCTTCATGGTGGGATAACTGGGCTGGGGGAGAAGGAGGGCCGGATGTCCACCAAATACCACCAATGCTGGCCATGCACACACCTCAACATTCACATTGAAAAGCTTCAGGTTGGCAGGACAATGTGCTACACCAATATCAACCTCTGACTGTGACAACTGAGGACAATGCAATGTACAGGCCTGCATCCAGAGGTACAGTCACAACTGTCAGGTGTGTGAACCATTGATGCCTGTAGAAACATAACATACATTGTGTGTCTGTTCCAAAAACAGGTGATGATGGGGACACAGCAGCAGACGATGAGGAGTCCCTGTCCCAGGCTCTGGGGGACACTGAGCTCACTGGTGTGGAACAGCCTCTGCCCTCCTCGGATGGCGAAGACCTACCTGGCCCCTCCGGTGTGAGTCATCATGCAGCACCAGCAGGACCAACATCTGCTCCCCCTGCACCCACCGCTCCAACAACTGCCAACACACAGACCACCCCTGCCAACACGGACAGACCAAGGACCACCGATGACAACAGCACAGGGACCCCGGCCCAATGTGGAGCAACGGACAACGACCCCAGTAACAACCCCCAAGTGGGCCTACGGTCACCTGTGCGTGCCACCGCAGGTCCTGCACGTGTCGCCAGGGGTGGTGGGAGGGGTGGTAGACATAGGTCGCTGTTTGCAGAGGGGTCTGGACTGCATGATGACCCACAACTGGCACGCATTGCTGATGCGTACCAGAATAGCACCGGAGAGGTCAGCCAGGTAGTGGGGATCCTCAAGGACATTCAACAGCAGCAGGCTGCCCATCATGCCCGCTTGGACTCACACATGTCCCGTGTGGAGACACACATGTCTGGCATGGAGTCCAAGTGGGACACATTGGAAGAACTGACAGCGGTGCATAGGGACATATTGACATGCCTCCGCCAGATTAGCACCAACATGGCCACACCTCCCTGTGTGCCCACAACATCTGGTGCTGCAACAACTGCAACTGCCACAGGGAGGGAGGATGACTCTGGCGGAGAGTCCTCTGCACCGCAGCAGCCTGCACGTGAGGGTCCCCCCCGAAAGAAGAGGGGTCATCTGAGGAAGGAAAACTGAGAGGCCGATGGCCATGTACATCCCCCAGGAACCCAACACCTGTTCTGGAAATTCTCCTTTGTGTGCAAACTGTTCACCCTGTCGAATGCAACCCAACTCTCCCACATGACATGGGGAGCTTAAGTTGGCCCAATGTATCAGATGACTGTGGACTTTACTCAGGACATTTCTGCTACCAAGACTTCCAACTCATCTGGGAACTTTGGATTACAATCCCAATGTACAGCACCCACCATCCTGTGCACTATCCTCACACATGTATGGAAATAAACTCACTAATACACCATACTTGCCTCTGTTGTGATTCCAACGTGGTTTCTGTCATGGAGATGGTGATCTGCTAAATGACACTGTGCATGCTAACTGCTACAGCAAGTTCAACACCGTCATGTGAGTCATGGCGACGTGACACATATGAGGGAGACACACCACTAGGGCTACACAACACATACACACCAGGGCCATCAGACTCATCGCCTACACTGATGTTGCCAGGAAATACAGTGGAATGCACACATACCACACCTATTCACAGTCTGTGTTAACTAGCCCACAGGTGCAGTAAGCATATGTCAGTCAGATGTGTGACCACAGACAACGCACATCCCAAAGTGAAGCACAGGTTTATTACACATTTGCAACATGTTGTTTCCACTACAAATGCAAGGTAATCCTACGTGGCAGGGGCCACACAGTCAACAAGTGTAGAAGAAATAAAGTCCAGGGGTGTGTGGCACATCACCTGTATTGAAACGACTGCTTCCACCCTGGAAGTTGAATCATGGTGTCGGGGGATCACAGTTGACCAAACAACTCTGAAAGTACCCTGTGAAGGACAGACATGACACACAGTCAAAAGCACTGAAGAACAGGACAGAACTGCAATACTCATGCCCAATACATGTCACGAGATACTCACAGAAAACCAAGTTAGCATGTCAACACTGTTGGGGAATACAGACTACCTGTAAGGACACATCGCTGCACGCTTCCAGTTAAGTAGCACATGGCCACACTCAAACAGCACCAGAGCACCACCAACACATATCACGCAAACTCACATCATTGTCATGGCAACTCTCTGGATACTCACATTCAGCTGAAGAAGTTGGTGATGAGCTGTGTGCGGACATCACCATCATCATCACTGGCATCGTGGCCCAGGCCAGGATCCTCCACAGGTGGTGGATGTTGGTCATCGTCATCCAGGATGAGAGGCAACTCCTTCCGCACTGCCAGGTTGTGTAGCATGGAGCAGACGATGACAATCTTGCACACCTTTGCTGGGGCATATGGGAGGGCCCCTCCTGTCTTGTCCAGGCAGCGGAAGCGGCTCTTCAGGAGACCAAATGTTCGCTCGATCACTCTCCTGGTCCGACCTTGTGCCTCATTGTAGCGCATCTGGGCTGGTGTCACAGGGTTCCTGAGGGGTGTCAGCAACCACGGCATGTTGGGGCATCCGGAGTCACCTACAGACAGACAATTGCACATTAGCTGAGTTGGAAAAGAGGGCGGAATACAACATAGCAGAACACACACAATGGTACAAAGTCAGTACACACCGACAAGCCAGGCACGCTGGTTCTGCATCTGTGACATCATCCTCGGGATGCGACTAATCCTCATCATGTAGGCATTGTGTGCCGAACCAGGGAAACGGGCACACATATGTGAGATGCTCATATCTGCAAGACATACCACCAGAGCATTGATCGAATGATAATGTTTCCTGTTCCTGTATGCCTGCTCATGTGCCTGTGGTGGTACCAAAGCCACATGTGTCCCATCAATGGAGCCAATGACATGTGGTATCCTCCCCAGGGCATAGAAGTCACTCTTGACGTCAGTGAGTTGTTGATGTTTAGGGAAATAGATGTACTGGTTCAGGCATCTCAACATTGCCTCCAAAACATCGCGTAGCACACGGCTGAACATAGTCTGTGACATCCCACCAGCAGACGCCACAGTGTGTTGAAAGGTACCGGTGGCAAAGAAGTGTAGGGCTGCCATCACCTTCACCTTGGGGGTCAGTGCTGTAGGGTACGGCCGGCCAGGTTTCAAATGTGGGGCCAAGCGCACTGCCAAATCCTCAATCAGCTGCCTGGTGATGCGGTACCGTCGGATGCTGTCACGTTCCACCACCGTTGCAAGGTCAGGGAATGGTCTATGTACAGCTGGTGCCCTGCAGTGCATAGGTGAAGAAAGAAAGATTGTCAGTCACCCCACATATGTGGCATTGACCATACTCAATATCACATGATACATCATTACGAGACACAAGTACTTGATGTGTGTGCCATTCTGTATGGACAAATATGGCACCTACATGGCCATCATCTAACATCTCAGTTCAACATGTGTTGACAACAGGTTCCAGGTTGTGCTATGGGAAACCATTAGGCTGTGCCACAGTACCCATTTACTGCTGTCACGTTCCAAACACACACCACAGTGACATGTCTGGACAGATGCGCCACAGGCATCACAGCTCATTGACAGGTAGATTCCCAGGGACCCTGTCTTGCCACATGGACACATCAGAAAAACAAACATGACTCGCACAGGTAGTGGCCCCTGTTGCCTCCGCAGGACAGACATGGACGTCTTTGACACACACACGTACAACATCAAAGTCCATGCACAAACAACGTGGATGTGGAGATTGCCTCCCATTGTGCACATGGAATCAGAGACATCGGAAACACAACATGCACACAGACTGTGGAGGGCCATCACTATTGTGGCAATGGGTCACCCTGTGACGTACATACCTTCCCACATGGGACTCTGGGGGTATGTGACATGACATACACATACACAACCTGGAAATGTGACCATGCCACATGCTCTGAAATGAACAGTTGCACATCACAGTGGTCATGTGCACAACACACAAAGGATCCTGTCCCCATGAACACGTGCACAGCCTGGGAGTGGCTGCCCCCAAGTGCCACCCCAAAAACCACATGTTGACCCCCATACACAGAAAAGGTAATTCAGCCTTACATGCCTTAGGATACAGTGTGGACAGGCTGTAGTGTTGTAGGTGTGCCCCTGAGTCCCTGGCAAGTATATGTGGCTGGCATACGTTCACCAGTGACAAGCATGGTGACATATGCGAGTGACCTGTACAGGGACGCGTTGTACAGCAATGGACGGATCGGTGTGCACGCACTGGCCATTGCATCTGTTGTGAGCGGGTACGTGTTGTTTTCCGGAATACGCGTTGTACAGCAATGGACCGATCGGTGTGCACGCACTGGCCATTGCATCTGTTGTGAGCGGGTACGCGTTGTACAGCAATGGACCGATCGGTGTGCATGCACTGGCCATTGCATCTGTTGTGAGCGGGTACGCGTTGTACAGCAATGGACCGATCAGTGTGCACGCACTGGCCATTGCATCTGTTGTGAGCGGGTACGCGTTGTTTCCCGGAATACGCGTTGTACAGCAATGGACCGATCGGTGTGCATGCACTGGCCATTGCATCTGTTGTGAGCGGGTACGCGTTGTACAGCAATGGACCGATCGGTGTGCACGCACTGGCCATTGCATCTGTTGTGAGCGGGTACGCGTTGTACAGCAATGGACCGATCGGTGTGCACGCACTGGCCATTGCATCTGTTGTGAGCGGGTACGCGTTGTTTCCGGGAATACGCGTTGTACACAATGGACCGATCGGTGTGCACGCACTGGCCATTGCATCTGTTGTGAGCGGGTACGCGTTGTACAGCAATGGACCGATCAGTGTGCACGCACTGGCCATTGCATCTGTTGTGAGCGGGTATGCGTTGTTTCCCGGAATACGCGTTGTACAGCAATGGACCGATCGATGTGCACGCACTGGCCATTGCATCTGTTGTGAGCGGGTACGCGTTGTACAGCAATGGACCGATCGGTGTGCACGCACTGGCCATTGCATTTGTTGTGAGCGGGTACGCGTTGTACAGCAATGGACCGATCGGTGTGCACGCACTGGCCATTGCATCTGTTGTGAGCGGGTACGCGTTGTACAGCAATGGACCGATCGGTGTGCATGCACTGGCCATTGCGTCTGTTGTGAGCGGGTACGCGTTGTACAGCAATGGACCGATCGGTGTGCACGCACTGGCCATTGCATCTGTTGTGAGCGGGTACGCGTTGTACAGCAATGGACCGATCGGTGTGCACGCATTGGCCATTGCATCTGTTGTGAGCGGGTACGCGTTGTTTCCCGGAATACGCGTTGTACAGCAATGGACCGATCAGTGCGCACGCATTGGCTAGGGCCTGGCATGGCAACGGACGCGTTTTCGAAGCTTCACCGAGTCTGATGCAGTGAATTCAGTTGGCCAGCCACAACAATGTTGCAAATTCATGAGTGTCATGAAGTAGAACTTTTGAAGGATGCTGTGGGTGTGTATTAGTGGTGCAATTCCATGGATTGGCCAGATTCAGAAGATGCAAACAACTTGGACCTATCACTTTGGACACATGGGACAGTATCTGCCTCTGCAGCACACATATAATGCTGGCTGTTCCCCTGAGAGCTCACTTGCCTGCACTACATGCTCCAGGACGACATCTGCCACCAACACTGCTGCTGTCTCTGCATCCTCTGGCTACTGCAATGGCACGTACTGTGGAGAGAGCCCCAGCCTTCAGCCTTGAGGAGAACCAGGCCCTGCTGGACAGCCTCCTTCCACAGTACAGCAAGCTGTATGGGAAACCAGGGGAGCAGGTGAGTGTGCTGTCCACTGCCTTACTAATTGTGCATGTTGTCTGACTAGCAAGACTTACAGTGTGCACACCACTGGCTAGCATGCTCACTGAGTAGTTATCACCCCCCAAAGTGTGTAGTTACATGCACTGAACAGGTACAGTGCAGTAACAGTGCATTCCAACAAGGTTTACTTCCCATGCAATGATACCATGTAGTAACTGCTGGCAAACTGTTCATAGCCATCGTTGCACTGCCTGTGTACATCATATGCCCCTGTGATTAAGACATGTATATCCAACTGTGTGATGCACGTATATGTTGCATGTGTAGTAATGGCATTTTCACTTTGTCATCCTCACAGGTTGATGCCCACCAGAAGCAGGAAATCTGGCTGACCATCGCCCGGGCAGTAATATCCGTGGGGGTCTACAAGCGATGGATCTGCAACTGCCAGAAGAGGTGGCAGGACCTTCGGGGCTGGACCCGGAGGATCGCAAGGGTCCAGCTGAAGCTGTCGCCTCCTCGCAGGAGGGGCGGACACCGGACCCTGACCCCCCACATGCTCAGGATCCTGGCGGTGGTCTTCCCTGACCTGGATGGGCAGCTGAAGGCCAGACAGCAGCAAGGAGGGGGTGAGTCCATGACTGCACTGTGAACTTTGTCTAACATGCTATGTGCCCTCCTCTGGCCTGGTTAAACTTCCACAGTACATCAGTCTTGTGGTCCAGGACCCATGTCCCTCAATTGTGACATGCCCACTCCTCATCTGATACGCAGGTGTGGCCCTTACAGTCAGGAAATTGTGTCACTTGGGTACTGTGTCCTTGCATTTTGCTTCGCTCAAGGTGGGGGTCAGCATTTGTTCCCGTGACTTTGTGGTGGGATTCATGGGTGGGTCAATTGCTTACACAATGCCTAAGTTCTGACATGTAATCTGGGTGTAACTTTGATATGTGGTCCACTTGCTGATCTGAATCACCACATGTCCCTGGGGTATTTGGCACCCCCCCATGCTGCGGGTGGGAACAATGTTTGGGCCTCAGGAGTATGTATATCAAGTGTGTCACACATGCTTAGCCACCTGCCTACTGTCCAGGGCTCATCCCTCTTTCAGGTGGAGCAGGACAGTCATGCCTACTCCAGGGCATACAATACACTCTGTACTCCCACTCCCGTGTATCAGCTGACATGTTGTGATCAGTGAAATGTTCCCTCAGGTGTCTGCCTCTGTCATTGTGCTGTGGCTTCGTTGTCAGGACTACTGGGATGTTTATCGTTTAGGGCTCAGCATGCCATCTGAGATGTGACCATGAGAGACGATACTTCTGTGACTTATAGGTGTTTGATCACTTGACTGTGCACACAGGTGTATGCAACTGTGAATTTCAGGCAGCTGTTTTTCATTCACAGCAGACTGTGAGGTGCTCAGGTTCATAGAGTTGTGTTTCATGTCTCCCATATGTCCAATTGGCATGAGGTGGACAAATAAGAGTTCAGATGATGTGGTTTGTGGGGGATGGACATGTGCACTTGTCAGCTACATAACTTGCATTCCCCATTACCTAGGATTGTGACACAGTGCAGACTGTTGTTGGCTGGCTGCCATGCCCATGTGACTGGAGACAGTGATGTATGACTTTGCAGGCATGCCTGTGCCATGGCATTAAACTTCCTAAGAGTGATCCTGCAGGGGAGTGGCATGTGCAACATGCACCTCATTGTGGCATTGACTATCCGGACATGGGTGCATCATGGTGTCTGGTGCTGGTATGCATCACATGCATTTCTAATTAGACTCTGGCCATCCCTTTATCCAGATGCCTGTACTGACTCAGTGGCAAGAGATGTGATGTGTGCATGTTCACATACTTCACCGTGTTCTCTGCAATGTCCAACAACTGTGTACGTGGTGCATGTGTCCACACTGGGGTATTACCATCCAACAGGCACCAGACAGATGGGTGCAAGGGCAGGAGGGGTGTGAGTGCCATGGTTGACCATCAGACTGACAATTGGCTTCTCCTAAACTGTGTGAGGACTTTTGGCAATGTTCAACTGAGGATGCCAGGGCTTGCTCTGTAATGTGCTGTACTTACTGTGGTGTGTGCGGTCAGTGCAGGTGACTGATGTTTGTCTGTTTCCCTAATTGTTTGCAGATACATCCACGGCCACAGGAGGGGACAGCTCCACGGACCAGGAAGAGCAGCAGAGCCAGACTGGGTCAGCAGCCGATGAGTGGTCGGAGGGACCCAGTGGCACGGAGGGCGAGGGGAGCCACACCGAGGAGTCCTCAGCACCATCCACCTCAGCTGAGGACCACAGTAGCTCGGAGGATGACTCCCTTGTGGAGGCGGGTGTCAGCAGCCACCACACCCCAGCTAATATGTCTGGCCCTGCCACCACCACCACCACCGCCCTCCCATTGGCTCCCATTCCAGAGGTCCGTGGAGGCTCCCGTGTTCGGGAGCGTGTCTCCTTCGTGCCAGGCACCGCACCCCCTGCCCCTGTATCCCCTGCTGCCCTGAGTGAGGAGTCTGTGTACCTACTTCACCAGCTCCATGTAGGGCAGACAGCAATGCTGAGTGTCCTCCATGCACACACCACTCTGTTGACACAGCTGGTGTCGTTCATGGAGGGCATCTCGACGGGCATGTCTGCCCTACAGAGGAGCAATAGGTCCATGGACTCCTCCCTGACGGCAGCAGTGTCCCTCCTCCAACAGTCCATCACCCCTCCTACCTCTGCCCCATCCACACTTCCTGGCACCCTACCTGTCCCAAGCACATGCACACCTGCACAATCACCCAAACACACAGACACGAGCAGCACAGAAACACCCAAAGTAAAGGCAAAACATGCACACAAGCATCCTCAGGGGACTGATACCACACCTACAGGGGATGGGGAACAGACACACACACAGGCATCCACAGTCACTCTGCAGTCCTCAAAATCCTCTCCCTCCAAGACCCCTTCCCTTGCCTCACCTGCAACCCCACCTACAAAGCAGCTCTTCCTCTGTGACCTCGGCCTCTTCCCCTCTAATCCCGCTGATCCAGCATACAGGGGGAAGAGGAAGTCCACCCACACAGAGGGGAGTGCCCTCGCCCCCAGACACCCTCCCCCAGGCGCAGACAGACTGAGGCCCCCACCCGCAAGTCCCCCGGGCCTGGAAGAGCAAGACCCCGCCACCGCCCTGCAGGTCAACCACACTGTCTCCTTCCTCCATCCCTCAGGCACCCACAACACAGGTTCCCCCATCACACCCTGCCCCAGGTTCCCCCACCCACAGATACACCATCCCCAAAATGATGCGGCCTTCTCCACCTACCACTTGCTCTTCCAGCCCCACACCCCCTGCTGCACATGTTTGTGCCACTGGTGTGGAGACCGTGTCCCCCCTCTGTCCTGCCCACCTTACCTGAACCCCATTTAAGTCCCCTGGAGATGGGCACTGCAGTGGAGTCCCCTACCACCCCTTCTGACTTGGGCACTGCAGTGGGGAACCTGTCCACTCCATCTGGCCAGCCCACTGGAGTTGTGCCGGCACCCACACCATCTGACTCATGCCCCCCAGTTGTGCCGGCACACACCATGTCAGACACCTCCACCGCAGTTGTCAGTGACTCTCCAGCACCAGCCACCCCTTCCCTGCCTCCTTCTGGTGAGCCCTGATCCTGTCCCTGTGGTGCCTGGCCTGCCCCCCCCGTATGCCCCTCCGAGGGGAATGTCCCTGGTTAGTAGCAGTGCAGGCAAGCAAAGGGTGACATCTGCCACTGTCACCCTGTTTGGACTTTAGTCATGGACTGGCCATTGGCCTTTGGGTTTTGTCAGGACTTTCTATTTTCAAATCACATATGCTGAATAAAGCTCCTTTCAGTTCTCTAGTGGTTTTGCTTCAGATGTACATGATGTTGAGGATGCTAACCATGCCCTTGCTGCAGTGATGGTGATTTTTGATATCAGGTAAATGAAGTGTTACTGTGCAGGACCCCATGTGGTCCAGGGTGAATGTGTCCTATCCTGGTGTGTAGCCATGTCATCCTTTGCAGCAATATGAGGGTGTCATGTTTTTCATATTTGCCAATGGGATTCCCTACATGTTTTTGCAATATCACATCTGTGGCTTACACCCCTGCACATCAGATGTGCTTGCCATTGTTCAATTTGTCTATTTCCCTGACCGTGTGACCATCTCCACTGGACATGCAAGTTTGGGCATCAATGGGGAAGGACTCATCTGTGGTATCAGTGCAACTTGCTATACATGTGTATTTGATCGGTGCAGATGATTTCGGTGACACTGCCATGACCAGGCTGATGTGACGAGAGCCTTCATTTTGTGCTAATTGTTGACTGAGTGACCAAGTGTTCTGCTGACATGATAGAGCCCTGCAGAGACAACGTATGGCACAGCTTTCCTTACACAGGAGTGGAGTCCCCTCATGGCAGTGTGTAATTCCGTGACATTGCCTGAGCCCAAGGTGTGTGTTGTGTGAGCATGTCTGTGTGTGTTCACTTCCATTTTGCTACGCAGGCTGGGGTCCCTAGTGATGTTCCTGTTTGTGATGCTTGCTGAGTTGAGCAATGTTCCCCCCAAATCTTCGCCCTGGGTTCTCTGTGATGTGGGTGCATGGCACATTACTGGTCATCAGGGTGTCAGCCATAGGTGTGTTTGCTGTCAGGGCTGAGTTTGTGGGCAAACACAGATGAGACACAGTCAGGATTCCCCTTGGCACTTGTTGGTTACACAAGTCATGTAATTTACAGTTTGTTTTAGCTTTCAGTGATTGTGACACGTTGTGTGTGTGACTGCTGCTACTCCTCAGGGTCAGAGCTGCAATGTTGGAAGTTGTCTATGTGTGTTCTTTGTGGGTGACCTTGGCTTCTTCATTGGTGTGTGACTGTGGTCGGGATCCCATTGGTTGGTGTGGATTTGACGTCATGCCCATGTACAGCGTACTGTGCAGTGTGTCAGACATTCACAAGTCTTGTTGACTGGCCATGTGTGATGGGTATCTCCACCTTAGTTCCCCCCACCACCCCTGGGATTGTCATGGGTGCATATGCAATGTCACCAGTCCATGTGAGCTTCACTGCTGCACATTGGTGGAGATCAAGGTGTGTGGTGTTGAGTGTGTGCAAATGAGAGTTGTTGCACGGCTAGACCCCTACCTCCATGTTGGCCTTGGCTGACAGGCCGTGCTGATTGATTTGTGATTGTGTAGGTGTGATGGTAGTTAGTTGCTCAGGACACATGACTGTGGTTCACAGTGTGTACGACATCTACCTTTGTCATCACAGTGGGATTATCATGCAGGCCAGTGTCACCACAATGTGGGGTCCCTGGGGGTAGTGCTGTGGTGGGTATGTCTCTTGCTGTGTTAGTTGCTGTTCCTACAAGCTTGTGTGACATTTGTAATTTGGGCTCCCTCTCATCTAACAATGCCTGATTGCCCACAGAGGGAATCCGATCCATGAGTTACTTTTGTGTGGCACTGTATTGACATCTGTGTAATAGGGATTCAGGCCTCCTCATGTGTTGTGTGTTTGCCTGGGGACACTGGCACACCAACCCCATCACCTGTTGTGTTTGATATGCAGTGTGAGTCTGCATGTTTGTGTTTGTGCATTTGCACCACTGCATTGGCATTTCTTTAGTGTGCCATTGGCTGTATGTTGTTTGGTGGCTTTCCCCTGCTGTCCCTGGGACTCCTAGGTCATCAGTCAGCACAATGATCATGGTTTGTATGTCCCATTGCTGCCATGGAATGGTATTTGTTCACCTCACATCTACAGTCTCCACAGGATATCTACATTTGTGTGTCCATTGGTGCAGATATGTGGGTCTGCATTATGATGGTCACTTCTGTCATTGTGTTATTCGTGAATGTTGACAATGTGAGCCCCCATGGGTGATGTTTGTCTGCACATGGCCAAAGCGATGTTTCATTGGCACTGCACTGTTTGCCTCACCCAATCTATGTTGCTATGGGACACAAGCACTACTATGCCACTGATGTGTTTGTTGTTGTGTGACCAGGAATCATCCTTGCAGTTTGGCATTTGCAGCTTTTCCCATGACAACACTTACATTTTGGTCACTGTGGTGATGGGGCTTTAGACCCCATTGCCAGAATGTTCAAAATGTGCTTCAGCTATGGACCCCACACTTACATTTTGGTCACTGTGGTGATGGGGATTTAGACCCCATTGCCAGAATGTTCGAAATGTGCTTCAGCTATGGACCCCACACTTACCTTTTGGTCACTGTGGTGATGGGGCTTTAGACCCCATTGCCACAATGTTCGAAATGTGCTTCAGCTATGGACCCCACACTTACATTTTGGTCACTGTGGTGATGGGGCGTTAGACCCCATTGCCACAATGTTCGAAATGTGCTTCAGCTATGGACCCCACACTTACATTTTGGTCACTGTGGTGATGGGGCTTTAGACCCCATTGCCACAATGTTCAAAATGTGCTTCAGCTATGGACCTCACACTTACATTTTGGTCACTGTGGTGATGGGGCTTTAGACCCCATTGCCACAATGTTCAAAATGTGCTTCAGCTATGGACCCCACACTTACATTTTGGTCACTGTGATGATGGGGTGTTAGACCCCATTGCCACAGTGGTCATGGTCTGCTTGCATTGTGGAGGACACACACATTTATGTGTGACACATGTGATAGGGGGTCACATTGCATGTTCAATGTCATGTTCAGTGTTGTAGGCATTTGACACAGACTACACACGCTTGTCATGGTGTTGGGGGGGATGTATTTTTCAGACATTCCTTATGTTGGAGTATGCTGGTTGTGTCATGCATTACCCGTCCTATGAGTAGGGGTTGTGTGGGTGGTAGGCATCCAGGCCCCCATGAGTAGGGGTGGTGGTAGTGGTAGGCATCCATCCCCCTATGAGTGGGGATCGTATTAGTGGCAGGCATCCATCCCACTATGAGTGGGGAGGGTAGTAGTGACAGGCATACAGGCCCCCATGAGTAGGGGTGGTGGTAGTGGTAGGCATCCATCCCCCTATGAGTGGGTATGGTATTAGTGGCAGGCATCCAGCCCCCTATGAGTGGGGAGGGTAGTAGTGACAGGCATCCAGGCCCCCATGAGTAGGGGTGGTGTTAGTGGTCGGCATCCATCCCCCTATGAGTGGGGAGGGTAGTAGTGACAGGCATCCAGGCCCCCATGAGTAGGGGTGGTGGGAGTGGTAGGCATCCATCCCCCTATGAGTGGGGATGGTATTAGTGGTAGGCATCCATCCCCCTGTGAGTGGGGATGGTATTAGTGGCAGGCATCCATCCCCCTATGAGTGGGGATGGTAGTAGTGGCAGGCATCCATCCCCCTATGAGTGGGGATGGTATTAGTGGCAGGCATCCATCCCCCTATGAGTGGGGATGGTATTAGTGGCAGGCATCCATCCCCCTATGAGTGGGGATGGTAGTAGTGACAGGCATCCAGGCCCCCATTAGTAGGGGTGGTGGTAGTGGCAGGCATCCATCCCCCTATGAGTGGGGATGGTATTAGTGGCAGGCAACCATCCCCCTATGAGTGGGGGAGGGTAGTAGTGACAGGCATCCAGGCCCCCATGAGTAGGGGTAGTGGGAGTGGTAGGCATCCATCCCCCTATGAGTGGGGATGGTATTAGTGGTAGGCATCCATCCCCCTATGAGTGGGGATGGTATTAGTGGCAGGCATCCATCCCCCTATGAGTGGGGATGGTAGTAGTGGTGGGCATCCATCCCCCTATGAGTGGGGATGGTAGTAGTGGCAGGCATCCATCCCCCTATGAGTGGGGATGGTATTAGTGACAGTCACCCAGGCCCCCATGAGTAGGGGTGGTGGTAGTGGTAGGCATCCATCCCCCTATGAGTGGGGATGGTATTAGTAGCAGGCTTCCATCCCCCTATGAGTGGGGAGGGTAGTAGTGACAGGCATCCAGGCCCCCATGAGTAGGGGTGGTGGTAGTGGTAGGCATACATCCCCCTATGAGTGGGGATGGTATTAGTGGCAGGCATCCATCCCCCTATGAGTGGGGAGGGTAGTAGTGGCAGGCATCCATCCCCGTATGAGTGGGGATGGTAGTAGTGGTAGGCATCCATCCCCCTATGAGTGGGGAGGGTAGTAGTGACAGGCATCCAGGCCCCCATGAGTAGGTGTGGTAGTAGTGACAGGCATCCAGGCCCCCATGAGTAGGGGTGGTGTTAGTGGTAGGCATCCATCCCCCTATGAGTGGGGATGGTATTAGTGGCAGGCATCCATCCCCCTATGAGTGGGGATGGTATTAGTGATAGCCATCCCGCCCCTATGGTTCTGCTGTTGCTAGTGTACGTCATTTCTGCATCCCTATGTGTGTGTGACATATTTCGGGTACGTGTCGTTTGTTTGTGTTGTGGGTGTTTGACTTACCGTCTGCGTCGTACGCGTCCGTACCGGTCCCGGTAATAGATGTAGAGTATTGGTAGAACCTGCACGATGGGATTCATGGTTGGGTCGTCTCGTTCGGGTTTCTCGTGGCTTCGACTCGTACTCGTCGCTGGCTTGTTCGTCTTGTCACCGTGGATCGTCTTGTGGCGCGAATCGGAGCATATGTACAGCTCTCCCGGATGCTCTGACGTGCCGGACATAGCGACGGGTTCGGCGCGTACAGAAGGCGCATCGTACTCGTCCGGCCGGAAGGTGCTGTGTATTTGCTTCCGTGCGACTCGAATCGGCGTTTACGGATCCGGCTCGGGCGGGGAACAGGAGCTGGAATTGGTGAGTACGGCTCGCTCGGAATCTGGGCTGTTATGCGCATGGTACTTGTTCTTTCGGACGACTGTTCGAATCGGTCGGGAAACAAGCGTTCGGCTTGTTTTTTTTTCGGACGAATACTGTTAGGTGCGCTTCCGGCCAAGATCGGAATCGACCCCTTAGTGTCCAACATCTTAACCAAAATGGTTTAGGTTGGAGTGGGAATAGTAAATGTCACCCTTTAGTGTCCAACACCTTCCCAAATTGGTTTAGATTGGAGTGGGAATAGTAAATGTCATCCTAGTGTCCAACACCTTCCCGTATTGGTTTAGATTGGAGTGGAAATGGCAAATGTCACCCCATTAGTGTCCAATACATTCCCCAAATTGGTTTAGATTGGAGTGGGAATCGTAAATGTCACCCCTTTAGTGGCCAACAAAATTGGCTTATATTGGAGAGGAAATTTTAAATGTCATCCCTTTAGGGCCTGATTATGAGTCTGGCGGTCCACGGACTGCCATACTCACGCTGGTTCAGCAGTGACAGTTCAGCCACCGCCGCACCGGCAGTCCGACCACCCCATTATAAGATTGGACGGTTGCACCAACATTGCAAAACCGCAGCCGCCAGGTAACCGCCATACCTGGCAGTCAAGGCCTGAGTAATATGCTAGTGGTGCAGCTGCAGCACCACCAAGCATATTATGAGTATCAGGACTGCCAGTGGTGTCCAGGAGGTCTTTCCTCCATGAAAAGGCTGGCGGTCCTGAAAGAAAGCTGCCCATTTGCATGGGGATGCATGCAGGGGGACACAACATGTGCCTTCCTGTGTTCATGCACCCCAGTTCCTGCACACCATGGACTTTACAGGCCATGCCATGCAGGAACTGTTTTTGGCGTTCCCATTGCGGTGCCCTTTTTCAGAGTCACCGCCATGGGAATGCAAAAAACAGCCCGCCTGACCCGAGGAAACTCTGAATCTGGCGGACGGGCGGCCAGACCACGAGTTTGGCGTTTGGGAGCGGGCCGCCAGCTTGCGGTAATCCGCTTCTTAGAGTCCAACACCTTGCCCAAATTTTAAATAATAAAGACATGTCGCACATTTTATATTTCACATCATATATACTGCAGGTAAAAACAAGAAAATATATGAAGTTAAGTAATCAAAACATCTTTTCATAATTTTTTAGTTATGAAAAATCTGGAAATCATATTTAAATACATTTGTATGTTGTACATTTTCAACACCTATTTTTCGGATCACTGATACAACATTGACTCTCATAACATCGAACTACAAAATTATCGAGTCAACAATATCGTAAACAAAAATATCGACACACAATACCCAAAATAGAAATTGCACTAATATCGATAAAAAAATATAGTTTACATAAATCTCGATGACAAAAATATCGACGACAAAAATATAGAACACAAAAATATCGATAACATTAAAATAAAATGAAACACATCAAAAATATCGATACAAACAATATCGACACCACAAACATCGATAAAATACATATAAACTATATCGAAAATAAAATTTAAACATAAAAAAATACTATTTACAATAATACAAAAAATAGCATATACCAAATATTTAAATAAACAATAAAAATTAATTACGAATCAACCACATTAATTCAAACAAATAAATAAAATATACAAAAACTAATTAATAAACAAACAATATAACATGAAAAATAAATTACAACTACCGAAAATAAACAAACATAATTATATATAATATGTAAAAAATATAACCTATTTATCTACATATAAAATTAAAAAACAACAATGAAAAAAATAAAAACAAACAAAAAATAAACATAATAAACATAAAATAAATTACAAGGTAACAGCTAAAAAATTGAAAAAAGCTACCTCAACCAATAAATTTAAAACACACAAACACAAACTAATAGAAATCTCTAACTAATTAAGCAAACACTATAAAAACAATCAAATAATTTACATAAAATTTACCGTTTAGGGGACGACGGAGGAAGAGCGAACCTTTGAGAGAGAGAAGACAAAACGAAAAACAACTACACCAAAAACTATTCCAAACATCCCGCAATAAAGGTAAGCACAAAACTTTGTAACTAAATAAATTAAAATAACTTGTAAAATACTATAACATAATTTCTTTTATGTATAACAGATTCAACATCACTAAAATTGATTCTAGAAAATTCATCACAAAGATTTACGTACATAACTACAATAAAATATAACACAAAGTAAGTATATGACTTAACCAACAACTAACGTAAATTACTTGAAAGAACTAAACTGAAAAAAATAGTAAATTATAGCTAACAAATATTCTTGTATTTTTAGCAGCTTCTACAAAAATAAAAAAAAACAGAACATCTACCAGAGACACTCCATCTACTAAAAGAAGTAAGTATATTTATTTAATTACAAATAAATAAAAATAAATACTTTATAATATAAATAATCAAATTAACTAAAATTACAACGTAATGTTTTATTTTTCACAGATTATAATTCACAAAAACTCCACACAAAAAACCCCAAAACAAACATCACGTTTGAAACAATATATAAAATCAAGATACTAGAAAATTATAATACAAAGTAAGGGGCTGATTACGATGGCGGGCGGTAGCACATCCGAGGTGCTGGTGGTGTCGGAAAATGCCCTTTTCCACACTCCATCGGCGGTCCTTGCGCCTGCCTGATTACGATGGGCAAAGATAGCCCATTTCCCGTCCGCTGCGGTGTTCCGGGTACCGCCAGAAATCCCCCTCCAAAGCGGTGTCGGACGGAGCCAAAAGGGAGGGACCGCCGTGCGGAATGCGGTTATGACCGCCGGTTGTATTACGATGCCACAAACAGCCCACCACACCGCTGCGGAGAATCCGGCCAATCGAGGATGGCAGTGGCAATACTGCGGATAGCTCCATGTGTCCCTGGCCGCTGGGGAAATGGCGGTCTTTGGCCTTTCCGCAGCAAATACGACCGCCGCGGACGTATTTTCAGCTTTTCCGCCGCTGAATCCTGGAATCTGGCCGCTGCGGTAGGGAGTTTCTGACAGTGCATCCTAATCTGGCTGGCGGTTTTGCCGCGGTACCTGCGGGCGGCAATTTTACGCAAGCACCGCGGTCGGAGTGCTTTTCCGTCCGTCATCGTAATGAGCCCCTAAGTATTTAAAATTAACAACAATTAAACCTAACTAATAAAAAACTATTAATTTAATAAAAAACGAATTATCACTAACAAATACTTTTCTCTTAACAGCTTCAACAAAATTCAACAAAAAACAGCATGAAAAAAAGAAACTTTAACAACTGCATTCAGTTACTATTGTTTTTTCTTCAATAAAATAAATAGACTAAAAAAGCATAACAAACAAATAAACTAAAACTAAAACCTTCTATTTTATATTTCACAGATTGCACTTAAATAAAAGTCCGCCTTAAAACAACAAAGCAAGAATTAACTGCAAAAACAGAAACAAAATCAACATTATGGAAAAAGACAAAATTAAGTAAGCATATAAATTAACCAACTAACACAACAAACTAATTAACAAAATTAAAATAAATTAAAAAGAAGAAACAACTAACAAATATTTTTCTCTTCCAGCTCCTACAAATTACAACCTACAACAAAATCATCAAAAAAACCATCATCAACAAAAAATAGTAAGTATGTTTTTTATCAACTAAATAAAAACAGAAAATAAATAAAATTATACAATAAAATGTAACACTATAATAATAACATTTTGCTTTTAAACCAACAGAAAATAAAAAAGTTGATAAATATCAACAATCAAAAGAAAATTCATCAGGAAAATAAAATCAAAAATACATGTAAGTTTTTCTCAAACATATTAATTATACAAAATGTTTAATGTTCAAAATCATATAATTAATAAATATATATACATATATTCACAATTTAACCAAAAAATGGCAGAGGGAGCAAAATTCATAACTTCACAAAAGGGGAAATTACTTCTCTGCTACATGGGATACACCTATACCTAAGAGAAAATGAGTGGAAACAAAACACACTAGAAATGCAGTAAATATTACCCTAACTCTTGTTATGGTAGAGCCACTACAATAGAAACCAATGTAGTAAATGTCAAATAACATAACCATCCCCCCAATGTAACTGAAATTGAAGTTAGAAATGCTCTCGAGTCAATAAGAGAAGCAAGTACCAGCTCACAACAAACAAGTACCCAAATACTCAGGTCAGTTGCAGCGCATGTTGGCTGCAGTCTATGCTTTGCTGAAATTGGGGAAAGATCGATTTTTAAAAAACCTTCTGTTTTAAGAGAACTACCTCTTTTATAGTGTTTTGCTGTGTTTTTATACCTGCCTGCATTCCCACGCTATATCTCCTACCTGTCCCTGGTCCGCCGCGGCTGCTGTGCCGTTCGTTGCGGAGGGACGTGGCTCCTCCCCAAGGTTCTTGCTTCCGGGGGTGGGGATAAAGGAGCCCTGCTGGAGTGGTCGCGTAGCGGTCAGTTGCAGCGCATGTTGGCTGCAGTCTATGCTTTGCTGAAATTGGGGAAAGATCGATTTTTAAAAAACCTTCTGTTTTAAGAGAACTACCTCTTTTATAGTGTTTTGCTGTGTTTTTATACCTGCCTGCATTCCCACACTATATCTCCTACCTGTCCCTGGTCCGCCGCGGCTGCTGTGCCGTTCGTTGCGGAGGGACGTGGCTCCTCCCCCAAGGTTCTTGCTTCCGGGGGGTGGGGATAAAGGAGCCCTGCTGGAGTGGTCGCGTAGCGGTCAGTTGCAGCGCATGTTGGCTGCAGTCTATGCTTTGCTGAAATTGGGGAAAGATCTATTTTTAAAAAACCTTCTGTTTTAAGAGAACTACCTCTTTTATAGTGTTTTGCTGTGTTTTTATACCTGCCTGCATTCCCACGCTATATCTCCTACCTGTCCCTGGTCCGCCGCGGCTGCTGTGCCGTTCGTTGCGGAGGGACGTGGCTCCTCCCCAAGGTTCTTGCTTCCGGGGGTGGGGATAAAGGAGCCCTGCTGGAGTGGTCGCGTAGCGGTCAGTTGCAGCGCATGTTGGCGGCAGTCTATGCTTTGCTGAAATTGAGGAAAGATCGATTTTTAAAAAACCTTCTGTTTTAAGAGAACTACCTCTTTTATAGTGTTTTGCTGTGTTTTTATACCTGCCTGCATTCCCACGCTATATCTCCTACCTGTCCCTGGTCCGCCGCGGCTGCTGTGCCGTTCGTTGCGGAGGGACGTGGCTCCTCCCCAAGGTTCTTGCTTCCGGGGGTGGGGATAAAGGAGCCCTGCTGGAGTGGTCGCGTAGCGGTCAGTTGCAGCGCATGTTGGCTGCAGTCTATGCTTTGCTGAAATTGGGGAAAGATCGATTTTTAAAAAACCTTCTGTTTTAAGAGAACTACCTCTTTTATAGTGTTTTGCTGTGTTTTTATACCTGCCTGCATTCCCACGCTATATCTCCTACCTGTCCCTGGTCCGCCGCGGCTGCTGTGCCGTTCATTGCGGAGGGACGTGGCTCCTCCCCCAAGGTTCTTGCTTCCGGGGGGTGGGGATAAAGGAACCATGCTAAAGCGGCCGCGCCGCTGGCGCACCGAAGGCGCGCCTAAGGCAAGCCCGTCTGCGCCCGTCTGCGACTGGAACGCGGCTAGCGCTAGCCATGATGCCCGTGGAGACGTAGCTCGCCGCACCTGGACTAGGGAACAATTATTAAAGTTTGCATCGGTGAAATGTATCAGGCCCATATGTTTAAACTCGGATCATAGGGAAGTTGAGCAGAATATTTTGGATGGATGCTGTGATATATGCTCTTACTCATTTGATAACAGTACACATGGGAAAGAAAGCAATATTTTGGTTCCACCTGTATCCGCTCAGGCAGCCTGTACTCCCACTGATAGTGTCAAATCAGAAATTAGGGCTTGTTTAGTCAATTGTAGATCCCTCCCTAAGCATGCTGATGACATTTGGCTCCATTTAGAGTCTTGCTCTTGGGACCTTATGTTTTTAACCGAAACCTGGCTAAGGGATCATTCTCTTCCTGATCTATCTTTAGCGGTCCCAGAAGGCTACAGGATTACAGTAGCCAATCGGCCTGATAATAGATTGGGAGGTGGACTTGCGGTGATCCATAGATGGGACTGGGAGATTACGGTGAAGAAAATAGAGAACACTGGGATAATTGAGGCACTGTCGTTTTGTGTCCAAATCTCCCCCACTTTCCCATTTGCTGGATTGCTAGTTTATAGACCCCCAGACTCACCAACTGCTCAGTGGTCTGAACTATTTAATATTATTGCTGATCTCTCTTTAAAACACGCAAATTGCACCATCCTTGGAGATTTCAATGTCCACATGGACAATGATATATGCCCATTAGCCGTTCAACTATTACACACCCTTAAAGGGTTGAACTTGACTCAAAAAGTTTCTTCCCCTACACATGTGGCTGGTCACATGTTGGACCTTCTTTTTACCAACATCCCCTCTTTAAGAGTTGACACTCCTCTCCCATTGACCTGGTCAGACCATTTTTTAGTTCCTTTTTACTTAACTATCCCTTCTAATAAGAATCAGGTTAGCCCCACACCTGAAACAAGAAGGGATTGGAGGAAGGTTATACCAGAGATCATTGGCTGTGTGCTAGATGACACAGTCCCAGCACTGACAGGAGAGCCTAGTCAAGACGCCTCTCTCTTCAACAACTGGATCATATCGGCCCTGGACAAGGTTGCTCCACTTAAAAGCATGAAGTTGTCCAGAAAAAGTCCCTCTGCCCCCTGGTTCACTACTCAACTCCGGACGGAGAAAAGTTCATGTAAGCAGCTGGAGCGCTTGTGGAGAAAAAACTATAACACTGACGCCAAATGCAGATATAAAATGGCATTAAAGAAATTTCATATTTCTAAACGTAACACAATTAGAGATTATATAGCCAACCAGATTAATACTGCAGATAATTCTACCAAAGAAGTATTCAAGATTGTTCAAGGCTTTTTGAAGCCATCAGCCCTGAAGAGTACTATTATCCCCTCAGCCTCTCTATGTGAAGATCTTTCCAGTTTTTTCCACGATAAGATTCAGAAAATATACTCTTATTTCCCCATAATTGGGTTCCCTCCACTATTAGCAACATCAACTCACAGTTCTAACTCGTCTAATATCTGGTCGGAATTTCGGCCTTTATGCACAACTACTTCACTGGCGGAACTCAGTAAAATAAAATCAGGTGCTCCGACCGACCCTTGTCCGGCTAAATTTTTTAAATTACTGGCTCCTCGGCTCAATCCCATCCTGAATGTCTTATGGAACTCCTCCTTGAGCCGGGGCACTTTTCCAGTGTCATGGAAAACGGCCTATGTTCAACCTATTTTAAAGAAAGATGACGCGGACCCTTCAGATCTAAAAAACTTTAGACCGATCTCTCTCCTCCCGGCACCGGCCAAAGTGCTGGAAAAGGTAGTCCAAATGCAATTGTCAGAGTTTTTGGAGATCAACCATCTTCTCCATGACTCCCAGTCGGGTTTCAGGAAGGGTTACAGCACAGAGACGGCCCTTCTGGAAGTGGCGGAAACCATACGGGAAACGGTGGACCAAGGCAGAAGTGCAATGTTAGTGCTGTTGGACTTGTCCGCAGCCTTTGACACTGTGTCACACCACATCTTATTAGAGAGACTTGAGTCCCTTGGTGTGAAGGGCACCGTTCTAAACTGGTTCCGCTCCTTTTTAGAGGGCCGTTCTCAAAATGTGTTCCTGCGCCCTTTTATTTCAGCCTCTAGATCCATTAGCTGTGGGGTCCCACAGGGATCGGCGTTGAGCCACACCCTTTTTAATGTGTACCTGGCCCCTCTCGCCACGCAGATTGAACAGTGTGGGGTGAAGGTGGTCTCGTACGCTGATGATACGCAGCTTGTGTTCTCTTTTAAAGAACACACGGAGGTAGCTTTTATGAATTTTAAACTATGTCTACGTAAAATCCTGACATGGATGACGAACAATTGCATGAAGTTGAATACAGAAAAAACCGAGGTTCTGTTTTTTAATCAACCATCTCCACCTTCCTCGGAACTTTGGTGGCCGGCAGAGCTTAACCCCCTCCTAGTCCGGTGCACTCTGCCAGGAACCTGGGATTTAGATTTGATGCTAATCTCTCGGGCAGTGCCCAAATCTGTAAAATCTCTTCTGCATGCTTTTGGAAATTAAAAAGTTTACGTAGAGTTCTGCATTTACTGCCAATGAATTGTAGGAAAAGTGTAGTCCATGCACTTGTTACCTCTCAATTGGACTACGCAAATAGTCTCTACCTGGGGCTCCCAGATTATTTGTTGAGAAAATTGCAGATTATACAGAATGCTGCAGCGAGGCTGATCAGAAATGTGCCTCTTCGTCACCACATCTCTCCTCACTTGTGTAGCCTTCATTGGCTCCCTGTCAGAAGACGGATTGAATTCAAGGCATTGGTACTAGCATTCAGATCCATGAGAGATGTGGGTCCTCAATATCTGAAGCTTAGACTTCGGAAGTACTGCCAATCTAGATCACTAAGGTCAAACCATCAGGACTTAATGGTGACCCCACGCTTCAAAAAGTCCAGGATGGGGGGCTGTGCCTTTGCTGTGAAAACAGCCGCTTTGTGGAACTCCATGCCTGCTCATCTTCGAAAGGCGAGCTCAGAGCCTCTGTTCAGAAAGGCCTTAAAAACCTGGTTGTTCAGTCTAACCCAATTTACTGCATAATTTTTTCTGCTTCTGTATGCTATCTGCACTTACCGCTAGCGCCGGGACACCTCCGCAGGAGGTAGCCGTGCGCTCTACAAATTGAATTAATAATAATAATAATACTTAAAAATGTGTTACCTGGGGTACCTGAGCATGTTATGGGACAACTACCATCAATACCCACTCTGAAAAGATTAATTTCCCAAACTAAAAGAGCTACAGCTCAAACACCACCCACCCCTCAAACCTTTGCTGAAATACAAATATTGCCTGAATATACCATCACTCACAAAGATGAAAAATTCCTTCTCCATGATAACAAAAGTCATGAACAACGAATTCTCATCTTTTCAGCAAATAACCACCTCGCCCAGTCACCAAAGTGAAGAATTTGGAATCATCATTGATGACAACCTCAACATGAGTGCGCAAATATCATCAGTTACATCCGCAACTTATTATATCATTAAAATGATAAGAAAAATTCTTCCTTTTATTCCAGACAGGCAAATAAAAACTCTAATAAACCTGCTTGTACTTCCCAGACTGGACTATTGTAATAGTTTTTATCTAACCATTTTAGAAAAACATATGAGGTGACTACAATTAGTCCAAAATGCTGCAGCAAGACTGATTTTTAATCTCCCTAAATTTCATTCCATCAAGCAGGGACTTCGTGAGCTGCACTGGCTTCCCATGCGCAGGCGGGCCACATTTAAAGTCCTCTGCTTGGCCCACAAAGGATTGCATAACTTAGGCCCTGAATTTTTCAAAACGGCCTTCAAAAGATACAAGCCCAACAGAGAACTCAGATCGGCCAATGCCAACCTATTAGCTGTTCCGACATTCAAAAAGATGCAATGGGGTGGTAGAGGTATAATCCTAAACACTATCAAACTCTGGAATAGCCTCCCACCCCACCTTAGAGCTATTCCTTCATTAACAACGTTTAGGAAGGAGATAAAAACCTGGCTATTTAACATCTAAAGCTTCTACTCACCGGCCTCTTCTGACAGCACCAAGACACCTTGGTATTCGCGTGCTTTAAAAATTTCCTAACATAACATAACAACTTAAAAACTTAAAAACTGTGAAACGTGGATGATGGATGGCACATTCAAATTTTGCTCCAAGCCTTTTTATCAATTATACACAATCCATGGTGAATATGAAGGTACTAACATACCCTTCATATACCCACTACTCCCTAATAAACAGAACACCACATACATAGAGCACCTAACAGTAGTAAAACAATACACCAACAACTACTTTCCGCAAAAAAACATCATTGATTTTAAACAATCTATGATTCAATCAATTTTAAAATTATACCTACACACTGCAATACAAGGTTGCTACTACCACTTTAATCAGAGTACCTGGAAGCGCCTTCAAAACTCTACTTTAAGCATAGACTACGCCACCAATAGCAACTTCGCCTGCCAAATAAAAAGAATTAATAGCCCTGGCCTATGTACCAACAACTGAAGTAGCAAACCATTACAACCTACTTCTTGAAAGCCCCTTCTATCAGCAAAATGAAACTAGACTAACTCCCTTCCTAGATTACTTCGAAGATACTTGGGTGGGAAGGTTACATAGGTCAGGGCACCGTAGACAATCCAAATAACCTTGGTGGAACGTATATCACAGTACTTTAGCTAAAAAAGCAAAAACAAACAATGCAGTGGAAGGATGGCACAATGCCTTCCAAGCCACAATTGAAAAAGGACAACCAACCCTATATAAACTTATAGAAACTATTAAAAAAGAACAAAGGGGCACATTACGATGTCGGGCGGAAGCACTACCGCCGTGCTGGCGGATGCAAAAACCACCAGTTACCGTCCGCACGCAGCAGTCCACACGCCCGCCCGATTACGATGCGAAAAGTCAGCCAAACACCGCCGGCAAGCCAGCGACACCGTCCGCCATCAAAGTGCGCCCGTACACGTAGCGGCGCAGCCCAATTGACACACACCGTCCGACGAAACACGTACTGCCCGGCGTACAAATTACGATGCCGCAAACAAACGGATCCCACGGCTAAGAGACACCGTACGTCAAACCGAAGCGGTAACACGAACGCCGAGCACGGACACCGAAGAAGCGGCTCCCCGAGCATGAATCCAGCACTGCAGGCCCTCCCTATGCTCTATCTGATGCACCACCAAGGACGCAACGTACCGCGAAGACGCAGGTAGGCACACACACAACAAGTGCACGCAAACAGCGCACACAGTGCAAGGGCGGAAAAAGCGGACAACCCCCCACCCCCGCGTGTACACGACACATCCACCATTGCATCCACATATGACACACAGGCCAAATTGTAACATCTCGTAACACATGTGTACACACCACCTGGGACTAGGAACCAACGACCCCGTCACGGCCCCAAAGCGGCGAAGACGCTGCCACACATGCGCACAACGCAGAGGCCAACCGCAGCGCCATGCATGCGTCGCACACAGACACAGGGACACAACCAAGCAGCACACACACCAGCCCCACCCCGAACGCACATGACACGTGACAGGCCTGCCACAGACATGTCCCCAACGCCCAATTCACGGTCAACACCCAACGTCACACAACCGACGCACACATGTCAGTGAAGTCACGCAACAGCAGGACACACCCCAGTGTAACAAACATGGCGAAGCACACAGCGGCGGCAACACCAACCAGGAGAAGCAGGGCCCCTTCGGGAAGAGGAACGCCAGTACCACACTGAAACACCCAAACCACCCTGCACACATGAACAAGACATACAAAACGGAACACCAAAGAGCCCGGGGACCGACAACAGGTGGCCCAAGAATAACATCCACACACAAGGCCCAACGCAGAGCGGAAAGGCAGCCTGCCGTCCACACAAGGGAGAGCAGACAGCACTGAATGACCTTCCATTCCAACTCCGAAACCACAGCCCTACGAAAGAAGCCGGTGAATACAGCCATTGTCCAAAAAAAGACCAACACAGGCATGCAGAGGAGACCGACCACAGGGCAGATAGCGCATATCACCGAAGAACAGTACGCACGGGAAAGAAAAAAGAAAACACTCCCCCATGTCGGCCCCATGCAAGTTATCTGGAAGGAGTCACACATCACTGACCTTGAACAGTCTGAGAAGCATGTGGGATGAGGGCCCGTGTCCTCCGCACAAGCCAACAGAACACAAGTCCTGTCTCCCTACGACTACACAGAGCTCACAGCAACCTCGGAGCGTGCACATTGCAGACTGCACACACAGCCGGAGCACGCCACCACAACGCACCGCTGCAAAATGGCACTCTCAACACACCTACCCAACTACGCCGGACAGGTCAAGCTGTACAAACACAACCTGATACAGATATTGGGATGCGAACCCCTGTCCCTGCTGAACGTAAGTTACCGACTGACTTACCGCATCACATTGTTCAGCTGCGTCATACCCGTCTTCTACTGTCGGAGGTGTCCCTTCCACCATCCTGTGGAGTTGTGTCTCTCCAACGCGGCATGTCTAAAGGCGGACCTGCTACAACTATTCCTCCCTCTGGACGCACACGACAGGGCCTGTTCAGCCTATCGGGGCATGGCGTATGTGGCGAACATCGGACCCGCACTGCAATGGGACCACTGTGCCTCCACACGACGGATCATCGAGCACAGCTACATCGAATGTCACCCAGCATGCCCCATCATGCTCCTCCAAGGGACAACTTACGAACAACACCTTGACAGCCACCATCCGCTACATTGGCTGGCAAACATGTATACCACCAATGACATGGAAGCCCTGCTGGACGGCATCGCATACCTGACAACCTGTCAATTCGTCGGACCCCGACGCAAGTCCCCCAATTGACCTATGATGTCCAACCCCGCACCCATGCTTAGCTTCCGCACGGACTGGCCAGTCACCACCACAACAGCCATACCAAACGACCGGCAACTGTTACCACACCATCAACGACATCGCCATGACATCAGATATGACCGGGACATGCACACTGTTCCCCATCACATCCAGGAACACCGCATGCATCGTGGGAGGCAGTGGCATGGGGTCTGTGTATCGCACCCACATGGACGGAACTGCACGAACAACCAGGACACGACATGGATCCAGCGCCCATGGACACACACACCGCTCAGTGGAAATGAATAGGTCGCCTGGAGTCTGTGGGTGCTGCACCCCTCCCACCCCCGCCCCGGGAATCCCATACCAGGACCTTTGCATGGACGACAAGTGCATACAACAACAACACGACCCCAGTGACTGTGACATGTCCAGTAACCACCACATTGCAACAACAAGTGGCACGCCGCTGCATGCACGCAAGCCCATGCCCTGATGTCATCTCACATGCACGCGTGCATGAGGAACAACCGCAGCAAACCTGTCACATGGAACTGAGATGGACTGTGCCCATGATGCCAAGCGGTCTGGTAGGCTACTTGTATACCGTCTGTGTCAAAGTCCGCAGCTCCGCAGCTATACGTAAATGTACATTAGCACAGCCTTGGCCAAGCAGATGTAACTCTGAAGCCCACATCCCACATGCAACAGCTAATCACATGTAACCCTACACCCTATCCCATTTGTAATCATGCTCAGTATATCCTCAACATGTATTCCGCTGCCAGTAGTGTCCACTATACTGCATCACAGAGGACAGAAGACTCAATATAATGTTTGAAACCAAAACTGTCTCCGCTGATTCAATACACAAGTACGAATGAGAGAGGATGAGAGTATGTGAAGTACACGGCAGTCGTGACATGACCATGTAGTCCACTGGCATTGGATGTCAACGCAAATGAGTAGCACAACTGTGGAAGACACACATGTGTCGTGTGAAGTCGTATGGACGCAGTGCTCAGGTGGGTGGGTGTGACGGGTAGATGCGCACATGCCAAGTTGGAGCACGCCGTGTTGGGAGGGGTCATGAACAGTACACCACCGCTTCCCTGGGCATTGTGAGAGGACACCTGTCGGGGGGAAGTGAACACGTGTGTGCACAGCAGCCGGGCACACGAACAATGCGGTACCAGGCGCACACGTCAGCCCACCCTCTGTGGACAAGCTGGATCCTGTTGTGCGCCCGCCATGCCCCTTGACAAGGCACACACAGCCCCAGTCGACCAGGTGTAACCCCAACATAGTCAATCCGCACAGGCGATACAGGGCACGGGATGGCAGTGGAGCATGGTGTGTGAGAGGTCTCCTCGCGCTCCTCCTGGTCATATCACGCAGGCAATAGAACCTCAACGTGTAGCATGGCACAAGTCAAATGGAAGTGTAGGGGGACGCACCACAGCACGAGCAGCACTGACGTCCCGGGAGGTGGCTCGCACCATCCCATCCATTGCCCATTATTCCAACCACGCCACATGCCATTGCGACAAAGTGCAAGCGCGTGCGCCACCACCCCCGAGCCCTCCCCAGAGAGGCCAAAGAGTGAATGTGTGGGCCATCAGCTACAGACGGACGCGGCCTGGCCGCAAGGGTAGCCACAGCCTCTGGGTGTCGCAGGTGGCGGATCCGGAAGGCAAAGACTGTGATGCATAGTCCATGCAGGCCGGGTCTCCATTTGGGGCACCACGCAGGTGGACGGCGTCCCGCCACACATCATACCCTGAGACAGCCCACTCGTGCAACTGGACCCACACATACACTCCTTGCCCTCTCTGGTGCGAGCTCAGGGCTGCCTGTGCAAGCGCTAGCCTCGCAGGTGCACATGCATATTGGGGGAGCGAGGGGAGGACATGAGGGCTGGGGCGAAGATGACTGTATCACTGTCAGTGAGTACAAGGGATGACCCAGATGTGGACAGGAAGAGACGTGTCCCGTGTGTACTGCAACTAGTCGCCAATCCAACTACCCCCCCATGTCCGGAATGTAAGCCCGCACCTAGGCCCGCCCATCCGCCACATCGAATATACCACCAGCACAACAACCTTCCCATTTGAAACACTGACTGGGGGTGGCGACCAGTGAACAATCATGTGTAGCCTACCCACGCGTACATGTGGGCCCTCCATGATCCATGTCACCTGCGGCAAAGTCATGACATGCGCAATGAGGGAAGTGAGGAGAGCTGTCCGCCTCACGCACAGAGGTGCATCAGCTCCACAGACCCAGCAGCGAGTCCAGCAGGGGTCACATGTGCAGGGGCAGCTGTGCCTGGTGTGAAGGCACATGCATATAGACAGCACATTGACCAATGTGTAGTCTGCCCACATCTACAGTCCATCATCATGCGGACATAGGAATTGAACACAGGGCAACACATCTGAGTGGGTGCACCCACCGTGACCAACAATGCGCAATCATCGACGTACCTGCCCTGTGCATGGCCCCCCACCCAACAGAGGCACATCCAGTGCCACCATCCCACACACACAAGCCTTCCACGAAACATGCTGTGTCCAATGGTCAGTACAGAGTCAGCGCCCATCTGGTGGATCCTGAACAGGAGACACATGCACACACATGCCAGCTCCCACTATGTACGTCTGCCACCTGGCACGTGCAATGTAACCTCTCACCTGTGACGTGTGTCTGCAAGCACACAGCCGTTTTGGCATGGGGCTGTCAATGTGGACACCTGTCAATGTTTCGGGAGGTGTGATCCGTACAGTGCTGTACATAGGGTGCAGTGCTGACACCTACTACTGTCTCATATCCCCTCGTGCCACAGGTCCCACTTGTTTTGGCCGCTCAGCCTGTGCCCACATCGTCGTCGTCGTGTGCCATACTCATCCAGCCTCGGAAGCAGTGCCATGCTCAGCAGACATTCATGTTGCCGTGGCGTTGCCGCTTGACGAATATGCAGTCAGTCCCCATCAGCACGCCCCGCAAGTCATTGGGGCCTAGATCCCCATGTGCATGCTCATGGCAGTGGTTTGTATCACTAGCCATTGCCATTGGTGGGAGACCTGTGTAAGTGTATTGTGGCCGTGCCGTCCCTGCTTGACAGCTGGGCTGTGACTCATGTGCTTGCTCAGTCATGTCAGTGATGTGAATGCGAAATTGCTATGTGTTGTGTTGCTTTGACATGTGTCCACTGCCATCTTCCCTAGGCGGAGACCGAACATTGACCGCCCATACCAATTGCTGGCGGACATGGACGATACTGAGGTCATAAGGAAGTTTCGGCTGGACAGGCCAACCCTGCATCGACTGTGTGCCATGTTGGAACCCCATCTCCGTCCCCGCAGGGTGTATCCGACAGCATTCACCCCCACGGCTAAGGTGATGACCGCCATGCATTTCTTCGCCACTGGGTCATTCCAGCACACAGTGGGCAGTGGAGGAGGGATGTCCCAGCCCATGTTCAGCAAGGTGCTGAGGGATGTACTGGCAGCCATGATGCTGTACCGAAACAGGTACATCAGATTCCCCAGGGCTCGTGAATTGGCGGCAGTGAAGGGTGCATTCTATGCCCTTGGCAGGATCCCACACGTCGTTGGTGCCATTGATTGCACACATGTTGGCCTTGTTCCACCACAGGCCACTGAGCACCTGTACCGCAACAGGAAGCACACGCACTCCCTGAATGTGCAAGTGGTGTGCCTTGCGGACATGGTGATAACCCACGTGTGTGCAAAGTTCCCAGACTCGGCCCATGACGCACACATAATGCGCAACAGCATCTTGCCACGACTGATGTCCAATCTGCAACAGGATCGTGGCTGTATTGTCGGTGAGTATGTGGAGTGGTGTAGCGTGCTGGCTGTGCGATGCTGTCCCCTGTCCAGTTGGAATAGCAACGGTTCTCTGTGTCCCTCACACCCAGGTGACTCTGCGTACCCGAATGGGGCATGGCTGCTCAGTCCATTGAGAAATCCTCGCACCCCAGCAGACGTTCGCTACAATGAGGCACATGGGAGGACCAGACGTGTGGTCGAGCGTACCTTTGGCCTCCTCAAGTCCAGGTTCAGGTGCCTGGACCGCGCCGGGGTGCGCTGGCGTACTCCCCACAGAAGGTGTGCCAGATAGTGGTGGCGTGCTGCATGCTGCACAATCTGGCCATTCGGAAGCAGATCCCCCTCATCGTGGATGACGGAGATCAACCAGGGCCCCAGCCCGCAGACCAGGACAGCTCGAGTGAGGAGGACAGCGGAGAGGATGAAGCTGGGAATGTGCGTCAGCAGCTCATCGCCCGCTACTTCACTTGACGGTGAGTGTTCATGTACGACGGCTGATGTGGCTGTATCTGTGCAGGTGTGTGTGTGCTGTGTCAGGGTGGCCTTTTGTTCACTGCGTGCTGTGTGTCAACGCTCCATGGCCAGGTTAGTATGCCACTGTTGGTGGCTGTGGCATTGTGCCCTATTGCTCTGTGCGATGTGTGTACATTGCTTGTAGTTGTTGACATGTACTGTGTGATGGGTGTGTGACACACTCATTGAATGTGCTCCTGTTCTGTCTCCCACCCCTAGGTCCCTACAGGCCCTCCGGTTCCATTGCCATGCCACGCATCAGGTGCCGTTCCGCTCAAGGTGGCCGTTGTATTCCATACAATTAAAACACAGGGAACAGACAGCAGTTTGTGGAAGAGGTGCATTTATTTCAAACTGTGACATGTGATTGTGTGTAAGGTGATGACAAAAGTGGTGCGTGCAGTGACAATGAGCTGTCGGTCATGGCTGCGTGATGCTCAGGGTGTACCCACTGGTTCTATGTCCATAGTCCAACACACACATGCCATCCAGATGGCTGTGTGGAGTGGGATCGTAGTCCAAGTCAATGCAGTGGGTGGTCAAGGAAGGCTGGCTGGCTGCCTCACTTGCGTCTGGAGCATGCGAAGTCCTCCCGGAAGATCTGTTTCCACTTCGGACGGCCCCTTCCATGTTTGCGAGGGGGGGTGCCTGCTTGCGACCTGCTGGTGGTTGAGGTGTGCTCACTGGCTGTGGACGCAGGGGAACTGGACACTGCTGCTCGACCCTGCGCCCCGGCAGGTGGTGGCGGAGGGGGAGCTGCTGTCCCTGGCTGTGACCTCACCGCCACCACCAGCTGGCCCATGAGGTCCACGAGTTGGCCCATACGGGCGTCCATGGACCTCAGCACCCCCAGCACCTCACGCGTGTCTGTAGCAGACCTGGCCCATTGTCCTTGGGCCTCTTCATAGGCCCCAAGGACCCTGGCAATTTGAGGCAGGGCATGGTTCCCAGGGGAGACTGGCGTTTCCCTGACCCTGCTCCTCCTACCAGTCCTGCTGCCACCGGCCTGCCCACTATCCACATTGCTCACCACGGTCCTCGCCCTGGCTCCCAGGGTGGATCCAGTGGGCCGGGCCACCACCTGCGCTGGTGCTGGGGCCAGCGAAGACGTGGTAGCGGTTGCGGCAGTGGTAGTGGCCGCAATGACCGTGGGTGTGTCCGCAATGACCGTGGGTGTGGCCGCAACGACAGTGGCTGCAGGGGGCTGTGAATGTGCAACAGCCCTGGATGATGGGTTGGTGGGTAGGTGGGGGCCTGGGGAGCGGCTGGGCCCTGCCACACCGGATGGGCCTGCTGGGTGGTCCGTGTCCGAGGAGGAGGACAGATCCTCCACATCCGTGTGTCCTTGTTGGGGGCTTGCAGGCTGGCTGTGCTGGCTGCTGTCTCCATCCCCAGCATCCAGCAGTTTGTCACCTGTGGGGAGAATGAGATTTGTTAATGTGTTGCACCTGGCGAAGTATGTATTTGTCGTCTGACATTCACAGTTCGTGCAATCTCGTACATGGGTTTCCCGGAGGCGTGTGTGTGGCTGTACCATTTGTAGTTGTGTGTGCTTGGCAATGGGACTGTGTGCTGTGCACATGTGGCATGGGACGGATTGGCCATGCCGATGGGTGTGTTGCTGTGCTCCTACTTATTGTGACTCTGGTGTATGCGGGCTCCTGGCCCATCCTGGGTCTGGTTTGTACTTTGCTTTTGGGGTTCAAATGGGACGCTTAGGAACGCATATGGCAACATGGGGGCCATGCCCCAGAAACGCATTTGGGATGGAATATGCTTTTGGGCTACATGCTGTGAGCCATGGGTGCCGAACGTGACATGTGTTGTGGCAGCATGACAGTGCATGGTCTGAGGTGTGTGCATGCCTGACATACCCTGCATATTTGCTGTCTGTTGGGATTACTGGACATGGCATTGGACGCATCGTTATGAGTGTGTGATGGTTGTGTGCCACCCGACGTATTGCAGTTGTCCCATCTCCTTGGTGTGCGTGCTGCCCTGTGCCATGTGCATCACTGCAGTGCTCGGGGGGTGTGGCCCATGTTGTGTGTTGTTGCTCACAGTGTGGCGTGCGCTTCATTGACTTCTGGCACATGGTTGGTCATGGGCATGTATCTTAGCGTGACTGCTGTATGTGTGGCAGCTGTTCGGATGACATGCCTTTCATGAGACTGGGGCTGACGGATGGGATGGATGGTATGTTGTATGTGCATGGTGTGTCTGTGTGTTTGATGGGTTCAGTGGTGTTCGTGTGCATTTATGTTGTTCCGCTCTGTTGCGTCTAGTGTTGTTTGTCTTACATAGGCGTAGTTGTGGGGTGTGTGGTTGACAGGCAGTAGGGGCTACATGGACAGGACTTCAATGGTGTTTAGGTTGTGTGTGATGGGTTGCACAGTGGCTTCCGTGTGGTACTATATTCAGTGTGGCTTGTGCATGCAGACGTGGCTCCTTGGGTGTTGCTGTGTCTGTGATGGGTCATGTGGGGTGTGAGTCTGTGGTTCATGTCCGTGTGCACATTGTTCACTTGTTCGTGACAGTGGGCGGTGCTGCGTGTTCGTCTGCTACGTGACATGTCCCATGTGTTGGTCGTGTTACGGTCCTCATGCCTCCAGTAATCCAGCCCTGTCCAGTTTCCCACCTGCAGGTTGTTCGGGCGTGCACTGTACTGGATGCCACATGGTTCTAAGCGGGGGTGCTCCATGTTGCAGGTCTGTGGGGGTGGGGGCGGTGTTGTGGGTCGTGGTGATGGCTGGACACCCACTGACACCGATTGTTGTGGACCGTGATGTCTACCTTTCGGCTGTCGGTGTGCACTGCGGTGGCTGACACGTGGCTGTGGGGTGTGGGGGATGCTCCTCCTTGCTGTGCTGTGGGACTAGGGGCCTGGTGTGTGTTGTACTTGAGCTGTCCACCCTCCCACCCACTGCACTTTGTGTTCCTGCCACTTACCTGTTACTTGTCGGTTAGTGCAGCTATGGCGGACACATGGGTGTGGTGGGTGCTCGTTGTGGCGCTTCTGGCATACTTGGGGACCTGTTGGTGGTTACGTGGCTGGCTGAGTGTACACATGCCCCCACGTATCTTTCAGTTGTTAGGTTTGGGCTGTGTGTGGTGGTGTCTGTTGCATGTGTGTGTGATGTGTTGTGTATTGTGTGCTGGACATGGGGGTGTTTGTCCCTGGGAGCTGTGGCATGGTGGTAGGGAATGTGAGTACATAGCGGTGTGCTGGTATACATTAGTTTGTACTTACCAGCCTCCACTCCCCCTGGTAATCCGGTGAGGATCTCCGGATGGATGATGACTCGCACCTTCTCCTCCCACGCTTTGAAGGTCTTGAAAAGCGCGGGATTCCCTCCGCCAGTGACGGCAGCCAGCTCTCTGTTTTTGCTCTCCTTCTTCTTGACCAGGCTTTTGACGTCATTCCACCGTTTGTTTATTTCTCCTCTGTTCCTGGGCAGGGTCCCGACTGCATTGACCTGGTCTACGATCCGGTTCCACATTCTGTTTCTGGTGGCTAGTGGTGTGTGCTGGATCAGGTTTCCATAGATTTGTGGGTGCACCTTGATGATCTCGTCGACCATGACCGTCAGCTCAATGGGCATGAACTTGGGCATTCTTTGTGGTGCCATGGTGTTTGTGGTGCTGGTGCGGTGTGTGTTGTGTAATGTGCAGGGGGTTTGTGGTGCCGGTGTTTGGTGGTGGTGGTGGTGGTGGTGGTTGTGATGTGTGCATTTCTGTGGTGTGCTGCTGTCCTTGCTGTGTCACTGTGTCCTCTCCTCTCTGCTTTGCAATGTTGCAAGGGGTTGTGGTCTGTGGGAGTGCTGCTTTTGTACTTACCTATGTGGGTGTGTCCTCATGGTCTGTTGTTTTCAGGTGTGTTGTGTCTGGTGTTCTGGCCTTTGTAGTTTTTGTTTGTCCAGGGGGGGGTGTTTTCGGGATGTGTACTGTGCTTGTGTATTTGTGCGTGCCTTGCTGTGTGGACTTGTTGGCCATGTTGTGTGCGATTGTTTTTGTCAGCGGATGGTTTCTGTGCAGGGACGTGGCCGCCATGGCTTCTGCCGTGTCAATTTTCATCGGCGTTGTTTGCGCTGGCGGGCGGTATATTTGTAGTTTTCCCGTGCTCATGGCGGTGCGATCGTAATTTCACGTGCGGTGTGTCGGCCGTGAGGGCGGGCGGTTTTGTGTTGTCGTGCGTGTTTCCGTCCGTGGCGGGCGGTTTGACTCCGACTCGGACGAGGGCGGGCGGTATCTTGTGTGATTTTTCCGCCGATGGCGGTTTTCGGTTTGTGTCATCGTAATGGCGTGGTCGGTGTTCAGACGGTGTGTGCGGGCGGATTTTTGCCGCTTTCATGCGTGGCGGATTTTTTTACGCCGGGTATCGTAATGGGCCTTAAAGCTATCAAGAGCTCAGACTAGAGCAATCCCTAACAAAAATCGGCCTTAAACTAAGTAAACAAACTAAAACGATGTATGAATATCTACTACATAAAACTAGACTATTTACAAACACCAAAGGTCTAGAATACTTAGACATGATAGCTAAATCTATACTGGAAAAAAAAACAATTCTAAACACCATAAACATATAAAACTTCAAAACATTTAAACAACATAATTCTACTCGTCTTTTAAATTCATAAGTATAACTATGTCATTTAAAATTAAAAAAATAACACAAATATATGACATTATAATTATTAAATTAAAAAATAATACAAATAAATCAATGTAAAAAAACATTGCACACCCATAATAATTAAAAATAACTTACAGTTATGTAGCTATAGACGATCTGGGAAAACAAATAAATCCATAGGAGATAAATCAAAAAATAAATCCATTCGAAAAGGAAACCCCCCAAAAATGCAAAAATACAACTATAGAAAAAATGATCCAACAACGCAATCCTCTCAATAACGAAATCCTCAACAACCCGAAAATTAGCTTTTAAAAAAAACTAAAATAAAACCGAAAAATAAAAGGAAATGTAAAAATTCTTGTTTTAAATAAACAAAATACATATTCCTGTTTTGTAAAAAATAAAAATAAAAAAAAAGGGTTGAGTCCACCATTTGTTTACAATTGGGAAAACCTGTAAAAAAAATGAAAGAACACCCACCCACAATAACACGTACAAACACACAAACTTTAACAATAAATACAAAATAACACAATTAAACAACACATAACTAACACTACATAACACTCTACTTGAATCCAACACTACGGCAGTACACCAAAAACAAACAAAAACGGTTCTCACTAACCAAACTACACTACTACTACCTTGCCCCTACCCTAAAACTACTTTAAAAACTTACTTAAAGCAACAAAATGCAGCTCCCAACCGCGAGGTTCCGTCTTCCAAAATGACCTAAAAACAAAAGAGATAAATAGAAAAGTGAGGAAAATAGAAAAAAAATGGCTGCGTAATAAAAATAGAAAAAGACTTACTCCCCATAGAAAAGAATAGAGAAATATTATTAAAATGCAAAGAAATAAATATTTATTTTTATATATAATAAAAAAATTACAAATGTTCTAGAAATATGCCCCAAAAAATTAAAATATATATTATCAAAAAACAAAAAATATAATATTTAATATATACTACAATGTATGTTTTTTTCATGTACTGTACATTTACCAAAATATTAAAATGTATAATGAATAAATTATATGTGAAAATATACATTTGCAAATTATTTAATATATTAATTATTATTTGAATAAAAATAATATCCAATATACTAAGGGCCTATTACGATGGTGGTCGGATGTCGCACCGCAAGCCAGAAAACCGCCGGTCCGATTAGGATGGCGGTGGCGACCGCGGTGGTGGGAAATTCCGACCGCCGCTTTTCCGCCGCTCGCCATCCGCACTCCTGCCTGGCGGGCGGAAAAGGACCGGGATATGCATGCAGAGATTGTCTTCCGGGGGCCCGTGGCAGGCCCCCAATGTTTGGGGAGGGTGAGGGTGCACTGGGGGGGTACCCATGGCCCCCCCCAAAATTCCCCTGTACCAGGTGGCAGGCACTGTGCAGTGACTGCCACGTAGTGCAGGGAAATGCTGGGCATGCCCATTTGGACATCGCGGCGGTGCTGCGGGTAGCAGCAACCCCCGCAATGTTAAGGACCCCGATCCGACAGTCGTGGTCAGATTTCGAGCGCGGGTCATCGTAATTCGACCGGCGGTGATGCCGCGGACCATGCAGGCGGTCTTTTCCCGCTACCATGGCGGTCGGGGAGGTTTTCCGACCGCCATCGTAATGACCCCCTAAGTAATTAAATATACTAAAAATATGTAAAATACATATTATATAATTGTATTAAAAAATTAAATTATGTAAAATGTATTAAAAAAAATAGAAAATAAATTAAAGTGTTTACTTTTGTCATAAAAAAAGAATAAGCAATGAAAGTCAAATCGTTTAAAATGAATAAACTTTAATATATTTACTTTAATATTACATGACTATACTTAAAAAAATTAAAAAAATTCAATTATGTTTTAATAAATATGTAGGTTAAGAATATTGTTAATTTTCAAAATGTACATTACAAATATATATTAAAAAACTATGTTAATTTTCCAATTCTACATGAAAAATATATATTAAAAATAATTGTTAATTTTCCAACTGTACATGAAATATGTAAATTAAAAATATATTATACTTTGTAATAAATTTTGAACAACATCAAAAAAACTTAATAATGTTTTTATTAATTTGAACAAATGTATAACAAATGCAAATGAGAACAAATAAACTGTAAAATAAAGAAACATGTGTAACCAATAAAAATGTTTACAATAATAACTAGCATACATCTCCTTTCTTATTAAAATTTACATACAAAATAGAATAAAACAACTAATAAACAAATAAAATTTACTATACCTAACTCCAAAACCAACAAAACTCAGGGAAAGTGCTGGATAATAAAACATAAAAAATTACTATTCCAACTCCAAAACAAAATAAACTCAGGGAAAGTGCTGGATGATAAAACATAAAAAAATACTATTTCAACTCCAAAACAAAATAAACTCAGGGAAAGTGCTGGATAATAAACCTAATTAAATTACTATTCCAACTCCAAAACTAACAAAACTCAGGGAAAGTGCTGGATAATAAACCTAATTAAATTACTATGCCAACTCCAAAACAAAATAAACTCAGGGAAAGTTCTGTATAATAAAACATAAAAAATTACTATTCCAACTACAAAGCAAAATAAACTCAGGGAAAGTGCTGAATAATAAACATAAAAAATTACAATTCCAGCTCCAAAACAAAATAAACTCGGGGAAAGTGCTGGATAATAAAACATAAAAAATTACTATTCCAACTCCAAAACCAACAAATCTCACGGAAAGTGTTGGATAATAAACCTAATTAAGGGGCACATTACGATGGCGGACGGACTTCCGTCCGTCCGCCATCGTGTCAGATTTGGGACCGGCCGCCCATGAGGCAGCCTCCCCACAATTCAAATTACGATGCAACCGCCACCATGGCGGTCGCATCACCTATATTTTGCATTGTGGTGGGGATGCGTTCAGTAGCCCCCGCCGCAATGCAAAATTAAAGGCACTTGCATATCCCTGCACTATGTGGCAGGCACCATGCGGTGCCTGCCACATGGTGCAGGGATATGTAGGGGGCACCATAGGTGCCCCCCAGTGCCCTTGACCCAGTCCCAGGGATCCAGGGGGGCCCACTATGGGCCCCCAAATCCATTTCCGCCATTCGTTTTGCGGCGGTTTGGCCGCTGCAAAATGAATGGATGAAACTGATATCCTAATCCCTACGGCGGTGCCTGCAAGGCACTGCCGCAATGTGAGCCTATGGTGTAGTGTCGCAAGGCGGTCGGAGAGGGACCGCCTTGCGGAACCGTGGCAGGCGGTCTTTATGACCGCCGCGCTGCACCAACGATTCCCCTTGCCATCATAATTTGGCGGGGGGCAAACAGCAGCACGGTGGCGGAAGGCCCGCCACCGACATGATGTCGGTGGCGGGCCTTCCACCATCGTAAAGAGGCTCTAAATTACTATTCCAATTTCAAAATAAACTCAGGGAAAATGCTGGAGAATAAAATATAATAAATAACTATTACAACTCCAAATTTATAATCAATAATTTTTAATTTAAAAAATGTATATTATTTTATTTCAATTTTATATTTTTGTAAATAAATTACTAAAATATAAAAATATGGACTCAAAACTAAAGATAACCTCAATATTTAAAAAAAAAAAATCAAATTTAAGGGGCCCATTAGGATGTCGGGCGGAAGCACTACCGCCGTGCTGGCGGATGCAAAAACCACCAGTTACCGCCTGCACGCAGCAGTCCACACGCCCGCCCGATTACGATGCGAAAAGTCAGCCAAACACCGCCGGCAAGTCAGCGACACCGTCCGCCATCAAAGTGCGCCCGTACACGTAGCGGCGCAGCACAATTGACACACACCGTCCGACGAAACACGTACCGCCCGGCGTACAAATTACGATGCCGCACACAAACTGAACCCACGGCTAAGAGACACCGTACGTCAAACCGAAGCGGTAACACGAACGCCGAGCACGGACACCGAAGAAGCGGCACCCCGAGCATGAATCCAGCACTGCAGGCCCTCCCTATGCTCTATCTGATGCACCACCAAGGACGCAACGTACCGCGAAGACGCAGGTAGGCACACATACAACAAGTGCACGCAAACAGCGCACACAGTGCAAGGGCGGAAAAAGCGGACAACCCCCCACCCCCGCGTGTACATGACACATCTACCATAGCATCCACATATGACACACAGGCCAAATTGTAACATCTCGTTACACATGTGTACACACCACCTGGGACTAGGAACCAACCACCCCGTCACGGCCCCAAAGCGGCGATGACGCTGCCACACATGCGCACAACGCAGAGGCCAACCGCAGCGCCATGCATGCATCGCACACAGACACAGGGACACAACCAAGCAGCACACACACCAGCCCCACCCCGAACGCACATGACACGTGACAGGCCTGCCACAGACATGTCCCCAACGCCCAATTCACGGACAACACCCAACGTCACACAACCGACGCACACATGTCAGTGAAGTCACGCAACAGCAGGACACACCCCAGTGCAACAAACATGGCGAAGCACACAGCGGCGGCAACACCAACTAGGAGAAGCAGGGCCCCTTCGGGAAGAGGAACGCCAGTACCACACTGAAACACCCATACCACCCTGCACATATGAACAAGACATACAAAACGGAACACCAAAGAGCCCGGGGACCGACAACAGGTGGCCCAAGAATAACACTCACACACAAGGCCCAATGCAGAGCGGAAAGGCAGCCTGCCGCCCACACAAGGGAGAGCAGACAGCACTGAATGACCTTCCATTCCAACTCCGAAACCACAGCCCTACGAAAGAAGCCGGTGAATACAGCCATTGTCCAATAAAAGACCAACACAGGCATGCAGAGGAGACCGACCACAGGGCAGATAGCGCATATCACAGAAGAACACAACGGACGGGAAAGAATAAAGAAAACACTCCCCCATGTCGGCCCCATGCAAGTAAATTGGAAGGAGTCACACATCACTGACCTTGAACTGTCTGAGAAGCATGTGGGATGAGGGCCCGTGTCCTCCGCACAAGCCAACAGAACACAAGTCCTGTCTCCCTACGACTACACAGAGCTCACAGCAACCTCGGAGCGTACACATTGCAGACTGCACACACAGCCGGAGCACGCCACCACCACGCACCGCTGCAAAATGGCAACCGCAACACACCTACCCAACTACGCCGGACAGGTCAAGCTGTACAAAACCAACCTGATACATATATTGGGATGCGAACTCCTGTCCCTGCTGAACGTAAGTTACCGACTGACTTACCGCATCACATTGTTCAGCTGCGTCATACCCGTCTTCTACTGTCGGAGGTGTCCCTACCAGCATCCCGTGGAGATGTGTCTCTCCAACCCGGCATGTCTAAAGGCGGACCTGCTAGTACTACTCCTCCCTCTGGACGCACACGACAGGGCCTGCTCTGCCTATGGGGGCATGGCGTATGTGGCCAACATCGCACCCGCACTGAAATGGGACCACTGTGCCTCCACACGACGGATCATCGAGCACAGCTACATCGAATGTCACCCAGCATGCCCCATCATGGTCCTCCAAGGGACAACTTACGAACAACACCTTGACAGCCACCATCCGCTACATTGGCTGGCAAACATAAACACCACCAATGACATGGAAGCCCTGCTGGACGGCATCGCATACCTGACAACCTGTAAATTCGTCGGACCCCAACGCAGGTTCCCCGATTGACCTATGATGTCCAACCCCGCACCCATGCTTAGCTTCCGCACGGACTGGCCAGTCACCACCACAACAGCCATACCAAACGACCGGCAACAATTACCACACCATCAACGACATCGCCATGACATCGGATATGACCGGGACATGCACACTGTTCCCCATCACATCCAGGAACACCGCATGCATCGTGGGAGGCAGTGGCATGGGGTCTGTGTATCGCACCCACATGGACGGAACTGCACGAACAACCAGGACACGACATGGATCCAGCACCCATGGACACACACACCGCTCAGTGGACATGAATAGGTCGCCTGGAGTCTGTGGGTGCTGCACCCCTCCCACCCCCGCCCCGGGAATCCCATACCAGGACCTTTGCACGGACGACAAGTGCAAACAACAACAACATGACCCCAGTGACTGTGACATGTCCAGTAACCACCACATTGCAACAACAAGTGGCACGCCGCTGCATGCACGCACGCACATGCCCTGATGTCATCTCACATGCACGCGTGCATGAGGAACAACCGCAGCAAACCTGTCACATGGAACTGAGATGGACTGTGCCCATGATGCCAAGCGGTCTGGTAGGCTACTTGTATACCGTCTGTGTCAAAGTCCGCAGCTCCGCAGCTATACGTAAATGTACATTAGCACAGCCTTGGCCAAGCAGATGTAACTCTGAAGCCCACATCCCACATGCAACAGCCAATCACATGTAACCCCACACCCTATCCCATTTGTAATCATGCTCAGTATATCCTCAACATGTATTCCGCTGCCAGTAGTGTCCACTATACTGCATCACAGAGGACAGAAGACTCAATATAATGTTTGAAACCAAAACTGTCTCCGCTGACTCATTTCACAAGTACGAATGAGAGAGGATGAGAGTATGTGAAGTACACGGCAGTCGTGACATGACCATGTAGTCCACTGGTATTGGATGTCAACGCAAATGAGTAGCACAACTGTGGAAGACACACATGTGTCGTGTGAAGTCGTATGGACGCAGTGCTCAGGTGGGTGGGTGCGACGGGTAGATGCGCACATGCCAAGTTGGAGCACGCCGTGTTGGGAGGGGTCATGAACAGTACACCACCGCTTCCCTGGGCATTGTGAGAGGACACCTGTCGGGGGGGAAGTGAACACATGTGTGCACAGCAGCCGGGCACACGAACAATGCGGAACCAGGCGCACACGTCAGCCCACCCTCCGTGGACTAGGTGGATCCTGTTGTGCGCCCGCCATGCCCCTTGACAAGGCACACACAGCCACAGTCGACCAGGTGTAACCCCAACATAGTCAATCCGCACAGGCGATACAGGGCACGGGATGGCAGTGGAGCATGGTGTGTGAGAGGTCTCCTCGCGCTCCTCCTGGTCATATCACGCAGGCAATAGAACCTCAACGTGTAGCATGGCACAAGTCAAATGGAAGTGTAGGGGGACGCACCTCAGCACGAGCAGCACTGACGTCACGGGAGGTGGCTCGCACCATCCCATCCATTGCCCATTATACCAACCACGCCACATGCCATTGCGACTAAGTGCAAGCGCGTGCGCCACCACCCCGAGCCCTCCCCAGAGAGGCCAAAGAGTAAATGTGTGGGCCATCAGTCACAGACGGACGCGGCCTGGCCGCAAGGGCAGCCACAGCCACTGGGTGTCGCAGGTGGCGGATCCGGAAGGCGAAGACTGTGATGCATAGTCCATGCAGGCCGGGTCTCCATTTGGGGCACCACGCAGGTGGACGGCGTCCCGCCACACATCATACCCTGAGACAGCCCACTCGTGCAACTGGACCCACACATACACTCCTTGCCCTCTCTGGTGCGAGCTTGGGGCTGCCTGTGCAAGCGCTAGCCTCGCAGGTGCACATGCATATTGGGGGAGCGAGGGGAGGACATGAGGGCTGGGGCGAAGATGACTGTATCACTGTCAGTGAGTACAAGGGATGACCCAGATGTGGAAAGGAAGAGACGTGTCCCGTGTGTACTGCAACTAGTCGCCAATCCAACTACCCCCATGTCCGGAATGTAAGCCCGCACCTAGGCCCGCCCATCCGCCACATCGAATATACCACCAGCACAACAACCTTCCCATTCGAAACACTGACTGGGGGTGGCGACCAGTGAACAAACATGTGTAGCCTACCCACGCGTACATGTGGGCCCTCCATGATCCATGTCACCTGCGGCAAAGTCATGACATGCGCAATGAGGGAAGTGAGGTGAGCTGTCCGCCCCACGCACAGAAGGTGCATCAGCTCCACAGACCCAGCAGCGAGTCCAGCAGGGGTCACATGTGCAGGGGCAGCTGTGCCTGGTGTGAAGGCACATGCACATAGACAGCACATCGACCAATGTGTAGTCTGCCCATATCTACAGTCCATCATCATGCGGACATAGGAATTGTACACAGGGCAACACATCTTAGTGGGTGCACCCACCGTGACCAACAATGCGCAATCATCGACGTACCCGCCCTGTGCATGGCCCCCCACCCAACGGAGGCACATCCAGTGCCACCATCCCACACACACAAGCCTTCCACGGAACATGCTGTGTCCAATGGTCAGTACAGAGTCAGCGCCCATCTGGTGGATCCTGAACAGGAGACACATGCACACACATGATAGCTCCCACTATGTACGTCTGCCACCTGGCACGTGCAATGTAACCTCTCACCTGTGACGTGTGACTGCAAGCACACAGCAGTCTTGGCATGGGGCTGTCAATGTGGACACCTGTCAATGTTTCGGGAGGTGTGATCCGTACAGTGCTGTACATAGGGTGCAGTGCTGACACCTACTACTGTCTCATATCCCCTCGTGCCACAGGTCCCACTTGTTTTGGCCGCTCAGCCTGTGCCCACATCGTCGTCGTCGTGTGCCATACTCATCCAGCCTCGGAAGCAGTGCCATGCTCAGCAGACATTCATGTTGCCGTGGCGTTGCCGCTTGACGAATATGCAGTCAGTCCCCATCAGCACGCCCCGCAAGTCATTGGGGCCTAGATCCCCATGTGCATGACCATGGCAGTGGTTTGCATCACTAGCCATTGCCATTGGTGGGAGACCTGTGTAAGTGTATTGTGGCCGTGCCGTCCCTGCTTGACAGCTGGGCTGTGACTCATGTGCTTGCTCAGTCATGTCAGTGATGTGAATGCGAAATTGCTATGTGTTGTGTTGCTCTGACATGTGTCCACTGCCATCTTCCCTAGGCGGAGACCGAACATTGACCGCCCATACCAATTGCTGGCGGACATGGAGGATACTGAGGTCATAAGGAAGTTTCGGCTGGACAGGCCAACCCTGCATCGACTGTGTGCCATGTTGGAACCCCATCTCCGTCCCCGCAGGGTGTATCCGACAGCATTCACCCCCACGGCTAAGGTGATGGCCGCCATGCATTTCTTCGCCACTGGGTCATTCCAGCACACAGTGGGCAGTGGAGGAGGGATGTCCCAGCCCATGTTCAGCAAGGTGCTGAGGGATGTACTGGCAGCCATGATGCTGTACCGAAACAGGTACATCAGATTCCCCAGGGCTCGTGAATTGGCGGCAGTGAAGGGTGCATTCTATGCCCTTGGCAGGATCCCACACGTCGTTGGTGCCATTGATTGCACACATGTTGGCCTTGTTCCACCACAGGCCACTGAGCACCTGTACCGCAACAGGAAGCACACGCACTCCCTGAATGTGCAAGTGGTGTGCCTTGCGGACATGGTGATAACCCACGTGTGTGCAAAGTTCCCAGGCTCGGCCCATGACGCACACGTAATGCGCAACAGCATCTTGCCACGACTGATGTCCAATCTGCAACAGGATCGTGGCTGTATTGTCGGTGAGTATGTGGAGTGGTGTAGCGTGCTGGTTGTGCGATGCTGTCCCCTGTCCAGTTGGAATAGCAACGGTTCTCTGTGTCCCTCACACCCAGGTGACTCTGCGTACCCGAATGGGGCATGGCTGCTCAGTCCATTGAGGAATCCTCGCACCCCAGCAAACGATCGCTACAATGAGGCACATGGGAGGACCAGACGTGTGGTCGAGCGTACCTTTGGCCTCCTCAAGTCCAGGTTCAGGTGCCTGGACCGCACCGGGGGTGCGCTGGCGTACTCCCCACAGAAGGTGTGCCAGATAGTGGTGGCGTGCTGCATGCTGCACAATCTGGCCATTCGGAAGCAGATCCCCCTCATTGTGGATGACGGAGATCAACCAGGGCCCCAGCCCGCAGACCAGGACAGCTCGAGTGAGGAGGACAGCGGAGAGGAGGAAGCTGGGAATGTGCGCCAGCAGCTCATCGCCCGCTACTTCACTTAACGGTGAGTGTCCATGTACGACGGCTGATGTGTCTGTATTTGTGCAGGTGTGTGTGTGCTGTGTCAGGGTGGCCTTTTGTTCACTGCGTGCTGTGTGTCAACGCTCCATGCCCAGGTTAGTATGCCACTGATGGTGGCTGTGGCATTGTGCCCTATTGCTCTGTGCGATGTGTGTACATTGCTTGTAGTTGTTGACATGTACTGTGTGATGGGTGTGTGACACACTCATTGAATGTGCTCCTGTTCTGTCTCCCACCCCTAGGTCCCTACAGGCCCTCCGGTTCCATTGCCATGCCACGCATCAGGTGCCGTTCCGCTCAAGGTGGCCGTTGTATTCCGTACAATTAAAACACAGGGCACAGACAGCAGTTTGTGGAAGAGGTGCATTTATTTCAAACTGTGACATGTGATTGTGTGTAAGGTGATGACAAAAGTGGTGCGTGCAGTGACAATGAGCTGTCGGTCATGGCTGCGTGATGCTCAGGGTGTACCCACTGGTTCTATGTCCATAGTCCAACACACACATGCCATCCAGATGGCTGTGTGGAGTGGGATCGTAGTCCAAGTCAATGCAGTGGGTGGTCAAGGAAGGCTGGCTGGCTGCCTCACTTGCGTCTGGAGCGTGCGAAGTCCTCCCGGGAGATCTGTTTCCACTTCGGACGGCCCCTTCCACGTTTGCGAGGGGGTGCCTGCTTGCGACATGCTGGTGGTTGAGGTGTGCTCACTGGCTGTGGACGCAGGGGAACTGGACACTGCTGCTCGACCCTGCGCCCCGGCAGGTGGTGGCGGAGGGGAGCTGCTGTCACTGGCTGTGACCTCACCGCCACCACCAGCTGGCCCATGAGGTCCACGAGTTGGCCCATACGGGCGTCCATGGACCTCAGCACCCCCAGCACCTCACGCGTGTCTGTAGCTGACCTGGCCCATTGTCCTTGGGCCTCTTCATAGGCCCCAAGGACTCTGGCCATTTGAGGCAGGGCATGGCTCCCAGGGGAGGCTGGCGTTTCCCTGACCCTGCTCCTCCTACCAGTCCTGCTGCCACCGGCCTGCCCACTAGCCACATTGCTCACCACGGTCCTCGCCCTGGCTCCCAGGGTGGATCCAGTCGTCCGGGCCACCACCTGCGCTGGGGCTGGGGCCAGCGAAGACGTGGTGGCGGTTGCGGCAGTGGTAGTGGCCGCAATGACCGTGGGTGTGGCCGCAATGACCGTGGGTGTGGCCGCAATGCCCGTGGGTGTGGCCGCAATGACCGTGGGTGTGGCCGCAACGACAGTGGCAGCAGGGGGCTGGGAATGTTCAGCAGCCCTGGATGATGGGTTGGTGGGTAGGAGGGGTCCTGGGGAGCGGCTGGGCCCTGCCACACTAGATGGGCCTGCTTGGTGGTCCGTGTCCGAAGAGGAGGACAGATCCTCCACATCCATGTGTCCTCGTTGGGGGCTTGTAGGCTGGCTGTGCTGGCTGCTGTCTCCATCCCCAGCATCCAGCAGTTCGTCACCTGTGGAGAGAATGAGATTTGTTATTGTGTTGCACCTGGCGAAGTCTGTATTGGTTGTCTGACATTCTCCGTTCGTGCACTCTCGTGCACGTGTGTCCCGGAGGCGGGTGTGTGGCTGTACAATCTGTTGTTGTGTGTGCTTGGCAATGGGACTGTGTGCTGTGCACATGTGGCATGGGACGGATTGGCTATGCCGATGGGTGTGTTGCTGTGCTCCTACTTATTGTGACTCTGGTGTATGCGGGCTCCAGGCCCATCCTGGGTCTGGTTTGTACTTTGCTTTTGGGGTGCATATGGAACGCTTAGGAACGCATTTGGCAACATGGGGGTCATGCCCCAGGAACGCATTTGGGATGGAATATGCTTTTGGGGTGCAAATGGAACACTTAGGAACGCATATGGCAACATGGGGGTCATGCCCCAGAAACGCATTTGGGATGGAATATGCTTTTGGGCTACATGCTGTGAGCCATGGGTGCCGAACGTGACATGTGTTGTGGCAGCATGACAGTGCATGGTCTGAGGTGTGTGCATGCCTGACATACCCTGCATATTTGCTGTCTGTTGTGATTACTGGACATGGCATTGGACGCATCGTTATGAGTGTGTGATGGTTGTGTGCCACCCGACGTATTGCAGTTGTCCCATCTCCTTGGTGTGCGTGCTGCCCTGTGCCATGTGCATCATTGCAGTGCTCGGGGGGTGTGGCCCATGTTGTGTGTTGTTGCTCACAGTGTGGCGTGCGCTTCATTGACTTCTGGCACATGGTTGGTCATGGGCATGTATCTTAGCGTGACTGCTGTATGTGTGGCAGCTGTGCGGATGACATGCCTTTCATGAGACTGGGGCTGACGGATGCGATGGATGGTATGTTGTATGTGCATGGTGTGTCTGTGTGTTTGATGGGTTCAGTGGTGTTCGTGTGCATTTATGTTGTTCCGCTCTGTTGCGTCTAGTGTTGTTTGTCTTACATAGGCGTAGTTGTGGGGTGTGTGGTTGACAGGCAGTAGGGGCTACATGGACAGGACTTCAATGGTGTTTCGGTTGTGTGTGATGGGTTGCACAGTGGCTGCCGTGTGGTACTATATTCAGTGTGGCTTGTGCATGCAGACGTGGCTCCTTGGGTGTTGCTGTGTCTGTGATGGGTCATGTGGGGTGTGAGTCTGTGGTTCATGTCCGTGTGCACATTGTTCACTTGTTCGTGACAGTGGGCGGTGCTGCGTGTTCGTCTGCTACGTAACATGTCCCATGTGTTGGTCGTGTTACGGTCCTCATGCCTCCAGTAATCCAGCCCTGTCCAGTTTCCCACCTGCAGGTTGTTCGTGCGTGCACTGTACTGGATGCCACATGGTTCTAAGCGAGGGTGCTCCATGTTGCAGGTCTGTGGGGGTGGGGGCGGTGTTGTGGGTCGTGGTGATGGCTGGACACCCACTGACACCGATTGTTGTGGACCGTGATGTCTACCTTTCGGCTGTCGGTGTGCACTGCGGTGGCTGACACGTGGGTGTGGGGTGTGGGGGATGCTCCTCCTTGCTGTGCTGTGGGACTAGGGGCCTGGTGTGTGTTGTACTTGAGCTGTCCACCCTCCCACCCACTGCACTTTGTGTTCCTGCCACTTACCTGTTACTTGTCGGTTAGTGCAGCTATGCCGGACACATGGGTGTGGTGGGTGCTCGTTGTGGCGCTTCTGGCATACTTGGGGACCTGTTGGTGGTTACGTGGCTGGCTGAGTGTACACATGCCCCCACGTATCTTACAGTTGTTAGGTTTGGGCTGTGTGTGGTGGTGTCTGTTGCATGTGTGTGTGATGTGTTGTGTATTGTGTGCTGGACATGGGGGTGTTTGTCCCTGGGAGCTGTGGCATGGTGGTAGTGCATGTGAGTACATAGCGGTGTGCTGGTATACATTAGTTTGTACTTACCAGCCTCCACTCCCCCTGCTAATCCGGCGAGGATCTCCGGATGTATAATGACTCGCACCTTCTCCTCCCACGCTTTGAAGGTCTTGAAGAGCGCGGGATTCCCTCCGCCAGTGACGGCAGCCAGCTCTCTGTTCTTGCTCTCCTTCTTCTTGACCAGGCTCTTGACGTCATTCCACCGTTTGTTGATTTCAACTCTGTTCCTGGGCAGGGTCCCGACTGCATTGACCTGGTCTACGATCCGGTTCCACATTCTCTTTCTGGTGGCTAGTGGTGTGTGCTGGACCAGGTTCCCATAGATTTGTGGGTGCACCTTGATAATCTCGTCGACCATGACCGTCAGCTCAATGGGCGTGAACTTGGGCATTCTTTGTGGTGCCATGGTGTTTGTGGTGCTGGTGCGGTGTGTGTTGTGTAATGTGCAGGGGGTTTGTGGTGCCGGTGTTTGGTGGTGGTGGTGGTGGTGGTGGTGGTTGTGATGTGTGCGTTTCTGTGGTGTGCTGCTGTCCTTGCTGTGTCACTGTGTCCTCTCCTCTCCTCTCTAGTTTGCAATGTTGCAAGGGGTTGTGGTCTGTGGGAGTGCTGCTTTTGTACTTACCTATGTGGGTGTGTCCTCATGGTCTGTTGTTTTCAGGTGTGTTGTGTCTGGTGTTCTGGCCTTTGTATTTTTTGTTTGTCCAGGTGGAGGTGTTTTCGGGATGTGTACTGTGCTTGTGTATTTGTGCGTGCCTTGCTGTGTGGACTTGTTGGCCATGTTGTGTGCGATTGTTTTTGTCAGCGGATGGTTTCTGTGCAGTGACGTGGGCGCCATGGCTTCTGCCGTGTCAATTCTCATCGGCGTTGTTTGCGCTGGCGGGCTGTATATTTGTGGTTTACCCGCGCTCATGGCGGTGCGATCGTAATTTCACGTGCGGTGTGTCGGCCGTGAGGGCGGGCGGTTTTGTGTTGTCGTGCGTGTTTCCGTCCGTGGCGGGCGGTTTGACTCCGACTCGGACGAGGGCGGGCGGTATCTTGTGTGGTTTTCCGCCGATGGCGGTTTTCGGTTTGTGTAATCGTAATGGCGTGGTCGGTGTTCAGACGGTGTGTGCGGGCGGATTTTTGCCGCTTTCATGCCTGGCGGATTTTTTTACGCCGGGTATCGTAATGGGCCTTTAAATTTCCAAATTTAAAATAAAATGTTAAATTTTAAACTTCTACTTTAAAAAAAAAATAAACAACTATTGTAAACTACTGACTACCCTTATTCCCTATAAAATAAACATCACACTACTAAATTCTGTCAAAAAAATCTAAAAAATTTCAAAAGTTTACAAATAAAATTTTCAAATGACTCCCTACCCTAATTCACTATAAACTCATCAACCCACTAGAAAAACTTTACAGATTTTAAAAAATATTTCTATTTTAATTTAAATTTTAAAAACACTCCACATACTTATCTCTATGAATACAACATTCTACAACTAAATATTTGAAATATTTGTAAAAACATTTAAAAATATTTTTAATTTTTTTTAAAATTACTCCCCACCCTTATCTCCTATAAACCCAAAATCCCACTCATAAAATTTGACAAAATGTAAAAAAAATATAAATTTTAATCCTAAATATTTAAATTACTCCCCACCCTTAACCCCTATAAACCCAACATCCCACTCCTAAAACTTAACAAAATGTTTAAAAATTTTAAATTTGAATACTAAAAGGCCCATTACGATACCGGGCGTAAAAAAATCCGCCACCCATGAAAGCGGCAAAAATCCGCCCGCCTACACCGTCTGAATACCGACCCAGCAATCATGATGCCTCGAACCGAAAACCGCCAGCGGCGGAAAAAACACACAAAATACCGCCCGCCCTTGCCCGAGTCGGAGTCAAACCGCCCACCACGGACGGAAAGACGCACGACAACACAAAACCGCCAGCCCTCACGGTCGAGACACCGCACGTGAAATTACGATCGCACCGACATGAGCGCGGAAAAACAACAAATACACCGCCCGCCAGCGTAAACAACACTGAAGAAAATGGACACGGCAGAAGCCATGGCGGCCACGTCCCTGCACAGAAACAGCCGCGGACTCAAACAAACACACACAACATGGCAAACAAGTCCACACAGCAACCCACGCACAAATACACAGACAAAGTACACATCCCGAAAACACACCACCCCTGGACAAACAAATAAACTACAAAGCCCAGAACACCAGCCACAACACACCTGAAAACAACAGACCATCAGGACACACCCACATAGGTAAGTACAAAAGCAGCCCCTCCACAGACCACAACCCCTTGCAACATTGCAAAGCAGAGAGGAGAGGACACAGTGACACAGCAAGGACAGCAGCACACCACAGATACGCACACATCACACCCACCACCACCACCACCACCAAACACCGGCACCACAAACCCCCTGCACATCACACATCACACACCGCACCAGCACCACAAACACCATGGCATCACACAGAATGCCCAAGTTCACTTCCACTGAGCTGACGGTCATGGTCGACGAGATCGTCAAGGTGCACACACAAATCTATGGCAACCAGGTCCAGCACACACCACTAGCCACCAGAAACAGAATGTGGAACAGAATTGTAGACCAGGTCAATGCAGTCGGGACCGTACCCAGAAACAGAGGAGAGATAAACAAACGGTGGAACGACATCAAAAGCCTGGTCAAGAAGAAGGAGAGCAAAAATCGAGAGCTGGCTGCCACGACTGGCGGAGGGAATCCCGCGCATTACAAGACCTTCAAAGCGTGGGAGGAGAAGGTGCGAGTCATCATCCATCCGGAGATCCTCACCGGATTACCAGGGGGAGTGGAGGCTGGTAAGTACAAACAAATGTATACCAGCACACCGCTATGTACTCACATGCACTACCACCATGCCATAGCTCCGAAGGACAAACACCCCCATGTCCAGTACACAATACACAACACATCACTCACACATGCAACAGGCACCACCACACACACAGCCCAAACATATCAACTAACAAAACCATGGGGGCATGTGTACACCCAGCCAGCCACGTAACCACCAACAGGTCCCCTAGTACTCCAGAAGCGCCACAACGAGCACCCTCCACACCCATGTGGCAGCCGTAGCTGCACCAACCGACAAGTAACAGGTAAGTAGCCGCAACACAAAGGCAGTGGGTGGGAGGGGGGACAGCTGAAGTACAACACACACCAGGCCCCTAGTTCCACAGCACAGCAAGGAGGAGCACAGCCCACACCCCACACCCACGTAGCAGCCACTGCAGTGCACACCGGCAGCCGACAGGTAGACATCCCGCCCCAGGACAAACGGTGTCAGTGGGTGTCCAGCCATCACCACGACCCATAACACCGCCCCCACCCCCACAGACCTGCAACATGGAGCACCCCCCCGCCCATAACCATGTTGCATCCAGTCCAGTGCACGCTCAAAAACAACTTGCAGGTGGGAAACTGGACAGGGCGGGGTGAATGGAGGCATGAGGACTGAATTACGACTAACACATGGGACATGTCAAGTAGCAGAGGAACACGCAGCACTGCTCCCAGTCACAACCATGTGAACAATGTGCACACGGACATGAACCACAGAGTCACACCCCACATGACCCATCACAGACACAGCAACACCCAAGGAGCCACGTCTGCATGCACAAGTCACACTGATTACAGAACCACACGGCAGGCACAGTGCAACCCATCACACACAACTGCAACACCATCGAAGTCCTGTCCATGTAGCCCCTACTGCCTGTCAACCACACATCCCACAACTACGCCCATGTAAGACATACCACACTAGACGCAACAGCGTGGAACAACATAAATGCACACGAACACCACTGGACCCATCAAACACACAGACACACAATGCACATACAACATACCATCCATCTCATCCGTCAGCCCCAGTCACATGAAAGGTATGTCATCCAAACAGCTGGTCCACATACAGTAGTCAAGCAAAGAAACATGCCCATGACAAATCATGTGCCAGAAGTGAATGAAGCGCACGTCACACTGTGAGCAACAACACACATAACATGGGCCACACCCCCCCGAGCACTGCATTGATGCACATGGCACAGGGCAGCACGCACACCAAGGAATTGGACCATCTGCAATACGTCGTGTGGCACACAACCATCACTCACTCATAACAATGCGTCCAATTACATGGCCAGAAATCACAACAGACAGCAAATATGCAGGGTATGTCAGAAATACACACACCTCAGACCATGCACTGTCATGTTGCCACAACACATGTCACGTTCTGCACCCATGGCTCACAGTATGTACCCCAAAAGCATAGTTCATCTCAAATGCGTTTCAGGGTGCTGACCCCCATTTTGCCATCTGCGTTTCGAAGCGTTCCATTTGAACCCCCAAAGCATAGTTCATCTCAAATGCGTTTCAGGGGGCTGACCCCCATTTTGCCATCTGCGTTTCGAAGCGTTACATTTGAACCCCAAGAGCATAGTACAAACCAACCTCCACGATGGGTCTGGAGTCCGCATACACCAGAGCCACAAAAAGCAGGAGCACAGCAACACACCCATCGGCATTGCCAATCCGTCCCATGCCACATGTCCACAGCACACAGTTCCATTGGCATGCCCACACAACAACAGATAGCACAGCCACACACACGGCTCCGGGAAACCTGTGCACGACTGTGCACGAACTGTGGATGTCAGACAACCTATACATACTTTGTCAGGTGCAACACAATAACATATCTCATTCCCCCCACAGGTGACGAACTGCTGGATGCTGGAGATGGAGACAGCAGCCAGCACAGCCAGCCTGCAAGCCCCCAACAAGGACTCACGGATGTGGAGGATCTGTCCTCCTATTTGGACACGGACCACCCAGCAGGCCCATCTGGTGTGGCAGGGCCCAACCGCACCCCAGGCACCCTCCTACCCACCAACCCATCATCCAGGGCTGATGACCACTCACAGCCCCCTGCTGCCACTGTCGTAGCGGCCACTACCACTGTTGTGGCGGCCACTCCCATGGTCTTTGTGGCCACTCCCACTGCCGCAACCACCACCACCGCCGCGACCACCACCACGTCATCACTGGCCCAGCCCCAGCGCAAGTGGTGGTCCGGCCGACTGGGTCCACCCTGGGAGCCACAGCGAGGACCGTGGTGAGCAATGTGGCTAGTGGGCAGGTCGGTGGCAGCAGTACTGGTAGGAGGAGCAGGGCCAGGCCAACGCCAACTGTGCCTGGGAGCCAAGCCCTGCCGCCAATCGACAGAGTCCTTGGGGCCTATGAAGAGGCCCAAGGCGAATGGGCCAGGTCGGCAAGCGACACGCGGGAGGTACTTGCGGTGTTGAGGTCCATGGACGCCCATATGGCCCAAATCGCGGACCTCATGGGCCAGCTGGTGATGGGGGGGAGGGCACAAGCAAGGCCAGCAACACCACCTCCGCCACCACCTGCTGTAGCGCAGGTTCGTGCAGCATCGCGTTCCCCTGCGTCCACAGCGAGTGAGCACTCCTCAATCACCACCAGCGGAACATCAACACACCCCCTACCAAACGTGGAAGGGGCCGTCCGAAGTGGAAACACGTGTCCAGAGAGGACTTCACCCGCACCAAATGCCAGTGAGTCAGCCAGCCACCTTGACCACCTACTGCATTGACTTGTAATACGATCCTACCCCACACTGCCATGTGAATGGCATGTGTCTGTTGGACTGTGGACATAGAACTCCATGGGTACACCTTGACCATCACGCAGCCATGACCGTCAACTCATTGTCACAGCATGCACCACATTTGTCATCACCTTGCACACAATCACATGTCACCGCTGTAAATAAATACACCTTGATCACAATCGGCTTAATGTGTCCTGGGTTTATTCCACGATGTGCAATCGCCACCATGAGCAGAATTGCATCTGCTGTGTGGCATGTCGATGGGACAGGAGAGGCTGCAGGGACCTAGGGGTGAAAAACAGAACAAAAGTACATTCAATGAGTGTGTCACACACTCATCACACAGTACTTGTCACCAACTACAAGCAATGCACACACATCTCACAGAGCAACAGGGCACAATGCTACAGCCACTGACAGTGGCATACCAACCTGGACATGGACCATTGACACACAGCACTCAGTGAACAAAAGGCCCCAGTAACAGAGCACACATACACCTGCACAACTACAGCTACATCAGCCGTCGTACATGGTCACTCACCGTCAAGTGAAGTAGCGGGCGATGAGCTGCTGACGCACATTCACAGCTTCATCCTCTCCACTGTCCTCTTCACTGGAGCTGTCCTGGTGTGCAGGCTGGGGCCCTGGTTGATCTCCGTCATCCACAATTAGGGGGATCTGCTTTCGAATGGCCAGATTGTGCAGCATGCAGCACGCCACCACTATCTGGCACACCTTCTGTGGGGAGTACGCCAGCGCACCCCCGGTGCGGTCCAGGCATCTGAACCTGGACTTGAGGAGGCCAAAGGTACGCTCAACCACACGTCTGGTCCTCCCATGTGCCTCATTGTAGCGGTCATCTGCTGGGCTCCGAGGATTTCGCAATGCACTGAGCAGCCAGGGCCCATTCGGGTAAGCCGAGTCACCTGGGCGTGAAGGACACAGAGAACCGTTGCAATTCAAACAGGACAGTAGACAGCATCCTTAAGCCAGCATGCTACACAACTCCACATACTCACCGACAATCCAGCCACGGTCCTGTTGCAGATTGGTCATCAGTCGTGGTAATATGCTGTTGCACATGATGTGCGCGTCATGGGCCGAGCCTGGGAACTTTGCACACACGTGGGTAATGACCATGTCCGCAAGGCACACCACTTGCACATTCAGGGAGTGCGTGTGCTTCCGGTTGCGGAAGAGCTGCTCAGTGGCCTGTGGTGGGACAAGGCCAACATGGGTGCAGTCTATGGCACCAACGACGTGTGGGATCCGTCCAAGGGCATAGAATGCACCCTTCACTGCCGCCAACTCACGTGCCCTGGGGAATCGGATGTACCTGTTCCTGTACAGCATCATGGCTGCCAGTACATCCCTCAGCACCATGCTGAACATGGGCTGGGACATCCCACCTCCACTGCCCACTGTGTGCTGGAATGACCCAGTGGTGAAAAATGCAGTGCAGCCATCACCTTAGCCGTGGGGGTGAATGCTGTCGGATACACCCTGCGAGGACGGAGGTGGGGTTCCAACATGGCACATAGTCGATGCAGGGTTGGTCGGTCCAGACGAAATTTCCGGATGACCTCAGAATCCTCCATGTCCGCCAACAATTGGTAAGGGCGGTAAATGTTTGGTCTCCGCCTAGGAAAGATGGAAGTGGACACATGTCAAAGCAACACGCCACATGGCATTTTCACATACACATAACTGATATGACAGAGCAAGAACATGAGTCACAGAACAGCTGTCATGCAGGGACAGCACAGCCACAATACACTTACACAGGTCTCCCACCAATAGCAATGGGCAGTGACACAAACCATTGCTATGTGCATGCACATGGGGATCCAGGCCTCAATGACCTGTGAGGCGTGCTGATGGGGACTGACTGCATATTCGGCAAGCGGCAACACCACGGCAACATGACTGGCTGCTGTGCATCACACTGCTTCCGAGGCTGGATGAGTATGGCACACACCAATGACGATGTGGGCACAGGCTGAGCGGCCAAGACAAGTGGGACCTGTGGCACGAGGGGATATGAGACAGTCATTGGTGTCACCACTGCACCCTATGTGCAGCACTGTACGGATCACACCTCCAGAAGCATTGTCAGGTGTACACATTGACAGCCCCATGCCAACACGGCTGTGTGCTTGCAAATACACATCACATGTGACACGTAACCTTGCATGTGCCAAGTGGCAGATGTACATAGTGAGAGATGACATGCGTGTGCATATGCGTATACCATGCACCCATGCCAATGTGCAGATGATGACATGCTAACAGACATGTGGGGGCCGGCCACTGGCCGTCCCTGCCTATGCACACGGCATGTTGTGGCCCCGTCCATTGTGCACCTGCACCCACACGCACATCATGGCCACACCTGCAGATGCAGTGCGCACATCATACTGTGTGGTGCACATGGCATCAGCGGACTGTCACCAACATGGGCCAGGCCATTACGGCCAACTCCGATGACCCTCGCGGTTGCACCCTGCGTGTTCCACTATGGAGGTAGGCGTCCCGGGCCAGCTGGGTGCAGGCCAACGTCTGCAATTGCCAATGCAGGTCTCAGTGCACTTGTTGCTCGTGTGAATGTCAGGCTGGGCCATGCTGCCCCTCTCAGTCCCAGCAGGCCTGGCCTGCACATTGACTGCACAATGCCAGTAGGTGACAGCACCGACTGCCTAGTGGGTTGCATGTGTCTCCTGTTCAGGACCCTCCAGATGGGCGCTAACTCAGTACTGACTATTGGACACACCATGTCTCGTGATAGGGATGTGTGTGTGGGATGGTGGCACTGAATGTGACCTCCGTTGCGTGGTGGGCCATGCACAGGGCGAGTACGTCGATGATTGCGCAGTGTTGGTCACAGTGGGTGCACCCACACAGATGTGTTGCCCTATGTTCATTTTCTATGTCCGCATGATAATGGACTGTAGATGTGGGCAGACTACACATTGGTCGATGTGCTGTCAATTTGAATGTGCCTTCACACCAGGCACAGCTGCCCCTGCACATGTGACCCCTGCTGCACTCGCTGCTGGGTCTGTGGAGCTGATGCACCATTTTGCGTGGGGCGGACAGCTCTCCTCACTTCCGTCATTGCGCATGTCATCACTTTGCCGCAGGTGACATGGATCATGGAGGGCCCACATGTACGCGTGGGTGGCCTCAACAAGTGTGTCCAATGGTTGTCACCCCCAGTCAGTGCTTTGAATGTGAATGATGTTGTGCTGGTGCTAATTTCTATGTGGCGGGTGGGCGGGGCTAGGTGCGGGCTTACATGCAGGACATGGGAGGGTGAACGGATTAGCGACTAGTTGCAATACACACGGGGCACGTCTTTTCCTGTACACATCAGGGTCATTCCTTGAACTCACTGACAGTAATACAGTCGTCTTTGTCCCTGTCCTCATGGCCTCCCCTCGCTCCCCCCAATATGCATTTGCATCTGTGGGGCTAGCGCATGCAGATGCAGCCCCAAGCTCGCCCGGAGAGGCCAAGGAGTGTATGTGTGGGTCCAGTTGAACGAGTGGTCTGTCTCACGGCATGATGTGTGGCGGGACGCCGTCCACCTGCGTGGTGCCCCGACTCGAGACCCGGGCAACATAGACAATGCATAGCAGTCTCCGCAGTCCGGATACACCACCTGCGACACACAGAGGCTGTAGCTGCCCTAGCGGCCCATGCCGCGTCCAACTGGGGCTGATGGACCCACACATTCACTCTTTTGCCTCACTGGGGTGGGCTCGGAGGTGCTTGCGCACGCGCTGGCTTCTCTGTTGCAACGGCATGTGACGTGTGTGGAGTTGTAGGCAATGGGTGGGATGGTGCGAGCCACCTTCCGTGACGTCACTCCTGCTCGTGATGTGTGCGTCCCCCCAATACTTCCATATGACTTGTGCCATGCTACACATTGAGGATGTTTTGCCTGCGTGATGTGTCCCGGAGGAGCGCGCCGAGTCCTCTCCCCCACCATGCTCCACTGCCATCCCGTGCCCTGGATTGCCTGTGCAGGTTGACAATGTTGGGGATACACCTGGTCGGCAGGGGCTGTGTGTGCCTTGTCAAGGGCCTGGCGTGCGCACAACAGGATCCAGCTTGTCCACAGAGGGTGGGCTGACGTGTACGCCTGATACCGCATTGTTCGGGTGCACACACGTGTTCACACCCCCCCCGACAGGTGGCCTTTAACATTTCCCAGGGAAGCGGTAATGTGCAGTTCCGGACCCCTCTCGACACAGCGTGTTTCAACTTTGCATGTGCGCATCTACCCGTCACACCCACCCACCTGAGCGAAGCGTCACTCCCGCTTCACACGACACATGTGTGTCTTCCACAGTTGTGCTACTCATTTGCGTTAACATCCAATGACAGTGGACTACATAGTCATGTCACGACTGCCGTGTACATCACACACTCTCATCATCTCACATTCGTACTTGTGAAAGGAATCAGCAGAGACAGTTTCTTTCTTCAAACCATGTATTGTGACTTCTGTCCTCTGTGATGCAGTATAGTGGACACTACTGGCAGCGGAATGCATGTGGAGGATATACTGAGCATGATTACACATAGCTAAGGGTGTAGGGTTACATGTGATTAGCTGTTGCATGTGGGATGTGGGCTTCAGAGTTACATCTGCTTGGCCGTTGCTGTGCTAATGTTCATTTGCAAATAGCTGCGGTGCTGCGGACTTTGACACAGACGGTATACATTTAGCCTACCAGACCGCTTGGCATCATGGGCACAGTCCATCTCAGTTTCATGTGACAGGTGTGCTGCTGTTGTTACTCATGCACGCGTGCGTGTGAGTTGACATCAGGGCATGGGCTTACGTACATGCAACGGCGTCCCACTTGTTGTTGCCATATGGTGGCTACTGGACATGTCACAGTCACTGGGGTCGTGTTGTTGTTGTATGCACTTGTCGTCCATGCAAAGGTCCTGTTACGGGATTTCCGGGGAGGGGGAGAAGGGGTGCAGCTCTCACATACTCCAGCCGAGCGATTCCTGTCCACTGTGTGGTGCATATGTCCATGGGCGCAGGATCCATGTCATGGCATAGTTGTACGTGCAGTTCTGTCCATGTGGGTGCGATACACATATCCCATGCCACTGCCTCCCCCAATACATGCAGAGTTCCTGGATGGGATGGGGAGCAGAGTGCATGTCCCTGACACATCCGATGTCATGGCAGTGTCGTTGATGGTGTGGTATCAGTTGCAGGTCGTTTGGTATGGCTGTTATGGTGGTTACTGGCCAGTCCGTGCAGAAGCTAAGCATGGGTACAGTGTCGGACATCATGGCTCAATTGGGGGATTGCGTCGGGGTCCTACGAATTGACAGGTATGCGATGGCTTCCTGCAGGGCTTCCATTTCATTGGTGGTATACATGTTTGCCAGCCAATGTAGCGGATGGTGGCTGTCACGGTGTTGTTCGTAAGTTGTCCCTTGTAGGAGCATGATGGGGCATGCTGGGTGACATTCGATGTAGCTGTGATCCATGATCCGTCTTGTGGAGGCACAGTGGTCCCATTGCAGTGTGGGTCTGATGTTCACCACATACGCCATGCCCCCATAGGCTGAACAGACCCTGTCGTGTGCGTCCAGAGGGTGGAATAGTAGTAGCAGGTCCGCCCTTGGACATGCCGGGTTGGAGAGGCACAACTCCACAGGATGGTGGAAGGGACACCTCCGACAGTAGAAGACGGGTATGACGCAGCTGAACAATGCGATGCGGTAAGTCAGTCGGTAACTTACATTCAGCAGGGATAGGGGTTCGCATCCCATTATCTGTATCAGGTTGTGTTTGTACAGCTTGACCTGTCTGGCGTAGTTGGGTAGGTGTGTTGTAGGTGCCATTTTGCTGCGGGGCGATGTGGTGGCGTGCTCCGGCTGTGTGTGCAGTCTGCAGTGTGCAAGCTCCGAGGTTGCTGTGAGGTCTGTGATGGTCGTAGGGGGCAGGACTTGTGTTCTGTTAGCTTGTGCGGAGGACATGGGCCCTCATCCCACGTGCTTCTCTGAATGTTCAAGGTCAGTGGTGTGTGACTCCTTCCAGATAACTTGCATGGGAACGGCATGGGGGAGTTTTATATTTTTTCTTTCCCGTTCGGTATGTTCTTAGGTGATATGCGCTATCTGCCCTGTGGTCGGTTTCCTCTGCATGCCTGTGTTGGTCTTTTTTTGGGACAATGGCTGTATTCTCCGGCTTGTTTAGTCGGGTTGTGGTTTCAGAGTTGGAATGGAAGGTCATTCAGTGCTGTCTGCTCTCCCGTGTGTGGGCGGCAGGCTGTGTTTCCGCTATGCGTTGGGCCTTGTGTGTGGGTGTCATTCTTGGGTCCACCTGTTGTCGGTCCCCGGGCTCTTTGGTGTTCCGTTTTGTATGTCTGGTTCATGGGTGCAGGGTGGTATGGGTGTTTCTGTGTGGTACTGGCGTACCTCTTCCCGACGGGGCCCATGTTCTGCTGGGTGGTGTTGCCGCCGCTGTGTGCTTCGCCATGTTTGTCACACGGGTGTGTCCTGATGTTGCGTGACTTCACTGACATGTGGGCGTCGGTTGTGTGACGTTGGGTGTTGTCCGTGAATTGGGCGTTGGGGACATGACTGTGGCAGGCCTGTCACGTGTCATGTGCGTTCTGGGTGTGGCTGGTGTGTGTGGTGCTTGGTTGTGTCCCTGTGTTGTTTGTGTGCGACGCATACATGGCGTTATGGTTGGGCGCTGAGTTGTGCGCATGTGTGGCTGCGTCATCGCCGCTGTGCTGCGGTGCCGTGACGGGGTCGTTAGTTCCTGGTCCCAGGTGGTGTGCCCATGATAGTTGCGAGATGTTGCAATTTGCCCTGTGTTACATTTGTGGGTGCAGTGGTGGATGAGTCTTGTCCACGCAGGGGTGTTGGGGGTGCCATGTCCTCCTTTTCCGCACTTGCACTGTGTGCGCTGTTTGCGTGCCCTTGTTGTGTGTGTGCCTACCTGCGTCTCCGCGGTACGTTGCCTCCTTGGTGGTGCATCAGGTATAGCATGGGGAGGGCCTGCAGTGCTGGATTCATGCTCGGGGGTCGCCTCTTCGGTGTCTGTGCTCGGCGTTCGGGTTTCCGCCTCACTTTCACGTGCGGTGTCTCTTAGCCGTGGGAGCTGTTTGTTTGCGGCATCGTAATTTGTACGCCGGGCGGTACGTGATTTCGTCTGGCGGTGTGTCTCCATTAGGCTGCGCCGCTACGTGAGCGGGCGCACTTTGATGGCGGACGGCGTCGCTGGCTTGCCGGCGGTGTTTGGCTTCCTTTTCACATCGTAATTTGGCGGGCGTGTGGCCTGCGGCATGCGGGCGGTAACTGGTGGTTTTGCATCCGCCAGCACGGCGGTGGTGCTTCCGCCCGCCATCCTAATGGGCCCCTAAATTTTTAAACTACTCCCCACCCTTATCCCCCAACATCCCGCTCCTAAAACTTAATTAACAAAAGAGAAAACAAACTTTATAACATATATTTTTTAATCTATAAAACATATAATAACTAATATTAAATGCAAAAATATACTAACATAAAAAAACATCGATATTATTTACAACAATATTTTTTACATCAAAATTTATGCAATCGATATTTTTGCATTACAAAAAATTCGATATTTTTAACTACGAAAAAACTTACCTCGATATTTTACACCATCGATATTCTTGACTCGTTATTAATGCAAATCGATATTTCCACATCGATATTCTGTCTCTGCACCCTATTTTTCCTTGTTAAATTTTTTTTTTACCATTTCTTAATGTTTACATAGATATATATAGATAGATATATATATATATATATATATATTCACTGAAAAAACCATAGGTTTCAGATATGTTATAGTTAGAAATTAGCATTTAAAAAACCTTTGAAATTCACTGAAAAAACCATAGGTTTTAGGGACAGTTATAGTTAGTTGGACATTTTACTCGTACAAAACCCGTGAAATTCCCCCGTTATAGTTAGTTCAGCTAACTATAACTCGCGCCCCGCAATGCACTGCTGATGACGTCACATATTACATCACTCATGACATGGTCAGTGACATCACTGATGACATCACTGATGACATCTCAAATGACATCACTGATGACATCATCCAGTGACTGTGTGTTTCTGTAAAGTTTAAATATTTTTAATATATATAGGAAAAGACGTATTGAAGAATGAGTGGGTGTGTAAGTGTCTGTATGGATGATTTAGTAGGTGCGTGACTGACTCTATAAGTGAGTGATTTAACGTATCTTACTGAATGCATGGGTTAGTGACTAAACTGGGTGAATGTCTGTATCCGTCTGTCTGTTGCTGTGTAAGTGGCTGCATGGGTTTGTGAATAGCTACATGAGTGTCTATAAGAGTTATTGATTTGTTGTCTGAGTATCTGTATGGGTGCCTGAGTGTTTGTGTGGATGGGGTGTGTGCGACTGTGCATAGATGTGTGAGTGGGTGATTCACTGGGTGGATGGTTTCAAGAGTGCATCTGTGATAGACTGTATGGGTGGGTAAGTGTGTGTAAGAGTGTGTTAGTGAGTGAATGTATGTCCCAGTGGTACATGTGTGAGTAACTACATATGTGAAAGGCAGTATATATGTGTGTTGGAGTATATAAATAGCTATAAGCGAGAGTGAGTGATTGTGATAGTGGCTGTATGGATGAGTGTGTGCTTGTATCAGTGATTATATAAGAGCGTAACAATGTGCTAGTATTTGTATGATTAAGTGAGCTGGTGTGTGTATAACTGTTTAGGTGAGTAAATGGCAGTGTGTTTAATTATTTGCATGACTGACTAGGTGTGTGAGTACCTCTATGGATGAGTGGCGGTGTTTGAGTGTCTATATAGGAGTAAGAGTGCATATGATAGTCCTGTACTGAGTGACCATAAGTATGAGTGACTGTACGGGTGAGTGAGTGGATGTGTGTGTGTAGACCTAAGAATCAGTGAGTGGGTATGTAGTTATTGGTGTTGGAGTGTCTATGGTTTTGCGAATGGCAGTCTGTAATTTAGATTGGGTGTATCAAAGGTTATATTAGGGTGTGAAGAGCTGCATCAGATTATCACGTGGATGATGTCATCAGTGATGTCATTTGAGATGTCATCAGTCATGTCATCAGTGATGTCACTGACCATGTCATGAGTGATGTAATATGTGACGTCATCAGCAGTGCATTGCGGGGGCGCGAGTTATAGTTAGCTGAACTAACTATAACGGTGGAATTTCACGGGTTTTGTACGAGTAAAATGTCCAACTAACTATAACTGTCCCTAAAACCTATGGTTTTTTCAGTGAATTTCAAAGGTTTTTTAAATGCTAATTTCTAACTATAACATATCTGAAACCTATGGTTTTTTCAGTGAATTTCAAAGGTTTTTTAAATGCTAATTCCTAACTATAACATGTCTGAAACCTACGGTTTTTCAGTGAATTTCAAAGGTTTTGTAAATGACAATTTTTAAATGTATTAATTGTTATATTAATTTTTTTCATACTGATTTACTACATTTTTAGAAACATTTTTTTTTTACATATTTAATTTTTTAAATTACATTGTAATTACATTATACATTACATTACAAAAAATACTTTCTCAGAATGAATTACTTTAGTTTAAATACTTTGCACATAGGCAATAGACTTTTAAGTACAATAGTTACAGTTGTTGCAATGGGCAACACATTTTCAAACACAATGCAACATTCAGCTCAATGTGAATTTCTAGTTAAATGCAATTAGTTACTTTATGGATTACTTTTCTAACCACAGGACTGGATCCTAGATTCAGTCCTGGTACATCTCCTGTAAACAGTTGAGTAAAAGCGTTTTGGTTACAGTCGTGATTTTTAAGGAATATTATTGTATTTTAAAAGTTGACACTTAGAAACTTTTTCTCATAGAATCACCAATGTTATCCTATGGAAGGAAATTCACTTAGCAGGTAAAAACTGTTATCGTTACTTTTTCTTACTCAGTGTTGGATCCTGGATCCAGCACTGGTGCATCTCCTGTAAACAGTTGAAAGAATGCGTTTAAGTCATACAGGCGATTTTTAAGGAATATTTGTAGTTTGTGAAAATCGACACTTTGAAACTTTTCTGCTGAAAACCAGACAATGGATTCCTATGGAAGAAAATATAAGTTACTGGTAAGTACGGTTAAAATTACTTTTCAGGGTCAGTGCTGGGCTAAAAGATGCAGCACTGGGTTCTCTCCTGATAACAGGTGAGTAAATTGGAATTCGTACTTTGGTTGATTTTAGAGGAATATTATAAAGTTCCAAAACTCCACACTTAGAAGAATTTCCAAGTGAAACCAGTCAATGTTAGCCTATGAAGGAAATTCAAGTTACCGGTAAGTACGGTTAAAATTACTTTTCAGGACCAGTACTGGGCTGAAAGATGCAGCACTGAGGTCTCTCCTGATAACAGGTGAGTAAATCAGAATTCGGATTTCGGCTGATTTTAGAGGAATATTTGTATGTTTCAAAAATCAACACTTAGAAGAATTTCCAAGTGAAACCAGTCAATGTTAGCCTATGGAAGGAAATTCAAGTTACTGGTAAGTACGGTTAAAATTACTTTTGAGGATCAGTACTGGGCTGAAAGATGCAGCACTGAGGTCTCTCCTGATAACAGGTGAGTAAATCGGAATTCGTATTTCGGCTGATTTTAGAGGAATATTTTAAAGTTCCAAAACTCCACACTTAGAAGAATTTCCAAGTGAAACCAGTCAATGTTAGCCTATGGAAGGAAATTCAAGTTACTGGTAAGTACGGTTAAAATTACTTTTCAGGACCAGTACTGGGCTGAAAGATACAGCACTGAGGTCTCTCCTGATAACAGGTGAGTAAATCGGAATTCGTATTTCGGCTGATTTTAGAGGAATATTTTAAAGTTCCAAAACTCCACACTTAGAAGAATTTCCAAGTGAAACCAGTCAATGTTAGCCTATGAAGGAAATTCAAGTTACCGGTAAGTACGGTTAAAATTACTTTTCAGGACCAGTACTGGGCTGAAAGATGCAGCACTGAGGTCTCTCCTGATAACAGGTGAGTAAATCAGAATTCGGATTTCGGCTGATTTTAGAGGAATATTTGTATGTTTCAAAAATCAACACAGAAACTTTTTCAGCAAAAAGCAGGCAATGATATCCTATGGAAGGAAATTCAAGTTACTGGTAAGTACGGTTAAAATTACTTTTGAGGATCAGTACTGGGCTGAAAGATACAGCACTGAGGTCTCTCCTGATAACAGGTGAGTAAATCGGAATTCGTATTTCGGCTGATTTTAGAGGAATATTTTAAAGTTCCAAAACTCCACACTTAGAAGAATTTCCAAGTGAAACCAGTCAATGTTAGCCTATGGAAGGAAATTCAAGTTACTGGTAAGTACGGTTAAAATTACTTTTCAGGACCAGTACTGGGCTGAAAGATGCAGCACTGAGGTCTCTCCTGATAACAGGTGAGTACATCGGAATTCGTATTTCGGCTGATTTTAGAGGAATATTTTAAAGTTCCAAAACTCCACACTTAGAAGAATTTCCAAGTGAAACCAGTCAATGTTAGCCTATGAAGGAAATTCAAGTTACCGGTAAGTACGGTTAAAACTACTTTTCAGGACCAGTACTGGGCTGAAAGATGCAGCACTGAGGTCTCTCCTGATAACAGGTGAGTAAATCGGAATTCGTAGTAAGGCATATTTTAGAGGAATATTTGCACAATGGTGAAGGGAGGGGGCGGGGCCTGAGGTGACATCTGTGCAAACGCGCCCCGTGGCGCGTTTTAAGTTGGGGGATTAAGTCCCCTTGAATTATGAGGCTCCCTAAGGGCCAACTAGCCCACCATGAACCTCCAGTATGCGCCAGGGCTGCGTTGCAGAGACGTGTAGAGAGGCCACACCCCTTTTACACCTCTCTGCAACGCAGCTCTGTGGCGCTTTCTGGATGTACCTGTTGGGCTAGTTGGCCCCCAGGGACCCTCAGGATTGAAGGGGATTTAATCCCCCATCTTAACGGCGCCACGGGGCCTGTTTGCACACATGTCACATGAAGCCCCGCCCCCTCCCTTCACCACTGTGCAAACGCGCCCTGTGGCGCGTTTTAAGTTGGGGGATTAAGTCCCCTTGAATCCTGAGGGTCCCTGGAGTCCAACTAGCCCACCATATACCTCCAAAAGCGCCACAGAGCTGCGTTGCAGAGAGGTGTAAAAGGGCGTGGCCTATGTACACGTCTCTGCAAGGCAGCCCCTGGCGCATACTGGAGGTTCCTGGTGGGCTAGTTGGCCCTCAGGGACCCCCAGGGACCCCCAGTATTCAAGGGGAATTGTTCCCTCTCTGCAAACGCGCCAGGGGCGCGTTTGCAGAGTACTGCAGGGAGGGGGCGGGGCCTCCGGCACGATGCCGGTCGTTTTTTTAATGGGAGGGGGCTGCGTGGCCCCCTTTCCTTGGCCACTTTTGGCCCCTGGGACCCCATCCCCCGGGGCCTGAGCATTTTTTTTTTTTTTATTTAAAAAAAAAAATGGGAAGGGGGCCGCGTGGCCCCCTTCCCTGGGCCTGTATTGGTCCCGGGGACCCCATCCCCCGGGCATGGCCTCGATTTTTTATTTTTTTCTTTGGAGGGGGCTGCGTGGCCCCCTCCTCAGGCCATTTAAGGCCCCGGGGACCCCATCCCCGGGGCCGGCCTTTCCCTTATTTTTTTTTTTTTTAAATTTGAACTTTGGGGAGGGGGGCTGCGTGGCCCCCTCCCGGGCCACTTATGGCCCCGGGGACCCCATCCCCCGGGGCCTGGCCTCACGTTGGAGACTGTGGGGGTCCCCAATCCCCCACAGTCCCAGCCAGCTCCCCGCCTCCTGCGGAAGCCAGCATTGCTTTTCCACATGGGGAGCAGCTAACATGCTGCTCCCCATGTGGAAAGCTATTGGTTTGCATTTTGAAAGAGAGAGCAGGTTTCCTGCTCTCTCTTTCAAAATGCAAACCAAGTTTGCTATGACAGGATGGGAGCCGCGAGGCTCCCGTCCTGTCATAGCAAACAGCAGTGTCCCGGGGTAGGCACCCGGGACACTGCAGGAGCCGGCCCTGGGGGGTGGTGGTCCCCAGGAACATCAAGGGCTCCAGGAGGGGGGCCGCGCGGCCCCCCTCCCATTCAGTGCACAGCCCCGGGGAGGTGGTGGTCCTCGGGGCTTGGGGATCCGTAACGGACCCCCATATTTAAATGTTTAGTGCCCCGGGGAGGTGGCGGTCCCCGGGCATGTGGGGGCTGGAGCCCCCACCCAGGTTTAAAAAAAAAAAAAAAGAAGCCCCGGGGAGGTGGCGGTCTCTGAGGCTGCGGGAGGGCTCAGAGCCCTCCCGCCATCATTTTTAAATAAAGCCCCGGGGGTGGCGGTCCCCAGGGCTTGGGGCCTTAGAGGCCCCCTACATAAATTAAAACCCCCCACCATGCCCCCGGGACTTGGGCCACCCGGGGCCAACTACATCGAAGCGCGGGAGACCGCGCTCGATGTTAGTTTTCGGCAGGATCCGCGCTCCCTGAGCGCATCCTGCCGATTTAAAAAAAAAAAAAATGTTTTTGCCCAATGGGTCCTTGTGGGACCCCCTGAGCAGACCTAGGGGGTCAGGGTGTTTCTACCCTGCCCCCTTTGTGCGTTTTGCGCACTTGTTTCTGTCCCTCGGTTATACCGAGGGACAAAATGGCTGCCAACACTTCCTGATTTGGAGTGTTGACAGCCAATTAGCATGCAGCTCGTGATCGGGAGGGTGCGCGAATCCGACGCGGCCATAGATATATATGTACTTTTACTTTTGATTTTCTCAGCAACTACTGAACGGATTTACACCATTTAACAAAAGGGTTCTTTCTGAACCAAGAACTACCTCTTTGCCAAATTTGGTGTAATTCCGTTCAGCAGTTCGGGCTGTAGCCGTGTCTAAAGTTTCCTATGGGAAAATGAATGGGGAAAACGCGTTTTGGGACCCCCTTTTTTCTCGGCCCCCGCTTGACGAATCACCCCGAGACTTTCAGGGTAGGAGCGGACCGGAGCGCCCCACAAAGTTTGAAAATTTTGCGAAGATACGTCAACCGGCAAGAGAGTTATTTCAAATAGAATGTCGCGGATTTCCTATGGAAAATAGGTTCTAACTATAACTATCTACTGGCGACCGCCAGTAGATAATATACACACATATATATATATACACATACATATATATACATATATATATATTACCTACTGGGGGTTGCCAGTAGGTAGTTATAGTTAGGACCTAGGGGCCGATTCTGATCTGGGTCGGAAAGCACTCCGACCGATCCGGATCCGGATTGTTTTCCGACCGAGCCGGACCCCTGCAGTCCGACCGAACGAGTACGATGCGGCCGTATGCTGCCGGACTCGGTTCGGTCGGACTCCCATTGAAGTCAATGGGAGCCGGTCGTACGACGTGTACATGGGCTCCCATTGACTCAATGGGTACGTTGCGCACAAGGGGGCCCCCTGTAGTGGGTACGCGTTGGTTTTGAACAATAACGATCCTAGGCAACAAATGGGGCTAGTAAAGTGCTCAAGCCCATATCACAGCATATTGATGAAGAGACAGACTCAGGGGCCGATTCCGATTCGGGCCGGAAATCTCTCCGACCGAGCCGGACCCGGAGAGATTTCCGACCGAATCGGACCCGTGCAGCCCGACCAAATGAGTACGATGCGTCCGTATGCTATCGTACTCGAGTCGGTCGGACTCCCATTGAAGTAAATGGGAGCCGGTCGTACAACGCTTACGCGGGCTCCCATTGCCTCCAATGGGTGCGAGGCGAACAAGGGCGCCCTCTACAGCGGGTACGCGGCGAGGCGACTCGCGCCGTACACGCACAGGTAGGGGGACCCATGGGTCCCCCTGTGTGCGACTCGCGCGGCTACGCGTACAGGGGGGTCCGACACGGACCCCCGAAGTATGGCTCCGACTGCTCTTTCGAGCCGGACGGCGCGTGTCGGTCGGACTGCTCGCAGCGCGCATCGTACTTACCCGGCAGGGGAACGTCTCCATTGCGCGGTGCGAGTCGTGTCCGAGCGAGTCGGTAGGAGCGGTTAGACCCGGGAACGAGTCGGTCGGAGCGGTTGGGACGCCCGAACGAGTCGGTCAGCGAATTCGCATCGTACTCGCTCGTCCGGACGCGCATACGAATCGGTCGGGAAATAGGGCTCCGAATCGGATCCGGTTATGCCGAATCCGATTCAGAGCCCTATTGGCCGAGATCGGAATCGGCCCCTCAATGTACATCACAAATAAATTAAAATTTTCATTTTATTACTTACTGCACATGCATAAAATTTCAGGACAGACTAATGCCTGAAAAACATTAACAATACATAATGACAACACAAGAATCTACAAAAAACATACATAAATATAACACCAAAAATATATCTACCATTGATATGACATACAATGTAAAACTTTATAACATACAATGACAAACAGAAATCACAAAATTAATGCTGAAGTGGCTGAGAAAATTTGTTGTTTTAATTTTCTATGCGTGTTTCGGCGCCGGGGGCGCCTTCTTCAGGAAAGCCACGAAAAAACCCCTAAACGTACAGATAAAAATGCAAGTTACACATTTTTTTTATATATATATAAAAAAACATCTAGACATGTACATTGTGCACTGAGTCTGTACTATTATGTTAAACACTAGCCGTGTAAAACAAATACAGAATTTTTTTTTTTTTAAAACCACTAAATGAGAAAACAATAAATGACAGAATAATAGAATTAATGAAAGAGAAAGATATCAATACCCGTGAAGGAGAAAATGCGATCTATTCAGAAAAGAGATTTTAAAGATTAGAGTTCCCAATAACCAAATTAGAAACATATACATCTTTAAAGAATCACAAAAAAATAAAGAAATAAAGCCCAGTGTATATATAGAACGGATGAATAGATGACAAGAGTGTGGTGAACCATGGCAGAACGGGCTTACCCTAAAGGAAAGGAGGAAGTCTGAGTTGGATGTAAAACTGGGGTCACAAGAGAGAATACCAACACTGTGGGCTACAAGGATAAATAAAAAGACCTAATCATCTTCAAATATATCAATATATAGACCATACTGGGATGGCGTATGTGTCTACATAAATAACAATCAGTACCTCTGATATGGGGATTTCAAAAGATGAGCCCAAGAGGTCAGTATTGGATATATAGTTCTGTTTTATAATGTCAGTAGGATCTGCGGACATGAATAAGAGAGCCGCCTATTTATAAATGCACTTAAATCATTACCTTGATAATAAATGGGGTGAAAGATAAGCTAAAATTCACCTGAAAAGGCAGAAAAGGACACGGGGCAAGTGTCCAATTCCTATGGATATTCAGGTCTTAGTGCCAAAGGTGAGTCGATCTCTGATATATGATTTAATGCTAAAAAGAAGAGGGGAATAATATTATGAATCAATACACTATAGAAAGGGAATTGAAACCTATTACCCCTGAAGGTGAATTATCTTACCATTAAAATCAAAATTGACTTCTTAACGATGAAGAGCTAAGAATGTGTAGTGCCTAGATGACCCTTGACATGTTGATGGGTACGCGTTGGTGCCATCCGCACCGTACACGCATGTATAGGGGGGACCCATGGGTCCCCCCTGTGTCCGACTCGTACGGCTCCGGTGAAGGGGGGTCCGGCATGGACCCCCGAAGTCCGCGTCCAAGAGCTTTTTCTTGTCGGAGGCTCCTACTCGATCCGGCTGTCTGGATCGTGCATCGTACTGGCTCGGTCGTAAAACGTCTCCATTGCGTGCCACGAATCGAGTGCGAATGAGTCGGACGGAGCGGTTCGGACCCGGAAACGAGTCGGTCGGCGATTTCGCGTTCAATCGCATTGTACTTGCTCGCTCGGACGAATGTACGAATCGGTCGGAATCAAAGCCTCCGACTCGGATCCGGTAAAGCCAAATCCGATTCGGAGCCCTACCGACCGAGATCAGAATCGACCCCCTAGTTTCCATACGAAAAGCATTTTTTGATTTGCCAATATCTTTGGCATCGTTTGACGAATCTTCAAAACTAATGGGGAGGTCAGGTCAGCTGCTGCGTTGAAAGTTTTGGGGTGATTCGTCAAGCGGGGGCCGTGAAAAAGGGGGGTCCCAAAACGCGTTTTCTCCATGTTCATTTCCATAGAAAACATTAGACACAGTTACAGTCCGAACTGCTGAATAACCCTGGGCGTAGTTTGCGTAGTCGCACTACGCGAGGCTACACGAAGTTACAAAAGCGCTACGCGATCTACGCGAGCGCGCGTAGTTGCTTGTCCCGCCCGTTCGCGATGCGTTTTTCTTGCTCGCGAACGCGTATTGCGTGTTCAGGAGTCTGTTTGCGTGCTCGGGGGATAGTATCTCGCGAACTTATCCATGCGGTCGCCTATGGGTGCGGCCATCTTGTTTTTCACTTGTCCCGCCCGTTCGCGATGCCTTATTTCCTGTTCCGGGTCGCGTATAGCGTGTTCGCGATGAGCATTTCATGTTCGGGAACGCGTCTTACGTGTTCGCGACGCTTTTTGTGTGCGCGCGGGGAAATATCGTGCAAAATTACCCACGCGGTCGCGATGGGGCGGCCATCTTGTTTTTTCACTCTATGCTATGGTTCTGGGGCCTGCTTTTCTATCCTCCCTCTATCTTTGCCATCCTTAGGTTTTTACACTGTTTTTCTGATCTTTTTTATTTATTATCTATCCCTCTCTGTCCCTAAGTCTATATTTTGCATTTTATTTCTACTTTTACTGTGTTTTTTTCACTTTTCTACTGTTTTATATTACTTCCTTCTTTAAGCTCCTACTTCTTCCCCTAACTTTATTTTTCCCTTCTAAATTTTCTTTTCCGCCTCCCGCTCACCCCAGAACCATGCCTAAGGGTACTGATGGGCACTCCAAGGGCAAGGGGCCTGCACCCAAGAGCCGCCGCCTGCCTTGCGGCAGACTGCGCCCTGTAGGGGTGCAGGCCCGGGAGCTTTTTGGAGAGGTGGAGGTGGCCACCCTTGTTTTTTTTGTGCAACGCCACCTCCCCTTGACCTTGGCAGCAGGCGGCAGGCCTGGCTCCGGGTACCCAACCCAGGAGCGTCACCGCCGGTGGGCGAAGGTGCGCCGGGCAGTTTTTCGTCAATCAGGGGTCCGGCGCACCCATAACCAGCTGGCCCACCGGTGGTCAGACATCTTGGACCGGGAGCAGGACCTGCTGGACCTGCTAGGTGTCGAGGTCATGGGGCTTAGTGAGTAGCTAATATACTAGTAGTATAAGTATTGTGTATAATTTTTTTCCGAATAGCAAGAATACTGCTGCTTACATTGCAGGTAAATTATGTTTCAAAATCATCTGTGATTGTAGGACACAGGTGCTCGGCGCTACTCTTACTTGTTTGCAACTTTGCGCTCGCTTGGGCTGATTATGTAAGAGTTTACTTAGAGAACTTAAGTTAGGTAATGCTATTGCTAGAGAGACTCTAGTCCTTCCTTTGTCCTCCTGTCACTAAGAAGAGATAGTGGTGGATGGATTGATAGGTTTAGTTAGTATTAGTTGGTCATTTTTTAGAGGTCTGCGTGACGCATCCTCTCTGTCACTGAGTGCTGCTTACCCCAGTCCTTAGTAGAACCTTTTGTAGTTTGTTTAGTGAGTGGTAAGGCTTAGCAGTGTCACTAGCAGAACATCAGACGCAACCAACCAACAATTTGGTGTATGCACAAATTTATGCATGTGTCCTCCACCTATGCATTTTTGAGGGCTAAAATTTAAATGCAGACTTAGTGAACAATTGGCCCGTCTGGAATATGTGGGCTAGGTCAGGTGGTACATAGGCTTAGTTAGTATTCTGGAATCAGAATGGAACACTGGATTAGTATTCATAAATAATAAGTAGACTGTCCGTGAATCCCGCAATAATACTACTAGTCGATCTGATTAGATAGGTCAGTTTTATTGCAATTGTTGTTTCCTAAAATGTTTTTTGAGCGTTTTTTTAAATATTTTATTTGTTTCACAGTACACCAATCATTAATGTTTGTCTCTTGCTTTATTATATCTTACATGATCAGCACCCAGGGGCAAGAAGACGGGGTCACAGCCACAGGCGGCGGGACAAGAAGAACATCAAGATGCCTCCCAGGGCCAGGACCGCTCCTCTACCGAGGGCTCTGCTGCTGGCCCCAGTAAGTCCTCCAGTGGTTAATATTAATAATTATATTTCCCTAACTTTTTCTGCACCTTATTTTTTCCGAACTATTATTTCTGTTTCCTATTCCTAATTCTGTTTTTTTCAAATCTTCTTCGATCTAGACTGTTTCTAAATTCTTGTTATCCCTGCCTCTAACTGCCTCTGCTATGAGCCTATGACTCTCTGTACTACTACTATTAGTCTGTCTGTAGCTAAGCCTGCCCAGTTGGCCACTCTTTATTTAAAAGGTTTTAAATAAAACTCAGATTCACCAATAGCTCCAGCCACGGAGTCCAGTCCTTTGGGTTGTCCTCTTCTGGTCTTCTTAATCTTTCTTGAGGCTTTTCGACAATTCCCACCAACAAAATGCCCAACCAGATATTTGACTATTTTTGATATGATATACTACTACTGTTGTGGGGATTCTGCACAGCCACATACAGAACTATGCACAAGAAAATAGGATGTTGGTGATGGGAGATTGGACTTTCCTCACACCTCAGTCAGAACCCACAATCCCCTGACCGACTAGCTATAGTCTCTCATTAGGTCCCCGAACCCCCCCCGAAGATACCCAATGATTAGACAACCCAGATAACACCCTTTCGCTCACTCACTCGTGTAAGTCCACCACACCAAATACCACAGAGTCTATGTGTAAGTTCAAAAGGTTTATTTTCAACTAACAAGCTCTGTACGTTGTTCTACAATTCAATTCAGCATACTATATGAGCCAGCTCTAACAGCAAAATGCATAAGATTAAAACAATAAACATTGTTACAAGTCCATCGAAGACAAAAGATCTCTGTGTGAATTCTGGGGACCCCTCACCTTAGAACGTAGAAGTACTGGTTACATCATAAGCTCTGCAAAGCTCTGGTTTGTAGAAGGGAATCTTCCGCCTGCTTATGAGAAAATGGTGCGCGTTAGATAGTATAATGCAAGCATTTCTCAGTCATGCCAAAAAGTGTAGCATGTTATGACTAAGCAATACAGACTGACCAGAACTCCATATAACAAAGTGGCTTGTTAATTTTTCGACCTCTTGTACGCAATGCTCAGACAGTAGCTGTATGACCTCATGTGGGCTTAAAGGCGTCACTCTTACACAACAAGGTGCGAGGTAACGTGACGTCATGGGCGCAAAAGACATGAAGCTAAAATGGTTGCATGGCTCAGGCTAACTTTGCAAAGAGTAGAGTAGACTAGAATGACCCTAGGGACCATAACACTACTAGTGTCTACTCTACTCTAGTACCCAATTTGGACTAGTGATTTATGTTGTATATGATTGTATGTATTAACTTTTTTTCCAATCTTGCTAGTGAAAAAGAATAAATAGGGGAGGTGTATATATGGCATCTAAAAATGTGTAATGTTTTTTCTAGGCGTACTACCGACCACCAGTGCCGGGGCCAGCGGCGATGCAGCCATTCCAGAGGGAGCAGGAGATGCGGCAGCGGCACCTGCAGGAGCTACTACAGGGGGTGAGCCAGCAGCAGTGGTGGGCGGTGGTAAGTTATATTCCTTACTTATTGACATTACACTAGTGGGAAGGGTGTACTGTACACTCACTGTACTGTTGAGACTTAGTAAGTATGAAGTTGTAGTGAACATTAGAGAACGGTTGAAGAAGACACCCTTTACTTAGCAATGGCATTAGCAATAACATTAGCAGCGTGAGTTGAGTAACCAATGGCCTCTTCTATCTGACTCCAACTCAGCTGTGAAAGTTTTATGGAGAAGACAAAAAGTCAGATCAGATGACCTTGATGGATGTGTTGAACAAAAAGGGAAAGAAGGGTGGAAGGAGGAAGGACGGGCGAGATGTAATATGACTGGCAGAGAAGGATACGTTGGAAGCATGCATAGGTGGCTGATAGGAATCAGATGCATGGGTTGTTGAAGGATGGGTGGAAGGTGAAAGAAAAGATGCCACTATGTGTTGAATTAATTTTGTGTTACTGTTTTGCTAAGAGTATTGGTAAAATATTCTTTTTTTCTTTCTTGATATAGCTCCTCCAAAACCAACGAGGAAGGAGTTGGCAGCCATGGCCCGGCGCCGGAAGCTGGAGGCCATCTGCACCGAGTACCGGCAGCTGGTGGCTCTGGCGGAGGAGGAGGAGGAGGCGGCAGCAGCTGCAGCCTCCTCCAATGCCCCGGGCCCCAGCCAGGCCCCTCCAGTGGTATGCCGCTGCGGTCAGGCAGCCGCCCGCCGCCGCACATCAACATCTTCCAGCATTACTGCTCCCCCCCTGTGGATGGCGATGGAACTGCAGGGCATATGCGCGCCGCATGCGCCTCCGGAATGCGCGACTGGAGGAGGAGGTAGAGGAGCTGAAGAAGAGAGTCAAGGTCCTGGAGAGGGAAAACAGAAGAGCCCGCCGCTAAGTTAAAGAGTAGACCCTGTTTGATTGCCCCTTTTTTAATCCTTTTTTTGGTGGGTGGGAATTGGGCGTTGGGCTTTATGGACATTGGTTACCTTTGGACTTTCTCGTTTTGGACATTGGTTGGGGTTAGGGAGAGGGGTGGGTCAGGTGTTCTGGGATTTTTTTACATAGTTTATGTTTGCTAGGGGATTAAAGAAATTATATATATTTTTTATACTTTACATACGATGTGGTTAATGTTTTGTGGAGTTACTGTTTTACGTCACACTGTTTCCTTGCTGCTGCAGGGCCACAGCCAGTGTTTGATTTAAATAATTGGCTGACTTTGTAGGACACCAACAGATAGATGCTGTACCCCTCACTGAGTGACTTGTCCTACTAGTACGGTCAGTCTCTCCTCCTAGTCCATTATTATACCTCCCCAAACATCTTTTCTTTTCTTACCTGTGATTGATGTTTAAGTTAGGCACAGCGATGGCTGCATGAGGATGCAGGTTGGGTTTCCGAAGAGAATGCAGATGCCATAGTTGTGGTGGTAGTAGTAGACACTGGCAGTAGCATTTACAAAAAAAGAAAATGAGACAGTCAGTCGCCTGAGAGAGACTCTGGGAGGAGTAGTAGGGCGAAGTAAATAAAACATAATGGTGGAGGGGATAGCCTAGTACAACAAGTTACAAACTGTAGTTGTGTCGAGTCACTCAACTAGGTCTACACTCGACACAAGCGTAACCTTTAGTGCTGTGTGTAATAGGATGACAATCGATGCCGGCAATTAATGATGATGGATTAGGTTCCTTTGTTAAAAAAGTTACCTCGCAAATATACTGATCATCATGGGTGGGCAAGCAGAAGAAGATCCACCCCCTGCCTTGAAATTGAATTAGTGTTGCTTTCGCCACATCCACCCCAGCAAGCGTGTGATCAATTATTGGTGTACATTTAATTTAGTCACACCTCAATAAATCACACAGCCCGGGGGAAGAGGGTTAGGGTTTGATGAATGGTTGGGAAGGGGGGTTTGGGGAAAGGTTTGACAAAGAAAAACAGTACACATGGACAAACAACAAAAGAAAACACAATCTTTGTAGACTACCATATCCATAAATCTGTTAAGGGTGAAAAAGGAAATGCATGCATGATGATGATAACTTGATGGTTAATGATAAGTAAAACTTACTAACTACTACTAGACAATTAGACAGTGCAGGGCATCAGTATATTAATATTATGCAATTTGCCTTGCCTGTCTGCCCTCATTGAGACACGGATTACATACAGTTTGTGTTCTGTTCTGTTGTACCGGGCTTACATTTAAAGATAGCAAAGAAAATTTAAAAATAGCTGTAGGGATGGATTATAAGCAGAGAGCAAACATAATTAATAATAACAACAACACACGGTAGTAATGATTGAAGACAAAAAATGAATCAAATTATTTAAAAGATGATGAAAGTTGATACTGTTACTGTGTTATCCTGGTCAAATGGGGAGTTGTATCTCGGCATTCCTCTTGGTCCTCAGTCCCTTCCAGGGATGCTCCGTCCATCAATCTTGGGTGACGCCACTGCCTGCCTGGCAGATGTAGATTCATTGGTAAGGTAAGTGTGCGTTGTTTTTCCAAGTTTAGCACAGGGTAAAAGCCGGCCTGTAAGTGTAAATGGAAAAACAAATGGGATATTGAAAAATCAATGAATAAAAAAATGCATCAATTACGGTGGAGTGCAACAAGAGAAGAGAACACTTTCAGACTGAGGTGGCATGGATAGATACATCATGTCTACTCTGTTTACAGCATTTTAAGCTACAACAACAACAGGACAGAGCAGGCCCACGGCACCGGGCCGTGACCAAACCTCCATTAACTTAAATTATGACAGAGCCAGACAAAGCACATATGCAGCAACCTAGCATTTTCAAAATTAAGTGACTAAATCAATGCACCGCTGTCAGTCATACCACTGCACTCGACTCCACCACTACACAGACATGTAGGTCTGCTGTGGTTGTTGACTTGACTTATTTACCTTTTATGCCACTTGATTTGAAATGCCCCGAGTTATTCCATCAATCATCTTCGATCCAACTGACTGACTGCGAAGATAGTATGGTCATCATCATGGTGTTGTACGTGTTGTCCAACTCCAACTCAGTCTGTAGTGTACCGAGTACGACTCCGACTAAGTCCATATTCCATATTAAAAATGCAACGGATATTGGCCTGCAGTAGTAGGAGTACAATTTGGTTATTAAACAACAAGAAGGGAAACATTGACTGTCACTTGAGTCACTTTTAGTTGGTAGATTATTTACTAGTACAGTTCGACTTCATGCACAACATCATCAACACAAAAAACAGCAATCACTCTGAGTCTGCATCCAACGCATGCCATCATTACCTGTCTTGCTCTTCTCTTTGGCTGTCAGATGCCTAGTTCTGACAGGTGTGTGTTTTTTTACCGAGGCAATAACCTCGTTATTACTCCACATTCATTTTGAGTGTTAGTCACTGTTTCGGTTTTCTTATTCATCTGTGGCACTTTGTCGCAGTTGAAGTTGGTTCACATGGTCAGCGCTGTGAGATGGTCCGCGGCCTGGGTAGCGGTCATTGGTCAAATTGAGTTTGCAGAAATGTGACATGTCAGCAAGTTTCTTCGAAGAGTCTTGTCTTTCTCTGCCAAGTACCTTCTGTTCTGACATTGATAAGCTTTTGATGCCTGCCGAGGCGGTAGCCTTCTGACAGTGATGAGTTTCGGCTCGGAAACAAAAGGAGGCTAGCTATAGTCATGTTCCACTTCTTCTGGAGGGACTGTTAGAGGCAACATTTCTTGTACTATTCTTCATCCAATGTCTGGCTTGAGGGAAATGTATTTAGGGCGAGTCAGGAAGATGGAGCAGGACTCTGAGGAGTGGACAGTTAAATGCACAGAGGTGCAACTCCAATACGGTGGTGATGGATTTGTTGTGATTCGAACCAGAAAGACAGAGACACACACAAATAAAGGAAGGAAGAAAGTAACAATTTGAAAGCCAGTTGTCAGGGAAAAGGAGCTTGTCCTCAAACTCTGGTGATTCGATCAGAAGTAGGTAATCTAACACAGTACTTCCGTCACCTAAGTCGCTCTCCTCTTCCTGCTGTGATTCAGGTATTTTGTACTCTGGTGGTATAAAGTGCTGATTCATTTTGATCATGGTTAACCTCTCCACACTTTTGGGCGAGAAACTGGTCCTTTTCACAGTTACAATGGCACCAGCAGCACTGAAAACACACTCAGAAGAGACACTTGCGACAGGGGAAGCCAGATACTTTATCGCCAGCCTGCTTAGCACTGTCCATTGGCTTCTTTTCCAATACCAATACACCAATGGGTTTCGATCCATGAAGACCTCTGTTGTGTCATCCAGATAGGCCTGGACTGTACGCTCAATGCTCAGGGGAGCTCCAATTTGCTTGGCCTCTTTTGCCTGTGCATCAGCACTGGACTTACCATACCCATGCCGCAGAAACCAATCAGTTGCTGATTGTACTCTGGCTGATGATCCTGTTCTTGCTGTTGTTGATGTTAGTGGTGGTGTTGGTGACTGCTGGGAGGCAAACGCACTGCCCTCAGGCTCTGAAGTAGAACTGGACTCTGGATGACCTGAAGTACTTGTTCTGGCCTGGGGTGGCGGGCCTGTAAGTACCAGCCGTTCGTTTTTGAACTTAGTGGCTTCCTTAGCTATCAAAGTTTTGTACTTGACAACATCCACTTCCGAAAAAGGAATTACTGCCTTACTGTTCAGAAATACTGTACTGGATCCAAAATTGTGGCAGTAATGTAATGTTGATGTGACACAATGTTATTTTGAATCCTTGTATTTTCAGATAAGCGAACGGCTAAGGAGTGTGCCAAATAATATGCGTCTTGTTTGTCATCCACACCTGCGTACGTTTCAGACACCTCCTTCAGCTGTTGCACTAGCATGTGCAACAATGGGATAGCTTGGCCCATAGTACAGTCCTCCCTGCTGACTTCACGTGTGAAGACCTCAAAAGGAAGTAGCATCTCTGTCAGGCAATTAACGAGGTCCCATTGGGCCATCTCAACGGTCATGCCTCTCACAGTAGGATCCCCTAATCTTTGCATGACATAAGCATTGAGTGGTATGTACTGCTCAAACAGACGATCAAGCATGTAATAAGTTGAGTTCCAACGTGTTAGCACCTCCTGGATGAGTGCTTTGACTGGCATTTTATGCTCACGTTGAATGACCCTCAGCTGCCTCCGGGCTTTAAAAGAATGGCTGAAATGTGTGCATATTCTTCTGAAGGTGGCCAGTAAGTTGCTGACTTTGTATTAATTTTTCAGAAAGTCTTGAACAACAATGTTAATGCAGTGTGCCAAACACGGGACCCTGAAATAGCCACCATCTTTCATGGCCCTAACTACATTACTGCCATTGTCCGTGGCAACAAAACCAATGTTAAGCCCTCTTGGGCGCAGCCACTCAAAGACCTTGCTGTTAAACTCATCCAAAATGTTTGCAGCAGTATGAGATTTCTCCATGGCAAACATGGCTACAGTTGCATGTTTGCGAGTGGCATGAAAAATCTCAGCAGCGTCAACACCAGCAGATATCTTTCCTCTAACCCCCACAAAAGAGATCCAGTGTGCAGTGATGCATATGTAATCAGTGGCTTGGCAACTGGTCCACATGTCTGTTGTCAGGTGGATACTCTGAACAGCACTCTGCTTCAAGGCTTTTCCAAGCAATTCCAGCATGTCGTGATGTAGTGCTGGAACAGCAACTCTGGCAAAATAGTAGCGGCTGGGAACCTGCCATTTTGGGCAGATGGCTGTCACAAATTCCAGAAAACCCACCCCTTCAACAAAGGAAAAAGGGAGAAGGTCCAGTGCTAACATTTTAGCCAGCTTCGCATTGTACAAACGTGCTATTGGGTGGTTGCGTTCGTACTGCCCCTCCGCCCTAAACATGCTGATAATGGTAGGCTGCATGGTTTTCCTTTCTGTTAGGCTCAACAACGCACTTTTTTTCATTGCGGTACTCCTTGCTGTCTCAGGCTGACTCCTACTAGTCTTGTGCCACTGAGATGTTGCTGAGGATGTGGGCGATACAACTGCACTGCTGGGGACAGGGCTACTTTGTGTACCACTACCAGAGAGAATTTCTCCCTGTCCTTCCTCTTCCACCGTGATCGGATCTTCTACTCCAATATCCCCACCAACACCAATGGTTGCAGTTTTTATGCCGCGAAGGTGGTCCTCCCAGTCGATCAAGTGGTGTTTTTTCAGATGGGTTATTTGGCCTCCGGTACCATAGTTTGTACCAAGCTTACCCCGACTAACAGAGGTATTACAAATGGAGCATATAGCAATATTCTCCTCCTTTTCGCTAACCGTAAAGAAGTCCCAAACTGGGGAGCTTAACTTTTGTCTCCTGCTGGAGGTGCCACTCCCAATGCCGGATGAACTGGAGGCTGTGCGTTGAATTTGACTCTGTGCAGTACCACTACCTACTTCTACTGAGTTGGTGGTTGTGCTGGATGTAGGTCGCTGCTGGGCCTTTGCTAATGCAAATATGGAAGCTGTAGGTCGTGTTGGTGTTACCTGTTGGAGGTATGCGTGCTACATCCCTCGCAGCGATTTTGGATAGGGTAATAATGTTGGTCTCCATCTCCTCGGGGCCGGGAGTGATGTTCGTGATGACTGGCTCATCATCATCCTGCTGTTCTACATCGACCTCCATAAGTGTAAGTCTTTCTGGAACCTTCCTTTTCCCTAGCCTGGTCTTGGGACGTGTCTCCCTCTCAGACTCAGTTTGTGGCTTCCAAGTGGCATCTAGATCATCAGAAGGGGTGCTTGGCGAAGAAGAACTTGATGGACTAACCCTCCTTTTCCTTGCTAGAGATTTGGAAGACAATGGATCTTCTGAATGAGTGGCTTCCTTTTCTTCTTCCTCTGCATGAGGCTCAATTTCCTGAACTGCCCCTACTTTGGGAGGAACAACTACTATTGCGGGCGGTGGTTGAGGCTGTTGTTGACCACTTATCTGCTGTGTTTCCTCCTGCGTTGATTGGGTACTACTTTGAGATAGCAATAAGTTTATCTCAGGCTCAGCATCACTGGTTTCCACCATTAGGCTGGCTACCTCTTCCACACTCATGTGCTTGGGCCTGGGTTGGTGGGTTGGGCCCACTGATGCGGAGGTGCTGCCCCTAGCTTGCCCCCCCGGACACCGCTGCTGCAGGCGTAATTTTTTGTTTCCCAAAAAAGGTATTGGGTGGCACACCAGACTTAAGTCTCACTTCCTTCTTCTGTTCCTTCTTCTCAATAGCAACTTTCTTGGTACTGGAGGACCTAGTACCTGCTTTCTTTGGGCCCATCTTCTTCAGATGTCAGCAGCACTCAGTTGCACAAGTTGCAGAGATGTCTGGTCTGGTCACACGTCACGTCGTGTACAGCAGCAGGACGTCTGTCTGGCAGTACAACGGGCAATGATGACACACCTCCTCCTCAGTCTTTTGTGCACCTCAAAGCAAAAAAGCCAGAAGAACATCAGTCAAACGTGGAATTTGTTGTGCTTAAATTACTAATAGTACAATCAAACAAATTTAATATAAAATATATAACAGTGTGTGGTGGTCACAATTATTAAATTTTAGTAACTCAGTGAACAACAACAGTGTAGCCATTTATGAGACTTTGACAACAAGGGCTTTCCTGGTGTACTGTGTACACTCAGGAAGAATAAGAATAGCAAAGAACAAAAACAAAATACAAATGTAGTGGAGCCTGTTTAGCCTTAATTTGTGCATCACGTGGGATGGATGCAGAATAAGGGAGCTGCAGCTGGCAATGGGGATGGATTTGGAAGCAGTAAGCCAAGAGGAACAATGGAAAGACACGCAGGCCTATGTGGCAAAAACAGCACACTACTAACTACCACCACAAAATGGCCCCCAGCCACTTGGTCACTCACAGGCACAAGGCACGGAAAACAATGAACTCAAGCAGGCCTACATGGCCAGACAAAGGATGCCTGATAAACAACACAGCTTTAATGCAAAAATGAAAATCCACATGGCTAAAAAGGTTGGAAAGTTACACAACAACCACAACAACAACACATACACATGCAACAATGCATTTATTTAACACACACCAAAAAACTGAAATACCACCCCAAAAACCACATTTTGCAATTCAATCCAATGCCATCCATGCTATAAATGATGTTAAAATTCAACAGAGACAACACAGAAACAGTTTTTATGCACCCATGATGACTACCTCTGGGCCTACTGGCAGACTAGGCCACAAGCTTGGAAGCCTATGGCAAAAGCAAGCACACTGCCTTGCTCCACAAAATGGCCGCCACCACATGGCCAGGCCACCCACAACAACAAGAAAAGGAAGACAAGACAGACAATGCAGGCCTATGGCAAAAGCACAATGCCTGGCTTCACAAAATAGCCGCCACCCACATGCCCAGGCCACCCACAATAACAAGAAAGTGAAGACAAAGGACAAGACCAGGAAGTTGGAGACTCTGGGGAACTTCCTTCCTCTTTAAAAAAATTGTAAAAAAAGAAAAATGACTCCTTGCTCCAAAAACTACAGCCAAATGACAACCTGAGGAGTTTTTTGAGCAAAATGAACAAAATCATCATTTTCGAGCAAAAATCGATTTGTTCAAATTTGTGAGAAACTTAAAATTAAAAAAATTGTTTTTGAATAATCCAAATATGAATAAACATGTTAAAAATATTCCTAGATGCAATGTGTTGGATGTACTGAGCATACAAGACCTGTATGATACACAATTGTTATTGTCCATTACAAATCAAGATGCAACACCAGAGGATTTAAGGCAACTTCTCGCTGATCTTGATGTAGAAACTGATTACACCATCTCCAGTGGCTTAAAATCTAAGTCCAGATGGACGCCAATTCTACCTGGAGGAAATACCATTGATACTTTCTATAAATTGGTTCTACAAGATATTGACAAGCTTGAGTCCAGGAGCAAATCCCACAAGAGGTTTAACCCAGACAATCTTTCGCACGGAGAGCGACAGGCACTAGTATTGTTATCCACAGATGCATCTATTATTATCCGGGAGGCTGACAAGGGGGCAATATTGTTATCATGAATAGACAAGATTACAACAGGGAGGTCTTAAGTCAGCTCAATGACAACACATGCTATGAAGCCTTGACTACGAATCCCACAGGTATGCTTACTCTCTTGATCAACAAACACCTTAAGGCCTGGAGGGAAGAGGGGTTATTGAGTGAAGAAGAGTTGCTTTATTTGAAAGTTGAGAGACCCAATTTCCCGGCACTTTATACACTGCCCAAAGTACATAAGAACCTTCCCTTCCCTCCCGGTAGACCTATAGTGTCCAGTATAGGTGGTCCCACCGAAAGAATTGCAGAATACGTTGATATGTTCTTGCAACCTATTGTTCAGAATCTTCCTGCCTATATCAAGGACACGAAACATATCCTCAGTTTACTGACTGATCTTACCTGGCATAATGACATTATTTTAGCTACACTTGATGTAGTTGCCTTATACACCAACATTGACCCATCCATAGGCATACAGGCCATGGAGTGGCATTTTAGCAGAAAACCAGCTACTCAGTGGCATCACACCAGAATGCTAATAGCAATGACAGAATTGATTCTCACTAATAATTGTTTTATTTTTGAGGGGCATTGGTACAAGCAAATACGGGGAGTGGCCATGGGCTCGAAATTTTCGCCTTCATTTGCCAACATCTTCATGGGTTACTTTGAAGCTAAATGGATATGGAGTGATAGTGGCAGTAGATTTAACCAATATATCGTTTACTGGGGTCGTTACATAGACGATTGTCTGCTGTTATGGTCAGGAACTGAGGAGACACTTCAAGAATTTTACCAATACCTAAATGCTAACACACTAGGTGTCCAATTTACACATCAGCATAGCAGGACACATCTTGTTTTTTTAGATGTTGAGTTATATGTAAGGGATGGGGCCATACAGAGTAAGCTATACCGTAAGCCCACTGCATGCAACTCTGTTTTGCATGCCACTAGTGCGCACCCCAAACACCAAATTAAAGCCATCCCTTATGGTGAATTCACAAGAGCAAGAAGAAATTGCAGTGAAGATACAGAATTTCAAACCTGCTTACATACTATGACTAAGAGATTTCGGGCCAGAGGTTACCAACAAACTACTCTGGACAGGGCCGAGAGGCGCATATTACATGTCCCACGCATAGAGACACTCAGAGAAAGGGAGTCCAGGAACACACATACACAACCTGTGAGATTAATTACTAATCACAACCAGAAAACAAATATTATGACCAAGAGCATGCACAAACATTGGGATCTTCTCAGAGCCGATACATCTCTTGAGGCTTTCACCTCACACAGACCGCTTGTGACCTATAGGAGAGGGACCACACTGAGAAGTATTTTGAGTCCGACTGTCCCTAAAACAATCAAAGAGAGTGATTGGCTAACTAAACATGCATTAGGTTTTCATAAATGTGGTAGTTGTGGTATATGTAGATGGGCTATGCATAATACATCTAAATTCCAAGGTCCTGATGGCAGGGAATATCAGATTAAACAGAACATCAATTGCATGACACGTTTTGTGGTTTATATTATCATGTGTAAATGCCGTAAACAATACGTAGGCAGTACCATTCGTATGCTTAAAGATCGTATTGGGGAACATGCTAGGGCACTGAAACAAGGGGACATTAGATACCCCATGGCTATCCATGCCATTGATTGCAAGGAACAAGGACAGTACAAACAATTCAGTTTTTTTGGCATCGAAGTAATTCCACCACACCAGAGGGGTGGGGACAGGGAGTTATCCCTACGCCGCGCTGAAGCTATTTGGATTATGCGCCTTAAAGCGGTAGAGCTGGGACTGAATACTGATCACGAGTTACAATTTTTCCTAGGCGATTAACTCGTTTCAATGATGTGTTGATTTCACTTGCTCTAGATTTATAATGATGTACCCTTTAATACCAGTTGTAATATTGTCGATCTGTGTCATTGAATTTCTGAACTTATCTCAAACTGTAGCTATGATAACTTACAGGTGTGCTTTTTATTCATCTTCTGTTTAAGACCCATGATGTTGCAACTTTGAATATATTTGCTATATATGGTGAATTTGATGTATGTAAATTTTTAAACTCATCACTAATGGCATTTAGGGTAATGAACTGATGCGTCTTTTGTTATTCTCAATTCATATTGTGTAACGCACAAATGGTGGTAGATGTTACCTTAGCGACCGATTCAGTTTTTACGGCTCAAAAAATAATACTATTCTATTCTGTGTAGCTTTATTTGGTTTTAAACGCAACTTATGTACTATGATAACTGTATACACAACATGTGGTGTTTCTGTCTTTTTGAGAGGTTATTACTCTATCCTTTCTTGTTGATATATTTTTGACTTTGGATCTTCCATTTTTGTAGTTTCATGCCCCTCTACCTTATTGATTGTTGGCCAGCCTCCCGGTAATTTTCATCACACCTGACCCAGGTTCTCTACTCCTCTGTCTAGTCTCCCTTACTGCGGGGTCATTTCCGGAGGTTAGGACTACGGTCTAGTCTCTCTTTTTTCTAATATATGACAGAAGTCAAAGCTTATCTTTTGACTTCCTTTGCTGCCGCGTATACTTGGGCAGTCAAGCGTATTTGCTTGCTACGTGTTTTTTCACCCCTCCGTCTACTCTCCCTCACTTCCGGTTCTTTTCCGGATGTTAAGACTGCGGTCTAGTTCTTCCCTTCCTTTTTTCAATATATGACGGAAGTCAAAGCTTATTCTTTGACTTCCGGTGCTGCCGCGCGAACTTGGGCAGTCAAGCGTACTCGCTTGCCACGCGTTTCTTCATACCGCACGAGTAAGTTTTTAATCCACATCTCTTGTTGCTATAAGAAGATTTTAGTTTACTGCTGCCAGGGTGAATTTTCACCTTGTTGGACCACAGGCTCACCGTCGCATTTTGACGCTTGTAACCTTTGCGTCTTGTGCGTTTCAGGCATCTGTTTATTGCCAGATACTCGTGTGCTATGATATGCCGATCATTGCATTTAGTGTACTCCTTGTACTATGTATCCTGCCGTTTTTAAGACTTTCCAATGATGTGTTGGTCTCTGTAACGTTTTATTTTTACTCATTGTCCTGCTATTTTCATAGAGTGTACTCTGACTGTTTTCATAAACGTGGTATTTTTACTGCCATCACATTTAAGACGCATGTAGCCTTTGCGTCTTGTGTGCCCAAGGAAACTGTTTACTGCTTGATACTCGTGTATGTTGACAGGCCTATCGGTACATTCAGTGTACTCATTGAACTGTGCTCTCCTGCTAATTTTGACGACTTTCTTATCATATGTTGGTCTCTATATGTTCGATTTTCAGTCATTGCCCTGCTATTTTTATAGAGTGTCCTGATACTGTATTTGTAGGGGTGGTATCTCTGCTACCTTTATCGGCCCTGCGCACACTTTCATTTAGTGGCCCCATAGATTTAGCTTTTTGTAATTAATATTTTAATTGATATTTACATTTCCCTTCAGAGAGACCTTTAGCCTTCGGGGGGCACTTAATTTCTGCCCTAGACTTTTAGTTTATACTCCTAGATACATTTGGACTTTTAAATATGGACGTTATACGTTACAGTCTTTTCTCTTCTCCTTATTTTTGTTCTTAGTACTACAGATGCTGGTATTCACTACAGCATTAACCAATGTGCTATACTGTTACTACTCATCCATATAGCCGGGACGGAATTACAACCGGCTTAGAGGTGAGCATCTCTCATCCTCTTTCTTCTCCTCTCTTCTATTATATTCTCTTTACCCTGCTCGGTCACTGATTTTTTCTGATTTTCTCTTTTTCTTGTTACTTTTTATTTTTCTTCCAGAAATTGTCTTTTTCCTTTCATATGTCCTTAGGTAAGGTTTACTTCGAGAATTTTTTGGATTCCACCCACTTCCTCAACGTCTTGTTCTTTGCCTTTGCATTTTGGGTCTTGGCTATTCTCTTTTTTCCTTCTATCACACACCCATTTGTCACATTATGTGGTTGCAAATTACTTATGCATGGTTTTATTATACAGGCCAGATGAGAGAACCACATTTTAGGGTTTTGTGGACTGGTATTCATTATTATCAGTTTAGTATGTGACTGTAATGTTTTAAATATCAACACATGTATGCACTTATTGGTGTTTTTGTTGCTCTTATGTTTTCATGATTAACAATTCTTCGGTTCTGGTCCCATTGGGTGTAATTTGCACTAAAGTCACTTTTTTATCGCCTTTTCGGTCTGCAGTTATTTTAACTGCATGACACAGTGTATTAACATATTGCTATTATACATCCTGTAGCCCTGAAGAAGTCGTGGGTTCCTACCCTGACGAAACACGTGTTGGCTGGGCATTTGGTCTGCAATTAAAGCACAAGAAGAAAATGGCATTTTGACTACTGTATATGTCTTGTATGCATGTTATTTGCAGTAATTATACTGTCAACACTGATTACGTGTGCACAGGTCTCTTATATCATCATTTTCGAGAAGGTTTTATGCTGCTCGAGAGATATTCTTCGCCAGATTGCAAATTCTGCGTGTTCGGCATCACGATCTTTACAAAAAGTCGTTATCGCACGCGCGAAAACGCATATTGAGCGCGCAAAGAAGAAAAAAAGTGTAAGTCTGCGTTGTTGCGCAGTGCGGAGTTGCCAAAACTCCGCGAGCTGAACGCCCAGGGTTACCTACTGGCTGAAAAGGCCTATTTATTTAACACACACCAATGAACTGAAACACCACCCCAAAAACCACATTTTGCAATTCAATCCAATGCCATCCATGCCATAAATGATGTTAAAATTCAACAGAGACAACACAGAAACAGTTTTTATGCACCCATGATGACTACCTCTGGGCCTGCTGGCAGACTAGGCCACAAGCTTGGAAGCCTATGGCAAAAGCAAGCACACTGCCTTGCTCCACAAAATGGCCGCCACCCACATGGCCAGGCCACCCACAATAACAAGAAAGTAAAGACAGACAATGAATGCAGGCCTATGGGAAAAGCTCACTGCCTGGATGGCTCCACAAAATGGCCGCTAGCCACCCACAACAAAAAGAAATGGAAGACAGACAATGCAAGCCTATGGCAAAAGCACACTGCCTGCCTTCACAAAATGGCCGCCACCCACATGGCCAGGCCACAACAACAAGAAGCATAAGCCAAGGGGAACAAAGAAAAGACATGCAGGCCTATATGGAAAAGCAGCACACTACTAAACTACCACCACAAAATGGCCCCAAGCCACATGGTCACTCACAGTCACAACAGGCCATGGAAAACAATGAACTCAAGCAGGCCTATATATGACCAGACAAAGGAGGCCTGCTAAACAACACAGCTTTAATACAAAAATGCAAAAACGAAAATCCACAGGGCTACGAAAGGTTGGAAAGTTACACAACAAGCACACACACACATCCAACAAAGGTATTTATTTAACACACACCCAAAAAGTGAAATACACCCCAAAAACCACATTTAGCAATTCAATCCAATGCCATCCATGCCCTACATGATGCTTACATTCAACATACACCACAGAAACATGCACCCATGGGTACCTCTGGGCCTACTGGCTGAAATTACAATCAAAGAAAAACAACTAGGCCCCTACTGAAACTACAGGTCACCCACAACAATAAATTTTAAAAACGATGAAAATCCCCCAAAATGTAGGTACAAACAAGCCCCAATCAAACAAACAAGTACACCAATTCTCCAACTTACTTCTAAAATCTCAAATCCAAAAGTCCTCAAATCCAATCCAATGATATGATGCAGCAGACAAACACAAAAAGTGATCCTTCCAGCTCCAAATCCAAATGAAAGTGAACAGCACATGGACAAAGCACTGGGTGGAGCCTGCTGGACAGGAACAGGAAGTTGGAGACTCAGGGGCACTTCCTTCCTCTTGAAAAAAAAGTAAAAAAGAAAAAGGACTTCTTGCACAAAAACTACAGCCAAATCACAATCTGAGGAGTTTTTTTGAGCCAAATGATCATTTTCGAGAAGGTTTTATGATGCTCGAGAGATATTCTTCGCCAGATTGCAATTTCGGCGTGTTCGGGATCGCGATCTTACCAACACAGCCGCCGGAAGTCAGATGGCGCGTCCAAATGACGTGTTCGCGTTCGCACACTCTCGCGGGATCATGCGGCCAGATTCCAAATCTCGTGGCGCACGCGAATGGATAGGAAATCTCGTCGGCGAACGCAGAATCCCGGTAAGTCGTTACCGCGCGCGCGAGAACGCATTTGAGCGCGCAAAGAAGAAAAACAACTACGCTACGTTGCAGATTGCGTAGCATTCAGTAACTACGCGTTCTACGCGAACCGCGAAGTTACCAGAACTCCGCAAACTCCGCGAGCATAGCGTAGTTCACCGCCCAGGGTTACTGCTGAGCGGAATTACACCAAATTTGGGGAAAAGGTAGCTCTTGGTTCAGAAAGCACTATTTTTGTTAAATAGTGGAAATCCGTTCAGTAGTTCCTGAGGATTTTAAACATTTCTCAGATATAAAACTGGGGATGCGGAGGATCCACAAACCCTCCTGATCTCGTGCCTGAGATATGATTGGCTGGCAAGACTTCAAACCAGGTAGCCATCTTGTAACTCAGTTAAAATGAGTCACAAGAGAAAAGGTTAAAAAACAAGAAAAAACAAGCAAAGGGGAAAAGGTAGAAACACCATGACCCACTATGGGTCATGGTCTCAGAGGGTCCCACAAAGACCCCAAGGGCCCCAAAAATATTTCTTTAAAACTTTTGGCAGGATTTACGGTGGATCCGCGAATCCAGTTGAAAATGTAAAAAAAGAAAAAACAAAGAGCGGGCTCCCGCGCTTCGTTTCCTTTAGGCCCCCGGGTGGGCTAGGTCCTGGAGGCAATGTTAAAAAAAGATGCGGCGGCCTGCACGGACCCCCATATGCCCTCAGGACTGCCAACTCCCAAGGGCTTATAGATTGAATGCGGGGGCGACGGGCTCCCCACAGCCCCGGTGACCGCCACCTCCCCTGGGCTTTATTGATAAAAAAATGCATGGGAGGCTCCTGCCCCCCGACAGAGCCCCAATGACTCTCAGCTCCTGGGGCTAATTATCTTAAATGCGGGGGCCACGCAGCCCCCCGCAGCCCCGGGGACCGCCACCTCCCTGGGGCTAAATTTAGAAAAATGCTTGGAGCACTGGGGACTGCCAGCTCCCACGGGCTATGTTAAAAAAAATTTTACCGGGGTACCCACCCCCGGGACATTGCAGTTTGCTATGGCATGGTGGGATCGTTGCTCAAACACTGCTTTGCTTCATGGAAGCGAGAGCGTTGAAAAATGTTCTTGCATCAATGAATCAAAGCAGAATTGCTTTTGGGCAGAGGGAGCTGCATGTTTGCAGCTTCCTCTGCCCAAAAGCAATGCCGCTCCCGCGGTCCCCAATGACTTGGCCAAGCCCCGAGAGATGGGGTCCTTGGGCCGAAAATGGCCCGGGAAGGGGGCCACTCGACCTCTTTCTCTTTTTTGATGTAAGAAAAAAATTGCCGGACCCCGGGGGATGGGGTCCCCGGGCCAAAATTGGCTTGGGGACGGGAGCCGCACGGCCGCCCTTCCTTAAAATAAAAAAATATTTTTAAAAAAAAGAAATAGCCTGGCCCCAGGGGATGGGGTTCCCAGGGCCAAAAATGGCCTGGAGCAGAGGGACCCCACTCACTTCTTATTTTAATAATACAAAAAATGAGTGAAGCCCCGGGGATGGGGTCCTGGGGCTCAAAAGGGTCTAAAGTGAAACTTCATCCCCAAGCAGCAGCGCACCAGGAGGCACTTTGCAGAGTGGTGGAGAAAGGGGGTGTGGCCTCTGACCACCTCTCAGCAATCCAGCTGTGTGGGCTTACTAGAGGTAACAGTAGGGCTAGTCTGCCCCTAGTGTAGGCCCGGGCAGAGACCTCCGCTCCGCCCGCGGAGTGTGAGTAGATTTGCCTCCTCCTCGTTCCGCGGAGAACGCGTAGAAGGCAAATCTCTGCACACTCCACAGCGGAGCGGAGTTGGCCAGCCCCCGCTTCCACCCCCCCTATATTAACAATAAACTACATTACTTAAAAAGTAAATTAAAACCACTTACTTGTACTGTGGTGTCTCTGGGATGCCCTCCTCTTCTTCCTCGCCATCTGGATAATCCTTGAGGAAACTGCGCATGTGCGCACGCCCGCGCATGCGCAGTTCCCTCAAGGATTATCCAGACGGTGAGGAAGTGGAGGAGGGCAGCCCGGGGACGCCGCAGTACTGGTAAGTGGTTTTAATTTACTTTTTAAGTAATGTAGAATTAAATTAATTAATTGTTAATATAGGGGGGTGGAGGTGGGTGGCGGAGCGGAGTGGAGCAGAGCAGAGTTCCATGGAGTTTGTTCGCTACTCCATGGACCTCCGCATAGCCCCGCTATGCCCACTACGCCCGGGGTTAGAGGCAAGGTGACTTCATTCCCCAACCAAGAGTGCACCAGACAGCGCGTTTGCAGAGTGGTGGATAAAGGGGGCATAGCCTGCAACCACCTCTCAGCAATCCCACTGTGTGGGGCTTACTGAAGGTAACAGGTAAGCTAGTTGGCCCCTATGGAACCCCAGCAGTTCCATAGGTTCCATACTTGGGGAGTAAGGGGATGTGGCCTGCTATCAGAGCTCAGCAATCCTGCTGTGTGGGACTTACTCTAGGTAACAGGAGGGGTAGTTGGCCCACAAGGACTTCCTTGGGGCCAACTACCCCTCCTGTTACCTCCAGTAAGTCCCACACAGTGGGATTATTAAGAGGGCTTCAGAGGCCACAACCCCCTTTCTCCACTACTCTGCAAACGCACCTCCTGGCGCACTACTGGTTGGGGGATAAAGTCCACTTTATTCCAGAGAGACCTTGGGGGCCAAGAAGCCCTCCTGTTAGCTCTTATAAGTCCTGCACAGTGGAATTCCTGAGAGCTGGTTGGAGACCCAGCCCCTTTTCTCCACCACTCTGCAAACATGACTGCTAGTTAAAAAACCTTAGAAATTCACTGAAAAAAACACAGGTTTCAGGGACGTTATAGTTAGGAATTAACATTTAAACATTTTTAGAAATTCATGGAGAAAACCACAAGTTACAGGAACGTTACAAGTAGGCTGACATTTCAACTGTACAAACCTGTGAAATTCAGCTGTTATAGTTAGCTGAGCTAGCTATAACTTGCACCCCGGCAATGCACTGCTGATGACGTCACATATCAAATCACTCATAACATGGTCAGTGACATCACTGATGACATCACTGATGACATCTCAATTGACATCACTGATTACATCCTCCACATAATCTCTGATGCACCTACTCACACCCCAATATAACATTTCATACACCCACTCGAAATTTCAGACTACCATGCTCAAAACCATAGACACACCAATACCAGTTAGTACATACCCACTCACTGATTCATAGGTCTACCCACACATCCACTCACTCACCCATATAGCCACTCATACACCCAGTTACTCACCAATACAGGCACTGATATATCCACTCATACATCCATACAGTCACTCACACACCGCCACTCACCCATAGAGTGACTTACACACCTAGTCACTCACCCAAAGAATCAATCAAACTGCCACTTACTCACCTATACAGTTATACATTCACCACCTCACTTATTCATACTGATACTAACACATACTTACTCTCTTATACAGTTATTGACACAAGCACATACTCATCCATACAGCCACTCTCACAATCACTCACTAACACATACAGTCACTTATATACTCCAACACTGACATATATTGCCTTTCACATATGCAGTTACTCACCCATATACCAGTGAGGCATCCATTCACTCACCAAGACAGCCATACACACACTCACTCATCCATACAGCCCCTTGCAGATACACTCATGAACCCATACTCCCAGTGAATCGCCCACTCACACGTCTATGCAGGGAGTCACACACCCCCTCACCCATCCACACAGACACTCAGGCACCCATTTAGGTACTCAGACAACCAATCAATAACCCATATAGACACTCATGTAGCTACTCACCAACCCATGCAGCCACTTACACACCAACTGACAGACTGATACAGACATTCACACAGATTAGTCACTCACCCATACATACACTTCGACACGTATAATCACTCACTTATACAGTCAGTCACGCACACACTGAATTATCCATTCAGACACTCATACACCCACTCATTCTTCAATACACCTTGGCGTATATATATATAGGCATTTTAAGGAATACCACAGCAATAATGTGAGCAATCTTAAATAGTTTGTCGTGGACACTGTCCCCGCCCTTGATGAGAGGAGGCAACCGGGAAGCACTACTAAGGAAACTTGAGACTAGATTCATACTGGAGTTGGACTGTAAGACGCCGCAAGGCCTCAACTCCAGCGAAGATTTTTACACCTGTCTTTGAAAACACCGTTTTTTTTAACATCTATGTATTTGCTCTTTTTCCGTTGCCTCTGCATTGTTTTTAAGTCTTCACTATATGTAATGTTTGCACTTTTTTTGCACTTTAAGAATCGATTGAGGGTTCTGAAGGTGGCAGCACATTTAAATTAGCACTAGCACTTTAGTATGTGTAGTATGGATAACAGTCAAGGCCCACTTGGGCTTAATTTTGTCTAACTCCAGTAAAAGTTTGCACATGCAAATCCCCAGAGTTTAAACAATATCATTAGGGGGCGTCACAGGCATGAGTAATTTTTTCCAATTGAAACACCACTGTGAATGTTTTTATATATGAAAAGTTTGCACTAGTTCAACTTTTGATATGTTTTTTACTCAGTATTGTGGTTTTAATTCTCATTTGCACTATTTCAAAATATAAATTTAGCATTGCCTATTTATATAAGTATTTATTTATGTATTTATACATTTATAAATATTTATATTGTCGCTATTGAAAATAACAAATGTGTTTACATATAATGTTTCAATATTGATGTGACATACAGTTGAGACTACAAGAACTGCTCTGTTTTCCATGTCTATGAAAATACGTCATTGTTAGGTCACTAATTTTTGAGCACCGTCACTTTAAATTGTGAAGGCACTCCACATGCTCACCATGTGATCAAGGCCTCCTGAAGGCCGAAACGCATTATGGCAGTGGTGCAGGGCTTGAAATAATAAAAAATATTGCACCAAATATATATAGTTAGGACCCAGTTTCCATAGGAAAAGCGTTTTTTGATTTGCCAATATCTTTGGCGCCGTTTGACGAATCTTCGCAAAATTTTCAAAACTAATGGGGCGCTCCGGTCAGCCCCTGTCTTGAAAGTTTGGGGGTGATTCATCCAGCGGGGACCGAGAAAAAAGGAGGGTCCCAAAACGCATTTTCCCCATGTTAATTTCCATAGGAAAAATTGGAACAGGCTGCAGCCCGAACTGCTGAACAGAATGACACCAAATTTGGCAAAAAGGTAGCTCTTGGTTCAGAAAGCGACCTTTTTTTAAATGGTGTAAATCCGTTCAGTAGTTCCTGAGAAATTAAAAAAAGAAAGTTGCAACTCCTCCCGAGCACGAGCTGACTTCTGATTGGCTGCCAACACTCCAAACCAGGAAGTGTTGGCAGCCATCTTGTGACTCAGTAACTGAGTCACAAGAAAAAAAGTGGAAAAAAGGCTGAAAAACAAGAAAAGGGGGCAGGATAGAAAGACCCTGACCCAGGCCCAAAAAAAGCATTTTTTTTTTTTAAAAACACCCGAATTCGCGCTGAGTGCGCGAATCCGGACAAGAAAAAAAAAAAAACAACGTTCTGGGTCCCGCGCTTCATTTTCTATAAGCCCCCGGGTGGGCCAGGTCCCGGGGGCAATCACCAAATAATATGCGGGGGGCCGTGGGGGCCACCGCAGCCCCGGGGACCGCCACCTCCCTGGGGCTTTGTTAATTGAATGCGGGGGGCACACGGTCCCAAGCAGCCCTAGGGACCGTCACCTCACCGGGGCTTGATGTATAAATGCGTGGGGGAGTCCCAACCCCCCACACTGCCCTGGGGACTGCCACCTCCCCGGGGCTTTTAATAATTATAAGCGGGGGCCTCGTGGCCCCCAAGCCCCGGGGACCGCCACCGTCCCGGGGCTTAAATAGAATTCAAAAGTGTGTGGGGGGCTCCTGCCCCTCCCCACAATGCCGTTGGGACCACCACCTCCCCGGGGCATTTAATATGCTAATATGGGGGTCCGTTATGGATCCCCAGGCCCCGGGGACCACCACCTCCCCGGGGCTTTAGAAACATTGGGAGGGGGGCCGCGCGGCCCCCCTCCTGGAGTCCTCCATTGCCCTGGGGACTGCCACCCCCCAGGGCCGGCTCCTGCAATGTCCCAGGGTGCCCACCCCCGGGACATTGCTGTTTGCTGTGGCAGGGTGGGAGCACGCCTCCCGCCCTGTCATAGCAAACTCCTGCTTTGGTTTTTGGAAGCGAGAGCAGGAAACCTGCTCTCGCTTCCAAAAACCAAAGCAGAATTGCTTTTGCAGAAGGGAGCTGCATGTCAGCAGCTCCCTTTGCTCAAAAGCAATGCCGGCTCCCGCAGGAGGCGGGGAGCCAGCGGGGCTGTGGGGACATTGGGGCTCCCCCCACGGTCCCCAACAGTGAGGCCAGGCCCTGGGGGGGATGGGGTCCCCGGGGACAGAAGTGGCCAAGGGAAGGGGGGCCACACAGCCCCCCTCCCTAATTTAAAAAATAAAAATACATTTTAAAAAAAACATTGAGGCACAGCCCCGTGGGATGGGGTCCCCAGGGTAATAATGGCCGTAGGAGGGGGCCGCGCAGCCCCTCCCGTTTAAAAAAAAAAAAATGCTCAGGCCCTGGGCGATGGGGTCCCCAGGGCCCAAAAATAATAAAGGGAAGGGGGGGCCACACAGCCCCCTTCCAAAAAACAAATTTTTTAAAAAGCCGGCATTTTGCCGGAGGCCCCGCCCCCTCCCTGCACCACTCTGCAAACGCGCCCCCTCCAGTAAGCGCCACAGAGCTGGATTGCAGAGAGGTGGTCCGAGGCCACGCCCCTTTTTACACCACTCTGCAAATGCGGCTCCTGGCGCACTGTTGGTCGGGCAATGAGGTCCTCTTGTGTCCTGAGGACCTCAGGACACAATTGGACTTTATCCTCCGAGCAGCAGTGCGCCAGGAGCCGCTTTTGCAGAGTGGTGTAAAAAGGGGGCATGGCCTCGGACCTCCTCTCTGCAATCCAGTGGTGTGGCGCTTACTGGAGGTACCTGTGGGCTAGTTGCCCCCAGGGACATTCAGTATTCAAGGGGACTTAATCCCCCAATTTAGACCGCGCCAGGGGCCATTTGCAGAGTGGTGGGGAAAGGGGGCATGGCCTGTGCCCACCTCTCAGCAATCCCACTGTGTGAGGCTTACTGGAGGTAAGAGGTAGGCTAGTTGGCCCCTAAAGGACCCCCAGCAGCGAAGGGGACTTCAATCCCCATCCAAGAGTGCACCACAGAGCACGTTTGCAGACTGGTGGGCAAAGGGGGTGTGGCCTGTTATAAGAACTTAGCAATCCTGCTGTGTGGCACTTACTGGAGGTAATAGGAGGGGTAGTTGGCCCCCAAGGATGTCCTTGGGGCCAAGTACCCCCCTCGTTACCTCCAGTAAGTCCCACACAGTAGGATTGCTAAGTCGTCTTCGGAGGCCATGCCCCTGTTCTCCACCACTCTACAAACGTGCCTCCTGGCAGACTACGGGATGGGGGATGAAGTCCACTTTACTCCTGAGGGACTTTGGGGGCCAAGAAGCCCTTCTGGCACCTCCTGTAAATCCTACGCAGCGGAATTCTTGAGCGCTGGTCGGAGGCCCAGCACCCTTTCATCACAACTCTGCAAACGCGACTACTAGTTAAAGAACTGTTTGCAATGTAATAGGTTTCGCATTTGCGAGAGTTAGAGCTATTGGCGTTGTAAATGTAAATGTTTTTTACTAATGTTTTTTGGAGTGGAGTGGATGTACGTTGTGTGTAGTGGAATTATGTGGTATGTTGTGCAGTGAAATTATGTGGATAGAAAGTATGTGGTATTTAGTGTATAGGAATTATATAGAGTGGGATTATGTGTTATGGAGAGTAATTATGTGGTGAGACAAAAAAAGAAGAAATCACTGAGGAGCACTTGTGGACCTAGTCAGAGGTATGAGCAGCACCACTGGAATTATGCGACTGTTTGGCTGCACCGAGTTTCGCACAATTATACATTTTCCGCATTAGCCACAGAATCCATCAACTGCTCCCTAATCTGCAGATTTGAACAAAGAAAGCCTTGTTTCTAGCTCAAACGGCTCAAACGTTACCAAAAATGCAGTGACAAGTGTTACAGCGTGGTAGAAGGCCCTTTGCAAACCTAGAATGGTCACCTGTTACTTATTGCTAAATGTGGGTGTTAAATTGATACTAATGGTGTGCAAGCCACTCTTGCTTCTTTCTGCGCCTCTCTTGCATCTTGCATGTTGCTTCTTTCTGCACATTTCTTTCTTTTTCTGCACTTCTCTTGCCTCTTTCTGCACATATCTTCTACTTTCTGCACCTCTCTTCCCTCTTTCTGCACATCTGTTGCCTCTTTCTGCACCTCATTTGCTTCTTTCTGTACCCCTCTTGCCTCTTTCTGCACCCTTCTTCCCTCTTTCTGCACCTCTCTTGCCTTTTTCTGTATCCCTCTTACGTCTTGCTGCACCCTTTTTGCCTCTTTCTGCACCTCTGTTACTTCATTCTGCACTTCTCTTCCTTCTTTCTGCACCTATCTTGCTTCTTTCTGCACCTCTCTTGCCTCTTTTGGCACCTCTGTTGCTTCTTTCTGCACTTCTCTTGCTCTTTCTGCACCCTTCGTGCCTCTTTTTGCACCTCTGTTGGTTCTTTTTGCACTGCTCTTGCTTTTTTTGTACCTCACTTGCCTCTTTCTGCACTTCTCTTGCTTCTTTCTACACCTCTGTTGCTTCTTTCAGCAATTCTCTTGCCTCTTTCTGCACTTCTCTTCCTTCTTTCTGCACCCCTCCGGCCTCTGTCTGTACCTCTCTTGCCTCTTTGTGCACCCCTCCTACATTTTTCTGCACCCCTGTAGCCTCTTTTTGCACCTCTGATGGTTCTTTCTGCACTGCTCTTGCTTCTTTCTGCACCTCACTTGCCTCTTTCGGCACCTCTGTTAATTCTTTTTGCACCCCCTGTCTCTTTCTGCACTCCTCTTCCCTATTTGTGCAACTCTCTTGCCTCTTTTTATACCTCTCTTCCCTCTTTCTGCACCACTCTTGCCTCTTTCAGCACCTCTGTTGCTTCTTTCTGCACTCCTCTTCCTTCTTTCTGCACCCCTCGTGCCTCCTTCTGCACCTCTGTTGCCTCTTTCTGCACCTCTGTTGGTTCTTTCTGCACTGCTCTTGCTTCTTTCTGCACCTCACTTGCCTCTTTCTGCACTTCTCTTGCTTCTTTTTACACCTCTGTTGCTTCTTTCAGCAATTGTCTTGCCTCTTTCTGCACTTCTCTTCCTTATTTTTGCACCCCTCCTGCCTCTTTCTGTACCTCTCTCGCCTCTTTGTGCAACTCTCCTAGCTCTTTCTGCACCCCTCTTGCCTCTTTTTGCACCTCTGTTGGTTCTTTCTGCACTGCTCTTGCTTCTTTCTGCACCTCACTTGCCTCTTTCTGCACTTCTCTTGCTTCTTTCTAAACCTCTGTTGCTTCTTTCAGCAATTCTCTTGCCTCTTTCTGCACTTCTCTTGCTTGTTTCTGCACCTCTCTTGCATCTTTCTGCACCTCTGTTGCCTCTTTCCGCACTTCACTTGCTTCTTTCTGCACCTCTCTTGCCTCTTTTGGCACCTCTGTTGCTTCTTTCTGCACCCCTCCTGCCCCTTTCTGCACCCCTCTTCCCTATTTCTCCAACTCTCTTGCCTCTTTCTACACCTCTCTTCCTCTTTCTGTACCACTCTTGCCTCTTTCTGTACCTCTGTTGCTTCTTTCTGTACTTCTCTTGCCTCTTTCTGCACCCTTCGTGCCTCTTTCAGCACCTCTGTTGCTTCTTTCTGCACTTCTCTTCCTTCTTTCTGCACCCCTCGTGCCTCCTTCTGCACGTCTGTTGCCTCTTTCAGCACCTCTGTTGGTTCTTTCTGCACTGCTCTTGCTTATTTCTGCACCTCACTTGCCTCTTTCTGCACTTCTCTTGCTTCTTTCTAAACCTCTGTTGCTTCTTTCAGCAATTCTCTTGCCTCTTTCTGCACTTCTCTTGCTTGTTTCTGCACCTCTCTAGCGTCTTTCTGCACCTCTTTTGCCTCTTTCTGTACTTCACTTGCTTCTTCCTGCACCTCTCTTGCCTCTTTCGGCACCCCTCTTCCCCATTTGTGCAACTTTCATGCCTCTTTCTACACCTCTCTTCCCTCTTTCTGCACCACTCTTGCCTCTTTCTGTACCTCTGTTGCTTCTTTCTGTACTTTTCTTGCCTCTTTCTGCACCCTTCGTGCCTCTTTCAGCACCTCTGTTGCTTCTTTCTGCACTTCTCTTCCTTCTTTCTGCACCCCTCGTGCCTCTTTCAGCACCTCTGTTGCTTCTTTCTGCACTTCTCTTCCTTCTTTCTGCACCCCTCGTGCCTCTTTCAGCACCTCTGTTGCTTCTTTCTGCACTGCTCTTCCTTCTTTTTGCACCCCTTGTGCCTCCTTCTGCACCTCTGTTGCTTCTTTCAGCACCTCTGTTGGTTCTTTCTGCACTGCTCTCGCTTCTTTCTGCACCTCTCTTGCCTCTTTCTGCACTTCTCTTGCTTCTTTCTACACCTCTTTTGCTTCTTTCAGCAATTCTCTTGCCTCTTTCTGTACTCTTCTTCCTTCTTTCTGCATCCCTCCTGCCTCTTTCTGTACCTCTCTTGCCTCTTTGTGCACCCCTCCTACCTTTTTCTGCACTCCTCTTGCCTCTTTTTTCACCTCTGTTGATTCTTTCTGCACTGCTCTTACTTCTTTCTGTACCTCACTTGACTCTTTCTGCACCCCTGTTCCCTGTTTCTGCACCTTTCCTGCCTGTTTATGCAACTCTTGGCTTCTTTCTGTCCCTCTGAGTTAGAGGTAGTTTTAATCCCCCTGTCCTATTATGTACTAGGGCCTTACAGGGGAGGCCATGCCAATCACAGGGGTACCCCTACCCATAGTGTACCGTAGCATATGTAGGTGTTTTCACTGTATTCTAAGTGTCTTTCAGCATAGCACTGGCTCCGGGCCTGGTGAGTCAGAGTCAGTTACCACCAGTACCAGTCATTAAAAAGTTGGGGGCACAGGATGACTTTGCAACAAGGCCTTTTTCTGCACCTCTGTTGGTTCTTTCTGCATATCTCTTGCTTCTTTCTGCACTTTTCTTCATCTTTCTGGACTTCTGTTGCCTCTTTCTGCATTTCTCTTGCTTCTTTCTGTGCCTTTCTTCCTCTTTCTTCACATGTCCTACCTCTGTAGGCATAGTTAGAAATTATCATTTAAAAAACCTTAGAAATTCACTGAAAAAACCATAGGTTTCAGGGACGTTATAGTTAGAAATTATCATTTAAAAACCTTTGAAATTCACTGAAAAAACCATAGGTTTCAGGGACGTTATATTTCGAAATTAGCATTTAAAAAATTCTTTGAAATTCACTGAAAAAACCATAGGTTTCAGGGACGTTATAGTTAGAAATTAGCATTTAAAAAACCTTTGAAATTCACTGAAAAAACCATAGGTTTCAGGGACGTTATAGTTAGTTGGACATTTCACTCGTACAAAACCAGAGAAATTAGGCCGTTATAGTTAGTTGAGCTAACTATAACTCGCGCCCCCGCAATGCACTGCTGATGACGTCACATATTACATCATTCATGACATGGTCAGTGACATCACTGATGACATCACTGATGACATCTCAAATGACATCACTGATGACATCATCCAGTGACTGTGTGTTTCTGTAAAGTTTAAATATGCTTCATATATATATGCCAAGGTGTATTGAAGTATGAGTGGGTGTATGAGTGTCTGAATGGATGATTTAGTAGGTGCGTGACTGACTGTATAAGTGAGTGATTAAATGTGTCTTACTGAATGCATGGGTTAGTGAGTAAACTGTGCAAATGTCTGTATCAGTCTGCCAGTTGGTATGTAAGCGGCTGCAAGGGTTGGTGAGTAGCTACATGTGTCTATATGGGTTATTTATTGGTTGTCTGAGTATCTGTATGGGTGCCTGAGTGTCTGTGTGGGTGGGTGGGGGATGTGACTCTGTGCATAGATGTATGAGTGAGTAATTCACTGGGTGTATGGGTTCAAGAGTGTATCTGTGAAGGGCTGTGTGGGTGGGTGAGTGTGTGTATGGGTGTGTTGGTGAGTGAATGGATGTCTCAGTGGTACATGTGTGAGTAACTACATATGTGAAAGGCAGTATATGTGAGTGTTGGAGTATATAAATCACTATATGTGAGAGTTAGTGATTGTGAGAGTGGCTGTATGGATGAGTGTGTGCTTGTATCAGTGATTGTAAAAGAGAGTAAGTATGTGTTAGTATCTGTATGAATAAGTGAGGTGGTGTGTGTATAACTGTATAGGTGAGTAAATGGGAGTGTGAATGATTCTTTGCATGATTGACTAGGTGTGTGAGTAACTCTATGGATGAGTGGCAATGTGTGAGTGTCTGTATAGGTGTATGAGTGCAAATGATAGTGCTGTATTGATAAGTGACTGCATGTATGAATGACTGTATGGGTGAATGAGTGGACGTGTGTGTAGACCTAGGAATCAGTGAGTGGGTATGTAGTAACTGGTATTGGTGTGTCTATGGTTTTGAAAATGGTAGTCTGTATTTTAGAGCAGGTGTATCAAAGGTTATATTAGGGTGTGAGGGGGTGCATCAGATTATCACGTGGATGATGTCATCAGTGATGTCATCAGTGATGTCACTGACCATGTCATGAATGATGTAATATGTGATGTCATCAGCAGTGCATTGCGGGGGCGCAAGTTATAGTTAGCTCAATAAACTAAAATGGCCGAATTTCTCTGGTTTTGTACGAGTGAAATGTCCAACTAACTATAACATCCCTGAAACCTATGGTTTTTTCAGTGAATATATATATATATATATATATATATATATATATATATATATATATATATATGATGTAAATTATGCCTCAATGTCTGTTTGGAATTCTGCCAGAATGCAACAAATCTATCTGAGCAAAATGTCAACAAAGTGTACTTCACAAAATGAAATGTATTGCTGGATAGATAACATGTATAAAAAGCGAGTAAGGTTTAGTCTGGTTGTAGTGGTTGACACTGTAAAAGGACTAATGTCCTGAAATCTATTTAAGGACTAGCAAAGCGCATGGACTCTATGGTCCTATTGAAGATAAAACACAGAAACGCGTAGACTGTCCCCTGTTTGCACTGGTGAAATGAAATGAAATAAATAATATATGTAAAGAGATGCCCTGCAGTGCCGCTTTGCTTCCTTGCCATTTTCCGCTGTAATTATCTCTGCTGTGGACTAGGCACGAAGGAGCATTGTAAAATAAAGATATGCAGCTGTTGTGCTGCAACTAGCGTGCACCCGAGCGAGAAGGTGAGACAGAGCCGGATAGAAGCCCCTTACCGGTGTCGTGGAGAAGGTCTCCGGTGCTTCTGCCGAGATTGAAAAACACTGGGATAAACATTGCTGAGACCGAAGACGAGGCGAGCCCTCTGACGGTAAGTCCATGCGCGCGACTCAGGGCGCGACTGACCGGGACCACGGCCTGAATCCAATACGCTTCAGAGGGAGTGTTTCAATGTGGGCGGGACCCTGGAGCTGATCGCAGTAACTGGCAGCAAGTGCAGGTGGAGCCTGAGAGGGAAGGAGCCTTCAAGGATTGTGCCGGTAGTGGGCTCTCACCTACTGCTAATTGTGAAGTCCTGTTATAATACGGAAACGGCACGGCAGGATGACGCCTGTCATAATCAGAATAAGAAATCAAATAAAAGGCATAGCTCCGTTTACATGCTCTTGCGGACAGCGTGAGCACAGTATGGGGGCGTTTTCCATGTCTACTTCAATTCAATTGAGAGCACCTTTCCAGGGCAACCTGGGAAATTGAGTTTTGCGTAATTATGGCAGAACGCAGACAACATAGGAATCAGAGAGTAAGTGAACTACTGAACGATGAGAGTATGACATCATCCCTCAATGTAGAGAAGCAGGCTGAGGACAAAGACAGGAATGTAAAAACAATCATAAAGGAAGTGGAGAGAGCTCAGATAAGTGAACTAAACAAACGGTGGGAAATGACACCTTTGAAAAAATACATTGAATATAAAAGGATTCCGAAAGGACTAAGAATTCTGATCCTGCCCACCCTCAATGATTTAGATGATGATCTCATTAGGACATGGCAGGAAGATGCAAATGAATGCTCATTTAAGATTATGCATACATTAATTATTCATGCTGATAGGAAATTGGAAACACTAACGGAGAAAATCAAAGAGTTGGAGAATAAATTAGAAAAACACCCCATCAATGAAGATATTACTAAGTTATTGGAACAAATGGAAAAGAGACTAGAAAATCATGAAGTTGATATAGAAAAGAGAAAAGTGAGAAAGTTCAACCGGGATCGAATAGATTACCAGGATGGACGGATCTATACATTTGCTCGAAAATATGATGGTCTGAGGAATAGAGCATTGATGGACAAAGTAAGCCTCTGATGTGACAGTTGATAGCTCAGACCTAATTTCTGCAGATGAAGAATCAAACCAAGGAGTGTTATATTTTTCTGGGGAGCTATGTCTTGTTCGAATAAACACGCGACAGAGAGGAAGAGGGGGAGGGAATACAGTCGGAACAGGCAGAGGGAGTGGCAAACCTAGACCCAAAGAGGTAGAGGGAGATGGAAAAACAAAACCAAAAATAGAAAATCAAAAGTCAAAATCAAAAAAGCATTGACTCAAGAAAATCTGGTAGTTAATCTGTCAAAGAGAAATCTGATGAAAGATCAAATAAAAATCCTCAATAAGGAGCTCTCCTTCTCCCCCGACAAGGAATTTGATATTGCAAACTTAAGAATTTATTTGTACAAATTTTCGAGGAAGATGTAGTTAAAGAAACACTTAGAAACAAATCCCCCCCAAAAAACTCCCACGCACCCATGGGGAATTCATTATTTGCTAATATGCAAGGACATTCCCTGCCTTAGAGCAGTAACAGACCTGGAACTGGAATCAAATGAGGAAATTATGAGAGTCCAAATGGATGAATTAACAGATATACAGGTCTGCCGGAATTAATGTATAGATACTGGAAAGACAGGAGCTAGTGGATTGAAATTGAGTTATAGATTCTGTCTGCAACTACCACCAGGTAATAAAATGTACCTATTTCAAGAACCGACAACAGAAGATCTGAATAAACTGACCAACAATAAACTGAAATGGGGCAGAAGCAATATCACCATTCAGGAAAGATTAGCTCTTAAAGAACTAAAAGAGGACACTGAAATTGTGATCAACCCATCAGACAAAGGCGGCAACCTTGTCATACAGGATTGGGAGAAATACCAGATGGAAGCCGATAAACAACTAAGGAAAGACAACATTACACCAAGTTAAAAACTGATCCCTCAGAGAAAATCAAAATAGAATATCATGAAAAATCGAAATCTTGGAGTCAGCAACAGTTAATTGATGATGATGAACATAAATACCATAAAGCCTAGCGTCCGGTTACGCCTACAATCTATTTTCTCCCAAAAATCCATAAGAGTCTAATCAACCCACCAGGTCGTCCTATAGTCAGCTCTGTAAATTCTCTATTAGAGAATACTTTGCGATATATCGACCACTTCCTAGCATTTTACATGACAGCACTGCCCTGGTACCTCAGAGACTCCATGAACTTTCTAAACAAAGTTCAACATATACAGTGGAAGGCCTCGTATACGATGGCCACGATAGATGTTGTCTCTTTGTACACGTCCATCAGACACGAGGATGGGATAACAGCAGTCACGCATTTTCTATGTGATAGATCAATCAGTTATCTTGAACACTCCAATTTGCTGATAGAAATGTTGGCATTCTGTTTGACCCATAACATCTTCATGTTCAATAGATGTCATTCTTGGCAGTAACAAGGAGCTGCGATGGGTACATCTTTTGCTCCAACCTATGCAATCCTTCTGATGGGGTATTGGGAGACTGAAGTTGTGTGGACTGAAAATAACATGGCTAAACTGGAGAAAGTGAGCTTATGGTCACGATTTATCGATAACCTCTTTACTATCTAGGAGGGTGAAGGCAGAGAACTGGAGCAGTTTATTGCAATCCTGAACAACAACAACTTGAATTTGACCTTTGTGCACACAATACGTAAAGAATGCATCACCTTCCTGGACATAGAAGTCTCAGTAAGAAATATGAGTATCTGTACCAAATTGCACAGAAAAGAAACCTTGTGTAATAGCATTCTGCATGGGAATAGTGATCATCCTGAGAAACTATGATGGAGTATCCCCTATGGGGAAATGTTGTGAGCTCGTAGGAATTGTTCAGAGGAAAGTGATTTCAGAAATTAAGTCCTGGACATGAAAAACCGATTCCTCGTGAGGGGATACCCACCTGTAGTAATTGAAGAAGCGATAAAACGGGCATCTACTCAATCCAGAAGCGGATTGTTGGTTCCCAAGGGGGTAACCTTGAATAGCGAGGGAGAGAATATTCGACTGATCATTGATTATAATCAATAACATAAGGAAATCAAAAAGATAATACACAAGCATTGGGACATCCTGAGATCAGATTGAACTTTGAATGCAGCCCTATTGGATCACCCAAGCATAACGTACAGAAAGACCGCCTCCCTAGCAGATATCTTGGCCAGAAGCCACTTCGCCCTCAAGATAAGTGCAAAGACTAGCTGGCTCAATCATCCGGGCTTTTGGAAGTGTGCTAAATGTACGGCCTGTGAACCTGGGGTGAATAAAAGGGACTATAGATTGCAAAACGGGAGATCACCTGTAACACCAACTTTTTAGTCTTTGTCCTACAATGCCCATGCAAAAAACAATATGTCGGCAGCATTTCAATAAGGTGAAACTAAAGGTATTACAGCACCTGAGAGCGATCAAAAATAAAGATTACACTTACCTGATTGCTAAGCACTTTTGGGAAGAGCACCATGGCGAGACAAAACATCTCCAGTATTTTGGAATCAAACAAATAAAGAAGAATGAGAGAGGAGGTGACAGAGAACTACAGTTGAGAAGAATGGAATCAAGACTTATTCTGTCAATAGAAACTGAGATACCAATGGGCCATAATCTGGATGCAGAATTGCATGCACAATTATAAACTGTAGTGACTTGTTTTCTCTCCCCTCTCTCCACCCCCTCTCTTGAAGACTTGAAAGCTTAATGATTTGATTAATTCCAAACCTGTGTAAATAAAACATTTTCACTTCTTAGATCATGAATAATGTAGTAATATGTATGATTCAATCTCACTTTTGATTATTGAGTACGCACTAGCACCTTAGACGAGTGACGAATTGATGTCTCAACCTGACCTCTGCGCACGACCACTTTATGACTTATTGAGTATTGGATATGTTGTTGGCAACAACCAGTAAAGCACATCATAGTCAACATAGGCAAATTAGTTTACATTTGGTTTTTTGCATTACAGAGGATCATTTTTTACCCGAGGACATTAAGCAACATTTCATGCACAAGCATTAGCACTTTAAGAATACCCTTTATAAATCTGCACAATTTGGCATCTTAGTGTAAACTAATGGACAAGTGGCGCTATATATGAGTTCTAACATCTATGAATACTTATGCACTAGCACTTTCTATGAATAAGTACTATAGGAGACTTCTTCATGAAGATTTACTCCGATATGCATGCAGCACTTTACTTAAAAGAAGAATATACCATGCAGTGATAGAGGCTTATGTGGAAACACAATATGGCTCGTTGAGACATATAAGTAAACTAATAATTATAAAACTTAAGTACTTTACTGGTATGATGTAAATTATTCCTCAATGTCTTTTTGGAATTCTGCCAGAATGCAAAAAATCTATCTGAGCAAAATGTCAACAAAGTGTACTTCACAAAATGAAATGTATTGCTGGATAGATAACATGTATAAAAAACGAGTAAGGTTTAGTCTAGTTGGACTATGGTCCTGAAATCTATTTAAGGACTAGCCAAACGCGTGGACTCTATGGTCCTGTGGAAGGCAAAACGCCGAAACGTGTAGACTGTCCCCTGTTTGCAATGGTGAAATGAAATGAAATAAATGATATATGTAAAGAGATGCCCTGCAGTGAAGCTTTGCTTCCTTGCTATATTCCGCTATAATTTTCTCCGCTGTGGACTAGGTATGAAAGAGCATTTTAAAATATATATATATATATATATATATATATATAAAATTAACATTCTTAAACTTTTTAGAAACACTCACCGCCACTGGAGGATGTCATCAGCGATGTCATCAGTAATGTCACTGACCATGTCATGAGTGATGTAATATGTGACATCATCAGCAGTGCATTGCAGGGGTGCAAGTTATAGTTAGCTCAACTAACTATAATGGCTGAATTTCACAGGTTTTGTACATTTTACAACATTATTTTAACATATGTTTTATTAGTACAGATTAAATAATTGTACATATTTTATAATATTGTATAATTTAAATGTTACAATTTTTTCACAATTTTGTATAGCATTGCTTGATATGTTTGATTGTGTTTTAGATATTTTTTACATTTCTAAGCACACATTTTCAACACTATTTTAACATGTATTTTATTAGTATATATTAAATAATTGTATTCATTCTATGCAAATATTTAATTTATACTTTACAAATTTTCCACATTTTTTATAACATTGTTTGACAAGTTGTATATGTTTAATATTTTGTTACACTTTTTTAACATTTCTACACTTTTGATATATATATTTTACCATATGTATAATTAGTGTTTTACAGTTGTTTGTCATTTTGTTATGTATGACACTGTTTTAGTAATGTATTAGTATGCTATGTTAAATTTTGTGATATTAGTTTTATATGTATTATAATTGTTATGTGTATGTATTTTTGGGAATGTAATGCGTTTTGCGGGTGTTTTTTGTTAAATTTACCTTACAAGGTTTTGTCTAAGAAAGCGTTCTATGAGTATTTGGAGTTTAAATTTTATTTTTTATTTTTAGGGAAATCAGATTTGGTGAACCAATGGTTTTTACTTTAATTTACTTTTTGTCGGGGTTCCTAGAGTGGTTCTTGTTTTTTAAAACACTTTTTGGTTTTTTTCATGGAATATAGATACTTTGGATTGTTTCAAGGGATTTCACTTGGATTTGTCATATTTTTGAATTTTTTGGGAGGAATTTTTGGGATCAATTTATCTCATTCTTGGTGAATTACTAATTTTCAGTACGTGGAGAAAGAGAGAGAATTGCAGTTACAGAACAGTAAGTTGTATTTATTTTATTTATTTTGGGTGGGAAATGTGACATTATAGAGCTGATTATGATGTCGGACACACTGACATCTGACATTGTGGTCCGTCCACCGCATTATAATGCCGCGGGCGGAGGCATCGTGCAGAAGGACTGTCCGCGGTGCTTCCGCATCAGAACCCACCATAATCCCCAAGTGACGACGGAGCAAGGCTTGTCTCCACCATTGGGATTATGATGGCACTTTCCGACAGCCTTTTCATGTCGGCCTTTCTGACATGAAAACAACAGGTGGAAAGTGTCTTTGGGGCCCCTAGCAGGGCCCCCTTCCCCCCTGGCCCTCCCCTATAGGGCCTGGGGGGCACCTATGGTGCCCCGCTTTACATCCCTGCACCAAGTGGCAGGCACTGTGAGGTGCCTGCCCCACGGTGCAGGGATGTTTACTAACATCCATTTGTCAATGGAAGCTTGTGCTGCGTGTTTTTTCTGCCTGCCGCACAAGCTTCCATTGACAAACGGAGGTTTGCAACCACCCTGTGGGCAGTCACATCGTGATCTTGCGGTCAGAACTGACACTTTAAGGTCGTAATTAGGCCTTTAATTGTTAATGTCAAATTTATGTGATTGTTATGTGGAATTGTTTAGATTATGTGCTGTAATTAATTTATGTGATGGGTTGAGTTTTATTTGGGCGAACGACCTTTACAACGCGGTCGTTACACCACGGTACGTTTACATCGCGGTGAATACAATGCAAGTCGTTACAACGACTTGCGCTGGATGGCGCTATGCACTGAGGAATAGTATGATTTACTATTCCAACACCTTCCCTACTGTTACGTAGGCTGGAGTTGGAATAGTAAATCATACTATTCCTAAGTCCAGCGCCCTCCAGCGCAAGTCGTTGTAACGACTTGCGTTGTAATAACTGCGATGTAACGTACCGCGATGTAAATCATCGCGTTGTAATGTCACATATTCATATTAAATTTGGAACTTTAAATAATTGTTTGATCTAATAAAATATTGCATTAATCATTTAAAAAGAGATAGATTTAGTATGTTGGTTTAGAGTTTGTCATACGTTTGGGGACTTTAGTAGGTTAACATTTATTTTATATGCTTTTGGCTATCATTTCTAAGTAATCCACTCCTTTGTTATTTATGAAGAGTTTAACTTTAAATTGGAGAATTTCGTACTTTGCTAAGTTTAGGTCAAATTTGGTTGATGGTAGCTTTGCTCTTTTTGTAATGCTTTTATAAATTTGTGTAGTGTAGATTGAGTTCTGCCTAGTGTGGATTGGAACTTGGAAGGCATTGTACCATCCTTTGACTGTGTTGTTTGTTTTGGCTTCCTGTGCCAAGGTGCTGTCATAGACATTCCATCATGGTATTTGGAATTTGGGTTGGCAGAGTTATGCGGTCTGCCAACCCAAATGTCTTCAAATAGTCCGAGTTAGCAGAGATACTTTGACGGCGGACTGTTGTTTCTGCACCTCACATTAGTTTCATTTATATCAAATGTTCTTGCGCAACAAGCCCTGGCATCAGCCGTCAATTGATGCCTCTGTAAGTCAGATCATAAGCAGTTAAGAGGTTGGGCGTGCGCCAAGTGAAGAAGTCCAAGGAATCAGTACTTAGTTTTCAAGTAAGTCTTTATTTGTAATCAGATAATTCACTTGAAATTGGTGATTTTACGGTCAGCCAACGCGTTTCGTTCTCAGGTGAGAACTTCGTCAGGGCTTAGTGGATGTGTGTCCTTAAGGTGAAATAAGGTTTATTGAGAATTACCACTCCTAAAGTACAGTGGAAGCAGAGTAGACGTGATTCTTGAATAAGCTGTCCTCCTGCCACGCTCATCGTGGCAGGAGGACAGCTTATTCAAGAATCACTTCTAAGGCTGACCGAGGCCCTGTGATACCCATAGTGTCTCCAGAGTTACTGCCTGGAACACCAACTGGATTGATGGATCACTTACTCATGTTCTGAGCAGGAGGTCTAGTTGGAGCTAGTCTACACTGCTTCCACTGTACTTTAGGAGTGGTAATTCTCAATAAACCTTATTTCACCTTAAGGACACACATCCACTAAGCCCTGACGAAGTTCTCACCTGAGAACGAAACGCGTTGGCTGACCGTAAAATCACCAATTTCAAGTGAATTATCTGATTACAAATAAAGACTTACTTGAAAACTAAGTACTGATTCCTTGGACTTCTTCACTTGGCGCACGCCCAACCTCTTAACTGTCTTCAAATAGTCCATTAGGGGACTAAGTTTGTCTTCATTGTGTTGGTAGTAAGGGCTTTCGATTAGTAAATTGTAGTGGGTGGCTACCTCTGTGGCAGGGACATAGGTTAGTGCTATAATTTTTTTTATTTCAAAGGCAAATTGGCTGTTTGTGGAATTTTCTACACATAAGGCCTGATTATGAGCTTGGTGTTCTGTGGACTGCCAAACTCACAGTGGCGCGGTAGTGGCAGTCTGGCCACCTCCGCACCGGCGGTCCGACTGCCTTATTACAACTTATCTGGTCCGACCGCCATTGGTCTGCCACAACCACCAGGGAACACGGCTCCCTGGTGGTGGAGTGGTGGTCAGGGGCTCACAATATGCTGGCGGTACTGCTGCGGCACTGCCATGCATCTTACGAGCTTCCTGACTACCAGCGGTCTCATAGAGTTTAGTTTCTTATTTTTTTATGTATATTTACTTTCTTTTTGCTGGTTTGTGATAGTTGATATTTTATGGCACTTTATTGGTTTTCAAGTTGTAGATTCTTTCTTTAAGTAAATCTATATAAAAAGATAAAAGTTGGAGAGTGTGTTTATATTCGTTTGCTACATTACATTTTTAAGTTTTATAACAGTTATGTTTCAGTTTAAATATAATTATTACTTACTTGGTTATGTAGTTGTTCAGATGTATAGTTTTCTCGTCTTGCAGAGTTTGTCGTTTTTGAAGTATTTAGTTGTTTAAATTAGTGTGCCTTTTATGTTGTTGATTTAATTGTTTGTTTGATTTTATTGGTTAAAGTTATTTATAGTTTTATTTTATAGGTTGGTTTAGTATAGGTTGAATTTTTATCACTTGAGTTCTTCTATGGTAAACATTAATTTAGGTTTTACTTTTTATGTATAATATATAGTTTGATATTTTTGATAATACATTTATTTATATGTGTATTTAGCAATATTTAGGTTAGCATTTGAATGTTTGTAGTTCATGCAAATGTTTGGGGAGCGTTTATTGTATTTATTTTAGATATATAATTTTTGGGGGGTGAAAGACAAATATGTTGTTGATATAGGTGGAAAGACTTTTCAAACTCGTGAAACAGGTTTAGTACATAGAAAAAAGACATTCTGCTGTTGCAAACCCTGTGTTTTATGAATTGCAGGATTGGCGACCAGAAAATGTCTTTGTACGTTTAGCCAAGATCTCTCTCAACATGCCATTGGCTGATAAAGTAGAGGCCTTCCTTTTTGGCAAGAGTTGGGGCATGTGAGACTAGGAACTATGGAATGGCAAAGGGCTGAAACCTTTTTGTGCTGCCTTGCTTAGGCTGGTGCATCACTGAATAGCCATGAAGAAGTGTATCAAAACAGGACATAATTTATCTCTCAATGGTAGCATGGTGGGAGCAGGCCAGGGCAGACATCAGTAGCACAACACTCTCTAGTCTTCATATTGGCTTTTCCCCACACTGAAAAGCACTAAAACCCAAGGCATTCTGAGAAAATGCCCCCTTTTGTGCGTGGTTACCCCCATTTTCTACTGAATTGTATTGCACACTAGGGCACTGCTGTCCAGTGCTGAGTGTATGTGCTCTGACCACTGAAACATATAGACATTGGCTAATCCCTCATTGGCTTATTTAACTCTCCCATAAGGCCTTAGTATGGCATGGAAATTCATATGTCACCTGTGGATTGCAGCACTTATTGTGCCATCAACTAGTGTTACACAGGATAACAGGGCTTCAGGCCTGTCAGTATGACAAGCAGTTTGACCTTTTAAAATAACCCCTTTTGACAAGGATAAACCTGCCTTTTAAATATTAATAGGTCACCCCTATGGAGGCCTTATAGCCCACAAGGTAAGGTGCAAGGCATTTAAAAGGGGGACATATAGAAATGTAATGTTACCTTGTTCCTCCAGTGACAAACCTCCAAAAGTTATTTTCACTGTGAAGGCTCCTATAAGCAAAACTATAGTACAGATGGAAATATTAATTTTGCTATCTCAGTTTTGGGACCAGCTAGAAAAATAGTTCAACCAGTATTCTTAATATTCATTAAAAACCTAATTCAACCGTGAAGTTGGTGTTTTAATAAATATTTAGGAAGAGTAACTTTTAGAAAGTTACCTACTCCCTCCTCGAAGCTCCCGGTGGCAAGTATGCATTAGTTCCCCAGCAGCTAAACATCCAGTGCTTGACCTTAATGAGGTGTGAACACTGCTTCTAGAGCAGAATCAATGATCTAGGTGTGAGGAGGTGTTTTCTTCCTCTTGGAGGAAGACTAGCTAAGGTGGATCCAAGTATTTCATTAACTTTGAAAGGGGCCTGCCCTTTCACAGGATGAGACCTGGAGAAGGTATTGCTTTATTTACTCTACCAGGCTGGCACTAAACCCAGTGGGAGGGAAGCATCCCCAAACCGGTTTTGAGTGCCCACAGTGGAGAGAACTACTCATTTACCTTGCCACACCTCTGGGTGGGTATGCAGATTCTATAAAAGAGATAAAGGGTTTCTCGATCTTGAAAATCTGGAGTAAGGTGCACTGTGGGACTGTTTGCAGTGGGGAAACATTAACTGCTAAAAAGATGGTAGGGATGCCCACAGGAACATTTACCCCATTGGTTAGAGAGGAGCCAGAGGTCACCGCCACCCACTATCTAGCGCCAGCCATAAATGTGGGACCCCTGGATACCCTCGTCAGACTACTTTCTGGACCTGTGGAAAAACAGCAGGATACCTGCACCTGCTGTTTGAGACCTGTGAGGAGACCTAAAGGGCTGGACCTGCTCCCACTTATAGCCAGGTCATAAAGGTTAGTTGGCTGACAAAAAGCTGCAAGAGACCTTTTCATTAATGTGCCCAGCTGATCAGTAGTAAATGGACCTGAACTGGACCATGCTAGTGGCCTCTCTTGGAGTGAGTCTTGGCCCCCAAGTGCTGTTGCTGAGGTCCTGGGACCCTTGGCTGGATCTAACTAGACTTCTAACAACTTTTAACAGTTAGGACTTTTGAATTTCCCTCTCACAGCTTTTCCCGCCAAAAGTTAGCCCTTTAGCTGGACCTAGTCCAATGACTATCCAACTTTGGGGCTCATTACGATGGCAGACGGAAAAGCACTCCGACCGCCGTGCTAGCATGAAATTGCTGACCGCAGGTGCCGCGGCAAAACCGCTGGCTAGATTAGGATGCACCGCCAGAAACTCCCTAAAGCGGCGGTCGGATTCCATGATTCAGCGGCAGAAAAGCTGAAAATCCGTTCCCCAGCAGCCAGGAACACATGGAGCTATCCGCAGTATTGCCACCGCCATCCTCGATTGGCCGGATTCTCCGCAGCGTTGTGGTGTGCTGTTTGTGGCATCGTAATACAACCGGCGGTCGTAACCGCATTCCGCACGGCGGTCCCTCCCTTTTGGCTCTGTCCGCCACCGCTGCGGAGGGGGATTTCTGGAGGTTCTCGGAACACCGCAGTGGACGGGAAATGGGCTATCTTTGCCCATCGTAATACGGCGGACGCAAGGACCGCCGATGGAGTGCAGAAAAGGGCATTTTCCACCAGCACCGCGGATGTGCTACCGCCCGCCATCGTAATCAGCCCCTTTGAAAGGACTTCCTCTGATCAATCAAGCAACCTATACCCGCTAGAGGATTTTGACTTCCATTTTATAGACTGTGCCTCACTGGGCAGTGATTTTATTATCTGTGGTGGACTTCTATCCTCCCCAACCAGTAATTCAATTTCTTAGACCAACCAAATTGTAAAAATTAAAATTTCCCTCCTTAATTGACAAGCTGTTGTTCTCAGCTATTGTTGTTATTTGACTACCTCATCTGTTTCCAACAATTCTAGCTCCTTTTTTAATTACTCACACTGCAAAGAGTACCTACACCTGCTTTATACTTTTTGTAGTGTTTTTTAAATGTTCTTTCTCTGGCATGTACACTGACTCTCAGCTTTGAAATGGATGCATCTGGTCCCTGTTGTTGTGATTCATGTAAAGTGTTCCCTCCATTGTATGCTGCTTGTTTCATGTAAATAATCCAGCAGTGTTCTGAAAAACGATAAAAAATTAGCAAAATTGAATTTTCTTGCTTGCATCTTTCATTTCTTTACAGATTTGCCCTGAAAATGAACCCTAAAACTTGCATGTGTGGAGTGTGTGTAAATGGGGCACATCGGTGGTGCACCAAAGATCCATCAAAGGTGCATCAAAGTCAAGCTCATCTGTGCCTAACCACCCCAAACTCTGCACACTGCCAAAAAAATGCTGCATTGTTGTAGGGAAACATAATTCCAGCATCATATATGAGCCAGTAACTCCACTTGAATTGTGGTCTCCTCATCATCAGCTTTATGATTGAAACATCACTATCTTATGTAAAAAGAACCTGTTTCATCCTGTTATCTAGTCCCTAAAATCTTTGCAATGTCAAATTATAATAGACAAGGCAAAAGAGAGTGTGGCATTGTATTAATCCTCTAAAATACTTTTAAAGTCAGAATGAATTAATCTAATTTTTCACTGGATCGTGAAAAAATGCAAGGTAATATTTTTTCACAACGTTTCCTGGGTGAATCTACTTTACTCACTTCTGAGTGCTCTTTAGATGCTGTGGTGGAGCTCATTTTGCAAAATGTTTATGGGTCGCCCTTAAGGATGTAGAAGGCCATACCCTCACAATATATTTACAGGATTTTCCATAATTCCTTCACTGGCAATATTGATTACTTTGTTCTGGTTACATGCAACTCTTCAGGCTTGCTCCCAACAAACTAAAATGAAAATATGACTTCCATCTAGGAGGTTGAAATTTATTGCATCATGTTCTTTCTTGGACAATTTAGCACTTGGCATAATCCAACATGCATTACAGATTATTGAGCAATTTACCAATTTGCCTTGTGGCTGTTTTAGAATAAACCACCACTTGACCATCTTTAAGATGAAAAGCAGGGTATGCAACAACAGCTCATATCTGAGGAAAGTAACTGAGGCCAACCACCATTTAAGTTGTTTAGAGCTTGAATGGTGGAAGAAATCCAAGAAGAATGCAATGCTTCAAAGGGCAGTGTATGCTCATACCTGTAAAAATCAATTAAGGTAAAGCAACATGACTAATTTCACAAACATAATGTTAAAGCCATCGAACTTAATAAAGAGCTGTCCTACTGGTTAATGAGCACAAGAACTCTGCTTCCTCCTATCAAATTTATCTCTCATCAGAGAAATGTAAGGCTTTTGTAGGCTTCTTCCGAGACTAAGAAGCAAGACTCCTGATACAATGGCTTCACTTATTCATACTACTTTTGGTGTCCATGTTTGAAAGGAAAATCCCATCATTTCGATGCCACACCTTAAGCAATTACACTCTTGCAGAGTTTTCTAATGTGTCAGACACAAGCAGCCATTCTGGTTTCCCCAATCACTGATACCCTCAAACATTTGTAAGGCCATTCCTGCAAGTATTGAAGCTGTCATTTGCAATTTCTTGAATGCCTTTCTGTAAAAAGTCATGGTTCCCATGACACCATATAGCCCATTTTGAAGAAGCCATCTATGGCCTGGAGAGTCTTTGAAACTTCCAGTATAATTCTTAACTGCCAAACATCACCAAAATTCGTAACCAAACATAGTATGCTTAAGAGTGTATGAGATTATTGAAATAAACAATACATAAGTTGAACTTAAACAAAACCAAAGTGGTCTGCCTCATCCACACTAAATACAAATTATTTACCTGGTTTATAGAGGATAAAAAGGTTGAGGTTGCCACCAAATAAAAATATCTAGGCATCAACGTGAAACATCAAATGACCTTTAAACAACACTTAGCTGCCATACTGGTAAAAGCACAGTCATTAAATTTTGGGTTCAAATTATTGAAAAAGAAACTCAGCTGTTCGTCATTTAGTATTACTCACCGTAATGTCAGCACAGTTAATGCCAAAGATGGCTTATGGCACGAAAATCATGCACAGATGTGAAACAGCAACATTCAATAATCTCCAAACTAAAGTTTATAAAACTGTATTTTCCATACCAAAAACAGCATCACCAGCCCAGCTTTGTTTTGAGTTGTGTTTAAAAAATCAATCACTACAAACAATGAATGAGTTTGTCAAATTGTGTTGGAGACTACGGGCCAAATTATCAAGAACGGGCGATAACATTATCGCCGCTTTAGCGGCAGGAAAGTGCTGCTAAAGCGGCGATAAGGGGCTTGATAATATGCCCTATAGAATTCCAATAGAAGCCCAGGTTTGATGTCCTTCACACCAGAACCTGGGCTTCTATTTGAATTCTATAGGGCATAATATCAAGCCCCTTATCTCCGCTTTAGCGGCAGTTTCCTGCCGCTAAAGCGGCGATAATGTTATCGCCCGTTCTTGATAATATGGCCATGTGTGCTTCTGAGAGCGACTCCAGCAACAACCTATGATGGATTGAAATCAGAGCAACAAGCAAAAAGGCTCACGGGGAGAAACCTTAAGTCAGGCCATTAAGGAATTAGGTATTCAAGATGTATGTGCCACCAGCATGGAAAAAGTTGCCTTTAGCTGAGTAACCAACTCCTTAACTCTATTCCTGTCTCACTTGATCAATATAACTTCCTTTGCAATGAGAGGGCATGCCGGGACAGTGATCAAAAAGCACGAGACCCCAGGAGTACCTGTCAGCGCATTTTTCCCTGCCTTAAAGCAGCAGTTCGTGTTATATCACTTTGGGATTTTAGACACTGAAGATTTCATTTCATCCTGGAAAAACCTGTCACAAAACCAAAGTTGTCGGCTATGTGGATATAAGCAAGAGACTTTATTACATATCCTATGTCTATGCCTCAAAGGAAAAAGTTATTGAAGCCAATTTTTTTTTAAACTTCAAAATCGCACCTGCAGGCAAGCAGTAACCACCTGGCTAAGTGGCACCTCAATCCTCCTAGCTTGCCAGGAAGCGAAATTCCTAAGACCACTTTTAACGGAATTTGGCCAGTGAAGGAGAAAGGCCAGTCGACATTTAGGAATGCTTTTTGTACAAGTCACTTGCACTTTACAATCTGTTTTAGAGGGATAACATCTGTACTAGTCAAATGCACTTTACAACCAGATATAAGGGGTCTAAATAAAAACAAGAACGGCCCCCATAAACCACATGGAACGCTTTTTGTACAAGTCACTTGCACTTTACAACCTGTTTTAGAGGGATCACATCTGTACTAGTCAAATGCACTTTACAACCAGAAATAAGGGCTCTAAATAAAAACAAGACCAGCCCCCGTAAACCACATGGATGGTGCCAAAGGAGCAAAACAAGAACTGAGAGCATTAATTCTTCTACACACAAGAAGTCCAAATTGCAGGAATTTTTAACTGCTGGTTTTATTGACACAACTATGTTTTTATGTTTTCTTTTACCACAAATGAGTATACTAGACATTGTAAGAATAGGTTTAATTTATTGTGAACCCGGGTGGGTAACTCCGCTCCACCAGTGGAGTATATGGAGTTTTGCCTACTCTGCGTTCCATTGCGAATGCGGAGTTTAGGCAAAACTCCGACTCCGTGGCGGAGGGGAGTTAGCCTGCCCCTCCACCCTCCCAAAGTAATCATAATGTTAAAAAAAAGGCACTTACCTGCTGTGGCTGCCTCCTCCTCGCCGTGGCCACTCTCCTTCCTCGCCCTCGCCATCCTTCTTCTTTGATAAACCCTACGTTGTATGTCTTGCGCATGTGCAAGCCATACAACATCAAAACAGTGATGTTCATTTGGCTTCTAAATATGCTACAAGCAATAGTAATTACTTAATTGTTGGTTTGAAGTATGCAGTTGAATGCAGCACACATTACAACATCAAAAAATGTTGGTTATAACTTTTTGAAGTTGACTTCCCCTTATTGTTTACATGAAAACTCAACCATATTTTGCAAGCACCTTGTGTTGCTGGTGTGCACATTCCATAATGAACAATAATGACATACTGGAGGTGCAAGGTGCATTCAAAATTTGCCCAAGTGTTTCGCAATTCTAAGTATTGTGTTCTGCCCCAGCATTGTAGGAATGGGTCCACTAAAATATCAACATGCCTGTTGTGGATGCAATGCCCATTGAAACACACATTCACCGTTCCTTTCATGGTATGTGAAGGGTGAGAAGGGGCCTTATTCACAACGTTGCACTGATGAACGTTAATTGGATACACACTGTCTTGGTAGTTTTCATCAAAATATATTTATCCACATGAAAGTTTCTTTAAGTGATGTTCCATTGGTAGTATGACATTGTATTCATGGTCCTGGGTTTTGTGGTCAAAGACACACATTTACATGCGTGGAATATGGGCCTTAGGTAAAGTCAACTGTGGCAGGGAGAAATGCATAGTTATTGATTTGTGTAAACATTCTTCCTATAACAAATGCATCGAAGGAACATGTACACTACAGTATGTATCATCCATGTGCTCAACCCTGTGATGCTCAACAAAGGTCTGCTGTGCAACAATGCACCCATCCTTGAAGCCTGCCTCAAAGTCCTCAGTCCTCCTGCTTGCATTTTGTCATCATTGTCACTGCTGTGGAAAACACAAGGGGAGGGCACGCACATTTTTACTCTGGCCAAGTCCTGTGTATGTAGAAACATGATGGCTTGCACAGTCTAAGTTGCTTCCACACCATGCCCATTAAAAATCTGGCCTAAGGAGTATAGGTTGTGAAATCACACCATCAACCCAGGAAAAGCATCATTTGGTGTGCTGCATGACACATGTCACCTTCTAACAGATTGCAACATCTTCCTGTTGTGGCAAGCCACAAATGAAGCAAGAGTAGTAGGCACATGATAAAACACTTATCAATATGGTTACAGAACTGTGTTTCAGTCAGTTGTTTGTCCTGACCTCAGTCTTCAACACACAGAGAGATCAATGGACACATACGCGTGTTCAGAAGACATACCTAAGCTGCCTTGTAACCTGCTTAACACCTACACTAAAAACAATGCAACAGAAAGGATGGCGGTGATTCCCATTTGAAAAATAGTTTAGGATGTAGCCACTTTGTAGTAGTTTAACCACGAAAGGCAAAGTGTGTGGTTAAGCTCAAATTGCTAACATCATGCTTCATTGTAACAAAACATCTGGGTTCTGTAGATTTTCAAATTTAGGCTGCTCCCCTGTGTTTGCAATTTTGCCTGTGGGTATCGAAGCTACCTTGTATCAACACAGGCACCCTTGCACCAAAGTGCAAGGGTGTCTGAATAGAGGTAATAATTGTTTATGAACAGGAAGGTATTTATTCCTGCACATAAACATCCCTTCCTGGAATCTACCTGTTTCAATGTGTGCAGCACACTTTAAAACACATAGATACTTCTAAAATTAGGAGAATCAAAGCACATCTCCTTGTCTTTTCCACGTGAAAATCACTGTTTACCTGGTCTGAAGTGCATGAGTGGCCTCCTCCTTATGCCACACTTGTAAATAGGTGGCAGTGGCAAAATAAATGGGGGTGCAGTAGAATGTCCACCTCAAAACCCAGTGACCAACACTTACAAGCAAAGTGTAGTGTGTAAGGGGGCCTTATCCACTATGCACCATTAAGCCTTATGAAGTAGCTTAATGCTGCATTGTAAATAAGGTGAAGCACCCAGCGCCACAGGAAGGTCTGAATAGATGACGTACCAGTGGCAGTAGGGGCTTGTAAATATGCCCCTTACTGTTGGCATACAGGGTAAATATCCAAATCATGAACAACTATAATTGAACAACCAGGGACATTGTAAATTTACATGCAAAGCTGCGTGTAACAGGTGTACGATGTTACATAGGAGAATGGAAAGTGTCATGCACTCAGATTAACACATGCTAAACTACATGTCAATGTGTAACACACACATACAACAGTATCTTCCCTTTACATTGCAGAGGATGAACCTCATCTCCTGGTCAGCAGTCTGTCCCACACATCAACGATGATGACAATGTTCATGAAGAACCCACAACCATCGACAATGACACCCTCCAAGAGCTGCTCAACTCCATAGGCAGCCCATCTCCAGACCCGGGGAGATCCAGCAGCATAGTGGCATCTCCACATGCCCCACCAAGCATCCAGCAGGCACAACTACCACCACAGCTACAAACCTGGACTCTGAGGACCCACAGATACCATTTCAATGTAGTGTGGTAGAAGTCCAGCGTGAGATGGCAGATCAGGTGCGGGCAGGGTTAGAGACCCTGGCAGCCACACTCGAGGGGATGCGTGGGTGCCTCAGGAACAACTCAGCTACCATTAGAGACACCTACTCTCCACTCCGTGGCCTCCAGCAGTCCCTGGCTGGCATCGCTGGTGTCATGACGCCGAGGCAACAACAACTGTCCTGCCAAAGTGGGCCCAGCGATGTAGCCAAATAGTTGGGGGCAATTAGAAAGATCTTGGAGACCATGGAGCAGAAGCAGGATTCTCACATGGCCGCAATGGCTGCCTACAGCCGTGATGTTGCTAGAGTTCTGCAAAGCCTGCAGCTCATCCTTGCTACAGTGATGCCTCATCTGTTGCCACAGATGAATGCTGCTACACCTACATCATCCACATCTTCTGCCCCTGATGTGTCTGTGTCTCCCTGGCCTGCCACTAATCCAACATCACCCTCACAGGAGAAACCACACACATCAGAGGAGGAAGATGTGGATGGCGCATCTTTCATAAGGAGAAGCCAGCGGTAGCATTCATCTGTGTCAAATGGCCAGTTTCTACTTAGTCCTGTGTTTACCATCATGGCTGAGAACATCACCAATCACTGTCCTCATAGTGACTATGCTATGTTCACCTTGGACATTTTTTGGACTGTCAATGTGGCCATTGATCCTCAATGACACTGCAATCATCCTTCTGACTGAAAATTTCTGATTATTTACATGTCTTGTGACATGATCCCCCACAAGGACTCTGGACATCCCCTGGCTAAGTACGCAATTTTGGGGTTGTTGTCAAAAGAACTGGTCCAGTATGACAATTTCTACTTTGCACATGTAAATAAATGCACTTTCATTTGACTGATGTGTTGTCTGTGACCATCAAACTGGAGAGGTGTCAACAATGCCTAAGCAGTGTAGCCAGTACAACAAATACAGAGGAAATTCCAAAAATGGGGTCTGCAGAGTCTGAGTCCTTGATAGACAGTGAGATGACAGAACATGTTTGAATGACACAATGGATAAACATTCCAATGCCCTAATGCCACTGGAATGTCACTTTTACTAACATTCATGTGGTGATAGGGCCTTAGAATACAATTAAATGCTGAGGTAAGCCACTTAGAGTTGCTTAACGCCGCCTTGCTGATAAGGCACCCTTTGACCCTATACTTAGTGTCAATGTGGTGGACAATGGGTGTTGTGATGGGTGTTCTGCCAAAACACACATTAAGATAGAATATTCTCCACATTCCCAAATGTAAGCTACAAATGGGGCAGAACAAGGAGAAATTAAGTGTATCTTAATTTTTTGATGCATGTATGTGTGTAGCATTTTGCAGTACACATAGCGACTACAAAACACCATGAATGAAATTCATGTGCAGGAAGGGGCACTTTCCCGCACATAAGCAGTCATTCACACAACGCTGGCACACTTGCACTATGGTGCAAGTGTGTGTGCACTTGTGCTATGCAGCTATATTTTTCACAAGTCTATGGAGAAAAGCAGTGCTTTGCTGGAATGTTGTAACTATGGCACAGCCCTATGCCTCTATAGTGATGGAACGCAGCATTAGCCTTCTTGCCTTAACGCTGCCCTACACCACGGTAATTGTAAATATGCACATATGGCTCACATACATTGACTCAAAACACAAGTGGACCACTACATTGATGAACTGTTAATGCACCCTCAAGGTATATACACAAACCAGTCCCTCCAAAAGTATAATGTAAAAACATGTTAACCATTGAAAACAGCTCTTTGGTGTGAGAAGGAAATATAGTGATTGTCATAGTTCAAGACGCAGGTAATTAAGTACCACCCAACATACCTACATCAGGGAAAGATCACTGTGGAAGCTCAATACCTCCTTTACCTAATGTGTATTGAAACACAGAGAAATCTTGTGTAGGCCAACTTATTTAGCACACTATCCCCATGCAAGGGAAGAACAAACCTTTACTATCCTACATATCAAGCATGTCTGATAATATCAAACGAAAGCCAGTATGACAGTAGCCTGTCCCTAGATGATGAAGTTACTTACATTTTTAGGTCACAAGAACATTTGGATAAATGATTACAAATGTTGCAAAATACTAACTCAATACCTCTCAAATTCACATTACACATTTCTGACACCACAAATTTGAAAAAATGACATCTTTATTGTAAACAATTAACTACCTAAACTAAAACTAAATATCCAATGTTACATCACTAACCTAACCTACACTATTCTACCTTATGCTACTTCTCCTTAACACTAACCTAACATTTCTTAGCTTAACCTATACACTTAACAACCCATATTAAACATCAAACCCCTCCACCTGGTAAGGAGCATGTGGAGACAGGACATAGACAACTAAACCTAAACATACACTACCTAAACATTTATCCTAAACAAATATATATATTTTTTGTACTTTCAATTTTTTATTTAAACAAATATAAAAATATTAACCCCCACCCAAAGGAAAAGGAAACTTAACCCAAATCACAAAGGAAAACTCTAAACTACTGTACAATATTAACTACACCTATCACTAACCTAAACCTTCTCTAAACCTACCATTATCACTACATTATACTACATAGACCCTTGACCTTGCCAGGTAGGTCGCTCCCCCACCACACAGCTCCGCCTGTGTTGTCTGCCCGCTGCTCCTGTAGGTAAGATCGCCCTCCGCTTGTGGCCCCGGTGCCCGTTTTTGTCTGCTCTCCCCCTGTTTTTCCTTTCTGTGCCCCTCGCTGCCCCACTGTTGTTGTGCCCGTGATTTTGTCTGCTCTCCCCTGTTTTTCCTTTCTGTGCCCCTCGCTGCCCCACTGTTGTTGTGCCCGTGATTTTGTCTGCTCTCCCCCTGTTTTTCCTTTCTGTGCCCCTCGCTGCCCCACTGTTGTTGTGCCCGTGATTTTGTCTGCTGTCCCCCTGTTTTTCCTTTCTGTGCCCCTCGCTGCCCCACTGTTGTTGTGCCCGTGATTTTGCCTGCTCTCCCCCTGTTTTTCCTTTCTGTGCCCCTCGCTGCCCCACTGTTGTTGTGCCCGTGATTTTGTCTGCTGTCCCCCTGTTTTTCCTTTCTGTGCCCCTCGCTGCCCCACTGTTGTTGTGCCCGTGATTTTGTCTGCTGTCCCCCTGTTTTTCCTTTCTGTGCCCCTCGCTGCCCCACTGTTGTTGTGCCCGTGATTTTGCCTGCTCTCCCCCTGTTTTTCCTTTCTGTGCCCCTCGCTGCCCCACTGTTGTTGTGCCCGTGATTTTGCCTGCTCTCCCCCTGTTTTTCCTTTCTGTGCCCCTCGCTGCCCCACTGTTGTTGTGCCCGTGATTTTGTCTGCTGTCCCCCTGTTTTTCCTTTCTGTGCCCCTCGCTGCCCCACTGTTGTTGTGCCCGTGATTTTGTCTGCTGTCCCCCTGTTTTTCCTTTCTGTGCCCCTCGCTGCCCCACTGTTGTTGTGCCCGTGATTTTGCCTGCTCTCCCCCTGTTTTTCCTTTCTGTGCCCCTCGCTGCCCCACTGTTGTTGTGCCCGTGATTTTGTCTGCTCTCCCCCTGTTTTTCCTTTCTGTGCCCCTCGCTGCCCCACTGTTGTTGTGCCCGTGATTTTGTCTGCTCTCCCCCTGTTTTTCCTTTCTGTGCCCCTCGCTGCCCCACTGTTGTTGTGCCCGTGATTTTGTCTGCTGTCCCCCTGTTTTTCCTTTCTGTGCCCCTCGCTGCCCCACTGTTGTTGTGCCCGTGATTTTGCCTGCTCTCCCCTGTTTTTCCTTTCTGTGCCCCTCGCTGCCCCACTGTTGTTGTGCCCGTGATTTTGTCTGCTGTCCCCCTGTTTTTCCTTTCTGTGCCCCTCGCTGCCCCACTGTTGTTGTGCCCGTGATTTTGTCTGCTGTCCCCCTGTTTTTCCTTTCTGTGCCCCTCGCTGCCCCACTGTTGTTGTGCCCGTGATTTTGCCTGCTCTCCCCCTGTTTTTCCTTTCTGTGCCCCTCGCTGCCCCACTGTTGTTGTGCCCGTGATTTTGCCTGCTCTCCCCCTGTTTTTCCTTTCTGTGCCCCTCGCTGCCCCACTGTTGTTGTGCCCGTGATTTTGTCTGCTCTCCCCCTGTTTTTCCTTTCTGTGCCCCTCGCTGCCCCACTGTTGTTGTGCCCGTGATTTTGTCTGCTGTCCCCCTGTTTTTCCTTTCTGTGCCCCTCGCTGCCCCACTGTTGTTGTGCCCGTGATTTTGCCTGCTCTCCCCCTGTTTTTCCTTTCTGTGCCCCTCGCTGCCCCACTGTTGTTGTGCCCGTGATTTTGTCTGCTCTCCCCCTGTTTTTCCTTTCTGTGCCCCTCGCTGCCCCACTGTTGTTGTGCCCGTGATTTTGTCTGCTCTCCCCCTGTTTTTCCTTTCTGTGCCCCTCGCTGCCCCACTGTTGTTGTGCCCGTGATTTTGTCTGCTGTCCCCCTGTTTTTCCTTTCTGTGCCCCTCGCTGCCCCACTGTTGTTGTGCCCGTGATTTTGCCTGCTCTCCCCCTGTTTTTCCTTTCTGTGCCCCTCGCTGCCCCACTGTTGTTGTGCCCGTGATTTTGTCTGCTGTCCCCCTGTTTTTCCTTTCTGTGCCCCTCGCTGCCCCACTGTTGTTGTGCCCGTGATTTTGTCTGCTCTCCCCTGTTTTTCCTTTCTGTGCCCCTCGCTGCCCCACTGTTGTTGTGCCCGTGATTTTGTCTGCTGTCCCCCTGTTTTTCCTTTCTGTGCCCCTCGCTGCCCCACTGTTGTTGTGCCCGTGATTTTGCCTGCTCTCCCCCTGTTTTTCCTTTCTGTGCCCCTCGCTGCCCCACTGTTGTTGTGCCCGTGATTTTGTCTGCTGTCCCCCTGTTTTTCCTTTCTGTGCCCCTCGCTGCCCCACTGTTGTTGTGCCCGTGATTTTGTCTGCTGTCCCCCTGTTTTTCCTTTCTGTGCCCCTCGCTGCCCCACTGTTGTTGTGCCCGTGATTTTGCCTGCTCTCCCCTGTTTTTCCTTTCTGTGCCCCTCGCTGCCCCACTGTTGTTGTGCCCGTGATTTTGCCTGCTCTCCCCTGTTTTTCCTTTCTGTGCCCCTCGCTGCCCCACTGTTGTTGTGCCCGTGATTTTGTCTGCTCTCCCCTGTTTTTCCTTTCTGTGCCCCTCGCTGCCCCACTGTTGTTGTGCCCGTGATTTTGTCTGCTGTCCCCCTGTTTTTCCTTTCTGTGCCCCTCGCTGCCCCACTGTTGTTGTGCCCGTGATTTTGCCTGCTCTCCCCCTGTTTTTCCTTTCTGTGCCCCTCGCTGCCCCACTGTTGTTGTGCCCGTGATTTTGTCTGCTCTCCCCCTGTTTTTCCTTTCTGTGCCCCTCGCTGCCCCACTGTTGTTGTGCCCGTGATTTTGTCTGCTCTCCCCCTGTTTTTCCTTTCTGTGCCCCTCGCTGCCCCACTGTTGTTGTGCCCGTGATTTTGTCTGCTGTCCCCCTGTTTTTCCTTTCTGTGCCCCTCGCTGCCCCACTGTTGTTGTGCCCGTGATTTTGCCTGCTCTCCCCCTGTTTTTCCTTTCTGTGCCCCTCGCTGCCCCACTGTTGTTGTGCCCGTGATTTTGTCTGCTGTCCCCCTGTTTTTCCTTTCTGTGCCCCTCGCTGCCCCACTGTTGTTGTGCCCGTGATTTTGTCTGCTCTCCCCCTGTTTTTCCTTTCTGTGCCCCTCGCTGCCCCACTGTTGTTGTGCCCGTGATTTTGTCTGCTCTCCCCCTGTTTTTCCTTTCTGTGCCCCTCGCTGCCCCACTGTTGTTGTGCCCGTGATTTTGTCTGCTCTCCCCCTGTTTTTCCTTTCTGTGCCCCCGCTGCCTCTCGCCACTCCCGCCGCTGCGTTCCCTGCGGCCCCGCCCCCTGACTGCCCATTCGCTGCCCCTGCCTCCCGCCTCCCAGCTGCTCCTCCCTCCCACCTCCCCATAAATGGCGGCCGCTGCACGGTGAGGAGAGCGACCCTTGACCTTGCCAGGTAGGTCGCTCCCCCACCACACAGCTCCGCCTGTGTTGTCTGCCCGCTGCTCCTGTAGGTAAGATCGCCCTCCGCTTGTGGCCCCGGTGCCCGTTTTTGTCTGCTCTCCCCCTGTTTTTCCTTTCTGTGCCCCCGCTGCCTCTCGCCACTCCCGCCGCTGCGTTCCCTGCGGCCCCGCCCCCCTGACTGCCCATTCGCTGCCCCTGCCTCCCGCCTCCCAGCTGCTCCTCCCTCCCACCTCCCCATAAATGGCGGCCGCTGCACGGTGAGGAGAGCGACCCTTGACCTTGCCAGGTAGGTCGCTCCCCACCACACAGCTCCGCCTGTGTTGTCTGCCCGCTGCTCCTGTAGGTAAGATCGCCCTCCGCTTGTGGCCCCGGTGCCCGTTTTTGTCTGCTCTCCCCTGTTTTTCCTTTCTTTGCCCCCGCTGCCTCTCGCCACTCCCCGCCGCTGCGTTCCCTGCGGCCCCGCCCCTGACTGCCCATTCGCTGCCCCTGCCTCCCGCCTCCCAGCTGCTCCTCCCTCCCACCTCCCCATAAATGGCGGCCGCTGCACGGTGAGGAGAGCGACCCTTGACCTTGCCAGGTAGGTCGCTCCCCACCACACAGCTCCGCCTGTGTTGTCTGCCCGCTGCTCCTGTAGGTAAGATCGCCCTCCGCTTGTGGCCCCGGTGCCCGTTTTTGTCTGCTCTCCCCTGTTTTTCCTTTCTGTGCCCCCGCTGCCTCTCGCCACTCCCGCCGCTGCGTTCCCTGCGGCCCCGCCCCCCTGACTGCCCATTCGCTGCCCCTGCCTCCCGCCTCCCAGCTGCTCCTCCCTCCCACCTCCCCATAAATGGCGGCCGCTGCACGGCCGCGCAGCGGACGTGCGCAGCGGGCGCGCCGCTGGCGCGCCGAAGGCGTGCCTAAGGCAAGCTTGTCTGCGCCCGTCCGCGACTGGACCGCGCCCAGCGCCAGAACCCCTGGAACCCACCAACGCAACACTACTCGACGGACCTACGACGCCGCCACACTCACCGCACTCAATGCCGGCCGGAACCCTGCCTGCTACCGAGCCTCACCGAGACGCACCCACGGACCCTTCGCCTGCCAAGCCTGCCGATTCACCTGCCCCCGGACGTGCACCACCTCCGCCAAGTCGAGCAACAGCAGCAACCACCTGAAATGCATCCTGCTGAACACCCGCTCCGTCCACAGGCACGCCGTGGAACTCTGGGACCTGCTCGACGCAACAGCACCGGACATCGCCTTCCTCACCGAGAACTGGATGAACGCCTCCTCAGCGCCCGACATCGCCATAGCCATCCCGGATGGATACAAGATCACCCGGAAGGACCGCGTCAACCAGACGGGAGGAGGCATCGCCATCGTACACAAGAACACCATCCGCATCTCGACTAACTCCGACGAGACCTTCTCCGCCGCCGAACACCTACACTTCCAGATACACACTGACCCCAAGACCACCCTCCGAGGCACCCTCATCTACAGACCCCCGGGACCACGCACACTATTCAGCGAAGACATCGCAGACTTCATCAGCCCGCACGCCATGCCCTCAGCCGACTACATCCTCCTAGGGGACCTCAACTTCCACCTGGAGAACAACAACGACAGAAACACCACCGCCCTGCTGGACAACCTCGCCAACCTCGGACTCAAGCAACTGGTGAACACGCCCACCCACTACGCCGGCCACACGCTTGACCCCGTCTTCTCGTCCAGCAAGCACATCTCCTTCAGCCACGCCACCGGACTCCACTGGACCGACCACAGCTGCGTCCACTTCAGCTTCAGAAAGACTGCGACCCACCACCACCCGCAACAGGCTCCCCGCCGGAGCTGGAGCAAGATCACCGCCGAGCAGCTCACCGCCTCCTTCAGCCAGAACACACCCACCAACACAACGGACCCAAACGAAGCAGCCAGCAACCTCGCCAAGTGGCTGACCGCCTGCGCCGACGACCTCGCACCACTAAAAAACCCTCCCAGCAGACCCGGAAGCAAGAAAACCCCTTGGTTCACCAACGAACTCAAGAAATCCAAGAAGAACTGCCGCACTCTCGAGAAAACCTGGCGACTCGACCAGACCACAGACAACAGGACCGCCCTCAAGCACGCCACCCGCAAACACCACCAGCTGATCCGTGCCACCAAGAAGTCGGCACTCAAAGAACGACTGGACAACAACGCCCATGACAGCAAGGAACTTTTCAGCATCGTCAAAGAGTTCTCCAACCCCAGCGCCGGAAACAACGACATCACCCCCTCGCAAGACCTCTGCAACTCACTCTCCGCGTTCTTCCACCGCAAGATCACCGACATACACAACAGCTTCGACGCACAAACAACGCACCCTACCGCCGAACCAACGCCCGCCACCACCACCCTCTGCAACTGGACCCCGATCAGCACCGAAGACACCACCCGCACGATGAACTCCATCCACTCCGGATCACCAACCGACCCCTGCCCACACCACGTCTTCAACAAAGCCGACGCCACCATCGCACCCCATCTCCGGGACATCATCAACTCCTCCTTCCACACCGCCACCTTCCCGGAGAGCTGGAAGCACGCCGAGCTTACCGCCCTCCTGAAGAAACCAACGGCGGACCCCACCGACCTCAAGAACTACCGTCCCATCTCGCTCCTTCCGTTTCCGGCCAAAGTCATCGAGAAGACCGTCAACAGACAGCTTGCCGCCTTCCTCGAGACGAATGGATCCCTCGACCCTCGCAGTCCGGGTTTCGGGCCAACCACAGCACCGAGACCGCCCTTATCGCAGCCACCGACGACATCAGAACCCTAACCGACAACGGGGAAACAGCTGCCCTCATCCTCTTGGACCTCTCTGCGGCGTTCGACACCGTCTGCCACCGCACCCTAGTGAAGCGCCTCAGCAACATCGGAATCCGAGAGAAAGCACTGGAATGGATCATCTCGTTCCTCGCCGGAAGAACCCAGAGAGTCCGCCTCCCCCGTTCAGATCCGAAGCCACCGAAGTCATCTGCGGCGTTCCACAAGGATCCTCACTCAGCCCAACCCTCTTCAACGTCTACATGAGCCCCTCGCAGCCATCGCACGCCGACACAACCTCAACATCATCTCCTACGCCGACGACACCCAGCTGATCCTCTCCCTCACCAACGACCCCACCACCGCCAGAGCCAACCTACACGACGGGATGAGAGACGTCGCCGACTGGATGAGGAACAGCCGCCTTAAACTGAACTCAGATAAGACGGAAGTCCTCATCCTGGGCTCATCACCCTCCGCCTGGGACGACTCCTGGTGGCCCCCGGCCCTGGGCACCGCGCCCAAGCCAACGGACCACGCACGCAACCTGGGCTTCATCCTGGACTCTTCCCTGTCGATGACCAGACAAGTCAACGCCGTCTCATCTTCATGCTTCAACACCCTGCGCATGCTCCGCAAGATCTTCAGATGGATCCCCACTGAAACCAGGAAGACCGTCACCCAGGCACTCGTCACCAGCCGACTGGACTATGGGAACACCCTCTACGCCGGAACCACAGCCAAACTTCAAAAGAGACTCCAGCGCATCCAGAACGCCTCCGCACGACTCATCCTGGACATCCCCCGACACAGCCACATCACCGTGCACCTGAAAGACCTGCACTGGCTCCCCGTCAGCAAGAGAATCACGTTCAGACTCCTCACCCACGCACACAAGGCCCTCCACGACCTGGGCCCAAAGTACCTCAACGACCGCATGACCTTCTACACGCCCACACGCCAGCTACGATCAACCAGCCACGCCCTCGCCACCGTACCACGCATCCGCAGAACCACCGCCGGAGGAAGATCCTTCTCCTACCTGGCAGCCAAGACCTGGAACTCCCTCCCCACTCACCTTCGGCGAACCCAGGACCATCTCTCCTTCAGGAAGCAGCTCAAGACCTGGCTGTTCGAGCAGTAACTTACCCCCTCCCCCAGCGCCTTGAGACCCTCCCGGGTGAGTAGCGCGCTCTATAAATGCCGTGATTGATTGATTGATAGAAAAAGATCCAAGTAAAAAAAAAATGATTAGGGGGACGGTACAAGGGTAATTGTCCAAATGAAACATTCTCAGAAACGGAGCCCTAGGGCACCCTTAAAGTCCTGCAGGTGGGTGACCACTTCAGCCACTTGTTGCTCTATGGACGCAACCCTGACAAATAGCCGCCGGTCGCTCATGTAGAAAGCAGTAACTTGTCACTGTGTGGCAGGTGGGGCTGGTGCTGGTGCTGATGGTTGGGCCACTGCAGGTGGTGGGGCAGGTGGTGCCAGTGCAGCATCTTGGCCAGCTGACAATGGTGCGTTCGGTGGAGCATGTGGGGCACGTGCCGCCCTCTCCTCATGATACCTCCTTTCCGTAGCATGGTAGCCCTTGGCTACTCTGCAGATATCCCTCCTGGAACCAAGAAGGTCCCTAGTAACAGAAAGAGAGAGAAAAGGGAAAGAAACAACCAATGATAAAGGATAGGGTGTTCTACAGTGAAGAACACCTGACAGACTCTACACCTTGCTGATTTAATAATCCCCCTTAGTTGAAGGGTGGGAAGGGAGGAAGACCCTTTTGTTATTATAGCCCTTACTCACTCTAATAGTGACATGCTTCATCATCGGGCTCACCCTGACTCCTAAAGGTCAGGGTGGGCTCAACCGTATTTCAGGGAGCACTTAAGAAGATATTTTGTATGGGGCGTAACGTTAAGATACAATTCCTCTCCCGCTCCTAAAGTATCCTTTATTGGTGAAGAGGAAGGGAAGGTTAAAAAACTGACTATGGTAGGGTGGGAGGATATGGTGGTCCTATGACCCTAACTGAACACCAACATGTTTCAGCCCTAAATGCTGGCCTATTTAACGGTCCCGGGCTTTCGTCAGGGTGGGATGCGAAGAGGTCACGTCCCCCAAAGACATGAATGCAAAGTGGTCATGCAATTAACACGTATCACACTAGTTCATATATTATTATTCAAGGGACAAGTCTAGTACCTGCCACTGTTCTTTTCGAGGAATTACCTGAAAGAAAAAAAGGAAATAAATAAGAACATACACATAAATAACAATTTTGTGACTTATGTGTGGTCAAGCCAGAAGCTGCTTGTCGCAAAGAAGCTTCACTGTTGTTGTTCCCCTGGGCAATATACCGTGAGGGAGACTGGTATAATATTAGGAGCACCAGAGAGTGATTGTGTCTGGTGTTCACAAAATTGAGATAATACCAGTGACAGACATCCACAGAATTGACGCTCAGCCATATCGATGGGCAGCAGGGTGGGATGCGAAGAGGTCACTTCCCCAAAGACGTGAATGCAAAGTGGTCAGTTGGACTGTTCCCAAGAAGCACAGGGTCAAGACTGATTTGCATATAGCTGGGTCTGAATGAGGGTGGCGAAGTGAGCTAAATAACGATGATGGACTCAAACCAGATCTGTCACTGGAGGTGAGTGTTTAAAATGTTTCAGCGCTCCGTCTATCATCTCCTTGTGTTTGTTTTGCATACAATCTCTAGCCATACAACGTGTACTAATACTGCCACATATACATGCTACACTACCAAGAAGGCATATTCCCTTAGGGAGATGCAAAAGAAGTTGCAGTTGACTTCACATTACTATGCCCATTGCAGGTACATGGAGCAGCAACTTCACACAGTATTAAAATCTGTAGAAGCACCATCAGGTCACAGCATCAATTGTCAATTTGAAGGATTGACTCAATGGGTACCATAATACTGTAGATCAGTGTACAGAAATGTATGGGGACATGCTTTGAGAAGACTGGTGTAGCGCTGTGTCATGTCAATTTAGCTGACAATCTGCTCCAACATGTGAAACATGCATGGAAGCAACAAATGTGCTATATTAAGGGGCACCCCTGCTGTATTCAAAACAACAGTGCCATCTTTTGCTGCCTAGTACCATTGCAGGCATACTTGCACAATGGTGCAAGAGTGCCTGAATTGTGGCTAGGCAGGTAATCTAGCACTAGCACAGGGCAAAACTCAGGACTGAGCCGTATTGCTGTAAATATGGCCCAGCCCTGTGTTTCAGAAGTGGCAGAGTGCGGCATTAAGCAAAGAAGGCTAATGCCGCGCTCCATTGCCACATTGTAAATATGTCCCTACATCTTCTCATGATGATTCCTCATCGTGGGAGAGGTGACATCCATGTCATGTACACCCAGAGTGGGACCAACAACATACTGAGCCAGTCATCGCAAACATTAATTATTGGAAAGCAACACACATGGACCAAGGCACTCACCAGTGGCATGGGGGTCCGTGAAGGAATCAACGTCCCCTTGGGTGAATAATGGACGTCCAGCTGTGACACAAGTAATAGGAGTATTGATCAGTCATCATGTGTGATGTTCAGTATTTAAGTCATCTACAGACAAAATCCATGAAATTTCAACCATGTGTCGGTTCATGTTGCCTACCTCAGTGGTTCCCAAACTTTTGACTTCTGGGGACCCCCACTTAAATATTACTGGAAACCGGGGACCCTAACTGAATCATTATTAGAATCCGGGGACCCCCCATGAGTCATTACTGGAAGCCTGGGACCCCGGCCTAAGCAATGTTGATGATTTGAACTGCAAAACAATACACAAAAATACAGAAAAAAACATTGATCAAACAAATACACAAATGACGCATTTAATTTAATTAACAAACACATATAAATAAATAAATAAAAAAAAATGTAATTTTAATAGAAAGGTTGGAGCTTTTCTAAATTCAATTTAGGCCACTCTTCATCTATACTATATTCAGTTTGATGCATCTGCACTGCTCCCACGAATCAATCTGAGGATACTAATTGAATTTTTAGCCTCCAGTTTCAAATTCCTTCGCACGTATAGTATGTTCTAAAATGTTCAATTGTACATTTAGCTTATATATTTATATACACTTTATGAATCTGTTAATATTATTTGATTTTCAAAGTAGTCACGGACCCCCTGAGGAGGCTTTGGGGACCCCCAGGGATCAGCAGACCTCAGTTTGGGAACCACTGGCCTACATCAAGGGATTGAAATGACTGACTGACACACAACACATGCTAAATGCAGGATTGGGGAGTATGAAACAATCTTGCAACAATAGGTGATTATCTTGTGACCATAATTTGAGAGTGGCTGTCACATCAAACCATGCTTAACCACCTATTAACAGCTGAGTGTCAGAAAAAAACAAGCCTACATCACTTGTGTTATAGACTACAAGATCTTGTATTTTTCTATTTCACCAGCACATCAGACTGATTCTTCAGTCTAACATTGCCCTACCATATTTGGATGTCTATTAACAATTTCCATATAACAACACTGATAGTGTTTTTTGGTGTGCCCTGCTGGTGATGCTCCATGCAAATATTTTGAAATGTGACGCATTGCAAAATAGTGTGGCTTGTGCAACTTTGTTAATTTGGCCCTTACCACTGCAGTGCACTACAGCAAAAGGGCAGGCAATAGATCCATTGGTGGGTATAGAAACACAATAGCCATATTTTGTGACCAAAAGCCTGATTAGCAAGTCTGTGCCTAAATCAGTTCTAACAACTCCAAGTAGGAGGCGGTAGGCTGAACCTGCAAATTCAAACGCTCACAAATCAACATGTTATATGCTCAACATTTGCATTCTTAAATCAGCAGCACACATATTTGCATGATTTTGCATTGTGCTAGACTGCTTGTGCTGGAAGGTGTACCTTCCTGCACATTACAATTTGTCACTACATGCTGATTAGCAAAATCTATGTGTGTGACATGTAGTAGCACACATATGAGTTACAATACAATGTTACATTTTGTTTATGTTCAGAAAGAGACACCTACCTGCTCATTAATAATTTTTCCCTACAACACTGCCACCCTTGCGCAATGATGCAAGAGTACCTGCGTTGATTCTAGGCAGGGATAATTTGTGCAAACCCTATGTGAACATCATGTTTCCAATATTACATTTTGACATAGAATACAGATGTTTCCATGGAAGACACAGTGTGATAGCAGACAATATTTGTCATTTACTTACCACCTTGCCTGCCAACGATGATCCCCAGGTTGTCTAATAGGTCTCCCTCATGGCCAATGCAATCCTGTCATCTATGTTTGAGCTGGTGGACAGTCCTGTCCACTCCAAAGATCCTCAGCATGAGGTGGCAGATGCAGACCCACCTCAATTTCCTGACCTTGAATTTGTATCCCTGTAGTACCTGTTCCCCACTCTCAACCATTCAAAGGAGGTAAAATTTGATCAGCCAGCGGAAAGTTCCTAATGGTTCCTCCGACATCCCCCCATCCCTACCTTCACCCATCATCTTCCCCAGCACTACTAAACCCAATAGAACAATAAAACCCAATTAAATTAACAGGAACTTTAAATAACCAAACAATATACCCCGTAGACAAACACCTGACAAAACAAGATACAAAACACAAACAACTTGTAATAATAGCAACACAGGACTTCACAGGGACAGTAGGGACAGCAGACTAGACAACAAAAGTACTCTTTCACAACAAAGTATCACCACACTCCTCAAAAGCCAACCACACTCCTCAAAAGACAGTGTGATTAAAAGTGAAAGCAAAAGTGTGCAGCACTAATGCAGGACACAGGATGCATGCTGACATCACTTCCTGTGCACTTGCGGCCCAGTTTTGTGAGTTTGTGTGAATTAGTGGGAAGTTTCCATTGCCAATGCAGGTACTTTGCAAGTGTACTGTATACCGGGGAATGAAAAATTAACGCTTATGTGAAATGCGGGTAAAAATTGCCTCTAAGAGGTAGATGATCTGCAAATGTGCCATATTTCACGCTTTTGCATGCCTAGTAACACTCTATGGCTATGGCATGTCACCTGTGTTGTGTATGTGACTTTAATTTATCAGATGTGTTTCGTTGAAAGGAAATATAGGCTGTCAACATGCATACCTTCACACATTAATGTAGCACCATGATTAACAATGTTGGGTTGGCACTGCATGCATTAGTCTGAGGCATACTGGTTTCCATGGGTTGTATGAGTTTCTATATATGAGGCAGTTACATACCCCATTGCAGTAAGGTGTGCACCACTGTCATGGGGTTGAGACACACAATAACTCGTACAGCAAGCATTTACTACTTGTGATGATGATTTTTATGAAAGCATACAATGCTAATTTTGTCAACTGAATTTCATTGTAGTATTTCCTTAGGTGGTGTAAATTAAATGACCATTTACACAGGTGTGTGCAAAGGCACTTAATGTGGATTTACGCCACCTTGTCCATTTTTTCTTTGCCACAACCATCCACTACAGTAACTGGATGTGAAATTGGTGTAAATTTGGACAGTTAACCACAACTTACATAACTTTTGATGCTTGTCCAGATAAATATGTCTGGAGCTGTGTGAACCTTGACTTCTCTGTCAATGCTAGGTCAACAACAACAAAAAGAGGGGGGGGACCAGGAGCCTATTAATGTCCAGTGTCCGTGCTCCGCAAATGACCATTTAAATCATAGGGGACACTGTTCCAAATTAAGGGTGCAATATGTCACCCAGTCAATGTGAAGAAAGATAGGGAGTAGAACAGCTAAAAAGCCCAATGATGAAGCATGACATCCCTCGGGGTGTGTTAGGGCAACTGAGAGGCTAGATTTGGCCCTCCCCTTCGGGATTGGATCCTTGATACTGGGGATGAACCTCTGCCTCTCTCTTTTTCTTCTCCTCTGATCCTCTGTTCTACTCCCTATCTTTCTTCACATTGACTGGGTGACATATTGCACCCTTAATTTGGAACAGTGTCCCCTATGATTTAAATACTCTGTCAATGCAACATTAAATAGCCAAGACTAGTTGACATGTAATGAGTACTTGTGAGTTACATATCATCGCATGTGTTCTGCAGAATGCAACACACATGGATGAGGCAATTCTACTTAACATTAATAATTCCTGTGCTGGAAGGTGTCCCTTCATGCAAAAAGACATACAACCATGCATCCCATTCACCCTTTGTAGATGGCACACATGTGCCTGCACAGGGATTGCCCTGATGGTTAGACACCACCACAAGGGCATGCACAAGGATGCCCCATATATCGTTTGTACATATGCCTCTTCACTGTATGTTAAGACAAGACAAAGCACTATGCGATAAAATCTTGCACGACACCTGCCTCAGACCTTTCCTCGTAGATTGCCCCTTACAAATGGGAATCTGAAATTGATGTGTCAATGTGTGCTGCTACATGCATTCACCATGTTCTTAGCATACTGAAAGGTGAATGCTATGCATTTTTCATTGTGTCACCCTTATCAAGCCTACTTTTCAGAGAAATTACATGTTTGGGAACAGTCTCAGATAATTACATCTGCTTCCGCATCATGAGGCAAAGTATGTTGCAGCAGAAGAACCACTGCAACACCCTTTCATCCCCTTTTCATGCTAAGTGGAGCACGTGCATGTGCCTAGCATTGAATGCAACATTCAGTAATGTTATGTTGCTTAACACCACTTTGAAAATCAGGAAAGGGTGAGTTTGACATCAACACATTACTAAAAGTAACGTTCTGTTGGTGGGATCCACTGATATATGTGGCCCTGAGTGGTTTCAACATACGTTATATATATCCATTAACATATGATAGGATATAGATGTATGTCCTACATGCTGTAGCAATTTGTGCTTATGTCCCACTATGTGTCAGAAGCCATATGTGCATGAATGTGTGAGCATATGGTGGCATAGGATGATGTGACACAAATATTAAATTTGGGTGTGTATTCATGAGTGTTGTGTAAATTCCTGGAGACATACAACAGTATGTGACATGACCATTTCTTACAAGATGCTTGCTCTTATTTGTGTTCGACTATGCTTGCAAATAGAGTGATATGTTGACATGTGTAGTGGTAACAAATACCTGGATTACATGCAGTAACCACTCAACATTTCAAAAGTTTGTATAGCATTATATAGCTAGGTGATGCTTCTTTATTGTGGTACCATTTTTTTGGTGCTGCCTTTGAGGCTGAGATTAGTTGTAGTTTACTTGGCTGTATTGGACATGCTTGTTGGTATCCCTGGCGCACTTTACTCATGAGTCAAGCATCAATTTTTTGTTGTTTGTAGACACACAGTAAGTGTCATTGTTGCAAAGTCATCCTGTGCCCTGGGCACCTCCCAACTTTTTGCTGATTGATACTGATGGTAACTGACTCTGCCTGACCCTGGGCTCTGCCTAACCAGGCCCAGGGCCAGTGCAATGCTGAACGAGACACATTAGAATACAGTTAAAACACCTACATACACTAGGGTACACAATGGTATGGTGGGGTACCCCTGTGATTGGCATGACCTACCCCATAAGCCCCTAGTATATAATAGGGCAGGGGGATTGAAACTACCTAGAAGTCCCTAGTACCCTAGGGCATGGCAGTTTAGAGGCCAGCAGGTCTTTTTGCACTTGCATGTGTGCACTGCTGAAGCCTGAGGTCAGTTTTAAAAGCAGCCCTGGGTGCCAGGACTGCTTTTAAAAAGTAAATTGTGCCCAAACTCAACTTTGGGGTTAGGGGCACTTAAAAATGGATAACCTACAATGTTATGGCATATTAGGGACCCCCCGGGGTCTCCCCTATGTATCCCAGGGGTGGGGGTCAGGTATTTATAAGGTACACCCTTATAAAATGAGTTTTTTTATGCCTGGGTAAAGTGAAATTTCACATTTCACTCCCCCCATTGTGGTAAAGTGCTGCTCAAATTCGACTTTGATGCTAGGAGCACTGTGGAGGGAGGATCTGCAATATTTCTACAGATTCAGAACCCCTAAAGTCTCCCCTAGTTGCGCATGGGGTGGGGGTCCTGTAGATATAAGCAAAGTACTTATAAAATATGTTTTTGTAAGTCCTGGTGCTGGAAAAATGGCCCAAGTCATTTTTCCACTGCAAATCCCCTGTTACATTGGTTAACATGGTAGAACGTTATTAACTAATAACTCTTGATAGGAGAGGGCTAGAAGTGCCATTCAAAGACTTCTCTGAATGATATTAATAAATTCAACAATATGGTATTGTTGAATTTCTCCTAAAGTGTACATACAAGAAGTTAAAAGACTTTCTTGTTTGTAAGTCCAGATTCAGCCTTCCAGTGGTCTGCCCTGATTGGGCCGAGTTAAGTGGATTAGCCAGGCTGCCTTGAAGAGGTGATAAAGAGCCCCTGGGGTCAACCAGCTCTGCTGGCAGGGCAGTGTGCTGTTCCGAAGGAATGACAGGCCAGGGGGAGGAGTCGTAAACTGTGTTCTTCAAAGAGAAGAGCAGAGACCAGTGTCATTTACAACTCTGAACTTTCAACCTTAGGCAGATGGTAGGATTAAGGAAGGTATGAGCAGATGCAGGGGGGAGAGTCTAAGTAAATTAGCCATCCTAGGGGTGTGTTTAGCCAGCTCTTGCCTCCTTGCTGGAAAATCTGCCATTATGGATTTGGAAGATTTGATGCACTCTGGGACAAAATAATGCCACACTCTACAGGAAGTGGTCATATGTTTGAGGAGTTACCCTGCTCCCATTGGTCAGGAGTGACCTCCTGTCTGACCCAGAGAACATGGAATAAGTATCTGAGCGGGGCAGAGCCCTCCAGATCTGCTGCTTGAAACTTACTGAAGCAAGACATTGCCAAGCTGAGAAGTTTTGCTGTGCAAAGATTTCTAAGGCCTGACCTCTGAAGACCGCACCATCTGAAACTACAGCCTGTGGATTATCTTGCTGAAAAGGAACTAAAGAGTGGACTCCCTGAAAGCTACAGGTTAAAAGAGCTCATCTGGAACATCACCAACAAAATCTGCACATTGGAGAACTACCAGTGGATTTCAAGGACCATCTTGGAGCTTCCAGACCCTTGGAGTGAGTTTGAGACACTTTGAGACCCTTTGAGGAACTTCAGGAAGAAGTTCCAGAAGTTTGGAGAACTTTGAAAAAAAAGCTCCATAGAGGTACCGACTCAACCTGGTCAGCCAAGCCGCCTGCCTTCAACCGCGAGCCGGCCAAGCCACCCAGGTTTGTCCCGCTAAAAGCTCCGTCGGTCCAACTTCCAGAGTTTGACCAGGCCTAGAAGAAATCTGAAGCCGGTGAACCCTCACCAGATCCGGCTACATGAAGAGCATCGAGAGACCCCACGAGAAAAAGCTCCAGAAAAGTTTCTAAGTCCGCTCGTAGAAAAGGTGACCGGGAGCAACCGCGAGAGCCAAGCCGCCTGCCTTCCATCACGTGTCTGGCTGGGCTCCTGGGTTGCCCCGCTGAAGCGCTAAAGAAAAAGTTTCTAAGTCCGCTCCAGGGAAGTTGACCGGGAGCTCATCGAAAGGCCATCCGGCGAACCCTCACCAGATCCAGACTGGCTGGGAGCTTCGAGGGACCTCGGGGAGAAAAGCTCCTGAAAAGTTTCTAAGTGTGAAGGTAGAAACTGAGACCGGGACCTGCCGCGAGCTGTAGCCGCCCAGGGCTCCATCGCGGGCGGCCTGAAACTTTGACTTTGACCCGGTCTATTGCGAGAAGGTATCCCACTATGGTGCTATAATCTTCTAAGTGCTATATTTTGCTAAATCTTTGAAAATTCAAATCTCCGGTTCCCTACATTGGATGTTTGCCGTTTTGGTGTCATTTTAATGATAAAAATATTTCCTATTTTTATGAATTGGCGTTGCATTTTTATTATGTGTTGTGTCTTAATTATTTACTGAATTGGTGTTTTTAAATGCTTTACATACCTGTCTTTGAAGTTAAGACTGTCTGCTCGCAGCCACGTTACCAAGGGTTGAGCATGGAAATAATTTTCTAAGACCTATGCTGAGTCCTATCATGTGTTAGTGGCCTTATTGCCAGTGGCAGACCTACATTTGCCCCTACCAATAATCCACTTTCCAACATTTGGTGCTCAGCGGTGTGGATGAGGACTTGTGTTTAAAAAGTACACCTTTCAGTGAATGAATTAAGATTATAAAAATCCTCTAAATTGCCTTAGAACAATACTTTTGAGTTTGATTTTTGGAATTTGGACTAAACTGTTTTTAATCCATTGTTTCGATTTTTCCAAATTGTTCTAAGTCTATTGTGCCTAGTTGTTGTGACCCAAAACTAGGGCACCATGGAGCTGGACCTGGCTAAACTGTCCCAGTTCAAGCTTGCTGAGCTTAGGGAACAGTGTAGGCTTTGCGGGCTGCGTGCTGCCAAGATGAGGAAGGCAGGGTTACTTGAGTCCCTACAGGCCTCGGCCGGGGCAGCTGAGGAGAACCCAGGGGGGTGGGAGGATGTTCCCCCCAACCTAACCCAAGAGGGGGGTGAGGATGAGACCTCTTCCATTGTGACTAGTGTTAGCCAGGTGAATCAAGGTGGTGGTGGGAGTGGGGAAGGGTCCCTTACTCAGGAACCACTACCGTCCCTTGCAGAGAGACAGCTTCAGGCTCAATTAGCTTTGATAGCTTTAGAGCAGGAGAAATTGGAATTGGCTAAGAAGAGATGGGAGAAGGAGGAGTTGAGAAGAAATGGTGGCAGTGAAAATGATGAAGATTTTGAGATGTCCAGGGGTGGTGCATTTGAACCTAAACTTCCCAAGGGTATAGTGCCCAAGTACACAGAGGGGGGTGACATTGACAAGTGGCTAGCAGCTTTTGAGAGGGCCCTTAGAATGAGTAGGGTCCACTCTAGGTATTGGGGTGCACTCCAGTGGGAGTTGATTCCAGTAGCTGGGAGGGATAGGCTCCTGACCCTGAAGGAAGAGGATGCAGAATCATACCAGCAGATGAAGGCATGCTTAGTCAAGAGATTTGGTCTGACTCCAGAGCAGTACAGGGTGAAGTTTAGAGGCACCCAGAAATTGAGTTCAAAGTCTTGGGTAGACTTTGTGGACATTTCAGTAAAGGCACTGGAAGGCTGGATTGTTGGTAACAAAGTTGACACACATGAGGGATTGTATGATTTGTTTTTGAAAGAACATATTTTGACTCATTGTGCAGAAGAGAAGTTACGCCAGTATCTAGTGGACTCTAAGCTGACAGACCCCAGAGAGCTGGGTGAAGCAGCTGATGAGTTGGTGAGAACCCGGGTTTCCATACAGCACCAGGGGGGTGACCAGAAGAAAGGAGGACAGTTCCCCCCCCCAAGGGGAAAGCCCAAGGGAAAGAAGGTCAAAACCAGAAGGAGTCCTCCAAAGACCCACAAAAACCTGCACAAGGAGGGGGGCCCCGAGCCAACCCAAATCCAAAGGGAGGTGGAATCAGGGAAAGAATGGTAGGTTCTTTGATCCCTCAAAAGTGGGTAAGTGCTTTGACTGTAACCAGCCAGGGCACAAACAGGGAGATGCTGTCTGCGCCAAGAAGCTCCCCCCTAAGGGGCCATCCACAGGGATTGCCAGTGTCAGTGTAGAAGTGGAGAGTGGTGCCCCAGTGAGGAGTAGTCAGGTGGTGGAAGCAACCTTAGTGTCCCTGGTTGGGGTGAATATTGAAACCCTTGCTGCTTTACCTCCAAACATGGACAAGTACAGGCAGAGGCCTAAAGTGAATGGGACTGAGGTTGAGGCTATCAGAGACACTGGGGCTAGTGTAACTATGGTCCTGGATGAGCTGGTGCCTCCAGAGAGGTTGTTACCTGGTGAGTTTCACCAGGTGACTTATGCAGACAGCACTACCAAACTCCATCCTATGGCTGTGGTGGATTTGGAATGGGGAGGTGTGACAGGCCCTATGAAGGTAGCTGTGTCAAATGTGCTCCCAGTCCAGTGTTTACTGGGCAATGATCTTGAAGCCTCTGTGTGGTCAGAGGTGGAGAGAGGCTCCATATGAAAATATTGGAGCTCCCTGAGTGGGTATGTGCTGTGACTAGGTCACAGACTAGCCAGAAGGGAGGGGCTGGACACTTGGACCCTGGAACAAAGGGCCAAGCATCCAAGGACAAGGGTACTGGGCCTGGTGAGCCAGCCCAGGGAACTCCAGAGGTGCAGGAAGAATCTAACCCTGATGGGAAGGATCTGGCCTCTGAGGGAGGGACTCCATCCCTGCCAGAGCTGTCAGATTTGGCAGAACTGACAGGAACAGGTGGACCCTCCAGAGAGGAGTTCAGTAAGGGACAGCGTGACTGTCCCACCCTTGAGAGCTTGAGGCGGGTTGCTTCTAAGCAAGAGGAGGGGGATGACAGTGGGTTTCACAAACTCTACTGGGAAGATGGACTGCTTTATACTGAGGCCAGAAACCTGAAGGAGGGGGCCACCAGCAGATTGGTGGTGCCCCAGAAGTACAGAGAGTTCATCCTGACTTTGGGTCATGATATCCCCTTGGCAGGACATTTGGGACAGACAAAGACATGGAACTGGTTGGTGAACCATTTCTACTGGCCCCATATGTCTGAAAAGGTAAAGGAGTTTTGCAGCTCCTGTGTCACCTGTCAGGCCAGTGGCAAGGCAGGGGGCAAGACAAAGGCTCCCCTAATACCACTGCCAGTGGTTGGGGTTCTTTTTGAAAGGGTGGGGTTGGACATTGTGGGTCCCCTGGACCCACCTACTGCATCAGCGAATAGGTATATCTTAGTGGTAGTTGACCATGCCACTAGGTACCCTGAAGCCATACCTTTTAGAACCATTGATGCTCCTGCGGTGGCTAGAGCACTGCTTGGTGTGTTCACCAGAGTGGGTTTTTCGAAAGAGGTGGTGTCAGATAGGGGCACAAATTTCCTGTCCTGCTATCTGACTGCTATGTGGGATGAGTGTGGTGTCAACTACAAGTTCACCACCCCCTATCACCCACAAGCAAATGGTCTTGTTGAGAGATTCAACAAAACCCTGAAGGGCATGATAAATGGGTTGTCAGAGAAACTCAGGAGGAGATGGGATGTTCTCCTCCCATGCTTACTGTTTGCCTACATGGAGGTGCCACAGAAAGGGGTTGGTTTCAGTCCCTTTGAGTTGTTGTTTGGATACCCTGTAAGGGGGCTATTGAGCCTGCTGAGAGAGTCTTTAGAGAAGCCTCTTAAAGAAGCAAAGGACAATGTGCTTGACTATGTGCTAGGCCTGAGATCTAAAATGGCAGAGTACATGTACAAGGCAAACAGGAAACTGGAGGCCAGCCAGGAGCTCATGAGGCACTGGTATGATCAAAAGGCTACTATGCCTGAGTATACTCCAGGTCAATTGGTGTGGGTGTTGGAGCCTGTGGCTCCCAGGGCCCTCCATGACAAGTGGAGTGGGCCCTATCCAATCTTAGAAAAGAAGAGTGAGGTTACCTATTTGGTTGACCTTGGCACCCCCCCGGAACCCTTATAGGGTCCTGCATGTGAATAGATTGAAACCCCACCATGACAGGGCAGACATGACCATGTTACTGGTCACTGATGAGGGTGTGGAGGAGGAAACTGAGCCTGTGCCCGACCTCCTCTCCACTAATGTGCAAGATGGGTCAGTGGAGGGGGTGATACTCTCTCCCAAGTTGACAGACCAGCAGCACAGAGACTGTAAGCAAGTGCTGGAGCAGTTTGCTGGCCTGTTCTCTTTGACCCCAGGCATCACTGAGTGGTGTGTGCACCACATTGACATTGGTGACAGCCTACCTGTCAAAAATAAACTGTACAGGTTGTCTGACCATGTCAGAGCCAGCATTAAAGCTGAGGTTGCTAAGATGCTGGAACTGGGGGTAATTGAACCGTCTGAGAGTCCATGGGCCAGTCCAGTGGTGCTGGTACCTAAACCTAATCCTCAGGGGGACCCAAGGGTTCTGTGTGGACTACAGAGGGTTGAATGCAGTCACAAAGACTGACGCTCACCCTATACCTAGAGCTGATGAGCTCATTGACAGGTTAGGGGCTGCTAAGTACCTGAGTACTTTTGATTTGACTTCAGGTTACTGGCAGATTGCCCTCACTGATGGAGCAAAGGAGAAGTCCGCATTCTCCACACCAGAGGGACATTATCAGTTCAAGGTAATGATCTTTGGCTTAAAGAATGCACCTGCCACCTTCCAAAGGTTGGTGAACAGGGTCTTGTCTGGGTTGGAACAGTTGAGTGCAGCTTACCTGGATGATATAGCTGTATACAGTTCTACCTGGGGGGATCACTGAAGCCACCTAAGGGAAGTGCTTCAGGCCATGCAGCAGGCAGGCCTGACTATTAAGGCAAGCAAGTGCCAAATAGGGCAGAGTTCTCTGGTGTACCTGGGCCACCTGGTAGGTGGGGGCCATGTACAGCCTCTCCAAGCTAAAATCCAAACTATTTTGGATTGGACAGCTCCTGTTACCCAGACTCAGGTCAGGGCATTCCTTGGACTGACAGGGTACTATAGAAGGTTTGTTCAAAATTATGGGACCATTGTGGGGCCCCTAACAGAACTCACTTCTAAAAAGAGGCCCAAGAAGGTGATTTGGACCCCAGAGTGTAAGAAGGCTTTTGACACTCTGAAAGCTGCCATGTGTTCAGCACCAGTGCTACTGGCCCCTGACTACACAAAAGAATGTGTGGTTCAGACAGATGCTTCAGAGCAAGGGATTGGGGCAGGGTTGTCACAGCTAAATGAAGGGGGCCTTGTTCAGCCAGTTGCCTTTATTAGCAGGAGACTTCTTCCCAGAGAGCAGAAGTGGAGTGCCATTGAGAGAGAGACTTTTGCTGTGGTTTGGTCCCTGAAAAAGTTGAGACCATATTTGTTTGGGACTCACTTTCATGTTCAAACTGACCACAGGCCTCTCAGATGGCTCATGCAGATGAGAGGGGAGAATCCCAAGCTGTTAAGGTGGTCCATGTCCCTACAGGGAATGGACTTTACAGTGGAACACAGACCTGGGGTTGCCCATGCAAATGCGGATGGACTTTCCAGGTTTTTCCACTTAGCTGATGAGGACTACCAGGGTGTAGGTTAGTAACCCATCACATTTCGTTTGGGGGGCTTTGTTGCAAAGTCATCCTGTGCCCTGGGCACCCCCCAACTTTTTGCTGATTGATACTGGTGGTAACTGACTCTGACTGACCCTGGGCTCTGCCTAACCAGGCCCACGGCCAGTGCAATGCTGAAAGAGACACATTAGAATACAGTTAAAACACCTACATACACTAGGGTACACAATGGTATGGTGGGGTACCCCTGTGATTGGCATGACCTACCCCATAAGCCCCTAGTATATAATAGGGCAGGGGGATTGAAACTACCTAGAAGTCCCTAGTACCCTAGGGCATGGCAGTTTAGAGGCCAGCATCTTATTTTGCACTTGCATGTATGCACTGCTGAAGCCTGAGGTCAGTTTTAAAAGCCGCCCTGGTTGCCAGGACTGCTTTTAAAAAGTAAATTGTGCCCAAACTCGACTTTGGGGTTTGGGGCACCTAACAATGGATAGCCTACAATGTTATGGAATATTAGGGACCCCCAGGGTCTCTCCTAGGTATCCCAGGGGTTGGGGGTCAGGTATTTATAAGGTACACCCTTATAAAATGAGTTTTTATATGCCTGGGTAAAGTGAAATTTCACATTTCACTCTCCCCATTGTGGTAAAGCGCTGCTCAAATTCGACTTTGATGCTAGGAGCACTGTGGAGGGAGGATCTGCAATATTTCTACAGATTCAGAACCCCTAAAGTCTCCCCTAGTTGCACATGGGTTGGGGGTCCTGTAGATATAAGCAAAGTACATATAAAATATGTTTTTGTAAGTCCTGGTGCTGGAAAAATAGCCCAAGTCATTTTTCCCATTGCAAATCCCCTGTTACATAGGTTAACATGGTAGAAAGTTATTAACTAATAACTCTTGATAGGAGAGGGCTAGAAGTGCCATTCAAAGACTTCCCTGAATGGTATTAATAAATTCAACAATATGGTATTGTTGAATTTCTCCTAAAGTGTACATACAAGAAGTTGTAAGACTTTCTTGTTTGTAAGTCCAGATTCAGCCTTCCAGTGGTCTGCCCTGATTGGTCCGAGTTAAGTGGATTAGCCAGGCTGCCTTGAAGAGGTGATAAAGAGACCCTGGGGTCAACCAGCTCTGCTGGCAGGGCAGTGTGCTGTTCCAAAGGAATGCCAGGCCTGGGGGAGGATTCGTAAACTATGGGGCATATTAGCAAGACCGGCGATAAAATTATCGCCGTTTTAGCGTAATGGGCTTGCTAATATGCGTTATAGAATTCCAATAGAAGCCCAGGTTAGATGTCCTGCACAATTTGTCAATTTGGTGTCATTTTAAAGATAAAAATATTTCCTATTTTTATTAATTGGTATTGGATTTTTTTTATGTGTTATGTCTTAATTATTCACTGAATTGATGTTTTTAAATGTTTACATACCTGTCTTTGACGTTAAGCCTGTCTGCTCGCAGCCACGTTACCAAGGGTTGAGCATGGGAATAATTTTCTAAGACCTATGCTGAGCCCTATCATGTGTTAGTGGCCTTATTGCCAGTGGCAGACCAACATTTGCCCCTACCAATAATCCACTTTCCAACATTTGGTGCTCAGCGGTGTGGATGAGGACTTGTGTTTAAAAAGTACACCTTTCAGTGAATGAATTAAGATTATAAAAATCCTCTAAATTGCGTTAGAACAAAACTTTTGAGTTTGATTTTTGGAATTTGGACTAAACTGTTTTTAATCCATTGTTTTTATTTTTCCAAATTGTTCTAAGTCTGTTTTGCCTAGTTGTTGTGACCCAAAACTAGGGAACCATGGAGCTGGACCTGGCTAAACTGTCCCAGTTCAAGCTTGCTGAGCTTAGGGAACAGTGTAGGCTTAGGGGGCTGCCTGCTACCAAGAGGAGGAAGGCAGGGTTACTTGAGTCCCTACAGGCCTGGACCGGGGCAGCTGAGGAGAACCCAGGGGGGTGGGAGGATGTTCCCCCCAACCTAACCCAAGAGGGGGGTGAGGATGAGACCTCTTCCATTGTGACTAGTGTTAGCCAGGTGAATCAAGGTGGTGGTGGGAGTGGGGAAGGGTCTCTTACTCAGGAACCACTACCGTCCCTTGCAGAGAGACAGCTTCAGGCTAAATTAGCTTTGATAGCTTTAGAGCAGGAGAAATTGGAATTGGCTAAGAAGAGATGTGAGAAGGAGGAGTTGAGAAGAAATGGTGGCAGTGAAAATGATGAAGATTTTGAGATGTCCAGGGGTGGTGCATTTGAACCTAAACTTCCCATGGTATAGTGCCCCAGTACACAGAGGGGGATGACATTCACAAGTGGCTAGCAGCTTTTGAGAGGGCCCTTAGAATGAGTAGGGTCCACTCTAGGTATTGGGATGCACTCCTGTGGGAGTTGATTCCAGTAGCTGGGAGGGATAGGCTCCTGACCCTGAAGGGAGAGGATGCAGAATCATACCAGCAGATGAAGGCATGCTTAGTCAAGAGATTTGGTCTGACTCCAGAGCAGTACAGGGTGAAGTTTAGAGGCACCAAGAAATTGAGTTCAAAGTCTTGGGTAGACTTTGTGGACATTTCAGTAAAGGCACTGGAAGGCTGGATTGTTGGTAACAAAGTTGACACATATGAGGGATTGTATAATTTGTTTTTGAAAGAACATATTTTGACTCATTGTGCAGAAGAGAAGTTACGCCAGTATCTAGTGGACTCTAAGCTGACAGACCCCAGAGAGCTGGGTGAAGCATGCTGATGAGTGGGTGAGAACCCGGGTTTCCATACAGCACCAGGGGGGTGACCAGAAGAAAGGAGGACAGGTCCCCCCAGGGGAAAGCCCAAGGGAAAGAAGGTCAAAACCAGAAGGAGTCCTCCAAAGACCCACAAAAACCTGCACAAGGAGGAGGGGCCCCGAGCCAACCCAAATCCAAAGGGAGGTGGAATCAGGGAAAGAATGGTAGGTTATTTGATCCCTCAAAAGTGGGTAAGTGCTTTGACTGTAATCAGCCAGGGCACAAACAGGGAGATGCTGTCTGCACAAAGAAGCTCCCCCCTAAGGGGCCATCCACAGGGATTGCCAGTGTCAGTGTAGGGGTGGATAGTGGTGCCCCAGTGAGGCGTAGTCAGCTGGTGGAAGCAACCTTAGTGTCCCAGGGTGGGGTGAATATTGCAACCCTTGCTGCCTTACCTCCAAACATGGACAAGTACAGGCAGAGGCCTAAATTGAATGGGACTGAGGTTGAGGCTATCAGAGACACTGGGGCTAGTGTAACTATGGTCCTTGATGAGCTGGTGCCTCTATAGAGGTTGTTACCTGGTTAGTTTCACCAGGTGACTTATGTAGACAGCACTACCAAACTCCATCCTATGGCTGTGGTGGATTTGGAATGGGGAGGTGTGACAGGCAATATGAAGGTAGCTGTGTCAAAGGTGCTCCCAGTCCAGTGTTTACTGGGCAATGATCTTGAAGCCTCTGTGTGGTCAGAGGTGGAGAGAGGACTCCATATGAAAATATTGGAGCTCCCTGAGTGGGTATGTGCTGTGACTAGGTCACAGACTAGCCAGAAGGGAGGGGCTGGACACTTGGACCCTGGAACAAAGGGCCAAGCATCCAAGGACAAGGGTACTGGGCCTGGTGAGCCAGCCCAGGGAACTCCAGAGGTGCAGGAAGAATCTAACCCTGATCTGGAGGATCTGACCTTTGAGGGAGGGACTCCATCCCTGCCAGAGCTGTCAGATTTGGCAGAACTGACAGGAGCAGGTGGACCCTCCAGAGAGGAGTTCAATAAGGGACAGCGTGACTGTCCCACCCTTGAGAGCTTGAGGCGGATTGCTTCTAAGCAAGAGGAGGGGGATGACAGTGGGTTTCACAAACTCTACTGGGAAGATGGACTGCTTTATACTGAGGCCAGAAACCTCAAGGAGAGGGCCACCAGGAGGTTGGTGGTGCCCCAGAAGTACAGAGAGTTATTCCTGACTTTGGGTCATGATATCCCCTTGGCAGGACAATTGGGACCAATAATCCAATAATACCAATAATTCACTTTCCAACAGTCATGTAATGAGGATAGCGGCAGTTGTCAAAATTACGTGCCATACCACACTTGTGGTGGTGGGCATAGGACATCCACACATTATTTTCATTGCATTGCCATCCTATTTGGTCTATGTACACAAGAGTGAATGCTGATGTTTCTCAGTTGTCCCATGGCTAACCTATGTGTCAGGGTTTGTGCTGCTGTGATTTGTATGACAATTTAAGGTCAGTACAGTGTTGAGAGATGAGTCATACACAGTGTTTGTAATGTAGGACATTTACAAATTTTTCATTACAGTGACACATGTGTGAGGTATAGTGGTAGTATCACCTGCAAGTCCGGACATTATGCGTATGATTGGTGTAAGATGCAGTTCCTGCACTGTATTGATTCACCAGTTAGTCTGGCTCACTTATCCTTTCAATCTTCAGCCTCCCCACATTTAAGTTGATCCTACTCACCATTGTCATGTATGTTTGTGACTTTTGTCATCGAACATATTTCCAGTGTGACACAGTACACAAAGATTGTTTAACAAAACTTTGGAATTGATTTGAGCAGTCTGACCCCAGCCACATCTATGCCCCATACGCAGATTGTCTTGACTCCTAAACTCTCATATGAAGATGGACCTGATGGTGCCTAGGGCACAGCACAACAAGCACATTGCATTTCACAATGTTGGTCCATCTTCTTTCTGTAGTTCAGATGCACAAAACATTTTATCATTCCAGGTTATGGTTTAGTTAGTGTCATATACTCTGCTAGGTGATCGCTCTGTGTGACACTATGAGTCGTGCTACTTCAGTTTTCCAGATTGGTAATCTTCTAATTACAAAAACCAAGCATAAAAGATATTGTTCAAGTGATTTTTTAATGCATCATAAGGTGAATTTACTGGTGCAGAGTTATACGTGAAAACAAAATTTGAGGTGATATTATGTGAAAAACGTATTGATTATTACATCCCTCCGCAAATTTGCTGCTGCAGAAGTAGAAGGTTGGCTGGGATCCTCTTCTTCATCCACCCCATCCTCAGGATTTTGCATCTCTTCTATGTCGTCAGGCAGAGGTGTATCAGTCCTGACACAAATGTAGTGTAGTATGCAACATACAAGTATTATTTTGCATCTCAAGGGTAGGGTACACAGGAGCCTCCCACCTGAAATGTCCAGGCATCTAAACCTGGATTTTAACACTGCAAATATCCTTTCTACTATGGCCCTGGTGCAGGCCAGTGCCACATTGTAGTCCCTCCATGTATGGGTATGTGTAATTTTGATTGGTGTCATCACCCATGGCATGAGTGCATAGCCTTGGTCAGCTAAAACAGAAAATGGAGAAAAGGTACATTAGTCTCCTAACATGATGTGGTTGAGAATTACATTGTTTGACTTTGTGTCCAGTGTCCAGCATTCTACATTCACCTTGCACACAGTGTGGTACATGCAATTAAACTGCATCTATGCCATACATTTGTCAATTGTTAACAGCATACACATTACTACACTGCTATTGTCACGGTCCTCTATGATACCTCCATGGCATTATATTCAGCAAAGTGCAAATGTCTTTTAGGTTGTGACTATTCAACAATATTAATGTGTACCTAATGATTTCTGAGACACTTGTCTCATATGGGTCACTTTTTTGGATGTATGGGTACCATTCAAAAAATTGGCACTCATGATCTTTACAATCACATGAGACATGGCAGTAGCTGTAGGAGTTGCTTCAGTTTTGTGCAAATTTAGTTACACTTTTGTTCTGCATGTACAAGTTTCAATGTGTCAGGCATGGACATGAAAGCTGATGTTTGTGACCCGGTGAGATGTTATCTACACGTGTTGATGCACACTGTCCACTCTGGGGACACCATACATTAGTTATATGTGTATGGAGGTTACACATAGACATTGGACAAGTAGACTGCATACACTGCAAGGCAAGACACCTTTGTGCCAGTGTATGCCTTATCTTTAACACTATTTGTTATTCATTCATTGTTTGTCTGCGCTGGCACCAGCAGTGCTGATTACCACTGTGACACACACAATATGCCCTTGGAGACATTGTTATTAGCTGTAATAGGAGATGTGTGAGGGAGCACTTTGCTGCACAGACTGGTCCCTTGGAGGAGAGCTAGGGTGATTCAGTTACCACAATTATTTGCCTGTTGTGGAAATTGTATGGGATATGTTTCTCTTGTTTGTAATGTAATGCAGCATTGTTGAGCGTAACTATTGCAGTACTAGTGTCTGTGATTCATTTGCTAACTCATAGAAATGTGTTATGTCATCTTTCCTCTTGCCCATTGGAATGACTTATGGCACACAGAGTTCACAATGGGGATGCTTTGCTTTCTCAATGTCTAGATGTAGCTGATCATTATGAAGTGTGGTTACATAAATGTCCTGGACAATATTTGGATATGCACATGGTTCCTCATGTTCTTTGGTCTGCCACTGTACCTCGCAGATTGTGTTGAAGGATGAGCTAACCTGAATGCAGAGCAAAGTGTTGGTATGTGCTTTACTTTGACATACACAACATCCATGTTGTTCTCTGTCCAATTAATGACTAAATTCTGTTTTTGCCTGACTGAGCAGCCACCATTGCCGCATTGTGGACATGCAATATTTTTGTCTAGAGCTGCCATTAGGTTATGTGTTACAAATGTCACAACCCTTGCAATGGAACCTGAGTTACTCCCTCTTACAATATGTGATACAGTTTAAAGGTACTAATCATAGTATAGATGACTATGAGCCCTATGCTTCTGTATCCTCAGTTGAGATTCTGTAGGGTGGCACACCACTTGCACACTGTCACATGGATACACTGCATTGGATGTGTATGGTGAGGTTGTGGTCTCAATTTATCTTGAGTGTGGAGGAGTTGCAAATTGCCCATGATAGACAATGCCATTTGCAATGTGTGTGATGTGCTCTGTAGTAGGCTGCCTTACTGCTTACCTATCGGTATTTGCAGTGTTCTGCAGAATTTCTTGACATAACCATGTAGTGTGAAAATGGCCAACTCCTCCACTGTAGCATCATGATAGATAACAGTCTCTCATAGCATCAGACTGGTTTCTGTGGCCAGCAATGTCTTATTGAATGTCAACATGTCCAACGACAGGGCATAGGGTAGCACACGCTATACCGGATTGAGCATGTGAGCTTGGGACAAATGTGTTTTACATCCCTTCTTAAGTGTCATCTGTGGCAGAACTGTCATTGTAAGGCCATAGGAGAAACTTAACAACAGTGGAGGCATTTAATTTTAGGCTAAGGTTGTGTGTCAAAGGGTTTAGGAACTGTGACCCAAATAACAGAATTTATGAGAGCTTGATAGGTAAACTTATTTTCGTTGAAAAACCATTGCAACAGCAGGACAGAATAATAGCAGACTGAAGATGAGTGAAGAAGGTAAGGTAATTGAAGCAGGAAAGAACGTAAGTACACATGTGACATAGGTCGTGGTTTACTTCAGGGAGTGTGAGAGATGTAAAGACTCAAGCTTTGAAAATGGTTTAGGTAATCCACATCTTAGTTCAAATCTATGTTTATGTGAGTACAAACGGAATTATACTAAGGGGCCGATTCCGATTCAGGCCGGAAATCACTCCGACCGAGCCAGACCCGGAGAGATTTCCGACCGAACGAGTACGATGCGTACGCATGCAATCGGACTCGAATCGGTCGGACTCCCATTGAAGTCAATGGGAGCCGGTCGTACAACGCGTACGCAGGCTCCCATTGACTCAATGGGTGCGAGGCGAACAAGGGCGCCCCCTACAGCGGGTACGCGTCGATGCGACTCGCGCCGTACATGCACAGGTAGGGGGGACCCATGGGTCCCCCCTGTGTGCGACTCATGCGGCTACGCGTACAGGGGGGTCCGACACGGACCCCCAAAGTCCGGCACTGACTGCCCTTTGGAGCCAGACAGCGCGAGTCGGTCGGACTGCTCGAGGCGCGCATCGTACTTGCCCGGCCGGGGAACGTCTCCATTGCGCGGTGCGAGTCGTGTCCGTGCGAGTCGGTCGGAGCGGTTCGGACCCGTGAACGAGTCGGTCGGCCATTTCGCGTGCGCTCGCATCGTACTCGCTCGCCCGGACGCACGTTCGAATCGGTCGGGAAAGAGGGCTCCGAATCGGATCCGGTTATGCCGAATCCGATTCGGTGCCCTACCGGCCGAGATCGGAATCGGCCCCTAAGTAAGTTTGAAAGCAGACAAATCGGAATTAACGTAGAACTGAGTGATGCATGGAAGGGCAAGAGAATGTAAGAAGGCAAAGTAAGATTTGATGAATGGAAGGTGTACAAAAGGTAATGAAAGATGGTGAGAAGGGTCGATGGAAGGGCTGGAGGGAGATTATCCAACAGGACAAGATTACGTAGAGAAGATTGATAATTGTTAAGCAGCTAAAGAAAATAGGAACATGAACAATGAGAAGTGCAGAAAGCTTGAAGGTGAACTAAATGTTGAGGGAATGTAGAAAAGTGAGGTATGAATTAAAAAAGTTGATGATGTGCATTGAAATGGAGGACAGAAATCAAATGTTGGAAAGACATCTAGAGTTAAATTAGGTAAGGTATGACATCAGAAAATATCACTGGTAAATGTGTAGTTTTGCACATTGCTTAGAATGTACAGATGCAATAACCATCATTGTCAAGCATTGTACTAAGGGGAACAAAGACCACAGACACTTGAATGGCAAGTGTTATGATCAATGACTTTTGGAGGATACTTATTCCTTGAGTGACAAAGTGGTAATTCAATTTCCTGGCTACTCCCTTGGTGTGACTTGTTAAGGGTATGTTGTACTTTTTAATTATATGTTTGTGGATAAATGTTGGCACCTAAACAATATATGCACATAGCTATTTACTACATGGGTAATTTACATTGTTCACCTACATGATTGAGTGCCTTGAGGTGTGTCGTGTGTTAGAGTTGTACTTACCAACAAGCAGTCTATTTCCATAGATGCCATTCTGGAACCGCTGGTTGAGGACACAATGGCGGAAGATAAAGGAATCATGGACACTGCCTGGGTATTTTGTCACAACATTAATGAAGACACCAAGATGGTCAACTATTGCCTGCACATTCATTGAGTAGGTGTGCTTCCTGTTTCTGTAAATATGCGTAGTTTCCGCAGGAGACACAAGTTGCACATGGGTGCCGTCCATTGCCCCAAACACATGCGGAAAACCAGCACTGGCATAAAAACCTTGCTTGTTGGTGAGTTGGTCTTGCACAGTGTTGGGGAATTGGTGGTACTGCGGCATCAGGCTGATTATGGCATCCAGGACAGTGGGTAGGAACCTGGAGAAGTATGCCTGGGAGACTCCAGCCACTCTGCCGGTGGTTGGTTGAAAAGTCCCTGAGGCCAGCATGTGTAGTACAGCAAGTAGCTTTGTCTGCAGAGGGATGTTGGTGCAGCGCTGGGCTGTGGGCTGCAGCCTTGGCGCAATCCAGTTGAGGAGGCAGAAAATGGACCCCCTTTTTAGCTTGTAATGGGCTATGACCTCTTCTGGCCGGAGGTGTAGAATGAGGGTGATCCTCTGTCAGTAGATCCGCTCCCTTCTCTGGCGCTGCCTCTGTGGTGGTGGTGGTCTTCTTGATGCTCCTAGTTGTAGTAGCAGAAGCTCCATGGCATTGTTGAGGTTGCCAAGAATGAATTGGGATTGTCTTCCTTCTATACCAGTATGTTAGCCTCATTTTTAAGACCAGGTATTTGCTGACGTTAAAAAACTACTGCTAATGGGACTTAGCTGCAGTTTTTCTTTTTTTGTGATGTGCAAGGATTTTTTTGTAAATCTCATGTTGTGTGTTTAGCAGGAGTTTTTATGCTGAAACGCCTACCTTGCATCTCATTTTCGGTAAGTCACGCTAACTGAAATTGGGCGCTGTGAAAAATTCACGTTAACACTGACAAAATGCAGCTAAATGGAGTTTGCGGCAACTTGTAAATTTGGCGACAAAAAAAGCTGCCAAAAAATTGACGCTACGGTGGCGTTAAATCCTTGTAAATATGCCCCAAAGTGCCGATTTGGTAGTTTGTAGAGTGTTTATGCCACCATGGGGTCCCCTAAAAGCGCTGCTGGGGAATGAGAGTTTGCACTGTAATTCACATCTGTGAGCGCATTTAAAGGGAAACAACATCTTTATTTTTGACAGTGTAGTATTGGCTTTTGAGCATTGAAGCTAAAATGTGGGAATTTTTCAGTAGGAATGGGGATGGAAACAGCTTTTGCTCCTGATTCTGGGGTGAGATTATTGTGTTATGGATAAAGTTTACTGGAACATAGATGAACAATGAGCTTCTACATTACAGCATGAATTATCATCATACACATGAGCTGACAACAGCAATGCTAAAATCTGGGTCAAAAGTCCCCTGGAAAATGAACTTCAACCTAAACACGATTCCAAAGCATGAAGCATTTTCACCAGGTATGAGAACCAAACCCTTAATATAATTGGCTTTGCCATGAATGTCAGCACAAAGATTTATAATTACAACTGCCCAGCTTATCTATTTTCTTAAACAAAATGTCCAATTTCTACAGTCAGCAAAAGAGAACACAAAAATGCCTTACGAGGAATGGATGACAAAAGCGTGAAGCTCTTAGGTTCACACTAGTTGACCATAAGAGAGGGTTAATGAACATTTTAATATCTCTTCTCTGTCAAATCCTCACCTTCAAAGACCAGCGTACTATTAACTGTCCAAAAAAAGCATGTTACTGCTAGGGTCAGCCTCACCCTGGGGGGAGTCGTTGGTCCCAGAAACCATTTTATGCAAAACAACCGCCATGTGGCTGCACTCAAAACAAGACTGGCACAAATGCGAAGGGGGCGGAATCACACCACTGCCTAAGATGGCTGCTCTCCCCTTAGTTCCACACCCGCAGGAGAGAAAACAGGGCTGCTGCTGTAGATGCCACTGACGTCGCCATGAAAAGAGGATGGATTCGGAAAGAACACACACCCTAGCACCTCCGACCCCACTCTGATGATCCCACAATGCCCCCACTTGCGGCAATGGCTCTTCCATCACTGCTCCAAAATAAAATCCTGTTTTAGTGACAATCAGGCCAGTCATAGCCCAAAAGCATGCAAAACCTACTGCACTCCACTGGCTGCCTCCCCTCAGTACCACGGAAATGGGGAGGCTGGGCCCCTGTCCCAGTGAGTCCACAGGCCCGATGCAAGCACAATTCTGGCAGGAGTGACCCCCTTTGCCTGCTTTCCCCCAGAGGCACTGCCAGGATACTTATGGCTGGAGTGAGGGGCCGTGCTGCTGAATCCTTTTTTGCTCTCTGAGGACTGCTGCCTCACTAATGAGTGGAGCCCATGGCAGTTGGAAGACATAGTCTAGGCATTCGAGCCTCACTTTGCTTTGCTTGCATTTCCCTCCCAGTACTAGCAGGCCATTGGGGCTGGCCTCTTTCTCTTACTCCAACCTTATCTTCTAGGGTGGAGGTCCCTATAGGGCTGTGCTACTAATGCTTTTATGAGGCCACTTCTGACTGGACTGCTGATGACTTCTTATCAAACTTTCTCTATTGAATTTTGATATAACATATATCAACAGAGTTATCATCATCAGACACCAAAATTATACAGTAGTATAGCTAGATCAGTGAAAGGTTTCCACAATAAGAAGGTGTTTCCATATACATTCGTACAATGTAACATTTCATCACTGTCTGTCACAAACAAAAACTCACACAGAGCAATCAGTTTACCCACTGTCATCCCTCCACCCTCCAATAAAAGCCCTAAAACAAAGGTACGCGGGGTAAGTGCAGTTGTTATTATGTGATATGGCTTGAGGCGCAGGCGACCTGAGAGACGGACCATCCTGTGTCCGGGGAGGTATCATCCCAGGAAGTAAAGGTGCTAGTAGGCAATACTAGAATTGAAAAAGGTGAAGAGCCCGTGTACAAATGGGGTACACAAGTGGGAGCCCTTTCGAGAGGTATTCTACCAGTGGTCCCCAACTGTATTTAAAGTTTTCATAGTTGTTCAAGAGAATGTTAGCCATCCTCTCCATGGTAAAGACCTGTTAAAGCTAGGCATGCCACAGAGATAACAACAGCGCCTCTTTTTTCTTCCACAAAGCCACCCTTGCAATCTTAGCAGCACCAAGACATAGCCACATTATCCCCCGATCACCAGTTGTTTGACTCTTGATGCAATGCTCACGTAACCCTCAAAAGAGTGAATTCAGGTGCGATCGGGATCGGGTACCACAGGATGTCTTTATGTTGGGCTAGTATTTTAGACCAGAATGGGCAGATTGTCGGGCAATCCCACCAAATATGACGGAAATCCCCAAGCATTCCACATCCCATCCAACAAAGCTCAGACGCGGCTGGAATTTCTTTTTCCAGTTTGGTAGGGTAAAGTTACTGGTCAAACAATATTTTGTTATGTGCCTCTCACGAATTTATAGACTGGTTAAATCCTCAAACTTTGTGCCATTTCTCTTTTTGGAGTGTGTTTTTGAGAGTTTTCTCCCAAAAAGCTATGTGATGGGGTTGCAGGGTGACAACAGTTTTGAGCAGTAAGGAGTGAAGAAAGGAGATGAACCCCTTAGAGCCCCCTGCCCTTCTAGCGAATTGTTCAACAGGAGTGAAGTCTCTAGTGGTCACTGTCCTAATGTCCGGGTGTAGTACCCAGTGTTTCAGCTACCTAAATCATTAGCTTTCCAAATATGGGAGATTAAAGTCTCGCTGACAGCTCTTGAAGGTGAGAATGTTCCAACTGTGGAAGAGGTTAGAGATGGTGAGGCAACCCCCTCCCTCCACAAGTCAAATGTCCGGGTCAAAGTGAGGGTATGAATGGCAGGTTAAATTGAATCAGAGTTTAGGGGGATCAATCAATAAGCATTTGTAGAGCACAGCACTATCACCCCAATGGTATCTGGGCACTAAGGGTGCTGTGTCTCAGTCGAAAAGTCAGGTCTTGTGTTTCTTTCTGAAGTCTGACAGGGAGGGAGCTGTTTGGAGGTGGAGAGGCAGGTTATTCCAGGTCTTGGCAGCGATGTAGGAGAAGGAGCGCTCCTCACTGTGACTGCAGTGGTTGCAGGAGGTGTGTGCAAGGGTGAGTGAGGTGGAGTACAGGTGCATTGCAGGCAGGTGGAAGTTCAGTCAATGGTTGATATAGGATAGTCCTTGATCATGTAGGGCTTTGTATGTGTGTGTAAGAATGTTGAACTGGCATCTCTTCTAGATGGGGAGTCAGTGGAGGTTTCTGAGGTGGACAGTGATGTGGGGACATTTGGTAAGGTCCAGGATGAGTCTGGCTGTGGTGTTCTGTATGGTCTGGAGTTTTCTAAGGAGCTGGGTGGCTATTCCAGTGTAGATGACATTGCCGAAGTCGAGGTGGCTGGTGATGAAGACCTGTATGATGGTCTTTCTTGTGTTGGTTGGGATCCATATGAAGATTCTGTGGAGCATACAAAGTGTGTGGAAGCAGGAGAAGGCAACGGTGTTGACTTGTCACTTCATGATTAGTTGGCTGTTGAGAATGATGCCCAAGTTGCGTGCATGGTCTGTCAGTGTGGGTGTTTGCACGAGTTCTTCTGGCCACCAGCTGTGGTCCCATGCAGAGGTGTTCTTGCTGAAGATCAGCACTTCTGCTTTGTCAGAGTTGAGTTTGCGGCAGTTGTCTTCCATCCATTTGGCTATGTGGGTCATGGCATTGCAGAAGTTGGTTTTGGTGTTGTCTGGGTCCTTGGTGAGCGAGAGGATAAGTTGAGTGTTGTCTGCATAGGAGAATATGGTGAGTCCATGGGATCTGATGACTTCTGGGAGGGGGATCATGTAGATGTTGAACAGAGTGGGGCTGAGGGATGATCCTTGGTGTATGCAGCATCTGATGTTCTTGGGTGCAGAGGTGAAGGGAGGCAGTCGGATGCTCTGTGTACATCCTGTGACGAAAGAGGTGATCCACTTGAGGGCTTTTTGCTGTATGCCGAGTTTGAAGAGTCTTTCAATGAGGGTGTGGTGGGAGACAGTGTCAAATGCAGCAGAGAGGTTGAGGAGGATCACGGCCACAGTTTCTCCATGGTTGAGGAGAGTTCTAATGTTGTCTGTGGCAGCAATCAGCATGGTCTCAGTACTGTGGTTGGCTCGGAATCCTGATTGTGAGGTGTCGAGTAGGTGGTTTTGTTCCAGGTAATTGGTGAGCTGTTGGTTGATGGCCTTCTCGAGTACTTTGGCTGTGTAGGAGAGCAGGGAGATCAGTCAGTAGTTTTTGAGGTCGCTTGGGTCAGTGGAAGGTTTCTTTAGGAGGGATCTCACCTCTGTGTGTTTCCATCTATGTGGGTAGGTTGCAGTGGAGATGGAGGTGTTGAGGATGCTGGTGAGTTCCATGCTGATTGGGTTGTTTCTGAGGTAGGAGAGATGGTGGAGCAGGGGTCAGTGGGTGCCCCGGAGTGGATGCACAACATTATGGCTGTGGTGGTCTGGGTGGTGAGCGGGGACCTGGTGGTGATCATTTGACTGATGTTCACAGGTTGCTTGAGGTTGTCAAGGCAGAGAGTGGTGCGTTACGGGTTGAAGTTGTTGAAGATGGTGGCAATCTTGCTTTGGAAGTGGTCCGAGAGGGTGTCGCAGAGTTCTTGAAAGGGGTGGACAGTGTTTTCCATGACTGTTGGGTTGGAGAATTCTTTGACTATTTTGAAGAGTTCCTTAATGTCGTTGGCCACGGTGTCAATGCCTGCAGTTATGGCAGCTCTCTAGGCTTCCTTGATGCACAGCTGGTAGTTGCTGAGGGCTGCTTTCAGAGAAGTTCTGTGTGAGGGGTCCTTGGTGATGCGCCATTGCTTCTTGAGTCGGTAGCAGTTGACCTTGGCGGTTATGAGCTCCGGGGTGTACCAGCCGGCTTGTTTTGAGGTTATGTTGGCTTTTGCTGGTTCAGGCATGGCGACTCTCAGCCCATTTTGTGATCCAAGCAGGGAAGTTCTGGATGGCCTGGTCAAGGTCTGCTGAGGCTTTGGGTTAAGTGGTCTGAGGGCCTGTATCCATTGCATCTCAGATATCTTGCCCCAACTGTGGAGAGGGAACAATAGTCCATTCAGTGATCCGATTCACCTCGTCCCAGACTTTAAGAGCCGTTTTAGTAGGGGTACTAATGTAACTGTTAGGAAGGTAATCCGCCTTCGGCTTCCACAGTATGTCCCATATGTACATGCCCACCACCGCTCTAAGCATGTGTAGCCAGTGCTTGTCGGATTCTCATAGTGACCATTCAGAATTCACCCTCACCTGTGATGCTTTGTAATATAAATGAAAGTTAGGCAGGGTTAGGCCTCCTGAGTCTTTTCGTAGTCTCAACAATTTTTATGACGGACGAGCTCTGCTTTTCTGCCATATGAAGCATATGATTGGGGGAAGGGCTGGTAAAAATCAGCAATCTAACTCAATGCTAAGACTTTAGAGAAGGAACAATAGTTGGGTTAAGACAGTCATGTTAATTGCATGGATATGGCCGAGCCACACGATATACATGGGAGCCCATTATTTCAGGTCAGCTTTAAGCTGTAGTAGGAGCAGAGGGGAAATTTGTCTGAAAAAATTCTGCCATTCTTGAGGTGATTTTGATGCCTAAGTAAGTGATGTATTTTATTGCCCATGTGAATGGCTTGGAATTCACTAGGGCTTCCATAGTGTGTGCAGGCAGAGTCAGGTTGAACAGAAATGATTTGTGCAAATTGATTTTGAAACCTGCCACCCCTTCATAGCTCTGGAGTTCGGTTGGTAAAGCCATCAATGAAGTCTGGGAGGATGTAAGTGACAGCAACACATTGTCTGAGAAGAAGGAGATTTTGTGTTCTGTTGATCCAAAGGGAAGGCTTTAAATGGATGTATTGATGCATAATTTGGCCACAAAAGGCTCAGGGGCATATTAGCAAGGGCTGGCGATATAATTATCGCCGCTTTAGCGTCCGTTTTCGGGCGAAAAGCGGCGATAATTATATCGCAATATCATCAAGGACACGCTAGCGCGTGTTACTTTGATGTAGAGCTCGCTTTTCACAGCCTCGCTCGCATCGCTAATGAGATGCAAAGAAGGCGTGGCTGTGAAAACAACACATGAAAATATCGCGAAGGCAGCTTCGCGATATTAACAAGGAGGTGCAGCGATAAAAATAATCGCACTACCTCAGCCTTAACGCTGGAATTTAACGTCTGTTAAATTCCAGACTAAGGCATACTAATAATGGTAGGTGGATTATGCTGATACGACCACAGGGTCGTATCAGCAATGTTAACGTTGCTTTCCATGGAACATCGCTGGAAAACCAGCGATGTTCCATGGCAAACACCGCTATCGCTGAAATATTATCGCCATAGCGCTATGCATTGTTAATATAGCGTTATCATGGCGATAATTTTCAACGATAGCCGGCGATAATATTTCTATCGCATGTGGGGCCAGCGATAATTATCGCTGGCCCTTGTTAATATGCCCCTCAATACTTAGAGCAAACAAGAGTGGGGAGAGAGCGTACCCCTGTCTCGTCCCTCTCCCCAAGCTGAAGGGATCCAAGCTCACCCCATTGAACAGTACGCGTGATCGTGGCATGGCGTTGTTAGCTTTTGCCATGGCTATAAATTGGTTGCAGAAACCAAACCGTCACACTGTATGAAAGACGTAGGACCAATCCACCCAATCAAAAGCTTTCTCAGTGTCAAGTGCCAACAAAACAGCCAGTTTGGATTTTTAGTGGCTTTTTCGACCAGGTGGACCACCCTCCTCAGACTATCATGAGTTTTCCTACCTTTGATGAAGCCAGACTGTTTCAAATGGATCAAATCAGGCATAATATCATCCAGTCTGGTAGCCAGAATCTTGGAATATAATTTAGCATCCAAATTAAGCAGCGAGATAGGCCTGTATGAGGCGCAGGAGTGGGGGTCCTTTCCTTCTTTCAGAATCACAGTTATTAATGCTTCGCTCATGGAGGGGGTAACTGCCTGGTTCTCGGCCACATAGTTAAACAAAGCCTTCAGATGAGGTACCATGTCAGCTAAAGGTGTTAAAAAATTAAGCCGTGAATCCATCGGGCCCAGGTAACTTATGGAATTTCAGAGCAGAGATCACCGCTTGGACTTCATTTTCCCATATAGGTCCCCCTGTGATATACTTTTGGTCTTCTATCACCTGGGGGAGTCCCACTCAGTTGCGGTAATCTAGTTGCACTGCCTCACTTATCGTATCAGCTGCATAGAGCTGTTCATAGAAGAGTCCTAGGGCCAGATGTATCAAATTCCATTTTGCATTCCCTAAAATAGCAAATTTTAGGTATTCAATATTCAAGGAATGCAAAATCCCTAACGTACATACATAAGAAAGTAGCGATTCCCTAATAGCAATGCCTACAGAGTTGCAATCGCAATCGCAATTAGAGAAACCGCAATTAGTAAATGCTACCCAATTCATTCCTAGGCCCATAGGTGCGAATGGTTTTGCATTAACTAATTTGTGATTACCTAATTGGTAATCGCACATTAGGAAATGCAAAACCAAGGGTGTCAGGGCCCTAAGGCCCCCCGAAGCACCCCAAAAAATAAATGTGCACATGTAAGCACACATATACCCTAAGGGCATGTGTGCACTACATGGCAGTTTGAAAAATGACTTTTTTTGTGCATTTTCCAAAATTACACAAGGTTATCATCGACTTCGAGTCAATGGTAATAGCATTTCCTAAATACCCAGTTTGCATTTAGGAAATGCTTGGTACATGTGCTTAGGAAATCGCAAATTGTGATTCCCTATTTGGAGTCGCACTTTTAGGTAATTGAAAAAAAATTGCAATTATATAAAATGCACTGCAACACCTTTCCTACATCTTGAAAGGCTAATTTGCATTCGCAAATGGTCAAATTTAGCGATTCGCACATTTTGCAAATGCAAAATAGGTTGATACATGTGGACCTTAATGTCTTAGCTTTCTCATTGTAGGTGACCGCCAGTGAACCATCCCCCCGAATGATGCTCCCTATGTATTCTTTCTCATATTTTGTTCTAAGCTGCCTCGCCAGATGAGACCCCACTTTGTTGCCCTGTTCATAGGCCATGTGTCTAAGGCGTAGGAGAGAAAACTAAGCTCTATTGGTGTGAATTGCATTGAGTTTCCCCCACTTCCCATTGTAGGGCTGGAGTCAGGTTATCTTTATGGGTCTGTTCCGCCCCTCGAAGTTCAGCCTCTAGTGCGAGTGTATTGCATGGTTTATGTTTGTTCAGAGTAGGTAAGAGGTCCATTTGTTTACCTCTCACCACTGCTTTCAAGAGCTCTCCCAATTGTTAGATAGATTAGTGTCTTGTGGATCATTCAATTGGAAGAACTCCCTGATTATTTTGCGGATTTCATCCCGAAAGAGTCTGTCCCTCATGAGGGACCCTGGAAAAAAACTGTGGCGGTATTTGGGGTTTGGAGCTACCCATTCCAGGGTCAGTCCCACAAGTGCGTGATCTGAGCATGTGATGGGATGAAACAAGGCATCAACTAGCAGATGAGTTAGGGATTGAGTTATAAAAACATAATCTAGCCTTGAGTATGTGCAGTGAGTGTGCAATGAACGTATAGTCTTGGGATGTTGGGTGGAGGGTTTTCCAGGCATCTATGAGCCCTGTCAAGTGAATGGCTTGCTTTAAGGTTTTAGGGAAATTCCCGGTGGGAGATCTGTGAGGCTGGGCACTATCTGTCCCTGAGTCCCAGGTTAAATTAAAATATCCCATTAAGAAGATCTCACCTTCTGCAAAGCCCCTTAATAAGGATAGGAGTGAGTGTAAAAACGGGGCCTGTTCAATGTTGGAGACATATATGGATGTGAAGATACACACCCGGCCCACCAAGCGTCCCTTCACTGATATAATCCTACTCTCCTTATCTGTTTTACAACCCTCCGGCTGGAATTTTAAGGAGAATTGGAAGAAAAGAGTCACTCCATTGTGTTTGGTAAGGGCCGAGGGTTTGTACATCACAGGGTAGGATTTGTGTCGTAGTCTATGATCCTCATCGCTCCTGTAGTAGGTCTCCTTTAATGCTACCACATCATGCCGTTGGTTGAGCAACTATTTCTAGAGTTTGTGACGTTTGGCCATAGAGTTAAGCTCAACCTCCCTAGCTCTCCCCACATTTCTCAAAAGATGGCATTTCGAATGGTACTCCCTCCCCATCCCACCCCAGCTGCATTTGAGTTCACTCCCCACGTACCAGAACTAATAACAGTTTAAAACAAAGAACTATAACAAACGGGACAAAAGTCCCCAACAAAGCAAAGATACATCTGCACAAAACATCTATTCAGGTGTGTAGGTCAAAAACTGCTATTGCATTTCAAGAGAACCATACAGTTATCAAGGCATACTGACATTGATATAGTACTTAACCCCATAGAGGAAGGTCTAATAGCCTGTAGTCTATAGAGTCTCACCCAGGCATCAGCTGTTACCTAGAACTAAAAGAAAAATGTGTGCCTATTCAGCCCACATGCTGAAAGCTGATTGCCACTTGTCCTGGGGCCATGAGTCAAAGATAAAAGACTGAAAAAATGTCAATAATGTCACCAGATTAATGTTTTCTCAAGGCTCGGCGATGGCGTTGCGAAAGCCATTGCCCCTTCTCCCTGCTGACAGCGGAACTCCCTGTGGGGCCCTCCAGCCCTCCCTCAGGTCACTACGGGGCATATTAGCAAGGGCTGGCGATATAATTATCGCCGCTTTAGCGTCCGTTTTTGGGCGAAAAGCGGCGATAATTATATCGCAATATCATCAAGGACACGCTAGCACGTGTTTCCTTGATGTAGAGCTCGCTTTTCACAGCCTCGCCTCGCATCGCTAATGAGATGCAAAGAAGGCGTGGCTGTGAAAACAACACATGTTAATATCGTGAAGGCAGCTTCGCGATATTAACAAGGAGGTGCAGCGATAAAAAATCACGCTACCCTCAGTCTTAACTCAGGAATTTAACGTCTGTTAAATTCCTGACTAAGGCATACTTTTAATGGGAGATGGATTATGCTGATACGACCACAGGGTCGTATCAGCAATGTTATCGTCATAGCTAATGGAACATCGCTGGAAAACCAGTGATGTTCCATTGAAATTCATCGCTATCGCTGAAATATTATCGCCATAGCGCTATGCGTTGTAAATATAGCGTTATCATGGCGATAATATTCAGCGATAGCCAGCGATAATATTTCTATCGCTATGTACGGCCAGCGATAATTATCGCTGGCCGTTGATAATATGCCCCTGTGTTCCTGGAATTGACACTCCCAACAAGGCTACTGCATCCAATAGCTCCGTAAAGTTTTGTTTTGAAAGTCGAAGTTAAGGCCAAAGGCATAGGTGCATCGTTATTTGAAAAGTTCGAGATGCTCTTTATAAGTGACAGGACTGAACTGTAGACGACAAGTCAATGTTGCTGGGGTTATGTCCCAAAAAAGGGAGAAGGGATTTCTTCTGCTTTCTGTGCAGCCTGCAAAATTAAGTTCATGACCTTAAAGGAGTAGAGCTTAGCTAGAACTTCACAAGAGCATCTTCCCCCGCCCAGGGTTTGCAGACCAACAAGATAGACTCTATCGAGCTCGATCTTTGTCTGCCCTTTACCCAGCAATTCTGAAAACTGGCCGATCACAAATGCCTCCAGGTCTGGACCTTTCGCCCCCTTCATATAGATTGCGAATTTAAATGTCTCTCCGAGACCTGGTCTCGTGCTCACTGAGTCCACATCTGGTCTCAGGGAGGTGAGGTTTGTACTGACTACAGATTTTAAGGTTTCAAGTGAGGCAGCTAAGTCTGCTGAGTCAGCCCTTAGTTCCTCGCGGAGTTCCCTTTCAAAGTCTTGCAGGGAGTATAGGAGGTCTTCTTTGGTGTTGGCCATTGTGTCGTTCTGACTTGCAATCAGGATGGCATCTCTTGCCTCCGCAGGCATAAAGTAGCATGACACTCTGTTGAGCTGACATTTTTTCGGATGCATAAAGTCAGCAAGCGAGATCAAAAAGAGGGGCAATAAACTGGGGACAAGTCTAACCAATTTGGTTAAAGAATAGGAGGCCAGCAGTTCGTTTGTATGACACTTTCTAATTGCAGTCTTTCATAAATGTGGTGAGTCTTGTGTTAAACATTCCCTCTGCTCTTGGACTCTTCTGTACAGTTGTCAGGAGCTCTGCTGATTTACTGTGACCATCTGTGCATGTAATAGCGCATTCAGGCTTCACCTTTACTGTTTGCAGGGGATCGCCTCCCCTACAAGTGTGCGAAGCACCCGACTGCTACATGGAAGGCTTGACTATTTTGGATGATTCTAATGCAAAGGGGAGTGAGACACCTCCCTAGTAATCTTCCCTAGTAGTCTTTGACTGTGAGCCCATAGCCCCCACTACAGCCAACGTTGTTGAGAGTAGGGTGCCCCCCTCCATAGTCAGCACCTTGCTGAAAAGGACACAGCTTTGGGAACCAATTTCACCTTGTTGTAGAGAATGGTTCACACGTCCTTTTACTATCTAACAACAGCAAGTGGAGTCTCTGAAGGGGGATTCGGGGGCTGAGGCACATTTTTTCATGTATTTTTCTTCAGTAAGTGGTCTAGGCCGGAGCTGCCACTCTGATTCTATCACGCTTTGCTGCATGGCAGGACTGCGATTTTGAGGTCAGGCAGTCTGGTCTTCAGGCCCTGCGAGGAGGCGCTGCAGGGCACATGGACTGCAGCATCGTTTCCACCATAGTTCAGCGGGAAGGTCGGCCAGCAGAAGGTATCTGGTGGGCCAGGGGGTAGCTAGGTCAAGTCTACCTCTGTGCCACCTAGGGTCTGCTTACTCTGTGACTCCGCTCATTTTGTTCATTTTGTAATAATCACCCTGCACTCCTCCTCACCTTCAATTTGTGGCCCCCTAGGCACCACTCGCTATACGGGCACAACCGGGACATGGCGATCACCGCAGTTTCATCAGTGAGGGCTCCAGGCCTCCTGTTAAGTTTGCGCTGGAATACGCCCGACTCGCACGCGGTGCCATTCTTAGGGAAGTTACTGCCATTGGAACCTGTCTCTCCACCATGGATGAGAAGAGTACAGATCTTACCCAGGACACGAAAAGTGTCAAAACAGACATGGGGCTCTTTCATCCATGAGTGGACTCGCTGGATCAACATCTCACAGTCACAGAAGATAAGCTTATAAACTTAGAGAAGTCGCAACAGGACATTTAGTGCATCAAACAAAAACTCATTGACATAGAGGACTGCTCAAGTCGCAATAAAAAAAAAAAAAATTTACTTTTTTTTTGTATATTTGTTTATTAGCATTTCACAACGAACATTCAACAGCGTTCAACAGAGCCAGACAGAGCGCCCAATAGTACAGATACGATACATCATTTGCAGGTCATGAGATCAGTATTTGATTCATAGAGTGTTCCCATACATTCCCTCCCCCCCCCGACATATTCCAACCTTTGGCATCAGCCGCTTCTGTAGCATAAGTGTGATTGGAGGTCAAACTATATTTCCCCTGCAGGGCTTCTTGTATCCGATGTCTCCATCCCTCCCTTGGACCATAGTCCTCCTACCTCACCCATACATCCACTGCCTAGTATTCTTCCAGCATCTTCATACTGTGATTCCCTCCCAGTCACACCTTTTACATCCCGTGTGCTGCCTGTTCTTGATGCTCTCGGGCCCACACCACAAATGGTTCCCAAATGTCTCTTGGTCTCGATGTAGAGGCCATCAACTCCCAGAATGTGGTCAGTTATGAGTGTCCGAAAGTCACATCCCTGAGCCAGTCATCTTTAGAGGGGACTCGTCTACTGCCCCAATGCATGGCTACTCGTCGTTTTGCATATAGTAATAGCATGGCATGCAGTTTCCAATACTGCACCGGGGTGTCTTTAACGTATCCCAACAGTCCCTGCAGAGGGTTGGGATCCCCGCCCACCCCCGTAATATGCTTTATTATAGTACCTACATTTGTCCAGTAGGTCCCCAACCGTGGGCAGTCCCATGCGATATGCATGAACCCTGCTGAGGCAGTACCGCAACGCCAGCAGCTATCATCTTCTTTTAGACCTATATGGTGTAAACTTGCGGGCGTTCTATAAAATCTATGTATCAATTTAAAATGTGTGAGGCGAAGCTTGTAATTAGGGGATAGCGCCGTCAGTTGGTTACAGCAATAAATCCATTGTTCTTCCGACAGCGGGGCCTGAAGTTCTTCGTTCCACGCCATCAGCGCTCGGGGCTTCAAAATTGGGACCGATGTTTGCATGTGATTGTAAATTCTGGTGATAAGCCTGCGCGGGGAAGCTGTTGCAAGCACGTTTTCTAGAGCGGTCAGTGTTGGTGGAGCGCTCAGGAATGTATCGTGCAATGACCGGAATGCCAGTCTGAGTTTATGGTACGCAAATAATTCGGCGAAGGCCACTGGGCGATCGTCCACAGCCATTGGGGGGGGTCTAAACGATCCCTCCGGGTAGAGATCCTCAAATGTGGCCAGATTCATCGCACGCGCCAGATCTGCTCCTATACCATCCCCCAAGGGAAATAGCATCGGGTTGCGAGCTAGGGGAATGGACGGGGCATAAAGAGTGGGCACGCCCGCTCTCCCCCTCAACTTATGCCAGGCCCAGCGCAACGTCTCCACTGTGTCTATACCCTCCCTCAGGCGTTTGTATGCTCCAAAGAGTGCGACCCGCAAAGGTAAAGGTTTGGCCATGTCCTCCTCTACAGCCACATGTGGCTGAAATGGAGTGGGGTGCACCCAATAGTGTAAAAATTGAGCTTGCGCTCTCCAAGCGTAGAGTTGCATGTCTGGTGCCCCCAGGCCCCCTTGTCTCAGAGGAAGCGTAAGCAACTCCTAGGAAATTCTGGCATGCCCACCAGCCCAAGTCAATGAAATCAATAGTGATCGCAAGGTATTAAAAAAGGCCTGTGTGTGCACAAGAGGCACATTACCAAATCAGTACAAGAATTTCGGCAATACCACCATTTTTATCAACGCTATCCTCCCAGCCAATGAAAGCGGGAGTCGCGCCCAAGCAGTAATCTTCCCTTCAAGCCAGGTCATGGCGCACCCATACTTCAACCTCCACAACTCTTGCATGTCTCTATTTATCCAGATGCCCAGATATTTCACGGGCTCCGCTGTCCATTTGAGTGGGAACTCAGAGGATACCCGGACAGTGGTGTCTGTCAACGGGAAAATAACAGACTTAGCCCAGTTTATAGATATTCCTGAAAGGCCCCCAAACGTAATAAATTCCCTCAATATCGGATCAAGGTTCTGCGCTGGGTCAGAGATGTAAAGTGTGACATCGTCAGCATACAGTGAAATCAAGAGACTCCGTACACTAAAGCCTATCCCCTTGGCGGTGTGATGTTGCCTGATACGTGCCGCCAGTGGCTCCATCGCAATCGCGAAGAGCAACGGGGACAGCGGGCATCCCTGTCTCGTTCCACGCGAGATATTGAAGGGTTCCGAGAGGAGGCCATTCACCCTCACGCGCGCCATTGGTCGCGTATACAGTAATTGCACCAAGTTTATGAATAGTGAACTAAAGCCCATGCGACCCAGGATTGCGAAAAGGTAATGCCACTCCAGTGTGTCGAATGCCTTTGTGGCATCTAAGAATACTGCCGCCGCCTGTATGTCAGGGTGCAAATAGTGTAGTACTGAAAACAAGGTTCTCAGGTTTTGCGATGTTGACCTTCCCGGAATAAATCCCGACTGTTCCGGATGCGCGACCAGTGGGAGCAATGGCTGCAGCCTATTGGCGATCAATTTTGCCAAGATCTTGACATCCACATTTATGAGAGAAAGCGGTCGGTAGGAATCCAGTTCATCTTCTGGTTTACCTGGTTTTAAGAGGGTGACTATTATCTCCTCTCGCATAGACGGGTGTAACACTCCAGATTCTAGAGCCTCCTCGTAGAGGTCGAATAGTCGAGGCGCCAGCTCCTCCACATATGTTTTGTAGAAGGCAGTGGTCAGACCATCCGATCCAGGTGCCTTATTTAGTGGCAGACTTTTTATGACCCGGGCTATGTCTTCTACTGTAAAGGGAGAGTCGAGGTAGTCTCTGTGGCCCTTGCTCAGCCACAGCAACTCCAGGGAGTCAAGGAATGGGAGTAATCCCTCAGGGGCGGAATGTTGTGTAGTTGCATATAGCCCATGATAGAATCCTGAAAAGGCCTCTAATATAGCCCTCTGCCCTCTGATTTGTGACCCATCTGCAGTTGTGAGTGTAGTGACGAAGGCAGTGTTACGCGGGGGGCGAAGCATAGCAGCTAGAGTCCTCCCAGGTCTGTCCCCTTCCCCATATCTTCAGGCCTGAGCGTGCTTCCCTAGAAACTTAACCTCCCGACTTGCCTCCTCCTCAAATTCAGGCAATTTTTCTTTTATGGACGCTAGAACAGTAGAATCCCCAGTGGAGTAGAACCGAGCCTCTAGTGCCTTTATTTGTTTTTCAAGCTTTTCTAAAGAGCCCCTGATAGCCTTCAACACCCCTGCCTGCCTGGCAATGCAGTTCCCTCTCACCACAGTCTTGAAAGCTTCCCACAAAGTTTCTGCTGAGTCCACCGAGCCTGTATTTAAAGTAAAGTAGCCTACTATGTCCCCTCTGATTTCCTCCTTAAATGCCTCATCCAATAGTGCGTCCTGTGGTAGCCGCCATGTGTATACCCGCTGAGTGGAGGTGGGTAAGTCCAACCGCAGAAGGCAAGGCGCGTGATCAGACAAAGACCTGGAGTAGTGCATTGCCTCCCTCGCCCATGTGACCACATCTCTGGATACTATCCAATAGTCAAGCCGGGACCACGCCTTATGATATTCTGTAATACATGTGCCCTCCTTAACCCCTGGGTGAAGGTGCCTCCAGATGTCCACCAAATCTCCTTCTGCTAATATAGCCTTCAGTGCCCCACTAGCCAATGGGTGCAATGTCCTAGAGGTCCCTTTCCTGTCCAGCTCATCATCCAGGACAGCGTTAAAATCCCCTCCCCAAATACTTGTATCGCAATTTGTGGCTTTTACCCTAGCCCACACATTTTGGAAAAATTCAGGGGAATCAGAATTTGGGCCATATATGGCGACAAATACTACCTTGTTTCCACTGAGATACCCCTGTATTATGGCATAGCGACCTTCAGGATCCAAATGCATCGAACCCTCTTTCCAGTCCAGCCCCCTTCTTATCAGAACTGCCACCCCCCTTGCATAATTGGAGTAGACAGACGAATATGTCGACCCCCACCTTCCATGTTTCAGTCTAGGGGATGAGTGAGTACTGAGATGCGTCTCCTGCAGCATGCAGACATCAATGTGATGCCTAGTGAGATAGGAGTGAATTAACCTAGCTTTTCTGCCGTCATTTATCCCTCAGATGTTCCAAGTAAGAAAATTTAGAGCAGTCATAGGAAACATATACCGCTACAGTGTAGTGAGGTAGGTGGAGTGAAGCACAGGAACACATACACTTGTACAAAATGAGTCTCATGCATGATGAAAGGCATATGTCTGGCGAACAATAAAACAGTCCCCCCCCTCGACCCGCCACCCACTCCAACCCCCCAATCAGGTTGTAGAGAACCCATCCCGAACAATAAAACATTTCCAATAACTTGTGGGAGCTCTCCCATGGGGGCGCAGTAGTGTTGGCACACTCCCCTGATTGCTCAGGGTGGCCAGGAACAAATATGATCGGTGAGTCACATCTGAAGTCTCGCAGCCTGAGAAGCCAAGCACCTAGCTCTCTAGAGCACGCAGCTGGGGAACCTATCCCCGACCGGCATTGTCCATATAGTAACAATTAGAGACTGTTGCCAGCTGACGGAGGCCATCCAGGTTTCCCAGGCTTTTCCCAATCCATACGGGTTACCCTCTCAACACCAAATTCTCGTATATTTATACCAATGCCGCAAATAATCACATTCACCCCACTTCCGCACATATAGTGCATTATCAAACCATAGTCTCGGAGTGCAGTAGATCTGGTATCAGGAGTGCCCCTGGACCGGGATGTGTTCAGTCCGTATCACTTAGTCCCGTACGTTCCGTGGTTGCCTCTACGGGTTGTTGTCGTGCCGCATTCCCGCCAACATGCTTGGCGAAATTCAGCGCCGACTTCGCATCTGTGAAAAAGTGGGTAGTCCCGTCGTAGCTGACCTTTAGCTTCGCTGGGTACGGGACTTGAGCTTGAAGAAGCATCTGTTTGGCCTGGAGAAACTCCCGCCGTGCAGCCTGCACCGCAGGGGTGAAGTCAGGGTAGAAGGAGATGGTGTTACCCCCATAAACGACGGTCCCCTTGCCATGGGCCAACCGCAGGACTGTGTCGCGGTCTTGGTAGTTCAGGACTTTTGCCAATATCGGTCTGGGAGTGGCACCCACCGGTGGCTTGGGGCCCAACGCACGATGCGCCCTCTCTACTGCAAATACCGTAGAAAGATGGGGATAGAACAGTTCATGGAGCATATCCGCCACGTATGTTTCCATCTTTGCAATGGCTGTCGTCTCCGGTACCCCCGTGATTCGGAGATTATTTCGGCGGGACCGGGCCTCCAAATCCTCGTTCTTTGCTCTGATGACCCCAAGCACCTTGTCCATTTGGAGGAGTTGTTCCTTTGTTTCCACTTGAAAATCATGAAAGTCCGAGGCCCCGTTCTCCAGCACGTCTAGTCTGGTTTCATGTGTCCCCACCTGCGTCTTCACCGCTTCCACCTGGGAGGTCATTGTGTCCAGCTTGGTGTAAATATTCCGGAGGCTAGATCTCATTTCTAACATGAGAGTGTGCAAGTCTTCTCCCTGGTCCTCCGGCTGTTGTTCCAATTGTCGCTCCGCGCCTGCTTCTAAGTCATGGTCCATGTTCCTCGTGTTCCACCTTTGGTCAAAGGATATCTTCGGCTGTTTGGCATCTTGCTTGCCCATGTTTAAGCTGGATGTAGAGATAGCGTCCAAGACACCCGCCGGTCTGTCGCGGAGTGACCTGTATCCGCCTATGTTTTGTCACCTCTCGGTGTTCCGCCTTGCGATTGGGGTAGTATCCTGTGCAGCCGCAGCGCTAATTGTATGGACAGTGGGGTCTCCAGTGGCTCTAGCAGTGATTCCACCCCCTTCAGTGTGGCTTCCTTTCACAGGGCGCACCAGAGGCAGCGCCTCCTTGTTCCGCAAATAGGATCCACCGAGAGCCCTCTATATTCGTGCAGCACTCCCTTTTCGAAAACTAGGCCAGCAGGGACGCAGGCATCGACTCACAGCCAGTTATCCGTGATTCCGGGCTTCCCCTACACTCTGCACCCTGTGCCAGGCCTCAACGTCTCCTTCCCTACCGTGAAATAGATTGGAGGTTACAGGCCTCTACCCGGAGCCTCTCAGCCGCTGGACCAGCCGTCTTCAGGATGCCCTCTCGGTATGTCGGCCTCCCCCTACAGCTACGAGGCCTCCGCAATACATTAAGTTTCCGGCTGCGTGTTGCACTCACCCGGGGCGCCGCCGTAGACGCTCCTCCAACTGCACCGGGCCGGCACTTACTTGGGTAGGTTTGCTATGCCTTGCAGGCTACTCAATGCGAGCGTATCCACATATTGACGTCGCAGGCGTCTGGCAGCCTGTGTCTTCCAAATTCCCTCGCCGGGGCTTCTTACGTTACACCGGTGCCTCCGCAGATTCAGTGCGGCCCTCTCTGGCCTCTGCGTCGCGGTCTCGAGTGTTTTCGCCGTCCGCCTTCCGCGCTCGCCGCCATCTTGCCTCCCCGTGCCTCGGCGGACCAGAGCTCACCACAACGCCTCTCGGGTGCAGATGTTGCAAGTTTCGAGATCGCTGGAAGCCGCACGTCTTACGCTTCCCAGGGCGCCGTGTTTAACCGTGTTTGCTCACCGGTTGCGCTTATTACTGCAGGATAATGATTCCAGCCGGCGGAGCTCACTTATTCAGCGGCCAATTCGCGGCTCGGCAAGCCACGCCCCCCAAGTCGCAATAACATTCCTTTTTATGGAACCCCCGAGAAACTGGAACTTTCTGACAGGCGAGCATTCATACTTAATCTTATTTCTAAACTGGTGGGGTTGTCCTTCACCCCCCTCCCACTTGAAATACAGAGGGCTCACAGGATCTGGGCTTGCCATTTGCCTGAGGCTCGGACCACCAAGCCTGGCCCTGTTATCGCCTACCTTCTACGACATGCACATACCAGACAGATCCTCTTGGGGGCCTGCAAGCATGGCCCTAATTACTTGGATAGTCATTGGATCTACATCGTAGTGGACTTATCCCCATACACCAAAACCAAATTATGAGAATTCCTGGCCTTGCGCCATCAACTGTGGGAATGGCATATCAAGTATGGATTACTGTAACCCACCCTTTTGTGGGTCGATGGGCATTCCAGAGACTTTACCGACCCACGGGATTTAGTCTGATTCTTGGATTCCCTGAGAGGCTCCAGCATGGATACCTCCCATTCTCAACATATGGACTGAGAAAAACTGATCAAAACTTGAAAGTAACTGACCCACTCTGAGGACAGGGACAAATACAGAAAACCTCTGAAACCACTCCATTCCAGGTCGACAACCATGACATACCACCTGAATAGGATCTGGAACCTCCACTTGCAACTTCCTGCACCCGGATGGAGCTAAGTAGTATACCATGCATGAGATTGATTGGGCTTTGCCTTCCAGCACATGGATTCAGATCCCTCCACTCCATTTCCAAATCCCATACCCTATTACCGCCTCAAATAACTTTGACCTCCTCCATATGCCCTCATATCACACCCCTCCCCTGTAACCCCCCCTTTCCTTCCCCCTATACCCTTCCATGGGACTTCCTTTTTTTCTTTGGCTTACCATCTTTGCACAGAGCACACGCTCCATCTTGCACAGAGCACTTTAGGCGGTTTTTAAAATTTGTCAGACCAGTGGGGATTTTAAAAAGCTGTTTACTGTTTTATTCTAAACCGGGACCCAAGGGGCTGTTTTTACTATTGTTTTTACTACTGCACTGTACTCACTGTTCTAACGCTCCATCCCGTGCGCCATCCCCGGTCCACCACGGAAAGTTCCGGTTGTGTGGAGGGAGGCAGCCACAGGAGGTGGGGCACAGGTCAGCCACAGGTCAGGCAGGCGGAGTCTCTCACTATTTTAGTCGCATGACAGCGCGGACGCGCCGCTGGCGTGCCGAAGGCGCGCATAAGGCAAGCCCGTCTTCGCCCATCCGCGCCCATCCGGGTCCAGGGGCTAGGAACCCTGGCCCCCCAAGCATAGATATGCTAAGATACTCAGCGTCCCAATTGCATTCATTGTGCATACTCCATAAAGATATATGCATGCACTCCATTAGCATTTCAAGCGGGCAGAGATTCTGCACCAACTGTCCATTTGATTTAGGTTATGCCCCTCGGTGGTATTCACCAAAAAAGAACTCGAGGGAGTACAAAATGCTTCTCCTTAATTGCAGGTCCTTGCCAAAACATGTCCCAGAAATCAATTTACTCCTAAGGGGAGAACAGCCGGATGTGTTCTTAACAGAAACCTGGCTGCATAAGGCCTCTGACCCTCATCTGGTACAAGCATTGCCGCCGGTTTATTACATCCTGAGGAAAGACAGGATGTTAAGGAAGGGCGGTGGTATTGCCATTATTTTGAAGGACCATTTGAAGGGACGCATTGAGTCCGACATCATACGGGACTGTGAAAGTATGGCTTTCTCTCTCTCTCCTTCTCCCCCACCTGTTCATTATCAGGAATCCTGATCTACCGCCCTCCAGGCCCGTGTGGGATGTTCGCAGATTCTCTCACTGAAACTACTGCGACACTCGCAAGTACCGCCTCTAACTTCACCATATTAGGTGACCTCAATGTGCATTTAGAGGACCCTCTTAAATCGGAAGCCATGGACTTGGTCCAAGATCTTAAGGCCATACAATTAATACAAAAAGTTACAAACCCTACACATGTGAAGGGTCATATCCTAGACCCGATCTTTACGAATGATGAACAACTCTCGGTAGACAGTCCCATCCCCGTGCCATGGTCGGACCATTTCCTAATCCCGATTCACTGGAAGTCCTCAATACGAACCACTAATGGGCATCTTCGAAGAGCTGGGACCGACCGTGGGCGAAACTTCCATCAGAAGTTTGGTCCTCAACTCTAATGAATTCTAAACCACTAGGCGATCCTGACCCCAGTACAGCTTCAGGCAATTTTAATCATTGGGTCGAAGCTTCCTTGGATTCCGTTATTCCGCATAAATGGAGTCAAAAAAGGCCAAAGGAAAAAGATTACAGTGGTATTCACCAAAACTACGGGAACTTAAACAAAAATGTAAAAAACTAGAGCGAGCCTGGAGGAAAGAATATAGTATAGAAAAAAAACAGAGCTACAAAGAGGATATCAACCGATATCAGGCAGAAACAAAGAGAGCTCAAGCACTATACTATGAGGAGGAAATTATACGGGCAGCCAATGCGCCTAGGGAAATGTTCCTAATAGTAAAAAAGCTTGTAAACTGCCCCTCGCCTGAGTTATCTGCAGACTCCTCTCAGCAATGCTGTACGGAACTCGCAGAATTTTTTAATAAAATATTTTTCGATATTTATAATACTTTCCCTCACGCTTCCGGCCCTGATAACCTGGACCTGGAAGCTGAAACTTCTGGGTGCAGTTTTCCACGTTTAGAAGACTTTCCCACGATAGATTTGGCAACCCTTTCCCAACTGTTTTCCAAAGTCAAATCAGGCTCCCCTCTGGACGCGTATCCTATTCACATGTTGCGCAAGGTGGAGGATATCATACTGCCCGTGCTTTTGGAAGTATTAAACTCTTCCATATCCACCGGCCAGGTGCCCAGGTCATGGAAACATGCCATGATAAGAGCATCACTAAAAAAAAACAACCTTAATCCTGACCTGTGGGGCAACTATCGGCCGGTCTCCCTTCTGCCCGGGACTAGTAACATTTTAGAGAAATATGTAAACAAAATTCTTTCCGAGCACCTAGAAACCCACTCTATACTGCACACCTCCCAGACTGGCTTCCGACCAAATCATGGAACAGAAACAGCCTTGTTGGCAGTAGTGGAGTATCGCAGAAAATCCTCGACCAGGGAGGCACGGTGGCAATCATCTTGCTCGACCTGAGCTCTGCATTTGATACAGTCAATTATAACATCCTTTTTGACAGACTCAGAAGGGTGGGAATCTCAGGCAAAGCCCTCACTTGGATCAAATCTTTTCTAAAGGATAGATCCTATCAGGTCTTTGAGGGCAACTCCACCTCAAGAAGGGTGCCTCTCACATGTGGAGTCCCACAGGGCTCCTCTTTGAGCCCTACCCTATTCAATGTTTACCTAAGACCTCTTGCGGAGCTAGTCCTGCCATACGGGATCCATACTGTAACATATGCAGATGACACACAGCTAGTGGTGGCATTAAGCCACCTGCAGAAGGCACCAGCTAACCTAGAATCCTGCATGGGAACGGTGGCCACTTGGATGGACCAGTCATGTCTCAAGCTTAACGGAGATAAGACGGAGCTAATAATTCTGGGCAACTACTCCATTACTACATCTGGATTGAGTTGGCCCAATTGCCTTGGCCCGTCGCCAAACCCCAAAGAAAAGATTAAAAGCCTGGGAGTATGGCTGGATAAGTCACTTAAATTTGACCACCAAGCAGTACAACTTGCTGGCTCCTGTCACGGTATCATCAGAAAGATGTGAAAAATTCTCCCTCTTCTTCCTGCAACTGAACGAAGAATCATGGTCCAGGCACTGGTGTTGTCCCGAATGGATTATGGAAACTCCCTCTATTTGGGCGCTCCAAAGGCCACCACAAGGAAACTACAGGTTGTGCAGAATTGTGCAGCTAGATTGCTGCATAACTCTCCCAAATCACAATCTGCCAAGCCTGCACTGAAATCATTGCATTGGCTACCAATACAGGAACGTATAATGTTTAAATCATTATGCATAGCACACAAAACCCTGTGGGGGACTGGCCCTAAAATCAATCTTTCCCTAATGGCTTTTCATCGCCCAGCAAGATGCCTGCGCTCAGCCAACTTGTTCCTGGTAACAGTTCCTAAAATAAAAAGAGCACGATCCAGAGGCCGCATGTTCTTGTACAATGCGGCAAGACTATGGAATACTCTTCCCATATATCTCCGTGCAACGACTCACCACCTCTCGTTCCAGAAACAATTGAAAACATGGCTATTTCAGAACCTTCCTTAAAGATCCTCATCTGTCTGCTTGCTGTTGTTAGCGCTGGGATGCCTAAGGGTAGCCATGCACTCTACCAAATGCTAATTAATAATAATAATAATAATAATAATAGTTTGTTCCCTGCTCCCATCCTTCACATGTATGGATGTACTACTGTTATGTTACGCGGAGGACACGCCGACCACAAATGTTTATTGTGAGTAAAAACCTTATGATGTTTATCGTGTTTGTAAACTTATGCAATGTTATATATATTTGAGATTGTTTGGCCGGCTCGATACTACCCGACATCATATGCCCTGGGTTGACCACATCACATTTGCTTTAGTTTTGGTGCCTGCTCCCTTCAGGCTATTATAGTATTGGGCATACTCTTAGCTGTCATGCTCCCTTGGGATCCCACTCACTCTACAGGTCCTGAACCCCACCCTACTTTACTATATTATACCTTATCTTAAGACAGCTCATCGTTGCTAACCCTCCACTCATGGACTGATTACATAGGCTCTTCCCTCTTCTTTTCTTGTCCAGACTTTTCTCCTACACTACCTACCTCTCCCCTCCCTCTTCTGGTCAGTCACAGTAGCCGCATATCATTATTAATGTCACTAGTATTTCCTGTTGGCACTCACCAACTATCTTCCAATTGGGGCTGTCTCCACGGAGAGCCTATACCCGCTGTAGACAATTTAGGAAGCACTCTTTATATATCCCTGGTATTTTCCCTAAAGCCCTTCCCCCTACTGCCTGCAGGCCCCTTCCTTGTTTCCCATCTCCCTGGCAACTTCCACCCCCCCTCTGGATGCTTGCTCATATACCTGTCACCTGGGTGACAGTGTCCATCTCCTTGACTACTAACCACTCTATTCCTGACAACTCGTCATTCACCTTTCACGTTGCTTATCATCATGGCCTCATGGTCTCTCAAGGTTATCTCCATAAATGTAAACAGACTGACCAACTATAAAGTGCAAAAATGTACTGTTCTATTTGGCCTCGCAATGAGTGGGCTTTGCACTCATACCAGAAATGCACCACTCCCCGACAAAGGCGTGTAAACTTAGAAGAAACTGGGTGGGAAAGATCATCTATAGTTGCACATCTTCAGACACCCCTCCCATTGCATCATCCTATTTATCACCTCAGATATCCAGGAAAAGTGGAGTGGCTATCCTAATACATAAAGTCCTACCCTGTACAATAATGAAAACCTGGAGAGACGATAGTGGCCGCTATGATCTAGTAAAACTCAAGACCAGCTCTAAAATACTTAAAAGCGGGTCAATTTATGTCCCTACGAGCAGGAAATTCACGTTTCTTTCCCGCCTCTATAGGCCGCTGACTGGGATGGCAACCCCTCACATTATGCTGGGTGGGGACTGGAACATGGGACCAGATCCAGTGTTAGATCAGACAAATCCCATTGATAAATCTAACGAGGCAGACAGATCCCTTCTATGTGACCTTCATAATGGCCATGGTCTCTAAGACATCTGGCATCTTCTGCATCCAACTTATAGGGAGTAATCCTTTCTTTCGGCAGTTCATGGCACAATCTCCTGTGAGGCATATTCCACCATGTATGTGTGCTGCAGAATGCAGCACACATTGAAAGCTAAAGTAACAAGGACATTCTGAGGTATAACACCTTGTTACCCCACTCCTGGAAAGGTTGTACTTACTGGCACATTTCCAAGTTTCCCTAGTGTAGTAGGTCTGGGAATGTGTCTCAAACCATGGAAGTTGCATGGATTCACCCAGGCAGCGGTCATGGAACCTCTCTCTGGTGCTGAGTAAGGCAATGCTGTGTTTTCTTATGCATTGCATCACTCAAGCTGAATGACCCCTCACAAAGCTATGCAATGTGGATTTGGGTTGGAGCAAAAATATCATAATAATAGCGCATTGTAGATGTACTATGTTGCATTGTGGAAGCGCCACACAACTCATTTCATACATATTTCCCTGAGTGCTGAAGTGACTGCACCATTACATGGATGACTTTGCCTAGTTTTGTGCGTAAGACATGGTTGATTCTCAAAAACATGTTGTAATTTGGAATTACACCTGATTGTGTTTTTAAATCCAGGAAATATGCAAGCTGGGTGGGACATACACTTTAATCTGGGTGAGCCAGCCTGTCTTTGTGCTTCCCTAATTGTGTGTTGCATCTATGACACATCACAATGAAGGATGGGCCAGACATTGCATGAATCGAGAGCCTAGCCAGAATAGGGAATACAGTAGCATTGGACAAAGGCTCAAGGAGCCATCTTAATATGCACATATGACTGTGGGGGGCATCCAGGTGTGTACCCTGGTAATGGCTGTGGCAACTGCTGTGTGATCATACAGCTCACAGTGTCTGCCTTGCTGGGTTGCCATGCTGCCTACTGTTTCCCATTGCATGGTGAGTGGAACTGCACATGCATTCCTTGGTCCCATGCTGACTCCATGGGCAATCTGTTGCCCCTCCTATATATGCTGTGCCTCCTGTCATGAAGTTACAGACACATGACAGACTTATAACCACCCCGATGAACCACATGGGCAGTGCCCTCTGTCACACAGACCTGCCAAGTGGTGCCACCCCAGTCCTGGCTCAATGGACGTGTGCCCAATGTGTGTAATGATCTAGCATCAAACAGACCTCCACAGTTGAACCAACACATTAGGCAAGTTTTGTCGGACACAACCCATGCTTTTTTCCTGCTGAGTCATGCATGAGAACATTTGTGCTGTTCGGAAGCCGCGCATATAAGCCAGTGCATCTAACTGACTGCAGAAGCGCAACTGCACAGTGCAGGAACCATGCATTGGCTACTTTAGTAGCAATTCATCATAAACAAATGATGCAAATGTCGGAAACGGGTGGGATACACCCAGGAAATGACATACCTTGGATTGGCTGTTGGCGGACCCATAGGAATGTATGTATGCGCCATCTACATGTAGTTGTGTCTCGATCAAATTGTAAACATTATTTTTACACGTAAGGGGCAGATAAATTAAGGGGTAGACTACCAAACTTTGGTGTACATCTGTCCAATTGCTATATCCTGCCCCAGGGGACTGTTCAAGGTGTTATGGCTTTTTAAACAATTTCACATGCATGTATTTGTAAACATGACCTGATTTCACATACGTGATTGTGCAGGGCATGATGTGAACAAATACAAAAACCCTGCATAGGTGTTGTGTAAGGAGGAATGTAATGATCAATCTCCTATAATCTTCTCCTTCTCTTGGGTGCTGCATTATTCAGCACACATAGAGAGTTTAACATGTCCCTGGAAACTGTAATTGTTCCGGAAGTTGGGCTTTTCAGGACTGAAAAATGATGGGGAGCCAGTGGAGATTCCTGAAGTGTGGGGTGATGTGGGTCCCTTTTGGTAGGTCGGGGATGAGTCTGGCTGCTGAGTCTGTATTGTCTGGAGTCTTCTCATGAGTTTGGTATTGGTTCCTGCATGCAGTGCATTGGTGATTAGAGTTTGAGTGACAGTTTTTCTCATGCCGATGGGGAGCCATTTGAAGATTCTTGAAGCATGCGGAGAGTGTGGAAGCAGGTGGAGGAGTAGAACTTAGTATAGTGATAGTGTAAGTTAATGTCAGTGTTATTTTATTACATGCTAAAATATGGAGTAGTTTTTAGGTGTGTTTTTAGAGTGGTAGGTTTTTAAGTGGGTGGGAGTTGATGTTTAGTGTGTGTAAAAAAATCAAAAAATAAAAAAATAAAATACCCCAAAAATATATATTTGTTTAGATATACAAGTATAGATAGTGTATGTTTAGAATGTGGTATTTGTGTGTATAGTGCTGATCTATGTTGATTAAGGAGAGTGGGGGGTAGATGTCATTTGTGTATAGTAGGTAAGATAGTTTCGGATAAGTTAGGATAGTGTAGGTAAGAATTAAGTTTAGTTAGGATAGGCTAGGTAGGTGTAGGTAGTTTAGGATAAGTTAAGATAGTGTAAGGAAGGGTTAAGGAGAGTTAGTTTAGGCTAGATAGGTGCAGGTGGATTAGATAGGTATATATCTCAAATTTCTTTCTACTGTTACTACTTCGTCATCATTTCATATTTATGAGTTCTGAGCATGGTGTAAGTTGAGTTCAGGTCATGATGTAGCTATTGACCTGCATACTTGTAGGTGATTGTTAGAGGCCTATGGCAAATTGATAGTCTACTTGACAATTGAGACAAGTGTGGCTTTAAAACCTTAGCCACTGTAAGTGGACCTCTTTTGTCAAATTTACTTACAACACAACACAGGCAGCATACTACTGTTGCAATCTGTGTGAAAGTGATAAAGGCAGTATAGTTGGTATAGTTTTGCCCCAACAGATTACAGATCCCAGGCTGCAGTGCCAGTACCACACACACCCTTGCATCATTGTGCAAGTGGGTCATTGTTGTTGGCTGTTTACAAATAATAAATGTATCCATACCTGCCTGTAGACCCTACTTCATTATTGGCATTGACTACTTGGTACATGATGCACTACATACAGTTCACTTTGGGTAACTACTTTCAATGATTCATGCCCATAAGTTACCCATGTCATCTTCCCCTGGAGAGGTGTTGCTTTGTGTCTGCTTCTGTGCTCTGGCTCAAATACAGCAATATGTGTGTGCAATGTACCATAGATTTAATGTGTGGTTACACTCACAATTAACACATATGAGGTCTCTCAGGGGCAGAGGAACACATTTACCCTACTTACCCCAAAGAAACATTATTCAGCATTTACCCATTAACACTGGGCCCCAACAGTAAGGGCTTGCATTTCTTTCATACTGAAATATAAAGAATTGGATTGCCCTGGTGTATCCTTGTGTGGCACAGCGATGATGCAAATTCATAAGGAGTATAGGCATTACTATCTGCCTATCATTAGTGCGCACATGTACTTTAGGATCTCTTCAGTGAAAGCATTGTGGCTATTGTATGCGTCTACTTACGTTGTCATGTTCACTGAGCCAGAAACATGTGAATGAGTGAACAGTGTTATTGGCTCACATGGATCACAGACCCCATTTTTAGAAGGTAAACATTTGAAACGTATTGTCACACCCTGACATTCCATTGGGAAGCAAGACATTACTCATTATGCAATAACAGTGGATGTACATGTTGTTGCTGCATGTCTAAAGAGAACAGGTGCTAGTGACTTTTGCTCACTCTCCTTGAGATGCTATGAAGTGAGTTATGTTAATACGCATCCACCATGGTAAAATTAGTCCAGTCATCAACCGACATGAAACACTCTGGTTTATATTAGTGAATTTATTTACAGTATATGGTTGGGTCATCATGAGCTTTTTTGCAATATTTGGGGCAACAACACTAACATTGATTATGAGCAAAAGATGTCCAGACAGAGTCCATTTGGGAGACATGTCATGCGACATGTAGAGGTGAGGAGAATTTTAGTGAATAGGTATAAATTGTCATTAATCAAGGTAAGCTTCTACAAAAGTTCACAAGTGGAGGAGATTAACAGGTGCACAAACAAAAAGGTACAGTGCTGGGTAACAAAGAAGGTGACATGATGACAGACACAGGGCCACTGGATAACTGGCCAGGGGACACAGAAAAATGTTACCTGGCAGTTTGCCAATGGAAGCTGATGAAGTCCACATCTTCCTACCTTGATGGGTGTTATGCCTCCCCTGCAGTTGGTGGTGTTTGTGTGGGAGGAATCTGAGACACACACACATCAGGGGCAGAAGATGTGGCTCCCCTGCCCCCGACAGCATTTGTCTGCACCAGCAAGGAAGGCAGCAGAGCACTGGCAAGGGACTAATGGCTTCTCAACCAAGGAGCAACATCTCTATGTAGGGCAGCCATTGTTGTTATGTAGGAGTCCATCTTGCCATGATTTTATGATGATCCCCAGCCTGGTGGCAACCTCACTGGTGTCAGAGGTTGAGGCCTGTTGTACTTTTCTCTCCCTCATGACACCAGCAATGTCAGCCAGAGACTCATCCATCTTATGGAGCCATGGGTAGATGCATTTTAATTTCCTTTGGTGTATCCTTATTAGGACTGATCCACCTACAGACTCCCTCTAGGCTGCCCACTATAGTCTCCACCCCCCACCACATCAACTATCCGCTGCTGGACCCCTACCACTAGCCATTGGAAGATGGCTTGGGGTCCTCTGAGTCCGCATCTGGGCTTGGACTGGCAGATGGGGCATGTCCTGTGGATGGCGGTTCCTCTGGAGACCCAGCAACGCTGTCATCCCTTGCCTATCCAGAGAAGGAGATTCTATGGAGTCCAGGAGTTGTTGGAAGGTGTCATCGTCCATTGGGGCAGGATGTCATCACCAACAGATTGATCATCCAGGACAGGCTGCTGGACATGAGGTGTTGTTTGTTCCTCTGCAATGAAATTGAAATATGTTAATGATGATCTATGATAGATGTTGACATAAGTAAATTGGGTGACAAACAGACTTTATTTTCATTCACTCTATGTTACACATAGATGTGTTGACCATGTGTTACTACAAGCGAAAGTTGCCAAGTTACACTGGTGTTGCCTTTCACTTGGCAATATCTTTACATTGTTCACACAACCACTGTGTGACATGAGGCCCATTTTGTGTCATACCACACATTGCAAGGCAGTTACGCAGCTTGCTGACCTGCACTGCCCGAAAGGGTGAATGCAGGTAAGGGTACCATTTACCATGTTGCTTAGCTGATTGCATATTTTAGGGACTGTATTGATTTAAAGTTCACTTATTGACATCACTGCTGAGAACACTGCACCTTGTCACTAGGGTGCCCGCATTGACTCTAGGCAACACTTAGCCCACAGCTCCAAAGTACTGTTCTTTTGTCATCTATTAGATTTGATCCTGCACTCTGCCTTTCAGACAGTAGCTCACACCAATATGCCTTGCTCTGCTGTCATGCATGCATTTGTGCATTCATGTGGCTCAGGGGTCATATTTGACACTCATCCAAACAAGTCTTCACAGGAAGCTGCCTTGCTACACTGTAGGAATAGATAAGGGCATGCACTTACCATAATGTGCGTAGTTGTGTGGAATCCTGTAGTTTCCTAGTGCACACAGTCCTCTCCAGAGTCCAGAACAATAGGCACTATGCACTATCTCTGAAGGGGACAGGCACCGACACATTTGGAAATATGCAACTAGTAAAGCTCACTCCATTTCCTCATTACCCAAGTTGTGCACCTACTGAGATGCAGAAATCTCTTCACTCAGCCCCACTCACTCGTAGCTGTACATGCTCCTCTGTCAATCATCATTCATTCCCATGGACTAAACTTCCTCTCACACAGTGATGACACCCAGATCAGACATTGACTCTCAGGACATACCTACAACACCTACATTTGTTATATCATATAATTGACAACCATGGCTACCTATACGTGAGAGCTATGGCTCATGCTGAACTGCACAAATTAGTAGTGATGATATTCTGTAACATGAACCTACCCTGGTTGCCCATATGACTAGGCCCAAATACCTCACCCTCCAACCATCCCCAATCCCTGTCTATCATCTTGGACACCTAGAGTACCTTACACATCACAATGCGCTTTCTCACATCTTCCAGCTTTGACATATGTCGCATAGTCAGACTTTTCTTCTTCTGGCTCCTTCCTGACACCAGCTACACCATCACCCAAGCCCACATCACATGAAGAATGTTGTACACCAACACCATCTTCTACTGCATCCCTTCACAGCTGCTACACAAGTGAGAAGCACAGTAGTGCATGACTATCACTCAATCTATTTTGCCGCACACACATCACACCTCCCCTTCTTGAGATTCACTGACTCCCCATTCAGACACACTGGCAGATTAATGTGCTCAGCCACACCTATATAGCAGTACACTACCAGGGCCCCACCGAGTTCACACACTATCTATGTTGCCAACAAACACTCCTGTATCTCTGGTGTGAGTCACTTGCATTCACCCTACCCCCAATTTCCATTTGTACTAGGCAGGAGTTAGACATGGTAAGCAATACCTGGGAAATCTCACTTAGCACATCAGGACAGCTGCATGAAATATGGTTTAATGCTAGTGACTGTACACATGACTCTACACATTATCCTACTTGGTCATCCTTCTCATACTCACCACCTGGATACCCTCTTGGGTGAGAATTTATTCTGGCAACCCCAGTCCAGACCATGACTTTACACTCCACTTTTGGCTGCGTAGCCCCAAGACAAGCACACTTGCCTCATGGTGTAAGGGGGTCTGCATTGTCACAGTCAGGTTGTGCAGATTTCCAAGGACCAAGCCTGATGTGTTGCTCCAGTGCAGGTTTTATGCTTTGTATTGTGGGACTTTTAGTGCTAGTGACTCATGTCATACATTACACTACAAGTCACAGCATTCAAAGGACAACCTGGACTGGGGCAGCATGTCACGCATGAACCTGACAAGCATGGGCAGGGTTGTACTGGTCTGAGCAACTTGTCACTGGGCAAAACAAATTACATTATTGTGATGTGGGAGTTAACATGTGAGACATTCCCTTCCTTTACCTTGCCCACAGCACAGTGCAGTGCAGTAAAGTGTGTTGCTGCACTGCATGATAGTTTTAACCATGTTGTCCCTTGTTGACACTTACCCTGTAGATCTTCCCGGTCCTCAGCAGCAGCACTGTCCTGTCCTTCCACTCCTTCCACCAACTCTGTTGGAATGAGTGACGCCACCTGTTCCTCCAATGGACCCAACTCTTCCAGGTTCTCCTACGGTTGTTAGTGTTGCCCTCAGGTTCTAGGCCAGTTTCTCTTTAGTCCTGAACTTATAATCATGCCAGTGCTTCTTACACTCTGGCACTTTCCTTTTTGTTTGGCCTACACTGTTAATCTTATCCACTATGGCCTGCCAAATGGTTTCCTTCTTCGCTAACTGCCTTTTGGAGGTGACAAAGAGATGGTGTTTATTGTGGTCACCTCAAATATTAATATGTGGTTCTCCCCCTCATTGAAATTGCTCTTCCTCTTTCCCTGAGATTCTGTCTGGACATCTTGGCAGGTGTTGGGGTTGTTGCCCTCACTGCTTGTACTTGCAGCTCCGTCCATTTCTTGCATTTGGTGAATTGCCAAAGTTTTTTTTTCTGCAATGCGTCGCTTTTTGAGGCTTTTTGACACACAACACACTCCGATGTGATGCAAGCTGATTTGCAGCACGTAAATACGACCCCCAAAACAGCTTTTGTTCACATTGGGATCCAATGCGTCACAACACTTTGCTCATCCTTCCCACTGATGCATCAACATTTTTGACCTGGTGCATAGTAAATACGACACATCCTTGTTGTGTCATAGTGTCGTACCACAACAAAACTTTTTCTGCCCCATCACTGCGCTACCGCAGCAATGTGTCTGTTTTCATAAATATTCCAAGTACACCAGTCCTTCACGTTTTTAACCCTGGCCGGAGGGTCCAGGAATAAAGTCTTAGGCACAGTGACACTTCCGAGCTTGTTTTAACCCACATCACACTGCACTTTCACCACCGTCATTCCCAGCCACTGTGGAAATAAATTGTTTCTTTCTGTATTGTATTGTCTTCCCCCACCCTATTGCTCCACCCTGTGTGTGGCTACGCCGGGGTGTATTGTAAGCAGCCCTATGATGAAGCATGTCACACAATTGTGTGAGTGAGGGCAGTATTAGGACACATAGCACGTGCCATCACGAAACACAAATATTTTAATGCTCCTTACTCCTTCTGGTGTACTTAGTATTGACAGGGGGTTCGGGGAAGGTGAGTCCGTACCCTCACCCCTTCTTTTTGTGTGTACTTCATAAATATTCCCCCTAAATATCTAACTTTCCTGATATTGTCATGAAACCTTTATGATACCGTTCCACGACAAGAGATTTATAAATAGCGTTCTTTAGTACAGCAATGCATTTTATATTTTTCTATACACATGTAAACATGTTTTTTTTACCTTGATCTTTGCCTACTGCTACAAAAAGGAATGTATTTGTGCACCAACTATTTAATCTGTCTCTATTCCATCAGACTAAGTAACCTTCACAGTACTAAAAGGTGTAGGTGGATAGTTTTTCAAGTTCCCCAAATATTGTGGTGGCGAGCAACATAGCTTAATAGAGTAGTGGGAAAATATGCTGCTCTGTTATGCTCCTCAGTATGCTCCACTGCACATCTGCAAACCGACAGCCACCACATGAATCTTTCTAATAATGGTACATAGTTATGATGTATGATCTGTCCACCATGCTGCACAGAGAGGCACGAACAACCCGAGCACCCCCTCCTCCTCCTTAGCCCCACCCGGTCATTATGTAGTTTGGCCCCTAGTGTTTCATTGCAATGATGGTAAAATGATAGCAAAGGCTAATTTGAGACATGCCACCTCCCTTCCGAAGACACGTGTTATCGCTCTTATTCCAACGTGATCAATGATGATGGTTTTTGCTCATTCTAATCTGGTGTCCTTGTAGTGCATTAGGAATGCTAAACGGGTGCTTACTCGTGTCACTTGAATTGTCAAGGTGCCAATTTCATTCACCAAGATGTCTGACATTTCTTATATCCAAATTATAACCAATGTCCTCATTTCCTGCCTCTCAATTAAGCGGTTGTGTAGTATACAAGAACAAAATATGTTTACATCTTATCACGGTGTGGGTAAAGGCTTCTGTCCTTTCACTATGAATGTTTTCTAATTTCCCTCACTTACCGTGACTCTTACCGTGAATATGGAAATTCTTCATTACTTTAAATAAACTGTTCAAATACGGTCCCCAAGGAAGAATATATAGCAAGGTAAAAACGTTCTGGAAAGCTGTAGGAAACTGGCCACTTTGAATCTTGTATTTTACAAAACCAGTGAAAGAGTGCACGTTTGTCATATCAAATAGATTAGTTAAAACTTTCAAAATCCGAGTGCTCATCCTGCCAGGTTTTGTAAAAGTGTGAACTACTCTAAGGTGTCTAGCGGTACTAATAGCATAGCAAGGACAAATAGAGCTATTAAAATGCATAATCATGCTCCTTTTTATTGCCACTATGTTTCCTCTGACAGTATCAATAACTGTCTTCCTACAGGTAAAATCTAATGTTCATCATAAACGTTGTTTTGGAAGTAATCATAAAATACTCTAAGCATAAAAATGTCTAGTGGGAAGTGAGAAAAAGCAAACTATATTGCAAAAATAATTGCACTTAATTTATTTAATTGTACAGCTAACTTCCCTGTGCCTCCCTGAGGGACTGGAATGAGATGTTTCATAAGATTAGAAACAGGAATGAAGTACTGCTTTTCGGTTAAAAAAAAAACTGGCTATTTCCCATATTACGTTTATTTACCTAAAAGTATTTATCGGTAATGACGAAAACTGTAATAGTGTTCAATCAAAACTGCAGCTTTCAAACTGTTCTATTAAATAATGTATTTAAAGTCATGGGGGCATATTAGCAAGAAGAGGCGATAATCATCGCTAACCCTGCTTAGCGTGATTTTTTTTATCGCCGGCTATCGCTGGAATATATCGCCACGCTAACGCTGTATTAGCAACGATTAGCGCTATGGCGATGAATATTCCAGCGATAGCGGGGGAAATGGGCCAACATCGCTGAAAAACCAGCGATGTTGCATGGAGAAGGGAGAACACCTTGCTGATACGACCCTGTGGTCGTATCAGCATAATCCACCCCCATGTTAGGTATGGCTAACACCTGCTAATTGCAGGTGTTAAATAAATGGCGATGACCCCGGTTAGCGCGACTTTTCACGTCGCTAACTGGGGCCATGGCCACCTTGCTAATAGGCGATAGGCCTGTTAGCGAGTGTTTCCCAGGTTTGTTCGTCGGAACGCCCACTTTGCATGTCATTAGCGATAAATATCGCTGACATGCAAAGCGGTAAAAACGGGCGCTAATGCCCGCAAACTGTCGCTAACTGCTGTTAGAGACAGTTTGCTGATAGGGCGATATAAATATCGCCGCTTTAGCGGTAAAAGTGCCGCTAAAGCGGCGATAGTGCCCTTGCTAATATGCCCTCGGTTTCTTATGAGGAAAATTAATTTTAAGTTAATCTTTGTGAACTCGGTGTTAACACCTTCTCCTTCTCAACTGGAGCTAAGGGGTTAGTGAGAGATGATTTCCACTTATCAACAATTTCCATCCGTTTTGTCCAGTTTTTTAACATGTCCTTCCAGAGCTCAGAGGAGATAATTTAGGTCCTCGTTGAAGTGATTCACTCATGGGCTACCTTTTTAAAAATATATATCTTTATTGGCATTTTGAATTCATACATTACAATAATAGAATCTCAGCACTTCACAAGAATATGTTCAATCAGATTCAGCGCTGATAGACATAAAAGAGGCGGTCCTACACGCACCACCAACAAATATGTAAGGAGAGAGCAGTACATTTCCCCAAACCATCCGCTAATTGCATATAATATCAAAAGGAGTCTCTTGTACCAAAGGGGTCTCCTCATTTCCATGAATCTCAATGCACTTCTATCTGTTTCTCTCACTCATACAGATTCCTTGCTTACTAGCATCTATGTCCCTCCTCATTACAGTACTTCGGAGGGGGTTTCCGGAGTATCTAGATATTGTGCAAGGTCATCTATCACTTCGCAGTGCTCCGTATGCACCTGTAAGAGGAACTGTTGTAGTGGCCTTCCAAAGAAAGAAATTAACATGTAGTAAAAATCTTAACAAACCCAATCGTCTCAGGGGAGTCTCCACCATTCCATATTGGGGGTCTGTGCGGGTCTGTTCTGTCTCGCAACCTTTTGCTATCCCAGGAGGATACGGACAGCTCCGGCCAAGGTCACGGGGCAGGGAAGGGAGCGCAGGTGTAACCCTATATCACTTGATGATGTACCACCATTGTCATTGGGGATGTACACAAACGTAGAAATACGTGTGGGGCCCGTCATGCATGTCTGCGCATCAGATTTCACATTGCAGAATTTCCACTAGTTCACAATCCCAGTGTTCTCTTGGTGCTGCTAAAAGTCACCACCCCCTCCTGCCTCACCTCTGTCATCCTCAGTGGCATCCTCTGAGCCTTCAGTTGGCCGTTCCCAGTTCCCAAGTATCTCTGACCACAACTCCGCAATGGGGCACCTACGCACTCCCCTGGCATCTTCTCGAATGAGGGCTCTCTCCTCTGCCCGGCCCAGGTTGCAACATCTCGCACCCAGGCCTCCAGCCCTGGGCCCATCTCTGATTTCCATACTAGTGCTATGTGTCTCTTTGCCAAGGCTAGGGCCAGATCAATAAATCTGGAACCCATCATCTTACATTCTGGGTCTCGGAAATAGTCCCAGCAGACCTATGTCTAAAGCGCAAGCCACAGGACTGCCCAATGTACGGGTCAGTCCATGTATCACTTCTCCCCAAAACGGGGGCAGCCTGGGGCAGCTCTAAGTCATGTGCTCGAAGTCTGTGTCCAAAACTGCACAGCTAGGGCACAGTCACAAATCCCCCCCCATGTATGGCCTGAAGCTTATGGGGTGTTAAATAAGTCATGTGCAGATAATAGAATTCGGTAAATTTCAGCCGCATATTCCTAGAAATCCATTTGAGATACGCCAGAACCCTACTCCACTCGCGGTCCAGCATGTCACACCCAAAAACACTTCCCACCTAGCCCTCAGGGCTGTAAGGGGTTGTCTGGTCATTTCCAGCAGTGCCCCATAGAACCATTTCACTAGGTGTCGTGCATCACCCATGGTCAACAATAGCTGAAGTGCCGCGTGAGTTTTAGGCTCATCTCTACCACTAGACCATAGGTCCTCAAATGATGTAGGAAGTGCTTCATAGGTCAGGAATTGACCTGGGGGCAGCTTGTAAGGCACCAGTAGATTGTCTAGAGGAATCATCGTATCCAGCTGAAAACAGTCGCCTACTGTAAGTATTCCAACATCTGTCCATGCCATCAGTTGCTGGGCACTATAGAACATAGTTGGGTCTCCAAGCGGAAACCCCACCAATGGCAATGCCGGGGGGTACAGCGGGCTCAAAGCTCTGGGTCGCAAACATAGTTTTCAATATTCTAGTGCCACAGTTAGCAGGACCCCCGGCCATGGAAGTTCAATCTTCCGGGTCAGGAGCTGTGTCAGTAATACTCTCTGAGGGGCCAGTCTTCCCATATAGCCCATCTGCTGATGACCAGTATCTGCCAGCCACTGTGTCACCCACTGAAACTGGGCTGATAAATAATAAAGCTCAAAATCAGGGACTCCCAAGCCACCATCACCTGGTGGACATCTAAGTTTCTCCAGTGACACCCTGTGTCGGTCACCATCCCACAACAGCTCCCTAAGCAGGGTGTCCAGCTGTTTAAATCAGGTCCCAGGGATTTTAACAAAGAGGTTGGTGAAGAAACACATTTGTGGTAACATAATCATTTTGGACAATGAGATTTGCTCCATAATGGGAAATTTCAGCGATCACCAGAAAGGGAAAAAGGATTTAAGAGATCAAAGGGCGCCTCCCAGGCTCCCCTTCCGCAAGTCGTCTAAGGAGTGAAACACTTCTATTCCTAGGTACCAAAATAGTGTGGGGGACCAAGTCAAACCATGCAGCATGTGGTCTGGTCTCCAGCTGTCACTCACCACAGGGAACAAACATGTCTTAGCTTTATTTACTCAGAGACCCAAATATAGCATGAATTCCTCCAGTAGGTCCATTGCATGTTGAGCCCCTGCTGAACCATCACCTAAGTAAAGTAATAAATCATCTGCATACAATGAAATATAATGTTACCTACCGTCCACTTGTACGCAATATCCCATGCCTTCCTGCCTAAACAGATTGGCTAATGGTGCTATGGCGAGAGCGAACAAGATGGGTGACAGCGGGCATCACTGTCTCGTACCTCTATAAATGTTATATGCAGGAGCACCCTTTCTAAGAAGGTCACCAAGCTGTCCATGTCCATCGGGTCCGGCCATCCATAGAGCGATGCATAATATTCCTGAAAAAGCCACATTGATCTCATCGGGGGCATAAATCAGTGTGTCGTCACCTGAATGGACATCGGTTATGGGTGTCCCCTGGGGTTCAGGTCAAATACTAGCATACTATACTAGCAATCTACCTGGTCTCCCCTCTTCATCATGTGCCCTCGAGATATAGTCTCTGTAAGCGTCACAACGCAAGCGCTCCATTGTTTCATTAGAAAGTTGTCTATCCTTCCATAACCTGGTCTGCGAGCTGCCATCTGGCCCCACTTCAATGTCTAGTTCATGCAGCCTGGCATCTAGTTGAAGTAGTGTGGTATTGAGTTCCTTCCGTACTTCCACAGACTAATCCATACAATGGCCCCTCATGACCACCTTGAACGCTTCCCACTCAACCGATGCCGAAGAACCAGAGCCCTGGTGGCCACCAGTGTCTCCCAAAAGAATCACTGACATAATATCGAAAGACACAATATCGACCTACCATATTATCGACACATAAATATTGATTACACTAATATCGACATCCTATACTTATTTTAAAAAAGATACTAATATCGACACCAAAATATCGTCAAACACTTACATCGATATCACTATTATCGAACACAAAAATATCGTTATCAAAAATATCGAACATATTTTAAAAATATACAAGATGTCAAAAATATCGATAACAACAATATAGACAGCAATAATATTGTTTAAAAAAATATATCGACATGTTAAAAACATTTAAATTATACAAAACTTACCCCAAATAATATATATTTATCAATAAACATACACTGCATACAAAATAAAGCAAATCCAACCTGTTTTAAAATTATAAAAATATATCATCATAAAATATATTATAAACACACTATTAATAAGTATATAAATATTATACTTAAATAAAGTGCACATATTATTTAACATCAAATACAATAAAATACACATTTAATAGACTAAAGCAGTAAAATAAAAATGCAAAACTGATACTTAATTACTGTTTTCCATATATGGAAAACAATGACCAAAACAATTAAAATAATAAATAACAACCAATGAAAGACACAGACTATTAAAATAAACCAATGAAATTAAGCAAACTATTAATTAAACACTATATAAAGAAAGGAAAATTAATCATTATTTTACACCTCAAACCAAAAAGAAATAAGAAGGCGAAACTCTGCCGGATTGCTGCCAGAACACAGGACTTCATTAAAGAAAATTCTATTTCCTACTCCAGAAAGTAAGTAAAATTATATTTATAATCTGATACTACTGCTGGTCTTCAAAAACAACTATTTATACTGATAAAATAATTAATATATATATATTTTTAATTTATATCTCCTCTACAGATAATTCTGAAAACATCCAAACAGTTACAAAACATTGTGAAAAATCAACTTGTAAATAAAGTAAGTATTGAACTAAATTAAATTAAAACAATTATCTAAAATACCCAACCAAAGTCCAACTATATCCCAACTTCCCCCCACTTCGTTCACAATTGAACAAAATTATTAAAATTACCTTTTTTTCTACCAACAGAAATATCAGCAACAAAACAGATATCAAACAGATATCAAACAGCAAAGAAAGTGCATCAGCATTGAAAACGACTTAAAATTCAACATTGTAAGTATATAAATGACAATGTATTTATATTAATAAATAAAACAGTACAGTATTATTTTTAGTAATTGTCATATACATTTTTCGCCCAATTCATAACTTCACAAAAAGGAAAGTTTTTACTATGTTACATGGGGTATGTTTATACCCAAGAAAAACAAACTGGACTGAAAGTAAACTGGAAATGTAGTAAATACTATTCTAATATGTGTTATGGGAGGGCTACAACTAAGGAAACAACTGTTCTGTATGTTAGGGAGCATAAGCACCCCCCTAACGTCACTGAAATTGAGGTTAGAAATGCTCTAGACGATATAAAAGAAGCTAGCACTAGTTCACAAAAATCTACCACTGAAATACTTAAGGAAATGCTCCCCAAAATACCACAACATGTTACTGGCCAAATGCCCTCAATATCCTCCCTAAAAAGAACTATAGCTAGAACGAAAAAAGCTACTACCACCGCCACACCTGCCCCAAAAACATTGAAGCAGTAGAAATTCCCCCAGAACTGTCAATTACACATAATGAAGAACAATTTCTTCTTTATGATAACAAATCTAAAGATAAAAGAATAATTATGTTTGCAACTGCTAATAATTTAGTAAATTGGATGATGGACGGGACTTTTAAAATATGTCCCAAACCATTCTATCAACTATATACTGTCCATGCACTATACCAAAATACTAACATCCCTTTTCTCTACGCATTATTACCAAATAAGCAAAACTCCACATATATTGAACTACTATCTAAAATTGAACAAGAAACCAATAATTATTTTCCCCAAAAAATAATTATTGATTTTGAGCAGGCAATGATAAATGCAATACTAAAAACCTACCCACACACAGCAATTCAGGGTTGCTACTATCATTTAATCAATGTATTTGGAGACACAACCAAAAATCCACGCTAAGGGGCTAATTACGATGGCGGAAGGACCGTCACCACCAGCCCGGCAATGGCGGCCCTTCCCACATCGGACCGTGATTTTCCCACTGCCAGATTACGATGGCGGTGGGATCCAGACCGTGACCGCGGCGGACGGCAAAGACCGTCCGCCACGGAACCGCCACAGCAATCGTTCCGATTGCCTGGCGGAGCGGTCTGCATCCGGAAAATGGTGGTGGTGCCTAGCAGGCACCGTCCTACAAATTACGATGCTGTCTTCCGCCAGCCTTTCCGCGGCGGGTAAACTGCCATTGAAAGGCTGGTGGAGATTGGTTTCGGGGGCCTGTTGCGGGCCCCCAATGAGTTGGGGGGGGGTTTCTGCACTGGGGGGGTACCCATGGTACCCCCCGACATTTCACTGCACCAAGTGGCAGGCACCGTGTGGTGCCTGCCATGTAGTGCAGTGAAATGCACAACATGCATTTTTGACATAGCGGCGGGTGCTGCTGTCAGCAGCACCCGCCGCAATGTTAAGAGTGCAAGGTGCGACCGCCATGGTGGCGGTCGCATCCTAATTCGGTGTGCGGAACCGCCGTGCGGACTCCAGTCCGTCCGCCATCGTAATCGGCCCCTAAGTGTTGAATATGCAACAAATAGCTCCTTTGCATATCAAATAATAAAACTTATAGCACTGGCCTACGTCCCAGTTACTGACGTGGCAGAACACTACAACTTATTGGTAGAAAGTCCATACTATGAACAAAATGAACAAAAACTAAGGGACTCATTACGATGGCAGAGCGATCGCCACCGCCGGGCCGGCAGTGGCGATCGTTCCGCCATCAAACTGAGATTCACCCACTGCCATATTAGGATGGCGGTGGGTATCGCGGCGGACGGAAAGTCCGTCCGCCGCTTTTCCGCCGGTGGCAATTGCACCGATTGCCTGACGGGCGGAGCAGGGCCACTAATATGGTGGCGGTGCCTAGCAGGCACCGTCTGCCATATTAGGATGTGGGTTTTAGGAGGCCTTTCCATGGCGGTGATGCCGCCATGGAAAGGCTGGCGGGAATTGGGTTTGGGGGCCCGTTGCGGGCCCCCCTTGTGTTGGGGGAGGTGTGGGTGCACTGGGGGGTACCCATGGTACTCCCCTGCATTTCAACGCACCATGTGGCAGGCACAGTGTAGTGCCTGCCACGTAGTGCAGTGAAATGCACAACATGCTCTTTTAGACATCGTGGCGGTGCTGCTGTCAACAGCCACCGTTGCAATGTTAACGGTGCAGAATCAGACCGCAGCGGTGGCGGTCCCATCCTAATCGGGTAGGCGGGACCGCCGCATGCATGGCAGTCGGTTCCAAACACCGCTACGATGGCGGGCGGATCAAGTCTGCCCGCCATCGTAATCATCCCCTAAGTCCCCTTCTAGACTATTTTGAGGATACCTGGGTAGGAAGACTCCACAGATCTGGACACAGAAGGCAACCTAAATACCACATTCCATGGTGGAATGTATATCACAGCACACTAAATAAAGAATCTAAAACAAACAATGCTGTTGAAGGATGGCATAATGCCTTCCAAGCAACAACAGGCAGAGCTCCACCTACTCTACATAAACTACTACTATCTATCCAAAAAGAACAGAGCTACCAACAACTAAGAATGGAGCAATCTGTAACACAAATAGGCCCAAAACTTACCAAACAAACTAGACAAATGTTTGAATACTTACAATATAAAGTAAGACTATATCCAACATCCAACAACAAGAGGCCTACAATACCTAGAAACAATAGCCAAAATCCTCAAAATATCCAGTCATCACCAAAATCAAAGCAAAAAAATAAATATATTTTTATATTTTCACAAATATAATTAATTTGTCAAATATATTTATAAAGAAACAAAAATATATATTGACATATTAATTGTATTTATGAAAATATAAAACACAATAACACTACTTTTTTAACATTTCCCTCCCACAATAAATATTTAAAATTACTTACCGTTTCTGTAGTTGAAGAAAGGAAATCCCAACTCTTGTAAATAAATCCAGGTCAACTGAGACATTGGACATTGCATCCTTCCAACCATGCCAAAGCACAACGGTGCTTGACCCAGTACGAGAGGTGGCTCTTGGCCAAATCGTCTGATAAAGGCTTGATATCGGAGTTATACATGCTCCTGCTTCAAACACAGACTCACACTTTCCATGCTGGGAGGGCGCATTGGGAGGAGGAACTTGGGAGGTCCCTGAGCGCAAGGGAATGGGAGGGAATCGCCGACAGCGCACGCCACACAGCACGTAGCATGGCCCTCACTGAGACACTCACTAAGATCACGGCTCACTGGTATTACACACCAGTCCGACTGCACAAAATCATGCCTTCACATAGTGACAGCTGCTGGCGGGGTTGCGGTAACAAGGGGTCTCTAATCCACATTCTTTGGGACTGTCCGCAGATTCAGAAATATTGGACGCAGGTTATCGATGAGCTAGATAAATACCTGGACACGCAGCTCCCAAGGTTTCCAACTTATGTACTGCTGGGCCTCCCTAACCCACTAACATACCCTCTGAAATCCATCCGCGGCCGGCAGATCGGCATGGCACTGGGAGCGGCAGCCCAAGCCATACTGGCCAATTGGGGCACCTCGAATATCCCAACTCACACCAACTGGTTGCACAGACTATGGCACATTTTGGGGATGGAGAAGATTTTCATGACCTTAGCAGGGAAGGGAGGCGAATTCCAGGAGGTCTGGAACCCTTATGTGTTGCTACTGTCACAGGAATTTCACGAGTTAACATGCCCCAAATACCTCAGACTGTTACGCCTCAAGGAGGTCCCCGATTCGGAGCAACTCACCAAGAAATGATCGCATTTATACACACACACAGGTACAGACATTGCATATGGGTGAGTGGGGATGGGCAGGGGGGAGTTGGAGGTGTTCTCTGGTGGGGTTTTCCTTTTTCTTTGGTTTTTTCCTTTTCCACCTGAGGGGTTGTTTATGTACCAGTCGTAGCAAGGCATGTAGTCAGTCTCGTTCTCAGATTTTTGTATGCCTCAATGACTTACAATAGCTGCTGTATTCGCTTGGTATGGTTGAAAATATCAATAAAAGATTTAAACCATAAATAAATCCAGGTATATCATAATACCAATAGAACCAAAGAAATCCCCCCAAAAATTGAAAAATCCAACTGTTTCAAAATTAATCCTCTGTCCGTAACTCCATAAACGATAAACCATAAAAATCCCCAAAAAGGTTTTTAAAAAAAGAAACGCTCCATGAAAACGCGAAAAATTAAGGAAGTGTAAAATAATTATTAGTTGATTAAACTAATACACACTTCCAATCTTCTCGTAACCGCCACTTCTAACGACCAAAACCTGTAAAATAACACAAACAATCCCACCCACACAAACATACACATAAATTATAACATAATACTATTACAAACATTATTTACACCATATTCAAACATATTTTCACATATTTACACATTTCTAACATAGGCCTCTAAATTAACGGACGACATATCACTAAAACCTAACTTACACATAAAAATCACCAAAACTTCAAAAACCTAACACTACACACACTACCTAGCACCTAACTACCTTCAAGTTAAACTAAAAGTATAGTTTAAATAAAGAAAATTAAACTTACCTTCCCCGATGCAACGCAGCTTCCAACCGCAAGCTTCTCCCCTCAGAAATAACTCAAAACAAACGCGAGCGGTTACAAAATACAAGTTATCAACAAATATGGCTGCTTTAAACATTAAAGATTAATGTATTTTTTTTAAAACTGTTATAACATGATTTATACATTGCTAAAATAATTTGTAAAAATACTACAAATTATATCTTATATTTCAAAAATTGTGTTATATTTTTTCTTCATTGTAAAATTATAATAATAAATATTATAAAACATATAATATTTATTATTATAATTACATAATTATACATGTTATATACGTTTAAAAAAATATGTACTAAATGCAATAAATGTTTAAAAAATGTATAGATATTATTAAAAAAATTCTATGAAATAAATCCATGTAATAATTAATATTATTTATAATTTATATATAAATAATATTAATTAAAAAGTATTATTATATGTTAAAAAATGAAATACAATATCAACAACTGTGTATTAAAAACATATGAAAACAAATATATTATGAAAATTGTACAGTATATTTAACAATATAATAAATGTTCACAATACAAAATAAAAATGTACAACTGTTATTAAAAAATATTAATTTTAAAAAAATGTTTAAAAAGCAATGTAAAACTACATTTTTTCATGTTACAAAATGTACATTACTGTATTAAAAGTTTAGCAATGTTTAAAACATTTTTTTGCAAAATTATTATATATAAAAGTATACATATGTACGAAATATATAATATCTGAAAAATAAAGATTGTATTTATTTTTTCTATGTGCAACAATTTATATTATATGCACTTAATAAAAGAAATTTTATTTTTTCAATACTATGGGGTCGATTCCGATTCGGGCCGGAAATTTCTCCGACCGAGCCGGACCCGGAGAGATTTCCGACCGAATCGGACCCGTGCAGTCCGACCGAACGAGTCCGATGCGTCCGTATGTTATCGGACACGAGTCGGTCGGACTCCCATTGAACTCAATGGGAGCCGGTCGTACAACGCGTACGCGGGCTCCCATTGCCTCAATGGGTGCGAGGCGGACAAGGGCGCCCCCTACAGCGAGTACGCCGCGGAGCGCTCGCGGCGTACACGCACAGGTAGGGGGACCCATGGGTCCCCCTGTGTGCGCCTCGCACGGGTACGCGTACAGGGGGTCCGACACGGACCCCCATAGTACGGCTCCGACAGCGAGTTCGAGTCGGACGGCGCGAGTCGGTCGGAGCGGTCGAGGTGCGCATCGTACTTACCCGGCCGGAAAACGTCTCCATTGCGCGGTGCGAATCGGGTCCGAGCGAGTCGGTCGGAGCGGTACGATCCGGGTACGAGTCGGTCGGAGCGGTCGGGTCGCCCGGACGAGTCGGTCGGGCGACTCGCATCGTACTCGCTCGGCCGGACCCGCGTACGGTTCGGTCGGGAAACAGGCTTTCGCATGGCTTTTTTCCCGACCGAATGGTATTGGGTGCGCCTCCGACCGAGATCGGAATCGGCCCCTTAGTATTAAATCAGGGAAGGTGCTGGACATTAAACATATATAATATACTATTCCCACTCCAGTTACTATTAAATCAGAGGAGGTGCTGGGCACTAAAGATATATAATTAACTATTCCCACTCCAGTTACTATTAAATCAGGAAAGGTGCTGGACACTAAAGATATATAATTAACTATTCCCACTCCAATTAATATTAAATCAGGGTAGGTGCTGGACACTAAACATATATAATTTACTATTTCCACTCCAGTTACTATTAAATCAGGAAAGGTGCTGGACACTAAAGATATATAATTAACTATTCCCACTCCAATTAATATTAAATCAGGGTAGGTGCTGGACACTAAACATATATAATTTACTATTCCCACTCCAGTTACTATTAAATCAGGGAAGGTTCTGGACACTAAAGATATATAATTTACTATTCCCACTCCAGTTAGTATTAAATCAGGGAAGGTGCTGGACACTAAACATATATAATTTACTATTCCAACACTAGTTAGTATTAAATCAGGGAAGGCGCTGGACACTAAACATATATAATTTACTATTCCCACTCCAGTTAGTATTAAATCAGGGAATGTGCTGGACACTAAACACATATAATTTGCAATTCCAACTCCAGTTAGTATTAAATCTTGGAAGGTGCTGGACACTAAACATATATAATTTGCTATTCCAACTCCAGTTAGTATTAAATCAGGGAAGGTAAGTCTGGTGGTGCAAATGAGCATATCCAATCTAATATGTAATTGGTATATACGAGAGTGGTAGGAGTAGGCCCGTTCCGACCTATGCTGTATTCTCCAAATGTCAGTTCCCTCCCAGTTTTCCATTCATTCTCAAACATCTCTAAGGTTCTATGCGCAGGTGCTCCCAGCAAGGTGGGGGTGAAGGGGTCCAGCACCACATCCGTTACACAGTTGAAGTCACCCCCCACTAATAGATTGTGGGTAGCCATTGGGGCCAGTTAAGTCAACACTGCTTGTAAAAAAGCTATCTGATCTTGGTTAGGGGCATATATATTAACTATTTTAATGTCTTGACCAAGCAATCTGCCTCTTGCCAGCATGTATTGGCCCTCTTTGTCAATCACAGAATGCTCATGCACAAAAGGCGTCCCTGCCCTGAACCAGATAAGAGCACCCCTTGTATATGCCGAGTATGTGGTTTCAAAAAGTTGCCCTCGCCATCTACGCCTCAGGTGCTCTACCTCGTTGCCAGTAAGGTGTGTTTTTTGCAGCATGACTATTTGGACTCCCCGCCTTTTTAATTATCAATGTACGTTATAGCACTTAGATGCCGAGTCCATCCCCCTTACATTCCAAGACATGAATGCTACTGTAAATCTATGGTCCACGATCAATTCCAGCTTTGATCCATGAGTCTGCTCCCCCTACACCCAGCTTGCCCACCCGCCCTCAATAAAGCAAAGCATCCCCCGAGATATGAGTGTATAACCCTCAACTACATGGTCCCAAACATAAGAGCAGTCCAGCAACGGCTGACCACCCAAACCTGTAAGGAAAAACATTGTTAATAGTATGCCGCCTCCAGAGTTCTGGCAAGGACTGAACTGAGCGAGGTAGGCTGAGAAACGCAGGCAAAAGAGATAACACACCTGCCTAGATGCCAATATGGGCCTAGGCTTGGGAGCTAGCCACGGTTTGTCTCAACATCTCAACATGGATCAGCATCCTTTCTGCCAGTATAGTGGCAGCCCACACAATTGAATAGTAGTGCAGGTCTGCAGACAGCCCTCTGAGAGCCCCTTGGCCCTCCAGGCCCAAACAGAGGCCCAGCATAAGGGCAGGATGCCAAGGGCCAAACCCAACCTAGTACCTAACTCTGAGAGCCTTTTCTTCTCTCTCTCTCTTTCAGCTACTCTGTCCTTCACGGGAATTCTTATCTATCGGCCGCCGGGTCCAGGGGGCCCTTTCTTTAGCTCACTCCCAGAAGTGGCAGCGGCGCTTGCAAAATCAGCCAGCAATTTTACTTTGATAGGCGACCTAAACCTTCACTTTGAGGATCCTAGTAAAAGAGAGGCATTTGAGCTAATACAAGATCTTGCCGCAATACAACTTATACAAAAAGTTACTGCACCCACACACATAAAAGGTCATACCTTGGACCCAGTGTTCACTAATATTCTGGAGTTGACAGTAGAGACTCCCACTCCACTACCATGGACCGATCATTTAATGATCCCTTTCTCGCTAAAATTCCCCTCTCACTGCGAAGCCAAGGAGCATAAGTCGGCGAAAGCCCGACCATGGTCCAAGCTTTCGGCTGAGACATGGTCAACACAACTCTTAAACTCAAAACCTATTTTTGAGACTGACATCCCCTCGGCAGCTGAGTCATTCAACTATTGGTTAGAATCTACACTGGATAAAGTTATTCCGGTAAAAAAATGTAATCATAGTGTGAGAGAAAATATTTCCCCATGGTACTCACCCCAGCTTAGATCGCTCAAACAAAAATGCAAACAACTAGAGAGGATTTGGAGGAAGGATTTCAGTGAAAGCACGAAAAATACTAACAGAGAAGCCATAAAGCGATATCAAGCAGAAATCAAAAGGACACAGTCATCCTATTATGAGGACAAAATTAAAACAGCATCTAACGTACCCAAAGAAATCTTCCGAATTACCAAATCTCTCCTTGAGCCCACTCTCCATGATACTTCAAGAAATTCATCCAAGGGACAGTGCAATGAACTGGCGAGTTACTTTCAGGGAAAAATACAAGCTATCTATAAGTCCCTCCCTGTATCCCCACTACCTAGTGATCTAGATATCCCCTTGACGGAAGTAGTTGGGCAACAGGATCAGGGAGTAGTGGTAGCAGCTACTCCCACCTTGGAGAAATGTCCTCTCTTGGATATGGAGACTCTTGCTAAAATCTTTGCTAAAATAAAATCTGGATCTCCTCTAGACCCCGTCCCTCCGCACATCTTATCTAAGGCCAAAGATGTGATTTTTCCAGCTATCCAGGAGGTGCTTAACATGTCCATTACCAACGGACTCGTGCCATCGATATGGAAGCATGCCATGGTAAAAGCACTACTGAAAAAACCTAGCCTGGACCCCGAAGCACTGAGCAACTACCGGCCCATATCCCTCCTACCTCTGCTTAGTAAGATCTTAGAAAAACATATAAATTCCACCCTATCAGCCTTCCTAGAAACCCATGAGCTACTTCATCAATCTCAGACGGGTTTCCGCCCACAACATGGCACGGAATCCGCACTAACGGCTGTGGTTGAGGAAGCTAGGAGGATAGTGGATCAGGGAGGAGTGGCGGCCATTGTCCTCCTGGACCTCAGTGCGGCCTTTGATACGGTCAACCTCAATGTTCTCATTGAACGGCTAAGGAGAGCCGGGGTAGCAGGAAGTGCCATCTCCTGGATTCAATCATTCCTTAATGGTAGAACTTTTCAGGTCTTTGTGGGGGAATCCATTTCCAGCCCTCTCCCTCTGAACTATGGAGTGCCCCAGGGATCCTCCCTAAGTCCTACGTTATTTAACGTATATATAAGGCCACTGTCGGAGGTCATCCAGCCATATGGGATCAAAGTGGTCACCTACGCGGATGACACTCAGCTGGTGATATCTCAGAATCAACCACGGACTGACCCTGCGGACCTGGAGCTCTGCCTAGGAAAAGTAGCCACCTGGATGCAACACTCCTGTCTCAAATTGAATGGAGAAAAAACAGAAATCATGTATGGGGGCAACACTGCCAAGCTAACTCCCACACTATCATGGCCTCAGTGCTTTGGTCGCCCCTCCAGCTCCGAAGTCCAAGATCAAGAGCCTCGGTGTGTGGCTGGATGACTCACTTAAATTTGACCAGCAGGCAGTGGCAGTAACGGGGGCTTGTCAAGGCATCCTTAGAAAGCTACGGAAGGTCCTCCCTCTATTACCCACTGAAGCTAAAAAAATAGTAGTCCAGGCCCTGATTCTTTCATGGCTGGACTACTGTAACTCACTGTATCTGGGAGCCCCAAAGTCCACCTTAAGGAAACTCCAGGTGGCCCAGAACTGCGCAGCACGACTTCTGACAGGCTGCAGTAGCACGCAGTCAGCTAGCCCCAGTGTGAAAGCCCTTCATTGGCTACCAATAAAAGAAAGAATCTCCTTTAAAGCCTTATTTACTGCTCATAAGACCCTTAGGGGCACAGGCCCCCGAATTAATCAGCCTCTGATCACCGCCTACCTCCCCAGGAAATCTCTTCGCTCGGAGAATTTAAATTTAGCCTGCACTCGTAAAATTAACAGGCAGCGGAGCGGAGGCCGCTCTTTTTCATATAATATAGCTGGACTGTGGAACTCCCTCCCTCTCAATCTCCGACATGAAACTGCCCACCTCTCTTTCCGGAAGGGTCTTAAAACATGGCTATTCCAGAAGAGTAATAGCTAGTCTTCCCATATCAGCCTTAACTGCCGCCAGCGCTGGGATGCCTCAGGGTAGCCATGCGCTTTAAAAAATGCTAATTAATAATAATTAATAATAATAATACCCTCCATTCAAATGTCCTCAGATCCAGGCCTCAGCAGACTGCGGGGTCACCTGGGGTAGTGCCCCACTATTAGGCAGGGAGGTCTCAGAATCTGAAGCCACCGATTCATGTTTTGTCCGGGTCTCAGATTCCTCATCTGGCATCTGCGTCATTGCAGTTTCAGCCACTGCAAGCACTGCCGCTGCTCGCTCCTGTTCTGCCTGAGAAGGTGATTGTTTTTTCAGCTATCTACTATGGGGACTCCTGGAGCGCTTCCAAGTCCTCGGTCAAGTGGCGGATATCCTAGCTCTGGGCTTGGGGATTGTTGTCTCAGCTGTGTTTGCCTCCAGCCAGGCAGTGTCAGGTTCATCACAAAAGTGGGTTTTTCCATCTAGCACAATCCACAGCATGGCAGGGAACATCAAGGAATATTGCAGACTGGCCTCTTGGAGGGCCTTCTTGACCTCCAGAAAGAAGGCATTTTTGGCCTGGACCAGTGCCGTAAAATCCGGAAACACCAATACTTTGGCATTTTCAAACTCAAAACGACACTCCGACCTCGCTCTTTGTAGGATAGTGTCTCTGTCCCTATAGTGGAGTAACCTGCCCACCACTGGCTTGTGAGGCCGGCCAGGTGCCAGCAGCCATGGCGGCACTTTATGCTTCCATCTCTAAGGCAAAGATGGGGGTTAGGTGGTTTGGTGCCACATCCATCCAGAGCCAATTCTCTAAATACAACACCATGTCCAATCCCTCTGCTCCCTTGGGGAGCCCACCACTCTGATATAATTACAGCATTTGCGGCCTTCCGCCTCATCTGTGCGCCATTCCAAGGTGTGCATTCTACCCAATAGGTCCCCCACCCTGCAATCTGTTCTGGCTGCAACTCATTCAGGGAGGTTTCAACCGTGCTCACTCAATCTGCCAGTTTGCGGTGCTCAGCCCAAAGCAGCCCCAACCCCACTGACACTGCTCTGATTTCTTGCTGTAGTGTCAGTTTGGTATTTGCAATGGTGGCCAATACTTTCTCAAAGTGCAACTGTAGAGAGGGCCCTGGGGCGTAACAGCCATCTATCATCGTCGTCACAGGCAGGGAGGGTTCATCAGTGTTAGGCTGTGCTGTCGGCTGTTTAGCCTTTGGTTTGCCCATGTTATTGCAGCCATCAATCCCATCAACAGAGGTATCTAGTGGCAGGTTCAGCAGCGACGTCCTCCACTGGCCAAGGAGAGCCCGACCCCCCAGGTCAGGAAAACTAGAGCGGACTAATAGGGGCCAGGTCACAGCCAGTGCCTCCATGTAGTGTCAAAGCAAGGGCACTATTCCCATGGTGTCCGCGCACTGTTCGAGCACCTCAGTATCAATACATACACAAAAGGGGCAATCAAAGATTCTGGCTCGACACAGGTCAACCCAGCACTGCAGACCCTGGCCTCTCAAAGTCTCTGTGGCCTCACCATGCTCAGGTAAAGTATTTCACCCTCACTCTCACATCTCTGTCTTAGTCTTCATTCCACAGTTCATAGTAGGGGACATCTTGGCCATAAATCAGCAACAGGATGATTGGCCCCCCTGCAGCAAGCCTCTGCCCCACTTGTGTATGCATTCCTCCACTTGTATGCTCCCTCTTTCATCAAGGCCATCGTGCCCTCAATGCGATAGGGATTGTACATCCCGGGAAGACACCGCTTGCAGGCAGCCACCTCCAGGAGCTCACCACCGTTCCGCCCGCACAGCTTTATATCTGCTCAGGGCTCCCCGGTGCGGCCTACTCAGTCCAGCTCCACTGTGTGTGCAATCAGCGCAAAGAGATGCACCCCAGTTCAATGTCCACCTCCCTGCTAGGCCCCCAGAGAGAGCCTCAGATTCAGGATCTCCCCCTGGGTTTCGACAGGGGACTACCTTGGAGCCACACCCCCTGGTAGAGAAAAGTCTTGGGCCTTATTCTCATCTTTATGGCCCCCAGCAATCAATTGTCCATCAAGAGGGGGAGAGACCACATCTCCCGGGTGCTCCCACAATCTGCTGGTTACTCATCAGGTCTTTCCCGTGCCTCTGCTTCTTGCCCCCACAGTCCCCTGGGCTCTGACACAACCCCTAGGGCTACGCCTCTGCCTCATTGCACATCAGGGAGATAGGCCCCCATCCAGGCCTCCGGACCAGCGAGCCCGGTGTTTCCTGGGGTGTCCCATCTCCCCAGCACAGCTCTTCAGTCTTCCTCTGCTCAGGGGATGTGGGGGGAGTCACTCTCAGAGGCCTGCCATTCACCACCGCTGGCTCCAGCACTCCAGCACACCACCTGGAGCCATTGTCACACTTCCTCTTCTGCAACAGGAGCGGGCTCCACCCTGAGTCGTGAGACCAGGCTGCTCTCACAGCTCCCACAGTGCCCACTGCACGGAGCAGCTCCAGTCTCCCACTGCAACTCGGGAGGCTCATCACTGTAGTCTTCCAGGCTCCCATCCTGGGTTTTCATATCGAGAGGTTGCTATGCCCCGCTACTGCCACCCCTCAGGCCAGTCTCTCACTGAAGCAACCACTTTGCAGTATTCTGACCGGCAGTTCTCTGCAACCCCGGTGCCCACCACGGTTCAGCCTCTTTGTACCGCAGCACACAGGGACCCCCAGGGTGTCCCCTCAATCACCCTGAAACTGGCCAACACTTTTGTAGCCCAGGCCACGGATACCCTCAGGATTAATGATTGGCCGGCGCGGAGCATGATCGACTCTCAAGCCACGCCCCACTCATAGGCTACCTTAACTTTTTTGCCCACCATTCTTAGTCCTTTTTAGTAAACATGTATTTTTTGGCCCTTACTAATGGGCTAATCATAGGCTAATCATAGGCAACTGAAAGTAAACATGCAAGAAATGTTCAACCTTCAGAATGGTTAGATATAATGTAGCTCGCTAACAAGGCTAGTGGTAGATGCTCTTCAATATTGTCCTTTTTGTCGTATTCTGGACCTTCATTTCATCTGGTAGTAACAAACCAAGCCAGTGCTGAATAACATCATATACAAAGTCGTGTTTTTTCCAAGTCAAATGGGTTGTTGATTCCGAAATTAACTGGGAGGGGGAATGCTCAATAAGTCTCTCAATGTTGTCACCTCAAAGACGATTAACAGTTGCTGTACTGAAATTATCCACGTTATTCAATATCCATAGTGCTTGTTTGGCCTTGAATGTAGTTGGCTCCTATGCGATACTATTCACATTATTGACATACCGAAGGAGGCCTTGAGGGTTGCATGTATTCCAAGTAAAAAGACACTCATTATTAACTGTTCTGAAGAGACTTAATAAACAGAATCATTTCCATTGTTTTCCCGAATAAGGTTTATTGATAAATACATGTTAAAACTAGATCATAAAAATAGTTCAAAAAAACAATTTACTATAAAGGATCATCAAGCATGTATGAGACAACGCGCACGTTTTATTTATTTATAAACTGTAACCATAAATACATGTTAAAAGTTGATCCAAGAATAGTAGTTCTCTGTAAAAAAGATAAAGTAATTTACCATTCAAGATGATCAAGTATGTATGAGAAAAAACACAGTTGACAGATACTAATCCTTGCTTTTATAGCAAAGGTGTGATCACCTTCAATTTCACTTTTGATATCTCTACAATGTGGAGCAGGGTGAGGTAAGGTGAATTAGTGCAAAGGTCCAAAGTGCATATTAGGATCACTGAAGATTATACATGTGTACTTTGTTAGAAGTTTTGTTGTTGTGCTGCAATAGTATTTGGAGTTCACAAAATATGCACTTTAGGAACCAGTATAGCCACTTTGATATCAACTAGCTGAACACATTGTGCAGTGGCTAGCACACCCAAAGTCACTTAGGGGCATATCTATGAGCCTTTGCGCCGCCAAAGGTTCACTTTTTGAGACGCAACGGTAGCACAAACCACCAAATCATGTTTATAAGGTCAAACAAAGCCACGTAGCATGGCTTTGAATGGCCTCATAGATATGGAGTAAGGCAAGGCAGCGCAAATTGCTGAGTTGCCTTACTCTGTGAAAGGGAGGCATTCCATGGGCTTTGTGGTGGGTGTACCCATGCAACTCCCATAGTTTTTGACACATTTCCTGAATTACAATGACTTGTAAGCCTGGGAATGTGTCAAAATCTTACGTTGTCACATTGTCAGGAAAGGCCTGGTAAGAAACACCGCCATTTACATACTCACATTTCTTAAGTTGCCTTTTGTTTTACACATGATGACTTTTGACATAGATTTGCATGTGTGACACTGCAGGATAACTTTCTCTCAATCGGCATTGCTTACATTTCTACTTCGTAGGCGCACTATCACAACAGCTTTATCATTTAGTACACGGAATAAAGGTCACTGTGCAAATTTCATCATTGCCAGCCCTAATCTTCCCTTTTCTTATATATGTCACCCCTAAGGCAGGCACAGGGTACCCCTGTGGGCAGGGTGCTATGTATGTTAAAGGTAGGACATGTACTGATGTGTGTGGCATGTTCTGGTAGTGAATTACAGTGCATTTCATGTTTCACTATAGAAAGAGTATCTGTCCCATTGGATAGAATGGGGGTTTTACTGATAACATCTTATAAGCATAACTTCCCATTGGGACAAGATTGGGAAATGGAGTTTAGTATGCCTGGACTAGGAATATAAAAATGCATCTTTTATTAAAGATGATTTTTATGATTTTTATGTTCTGTGTATGTTCTGTGTTTGAAAATACACCTTTTAGAAAGTTGGTATTTTCTTGCTTAACCATCCTGTGTGCCTCTGCTGGGTTTGTGGATTGACTGTCTGGCTTTGGAATGACTGGGGCTGGGGATGTGCATTCTCTTCAGACAGCCACTATGGGGGTCGAGGTGTGTCCTGCCTTTTCTGGATGAGTCAGGGCTGAGCTGCATAGCCCTGGGCTGCATTTAGAGTAGTGGGAGGAGATTTCCTTATGCCGGAATGAGTCTGGTATGCCTTGGAAAATTCTGGAACCATTGTTTCAGTTGCCGCAGAGTAGGGAAAAGCAACCAACTCCGTCACCGACTTCGTCACGGGCTACGTGTCCTGAAGGCACTGCAGAAGGAAAACGTGGAAAACAACTTAATGTGAAACAAAATCGTTCCATTTCTTTGGAATTCTTTTAGTGCGAACACTCCTTCTTGTAGCGTGGACCAACATATCACCCTTTGAACATTTGTTGGTTTTACCATGCATGACGAGATTATGAGGAATCAAGGCCACACAAGTAATGCCCCACCAATTCCCATCAGAAAGTTTCACAGAGTTCTTTCTTAATTCACATACTTGAGCATGATCTTTAAATTTCGATAAGCCTTTTCCCACAAGAACTGGATTTTTGACACGTACCCAGTCTCCTACTTTTAATGTACACTCTTTCTTTAAGCCCGGATTCGCTTTAACAGCCCTTCTTAGATTGACCAAGTTGGATTTGGTTTCAGCAGATTTCCACCAACTTTCAACACTCCCACGCTTTGGTGTTACTTTTGTGACCCAGTAAGGACAAAGTTCCGTGGCAGCTTTCCTACCCCTCATCAACTCAAACGGGGATTTCCCAGTCATAGAATGAGGTGGAGTGTGATGGGACCCGACCAGATCTTGTATGGATTTGGCAACACTCATATTGCTTCTGATGGAAGCCTGTATACACTCTACTAGTACTTTATTAAAGCGTTCTACTTTCCCATTGCTTTGAGGATGATATAGAGGTATTCTTAAATGTTTAAAGGCACAGTTGTTTAAAAAATTAGCAAAAGACACACAATTGATGGACGGAATGCAGAACAAATCAAAACATTCACCCCCAGTCAAGAGATCTGGGTTAAATCCATCATTCTTTTGCTCACCATGCCACCCCAGTTTAGACCTGGCCATATGCAAATCAGTCTTGACCCTGTGCCTCATGGGAACAGTCCAGCCCGAACTGCCAAGCCAGGTCCTCCCTGGACCGGAAACAAGCATCCTAGGACCGGTTTCGGGGTTTCACCCCTCTTCAGCCAGGATAGCTTGATTCCAGTGGCACAGTGAGCCCAGGACCCACGTCTGGGCATACCTGGCGCACTTAGGGCGAGAAAGCAAAAGACACACAATTGATGGACGGAATGCAGAACAAATCAAAACATTCACCCCCAGTCAAGAGATCTGGGTTAAATCCATCATTCTTTTGCTCACCATGCCACCCCAGTTTAGACCTGGCCATATGCAAATCAGTCTTGACCCTGTGCCTCATGGGAACAGTCCAGCCCGAACTGCCAAGCCAGGTCCTCCCTGGACCGGAAACAAGCATCCTAGGACCGGTTTTGGGGTTTCACCCTCTTCAGCCAGGATAGCTTGATTCCAGTGGCACAGTGAGCCCAGGACCCACGTCTGGGCATACCTGGCGCACTTAGGGCGAGAAAGCAAAAGACACACAATTGATGGACGGAATGCAGAACAAATCAAAACATTCACCCCCAGTCAAGAGATCTGGGTTAAATCCATCATTCGTTTGCTCACCATGCCACCCCAGTTTAGACCTGGCCATATGCAAATCAGTCTTGACCCTGTGCCTCATGGGAACAGTCCAGCCCGAACTGCCAAGCCAGGTCCTCCCTGGACCGGAAACAAGCATCCTAGGACCGGTTTCGGGGTTTCACCCCTCTTCAGCCAGGATAGCTTGATTCCAGTGGCACAGTGAGCCCAGGACCCACGTCTGGGCATACCTGGCGCACTTAGGGCGAGAAAGCAAAAGACACACAATTGATGGACGGAATGCAGAACAAATCAAAACATTCACCCCCAGTCAAGAGATCTGGGTTAAATCCATCATTCTTTTGCTCACCATGCCACCCCAGTTTAGACCTGGCCATATGCAAATCAGTCTTGACCCTGTGCCTCATGGGAACAGTCCAGCCCGAACTGCCAAGCCAGGTCCTCCTGGACCGGAAACAAGCATCCTAGGACCAGTTTCGGGGTTTCACCCCTCTTCAGCCAGGATAGCTTGATTCCAGTGGCACAGTGAGCCCAGGACCCACGTCTGGGCATACCTGGCGCACTTAGGGCGAGAAAGCAAAAGACACACAATTGATGGACGGAATGCAGAACAAATCAAAACATTCACCCCCAGTCAAGAGATCTGGGTTAAATCCATCATTCTTTTGCTCACCATGCCACCCCAGTTTAGACCTGGCCATATGCAAATCAGTCTTGACCCTGTGCCTCATGGGAACAGTCCAGCCCGAACTGCCAAGCCAGGTCCTCCCTGGACCGGAAACAAGCATCCTAGGACCGGTTTCGGGGTTTCACCCCTCTTCAGCCAGGATAGCTTGATTCCAGTGGCACAGTGAGCCCAGGACCCACGTCTGGGCATACCTGGCGCACTTAGGGCGAGAAAGCAAAAGACACACAATTGATGGACGGAATGCAGAACAAATCAAAACATTCACCCCCAGTCAAGAGATCTGGGTTAAATCCATCATTCTTTTGCTCACCATGCCACCCCAGTTTAGACCTGGCCATATGCAAATCAGTCTTGACCCTGTGCCTCATGGGAACAGTCCAGCCCGAACTGCCAAGCCAGGTCCTCCCTGGACCGGAAACAAGCATCCTAGGACCGGTTTCGGGGTTTCACCCCTCTTCAGCCAGGATAGCTTGATTCCAGTGGCACAGTGAGCCCAGGACCCACGTCTGGGCATACCTGGCACACTTAGGGCGAGAAAGCAAAAGACACACAATTGATGGACGGAATGCAGAACAAATCAAAACATTCACCCCCAGTCAAGAGATCTGGGTTAAATCCATCATTCTTTTGCTCACCATGCCACCCCAGTTTAGACCTGGCCATATGCAAATCAGTCTTGACCCTGTGCCTCATGGGAACAGTCCAGCCCGAACTGCCAAGCCAGGTCCTCCCTGGACCGGAAACAAGCATCCTAGGACCGGTTTCGGGGTTTCACCCTCTTCAGCCAGGATAGCTTGATTCCAGTGGCACAGTGAGCCCAGGACCCACGTCTGGGCATACCTGGCGCACTTAGGGCGAGAAAGCAAAAGACACACAATTGATGGACGGAATGCAGAACAAATCAAAACATTCACCCCCAGTCAAGAGATCTGGGTTAAATCCATCATTCTTTTGCTCACCATGCCACCCCAGTTTAGACCTGGCCATATGCAAATCAGTCTTGACCCTGTGCCTCATGGGAACAGTCCAGCCCGAACTGCCAAACCAGGTCCTCCCTGGACCGGAAACAAGCATCCTAGGACCGGTTTCGGGGTTTCACCCCTCTTCAGCCAGGATAGCTTGATTCCAGTGGCACAGTGAGCACAGGACCCATGTCTGGGCATACCTGGCGCACTTAGGGCGAGAAAGCAAAAGACACACAATTGATGGACGGAATGCAGAACAAATCAAAACATTCACCCCCAGTCAAGAGATCTGGGTTAAATCCATCATTCTTTTGCTCACCATGCCACCCCAGTTTAGACCTGGCCATATGCAAATCAGTCTTGACCCTGTGCCTCATGGGAACAGTCCAGCCCGAACTGCCAAGCCAGGTCCTCCCTGGACCGGAAACAAGCATCCTAGGACCGGTTTCGGGGTTTCACCCCTCTTCAGCCAGGATAGCTTGATTCCAGTGGCACAGTGAGCCCAGGACCCACGTCTGGGCATACCTGGCGCACTTAGGGCAAGAAAGCAAAAGACACACAATTGATGGACGGAATGCAGAACAAATCAAAACATTCACCCCCAGTCAAGAGATCTGGGTTAAATCCATCATTCTTTTGCTCACCATGCCACCCCAGTTTAGACCTGGCCATATGCAAATCAGTCTTGACCCTGTGCCTCATGGGAACAGTCCAGCCCGAACTGCCAAGCCAGGTCCTCCCTGGACCGGAAACAAGCATCCTAGGACCGGTTTCGGGGTTTCACCCTCTTCAGCCAGGATAGCTTGATTCCAGTGGCACAGTGAGCCCAGGACCCACGTCTGGGCATACCTGGCGCACTTAGGGCGAGAAAGCAAAGACACACAATTGATGGACGGAATGCAGAACAAATCAAAACATTCACCCCCAGTCAAGAGATCTGGGTTAAATCCATCATTCTTTTGCTCACCATGCCACCCCAGTTTAGACCTGGCCATATGCAAATCAGTCTTGACCCTGTGCCTCATGGGAACAGTCCAGCCCGAACTGCCAAGCCAGGTCCTCCCTGGACCGGAAACAAGCATCCTAGGACCGGTTTCGGGGTTTCACCCCTCTTCAGCCAGGATAGCTTGATTCCAGTGGCACAGTGAGCCCAGGACCCACGTCTGGGCATACCTGGCGCACTTAGGGCGAGAAAGCAAAAGACACACAATTGATGGACGGAATGCAGAACAAATCAAAACATTCACCCCCAGTCAAGAGATCTGGGTTAAATCCATCATTCTTTTGCTCACCATGCCACCCCAGTTTAGACCTGGCCATATGCAAATCAGTCTTGACCCTGTGCCTCATGGGAACAGTCCAGCCCGAACTGCCAAGCCAGGACCTGGCTTGGCAAACTGGAATGGCATGGTGAGCAAAAAAACGATGGATTTAGGCCCAGATCTCTGTACTGGGGTGAATGTATGACATTGTTCTGCATTCTGTCCATCAACTGTTGTTTTTGCATTTGTCACCCCGAGTGGGACGGGTATGCCCAGACGTGGGTCCCGTGCTCTCCATGCCGCTGGAATCAAGCTATCCTGGCTGAAGAGGGGTGAAACCCCGAAACCGGTCCTAGGATGCTTGTTTCCAGTCCAGGGAGGACCTGGCCTGGCAGTTCGGGCTGGACTGTTCCCATGAGGCACAGGGTCAAGACTGATTTGCATATGGCTGGGTTCAAACTGGAATGGCATGGTGAGCAAAAAACGATGGATTTAGGCCCAGATCTCTGTACTGGGGTGAATGTATGACATTGTTCTGCATTCTGTCCATCAACTGTTGTTTTTGCATTTGTCACCCCGAGTGGGACGGGTATGCCCAGACGTGGGTCCCGTGCTCTCCATGCCGCTGGAATCAAGCTATCCTGGCTGAAGAGGGTGAAACCCCGAAACCGGTCCTAGGATGCTTGTTTCCAGTCCAGGGAGGACCTGGCTTGGCAGTTCGGGCTGGACTGTTCCCATGAGGCACAGGGTCAAGACTGATTTGCATATGGCTGGGTTCAAACTGGAATGGCATGGTGAGCAAAAACGATGGATTTAGGCCCAGATCTCTGTACTGGGGTGAATGTATGACATTGTTCTGCATTCTGTCCATCAACTGTTGTTTTTGCATTTGTCACCCCGAGTGGGACGGGTATGCCCAGACGTGGGTCCTGTGCTCTCCATGCCGCTGGAATCAAGCTATCCTGGCTGAAGAGGGGTGAAACCCCGAAACCGGTCCTAGGATGCTTGTTTCCAGTCCAGGGAGGACCTGGCTTGGCAGTTCGGGCTGGACTGTTCCCATGAGGCACAGGGTCAAGACTGATTTGCATATGGCTGGGTTCAAACTGGAATGGCATGGTGAGCAAAAAACGATGGATTTAGGCCCAGATCTCTGTACTGGGGTGAATGTATGACATTGTTCTGCATTCTGTCCATCAACTGTTGTTTTTGCATTTGTCACCCCGAGTGGGACGGGTATGCCCAGACGTGGGTCCCGTGCTCTCCATGCCGCTGGAATCAAGCTATCCTGGCTGAAGAGGGGTGAAACCCCGAAACCGGTCCTAGGATGCTTGTTTCCAGTCCAGGGAGGACCTGGCTTGGCAGTTCGGGCTGGACTGTTCCCATGAGGCACAGGGTCAAGACTGATTTGCATATGGCTGGGTTCAAACTGGAATGGCATGGTGAGCAAAAAACGATGGATTTAGGCCCAGATCTCTGTACTGGGGTGAATGTATGACATTGTTCTGCATTCTGTCCATCAACTGTTGTTTTTGCATTTGTCACCCCGAGTGGGACGGGTATGCCCAGACGTGGGTCCCGTGCTCTCCATGCCGCTGGAATCAAGCTATCCTGGCTGAAGAGGGGTGAAACCCCGAAACCGGTCCTAGGATGCTTGTTTCCAGTCCAGGGAGGACCTGGCTTGGCAGTTCGGGCTGGACTGTTCCCATGAGGCACAGGGTCAAGACTGATTTGCATATGGCTAGGTTCAAACTGGAATGGCATGGTGAGCAAAAAAACGATGGATTTAGGCCCAGATCTCTGTACTGGGGTGAATGTATGACATTGTTCTGCATTCTGTCCATCAACTGTTGTTTTTGCATTTGTCACCCCGAGTGGGACGGGTATGCCCAGACGTGGGTCCCGTGCTCTCCATGCCGCTGGAATCAAGCTATCCTGGCTGAAGAGGGGTGAAACCCCGAAACCGGTCCTAGGATGCTTGTTTCCAGTCCAGGGAGGACCTGGCTTGGCATTTCGGGCTGGACTGTTCCCATGAGGCACAGGGTCAAGACTGATTTGCATATGGCTGGGTTCAAACTGGAATGGCATGGTGAGCAAAAAAACGATGGATTTAGGCCCAGATCTCTGTACTGGGGTGAATGTATGACATTGTTCTGCATTCTGTCCATCAACTGTTGTTTTTGCGTTTAAAAAATTAGGACATTTCTGTGGAAGTGAACTGAACTCCATTGTCAGTAAGGGTCTCTTCAGGTAATCCTTCTCTTGAGAATACTTTTTGAAAGCACTCAATTACCTTCTTGGTGGTAGGTTCTGAGACTGGCTCAACCTCAACCCACCTTGAGAGATGATCCACCTTGACTATGAAGTATCTCATACAGTTGGACAAAATGTGATATTGGCCCAAAAAATCTACACCAATGCGCTGCCCAGCTCTTCTGGGATAAAAACTTACTGATTCTACCTGACGTTCTGTTATTAAAACTTTGTCACTCAATTTGCACTTGGCACAATTGGACACAAACTCTTCAATTTCAGTGTCCATACATGGCCACCAGAACCTTTCCCTGACCTTTCTTTTAGTTAAAGTGGAACCCATATGACCACAGTGTGCTAATTCTATTATTCGTTGCTGAAAGCAAGAAGGTGCCACAAGCTTGTCTCCATCTACTAAGACATCAATTTCTAAAGATAGTTCGTTTAAGACTTTCCAAAACATTTGCAACTCATGCTGCAATTGAGTCTCTTTTGGCCAGCCAGATTTCACAAAAGCAACTACTTTACTAAGGATGCAGTCATTTTCAATGGCTAAAATCCAGTTAATTTTTCTCACAAACAGTGACATCTCCAACATAAGCAACGAAACATTCTTCAATTTCTGTTTTCCATTCTAAATTCTCAGGTTCTTCAATGGGAAGTCTAGACAAACAGTCTACTCAAGACTTTTTTCCACCTGGAATGTATTCAATTGAGAAAGTGAATTCCAATAGTTTTGCCGCTAATTTAGAAATTCTGGCCGTGGTGCATTTAATCTTTTTGCCAGAAAGTATGTTCACTAAGGGACAGTGGTCAGTTTTTAGTACAAAAGGTCTGCCCCACACATAGGCTTTGAATTTTTCCACACTCCAAACACACGCTAAAAGTTCTTTTTCCATCACTGAATATTTACGTTCTGCTGGTCTTAATGTTCTAGAAGCAAAACCTACAGTGAACTCATGCCCCTTGTCAACTTGAGTGAGAACTGTGCCAAGACCATATTCACATGCATCAACTGTTACCACGGTGGTTCTGCCTTCAAGAAATGGTTGTAGAGTAGGAGCATTCACAATTTTGTCCTGTATTCTGAAACACCTTGTCAAATTTGCAAAAATCTTTAAAAACTTAGGGGCAGATTTACAATAACTGGTGCATTCCTGCATATTAGCAGGGATGCGCCAGTTATTTTGCGTGACTCAAAAAACCCCTTGCGTCACCATGGATGCGCCGCATTTACAATGCGGCGCACCGTGGCGCAAGGATAGACAGATGCATGACGCATCTGTCAGCGTAAGGGTGACGCAGTGCTGGAGTCATGTCGCAAGCGCGACGCAACTCCAGCACCGCTCAGGGGTGCCCTATAACTAACATGCTGCGTCACTCCTTACGCCTGCTTCAAGCAAGCGTAAGGATTTGACGCAGTGGGGACGTAAAAGTGACTCAGTGAAATCTTGTAGATTTCACTGCGTCACTTTTACGGGGCTTCCTTGCGACGGAACGCCACCCTGCATACATTATACCTGACGCAGGTATAATGTAGCGCAGGACTTTACAACGTGACGCATCTCAATAGATGCGTCACGTTGTAAATATGTCGCATAGTGGCGCATTGTTTGCGCTGCCGCTGCGTCACAAAAGTGACGCAACGGCGGCGTAAAAGTGTCGCATGGGGCTTGTAAATCTGCCCCCAGGGGGCAGATTTACAATAACTGGCGCATCCCTGCATATTAGCAGGGATGCGCCAGTTATTTTGCGTGACTCAAAAAACCCCTTGCGCCACCATGGATGCGCCGTGGTGCAAGGATAGACAGATGCGTGACGCATCTGTCGGCGTAAGGGTGACGCAGTGCTGGAGTCGTGTCGCAAGCGCAACGCAACTCCAGCACTGCTCAGGGGTGCCCTATACCTAACATGCTGCGTCACTCCTTACGCCTGCCTCAAGCAGGTGTAAGGATTTGACGCAGTGGGGACGTAAAGTGACTCAGTGAAATCTTGTAGATTTCACTGCGTCACTTTACGGGGCTTCCTTGCGACGGAACGCCCACCCTGCATACATTATACCTGACGCAGGTATAATGTAGCGCAGGGCTTTACAACGTGATGCATCTCACTAGATGCGTCACGTTGTAAATATGTTGCATAGTGGCACATTGTTTGAGCCGCCGCTGCGTCACAAAAGTGACTCAACGGCGGCATAAAAGTGTCGCAAGTGGCTTGTAAATCTGCCCCTTAGCATAAAATTCACACAGGCGTAAAAAAGAAAGTAGTTGTTCCTTATTTTTGGGGGCTGGTGCGTCTAATATGCTTTTTACAAGACATGGTTTCGGTTTCACTCCTTGATCAGAGAAAACATGACCTAAATACTCAATTTCCTTGGTCTTGAAAATACCTTTGTCTTTCCGCAAAGTAGCACCTCTAGACTCAAGCATGCTCAAGAATTTAGTAAGTATGGTATCATGTTCAGATTCCCTTATAGTAAATACCAAAATATCGTCTTGGAAAATTGTTACTTGATTAAAACCATGAAACTTTTCAGACATCAGTCTTTGAAAAACTGCTGCTGCTGAAGCTATGCCGAAAGGCATCCTGCAAAATTGGAAAGTGCCCTCTGCAGTGACAAAGGCAGCGAGATGACGGGAGGCTTTGTCTAACTCGACTTGGTGATAAGCCGACCTAAGATGAAATTTGGTGAACCAACTAGAATGACCAATCTTTGTGATCAGGTCTTCTATTCTGGGTATGGGAAAATAGTCCACTGAAATGGCTTCATTAACACTTCTTAAATCCACACACATCCTGAGTTCGCCTGTCCTCTTCTTAGTTAAAACTATGGGTTATAACCACAAAGTTCCCTCAACCTTCTCTATGATAGCTTGCTCAAACATATTAGTTAGCATATCTGATAATTCTTTTCTGACACTTAAAGGAATATTGCGTAGTTTGTGTTTCACAGGTACAAAATCCTGCTTTACTTTTACCGAATAAACAAAGTCAGTTATTTTCCCTAACGTTTCTTGAAAACTTTTTGAAATATGCTTTTCCTGTTGTTTTCAATATTAGTGACACACTTAATATCGTGCCTTTCAATGGTAATAGAATTACTAGAACTGGGTCTAATAGTCAAATTGAATTCAGCTTGGTGAATGATACCTAAAACATTAATACCTTTGCGTGCAACATACACCTTCCCATTGATAGAGGAATGTAAAAGTTTGATAGATGACCAAACGTAACCAATCAGATCCACCTTGCTACCTTCAAAAGCTACTGTCATTAGGTCTGGAGTTAGTAGGGGTTGTTTACTCCATAGCTGAGTGTATTTAGTGTGATCTACAATGGTGATGCGAGCTCCAGAGTCTACTAAGAGTTTAATTGGAGCTTCATTAATCCATACCTCAATTTCTGGATCAGCTACCACAGAAGTTTTGTCTTGTTTCATACTTCTCACACCTACCAACATTTATTCATGTGCTTCATCATTGTCGTTGTCATCAACCTCATGGTCATCACTAATTACACAACGAAAAGGATTGTTGTTTCTCCCCCTACACACTTTCAAGAAATAGCTTACTTTACCTCATTTCTTGCACTGTTGCCCATGTGCAAGACAATATTTGAAAGTCGAGACATGATTGGGTGACCCACATCTGAAGCAACTAACTCTCTGTGATTGGAAAGTGTGGGGGTTAGGTTTGAATGTACTGTTGTTCTTTTTGTTTTCTAAAGTAGTAGTTGGCTTGTTAATGACTGCACCTGAAATGGATGTTTTATTAAGAGATTCTTCCATAAATTTCACATCTTCACAGGAACACTCAATACTTTCAGCTATGTCGATAGCTTTGTCTAAAGAAGGATTTTTACAAGTAAGTAGACGGTCTTGGATTTTCTTGGAGCTGCATCTTACCACCAGTTGATCTCTGATTAATTGTGACGTGAAATCTTCAAATTCACAAGTTGCAGCCAACACTGTCAGGGCAGTGACATATGTGTCAATACTTTCTGAAGGTTTTTGTATCCTAGTAAAAAACTTAAATCTATGAACTACTAGATTTTTTGTCTTTGAAAAGTATTTGTCAAGTTGAGCAAAGGCAGTGTCAAATTCATCGAGTTCCGTCTCATCTAGGTCTTCATATTCTGGTAAATGGTCAAATATATTTTGACCTTCAACTCCTAAATGATAATACATTAAATCTTTTTCCTTTCTGGTTTGAATTTATTGCATCAATAGCTACTAAATACGCTTTGAAGGAGCGAATCCATAGTTTCCATTCTAGAGGTGGTTCACCAGGTTCTTGCAAGAACGGTGCAGGTGGTGAAATACTTTGCATAGTTTCTTGTTAGTTGAGAAATGGTAAGAAAAGAAAAAGAAAAATATAGTAAAACTCTAAAGCGTACAAATTACAAAAGAATGGATTTGCACCAAGCGTGCAAATCGCTGACAAGCTTGTGCAAAGCGTGCAAATCGCTGAAGTATGGGTTTGCACAAAGCGTGCAAAAAGTATTCAGATCACCAAGATGTATATTAGGAGTATGCGTGCAAATCACTGACACACTTATGCAAAGCATGCAGGTCGCAGATGAACGAACTCTTGTTGAGTGTGCAGAACGTTAAAATGTAGATTTGCACCAAGCGTGCAAATCGCTGATGAGTGAACTTAAATAGTTAAAGTTCAGGGCTGGCCAAGAAACAGAAACTGCTGTGCATCAAAGAACCGCTGGGGGCAGTGTTGCGGTGAAGCTCTCTATCGTCTATCTTGTAAAGAGTGGAGCGGTGTTGAATATAACAAGAAGAGGAATCAAACGTAAGTGGTGGCTTGGAGTTCGGAGGAGCGCGTGACAGGCTTATCGGTAGAATAACAGGTAAGCACTGGAAGTATGTGTTGAAAAAAGTAATGTTTAAAGCGCTCGAAGCTGAATACTCCATTTGTGCCGAGATGAAGTGTGCTGCACACAACACGACTTGGCTTGAACATACATATGCTCACAGCTCTTTAGATGTGCAGAGAGGCCTGAGCTTGTAAAACGGCTGCGCATAGAATTTTATCTTTAGAAAATGACGCCAGCCAGAAAATGTGAAGGTTTGGTCGGTTGCTAGGCAACCAGTGCGATCGACCGTACCGATAGACTTTTCCGTTTTCTTCAGGAAATTTTCAACAGATAATAACAAGAGATAAAGATCTCACCTTGTATATTCACTTACGAGTGAATTAAAATGTCAGTAGGCACTTCTGAAATGTTCTGCGCTTGTGAAGATGACGGATTGCTCCCTGGCCCCTACTTCCGAGTAATTAACAGCGTGAAGGAAGGATTATGATCTGGGAGTCCGATCAAATCCCGAATCGTCGCCAGTTTTGCAGTAAGGACATGAAGCAGGTTGATATGAAGGGAGTGGAGGTTTATTCGATAGGTAAACATCCATCCATGAAGGGGCACTCGAGCAACTGACAGCAGATAGAATACAGAGCTCCAGAGACATCATAACATTACAAGCTTCAAGCTTGCACAATACCACAGGTCCCTACTTGGACAAAGGTGCAAACCATTGCCAACTAGAGGCCCCCATTTCTAACAGCCATCAATCCCATGAACATGCCCCTTAGAGTGGGAATGTGTCAGAGACAATTCAGAAGTCAGCTGAAAGCATTTTTATCAAAACAATGTCGCTGTTGCTCATTTCCTAGGGTACATGTAGAAAGCTGTCTCTCTATATAGTGTACTAACAAGAAGTACACCATGCAGAGTCCAGAGGATCCCCAAATGGTATACAGAGATAAAAGAAAATAATTTTAATGCTCTTTTTGTGGTATGTGGGCGAGCACTTAGGCTTATCAGCAGGCAGTGCTAAGCATTTCGACTTTGAAGAATCCTGCCCAGGAAGGCCATCCTGTCCTGGAGGACGGGTGATGCACCTCCTCCCAGAGTGGGCTTTGTCTCTGTTCTCTTAGAGCGCTGGCTCTCACCCCATTAGGTCAGAAATATGTCTGGTAGTGTCAGGCTGGCAAAAACAAGTCAGGAATCACACCAGTGCATGGTAGGTTTTCAGGGGAACCCTAAAAGGGTCAGCTGTGTGAATGTATTAATAAATTGACCACTGGCATCAAAGAGGATTTATTAAGACAAGATGTTTGGTACCAAGCATCTTAGAAATCAGTGAAGCCATCATGGAGCTAGCAAACTCGTGTTGACAAGTATCCAGCCCATGCACACTTCATGGCCTCCTGTGTACTTACAACATCTCACAATTAACTGGGCATTGTAAGGGCATATCTGCAAATGCTGATATGCCCTCAAATAGGATATAGTGCCTTAGGGCTAATGGCATGCAGTAGGAGTGACTTACCTATACCTTATGCAGTGTATGGGAGGCATGGCACACAGGGCTGTGTGCCTTGTCGACTCTTCGGTTTTCTCTGCACCAAGACATACAGCCTGCAATGGCAGAGAGCATAACCTTGGTGAGGGGTCCCTGGGGTGGCACAATAAATGCTACAGCCCAGTGGACCCTCTTCAGTGCCCATTCCCTAGTTACCAGGGGTTCCATTTACCAGAGACTTACAGGGGTAGCTGAAGTTGGCAATCTTGGTACAGTGTTTGGGAAGGAGGTCTGGCACTGGGAACCTGGTTAGCAGGGACCCAGTGCACTTACAGTTTGAAATCACATCAGGCATCAGGCAAAACATGGGGGCTAACCATGCAAAAAGAGGTACTTTCCTACAGTACAAAATGGTTCTTTGTAGAGATTTACAGTTGAATAGGTAGAGTGATATGAAATGAATGGGGAAAATCAGTAATATGGTCCCATTTTGTTTATATGAGCTTTGAGTACTTTGCACAAAAACTTTGAGAAAAATACAAAGGACAAGTTTGATGCAGGTTGGGCTATTGTTTGAAAATCAAGGCTTGTATGTGAGTTAAACGTGACATACCTTTTACTAGTGAGCTGTCAGTCACAAAGAAAAGCTACACTAGAAATGCACTAGAGTAAAATATCACTGATGAGCTATTTGTTTCCTAGTACTCATGAGAAAAATAATATATCCAATTCCCTGTATCAGTCTAGGTGTAGGCAATGAGGTGGGCAGGAGTCAGACAATGCAAAATATGTGAAAACAAGAATTGAGAACTATTTGAAACTTCACTTGTATAATAAAAACATTTGACAACCCGAAACTTTAGCTGCCAAATGATGGGCAGCGATGAGATTTTCAGAGGAATTAGAGAATAAGAATTTAGTGGTAATTAAGGTTTATCATTATTTTGTACAGAAGGGCATGCCCCAGTGACTTCAAGTCTTAGCATCCACTTAATACAATAGTAGAAATGTAATGCTTACGGAGCATAATGTATATAGTGTACAGCACTTAATAAATTATGCTTATATTGTATTTTATACCTCAGAGGCAAATATCAGCTGCAAAAGCACCAGTTATTCAGATTCAGATGTCAACTGTCCACAAAGACAGTACTCCTTTGTATAATTAGTTTTAGACAGAAAAAGACTACTTTAATAAGTCATCTGGTGTCTACAATCCTATCACCAAAAACTGCAATGCCACTGTAGAAGCTCAATAATCAAATCAATGAAAGAAATACACAAAAGATTCAAAGTAATAATTTATAGAATGCAGTGGTGTGGATACAGTCTCCATTTGGGGCTGGCTCCAAGAACATTCATTCATTTCAATTTTGAAAGAAATTGGGTTGTTAGTTGAAGGCGGTGAGACCCTACTCAAGTAAAAACCAAATCCTTGTCAGGGTGAAGCACAATAGTCAATAAATAAACCTGTGCTTAAACCTCTGGTAGCTTGCCACAAAAGCTGTCAGGCTTAACTTAGAGGTAATGTGTAAAGTATTTATGCAGCCCTCAAACAGTAATAAATGATCTTGAGTGCTTGTTCCAGCACTCTTCCAATCCATTACCATGGTCACTGCAACAAGCACGTAGGTACTGCTGTCCCCTATGTTTGAACCTTATTACCGCATAAAGGTTAATAGGAATGCAGGTGCGCTGCACCTTATGTGTTTATGGTGATATTTGGTGATTTATGTGTTTTCTTCATAAACTGACTTGCATTACATGCACTAAGGTTGTGATATATGTCATTTTGCCTTGCATTGTTCAGAATAATGAGTATTATCATGGTAACTGCCTAATACACACAGTATTAATGACTCATGTTTTTGTGGTCTATGGTATTTATAATATACTATATATCTTTACATAATCCTGTGTGGAGTCCCTTTTGTGGAGCATTCATTGTGTTATTGTGTGAGTGTGTTGCACTAATGCTTTACACATTGCGTCTGATGATAAGCATGCCTGATCTGTGCCAAGCTACGAGAGAGTGAGCACAGATTATCTTTGGTGTGCAATTGAATTGCCCTGATTAGAGTGGTGGGTTCTGCCTGGTTAGGTGCATATCCTAGTCAACCAGTAACCCCATTTCTAACACTCCACATATCTGATGGCTGTCTAAGAAAGGGTATAATTCCTGTTGACACTGCAATATATGCCCACATGCTGTGAACAGATGTGCAGACATATGTGGGAGCAATAGTAAACAATTCAGTATTAGGACGTGTGCCAATTGCAAGTTCATATATTGGTACACATTGCATTTGCCTTCTGATCTACTATACATTGAGAGCACCATCAGGCATCTCAACATTAGAGTTGCCAAACATCTTGGTACCATTAGATGGGAGGAAACTAAATATTCATTAGCATTACACTACAGAGAGTATTATAATAGTTATCTTTTTTGCTCAAATAAGTGAGCAAAAAATCCGAAAAGAATAACATATGAGGTGGTGACTGGGAGTTAAAATTACATTAACTTGAATCTAGCCCATAATACATTTGGTGACCATGTGTCCCAATGTGTAAGTTTAGATGATGGTCTGCCTTATTACACAAAATGGGTCCATGTCCCGTGCTACCATAGTTTTCACTGGACCACAGAGGACTGGGAGGACATTGAAGACTATGATATAGGTCACATAGCTATCATCTATATATGATCCACATACTAAAATTGTTTGTCAATTTTACTGTACCTTTTAATGCATGCTGCACACCTTGATCATTTTTATGGAAATCTACAGTGCTGTATTTAGCTATTTGTAGCATGTATTGAACTATTTTGAGACACATCCTTTTGGGTGTATTTTTTTAATAAGTAATTTGAGGCTGCAATATTTGTCTGGTGTGAGAGATAGGAAAAAAGGCATTACAACATCTACCCTAAATTTGGCGACTTCTATCATGTCCTTCCTCTAATGGCTCCTAGTCCGTTGGGCCATCAGAGGAAGTATTACATCAACAGAGCCAATGGGGGCTTCATCGAGGGAATACTTAAGGTCTGCCCATCTCTAAATAAGGCTGGCGGACTAAAGGTTTGGTAGGCAGGGTACTCCATTGCATTTGAGCTGGAGTACCTTGTCTGCCAAAGTCTAAATAAGCCACTCCGGTTTTTGCTCTGCTGAATTATATCTACCCATTCACAGATTTACTGATGCCTTTCCTCGATGACATTGGAACTCCAGACATCAACAAAGGTCCAGAACAGACTTCCTGCACCTACCAGCACCTACCTGCAGTCAGTATTTATCCCTAACAACTTCTACCATCTGCCATATAATCATTCACATGTGTGCCCCACCATCTCTTGAAGGGGGCCAGAGTGGCAAACTATCCCTGGTGTTTGTGACATTTTAGACAAACACAGAGATTAGTAACAGAAAACTAGGCTCCCAACCTATGGTTTACCACCTTCAGGCACTGCAGGATCATTGATCGAGTAGACAGAAAACAAACAGGAAGTAAGGGTTCCACTTGTAATTATCGGAACTGAGACCGGTAGAGCATGGCCAACAGGAAGGGAACAATGTTAAGTGAAGGAAGACTTCTGGAGTTGAAGATAGGGGTTCAAAGTCCTGTAGGGAAGGAATAATGAGTCTTACAGTTATTAAGGTTAACGAGAAGGTAAGGTGGCAATTGTAATTTTTGTGAGCAATACTTTTCATCTGTTTTAGCATTCCAATATTCAAAACTCTCAGATTAATGTGGGATAACCATACTATTCCAAGAGGTTCATAAAATTAACTTACTAAGATTTATAACCAACCATTTGTGCATAGGCAAGAAGAAAGTTACATATTTCTATTATAATTATAAATATTTAATTGTATTCATACTAGTGAGCGCAGTTAATCAAAGGATGAATTCTTGCAGTACCTCCTGAGCCTCATTTAAATATCCAATACAGCAGGTAAGTACAATTTCATCAGTTGTGCTGTAACTCAAATGCTTGAATACAATCACAGAGCATGAAAAAAACCTAATGGAAAATGAATTCAGCTCGTGCTGATTAACACAATTCCGAACAAAAGAAAACATAGTAGCATATGAGTGATCTAATATGGAATATATAGTTTAACTCTGCCGGGCACGGTTTAAAATATATATAGCAACATATCTTGCATGAAAAACTCCATCATGAATTTGTACAGATCACCTCTCAAACTGAGCATATATAAATGTCTATACTGTTTATCTGTACTTAATGATCTGCTGGAGTCAGTGAGGGATATGAGTGCATTTACAGAATTATTATAACAAAAAAAAATGTAACTGCTAGTCGCATATTGGGCTATGTCAGTTTGACCCAGGAGTAGTACCCTATAAACTGCAACAGACGCATGCATGATCTGTTCCAACTCTCAAATCAAGATATAAATGTATATGTTATGACAATTTCAGAAGCACAATAAGTGGTGGGTACAAACAGAAGACTCTGTGGGCCATCACAATGTGGCAATCAGTGGAGTATGTAATCTCGTACTGAGGAACTTGTGTGGCTCACTTGCATCATGCATGCACAGTTACAGCACAACCACACTTGCCCCTTCCACAAATGGCTTGAATATCATGATTTTGTTCTGCATTGAGAGGCCAGCCATTGGTTCTGTAACAGAGGGCCAAAACATGTGAGTACTGTCTCTAACTGCAGTCTCGATGTTTTTCCTTCCGGGGTGACCCAGTACCACTTTGGACCCTTGTATTTGGGAGCCAGTGGAGAAACCAATTTTTAGCTGGTACGGAAATTGCATTCCTCAAGGCAAAACGGGCCCATCTGTGCATGTTCTTGCACTAAAATCGCACCGGGCATTGCACTAGAATTTCAAATCGCCCACACATAAAAGGAGGAAAAGAAAATGTAGAGTGGCCCAGTCTATATACTATCACAGAAATATCAGTGTTTCATGTTGCTATCAAATAAACACAATGTCATAAGGTCCATAGTTGGCATTCTAAATTAATATGTTATCATTTCTTTAGGGTAAATTGTTACTTTTAAATCCACGACAAAAATATGTCTGTTGTTTTGTAGTGTTTGAACTGCTCTATATTTATTTTCAGGAATTGCACATTCTCTGGTTCAGTTGTGTCAAAATGCGCCATGATTTGAATGCAGTATACATTTACACTATAAATCATGACTGTAAAAGTCTGGCTTCCTTCCCACCACGGTGGCCTGAAAGCCTGCAGTCTAAAACTCTGCATTAACACATATGAAAACGAAACTGCCTTGGCATAGTGGAAAGCCTACGTTTATACATTAGCTATGTCACCTTTAGGCTTATCTGGTAGCCCACAAGGCTAAGTTGCTTGAAAATTTAAGAAAAACATGTTTCCAAATTGATCAGCTAAAAAGTGCTGTTTTTACTCTGTTGACAAATCTTGGTTTATACTATAGTTCTGGTTGTGATTAAAAGTACATTTTGCAAAAAACTGGCCAGGAAACACAGTAGAACATTCATTCAAAGAGTATTTCAAATATTTGCCAATAATTAAGTTCAATGGTGATGGTAGATTTTGATAACACTGTACAGATGTAACCTTGTACAATCATACTTCGTGCTCTCTGTAAGGCTCAGTAGTAATCAATTCAGTTCTCTCGATCTTCCTCTCTGACATTGACTAAGGTTTCATAAGTCATGACAGGATCTACCTGTCTGGAGGCAATACAGCTAATTCAGGGTGCAGGAAGTCTTGGAGAAGTAGCCCCTAAGCACTTATCTTGGAATGTTGCGGTTTAGAGTGGACAGGCACACATATGGTTTTGCAAAAGGCCAGCCTAGCCCTGTCCCACTTCGCATGTTGATACTAACTGTCTTAGTATAATAGAAGTTTCTGAAAAGGGGATATATTTTTGTCTGTGGTCACAGCTGTAAAGAAACCTGTTTCCTTAACCCTATGCAGTAGAAGCCTGAAGTGGGAGAGGTATGCCCAGATGCGGGTCTGGTGCTCACTGTTTCATAGGACTCAAGCTATACTTCACTGATGAGACCTAAGGAGGTTCAAACCGCTCTAGGGTTGCTTCTGTTCAGATCTGGCCTGGCATTTCTGGCTGGACTGTTCCTATTGGAGCAGGGCCACAACTGATTTTCACTGGGAAGTTCTCTGTCTATAATGGCGTACTGGGCAAAAAATCAATTGTATGGAATGAGGCATAGAGCGATCACCAGTGGATGAGTTAATGCAAGAATTCCTTCTATCACCTTGCTTTTACAGTAGACATCCTAATTGGAATGGGTATGCCCGGACATGGGTGCCATACTATTTGGGCCATAGGACTCAAGCTATACCTCACTGATGAGACCTAAGTAAATCAAAATCTGTCTGGGTTTGCCTGCCCATCTGGAGGGGGCCTGAACCGGCAGTTCAGGCTGTTCTGTTATTATTGCAGAAGGACCAAGACTGATTTACATAGTGGCAGGGGTCCCTATCTAGAATGGTACAGTGGGCAAAAAAACAATGGTCTTGCATGCGGCCCAGAGTAATCTTCTGTGGCTGAGTTTAATGTAAGCATTCCTTGCTTTATCTTTTTGTTTTCGCTGTTTTCTTAAATAGTCACAAGGGGTGCAACCTCATCCGGAAATGGGTTTCCCATTTTGTACAAAAGCTTCTAGGACAATTTAGAGACAGGGAAATTTGAACTGCTGCAAATGTTTGATGACTGACCTATTGGAATTCTGTAGGGATTAGGTGAGGGATTATATCGAATGACTGACTAGTCAAGAGGATAAAAATGGCAACCAACAACCAATTCATCAGAATATAACTGGACCTGGTGGACACTCTGGGCCTGATTCTCAAACTGCACTTTGTAGCACTGCAAAATATACTACAAAGAGCCGTTCACAAAAACTATGTGCAGAGTTTTATAACTCTGCAGTCCCTATACTTATGTGTGCAGAGTTCTATGCCCTGAGTGTGGAGACTGTGGGGTCGATTCCGATCTCGGCCGGTAGGGCTCCGAATCGGACTCGGCATTACCGGATCCGAATCGGAGCCCTGATTCCCGACCGAGTCGGATGTGCATCCGGGCGAGCGAGTACGATGCGAACGTACACGAAATCGCCGACCGACTCGTTCGCGGGACCCAACCGCTCCGACCGACTCGCACGGACACGACTCGCACCGCGCAATGGAGACGTTCCCCGGCCGGGTAAGTACGATGTGTGCCGTGAGCAGTCCGATCGACTCGCGCCGTCCGGCTCGAAAGAGCTGTCGGAGCCGCACTTTGGGGGTCCGTGTCGGACCCCCCTGTACGCCTAGCCGCGCGAGTCGCACACAGGGGGACCCATGGGTCCCCCCTACCTGTGCGTGTGCGGCGCGACCCGCTTCGACGCGTACCCGCTATAGGGGGCGCCCTTGTTTGCCTCGCACCCATTGAGTCAATGGGAGCCCGCGTACGTGTTGTACGACCGGCTCCCATTGACTTCAATGGGAGTCCGACCGAATCGAGTCCGATAGCATGCGAACGCATCGTACTCGTTCGGTCGGACTGCTAGGGTCCGATTCGGTCGGAAATCTCTCCGGGTCCGGCTCGGTCGGAGAGATTACCTGCCCGAATCGGAATCGGCCCCAGAGTGTACAAAGTACTGCCAACATATTGTCGTGTAGTTCCTATATAACCTATACAGGATCTGCACGTTTGGATAACATAAACTGTGGGATTGGTGGCAGACTGATTCCATGCACCCCCACCAGATACGTTAGCCTGTCTGTATCAGCTAGCTCACAGTGCCACTATAATCTCCTCTTACCAAGGAGAGAATAGATTCTGGCAACCTCAGAACATGACAACCCGATCCCTCAGAATCGTGGAAACAATATACTACCTTTCGCTCAGTCACTGGTGCTCAGTTAAGGGGCTCATTACGATGGCGGAATGGCGGTGGCGATCGTTCCGCCATCACAATGAGATTTACCCACCGCCATATTAGGATGGCAGTGGTTATCACGGCGGACGCAAAGTCCGTCCGCCGCTTTTCCGCCGGTGGCGGAGCAGGGCCACTAATATGGTGGCGGTGCCTAGCAGGCACCATCCCCCATATTAGGATGTGTCTGTGTAGAGGCCTTTCCATGGTGGCGATGCCGCCATGGAAAGGCTGGCGGGGATTGGGTTTGGGGGCCCGTTGCGGGCCCCCCTTGGGGCGGGTGTCACTGCACTGGGGGGTACCCATGGTACCCCCCTGTATTTCCATGCACCAAGTGGCAGGCACCGCATGGTGCCTGCAATGTGGTGCATGGAAATGCGGTGCAAGCACCTTTAACATTGCGGACGGTGCTGCAGCCAGCAGCACCGCCTGCAATGTTAAAGGCCCATGATGCGCCCGCCAGTATGGCGGGCGCATCCTAATTGCAGTGGTGAGACCGCCGCATGTCTGGCGGGCGGTCCCAATCACCACTACGGTAGCGGGCGGACCAAGTCCGCCCGTCATTGTAATCAGCCCCTTAGTTTGTCTCAGAGAGTTACACAGAATAAACAGGCTGGGCGTTTTCAATAAGTATTTATTAAACAGTTGTTATTCTAGTGTAGAATAGATGAGCTGCAACAACCATTAGACAGTAGCAGAGATATATGATTAGAAGTACTACAAAAGTAAAGGGATGGTAAAGTTCTACCATCTTGCAGTAATCATGAATATATACAAGTACATAAAACACATGATAAAAAGTGCGTACTCCTACAATGCCTCCCTAACTAGATGTACCTAAATGTACCTAGCATCTGTGTAGGTGTTATGCCAAGAATCCCTCTAGGATCTAGTCAACCCAATTACCTGAGAATGAGAGAATATGGGATCCCGTCCTGGTCTCGAGTTGGACACCTCGCGAGGGATGTTAGACCACTGCGAGCTGGAGTGTCTGCATGCAGGAACCTCAGCGTCTCTGGTCAGTGTGTCAGTCGGGAAGTCTCGGTCTCCTCTATCTTTCTAAGCAAGATGTGATGTATATATACCCATAGGTCTCCCCCGGGGTCCTACCTTGCTGTGTTACTGTGTCGGCCTAAAGGATGACGTTGGGCCTGAACTTTATACAGAGATATTATACAGGAGATGTTTGTCCTGCTGTGCTTCCAAGAAGCCTCATGCATAATGTATGAGATTCGAACTAGGGGGAAACCCGCGCTCTGAATACAGTGTTGTATTTAGGTAAAAGGTCAGTCCCTAAGAACCGTTATGTATGTATTGTAGGGAAGAATTTAGGTGAAAGGTTGCAATGTTACCTGCGCCTATATAGGGTACCTATATGGAATATAACACCCACTCCTCTTCCGACTGGACGACATATGTAACTTATTACTGTATTACTAGCCTAAGTAGATATTGGTATGCACAAAGTCGGAAAAACATTTGTTTAGCTAAAAACGTTTAAAATCTCCCCAAAAATTCTCTAAAAATACTTAAAACTGTCTAAAAAAAACTTTTCAAGCCATAGCTCTAAAGTGTCTAAGTTAAAGTCCGAAACACTATAAGCATTAGAAAGCCATGTATGCCCAATAAATGAAAGGAATGTCAATTTTTGTTTTGAGTTCCAAATTTGAGCTTGTTTTAAAAAGGGTCGAATTTCTTCCAGCACACGACAAGCCAAATGAGTCAAATGTTTATGTGTCCTGGCTAGTAGAGGCAACATTTTCTTTGCTTGCTTCCGCAGTAGACGGCCCCTGTAGCACCTCGCAGAGTACGTCAATTGAGCACAGATTATGTTCCACACTGTCAGCAGCCGGTGCTGGGGCAGCCTGTGTGCTGTCCAAAGCCTGGGTGTCAGAAGAGGAGCCGGTGTCCATACCAACAGGTGCTATTACTACCTGTGGGGGCTCAAGGAATGCCGCCATCAACATTGGAATACGCTGAGGTCACTGCAGAACATGGGCCGTTATCGGGTCCAGTAAAGCATTCACGTCCGGTTGCGCACATGATGGGAGTGTCAAACAAAGGTCTGACATGCATTCTTCTCCGCAAAACAGGCATCGGAGGACAGGTAAGATGCAGTCCATCCAGACTGGTCGAGATGACAAGAACCAAGATGCACTTAGTTTCCTTAGGCGAGACGTGCCTAGATGTTGTACCATGCGGTCACAGTATTTACTCTCCAGGAGTGCTCTTTCCATCTCCTTGGTGACTGGGACGTCCATTGCGTAGAAAATATAAAACAAACAGGATACCTGCTACTAGAAACAGGATGAGCGGTAATCCTCCAAAGATGCTTCCGAATACGGAGTGTATGAAGTTTGGTATAACTCCAAGTACCGTCTGAAAGGTGCTCAAAAGTCCAGAACCTATGGTCTTAAATAGGTGGACGATGCCTGTTGTATCAAACATGTTAAAGATATGATTTACCATTTCTGCAAAATAGAAAGGGCAGTTTGTATGAATAACCCCCTGTATCTCTGCCGAAGACCCTGCGATCTGGAGATCAAAAGTCTCTCGAGCGGAGGTTAAGGGCACAGACTTTTGTAAAAGCATGGCTTTCATTCTGCTTAGAGTATCAAACCGTATTAAAGAAACATTCAGTGAAGGCCATAACGGCGTCTCCCTGACTGTATTTGTTGGTGGAAACAAAACTTGCATACAACAAGTAACCCTGGAGCTCACGGTTACCAGATCTGCGATGCCCAGGAGCATTCCGCAGCAGCCTTGACTGTTCAGCATCAAATAACTCCCATTTGAAAGTAGCCTGAATGCTGTAGTAATCACTGCAGCTGGGGCACCCCTCAAATGGCAGGACAGGTTCACTACAGAACCATCACAAGTCCTGTGCAGCATTATATCCTGGCATATGAGTGATCCACTTAAAGCGTTCTCACAGTTTGTACCGCTTAGAAACACTTCTCGATCCCCACTCCGGCATTGAAATCTGTATGATAATACCCATAATTCCTTAATGTATTCCTTACCCATTTCTTCATATCTGCCTGCCTGCTTTTGTTCAAGGCAATACTGAAACTGAAAAGTAGTGACCGGTGGAGTTATGTGGCCATGGATTAGCCATTCAGTGGACGGTAATTTTGCCACTGTAAATGCTAATCTATCCAGTTTTTCGATACGCAGCATTGTATATTTTGCTCCCCTTTGTGCCATTTCTATCTGTTTATCTGTTAGATTGTATTCAGAAAACAGAGACGTACTGTTGATATAACGCCAAGGCACATAACCTGCACACAAAGATTGCAGCGTCCAGCTTAATAACATAATAGAACGTAATTGAGATTACCCGTGATGTAATATGGCCAAATCTTGTTCCAGTATGTCTATCGCAGAAGATACAATGTTGCCTAAGGAATATATCCTGGAGGTCAATGTAGTTAACCCATCGACTACCACTGCTAGAGATTTTTCTAGATTTATACGGTCATTTCACGTAATCTCTCTGTGGCCTCTTATTGAGATATTTTCCAAATTTAATTATAGACAGCATAATAGAAACGTTTCTGACGTGGCTTCCTGGGACCTTGTAAAAAATCCCTGAGATCCACATCCTGTGACAGTAAGGATAAGTGTTGTTTCACCTTTGTGAGTGTTGAGGTTTTTAGCCAATCAAGGTACAACTTCCCAACACTGTAGGATGTCACTACCCCTGGATGTTCTCTCTGTACATAACGTGGATCTGGCCTATCAATAGCGAACCCTTCGATTTTACCCATGAATCTCGCCTGACAACTATTAGTGTCTGTGGGCCAAATCAACCATTTCTTCCAATCGGGGTCTGATCTGTTGTATTGTATAATTTCATTCAACATAATCTCTTTCTGTGATGTTATATTACCCTCGGTGTGTGATGGAATTGGCAGCCGAGGTGTGTTCAAGTCTTTGTTCTTGGCTAGTCCAAGGCAAGACACTGTTGCACTGTCTAGTTCAAAAACATGATTTGTTGAGGGATAAGGCATGCTCTAAACAAAGCTTCTGTTCCCTGAATTTGCCATTCTCTAGTACCACAGACTGATTTTAAGTCTATGGTGTCTTTCCATACGTCGAAACCTTGTTCAGACAACTGGGCAATAAAGGAAGCAGAGTAGATCTGTTTGGTGTTTGTTAACATATTTTTCTGTGCTGATGTTGGTGCAACCTTATAATAATATGATGCTGAGTCAGACATATTAAATCCTGAAAAATATGGAAACTTTTGTGTAAATGTTTTTGAACTGCCTTTCGGCGGTGATGGACAATGTTCCCACTGGAGGTAAGTGAACACATTTCTAGGATTTGCAGATTTATGCAGAAAGTGATGACCATAGTGTTGATAACAATACATTGTTTCGAAATCTGATGTGCTTTCCAATGTTTCACTATCAGAAAATGCAGCAGATTTTTCCTAATCAGACAACATGTGATTTACAGTTTCAAAATCCCAATCATCGGAAAATGTACTTGAGGTAATGATATCACTCAACGATATTTTAAATAAAGGAGGAATTCTTAAAAGTTCGGTCGGACCAAATATATCGAAATCAACCTTGTCCAAAACTATACCATCGGGTATAGGAACTGCTGTAATGTTCACTGATGACAAGTCTCTTTGTTCTCGATGAGATGATTGGTGTGGCTTTAAAATTAAATTCACCTTTTGGGCTGCAGAGCTTTGTAGGAGGTATTTTCCATTAACAAGCATGCTAAAAACTATTAGTAAGCCTAACCAGAAAAGAAAGAAAAGTATCCCGGTGATTACCCATAGTTCTACCCAAGGTGACACCAGGTAAGTCTTTTTAAGAAAGTTCAAAAAGTCTTTAACTTGCTGCTTGCGCGATTTTTTGGCTAGCATAGTTTCCGGTTCACTTGGATCCAAAGAAAACATATCAAAGTTTACGAAGTAGCCAGAAGCAGTTTGATCATTTGTTGGTATTGCATCAAGATTTGTAGAAATTGTAGTTTGCTCTTGTTGAGGCATGTTGATGCAGACATCTGTATTTGGTCGAAATGAAATTTGTCTTTCATTTTGGTTCTGAATTTGAACTTCAGGTTTAAGGGGAACGAGTTCCATAGCATTATTGCATAGTCCATCATTCCGTGCAGGAGACTCTTCGAACGTGATGAGTCTTTCCGATTGAACTTCTTGAATTGTAGCGAGAGGAGGGCGTCTGCTACCTTGGAGTCATCGTGGCCTACTACTCAGTATCGGCCACATAGTGTGGTTTGATTAGGTCGATTGAGACAAATCTTTTCTCCTTTTTTCTGGCAAGAGGCGGTAGAAGTACAGTTCTTGTTCCTTCACCTACTAGGACCTGTACAGGCTTTCTGTATGATGGCCCAAACTCTTTCTTGTCCGCTATTTTCTCTCTGACCAGATCCCTGACTTTTGGGATCCAGACAGTTCTTGCCTTGACTGATTTGACTTCCCCAGTGGCGGTCTGCTTCATATGGACATTACTTTGTTGTGTCCTGGACTCATTTAGATCCTGTAAAACAGCCACACGATCATGGATGTCAAAAGGCTTTTCATCCACCATTGCACCTTCACAATCAAGGTCAGGTACCCACATTCTTGTCCCAAATAGGACCTCATATGGAGTGACCCCCCTAGAGAACTTCTTGGCATATTATTCCATGCTCGCTGCACTCCATACAGATGTTTCACCCAACTCTCACCCGTGCCTAATACTCTAGCTGTTAAAGACTGCTTTAAATTTCGGTTTTTCCTCTTCATGACCGAATTTCCCTCGGGATGGTATGGAGAGGAGTATCGCAATGCTACACCCAATCCTCGCATGGCCTCCTTGTAAGCCCGAGAGCTAAACGCAGGGCCCTGGTCAGAATGCAATGTGCCAATTGCGTATGTCCCTATAAAGACTCGCAAATCTTTTATAACAGTTCGAGAGTCAGCCGAACGTTGGGGCCACACCCATAGGAATCTCGAGCAGGAATCCACTGCAACCATGATATACCTGTAAGCCCCATCTCTTTGTAAGGGGCCGCAGTGGTCCAAGTAAACACACGCTAGTTGTTTATCTGATATTAATAATGGTGTCTGTGCTGGACGTGTTACAGTTGAACTTTTCATCTGCTGGGAGATGTCGCATTTCAAGACATAGTCTTTTGTCTGCTTAGTTAACCTAGGCCACCAATAGCGCTGTTTCAATAAAGAAACAGTCGCCGTAATAACTCCTGCATGTGCAGAACCTATCCCTTCGTGTGCTGCTAGAATTAAACCTAACCTACGATCCATGTTTGGAATTACTCTATCCCCCACTCCAGGAATCTGAGCAAATGGAATGTTATTGGCATCTAACTTGTAGGAATACTTGAGTAGAAACCTTTTTGGTACTGCTCTGCTGTTTTTGCGAGAAGCATTTACAGCCACCATAATCTCACCGTCTATTCTCGTTTTAGAACGAGTGATTGCAGCTACAGATGCGTGTGTACAGCCCCCTTTGCGGCTTCATTAACCAATGAATTCCCTTAATTTGCTTAATTGTGCCACCTTTTGCATCTTTGAACCCGTTTTGAACCCAGTGCTGATATGACTGTACACAGTAAAATGAATCGCACACAATTAGCGAGGGGAATTCTCGATCCGTATTTACCAGTGCCAGTATCAAGGCTTTTAACTCTGCCAGCTGTGCTGTGCAGTCTCCTAGAGATTGCGTTTTTGTGCAACTTGGGTGGAACTTTTCATCCCGCATGCGACCTTTAACGATTGCGCATGCCGCGCTATATTGTTGCTTACTTCCTATGGCCGGTTGAGCAGATCCGTCAGTGTAACTTATATATTCATACTGATCTAGAGGCATTATTTCGTTTGGTAGAGGATATTCATGTTCATATTGCAGAAATGCTTGTGTCTTTAAATTTGGGTCGTACCTGTATTCCACATCTGTTGCAGTGAGAGAATTAGCCCATTGTATCCATCTTGGATGTAAGGCTTTAGTGTTAGGAACGCTTGCCTTTGTCGCAGCCTCTTAGGCTGGAACCGGAGTCAGTACTATTATTCTTTTCCCCTGAGCCAGTGCTCTTTCTCTTACTACAGCAGTCTGTACTGCTGTTAGAATCTTTTCTGTAGATTTGAAGCGCATCTCAGCATTTGTGTACAAATGTGATTTGTATGCTATTGGTACTGTTTCACCTTCATTATATGTTAGATAGGTGTACCCAGATTGACCCGCAACTATACGAAGCACCAGGTCGTGTACGTTTACGCTTGTCTGTAAGTGTTTGGAAGCTATCATGTCAGCTTGTAGGGAACGAAGTGTATCTGTGTGTTCCTGTGTCCATTGTCTAACTGAAAAGTCAGGTTTTATTAAATCGTAGAAAGGTTTTACTCTTTCTGCGTAATTCAAAATGTATGTTCTGCCAAAGTTCAGGAATCCCAGGATTGATTGTAAGTTTTTCAATGATTTTGGAGGTTGGAGCAGCGCGCATTTTTCTAAACAATTGGTTGCCAGGCTTTTCCCTTCACTTGAAAGCTTATATCCTAAAAACAGGACACTGAGGTGGGCAATTTTTTATTTTTTAAAGTTGAATTTGTAGCCCTCAGATGCAAATCCCAAAATTATGGTATTCACTCTGTTCAAGTGCTACTCTAGGTCATCGTCCGTTAGATAAATATCATCCACATAGAACAATGCTTCTTCATCCAAATTTTGTAGTAACTCAGTTACTCTGGCTGAAAACAACCCTGGGCTATTCTTATACCCCTGGGGGAGTCTACAAAATTGACGCTGGGACCCTAGCGCTGAAATTGTTGTTAGGTACCTGCTTTGAGGTGCTATATTTTGGCAGAAAAATCCATTTGAGATATCAAGTGTCGTTTTATATTTTTTCTGCACAATGTTATTTATTAATGTGGCACTGTGTGCATTTTGGACTGCAAATGTCTTAGTGCAAGTGTTTAGATGTCTATAAACTAAAATTAAACAATATGAATTGTCAGGCTTCATGGCCGGAAACAAAGGAATATTCATCGATGAGGTGCAATTTTCGATCACCCCTTGGTATTCAAGTTGATCTACGATCTCCCTGACCTGTTTTTTAGCTTCTTGCTTTATTGGATACTGCCTCTGTGCAGTCGGAGTATTTTTTAAAGGAATTATGTGGTGGGTTGAATCCTCATCCCATCTAACATGGTTTTTGTATAATGCAGGGGCTTGAGCTATCGCCCACTCCTGCGCATATGTGTGTTTTAGGTGCTTGGGAATATGGTCTGAGAATGCCGGTAAAATCACTGTTTGACCTTTAGGGCAATCCATGACGAATGCTGGCGGCCAATCTTGTTCAGCTAACAAAATGTCATAGCCAAACGACAAGTTCTCCCAAAAGATACCTCTAACTGTCCTACATTTGTCCCCCTCCATTTGGAGTGTTATTTCATATAACTTATGTGGGACACTTACCCTAGTATCGGGTGTCTCTACCGTGATATAATCATTCAAGTCCGCTGTCACCAGAAGTTCCATCAGGATCTGGCAGGCTATTGTTACTTCTGCCGCACTGTCTAGCATCGTCAGAGCCCATTCCCCGTTCAGTAGTCGAGTCCTCAGAATTCTGGGCATGTCTGATCTTTCGACCCGCAACCTTCTTCTTTTTGAACTATGGCTTTTGCTTTGGTTTCTCTTCTTTTTTAGAAGTGTACTCTTGAGCGTGCTGCTTGTCTCTGGACTTTGTACGCTCTTCTTGTCTGTCTGACCGTCCTTCCCTCTCGGAGTTTCCCGATGAACCCTGAAAGGAATGAGAGGAGCGTGTATCAGTATCCTGATACCTGTCAGGTTTCCTAATATTATCCCTATTCCTAAGGTTATACCTCTTTTCGGAGGGCTCCTGTGGAGGAGATCTACCTCTGGATTGAGATCTGTTTCCTTTAAAGTTTTGTTGTTTTTTATTTTCCCACTTCTTCTTTGTTGAAGCAGGTATCTGCTTAGAAGTGTCCTTTTCAGGACTGCTCATCAGTTGTGGTTTTAAAGCTTTCCCACCCAAACTGTCTCTGCCCAATTCTGCATATGCAGTTTCAATTATTTTCGGTAGTTCATGTTCTTGTTCTAAAGGGCTGAACTCCCTTAGGCGTTGACGGATAGCCACTGAAGGTGCTTCCCCTTTAATGTTAGCTAATATTATGGCTGATACCTGGGCATAGTTACCTAGTAACTTCATCCCTAAGTTCAGAGCAGGCTCTGCTCTGTACTCATTTTGTATTTGTCTCAATGCGTCTGGTACTACTGCTAATGACTGGATACCATGAGTTCTGGTATAAATGGTAGCAAAGACTGTACCCCAAGTGGTACAATCCTCTATTTGTGGTTTTATCCCCATGGGCAAGCAGATTGTTAGCATTCTGTGTTTTTCATACGAGGTAGAATTCGGGAATACTGCCTCTAGCTGTGTTATTTTCTGAGCTACCCAGAATGGCATTGGTTCACGTTTTGTGGGCATTTTACCCATCACCGCGTGTAATGTTTGTGGTGTGATTTTAGTTGCTGTACTCTGAGCTTGAGTTCCATTAGTTGCAACTATTGCTGGTTGGACTGTAAGTGTCCTCATGACGAATTGCGTCAAGTTTCTGTAGATTTTTATTAATTCTTTGTGTGGTGTGAGTAAGTCTCCTGGTGGCATTGTTTCAATGTCAGGATGTGGTGTGTAGGCCGCTAATATTGGCCATGTTACCCCTTCTCTTCTGAGCGGGCCGAGTCTCACTCTCCTTCTTATATGGGGTAGGGCGCCTTTAAACCAGTATAAGTGTTCCTGGTATGTGAGCGGAACCTCAATGTCCTCAAACGGACAATATTCTGCTGGTGCATCTCCTTCTGTGTAGGAGTGAAATGTTTTTGTTCTTGTATTTGCTGCCGGGAATGTAACCCACGAATAAAATACCTCTGTTCTATATGCTTTGTGTGCCTCAATCACGAAAGCTACTATGCCACCCCTGGCTGTTTCACCATGCACAAGTAATTTCAGGGTGACTGTATTTCTAAAACTTGACGCAATCTGTATTGCGTTTGCATCATCCTCATCTTCAGAGAGGGGCAGTGCTTGTTGTATTGGATCTATTTCCTCGTTAGCCATTGTGTATAGAACACAAAATGATTTCCCAAGGAAACTAAGATAAGGTGTTTTTGCACAATTTTAGGAACACTGTGTCCTTCAAGCTTGATTAAACAACAGCCAATAAATAGGATTTTTTTAGCCTACTGAGCTGTGGCGGAGTTTGTGCCCACCCACTCCAGACGTCTCTGGTGTTTTGTGAGTAGGGGTCTCTGAGAATAGCACGACTGAACTACTCAGATTCTACTGTTAAATAAGTACCCAACCAACGTTGGCGGCGCCATTTCGTGTAGTTCCTATATAACCTATACAGAATCTGCGTGTTTGGATAACATAAACTGTGGGATTGGTGGCGGACTGATTCCGTGCACCCCCACCGGATACGTTAGCCTGTCTGTATCAGCTAGCTCACAGTGCCACTATAATCTCCTCTTACCAAAGAGAGAATAGATTCTGGCATCCTCAGAACATGACAACCCTGATCCCTCAGAATCGTGGAAACAATATACTACCTTTCGCTCAGTCACTCGTGCTCACTTAGTTTGTCTCAGAGAGTTACACAGAATAAACAGGCTGGGCGTTTTCAATAAGTATTTATTGAACAGTTGTTATTCTAGTGTAGAATAGATGAGCTGCAACAACCATTAGACAGTAGCAGATATGTGTGATTAGAAGTACTACACAAGTAAAGGGATGGTAAAGTTCTACCATCTTGCAGTAATCATGAATATATACAAGTACATAAAACACATGATAAAAAGTGTGTACTCCTACAATGCCTCCCTAACTAGATGTACCTAAATGTACCTAAATGTACCTAGAATCTGTGTAGGTGTTATGTCAAGAATCCCTGTAGGATCTAGTCAACCCCATTACCTGAGAATGAGAGAATATGGGATCCCGTCCTGGTCTCGAGTTGGACACCCCGCGAGTTTTGTTAGACCACTGCGAGCTGGAGTGTCTGCATGCAGGAACATCAGCGTCTCTGGTCAGTGTGTCAGCCGGGAAGTCTCGGTCTCCTCTATCTTTCTAAGCAAGATGTGATGTATATATACCCATAGGTCTCCCCAGGGGTCCTACCTTGCTGTGTTACTGTGTCGGCCTAAAGGATGACGTCGGGCCTGAACTTTATACAGAGATATTATACAGGAGATGTTAGTCCTGCTTTGCTTCCAAGAAGCCTCATGCATAATGTATGAGATTCGAACTAGGGGGAAAACCGCGCTCTGAATACAGTATGGTATCTAGAAGGTCAGTCCCTAAGAACCGTTATGTATGTAATGTAGGGAAGAATATAGGTGAAAGGTTGCAATGTTACCAGCGCCTATATAGGGTACCTCTATGGAATATAACAATATAAGTAGAGGGAGTGCAGAGTCGTAATGTTCTGCACAGAGTTTGTGAATTCTGAGAAAGTAATAGATGTACTATCAAGTGTAAGTTTATCTTTCTGAATCAGGCCCTGTGTATCTAATTCACAAATGTATCTTACACTCTTGAGTTGACTATTTTTTGGCATTCACAAACTCCAAATGTAAGTTACTACTAAATAAAAAGCATTAAACCAACCACTCATATTGCAACACACACCCAGAGAAAATAATGGAGGTTGAGATTTAAAATAAAACCTCTTAAGAAATACTGTTAAAATAAATTTTATAATAATTTAAAATAGTTAAAAATAGAAATAAATATAAATTATTGCCAAAATATATATATATTATACATAATATTTTTAGTTGGGTTGGGCGTAGGGCAGGTCCAGCGCCCAACCCCATGCTACTCACGGCCGAAGTCTGTAGCTGGTGTGTGGTTGACATAGTAAGGTATGGAATTAAAATAATATTTACATTAAAAAAGAAACTAAGAAGTTCACTGAAAAAACAAAGGTAAAACGTTATAGTTTGTTATGGTAATAGTATGTTACTTTGTATTAAAAGAAACCTTAAAATTTCACTGAAAAATACAAAGGTTAAAGTGACATTATAGTTAGGGGACTATGGGCCATATGTAGGTGGCCTAAATACTGGTCGGTAACCCTGAAATTCGGTAAATTTCAGGGTTACCGACCGGTATTTAGCCATTCCTAATGTAGGTGATGATTCGGTAAATACCGAATCAGTATTTACCGAATCAGTATCTACCGATTCGCTATTTACCGAATCGGTAAATGCAATGTAGGAAGCACATAAAAGAGTGCTTATGTGGTTTAAGAATTCGTTAATTACCACCAACTTCAAGTTGGTGGTAATTAACGTATTCCTTTAAAAATTCAATTTTGAATAATGTTTAAAGTGCCATGTGGCACACATCCATGCCCTTAGGGCATGTATGTGCGCCACATGTGCACACATGCACGATTCAGGGGTGCAACAGGGTGTCAATTTGACACCCTGCCACCCTTGAATATGCTCCCTCTATTACCGATTCGGTATTTACCGAATCGGTAATAGTGAATGGCTTCCCAATCATTCCTATGGGCCTCCAGGCCCATAGGAATGAATGGGAAGGTATTCCTATTACCGATTCGGTAAATACCGAATCGGTAATACCGAATATTACCGATTCGGTAATATTTACCGAATGTTTACCTACATACTATTTACCGATTCTTAAATACCGAATCGGTAAAATTCGGTATTTAGGAATCGGTAAATAAAAACTACCTACATATGGCCCTATGTCAGGTAAAGTATTCCATTTTAAACTCAAAATGTACTTGTTTTAGTTATCTGAAGTAACTATAACTTGTGCCCTAAGGTAACTACAACTCCTGCCCTCGCTATGCACTGCTTTGGGACACATATTACATCACTCATGACTGTTCAATGACTGCATTGATAACATTCTTATGACATCGGAAATTCCATCATTTATGACAACACTGTGCGTGGCGGGCGCTGTCCTCTCTAGAGTAGCCTGTGTGCATTGCATAACATAACTGGCAATCTTCAGGGGTTTATGGGTTTATAGCCTTTGAACCATAACAAACCAATACTGTTCTTATGAACTTGCCCAAGGGTAGGCCTCAAGGCCTGACCTTTGACCTGAGTGCACAAACTATCTCTATATTCAAAAGGTGTCTTTTCTAGGCCTTGGCAAAATTTTATTCACACCAGTTTAATTGACATAATTTCTGGAATTTTTGTGTTACGCTTGTTACAGTGCCACTAGATTACTTTGATAATTAGGCTGTAAACATTTACAGCAAACATCATAATTTGCTGGAAAAAACATACTGCAAATGAACGGAAACGTCATAGACTGTTGTTCACAACGCTTTTTTATAGCATTCTCGGCCAAAACTACACTAGAGAACACATTTTGCTCGAAAATATAGCACGAAATAACAGATTTACATTTCATGTAATTATGATTAATTTCTTGTAATTTTGTGTAGATTTTGCACAAACATGCAAAAGAAAATCATGCAAGTTACATACACCCTTAGGGGTCGATTCCGATCTCGGCCGGAAGCGCACCTAACAGTATTCGTCCGGAAAAAAAAACAGCCGCGTGCGTGTTTCCCGACCGATTCGAACACTCGTCCGGACGAACAATTACGATGCGAATAACAACCCAGATTCCGAGCGAGCCGTACTTACCCAATCCAGCTCCTGTTCCCCGCCCGAGCCGGATCCGTAAACGCCGAATCGAGTCGTATGGAAGCAAATACACAGCACCTTCCGGCCGGACGAGTACGATGCGCACTCCGTACGCGCCAAACCCGTCGCTACGTCCGGGACGTTTGAGCATCCGGGCGAGCAGTACATAAGCTCCGTTTCGCGCCACAAGACGATCCACGGCTACGAGACGAACAAGCCTGCTACGAGTACGAGTCGAAGACACGAGCAACCCGAACGAGACGATCCAAGCATGAATCCCATTGCGCAGGTCCTACCTATACTCTACATCTATTACCGGGACCGGCACGGACGCGTACGGCGCAGACGGTAAGTCAAACACCAACAACACAAACAAACGACACGTACCCGAAATATGTCAAACACATATAGGGATGCACAAATGACGTACACTAGCAACAGCAGAACCATAGGGGTGGGATGGCCATCACCAATGCCATACACACCCATGGGGGGATGGATGCCTACCACCAACACCACCGTACCACCACCCCTACTCAGGGGGGGCTGGATGCCTACCACTACCACCACCCCTACTCAGGGGGGCCTGGATGCCTGTCACTACCACCACCCCTACTCAGGGGGGCTGGATGCCTGTCACTACTACCATCCCCACCCTTAGGGGGCTGGATGCCTGCCACTACCACCACCCCTACTCAGGGGGGGCTGGATGCCTGCCACTACCACCACCCCACTCAGGTGGGGCTGGATGCCTGTCACTACTACCATCCCCACCCTTAGGGGATGGATGCCTACCACTACCAGTACCCCTACTCATAGGGGGCTGGATGCCCATCACTACTACCATCCCCACTCATAGGGGGCTGGATGCCCATCACTACTACCATCCCCACTAATAGGGGGCTGGATGCCTGTCACTACAACCATCCCCACCCTTAGGGGGATGGATGCCTACCACTACCACCACCCCTACTCGGGGGGGCTGGATGCCTGCCACTACCACCATTCCTACTCAGGGGGCTGGATGCCTGCCACTACCACCACCCCACTCAGGGGGCTGGATGCCTGCCACTACCACCACCCCTACTCAGGGGGCTGGATGCCTATCACTACTACCATCCCCACCCTTAGGGGGCTGGATGCCTGCCACTACCACCACCCCTACTCAGGGGGCTGGATGCCTACCACTACCACCACCCCTACTCATGGGGGCCTGGATGCCTGTCACTACTACCATCCCCACCCTTAGGGGATGGATGCCTACCACTACCACCACCCCTACTCAGGGGGCCTGGATGCCTACCACTTCCACCACCCCTACTCAGGGGGCCTGGATGCCTGTCACTACCACCACCCCTACTCAGGGGGGGCTGGATGCCTGCCACTACCACCACCCCTACTCAGGGGGAGCTGGATGCCTGCCACTACCACCACCCCACTCAGGGGAGCCTGGATGCCTGTCACTACTACCATCCCCACCCTTAGGGGGCTGGATGCCTGCCACTACCACCACCCCTACTCAGGGGGGGCTGGATGCCTGCCACTACCACCACCCCTACTCATGGGGGCCTGGATGCCTGTCACTACTACCATCCCCACCCTTAGGGGGCTGGATGCCTACCACTACCACCACCCATACTCAGGGGGGGCTAGATGCCTGCCACTACCACCACCCCACTCAGGGGGGCTGGATGCCTGTCACTACTACCATCCCCACCCTTAGGGGGATGGATGCCTACCACTACCACCACCCCTACTCAGGGGGGCCTGGATGCCTGTCACTACCACCACCCCTACTCAGGGGGGGCTGTATGCCTGCCACTACCACCACCCCTACTCAGGGGGGGCTGGATGCCTGCCACTACCACCACCCCACTCAGGGGGGGCTGGATGCCTGCCACTACCACCACCCCTACTCATGGGGGCCTGGATGCCTGTCACTACTACCATCCCCACCCTTAGGGGGCTGGATGCCTACCACTACCACCACCCCTACTCAGGGGGCCTGGATGCCTACCACTACCACCACCCCTACTCAGGGGGCCTGGATGCCTTTCACTACCACCACCCCTACTCAGGGGGGGCTGGATGCCTGCCACTACCACCACCCCACTCAGGGGGGGCTGGATGCCTGCCACTACCACCACCCCTACTCCGGGGGGGCTGTATGCCTGTCACTACTACCATCCCCACCCTTAGGGGCTGGATGCCTGCCACTACCACCACCCCTACTCAGGGGGGCTGGATGCCTGCCACTACCACCACCCCTACTCATGGGGGCCTGGATGCCTGTCACTACTACCATCCCCACCCTTAGGGGGATGGATGCCTGCCACTACCTCCACCCCTACTCATAGGACGGGTAATGCATGACACAACCAGCATACTCCCACATAAGGAATGTCTGAAAATTACATCCCCCCCAACACCATGACAAGCGTGTGTAGTCTGTGTAAAATGCCTACAACACTGAACATGACATTGAACATACAATGTGACCCCCTAGCACATGTGTCACACATAAATGTGTGTGGCCTCCACAATGCAAACCGACCATGGCCACTGTGGCAATGGGGTTGAACACCCCATCACCACAGTGACCACAAGGTAGGTGTGGGGTCCATAGCTGATGCACATTTTGAACAGTGTGGCAATGGGCCCCAAAGCCCCATCACCACAGTGACCAAAAGGGAAGTGTAGTCAGGGTAAAAGCTGCCAAACTGCATGGATGATTACTGGTCACACAACAACAAACACATCAGTGGCATAGTAGTGCTTGTGTCCCATACCAACATAGATTGGGTGAGGCAAACAGTGCAGTGGCAATAAAACATCGTTTTGGCCATGTGCATACAAACATCACCCATGGGGGCTCACATTGTCAACATTCACAAATAACACAATGACAGAAGTGACCATCATAATGCAGACCCACATATCTGCACCAATGGACACACAAATGTAGATATCCTGTGGAGACTGTAGATGTCAGGTGAACACATACCATACCATGGCAGCAATGGGACATACAAACCATGATTATTGTGCTGACTGATGACCTAGGAGTCCCAGGGACAGCAGGGGAAAGCCGCCAAACAACATACAGCCAATGGCACACTCAAGATATGCCAATGGAGTGGTGCAAATGCACAAACACAAACAGGCAGACTCACACTGCATATCAAACACAAAAGGTGATGGGGGTGTGTGCCAGTATCCCCAGGCAACCACACAACACATGAGGAGGCCTGAATTCCAATTACACAGATGTGTATACAGTGCCATACAAAAGTTACTCATGGATCGGATTCCCTATGTGGGCAAAGAGGCATTGTTAGATGAGAGGGAGCCCAAATTACACATGTCACACAAGCTTGTAGGAACAGCAACTAACACAGCAAGAGACAGACCCACCACAGCACTACCCCCAGGGACCCCACATTGTGGTGACACTAGCCTGCATGATAATCCCACTGTGATGACAAAGGTAGATGTCATTCACACTGTGAACCACAGCCATGTGTCCTGAGCAACAAACTATCATCACACCTACACAAGCAAAAATCAATCAGCACGGCCTGCCAGCCATGGCCAATATGGAGGTAGGGGTCTAGCCATGCAACAACTCACATTTGCACACACTCAACACCACACACCTTGATCTCCACCAATGTGCAGCAGTGAAGCTCACATGGACTGGTGACATTGCACATGCACCCATGACAATCCCAGGGGTGGTGGTGGGAACTAAGGTGCAGAAACCCATCACACATGGCCAGTCAACAAGACTCGTGAATGTCTGACACACTGCACACTACGCGGTACATGGGCATGACGTGAAATCCACCACAATCAATGGGATCCCGGCCATAGTCACACACCAATGAAGAAGACAAGGTGACACACAAAGAACACACGTACACAACTTCCAACATTGCAGCTCTGACCCTGAGGAGTAGCAGCAGTCACACACACAACGTGTCACAATCACTGAAAGCTACCACAGACTGTAAATTACATGACATTTGTAACCAACAAGTGCCAAGGGGAATCCTGAATGTGTCCCATCTGCGTTTGACCACATCCCCAGCCCTGACAACAAAGACAACCTGGGATGACAACCTGATGAACCTTAGTTTGCCATGCACCCACATCCCGGAGTAACCAGGTCCAAGATGCTGGATGAACACAGAACAACTCAGCAAGCATCAGAAACAGGAACATCCGTAGGGACACAGCCTGTGTAGGAAAAGGGAAGGGTACAAGCACAGACATGCTTACACAACACAAAACACGGGCCCAGGCAATGTCACGGGATTACACACTGCCATGAGGGCACTCCACTGCTGTGGAAGGTCCGCTGTGCCAAACCTTGTCTGTGCACGACTCAAACATGTCGGCAGAACACTCGGTCAGTGAGTCAACAACTACAACACACTGAAGGCTCTGCTCACATCAGCCTGGGTACGGGAGTGTCACGTCAGTCATCTGCATACACCCAAAACACGTGTCAAGCAAGGTGCACTGTATACACTGATGAGTCCTTCAACATTGGTGTGCTAAACTGCATGTCCAGTGGAGATGGGCACACAGTCAGGGAAATAGAAACATTGAACAGTGGTAAGCCCACCAGATGTGCATCACTGTAAGACAAAGATGTTAATTTACAAATGCAAAACATACATCCCTGTGTCATATGCTGAACATCACACCCTCAGACTGCAGCAGAGGATGCCATAGATCCAGACTACAACAGGACACATATCCCATGGACCACATGGAGTCCATCACAGCAACACTTAATTTTCCTGATCTGAACACTATTACAACTGCAAATGCATGATGATACTCATCTACATCATGTACATCAAAAGAAAAACCACAAGTAAACAAAAAGAGGCTTTATTCAGCAAATGTCAATCAAAAATCAGAAGTCCAAATTAAAGTAAGGCCAATGGCCAGTCCAAATACACAGTCCCAACAGGGTGATATGTGACAACTTGTCACCCATTGCTTGCCTGCACTGGTAGGGACAGGGGACATCCCCTTGGAGGGGCATACAAGGGGCAGGCCAGGCACCGCAGGGACAGGATCAGGGGATGCCAGAGTGAGTCAGTGAAGGGGTGGTGGGTGCAGGAGTGTCACCGGCAACTGCAGTGGAGGTGTCTGACTCCGGGGGGGCCGGCACCACTGTAGGGCACAAGTCAGATGGTGTTGGTGCTGCAACTACTGCAGTGGGCTGGTCTGATGGAGTGGACTGGGTCCTCACTGCAGTGCCCGAGTCAGACGGGGTGGTTGTGGACTCCACTGCAGTGCATGCCTCCAAGGGAGTGGAAGGGGGGCAGATGAGGTGGGCAGGACAGAGGGGGGACCCGGTCTCCACACCAGTGGCACAAACAGGCTGAGCGTCTGGGTTGGGGGTGGAAGAGCAAGTGGCAGGGGGGAGGGCCTAAGCAGTTTGGGGATGCGGTATCAGTGTGTGGGGGAACCTAGGGCAGGATGTGGCGGTGGAACCTGTGGAGTGGTGGCCTGGGGGATGGAGGAGAGAGACTGGGTGGTGGAGCTGCGTGGTGGTGGGGTCTTGCCCTTCCTGTTCCGGGGGGACTTCCGAATGGGGTCCTCAGTCTGCCTGCGCCTGGGGGAGGGTGTCCAGGGGCGAGGGGCACTCCCCTCTGTGTGGGTGGACTTCCTCTTCCCCCGTTATGCCAGATCTGCAGGATCGGAGGGGAAGAGGCCGAGGTCACAGAGGAAGACCTGCTGTGTAGGTGGGGTTGCAGGTGAGGCAAGGGAAGGGGTCTTGGAGGGAGAGGATTTGGAGAACTGCGGAGTGACTGTGGATGCCTGTGTGTGTGTCTGTTCCCCATCCCCTGTGTGTGTGGTATCTGTCCCCTGAGGATGCTTGTGTGCACGTCTTGCCTTTCTTTTGGGTGTGTCTGTGCTGCTCGTGTCTGTGTGTTTGGGTGATTGTGCAGGTGTGCATGTGCTTTGGACAGGTAGGGTGCCAGGAAGTGTGGATGGGGCAGAGGTAGGAGGGGGAGGGACTGTTGGAGGAGGGACACTGCTGCCGTCAGGGAGGAGTCCATGGACTTATTGCTCCTCTGTAGGGCAGACATACCCGTCGAGATGCCCTCCATGAACGACACCAGCTGTGTCAACAGAGTTGTGTGTGCATGGAGGACACTCAGCATTGCTGTCTGCCCTACATGGAGCTGCCGAAGTAGGTACACAGACTCCTCACTCAGGGCAGCAGGGGACACAGGGGCAGGGGGTGCGGTGCCTGGCACGAAGGATACACGCTCCCGAACACGGGAGCCTCCACGGACCTCTGGAATTGGAGCCAATGGGAGGGCGGTGCTGGTGGTGGTGGTGGCGGGGCCAGACAGACTAGCTGGGGTGTGGTGGCTGCTGACACCCGCCTCCACAAGGGAGTCATCCTCCGAGCTGCTGTGGTCCTCAGCTGAGGTGGATGGTGCTGAGGACTCCTCGGTGTGGCTCCCCTCGCCCTCCGTGCCACTGGGTCCCTCTGACCACTCGTCGGATGCTGACCCAGTCTGGCTCCGCAGCTCCTCCTGGTCCGTGGAGCTGTCCCCTCCTGTGGCCGTGGATGTATCTGCAAACAATTAGGGAAACAGACAAACATCAGTCACCTGCACTGACCGCACACACCACAGTAAGTACAGCACTTACAGAGCCAGCCCTGGCATCCTTAGTTGAACATTGCCAAAACTCCTCACACAGATGTGGAGAAGCCAATTGTCAGTCTGATGGTCAACCATGGGACTCACACCCCTCCTGCCCTTGCACCCATCTGTCTGGTGCCTGTCTGATGGTAAGACCCCAGTGTGGACACATGCACCACCTACACAGTTGTTGGACATTGCAGGGAACACAGTGAAGTATGTGAACATACACACATCACATCTCTTGCCACTGAGTCAGTGCAGGTGTCCGGATAAAGGGATGGCCAGAGTCTAAATAGAAATGCATGTGATGCATACCAGCACCAGACACCATGATGCACCCATGTCCGGATAGTCCATGCCACAATGGGGTGCATGTTGCACATGTCACTCCCCTGCAGGATCACTCTTAGGAAGTTTAATGCCATGACACAGGTATGCGTGCAAAGTCATACATCACTGTCTCCATTCACATGGCCATGGCAGCCAGCCAACAACAGTCTGCACTGTGTCACAATCCTAGGACATGGGGAATGCAAGTTATGTAACTGACAAGTGCACATGTCCATCCCCCACACACCACATCATCTGAACTAGTATTTGTCCATGTCATGCCAATTGGACATATGGGGGACATGAAACACAACTCTCAGAACCTGAGCACCTCACAGTGTGCTGTGAATGAATAACAGCTGCCTGAAAGTCACAGTCGCATACACCTGTGTGCACAGTCAAGTGATCAAACATCTATAAGTCACAGAAGTATCGTCTCTCATGGTCACATCTCAGATGGCATGCTGAGCCCTAACCGACAAACATACCAGTAGTCCTGACAACAAAGCCACAGAACAATGACACAGAGGCAGACACCTGAGGGAACATGTCACTGATCACAACATGTCAGATGATCCACGGGAGTGGGAGTACAGAGTCTATTGTATGCCCTGGAGTAGGCATGACTGTCCAGCTCCACCTGTAAGAGGGATGAGTCCTGGACAGTAGGCAGGTGTCTAAGCATGTGTGACACACTTGATATACATACTCCTGAGGCCCAAACATTCTTCCCACCCGCAGCATGGGGGTGTGCCAAATACCCCAGGGACATGTGGTGAATCAGATCAGCAAGTGGACCACATATCAAAGTTACACCCAGATTACATGTCAGAACTTGGGCATTGTGTAAGCAATTGACCCACCCATGAATCCCACAACATAGTCACCGGAACAAATGCTGTCTCCCACCTTGACCAAAGCAAAATGCAATGACACAGTCCCCAAGTGACACAATTTCCTGACTGTAAGGGCCACACATATGCGTATCAGATGAGGAGTGGGCATGTCACAATAGAGGGACATGGGTCCTGGACCACAAGACTGATGTACTGTGGAAGTTTAACCAGGCCAGAGGAGGGCACATAGCATGTCAGACAAAGTGCACAGTGCTGTCATGGACTCACCCCTCCTTGCTGCTGTCTGGCCTTCAGCTGCCCATCCAGGTCAGGGAAGACCACCGCCAGGATCCTGAGCATGTGGGGGTCAGGGTCCGGTGTCCGCCCCTCCTGCGAGGAGGCGACAGCTTCAGCTGGACCCTTGCAATCCTCCGGGTCCAGCCTCGAATGTCCTGCCACCTCTTCTGGCAGTTGCGGATCCGGCGCTTGTAGTCCCCCACGGATCTTACTGCCCGGGTGATGGTCAGCCAGATTTCCTGCTTCTGTTGGACATCAACCTGTGAGGATGACAAAGTGAAAATGCCATTACTACACATGCAACATATACGTGCATCACACAGTTGGATATACATGTCTCAATCACTGGGGCACATGATGTACACAGGCAGTGCAACGATGGCTATGAACAGTTTGCCAGCAGTTACTACATGGTATCATTGCATGGGAAGTAAACCTTGTTGGAATGCACTGTTACTGCACTGTACCTGTTCAGTGCATGTAACGACACACTTTGGGGGGTCAGAACTACTCAGTGAGCATGCTATCCAGTGGTGTGCACACTGTAAGTACAGCTAGTCAGACAACATGCAAAATTAGTAAGGCAGTGGACAGCACACTCACCTGCTCCCCTGGTTTCCCATACAGCTTGCTGTACTGTGGAAGGAGGCTGTCCAGCAGGGCCTGGTTCTCCTCAAGGCTGAAGGCTGGGGCTCTCTCCACAGTACGTGCCATTGCAGTAGCCAGAGGATGCAGAGACAGCAGCAGTGTTGGTGGCAGATGTCGTCCTGGAGCATGTAGTGCAGGCAAGTGAGCTCTCAGGGGAACAGCCAGCATTATATGTGTGCTGCAGAGGCAGATACTGTCCCATGTGTCCAAAGTGATAGGTCCAAGTCGTTTGCATCTTCTGAATCTGACCAATCCATGGAATAGCAGCACTAATACATGCCCACAGCATCCTTCAAAAATCCAAGTTCATGACACCCATGATTTTGGAACATTGTTGTGGCTGGCCAACTGAATTCACTGCATCAGACTCGTTGAAGCTTCGAATATGCGTCCGTTGCCATGCCAGGCCACAGCCAATGCGTGCGCACCGTTTGGTCCATTGCTGTACAACGCGTATGTCGGGATACAACGCGTACCCGCTCCCAACAGATGCAATGGGCCGGCCGGGCACACCGATCGGTCCATTGCTGTACAACGCGTACCCGCTCACAACCGATTCAATGGGCCGGCCGGGCACACCGATCGGTCCATTGCTGTACAACGCGTACCCGCTCCCAACAGATGCAATGGGCCGGCCGGGCACACCGATCGGTCCATTGCTGTACAACGCGTACCCGCTCACAACAGATGCAATGGGCCGGCCGGGCACACCGATCGGTCCATTGCTGTACAACGCGCACCCGCTCCCAACAGATGCAATGGGCCGGCCGGGCACACCGATCGGTCCATTGCTGTACAACGCGCACCCGCTCACAACAGATGCAATGGGCCGGCCGGGCACACCGATCGGTCCATTGCTGTACAACGCGTACCCGCTCACAACAGATGCAATGGGCCGGCCGGCGCACCGATCGGTCCATTGCTGTACAACGCGTACCCGCTCCCAACAGATGCAATGGGCCGTCCGGGCACACCGATCGGTCCATTGCTGTACAACGCGTACCCGCTCACAACAGTTGCAATGGGCCGGCCGGGCACACCGATCGGTCCATTGCTGTACAACGCGTACCCGCTCACAACAGATGCAATGGGCCGGCCGGGCACACCGATCGGTCCATTGCTGTACAACGCGTACCTGTACAGGTCAGTCGCATATGTCACCATGCTTGTCACTGGTGAACGTATGCCAGCCACATATACCTGCCAGAGATTCAGGTGCAAACCTACAACACCACACCCAGTCCACACTGTTTCCTAAGGCATGTAAGGCTGCATTACCTTTTCTGTGTATGGGGGTTAACATGTGGTTTCTGTGGTGGCACTTGTGGGCAGCCACACCCAGGCTGTGCATGTGTTCATGGGGACAGGGTCCTTTGTGTGTTGTGCACATGACCACTGTGATGTGCAACAGTTCATTTCGGAGCATGTGGCACGGTCACATTTCCAGGTTGTGTATGAGTATGACATGTCACATACCCCCAGGGTCCCATGGGGGAAGGCATGTACGTCACAGGGTGACCCATTGCCACAATGGTGATGTCCCTCCACAGTCTGTGTGCATGTTGTGTTTCCGATGTCTCTGATTCCATGTGCACGATGGGAGACAGTCTCCACATCAACATTGTTTGTGCATGGACTTTGATGTTGTGCGTCACTGGCGTCCATGTCTGTCCTGCGGAGGCGACAGGGGCCACTACCTGTGGGAATCATGTTTGTTTTTCTGACGTGTACATGATACGCCATGTCATGCCAGTGTCCATGTTGCAAGACAAGGTCACTGGGAATATACCTGTCAATGAGCTGTGATGCCTGTGGCGCATCTGTCCAGACATGTCACTGTGGTGTGTGTGTGGAACGTGACAGCAGTAAATGGGTACTGTGACACAGCCTAATGGTTTCCCATAGCACAACCTGGAACCTGTTGGCCACACATGTTGTACTGAGAAGTTAGATGATGGCCATGTAGGTGCGAGTTATGTCCGAACAGAACGGCACACACATCAAGTACTTGTGTCTCGTAATGATGTATCATGTGAAATTGAGTATGGTGAATGGCACATATGTGGGGTGACTGACAATCTTCCTTTCTCCAACCTATGCACTGCAGGGCTCCAGCTGTCCATAGACCATTCCCTGACCTGGCAACGATGGTGGAACGTGACAGCATCCGACGGTACCGCTTCACCAGGCAGCTGATTGAGGATTTGGCAGTGCGCTTGGCACCACATTTGCAACCTGGCCGGCCGTACCCTACGGCGCTGACCCCCAAGGTAAAGGTAATGGCAGCCCTACACTTCTTTGCCACCGGTACCTTTCAACACACTGTGGTGACTGCCGGTGGGATGTCACAGACTATGTTCAGCCGTGTACTACGCGATGTTTTGGAGGCAATCTTGAGATGCCTGAACCAGTACATCTATTTCCCTACACGTCAACAACTCACTGACGTCAAGAGTGACTTCTATGCCCTGGGGAGGATGCCACATGTCATTGGCTCCATTGATGGGACACATGTGGCTTTGGTACCACCACAGGCACATGAGCAGGCATACCGGAACCGGAAACATTACCATTCGATCAATGCTCTGGTGGTATGTCTTGCAGATATGAGCATCACACATGTGTGTGCCCGTTTCCCTGGTTCAGCACACGATGCCTACGTGATGAGGAGTAGTCGCATCCCAAGGATGATGGCACAGATGCAGAACCAGCGTGCCTGGCTTGTCGGTGTGTACTGACTTTGTACCATTGTGTGTGTTCTGCTCTGTAGTATTCCGCCCACTTTTCCAACTCAGCTAATGTGCACTTGTCTGTCCGTAGGTGACTCCGGATACCCCAACATGCCGTGGTTGCTGACACCCCTCAGGAACCCTGTGACACCAGCCCAGATGCGCTACAATGAGGCACATGGTCGGACCAGGAGAGTGATCGAGCGGACATTTGGTCTCCTGAAGAGCCGCTTCCTCTGCCTGGACAAGACAGGAGGGGCCCTCCCATATGCCCCAGCAAAGGTGTGCAAGATTGTCATCGTCTGCTGCATGCTACACAACCTGGCAGTGCGGAAGGAGTTGCCTCTCATCCTGGATGACGATGACCAACGTCCGCCACCTGTGGAGGATCCTGGCCTGGACCACGATGCCAGTGATGATGATGATGATGATGGTGATGTCCGCACACAGCTCATCACCAACTTCTTCAGCTGAATGTGAGTATCCAGGGAGATGTAATGTGAATGATGTGAGTTTGCATGATATGTGTGGGTGGTGCTCTGGTGCTGTTTGAGTGTGGCCATGTGCTACTTGACTGGATGCGTGCAGCAATGTGTCCTTACAGGTAGTCTGTACTCCCCAACAGTGTTGACATGCTAACTTGGTTTTGTGTAGTTGTCTTGTGACATGTATTGGGCATGAGTATTGCAGTTCTGTCCTGTTCTTCAGTGGTTTTAACTGTGTGTCATGTCTGTCCTTCACAGGGTGCTTACTGAGTACTTTGGTCAACTTGGATCCCCCGACACCATGATTCAGCTTTCAGGGTGGCAGCAGTAGTTTCCCTACAGGTGATGTGCCACACACCCCTGGACTTCATATCTTCTGCACTTGTTGACTGCGTGGCCACTGCCACGTGGGTATAACCTTGCATTTGTAGTGGAAACAACATGTTGCAAATGTGTAATAAACCTGTGCTTCACTTTGGGATGTGCGTTGTCTGTGGTCACACATCTGACTGACATTTGCTTACTGCACCTGTGGGCTAGTTGACACAGACTCTGAATAGGTGTGGTGTCTGTGCATTCCACAGTATTTCCTGGCAACATCACTGTAGGCGATGAGTCCGATGGCCCTGGTGTCTCTGTGTTGTGTAGCCCTAGTGGTGTGTCTCCCTCATATGTGTCACGTCACCATGACTCACATGACGGTGTTGTACTTGCTGTAGCAGTTAGCATACACAGTGTAATTTAGCAGATCATCATCACCATAACAGTATCCACATTTGAATAACAACAGAGGCAAGTATGGTGTACTAGTGATTTTATTTACAAAAATGTGTGTGGATAGTGCACAGGATGGTGGGTGCTGTACATTGGTATTGTGATCCAAAGTTCCCAGATGAGTTGCAAGTCTTTGTAGCAGAAATGTCCTGAGTGAAGTCCACAGTCATATGATACATTAGTCCAACTTGAACTCCCCATGTCATGTGGGAGAGTTGTGTTGCATTCGACAGGGTGAAAAGTTTGCACACAAAGGAGAATTTCCGGAACAGGTGTTGGCTTCCTGGGGGATGTACGTGGCCATCAACCTCTCAGTTTTCCTTCCTCGGATGACCCCTCTTCTTTGGGTGGGGACCCTCACGTGCAGGCTGCTGCGGTGCAGGGGACTCTCCGCCAGAGTCCTCCTCCCTCCCTGTGGCAGTGTCAGTTGTTGCAGCACCAGATGTTGTGGGCACACATGGAGGTGTGGCCATGTTGGTGCTAATCTGGCGGAGGCATGTCAATATGTCCCTATGCACCGCTGTGAGTTCTTGCAATGTGTCCCACTTGGACTCCATGCGAGACATGTGTGTCTCCACACGGGACATGTGGGAGTCCAAGCGGGCATGATGGGCAGCCTGCTGCTGTTGTATGTCCTTGAGGATCCCCACTACCTGTCTGACCTCTCCGGTGCTATTCTGGTACGCATCAGCAATGCGTGCCAGTTGTGGGTCATCATGCAGTCCAGACCCCTCTGCAAGCAGCGACCTATGTCTACCACCCCTCCCACCACCCCTGGCGACATGTGCAGGACCTGCGGTGGCACGCACAGGTGACCCGAGGCCCCCTTGGGGGTTGTTAGTGGTGTTGTTGTACGTTGCTCCACGGTGGGCCTGGGGCCCTGTGCTGTTGTCATCGTTGGTCCTTGGTCTGTCCGTGTCGGCGGGGGTGGTCTGTGTGTTGGCAGTTGTTGGAGGGGTGGGTGCAGGGGGTGCAGATGTTGGTCCTGCTGGTGCTGCATGATGACTCACACCAGAGGTGACAGGTAGGTCTTCGCCATCCGAGGAGGGCAGAGGCTGTTCCACACCAGTGAGCTCAGTGTCCCCCGGAGCCTGGGACAGGGACTCCTCCTCGCCTGCTGCTGTGTCCCCATCATCACCTGTATTTGGAAGAGACACAAATTGTATGTTATGTTTCTACAGGCATCAATGGTTCACACACCTGACAGTTGTGACTGTACCTCTGGATGCGGGCATGTACATTGCATTGTCCTAAGTTGTCACAGTAAGAGGTTGATATTGGTGTAGCACATTGTCCTGCATACCTGGGGCATTTCAATGTGAATGTTGAGGTGTGTGCATGGCCAGCATTGGTTGTATTTGGTGGACATCCGGCCATCCTTCTCCACCTAGCCCAGTTATTCCACCATGAAGCATGCCACCCTTGCAGTGGGTTCAGGTTGACTCTCAGGATGTCATTCAGTGGTGTCTTGCTGTTCATTGTTGCACAGTTCCCAGCAGGGCCTTGTGCTCCCCACAGCAGTACCCAGTGTCAGCCATCTTGTCAGTCCTTATCCACTCCCTGTGATGTGAGCATGGTTCAGAGTGGTGTTGATGGGCCAATTGTGAGGGTGAGCAATATCTGTGACTACAACTCCGATCATGCTATTGCCTACACCCCCCTTCCCAGCATGCCCGTACTTCCTTCCTTTTGAGTGGACTTCACTGTGTGTGAGTGTGACAGCAATGGCAAGATGGCTGACAGTGTGGTCCTGTTGTTTGTTGGTGCACAGTTCCCAGCAGGGCCTTGTGCTCCCCACAGCTGAGGCCAGTGTCAGACATCTTGTAAGGTAGCTTTTCACTCCCTGTGAGGTGTGCATGCTTCAGTGTGATGCTTGCTGGGCCATGTGGGTGGGTGATGTATGAGCTGTGACTGCCACTCCCATCATGCTATTGCCTACACCCCCTTCCCAGCATGCCCGTACTTCCTTCCTTTTGACTCTGCTTCCCTGTGGGGTAGTGTGCCTGTGCTGACAGGAAGGCTGACAGTGTTGTCCTGGCGTTTGTTTGGCTACAAGTCCCAAGAGTGTCCCTGTGCTTCACACAGCATTACCCAGGATGGTGGTTCTTTGTGGTATCTTCATTTGGTGTGTGAGGCATTGCATTCTCCCAGGTGGGTTATGTGGAGTTTGTGTTGAGGGGGTGTGTGAGGAGAGCTGCTTGTAACTATGGTCAGTGCTGCCAGTCCTCCTTCCCACCCAGCCAGATATCCCACCATGCAAGGTGCTTGCATTGCAGGGAGTGCAAGTTGGCTTTCAGGATGTCAGGCAGTGGTGTTCTGCTGTTTGTTGGTGCACAGTTCCCAGCAGGGCCTTGTGCTCCCCACAGCAGTACCCAGTGTCAGCCATCTTGTCAGTCCTTATCCACTCCCTGTGATGTGAGCATGGTTCAGAGTGGTGTTGATGGGCCAATTGTGAGGGTGAGCAATATCTGTGACTACAACTCCCATCATGCTATTGCCTACACCCCCTTCCCAGCATGCCCATACTTCCTTCCTTTTGAGTGGACTTCACTGTGTGTGAGTGTGACAGCTATGGCAAGATGGCTGACAGTGTGGTCCTGTTGTTTGTTGGTGCACAGTTCCCAGCAGGGCCTTGTGCTCCCCACAGCTGAGGCCAGTGTCAGACATCTTTGAGGTGGCTTTTCACTCCCTGTGAGGTGTGCATGCTTCAGTGTGAGCTTGCTGGGCCATGTGGGTGGGGGATGTTGAGCTGTGACTGCCACTCCCATCATGCTATTGCCTACACCCCCTTCCCAGCATGCCCATACTTCCTTCCTTTTGACTCTGCTTCCCTGTGGGGTAGTGTGCCTGTGCTGACAGGAAGGCTGACAGTGTTGTCCTGGCGTTTGTTTGGCTACAAGTCCCAAGAGTGTCCCTGTGCTTCACACAGCATTACCCAGGGTGGTGGTTCTTTGTGGTATCTTCATTTGGTGTGTGAGGCATTGCATTCTCCCAGGTGGGTTATGTGGAGTTTGTGTTGAGGGGTGTGTGAGGAGAGCTGCTTGTAACTATGGTCAGTGCTGTCAGTCCTCCTTCCCACCCAGCCAGATATCCCACCATGCAAGGTGCTTGCATTGCAGGGAGTGCAAGTTGGCTTTCAGGATGTCAGGCAGTGGTGTTCTGCTGTTTGTTGGTGCACAGTTCCCAGCAGGGCCTTGTGCTCCCCACAGCAGTACCCAGTGTCAGCCATCTTGTCAGTCCTTATCCACTCCCTGTGATGTGAGCATGGTTCAGAGTGGTGTTGATGGGCCAATTGTGAGGGTGAGCAATATCTGTGACTACAACTCCCATCATGCTATTGCCTACACCCCCTTCCCAGCATGCCCATACTTCCTTCCTTTTGAGTCGGACTTCACTGTGTGTGAGTGTGACAGCTATGGCAAGATGGCTGACAGTGTGGTCCTGTTGGTGCACAGTTCCCAGCAGGGCCTTGTGCTCCCCACAGCAGTACCCAGTGTCAGCCATCTTGTCAGTCCTTATCCACTCCCTGTGATGTGAGCATGGTTCAGAGTGGTGTTGATGGGCCAATTGTGAGGGTGAGCAATATCTGTGACTACAACTCCCATCATGCTATTGCCTACACCCCCCTTCCCAGCATGCCCGTACTTCTTTCCTTTTGAGTGGACTTCACTGTGTGTGAGTGTGACAGCAATGGCAAGATGGCTGACAGTGTGGTCCTGTTGTTTGTTGGTGCACAGTTCCCAGCAGGACCTTGTGCTCCCCACAGCTGAGGCCAGTGTCAGACATCTTTGAGGTAGCTTTTCACTCCCTGTGAGGTGTGCATGCTTCAGTGTGAGCTTGCTGGGACATGTGGGTGGGGGATGTTGAGCTGTGACTGCCACTCCCATCATGCTATTGCCTACACCCCCCTTCCCAGCATGCCCATACTTCCTTCCTTTTGACTCTGCTTCCCTGTGGGGTAGTGTGCCTGTGCTGACAGGAAGGCTGACAGTGTTGTCCAGGCGTTTGTTTGGCTACAAGTCCCAAGAGTGTCCCTGTGCTTCACACAGCATTACCCAGGGTGGTGGTTCTTTGTGGGATCTTCATTTGGAGTGTGAGGCATTGCATTCTCCCAGGTGGGTTGTGTGGAGTTTGTGTTGAGGGGTGTGTGAGGAGAGCTGCTTGTAACTATGGTCAGTGCTGTCAGTCCTCCTTCCCACCCAGCCAGATGTCCCACCATGCAACGTGCTTGCATTGCAGGGAGTGCAAATTGGCTTTCAGGATGTCAGGCAGTGGTGTTCTGCTGTTTGTTGTTGCACAGTTCCCAGCAGGGCCTTGTGCTCCCCACAGCAGTACCCAGTGTCAGCCATCTTGTCAGTCCTTATCCACTCCCTGTGATGTGAGCATGGTTCAGAGTGGTGTTGATGGGCCAATTGTGTGGGTGAGCAATATCTGTGACTACAACTCCCATCATGCTATTGCCTACACCCCCTTCCCAGCATGCCCATACTTCCTTCCTTTTGAGTGGACTTCACTGTGTGTGAGTGTGACAGCAATGGCAAGATGGCTGACAGTGTGGTCCTGTTGTTTGTTGGTGCACAGTTCCCAGCAGGGCCTTGTGCTCCCCACAGCAGTACCCAGTGTCAGCCATATTGTCAGTCCTTTTCCACTCCCTGTGTTGTGAGCATAGTTCAGAGTGGTGTCGATGGGCCAAATGTGAGGCTGCCCATTATCTGTTACTACGAGTCCCATCATGCTCTTGGCTACACTGACTTCACCAGCATACACAGGATTCCTTACTTTCAGTGAGCTTCCCTGTGAGGTGGTGTTCTAGTGGTGGCTAAATATCTGACAGTGTTTGTTGGTTAGATTTGTGCCACTGCCTAGCTCTATTTGTTATTGGGTTTGTACATGTCATGACACAGTTACATATCACTATGACATGGCATGTATTGTGTTTATCTGACTAACATACACATCTTGGGATGATTATCTTTTGGTTGCTGTGGATTTGCTAGGGGTGCATGGTTTGACTATCCCCTTGACAGTGATGTGTGTGTATTGTCACACAATATTGTGTATATTAGTTGTGTACTCACCAGGCTCTGGGATGTTTGATAGTCCATATACGCTCACTGGTGGTAGGATGGCCCGCACCTTCTCCTCCCAGGGCCTGAGGTATACTGGTTTGGCAGGAGGGCCACTGCCGGTGTGCTGGCTCAGGAGGTAATCCTTCTTCAGAAGGTCCCTGACCCTCCTGCGCACATCATACCACCTGTTCTGGATGTCTTCCTTTGTGCGCAAACATGGTGATTGTGCGTTGACCCTGTCGACGATCCTCGCCCACATCTTGGATTTCTGCGCCATGGGGGTCTGTTGGACCAATGTGCCAAACAACTGTGGCTCTACCCTCAGGATCTCGTCTACCATGACTTCCAATTCACTATCTAGGAACTTTGGATTCTTCTTTAGGGGCATGGTGATGGGTGGTGGTGGTGATTGATGTGTGTGTGTGTGTGCAAGTGAGGGTGTGTGAGTGTAGGTTTTGCTGGGTGTGTGTGAGGGTGCTATTTGTTGAGGTGCTAATGGTGTGTGGCTTTTGTGTTGGATGAGCTGTGTGTGTGTCTGTGTTTGCTGTCTGATGGTGTTCTGTGCTGGCAGGTCAGTGGAATTTGCAAAGGATCATGGTAGGGATTTGTGGCCTTTATGTAGGTGGAGTTGGGGGTGTGTCCTTGTTCCATTTTTTTCCCCCTCTGTATTTATTGGCTTTGTCATTGCTTGTTTGGCCCTCTTTTTTTGTATTTTTTCATTTGTAATTATTGTGCATGTAGGAGACGTTCTTCTGACCGAGTAGGACGTTGCAGTTGTCTCGTGCGCGCCTCTCCGAGTCGTTCCCGCTGTGTTTCAGCTAAGTTTCATATGCGGCGTACGCGTCGGTCGCGGAGTATTGTGTTTGTTCGGCTGGCTTTTGTATGCGTGTCGGTCATACGGCTTGGGCTCCGTGCGAATCGGTCTGATTTTGCACCCATTGCATCGTACTGCGCGGGTCGGAGTTCGCAGGTACGTTTCGTTCGGGTTGATTCCTGGTGCGTGTCGGTCGGTTCTATTCGCGTGGTTTCCCAGCCGGATAGCTTGTTTCCGTCCGGGTCGGTCGTTCGGCTTGAGTTCCGTACGAGTCGGTCGTGATTCACATGCATTTCATCGTACTTCCCAGGTCGGGCAACGCCGGTACGTGTCGGTCGGACTATATTCCCGTACCGAGTCAGTCGGGTGGTTTTCCGGCCCGAATCGGATTCGGCCCCTTAGTCTTTTCTCAGCCATTGGCTTTTCTTTTTTAAATACTCATACTTTTTATGAAAATTGCTATTTTTGAAATATTGAAGCCGCATGATTACAATTTTCATAAAGGTTATTATTCAGCAGCGCTCAATTTTTCTGTTTCTTTGTCCACATGTTTCATGCCTATGAGAGCACCTCTCATAGTGCCCATCCCCTTTGATGCAAAAATCAGTGCAAAAATATATTTTCTTTCTAAAATTGTAATTTTCAAGATGGCGTGGAAAAAATGACCACCTTCGTCAGTCATTCGCATTAGTCAAGAAAATCAAATGTGACTGACAAAAACTGTGATTTTCAATATTGTGATTTTAAATGGAAAAAGTGTTAACATTTCCAAGCCTACAAGGCACCTTTTTAAATGTTAATAAAGCAAAAATACTAAACCGTGGTAGACAAAGCAGCAAAAGTGCACTTTCTGAGTAAAGTTCTATTTACATGTCCAGTTTGACATACATCTCTTCAGTGGTTTATGCTGTACCTGTGAGCAACATTTTCTATGTTAGTTGAAATAGGAATCACATCTTCTTTGACCCCTCCTTAACTTTTCCCCCCTGCACAGAATGGCATGAAATTAAGCATGCCGGACTTTAACTGAATACATAACTGTCAACAAATCAAAATAATTAAGCATAGACAAATTCGGGAATCAATTTTTAGGTTTTTAGTATTGTATTCAAATCCAAGACAATTATAAGAGGCTAAAATGGCTTGTCAGTGGAAAGTGAATGACACAGCGATTACTGCAAGAAGGTGCAAATGAATGTGTTAGAGACTGATTTGTAAACGATTATTTGGGTATCCCCATAGAAAGATGTAAATGGCTGATTAGGTTTTTGGAAGAATGCAACTCTTGAATTAAGTGTATGGTTAGAGAAAAATTGTTAATGTGTCAATTGCATTTGGTTGACTTTTTGACCCAGTAGGATTAATCAAGAAGTCATCTTCAGGGTAGATTAATGTTTATGGTGCATCAAAGAAAACATCTAGAAATTGAGAAAAAAATCAACCAACATTGATAGGTTATGTGCAAGGTGCAAAGGTGAATAGAAAAAAGAACATAGCATTGGCTAGCCAACTGGAATAAATTAATGCAAACTGCAATTATATAAATAGTATTAAAATTGATTAGAGAAAGGTTATTCAATTCTCATTAAGGATATTGAGTACAATTTGCAGTTTAGTAGAAAGGGTCTTCTTATTAGTGTACAGTGGGCAGCCTTGGAAAAGAAAATAGTGAAAGAGTCACTTTATCCAGCAGAATACTGAATAGCAACATCAACATTATTGAGAAAGGAAGACTGATCTCTTTACCCGCCTGCTCACTGTAAAAGCTGAGACAGAATAAACAAGTGCCACTGTCCACTTTGGGACTGGAATAGAAAGACACATGTGGACTATTTAAAAGGCTTCAATGTGCATGTGGAATATTGTCTGTGTTTCGAATATCCATGGCTTGAAAAAATTGTATGCTGATTTAGTCATATTTATGGAAACACTATCATAAATTCCAAATCCCTTGTGAAATATCTGTTTTTCAATTACAAGGAAAAAAGACTATAGGCCTGATTTACAAACCAAATATTGTAGTATGTAATTTAGTACTCTAGTAGTACTATTTACTTATTTCAAAATTCATTTCACAAACCAATGGCTGGAGATCTCAATCTCTGCCTCTCCTATATTTTTCCTGCAGAGATTACACCTAAGAATACTGTTTTTGTAGTAAATGTGGGATGGACCGAGGGAGTGATAGCTCAAAAAAGGATGGGCTTAAGGGAAAATTAAAAAGGGAATAGGGAGGGACTTGCAAGTGCATAACACTCAACCATAAAACTGTAAGATCATTGCCATTTACAAAATATACTTCTAAAGTTACTATAGCCCTAAATGTGTCAAATGCACTCCAGCCCTGTCTTGGAGGCAGTCAAACACCACACATGCTCAACCACTGGTAATACAAACAAATCAAATGGACAAAATTGAAGACAGTATTGAAACAGCTAATCAAAATAAATGTTACATAATAATATTAGTTGTACATTTAATTTCCCACACACACACGCACACACATACACAAACATACATAACTTTTAACCAAGATTACCACAAAGTAAATACGAGTTCAAATGTTACTGAGGAGGGGTATTTGTTGAATAAAAATATGTTTTTATAAACTAATATTTACAAATGTATACATTAAGAAAACATAGTTGCGTGCTTGTATTTTTTGATTCTGCATGTAAATGTGCTACTAGGAGGAGTTGCCCTTTCTTTGAGTAGCCAAAAAGGAAACTCAAGAGAAGTTCTCTATGTTCAGTCCTTGGCAGCTCAAGGTTACCATAGGAAACCCAAAGAAAATGTTTTTGACCTCAAAGATCCCTCATTGAGTACAACAATCTGCCTTGACCCGCTGATGATTATTGAGAAATAGGACAACATCTGTTATATTCCCGGGTTAGGCCCATGTAGCGAAGCAACCTGTTTCTTACATTATCCTCATGAATCATATTTCCAAGCTGTGACTTTTGCATACATTTGCACGCATGACAAAGTTGGACTAGTTTCTCTGAAACTAAACTTGTTTTACATCTAGCTTCGCACAATACCCTGAGCATCACGTACAAGGTCACATTCCTTACTACATACAAATGTCATCACTATCTTCATCCACTGGGGAACAGGGCTATCAACATATCCACAACATCACTAATCTGTGCATACATCACAAGGCTGCTTTCTATTATAAAAGATGAGCATCCCCATAGATTAGTAAAGAAGGTACTTCCGCTGACACTGAGGGTCCTCGCATGCTGAGAAATCATCACACAGTGGTCTGACATCTCATGTAGGGTGTCTAGTTCATGACCAAGATGGAATCCTTTACTCTATCCCATCAGGTAATGGGGTTAGATCATCCCTTGGGAGATTCTTGTCTCTACAACTACATACACTCTAAGTACACTTAGAGTTGGGTTTGCATAGTAGGAGAATTCTAGATTACTGCCTTGTTTATATGCCTGCATATATACAATTGTTTAGCACCATGATAGATCTATATCTAGATAACGTTGATTCAATAAATAGTATTGAAAATGCCCCACGGTGCATTCTCTGTATAGTTCTCAGAGGATAAGCACGAGTGTCTTAGCGAAAGGTACTGTACTGTTTCCACAATCCCTGAGGGGTCAGGATGGTCATGTTGAGTGGTTGCCAGAAACCATTCGCTCTCTGGTAGGTTAGGGGGGCTTACGGTGGCACTGTAAGCTAGCTGATCTATAGGCAACATACCCTGCGGGGGTGTCTAGAATCAGACTTGACTCCAAGCCCTTAGTTTATGTTGTCTGAACAATGCGCAAGTCCAACGGATTGGTAGGAACTACACGAGATGGCACCACCAACTTTGATTAGGCTCCTATTTAATGGTCAAATCTGAGTAGTTCAGCCATTCTTTCTCAGAGACCCCTACTCACATTTTAACCGGAGACGACCGTAGTGGGAAGGGAAACAAATCTGCCTCAGCTGAGTAGGTATATCCTATGTATTGGCTGTAGGTTAAATCAAGCTTGGAGGATTAGAAGTTCCCACACTGTACATACCATATCTATATTACAAATTGGCTAAGTACTACTGCTCCAACAATGACCAAACAAATAGATGAGGACATTGGAGAACAGTTAGTTGGATTAAATATTTCAGAGAATTGCAGACAGGCAGTTACCATGAAATTGTTACAACATGGCCTCTTGGCAACTGGTGGAGATGTTATCTTTGCGGTTGAGGCACACAAAGCATTCAGAACAGAGGTATTCTATTCTTAGATTAAATTCCCACCTGCAAATGCACACACAAGGTTGCTTCATGAATACATTGAAGATGACTCACTGGATGAGTGTTTCCCATACGTGGACTTAGAAGTCCTATTAACTTACCAAGGGCTAATCAAATGGTTTAATGGCACCCTACCCCATACCACAGAACATGTGAGGCTCAGTCTGTTCAGTAGAGTAGGAGCAACTTGGCCTGTCTTAGCATCATACATGTTGGACAGAAAAATGCGTCTGGGCGACTCCTTCTAGCATTGTGCGGTTTAAGTTAGCATTTGCGGCACCATTTTGTATTAGCCCCCATTTTGGGTAATGATCGAAACTAACGTCTGTCTCATGCTCTGTTTGACCATCGAAAAGCAGCTACCAATGTGCCCTCTGTACGTGAATTTCTTCAAGGCTGAGTTTGCTGTGCTAATGAATGAACTGTCTATCTCATGCATACCTTTCCGTCTAGATAGGCCAGCTCCCACAGCTCAGAGCGGTGTAGGCAGGCAGAGTAACCTTGCGTTTCAGATAATGTGTGCCTGGTCTCAGGATCGTAGCTCATCCTTCTGTACCTCCTTTGTTCATCAGCTCGCAGACTGGAAAATTCCTGTCTGGGAGTGTCTTCAGGGGTATTGGAAATGTACTCTATGCTCTACCATGTTGTCTAAGGTCAGTCCCTCTGCAGCAATCTAAGGAGGCTGGTCAGACCGGACTCCGCTCGAGCGAATACTAATAAATAACTTTGGTTTGTATTCTCTACTGTCTGACCGACTCTTCATTTGTTTGAAAGGCTGAGAGGTGGTCGCAAGTGACCCGGGTGGCCTTAATTGTGTCACTTCCTTCATACACGCCGCATCCAGAAGTTGCTGCCTTAATATCAGCAGGAATGTGCAAACTCTATAGAGATTTAGTAAAAATGTATAGAAATCTAACACAATGTAATGAGAACATTGACAGTCCAAGTTGCGGGAGCTGCTCAGGCTACACAACCACAAATGGCTACCACAGGTGTCAGCCTGAAAACACTAAATTCCATTATGGGAAAGGTTCTCACCATCCGGGAGCAAATCCTGTTCTGGATAGCACAAAAAACAGCACAGTTTGAAGCAGTTTTTCCACTTACTGGCCCACAGGAAAAACACAGAATACTGACAATTTGTGGATGGCTCCCCAGTTAGAAGATTGCGCCACTTGGGGTACAGTCTTCGCTGCCGTATAAACCAGTACATATGACGCCTAGGACTGGGATAAGGTGACAAAGCCATTCCAGGCGTCAAGTGACTGCTTCAGCAACAGAATATGGCTTTTTTGCACTTCGAGCTTTTGATGCCAAAATTAAGGGTTTCATCTGAGCTTGTACATAATGAACCTAACTTAGGGTCACAATATGAGTTAGCTGGAGTTTGCAGCAGAGATGTCATAGGGCTTTGTTTGACTTTACTCTCCAATATCTCCACTGCAAACTCTGAGAATTACAATGTTTTTACCCGAAATGAGAAATAGCTGCTCGCACTTGGACTTTAAGGGTGCTTTGTCAAGCAGTTTTTCGGAGAAGGATAATGTCAGAAGACTGATGGTGGGGGTTGCTGATGCCTCATGAGGGGGGCAGGGATGGAGGGGCTTGCACCTATCTGGGGGAAGCATTAATTGCTCCCCATGATCTGCAGCAGGCAGAGTTGTGGAATGCTGCATGCCACAGTCCAGCCCTGGCAGCCTCTTTGAGAGTCCTGGTGCCTCTGGGCCTGGAATGATCAGGTCTGGAAGGTTTTGGTCCCAATTATTACAGACTCTGAAACAAATATCATTGTGAGGCTGAGCTATTTTACTTGGAGTTAGCAATCCAGCTGAAATAACTCATAATGAGGACCTTAAAAGTACCACCAACAAAATCCCTTATCATCGCGCCATGCACTGATGGAGGAGTTGGTCTTGCATAAAAAAGACAAAGGGGGTTGTTTAGAGTTTAGTGGGTAAGGTGTAGCCGCAAAAAATGTGGCAGCTGTCATCTCCACATAAACTCCCAGTTTGGTGACCCCATTTCGAGGCGAGCAAAGCACTATCTGTTTGATAGTAGAGACTCATCTGTCTTTGCTAGTGGAAACTTTGGTCTGACAACCTATCAGCCACAATATACACCAGAACATCTACTTTCTTAAGCAAGGGTTTTATATTGTAAGCTTTTTTCTGTTCAAGATGACCAGAGGAAAGCCTTGTGGTTCTGAAGAGGAGAAAAAAAATATTAACCGTATGCACTGGTGAAAACTCTTTAAGTGCCAGTGACATTTGGTTGTCTTTTCAATAACAAACTCTCACTTTGGCAGTTTCCTATTATACAATTAAAACCTTTGCAGAGTAGGTACTTAAACATGGCCCTCCATTTTACAAAGTTTCAATCCATTCAGAGGATCTACAATGGGTGCAGATCAGCTAAGGGCACACAGATCATTACCTGCCATGTTGGGAAATCTAAATTTGGAGGGCAGTCTTCTGTCAGGGGAACAACAGTCATAGCCTCTAGTGCCTGGTGGTCAACTCACCATAATTTAAATGACCCCCTAAATCCCAAGCTGAGAAGCACAAGTCTTACATATTGACAACACCATTTCTCCTTCATTCAATTATATGAGAACATTAAAGTAAAATTGGTAGTTAGTACGTAACCCTGTAATATATCCTCTGAACCCGAAGTCTACCTGTTAATATGAGAGCATCATTAATACCTCATGACCTATATGAAAATTCAACTTCAGGATGGTCCAGCAATACCTCAGTTAGAAGAAAAAAATGAAACAATACTTGAACCAGAAATGCTCCATATTTACAAAATGTGGAGCATTTGTGCTCCCTTCTTGTACTAGTGCACTGTGTGCTACCGAGCATGAGCTAAGTCACCCTTGAACCATAGTGCACGGGTGCCTGCATTATGGGCAGGATTTGTTTGTGTGCAAGAATGCATACTTTCATGCACAAAAACAATGCAAAAAGGGATATTCCTCTTTCTAAGTGTGGTGCAGAATGCAACACACATGGAAAGAGGAAATACCATGAAGAAATTAGGATGCTTCTCCTCATATTGCCTCTGTCGGGTCAGCACACCATTTTGGTGCAAACCCAGGTTTACAACCCATTGTACATGGATGGATGCCCGGGAACACTCATGCCCCACCCATGTAATGCTTACCAGATGCAAAGTAATGCAAGGCAATACTATGCTCTGCTTTGGATTACTTTGTATTTAATAAACCACACAAAGCTACGCAAAGTGGCTTTGCTTGACTTAAGAAATGACAAAAATGATTTTGTTTCCGGCTGCTTCATAAAAGTGATGCAACCATGACGCAAAACCATGGTGGAACAAAAAGGACACTGAAAAACTCTTGGATGTTAATTGGATGTTAATTTCAGGGATAATGGTTTGATTTTTTGGAGCTGTGCTGATTTGGTGTCATGAAGTCTATGGGGCATATGTATCAAGCTATTTTGAGGTCGCAAACACTGCGAATCGCAAAAAAAACAGTGTTTGGGACCGCAAAATAGCCCTTTCCTATGTACAACATAGATTTGCAGTGCAAAATAGGTAATCGTAAAATTTGCGAATACCTATTTTGCGAGTCTTAAAAGTTGCGAATTATTATTGCGAATTCGCACTTACCCACATGCTATTTGCGATATTTACAAATAAAGTAATCGCAATTTGCGAATTCGCAAAGAAATGTATGAAAAATTCGCAAATTGCGAATAGGCGAAATTCGCAATTTTGCACATGCATTTTACCACCAACTCCAAGCAGGTGGTAACCAGGTGCAACCTATTTAAACAAGCCCACAATGCAACAGGGACTTCCACAATGGCAGCGCTGTATGTGATAGCCAGGAGGATGCGAATTCGAGCTGCAGCACAGAGAAGGAGGCGACAGGAACAGATCTTCAGAGTGCGCATCACTCTGTTCCAGCAGACTGAGGAGGAGATCCATGAGAAGTATAGGCTGGACTCAGCTTCCTTTATGGACTTGATTGCTGAGCTAAAACCCTTGCTTGAACACCCAACCCGCAGGACCCAAACCATTTGAACCCATGTACAGGTCCTGTGTTTACTGCACTTACTGGCATCAGGGAGTTTCCAGGGGGTGATAGCAGCAGCAGGAGGGGTCTCCCAGAGTTGCCTGTCGCGCTTCTTCCGTGCATTCTTGGATGCAATGGTACAGAGGCTACATCATCACATCTAATTCCCCACCACACAACAGGCATTACAGCAAACAAAACAGGACTACTACCAGGTTGCCCAATTTCCCCATGTCATTGGCTGTATAGATGGAACCCATGTAGCACTCACACCCCCATCAAACAATGAGTATGTATTCAGGAACCGCAAATCTTATCATTCCCTCAACATACAGGTCATCTGCAATGCTAAATATATCATCACCAATATTGTTGCAAAATACCCTGGCAGTACACACAAATCCTTTATATTTAGACATAGTGGGATATACACACGTCTCACTGGTTGCGATTTTGGCGAGGGCTACCTGCTAGGTAAATGCATGTCTAACACTCTAACATACAGTTGAGGTCTGACATGAGAGGACAGTGATTAACCTTATATCTTTCATCCTGTAGGAGACAGCGCATATGCTGTGCGTGCTGTGCTGTGCGTATCCTAACACCGTACCTCAATCCAGCCAATCCTAGGGAACGAAGATATAATCGCGCAGACAAATCTACACGCTGTGTAATTGAGTGGACATTTGGGATACTAAAGAGCCGGTTCCGCTGCCTGCATGAAAGTGGAGGAGCACTACAATACAGCCCAGAGACCTTCTGCAAGATTGTGGCTACTTGTGCCATGCTCCACAACATAGCAACTAAAAAAGGCATTCCAGTTGAACTTACTGATACAGAATCATCTGAGATGAGGGCCCAGGTCCACGTTGCAGACCAGCTGGTGGTGTAGGGGCAGCTGCGGGCCGACAGAGACGTGATGAGATAACACAAAACCATTTCTAGGTGAGTAATTATGACACAATGCAAAAGATGATTTCTGCATGACTGTGTTTTATTTTTCCTTCAGCTGCAGGTAAATATCAGTCACACAGCCTAAACACACACTTCATGTGTGTCACAATCTAGTGCACAGGTTATGTCCACAGTGCATGGATGACGGCCAAACAAAAGTCCACATGCAATGGGTTACATCACCCATTGGCATTCTGCTGTGGTGATAGTCTATTTTTTACGTGCACATCCTGCTGTTGCACGCTCAGGGTGCTGGCTACTCTCCCTTGAGGCAACCAGTGTTGTTCCCTGAATCACACTGCGCCGTCTGTGTTCGGCAATTGGTGGGGTGATGCTGCTTCTGCTTGAAAGCTCCTCACTATCCCCTTAGCCCAGGAGTCCGGTGCCACCTATGGTAGCTGTCTGCAGCTGTTCTACCGCGTTAGTCACCTGCACCAACCCTTTGGCCACATCCTGGCTGCAGTGCGACATTTCAACCTGCATGCTAACTGAGCGGTGTGACAGCATGGAAGTAGCATTACACAGGCGGTTGACCGCCTTGCTATATGTGTCCAGACGGCTGTAGAGACGTTGTCTCCCCCTGCGTCTGGCTGCCTGGTCTCTCTTCATGGTGGCACACAGTTCTTTAATAGTGCCCGTCATTTCTCTGATGCCCTCCTCCATGTCACTCAGGTTATGGTTGACAGACACCAGCTGCCTGTGTATTGACCTCATTGATTTGGTTTGCAGGCGCTGTACCTTAACCATGGTGCCTTCCAGTCCGGCAAACACCGTCGGATCCTCTACAGCAGCTGCGCTGGTGGTTGCCCTTGGCCTGCGTCTCCTGCATGTTTCTTCCCTACGGTGCACAGGGGGCTGATAGTGGACTTGTTGTGCACGCTCTTCCTGGTCTGGCTGGGCCTCATCCCCTATGGACTCTGGTTCTCCCTCTAAAAGTGGAAGTGGTGGCACAATTCGACGATGTCTCCGTGGGACAGGTGTTGGCAGTGTTGTCTGCTCCATGTCCTCTTGCCCTGCCTGGTCCTCTGTGTGTGCTGCCTCATCAGCTCCTGAACTGTCATTCTGTGTTTCAGTTTGAACTGTAAATGGAAAGGCACATATTAATTGTGTGTTCTGCTTCACATTGTTCACTGAATAAAGTTTTCTGGATTTGTGTTAGCTAAGTACTGTCTAGCGTTTTTTGCCTTTACTAATTTACTTCTGCTGATTCTGCATTGCTGTGTCTCATTGCTCCACTGTCTAATGCGTGTGACTACATCTCCCATGATGCATTGCTGGATGTGCTGGAAAAAGTGGATTGGAGTTTCATTATTACTTTGTAGTTGGTGCATTCCTGAGTGTGTGATAGAGATGGTAATGTGTCAGGGCTGATTTGGCATGCATCTTACCTTGTCCGGTGTTGAGAGGGTCAGAGCTGTCAATGTCAGCCACACCACTGATGCTCTCAGGCTGTAGGATGGACTCCACCAACTCCTCAAGGGGCGGAGATTCTGTCTCAGTGGATGTTCCACCGCCAGTCGTCTTTGCCTCTGCAAGCCTGGTTGCCACCTTGTCCTTGGACCTGGAGCGCATATCGTACCAGCACTTGCGGAGGTCAGCCACAGTGCGTTGGGTCACACCGATGGCATTGACCTTTGCCTGGATGTCCAGCCATATTTTTCTTTTTTCGGATTCTGGCACATGGAGGGATTTTTTCCCAAAAAGCAACTCATGGCTAAGGACCATTTCTTCAATGACTACCTCCTGCTCCCTCTTACTGAACGTCTGCTTCCTTTTCCTCCCAGCCTCCTCCTTATCCATCTCTTTCTCCTGGGGATCCATTTGAATTTGGTGGTGTGGCAATCCAAAGTGGTTTGCTTCTCCTCTTAGCCTCAAGCAATAAGGAACAGCATGGGCAGTCACACTTCCTGGGTGTGATGTCATCAAGCTGCACCTGAATTGCATATTCGCAAAATTTTCGATTCCTTAATTGCGAATTCGCTAAAATTTTGCAATTTTTTATTTACACCACATTTTGCGTTTCTCAATTTGCGATTCGCTAAAAATATCATTTTGAGAATCGCAAAATCCGATTTTCATACATATGCCCCTATATTTATTAGCAATATGGAGTTTGCACTGAAGCCCATTATCAACCTGAAATCCCAGTGAATTTGTGCATGTAGCGAGATTAGTTTTACATTTTAAACCTGTACTTACACATAACATATAACCTTCTTTATACATTTTTAAATGCAGCCCTTCCGGCCCTTTTTTGTTTACCCAGATCCTAAATGTAGCTAATGAATACCCTCTTTTACTTCAGATATTACTGCAGACCTTTTGAAGGGCTGTAGTACATCCGTTGCTACGATTGTACAAAAGTATAAAACATATTCTGCCACATTATTGAACATGAGCTCTTTGACTGACTACCTCATAGCATTCAGCAGCAGAAATTTATCCAAAGACTTGATGTCTGCAAGCTTCGAAGAGACTGAGAAACCAAGACTGTATTCCACTGCTCAGCAAAGATTGCCCTTGTGTTCACATTGAATCCTTGCTAACTGTTCTGATGTCTTCAGTCAGCTGCCACTTTTCTATCGGCTCTAGAAAAGGACAAAGCAGAGGTCAGTCCTCTCTCTAACAGACACTCTAAGATCTCTTCTGCTCTAACCGGCTCTATTTTCCTCTAATGGAACCCAAACTCTAACATTTTATTCACCTACATGCAATTCTCAGAAGATTGTCCAATCAGGTTAAAGTCAAATGATGCAATTACGTACTCAACAGATTCACAAGGTTTGCTCACACGACAAGCTTCTCTCTGCATCCTTGAAACATGCACTATCTTTAACCGGATAAGATACTTAGATTAGTCTGCACACTGCAGGTGTCTCTTGAACACACCATTAATTTAAATGTTCCACAATCATCACAGAGAAGAAAAAAATCATATGGAGAGTAAGAAAAAGAAGATCATGTTCAAAAATTTGACCTCCAGCTTGCCTAAAACCAAACTTTTCATGTGTTACAAAACAAGATGTAAACCAGTAGACATTCTGAAATTCAGACATACATTGGCTATGTCCAATCTAAATGTAAAAAAACATGGTTTCTCTCTACAAATATCATCAGTGTGTCCATGTGTAAATGTTGTATAAATGCAAACACTTTTAATACAAAAAACTTCAATAATAACAACGTTTGCAGACATTTCTTAGGTTGAGATATTTGGGACTTGAGAGTAGTCATAGTTCCAAGCAGAGTGAATGTGGCATTCAGGTAAGTGTGCAGTGAGGGTATGTTTTCCCTGCCTGGGCCATATCTACATGCACTATTCAAAGCATATCAGATACAATTAGAACAGCACTCTTCCTGGTTGCATACACATTGATTTTGTACAGTAACTGAGTCCCTGCCTTTACTGTGTATTGTATTCACTGAACAGTTATTTGGAATTATATTGGGTGAGTGGGTAGGATTGTTTAAGCTAAGGGCCTTATTATGAGTATGGCGGTGCAGGAACAAGGCCGCCCTGCTCCCGCACTGCCAAACCCATGTTTGAATGACCCACCAGATTAGGAGTTTTCTCCTGTCCGGCGTGAAGTTCTTTGGCAATCCCATGGAGGTGCCTATTAAATAGGCAGTGCAATGGGAACGTCAAAATCAGTACCTGCATGGCATGGACTGCTGCAGTCCAATCTGTGCAGGTAATGGGGTGCATGTACACATGGGGGCACATATTGTGCCCCCTGTGTGCATCCACATGGCGCAAAGGCACAAACGGGGCCTGTAGGGCCCCCTTTGTTTCCTTACCGCCACACTTTTCATGGCGGTCGCACCGCCACACTTTTCATGGCAGTCGCACCACCATGCTAAGTGTGGTGGTGAGGAAATTCATAATATGCTTGGCGGGGCTGCAGCAGCCCCGACAAGCATATTGCGGTCTCAAGACTGCACCAGCACCACCAGGGATCTCTGATCTGGCGCTTGCAGTGGTTCAACCACACTGGTCATATTATGGTAGTAGGAAGGCTGCCATCACCGCTCCCCCATGAGTCTGGCGGTCCGTGGACCGCCAGCCGGGTAATAAGCCCCTAAGTCTTTATAATCATTGTCACAGCTCATATCAGACTAGAGTAATTCAGGGCATGTCTTGAACTGTGTTCTTCATTGACAATTTATTATTATTTAGGAACTAAGGGGCTGATTACGATGGCGGGCGGAAAAGCATCCGGAGCGCCACGGTAGCGGGAATCAACCATCCGCATGTACCGCGGGAAAACCGGCGGTCCAATTAGGATCAACCGCCAGAAAAATGCGACCGCGGCGGAACGATGCCAAGAAAGACCGCTGTAGCGTGCGGAGCAGGTGAAAATCCATCCGCGGCGGTCGGATTCGCGGCAGAAAAAGCCCAAACCGCAGCACGGCCAGCAGATTGACCGCACATGAAATTAGGATACCATCGAGGTGACAGCGGAACGATCCGCTGTTTCCGACTGCCGCGATCGCAACCAGTGATGAATGGGAGAGCCGGCGGAAGGGCAGTCGTATACCCACCGCCGCGGCTGCTCCGGAAAAATCATGGCGGCCGACCAAAAAAAACACACAACATGCCCACCAAGTGTACCCAACAACCTGGCTCAGCCTCAAAAAACACCTAATACACCCCAATGACACATCCCCATTGCAAGTAAAAAAAACACAAACCCCAGGTCAACCCACACAACACACCTGACATCAATTCTCTATTTTGACACACCCACAGAGCTGAGTTTAAAACCAGCCCCTTCCCTGACCACAATCCTCTGCAATACTCCACCACTGAAGGAACCAAGCCTACAGCACAAAGCAGAGGCAAACCATCACACAACTCACCAGCACAACAACACACACACACACCACTTACATCACCACCACCACTCTCACACCTGCACTTTCAACCCCTTTGCACATCACACACCATGGCACAGAAGAAAATGCCCAAATTCACTGACAATGAGTTGTCAGTCATGGTAGATGAGGTAATCCGAGTAGAACCACAATTGTTTGGAAGCATGGTCCAACAGACACCATTAGCCACCAAAACACTAATGTGGGAAAGGATAGTCCGCAAGGTCAATGCAGTAGGGACTGTCCCACGCACCAAGAGGGAGATTGTGAAGCGGTGGCATGACCTCAAGAAAAAGGTGAAAGAGGGGAACAACAAGAACCATGAGCTGGCTCAGAGGACTGGCGGTGGCCCTCCCATTCCACCAAGAACATTCACCGCATGGGAGGAGAAGGTACTTGCCATACTGCATCCAGAGAGTCTCACAGGAATACCCGGGGGAGTGGAGGCTGGTAAATAACAACAAATGTCTACCATCACACTGCTATGTACTGTCTTGCACAACTACAAAGCTACACCTCCTAGGCCCAAATGCATCCATGTGCACCACACACTCCCCACAGATCTAACAATCACTCCCTCTGAATCACCCCAAAGGTAGCTAGCAACATTCCCAGGGTTGCATGTGTACAGGCAGCCAGCACTACAACTCCCACCAGGCACCCTTGTCCCACAGCTGAGCAAGATGGAGCACTCCCCCACACCCAGAAGCATGTGGCAGCCATTGCATTGATCACCTCCATCTAACAGGGAGGTAGCCATCTTAACAGGGAGGGGTGTTTGTGGGTGGAAAGCCAGCACTACAACTCCCTCCAGGTACCCTTGTCCCACAGCTGAGCAAGATGGAGCACTCCCCCACACCCAGAAGCATGTGGCAGCCATTGCATTGATCACCTCCACCTAACAGGTAGGTAGCCATCTTAACAGGGAGGGGTGTTTGTGGGTGGAAAGCCAGCACTACAACTCCCACCAGGCCCCCTTGTCCCACAGCTGAGCATGATGGAGCACTCCTCCACACCCAGAAGCATGTGGCAGCCATTGCATTGATCACCTCCACCTAACAGGTAGGTAGCCATCTTAACAGGGAGGGGTGTTTGTGGTTGGAAAGCCAGCACTACAACTCCCACCAGTCCCCCTTGTCCCACAGCTGAGCAAGATGGAGCACTCCCCCACACCCAGAAGCATGTGGCAGCCATTGCATTGATCACCTCCACCTAACAGGTAGGTAGCCATCTTAACAGGGAGGGGTGTTTGTGGGTGGAAAGCCAGCACTACAACTCCCACCAGGCACCCTTGTCCCACAGCTGAGCAAGATGGAGCAATCTCCCACACCCAGAAGCATGTGGCAGCCATTGCATTGATCACCTCCACCTAACAGGTAGGTAGCCATCTTAACAGGGAGGGGTGTTTGTGGGTGGAAAGCCAGCACTACAACTCCCACCAGACACCCTTGTCCCACAGCTGAGCAAGATGGAGCACTCCCCCACACCCAGAAGCATGTGGCAGCCATTACATTGATCACCTACATCTAACAGGTAGGTAGCCATCTTAACAGGGAGGGGTGTTTGTGGGTGGAAAGCCAGCACTACAACTCCCACCAGGCACCCTTGTCCCACAGCTGAGCAAGATGGAGCACTCCTCCACACCCAGAAGCATGTGGCAGCCATTGCATTGATCACCTCCACCTAACAGGTAGGTAGCCATCTTAACAGGGAGGGGTGTTTGTGGGTGGAAAGCCAGCACTATAACTCCCACCAGGCCCCCTTGTCCCACAGCTGAGCAAGATGGAGCACTCCCCCACACCCAGAAGCATGTGGCAGCCATTGCATTGATCACCTCCACCTAACAGGTAGGTAGCCATCTTAACAGGGAGGGGTGTTTGTGGGTGGAAAGCCAGCACCACAAATCCCACCAGGCCCCCTTGTCCCACAGCTCAGCAGGATGGAGCACACCACCCACACCCAGAAACATGTCAGCAATTCCCCTCAACTGTGTCACAGAGTAAGTAGGTAGACAGTGCATGCACCCTGCCATTCCTCTCAAAAAGCATGGAGCCATATGACTACACCAGCCCTCACATCCCACCCAACTTGGCATAGATCCAATAGCCACTTCCAGTGTGCAGACAGCTTAGCGTATGTAACTATCACAGAAATTAAAGTTTGACTCACCAAATCACATGTTGAAGAACTTCAGGGCACAATCATACACAGCAGTGAATGCTATGTGTAAGTGCCATGGTGGCAGAGCATCAAGGCCCATATGAAAACAAAACAAGCATGGTCATTTTTAAAAATAAAGCAAAGAACATGATATGACAGAGGGATGCATGAGATAACAATGGCTAGTACATGCCCAGAAAGAAGGTCTTCCATGCAGAGTAAACAACAAAGGGGCATATTCACAAGGAGCTATCGCCGAATTAATGGCACTTTATCACAGCCAAAGTCGTGATAAATTTACCTCCCCATTCACAAGCTGGTGTTAACAGCCCACAGCACCAGTTTACCCGCGATAGCAGCCGCAAACAACATCGCCACAGAGGACCCCCGCAAATATCGCTAATGAGATGCAGAGTAGGCGTTCCCGTGACAAAAGCCGAGACAACATCACACCTCAACATTCACAACGACCAGCCACATCGGCGATAAGAACACAAAACAGACGATAAGGCGCGTTAGCACCAGGAAATTTACACCTGCTCTGATCTGGTGTAAAGTCGGACGGCAGCCAGCACCACAAGAGGGAGCACAGCCCAGGGCCACATCCGAAGGGCAACAGATGCCATGGAGCCACTCATCATGCGGCCCGGACACCCAAGAGGGCCACAACACCCACCGCCACCACCCCAGGACCCCAACCCACACCCGGAACACCCCCCCCCCGGACCACCACAGACGCAGCGCAGACAAAGACAGCGGACCCCCAGGAAATGTACCAGCCGCACAGACCCAACAGCTGATAATGTCACCGTCCACTACAGGCTGACAGGGACAACCATCCTACGCATCCTGACCATCATCGCCTAACAGGCCTACGGCACCAACACAGCGGACAACCAACATCCCACCCCACACAAAGCTGCTGGCTTGGCTGCACCTGTTGGCCCCTGGTACCCCCCAAACAACACCTGCCAGAGTCGGAGGAGTCACACAGCCAGCCACATCCAAGTCCCCCACACCTGTCCTGGACATCACCATCACCCTGGTACCCCAGTCCCCATACGTCCAACACAATGCGCAGGATCCGCTGGAGACCAAGCAAGGACCATACGCCATAGCAGGATGCACGCACGTGTTGGGGGCAATCCACAGCACACATGTACTACCTGTGCCCCCTGGTGACACAGCACACAATCACCTCAACAGGAAGCACACGTCTCACATCAATGTAGAGGCAACAACAGAACACTGTGGAACCTCCAACAATGTTGCCTTCAAATAATCAGCCAGTGTGCATGATACCTTCATCCTCCGACAGTCCATCATCAACCAGCGTTCCCAGGATGGCAACAAGGGAAATGCACACCCCCTTGGCAAGTCCGAAATGAACACCCCACACACCTCAACTCCACAACCATGCAACTCACAACTCTGGCAATGCACATGTCACAAAATCACAACCAACATGCACAACAATATGACCACCCACCAGACATGACAGAACAACTTACAGTGGTAACCTGGGCAAGCCTTGAACATGAGCCATCAACGGCATGGCACCTCAGCCACATAATAGCCAAATGTGGGGAGAGGTGGCAACCGGGCATGTGTGAAGGATGGAGTAGAACCATGATCGGGAAAGCACACAATGCCAAGAGTGGCGGAGATGTGCTGGACAGACAGCAGTATGCAGAACACACCCATATCCATGGTGACATACACCTTAGGCATATGGAGTGCAGTGGACAGTGGACGCAACCATGTCACCCCAGCCAGTGGGGGACCTTGCGGAAATGTTGCCTGTGAAGCCACCCCCTAAGCATCACCGGAGTGGGATGGCCCGGCGTAGGCCACGCCAGCGCAGGGGTGTGAATAAAAAGCACGTAGGTCTGGGCGTGGTCCTCTCCCGGAAATCCCCACGTCTCTGCCAGGGCGGTGCCTTCCACCCCGCCATGAGGCTGACGCCATCCTCGTGAGCGGAGTTGCCTGCAATGCTATGCGCCTGCCGGACCCCGGCACGCTGGACCATGAACCCGTCAGGCCCACCCCTGCGCAGCCAGGCCACACTGTTCACCTGCTGACACCAGCGTGTGTCAAGGAGGGCCCACTACGTGCTGGCGCAAGCTCCAAGCCCGAGGCCCGCGACCTTGGCAGCCACCTCAGACCATCACGGCTTCCACGACACGGGCCCGCTTTAGTCCTTTCTCGTTGACGTACACTACTGTTGCCTTCGGCCTACTCTTCGGACCAGTAGGTCCCATTTGTGAAACTGTGTCCTGAGTCATGAATGGCAGTGACCCCAAATCCGGGCCAGCGGCCACAGCACCAGACCCCCCGATCAGTGAGGCATAGTTCCATATGGGCATCTTTCGACACGTGGTGCCACTAACCCTGTTCAACGTCAGATGGTTACACGTGGTGCCACTAACCCTGTTCAACGTCAGCCAGCTACAAGTGGTGCCACTAACCCTGTTCAACACCAGCCGGCTACACGTGGTGCCACTAACCCTGTTCAATGCCAGCCGGCTACACGTGGTGCCACTGAACCTGAACAACGCAGGCCGGTGGGGCCATCCAACCTATTCCGGCGACACTAGGTGAATGGGCCGTGCTGACCGCTGCCTCAGGCCTACACCACGGTCAGGTAGGTCACACATTTGGAACTGAGTCTTGATTACACCATGGCAGTGAACATCATTTAAGGCAGAGAACAATTCACTAAACTCCCTTCGATGTGGTGCCAACAAGTCTGTGCATGGCATCACAACCACACATGTCTGTGGGCCTACGCGGACCACTGCCCTCGGCCTACGCTGCGGTCCAGTGGGTCACAGTCTTGATTTGGCAATGGTGGAGTTCATATCAGTGTACCGGCATCATCGCAGACTGCATCCCCTCACAGCACCTGTGCCACTAAGTCTGTTCCCCGACATTTATGGACACTCACTGGTCGTACATTGGTGGCGTTTGAGTCTATGGACTAGAGGCTAGTTTTCATCCTCATGTAGCTGATATCGAATTGTTGGTGAGGACAAGGGTTGCGCTTTCCACTCCTCCATTTGCTGCTTCCAGATAACATCAGACCGTCCACATCATGCCCTGGAGGACACCTTCCACTGTCCCCCGCAACCCTCCGCAACATACACCTCGGACATTGATGGGGACCCGCTCAGGTCGCATGGCCCATCTGACTGCACCGCAAGTCACCGTCCCGTGGATGGGTGCCTGTGCCGGCCGCAGGGCATCCGGGGCCACTAACTCTGTGCTTGTCAGGTCTGGGGCCCCTTCTTCTGAGACATTGAATGGCCTTTGAAGCGATGGTCTTGGGGTCATCAACGCCATGTGTCTGTGGCCCTGCGCTGTCCGCAGCCTCCGGCCTCAACTGCGGGCCACCAGGGTCCACACATAGCATTGAGTCCTGACTGGCCCGGACGTCGCATCACCACAGGAGGCACACACCACCACCGCAAGCACCACCTCCAACCGCCATCTGCCAGAGTCAAAACTGTGGTCCTGACAGACCTATGGAGTTGCTCAGACCTGTCGTGGATGCCATCATCGGCCTGGTAGCCTGCTCAGCACTCCAGGTGCCAGTGACTCAGTGCACCGCAAGCCATTGTCCGTTACTGATTGAGTTATGTGCTGTGGAGAGGTTGCGCAGCAATGTCACCTCAAACAATGTGGGAGCCCTGGTACGTTGATGGGGGAGATGATGCAGGTCTGACACACCCCACTGCACCTGCCTCAGGAGTATATATCGTAGGGACACAATCCGAGATTTTTTCTTCACATAAGCGCGCTCATCTCTAGTGCCCCAACCCCAGTGCACTGCAACTCACGGACACTTCTGTTTGCATGTTGGCTGTCCTCTGGACTTTCTCCGGCTCACTCCATGTTGCTCAGCTGTTGACTCTGTTATGCATGTGTTTTCTGTTTCCGTTGCGCTGGTGTCCAATGTTCAAGTTGTTGCCAGCACCAAGCATTCCGTGCGGACTGGCTTGCACTCACCCCACACACATCCAGCACAGGCGTCACTGTACATGTGGCCCTGCCAATAAAGGGGCCGGGCGCACATGCCCGTGGCCAGTTCAACATGATATATGCGTGTATCCCTGTGGTCTTGTTGTATGCATGAGGGCCCTGGGCCCTAGGACATTACATTGTGCTGTGTACATCGGATGCAGACATGTCACAGCAGGCAGCGGGTTGTAGCTTGGACATGTAGCTTTGTCGTCACCCACTCAATTCGTAAGGGGAGTGGCCGGGGCCGTTGTACGCAGAGCCAACATGGATGTGTGACTGCTATTTGCGTGCCCCTGGGCGTGGTTCTGTACTGTGAATGTGCATCTGCATGTGTCTCTCTGGCAGTGTGGGTCTCCTTTGTGGGGTGTGGGTGGTCCCTGAAGGGTGATAGACACCTATGTATGTGTTCTAGTTCGCATTCCAGGTGTTCGGCCCCCACCCAGGCCTGTTGGGCCACCTCCTTTTGGCATTCTGACACCTGGCATTGGGGTGCCATGTGTGGGTGGGTGAAGTGTCGTGAGCCAGCTGTGCTTGCGTGTGCTTCCTGCTGTGTTGTCTGTTGCAGGTTCTGTGTTCTCCTCTGAATAGCTCGGCTGCCCAGGTCCTAGTGGTGGGTTGCGTGGGATATCCATGGGCTGTTGTAGGGCGTCGGTGTCGACGATGTGGTGGTCCTCTCCGGCATTGCAGATGTGTTGTCTTCTGTGCTCTGCTGGAGGTGTTGTGTGCCCCTCTGCAATGTGCAGGGGAGATGCATGTTGACATTGTGTTGCAATGTATGTTGGCGCATTGTTCTGGTTTACATGCAGACTGTCTGGCAATGTACATTGTGACTGTTTGGGAGGTGCTAGATTCTTCTGTGGGACAGTGTACATTTGGACTACATGACGGATGTGAGGTCGTACGCGTACATTTCAATTTCACACTTTCCAGCTCTGTCAGGTGTAGTAGGCATGTTTCTGGGCATGTGCGGAGCCAGTTGTGTCCTCTGTTCTGCAGTGTCTGCTATGCTCATTGTACCACATTATCGTTGATGTGGGTGTGCTGTTCTTGATATGTGTGTGTGCTGCAGTGTGCCAAGGGGATCTGGGACATGATCCTGGACAATTGTGGGAGTGCAGTGTGCTACACCTCGTTGTGCATGTGTGCCATTGTGCCCATCTCCCCCCGTCCCCCAAGTCCCTGTTCGTTACACTCCCTGTTGATGTTGTGTCAGGTCCTCTCGAGCTGTGTCTGTACTCCCTACTCCTTGCACCGTCTACACACTGATGACTGTGGCCTGGGTTTCCTCCAGCTCCTCCTGTGGTGCAGGACTGAAACCTCCTGTCGCCGTTGCTGCCTTCCTGTTGGCAGCGGGTTTGTACCTGGTTTAGGTTGTCACGTCCTGCCGGCGCCTCTTGGCCTCCTGGATTGGCCTCCTCGGCACTCCGACTGCATTCCAGGTGGTCTGCTTGTGGGTCAGTTGCTGGTAGTGTTCTGTCACCTCCGTGACGCTGGTATTGTTTTCCTGCGGTGTGCACCCCGTCTTCCTCTCCCTTTTCTCCTTGGCCTTCCCAGACCCAGTTGTTCCTTGCTGGTGGTCTGTGGGGGTTGTGGGGTTCGCGTTGACCTCTGCGCTGGGTCAGGGTGCATCCATGTTGCTACGTGCTTTGGCTTGTTTCAGGTGTGTTGTTTCTGTGGTTTTTATGGTGCAATTTCCCACCAGACGCGTGGGATTTGCAGGCCTGTGGCTGCTTTTCGCTACTTTTTGTACCGCGATTGGCCTCATCGCATGATTTATCGCGTTCGCGTTTCGCATTTTTTCGGCGTGGCGTTGATTTTCACGCTGACATTTGATGCGTTATCTGGTGACCATTGCATGCTACCGCCTTGTTGTGAATTCCACGTTGACACAGGGTTATTTTCCCGCGATAGGCTGTGTTATTGAAAGTTGAGTTACTCTACTCTTGCGATAGTTATCGCACGTTCTTGTGAATATACACCAAAGATGCTTCACATAAAGTTGTTGTGCTGCTAGTCGTTAGATGACGACATGTCCTTGTAATCACACAATCTGTACGTGGAGCATGGTATCTATTGACATGTCACACCATGGACAAGCAATGTAGGTACCAAAACATCATGCCATGATGATCAGTACCGTGCAGCCATACAAAGTGATCTCAATGTAAACTGTGTGGTGTATAACATATAACATCCAAACATCTAACACCAAGCTTGTGGGGTGCACTTCAATGACCATTTCTTCTCTGTTCTACAGGTGACCAAGAATTGACTGCTGCAGATGACAACACCAACCTGCAGAGCCAGTCTCCCCCCCCCAGAACATGGACTCTCGGATGCAGACTCCCTAAATTCCTCGAATGCGGACACAGAACTTGGCCCATCTGGCCTACCAGGGCGCAGCAGGTCCCAGGCCCCCACTGTCCTCACCACCACCACCTCAGCAACAACAACTGCGCTGACCCCTGCTGTAACGACCTGTGCGGCCTCCACCACCACCACCACCATTGCTGCCTGCAACACTGTCCCTGCCTCAGAGGATACCCACACCACCCCACAATCTGAGGAGGGCAGGGAGAGTCAGCTGATGCGTCGAGTGGTGACACCACAGGACCGGGACAGCAGGGCAGGTGGGAGGGCAACTGGGCGACAAAATCAACAGGACACTGGGACCGAAGCCCTGGCCAACATCACCAGAGTCCTTGGGGCATACGAACAAGCCCAGGGACACATGGGCCAGGCTCTGGGAGAATCGCGTGAGCTCCGCCTGCTGCTGAGGTCCATAGACACGCGTATGGGCCAAATCGTGGACCTCTTGGGCCAGCTTGTGGGTGTCCTGAGGGACAGGCCTGCAGCCCAAAGGACAGCTCAACCTCCCTCCAATGGCCTGCAGGATGACAGTCCCACCACCTCACATGCGGCCACAGAGATGTGTGAGCTGGAACAGGATGAGTCCTCAGACACCTCTGAGCCCGCAGCAGAGGCCTCCCCTGCCAAAAGCTCAAGGGGCCGTCTGAGAAAAAACAAGGGAGGATCGCATGGCAAAGCACCAGCCAAAGGCCAGTCAAAGAGCCAGCCATGATGGCACCTCTCTTCACCTTGCCATTGACTTTGTTGACTATCCTTACCCACACTGCCATGTTGATGGCAGGCGTCTGTTGGACTGTGTCACCACATCAATGTGGTGACTACTCTATTGTCTCGTCTACCATCACTGACAACTCATTGATTCACTTCCCACCTATTTGTAAATAATCACTTCCCTGTCACATATACTTATCGTAAATAAACACTCTTTACACACCTATGTTTTCGTGTCAGCTCCATGTTTATCACAGGATGTACAATCTTGACTCAGATTACAATGTACCAGGTGCACTGATTGTTGTGAGGCATTGAGAGGCTGAAGGGACCTAGGAAAACAAAAGAGAACAACATTCACTTGTCAGGCAATGGCATCACACCCATTACACAACACTTGTCATCAAGGTACTCAAACCTGCACACATTACAATGAGCAACGATATCAACATAGACATCATGTAGCTGTGCATAACTACCCTGTCCCAGAAACATCAGCCCTCAGCACAGAGCCAACAACAGGCAGCTGTCACAAAGCTCCCCTAGGCATTTCCTACAACTACAAAAACAGCATACAATGGCACTCACCTTCAAGGGAAGTAGCGGTTGATGAGCTGTTGACGCAGGCCGACACCTTCCTCCTCTCCACTATCCTCGTCACTGGACATGTGTGGGTTTGCAGGCGGGGGCATCTGCTGCTCATCATCGTCCAGGATCAGGGGGATCTCTTTGCGCAGGGCAAGGTTGTGGAGCATGCAGCATGCAACTACGATCTAACATACCTTTTGGGGAGAGTACATCAGTGCACCTCCGGTCCTGTCCAGGCACCGAAATCGAGACTTAAGAAGACCAAATGTACGCTCCACCACACGATGTGTCCTCTCATGGGCCTCATTGTAGCGGACATCACCCGGGGTCCTGGGATTCCACAGTGGGCTCAGCAACCAAGGCCGGTTGGGATATGCAGAGTCACCTAGGTGTGAGATACACAGACCAACTTTGTAATAAAACTGTGTGTTAGACCTGTCAGCCCTAGGGTGGTCTTGCCCTGTTTTTTTCCCTTTTGCGCCTCATTTTTGCCACCGTATTTTTACTGGACCTAGGTCTCCGGGCGCCTTACCACTGCTAACCAGTGCTGAGGTGCAGGTGCTCTCTCACTCAAGATGGCTGCCACAGGCCCCTGCTACTGCAGAGTGGCCTTGCACACATACACACTAGTAGCCAGGGTCACGCTGGGACATAGGGATACAGTATCCATCCCGTCCCCGCCTCTGGGCCACATAGCCAGACATGGTGGAAGGTTCCAGAACCTTCCGGGCTGTGGGAGGAGTTATGTTTTGCCGCCTTTAGGAGGGTCACCTGACCTAGGGGTATAAGAGGTTTGGAGGGAAATCTTTTAGTCAGTTGGGGCACCACTGATCCTGGGAGAACCTCTGCCGGAGTACAGGCTTTAGGGCCTAGCGGGGAGACCTACACTACTGCTGCTGACAAGGCTTAGGCACTGCTGTAGTAAGTTAGCTGAGGAACACCCACCACCCACTGACCTTGCCCAGCTTGAGGGGACCCAGGGAACCACCTTCAGCGTGCTGGGAAGTATCATCCAGCACCCCAAGAACCACCAACTCATTCCCCCCCTCATAAGAAGAAACCCCCAAGAAGCAACCCCCAAGGAACTGCCGCAAGTAACCTGTAATCACAAGGCCTGACCGACCAGCAAGGCCAGAACCCTGAACTGCCAAACTGGGGATCACCAGGTAAAGCGCCGTGCCCTGAAGCGCTAGACCTTCACCCCCTATCTAATCCTGCCTGCTGCTGGGCTGTTCCTAAAACCCTTTCAAGTCAGCCCCTGCCAGCCTGCCGCCAGCGCGCACCTCGCCGCACCTCCACGTGGGAGGAATCACTCTTCAGCCACTGACCTCGTGGCTGGAATTTGCCCTTGCGGCCGTCGCCGCGTGTGAGGAGCTGCGGGGGTAGCGAGGCCCTCCCCGAGGCCGGGGAGGTGAGGTGCGCCGTCCGCGCCCCCCACCGAAGGTCCAGAGTGTGGGAAATCACCGCCGCGGCCCAGGGGCTCGCGTGAAGAAGTCGCGGCCCAAAGATCACCGCTGCGGCCCAGGGGCTCGCGTGAAGAAACTGAGGCCTAGCGAGAAGAACGAGGCCTCCAGGCCCCGCCGACGCCGTTGCCGGGAGACCGGGGACACAGACCGCGTCATAGGCCGCGCCCCCGGGAAGGCCGCGCAAGGATTGGGAGCCGGCTCGCGCCACGCCCCCAGCGCCGACGGAGGCCGGAGAAGAGCTCCGAGTCAACAGAGGGAGACGGGAAGCCGTCCGGAGAGGACTGCCGGCTCCCGCTCCCTTCAGGCAGTAATCTCCCCATCTGACCACGAGGGCCGGAGGAGAGCGATACCGGCCCCCCAACGACCCGCAATTCCGGCCGGAAGGCCGAGGAACCCAGTCCGGGCCCCGCCCTGCAAAACACGGGCCGGCCCAGAATGAAGTCAGTCGCGCTGGAGAGCGACCAACGGAAACACTGCAGGTGAGCCCGGGAGGCCCCTAGGGCACGCAGGAACGCCACTGGGGGCCGGGGGCCACCATTACCCTGTTGATAACAAGGGGGAAGCCATCCATAACTATACCCACGAGGCGAGGCCCCGGAGAGGAGTGGGCCTGGCCTAAATTAACCCCTGAGAGACACAGAAGTCCTCATTTACAGGAAGGCCCCAGAGTAAAGGACATGTTGAGGGGTTCCCTAAGTTGTTCACCAGTCTCATTGTTACGCCTGCTTTAATTACTGTCTAGGCCTGATGCATATGCTTATAATTGCAAAGTCTTTGCCTAGTGTGAAGGTGATTAATTGAATTGAGCTGAAGTGTACACCGCCAAGAGTTGAAGTGTTTTATGTTGCAGGTGTACCGGAGTTGCGACGCCCACTGTACTGAATGTGGGTGCGCCTAGATTAACGCAGGCCCTGTTTGAAATGTAACGTGAAATGCCCTTTATAAGTAATTGAATATTCATGAGGTGAACTGCATGTTTTAGGCCCATGTTTTATTATTGCCCCCTGTGATCATTATTGGTGCTACGTTTAGGAGATGATTCCTGCGGCCTTTTAGTGGCCTACAATGTTGATGCTCTATGATGCTTTAATGAAAGTACGCACCAGTTGAGTAATGCAATGACTTTAAATGTTGACCTGAATTAATCTGCCTCATCTGATGCTGCATTGATTTATATAAAAGATCTTGTTTTTAAATACACAAGCCTGGTGTGGTGTCACGTTATTGCGTCCACATTCCTGAGTCAAAGTAAGAGTGTGCTGCACAACTGCCTTACACATTGCCTTCGGGTGCTTTCCCGCCTCGCGCCATGCTACTGTGCCGGACTCGGTAACCCCGTTTCCAACACTGTGGCAGAGGACAGCATGTCACACATACAGCACACTATTTGACTCTGCGTACTCACCCACAATCCACGCACGCTCTGGATGCAGATTTGCCATCAGCTGTGGTACGATGCTGTTACGCAGGATGTAGGAGTCATGGGCTGATCCTGGAAATTTGGCACAGACATGGGAGATTATCATATCCACCTGGCATACCACTTGCACATTGATGGAATGTGTGTGCTTCCTGTTCCTGTAGATGTGCTCACGTGCCTGTGGTGGAACCAGGCCAACATGTGTGCAGTCAATGGCAGCAACAACATTAGGGATGTGGGCAAGGTCATAAAAATCTCCTTCACAGCTGCCAACTCATGTCTCCTGGGGAAATGGATGTAGCTGTCCTTGTAGTTCATCATGGCGGACAGGACATCACGTAGCACCATGCTGAACATTGGTTGAGACATCCCACCTGCGCTGGCCATCGTGTACTGGAATGAACCAGTTGCAAAAAATGCAGGGCCGCCATCACCTTACATGTTGGTGTCAGAGCAGTTGGATAGGTTCGGCGAGGCCTCAGATGGGGCTCCAACTGAGCACATAGGTCCAGAAGGGTAGGTCGATCCAAACGGAATTTACGTATGACGTCCTCATCCTCCATGTCCGCAAGCACCGTGAATGGACGAAAAACATTTGGTCGCCTCCTAGGTGAGAGGAAAGGGGACACATGTCAATTCAATTCCCCTCTGAGATGGGCACAACATCTTATGTTTTGACTGACACAGCGCTAACAATGACTGGCATGAAACTACAGCTTACACCACAAGTTACATGTAGGGATACCTTGATCTAAACCAGTCGTACACTTGTCCAGTATTAACACAGTGAGTACCCCCAAACAGATTCAGACTATGTGAATGCCAAAAGGTACATTTCAACATCTTGTTTCACCAGCCCTGAGAGTAGTTGACACAGCACATGTGTGAAACAGCAACACTGCTGACTTCGACGTAGCTGCTGTACCTGCCACACCCTCTTGCGTAAGTCCGACAGGGCACATATTAACAACACAATAAGCACAGTGTGCGCACAATGATCAAATATGTACAGAAGCTCAGCAATGTACACAGTGAAATAGGCACATCATGTAGCCAGACCTTCATTACTGTGTGTTGCTTTGCCATCTCACACATTGATATGTGTACATCTTTGAGAGTCCATCACACCACAGATATGTGTACATGCACAACAATATCATAAGTGACATGTGAGGGAGTAAATGCCAATGCATGTAGTCCTGTGCACTGACATAGCATGTGTAGTCATCAGCGAGTCAAATGTAACACTAGCATTGGTTTGCACTAAGTGGTGGCATGACTCATAGTGAGTGTCTACTGTTCAATGTTGAGAACTGGCCATTGCCATTGCTACAGCATGATGTGTCCATAGGCACCAATGCCAAGCAGCCAAATCGCAGTAGCGACCGTCTGGGCCCCGCGGTGTGTCACCGCCAATGCCCATGCCCTTACAGCCAATTGGAGCCGCAATCGCGGTAGATAAATGCACTTTTGAAAATCGGGGTAGGCGTGCTCTGCCACCGCGGGGCCGCTCATTGGATGCATTTGAAAAAAGCTGACCTGGAACAACAATTGCAGCATCTGAGTACCACTGAAACAACCCCAGGGGGCTATATATGTGTGGGAGAGAGCCAAACATTTCCACTGCTTCCAGACACTGCTGCCTGACACTCTTCACCACCAACTGCTGCTGTTCCTGTCTCCTGGACCCATTGATGGCGAGAACTGGGAACATCAGGGCCCGTCCCTTCACCACAGAGGAGCTGGAGGTCCTGGTGGATGAGGTGCTCTCACAGTATGGGAGGCTCTGTGGTGCTCCAGATGTCATGGAAAGTGTCTCAGAGTGGAAGTGAGAGTGCAGGGAGTGCACACATGAAGTTGATCTGCTGCAGTATGTGCCTGAGAGTGTGGGTTTGTGTGATACACTGCCTAGCATGCTGACTTAAGGAAAATGTGGTTTGTCGCCTATGTTACACATTTCCAGGGCTGCATTTCAGGATGGAAGGGACATGCAGTGTTATTGCAGCCATACAGTGACACTGCAAGTTTGGAAAGTGGAAGTCAGGACAGACATTGCCTGTGCAAATGGATGTTTGAGTCCAAGAGGTCTTCACATGCTCATTTGTGACATTACAAATACTTTCCGTCCAGAGGGTACTGATGGAAGTGTGTTTGAATTTCTATTGCCACCATGGATCTGTGAGCAGTATGCACAAGAGTGAACTGCCGGAGGGTGACAATCTTGTTGGAAATTCCCATATGTCACAGCAGATTGTTGTACTTCAGAAACATCCCCCTTCCCTTATTCTCATTATGTGTACTGACTCGCATGTGTAGGCACTGTTTGCACTCTCATATTGTTCATGCATGTGACTGTTATGATGGCCCACGTTAAACCTCAGTGTGAACCACTCTGGCCTCCACAGTTACTGCCCAAATTGACAGGGACCCATCACTGAATGGACAGAGGGAGACATATGTGTCGTCTGCCACCCTATTCCTCAATGAGCTATCTTAGGCCTGTGGATTGCACAAGACAGACCTTGTGAGAAGGGTGTGAGAATGTCAGATCATGTCCCTAAATGTGACCGCCATGACACAGTGAGCCATTCACAGCCCAAGGACATTGAGGGGTGTGCATTGTTGGACACAGTGATTCTGCCACGGAACATCATTTACAATGTGATGTCTGTCTTGCTCCCTCACAAACTGCATTGTAGATGTGGGCCTCCAACACATTGCTTTCTGTGCTGGCATTCTGCATGTGCATGAGATGTCCAGGTACTGTGCCCATCCTCATACCTGCATGCATTTGTGAACGATTGTCTTATGCTAATGTACTACGTGTCAAGCTGTATAGCCCCTGCTGAGCATGTCTGAATAGCTGTGCTAATTTTGTGCATGCTCCTGTACTGAGACACAATGGTACATAACCCATTGTTACTGATATTTCCTCCGCTTGTCTCCCATGCCTGCAGCTCAAAGTCCACCAGCGTAAGGCCATATGGAGGGCCATTGCACGCAAGGTGCGGGCTCTGTGTGTCTCCAACCGACAGCACACACACTGTCACAAGAGGTGGGATGACATCTGCCGGCTGAGCAAGAATGTGGCAGAGATGACGCTGGCTCTGCTCCCTCAAACTGGCAGGTTGGCGCGCAGAAGCATGACACCACTAATGGCCCGCATTTTGGCAGTGACACAGCCAGAGCTGTATGGACGCTTGAGGGCCCATCAGCAGCAAGTTGGGGGTGAGTATTCTGTGAAGGATGACTTTTGGGGTGTGTGACTGCATGTGTCCCAACCCTGAGCCAGTGCAGAGCTCTGTGATGTTCCTAGTGTGATGCAATGGCTTGTAAGTGGCCTCTGTGTTGAGTGCAGCTGTCATTCATTTGCGGTACATGTACTTTCTCATGTGTTTCATGTAATGGCCCTTGACATTGCATGCTGAGATGTGGCCGTATGGCATCTGCTGCATTAGGGGAGTCTTGGACATCACTGGGCAGTGAACGGCAGTGCGCCTCATCTTAGTGTGCTTTCGTCGATGTGTGCAGTGCCTGACCTCGAACTACACATCTGACACCAATGTGCAACAGTAGTTGTGCTTCAAAGCACAACATGGTGGATGGCAGGAGCTCATGGCCATTGCAGGTGGACATTTTGGAGTCTGTATCTGTGTTGTCCCCTTAAAGTGACTCCATATGTGACTGTGACAACAAGTTGAGATGTACATCTTTTTCACCTACAGGCACGTGGGTATGCTTACAGGGATCTGTATGTCAGGTTACATGGAGGCACGGGCAAGCTATTTGGCTGTGTGAACATCTAATGGGTCATCAATGCCAAGTATGCATGTTCCCATGCATCTTCATATATTTGCATTGTGGCTGCACATGCAGACTGCACAGGGGTGTGTTCAACATGGGGCTATCATCATCTTGTTTTGTGCTTTGTTTGCATATGATGTTTGTGAGTATGGCACTAAACTGAACCTATGTCTCTGTCTCTTGCAGCATCTACAGAGGGCACAGAAGGACAGGGTACGGACACCGGGGATGAGGCATCTTGCTCGACGGCAACACATGAGCTCACTGACACTGATGTGACCAGCGCCTCGGAGGGGGACCGGAGTGCCCTTGAAGAATCACGCCTGGAAACACCAACCTCAACGTCATCTGACGCCAGTGGTGACTCCTCGATGTTGGCGGACACAGGGAGTGGGAAATCTGCCTCTTCGTCCACCACACATTGTCCAGTGCCCACCCTACTGGCTAGTTCCACTAGTGCTGCCTGTGCCCGCAGCAGTAAGAGGGGTAAAGTGTCCTTCCCCCAGGCACCACTGCCCCTGCCCCTGTCTCCCCTGCTGCCCTCAGTGTTGAGGCGGTGGAGCTTTTGCGCCAGCTGTGTGTGGGTCAGACTACTCTACTGAATGCCTTCCTTGATCATGACAAGAAGTTGGCACAGGTAGTTGCCTTCATGGAGGGCATTCATTCTGACGTGTGTGGGCTACACAGGACTGTCCAGTCTTTGCCATTCAGCTGGCACAGGGTCCAGCTCCAGTCCCTTCGGCAACCACCCTGCCAGTGGCCACATCTGATGAGAGTGACCACACACCACAGCCCTCAGGCTCAAAGTACTCCACACGAAGCACAACACAGCAGCACTCCAAGCGGGCCAGAGCGCAGACACCATCCCCAAAAACAAAAGAAGTCACACAGGAAGGCAAGGCCAAAAGTCCTTCGGGTGACACTGAGGGGCATCAAGCCAAGAAGCAGGCCTCAGGCTCGCATGCATCCAAATCAGTCCAATCCAAAGATACTTCCGTCCCAAAACCTGCTCCCAAAGACAGGCAAAAAGTTGCAGTGCCTGCTGTGAAGCTGGTGCCTGCAAAGAGTCCGCAGAAACGGTACTCTGAGGCAGGTTCACCCACAACCCCAACTCCCACCCACACCCCTGTGAAGCTGGGACAGGAGGGCACTGTGCGGGGTTCACCTGGTCAACAGGGGATGGAGGGGAAAAGGCAAGGCCAGGCCAGGCGTACCACCAGACCCAGCAGATCACCAGAGGGAGGGCCACCACCTGCACCTGAAGCACCTCTGGTGGTGAGTGAGGCTGTTGTGCCCACCCCACTTCACACTCCTACCAAGACAATTCTTCAGTATCGAATCCCCAAGAAGTGGAAAGGCAGTCCTCCACATTCTCCCTCACAGACTGTGTCTCACAGCAGCATTTCTCCGCCTCCCCGAGCCACCATGCCACCCGGTCCAAGCAGCCCTCCGGCTCACAAAGCCACTGATGCCTCTACCTCAGCTGCTCCTCCCTCTCCCAGGTCTGATCCGCCAATGGTCCCCGACAACCAGCCACCTCCCAGTTCAACTGACAGCCAAGTCTGAGGCAAAGTCCCCCTCCCAAAGCCATCTCTCCCAAAGCGGTGCCTGTACTGCCCATCTGTTTCCTCAGAGCTGTGGTGATTCCCATGGCAGTGTACGGTGTCACCCATTCCCTGTGCAGGTTCAGATGCACACATGTCCCTCCTTTGCACTATGGACTGGCCACTGGCCTTGCTGTTTGTAACTTTGGATCCCATTCCCTGTGCAGGTTCTCATGCACACATGTACCTACTTTGAACTATGGACTGGCCACTGGCCTTGCTGTTTGTAACTTTGGATGCCCATTCCCTGTGCAGGTTCTCATGCACACATGTGCCTACTTTGAACTATGGACTGGCCACTGGCATTGCTGTTTGTAACTTTGGATGCCCATTCCCTGTGCAGGTTCTCATGCACACATGTACCTACTTTGAACTATGGACTGGCCACTGGCCTTGCTGTTTGTCACTTTGGGGGACCATTCCCTGTGCAGGTTCTCATGTTCCTATGTCCCTCCTTTGCACTATGGACTGGCCACTGGCCTTGCTGTTTGTAACTTTGGATGCCCATTCCCTGTTCAGGTTCTCATGTTCACATGTCCCTCCTTTGAACTATGGACTGGCCACTGGCCTTGCTGTTTGTAATTTTGGATGCCCATTCCCTGTGCAGGTTCTCATGCACACATGTACCTACTTTGAACTATGGACTGGCCACTGGCCTTGCTGTTTGTAACTTTGTATGCCCATTCCCTGTGCAGGTTCTTATGTTCACATGTCCCTCCTTTGAACTATGGACTGGCCACTGGCCTTGCTGTTTGTAACTTTGGATGCCCATTCCCTGTGCAGGTTCTCATGCACACATGTACCTACTTTGAACTATGTACTGGCCACTGGCCTTGCTGTTGTCTACTTTTGATGCCTATCTTGGTGATATGTAATAAAGACAGCTACTCCTGTTGTCTGCTTTGTCAGTGTCCTTGCTAAATAAAAGTGTTTTCGGTATGTGTATGGTTGCATGTGACAAATGCTCTGTATGCCACCTTCACATTGCCAATTGCTTCTTTTACTTTTTCTGGGTTTGGCAGTGGTGAGGGGCACTTTAGTTCTTCTTTCTTCTGAGGTTTGAGGGTGCAATGATGGGTGTTTGTGATGATCTACGATTATTATACTCATCATATGGTCAGGTTTGCTAAATTGTCCACATGTCATGTTATGATGCAATACCAGAACAGAGGTGTATTCTATCCACAGGATTACTTGCGGGCTGGCCAGGGTCCATCATATCTGTGTGATCTTTCTTGATGTGTGGACAGCAGTGTTGATGTATGGTCATCTTGTGATGGCCTGTCTTCCTAGTCACATGGGTACATTTGGATGTGTTCACTTGTGTGGTCATGAAGTGTGAAGGGGTGATTTTGTTGTTAGTGTTGATGTGTGTGTGCCCCTGCAATGCCAACTGCACACATGTATGACACAGAAGCTGAGCGCCTGTTTGTTTCAATTGTCTGCCATGTGTTTTAGATTGTGGGCACGTGGGAGTGGTAGGTTGGGCAGTGTGCAGTGTGTTGTTGTGTCCTTGCACTCCTGGGGGACACCTACTTGTTGTTGCTGCCAGTTGTGAGTATGCAGAGTGTGTGACAGGCAAGTCTGTGATGTGTTTTGTTGATCAGCCATGTGTCTTGTTACTGTTTGTGCACACTGTACAGAACTGCTCAGCCACACTGACAATATGTGTGAGTTTTCTCATGCATTGCTGTCACTTGACCCATTTTTGGCTCCAGTATGGTATGTGGTATGTGGAGTCATGCCATCCCCATATGTGCTTCTGATGCCTACACATTGTGAGTGACTCCTCTATGTGTTTGTGTACTGTACACTGCTCACCTGTCCACTACTGAAGTACACACCACTTCAGTCTCATGTCTTCCACCCCATGGCTTGCCAGTGTGTGAGCCTCCCCACCACTTCATAGTGTGACACTATGCTGTGTGAGGCTGATCTGTGTCCAGGACCAATGTGCTACTCAGGACAGTTTGCAAATTAGTTATGTGTTATTTCCTTGTACTTGTTTGCTGTCATGGTTGCTCATGTGCAGAGCAGATGTTTGGGCAGCACAGTCCTCTGGTCATGTTGTTTGCACCTGGATGTCCCTGAGTTGTGCATCTGTGGGTGATGGCTAAGCTGTATGTGTGTTTGCTGTGGTAGCGCTGTACTTCCTGAGTGTGATGTTATGTTTGTGCTGTGATGATTTGTGTTGTGGGAGTTCATGGTGTGGCACTCAGATGTGTGTGCTACTTATTTGGTTGTTGTGCACAAACTGCTTGGTGTGCATGCAGTGTTGTCAGTGTATGTTGCCTTGTACTTGCTTGTTGTGCATCCCCCTGATGTGCAGCTGAGTTTGCATTGTGATGGATTGGTCTGTGCATCTGTTGTGTTTTTGTTGTGAATGTATGCAGTGTTTGGCCTGTGTTGGCTCTTTGTACTGACTTATGCTATGTGTGTGTGATGTTCTATTTGCATGACGTTGTGTGTGAGTGGTTGTTGCTGTGTGATACATTCAGATGTGTGTTGCAGGTGTTGTGTGCATTACTGGTGTGTCTGTCACATGCAGCAAGGAGGATTCTTGTTGCTGGGCTTGTTTTCAGTGCACATTGGTGGTTAGTCCTCCTATTTTTGACCTGTCACTTTTCAGGGTTGTGCATGTGCATGCTTCTGGTACAATATGGCACCTTGTCCACTTCAAGGGTGGTGAGGTGTCTGTGTCTGTGTTAGCTGATTGTACCATTGATCCAAGTTAGTGTTCATGGTAGATTTTTGATGATGCACCTCTTGTTTGTGTTGAGGTAAGGTGTCTGTGCATTGGTCCTGAGTGACAATGTTGTGTATTCCTGTTCTGTCTAGGGTCACATTGCCTTTCCACTGTTTTGCTGCCCATGTGTGAGCTTGTTGTACCTCTGTGTATGTTGTTTGTGAGCTTTGAGTTTGGCTATTGTTTTGCTGTCTGCATTGGTTCAGGCATCCCTGTGTGTTAGTGTGATGTTTGTGGGTGCACCACAGGGAGTGTGATTGGTTGTCATTGAACTCACAGGACACCATTTTGGCCTTTATGTGTGCTTCTCACAGGTGTTGAGTGCTGCAGGTATGAGGTGGGTAGAGAATGGGTATGTGTGAAGGTCCTAGTTGTGCTTGACAGTCAAGGAGTGTGACAATGGGCCATGTGTGTTGTACTGATGATGTACACATGTCAAGTCAGTTGAGACAGATGCGTGGCTGCTCACTGTATGACTTCAGACACTTCCTATCATTCCTGTGACTATGCATGGCTTGCCTTGATGTGTCCCTGAGTTGTTGCACAGAGGTCAGTTTGGTTTAATTTCACTCACTGTGCCACCCATGTCTGATTTGATGGCCTAAGTGTGTTGTGATATGTTCCTTCTCTTGCATGTGATGTACAGATGCTATGTGGCTTGCTCCATGGTTTTCCAGCACTATCCACTTCACTTTTGGCTGGCCCATTGATTGTTCTACATTGTTGCTGACCTATGGTGTGTGTATGTGGCTGTGTGTCAGTGTGGGGTGTTTGTGAGTGACTTGACAGGCAGTGTGGACAGTTCAGTGGATGTTCTTATGCAGTGTGAGTCTTCATTTTATAATTAGACTCAGTTTGCTTCACACGAGTCAATCAATAAATCAATCAATCAGGGGTTTATAAAGTGCGCTACTCACCCGTGAGGGTCTCAAGGCACTGCGAGTGGGAGATAGGTGTGAGGAGGAGGGTTGTCCAGCCCCTGAGCTTCTGTGCAGGGTGTTCCTCTTCACCCCCACCTTCCAAGACAGGCTCCCTGGTCCTTTGGTGTGTGAGGTGCAAGGTCTGGCTACACCTGGGAGATGAATTGTGCAGGGGGGCACAGGAGGAGCACACAGCATGTGCCGCCAATGGGTGTGGGAAGCGTAGTGTGGAAAGGGTGGAGGTGGAGCCCTGTGAATCTTTGTGGACTGCCCATGCCTGGCGTCAGCCATGCCTACTACATTTTGCGCATGTTTACCTGCGTCTTCACCACTGCGGTGATGTGACCGCGACATTGCAGTGATTTCGCGGTTGATTGGTGACCCGGATGTGGAGGGGTGATTTCCTGACAGGTGGGACATGTGTGGGTACACTTGGGGAGGTGTTCCTGTCCCCACCAGAGTGTCTGATGTGGACAGGAACTGTATATCAGCACAGGAGTTGTGTGTTGTGGTTGTGTGCGGAGTTGTGTCATTGCGTACCTGCGGCGTTCTCCGCGACGGTCCATTATTTGCTGGTAGTGTATGAGGTACAGCACCGGAATGGCTTGAAGAGCTTGATCTATTGCGGTCCGGACCAGGTGGAGGGGACCGGGAGTCTGGTTTCGTGCTCCGCAGTAGTGTTTCCGCCGTCTCTGGATTGGTGGTTTCTCTGCTGCGGGTAGCTGGGTTGTTTGTGGCATCATGAGTTGTACGGCGGTCGGGACGTCATTTCGCACGGCGGTGGGTCTCTATTGGCTCCCACCGCCGGGGTGGCATGTGCAAAAATCTGGCAGTTCACGTCACTCTGCGGCGGCTGGAAAATGGGCTATGTTTGCCCATTGTAATATGGCGGGTGGGAGGACCGCTGCTGGAGTGCGGGAAAGGTCATTTTCCGCCAGCATTGCGGTTGTGCCTCCGCCCGCCATCGTAATGTCCCCCTAAGAGTTTATTTTTTAAATAAAAAAAGAAACTGAACCAAAAATGAAGTCCCTTGATGTATCAATCTTATGTGATATTGGAGGTAGAGGCACTAGAATGTATTCTGTAAATTATCTTAGTTTATCCCTAATAAATCCAATTTCTAAATTCTGTTTCATTATGAGGTTGCACACAGATTCATGACAAGAGTGTCTCAACGCGTTGAGCTTTTTATTGTACATTTCTGCTTCTGTAAATGACATCACTGCACTGAGCTTATTTTAAAGATATTAACCAGACGTGTGAGCTTAAGGATGACTTCGATAAGCATGAGTCACATTTCACTTTTAGATGGTGTCATTTATTTTCCAGGATCGCATTTGGGACAAAAGGGACGTTTAAATTGTCCTCTACTCTGGATCTCATATAATGTGATGTCATCTTTGGTCAGAGATCATGTGACATACTGGTAAATATAGTTTACTGCATATTGACCTTTATAGTGTTGCGTTATGTAAGTTCTACTGTATGTGGTTCTAAGATTCACACCATCTCATATGTTAATGTTTGGTTGCAGGAGCATAGATACCCTGGCGAGTGGATGGAAAGTGACCAGCATCCTTCGGTAGTAGGAACAATCTCTAATACTGCAATGTGCTCCCTATAAATCAAAAGGATCGGTGAAGAAGATAGATACAGCTCAAACATTTCTGGAAAAACACACATGGTGGAACTTGTGACAAGCAATAAAAACCCATCAACCCAAAAAAACATAGCAATCTGTATCTGTCTCTCTAAAACAGCCAATGGACCTCGAACCCTAATATCCACACAAAAAACATAGGGGCATATTAGCAAGGAATAGCGATATTTATCGCTAAACGCGCTTAGCGCGAATCCTGTTAACGCCGCCTATCGCTGGAAAATATCGCTGAGATAACACCCTATTAATAAGGTTTATCTCCATAGCGATAATATTTCCAGCGATAGCGGTAAATGTAAGAATATCGCTGGAAAACCAGCGATATTCTTGCATTAACGCTAAGGTGGATTCAGCATTAGAATCCACCTCCTATACCTTAAACAGGTAAGTCATAGTCAGTAGCAGGTGTTAAAATATAGCGATAAACGCGCTTAGCGCGATTTATTTTATCGCTCGCCTGCCTTGATAATAGGGGTTAGTGGTGTTAGCGACTGTTTACAGTCGCTTTTAGTGGGGAACGCCTACCTTGCATGTCATTAGCGATAAATATCGCTGACATGCAAGGCGATGTAATTCCCGGCCTCTAACGCCTATAAGCTGTCGCTAACGCCTGTTAGCGACAGCTTGCTAATAGGGCGTTAAAAATATTGCTGATTTAGCGGCAAAAAGTGCCGCTAAATCGGCGATAAAGCCCTTGATAATATGCCCCATAAATTTACGCATTCAAATAAATAGTTTCTAGATCCAAGTATGCAGCCCATGTTGGTAAAACTCACCTGCAGGAATTTGCACGCAAACACGTTGAACGGACAAGAGAAGTAGTAGTTTCAAGGGCATATTTGAAGCAGAAAAGGAAAGCTTATTTAATTAATTATGCTTCTAATTGAATAAAAGTACTGTGGATATTTCAAATAGGCTGCTACTTTAAAATATGAATGTTACATTATGCAGCCCTATAAATATATAATTTTTAATTTCTCTCAGCTAATTGGTATGGGCAGGGTTTAAAAAAAGTAAATGATCCAGACCTTAATCGATGTGCTGTGAGGATGCAAAGCAGGATGTATTATAATGGTGTTTCCAGCAACTGTGATTTGACTTTACATAGTAGGTTTAAATATTTCATGAGTCCCTGAAACACTTTTTTTCCACACAATTAATGAAATATGCCTAATTCCTTTCTAAAAGTATCAACGTCTTTAACCAACATAGAACAAACGAGTTGACATGCTAACTACCCACTAAAGAGGATTACTATTTTAAACAATGTATAGGTTACTGTGTGTGGTCCTAAGTTTCCAGTCTATTTACAGATAATTTTGGGTTATTTCTCTGCATTTCGCTTTCCATATGTATAGCTTTTGTAATTTATATAGCTAACTTCAATGCAAAATATATACACAGTATGAGAAAAAAACCTAAGTTCATGTTACTAAATGACTTTGGGCCTTATTATGACTTTGGCGGTGCGGTTCTGAGACAGCCCTGGCACCCTCACTGCCAAACCCATGTTTGATCCGCCCGCCAGATTAGGAGTTTTCTCCTGTCTGGCGGACAGTTCTTTGGCATTCCCACCGCGGTGCCTATAAATAGGCTCCACAATGGTAAACTCAAAATCAGTACCTGCACGACATTGACAGCTGCAGTCCATGCTGTGCAGGTACAGGAGTGCATGCACACAGGGGGAGCACAGCATGTGCCCCCCTGCAGCACCCCATGGTGCAGAGGCATAATGGGGCCCTTGTTTCCTATCTGCTGCACTTTTCATGGCGGTCATACCTCCATGAAAAGTGTAGCAGTGAGGAAACTTGTAATAGGCTTGGCGGGGCCGCAGCAGCCCCACCAAGCATATTGCGGCCTCAAGACTGCCGCGCCAGTGCCAGGGATCTCTGATCCCTGGCAGTTGTGGTGGTCCCAGGGCAACCCAACTGCCCTGGTCATAATAGGGCAGTCATAAGACCGCCAGCGCTGCACCCCACGATTCTGGCGGTCCTTGGACTGCCAGACTCGTAATAAGCCCCTTCATGTTGTGCAGTACACCACTTTTCCATTCTGGGAGCTTCCTATTACAAATCATTGCTTTCAGGTGTGCTAATTCACTCCGTTCAATTGCACTAACATAAGAAAAACATCCCAGAATACAGTAGTTTGATAAATGGAAGTTAAGGACAGGAAATATATATCCTGGTAATAGAGATGGATTCTAACCCTTCGCAAGTCTTCTATCAGTGGAACAAAGGTGAGCTCTGATGTTCTCAATAAAGACACAAGCAATCGCCAACTTTCTGGAAAGTGACTCTAGTCAAATATCAACGGAAGAAATACCTGCTTGTCTGAATAATTCCTTGCAGATGTTTATAAGGTAAACATATATGCAACCTATCAGCAAACAATCCTGCTAATGCATTTAAAATAAGAGTGGTATTTTAAACATCGTGGTATGTAATATTGAGGTAAAGAATACCAAATTTAGGTGTAGTATTAAATATCGGTGTTAAAATTATCGATATATAAAATGTTGTTGTTAAAAATATCGTTTTTTAAATTTAATATAGTTTAATTTGTTTAGTTTTATTTTTTTTGTAGAATATTTTACCTGGTTTTTTAATATTTTTTTGTTGTTTAATAATTTTTTTAGGAACGGGATGTTGGGTTCATAGGGGATAAGGGTGGGCAGTGTTTTATAATATGTAAAAAAAAAAAAATATTTAAATATTATTACAAAAAAGGTTTCCTGCGGTTAGTAGGCCTGCCCACACAAGTGAGGTACCATTTTTATCGGGAGACATTGGGGAATGTGGGATGGGTGGAAGTTTGTGGATCTGCGCAGATTCCAGAACCTTCCATCACAGAAATGTGAGGAAAATGTTTTTTTTTCAAAGTTTGAGGTTTGCAAGGGAACCTAGTGAGAGCCACACAAGTCACAACATCCTGGATGCCCCTGGGTGTCTAGTTTTCAAAAATGTATAGGTTTGCTAGGTTTTCTTAGGTGCTGGCTGAGCTAGGATCCAAAATCCACAGCTAGGCATCTTGCCAAAAAAGGGTCAGTTTTCACTGGAAAGATGTGATGTGTCCACGTTGCGTTTTGGGCCATTTCCTGTTGCTGGCAGTAGGCCTACCCACACAAGTGCTGTACCATTTTTATCGGGAGTCTTGGGGGAATGCTTGGTTGGTAGAAGTTTGTTGCTCCCCTTAGATCCCAGAACTCTCCATCACAGAAATATGAGGAAAATATGTTTTTTTTAACTAAGTTTGAGATTTGCAAGGGATTCTGGGTAACAGAACCTGGTGAGAGGCACACCAGTCACCCCATCATAGAGTCCCCTTGGTGTCTAGTTTTAAAAAATATACAGGTTTGCTAGGTTTCCCTAGGTGCCGGCTGCGTTAGGACCCAAAATCCACAGTTAGGCACATTGCAAAAAACGTCAGTGCCTAGTGGGCTTTCTGCCGCCGGGGCGGGGAATATTTCCCCAATATGCCTCCAAGGGGGGCAGAAAGACTATGGATATTTTTTTTGGGGGTGGGGGCATTGGTATGCCCATTCTGGGTAGCCCCCACCCCTACGTAAAAAAAAGCCAGCATGATCGCTGGTGCCTAGTGGGCTCTCTGCCCCCCCCGGGTGCAGATGAGGGCCTACTGCCCCCATCTGCCTCCAGGGGGGCAGAAAGACTGTGGCATTTTTTGGGGGGAGGGGGTTGGGGCATTGGCATGCTCATTCTCAGCAGCCCCCACCCCCGAACTTTGAAAAAAAATATTCCCCGGTGCCTAGTGGGCTTTCTGGCCCCCTGGGGGGCAGATAAGGGGCTATTGCCCCCATCTGCCTCCTGGGGGGCAGAAAGACTGTAGTAGATTTTTTGGGGGTGGGGGAATTGGCATGCCCATTCTGGGCAACCCCTACCCCTATGTACAAACAAAGAATCCCTGGTGCCTAGTGGGATTTCTGCCCAACGCAGGGGGCAGATCAGGGGCTTTTGCCCCCATCTGCTTCCTGGGGGGGCAGAAAGACTTTTGACTTTTTTGGGGGAAAATGGTGGGGGCATTGACATGCCCGTTCTGGGCAGCCCCCAACCCCCGGCCTATAAAAAAATAATCCCTGGTATCTAGGGTGCTTTCTGCCCCCGGTGGGCAGATAAGGGGCTATTGCCCCCATATGCCTCCCAGGGGCTGAAAGACTGTAGCAATTATTTGGGGGTGGGGGCATTGGCATGCCCGCTCTGGGCAGCCCCCACCCCTACGTGCAAAAATAAACAAAAGGAAATCCCTCTGCTCTCCGCAGCAGAGGGGTTTTGTGTGCCTGTGCACATGACGGAATGGTTCTGTCATGAGCACAGGAGCACTGGTGCTCATGACGGAAACATTCCGTCATGAGCACCGAAAGGGTTAATGTAGTTTGGAGTGGGAATAGTAAATCATATATGTTTATTGTCCAGCACCTTCCCTGGATTAATGTAGTTTGGAGTGGGAATAGTAAATTATGTATGTTTATTGTACAGCACATTCTGTGAGTTAATGTAGTTTGGAGTGGGAAAAGTAAATTACATATGTTCAGTGTCCAGCACCTTCCCTGGGTTAATTTAGTTTGGAGTGGGACTAGTAAATTATATGGGGCAGATTTACAAGCCCATTGCGCACAAATCCCTCATACAGAAATAATGCTATAAAACAAACAAAAACATACTTGCAACTACTTAACACATACTACTCTACATATAAGTAACACTCTAAAACAAACCATAACACTAAACCTATGACGCACTAACCGTACTTCAAATAAAATAATCTACCTAGTACACCACACAACAACAACCAAAAACACAATGTACAAACCCTAAACAGTACCTACCTTCATCCCACTCTTAAATTACCATAAAAAATTAACAGATGCGACTCAGCTTCCAACAGCGAGCATCTTCCTTCAGAAATGACCCAAAAACAACGATAGACTAAAAAATGTGAGTTACTGAAAACAAAAATGACCGCCTAATTGAAATTAAAAAAGACTATTTCTCGTTGAACTCAATGTAAAATGAAAATCTTAAATATTTTTTTTATATAAAATACATATCAATGTAACAAATTAAGAAAATATTTTTATAGTATGTTACAAATTGTACAATATATAGTAAACATTTTTACAACATACATAATATTTTTTACTATACATTTTAAAAATATTTATTGTCTTTTTGTTAGAGCAAATTATTATTTACTGTTTATAAAAATATTAAAAATATATAATACGCTGGAAAAAATATGTACTTTTACACAATGTTTTCCTAACTATTTAGGGGTCGATTCCGATTCGGGCCGGAAAACGTACCGACCGACTCGGAGCCGGAATTAATTCCGACCGGCACGTACCGGTGCAGCCCGACCCGCAAAGTACGATGAGAAGCGTGCAAAACCCGACCGACTCATACGGAACACAAGCTGAACGACCAAGCCGCGCGGAAAACAGCAATCCGGCCGGAAAAACACGCGAATCGAACCGACCGACACGCACCCGGAACAATCCCGAACGAAACGTACCCGCGAACTCCTACCCGCCAAGTACGATGCAACGCGTGGAAAACACGACCGAGTCGCACGGAAGACAAGCCGTACGACCGACACGCATACAAAACTGCGAGCCGAAGCAACCCAAAACACCGCGACCGACGCGTACGCAGCATAGAAAACAGCACAAACACAGCGTGAACGAATCGGAGAAGCTCGTACGAGACAACTTCAGGGTCCAACTCGGTCACAAGAACGTCTCCCTACATGCACGAAAAGTACAAAGGGAAAATACACAAAAAAAGGCCAAACAAGCAATTACAAAGCCAATAAATACTGGGGGGGCAGGGAACAAAGACACACCCACAACTCCACCCATATAAAGGACACAAATCCCTACCATGATCCTTTGCAAATTCAAATTACCTGCCAGCACTCAACAGATAGCAACCATACACCCACAGCTCATCCATCACACAAGCCACACACCATCAGCACCTCAACAAATAGCAACCTCACATACACCCAGCAAAACACACACTCACACACCTTCACCTGCACACCAACACACACATCACTCACCATCACCACCCATCACCATGCCCCCAAAGAAGAATCATTAGGTCCTAGATAGTGAATTGGAAGTCCTGGTAGATGAGACCTCAGGGTAGAGCCACAGCTGTTTGGTACACTGGTCCAACAGACACCCATGGCGCAGAAAACCAAGATGTGGGAGAGGATCGTCGACAGGGTGAACGCACAATCACCATGTTTGCGCACAAAGATAGACATCCAGAACAGGTGGTATGACGTGCACAGGAGGGTCAGGGAGCTGTTGAAGAAGGACTACCTCTTGAGCCAACACACCGGCAGTGGCCCTCCTGCCAAGCCAGTATACCTCAGGCCCTGGGAGGAGAAGGTGCGGGCCATCCTACCACCAGTGAGCGTATATGGACTAGAAAACATCCCAGAGCCTGGTGAGTACACAACAAATGTACACAATATTGTGCGACAATACACACACATCACTGTCAAGGGGAGAGTCAAACCATGCACCCTTAGCAAATACACACCAACCAGAACAGAATCATCCCAAAATGTGTATGTCAGTCAGATAAACACAACACATGCCATCTCATAGTGACATGTAACTGTCTCATCACATGTACAAACACAACTACAACTACAGCTAGGCAGTGGCACAAATATAACTAACAAACACATCCAGACATGTAGCCACCACTACAACACCACCACACAGTGAAGCCCACTGAAAGAAAGGAATTCTGTGTATGCTGGGCAAGTCAGTGTAGCCAATAGCATCATGGGAGTCGTAGTCACAGATATTGCCCACCCTCACAATGCGCACATCAACACCACCATGAACCATGCTCACATCACAGGGAGTGGAAAACAACTGACAAGATGGCTGACACTGGCTACTGCTGTGGGGAGCACAAGGCCCTGCTGGCAACTGTGCACCAACCAACAGCAGGACACCACTGACTGACATCCTGAAAGACAACTTGCACTCCCTGCAATGGAAGCACATTCCATGGTGGGATATCTGGCTGGGTGGGAAGGAGGACTCACAGCACAGACCATAGTCACCAGCAGCTCCACCCACACACCCCCCTAACACAAACTCCACACAACTCACCTGGGAGAATGCATTGCCTCACACTCCAATCAAATATCCCACAAAGAACCACAACCCTGGGTCATGCTGTGTGAAGCACAGGGACACACATGGGACCTGTAGCAGAACTAACCCCAGGATAACACTGTCAGCCATCTTGTCAGCACAGGCACACAACCCCACAGGGAAGCAGAGTCAAAGGGAAAGAAGCAAGGCCATGCTGGGAACTGGCCACCAACCAACAGCAGGACACCACTGTCAGCCATCTTGCCATTGCTCTCACACTCACACACAGTGAAGTCCACCCAAAAGCAAGTAAGTATGGGCATGCTGGGAAGTGGGGTGGAGGCAATAGCATGATGGGAGTGGTAGTCACAGCTCAACCTCCCCCACCCACATGGCCCAGCAAGCTCACACTCAAGCATGCACACCCCACAGAGAGTGGAAAGCCCCATCAAAGATGTCTGACACTGGTGCTCTGTTGTGGGGAGCACAAGGCCATGCTGGGAACTGGCCACCAACCAACAGCAGGACACCACTGCCAGCCATCTTGCCATTGCACTCACACTCACAAACAGTGAAGTCCACCCAAAAGCAAGTAAGTATGGGCATGCTGGGAAGTGGGGTGGAGGCAATAGCATGATGGGAGTGGTAGTCACAGCTCAACATCCCCCACCCACATGGCCCAGCAAGCTCACACTAAAGCATGCACACCCCACAGAGAGTGGAAAGCCCCATCAAAGATGTCTGACACTGGTGCTCTGTTGTGGGGAGCACAAGGCCATGCTGGGAACTGGCCACCAACTAACAGCAGGACACCACTGCCAGCCATCTTGCCATTGCACTCACACTCACACACAGTGAAGTCCACCCAAAAGCAAGTAAGTATGGGCATGCTGGGAAGTGGGGTGGAGGCAATAGCATGATGGGAGTGGTAGTCACAGATATTGGTCACCCCCACAACTGTCCCATCAACACCACCCTGAACCATGCGCACATCACAGGGAGTGGAAAACAACTGACAAGATGGCTGACACTGGCTACTGCTGTGGGGAGCACAAGGCCCTGCTGGCAACTGTGCACCAACCAACAGCAGGACACCACTGACTGACATCCTGAAAGACAACTTGCACTCCCTGCAATGGAAGCACGTTCCATGGTGGGATATCTGGCTGGGTGGGAAGGAGGACTCACAGCACAGACCATAGTCACCAGCAGCTCCACCCACACACCCCTAACACAAACTCCACACAACTCACCTGGGAGAATGCATTGCCTCACACTCCAATCAAATATCCCACAAAGAACCACAACCCTGGGTCATGCTGTGTGAAGCACAGGGACACACATGGGACCTGTAGCAGAACTAACCCCAGGATAACACTGTCAGCCATCTTGTCAGCACAGGCACACAACCCCACAGGGAAGCAGAGTCAAAGGGAAGGAAGCATGGGCATGCTGGGAAGGGGGTGGAGGCAATAGCATGATGGGAGTGGTAGTCACAGCTCAACATCCCTCACCCACATGGCCCAGCAAGCTCACACTCAAGCATGCACACCCCACAGAGAGTGGAAAGCCCCATCAAAGATGTCTGACACTGGCTACTGCTGTTGGGAGCACAAGGCCCTGCTGGCAACTGTGCACCAACCAACAGCAGGACACCGCTGACTGACATCCTGAAAGACAACTTGCACTCCCTGCAATGGAAGCACGTTCCATGGTGGAATATCTGGCTGGGTGGGAAGGAGGGCCGGATGTCAACCAAATACAACCAATGCAGACCATGTACACACCCCAACATTCACATAGAAATGCCCAAATAATGCAGGACAATGTGCTACACCAATATCAACCCCTGACTGTGACAACTTAGGACAATGCAATGTACAGGCCCGCATCCAGAGGCACAGTCACAACTGTCAGGTGTGTCAACCATTGATGCCTGCAGAAACATAACATACATTGTGTGTGTCTCCCAAAAACAGGTGATGATGGGGACACAGCAGCAGACGCTGAGGAGTCCCCGTCCCAGGCTCAAGAGGATACGGAGCTCACTGGTGTGGAACAGCCTCTGCCCTCCTCGGATGAAGAAGACCCACCTGGCACCTCCGGAGCAAGTCATCATGCAGCACCAGCAGGACCACCAGCTGCACGCCCTGCACCCACCCCTCCAACGACTGTCAACACACATACCACCCCTGCCGACATGGACAGACCAAGGAGCACCACCACCACCAGCACAGGGACCCTGGACCAACGTGGGGCCATGGACACCAACACCACCAACAACCCCCAAGGGGGCCCAGGGTCACCTGTGCGTGCCACCTCAGGTACTGCACGTGTCGCCAGGTGTGGTGGGAGGGGTGGGAGACATAGGTCGCTGCTCGCAGAGGGGTCTGGACTGCATGATGACCCACAACTGGCACGCATAGCCGATGCGTACCAGTCCAGCACCGGAGAGTTCAGCCAGGTAGTGGGGCTCCTCAGGGACATTAAACAGCAGCAGGCTGCCCATCATGCCCGCTTGGACTCACACATGTCCCGTGTGGAGTCCAAGTGGGACACACTGCAAGAGATGACGGCGGTGCATAGGGACATATTACAATGCCTCCGCCAGATGAGCAGCAACCAGTCAACACCTCCCTGTGTGCCCACAACATCTGGTGCTGAAACAACTGCAACTGCCACAGGGAGGCAGGATGACTCTGGCGGAGAGTCCCCTGCACCGCAGCAGCCTGCACTTGAGGGTCCCCCCCAAAGAAGAGGGGTCGTCCGAGGAAGGACAACTGAGAGGCTGATGGCCATGCACAACCCCCAGGAAGCCAACACCTGTTCTGGATAATCACCTTTGTGCGCAAACTGTTCACCCTGTTGACTGCAACACAACTCCCCCACATGACATGGGGAGCTACAAGTTGGACCAATGTCTCAGATGACTGTGGACTTGATACAGGACATTTCTGCTACCAGGACTTCCAATTCATCTAGGAACTTTGGATTGCAATCAAAATGTACAGCACTCACCATCCTGTGCACTATTCACACACATGTATGACAATAAACACACTAATACACCATACCTGCCTCTGTCGTGATTCCAACGTGGTTTCTGTCATGGAGATGATGACCAGCGAAATTACACTGTGCATGCCAACTGCTACAGCAAGTACAACACAGGCATGTGAGTCATGGCAACGTGACACTTATGAGGGAGACACACCACCAGGGCTACACAACACATACACACCAGGGCCATCTGACTCATCGCCTACACTGATGTTGCCAGGAAATACGTTGCATTGCACAGACCCAACACCTATTCACAGTCTGTGTTAACTAGCCCACTGGTGCAGTAAGCAAATGTCAGTCAGATGTGTGACCACAGACAACGCACATCACAAAGTGAAGCACAGGTTTATTACACATTTGCAACATGTTGTAACCACCACAGATGCAAGGTAATCCCACCTGGCAGCGGGCACACAGTCAACAAGTGTAGAAGGAAGGAAGTCCATGGGTGTGGCGCACATCACCTGTAGGGACACGACAGCTACCACCCTGGAAGTCGAATCACGGTGTCGGGGATCACAGTTGACCAAACGACTCTGAAAGTACCCTGTGAAGGACAGAAATGACACACAGTCAAAAGCACTGAAGAACAGGACAGAACTGCAATACTCATGCCCAATACATGTCACAAGATACCCACCCAGAACCAAGTTAGCATGTCAACACTGTTGGGGAGTACAGACTACCTGTAAGGACACATCGCTACACGCATACAGTCATGTAGCCCATGGACACACTCAAACAGCACCAGAGCACCACCAACACATATCATGCAAACTCACATCATTGACATGACATCTCTGGATACTCACATTCAGCTGAAGAAGTTGGTGATGAGCTGTGTGCGGACATCACCATCATCATCATCATCATCACTGGCATCGTGGTCCAGGCCAGGATCCTCCACAGGTGGCGGACGTTGGTCATCGTCATCCAGGATGAGAGGCAACTCCTTCCGCACTGCCAGGTTGTGTAGCATGCAGCAGACGATGACAATCTTGCACACCTTTGCTGGGGCATATGGGAGGGACCCTCCTGTCTTGTCCAGGCAGCGGGAGCGGCTCTTCAGGAGACCAAATGTCCGCTCAATCACTCTCTCTCGGTCCGACCATGTGCCTCATTGTAGCGCATCTGGGCTGGTGTCACAGGGTTCCTGAGGGGCGACGGCAACCACGGCATGTTGGGGTATCCGGAGTCACCTACATACAGACAATTGCACATTAGCTGAGTTGGAAAAGAGGGTGGAACACTACATTGCAGAACACACACAATGGTACAAAGTCAGTACACACCAACAAGCCAGGCACGCTGGTTCCGCATCTGTGACATCATCCTCGGGATGCGACTACTCCTCATCACGTAGGCATCGTGTGCAGAACCAGGGAAACGGGCACACACGTGTGAGATGCTCATATCTGCAAGACAGACCACCAGTGCATTGACCGAGTGGTAGTGTTTGCGGTTCCTGTATGCCTGCTCTTGGGCCTGTGGTGGTACCAAAGCCACATGTGTCCCATCAATGGAGCCAATGACATGCGGCATCCTCCCCAGGGCATAGAAGTCACTCTTCACGCCAGTGAGTTGTTGGAGTCTAGGGAAATAGATGTACTGGTTCAGGTATATCAACATAGCCTCCAAAACATCGCGGAGCACACGGCTGAACATGGTCTGTGACATCCCACCAGCAGTCGCCACAGTGTGTTGAAAGGTACCGGTGGCAAAGAAGTGTAGGGCTGCCATCACCTTCACCTTGGGGGTCAGCGCTGTAGGGTACGGCCGGCCAGGTTGCAAATGTGGTGCCAAGCGCACTGCCAAATCCTCAATCAGCTGCCTGGTGAAGCGGTACCGTCGGATGCTGTCACGTTCCACCATCGTTGCCAGGTCAGGGAATGGTCTAAGGACAGCTGGTGCCCTGCAGTGCATAGGTGAAGAAAGCAAGATTGTCAGTCACCCCACATATGTGGCATTGAACACACTCAATATCACATGATACATCATTATGAGGCACAAGTACATGATGTGTGCAGTTCCGTAAGGATATGTATGGCACATACATGGCCAACATCTAACATCACAGTTCAACAAGTGGCATCAATAAGTCCCAGGTTGTGCCATTGGATATCATGAGGCCGTGTCCCAGTTCCCATCTCCTGCTGCCACGTTACAAACACACCCCACAGTGACATGTGAGGACAGATGTGCCCCAGGCATCACAGCTCAACGACAGGTAGATTCCCAGGGACCCTGTATTGCCACATGGACACTGGCATGACATGGTGTATCATGTATACACCACAGCAAAACAACCATGACCCCCACAGGTAGTGGTCCCTGTTGCCTCGGCAGGACAGACATGGACGTCTGTGACACACACACGCACAACATCAAAGTCCATGCACAAACAACGTGGATGTGGAGACTGCCTCCCATTGTGCACATGAAATCAGAGACATTGTAAACACAACATGCACACAGACTGTGGAGGACCATCACTATTGTGCCAATGGGTCACCCTGGGTTAAACATACCGTCCCACATGGGACTCAGGGGGTATGTGACATGACATACACATACACCACCGTGAAATGTGACCATGCCACATGCTCAGATATGAACAGTTGCACATCACAGTGGTCATGTACACGAAACACCAAGGATTCTGTCCCCATGAACACGTGCACAGCCTGGGGGTGGCTGCCCCCAAGTGACACCCACAGAACAACATGTTCACCCCCATACACGGAATAGGTAATGCAGCCTTACATGCCGTAGGATACAGTTTGGACAGGCTGTGGTGTTGTAGGTGTGCCCCTCACTCCCTGGGAAGTATATGTGGCTGGCATATGTTCACCTGTGACAGGCATGGTGACATATGCCAGTGACTTGTACAGGGACGCGTTGGACAGCAATGGACCGATCGGTGCGCACACATTGGCCATTGCATTCAATGTGTGCTGGTACGCGTTGTATTCGCAATACGCGTTGGACAGCAATGGACCGATCAGTGCGCACACATTGGCCATTGCATTCAATGTGTGCTGGTACGCGTTGTATTCGCAATACGCGTTGGACAGCAATGGACCGATCAGTGCGCACACATTGGCCATTGCATTCAATGTGTGCTGGTACGCGTTGTATTCGCAATACGCGTTGGACAGCAATGGACCGATCAGTGCGCACACATTGGCCATTGCATTCAATGTGTGCTGGTACGCGTTGTATTCGCAATACGCGTTGAACAGCAATGGACCGATCGGTGTGCCCGGCCGGCCCATTGCATTCAATGTGTGCGGGTATGCGTTGTATCCGCAGGTACGCATTGAACAGCAATGGACCGATCGCTGTGCCCGGCCGGCCCATTGCATTCAATGTGTGCGGGTACGCGTTGTATCCTAGGTACGCGTTGAACAGCAATGGACCGATCGGTGTGCCCGGCCGGCCCATTGCATTCAATGTGTGCGGGTACGCGTTGTATCCTGGGTACGCGTTGAACAGCAATGGACCGATCGGTGTGCCCGGCCGGCCCATTGCATTCAATGTGTGCGGGTACGCGTTGTATCCTAGGTACGCGTTGAACAGCAATGGACCGATCGGTGTGCCCGGCCGGCCCATTGCATTCAATGTGTCGGGTACGCGTTGTATCCTAGGTACGCGTTGAACAGCAATGGACCGATCGGTGTGCCCGGCCGGCCCATTGCATTCAATGTGTGCGGGTACGCGTTGTATCCTGGGTACGCGTTGAACAGCAATGGACCGATCGGTGTGCCCGGCCGGCCCATTGCATTCAATGTGTGCGGGTACGCGTTGTATCCTGGGTACGTGTTGAACAGCAATGGACCGATCGGTGTGCCCGGCCGGCCCATTGCATTCAATGTGTGCGGGTACGCGTTGTATCCTGGGTACGCGTTGAACAGCAATGGACCGATCGGTGTGCCCGGCCGGCCCATTGCATTCAATGTGTGCGGGTACGCGTTGTATCCTAGGTACGCGTTGAACAGCAATGGACCGATCGGTGCGCACCCATTGGCTATGGCCTGGCCTGGCAACGGACGCGTTTTCAAATTTTGAACGAGTCTGATGCTGTAAATTCAGTTGGTCACCCACAACAATGTTGCAAATTCATGGGTGTCATGAAGTTGAACTTTTGAAGGATGCTGGGGGCGTGTGTAAGTGGTGCAATTCCATGGATTGGCCAGATTCAGAAGATGCAAACGACTTGGACCTATCACTTTGGACACATGGGACAGTATCTGCCTCTGCAGCACACATATAATGCTGGCTGTTCCCCTGAGAGCTCACTTGCCTGCACTACATGCTCCAGGACGACATCTGCCACTACACTGCTGCTGTATCTGCACCCTCTGGACCCTGCAATGGCACGTACTGTGGAGAGAGCCCCAGCCTTCAGCACTGAGGAGAACCAGGCCCTGCTGGACAACCTCCTTCCACAGTACAGCAAGCTGTATGGGAAAGCAGGGGAGCAGGTGAGTGTTCTGTCCACTGCCTTTCTAAATGTGCATGTTGTCTGACTAGCAAGGCTAACAGTCTGCACGCCACTGGCTAGCAGGCTCACTGAGTAGTTGTCACCCCCCATAGTGTGTAGTTACATGCACTGGACAGGTATAGTGCAGTGACAGTGCATTTAAACAAGGTTTTACTTCCCAGGCAATGATACCATGTAGTAACTGCTGGCATACTGTCCATGGCCATCGTTGCACTGCCTGTGTACATCATGTGCCCCTGTGATTGAGACATGTATATACAACTGTGTAATGCACGGATATGTTGCATGTGTAGTAATGGCATTCTCACTTTGTCATCCTCACAGGTTGATGCCCACCAGAAGCAGCAGATATGGCTGACCATCGTCCGGGCAGTGAGATCCGTGGGGGTCTACAAGCGCCGGATCCGCAACTGCCAGAAGAGGTGGCAGGACCTTCGGGGCTGGACCCGGAGGATCGCACGGGTCCAGCTGAAGCTGTCGCCTCCTCGCAGGAGGGGCGGACACCGGACCCTGACCCCCCACATGCTCAGGATCCTGGCGGTGGTCTTCCCTGATCTGGATGGGCAGCTGAAGGCCAGAGAGCAGCAAGGAGGGGGTGAGTCCATGACTGCATTGTGAACTATGTCTGCCATGCTATGTGCCCTCCTCTGGCCTGGTTAAACTTCCACAGTACATCAGTCATGTGGTCCAGGACCCATGTCCCTCTATTGTGCACTGCCCACTCCTCATCTGATACCCTGGTGTGGCCCTTACAGTCAGGGAATTGTGTCACTTGGGTACTGTGTCCTTGCAGTTTGCTTGACTCAAGGTGGGGGACAGCATCTGTTTCCCTAACTCTGTGGTGGGCATCATGGGTGGGTCCATTGCTTACACAATGCCTGTGTTCTGACATGTAATCTGCGTGTTACTTTGATATGTGGTCCAATTGCAGAGCTGATCCACCACATGTGCCTGGGGTATCTGGCACACACCCATGCTGCGGGTGGGAACAATGTTTGGGCCCCAGGAGTGTGTATATTACGTGTGTCACACATACTTAGCCAGCTGCCTACTGTCCAGGGCTCATCCCTCATTCATGTGGGGCAGGACAGTCATGCCTACTCCAGGCCATACAATACACTCTGTACTCCCACTCCCGTGTATCAGCTGACACGTTGTGCTCAGTGATTTGTCCCCTCAGGTGTCTGCCTCTGTGTCAGTGTGCTGTGGCTTCGTTGTCAGGTCTGCTGGGGTGTTTCTCGGTTGGGGCTCAGCATGCCACCGGAGATGTGACCATAGGAGACGATACTTGTGTGACACATAGGTGTTTGATCACCTGACCGTGCAGACTGGGGTATGCGAATGTGAAGTTCAGGCAGCTGTTTCCCATTCACAGCAGATTGTGAGGTGCTCAGGTTCAGAGGGTAGTGTTACAGGTCTCCCATATGTCCAATCGGTATGACCTGGACAGATAAGTGTTCAGATGATGTGGTGTGTGGGGGATGTACATGTGCACTTGTTCAGCTCCAGGACTTGCATTCCCCATGACCTACTATTGTGACACAGTGCAGAGTGTTGTTGTCTGGCTGCCCTGCCCATGTGACTGGAGACAGTGATGTATGACTTAGCAGGCATGCCTGTGCCATGGCATGTGACTTCCTATTAGTGATCCTGCAGGGGAGTGACATGTGCTACATGCACACCATTGTGGCAATGGCTATCAGGACATGGGTGCATCATGGTGTCTGTCGCTGGTATGCATCACATGCATTTCCTATTTGACTCTGGGCATCCCTTTCATCCGGACACCTGTACTGACTCAGTGGCAAGAGTTGTGATGTGTGCATGTTCACATGCTTCACCGGGTTCTCTGCACTGTCCAACTACTGTGTAGGTGGTGCATGTGTCCACACTGGGGTATTGCCATCCAACAGACACCAGACAGATGGGTGCAAGGCCAGGTGGGATGTGAGTGCCATGGTTGACCATCAGACTGACAATTGGCTTCTCCTGTTCTGTTTGGGCACTTTTAGCAATGTTCAACTAAGGATGCCAGGGCTTGCTCTGTAATGTGCTGTACTTACTGTGGTGTGTGCGTTCGGTGCAGGTGACTGATGTCTGTCTGTTTCCCTATTGATTGCAGATACATCCACGGCCACAGGAGGGGACAGCTCCATGGACCAGGAGGAGCCGCAGAGCCAGACTGGGTCAGCAGCCGAGGAGTGGTCGGAGGGACCCAGTGGCACGGAGGGCGAGGGGAGCCACACCGAGGAGTCCTCAGCACCATCCACCTCAGCTGAGGACCACAGCAGCTCGGAGGATGACTCCCTTATGGAGGCGGGTGTCAGCAGCCACCACACCCCAGCTAGTGTTGCTGTCCCCGCCACCACCACCACCACCGCCCTCCCATCGGCTCCCATTCCCGAGGTCCGTGGAGGCTCCCATGTTCGGGAGCGTGTCTCCTTCGGGCCAGGCACCGCACCCCCTGCCCCTGTGTCCCCTGCTGCCCTGAGTGAGGAGTCTGTGTACCTCCTTCGCCAGCTCCATGTAGGGCAGACAGCGATGCTGAGTGTCCTCCATGCACACACCACTCTGTTGACTCAGCTGGTGTCGTTCATGGAGGGCATCTCATCGGGCATGTCTGCCCTACAGAGGGGCAATAGGTCCATGGACTCCTCCCTGACGGCAGCAGTGTCCCTCCTCCGACAGTCCCTCACCCCTCCTGCCTCTGCCCCATCCACACTCCCCAGCACCTTACCTGTCCCAAGCACACACACACCGGCACAGACACACACCAGCACAGACACGTGCAGCACACAGACACACACGCCACAAACAAGACGCACACGCACGCACAGTCAGGGGACTGAAACCACACTCACAGGGGATGGGGCCCAGGCACACACACATGCATCCACGAGCACTGCGCAGTCCTCAGTTGCCTCTCCCTCCAAAGCCCCCTCCCTTGCCTCACCTGCAACCCCAAAGACACAGCGGCTCTTCCTCAGTGACCTCGGCCTCTTCCCCTCCGATCCAGCTGATACAGCATTCAGGGGGAAGAGGAAGCCCACCCACACGGAGCGGAGTGCCCCTCGCCCACGGACACCCTCCCCCAGGCGCAGACCGACTGACGCCCCCACCTGCAAGTCCCCCCGGACCCGGAAGAGCAAGACCCCGCCGCCGCCCTGCAGCTCAGGCACCAAGTCTCCTTCCTCCATCCCTCAGGCCCCCACTCCACAGGTGCCCCCACCACACCCTGCCCCAGGTTCCCCCACCCACAGATACACCATCCCCAAAAGGATCAGGCCTTCTCCCCCTGCCACTTGCTCTTCCGGCCCCACACCCCTGCTGCGCTTGTCTGTGCCACTGGTGTGGTGAGGGTGTCCTCCCCCTCTGTCCTGCCCACCTTACCTGATCCCCATTCTCCTCCCCTGGAGGTAGGCACTGCAGTGGAGTCCACTACCACCCTGTCTGACTTGGGCACTGCAGTGGCGAACCTGTCCACTCCATCTGCACGGTCCACTGCAGTCGTGCCGGCACCCACACCATCTGAGTCATGCCCCCCAGTTGTGCCGGCACACACCATGTCAGACACCTCCACTGCAGTTGTCAGTGGCTCTCCAGCAACCACCACCCCTTCCCTGCCTCCTCCTGGTGAGCCCTGATCCTGTCCCTGCGGTGCCTGGCCTGCCCCCCGTATGCCCCTCCTAGGGGATTGTCCCTGGTTTTTATCAGTGCAGGCATGCGTAGGGTGACATCTGCCACTGTCACCCTGTTTTGACTTTCATGATGGACTGGCCATTGGCCTTTGTTTATTTTTTAAATGACTTCAAGTTTCGAACACACATATGCTGAATAAAGCAACTTTCTGTTCTCTAGTGCTTTTGCTTCTGATGTACATGATGTTGATGATGCTAACCATGCCCTTGCTGCAGTGATGGTGATATTTGGTCTCATGAAAATGAAGTGTTACTGTGCCGGAACCCATGTGGTCCAGGGGGACTGTGTCCTATCCTGTGGTGTATCCATGTCATCCTTAGCAGCATCTGAGGGTGTCATGTTTTCAATATTTGGCAATGGGATTTCCTACTTACATTAGCAATGTCACATCTGTGGCTTCCACCCCTGCACATCTGTTGTGCTTGCCATTGTTCAATTAGTCTAGTTCCCTGACCGTGTGGCCATCTCCACTGGACATGCAGGTTTGGGCATCAATGGGGAAGGACTCATCTGTGTTGTCAGTGCAACTTGCTATACATGTGTGTTGGATCTGTGCTGATGATTTCGTTGACACTCCCATGACCAGGCTGATGTGACGGGAGCCTTCATTTGGTGCTAATTGTTGACTGTGTGACCAAGTGTTCTGCTGACATGATGGAGCCCTACTGATGCGACATATGGCACAGCTTTCCTCACACAGGAGTGGAGTCCCCTCATGGCAGTGTGTACTCCTGTGACATCGCCTGCGCCCAAGGTGTGTGTTGTATGAGCATGTCTGTGTGTTCACTTCCATTTTGCTGTGCATGCTGGGATCCCTAGTGATGTTCCTGTTTGTGATGCTTGCTGAGTTGACCTATGTTCCCCCAAAGTCTTCTCCCTGGGTTCTCTGTGATGTGGGTGCATGGCACATTACTGGTCATCAGGGTGTCACCCATAGGTGTGTTTGCTGTCAGGGCTGAGTTTGTGGGCAGACGCTGATGGGTCACAGTCAGGATTCCCCTTGGCACTTGTTGTTTACACCTGTCATGTGATTTCCGGTTTGTGTTAGCTGTCATTGGTTGTGACACGTTGTGTGTGTGACTGCTGGCACTCCTCAGGGTCAGGGCTGCAATGTTGGTAGTTGTCTATGTGTGTTCTTTGTGGGTGACCTTGGCTTCTTCATTGGTGTGTGACTGTGGCAGGGATCCCATTGGTTTGTGTGGTATTGCCGTCATGTCCATGTACAGCGTAGTGTGCAGTGTGTCAGACATTCAGGAGTCTTGTTGAGTGGCCATGTGTGATGTGTTTCTGCACCTTGGTTCCCACCACCCCCCTGGGATTGTCATGGGTGCATGTGCAATGTCACCAGTGCATGTGAGCTTCACTGCTGCACATTGTTGGAGGTCGAGGTGTGTGGTGTTGAGTGTGTGCAGATGAGAGTTGTTGCCCGGCTAGTCCCCTGCCTCCATGTTGCCCTTGGCTTACTGGCCGTGCTGATTGATTTGTGCTTGTGTAGGTGTGATGGTAGTTTGTTGCTCAGGACACATGACTGTGGTTCACAGTGTGAACGACATCTAGCTTTGTCATCAGAGTGGGATTGTAATGCAGCCCAGGGTCACCACATTGTGGGGGCCCTGGGGGTAGTGCTGTGGTGTCTCTGTGTCTTGCTGTGTCAGTTGCTGTTCCTACATGCTTGTGTGACATGTGTGATTTGTGCTCCCTCTCATCTGACAATGCCTGATTGCCCACATAGGGGATTTGGATCCATGAGTTGCCTTTGTGTGGCACTGTATGCACATCTGTGTAATTGGTATTCAGGCCTCCTCATGTGTTGTGTGGTTGCCTGGGGACACTGGTACCCCCCCCTCACCTGTTGTGTTTGATGTGCAGTGTGGGTCTGCCTGTTTGTGTTTGTGCATCTGCACCACTGCATTGGCATATCTTTAGTGTGCCATTGGCTGTATGTTGTTTGGTGTGTTTCCCCTGCTGTCCCTGGAACTCCGAGGTCATCAGTCAGCACAATGATCATTGTTTGTGTGTCCCATTGCTGCCATGGTATGGTATCTGTTCACCTCACATCTACAGTCTCCACAGGGTATCTGCATTTGTGTGCCCATTGGTGCAAATATGTGGGTCTGCATTCTGATGGTCACTTCTGTCATTGTGTCATTGATGAATGTTGACAGTGTCAGCCCCCATGGGTGATGTTTGTCTGCACATGGCCAAAGGTATGTCTTATTTGCACTGCACTGTTTGCCTCCCCCAATCTATGTTGCTATGGGACACAAGCACTACTTTGCCACTGATGTGTTTGTTGTTCTGTGACCAGGAATCATCCATGCAGTTTGGCAGTTGCAGCTTTTTCTTTGTCAACACTTACATTTTGGTCACTGTGATGATGGGGGTTTGGACCCCATTGCCACAATGTTCAAAATGTGCTTCAGCTATGGACCACACACTTACATTTTGGTCACTGTGATGATGGGGGTTTGGACCCCATTGCCACAATGTTCAAAATGTGCTTCAGCTATGGACCCCACACTTACATTTTGGTCACTGTGATGATGGGGGTTTGGACCCCATTGCCACAATGTTCAAGATGTGCTTCAGCTATGGACCCCACACTTACATTTTGGTCACTGTGATGATGGGGGTTTGGACCCCATTGCCACAATGTTGAAGATGTGCTTCAGCTATGGACCCCACACTTATATTTTGGTCACTGTGATGATGGGGGTTTGGACCCCATTACCACAATGTTCAAGATGTGCTTCAGCTATGGACCCCACACTTACATTTTGGTCACTGTGATGATGGGGGTTTGGACCCCATTGCCACAATGTTCAAGATGTGCTTCAGCTGTGGACCCCACACTTACATTTTGGTCACTGTGATGATGGGGGTTTGGTCCCCATTGCCACAATGTTCAAGATGTGCTTCAGCTATGGACCCCACACTTACATTTTGGTCACTGTGATGATGGGGGTTTGGACCCCATTGCCACAATGTTCAAGATGTGCTTCAGCTATGGACCCCACACTTACATTTTGGTCACTGTGATGATGGGGGTTTGGACCCCATTGCCACAATGTTCAAGATGTGCTTCAGCTATGGACCCCACACTTACATTTTGGTCACTGTGATGATGGGGGTTTGGACCCCATTGCCACAATGTTCAAGATGTGCTTCAGCTATGGGCCCCACACTTACATTTTGGTCACTGTGATGATGGGGTTTTGGATCCCAATGCCACAATGGTCATGGCCTGCTTGCATTGTGGGGGCCACACACATTTATGTGTGGCACATGTGATAGGGGGTCACATTGTAGGTTCAAAGTCATGTTCAGTGTTGTAGGCATTTGACACAGTCTACACACGCTTGTCATGGTGTTGGGGGGATGTCTTTATGTTGCATTCTTTTTGTTGGTGTGTGCTTGTGGTGTCATGTATTAGCCATCCTGTGAGTGGGGGTGTTGTTGGTGGTAGGCATCCAGCCCCCCATGAGTAGGGGTGGTAGTAGTGACAGGCATCCAGCCCCACATGGGTAGGGGTGGTAGTAGTGGTAGGCATCTGGCACCCCCTGGGTAGAGGTGGTAGTAGTGGTAGGCATCTGGCACCCCCTGGGTAGAGGTGGTAGTAGTGGTAGGCATCTGACACCCCCTGGGTAAGGGTGGTAGTAGTGACAGGCATCCAGCCCCCCATGGGTAGAGGTGGTAGTAGTGGTAGACATCTGGCACCCCCTGGGTAGGGGTGGTAGTAGTGGTAGGCATCTGGCACTCCCTGGGTAAGGGTGGTAGTAGTGACAGGCATCCAGCCCCCCATGGGTAGAGGTGGTAGTAGTGGTAGGCATCTGGCACCCCCTGGGTAGAGGTGGTAGTAGTGGTAGGCATCTGGCACCCCCTGGGTAAGGGTGGTAGTAGTGACAGGCATCCAGCCCCCCATGGGTAGAGGTGGTAGTAGTGGTAGGCATCCAGCCCCCTGGGTAGAGGTGGTAGTAGTGGTAGGCATCTGGCACCCCCTGGGTAAGGGTGGTAGTGGTGACAGGCATCCAGCCCCCCCTGGGTAGAGGTGGTAGTAGTGGTAGGCATCTGGCACCCCCTGGGTAAGGGTGGTAGTAGTGGTAGGCATCTGGCACCCCCTGGGTAGAGATGGTAGTAGTGGTAGGCATCTGGCACCCCTGGGTAGAGGTGGTAGTAGTGGTAGGCATCTGACACCCCCTGGGTAGAGGTGGTAGTAGTGGTAGGCATCTGGCACCCCCTGGGTAAGGGTGGTAGTAGTGACAGGCATCCAGCCCCCCATGGGTAGAGGTGGTAGTAGTGGTAGGCATATGGCACCCCCTGGGTAAGGGTGGTAGTAGTGACAGGCATCCAGCCCCCCATGGGTAGAGGTGGTAGTAGTGGTAGGCATCTGGCACCCCTGGGTAGGGGTGGTAGTAGTGGTAGGCATCTGGCACCCCCTGGGTAAGGGTGGTAGTAGTGACAGGCATCCAGCTCCCCATGGGTAGAGGTGGTAGTAGTGGTAGGCATCTGGCACCCCTGGGTAAGGGTGGTAGTAGTGACAGGCATCCAGCCCCCCATGGGTAGAGGTGGTAGTAGTGGTAGGCATCTGGCACCCCCTGGGTAAGGGTGGTAGTAGTGACAGGCATCCAGCCCCCCATGGGTAGAGGTGGTAGTAGTGGTAGGCATCTGGCACCCCTGGGTAGGGGTGGTAGTAGTGGTAGGCATCTGGCACCCCCTGGGTAAGGGTGGTAGTAGTGACAGGCATCCAGCCCCCCATGGGTAGAGGTGGTAGTAGTGGTAGGCATCTGGCACCCCTGGGTAAGGGTGGTAGTAGTGACAGGCATCCAGCCCCCCATGGGTAGAGGTGGTAGTAGTGGTAGGCATCTGGCACCCCTGGGTAAGGGTGGTAGTAGTGACAGGCATCCGGGCCCCTATGTGTATATGTGGCATTGGTGATGGCCATCCCGCCCCTATGGTGCTGCTGTTGCTGGTGTAAGTAATTTCTGCATCCCTCTGTGTGTGTGTGATATGTCGGGTACGTGTAGTTTGTTTTTGTGGTTGGTGTCTGGCTTACCTTCTGCGCCGTACGCGTCCGTGCCTGTTCCGGTAGTAGATGTAGAATATTGGTAGTATCGGAACGATGGGATTCATGGTTGGTTCGTCTCGTTCGTCTTTCTCGTTGCTTCGCCTCGTCCTCGTCGCTGGCGTGTTCGTCTCGTAGCCGTGGATCATGTTATGGCGCGAATCGGAGCTTATGTGCGCCTCTCCCGGATGCTTTGACGTGCCGTGCGTAGCGACGGGTTCGGCGCGTACGGGAAGCGCATCGTACTAGTCCGGCCGGACGGGGCTGCATTTTGGCTTCCGTGCGACTCGATCCTGCGTTTCCGGATCCGGCTCGGTCGGGGAACAGGACCTGGATTGGGTGAGTACGACTGGGTCAGAATCTATGCTGTTGTGCGCATCGTACTTGCTCGTTCGGAATGATGTGCGGATCGGTCGGGAAACAGGCATTCGCATGGCTTTTTTCCCGACCGAATGGTGTTAGGTGCGCATCCGACCGAGATCGGAATCGGCCCCTTGGTCTTTTATGATGGTGGGACAGTCCGCCCGCCACCGCAACGGCAAACGGGACCGCCCGCAAGAAGTGCGGCGGTTCCGCAATGGCAATTAGGATGCCACCGCCACGGTGGCGGTGGCATCCCGCATATATTGCATTGCAGCAGGCGGTGCTGTAAGCAGCACCTGCCACAATGCAATATATGCATGTTGTGCACTGGCATGCACAACGTGACAGGCACCGCGCGGTGCCTGCCACCTTGTCCATGCCAAAGTTGGGGGGTACCATAGGTACCCCCCAAGTGCAGCCCCCCAACCCCCTGGGGGCCCGCAACGTGCCCCCGATGCGAAAACCGCATGCCTTTCCATGGCGAACTCTCCGCCATGGAAAGGCATTGAAAATGCCACATGCTAATATGGATGGCGGTGCCTGCAAGGCACCGCCACCATATTATGGGCCTTTTCCGCCCAGTAGGTCGCATCTTGCATTTTAACATTGCGGCGGGTGCTGCTGACAGCAGCACCCGCCGCAATGTTGAAAATGCATATTGTGCATTTCAGTGCACTACGTGGCAGGCACCACATGGTGCCTGCCACATAGTGCACTGAAATGTACCCCCCCAGTGCACATACACCTCCCCCAACACATTGGGTGCCCGCAACTGGCCCCCAAAATGAATCTCCGCCAGCCTTTCCATGACGGTTTCGCCGTAGGTGTGCTTACAGACAATTGTATGTGTGGTTACATGTAGGCACATGCCCAGCTATTTGGCTGTGTCAACGCAACATGGAGCATGACTATCAACTTATCATGTTTCCATGCATCAGCTGATGATTGCATAAATGTGGCATATGCTGAAAGTACATGGAGAAGTTAAACATGGGAGTTTCATTCGCAGGATTAGAGTTTGTATTGCATATGATGTTTGTGAGTATGGCACTATACTGAACCTCTGTCTCTGTCTCTTGCAGCATCTACAGAGGGCAGGGAAGGACAGGGGCCCGACACCGTTGGGGAAGCTACTGGCATGACTGCTACACAGGAGTTCAGTGACACTGAGGGGACCAGCGCCTCGGAGGGGGACAGGAGTGCCCTGGAGGATTCCCGTCCGGAAACACCAACCTCCACATCTTCACAGTCCAGTGGTGACTCCTCGATGTTGGCGGGCACCGGAAGTTCAAGATCTGCATCTTCTTCCGCCACACCTTGTCCAGTGTCCACCCTCCCGGATGCTTCCCCAAGTGCTATCCGTGCCTGCAGCCCTAAGAAGGGTAGAGTCTCCTTCCCCCAGGCACCGCTGCCCCTGTCTCCCCTGATGCCCTCAGTTTGGAGGCCATAGATATTTTGCGGCAGCTGTGTGTGGGTCAGACTGCTCTCCTGACTGCCCTCCAGGATCATGGCAACAAGTTATCACAGGTTGTTGCGTTCATGGAGGGCATTCATTCGACGTGGGTGGCCTACACCAAACTGTCCAGTCTTTGTCCTCCACAGTGACGGCAGCCATTCAGCAGTCCCAAGCTCCCAGTCCAGCTCCTGTCCCTTCGGCAACCACCCTGCCAGTGCCCCCACCTGACCAGAGTACACACACACCAGAGCCCTCAGGCACCCAGTCATCGACACACAGCACACAACAGCAGCACTCTAAGAGTACCAGACACCATACACCATCACCACAGCACATAAAGAGCACACATGACCGCAAGACAAAAAGCCCATCACAGGACACTCCGGGACATAAGGCAAAAAAGCATGCATCCACATTACATTCCTCCGAATCATCACCATCCAAGGGAACTCCCATCCCCACACCTGATCCCAAAGACACACAAACACTTGCCCTGTCTGCTGTGAACCTGGTGCCTGCCACAACTAAGCCCAAACACATTCCGAAGGCAGTTTCACCCAAAACTTCAACGCCCACCCACACCCCTGTGAAGCATGGACAAGAGAGCAAAGTGGGGAGTGTACCTCCACAAAAAGGGATGCAGGGGAAAAGGCAACCCCGCCCCCAGAGTACCACCAGTTCCGGCAAATCCCCACGGGGAGAGCCACCAGCACCTGCTACACCTTTGGGGAAGAGTGAGGCGGTTGTGCCCACCTCACTTCTCACTCCTGCCAAGACACTTGTGGGATATCGGATCCCAAAACAATTGAGACCCAGCCCTCAATATTCACCATCAGCCACTGAGCCTCCACACAGCATGTCTCCACCTCCCCGTGCTACCACTCCACCCGGTCCAAGCAGCCCTCAGGCTCCCACATCCATGGATCCCTCTACCTCAGCCAGTTCTCTCCCTGGCAGGTCCAGTCCTCCAACTGGCCCCGACAATCAGCCCCCTCCCAGTTCAACTTCGACCCAAAGTTGAAGCCAAGTCCCCCTTCCCACACCATTTCTCCCTGAGCGGTGCCTGGACTGCCCATTCGAAGCCCCTATCATGTGGTGATTCCCATGGCAGTGGACTGTGTTACCTATTTGATGTGCAGGTTTTCATGCACACATGTGCAGACTTTAAATTTAGACTGGCCAATGGCCTTGATGTTTTGCACTTTTGATACCTATACAGAGTTTATGTAATAAAGACTGTTACTCATGTTGTGAGCTTTATTGATGCCCTTGCTAATGATGAAGTGCAATGTATGTGTATATGTTCATCTGATACATGCTCTGTATGCCACATTCACATTGGCATATACTTGATTTTTTTTTGCAGAGGTTACAGCAACTTTTGTGCTACTTGAATCAGAGGCTTGAGGGTGCAATGATGATTGTCTGTGATGATCAACTCTTATCCTAATCATTCTATTGTCAGGTCTCCAATTTTGTACACATGTCATATTTGGATGCTGTACCACAACAGAAGAGAATTCTATTCACATGATAACTTGCGGCGTGGACAGGGTCCGTCATATCTGTGGGATCTATCTTGATGTGTGCAGAGCAGTGCAGATGTGTAGTCATCTTGTGTAGGCCTGGCTTCATAGTCACATGGGTACATTTGAATGTGTGCACTTGAGTAGTCATACAGTGTGATTGGCCTGTAATTGGCTGAAGTGTTTATGTGTATGTGCCCCTGAACATGACACCTACACACATGTATGATCCAGGCAATGAGTGCCTTTTTGTTTACATTATCAGACACCTGCTTTAGATTGTGGGCACATGTAGGAGTTGTTGGTTGAGCAATGTGCAGTGTGTCGGTATGACCTTGCAGTCCTGGGGTACACCTACTTGTTGTCGCTGTCATTTGTGAGTATGCAAAGTGTGTCACTGCAATGTCTGTGTTGTGGTTTGATGATCAGCCATGGCTCTTGCTTACGTTTGTGCTCACTGTGCTGACCTGCTCAGGCAAACTAACATTATAAGTGACTTTTCACATACATTGATGTCATTTTACACTTTTTTTACCACTTTGTGGTATTAAGAGTCATACCAGCCCCAAGAGGGGCTTTTGATGCCTACACATTTTGAGTTACTCATCTATGTGTTTTTGCTCTGTACACTCCTCACCTGTCCAATACTAATGTACACACCACTTCAGTCTAATATCTTCCAACCCATGCCTTGCCAGTGTGTGACCCTCCCCACCACTTCATAGTGTGACACTATACTGTGGGAGGATGATCTGTGTCCAGGACCAATGTTCCACTCAAGACTGTTTCACAATTTGTTATGTGCTATTTTCTTCTACTTGATTGCAGTCATGGTTGCTCATGTACAGTGCAAATGTTTTTCCAGCACAGTCCTCTAGTCATGTTCCATGCATCTGTGTTTTCCAGAGTTGTGCAGCGGTAGGTGATAGCTAAAGTGTATGTCTGTTTGCTGAGGTAATGCTACCCATCCTGAGTGTGATGTGATCTGTGATCTGTGCCCTGTGATAATTTGTGATGTTGAAGTTCATGGTGGAGCACTCAGATATGTGTGATACATGTTTTTGTGGTGTTCACACACTGCTTACTGTGCATGCACTGCTGTCAGTGTATGTTGCATTGTCCTTGCCTGGTGTAAGTCCCCCTGATATCCAGCTGAGTTTGCTATGTAATGATTGTGTATGTGCATATGTTGGGTATTTGTTGTTGAGGGATACAGTCTTTGGCCTGTGTAGGCTCTTTCTACTGACAGGTCCTTGTGTGTGTAATGTTATTTTTGCATGACATTGTGTGTGAGGAGTTTGTGTATTGGAATACATTCAGATGTGTGTTGAATTTGTAGTGTGCATTTCTTGTGTGAATATCACATTCAGCAATGTGGTGTCTTGTTCATTAGCTTGTTTTGAGTGCACAATTGTGCTATGGCCTCCTATATTTGTACAGTCACTTGTCAGGATTGTGCATGCTGGTGCTACACATTGACACCATGCTCACTTTGTAACTGGTGGAGTGTCTATGTCTGTGTTTGCAGATTTGTCTTATTGCACACAGTTAGTGTTCATGATTGGCATTTGATCATGTATTTTTGATTGGTTTGGATGATGGTGTCTGTGCAGTTGGCCAGAGTAGAAATGTTATCTATTCCGGTGATGTCTAGGATCACATTGCCTATCCACTGTTTGGCTGCACATGGTTGAGCTTTTGGACTTCTTTTGATGTGGTTTGTGATACATATGTTTGGCAATTGGTTTGGGATCAGAGCATTGGTTCAGACATCCCTGAGTGGGATTCTGACATTTGTAGATACACACCAGGGTGTGGCATTGGTTATCAGGAAAGTCACAGGACCTTATTTTCACCTTTATCTGTGCTTCTCACAGGTGTTGAGTAGTGAAGGTGGGAGACGGGTAGATGAGGGGTATGTGTGAAGGTCATACTTGGGTTTGACAGTCAGGGAGTGTCACAATGAGCCATGAGTGTTGTGCCGGTGGCATACACATGTCAAGATAGTTGACACAGATGAGGGGCTGGTCACTGTATGGCTTATGACAGTTCCTATCATCCTGGGCTACTGCATTGCTTGCATTGCTGTATCACAGAGATATTGCACAGAGGTTACTTTAGTTCAATTTCAATCACTGTGCCACCCATGTATCATTTTATGACCTAGGTGTAGTGTGATATGTGGTACCTCTTGCATGTCATGTACAAATGGTATCTGAAATTTCTCCATGCTTTTCCTGCACTGTGCACTCCACTTTAGGCTAGTTTAGTTATTATCTAACAGTGCTGCTGACTTATGGTATGTGTATGAGGCTACGTTTAAGTGTGTGAGCTGTCTGAAGGACTTGACATGCAGTGTGAACAGTTCCAAGGTTGATAATCTGCACAGTGACTCTTCATTTCTTGAATTAGTCACTTTAATTCACATGAGTGGAAGGCAGGTGTGAGGAGAAGGGTTGTCATGAGTCTCAGGTCAGAGTTTCCTGCTGTCAAGATGAACTCTTCCTGACACTTTGGCATTCATTCACTACTTTGTAGTTGGTGCTCCCTTTGTTGAGGTGGAGTAATGGTGTGTAGGTGTTCTGTGAGTTGGCAGTGTAGTTAGTGTTGTTGATGTACTGACATACTCACAAGGTGTCATTTATTGCAGCTGTACACTTGTGAGTCAAATGCACAGTGGTGCTTACTTTGAGATTGCTGTTTGAGTCAGGAATTTCTTACTGTGTTGCATGGTATGGGCTGTCATTGTGTGATATGGTCTGCCATTGTATGTGATGGGCCTATCAATGTCTGCTTGGGGGCTGTGGTGATCTGTGATTGTGCGGCAGTGGTGTCTAATATGATGTGTCATCTACCTGGGCTCACTGACTCATTCCAACACCTTGTTGGACTACTGTGAAATACACATACACACCCTACTTGGTCTGCCCTCCTCTGTTCCACATTGTATTTGGACTGACCATTATTTGTGTACAATGATGACTATTGTCATTTTGGAGGGACTCTTGCCTCACCCCACACTCATACAATTGGTGATGATCCGAATGAGATGTCACTATAGACACTGTCTCTGCACATGACTTCTTGCTGCAGATATGTTGTGCCTAGTGGTGCTTCTTTTATGAAACATGTGGTATGGATGTTGTGATGTTGGTCTTGCTTGTCTGGGACAATGTCTTGGACTCCTACTACATTGTGGGCAGGTTTTCCCGCGGCTTCACCGCTGCGGTGACATGACCGGCACGACTGGGCTAGTTGCAATAATTTCTATGGGGATGGGTGACCCAGATGCAGAGGTGACAATTTGTGCCGTGCAAGACATGCGTACTTAGACTAGGGTATATGTTCCTGTCTCCACCAGGGTGTCTGATGTAGACAGGACATGTATTTCTGCACGACAGTTGTGTGTTGTTGTTGGACAGGGGTTGTATGCGGGGATGTGTTATTGACTTACCTGCGGTGTTGACCGCGATGGCGTCTTATCAGCTGGTAGTGGATGAGGTACAGCAGCGGAAGGGTTGTAGAGCAGGATCCATGGCGGCCAGGAACGTGTGGAGGAGTCTCAGACTCGAGTTTCTATCTTTGCAGTTGTGCTTCCACCATCTCCGAGGGGCTGGTTTCTCCGCTGCGTTCTGTTGGGCTGGTTGAGGCATCGTGATTTGTCCGGCGGTCGGAACGTCATTCCGCACGGCGGTCTTTCTATATTGGCTCCCTCCGGCACCGTTGAGGAACCAAAAATCTGGCGGATCCTGAAACTCCGCGACAGACGGGAAATGGGCTATCTTTGCCCATTGTAATATGGCAGTCGCGAGTACCGCCGCAGGAGTAACTAAATGGACATTTTCCACCACCGCCAGCACCACGGAGGTGCCTACGACCGCCATCGTAATCAGCCCCTTAGAGTTGGAAATATCGACACACAAATATCAAGTTGGAATTATCGTGACACAGAAATATCGACAGCAAGAATGTCGTGGTCAAGAATTTAAGGCAAGAAATATTGTTTTAAAAAATATTATTAATATCGTTTGCAAAAATATAGTTGTTTAAAATATGTTTTTTTAATTAGTGTTATGTATTTTAGTATGTGATGTATGTTTTATTGTATAAGTATTGTTTTTTCATATATGTGTTAGATTTTTAGTAGTTAGCAATTTTATTTTAAGTAAATGTTGAACTTTTTAGTTCCGTAGCAAGTTGTGGATTTATAGGGGGATAGGGTGGGAAAGTAATTTAATTATAATAAATTAACGATTATTTTGTATTTATTCATATTTATTTATTTGAGATTTTATAGTGTTAGTTGTGGGAAGTAATTTATTTGTAATTAATTATTAATTGGTTGTTAATTACAATTAATTAATTCATTGGTAATTAATTATGGTATTTGTGTAATTTGTTTTAGGTGCATGTTGTGGGCTTTATTGGGGTAAAGGGTGGGAAGTAATTTATTTGTAATTAATTATTAATTAGTTGTTAATTAATGTTAATGAATTAATTGGTAATAATTATGGTAATAGTGTAATTTGTTTTAGGTGCGGGTTGTGGGTTTATAGGAGTAAAGGGTGGGAAGTCATTTTTGGTTAGTTATTAATTGGTTGTTAATTTATGTTAATTAATTGATTGAAAATAAATTATGGAAATTGTGTAATTAGTTTTAGGTGCAGGTTGTGGGGTTTATAGGGGTAAAGGGAGGGAAGTAATTTATGTTTAATTAATTAATAATTAGTTGTTAATTAATATTAATTAATTATTTGAAAATTAAATAGGGAAATTGTGTAATTAATTTTAGGTGTGGGTTGTGGGGTTTATAGGGGTAAAGGGTGGAAGTAATTTATGTTTAATTAATTAATAATTAGTTGATCATTAATATTAAATAATTAATTGATATTTAATTCTTGATATTTAATTAGGGTATTTGTTTATTTTTTTGTGTGTCGGTTTCACTGTTATAGGGGAACAGTGTGGGGGTAAATTAATTTTACTTGCTTTATATACTATTAGTTTTTTATTTGAAAATAAGTTTTAATTGTATAATTATTTTTTTACTAGCTGTGGGTTTTGAGGATTATAGGTGTAAAGTTTGGGAAGTCAATTAATTTTTAGGAGTTTTAATGTGTTTTTAATTAATAATATTCCTTTAATTGGTAATTAATTATGTTAATTAAGGAAGTATATTTTTTTTAAAATTTAGATGTGGTTTGTGAATTGTGTGGTGTTATTGGGTAGGAAATACAAAAAGTAAATGTATGTAATAATTAATGTTTTTGTTTCTAAATAATTTCTAATTAAAACTATTAATTTGTCTGGAAATTATTTTTTATTTTATTTAATATAATATTTGTAGGTATTTGTCATATGAATTTAACATTATAATATGTTTTTTTTATTTTAATATTAAAAATATGTGTATTTATATTTTTAACATATTTATATATTTTTTAATTTATTTTGTTTTTTTATATATATATATATTTTTTTTTGTTTTGTTTTTTGTTTTCCTCATTTGCCTCAGACCACAGTTGACAAAACAGTAGGACATCTATTACCGTTACTCAGCTGTAAGGAGACGTAAGCGTCAAGATGGAACCGTGGGACAACACACGCCTACCGGTAAAGACTCTCCCACATATTGTCACTGATCCCATTTATTAATTGGGATTGATCTCGCTCTCTTCTGATATCCCATGACCCGAGACTGTTTTTGTTGGGCAGCTAGGATATTAGGACTTTGGAGGGGGCCCAACACAGTCAAAGAGCATCCAGGAGGCTTAATCATAGGAACCAGGTCATTGTTATTGGAACAATCAGTGCGACTGGGTCCACTTCACCAGACAATCCCATACTACTCTTTTCTTGCTACTCTGCAATCTGGTCAAATCCATCCATGAGATTTTATATAAGGAGGACAGCCATTCTGCGTGTGTAGGCTGGTATAACCTCCTACCCATTTCTTACAGATTTCTCTCCTGGCTAGCAGTATTAGCGTAAAAAGGAACCCCTGGCAGGCCCTGTTACTGCCCCAACTATACCAAAAATAACCAAAGGGAGAGAGATGTTAACGGGAAGCTCCAGAATGTCCGATATAGTTGCACCAATTTTCTCCCAATATTCAATTATCATGGGACAGTCTTTAAACATATGGACATCTGAAGCATCCACCAAACCACACTTCTTACAGTTAACCGGGGACCCTTTGCTATTTTAGAAAGTCGTGCTGGGGATAAGTAGGCCCTATGGATGGTAAAATAGTGATTCCTTCTTAGCCAGGCCGGTTTTACCGTGGCATATAAGGTATTGAAGGAAATTTGCCATAACTCTTCCAGTTGATCATTGGGTATGAGAGTTCCCCATTGTTCATCAGCGAGTTTGAAAGCTCCGTCAATGGCTTCTTCTATGGCCCAATAAATAAAGGAGACCTCCTTCCTCCCCATTGGCTTGGTTACTAATTGCTCCTCCAAGATGTTCCCCAGACCAATAGGTTTTTTGAGATTCTGGAACCAACTCTGAAGTTGCAGGTATTTGAATCTAGACATACCTCCCTCTAGTCTGTCATGGAGTGATGACCAGGATTTTAGGGCGCCATCAGAAGCCAAATCCCTCCACTCTTTCAATCCCGCTGTCCTAAGTGGTGTTGCTAGTTTGTCTTTTAAACAATCAGGAGCTCCTGGGGAATCCCACAGGGGGGCCATGCTTGAAAAGTAGTTTAGGCCAGTACATTGTTTAATCCTAGCTCACATACGAGCCATCCCCTGTAAAACCTTCAGTCTGATCTTTTTAAAGAACTTCTGGTCCCCATATTTAAACAAAAATCCCTCCTGGGGGAGGTTTCCTCCTTTTAACATAGCAGAAAACATGGCCCCATCCCTATTTGATCTGGAGTCTTTAGCAACATTCTTGAATGTGATAACTGGAATGCCCAAGCATAATATTGCAGGTCTGGTAGTGTTAAACCCCCTTCACTCTCCTGCGCCTGAGCTTCTTCCAAGTTATCCTCGTGGCCCTATAGGCCCAAACAAATGAGTTAATTGCCTGTTGGAGTTTATCGATCTCCCGCTTATCAAAATGTAAAGGTATGGTGTCAAAAAGAAATGTAATTTTTGGGAGTATGGCCATTTTGATCAAATTAATCCTGCCCAAGATGGTCAATGGGAGATGAGCCCAAGATTTCATGAGCCTCTGGCATTCTTTGGAAACATTAGCCAAATTGGTCCCTGAGATCTTATCAACATTTTGAACAATCCTGACCCCCAAGTATCTTATTTCGTGCTTAGCTTGGTACTGACATTCAGGCAGGTTCCACGCCATGATCTCTGTCTTTCCAACATTGACCTCATAACCAGAAACCCGTCCAAAGTCTCGTGCCAACTTAATTACCAGGGAAAAAGATGTCTCCAGATCAGAGGAGAGGATCAAAACATCATCAGCATAGAGTGCCACCTTCCTCTCCCATTCCACAAACCTAAAAGGCAATATACCTGGCTCATCCCTCAAACGCTGAGCGAATGGTTCAATATAAAGATCAAAGAGGAGCGGGGAGAAGGGGCAGCCCTGTCTTGTTCCTCTGGTAATTTTAAATGAATCAGTCAATCTACCATTGACTAGAAGCCTAGCCGTGGGATCCTGATAGATGAGTTGGATGACACGACAAAATTTATCACCAAAGCCAAACCTATCCATTACTGCACGAAAGATATGCCCAGTTGACCATGTCGAACGCTTTAGTAGCGCCGAGTGTCATTGCGGCCAGAGGTAACGAGAGAGTTGAGGCCAGGTCAATAGCGCCAATAAATTCATAAGTGAGATCAGATAAATTCCTGCCCCTCACAAAACCCTTCTGATCAGTATGGAGTAGTCCCCCAGCCACTGACCCCAACCTGTTAGCTAAAATGCTTGTAAAGACTTTATAGTCTATATTTAAAAGCGAAATGAGTCTATAAGACCTACATTCTGCTGGATTTTCCCCCGATTTCAGGATCAGTGAAATGGTGGCTTCCCCCCATGAAACGGGAAGCTTAGCGCCTTCAGCTAAGATTTTATTAAAGAGTGCGGTCATGGTCGGGATCACTGCCTCTCCTAAAGATCTATAAAATTCGGCTGGCAGCCCATCCGGTCCTGCAGCCTTACCCCCTTTACAGGCTAGAATTGCCTTTCTGACCTCCTCCTGTGAAATATCTAATTCCAAATGTTCTTGCTGGGAAGAGTTCAGAGAGACAAGCCTGCTACCCATTAGCCACTCCCTAGCGCTAGTTTTGTCGATCGCATTGTCTTCATCATACAGATCCTGAAAAAAGGCAAGAAAAGCATCTCCAATTTCTTCATCAGTGAACACCGAGATGCTACGATCCTCTCTGTCTATTCTCTTTATTACGTTTCCGTGTCCTATCAGCTTTAATCTTCCAGGCCAAGAGTTTACTTAGCCCCTCCCCATATTCAAAGTGGGCGAGCTTGCTAGCTTCCCATCTTTAATACTCCTTAATTGAACAATGGTGTCTAACTGATCCCTCAAGCTTAATAGTTTCGCCCGATGTTCTTGGCATATTATGGGGTACTTTCCTTATTCAAGCTCGTCTCCACTGCCTTCATCTCGGACTCTACTTGTGCCACCTCTTCCCTATACCTCCTGTTCTTATAACTGACCCTACTCATCACCATACCTCTTATAAAGGCCTTCCAGGCATCCCATACCATAGGAATCTCAGCGGAGCCTACATTTGTGGTAAAGAAAAACTCAGTTTCCTGTGAAATATACTTAACTTCGGACTCATCGCGTAATAAAGAGTGGTCAAAAGTCTATGTCTTAGGATGTTCTTTCTCTTCTAGGGCTAGGTCTAACCATACAACTGCATGGTCAGATAAGTGTGGAGTCAAATAGCCCATACCCTTGATTTTACCCCTCAAATCGTGACTAACCAATATGTAGTCGATTCTGGACTTATGCCGATACTTATTATTATAGAAAGACACACCTAACTGAGAGCCCGATCTCTCCCTTCAAGCATCGCACAGTCCCGTCTGCGCCATCATCGTTTGAAGATACGCTCGGGATTTAGATGATGTGCTCGCTCTACTACTTGAGCTTTATCTAGCAGGGGATTTAAAACAATGTTAAAATCGCCTGCCATTATGATAGGCTCTGGAAATTCTAATAAATTTGAAAAGACGGCTTTCAGTGCAGTGGGGTCATCTTGATTCGGGCCATAATAACCCACCACTGTCATCAGAGAACCCAAGATGGACATTTTGGCAATGACCCACCTGCCACTTGGGTCTACCATGGAATTTAATATTCGAGCCTTGGCTTGCCTTTTGACCAGAATAGCTACCCCTCTAATATTGGCGCTCTGACTGGAGCTAATAAGATGTTCAACCCATTTTGCTTTTCTACAGATTTCAGACATTTCTTCTTTCAGGAGATGAGTCTCTTGGAGAATAACGACCTGGGCAGGAGAATCTTTAAGATACTGCAAGATTTTCGCCCTTCTAGATTTTACTCGTAGGCCATTTACATTCCAAGATAGAAACTGAGTATTACTCATGATAGTTTGAATAAACCCCTTGACATGCTGCATCTCCCACCATATTGATCGCAGAACAATCACTTCAAACATGGCCAACCTGACAAAGAATTTTTTTATTATCTGTTTAATAGGCAAATGAGGATTTTTTTTTCTCTTTTTTTACCCCTATGCTCCCCACCCCGTGCTCCCTCCCTTATCCTAACTAACCCTACCCCCTATTCCCTCCCTGGAGAACCCAACCCCATTTACCTGGACTGATAGTCCAGATTCTGCTACCGGGGCACCCATGAAATCCCTCTATATTCAAAAAAAGAAAAACATAGGGCGATAGGCCAAGATTCAATTAAATATGACCCTATCTCCATTTTTCCTTCAAATTTAACCTAAAAATTAGATTTCTAAATACACCCCCCCAGCTTAGCCCTAACAATGAATATCCAGTAGGTTATTTCATTCTGCCTGTTCTTATGGAATCTAATGGGATCTAATCTCACAAGAAGCCCATACGTTTATAACAGGATTGAGATAGAGATTACCCCCCAAGAGCAAAGAAAAACACCCTTGTGTAATGATAGTATAAAACTCCAGAGCTCAGTTACTAAACTACTTTGTAGTCTTGCCCAGATCTACTAAGAGTTTGTCCGCCTCATGTACTGATCTTAGATTGTACATCTTGTTGTGCATTACTTTCAAGAGCGTGGAAACTTCAACTGGGCAACCGCTCCGATTTTTGAACTCAGTCCATTTTTCTCCCCAGCTCCCATTGCCTGTCTAGCGTGACACGAGCCAGGTCAGAACGAATTTCATAAGAGAAATCTCCAGACTTCAAAGACTTTTGTTTCAGAGCACAATTTAAAATCTTTTCTTTTATGGAAAACGTAAGAAAGTTCACGAGGATTTTTCTTGGTTTGAACCGATTCAGTTGTTTCCTAAAAGGGTCCCTATGAATCCTCTGTATGTCTTTTTTTAAGTCTTCTTCTGATTCCTCTAGCTGTAATGAGTCTTTTATTAGAGTCACAATGAAAGACTTGATGTCATCGCCTTCTCTGCCTTCCGGGACATTCAGGAGACGCAAATTATTTCTTCGTGAGTTGTTCTCTAACGTCTCAAGCCTATCCCGTAGTGATGCCTCGTCTTTCTTGAGCTGTGTAATTTCAGATCTAGCCATTCCCAGATCATCTCTTATCTCTTCCACTGAACTTTCTAAGACCACTGTCCTGGAATTTAAAACGTCAATTTTTTTGTCCAGTGATTCACAAAACAGCCGAATCTCCCCTTGATTCGCTTTGGATACAGAAAAACCCTTCTTGATGTCTACAGATAAAGAAGAAAAAAGAGCCTCCATAGAAGCTGCTGAAGGTCCTGCATTTCCTTGACTAACAGGGGCTATAGCTTGTTCTATACACTCCTTTTCCACTCTTTCTTGATTTATCTCTTCTGAGGCGCCTATGCCTAAAGTTTTAATTTGGGCTGGTACCGAGACTGCCAGAGCTGTCTCAGACAAGGACTGCGCAACAGAAGGAGAAGGAGAGGGGGCGCTGTTCAATGCTTCCATCTTGTCTTGAGGGACTACTAATTCCTGCTGTCCCTTAGAGCTTTTTCTTAAAAAGTCTCCCTGTTTAGCCACTTCTAATACTAGTGGCTGAATTTTAAAATAGGACCGCAGGAGTGGAGTAATTTTGACCCTTGCGTCCAGGGAATGTTTTTTGGCTCTAACTGACTTTACACTCCTGCCTTTAACCTCACAAGAATAAAAGGTGGAGTGACTGTTGGAAGTTTCTGTATCCTTGCATATATATTTTTGTTGTTGTTAATACTTTGTTTGTTTTAAATTTTGAACTGACTGGAGTGAGAATATTAATTGTTTCCCCTCTGCAATCCAACACTTTCCCTACTGTTGCACTCACTGGGGTGGGAATAGTCATTTTTACCCCTCCACTATCCAACACTTTCCCTACTTTTACAATTATTGGAGTTGGAATAGTATTTTTTACCCCTCCGATATCCAACAATTTCCCTACTGTTGCACTGACTGGTGTGGGAATAGTAAATTTTACCCCTCCGCAATCCTACACTTTCCCTACTGTTGCACTGATTGGAGTGGGAATAGTAAATTGTATCCCGCCATTATCTAACACTTTCCCTACTGTTGCACTCACTGGTGTGGGAATAGTACTTTTTACCCCTCCGCTATCCAACACTTTCCCTACTGTTGCACTCACTGGAGTGGGAATAGTAATTTTTACCCTTCCCCACCCAACACTTTCCCTACTGTTGCACTCACTGGAGTGGGAAAAGTAATTTTGACCCCTCCGCTATCCAACACTATCCCTACTGTTGCACTGACTAGTGTGGGAATAGTAATTTTTACTCCTTCGCTATCCAACACTTTCCCTTGTATTGCACTCACTGGAGTGGGAATAGTAATTTTTACCCCTCCGGTATCCAACACTTTCCCTACTGTTGCAATCATTGGAGTGGGGATAGTAATGTTTACCCCTCCACTTTCCAACAGTTTCCCTACTGTTACACTCACTGGAGTGGGAATAGTAATTTTTACCCCTCCGCTATCCAACACTTTCCCTACTGTTACACTCACTGGAGTGGGAATAGTAATTTTTACCCCTCCGTTATCCAACACTTTCCCTACTGCTGAACTGACTGGAGTAGGAAATTTAAGGGGCTCATTACGATGACGGACAGAAGCCCATCCGCACTGGTGGCGGTGGCGGAAAAGGTTAATTTCCCCGCTCCAGATGCGGTCATTGCGACCACCGAATTACAATGGCCCAACAGAGGCCGTATTCTGTCTGCCACGGCTTGTCAGGCTCTGCTCGTTTCTTGCATATGCAAGGGTGGTGGATGGAGCCAACAGAGCAAGACCGGCATGCGGAAACACGTGCCGTCTGCCAACCAGATTACGATGTGGCAAACAGCCCTTCCCACCGCCGCGTAAAAACCACCACGTTGCGGATGGCGGAAACAACAACGGAGAGGAAGAGCCGATACAGAACCCATCCAAACCACCGGAGCCACCATGGATCCTGCGCTACAGGCCTCCCCGCTGCTCTACCTGCTGCACCTCCGGCAGACCAGACACTGCTGCGCTCAACAGCAGAGGTACGTACCAAACATCTCCACGCATGCAACCCCTGAACAACTACAACTCCCAGCAAGCATGGCGGCATCACGATGAATGTGGCAACCTGCCAAATGCAAAGTGGGAGGCCCACCCAATCCCCATGAGTGACCCTCGGTGTCCTGAAGGCAATGGCCAATGCCAAGCCCCGAGTTGCAGAGCGCACACATCGCAATGTCAAGAATTGTACGCCGAAGGCCCCCATTGGCTGATGGCTCATTCGCATAGTGGTTGCCACACCGCAGCGGCCTGGCAGCTGCGACCGCAACTCTGCATCATCCAATTGGGACCAATGCGTGTCATCGCTGCGGATGCCAGCTACCACGCATGCGAACACATTCTCCATTTGCATTGGCGCCATGCGAATTACATCACACATCACAACTCATGTGCCTAAAGTGATTGGTGCATCCCATGTGTAATGTCGTGGGGCACGAGGCCCCCATGCATAGAAAGTAACCACACAAACACTGTACATGTATAGGAGAACTGGCACAGGGCACGTGCTTCTGGCCCCGTTTGTTGGCAGGGTCACATGTCCAGTGACGCCTGTGCTGGGTGGCTGTGGGTTGGGGGGTAAGCAAGCCCTCTGGGAGTGGCTGGTGCATCAGAACAACTAGAACAGTGACCAGCTGGTCACTACACTGTGAAGGTATGAGAGAGTGTGACCTTTGAGTCAAGTTCTCGCACACATGGTATGTCCAAGAAAAGGAGAGTGAAATTACAGACATTGCCAGGCCTCGGGGCCAGCATGGACTGGAATGAGGGAAGGAGTCAAAAACGACAAAGGTCCCTCGCACTGTACCAATGTTGTGTAATGAAACATCCAACCTGTGAACATCGCTTGAACATCCCTTGACATCTGACTGGCATCTCTTGTCCAGGGGTCGATCTTGTGAAGGGCCAGTGATGTAGGCAGACAATCAGAGGTGTCCATTGTCTGCAAATCAGACAGACTTGTAATCCCTAGCACCCCCAACACACGTACTGGGGTGGTGTGCAGTGTGCCTAGCTGTCATTGCCTGCAAATGTTCTCACACACATCATAGGAGTGCACACATGGAACAAACAAACATAGCCCTGACCGACAACATCGGTCATTGTCAGCCATGTGGGCATGTATACACAATCCATGTGCATTTGTGCCTCATTCAGGTGGACATTGCAATGTCTGTTACGCAAATTCCTCACACATTCACGCACGACTGACCCCATAATGTCCACATGTGTCTGTCCACCGTGCTGTATATCCATGTTGCGTTGTCCAGATGACACTCACTGCCCTCATCCTGTAATGTTGTTGTGTATTGTGGGACTAAAGCTTGCGGTCGTGCAGTGACAGCAGCTACATGCAACTCAGCACTGATGCTGGGAAACACTTGTGCTGTGCCATCTAATCACAGGGCAGCTCATCCTTGATGTACCGGTGTACTAAATGCCATACACATCGACTTATTTGGATGTTGTAGTGTCAGTATGTTGAGTGAGTGAAAAAAAGCAACGTCTGAATGCAGGTCACTTGTGCATTTCACGTGACCATGAGTCCTGTCAATGTTGTGGTTGTGTGAGTTTCTGGGTAAGCTGTTCACCACATCTCATCTATAACTCAGCCCATGCTTGTGTACCCTGACATACGTAGGAGGAGACCACCCTTCTTCCGACCTATCCCCAACCTGGCTACGATGGAGGACAACGAAATCATCAGGAAATTCTGTTTAGATCGCCGCACACTACGAAACCTATGTGCCCAGTTGGAGGCCCATTTGAAGCCCAAAAGCATGTATCCGGCTGCATTGTCTGCTACAGTGAAGGTTATGGCTGCACTGCATTTCTTCGCTACTGGGTCTTTCCAGTACACTGTGGCCAGCGCCGGTGGGATGTCACAGCCCATGTTCAGCATGAAGTTGCGTGACATCCTGTCAGCATCGATGCTTTACAAGGACAGACATGTCCACTTCCCGAGGAGGGATGAATTGGCAGCTGTGAAGGGGGAGTATTATGACCTGGGAGGCATTCCAAATGTTGTGGAAGCAATTGATGGTACCCACATTGCCCACGTTCCACCACAGGCAAGTGAACACATCTATAGGAACCGCAAACACTACTACTCTATCAACGTGCAAGTGGTATGCCAGGCGGATCAGATCATCCCACACGTGTGTGCAAAGTATCCTGGCTTGGCACATGACTCCCACATCTTGCGGAACAGCACCATACCCCAATTGATGGCCAATCTGCATCCTGAGCGGGCCTGGCTTGTTGGTGAGTGGGCTGTGTCAATGACTGTGATGTATGTGTGACATGCAGCTCAAATCAAATAATCAGATCACACTGTTTGCCTGTATGTCTCACAACTAGGTGACCATGGGTATCCCAATTGTCCATGGTTGCAGTCCCCTCTGCGGAATCCAACAACGCCGGGGGAAGTACTATACAATGATGCACATGGGAGGACACGTCATGTGGTGGAGCGCACTTTTGGACAGCTGAACTCAAGATTCATTTGCCTGGACAAGACTGGTGGTGCACTTATGTACTCACCACAGAAGGTATGCCAGATGGTAGTCGCCTGCTGCATGCTACACAACCTGGCCTTGCGCAGAAGGATCCCCCTGATTCTGGACGACGATGAAAAGCAGCAGCCCCCCGCTCCCAACCCACAGATGCCCAGTGACGATGACAGTGGTGAGGAAGAAGGCCTTGACCAGCGTCAACAGCTCATCGTCAACAACTTCTGTTGAGTGTAAGTTAACAATGAGCGACTATGACTGTGTCTGTGTGCCTTGCTGTTGTCTCACAAACTTTGAGAATTGTTGCTGGCATTTGGTACACATACAGAACTATGCACAGGATTAGAGAACTTGGGCAGGCAGGGACCGAGCACCCAGAAGCACCCATGAGCACAGGACCCAATCGCTATAGTGCCTCACTAGCTCTCCTACTCACTCAGAGGAATTCAAGCGTGTGTACACAAGTAGATAAGTTGAAGACAAGAAACGCTTTGAAATGTGCATTTTTACTACAGTGTCAAAACATGCAACATACATGCCACAACAAGTTCAGAATGCATCAGTACAAAACAGTTACCATAGTGACACATCCATATCACAAGAAGCAAGATGTCATATAAATAATCCCTCTGGACAAAGAGCCACGAGCATATCCCCCCACCCCTTGCTGGGAGGAGTTGTATGAGATGTCCCAGGTCTATGGGCTTTGTCAGCAGACCCCATTCCTTAGCCAATACATGGTGAAATGTACATCCCATGTGCTGTGTCGCTCTCATCACTGGATGGATCACTCTCCAAGTGTGGGGCAACTAGCCCGCCTCCCCATGACATCTAAAAGGCACCCATGACCTCTAGCAGCTGTGACACTTTTTTGAGTCAGGGTGCTAGGGCCTGACCAGAACAGAATGACAACGGACAATGTCCTCCGACCACGGACAGAATGGGAAGGCAGTACTCCTGGACCGCGCAGAGAACAAGCTCTGACAGACAAATACTAAGGTACTTGCAAAACGACTACACCATGTAAATTTCGTGAGCTGCAGCTGCATGATGGAAGCTGGGCTCATGCCAGTCGACAATGCCCATGATGGACAGATGACAGCCTCCCCTTGCTCAGGGCTGTGGTACCAAGCGAAACAGACCGCAGAGGTCAGCAGAGTCAAAGCTAATGCAGACAGGGCAAAAGTCAGAGAGCTGAATGACAATTCCTGTTAGTAGGCGTGAAAAATTAAAAGGACATTGAATAAGTCACCAACAGTTCCTGTTGCTGTTAAGTAGTTACGAATCCAAGAAGGCACAGGTAGCCTCGAAGGCAATCAGTTCCAAAAGACGATCCAAATCATCTTCAGCAACAAGGACCGCCATCCAATCCAGCAGTATGAAGGAACAGATGTGCTCCTTGCACCACGAGGATTAAAGGAGCATCCCATGGCAACCTGGGAGAGGTTCGATGTGGGCCCGGCACAGGAGCCTTTGAGCAAATGCACAGGTGCAGCTGGCAGCCTGTCTGACACATTGAAAGGCATCCCACAAGTGTGTGTCACCGGAGCAGTCCTGGTCGTGGACCAACAAAGGACTCACCCACAGCTCATGATCCAGGGCAGCAAGGGATGTGTTGGAAAGGCAGACATCCATGGCCCAGTGAAAGGGGCATCGTCGACAACAGAACACAGGTTGCACGCAGGTGAAATAGGCATAGCGGCAGGTTAGCCTATAACTGATGCGTAGCACAGCTAATGGGACACATCCAAAGAGAAGCTGCATGCGGTCATGGTACAGTTGCAAATGACCGGAGTTCACCTGGACCACAGGACGGGCAGACATGTCGTGAGAGCACTCTTAGAACCAGCGCTCAGCTGCACAGCCACAAGTAATGATATCAAACTGCTAAATGCAGTCTGAAAATTGGAGGAATGACACCCGGTAGTACTCCAAAAATAGCATGAAACGAAGGGACAAGGCCAGAGCCCACAAGTTTGTAAAAAGTGTGCTACGGCCTTCAGTATCAGAGGCTTACGATGATTTCTGTGTCAGTCCCCCGGAAAAAGTGGGAGTGCCGTGTTCAGCAGTGACTGAATCGCGCGGGACGGTCAAGGCACCTGGAATTCGAAGGTCTCAGGGCTGGTGTGTGAGCGACTACTTGTTGAAACAGAAGCACATTGTGCCTGCACACTTTTTGAAGTATGCTTTTGCTGTGGGAATGTGAGGCCACAAATGACTATCCACAATCACGTATGGGGGAGTAAGGAGGACATTGCTTACAGCAGGGAACACGGCATGCAACAGTTCCTATAAACGCGATGCCTGCCCTGTGACCGCAGCAGTTCTGCTCATTCAATCAATCAATCAATCAATGAATTTGTAGAGCACACTACTTACCCGCGAGGGTCTCAAGGCGCTGGGGAAAAAAAGGGGGGGTGCCGCTACTGGTCGAACAGCCAGGTCTTGAGTAGCCTCCTGAAGGTCAGTAGGTCTTGGGTCTGTCGTAGGCTGAGTGGGAGGGTGTTCCAGGTCTTGGCGGCGAGGTGGGAGAAGGATCTGCCACCGGTGGTTGTTCTTCGAATGCGAGGGACGGTGGCGAGGGAGAGGTCGGCGGAGCGGAGCTGGCGGTTGGGGACGTAGAAGAAGAGTCGTTTGTTGAGGTAGGCTGGGCCGGTCTTGTGGAGTGCCTTGTGAGCGTGGATGAGGAGTTTGAAGGAGATTCTCCTGTTGACGGGGAGCCAGTGCATGTTCCTCAGGTGGGGGGTGATGTGGCTGTGGCGTGGTACGTCGAGGATCAGGCGTGCGGAGGCGTTTTGTAAGCGTTGCAGTCGCTTGATGAGCTTGGCCGGGGCTCCCGCGTAGAGGGCGTTCCCATAGTCGAGTCTGCTACTGACGAGGGCCTGGGTGACTGTTCTTCTTGTAGCTGTCGGGATCCACCTGTAGATCTTGCGAAGCATGCGGAGGGTGCTGAAGCAGGAGGAGGAGACCGCGTTGACTTGTTTGGCCATGGAGAGCGTTGAGTCGAGGATGACTCCCAGGTTGCGTGCGTGGTCAGTGGGTGTCGGGGCTGCCCCCAGTGTCGTTGGCCACCAGGAGTCGTCCCAGGCTGAGGGGTTGGAGCCGAGGATGAGGACCTCCATCTTCAGGAGAAGATAACTTTGTTTGTAAAACATATTTAGCGTGGGTATGTTGTCAGGGACTGGTGTTCATGTGGGTAAACATGCCTAGATCGTACATGTCACATGAAAACCCCTGGGCAACAGTATTTGAGTGTGTGAATGCGACAATGTCACCATCGTTCACATGACAGGATGTGTTGTGATGCTGGCTCTTGTGGATACACTGCTAAGGATGTCATTGTTCTGCGCTGTGTGATCTGTGACAACTTCCGTCATGTCCATGATGATGTTATTAGGGGGATGTGAGCACACTGCTTCACCTCCCAGCACAGTTCACCCCTCGGCATTCTGGAAAATGCAGTTCAGTCATGATGCTTACTTGTCATGTGACTGAGGTGTTTCACCTGTGTTGGGCAGGGAGAGGTACAGAGACCCAAGTAGATTTTGGCAGCTTCCTCAGCAGACACCGATCACAATGTATCTTACCCCTTCTGATGTGGGAGGATAACGTGAAACACATGTGTCTAGAGATTCACAGCACTGACCTGCACCAACCTTGGTGACACACAACAACGGTAACAGAAGTAAGCTTTTCAACTGAACTGCATCTACCAGGATGCTAAGGGCTAAACTGTGTTTGGAGGTGCAGTCGTGTGCTCCAGTCCCCCTGCTGTCTATGCTGATGGTGTTTGCTGGTGTTATCTGTAATGCATATTGCAGTGTTGCCTCGTGGTGTGCTTTTGCGGTTGTTACATAATATGGCAATGCACTGTTATTTCCTTGGGTCTTTCCATGTTCCTCCACTCTCTCAATGGATTTTCACTTTTACATATTCGGATACATTGTAATGTGAGTCAACATGCTACTTACTGTGATGAAAATGCTCTTGACACAAAGGCATACTGTGGTGAGCTGTGTTTCTTTTTAAATGAGTGACAGGTGAGGGGTGAAGTGGAAAGTGATGGTACACGGATAATTAGGGTAGAACACACAATGGTAGAGTTCCAAAGTCCAACCGGACACTGCCATCCTTGTGGCAATGTGGATTCGTATTTACAACAAAGTCAATGCTCGGTGTTACAGTGGTGACATCAGCGGTTGCTCCGAGAACTGGTACGGCACGGTGCTGTGCCACGTGATCCTCCCGGGGTCTTTTTCGTACGCCCCCTCTGCCGTTTGGCCTGGGGGAACCTGCTGCATGCTCAGAAGTGTCTGAGGATTCGCCGTGGTGTGACTCGCCCCTCCCTGTGGCCACTGCTGAGGTGGTGTGACTAGCATCCGGCAGGCCACAGGGGGTTGGGCAGCTATTTGTGCTGCATGCATGTCCCTCAGGACACCCACAAGCTGGCCCATGTACTCCACATGTTGTCCAAAGCGAGAGTCCATGGAGATCTGCAACCGGCGGAGTTCCCGCTGTTCTTCAAGGACCTGGCCCATCTGTCCCTGGTTCTGCTGGTATGCACCAAGGACAGTTAGGACGGTGTCATTGTCCTCCTGTGGCTGTCCCCCAGTTGTCCTCCCACATGCCCTGCTGCCACGGACCTGTGGCAGTGCCTGGCGCTGCCGCCGCACACTGTCCCCAGCACCCTAAGGCTGCCTGGTGGTATTCGCAACTGCTGGCACAGGGACAGTGTTGGAGGCAGCAGAGGTGATGGTGGAGGTGGCTGCCACACAGGTCGTTGCTGCAGGGGTCTGCGTTGGCGGTGCAGCTGTTGTGGGAGTCGTGGTGGTGGTGGTGGGGACACTGAGGGGCAGAGACTGAGCTGGCCTGGGCACGCCGGAGGGGCCAGGTCTGTCCTCCTCATCCGAAAAGACTAGGGAGTCTGCATCCAAGGGTTCACCTTCCAGGGGGGGAGACTGTCTGGGCTCGCCCATGGCACGGTCGCCTGCTGTTGGTGGCGAGTCACCTGTTGAAGAGAGGTTATATTGTCAGCATGTTCAGGACACAGCACAACTTTGATGTTTCGCACATTTCATTTGAGATGGCCTTACTTTTTAGCTTGGCATTACTATGCATCCATAACAGTTTGTCAGCAGTCGACCGTGATGTGGAGGTACATACATTGCTCGTTAGCTATGTGTCATGGCTGAAGATACAAAATCATTTGTACAGATATTGTATTTCCAAGGACATGTCCTCTGTACCACCTTGTTGCTCATCCGATTCAGTTCATGCTTGGACATTTCTGTCTTTTCCATGAGTATCTGACTACTATGCCGCAACTTACTGATTTGTGTTATGCTTTTTGTACTTACCTCCTGTGGTTGTGAGGTGTGACAGAGTATCCATGCATGTGTTGTGTTGACCCGAGTCTTTCTGCTTTGAGGCAATGGGACTTGTACATTGGCTTTTTGTGATCGCGTTCTTGTATTTTGCTTTGCAGTTACACGTGACTTCATCACTGACACTGTGAATCATGTGGCCTGTCGAGGGTATTAGCTGTATGTGCACTGCCTACAACTTATGGGGTGTTCCAGAGTTGGCTACCAAGTGCGGGATGCGGGGGTCATTTGACTCCATGCTGTCTGTGAGGGAAGACAGAGGGCCTTGTGGGAGTTGTGGTCTTGCTGTCAGGGCTAAACAACCCCCTCCCCAGTGAGACGGCTACCTACCTTTTAGGAGGCACTGTCAACAGAGTTAGCTGACACATGGCTGTGGGGTGGGGAGGGTGGGCCATGCTGTTTGGGAGGGAGGCCAGGGTGCATGAGCTGACTACCTACCTGTGAGGTGAAGCTGAGTAAGGAAATGCTAGCCTTGTGATCCATTCATATTGAAAGCATGCATTCCACATGAGTTTGATGTGGGCTGGCGATTGAGGCTCACTTGTTGTGCACAACAGTACATAACAGTGGGATGTGTTCATTTTGTTTGTACTTACCAGCCTCCACTACCCCCCTCGATTCCTGTGAGACTCTCGGGATGCAGTATGGCAAGCACCTTCTTCTCCCATTCGGTGAAGGTTAATGGTGGAATGGGAGGGCCGCCACCAGTTCTTTGGGCCGCCTCGTGGTTCCTCTGGGCCCGATGCTTGACCCGGCCCTTGAGGTCACCCCACCGCTTCCTGATGTCACGCACAGTGCGTAGGGTGGTCCCTACGGCATTGACTTTGCTGTGGATCCTTGCCCACGTCTGATTCTTGCATGCAGGTGGGGTGTGTTGGACCAGGTGCCCAAACAAATGTGGTTCTACCCTGATTGTCTCATCTACCATCACTTTCAACTCTGAGTCGGTGAATTTGGGCATTTTCTTGGGGGGCATGGTGCAAATGAATGAGGAGTGCAGGGTGCAAGGTAGTGGTGGAGATATGTGAAGTGTGTGAGGTGTGTGGGTGTGTGGGTGAAAGTGGTGTTGTGTGGAGATGGGTGGGTGTGATGTTGTGCAGTGTGAGTCAATGGTGTCCTGTCTCTCTGTCTCGGCTCATGGTGTGCAAAGGATGCTGGTCCAGGAAGGGGTTGGTTTTATACTGTGGTATGTGGGTGTGTCCACATGAGTGATGACCTCCAGATGTCTCTTCCATGCTGCCCATGGCTTTCCATACCAGGAGCAAGTTGGGGTGTATCATTGTGGCGTGTGTGTTGTGATTGTGGGCGGCAGGGAGTACAGGCACACATCGGGCATTGTTGTGAAGTTGGTTCCATCCGCCATTCATTTGGCCTATGTGCATGCGCGGCGGTCGGATGCAGTGCTCGGTCCGCCAGCTCCGCATTCTCATTGTAATTAGCCGTGCGGTCAAGCTGCAGCGGGAGCAGCCTTTCCAAGCCGTTGGACAGCTTTCCCCATCCGCCGCGGTCGGAATTGCAGCTTTTCCGGCCGTGGTGGACGGTCTTTTGTGACATCCGTCCGCCGCGTTTTGATTTTGCGTACATTGCATCGTAATTTGACTGACAGAAATGCCGCGGCTCATGCGGGGGGATTTTTTCCAGGACCATGGCGGTTGGAAGGCTTTTCAGTGCGCCATCGCAATTGGGTCCTAAGATTGAAGATTTTTAAATAGTTTAATGTTTTAATTTATAATAGAATGTTTTTGAGTATTAGATCTTATGTTATTGGTTTCATATATATATATATATATATATATATATATATATATATATATATATATATATATATATATATATATATATATACGTTAGTACAATTTTATATGTTTAAAATTATAAAATAAATTAAAATTAATAGTTTATTAATTGTTTTAAAGTAAATATATATATATTAATTATTATGTATGCATGTTTAACTTTTTTGAAGTTTATTTGTTATATTTTTTTTATTGATATCAAATCTACTTTATTTTTTTATATTAATTTTATTATTTAACATATTTAGTATTTATTTTTTTATTTTATATATATATATATATATACAAATCGATATTTTGTACAACTATATTTTTTACATCGATATTTTTTTCAATATTTTTGTACTTACCTGTTTAAGTATAAGGAGTCAATATTTTTGCATTCTTTATTTTTCACCAATATTTTTCCATCTATATTTTTGTAGTTGATATTGTGTCAGTGAACCATTATCAGTTTATTGCTTTATTTTTGTTAGCACTTCTCCATAGGTAGTTGTTTGTTTGTTAGGTAATAGTGCATAAATGAAGGGGAATATTGCTATTGTGGTATTGTCCATTGATTGTGTATAATTGGAAAAATGGTTTGGGACATATTTTAAATGTACCATCCATCATCCATGTTTCACATGTTTGAAGTTTTTGTAGGTTTGTTGGAGTTGCAAATATTAAAATTATTTTATCAATTGATTTGCTATCATAAAGAATGAATTGTTCTTCGTTATGAGTTAGAGTAAGTTCAGGTGGTATTTCAACTTCACTGAATGTTTCTGGGGGCAGGTGGGGAGATAGTAGTAGATTTTTTAGCTCTAGCAATTAATCTTTTTAAAGTAATTGTCCAGATACATGTTCAGGAACTCGGGGGTAGGATGTCCTTTAGAATTTCTGTTATGGGTTTCTGAGAGCTTGTGCTAGGTTCTTTAAGCATTTCTAAAACATCTCTTACTTCTATCTCTGCTATATTAGGGGGGTGGTTATGATGTTTGACATTTATTACAGTAGTTTCCTTTGTTGTTGCCCTCCCATTACATGCATTGGAATAGTTTTTGGTGCATTTCCAATTAATCTTGTCAGCTGTTTGTTTCTCTTGGGTGTAGACATATTCCTTATAGCATAGTAAAAGTTTTCCTTTTTGCAATGTTATGAATTTTGCACCTTCAGTCATTTAGATATGTGAACTGTGATGAAAAATGTATTTAGAAAATTTTAAATATATTATACATGTTTTTATTGTATTAAAAACAGTAAAATTTTAAATATACTTTTTATGTTTGGTTTTGTAGAAATGTTTGGATTTTGTGATGTTTTCTGTTGGTCTTTGGATGCATTGCTTCCTTTTTTTCTGTTGAAGAAAAATATATTTTTAATATATTTGGTTTCTGTATTTTGGGGAGTGGGTAGCTAGTGGGGTTTTTGGGTTGGTAGTTATAGTTATTGGATTAGTATTTTTTTAATTGATACTTTCTTTGGAGGACTTTCTTGGATGTTGTTTGTAGTTAGTTGAGTGTAGTTTGGATATTCTGTAGAAGAGATATAATTTATAATAGCATTAGGATATTTGTTTAGGTTTAGTTTAGTTTTAGTTTGTTACATTATTAAATAATTACCATATTTTACTTACTTTGTCAAGTTGAATTAGAAGTCTTGAATGTGGCAGTGTGATGTTGTAGAAGAAATCTGGCAGAGATTTTGCTTCATCTGGTATTTTGCTGGTGTAATAGACATTTATGTTGATTTTTCATTGGTTTATATAGTGTTCATTTAATTGTACTGTCATTTTTATTGGTTTATTTGTTTTGTAGTTGTGTTTCATTGGTTCTTGAAGCATATGAGTTTAAATTGTTTTGGCAGTTGTTTCGTTATTTGGTAAATGCCAACTAATGTTAAATTATGCTTTTTTGCTATTATGTGTATATTTAGTTAGATGTTAGTATTTATTTTGTAAAGTAATAATGTAGGAAATGTACAAAATATATATTTTTTAGATAATTTCTTTGTAAAAATGATTTATTTGATGATGTGAGTTTTGTTAAGTATAGTGTAGTGGTGTTTTATTTTAATATTTAAATTATTTTTAGTTATTTAATTATGTTGTGTATAAATGTACTATTGTTTATATTCTTAATGTTATGTTTTGTGTTATTTTTATTATTTTTGAGGTGTTGATATTTGTGTGTTTACGATAATAATGTGGCCTATATTTTTTGATTTCGATATTTTTGTTGTTTTGTATGTTTATTTAATGGTTACGATATTATTTTTTACGATATTTATGTTTTCGACATTAGATGTATTATGTTTTTACTGGCGATATTTTTATTTTGATATTTGTGTATTAGGATGTAGATATTTTTGTAGTCGATATTAGTGTGTTGATAATTTTGTTGCTCGATATTAGTAGTGTCGATAATATATCACTGATCCATATTTTAATATTTTTAGTCAATACCACGTTGTATTCTGGGACTTAGTACCTTTGTTTTGCCTTTATCATTGTAGTATAGGTTGCAAGAATTCCGGGATACAAAGGACATTTATGTAAAGCAATAAAATAGAACATTACTTGCTGAATAGCCACAGTTTCCATGGTGGGCACTTTGAAGGTACTGGAGCTCATGTAGCTGTATTTTATATCATGCTTTATGATAACAACATACAGCAAATATTTTGGCTTCAAAAATTATTAGCAGATTTGTCAGCAATATTAGCTAGTAAGGTTGGTTCTTAATACAAAGTAACCAATCAAAACACAGCAAGACCGAAACGCTCCTTTAGTGGAGAAAGAAATGGGAAGAAAGCCCTCAAATCTGTAATAGACAATTGAACCACTGAGAAAAGGTCGGACATAAAGCCCAGTCTAAAATCTGACCTGTCTGTTTGTAGACCACACCTAAAATGTGTTGCTGTTTCTCAGTGACACACATATGAGATCTCCACAAACATATTTTCCACCTACACTTGGTCAGACATTTTCACCTGAGTGGTAGTCACCTTTTCCTGGTGAAAATATCATGCCAGTGATGGGAATTATGACAGGGTGTGTGAAATTTGTGTAGTTTGCTTTCACATAATTATCTGGAATTCCAGCAAAAATATGCTTTATTATGCAAATGAAAATCCATGCTAAAATATAGTATAAGAAGAAAAATCACCACAAACAACAGCACTCATATTTGCTGATGTTTCTACCATGAATGGCACATTCATGGTAAAATTTTACCATGAACTGCATATAAGCGACGTGATATAATGGTGAATTTCAAGAATTTCATGTAACAAGCATAATGTGAAATCCATAAAATTATGGGAATTAGACTGCCAAAATAAAAAATTTGCCCAGGCCAAATGTATGTGCACCCAACCTTACACAAGGGGATGGCAACTAATATGACTGAAATTATGACTTTATTACCAGATTTCAATCACATGTGTGTGAACTATGGGTCACATATGACGAAAAGGCTTTTAACTTTCCAGACTCATTATTGCAGGTTTAGATTGGTAAAACACCACCCAAGCCATCCTGGAATGGACAAAGCTATGCTTCTCTGACAAGCTCTAACAAGATTGAAACACATGTCAGTAGCCCATTGTTTTTAATTCCAAATTGGCTTGGAAGGTATTGTACCAATCCAAAGCTGTAATACTCTGCCTGGAATGGTAAAAGACGTTTGTCATTTTTCAGCTCGGTACGGGTAGCACTAAGTAATCGTATGCTTAAAGGCTTTGCTGCAAAAATGGCAAAAGGCTTTATCCATCTCTTCAGAGCAGAATTAATGGCACTGTGCTAATCCAATGCTTAAAAACTCTACTATACAAACAGTCATTTGAGGAGAAAAAACTTCTAGTGGTGGTGGTGTTGTAGAATGCCCCACATAAAGGAGCTGCTCTCCACATAAAACTAGAGAACTACCCATAATTCCCTACTTTTCTTTTTGCATAATTTATGCAGCACTCTAATGCAGAAGGGCTTTGTAGACAAAGTAGCTAACTACCTAGATAGATAGATAGAAGGATATCAATCCACCTATATGTACATCCACCTTGCCAACTTCATGGAAGGCTTTGCAGCAATCCTTCAAGGGGGAGTCAAGAAAAAGGGGGGTGGGTCCCAAAACTTTGATGTCCCATATTCATTCCCCTAGGAAACTTTGCTCTCCAATACAGAGCAAAATCAAATAAACAGAATTATACTCAGCAAGCATGCCTTTTCAGATTTGGTGTAAATCAATTTAGCAGTTTTTTAGAAATATTTAAAGAGGTGCTCGGGCGGGCCTAAATGGGTTAAAAAAGTATGCACATCAGCTTGGCTCAAGCCATGGGAGTTCAGCTCAACAACAATTAAAAATAGAACCTTCTGATTGCCTGAGGGAGCTTTTTCTCCCATTTGCTGTTTTGGTACTGCATTACTCCTACAGGATCCAGTGCTACCCTCCCTTGTGGTACCATGGCACTCCCAAGGTACCTGTCTTGCAAGCTTCACCCTCAGGGTACAGGTGTACCATGCAAGCTTCACTGATTGCACGCTGGTGGGGTGTTTGGAATCAGGAGTTAGGTTGAGGACAGGCCAAGGCCAGACCCTCTGTCCAATCCCCTACTGTGCATGGCCAAAGACTGTGTGCAGTGGGTGGTTGGGCACCTGCAACGGGTTGGGTGCAAGGCCTGGCCAGATGCAACCTAAACTTAACCTCCCAATACGCACACATAAAGGCCGTACACATGGTGGTTTGGGCACCCGCACTGGTGTTAAGTACAGGGTTTGGCCTGAAGTGAGGCACAACGGCCACCCCCCACCTCAAATCCCAAAAAACAGGGTAAAATATTATTGCCACTGTATTAAGATACTTCAAAATATATGATTGGTTTTACCTCAGCATGATACATAGATGTAATATTTTTCTGTTTAAATGTATGACAGCTCCAGAGTTCTTCTTCACTTTCATTTGAGAGGTCTAGAAATAATTGACAGATTCATAAATGTGTAAATGGTCAAAGCTTGGTACAAGTGTTACTGTGCCTTTACTTGCAGCTGCCTTGAACATAAATCATGATGTCACAGGAATGCACTTGTCAATGTTTTTGTGTGGCATGTTTTATATATCACTCTCCCTTGCCTCTCTCTCTCTCCCTCTCTTTACCTTACTTCATGCAAATAATTATCCTACGCAGCAGTGGACGACATTACATCATGTCCTTATCGCAGAAAGCCTTGGTTTCTGGCAAGTGTCACAGACAGTGGACTTAGGCATACAAATGTACTATCTAGTTAATACAGTAAGTACAACAGAGATCTCCCAGCGTCAAAATGGTCATAACGTATGCAGCACCGACCCACGCCTAATGGAGTGAAATAACTCCAGTTTTGTTGGCCAGGAAAGTAAAGGCAGTCATAAGCAGTCCAACATCCATCTTACTGTTTTGGTCGCAGTGACAGAGAGATAACACGTTTTCCATTCAGGTTTCTTGCATCTGAGGGGGTTACAAAAACCAGCAACCCAATGGAGTCTCTGCAACAGCTCACAAGTACAAATAAGCAGACAAAGATTCATCTGAAAACACGCTGGAGAGCTAAATTCCCCTGGCACCTGTAGTTAACTCCCACCATACTGCCTAGTGTTCACAGGCTGAGCACCATAACAGCAAGTGTGTGATGGGGGTCTCACTCACCAAAGACTTACCAGCAACCACAGGCCTTTCTCACCATCACATTACACTGAGGCCATCACTTGCATTTTCAGCTCACTGAGTGACTGCCTCTGGGCTGTTCTCATTATCCAATCCCACCCAGCATCATCAAATCAACCTCATTGTGCGATGTAAGTTCATTGTGTCATGCGCTCCTTTAGGTGAAGTGCTCAGCAGAGAGACAGGAGTTCAGGAACATAGCTGGACTCCACACCATTGACCATGGTCTATCTCAGACCCACAGCATACCGGCATCAGACTAACACAAACACTGTCTTGTGCAAGTCCCATGTCCAGCTCACCATTTTTTGCTTTTTTTGTTGCTATCCTTGCTCCTCACCACAGCCCATCTCTCCTCCTATAATGGTTTACAGGGGATATTTGAGACCATCTGATCAGACAAACTAAGGGCCATATTATCAAGAACGGCGATAACATTATCGCCGCTTTAGCGGCAGGAAACTGCTGCTAAAGCGGTGATAAGGGGCTTGATAATCTGCCCTATAGAATTCCAATAGAAGCCCAGGTTCTGGTGTGAAGGACATCAAACCTGGGCTTCTATTGGAATTCTATAGGGCATATATACATAATTAGTCAATTCAATATACTTAAAATATATGAAAGTAGAGGGTATTACATAAAATGATGGAATAAAAGCACATAGTAAACCAAAAAATAAATTACAGATCTTGAATTTAAGGTAAATAACCACTTTCTATTTGATTTTGATTCTCTGCTGACTAGTTTCCTATAGATTTCCAACGGGTCCTACATTTTCTATAGGAGCCTGATCGTACAGGATAACGTTTTTCCATTTCTCAGACTTTATTCAGTTTCGACTGCCAGTGGTAAAATGCAGGTATAATATCACTCCGCCAATTCTGCAATATTAGTGATCTTGCCACCAATGCTAAAATATATAAGCCTTCCGCTTGTGGGGTGCTAACAGTTATGTTTGGAGAATATCCCAAAGTTGCAATATATCTATCAATGGATGTCCTAGGACCTAACATAATATTACAGTATTTTTCTATCTCTTCCCAGAAATATTTAATTATTTAATTTCCGGACATCCCATACAATATGGGTCCAGTTGCCTCCCCCTTCTGCTGAGCACCGGAAACATTTGTCTTCTATCTGAGGATATATATTATGCACAAAGGCTGGGGTCCTATACAATAACCATTTAGTGTAATATTGCATTTTCCTAAAATTGGCGCCTCTTAGGAGTGTTGAATTATATTTATTAATTCTGTTCTAAACCGACCTTGAGACCTGGAGGCCTTCTTTCGTTAGCCATTTATCTTGGACTTTTCATACACCCTCTTATCCTTAAGTTCCCTAAGGAATTGTAACCAACTACTTATTGATCTATGTCTTGCCGTTTCCAAGAGAGCCTCGCTAAGTTCTAGTTTTGCCCAGAGTTTAACCGGGTCTACATTCGTTAAAAAGTGTTTAATTTGAAGGAAAGACCACTTAAGTATATTTTTAAAAGGGCTCAGGCATCACTCGATTTCTGTCCATTCCTTCCAAGTATCAGAGTTAATAAAATCTTCCAAGGTTATATAGCCATTCTCTTCCCATTTCCCTAAAATATTAGGTTAGATAAGCCTCTTTTCCCCAATATATAGGTCTGTCAGGCGCGTAGAACCATTTATTGAAGGTATATCATAATATTTGAACAGTTGGGTTTTCTGTTTAAAAAAACACTGGAGGTCTTTATAGTGCACTTTTTTTTGATTTTTCACCAGTCTCATCGTGTCCGAGATTTTATATTCCTTCAGTAGTCTTGTTATAAAGAAATGTTCTGTACAAAATGAGTCAAGATGGTTAAAAAATGTCTATGTGTTATGTGAAAAATTTGCATAGTAGTATTCCCTCAAATTGGGAAGGGACAGCCCACCCTCCTTAGTTGGATTACTTAAAGTGGCTAGTGCTAATCTTGGTGGTTTGTTGGCCCATATGAAGGATGAGAATAACCCATCTACTTCTTTAAAAAAGGACATTTGCAATGCATAAGGGATTGCTGAGAATAGAAAGTTCAATGATGGTAAAATTGACATTCGTATCAAGGCAACCCGTCCGATTATTATTATTGAGATTGGAAGTTGGTTCCATTTTGCGAACAAGCACTTGACTCGATAGTCTTCAAAATTGAGTAGTATTGTATGAGGGAATCTTGCAATTGTTAAGTCCCCTTCCATCTCCGGAATGACTTTCTTTAGCATGTTTTGGCATGGGGACTATTTGGGGACCTGGGCGTCTTTGCATCCTGCAGGGACCCCCACCAAGCGGAGGATGGAGCATCAATTATAATTCTCCAAATCCTGGAGCTTATGTTCCACAAGACTCTTGCTTTTTTCAATTTCTGATAGTTCTTTCTGAACGGTGGTCAGTTTTTCCTACGATTCTGAGATGCGGTTCTCTGCCTCATTCATTCTTTTTGGTGTGTTAGACATATTTTCTTCCAACTTGGACAGCCTCTCATCTAGTGTAGCGATTTCATGGGCATGAGAAGTCTTTAGATCTTTAATCTCGCCTAGTATAGTGATCAACATATTTTGAATTGAAGTCTCTCCCCCCTCTCCGTCTTCTGACCTTCTTCTCGGTAGCTGTTTCAGGTGGTCTTCCTTCGTATGAGTTCCACTTAGCATTGCATCTCTCTCTTTCGCTCAGACACTCATGCTTGCTTTCTCTCAGAAAATACACAGGATGGCGATTAGGACGTTTCAATAAGTATTTATTGGTCCAGTGACAGTCTTGTGTAAAACATATGTGCTGCGACAATCAGGAGACAGAAGCATACAAAAGAGATTGCTAGTACCAATATAGTAAATAGTAGATACATTTCTACCACAGTGCTAATAAGATGAACATAAGCAGTTCAGATAAAAACAGTAGCGCTTGCATATTCCTAAAATCAAGTCAAGTCAAGTCAAGTCAAAATAAGCTTTATTTGAAGTCACAAAGTGAATCATAAAAGCTACAAAGTACGTACGCAACAAAGTTTTAAAAACCAGTATAAAAGATAAAAACAGAAAGCTGAAAACTTCAGTACATAAATACAGTCATTGACTGCACAAACAATTACATTTTACTGCTTCCTGCAATTAATAACAGCCAGCAAAAAAAACGGGACATTACAGTGCAAATATATATATTCAGTAGCATTTGCAGGTACAAAAAAGCAGGTCGACATTGTACGAAGCTCAGCTGTAATAACAAAGGTTTAATATATTTTTTCCTCAGCCCAGAGAAATATTTACAAAAAAGAACAGTATGCAAGGTACTCTGCGAGGAGATATTGCCACAAGGGCATTTCATCAGGTCGGGTGGCCAGTTGTTAATGGTGGGAAAACGAATTAGGTGATGGAAAATATCCAATCGAAACCGGGTCAACACAAACCTGTGGCGTGGTTTGTACACTTTAGCTAAATAAAATTGCATGTTGTAACTAGTCAGGATCATCTGATTCCTCAGAACATAAGGTTTCATAATTTCAGGAGATAGTCTAGTTTCCTCTAGTAATGATATACACTTCAATTTAAGGACTTTTCTTTGAACAGTGATCAGGCTCTCAGGATGGTCAAAATACTTGGGATGGCCAATGTCTGCCAGAAAATTGTGCACAAATTTGAGCCAGGGGATTTTGAGAGCAGATGTAGAGCTAAGGCAGTCAACAATAATGGATCGGTTGAGCGAAGTATTGTCAGATGACCAGATTTTATGCCAGAGTAATACTGGCTGGATCCTAATCAAGTCTGCTATATAAGGGGCTCCCAATTCAGAATGGCAGACATAATTTGAACTGCTTTTCGGGAGGGCAATCCCCAAATATGAAAATATGGCTGTGAACTGTATTTTAGAACCCTCAATAAAAGTTCACGGAAGCGAGAGGTCTTATTCCCGATTTTCATTACAAAAGTTTTGCTGATGTTAATCTTCAGACCATGGTTCTGCATGAACTGGGCAAATTCGTCAACTAGACGCTATAGGCCAAGTGAAGTTTGGGCCATCAATACGGCATCTTCGGCATAAAAGAATGTCAGTATTGGACGATGACCCACTTGAGGTAAATCTGTGCACTTGCTTGCCAATATGTCGCCTACACTATTAAGGTAGAGATTAAACAGAAAAGGGGCAAGTACGCAGCCTTGACGGACCCCTCTTCCTATTTTAAATGTCTGGGTACAGTTGCCTAAATGTACCTAGCCTAGATCTGTATGTTTAGCATGAATATGCGTGTAGCTATTTGTATCTGTAGCCAAGAAACCCCTAGGGAAGAACCAGCCCCCTCACCTGATGGTTGAGAATGAAGGACCCCGTCTCTGCATCGAGGATGACACCCCGCAAGGGATGTCAGACCACTGCGTGTTGAAGATTCAGCATGCAGGACCTCGTGTCAGCTTGGAAGGAATTCTCCTCTGATTTGCCGGGGGAATAAGGGTCTTATATACTAGAGTGGTCACTCCAGGGTTTCTTCTAGAATTGATATGTTTTGAAAACAGTCACAACTGTTTTGAAAACAATCATGAATGTTTTTCCAAACAAATGTGATCATGTACAGCTGGCTGTTGGCCAAGGTTGAAAAAAGTGGTGACCTTTATACAGAATAATTATACCATGCCTGATGACATGTTTATGTACGTCAGGTACAGGGATTAAGATAGAGTACCAAGAGCCTGGTGTTGAAGAGAAAGGAGCAAGCTACTAGGTAAAAGGTCACCTGTTTAGAATCGTTTTTGTATGTAAAATGGGGTATACATGATAGGACTATCCTAAAGGACATGACAGTACTTCTACAGGCTGTGTGTAGACATGATAGGAATTTACATTGGAGAGTGCATACATTTGACTTTTATTTGCCTGTAAATTATTTGGGTATAATGATGACACAACTGCCAACAGTGTCTATAAGATGATTGTATACAACAGTAAACATACATTGTAAGGACAAACATGAGGAAGGAAAGCCAAATATGTAGTATGCCATACACAGACATCTACTAGCAGTTTCACTGCGTTTTGTATGATTCCACTTGGGTCATGACTAGTGTGAACATTTTAAATATCAGCTATACTATTGAAAGTAAATTCATATTTTTATTAATTCTATTAACTTATTCATTTTCATTTCCAGACATGCATAATGGAAATATTTATTGGACTAATGAGGGTTTGGTTGGGTGAGATAAAGGGAGATTAACACAACATGCATATTTTACTTGTTCTCCATATTGTGCTTGAATCATGGAGTGTGGACCTGTATTACGGACTGGCTATTTGGATAATGACAGCATTTAATCTCTTCTGTTCATCACTCTGTGAAGTAGCAAACACGTTCATCAACCATGGCTGTATCCTATAGCCTTGATCACCTGATGAAAGGTATAGGACAGCATATTAGGAGTAATTGATGACCTAGATATGCATGCTGGATTATTGATAGTTGTGGAAACAGGGTACACAAACTAGAATTTTTGTATCTTAATAAGGCCAATGTTAGACATATGCATTACGGAATCCAGTTTTACAGTGTACAATTATAATTTTTTCATTATCCATTGCTAAATATCTGAATGGGACCTAAATATGTTTAGCATCTTTAAAAAATGAGGATATTTTGATACTTAGATTAACACATAATTGAGTCCGGCCCCGATTTCACGAGGCGTAGGCGCGGTGGTTGAGTTCTTCCGACCGCCCAATTACGATTATGACTGCCCTGATCCCACCAAGCATATTATGAGTTTCCTCTCTGCCGGCAGTGTCTTGGAGGTTCCTCCTCCAAAAACAATGTGGCAGAGAGGAAACAAAGGGGGCCCTGCAGGACCCCCTGTGCCTCCTCCGCATGGGGATGCACACAATGGGGCACAACATGTGCCCTCCTGTGTGCATGCTCCCCAGTTCCTGCAAGGCATGGAGTTTTCAGTCTGTTTAGTGTTCCCATTAGGGTGCCCATTTTAGAGGCACCGCCGTGGGAACGCCAAAAACCAGCCCGCTAGACAGGAGGAAACTCCTTATCTTGTTGGCAGTCTGACCACAGCTTTGCCCGTGCATGGGTGGGTCAGACCAGGCGCTGCACTGCCAAAGTCTTAATTGGGCCGTTAGTGTTGTGTCATGTATGTTTCAGACACATAGCATTAAGTTCTATATGTCTTTTGGTAACAGTGACAGAGATACATATTATTGGGTTCAATACCACCAAAGATATACAATCAAAGATATTTACAATCTTGTAGGTCATGTTCACATATGTGAATACACTCTATTGGCATTTTTGTACCATCAACCATTATAATCCATGATGCATATTCCTTAGATGAATTTTGTGTATCTTGCAGCACTATGGTTATGTATACTATATATTTGAGGTATCCTATACAATATTGAGAACATGGAAGCACCAATGTGGTTCGTAACATTTTTATACAACTGGATGGTTGATGAACTTGCAGTCATGTACAGAAATGTCCCCATAACTATTGTTACATGTCTGCGTGTAAAAGCAAAAGGAACAAATGATGTACGGAATGCTGAGCAATGCAAACATTCATCCTCAGTCACAAAGATCCGGCTTTATTCCATCATTCTTTTGCTCACCCCCCCACCCCAGTTTGGACCCAGCCATATGCAAATCAGTCATGACCCTGTTCCTCATGGGAACAGTCCAGCCCGAACTGCCAAGCAAGGTCCTCCCTGGACCAGAAACAAGCATCCTGGGACCGGTTTTGGGGTATCAACCTCATCAGCCAGGCTAACTTGAATCCAGTGGCTCAGTGAGCACGGGACCCACCTCTGGGCATATCCTTTCCACTTAGGGCGACAAAAGCAAAAGGAACAAATGATGAACGGAATGCTGAACAATGCAAACATTCACCCCCTAGTCACAAAGATATGGGTTTAATCCATCGTTCTTTTGCTCACCAAGCAACCCCAGTTTGGACCCAGCCATATGCAAACCAGTCATGGCTCTGTTCCTCATGGGAACAGTCCAGCCCGAACTGCCAAGCCAGGTCCTCCATGGACCAGAAGCAAGCTTCCTGGTACCGGTTTCGGGGCATGACCCCTCATCAGAAAGGCTGGCTTGAATCTAGTGGCACAGTGAGCACAGGACCCACCTCTGGGAATACCTTTCCCACTTAGGGCGACAAAAGCAAAAGGAACAAATGATGGACTGAATGCTGAACAATGCAAATATTTTCCCCAGTCACAAAGATCTGGATTTAATCCATAATTCTTTTGCTCACTATGCCGCCTGAGCTTGGACCCAGCCATATGCAAATCAGTCATGACCCTGTTTCTCATTGGAACAGTCCAGTCTGAACTGTCAAGACAGGTCCTCCCTGGACCAGAAACAAGTATCCTGGGACCGGTTTCAGGGCATCACCCCTCATCAGCCAGGCTAGCTTGAATCCAGTGGTGCAGTGAGCACGGGAACCACATCTGGGCATACCCTTCCCACTTAAGGTGACAAAAGCAAAAGGAACAAATGATGGACAGAATGCTGAACAATGCAAACATCCCCCCTAGCCACACAGATCTGGGTTTAATCCATCGTTCTTTTGCTCACAATGCCATCCCAGTTTGGACCCAGCCATATGCACATCAGTCATGACTCTGTTCCTCATGGGAACAGTCCAGCCCAAACTGCCAAGCCACGTCCTCCATGAACCAGAAACAAGCATCCTGGTACCGGTTTCGGGCATGACCCCTCATCAGCCAGGCTGGCTTGAATATAGTGGCACAGTGAGCACAGGACCCACGTCTGGGAATACCTTTTCCACCTAGGACGACAAAAGCAAAAGGAACAAATGATGGACGGAATGCTGAACAATGCAAACATTTACCCCCAGTCACAAAGATCTGGGTTTATTCCATCGTTCGTTTGCTCACCACGCCACCCCAGTTTGGACCCAGCCATATGCAAATCAGTCATGACCCTGTTCCTCATGGGAACAGTCCAGCCCGAGCTGCCAAGCAAGGTCCTCCCTGGACCAGAAACAAGCATCCTGGGACTGGTTTCGGGGCATCAACCCTCATCAGCCAGGCTAGCTTGAATCCAGTGGCGCAGTAAGCACGGAACCCACAACTGGGCATACCCTTCCCACTTAGGGTGACAAAAGCAAAAGGAACAAATGATGGACGGAATGCTGAACAATGCAAACATTCATCCTCAGTCACAAAGATATGGGTTTAATCCATTGTTCTTTTGCTCACCAAGCCACCCCATTTTGGACCCAGCCATATGCAAATCAGTCATGACTCTGTTCCTCATGGGAACAGTCCAGCCCGAACTGCCAAGCCAGGTCCTCCATGGACCAGAAACAAGCTTCCTGGTACCGGTTTCAGGCATGACCCCTCATCAGCCAGGCTGGCTTGAATATAGTGGCGCAGTGAACACGGGACCCACATCTGGGCATACCCTTCCCACTTAGGGTGACAAAAGCAAAAGGAACAAATGATGGACTGAATGCTGAACAATGCAAATATTTACCCCAGTCACAAAGATCTGGATTTAATCCATAATTCTTTTGCTCACTATGCCGCCTGGGTAGTGGACAAGGATGAGGTTGATACAGTTTCTGTAGGGCCCACCACCACTAGGGACTGGTTACTTGTGGAGGCCTCCAAAGATGATGACGAGCTAGTGGCCTTCATTCCTTCATTCCAGTCCCTTCACCCTCCATGCCAATGTGTCCATCGGCACCAGATGTTTCACCACCCGAAACACAGTGGCTAGCTGCTTCCCCTACCTTCCTAGGCCATGACCCCTTCGCCTACTCCTGAAGATGCTATAAATACATATACAATAGTTTCATTGTATCTGTGTAAATATAACTGATCATGAATTCCATTCTCAAAACATTTTCCAAATTTTCAAATTTAACCTGCTTCAAGGCTTTTAAACTCCTCCATGGAAGGCACGTCTTCAGAAACCATTTGGTCAGTTTTGTTATTTCCCATCAATGCTCACATATTATTTTTGATTATTTCTGTTAAGCATTTTCAATTCTCTCCAGTAACTGTTTAACACCACTGAATGGTTCTGACTTGTTGTTTTGAATAGTGAACTGATGTCACAAAAATTAATATAAAGCAAAAATCCCTTTGTACATTGTGTGTACGAGGCAAAAAAGCTGATTATTTTAATCATAAAAATATGAATCAATATGTGTTAATATTTACTGCAATGTGGGGCCAGTATTTGTATAAACTGAAAGCCTGTTTCATTTGTTTGGGCATTTTCTAATGGTAAAACTTACTTAAAGTAATCAAATGTTAAAATTAATTTTATGGATTCAGTACTTAAGTTGACTATTAATGTATCACGCCGTCTATTTACTTATGCTGTTGAAGAAATTCATTAAAAGATTTTTGGGGTAGTTTCAAATTACTTCTACAGCATAAGTAAATACATTTGACTTGATACATTTCCAATACAGTTTAGAACAGTGCTAAAAATGTACAATTTGACTCCAAATTATCTTAAGTAATTTTTTAGTTTGTTTTAGCATTGTGAAAAATATTAAAATAAATATTCTGGCTTTCAGTTTAGTCAAAAATTACAGTAAATTGTAAATACAGTGATACATATATATTTTGAAAATAAAAAAAATGCATATTACAATAGGGAAAACGATTAAATCTTGATGCATTTATAAAATTTCCTAATGAGTCATTTGTTGTGCCTGATATTGAGTTTTACAGATCAATACTCCAACATATTTGTAATGGAATATTCCTTCTGCAAAAGTCCCTTTAAGTAATCTATTTCTGTTCATTATGGATTTATCATCTGGACATAAGAAAGGACATTAAAATAATGTTTTTGGGTATTTGTTACTCTATCACCAATGCATTCACATTCCTGTCTGTTTTGTTCAAAACTGCATACCTAGTAAATTAATTTTTCAAAAAACAGACTAGCTTACATGCACATTTGTAATGGAGTAAGACATCATACAAATCTGTCACTTTTAATATAAATTAAATTGCATTTTGTATTAAAAACATATTTGCAATCTGTTTTTAATCAAAAATGTAGCCATTTAATCTAATGTTTCTAGTCATTTTTGTTGACATGCTCACAATTGTTTGTTTATAATACTAACACACAATTGTGATGGTTGAAACATCCACTCTATCATAAGTGCATTTTATGCTATGTCACCTGTAATAAGGCTAACGTAAAATCCTTCACAATTGTGACCGAACATTACACCTAGCACAATTAAAAATGTTGGGCTGTTTGGTACAACTGCCCCTTATAACATCTAACAAGCTAATGTTTTTTTTTTAAGCAGGCATGTGTCTGCTCAAAACAGTCCTTTGCTAGTGATCAGAAATCTATTTCCCACAAAATATTATGCAAAACACATCATCATACACCTTGTGCAAAAGTAAACCTCCAAGTACTCTTCTTATTCGTTGAACATGTGTTGGCCTTTATGTTGGTGCCATAATGTGTTGCTGTAACAAAAAATAGTTATTTACAATGAAAATCTAAAAAAAAACCTTACCCCCTTGATGCTGCTGTCGGGCTCTCAACTGTCCTGCAAGCTGAGGATAGGCCACTACAAGTATGCAGGACATTAGGGGGGGTCAGGATGCAGCGCACACGCTTGACATGTTGGGAGGACTGGCCGAGCTGTCCTTCTGCTGACTTCTAGGTCCAGCTTTGTAGGTCCTCCCATTACTTACGGCAGTGAATGCTGTGCTGCTTGTAGACCCCCAGGGTCTGCACCTTCTTGGTGATGGCCTCCCAGATGTCCTTGTTTGATGGGAGTTGACCTGTATGGATATAATGAAAAAATAAAAAAAGTTTTGTGACTTTTATGTTTCTTTGTATTTATGGGACACAATTTTGAGAAGTCAATTACAAGCATTTTTGAAAACTTACAGCTGGCATAGATTTTTCAAATTTTTATTAAAAGAAAAATTGGAGTAGCCTGTTGAGTACCCTTATCTCTGTCTATGTCCTTTTTTTACTCATTGAGGCAAGTGACATCATCTAGACTGAATTATTTGTGGGATAAAAAATATCAAAATTAATTTTATTTGGAATGTAAAATAAAAAAAATATATATATATGTTAAATTGTATTACAAATATGCTATATTTTCAAAAGTAACATAATGTTAACTTTGTAGACTTCCCATGAAATTATTAGACATATATAAATATATAAATAAATACACACCAAAACAAAATAGGGCAGCAAACACACAACACATACTAATGTTGTGGTGTTGCGTAATTATAAAGTGTATAAAATTTCACATCATAATATTTTTATGTAATTTAAAAAGAACAGAAACTTTGCTTCAATCTCTACACTTCCCTCATAAACTAAAAGGGACATTCTAGCCAGTGTTTAAATAAAAAAATGTTAGTCAAAATTACATTTTCATTTTAAAATGTCTCCCTTTTCCTCTGGTGGGCCATGCAGCTGGCTGAACAAGGACAGGACCTCAGTAGCCAGCAACTCCAGCTCCTCTGGTGAGATTTATGGGGCCCTGTCTTCTGATTTTCCTGGCATTGTGGTTCCCAGAGGTTGGAAAAAGCAGCAAATGTTGTGAAGGAGTTGTTGGTTACAGTGTCAGGAGGCAGGTGAGCTTTTTTTATCTACACAACATGTGAGATCATCAACGGAGACGGACACATCCATTGGCTTTCATATGTTGCTTTCATAAGTTAGTCTATGGCTGTGTCCATCATGGACTTTCCCACCCACTGTCTGGTTAACTTCCACTGATTTCCATCTAATTGGAAATGCACTGATGCCCTGATGGCTAGTTTGTTTACATATACAAAATGCTAATGTTATTAATTTCTTTTGACAAAAAAGTGTTATGTTGCTTGTTACTGTGGTTAAGTGCAAGTGTTGTGTGGTTTTGTTTCTATTTCCGATGACTGAATTTTCTATGGGAAATAAATAAAATACACATGTTGTTTTAAAATAAATATAAAAACTAATTAATGTTGTGTAAAATATGTTAAAAAGTCTTTATTGTGAAAACTAAATGAAATGTATATTTTATTTTACAAATATGTTTGCAAAAATGTACAAACTATTTTTTATTTTAAATGCAGACATATGAAACCAGGGAGAGTGAGGAGATGACAGCCTCAAGTAATGAGGCCATTTCCAGACCTTGCCACCATAGAAGAATGGGATATAATCAAACAATTCTGATTAAAATGGCAAAATATTCTTGAGTTATGTTATCAGCTGGAGCCAGATCTTCTGCCTCACAATAGGAATCCCAAAGCAATAACACCAATAGTGACATTAATGGCAGTACTCCATTATGTGGCTACAGGATCATTCCAATACACTGTTGCAGTATCTGCTGGAATGTCACAACCACCTTTCAGTGGTGTGCTACAAAAAGTTCCTTATTCAGTGTTGAGGCACATCAACAGCTTCATACAGTTTCCACAAAATGAGGATTTTGCCAATGTGAAGGGAGATTTTTATGCTTTGAGTCACATACCACATGTGGTTGGAGCAATTGATGGCACACATATTACCTTGGTGCCACCACATGACAGAGAACAAATCTACTACAATTGGAAAAACTTCCATTCAATCAATGTGCAAGTTGTGTGCTTACCAGATTTGTATATCATAAGCCTGTGTGCGCATTTTCCAGGATCAACACATGAGTCCTTTGTACTATGGAACCGTGCCATACCCCTGCAAATGTCACAACTTGGACCTGAGAGGGCCTGGCTTATAAATTTATTTTAATTTCAAGTCTAATGATCCAAAATAGTATGTAATTTTGTTCCTCTTTCTTTTTTTCAATTCCCAATGGAGACTCAACTTATCCTAACTGACCATGGTTGTTAGCACCGCTGAGGAATCCAACAATGCCAGGGGAAGTCCACTTCAATGAGGCCCATGGAAAAACACGGAGGCCAGTGGAGCGGGTTGTTGGGCTCCTAAAGGCCAGATTTTGATGTCTGGATAAGACTGGCGGAGCCCTCCTCTACTTACCCGAAAATGAGTGCAAAATCACCCTAGCATGCTGCATGTTACACAACATACTCCTGTGACGGAACATCCCGTACATTGCAAAGGAAGAAGACCATGATGAGCCACTGGATGAGGATGTTGAAATGGCAAATGAAGATGATAGTGGTGAAGAGGAAGGAATTGACTTACGTGACGATGTAATTGACAGTTTCTTCACATGAGTGTAAGTATATATTCACATATTATATTACATTTAAAACCAACTTTTAATCTATTGAGAATAAATGTCTGTGCTGAGACATTTTTGTTAAAGGGCAAGTTAAGGTAAACCCAGGGCAAAGATGTCTGTTGATCTAAGTTTTGACACATTTACTACTGTGTTTATTTACATTGTTTATCTTTGATTGTTTTTAGAAAACGTGTCCTCAAAATTTCTCATTTGTAATGTGTCTATTTTATAATGTCATACAAATAAATAATTTTTGTTTAAATCTGCTTTAGGTTCCTTCACCATGTCATCTTCATTTGGACATTTCAACGTTGTGACGTGCAGTTATATGCAGCTGTTGCGAAGTACAAAGGACACATAGGTTGGTCCTGTGAAAGACATACACACTTTGGATGTACAGATCTTATACAAAGACAACCTGCACAGTGATTGAATTGTATTTGTTAAGATTGCATTAGACTTGTTTTCTGTTGATTGTTGCCACCAGGCAGCATGTGCTCATTCAATTGGACTAACTACATGTGGAAGGCTAGCCACAGCATACAAATCTCCCTTCACATAGGCAAAATCCACATTTTGTGTTAACTGTTTGTGGCTGTTGACTTGTCTCATCAGTGAAGGCAGAACATCTTGTAGAACACCACTTAAAGTTCATTCTGACATTCCATCAGATACTGCAACAGTTTATTTGAATGATCCTGTGGTCACAAAAGGGAGTACTGCCATTATTTTCACTATTGAATTTATTATTTGGGTTTCCTGTTGTGCGGCAGAACATCTTGCTCCAGCTGATGACATCCATTGCCTATTTAATCTGATGTTTTTGATTATGTGCCCATTCTTCCATGGTGGCAAGTTCTGTAACTGTAAATGGAAATATTGCATGATCTTTGGGGAATATGCATGAGTTATAATGTATTAGGAAAATATGGAAAACATTTATTTTTTCTAATTAAATCATATAATTGTTTTTGACTTGTGGGTTTTGTTCTTTTTTGTCATCTTTTAAAAAATTTGAATACCATTACTTACATAGACTTTATTTATGAATAAACAATCTTTTTAATTTAACTTTTTAAATGTATGATGGAACTAAACAAACTGACAAAAATTGAGAAAAGAAATACAAAACTAGTCTTTGTTTTTTTGCCCAACAAAACCAAATAAACTAAAACAGGATGTAAACAAAAAACAAAGAAAAAACATAATAAGTCAATCATGGTGAATTAAACTAATATTGAAGAGGCATAATTGTTTGAAATCCAATGTCCAAAATTCAACTGGCATCAAAAAGGTAAATGTGTCCAGAAAATAATCCACATAGTGAATGGTAGTCACACACTGGAGGAATTTAGGTTCTGCATCTCTTGTTGGTGGAGGTGGAGGTCTTGCCATCTTCTACTGATGGTCCTGATGAACATCCCCTCCTGGGAGGACTGGTGAGTCCACAGTTGCAGATACTGAGGTTGGTGCAGGTGTTTCCTCTTGTGGCAGGGCCTCCCTTTCTGTGGATGAGGCAGATGTAGTTGTTGGACCACAGAAAGAGGAAGATGTTGCTGGAAAAGCCCTGCACATATGGGAGAAACAATCATGCAGCACCCCAGTCAGGGAGCTCAAATTTAAGTTTAGATTTTCCAACTGAACAATGTGCTCCCTCTGCAACTTCTTCATCTGCCGGAGCTCTGTAATGACCTGGCCCATCATGTTTTGGGACTAATATAGGGATCCCAAGATTTGGTCAACAGTGGCCTCAGTGACAATACATCCAGTGGCCTCACTTTGCTGGCCCACAGATTCCATCACATGAGCCCCTACCCCCACTACCCTGTGTCCTTTACCCAGTGTGCCCCATCCCATTGGTTTCTGACTGAACTGATGGTGGTGGTGTTGGAGCAACAGCAGCCAGGACTGGGAGGCACAACATTTGGGTGATGTTTTTTTGGACACAGGAAATGGAGGTATCCAGGGGCTGAGGTGTGGGAACAGTTGGGGTGGGAGGTGAAGCTGTGGGCTGAGTGAGACTCACTGCAGCTGTTTCCCCAGTCAGACCAGATGGACTAGGTTCTTCCTCATCATCCAGACTTACAGGAGTGGGTTCCTCACTGAAGGCTTGTTCCTGGTCTGGGGTGGAGGTGTTGTCAATAGCAGTGGCAGATGGTTGTCCAAGTACTCTTGGTGTTGGACCTATTATATATATTTTTTTAAAATAACAATAATCTGGATGATACAACAAATGATTTTGTAGAAAGAAATGAGGCAACCTAAAAGGAAAAAGTGATAGGATGAATATACCTTTTAGTAGTATCATGATAAATTGCAAAAACAGTTTAAATTACAGACAACATTATTTCTAAAAAGCAGGTAAAATAATATGCCCTGAAATGGGAAAAATAATAGGAAGTATAAGTAAAATTTAGTAAACATTCAACACAACAGAGTAGAGAGGAGAAATGCTAAATAAACCATTCCAAGACTTTGGGGTCGATTCCGATTCGGGCCGGAAAAAGCACCGACCGACTCGGATCCGGAAATAATACCGACCGACACGTACCTGTGGCGCCCGACACGCCAAGTACGAGGCAAGGCGTGAAAAATCCGACCGACACGTACCGAAACCAAGTCGACCGACCGAGCCGCAAGGAAAACAGCAATCCGGCCAGAAAAACACGCGAATCCAACCGACCGACACGCACCCGGAACAAATCCGACCGAAACTAGACACGCGAACTCCAAACCGCAAAGTACGATGCAAGGCGCGAAAACCACGAGCGAGTCGGACGGAGGCCAAGCCGCACGACCGACACGCATACAAAACCGAGCCGAAGCAACACAAAACACCGTGACCGACGCGTACGCAGCATAGAAAACTGCACAAACACAGCGTGAACGAAACGGAGAAGACCGTACGAGACAAATGCAGGGTCCGACTCGGTCACAAGAACGTTTCCAACATACACAAACAGCACAAAGGAAAAATCACCCAAAAAAGGCCAAACAAGCAATTACCAAGACAATAAATACTGGGGGGTGGGGACAGAGAACAAAGACACACCCACAACTCCACCTATATAAAGGACACAAATCACAACCATGAGCCTTTGCAAATGCCATTCCACTGCCAGCACCCAAGAGAAAGCAACCACACACCCACAGCTCATCCCTCACACAAGCCACACACCATCAGCACCCCAACAAATACCTACCTCACATACACCCAGCAAAACACACACTCACACACCCTCACCTGCACACCAACACACACATCACTCACCATCACCACCCATCACCATGCCCCCAAGAAGAATCCCAAGTTCCTAGATTGTGAATTGGAAGTCATGGTAGACGAGATCCTCAGGGTAGAGCCACAGCTGTTTGGCACACTGGTCCAACAGACCCCCATCTCCCAGAAAACCAAGATGTGGGAGAGGATCATCAACAGGGTGAACGCACAATCACCATGTCGGCGCACAAAGAGCGACATCCAGAACAGGTGGTATGACGTGCGCAGGAGGGTACGGGACCTGCTGAAGAAAGACTACATCAACAGCCAATACACCGGCAGTGGCCCTCCTGCCAAGCCAATATACCTCAGGCCCTGGGAGGAGAAGGTGCGGGCCATCCTTCCGCCAGTGAGCGTATATGGACTAGAGGACATCCCAGAGCCTGGTGAGTACACAACAAATGTACACAATATACTGCCACAAAACACACACATCACTGTCAAGGGGAGAGTCAAACCATGCACTCATAGCAATTACACATCAACCAGAACAGAATCATCCCAAAATGTGTATGTCAGTCAGATAAACACAACACATGCCATCAAAAAAGTCACATCCAACTGTGCCAACACATGTACAAACACAACTACAACTACAGCTAGGCAGTGGCACAAATAGAACTAACAAACACATCCAGACATGTAGCCACCACAACAACACCAACACACAGTGAAGACCACTCAAAGGAAGGAATTCTGTGTATGCTGGCCAAGTCAGTGTAGCCAATAGCATCAGAGAGTGGAAAGGCCCATCAAAGATGTCTGACACTGTTGCTGTGACGTGGGGAGCACAAGGGCATGCTGGGTACTGCACACCAACCAACAGCAGGACACCACTGTCAGCCATCTTGCCATTGCTCTCACACCACACACACTGAACTCCCCACAAAAGCAAGTAAGTATGGGAATGCTGGGAAGTGGGGTGGAGGCAATAGCATGATGGGAGTCATAGTCACAGACATAGCTCACCCCCACAACTGTCCCATCAACACCACCCTGAACCATGCTCACATCACAGGGAGTGGAGAAGGACTCACAAGATGGCTGACACTGGCTACTGCTGTGGGGAGCACAAGGCCCTGCTGCCAACTGTGCACCAACAAACAGCAGGACACCACTGACTGACATCCTGAGAGACAACTTCCACTCCCTGCAATGCAAGCACGTTCCATGGTGGGATATCTGGCTAGCTGGGTGGGAAGGAGGACTTGCAGCACTGACCATAGTCACAAGCACCTCCCCTCACACACCCCAACACAAACTCCACAGAACCCACCTGGTAGAATGCAATGCCCCCATCCTAACACAAGATCCCACAAAGAACCACCACCCTGGGTTATGTTGTGTGAAGCACAGGGACACTCTTGGGACTTCTAGCCAAACAACTGCCAGGACAACACTCCCAGCCATCCTGTCAGCACAGCCAGCCCACCCCACAGGGAAGCAGAGTCAAAAGCAAGGAAGCATGGGCATGCTGGGAAGGGGGAGGAGGCAATAGCATGATGGGAGTCGTAGTCACAGCTCTACATCCCCCACCACATGGCCCAGCAAGCTCACACTCACGCATGCACATCCCACAGAGAGTGGAAAGGCCCATCAAAGATGTCTGACACTGTTGCTGTGTCGTGGGGAGCACAAGGGCATGCTGGGCACTGCACACCAACCAACAGCAGGACACCACTGTCAGCCATCTTGCCTTTGCTCTCACACCCACACACACTGAACTCCCCACAAAAGCAAGTAAGTATGGGAATGCTGGGAATTGGGGTGGAGGCAATAGCATGATGGGAGTCGTAGTCACAGACATAGCTCACCCCCACAACTGTCCCATCAACACCACTCCTGAACCATGCTCACATCACAGGGAGTGGAGAAGGACTCACAAGATGGCTGACACTGGCTACTGCTGTGGGGAGCACAAGGCCCTGCTGCCAACTGTGCACCAACAAACAGCAGGACACCACTGACTGACATCCTGAGAGACAACTTCCACTCCCTGCAACGCAAGCACGTTCCATGGTGGGATAACTGACTGGCTGGGTGGGTGGGAAGGAGGGCCGGCAGTCAACCAAACACAACCAATGCAGACCATGTTCACACCCCAGAAAATACATAGAAATGCCCAAATAATGCAGGACAATGTGCCACACCAATATCAACCCCTGACTGTGACGACTTAGGACAATGCAATGTACAGGCCCGCACCCAGAGGCACAGTCACAACTGTCATGTGTGTCAACCATTGATGCCTGCAGAAACATAACATACATTGTTTGTGTCTCCCAAAAACAGGTGATGATGGGGACACAGCAGCAGACGCTGAGGAGTCCCAGTCCCAGGCTCAAGAGGATGCGGAGCTCACTGGCGTCGTACAGCCTCTGTCCTCCTCGGACGATGAAGACCAACCTGGCACATCCGGTGCAAGTCAACATGCAGCACCAGCAGGACCACCAGCTGCAGCACCAGCAGGACCACCAGCGGCACCCCTGCACCCACCCCTCCAACGACTGTCACCACAAATACCATCCCTGCCGACATGGACAGAACAAGGAGCAACACCAGCACAGGGACCCTGGACCAACCTGGGGCCATGGACACCACCACCACCACCACCAACCCCCAAGGTGGACCAGGGTTATCTGTGCGTGCCACTGCACACACTGCACATGTCAGCAGGGGTGGTGGGAGGGGTGGGAGACAGAGGTCGCTGCTTGCAGACGTTGCTGGTGTGCATGATGACCCACAACTGGTACGCATAGCTGATGCGTACCAGTCCAGCACCGGAGACCTCAGCCAGGTAGTGGGGCTCCTCAGGGACATGAATCAGCAGCAGGCTGCCCATCATGCCCGCTTGGACTCCCACATGTCCCACGTGGAGTCACACATGTCCCGCGTGGACTCACACATGTCCCGCGTGGAGTCCAAGTGGGATGCACTGCATGAGATGACGGCGGTGCACAGGGACATTTTACAATGCCTCCGCCAGATGAACAGCAACCAGTCCACACCTCCCTGTGTGCCAACAACATCTGGTGCCGAACAAACTGCAACTGCCACAGGGAGGGAGGAGGACTCTGGCGGAGAGTCCCCTGCACCGCAGCAGCCTGTACTTGAGGGCCCCCCCAAGAAGAGGGGTCGTCCGAGGAGGGAAAAGTGAGAGGCCGATGGCAAGCGCAACTCCCAGGAAGCCTGAACCTGTTCTGGATGTTCGCCTTTGTGCACAGACTGTTCACCCTGTTGACGGCAACACTACTCCCACACATTGCATGGGGAGTACAAGTTGGACCAATGTGTCAGACAACTGTGGCCCGATACTGGGGATCCTGTCTACCAGGACTTTCAATTCACCTAGGAACTTCGGATTGCAAGATTTATGTACAGCACTACCCATCCTATGCACTATTAACACAAATGTATCACAATAAACACACTAATACACCATACTTGCCTCTGTCGTGATTCCAACGTGGGTGCTGTTATGGGGATGATGAACTGCAAAATTACACTGTGTATGCGAACTGCAACAGCAAGGACAACACAAGCATGTGAGTAAAGGCAACGTGACACATATGAGGGAGACACACCACCAGGGCTATACAACACATACACACCTAGGCCATCTGACTCATTGCCTACACTGATGTTGCCAGGGAAGACGGTGCAATGCACAGACACCACACCCATTCTCAGTTGTAGTCAAGTAGCCCACAGGTGCAGTAAGCAAATGGCAGTCAAATGTGTGACCACAGACAACGCACATCACAAAGTGAATTACAGGTTTATTACACAGTTGCAACATGTCGTAACCACTACAGATGCAAGGTAATCCCACCTGGCAGTGGGCACACAGTCAACAACTGTAGACGGAAGGAAGTCCATGGGTGTGGCGCACATCACCTGTAGGGACACAACAGCTACCACCCTGGATGTGCAATCACGTCGTCGGTGGACACAGTTGACCAAACGAATCTGAAAGTACCCTGTGAAGGACAGAAATGACACACAGTCAAAAGCAATGGAGTACAGGACAGAACAGCAAAACTCATGTACAATACATGTTACAAGATACCCACCCAGAACCAAGTTAGCATGTCAACACTGTTGGGGAGTACAGCCCACCTGTTAGCACACATCCCAACACACATCCAGTCAAGTAGCCCATGGACACACTCCAACAGCACCAGAGCACCACCCACACATCATGCCAACTCACATCATTGACATGACACCTCAGGATACTCACATTCAGCTAAAGAAGTTGGTGATGAGCTGTGTGCGGACATCACCATCATCATCATCATCATCATCATCGTCACTGGCATCGTGGTCCAGGCCAGGATCCTCCACAGGTGGCGGATGTTGGTCATTGTCATCCTGGATGAGAGGCAACTCCTTCCGCACTGCCAGGTTGTTGAGCATGCAGCAGACGATGATAATCTTGCACACTTTCGCAGGGGCATATGGGAGGGACCCTCCGGTCTTGTCCAGGCAGCGGAAGCGGCTCTTCAGGAGACCAAATGTCCGCTCAATCACTCTCCTGGTCCGACCATGTGCCTCATTGTAGCGCATCTGGGCTGGTGTCACAGGGTTCCTGAGGGGTGTCAGCAACCACGGCATGTTGGGGTATCCCGAGTCACCTACGGACAGACAAGTGCACATTAGCTGACTTGGAAAAGTGGGCGGAATACTACAGATCAGATCACACACAATGGCACAAAGTCAGTACACACCGACAAGCCAGGCACGCTGGTTCTGCATCTGTGCCATCATCCTGGGGATGCGACTACTCCTCATCACAAAGGCATCGTGTGCTGAACCAGGGAAACGGGCACACACGTGTGTGATGGTCATGTCTGCAAGACACACCACCAGTGCATTGACCGAGTGGTAGTGCTTGCGGTTCCTGTAGGCCTGCTCCTGGGCCTGTGGTGGTACCAAAGCCACATGTGTCCCATCAATGGAGCCAATGACATGCGGCATCCTCCCCAGGGCATAAAAGTCACTCTTCACGTCAGTGAGTCGTCGCAGTCTAGGGAAATAGATGTACCGGTTCAGGAATAGCAACATTGCCGCCAAAACATCGCGGAGCACACGGCTCAACATGGTCTGTGACATCCCACCAACAGTCGCCACAGTATGTTGGAAGGTACCGGTGGCAAAGAAGTGTAGGGCTACCATCACCTTCACCTTGGGGGTCAGCGCTGTAGGATATGCAAATGTGGGGACAACTGCACTGCCAAATCCTCAATCAGCCAAATCCTCAATCAGCTGCCTGGTGAAGCGGTACCGTCGGATGCTGTCCCATTCCACCATCGTTGCCAGGTCTGGGAATGGTCGATGGACAGCAGGAGCCCTGCAGTGCAGAGGAGAAGTAAGCAAGATTGTCAGTCACCCCACATATGCAGCATTGAACACACTCAAGATCCCAACATACATCATTATGAGGCACAACTACATGAAGTGTGCAGTTCCGGAAGGACATGTATGGTACATACATGGCCAACATCTGTCAACACGGTCCAACAGGTGGCATCAATTAGTCCCAGGTTGGCCCATTGGATATCATGAGGCCGTGTCACAGTTCCCATCTCCTGCTGCCTTGTCACAATAACCCCCACAGTGACATGTGAGGACAGATGTGCCCCAGGCACCACAGCTCAACGACAGGTACATTCCCAGGGACCCTGTATTGCCACATGGACACTGGCATTACATGGAGTATCATGTATACACCACAGCAAAACAACCATGACCCCCACAGGCAGTGGCCCCACTTGCCACGGCAGGACAGACATGGACGTCTGTGACACACACACGCACAACATCAAAGTCCATGCACACACAACGTGGATGTGGAGACTGTCTCCCATTGTGCACATGAAATCAGAGACGTTGTAAACACTACATGCACAAAGACTGTGGAGGACCATCACTATTGTGCCACTGGGACACCCTGGCTCAAACATACCGTCCCACATGGGACTCACGGGGTATGTGACATGACATACACATACACCACCATGAAATGTGACCATGGCACATGCACAGATATGAACAGTTGCACATCACAGTGGTCATGTACACGTAACACCCAGGATCCTGTCCCCATGAACACGTGCACAGCCTGGAGGTGGCTGCCCACAGGTGACACCCACAGGACAACATGTACACCAACATACACACAATAGGAAATGCAGCCTTACATGCCTTATGATAAAGTTTGGACAGGCTGTCATGATGTAGGTGTGCCCCTCACTCCCTGGGAGCTATCTGTGGCTGGCATATGTCCATCTGAGACAGGCATGCTGACATATGCCAGTCACATGTACAGTGATGCGTTGTACTGCAATGGACCGATCGGTGCCCCCGGCCGGCCCATTGCATTCAATGTGTGCGGGTACGCGTTGTACCCCTGTATGCGTTGTACCGCAATGGACCGATCGGTGCCTCCGGCCGGCCCATTGCATTCAATGTGTGCGGGTACGCGTTCTACCCCTGTGCAGCGTTGTACCGCAATGGACCGATCGGTGCCTCCGGCCGGCCCATTGCATTCAATGTGTGCGGGTACGCGTTGTACCCCTGTACGCGTTGTACCGCAATGGACCGATCGGTGCCTCCGGCCGGCCCATTGCATTCAATGTGTGCGGGTACGCGTTTTACCCCTGTACGCGTTGTACCGCAATGGACCGATCGGTGCCTCCGGCCGGCCCATTGCATTCAATGTGTGCGGGTACGCGTTGTACCCCTGTACGCGTTGTACCGCAATGGACCGATCGGTGCGCACCCATTGACAATGGGCTTGCCTGGCAACGGACGCGTTTTCGAATTTCGAACGAGTCGGTTGCTGGAAAATCAGTTGGTCACCCACAACAATGTTGCAAAATCATGTATGTCATGAAGTTGAAGATTTGAAGGATGCTGTGGGCGTGTTTTGGTGCTGCTATTCCATGGATTGGCCAGATTCAGAAGATGCAAACGACTTGGACCTATCACTTTGGACACAAGGGACCGTATCTGCCTCTCCAGCACATATATATTGCTGGCTGTTCCCCTGAGAGCTCACTTGCCTGCACTACATGCTCCAGGACGACATCTGCCACTGCACTGCTGCTGTCTCTGCCCCTCTGGATCCTGCAATGGCACGTACTGTGGAGAGAGCCCCAGCCTTCAGCCTTGAAGAGAACCAGGCCCTGCTGGACAGCCTACTTCCACAGTACAGCAAGCTGTATGGGACACCAGGGGAGCAGGTGAGTGTTCTGTGCACTGCCTTTCTGAATGTGCATTTTGTCCGACTAGCAAGGCTGAAAGTCTGCACGCCACTGGCTAGCAGGCTCACTGAGTAGTTGTCACCCCCATAGTGTGTAGTGACATGCACTGGACAGGTATGGTGCAGTGACAGTGCATTTGAACAAGGTTTTACTTCCCATGCAATGATACCATGTAGTGACGTCTGGCAAACTGTCCATGGGCAGCTTTGCACTGCCTGTGTACATCATGTGCCCCTGTGATTAAGACATGTATATACAACTGTGTCATGCACAGATATGTTGCATGTGTGGTAATGGCCTTTTCACTTTGTCATCCTGACAGGTTAATGCCCATCGGAAGCAGGAGATCTGGAAGGACATCGTCCGGGCCGTCCGGTCCGTGGGGGTCTACAAGCGCCGGATCCGCAACTGCCAGAAGAGGTGGCAGGACCTTCGGGGCTGGACCCGGAGGATTGCACGGGTCCAGCTGAAGCTGTCGCCTCCTCGCAGGAGGGGCGGAACACGGACCCTGACCCCCCACATGCTCCAGATCCTGGCGGTGGTGTTTCCAGACCTGGATGGGCAGCTGAAGGCCAGACAGCAGCAAGGAGGGGGTGAGTCAAAGACTGCACTGTGAACTCTGTATTACATGCTTTGTGCCCTCCTCTGGCCTGGTTCAACTGCCACAGTGCAGCAGTCATGTTGTCCAGGAGCCATGTCCCTCTATTGTGCACTGCCCACTGCTCATCTGATACCCAGGTGTGGCCCTTACATTCAGGGAATTGTGTCACTTGGGACTGTGTCCTTGCAGTTTGCTTCACTAAAGGTGGGGGACAGCATCTGTTTCCCTAACTCTTTGTGGGCATCATGGGTGGGTCCATTGTTCACACAACGCCTGTGTTTGGACATGTGATCTGCGTGTTGCTTTGATATGCGGTCCACTTGCTGAGCTGAGCCACCACATGTGCCTGGGGTATGTGGCACACGCCCATGCAGCGGGTGGGAACAATGTTTGGGCCCCAGGAGTGTGCAGATTACGTGTGTCACACATACATAGCCAGCTATCCACTGTCCAGGGCACATCCCTCATTCATGTGGAGCAGGACAGTCATGCCTACTCCAGGCCATGCAATGCACTCTGTACTCCCACTCCCGTGTATCAGCTGACACATTGTGCACAGTGATTTGACCCCTCAGGTGTCTGCCTCTGTGTCAGTGTGCTGTGGATTAGTTGCCAGGACTGCTGGGGTGTTTCTTGGTAGGGGCTCAGCATGCCCCTGGAGATGTGACCATAGGAGACGATACTTGTGTGTCACATAGGTGTTTGATCAGCTGCCCGTGCAGACTGGGGTATGCGAATGTGAAGTTCAGGCAGCTGTTCCCCATTCACAGCAAATTGTGAGGGGCTCAGGTTCAGAGGGTAGTGTCACAGGTCTCCCATATGTCCAATAGGTATGACCTGGACAGATGAGGGTTAAGATGATGTGTTGTGTGGGGGATGTACATGTGCACTTGTGCAGCTCCAGGACCTGCATTCCCCATGACCTACTATTGTGACACAGTGCATAGTGTTGTTGTCTGGCTGCCAAGTCATACATCACTGAGACAGTGATGTATGACTTAGCAGTCATGCCTCTGCCATGGCATGTGTCAACTTATTGGTGGTCCTGCAGGGGAGTGACATGTGCTACATGCACACCATTGTGGCGATGGCTATCAGGACATGGGTGCATCATGGTGTCTGTCGCTGGTATGCATCACATGCATTTCCTATTTGACTCTGGGCATCCCTTTCATCCGGAAACCTGTACTGACTCAGTGGCAAGAACTGTGATGTGTGCATGTCCACATGCCACACCGTGTCCTCTGCACTGTCCAACTACTGTGTACTTGGTGCATGTGTCCACACTGGGGTGTTGCAATCCAACAGACACCAGACAGATGGGTGCAAGGCCATGTGGGATGTGAGTGCCATGCTTGGCATCAGACTGACAATTGGCTTCTCCTGTTCAGTTAGGGCACTTTTAGCAATGTACAACTAATGATGCCAGGGCTTGCTCTGTAATGTGCTGTGCTCAGAGTGGTGTGTGCGTTTGGTGCAGGTGACTGATGTCTGTCTGTTTCCCCATTGTTTGCAGATACATCCACGGCCACGGAAGGGGACAGCTCCACGGACCAGGAGGAGCCAGAGAGCCAGACTGGGTCAGCAGCCGAGGAGTGGTCGGAGGGACCCAGTGGCACGGAGGGCGAGGGGAGCCACACCGAGGAGTCCTCAGTACCATCCACCTCAGCTGAGGACCAGAGCAACTCGGAGGATGACTCCCTTGTGGAGGCGGGTGTCAGCAGCCACCACACCCCAGCTAGTGTTGCTGTCCCCGCCACCACCAGCACCACCACCGCCCTCCCATCGGCTCCCATTCCCCAGGTCCGTGGAGGCTCCCATGTTCGGGAGCGTGTCTCCTTTGGGCCAGGCACCGCACCCCTGCCCCTGTGTCCCCTGCTGCCCTGAGTGAGGAGTCTGTGTACCTCCATCGCCAGCTCCATGTAGGGCAGACAGCCATGCTGAGTGTCCTCCATGCGCACACCGCACTGTTGACTCAGCTGGTGTCGTTCATGGAGGGCATCTCATTGGGCATGTCTGACCTACAGAGGGGCAATAGGTCCATGGACTCCTCCCTGACGGCAGCAGTGCCCCTCCTCAGACAGTCCCTCACCCCTCCTGCCTCTGCTCCATCCACACTCCCCAGCACCTTCCCCATCCCAAGCACACACACACCGGCACAGGCACACACCAGCACACACACGTCCAGCACACAGACACACATGCCACAAACAAAACGCACACGCACGCACAGTCAGGGGACTGAAACCAGACTCACAGGGGATGGGGCCCTGGTACACACACGCGCATCCACGGGCACTGCGCAGTCCTCAGTTGCCTCTCCCTCCAAAGCACCCTCCCTTGCCTCACCTGCAACCCCAAAGACCCAGCGCCTCTTCCTCAGTGACCTCGGCCTCTTCCCCTCCGATCCAGCTGCTCCAGCATCCAGGGTGAAGAGGAAGCCCCCCACATGGAGCAGAGTGCCCCTCGCCCCCGGACACCCTCCCCCAGGCGCAGACAGACTGAGGCCCCCACCCGCAAGTCCCCCGGAGTGGTAAGAGCAAGACCCCGCCACCGCCCTGCAGCTCAAGCACCAGGTCTCCTTCCTCCATCCCTCAGGCCCCCACTCCACAGGTGCCCCCACCACACCCTGCCCCAGGTTCCCCCACCCACAGATATACCATCCCCAAGAGGCTCCGGCCTTCTCCCCTGCCACTTGCTCTCCCGGCACCACACCCCCGCTGCGCTTGTCTATGCCACTGATGTGGTGAGGGTGTCCTCCCCCTCTGTCCAGCCCACCTTGCCTGTTCCCCATTCTCCTCCCCTGGTGGTAGGCACTGCAGTGGAGTCCACTACCACCCTGTCTGACTTGGGCACTGCAGTGGCGGACCTGTCCTCTCCATCTGCAGGGTCCACTGCAGTCGTGCCGGCACCCACAACATCTGAGCCATGCCCCCAGTTGTGCCGGCACACACCATGTCAGACACCTCCACTGCAGTTGTCAGTGGCTCTCCAGCACCCACCACCCCTTCCCTGCTTCCTCCTGGTGAGCCCTGATCCTGTCCCTGCGGTGCCTGGCCTACCCCCCAGTTGCCCCTCCTAGTGGATTGTCCCTGGTTTTGTGCAGGCATGTGTAGGGTGGCATCTGCCACTGTCACCCACTTGTGACTTTGTTGATGGACTGGCCATTGGCCTTTGTTTATGTTCTACCGGACTTCTACTTTTAATGCCACATATGCTGAATAAAGCAACTTTCTGTTCTCTAGTGCTTTTGCTTCTGATGTACATGATGTTGATGATGCTAACCATGCCCTTGCTGCAGTGATGGTGATATTTGGTCTCATGATAATGAAGTGTTACTGTGCAGGAACCCATGTGGTCCAGGGGGAATGTGTCCTATCCTGTGGTGTATCCATGTCATCCCTAGCAGCATCTGAGGGTGTCATGTGTTCAGTATTTGGCAATGGGATTTCCTACTTAGATTGGCAATTTCACATCTGTGGCTTCCACCCCTGCACATCTGTTGTGCCTGCCATTGTTAAATTTGTCTACTTCCCTGACCGTGTGGCCATCTCCAGTGGACATGCAGGTTTGGGCATCAATGGGGAAGGACTCATCTGTGTTGTCAGTGCAACATTGCTATACAAGTGTGTTGGATCTGTGCTGATGATTCCGTTGGCACTTCCATGACCAGGCTGATGTTACGGGAGCCCTCATTTGGTGCTAATTGTTGATTGTGTGACCAAGTGCTCAGCTGACATGATGGGGCCCTACTGAGGCAACATATGGCACAGCTTTCCTCACACAGGAGTGGAGTCCCCTCATGGCAGTGTGTACTCCTGTGACATTGCCTGTGCCCAAGGTGTGTGTTGTATGTGCATGTCTGTGTGTTCACTTCCATTTAGCTGTGCATGCTGTGATCCCTAGTGTTGTACCTGTTTGTGATGCTAGCTGAGTTGAGCTATGTTCCCCCAAAGTCTTCTCCCTGGGTTCTCTGTGATGTGGGTGCATGGCACATTACTGGTCATCAGGGTGTCACCCATAGGTGTGTTTGCTGTCAGGGCTGAGTTTGTGTGCAGACGCAGATGGGTCACAGTCAGGTTTCCCCTTGGCACTTGTTGTTTGCCCCTGTCATGTGATTTCCAGTTTGTGTTATCTTTCAGTGATTGTGACACGTTGTGTGTGTGACTGCTGGCACTCCTCAGGGTCCGGGCTGCAATGTTGGTTGTTGTCTATGTGTGATCTTTGTGGGTGACCTTGGCTTCTTCATTGGTGTGTGACTGTGGCTGGGATCCCATTGGTTGGTGTGGTATTGCCGTCATGTCCATGTACAGCGTAGTGTGCAGTGTGTCAGACATTCAGGAGTCTAGTTGAGTGTCCATGTGTGATGTGTTTCTGCACCTTGGTTCCCACCCACCACCCTGGAATAGTCATGGGTGCATGTGCAATGTCACCAGTGCATGTGTGCTTCACTGCTGCACATTGTTGGAGGTCGAGGGCTGTGGTGTTGAGTGTGTGCAGATGAGAGTTGTTGCCCGGCTAGGCCCCTGCCTCCATGTTGGCCTTGGCTTACTGGCCATGCTGTTTGATTTGTGCTTGTGTAGGTGTGATGGTAGTTAGTTGCTCAGTACACATGACTGTGGTTCACAGTGTGAACCACATTTAGCTTTGTCATCACAGTGGGATTGTAATGCAGCCCAGGGTCACCACATTGTGGGGGCCCTGGGGGTGGTGCTGTGGTGTGTCTGTGTCTTGCTGTGTCAGTTGCTGTCCCTACGTGCCTGTGTGACATGTGTGATTTGTGCTCCTCTCATCTGACAATGCCTGCTTGCCCACATAGGGGATTTGGATCCATGAGTTACCTTTGTGTGGCACTGTATGCACATCTGTATGATTGGTATTCAGGTCTCCTCATGTGTTGTGTGGTTGCCTGGGGACACTGGCACCCCCCTCACCTGTTGTGTATGATGTGCAGTGTGGGTCTGCCTGTTTGTGTTTGTGCATCTGCACCACTGCATTGGCATATCTTGGGTGTGCCATTGGCTGTATGTAGTTTGGTGGGTTTCCCCTGCTGTCCCTGGGACTCCTAGGTCATCGGTCAGCACAATGATCATGGTTTGTGTGTCCCATTGCTGCCATGGTATGGTATCTGTTCACCTCACATCAGCAGTCTCCACAGGGTATCTGCATGTGTGTGCCTATTGGTGCAAATATGTGGGTCTGCATTCTGATGGTCACTTCTGTCATTGTGTCATTGATGATTGTTGACGGTGTCAGCCCCCATGGGTGTTGTTTGTCTGCACATGGCCAAAGGTATGTCTTATTTGCACTGCAGGATTTGGCTCCCCCAATTTATGTTGCAATGGGACACATACACTACTTTGCCACTGATGTGTTTGTTGTTCTGTGACCAGGAATCATCCATGCAGTTTGGCAGTTGCACCTCTTTCTTTGTCAACACTTACCTTTTGGTCACTGTGATGATGGGGGTTTGGACCCCATTGCCACAATGTTCAAAATGTGCTTCAGCTATGGACCCCACACTTACATTTTGGTCACTGTGATGATGGGGTTTGGACCCCATTGCCACAATGTTCGAAATGTGCTTCAGCTATGGACCCCACACTTACATTTTGGTCACTGTGATGATGGGGGTTTGGACCCCATTGCCACAATGTTCAAAATGTGCTTCAGCTATGGACCCCACACTTACCTTTTGGTCACTGTGATGATGGGGGTTTGGACCCCATTGCCACATTGTTCAAAGTGTGCTTCAGCTATGGACCCCACACTTACATTTTGGTCACTGTGATGATGGGGGTTTGGACCCCATTGCCACAATGTTCGAAATGTGCTTCAGCTATGGACCCCACACTTACATTTTGGTCACTGTGATGATGGGGGTTTGGACCCCATTGCCACAATGTTCAAAATGTGCTTCAGCTATGGACCCCACAATTACCTTTTGGTCACTGTGATGATGGGGGTTTGGACCCCATTGCCACATTGTTCAAAGTGTGCTTCAGCTATGGACCCCACACTTACATTTTGGTCACTGTGATGATGGGGGTTTGGACCCCATTGCCACAATGTTCAAAATGTGCTTCAGCTATGGACCCCCCACTTACATATTGGTCACTGTGATGATGGGGGTTTGGACCCCATTGCCACATTGTTCAAAGTGTGCTTCAGCTATGGACCCCACACTTACATTTTGGTCACTGTGATGATGGGGGTTTGGACCCCATTGCCACAATGGTCATGGCCTGCTTGCATTGTGGGTGCCACACACATATATGTGTGGCACATGTGCTAGGGGGTCACATTGTATGTTCAAAGTCATGTTCGGTGTTGTAGGCATTTCACACAGTATACACACGCTTGTCATGGTGTTGGGGGATGTCTTCTTCTTGCATTCCCTAGGTTGTGGTGTGCTGGTTGTGTCATGCATTGTCCATCCTATGAGTGGGGGTGGTAGTAGTGGTAGGCATCCAGCCCCCCTGGGTGAGGGTGGTAGTAGTGGTAGGCATCCAGCCCCCCTGGGTGAGGGTGGTAGTAGTGGTAGGCATCCTGCCCCCCTGGCTAAGGGTGGTAGTAGTGGTAGGCATCCAGCCCCCCTGGCTAAGGGTGGTGGTAGGCATCCTGCCCCCTGGGTAAGGGTGGTAGTAGTGGTAGGCATCCTGCCCCCCTGGGTAAGGGTGGTAGTAGTGGTAGGCATCCTGCCCCCTGGGTAAGGGTGGTAGTAGTGGTAGGCATCCAGCCCCCCTGGGTAAGGGTGGTAGTAGTGGTAGGCATCCTGCCCCCCTGGGTAAGGGTGGTAGTAGTGGTAGGCATCCTGCCCCCCTGGGTAAGGGTGGTAGTAGTGGTAGGCATCCAGCCCCCTGGGTGAGGGTGGTAGTAGTGGTAGGCATCCAGCCCCCCTGGCTAAGGGTGGTGGTAGGCATCCAGCCCCCCTGGGTGAGGGTGGTAGTAGTGGTAGGCATCCAGCCCCCCTGGGTAGGGGTGGTGGTGCGCATTCAGGCCCCTGTGTGCATATGTGGCATTGGTGATGGGCATCCCGCCCCTATGGTGCTGCTGTTGCTGGTGTAAGTATATTATGTATCCCTCTGTGTGTGTGTGATGTGTCGTGTACGTGTTGTATGTGTTTTGTGGTTGGTGTCTGGCTTACCTTCTGCGCCGTACGAGTCCGTGCCTGTTCCGGTAGTAAATGTAGAATATTGGTATTATCGGGACGAAGGGATTCATGGTTGGTTCGTGTCGTTCGTCCTTCTCGTTGCTTCGCGTCGTCCTCGTTGCTTCGCCTCGTCCTCGTCGCTTCGCGTCGTCCTCGACGCTGCCGTGTTCGTCTCGGAGCCGTGGATCGTGTTGTGGCGCGAATCGGAGCTTATGTGCGCCTCTCCCGGATGCTTTGACGTGCCGTGCGTAGCGACGGGTTCGGCGCATACGGAAAGCGCATCGTACTCGTTCGGCCGGACGGAGCTGCATTTTCCCTTCCGTGCGACTCGATTCAGCGTTTCCGGATTCGCCTCGGTCGGGGAACAGGACCTGGTTTTGGTGAGTACGGCTCGGCCGGATTATGTGCTGTTGTGCGCATCGTACTTACTCGTTCGGTGTGCTGTACGGATCGGTCGGGAAACAGGCTTTCGCATGGCTTTTTTCCCGACCGAATGGTGTTGGGTGCGCCTCCGACCGAGATCGGAATCGGCCCCCTAGCAGGGTAAGAATCTATAAATTACACACCTCAGGGCCTGATTCCGATCTCGCTAGGAAAGCCCTCCGTACGACTCGGATCCGGAGGGCTTTCCGAGCGAGACGTAACCGGGAGTACGATGCTGCTGTATGCCTACGAACTCGGTTCGCTCAGTCTCCCATTGAACTCTATGGAGCCCGTGTACAGACGCGTACACAGGCTCCCAAAGCAGAAAAGGGGTGGGTGGGGAAAAGCGTACACCCTGTGGCAGGTTCTCCATGGTGCCCGCCAGACTGTGAATGCTTGGATCGGGGGGACCCACGGGCACCCCCTGTGATAGATTCGGAGGGCCCCGGGTGAAGGGGGGCCTGGTACGGCCTCCCGAAGTACGCCTCCGACAGCCGTTTCATCTCGCTGAGACCGAGGCGAAGCGGCTGTCCGAATGGTGCATCATACTCTCTCGGTCAGAAATCGGCTCCATTGCGCGGCACGATTCATCTACAAACGAGACGTACGGAGCGGTTCGGGTCCGGAAACGATTCGGTCGGCGCTTACGCAAACTTTGCATCGTACTTGGTCGTTCGGACTTGTGCACGATTCGGTAGTAAACAAGGGCTACAAATCGGATCCAGTAAAGCCAAATCTGATTCGGAGGCCTTCCAAACGACATCGGAATCGGGCCCTTAGAAGGATGAATAGCATGAGTCATCATATAAACATTGCAAAGTACATTTATGAGCAAAATAACATTTTTGAGTCAACATACTTTGATTTATGAAACAGAGAACATTATTTAAAAAAATTACTAGAAATAATCAAAATACAAAATTAAACAAAAAATGACATTTTAAAACATAGCATAAAAACAGATTGATAAATAATTAACACTTTAACATATGTGGAAAAATGAAAGAAAAGAGAGAATGACTAAAATAACATTCCAATATTGTTTTTACAAAGCAAAACACAAGGTATCATGGTAGTTGTCGTCATTTCAATTAAACATTAGCAACACTTGCAACATTGTAAGTTGAACATACCTAGTAACATGTATGCAGTGAAAATGAACAGACATTTACAATATAAAGCATATGTATGAAATATGTTACTAGTTGAATGAAAACTTACAAGCACCATAACATCATGTGAATTTAAAGGGAGATTGAAACCTGTAATCTTAAGTACAACAAAAAACATTCACATTCAGACAAACAAAGAAACAAGGCAACAAAACACAGATTTACAACACATATTAACAATTAGTAAAACGAGAGTAACAACAATAATGCTACAAATTTCCCAAAATATTGATAAAAATATATTTATATATGGGTTTATATGTTTAAAAAGGTGCATACCATATTAACAACAGCTAAATTAAAAGCAAAAAGGACATTTAGGTTTAGAGATAATTTCAAAAGTATAACTTATCAATCTCCACTCCACCAGGGATTCCTGGCAAGCCTTCAGGATGTACGATCTGCCTGACCTTCTCCTCCCAGGGAATTTTTTTTAAGGTGGTTGGGAGAACCATTGCAAGCCCTCTGGGCCTCCGGGTGATGCTTGGCGGCCAGGGAATGCACTCTCCCCGCAGTTCATTCCACCTCTTCCTTAGTTCCTCCTGTGTGCTCAGGTTGTTTGCTATAGCATCCATTCTGTCAATTATTCTGGCCCACATTTCCCTTTTTTATGCTATAGTTGTATTTTGTACTTGGGATTCAAAAAATTGTGGCTCTACTCTAATAATTTCGTCCACCATGGCTGACAATTCTGACTCAGTAAAATGGGGATTTCTCCTCCCTGCCATAATGTGATTGTTAGACCTGATTTTTCAGCAGGTTTATCCCCAGACTTTGTGCTTTTCCGCCTCCTGTTTTTGACCATGTTTGTGTTGGTTTTATGACTCTGGGCACTTTACCACTGCTGATCAGTGCTAAAGTGCATATGCTCTACCTGTAAAGTGTGTTCATGGATTGGCATTTCCATGATTGGCTTGTTTGACTTACTAAAAAGTCCCTAGTACAGTGCACTGTATGTGTCTAGGGCCTGAATGTGCCACCACACCAGCAGCTTTTCAAAAGGGTCTCAGACCTGCCACTGCTGTGTCTGCGCACAGTCTCTACTGTCATGTTGACCTGGCAAGTGCACCCGATTGCCGGCCCTAACCTTCCCTTTCATTACATGTGAGTCACCCCTAAGGTAGGCCCACTGTACCGCTGTGGGCAGGGTGCAGTGTTTGTGAAAGGAAGGACATGTACTAATGTGTGTGACATATCCTTGATAGTGAAATACTTCCCATAAGGACAAGATAGAAAGATGGAGTTTGGTATGCCTGAACTCAGAATATAAAAATGCATCTTTTAGTAAAGATGATTTTTATAATGTGAGTTTGAAAATACCACTTTTAGAAAGTGGGTATTTTTTTGCTTAGCCGTCCTGTGTGCTTCTGCTGGTTTGTGGATTGACTGTCTGGCTTTGGAGTGACAGGGGCTGGGGATGTGCATTCACTGTAGACAGCCACTACGGGGATTAAGGTGTGTCCTGCCTATACTGGATGAGTCAGGGATGGGCTGACTAGACCTGGGCAGCATTTAGAGTAGTGGGAGGAGATTTCCTTGCACGTTAATGGGCCTGGTCTGCCTTACATAATGCTGTCTCCACCTCCTGCCCGGATGCTGGACCAGGGAAGACATGGTATAGAGACAGAATATCGAGTAGGAAATATCGACTTGCACTAATATCAAGTTGGAAATATCGAGACACAGAAATATCGACAGCAAGAATATTGTGATCAAGAATATCGAGTTTAAGGTAAGAAATATCATTTTCAATATCGAAGTCATTAATATTGTTTGCAAAAATATCGTTGTTAAAATATCGTTTTTTTAGTTAGTGTTATTTATTTTTGTATGTATTTTAAATGTATGTGCTCTATTTTTTTGTTTAAGTATTGCTTTTGTTTTTCAATATATGTGTTAAATTTTTTGTAGTTATTAATTTTATTTTAATTAAATTTAGCGTTTTAGTTCCGTAGCGGGTTGTGGGTTTATAGGGGAATAGGGTGGCAAATAATTTAATATTAATAAATTAAATATTAATTTGTATTTATTAGTATTTATTTAATTTAGATTTTATAGTGTTAATTGTGGGAATTAATTTATTATTAATTAATTATTAATAGGCTGTTAATTTTGATTAATTAATTAATTAATTGGTAAATATGTTAATTGTGTCATTTTTTTAGGAGCGGGTTGTTGGTTTATAGGGGAATAGGGTGGGAAGTAATTTAATTATAATTAAATTATTATTATTTATTATTAATTAATATTTATTTATTTAATATTTTATACTGTTAATTGTGGGAATTAATTTATTATTAATAGTTTTTAATTGGTTATTTATTATTAATTAATTGGTAATTATGTTAAGTGTGTAAAAAAATTTAGGAGCGGGTTGTGGGTTGATAGGGGAGTAGGGTGGGAAGCAATTTAATTTTAATACATTTATTATTATTTTTTATATAATATTTATTTAATTTTATTTTATAGTGTTAATTGTAGGAATTAATTTATTAATAATTATTTATAATTTTCTTGTTATTTGTTATTAATTAATTAATTCATTGTTAATTAATTATGTTAATTGTGTCATGTTTTTAGAAATGGGTGGTGTGGTTTATAGGGGAATAGGGTGGGAGGTAATTTATTTCAAATTAATTAATTATTTGTTAATTAATGGTAATTAATTAATTAAAATTTAAATATGGCAATAGTGTAATTATTTTGATGTGTGAGTTGTGGGGTTTATAGTGGTATATAATGCGAAGTAATTTTTTTTAAATTAATTAATGATTTGTGGTTAATTGATATTAATTTATTAATGTAAATTTAGTAATGGAAATTATATAATTATTTTTAGGTTTGTGTTGTGGTGTTTATTGGGGTAGAGGGTGGAAAGTAATTAAGTTTAAATTAATTAATCAATACTTGATCATTAATATTCATTTATTACTTGATAAATATTTGTGGTTATTGTTTTTATTTATTTTGTTTGTGTATTTTGGTTCTATAGGGCTAACGTTTCGTTAGTACATACATTTTGTATCTGTTTTACGATTTTTTTAAATTAATTATATTTGTTTAATTGATAATTAATTGTGTTAATTATGGAGGTACACTTTTTTTAAAATGTAGATGTGTGTTGTAAATTGTGTGGTGTTATAGGGTAGGAAAACAAATATTACATTTATGTAATAATTAATGTTTTTGATTATAAATAATTTCTATTACAACATTTTTATTTGTTTTAAAATTTTCAAAAATTAGGGGCCCATTACGATGCAGGACAGAGTAAGCCTTCTGTCCTCCATGGTGTCGTAAAAATACCTCCTGCATGACCCGTGGCATTTCCGTCAGCCAAATTACGATGCAATGTACGCAAAATCACACTGCGGCGGACGGATGTCACAAAAGACCGTCCACGACGGTCGGAAAAGCTGCAAATCCGACCACGGCGGACGGGGAAAGCTGGTCAGTGGCTTGAAAAGGCCGCTCCAGCCACGGCATTACCGCACAGCTAATTACGATGAGAATGTGGAGCTGGTGGACCGAGCACTGCGTCCGACCCCCGTGCACGCACATAGGCTAAATGAATGGCGTACAGAACCAACTTCACAACAATGCCCGAAGTCTGTCTGTACTCCCTGCCGCCCTAAATCACAACACACACGCCACAATGATACACCCCAACTTGCCCCTGGTAAGGAAAGCCATGCGCAGCATGGAAGAGACATCTGGAGGTCATCACTCATGTGGACACACCCACTTACCACAATATGAAACCAACCCTTTCCTGGACCAGCATCCTTTGCACACCATAAGCCGAGACAGTGAGAAAGGGCACACCTCACACACTTCACATATCTCCACCACTACCTTGCACCCTGCACCCCTCATTCAATTGCACCATGCCCCCCAAGACAGTGCCCAATCCCACCCACTCAGAGTTGAGAGTGACGGTAGACGAGACAATCAGGGTAGAACCAAATTTGTCTGGGCACCTGGTCCAACACACCCTACTTGCGCGCAAGACTCAGATGTGTGCATGGATCCACAGCAAACTCAATGCCACAGGGACCATCCTACGCACTGTGCGTTACATCAGGAAGTGGTGGGGCGACCTCAAGGGCCGGGTCAAGCAGCGGCTACAGGGAGGGGTGAGTCACACCACGGCGAATCTTCGGACACCTCTGAGCATGCAGCAGGTTCCCCCCTGGCCAAACGGCAGAGGGGGAGTACGAAGAAGATCCCATCAGGATCACGTTGCACAGCACCATGCCGTACCAGTTCTCGGAGCAACCGCTGATGTCACCACTGTAACACCGAGCATTGACTGTCATTGTAAATACCAAACCACATTGCCACAAGAATGGGAGTGTTCGCTTGGACTTTTGAAGTCTACCAATGTGTGTCCTACCCTAACTATCCGTGTACCATCACCTCCTACTTCACCCCTCACCTGTCACACATCGCAAAATAAACACAACTCACAACAGTATGCCTTCGTGTCAAGAGCATTCTCATCACAGTAAGTGGCATGTTGACTCACATTGCAATGTATCCGAATATGTAAAAGCGAAAATCCATTGAGAGAGTGGAGGTAACTGGAAAGACACAAGAAAACAACAGTGCCTTGCCATATTATGCAATAACCGCAAAAGCACACCACGAGGAAACACTGTACAATATGCATTACGGACAACACCGGCAAACACCATCAACATGGACAGCAGGGGGACTGGAGCACACGACTGCACCGCCAAACACAGTTTCGCCCTTAGCATCCTGGTGAATGCAGTCCAGTTGAAAAGCTTACTTGTGTTACCGTTGTCGTGTGTCACCTAGGTTGGTGCAGGTCAGTGCTGTGAATCTCTAGACACATGTGTTGCGTTATCCTCCCACATCAGTAGGGATAAGATACATTGTGATCGGTGTCTGCTGGGGAAGCTGCCAGATTCTACTCGGGTCTCTGTACCTCTCCCTGCCCAACTCAGGTGAAACACCTCAGTCACATGACAAGTAAGCATCATGACTGAACGGCATTTACCAGAATGCCAAGGGGTAAACTGTGCTGGGAGGTGAAGCAGTGTGCTCCCATCCCCCAATAACATCATCATGGACATGACGGAAGTTGTCTTTGATCACACAGCGCAGAACAATGAAATCCTTAGCAGTGTGCCCACAAGAGCCAGCATCACAACACATCCTGTCTTGTGGACGATGGTGACATTGTCGCATTCACACACTCAAGTACTGTTGCACAGGGATTTTCAAGTGACATGTACGGTCTATGCATGTTTACCCACATGTACACCAGTCCCTGACAACATACCCATGCCAAATCTGTTTTACAAAAGAAGTTATCTTCTCCTGAATGGGCACAAGTGCTGCGGTCACAGGGCAGGCATCGCGTATATAGGAACTGTTGCACGCCGTGTTCCTTGCTGTAGCAATGTCCTCCTCACTCCCCCATATGTGATTGTGGATATCCATTTGTGGCCTCACATTCCCACAGTGAAAGCATACTTCAATAAGTGTGCATGCACAATGGGCCTCTGTTTAGACAAGAAGTCGCTCCCACATCAGCCCTGGGACCTTCGAATTCCAGGTGCCTTGACCGTCCCGCGCGATTCAGTCACTGCTGAACACGGCACTCCCACTTTTTTCCGGGGGACTGACACAAGAATCATCGAAAGCCTCTGATACTGAAGGCCGTTGCACACTTTTTTAAAACATGTGGGCTCTGACCTTCTCACTTCGTTTCATGCGATTTCTGGAGTTCTACCGGGTGTCATTCAGCATGCAGCTCCTCTTTGGATGTGTCCCATTAGCTGTGCTACGCATCAGTTATAGGCTAACCTTCCGCTATGCCTATTTCACATGCGTGCAGCCTGTGTTCTACTGCCGAAGATGCCCCTTTCAGTGGTCCATGGATGTCTGCCTTTCCAACACATCCCTTGCTGCCCTGGATCATGAGCTGTGGGTGAGTCCTTTGTTGGTCCATGATCAGTACTGCTCCGGTGATACACGTTTGTGGGATGCCTTCCAAAGTGTCAGACAGGCTGACAGCTGCACCTGTGCGTTTGCGCAACGGCTCCTGTGCCATGCCTACATTGAACCTCTCCCCGTGTGCCATGGGATGCTCCTTTCATCCTCGTGGTGCAAGGAGCATATCTGTTCCTTCATTCTGCTGGATTGGATGGCGGTCCTTTTTGCTGGAGATGATTTGGATCGTCTTTTTGAACTGATTGCCTTCGAGGCTACCTGTGCCTTCTTGGATTCGTAACTACTTAACAGCAACAGGAACTGTTGGTGACTAATTCAATGTCCTTTTAACTTTTTCACGCCTACTAACAGGAATTGTCATTCAGCTCTCTGACTTTTGCCCTATCTGCATTTGCTTTGACTCTGCTGACCTCTGCGGTCTGTTTCTCTTGGTACCACAGACCTGAGCAACGGGGAGGCTGTCATCTGACCGTCATGGACATTGTCGACTGGCATGAGCCCGGCTTCCATCATGCAGCTGTAGCACACGAAATTCACATGGCGTAGTCGTTTTGCAAGTACATTAGTATTTGTCTGTCACATGAGAAGTGTCTGCAGAGCTTGCTCTCTGCGCGGTCCAGGAGCACTGCCTGTACATTCTGTCTCTGGTCGGAGGGGATTGTCCGTTGTCATTCTGTTCTGGTCAGGCCCTAGCACCCCCACTCAACAAGGTGTCACTGCTGCTAGAGGACACGGGTGCTTTTTAAATGTCATGGGGAGGCGGGCTAGTTGCCCCACACTTTGACCCGGCTGACGGTCCTGCGCATTCGAGGTTACGCCTATAATTGGTTAGAATCTTTTCTATCAGGTCGCTCGCAGAGGGTCCAACTTGGTGCCCAGGTATCGGAAAAGGGCAATATCTCCTGCGGAGTCCCTCAGGGCTCTGCACTGTCCCCGCTCCTCTTCAACATATACCTGCAGCCCCTGGTAGCTGCACTAACCAATATGGACTGCCGAGTTTTTAACTACGCGGATGATACCCAGCTCATCCTGAGGATCGATAACTCGGTCTGTGCCCAAGTATCAGTCCAGAACATCCTCAGGTTTACAGTCAACTGGATGACTGCAAACTCCCTAAAAATTAACCCAGATAAAACCGAAGTACTAGCCTTCCCATCAAAAAACAACCCCTGGAGCAACCTGTTTTGGCCCAAAGAGTTGGGCCCCCCCACCCCAGCCCATCGCCAGTTGTAAAAAGCCTGGGAATCAAGATCGACTCTGAGCTCTCTATGATTCATCAAGTCAACTCGGTGGTGGGCACATGCACTGGTCTTCTAAGACAGCTGAGGAAACTGGTTCCTCTGCTTTCAGTGTCATCTCTGAAAACTATAGTATCAGCAACTATTGTCTCACGACTCGACTACGGCAATGCGCTATATGTCGGGCTCCCCCAGAAACTCACGAAAAAACTACAGGTGGTACAGAATGACACAGCTAGACTGATCTTCAGGTTGCCAAGAAGAACTCATGCCACTCCACTGCTGCGCAAACTGCACTGGCTGCCTATTAAGCAGAGAGCGAAATTCAAGGGACTCTGTATTGTCCACAAAGCTCTATACGGACATGCCCCAGGTTACATAAGTGAACGCCTAATCAAATACATGGCAGGGCGGGCCCTTCGGTCAGCAGAAGCCGTCCAGCTGGTCTGCCCTCGGAGTAACTTGGTTTCCAAAGGGGGTCGAGCCTTCTCGGTCCTCCTGCCACAACTCTGGAACCAATTGCCCGATACCCTTCGGAAAGAACCTGGTCTGCTTCTCTTCCGGAAGCAGCTAAAAACTATTCTCTTTAGGGAAGCACTAGATATGACATAAGACCTCTCAATACCATGGAGACCTCCCCGCTTTGACGCTGTCCCGCTTCTTCCAAAGCGCTAAGAGACCTGTCGGTGTATATGCGCTATACAAAAACAAAATAACATAACATAACTTTGAGAGTGATCGATCCAGTGATGTGAGCGACACAGCAAATGGAATGTACATTTCACCATGTACTGGCTGAGCAATGGGTCTGCTGGAAAAGCCCATAGACCTGGGACATCTCATTCAACTCCTCCCAGCAAGGGGTGGGGGGATATGCTCGTGGGTCTTCGTCCAGAGGGATTATTGATATGACATCTTGCTTCATGTGTTATGGATGTGTCACTATGGAAACTGTATATGTACTCATGCATTCTCAACATCTTGTGGCACGTATGTTGCCTGTATTGCAACTGTAGTAAAAAAAAGCACATTTCAAAGCGTGTCTTGTCTGCAACTTATCGACTTGTGTACACGTGCTTGCAAACCTCTGAGTGAGTGGGAGAGCTAGTGAGGCACTATAGCAATTGGATCCTGTGCTAATGGGTGTTTCTGGGTGCTCAGTCCCTGCATGCCCAAGTTCTCCAATCCCGCGCATAGTCCTGTATGGGCACAAAATGCCAGTAACAGATCTCAAAGTTTGTTAGTCAACAGCAAGGCACGCAGACACAGTCATAGTCGCTCATTGTTCAGTTACACTCAACGGAAGAAGTTGACGATGAGCTGTTGTCGCTGGTCAAAGCCTTCTTCCTCACCACTGTCATCGTCACTGGGCATGTGTGGGTTGGGTGCAGGGGGCTGCTGCTGTTCATCGTTGTCCAGAATCAGGGGGATCCTTCTGCGCATGGCCAGGTTGAGTAGCATGCAGCAGGCGACTAACATCTGGCATACCTTCTGTGGTGAGTACTTAGGTGCACCACCAGTCTGGTCCAGGCACCTAAATCTTGACTTCAGCAGTCCAAAAGTGCGCACCAACACACGATATGTCCTCCCATGTGCATCATTGTATTGGACTTCCCCTGGCGTTGTTGGATTCCGCAGTGGGGACAGCAACCACGGACGATTGGGATGCCCAGAGTCACCTAGTTGTGAGACAGACAGGCAAACAGTGTGATCTGAATGTGTGGGGAGAGCAGCATGTCACATATACATCACAGTCATTGACACAGCCCACTCACCAATAAGCCAGGCCCGCTCGGGGTGCAGATTGGCCATCAATTGGTGTATGGTGCTGTTCCGCAAGATGTAGGAGTCATGTGCCGACCCAGGATACCTTGCACACACATGTGGGATGATCTGATCCGCCTGGCATACCACTTGTACGTTGATGGAGTGGTAGTGTTTGCGGTTCCTATAGATGTGTTCACTTGCCTGTGGTGGAATGAGGGCAATGTGGGTACCATCAAAGGCACCCACAACATTTGGAATGCCTCCCAGGTCATAGAACTCCCCCTTCACAGCTGCCAATTCATCCCTCCTCGGGAAGTGGACAGGTCTGTCCTTGTAAGGCATCAATGCTGACAGGACGTCACGGAACACCATTCTGAACATGGGCTGTGACATCCCCTCAGCGCTGGCCACAGTGTACTGGAAAGACCCAGTACAGGAGAAATGCAGTGCAGTCATACCCTTCACTGTAGCAGACAATGCAGCCGGATATTTTCTTTTGGGCTTCAAATGGGACTCCAACTGGGCACATGGGTTTTGTAGTGTGCGGCGATCCAAACAGAATCCCCGGATGATTTTGATGTCTTCCATCGTCCTCGGGTCGGGGACAGGGTGAAAGATGGGTGGTCTCCTCCTACATATGTCAGGGTACACAGGCATGGGCTGAGTTCTAGATGAAAAGTGGTGCACAGCTTACCCAGAGACTGGCACAACCACAACATTGACAGGCCTCATGGTCACGTGAAATGCACAAGTGACCTGCATTCAGACGTTGTTTTTCTTCAATCACTCGATATACTGACACTACGACATCCAAAGAAGTCGATGTGTATGGCATGTAGTACACTGCTACATCAAGGATGAGCTGCCCTGTGGTCAGATGGCACAACACTAGTGTTTCTCAGCATCAGTGCTGAGTTGCATGTTGCTGCTGTCACTGCACGAGCGCAAGCTTCAGTCCCACAATACGCAACACCATTACGGGATGAGGGCAGTGAGTGTCATCTGGACAACGCTACATGGTTATTCAGCACGGTGGACAGACACATGTGGACATTATGGGGTCAGTCCTGAGTGAGTGTGTGTGGAATTTGCATAACAGACATTGCAATGTGTGTGTGAACATTAACAGGCAATGGCAGCTGTGCACACTGCACGCCACACCAGTACGTGTGTTGGGAGTGCTAGGGGTTACAAGTATGTCTGATTTTCAGACAGTGGACACCTCTGATTCTCTGCCTATGTCATTGGCCCTTCACAAGTCGACCCCTGGCCAAGGGACGCCAGTCAGTTGTCAAGGGATGTACAAGCGATGTTCACAGGTTGAATGTTTCATTACACAACATTGGTACAGTGCGAGAGACCTTTGTCCTTTTAGACTCCTTCCCTCACTTTGGTCCATGCTGGCCACAGGGCATGACTATGTATGTACTTTCACTCTCCTTTTCTTGGACATGCCATGTGTGTGTAGACTTGACTCAAGGGTCACACTCTCTCGTACCTTCACAGTGTAGTGACCAGCTGGTCACTGTTCTAGTTGTTCTGATGTACCAGCCACTCCCAGAGGGCTGGCTTACCCCCCACCTCACAGCCACCCAGCAAAGGCGTCACTGGACATGTGACCCTGCCAACAAACGGGGCCGGATGCACGTGCTCTGGGCGAGTTCTCCTATACATGTACGGTGTCTGTGTGGTTACTTTATATGCATGAGGGCCTTGTGGCCCACAACATCACACATGGGGTGCACCAATCACTTTAGGCAAATGAGTTGTGATGGATGATGTAATTCGCATGGCGCCAATGCAAATGCAGTATGTGTTCGCATGCGCAGTAGCTGGCATCCGCGGCGATAACACGCATTGGCCCCAATTGGATGATGCAGGGTTGCGGTCGCAGCTTCCCGGCCGCCGCGGTGTGTCACCCACTATGCAAATGAGCCATCTGCCAATGGGGCTCTTCAGCGTACATATTTTGATGTTGCGGTGTGTGCACTCTGCTACTGCGGGGCTCGTCATTGGCCCCAATGGCCTTCAGGGGCACCGAGGGTCACTTATGGGGATGGGGTGGGCCTCGCACTTTGCATTTGGCAAGTTGCCACATTCATCGTGGTGCCGCCACGCTTGCTGGGAGTTGTAGTTGTTCAGGCGTTGCATGCCTGGAGATGTTTGGTACGTCCCTCTGCTGTTGGGCGCAGCGGCGTCTTGTCTGCGGGAGGTGCAGCAGGTAGTGCAGCGGGAAGGCCTGTAGCGTTGGATCCATGGTGGCTCCGGTGGTTTAGATGGGTGCTGTATCGACTCTTCCTCTCCGTTGTTGTGTTTCCGCCATCCGAAACGTGGTGGTTTTTACGCGGCGGTGGGAAGGGCTGTTTGCCACATCGTAATCTCTTTGGCGGACGGAACGTGTTTCCGCACGCCAGTCCTGCTCTATTGGCTCCGTCCGCCACCCTTGCGTATGCAAAAAACGTGCAGAGCCTGACAGACCGCGGCGGACGGTAAATGGCCTCTGTAGGAACATTGTAATTTGGTGGTCGCAATGACCGCACCTGGGGCGGGAAAATGAACGTTTTCTGCCACCGCCACCAGCACGGATGGGCTACCATCCGGCATCGTAATGAGCCCCTTAATCTTTGTATGTATTTTTTGATTTTTTTAACATCATAATATGTTTCTATGTTTTGTAATTTTTTTATATTTTTATATATGTATTGTTTTTTGGTTTTTTATAATTTTTGTATTGTAGTTGATATTTTGTTTGTTTTTAAATTTGAATTTTCTTCAGTGGGAATAGTAATTTTTACCCCTCCGCTATCCAACACTTTCCCTACTGCTGCATTCGCAGGAGTGGGAATAGTAATTTATACCCTCTGCTATCCAACACTTTCCCTACTGTTGCTCTCACTGGAGTGGGAATAGTAATTTTTTCCCTCCGCTACCCAACACTTTCCCTACTGTTGCACTTGCTGGAGTGAGAATAGTAATTTTATCCCCTCCGCTATCCAACACTTTCCCTACTGTTGCACTCACTGGAGTGGGAATAGTAATTTTTTCCCCTCCGCTATCCAACACTTTCCCTACTGTTGCACTTGCTGGAGTGGGAATAGTAATTTTATCTACTCCGCTATCCAACACTTTCCCTACTGTTGCACTAGCTGGAGTGGGAATAGTAAGTTTTACTCCTCCGCTATCCAACATATTCCATACTGTTGCACTCGTTGGAGTGGGAGTAGTAATTTTAACCCCTCCGCTATCCAACACTTTCTCTACTGTTGCTCTTGTAGGAGTGGGAATAGTAATTTTTTCCCCTCCGCTATCCAACATTTTCCCTACTGTTGCACTCGCTGGAGTGGGAATAGTAATTTTATCCCCTCCGCTATCCAACACTGTCCCTACTGTTGCACTCGCTGGAGTGGGAATAGTCATTTTTTCCCCTCCACTATCCAACACTTTCCCTACTGTTGCACTCGTTGGAGTGGGAATAGTAAATTATTCCCCTCCACTATCCAACACTTTCCCTACTATTGCATTCACTGGAGTGGGAATAATAATTTATACCCCTCTGCTATCCAACACTTTCCCTACTGTTGCACTCACTGGAGTGGGAATAGTAATTTTTCCCCTCCACTATCCAACACTTTCCCTACTGTTGTACTTGCTGGAGTGGGAATAGTAATTTTATCCCCTCCGCTATCCAACACTTTCCCTACTGTTGCACTAGCTGGAGTGGGAATAGTAAGTTTTACTCATCCGCTATCCAACATATTCCCTACTGTTGCACTTGTTGGAGTGGGAATAGTATTTTTTACCCCTCCGCTATCTAACCCTTTCTCTACTGTTGCTCTTGCAGGAGTGGGAATAGTATTTTTCCCCTCCGCTATCTAACACTTTCCCTACTGTTGCACTCGCTGGAGTGGGAATAATAATTTTATCCCATTCACTATCCAACACTTTCCCTACTGTTGCACTCGTTGGAGTGGGAATAGTAATTTTTACCCCTCCGCTATCCAACACTTTCCGTACTGTTGCACTCGCTGGAGTGGGAATAGTACATTTTTCCCCACCGCTATCCAACACTTTCTCTACTATTGCATTCACTGGAGTGGGAATACTAATTTTTACCACTCCGCTATCCAACACTTTCCCTACTGTTGCACTCGCTGGAGTTGGAATACTAAATTTTAACCCTTCGCTATCCAACACTTTTCCTACAGTTGCACTTGCTGGAGTGGGAATAGTAATTTTTACCTATCCGCTATCCAACACTTTCCCTACTGCTGCATTTCCTGGAGTGGGAATAGTATTTTTTACCTATCCACTTTCCAACACTTTCCCTACTGTTGCATTCGCTGGAGTGGGAGTAATAATTTTTACCTCTCCGCTATCCAACACTTTCCCTACTGTTGCACTCGCTGGAGTTGGAATACTAAATTTTAACCCTTCGCTATCCAACACTTTTCCTACAGTTGCACTTGCTGGAGTGGGAATAGTAATTTTTACCTATCCGCTATCCAACACTTTCCCTACTGCTGCATTTCCTGGAGTGGGAATAGTATTTTTTACCTATCCACTTTCCAACACTTTCCCTACAGTTGCACTCGCTGTAGTGGGAATAGTAATTTGTACCCCTCCGCTCTCCAACACTTTCTTTATTGTTGCACTCAATGTAGTGCAAAATGTAGGTTTAAAAAATATTAAATATTTTAATATTTTAATTTATAATATATATTTTTTTATTAATTTTTATGTTACAGGTGTACGTATATATACATTTATTTATAATTTTTTATATATTTATAACATTTTTAAATTAATTAAAATTATTATTTATTAATTGTTTTTAAGTAAATGTATATATATTACATTTTATATATGTATGTTTAGTTTTTTTTAAATTACATTTTATTACTTATAATTGTAAAAATTTACAAATAAATCTGAATAATTTTTTTAAAGTTAAATTTATTATTTAATTTATTTTACAATATTTTTTATACATATAAAAAAACGATATTTTGTACATCGATATTTTTTACAACGATATTTCTTTTCGATATTTTTGTACTTACCATTATAAAGATAGGAGGTCGATATTGTGGTGGTCGATATTCTGTCAGTGATCCGGAAGACACAACTGGTTTTGACTGAGCAGAGAGCCTCTCTGCCACAAGAGAACAAAGTAATTAAGTATAAATAGTGGGGCTCAGATCCCAGAACTTTAGAATACTTCTGGACTCAAGAGGACCCTCTTCCAAGGAGAAGAGCTGGGAAAGTCGAAGGAGAAGTACTGCCCTTTGCTGTGTGCTGTCAGGGGTGGGCCTGCAGTGGCTGTTTCTGCCAAGGAGAGGACAAAGACTTTGCTGTGTGCTGTGTATCCTGCCTGAAGAAGATCTCCAAGAACTTGAAGTAGAGATTACCTCCTGTTCTGAAGTCTCATGGACACAAAGACTTCACCACCAGCCCCCCTGAACTCCCTTGCTGGGAGTTCTGACCTGCTAAGAGGTGCCTGTTCCTGTGTTGGTCCTCTGGAAGTTGTTACTGCTGCTGTTAGCTGGAAAAAGAGAAGCAACTAAAGAAGCGTGATGCATCTGCACCCGTTTCCAGTGCAACACCGCCGTGCGGGAAGGATTTCCTTACATCTCCACCGTGCAGCTGAAGAAACCGGCGTAGCACGTGCCCACGGCTGGAGAAATTGCTGCACGCCGAGTCTCGTGCACCGCTCTCTGAAGTCCAAGTTCACCGCACCGACTCTGACACAGGCCCTGCTGTGCAGCTGCAAGAACCAATGCAACGGAGGACCACGGCTGGAGAGATTGACGCAGCACCTTTGCTGCCTCTGCACCGAGAGCCGATGCCTCCCGAATCCCCACGCATCGCACCGGGGCGCCACGTTTACAGCAACGCCGGGGTCACAGTAAGAAACCGACGCATCCCCTCCCCACACAGTAAGAAACCGACGCATCACCTCCCCTGTGTGGCACTAAGGAACTGATGCACCCCCTCCCCTGGAGTAAGGAGCCAACGCATCATCTTCCCTGTGCGTAAGGAATTGACGCATCACCTTCCCTGCGGATGTTTTTGCTTATGATTTTGACACAGACAAGGTACTCTGTGTTAAAAGTGTTGCACCAATAGTTTGCTATGGACAGAACTGTTTTACCTTTTAAAATTCATATCTTGATAAATGTATGTTGAATTTTTGTCGTTTTTGTCTTGTTTGGTTTAGATAAAGATTACTTATTTTTCTAAACTGGTTTGGTGTCCATTTGTAGTGTTTTCACTGTATTACTGTATGTGTGCACAAATGCTTCACACACTGCCTCTGAGATAAGCCTGTCTGCTCGTGCCGAGCTACCAAGGGGGTGAGCAGGGTCCCTACTTGGACAAAGGTCTAAACCATTGCCAATGAGAGTACCCCATTTCTAACAGAGATAATAAACTTAAATGAATTTATTAACCCACAAGATAATAACAAAAGAGAAAATGAACAAGAAACAGAAACAGAGAAAGCAAACAAAATCTGAAAAAGTGCTCAGGAACGAAGTTCTGCTGCAGTGGAATGGCAAACGATCAAGGTCTGAAATTGAGTGTGTTTTATAGTGTGGTATGCAGCCAAAAATAATTAGCCAAAACATATCAGGTGTGTGATGCTACCATCTATGCAAAAGCCACAGGAATGGTACAATGTTGAATGCGTTCCACGATGTAATCACTCCATCAGCAATTCACTGCTAGAACAACACTAGGACATCTGTGAAATCTCAAATATATCCGGTGCAATCTCGCCACCCTGACGGCGATGGAGTTATGCTAGCCAGCAAAATCAGGAGTATTGCGTAGCATAAAGCCACACAACAGAAATATAGAAAAGAGGTCTGTACCCCTCTGAGTCTAAATAGAATCTGCCTAAAGCAAAGGTGTGACCACCATTTAAAATCAACAGAGCATTTATAAATTCCACAGCATGTGTCTCACTACTTTTCCACCTTCTCACAGTAAAACTTGGCAACCTTATTCGATACTCCCATCACACGGTCTGAACATCAGAACATCCTTGGATTCTTCCGGTCTCTAGATGTAACCATGAATAGGTGTCCTCCCTTTGTTCCCTAGCACCTCTTGTCCTTGTCAAAAGTTCTTCTCCCAAGACTCACTATCTCTCATCCACAATGTGCCTTTCACTAATTATGAGATCATATGAATGCACCAGCAAAGAAGAAAAACATTGCAACCCGAGCAACCTTTCACGTTGAAGGTTAAACATTAGAGTCCAAATGCTTAGGGCCTTTGTTCAAGCTAGCATAGCAAAACACTTCAATACATATTTAAATCGAAGGTTATGGATACATATATAGTTATAAAATAAATGCAAGATACTATTCAAATGAATGCGTCAGTACAGAAGAGTTAACAAAATTAATCAAACTACAAAAAAATGCAGATATATATGAAAACTGCAATTTCGTATCACTATAAGGAAAACATTAGTTTGCACATTCATGTAAATATCTGGATTATAGAGCAAATGCACCTTTAGCATTTTGGTGAAGTGCTCCACTTTACGCTAATGATATTGAAGCACACAAATATATGGTACTACATGCACACATATATGGCATAGTCAAGACGTGAAAGGGTGGAGCCAAAATTACACTGCCCCACGTGTTTTGGAGACTGGCTACAGCACATAGAGCAGTAAGAGCAGAGAAATGCACACTTTCTAAAAGTGGCATTTCTAAAACAGCTACTCTTTTCTAATCAGGAATTGCAGTTTAATAGTGTATTAAGGAATTCCCCATGCTAACCTATAAGAGGAGTAGGCCTGACAGTAGTGAAAAACAAATTCGGGTATTTGTCACTACCAGGACAAGCAAAAAGTACCAGTACATGTCCTACCTTTTTCTTCCACAGCACCCTGCTGTATGGGGTGTCTAGGGCATAATTAGGGGTGACATGTGTAATAAAAGGGGAGTTTACGGCTTGGTGAGTAGTTTTAAATGCCAATTAAAAGTGGCAGGAAACTGCACACACAGGCACTGCAGTAGCAGGCCTGAGACAGGTATGAAAGTCTATTTGTGTGTGCCTCCTCTTCTCTGAGGAAGGGAGTAAAATATTGCCTCTATCATACGGGAGAGCATATATAAAAGTATCAACTCTTATCACACACAAAATGGCAAATGCATGACTTTTTTTATGTATGAAAACCAACAGCATCAATACATTGTTTTTACATTGGTCGCTCCAGAGAGAAAATTAGAGAAAAAAGTGCTCAAAAAGAGTGCTCGTGGGTAGAATTGCAATAGAGAAAGAAAAGGAGAAAATAGATTTCTTACATATATCGTAAACATTACAAAAAAGTCTGTTCATAGCATTAATTGTACAGAATAAATGTAATCTCATTGATACAGGGTAATTGATTAAATCATAATTGCCCCTTTGTGGACCAAATATCCAGTCAAGGTTGTATAAATTGTCAACGTTCTGACACGGCAAAAAGGAAAGGACCAATCTAAGCCGTAACAGTGGATCTTCATCAGGACTGGGTGGCTGAATGGAAGGGGAGCAACCTTGAATTCATAATCATTCGGTGAGTAGACTGATGAGTAAATCATATAGGTGATGAAGGCCAACCAGCTCCTCATCCACAAGGAATAGAGAATCCTTGAAGAGAGACTCAAGTGAAAGTTCCTGCCAGCAGTGGCTCCTCCGCTTTGGAGGAGGGGCGTCGTCCCCCCAAAAACCACAGGAAAGAAAAAATAAAACAATTCTTGTTTTATTTCTCCTTTTCTGCTGAGTCTTGGGGGCGGTGTCTGGGGTGTGAGAGCTCTGAGGGGAATGGCAGTGCACTCCCTTCACTGTGCATGATGATTTGGCCAGCCGTCTCAGGCCGGCCAAATCGTCATGCAAAGTGAAGCCCTCTTCAACCCCAGCTGCATTGCTGGGGTTGGAGAGAGCAGGCACAGACTCCCAGTCTGTCCAGGAGCGCTAGTTGAGGGCACTCAGGCCAATCCTGAAGCGGCTCTCATGTTTGAGAGCAGCTTCAGGATTGGCTGCAGGGCATTCTGGTAGCCTGTGCCTGAAGAATAGGAGCAGAGAACCGTGACACGGCCGGCTGAAGGTATATTTTTTTTATTTTTCATTTTGCCCCCCACCCATCGCGACCCCTTCACAAGCTTATCAAAAAGACACGGGAAGGGTCCTGAGTCGCTTGATGAATCAGACTAAACCCTTGCCTTGCATTGAATTGCGTCACCCTGCATGATGCAAGGGCAATGAAATGGCTTGATAAATATGGACTTGGGTGTGATAAAGTTATCACCTTTCATTAAATGTCATCAGGTCGAACTTTACAGAATTTAACAGGGGAAAATTGGCCGGTGTTTACTGGGGCATTTGGATTTAGGTGATGAATGCCCAAAAATCCACATAACATTCCTCAAAAAGTTACAATAGGAGATAATTATTGATAAATTCGGCACACCCCTTCTCGTTTTTTATTTGGTAGGATAATTATTACATTCAACAGCGGCCTCTCACAACCACCACCTAAATGTATGAAAAACCTCGAAAATGTGTTGTTCACCCAAAACTATCAACTTTGATTTTCCCCTGAGATGTCAATAAACTTCAGATATGTGGATAATAGACTAACCTTAAATCCTTGCAATTTCATCAAGTTGGATAAGGTTGGTGCTACATTCGTTTAACACGGGACTCGCTAGCTGAAGATGGAAACAGAGCATTTTAATATGGTTCTGTATAAGCGCTTAACAAAATGATACTAGAGATATGACTTTTTGTTGCATTTTAACAAATAGAATGTTTGCGACACAAGGTAATTTTTCCATTTTTGAAAAGTGAATAAATCTTGTGTCCCTTAATGGTAGCGTTGTTATTATCATATATTTCATATCTATTTCATTACACCAACACATTCGGTTATTCTTTTATATACGTTATGAAAAGTCTAGCACTTTGCTGACTTTTGCCTGTTTGTTGATGTGACACTGGTGAACTTAATGCTGTTCACTTTGTACGTACAGCACTGCATTACTTTTTGCTCGCTGCAAATGCAATTACCTGCAAATTAAGATATATATTCTATTTAAGTGTGTATTACAGGATATTTCGGTGCTTACAAAGTTTTCCATAGACGGATCTAAGAAACAATACAAGGTTCTTTCATAAGCTTGTCCTCCTTAGCACGTGCCTTTCTATTGAAATATACACCACTTTCAGGGCAGCCCAGGTACCTACGACTTTTGAAAACGTTGTTTAAGGTTCCTGGTTGTGCAAAATGTTTTGTTGATTATGTTCGAAATATAGTGGCTATTGCTTACAAGTTGTCTTGGCATGTGCATAAATAATTAGGGATGCACCTCTTGAATTTAAATGTAAGAAGCTCCACGGTGCTTGGGAGAAGTGTGTTATGTCTGGTATAATCAGCTTTGTCTTTGTACATTTTACAAAGAATAATATTTTTGGACTCTTCCTGTTTCACAGTTCAAATAAATGAAGATAATTCAAGCAGAAAAGACGAAGAGCTAAAATAGCCTTGGGAGATAATTAGCTACATTAAAATAAAAAGATATAAAACACTTATCAACAAACCACATGATATGTCTGAAATGAAAGCTTGTAACGCAAATTCCTTAAACATTCATTCCCCACGATCTTTACGGGTAACAGTACGTACAATACATATGTGCTTATGCAACTTTTTCATCAAGAATATTATAATATGGTTCACAAGTCTAAAGCAGTAACACAACTAGTGAGTACAGTGTAAGTATGCCCCAGTAATATTCCAATAGACTTGTTACAGAATCAGTAGGAGAAAAAGAGTTTCCACTTGCTCTGGTGATGGGTATCTATTATTTGCAATTTTATTTTTTTAAGCTCTGGGGGCTGTTACTACTGCCTGGCAACTTTTGTTCAGTGCTTTAACGCACATATACCACAGCCTGGTTCAGTAGAAACCATTTTAGCTAGTTAACTGGTGCACACAGTGAAATAACTGAGTAAATTAGCTAAAAATGATCATGCAGCTGAGTTAGTTTAGAAATTTCAGAATAACAGAGTAACGGAATACACACAATAGACGGCATCAACATTATGTATACAAAATTGCTGAACGACTCCATCTTTGCAAAAGAGCATAGAAATGTCCTTTGCATGCAAACACCGTGAACTCAATTCACAGAGTACGTCTGGCTCAATCATGAATTCCAGGAGCAATTGAGGATTGATCAAGACTTACTTCAGGCAAACTTTGAAAATTCAGGAATACGCAGGAGCACTACAAGAGTAAATCACAACTCAATCATGGTTAATTGGGCCTTGAGTATGCAACTCTTAATGGTAAGCATAATCTGCATAACAACTGCAGAAATCTAGTGATCCTTATAAATTCCATCAAAGTTTATATCTTAATACTCACAGATATCATTTAGTATGTAGCTGAGGCACAGATCCCTGTCAGTGTTGACGTGTACCCCAGAATCACAGCTGAGAGCTTGTCGTGTAGTTCCTAGGACCCCCCCAGGACCTGCGTGTTTTGGATGACCTAAACTGAGGGCTTGGTGTGCAGACAGACTCTGGACACCCCCATAGGATGAGTCAGCCGTTAGACCAGCTAGCTCTTTGGTGCCACTACCACCCCCCTGTATTCTACCATGGTGTATGTAGTTTCTGGCAACCACTGAACATGACAACCCTGATTCCTCAGGTATCATGGAAACAATAAGGTATCTTTTGCTCAGTCTCTTGTGCTTACCTTTCTCAGAATACACATAGAACGACGATTGGAACGGTGTCAATATTTATTTATTGGTCAATCGTCAGTCTAGTATGAAACATGTTAGCTGCGACAATCTAAAGACAGGCGCAGACAAATGTAATCGCCAGTACCAATATCGTAAAAAGTAGATACATTTCTACCATAGTGCTAATAAGATGAATAAAAACATATTATATAAAACAATAGCATTGATGTACTCCTACAGTGCGTAGACTACCTAAATGTACCTAGCCTAGGTATGTGGGTGAAGCCTGTGTATGTAAATGTCAGGATAGATCCTAATGGAGCCAAGAATTCCCCAGGGAAGTGCTAACCCCTCACCTGATGGTTCTGAATGAAGCACCCGTCTCTGCGTAGAGGATGGCACCCCGCAAGGGATGTCAGGTCTCGTCTGTTGAAGGATCAGCCTGCAGAGTCTCGGTCCAGCCTGAAAGGAATTCTCCTCTGTTTTGTAAGGGGGAGTGAGGGTCTTTTATACCAAAGTGGTCACTCCAGGGTTTTCCAGAATCAATATGTTTTAAAAAAATTCACTGATCCTTTGCTAATGCTTTTCTAAACAAAAAACACTCATGCACAGCTGTCTGTTGGCCATGGATGAAAAAAGTGGTGACCCTTATACAGAATAACTCTACTGTACCTGGGGACATGTTTATGTACATCAGGTAAAGGGATTAAGATAGGATACCGAGAGCCTGGTTGTCAAAGAGACACAAGTAAGATACTAAGTAAAAGGTCACCTGTGTTTAGGACCGTTATGTTGTGTGGATGGGACAAAGTGTATCTAATCGATATGTACATGATGGGACTATCCTAACGAACATGACACCCACTCCTCATCAAAAGGTCAACAAGGTCAGCTAGGTAAAGATAGCAAAGCCAAAAAAGGCATAATAATCGTGTACATAAAAATATACGAAAAAAGCACTTTAAAAAGTCTTATAAAAGGACCATATAAGTAAGGTCTATAGTGAAAGCAATCTTACCTAAAAAATGTTCATAAAAAGGTGCTTTATATGTTTGAATATATATTGTCATTGTTTTTCTGAGCACATCGAAAGCCACAATGTTCAGATAGAGCAGAGAAGAAAAACAAAGTCAATTCAACCTTAAATTTGGTACATGTTTAAAAAGTAGCCGAACGGTTCCCAGCACAGGAGAGGCCAGATTGTTTAAGAATCCTGTGCTGAAGACTCAACATCACTGAACATGTCATCCGCAGGAGGCAGTCCTTCTAGCACCTCCAGTTAGATATCAAGTGCGCAGAGGTGTTCATCACTTGTTCCCACGGCAGCCATTGGGGAAGAATTAGATGCCTGTGTGCCTGAGACCTGATGCCTGCACATCCGTAGTGGAGCTGATCTCCATTCCAACAGGAGCTGAAGTGTCCCGTGGAGGCTCTAGGAACACCATTATCAACATGGGAATACGCTGTGGACAACTGTGCACTTGGGCCCGCAAAGGCGCCAGGAGCATGTTTAGGTCCGGCGGCGCAGCCGATGGAAGTGTCAGACAGAGGTCCAACACGCGTCCGAATCCGCAAAAGAGGCAGCGGAATACTGGCAGGATGCAGTGAAGCCAGGCCGGTCTGAAAGACAGGAACCAATGCTCACTTAGCTCTTGCAGCCGAGGTATACCCACGAAGAACACCAATCGCTCACGACAACGTCACTCCAGTAGTGTTCTCTCCATGTCTCGAGTGATGTTGACATCCATTGTGAAACAATAGGAGTAAAATCAGGATGCCGGCTACTTAAAGCAGGACCAAAGAAAGCCCTCCAAAAACGCTTCCAAGTACGGAGTGTATGAATGATGGAATCACTCCGAAAATGGTTTGAAAGGTGGTTAACAAACCTGATCCAATGCTCTTAAATAAGTGTACTATCCCCTTCGTATCTGACATGTTAAAGATACGATGGACCATTTCTCCGAAATGGAGCCGGAAGTTCGTATGAACCAGAGCATGTATCTCTGCTGAGGACTTTGCCACTTGGAGATCAAAGTTCTCTCGGGCTGAAGTTAAGGCCACATTATGCTGAAACAGCATGGCTTTCAGTCTGCTCAGAGAATCAAACCCTATGTTGGATACATTCAGTGAAGGCCACAGTGGTGCCTCTCTAACCCTGGAGTTTTCGGTCACTAGATAAGCAAGGCCCGGCGTCATACCACAGCAGTCTTGGCCATTCAGCATCAAGTAACTCCCATTGGAAAGTAACTCAAAAACTGGATGAATTACAGCAGCTGGTGAACCCTTTAGGTAGCAAGACAAGTTTGCTACCTGCACGGAGCATTACATGCTCCGTGCAGCGATATTTCTTTACACACTAAAGACCCACTTAAGGCCTTTTCGCAGTTTGAACCACTCAATAAAACTTCCTTTTCCTTTTCCTTGTTCCTGCACCTATATGTGTATGGTAACTCCCAGGTTTCTCGTATGTACCCTTCGCCCAATGCTTCATACCTGCCTACAGGGTAATATTTCAGGCAGTACTGGAATTGGAATGTCGTGATTGGCAGTTTGATATAGCCAGGGATTAACCATTCAGTAGACAGTGACTCTGCTACAGTAAAAGGTAACTTCTCTAGTTTTTCAATGAGCAGCATGATGTACTTCGCATCTCTGCGTACCATGGTTGTTAGACCTGGCATCTTTGGCGTGGGTCTCCCTTCCATTTTTCATGATGCATCCTATGTTACTGATCTGTTTTTGCTGGCGTTAGATGCTTTGGGCACTGTGCCACTGCTATTCAGTGCCACAGTGCAAGTGCCCCCTTATAATAAATTAAGTTATGTATTAGTGACTCCATGATTGGATGATTGGTTTACTTGTCAGTCCCTAGTACAGTGCACTGAGTGTGCCCAGGGCTTGTAAATCCAATGCCGCTGGTGGGCTTGCAGCACTGGTTGTGCCACCCACAGAAGCGGCTTGTAAAATGTGCCTCAGACCTGCCATTGCAGAGCCTGTGTGCAGCCTAGGGCTGCCATGTCGACTTGGTGAGTACACCCACTTACCAGTCCCTAAACCTTCCCTTTACTGCATGTTGGTCACCCCTAAAGTAGGCCCTAGGGCAGGGTGCATTGTAAGTATAAGGTAGGACATGCCCTGGTGTGTGTAGCATGTCCTAATAGTGAATTACAGCCATTTTCGTTTTTCACTATTGCAAGGCTACCTGTTCCCCATAGGCCAGAATGGGCAGACTGACTATTACACCTTATAGTCAGAACTGACCCAGGGAACATGGTAGAAAAACGAATTTAGTATGCCTGAACTCAGAATGATAAAATACATCTTTTAGTGAAGTTGGTTTTAACATTCTGTGTTTGAAAATACCACTTTTAGAACGTGGGTATTTTCTTGCCTAAACTTCCAAGCCTGCCTCTGCTAGGTTGTGTATTCCTTGTCTGGAGATTGAGTGACAGAGGCTGGGGGTGGCTACAGGAGACAGGGTGAGTCAGCACAGGGCTGAATAGAAAGATCTGCATCTAGAGTGGAGGGAGGAGTTGCACCTGGGTCTGAATAGGGCTGTGCCTGCCTTCCACAATGCTGGCTCCACCTCCTGCCGGGCGGCTGAGCACTCTGCCCCACATTCTGAAAGGAAAGAAGGAGTCAGAAAAACAAAGTGCTCCAGGACTGACCAGAACTGGTTTTGGGCTAGGCAGAGGCCTCTCTGCCTTCAGAGAACAAAGAGAAACTGTGTATAAAAAGGGGACCCAGACCCCTAGGAAATTAGATCACTTTGGGAAACAAGAAGAAACCTTTGCTGAGGAGCGGAACCAAGAAGAAACTGAGGGAGAAGACTATCCCTAAGCTAGAGGGATCTGCCTGCAGTGGTTGCCTGACTGCTAAAGGAAGGAGAAAGGACTTTGTGTGCACTTTTATTCAACTTGTGAAGGATCTCCAAGGGCTTGAGAAAAGAGCTTGCCTCCTGCTGAAGTCTCAGGGACAACAGACTTCAACCACCAGCCCCCCAAGAATCCTTTGGAAGTGCCTGCTGCTGTTTTGGGGCCTTCTGAAGGGACTGCGTGTCGCAAGGAGCTGGAAGCGCGACTCAAGAGGGAGAAACGTGTCGCCGTCGCAGCCGCTGCCGTCGCATCACGGAGATGACGCCGCTGTAGCTGTCACATTGCACCGCATCTCGAGAAACGTCTCGCAACACCGAAGAAGCGTGTCGCCGTCGCAGCCGCTGCCATCGCAACGTAGATGTCGCCGCTGTAGCTGTCGCATTGCACCGCATCAAGAGAAAAGTCTCGCATCGAGGAAGAAGCGTGTCGCCGTTGCAGCCGCTGCCGTCGCATCGTAGATGTCGCCGCTGTAGCTGTCGCATTGCACCGCATCGAGAGAAGCGCCTCGCATCCACGGAGAAGCGTGCCGCCGTCGGAGCTGCTGCCGTCGCATCACGAAACAAGGGTGTCGCCGCTGCAGTTGTCACATCGAGCGGAAGCTTCTCGCAACGTCGGAGAAGAGGGAAGCTGCCAAAGCCGCTGTCGTCGCATCACGGAACAAGGGTGTCGCCGCTGCAGCAGACGCATCGAGTCGAGACTTCTCGCAACATCGGAGAAGCGTGCCGCATCAGGAAGAACTTGACGTCTTTATTTCTTTGCACCAGAACTTTGTCTCATCTCCAACTCTGCAACACTTTCGTTGCAGAAAAGTGACGCATCGTAAGGTACATTGACTCAAAGTGTCGCATTTTAAGAACTTAAGAGAACTAAGCTAAACCTACCATTTTAAGTATAGTATTGTGGATTTTTGTTGTTTATGGTCTTGTGTTAAAACTATATAAAGAATACTTATTTTTGATATAAACCTTGTGTGGTGTCCATCTGTAATGTTGTCACTAGATTACTGTATGTGTTCACAAATGCTTTACACACTGCCTCTGAGATAAGCCTGTCTGCTCGTGCCAAGCTACCAAGGGGGTGAGCAGGGGTTATTTTAGGAGTGTACCCCCTTACCCTGACTAGAGGCGAGGGTCCCTATTTGTCACAAGTACCTACCTGTGCCAACTAGAGACCCCCAATTCTAACATTGGTGGTCAGCGGTGAGGATTCTGGACTTGCATTTGTGACTCATGTACAGTGATTGGTGAACACTACTAGTGAGTGCAGACCAAAACGCGACCACATACTTTTGGTAGATTTGTTTTTCTAGGACGTTCCATTTTTTTCCAAGTTCAGCCATCATGAAACCAGCATCCATAGCATCTGTTGATTTTGATTGGGAAGAGGAGAAACCTGAATGCTACAATGCGAAGCAGCTGAAGCACTTCTGCAAAAGATTTAATGTTGCAATTACCGGGCTCACCACGAAGGATGAGCTCTATAAGGCGCTGAGGGCATGGGTAGAAGCAAGGAAAACCCCTGAGAATGAGGAAGGGGATAATGATGCAGATGTGCAGCTGGAAGGGCCATTGGGTCCAGGGGAAAGGAAGGCACCTTCCCCAGCAGGTAGCAGTGTTTCTGCCAAAGGTCTGTCCACAGAAGAGCTGGAGGACAGGGAGAGAAATAGGATGCATGAGTTGGAGCTGGCCAAATGAATGGGCAATTGGAAATTAGGAAACTGGCCCTGGAAGAAAAGAGGATACAGCTTGAGCATGATAGAAGTTTGAGGGAGTTGGATTTGAAAGCTAGGAGCTTAGAAATTACTCCCTCTGGTGGCAGCACACCGTCAATGCATGTGGAATCTAGAGTGTATATTCCTAAGGATGTGGTCAGAGAGTTTTTTAAAAATGATGACATTGGGCAGTGGTTCAAGGCCTATGAGGTAGCCATGTCGTCCCACCGGGTCCCTGAGAAGGATTGGGGAGCGGGGTTGTGGGGACGGTTCCTTAGTGAGGGGCGGGACACACTGCTAGATTTGCCTTCTGATGTCCATAATTCAAATCACCACATGAAGGATGCTTTAATGTCTAGGTATGGTTTAACTCCTGAATTGTATAGGCAGAGGTTCAGGGGTTGCAAGAAGATAGAGAACAGTACCTGGGTTGAATATGTCACTTTTTTCTGCAGAGCATTGGATGGTTGGGTGAAGGGTAGCAAAGTTGATGATTTTCAGGGGCTCCTTGATTTGATTGCATGGGGGCACTTGTCAAGTAACTGTTTTCCAGAGCTACGCCAGCACCTGATAGATAGCAAGCTGACTATCCCTAGGAAGCTTGCTGAGGAGGCGGACCGCTGGGTCAGTACCAGGGTCCACAAGGGTCACGTGGGAGACTCAGCCAAGGGTGGGCAGGGTCCCCAGCAGAACAGTGGGGGGGACAAGGGTAAACAGAGGGAGTTCCCAAGGAGGCCCCAAAGTAGTCCCCAAGGGAACCAAGGGAAAGGTTCCCAGCCTCCCCCCCAGAAACCATCAGGGGCCCCGACAGGTCCACCTGTTCAAAGGGGACCCCTGAGATGCTACAAATGTGGGGACCTGGGTCATATAGCGAGTGATCCCAGGTGCCGCCAGTTTGGAAAGACTGCACCCCCTGGTGCAGCCCCCGGCAGATGCCTAGTGTAGCCCTGGGGGAGGAGATGGATGCCCAAGAGGGGTGGCGTCCCGCACAGATGTCCCTTGTCTCATTAGGAGACTGTGAGGTGGTCCCCAAGACCCCTCTGCCTGACAACACTAAGAAATACAGGCAGTGGGTGACCATCAATGGCCATAGGGTGGAGGCTCTTAGAGATACAGGAGCCAGTGTGACAGCTGTCAAGTGTCACCTGGTGTCTCAAGAGCAGGTTGTCCCCCATGCATTCTATCCCGTTGTTGCTGCTGACAACACAGAGAGTCACTGCAAAGTGGCTCAGGTTTCCTTTGAGTGGGGGGGGTCTCTGGTACTCTTCAGGTAGCTGTGAGGCCCGCCATGCCTGTTGACTGTTTGTTAGGGAACGACTTGGAGAGCTCACCTTGGGCGAAGGTGGAGCGAAGTGCTCATTTAGAGATGTTGGGTCTGCCTGACTGGGTGTGTGTGACCACCCGGTCTATGGCAGCAAGTAAAGGTGCTCAAGAGGACCTGGAGCCTGAGAGGGAGGCCCAGGTACCTGCTGTCACGAGAAGAGGCAGGGGGTGCGGGAAACCGGCCCCCGAAGTTCCCACGGTCCAGGAGGAGGCAGACCTTGAGGGGGATGCCCTGGAGCCTACAGGGGAACAGGTAGCTGAACTGGGGGACCTGCCTGAGCTGACCCATTGGCAGCAAGAAGGAGGACCCTCCAGGGAAGAATTCTGCAAGGAGCAGAAAGAATGCCCTTCTCTGGTGGGTCTGCGGCAACAGGCTGCAGACCAGGCAACAGGTGATCAATCTGGGTTACATTGGGTCTATTGGGAGAATGATCTCCTGTATACTGAGCCTAAGGTTGCTGAGCCTGGGTCAGCCCGTGTGCTGGTGGTACCCCAGTGCCTCAGAGCCTTCCTACTGGGGCTGGCTCATGATGTTCCATTGGCAGGACATTTGGGGCAGGACAAGACCTTTGAGAGGCTTGTCACCCACTTTTATTGGCCCCAAATGCGCAGGAGTTCAGACACTCACTGCAGGACATGTCAGACTTGCCAGGCAAGTGGAAAGAGTGGGAGGAAGCGCAAGGCTCCTCTCCAGCCATTCCCTGTAGTCAGCACCCCCTTTGAACGGGTGGGTATTGACATTGTGGGGCCACTAAACCCCAAGACAGCCATGGGCAACAGGTTCATCCTGGTCTTGGTGGACCATGCCACCCGGTACCCGGAAGCCATACCTCTGAGGACAGTGATGGCCCCCGTGGGGGGACGAGCACTGATGGGAATTTTCTCCCGAGTGGGATTCCCTAGAGAGGTAGTGTTTGACCGGGGGACCAACTTCATTTCCAAGTATATGAAGTCCCTGTGGCAGGAGTGTGGGGTAACCTACAAGTTTACCACTCCTTACCACCCCCAAGGAAATGGATTGGTTGAAAGGTTCAACCGAACCCTCAAAGGCATGATTATGGGTCTTGAGGAACCTATGAGGCGTAAGTGGGACGTCCTCTTACCATGCCTGCTCTTTGCTTACCGTGAGGTGCCACAGAAATCTCTAGGGTTCAGTCCCTTTGAGCTTCTCTATGGACACCCAGTAAGAGGACCTCTAAGTTTGGACAAAGAAGGCTGGGAGCAATCTCCCAGGAAACCTCCCCAGGATGTATACAGTTACATGCTGGCCTTTAGGAACCAAACTAGGCGTTTCAGGCAACTCGCTGAGGCGAATCTGGAAGCCAGCCAGGAGGAGATGAAGCGGTGGTACGACCAGAATGCCACTCTGGTAGAGCTTCAGCCTGGTCAGAAAGTGTGGATCATGGCCCCAGTGGAGCCCTGCGTGCTCCAGGATAAGTGGACCGGACCCTTTGAGGTTGTAGAGCGCAAAAGTCCGGTTACCTACTTGGTGGACTTGCGGTCTCCCAGGAACCCCTTGAGGGTCCTGCATGTCAACCGCCTGAAGCCCCACTTGGAGAGGTCCCAAGTGGGCATGCTCTTAGCGACAGATGCTGGGATGGAGGAGGAGACCGAGCCTCTTCCTGACCTCCTGTCAGCAACAGAGCAAGATGGGTCAGTGGATGGTGTCAACCTCTCTTCCACCCTGACCCTTGAGCAACAGAATGACTGCCGCCAGTTGCTGGGACAGTTTTCTGATCTGTTCTCCCTGGTTACCGGTGTCACAGATTGGTGCATCCATGATGTGGACACTGGGGACAGTACACCTGTGAAGCACAAATCTTACAGGGTGACTGACAGGTTGAGAGCTTGCATCAAGGAGGAGGTCTCCAAAATGCTTGCGTTAGGGGTGATTGAGTCCTCTAACAGTCCTTGGGCCAGCCCAGTGGTCTTGGTCCCAAAGGCTGCCGCACCGGGTGCCACACCAGAACTCCGGTTCTGTGTGGACTACCGAGGGCTCAATTCAGTCACCAGGACTGACGCGCACCCCATCCCCAGAGCTGATGAGCTCATAGATCGGCTAGGGGCTGCACGGTACCTCAGCACGTTTGACTTGACGTCTGGGTACTGGCAGCAAGAGAGAGGTCAGCATTCTCCACACCAGATGGGCACTATCACTTCCGGGTGATGCCCTTTGGGATGAAGAATGCCCCTGCCACCTTCCAGAGGTTGGTCAACCAGGTGTTGGCTGGACTGGACTCGTTCAGTGCCGCCTACCTGGATGACATCGCAGTGTTCAGCGCCAGTTGGGAAGAACATCTGCGCCACCTCTGGGAAGTGTTGACGGCGCTGCGGAGAGCAGGCCTCACGATCAAGGCGAGTAAGTGCCAGATCGGGCAGGGTTCCGTGGTGTACTTGGGACACCAGGTGGGGAGCGGCCAGGTGGCGCCCCTACAACCCAAAATTGAAACCATCCTGAATTGGGAACCCCCAAAACCCAGACAGAGGTGAGAGCCTTCTTAGGACTCACGGGTTACTACAGGAGGTTTGTCAAGGGGTATGGCAGCATTGTTGCACCCCTGACAGAGCTGACTTCCAAGAAGCAGCCCAGGAAAGTGATTTGGACTGACACCTGTCAGAAAGCTTTTGAGGCCCTGAAAACTGCCATGTGCACGGCGCCCGTGCTCCTGGCACCCAACTTCTCCAAAGAGTTCGTAGTACAAACAGATGCTTCAGAGCATGGTGTGGGGGCTGTTCTGTCACAGATGAATGAGGAGGGCCTAGATCAACCCGTAGCCTTCATCAGTAGGAGGTTACTACCACGGGAACAGAGGTGGAGTGCTATTGAGCGTGAGGCATTTGCTGTGGTCTGGGCACTGAAGAAGCTGAGACCATACCTGTTTGGGACTCACTTCCAGGTTCAGACAGACCACAGGCCCCTCAGATGGTTGATGCAGATGAGGGGTGAGAATCCAAAGCTGTTGAGGTGGTCCTATTCCCTACAGGGGATGGATTTCACGGTGGAACACCGCCCTGGTACAGAACACGCCAATGCTGATGGTCTGTCCAGATTTTTCCGCCTTAGTGAAGAGAACTCCCCTGAGGTAGGGTAGTTCTCCCCACATTTCAGCTGGAGGGGACACGTGTTAGACCTGGCATCCTTGGCGTGGGTCTCCCTTCCATTTTTCATGATGCCTCCTATGTTACTGATCTGTTTTTGCTGGCGTTAGATGCTTTGGGCACTGTGCCACTGCTATTCAGTGCCACAGTGCAAGTGCTCCCTATGATAAATTATGTTATGTATTAGTGACTCCATGATTGGATGATTGGTTTACTTGTCAGTCCCTAGTACAGTGCACTGAGTGTGCCCAGGGCTTGTAAATCCAATGCCGCTGGTGGGCTTGCAGCACTGGTTGTGCCACCCACAGAAGCGGCTTGTAAAATGTGCCTCAGGCCTGCCATTGCAGAGCCTGTGTGCAGCCTAGGGCTGCCATGTCGACTTAGTGAGTACACCCACTTACCAGTCCCTAAACCTTCCCTTTACTGCATGTTGGTCACCCCTAAAGTAGGCCCTAGGGCAGGGTGCATTGCAAGTATAAGGTAGGACATGCCCTGGTGTGTGTAGCATGTCCTAATAGTGAATTACAGCCATTTTCGTTTTTCACTATTGCAAGGCTACCTGTTCCCCATAGGCCAGAATGGGCAAACTGACTATTACACCTTATAGTCAGAACTGACCCAGGGAACATGGTAGAAAAACGAATTTAGTATGCCTGAACTCAGAATGATAAAATACATCTTTTAGTGAAGTTGGTTTTAACATTCTGTGTTTGAAAATACCACTTTTAGAACGTGGGTATTTTCTTGCCTAAACTTCCAAGCCTGCCTCTGCTAGGTTGTGTATTCCTTGTCTGGAGATTGAGTGACAGGGGCTGGGGGTGGCTACAGGAGACAGGGTGAGTCAGCACAGGGCTGAATAGAAAGATCTGCATCCAGAGTGGAGGGAGGAGTTGCACCTGGGTCTGAATAGGGCTGTGCCTGCCTTCCACAATGCTGGCTCCACCTCCTGCCGGGCGGCTGAGCACTCTGCCCCACATTCTGAAAGGAAAGAAGGAGTCAGAAAAACAAAGTGCTCCAGGACTGACCAGAACTGGTTTTGGGCTAGGCAGAGGCCTCTCTGCCTTCAGAGAACAAAGAGAAACTGTGTATAAAAAGGGGACCCAGACCCCTAGGAAATTAGATCACTTTGGGAAACAAGAAGAAACCTTTGCTGAGGAGCGGAACCAAGAAGAAACTGAGGAGAAGACTATCCCTAAGCTAGAGGGATCTGCCTGCAGTGGTTGCCTGACTGCCAAAGGAAGGAGAAAGGACTTTGTGTGCACTTTTATTCAACTTGTGAAGGATCACCAAGGGCTTGAGAAAAGAGCTTGCCTCCTGCTGAAGTCTCAGGGACAACAGACTTCAACCACCAGCCCCCCAAGAATCCTTTGGAAGTGCCTGCTGCTGTTTTGGGGCCTTCTGAAGGGACTGCGTGTCGCAAGGAGCTGGAAGCGCGACTCAAGAGGGAGAAGCATGTCGCCGTCGCAGCCGCTGCCGTCGCGTCACGGAGATGACGCCGCTGTAGCTGTTGCATTGCACCGCATCTCAAGAAACGTCTCGCAACACCGAAGAAGCGTGTCGCCGTCGCAGCCGCTGCCGTCGCATCGTAGATGTCGCATTGCACCGCATCAAGAGAAGAGTCTCGCATCGAGGAAGAATCGTGTCGCCGTCGCAGCCGCTGCCGTCGCATCGTAGATGTCGCCGCTGTAGCTGTCGCATTGCACCGCATCGAGAGAAACACCTCGCATCCACGGAGAAGCGTGCCGCCGTCGGAGCTGCTGCCGTCGCATCACGAAACAAGGGTGTCGCCGCTGCAGTTGTCGCATCGAGCGGAAGCGTCTCGCAACGTCGGAGAAGAGGGTCGCCGCCAAAGCCGCTGTCGTCGCATCACGGAACAAGGGTGTCGCCGCTGCAGCTGACGCATCGAGTCGAGACTTCTCGCAACATCGGAGAAGCGTGCCGCATCAGGAAGAACTTGACGTCTTTATTTCTTTGCACCAGAACTTTGTCGCATCTCCATCTCTGCAACACTTTCGTTGTAGAAACGTGACGCATCGTAAGGTACATTGACTCAAAGTGTCGCATTTTAAGAACTTAAGAGAACTAAGCTAAACCTACCATTTTAAGTACAGTATTGTGGATTTTTGTCGTTTATGGTCTTGTGTTAAAACTATATAAAGAATACTTATTTTTGATATAAACCTTGTGTGGTGTCCATCTGTAGTGTTGTCACTAGATTACTGTATGTGTTCACAAATGCTTTACACACTGCCTCTGAGATAAGCCTGTCTGCTCGTGCCAAGCTACCAAGGGGGTGAGCAGGGGTTATTTTAGCAGTGTACCCCTTACCCTGACTAGAGGCGAGGGTCCCTATTTGTCACAAGTACCTACCTGTGCCAACTAGAGACCCCCAATTCTAACAATGGTCAATTGTCTGTCGGTCAGATTGTAAGCCGAAAACAGATTTGTGTCTTTAATGTATCGCCATGGAATGTGGCCAGAACGCAATGATTGAAGCGTCCAGCTTAAAAGCACAATAGCGCGTAGCTGAGATTGCCCATGTTCTAGAATAGACAAATCTTGTTCCATTATGTCGATAGCTGAGGACACAATGTTGCCCAGTGAATAAATACGAGACAAGAGCATTATCATGCCGTTATCTACCATAGCTAAGGCCTTTTCTAGGTTAATTCTATCTATTTTACGAAGTCTCTCTGCAGCTTCTTGTTGGGAGACTTTCCAAACCTCATTGTAGATGGTATATAAGAAGCGATTTTTACGTGGTTTTATGGGACCTAACAAGAAATCCCTAAGATCCATGTTGTCTGACAGAAGGGTCAAGTGTTGTTTCACCTGTGATAGTGTTGAGGTCTTTAGCCAATCTAGGCACAACTTCGCGACACTATAAGAAGTTGCTACCCCTGGGTCGTCTGTGTGTACATAGCGTGGGTCGGGCCTATGGATACTAAAGCCTTTGGTGGTGCCCTTGAATCTTGAGTTACACATATTCGTGTCTATGGGCCAAACCAACCAACCCTTCCAACCAGCCGGGAGATGATGAATTGTATGTACTTGTATCATGTGTCCCCTCACTTGTCAGTGTGTTGTTTGTGATATCATTAATAGGTGCACGCAAGGGGATGCTCAGTGTTTTCAAGTCTTTGATTTTTGCAAACCTGTAACAGGTAGTCTGTTGCACTGTTCTATTCAGGAAAATCATCTGTAATGGTATGAGGCAAGCTCTGAATAAAGCCTCAGTTCTCTGAACCTGCCACTCTCTTGTCCCCCAGATGGATTTTGTGTCTATGGTGTCTCTCCAGTAGTCGAAACCCTGTACAGACAGTTGGGAGATAAAATGTGCTGAATATATCAATCATCTTTATTTAGATCAATTAAGATCATAAAAGACACTTTACAATAAAAAAGACCGATTTCTCTCCATAAATAAATATGAATCTTAACATAATGAATGCTAAAAGTACAAACATGTTAAAAAGACCTTAAAAATTTCAATTAGTATGATAAAATACTTAAAAAAATTCATAAAAATGAGAAAAAAGGGGTAGCTGGCTCAGTAATACAGTTAGCATTTCTAGACATGGCTAATGATCTTAGAGCCCTTAACCTTATGTGGCACTAGTGACAACTACACTAGAAACTAAATTTGATTTGTATCACGAATAAGGGGTGAATTATTGAGTTGATAATAAGAAATGCCACCTGCTAACATAAAAACAACCACTTTACTAAGCAATACCCACGTACCCATTAATGCATCATTTAATCCTTTACAAACACTGGTTTGGGTATGCTGTATTAGTCATGCCAATTTCTGCCATTTTGCTTTCTCGAATTGACCATGTCCAACTTAAAAATTTTGCAATCGCTATTACACACGGGATACCAGTGTCGGTCAACAGTATTCTCAAGGCAATAGCACTACTCCTCACACCCATGTTCTTACATAAAGGGCGCAACCATTTTTTACGTGGAGCATGGTATGCCAGACAAACAAATAGAATATGAGAGTAGGTTTCCTCGTGTTCCAGACACAACTTGCACATGCTCTCATTGTCCCTATGCCACTTACATGTAAATGCATTTAGGGGTAATGTGCCTACCCGGAATAGAAAGTATAGACGTCTGTCCCTGGGTTTAGTGATGGCATCTCAATATTGCTCGTATTTGGGACAGTACTTAAATTCCCAAAATGTACCCGTCAGTGATGAGGGCTCTGAGGTAGTAATATTATTTCTTGTCATCATAGACCAGTATCATCTTTTCATCTCTTTCTTTGGGGGGAATTGCTGGCTCTCAGGCTCATCCCACAAGTGTCGCAGACCCATGCTAACCAGTATATTTTTTATGTTTAGCAGCCACTTGATCTTACTTGAGGTGTCTAAGACCCAAACATCTTTAAGAGCTGTTGCATACTGATGCAACTCTGGTGTGGTCCATAGTCTCCGCCAGTACGCTATTGGACGGAACCTAGCAACCTCTTCCAGTCTGCTGCAGCCTAGGTCGTAAAAGACTGGTTTTAATGGAGTGCTCTGAGGCAGGCCAATGACACTTCTCACGAATTTATTTTGAGCTAAATCTAATGGCTTCATGTCACTAAAATCCCAGAGTTCTGCACCGTAAGTAACAGAAGCTAATACTTTGGTGTTGTATATCTTAAGTAGAGGGTACATGGGTTGGGTATGTGAGGTCTTAAATTCCTTCAGCAAAGCACCAGCCAGATGACTATGCTTAAGGGCCAAGGTGTTTATCTGGGGGTTCCAATTAAGTCTATTCCCCAGCGTGATCCCCAGATAACTAAAAACATCAGTCTGCTCCAATAATTCATCATTAAGAAACACCCTGCCCTTAATTGCTCTGTGCTTGTGCAGGACCATAAACTTGGTTTTATCAGCATTTATCACCAACCCACGATCTTTACAAAACTCCTCAAATCTTGATAGAGCCCTCTGCAAACCACTCTGGGTCTTAGAGATGATCAGAGTATCATCTGCAAACATAAGTATTGGAATTTTAACACCTGCGAGAGATGGTGCATCTGTCGGAAATGCAGAGAAATAATCTACAACCCCATTAATAAATAATGAAAATAGGGTCGGGGCCAGGACACACCCTTGACGCACCCCTTTAGATACAGGGAATGGGTCAGTTTTGTTACCCTGGGTGCTCCAGCGTACTTGGGCGAAATTTCCTCTATGTAATTGCTCAACAACAAATAGCACTTCTGCAGGCATACCTAGATCTTTACATACCCTCCAAAGTTTACTCCGCGAAACCAGATCAAAGGCGGATTTCAAATCCACAAAGGCTGCATAGATTGTACCGCCAGCCAGCACAACAACCCGCCAATAGATCAGAACAAACCGAAATACCTGGTCTATTGTACTAACATTTGTGCGAAATCCTGCTTGTAATGGAGTTAATATATTTTTGTCATCAATCCACTGACGGATCCTATTAAGTACCATCCTGCCCATAATTTTTTGAATGGCATCTATAAGACTGATAGGTCTATAATTGCCTGGGCACGAACGGTCTCCTTTTTTGAATATTGGCAGAATCTCTGCCCCCTTCCATGAGACTGGGATGGCTGCCCCACTCGCTATAGCATTCACTAACAGGAGAATGTATTGTTGCCAGATTACTTTGTCTTTCTTAAACAGATCGGCCGGTACGCCGTCGGGACCTGGTGCTCTGCCGTTAGCAACTAAACTCAGAGCTATTTCAACTTCCCTAATATCGAATACCAGTGCTGTACCAGAAAACATGATGGTATGGACATCCTCGGTTTCGCCCCCTGTCTCCAAGGCAAATTGCGTTGCAAAGTGGGAAACCCACTTCTCTGGACCTACATGATTATTGGGTGTGGGAGCTTGCCCCCCTCTCCCCCATTTTACCTGATGCCAGAAAGACTGGGAGTTACTATCCTTGCTTGCCTGGTAGAGATCAACCCACCTCTGTTAGTCCCAGTCCTTTTTTGCTTTATTTAGCACAAATTTATATTCATGCCGAGTACGCTTGACTGCAGTGTAGTCATTTGTCTTAATGGCAGCAGCCAATGATTTGTAGGCTGCCCTACAGTCCTTATTGTACCAACTAGTGTCTTTGCTTTTTCGCTTGATTGAACTACTAGCTGGTTTTAAAAAGAAGGTGCTTATTTTGCTAAACAGACCCTCGTGCAACTTTGTTATTCTATCATTTATTTCAGACTGCAGTGTGATTTCACATAGCTCTGCCAGGGTCTCGGAGACTGCTGGCCTTATGTCAGTGAGTGTTGTTTCGCTGGATACTACAGTGTCCCATTTTACCCTCCTCATACTACTGCAAAGCTGAACTTCGCTAGTGGAGGGAAGCAAAGGTGGATTAAATGGCTGTAGAGTACCCTTAATTTCCATTTTTAAAGAAAGAGGATTATGGTCACTTTCCACTCGCTCCATGACCACCATGTCACAAAAATCAGACCAGTAATCTAAATTTAAAAGTATGTAATCGATCCGACTTGCGCTCACCCCATTATTAAAGGTGTTAGCTCCATGCTTATCGGAGGGTGAGCGACCATTGACTGCTCTAAGCCCAGTTTAGTATTGGTCAGTATAATTTTCTTCACAGTTGCATTATTCTGTGCAACGTTGTAGAAAAACGATTCTGGGTCTGATGTATTGAACCCTGAAAAGTATGTGAATTTCTGTGAGAATGTGGCAGAACTACCTTTCGGTGGCGTTGGGCAATGTTCCCATTGATGGTACACATTAGCAGTGCGTGCTACACTTGCTCTATGCAAAAAATGATGACCATAATGCTGGTAACAAAACATGGTATCATAGTCGGTTGTATCCTCATACAATTCTCTGTAAGAAAATGCAGCAGACTGTTCTAAATCTGTGAGCATAGTATTTACAGTTTCAATGTCCCAATCATCAGAGAGGGTACTGGGGGTAATGAAATCTTTTAAAGAAATTTTAAACAAGTGTGGAATTTTCAAATGTTCAGTGGGGCCATATACATCAAATGAAATTTCATTACAAAATATACCATCAGGTATTGCAATTGTTATAATGTTCACCAGGGTCAAGTCTCTTTGTTCACGGTGTGATGACGTATGTGGTTTCAGGACTAAGTTCACAGATTGTACTGCAGAGCATTCTGGGAGATAATGTCCGTTCAGAAGCTGAAAAAAGACAGTCACAGTGCCAATCCAAATTAGCAGCTATACTACCCCTATTACGAACCAAATATGCAACCAAGGTGGCACTAAGTAAGTCTTTTTGAGCAAAAGATAGAATTGGTGAAATTGTTCTTTCTTTGAAGTGGGTGGCGTTTGATCAGGTTCACTGGGATCAGAAGAGAAATCATCGAAGTTGATGAAGTAGCCAGATGCAGTTTGATCTATCTTTGGTAGTTCAGCAGGTTTTGTAGAATTGGCAGATGTGTCATTTGAAGGCACATTAATGTAGACATCATTGTTGGGCCAATTGCAACTTGGATTGTTGTTTCTTCTTGATGTTTTTCAATTTTAACTGGTGTGATTTGTACTCCATTATTCGTTACTCCTTCCCTCTGTGTGGCGGAGTCTTGAGAGGTTTTCAGTCTTTCCATCTGAACTTCCTGTATAGTAGCAAAAGGAGGTCTGCGGCTACTCAGGACCCCACCCGGCCTACTGTTGAGAAGCGGCCACATGATGCGGTTTGATCAGATCAATAGAGACAAATCTTTTCTCTTTTTTGCCAGCAAGATGCGGAAGAAGTACTGTTCTTGTTCCCACTACTGCCAGGACAGGTACAGCTGTTCTGTAAGATGGCCCAAACTCTCGTCTGTCCACGATCTTTTCCCTGACCAGGTCCCCAATCTTCAGGACCAGGCAGGTCTTTCCAGAACTGGTTTCACTTCCCCAGTGGTGGTGCGTTTGACTTGCACGTTGCTTTGTAACGCCCGGAATTCATTGCGTTCCTGTAAAACAGCCAAACAGTCATTCAGTTCAAACGGTTTTGCATCCGCCACTGTGCTGGCACAATCAAGATCAGGTACCCAAATTCTTGCCCCAAACAGGATCTCATAAGGGGTACGACCTCCCAAGGATTTTCTTGGCATGTTGTTGAGTGCCCTCTGGACCCCATATAGGTGATTGACCCATGTACCACCCACGCCTAATACCCTTGCTGTTTAGGGTTGCTTTAGGTCCCAGTTTTTCCTCTCCACCACTGAATTTCCCTCGGGATGGTAGGGGGAAGAGTACTGCAAGGCCACGCCCATACTTTCCATGGCTTCCTTGTAAGCCAGAGAGCTAAACGCAGGACCACGGTTGGAATGTAACTTGCCAATTGTGTATGTCCCGATGAAGACTCGCAAATCCTTTATAACAGTACGAGTGTCAGCTGAGGGCTGGGGCCAAACCCATAGAAATCTAGAGTATGAATCCACTGCCACCAAGATGTACTTGTAAGCCCCGTCTGAATTTAAGGGGCTGCAGTGGTCCAAATAGACACATGCGAGTGGTCTGTCTGAAATCAGTAGTGGTGTTTGTGATGATCTCTGGATGGTAGAACCCTTCATCTGCTGGCAAATGTCACACATCAGGACATAGTCCTTTGCTTGTTTTGTCAGCCACGACCACCAGGAAACGCTGAGTCAATAATGAAATTGTTGCAGTGACTCCTTCATGTGCGGATCCCAGACCCTCATGTGCAGCTAGAATTAAACCTAATCTGCGATCTTTGTTTGGTATTACTCTATCCCTCACTCCAGGAATTTGAGCATATGGTGTGTTATGCGCATCTAACTTGTAGGAGTACTTGAGTGGAGAGCCTTTTGGCAGGACGGCACTGCTGTTCTTTGTGGTATTGATAGCTAATTGTATATCTCCGTCTATTCTCGTGTGTGAACGAGTGTTTGCGGCAACGGCAGCAGTTCGCACTTGGCTGCTTCATCAGCCAGTGAATTCCCTTTAACGTGTATGCCAACACGCTGATGACTCAATGTGTGAATAATTTGAGCCCGTGGCAGGCATGCTTTCAGCTTTGCCACTTGTTCCCATAACAATTTGTGTTTTATCGTGCAACCCTTGGAGTCTCTGAACCCATTCTGGCCCCAGTAGTGAAGATATTCATTGTAATATTGCACACAGTAAAACGAATCGCACACAATCAGTGTGGGGAATTCCTGATCCGTATACTGTAGTCCTAGTATCAGGGCTTTCAGTTCTGCCAGCTGCGCTGTACAATCTCCTAGAGATTGTGTAGTCGCATTGCTGGGACGGAACTTACCATCCCGCATACGACCTTTTACTATAGCACACGCAGCGCTATATTGCTGTTTACTTCCAATGGCAGGTTGGGCAGAACCATCATTGTAAATGATGTATTCATACTGATCTAGAGGCAAGATTTCATTCAGGAGAGGGTATTCTTGTTCGTACTGCAGGTATGCTTGTGTTTTCAGTGTAGGATCATATCTGTATTCTACATCTGAGAGAATTAGCCCATTGTATCTAACGTGGATGCAGTGCCGTTGCATTTGGAATGCTGGCTTTGGTTACCACTTCTAAAGTCTGTATCTGGGTTACAATGATAATGTGTATCCCCTGTGCTAGTGCTCTTTCTCTCCCTACAGCAGTCTGTACTGCCGTCAGTATTTTTTCTGTTGCTGCAAATCTATTGTCAGCATTCATGTACAAATGACATTTGTATGCGATTGGAACTGTTTCACCTTCATTGAACGTGATGTAGGTATACCCTGATAACCCGGGGATGACCCGTATTATCAGGTTGCGGATGTTTACACGTGTCTGCAAGTGCTTTGAAGCTATCATGTCAGCTTGAACTGAACGTAGAGTGTCTGTATGTTTTTGAGTCCACTTGTTTGCTGTGAAATCTGGTCTGATTAAGTCATAGAAAGGTTTGACTCTTTCAGCGTAGTCTTGAATGTATGTTCTGCCGAAATTCAGAAATCCTAAAATGGATTGTAAACCCTTCGGAGTCTTTGGAGGCAAGATTAGTGCACATTTTTCTAGAAAATTTGCGGCCAGGCTTTTGCCTTCACTTGACAGCTCATATCCCAAAAATAGGACGCTGAGATGGGCAATTTTTTATTTTTTTAAGTTAAATTTGTAGCCCAAATTGGCAAAATCAACAATTACGGTGTTCACCCTGCACAAGTGTTCAAGTAATTTATCATCCGTCAGATAAATATCATCTATGTAGGACACTGCCTCTTCATGGCAAGTTTGTAATAGCTCTGACACTTTTGCCGAGAATAACCCAGGGCTATTCTTATAGCCTTAGGACAGACGACAAAATTGACGCTGAGTGCTGAGGGCAGAAAATCTTGTCAAATATCTGCTTTAAGGAGCTATATTTTGGCAGAAGAATCCATTCGAGATATCTAGTGTTGTTTTGTATTTCTTCTGCACAATGTTATTCCTTAATGTGGCACTATGTGCGTTCTGAACTGCAAATGTTTTTGTGCATGTGTTCAAGTGTCTGTAATCTAAAACCAAACGATATGTGTTGTCAGGTTTCATTACGGGAAACAAAGGGTTGTTCATTGGTGAGGTGCACGTTTCAATCACACCTTGGTATTCAAGATGGTCTAAGATTTCTTTGACCTGTTTCTTCGCTTCATTTTTAATAGGGTACTGACTCTGTGAAGTGGGAGTAGTTTTTAATGGGATCTCGTGGTGTTTGGACTCCACGTCCCACCCTACATGGTTGCGGTATAATGCCGGAGCTACCACACATGCCAACTCCTGTGTGTATGAGTGTTTTAAGGAAACAGGAACAAGGTTGGAAAAAGCAGGCAAAATGACGCTTTCACCTTCTGGGCAATCCATTATAAATTCAGGCGGCCAATCTTTTTCTACTAATAGGATGTCGTATCCAAATGTCAAATTTTCCCAAGAGAGACCTTTAATTTTTCTTGAGAAGTCCCCCTCTATTTGGAGATTAATTTCGTGTAGACGGTGTGGGACACTCACTCTTGTATCAGGTGTTTCCACCATGATGTATTCATTCAATACTGCTGTCACCAGAAATTCCTTCAGGTTCTGGCAAGCTATTGTTACTTCTGTCGCGCTGTCTAGCATCATCAGAGCCCATTCCCCGTTCAGAAGCTGAGTCCTCAGTAACCTAGGCATTTCTAATTTTTAAGCCGGCTACTTCCTTCTTTTTGAATTGAGCCTTTGCTTTAGGTTGCTCTTCATGTTTGATAATGAAATCTGAAGTGCGATGTGTTTCCCTTTTTCCGTTTGGTCAATCTTCAATAATATGTTCAGACCATCCTTGCCTCTCCGAGCTTTTTGATGAACCCTGAAAGGAATGAAAGGAACATGTATCAGTATCCTGATACCTGTCAGGTTTCCTAATATTATCATGATTCCTAAGGTTATACCTCTTTTCAGAGGCCTTCCGTTGGGGAGACCCACCCCTTGATTGTGAAGTGTTTCAGTTATTGTTATTTTCAGATTGATTATTATTATCCCATTTCTTTTTAGAAGAAATGGGTGCTTGCTTTGTGTTATCCTTGTTAGAATTACTCACCACATGTGGTTTCCCTGGTTTGGCTCCCAAACTATCTCTGCCTAGTGAAGCATAGGTGTCTTCGATAATTTTTGGTAATGCACGCTCCTGACTCGTAGAAGGGGTTTCCCTTAGGCATTGGCATATAGCCACTGCTGTTTCTTCCCCCTTGATGTTGCTCAGCAGTTTCATCCTCAAGCCCAAGGCAGGTCCTGCCCCGTACTCATTTTGTATCTGTTTCAGTACCTCAGGAATGACTGATTTGGCTGGGGTACCATGTATTCTAATGTATACTGCAGCAAAGATTGTTCCCCATGTGGTACAATCCTCAATTGAGGGAACCATCCCAATTGGCAAGCAAATTGTTAGCATTCTGTGTTTTTCCTGCGGACCCGTACGGGGAAATTCTGCTTCCAACTGTGCTATTTTTTTAGCAATCCAGAATGTTACGTGATCCCTCTTTGATAGGAATGCACCCATTATTGCTTTTAGTGTTTGTGGACTAATTATTGGTGTCGGCTGGGTCTGGACTATTCTAGGTGGAGCAGATCTCGCAGGTTGCAATGTGAGTGTTCGCATGACGAACTGGACAATGTGTCTATGTAACCTGACTCCTTCTTTGTAAAGGTTACGTACTTCACCTATTTGGAGTGTGTCTATCTCAGGATGTGGAGTGTAAGTCGCTAAGACCGGCCATGTTGCTCCTCCTATGCTGAGCGGACCTAGTCTTACGACTGAAGTTGTGTGTTTGAGGGCGCCTTTAAACCAGTTTTTATGTTGCTGGCAAGTTAACGGGACTTCAATGTCCTCATATGGGATGTATTCTTCCGGTGGATCCACTTCAATGTATTCATGGAATAAGTGTGACTGTGGATCTGCAGGTGGGAATTTCACCCAGGAATAGAATACCTCTGATCTGAACACCTCGTGTGCCTCAATCACGAAAGTAACATGGCAACCTGTTACAGGTATGCCATGTTCTACTAATCTCAGAGTTACTGCCTGTCTGCAGTTCTCTGTGATGTTTAAAGCGTTAGCAAATTTGTCTCCTTCCGTACTTCAACTGCTACCCACAGTTTTAGTCATTTTGAAATGAGAAGAAAGTAAAGGTTTAGGAGGTAGGGTTTAGCACAATACGGGAACCTTTAATCCTTACAAGCTTGTCTAAAACCTTCATCCAATACACAGAGTGTACCTGCTCAGTTGAGGCAGATAAACCTTCCCACTTCAGACGTCTCTGGAAAAATGTGAGTAGGGTTTGTCTGAGAAAGCACGACTGAACTACTCAGATTTTACTGTTAATATAAGAACCAAACCAATGTTGGTGGCGCCATGTCGTGTAGTTCCTAGGACCTCCCCAGGACCTGAGCGTTTTGGATGACCTAAACTGACGGCTTGGTGTGCAGACAGACTCTGGTCACCACCACAGAATGGTTTCAATAATTATTTATTGGTCAAGCGTCCATCTAGTATGAAACATGTTAGCTGCAACAATCAAAAGACAGGAGCAGACAAATGTAATCGCTAGTACCAATATCGTAATAAGCAGATACATTTCTACCATAGTGCTAATAAGATGAATAAATCATATTATATAAAACAATAGCATTAACGTACTCCTACAATGCTTAGCCTACCTAAATGTACCTAGCCTAGGTATGTGGTGAAGCCTGTGTATGTAAATGTTAGGATAGATCCTAATGGAGCCAAGAATCCCCCGGGGAGGTGCTAACCCCTCACCTGATAGTTCTGAATGAAGGACCCCGCCTCTGCGTCGAGATTGGCACCCCGCAAGAGATGTCAGGTCTCTGCCTGTCAAAGGATCAACCTGCAGAGTCTCGGTCCAGCCTGGAAGGAATTATCCTCTGTTTTGTAAGGGGGAGTGAGGGTCTTTTATACTATAGTGGTCACTCCAGGGTTTTTCCAGAATTGATATGTTTTTAAAACATTCACTAATCCTTTGCTAATCCTTTTCTAAACAAAAACACTCATGCACAGCTGGCTGTTGGCCATGGATGAAAAAAGTGGTGACCCTTATACAGTATAAATCTACTGTGCCTGGGGACATATTTATGTACGTCAGGTATAGGGATTAAGATAGGATACCGAGCGCAGGGTTGTTGAAGAGACAGAAGTAAGCTACCAAGTAAAAGGTCACCTGTGTTTAGGACCGTTATGTCGTGTGGATGGGACAAAATGTTTCTAATCGGTATGTACATGATGGGACTATCCTAAAGAACATGACAATCTGACACGTATGAAAACACAGTCGCTTGGCATAGTGAATTTGTCGTTCCTTTGTTTCAACTAACTAGCAGTTACTTGTAATGCAAACCAGCATTTCCAGTTTATACCATATTCTCATGTTGCACATTGCACAGTATTGCTCTGAAATGTGGCTTGTTATATTAAATATAAAAGAAAACACTTCATCCACTTCTTTTGCTAACTCGCTGCACTACTGCATTCTTAGAGGGAGCCCAGCAATGCAACAGAAAGTAGTCAAAGTTATACTAACTGATGTGTCTTGCTTCACTGCATCCATCCCTATGCATTCTATCCTAGGTTCCATCACAGGACATGAAATTTGTGACTTCTTGTGAGAAATTCTCACTTTTTTGTGTGGTCACACCTATTTTTGGGGCAGTAATGCTGCTGTTTTTTTACTTTGTGCACTGGGACACTGCTAACCAGGCTGAAGTGCATGTGCTCCAAACCGTTAAAACATATTGCATTGGGTAACACCTAATTGTCATGTTCAACTTTCCTTTAAGTCCATAGAATATAGTGTCCAAGGTGCATCTGTGGCAAGGTAACATTAAATATCAGTTATGGACTTCAGCTCTACTGTGCTATCAACTAGTATTACCAGTCAAACATGACTCCAGGCCTTTCAAAGCAGACTGGCTGCTGCAGCTTGAATGTGGAATCCAACCAGACCAAATAAATCGTTTTTGACAGGATAAAACCTTTCCTTTAAATGTTATTACATCCCTCCTATGTAGGCCTTGGACCACATGAACCAAGGTGCATGGTACTTAAAAGTAGAACATGTGGAAGTATAAAGTTAATATGTCCTTACAGTGACCAGCAACTAAAAGCAATTTACAATGCAGAAAGACTAGTTGTTCCATAGAGAAACACTGGGATGCACTATTACATTTAATATCGCAATCTGTGGGTAGGATACACCTAGAAATGTCATTATTGGGCTCTTTGGAATAGGTATTAAAAGCCCAATTCAATTGTGAAGTCAGGTTTTAAATAAATATTAGGGAAATACTTTTAGAAACATACCTCCCCCCAGGCTAAAGCCTCTTGGGACTAATTTGGATTAGCCTCCAGCTTAAGCCCTTTGAATGCTCAAGCCCTGAATGACGGGCCTGATTCACAGAACTAACTTACGTCAAAAACGTAAAGTTAGTACTTTTTGGTATTCACAGAATACACTTACTCATTTTGGTATTCACAGAATGAACTTACTCATTTCGGTATTCACAGAAGTTAGTAGTCCTAACTTTAGGACTCCTAAATGCCTTCTGTGAATACCGAAAGTCTTAAAGTTAGGATTTTTCTCAGTTTAGGAGTGGTAAAGTTAGGACTCCTAACTTTAGAACTCCTAAATGCCTTCTGTGAATACCGAAAGTCTTAAAGTTAGGATTTTTCTCAGTTTAGGAGTAGTAAAGTTCTCCTAACTTTACTACTCCTAAACTGAGAAAATCCTAACTTTAAGACTTTCGGTATTCACAGAAGGCATTTAGGAGTCCTAAAGTTAGGACTACTAACTTCTGTGAATACCGAAATGAGTAAGTTCATTCTGTGAATACCAAAATGAGTAAGTACTAACTTTACGTTTTTGACGTAAGTTAGTTCTGTGAATCAGGCCCGACATGTGCAAACTACTCTCCCAGAGCACGAACAAAGGCGTGGGTGTGTGAGGTATTTCAGCTCCTCTGGCAAGATGACCATTTGGGCAGTGCCAAGGAACTTGATTCATTCAAAAGTTACTTCCCTGTCACAGACAAATGTCAGATAACACATCCAGAGGCCCCTTCTTTGTTTCCTCATTCAGGCAGGCTCCAATCCAATTATAGATGGAGCTACCCCCAGAACTGGTTTGTAGTGCCCACAGAGGAGGGGTAGCTCATTTCCCTCCCAACACCTCTGGGGTGGGCACACAGCCTCTACACAAAGGGAGAAGGGTTTCCCCATTTTGGATTTAGGTAGAAAGGGGCACTGTAGGATTGTTTTCAGTATGACACACAGGAGCTGCTGCAAAACTGATGAAAAACTGGGAACTTTTTTTGTTTTGTTTGGGGGCACTGGGAGTTACACCCACCCACAGGCTAGCATCAAACATAATTGTGGCATCCCTTGGCACCCTCTACAGAACACTCGGGACCTGTGGAAGAATAGAAGAAAGATTGCACTTGTGGTTTGATACCTGTGAAGAGACCTAAAAGGCTGGACCTGCTCCAACTTATACCCAGGATAGATAAGTGGACTCTGTGTAAGCTACAGGGCCACAAAAAGCTGCAAGAGACCTTTTCCCTGAAGAGCACAGCTGGCCAGTACCAACTTGACCTGACTTGAAGCCTACTGGTGGCCTCTGCTGGAGTGAGGCTTGACCCCTAAGTGCTGTTCCTGATGCCATAGGACCCTTTTCTGTCTCAAAGTATACTCCTCCTAGCATCTTTGCAAAACATGGAACATGGAAAATATTTGGACTAAAGATCTCCGGAGGACAGGGACAAACCTGCCAAGCTGAGCCAAAAAAGGTGCATTGCTGCTGGGCTGAAGATTCAGGTTTCCCCTGCTCAGAGCTTCTTTGCAGCAGCAAATCCTATTCAGCTGAACATCGCATAGAAGGTATCTTGGCTTGTGGGGCCCTCTTCAGCTATCGCCTGCAGCCTTGCTCTGCTGGAGAAATCTGAGCTCCAAAAAAGAGGCTAAGTCCAAAGGTAGAAATTGTGAATGAGTGAAGGTGCCAAAAATATCCTGCAAGTGAGGGGACTGCCCTGGGCATAAAATATGATTTCTCCCACCCAAAGATTTTGCTGCCAAAACCTTTACCATCACCAGGACCTCGTCCAGCACCTCTCCAACACCGAGAAGCCATCTTCAGATAAAGTCTGCTGCCGTGTCCTGCTTAAGGATTTTGACTTAAAAAAAACAGACTAAGACCCAAGGTCAAAACTCTGACCAGGTGAGACCTGGTTGGTGTAACTGACCTGCACTCCATCACATTCAGCCTGAAATTGTGCCTAGGTCCCGGTCTACGTCGACCATTGTCTACCATTGGTGCTTAGCACTTTTTGGTGCTATGCTTATTCAAATCTTTAAGAATCTATATCTCTGGTTCTCCTGATTGGATTTTTGTTGTATTGGTGTCAGTTTGTTCATTGAATTATACTCTATGTTTATAAATTGGATTTCTATTGTGATATGTTTTCGACTTTTTAACTGTGTTGGTATTTTTAAATTCTTTACTCATTTTCCTGAGTTAAGCCTGTTTGCACTGTGTCATAGCTACCAAGGTGTCGCGTCTGCTCACACGAACCACGCTGAGACCGGTGAGTGTTCAAATATTCTTTATTCTGTTTCGTATGCCGTGCTCACAGGCACGTCTTGTCCCCTGCCCTTCTAGTCGCATAATGACGTCCCCCACTCCCTGACCGGAAGTGGTGTCCGGTTGCTGTCCCCTCTGGCCACTGGGCGCAGGGTCCTAGTGCCCTTTGCCCAGGTCACAACATCTCCCCCTTTGTGGAAAGAAAGAAAAGAAAATGTAAGAGAGAAAGAGATAGAGAGAAAAGAAAAAGAGAGAGAAAAGAGAGAGAAGAGAGAGAGAGAATTCACCATTACATTTCTTCAATCAATCTCTTTGGACTTCTGCTCACTCTCCTTGGGTATGACCCTTCTGTCTCTTTGTTTGGTACCTCTTGTTGTCTCTCGCTATTGTGTGCCATTCTTCCCATGTTGTCCGGGACTTCCTCTTTGTCATGTGTTGTGTTTTTCTTGGATGCTGTATCCCCTCCGCCTTCATCCGATGTCTTGAGCCCTTTGAAGTGTGAGCTATTTCTGGTGATCCGGTAGGGGCCCGATGCAGCTGTTATCATAGGCCCTTTGACCTTTATTATTGTCAGCGGTTCATCTGAGACAGGACTGTCCAATTTTCTTGATTGTCGTTGGCGCACCAGAACTGAGTCTCCTTGCCTCAGTTGTGATGATGTTGCATGTCTCCTGGCGTCTGCATATAGTTTCATTTTCTTTTTTGCTTCTTGATCTCTTGTTGCGATGCTATTGTGTTCTGGTGGCGCTTTTGCCTCTAGCTGGGGCAATCTTGTTCTGCTTGTCCGTCCTAGCACCAGTTCTGCTGGGCATCGTCCTGTGGAGCTGTGAGGGGTGTTGCGGTAGTCTCTTAGTATTTGACAGAGTGCCTGGCCTACAGAGATCTGTGCCAGTTTTGCTCATTGGATTGCTTTCTTGATATTTCCCATGAACCTTTCTACCATGCCGTTTGCTTGTGGCCATAGGGGCGTTATCTTCCTGTGGTGAATGCCCAGGTAGACCATGAATTTGTGAAACTCTTCTCCTGAGAAGGGAGGCCCATTGTCTGTCTTCATTGTTTGTGGGGAGCCCCAGGCTGCGAAGATGTCATCCAGTATTGGCAACGTGCAGTGGCTGATGTTGACGAGACGTGTCGTACTATGGGAAATCTGGAGTACTCATCAATGACCACTAGCAAGTAGTTGCCAGTGTCCAATGGCCCATACAAATTAGCTGCCAGTGTGGTCCACACTGCCTTTGGAAGCTCCGACATCTGTAACTGTTCTGGCTTTGCGGGCCGTCCCCTTATTTGGCATAGGTGACAGTTGAGGATGGTGTCTTCCACCAGTCGATCCAAACCTGGGAACCATACTCTTTCCCGTAGCATCTTTTTTGTTGCTACTATGCTTCTGTGGGACTCATGTGCCAGGTTTACAGTCTGCTGCCGCAGTGCTTTTGGCATTACTATCCTTGTTCCTCTTAGTATGATTCCTCTTTCCGTTTCTGAAAGTTCCTCTTGTATGTTTTTGAATGCCAGCATTTCTTCCCTGCTCACTCCTTCTCCCATGGGGCTGTTCTTGTTTACGTGTCTCCATCTTTGCTGTTGTGTTGTTAATTTGACAGCTTGCAATGTGGCATCCCTTGTTGTTTCTCGTTCCAGCTCTTCAATTGTTATTGGTGCGGGAGTGTTTTGTCTTAACACAAAGTTTAGGTACTCTTCTGCCATGGATGTGTTTTCAGGTGCCTGTGGTAGGGGATGTCGTGACATGTACTAAGCCGGGTTGTGTTCCTTTCCTGGCTTGTGCAAAATCTTGAAGTCATAGTCCATCAATCTAATTCCCCACCTTTCAATGCGTGGCGATATCTTTGCGTTCGGATTTCCATATATTGTCACTAGAGCTTGGTGGTCTGTTACAATGGTGAAGGGTTTTCCATAGATGAACATGTGGTAGTGTTCACACGCCCATACTACTGTTAGACTTTCCTTCTCTGGTTGTGAGTATGCCCTTTCAATGTCCGATAAGCTCTTGCTCGCATATGCAACAATTTGCCTTGGCGAATCTCTTCCAGGCATGTGTTGTGCCAAGATTGCTCCTAACCTTACCGGGCTGGCGTCAACAGTGAGCTCAGTGCATAGCGATGGGTCGAAATAGGCAAGATGATCTACAGCCATTACTGCATGTCTGATGGCCTCAAACGCCCTGCCGCATTCATGTGTCCAGATACATTTCTGACACTGCTTTTTAGGTCCCGAAGCGGTGTGCTCACTGTGGCAAAGTCCTTTATGTATCGAGCACAGTAGCTTGCAAACCCAAGAAATGACCTCACTTCTGCTACTTCTGTTGGAGGCTTTGCTTTTTCCAGTGTTTCTACTTTGCTGGGATCCGGTCTCCTACCTTTTTTTGAAAAGATGTGTCCAAAGAATACTAGTTCCCTTTTCCCTAGTTCACACTTGTCTTCATTTAGGGTCAGGCCTGCTTGTTCGAATTGGTTGCAGACCTCACGTAGGGCCTGGTCGTACTCCTCATCCGAGCGACCGAAAACCAGGATGTCGTCACTGTAGTTCAGACTGTTCTTTACCGGCCTGATCACTTGTCTTATGATCTCTTGAAATATCTCTGCAGCTGATGAAATTCCAAAACTGAGTCGTTTGTAGCGAAAAAGACCCATGTGGGTAGAGAACGTCGTGATGTATCGCAATTGCGGATCAAGCTCCAGTTGATGATATCCTTTGCACAGGTCTAGCTTTGAAAATCTGCATGTGCCAGTAAGACAGCTGATCATGTCATTTAAGTGAGGCCCTGGGTGTCTTTCCCTCTCGATTGCCGTGTTTGGTATTCTCATGTCAACGAAAATGCGAATCTTTGATGTGTTCTTCTTTGGTACTGCTACTATCGGAGATACCCATGGTGTCGGTCCGTCAGCTGGCTCTATGATGTCTTGTGCCAGTAGGCTTTGTATTTCTTCTTCCACTTGTGGTTGCAGATGTATGGGCACTCTTCGGTGATGCTGAGCCACAGGCTTGACTGCTTCATTGATGTGTAGTGTTATTTGCTTAGTTTTCCCAGTCCTTGTAGAATTGCTGGATGTTCCCTCAGAATGTTCTGTCGTTCTGACATGTTATAAGTCATTGCTAAAAGACCCATCACTTGCACGGTGACATTGCTTAGTAGACAGGAGGATGCTGGAATGTCTCCTCTTAGCACATGTACTTCCTCCTTTACCGACATTTCTTTGTATGTCAGTGTCTTTCTGAATTCCCCCATGTTCACCACTGGTGGCCTCAAGCCCCAGGTGAACACATCAACAGTGGACGGTGATAGCGGCGGTTTCACTCTCATCTTCTCATACTCTGACATGCACATGATGTTGCATGTAGCCCCATTGTCTAGTATGAAGCTTGTGCTGTGACTCCCTACCTCAATGGTCACTGTCGCTGTTTTCTTTATCTGCTGTCTGTCTACGAGATGAATGTGTTCCAGCGTGCGCTCTTCTGTTGGTACATCTGACATCAGATATAGCCGTTCTGCTGCCTCTGGCGTGTCTGCTTCATCCGATCCAGCTGAGGGGCTGCGATTTTGCATGTCCATGTGTCGTACGTACCTGTTTGTTGCTACCCGAGGTCTTGCTGGTCTTCCACTCTCACTTTTGAATTGTCCACTCATGCAGGCACTTGCGAAATGGTTATCCCTGTTGCATTTCCGGCACTTGTGATCCATCGCTGGGCAGGCGCCAGCATGTGGGAATTCAAGTCCACAGTGATAGCATGATCTTTCTTGCTTCTGCTTCCGGGGTGGCGGTGTATTGTCTCATTTCTTGACGTTCCCAAAAGCGCGGTTTGCTTGTTCCACTCTTCTTGCCTTCCCATTCTCCATTTGTCTGGCATGTGTAGTGGCTCCTGCCTCCGCTCGGGCCATGGTCAGTATTTTCTCAAGCGTGGACGGTTCCTTCAGAATTCGTGCACAGAACTCCACTGACTGACAGCCTTCAATGATGCGCAGTCGTATGGCCTGCTCATTGTCAAACTTGTGGAATTCGCAATATGTAACAAGTTTTCGTAGTCTGGTCGCAAAGTCGTCGAGGGACTCCTCTGCTAGTTGGCATGTGGTATTGAACGTGTACCTCTCAAAATCCACATTTCTTTGAGGGTCAAATTTGTCTGTGAGACACTTTATCAGTCCCTTGTATGTTGAGGTCTGTTCTGGGGGAAAGGTTGTCAAGAGGTCCTCAACCTCATCTCCTACGAAGTTTAGGAACAAATCTATGTTTTGCTCATCTGTCTAGTCCTTGCACGTGGCACGCATGTAGCGTTCGAATTGCCTTATCCATCTTTCCCAAATAATGCCTGTTTGTGGGTCTGACAAACTGAAAGGTAGTGGTCTTTGGAAGATTGCGTTTGCGCTGTTCTTGTCACTTCCGTCTTCTGTCATTTTGTTGAGATGCAGACCTTCTTCACCTTACTCTGTATGCCTTTCCTTTCATCTGTGTGCAGTTTTCTTCTTTCGCTACATTTTGTTTACTTTATTTCAGCTTTGTTTGCTGTAATTTCCTTTTGTTTCTTCTTTATTTTCTTTATTTCACCTTTGTTTGTTGTAATTTCCTTTTATTTCCGCCTTTTTTCCTTCTTTTGTGCTTTTCAGTGTTTGCCTGACTTCAAAATGGCCGCCTGGCCTTCTCCAGCTTCTTATTGGCTCTCCCGCCTGACTTCAAAACGGCCACCGAGATTTCTGGTTTGTGAGATTTCCTATCTCTTCTATTGCCTGACTCTAAGATGCCCGCCGTGCTTTTTCCAGCTCCTGATTGGTTCTCCCGCCTGACCCTAAAATGGCCGCCGAATTCTCGTGAGATTTCAGCTTGAAATCTATGCGGGAGGCTCGGGGCTATCTCGTTAGTCAGCGGGAGGCTGCTGTCACGGTCGGGTGCACCGCTCCCCTTCTCCTCACCTTTTTCACTTGATGCGGCCGGGGTGGGCTCCCGATGTTGTTGTATCTCTGCACAGGTGGACCATGGTGGGCTCCTGGCTTCGCTTTACCCGTGATTGGGGTGGGCTTCCGATGTCGCGTTTTCTCTTTTGGGCCGGCGGACCAGGGTAGGCTCCTGGTTCCGTTCTTCTCACGACTGGGGTGGGCTCCCGATGTCGCGTTTCTTTTCCGGCAATCAGCGGACCAGGGTGGGCTCCTGGCTCCATCCGAACGTCGTCGTGGTGCTTGCAAATCCCACCTTCCTTGTCGCCAGTTGTCGCCTCTGCTCACACGAACCACGCTAAGACCGGTCAGTGTTCAAATATTCTTTATTCTGTTTCGTATGCCATGCTCACAGGCACGTCTTGTCCCCTGCCCTTCTAGTCGCATAATGCCGTCCCACACTCCCTGACCGGAAGTGGTGTCTGGTTGCTGTCCCCTCTGGCCACTGGGTGCAGGGTACTAGTGCCCTCTGCCCAGGTCATGACACAAGGGTTGAACTCAGGTTTAAATTACTGAAGCCTGTAATTGGGTCCTACAAGTTAGTGGCCTTATTAATTGTGGTGGACTACCATTCACCCCAATTAGCAATTCCCATGTTCATTTCTAAAAGATGTTCTTTGTGGGTACACTATCTGTATGCCGCTTTCTAGTTAGAGCATAGTCAATGTTACCCACAAGTGTTTTTTGAGCATGCACTAGCATCTGTAATGTGGCACAGGCGCATTTGTGCAGAGGCATTCTCTTGTTCACAAGGGACAATTCCCTCAGGCAAATGAGGGAGCTTTCACATCTCATTCTCCAGGCACAAAATGTGTGCCAATGCAATAAGCACTGAAAAAGAAGAGACACAAAGATCTGGGCAAACGTCTGTGATGGAGCAGGGTTTGCGTCATGTAAACCTGCTCGGATCAACGCCCCAAGATAACATTTATTAATCGTGTGTCTTGTACTAAATGCCAAAAATACACACAAACACGGGGAGATGCTTTGCGCACGCGTGCATTGCAATTAAGACTAATGCATGAAATGCTTAGGCCGCATATCGCTTTTGCATATTAAAACCGACAAAGTGGAATAATGCTATTGCAAAATAATGCTTTGCACATTAATTCTCATATGAATTAACATGGGATTAGTGCATTGGTGGGAGGGAAACAGTGTAATTTCCATTTTTTAGTTATTAATATTCTTTATATTTCTCTTTTATCGTAGTTTTAAATTGGGCCTATGGTGAACAAATAGATTTGCGTGTTAAATTAGCATGAATAAATGAAAAGGCCGCAAAAGGCTGCCCCGTATATGAACTGTGGTGGGTGTCAGCGGTGGATGAAGGAAACCTTCTAGAGTGAAAGAAAGACGTGCAAATATTGAGGACGTCGAGATGCCTCGGAAAGCTCAAGCTGATGAACATTTTATGCTTAGTTGATACATTGTCAGAAATAAAGTTACTAATACAGGGACAAGCTATTCATAAGTGAATGTGACGTGATGAGGGATACAGAATCGATTCATAAGCAGTGAAGTAAAACGTGAGAACGAGTTAAGAACAAAGAAGAGCATGTAAAGCCAAATGAAGTAATGGGGGTGTGGTGCAACACCCCACAAATTGACCAATGAAATGTTGAGATTTCCCCGAATGTTGCAGATTAGTGGGATGGTCAGGTTAGGGTATAATTGGGATGCTCATGGGGGGTGTGGTTAAGGCAGCTTTCCGTAGGTCCAGAGAGGAAGAGGGTGATCGTCGCTGTCCGTGGGTTAGAGGCCTACCCGTTTCCTGATCCTATCTTTTCCCGGTTTCCTTTATCGGGTTTCCTTTCCACTATCCTCGTGACCAGGGGGTGGTGTTACTAATACAGGGACAAGCTATTCATAAGTGAATGTGACGTGATGAGGGATAAAGAATCGATTCATAAGCAGTGAAGTAAAACGTGACCAGGGGGAGGTGGGTTTTTCCGAACTTTTATCGTTAGGTATGTACCAATAGGGAAATTAGCAAATGTCTGCAAATGTTTTCTCTACATGACTCTTATGTCTCTTCATCTATCCACTCAATAATATTCACTGTGATTCAGATGCTTGTGATCTTGTCTGCATATTTTATGATATTACCTCTTATAATGTGTATATTCTTTCCCTGTAACTTTGTACCTGAGTTTTTCTTATAATTACTGAAGATAAACAGATTAACAAGATTTTTGAGTTGTGATTATTTCCTCATGACAACTGCTAAGATTTTGGTTAATTAGTCATGTCAATAATTTACACTACTCAATGAATATGATTCATCACCCAAGAGGAAAGTGGTTGACGATATAGGATAAAAGGGCTATAATAGAGAAGAAACGATTAGATAATCCGTTTTTCCCTTTAGATGAGCAAAAGACAAATCAACGACACACAAACCGCATTTCAGCGTCATTCTCGCATGGTCTGTTAAATGGTGAGAAATTGTGCATTTGTATGTTTGGGGCCCGTTGTCTGCTGTGTTATTCAGAGACCCCCAGTTTGGCGCTGGATCAGTTTTTGGTAGCAGTATGATGGTTTATTATTGATTAGTTGATTATTGATTATTGATTATTTGTTTTGATTATATGTGTTCTAACCCGAAAAGTTAATGTCGCGTTTTATGTTGTGCTGAATATACAGGTGAGAAGGTTGCCCGGGGTAAAGTCATAGCGTGAAGTAGGCTGGGAATTAGTGTGGATAGACGTATCCCACTACGGAATTACTTTGTCTGTAAGTCATAACACTGAACAGGGAATTCTTTTGGGAAAAGTGACAACTATCTCTTTATTTAGAAAACAGACAAGGTAGCATTGTTTTTATGTCGTTATTAATAAGATTTCTTTGCGAAAAAATTTGCTGAGTCATTTTGTAAAGGGAAGGTCAGTAGAAGGAGTAATACTGATATCAGAAAACGCCGCGCTGGCATTGGTCAGGCAGCGGAAGCTCCTAAAGCTGTGATTGGAGGAGCCATTGTAAACTGCATCTCTATTGGTTGAGACATTGCTGACGTAGCAGTGCTCAGATTGGTTGGTTGGTGTGAGTATTGGATGAGTGTTGCCTAATAGAGACTACAGAAGTACGGAGAGTTTGTTGAGATTTTCGAGTCACATTTTGAAGGGACAGTTGAGAAAAAAATGAAGTTTATTAATAAAATCAGGAATTTCTTCAAAAAGGACAGACCGATAGTGACAAGGGAGGGAATTCTTATTCCGCCTCCAGGAACCCCCGCATCTTATATGATGCTAGAATGTGGATACCATACCTGCACTTGGTTGGAGAATTGGGTGAAGTATACTCAGAGCGATGGTGTTCTGGCTTTTCCGGAACATGGATCATTTAATATGAGAATTTTACAAAATTTAAGAGATCGGATGAGTGTGTTGGAGCCTAGACCTAGACCGACTCAGTATGAGGCACTCGAGGAATGGGAATCTGAGGCTTTTGAGCGAGAGAAATACAGGGGTAGAAGAAAATACAGAAATATCATGACCAGATTTCCCTTTGAGAGTAGGCAAGAGAGCGTGAAAAGATGGAGAAGAGCTGTAGTGACGGAAGGATTGTATCCTGTCTTGGTTAATGAGGAGTCAATAGGAGGCAAAAGTAAGGAGAAAAAGAATAATATTGAAATGCAAAGAGGGAGTTGTAACTTGAATGATTCAGATGACGAGTTATTGGAGGATATAATAACAAAAAGACCACCACCATATCAGGAAAGTCCAAGAGGAGAAATTCCAAATGCCCCGATAATGGGGACTCCACTGATTCCGCAAGTTCGATTCCGCAAGTTCCCCAAATTCCAGTGATTACGAGAATGGTACCGGATAGAGAGACAGAGTTACAAACCCAAGCAAGAGAAGAATTAATTCAGAAAGTTAAACAGTTAAATCTGAATGCAGAAGCATTATCAGTACCCGTAACAATAGGACCTATAGTTCCGTTGTATGGGAATAAACAGAGTATATAAGGAGTACATGCTTTGACAGTTCCGACAAGTAATATGAGGAGTGAGACTATGACTATACCTAGTCCAGTTGAACGAAAGGAAGAAAATGTTACCTTAATGGATCTTCCCGAAGGAGAGGTAGTACATGAAACTCCAAGAAGAAATGTTCAAATAGATCCTAGGAGAATAGCACAGAGTGGTGATTCCGCATCTGAGAGTTCAGTAGGTCCCACACCAGAAGAGCTGAATGAGTGGATAAAGGAAATGGAAAAACGAAAACCCTACCACAAAGTATAGATGTGTGTAGATTGAAGGTGGGTTTGGAAGAAATGATAATTGGTAAAATCAGTCCAGATAGATTAGGTATTTATAGAGATGAGGAATTATTATTTTTGTTTAAGAATATTACATGGAAAGCAAGGAATTTGCATGAGAAGATAGCAGAAGCTGCTGTTGATTACGGAATAGATATTGAGAGATCGAAGGTATTGCAGAAAACATACAGGATGGATTTCAATGACAGTGACTTGGAAAGTTTGAATGTGCCTGGTAAAAGGTTACAGATAAAGGAATTGATGTTGATTCTGAGGAAGTGGGGAGATGTTGATCGCTGGAAAGGAAGATGGTCGAAAAGAAAAAGCGAATTAAACCCTACAGAAGGTACCTCAATGTATCCAGTAAAAACAAGTGGACAGATTGAAATGGTGTGTCCAATGAGGGAAGTTCCAGGTGGTGGATATATTTATGTTCCCTGGAGTAGACAGGACATTTTGTCCTTTATGAATGATTTCCCCAGATTGAGAGAAAAACCCGTTGAATGGTACAAATAGGTGGAAAGGTTTGTGAAGGTTTCAAAGGTATTGCTAAAGGACTTAGATGGTCTATTCGAGATTGTAGATCCAGCTGATTTGGGGACAGAGTGTAAGATAACTGTCGATTGGCCTAAAGAAGAATATCCAAGAGACCCTAAAACTGGTGCACCTTCAGATGAGGTGATGAAAAAGTACAATCAGGTGATTACTTTCTTGAAAGGGAAAATTTCCCCGAAGGAAAGTGATTGGGTAAAAATAGACAGGACAACACAGGAGCCAAAGGAGTCAGTGCATGCATACTATGAGCGGTTGTTACAGGTGTTTAAGCAATATAGCGGATTTGAGAATATAGGTGACAAGGATATGGGACATTTTGTGTATCGGTTTGTGTTTTCACTGAAACCAGAGATTAGTAATATGATACAACAGCATTTGATTTGCTGGCAAAGTAAAACGATCAATGAGATTTTGAGATATGCAAAGTACTGCAGCGACGACATTGATTCAAGACATAAAAAGCTTAAGGAGAAAATTATGTGGGCGCAAGTTAAGGTAGCAGAGCAACAGGAAGCAAATAGTGTTGAGCAGATGAATAATCAGAATCAAAATGGTCAGGTACCAGGTGTTGGAAAGGGTAAAGGAAGATTTGTTAAAGATGATTTGAAAAGAAAATTTCCTTGTCATGCGTGCGGTAAGCTTGGACATTGGAAGAACGAGTGTAGAAGTACTATAAAAATTAATGGGACAAACCAAAATTTAAATTCACAGGTGCAGAATGAAGTGGTTGTGACTCAACAACAGCCACAGCAGATAGTTACACCACAGTTACATGTGCCCCAAGCTCCTATGCAGGGTAATGTAGGTGCTCAGGTACAGAGATACAGTGTGAATACTGGATTTACTCCTATGGAACCACATGGTAAGAACCCAAATGTGCAGATGATTCCACAATATTGGTTGCAGTGTAATGAGAGTGATTCGGAAAGTAGCCAATGACGGTGCCTGAGGGGGGAGGAAGATTGCGTGCTTGGTGCAACTCTGGAGGTAGATCAGTCAGGTCCATTTGTTGATGGGAAGGTGGAAGGTAATAATATTACATTCCTAGTGGACACTGGTGCTACCCGTTCTACTGTGAGAGCAGCAGAAATTCCTAACCTACCCCTCTCGGGAGAAACTTTCCAAGTTGTGGGAGTATCAAATAAGCAGATTAAAACACCAGTTACAGAACCAATTGAGGTTCACATTGGGAGGTTTAAAGACATGCATCGATTTGTGGTATGTGATTCGAGCCCAGTAAATCTATTGGGACGAGATCTCCTATGCAAAATGAATTGTACCATCTATTGTACACCTGATGGTATCACATTTCAGACACCTGATGAGGATGTTGAACTTAAAATGATGCTAGCAAAGCAAGGGACAGAATTGGATGAACTATATTCACTTTTAACAAAACAGAATTTGCCTGAGGAGCTGAGAGAGACAGTAAGATCAGATGTATGGGATTTTACAGGAAAAGAAATTGGGTTAATGAAAAATGTGGATCCTATTCAGGTTACAGTGAAACCTGGTGCTCATTACCCAAACACTCCTCCATATAAAATGAGTCCTGAGACAATGGCAGGAGTTGCTCCTGCGATCAATCAAATGATCGAACAAGGCATTCTAAAAGAAATACTGAGCAGTCCTTGTAACTCACCTATTATGGGAATTAAAAAGCCAAGTGGAAAATACAGAATAGTGCAAGATTTGAGAAAGATCAACAAGATAGTGGTACCTTGTTGTCCAATCGTGCCAAACCCAGCAGCGATCCTTTGCCAGATTCCATGTGATGCCAAATGGTACACAGTAATTGATCTGTGCCAAGCATTTTTCTCAATCCCTCTACACCCAGACAGTCAGTTTTTATTTTCATTCCGGTTTGGAAACCGTGTCTTGGCATGGTGCCGAGTTCCTCAATGGTACACAGAAAGCCCCTCGATTTTCAACCAAATTCTGAGAAAATGTCTAGAAACATTGATAATGCCAGAGGATTCGGTTTTGGTTCAATACATAGATGACCTACTGTTGGCATCTAAAACTCGGAAAGCGTGTGTAACAGATACCATTGCCTTATTTAACCATCTGGCAGAAGGGGGACATAAAGTGTCACCTGCAAAATTGCAGTTCTGTAAAGAAGAAGTACAATACCTAGGACACAGGATTGAGAAAGGAGTTAGAAAGGTGACACCAGAAAGAATTGAGGCAATTCAACAGATGAAACCTCCAAGAACACAGAAAGAAGTGCGAATGTTTTTGGGAATGGTTGGTTACTGCAGACAATGGATAAATGGATTTTCAGTGATTGCAAAACCTTTACAGAGGTTAACGCATAAGGATGTGATTGATCCGATTGATCTGGATGATGAGAGTATGGAAGCTTTTGTAAATCTGCGAGACAGTTTGTGCCAAGCACCAGCATTGGGAATGCCTGATTATACAAAAGAATTTGCATTGTTCAGTTGTGAGCGAGATGGATGTGAGTTAGCAGTGTTAACTCAAAGACACAGATTGACTAGACGTCCAGTGGCATATTTTTCTGCTACGTTGGATTCTGTGGCTGCAGCGTTACCAAGATGTTTGAAAGCAGTTGCTGCTACATGTGTGAGTTTGGAACAAAGTGAAGCAATTGTGATGGGTTATTCTGTCAAAGTCTATGTTCCACATTCTGTTGAGATTCTTTTAACCAAAACACGAACTCAGCACATGACTCCCAGTCGCTGACTAGTTATGAGAGAGTGATTTTGGGTGCTGAAAATGTGACTGTTGTGAGGTGTACCACCTTAAACCCAGCAACACTACTACCAAATCCTTATGAGGAGGAGGTAACAGAAGAAGCAGATCATGATTGTTTGGAGGTGACAGAGTTCTGTACAAAACCTAGGGCAGACATCAAAGATGTGCCTTTAGAAGAATCTGATAATGACCTGTTTGTTGATGGATTATGTTTGAGGAATTAAAGAGGAGAGTTGAGCGCTGCTTATGCAGTATGCACGGTAACTGGAATTGTGGCAGCATCCTGCCTATTTGGGGCAAAATCAGCACAAATTGCGGAATTATACGCTCTGATTAGAGCCTGTAAAGTTTCCCGAAATTTGAGGGTAACCATATTTACGGACAGTCAATATGGCTTTGGGGTGGTGCACGATTTTGGCCAATTATGGATGCAAAGGGGATTCATGACTTCATCAGGTTCCCCTATTAAAAATGGGAAAATTGTGAAAGATTTATTGGATGACCTGCAATTACCAAAACAAATTGCAGTGGTAAAATGCTCTGCGCATTAATCAGGAAATGATTATGTGACCAGTGGTAACAGATACGCAGATCAGTTAGCGCATTTCTGTGCAGAAAATTCAGCTGTACTTAACAGGAAAACAGAAAGAAAAATCACTGATTGTCATTTAATGTTTACATCAATAAACAATTGGGATGAAATTAAACAGTTACAGGAAGAAGCTAGTGAAGAGGAAAAGAAACTTTGGAGAAAAGCAGGATGTACAAAAACACCAGAGGATGAAATTTGGGTATATGTAGATGACAGACCAGTTATGCCCGATTGCATGCTTTCTCATGAGGCAAGAGTCTACCATGGGATCACTCATGTTGGAAGGGATGCCATGATCAGACTTTTTAAGCAGACCTGGTTTAATCCCCGGTTCAGGTATATTGCAGAGAGTTTGTGCCAAAGGTGCGTTGTTTGCCAGCAGCAGAATCCAGGGAGAAGGACAGTGGTGGGTACAGGAACAATCGGAAAGGCTGCAGGATCATTTACACGTTTGCAACTTGATTTCATTAAGTTGCCTCCATGTAATGGTTTGAAATATGTACTTGTCATTGTGTGTCTCTTTTCTCGTTGGGTAGAGGCTTATCCTACAAGGAGGAATGACAGCCTCACTGTGGCAAAATTGCTTTTGAGAGAATTAATACCAAGGTACGGATTTCCAGTCACTTTAGAAACAGATAGGGGAACACATTTTAATAATGAAATAATCTGAATAATTTGCGCAGCATTGCAAATTGAACAAAGGCTGCACTGTGCTTACCGGCCAGAGGCTTCTGGAATTGTGGAGCAAATTAATGGCACCATAAAATCTAGATTAGGAAGTTTGTGCATCTACAACACTGAAATGGCCTGATGCTTTGCCCTTGGTCTTAATGAGTATCAGAAGCATTCCTGACAGGAGAACTGGATTGAGTCCACACGAGGTTCTCATGGGAAGAGTCATGAGACAAGCAATTGTACCAGCAAACAAACTGATGAGCATTTCTGATGATCTGATTCTTGAATATTGCAAAGGACTGGCTGATTTGGTGCGTTCTGTGTCTCATCAGGTTGGAGCAGACGCAAATGAAATACAGCTGAATCCAGTGCATGATCTAAGTCCAGGAGAGTGGGTTCTTGTCAAGAAACACGTGAGGAAGACGTGTTTAGAACCCAGGTGGCATGGACCATACCAGATCATATTGATAACAACAACTGCAGTAAAGTGGGGTGGCCTACCAAATTGGATACACGCCAGCCATACTAGAAGAGTCCCAAGTCCACTTGAAAGAGCTGCTGAACGGCAACTGGAAAAGGAAGAAGAGACCAGAAGCCGGAGGTTGTGAGCCTGAACAATCTAGAGAGGCAAATGTCACTGAGCCTGTGGATGATGAACAACCAAGTACAAGCCGAGGAGTGGGCACCAGATACTGGGACAGAAAAGACTGCTGTTGTAGAGAGTGAGGAAGAAGCTTCCGAAAATCAAGAAGGAAGCCAACATACAGAGGGATGGATTAAGAGTGATATCCAAAAAGAAGAAGTGGTTGCTGAAAGCCTAGAACAAGGCCAACAAGAAAGAGAGTTGATTAAGGAAGACAATCAACTGACAGAAAAAGCTATCAAAAGCCAAGAACAAAGTCAACAGAGAGAAGAAGTAAACGAGGGTACTAGTCAACTGGAAATAGAAAGAGACTTTGAAAGTGAAAAGGAAGAACAGCCAAGAAAGAAGTTATGAAAAAGAACTGTAGTACCAGAAAATCAGGGCGAAGAAGAAGTTCAAACAAAAAGACTGAGATATAATGCTAACTGGCACAGTGAAGCAAAAAGACTGAGGTATATCCTAGAAAGAAGAGGGCCAGAGCAAATAAATGAAATTTCGAGTCAGTCAGATCAAGAAGATTCTCAAAAGAAAATAGTACGCAGAACAACAAGACCAAGAGTTGCAAGTCGAAAGTATACCAGACCTGAGTGGATTTACATTATCTTAAAGGAAATTGAAAGCCCTGATCAAACAGAATGAGAAGTTACAAATGATACAGAACAAACTGATGAGAGCAAATTGATACCACCTTAAAAGAGACTGCAAGAAAAATTATGGTGCACCATAATCCAGTCAAATTAAGTTGATACGTCAAGAAGATTTTAAAAAAAAGAAGAAAAAAAGGCCAAAGAAAACTAACTAATTGTGTGGCTGTACAAAAGAAGATTAATTTGGATGTTTCCCTAGAATTAGGTTTATAAGAAAATTAATAGTAAGTTAGATTTATTTTTATTTTTTTTAACAAGAAAAATGGTAGAATCTACAGTGACTGAACGTCCGAAACCTAGTTTAAAACGTAAATGTATTAGAGCTTGCTTATGTGGTGTCTTATTAACTATGTCAGTGTGATTAATATTAACAATTGTTAATGACAAAATGAAACTGATAATACAATAAGTATGAGGGTGGAAGTTATTACCAAAAGTCCAACTAATATAGTCCATAATGATGGAAGTATTTATCATCAAGATAGATCAATTACTGATTTTTCATTGAACGTCTTTACTAAATTATTGAATGAATATATTAATACAATTAATGTGAGTGACTGTTATGTTTGCATGCAATTACCATCGTCTGTCTCGGAGGGGGTGACATATCACCACCTTCCTTTAACATATGGTGTTTCATGTAGTGTATTAACTAGTCTGTTCTACGTAACAGGAAAATTAGAATTTTATTATTCTAACCTAGATGTAGTCTTTTCCGAACTTCCTATTAGAAAGAATTTAAATAAAGTATCTAGTAGCTTAGAAGCTGAATATATGGGAGAATCTTTCATACTACACAAACTTTGGATTTAATATATGCTCACAAAAATAATCTCACCTGTAGTTTACAAATAGAAAAAAAGGATTTCATTAATATGGTAGAAAATAGAAGACAAGAATTTCATAAAAAGCTGCTGAACAGAAAACTAATGTACCACCTTGGGCTTTTAGAGAAGGAATTTATGAAAAAGGCGAGACTTATGCTGCAATGTCTCTGGATTGGAATCACAAGGGGAAGCTTTGCTTGCTAAAACTAAAGACTATAACAACTATTATTTAGGTACTAGTAAATGTGAACATAATTTCTTAATAACAGGAGGATGGGGATTAAAGGGAGGAACGGTCCCTGTCTTCCCAGGTGTATATTATGTAAGTGGGAGGAATGCTTATTATAGGCTGCCTGCTCACTGGTAGGGTAGTTGTTACTTTGGGATTGTATTTCCTAAAGTATGCCACGTAGATAGAAATTATAGAATTAATGAGATGAAACATGGACTAATACGTAATAAAAGAGCAAGTTTTTCAGAAATAGTGGGTGATATATTTGGTGCGATAATACCTTCAGTTGGAGTGGTTCTTAATTCACACAACATTCGAAAATGATCCACAGTGGTTGATCGATTATCAACTGATATTGCTGGAGGGTTCTTATTGATTGACACAGAAATGGTTGCAATTAGATCAATGGTTATGCAAAATCGACTTGCCCTTGATATATTATTGGCAAAGGAGGGTGGAGTCTGTGGAATGCTAAAAGTGCAACATTGCTGCACTTATATTCCTGACAAAAGCAAAGGTATTGAAGGGTATATTAAAAATATTACAAACTTACATAGGGATTTAACACAACTAGAGGTTGATGGTGTCTGGGAGAAAATTAATAAGAGTTTTTCAAATATAGGTAAATGGTTCACTAATTTTGGTAAGAGTTTATTAGGTGGAGTAATAATACCAATAGTATCTATAGTGATAGTAATCATGCTAATAATAATGACTCACAAATGTTGCAAGAAAAGAAGAGAAAGGATGAGTATGTTGGGGTAGATAACAAATGTAAAGGTAAAAAAATAGAAGAAATAGAGTTAGAAAATATGAAAGACAAATATTATGAAACAATGAAAGATTTAGGTGAAAAGAAGAAACTTAGAAGTGAAAGAAGTACGAGTTTTTGAGAAAACAAGAAAATGGCAACGGGTGATGGATATTTTATGATGGCATAAAAAGCCATCAAAGGGGGGAATTGATGGAGCAGGGTTTGCGTCATGTAAACCTGCTCGGAACAACGCCCCAAGATAACATTTATTAATCGTGTGTCTTGTACTAAATGCCAAAAATACACACAAACACGGGGAGATGCTTTGCGCACGTGTGCATTGCAATTAAGACTAATGCATGAAATGCTTAGGCCGCATATCGCTTTTGCATATTAAAACCGACAAAGTGGAATAATGCTATTGCAAAATAATGCTTTGCACATTAACATGGGATTAGTGCATTGGTGGGAGGGAAACAGTGTAATTTCCATTTTTTGGTTATTAATATTCTTTATATTTCTCTTTCATCGTTGTTTTAAATTGGGCCTATGGTGAACAAATAGATACGCATGTTAAATTAGCATGAATAAATGAAAAGGCCGCAAAAGGCTGCCCCGTATATGAACTGTGGTGGGTGTCAGCGGCGGATGAAGGAAACCTTCAAGAGTGAAAGAAAGACCCGCAAATATTGAGGACGTCGAGATGCCTGGGAAAGCTCAAGCTGATGAACATTTTATGCTTAGTTTATACATTGTCAGAAATAAAGTTAATAATACAGGGACAAGCTATTCATCAGAGAATGTGACGTGATGAGGGATAGAGAATTGATTCATAAGCAGTGAAGTAAAACGTGAGAACGAGTTAAGAACAAAGAAGAGCATGTAAAGCCAAATGAAGTAATGGAGGTGTGGTGCAACACCCCACAAATTGACCAATGAAATGTTGAGATTTCCCCGAATGTTGCGGATTAGTGGGATGGTCAGTTTGAATTAGGGTATAATTGGGATGCTCATGGGGGTGTGGTTAAGGCAGCTTTCGGTAGGTCCAGAGAGGCAGAGGGTGATCGTCGCTGTCCGTGGGTTAGAGGCCTACCCGTTTCCTGATCCTATCTTTTCCCAGTTTCCTTTATCGGGTTTCCTTTCCACTATCCTCGTGGCCAGGGGGTGGTGGGTTTTCCGAACTTTTATTGTTAGGTATGTATCAATAGGGAAATTTGCAAATGTCTGCAAATGTTTTCTCTCCATGACTCTTATGTCTCTTCATCTATCCACTCAATAATATTCACTGTGATTCAGATGCTTGTGATCTTGTCTGCATATTTTATGATATTTCTCTTATAATGTGTATTTTCTTTCCCTGTAACTTTGTACCTGAGTTTTTCTTATAATTACTGAAGATAAACAGATTAACGAGATTTTTGAGTTGTGATTATTTCCTCATGACAACTGTTAAGATTTTGGTTAATTAGTCATGTCAATAATTTACACTACTCAATCAATATGATTCATCGCCCAAGAGGAAAGTACTTGACAATATAGGATAAAAGGGCTATAATAGAGAAGAAACGATTAGATAATCCGTTTTTCCCTTTAGATGAGCAAAAGACAAATCAACGACACACAAACCGCATTTCAGCGTCATTCTCGCAGGGTCTGTTAAACGGTGAGAAATTGTGCATTTGTATGTTTGGGGCCCATTGTCTGCTGTGTGATTCAGAGACTCCCGGTTTGGCGCTGGATCATCTGCATAACAGATGTGCCTCAGGAACATAAAGTGCATGGGCACATGCCAGCAGAACTTCAGTGGCACTTCTGTAATATGCTTTCAAGTTAAGAAACATGAATAATTCAACAAGAAACATCATTACTCTCATTCCTCCCACCAAAAACTGGTATCCCTAAAAAACAGATCGCTCAATCATTTAGAAGAGTAATATACTCAACCAACCTCATCCCCCTCCAAACCGTAATTCTTCAGGACTACCATTACCTTTCAGGAAATTCCGCCCAATTGCCTCACCCAATCCCGAAAAGCTGTAGCTAAAATCGAATTTGTAAATGCAAGCAAGACCTCTTTGGCCTATTGCTTGTGAGACCCTTGTCACGATTAATGCCCCAGTCAACTTTAAAAAAATGATGGTGTAAACAACTCTTTCGTCTATCCAGAGGGGCCCATCTCACTGATACATACTGAATGAAACTTGCCAAAATTCTACACAGATCTTGCGCAGAAAACACATTCCCCACTTACATTCTTAATACTATTCAATTGCAACTGAAAATCAACAGCCTCAGATATAGAATGGGTTTGTTTCCAGTACAGGAGGTAGAGTATCCCTGGCAACAGCATGCTTCCACTAATGGGTTAAGATTCGTAAATTATAAATGAGAAATAATTGAACAAATTCTTTGGTTTTGTCCAAGTTTTATTCTGGAACGGAGACTGTATCTGAGACCTTTATTTCTTCAGCTCCAAATACGTGCTAGTTATAGCGCTGTATACGTGTTTCAATAGCCATGGCATTCAATTACTAAGTTGTTTTCTAAATGTGAATGCTGCAGTTAGCACCAAGCTAGTGGCTTTTCAACGCTGATCTGCTATTTGCCCTCCCGTGCCCAAAAGGGATTTTGGGGCATATTAGCAAGACCCACGTTAAAATTATCGCCGTTTTAGCGGCAGGAAACTGCTGCTAAAACGGCGATAATGGGCTTGCTAATATGCGTAGTGGAATTCAATAGAAGCCCAGGTTAGATGTCCTGCACATCTAACATGGGCTTCTATTGGAATTCTATAACGCATATTAGCAAGCCCATTATCGCCGTTTTAGCGGCAGTTTCCTGCCGCTAAAACGGCGAAAATTTTAACGTGGGTCTTGCTAATATGCCCCTTTATTTTATGCACTGAGACTCGTAAAAGACCAGTGGAACTATGGCCACCTAAGTTTTAATGCACAGTTCTATGTATTTAGTTACTTCTGCTTCTGTTTTTCCCGCTTTTATGTATTGACATGGTTTTAATTAAGTAATCAATAACGTCGAATCTTCGAAAGATCCTAAAATGTAAATTGAGGGGCATATTATCAAGGATTAGCGATATTTATCGCTAACCGCGCTTAGCGCGTTTTTTGTTAACGCCGCCTATCGCTGGAAATTATTGCTGAGATAACACCCTATTAGTAAGGTTTATCTCCATAGCGATAATATTTCCAGCGATAGCGGCAAAAAGCGAGAATATCGCTGGAAAACCAGCGATATTCTCGCATTAACGCTAAGGTGGATTCAGCATTAGAATCCACCTCCTATACTTTAAACAGGTAAGTCGCCCTCACTAGCAGGTGTTAGAATCAAGCGATAAACGCGCTTAGCGCAAATTATTATATCGCTTCGCCTGCCTTGCTAATAGGGGGTAGTGGGATTAGCGACTGGTTTCAGTCGCTTTTAGTAGGGAACGCCTTCCTTGCATGTCATTAGCGATAATTATCGCTGACATGCAAGGCGATGGAAAACGCGGCCTCTAACGCCTGAAAGCTGTCGCTAACGCCTGTTAGCGACAGCTTGCTAATAGGGCGATAAAATTATCGCCGCTTTAGCGGCAAAAAGTGCCGCTAGAGCGGCGATAAAGCCCTTGATAATATGCCCCTGAGTTCTATGAGGAATCCCTCTTTCGCCACTCTAATTAAACTCAAGCAATAAGGATTTCATTAAGAAATTCGTGTCGTGCATCTCAAATAACATTAAAATAACTGTACGTTTAAAAAATAGATGACTTAAAATGTACAATCCAGATTAGAATATTAGGTTAAATATTTAAGGTGTAAAATTGTACATAAATTAAGAACATGAACATCCAGCCAAAAAGAGGTGGAGCTTGTGGAGAGCTTTGTTTCAAAAGCTTTCTCTTAAGCCAGTGATGCCCAGCACTGAAAGTCGACTAATCTGCCTGTCTGCCAATTTAGTGAAACTTAAAGAAAAGAAGAAGGGGCGTGTAATCATCCTTCCTGACCATCAGCCACGTCACCCATTGGGGCCACTTTCTGGTGCCAGATGCGTCTGTGTTTAACGAAGACCTTTTATTAACACCCAGGTGCAAATGATCTGGACTTCAGTCTTTCAGCAGCTTATATTTATGAGTGTAGCCATACTTTTACTGTCTTCACTCTGCTTTCCCACGGAGGGAACCTTGTACTGTGTGATCTCCACCATCACAATCATTCTTCTGCAGCGCAGCAAGGTTTGCTTTGATTGCCAGTCAGCAGTCAATACAGTTAAAGACACTCTGTGGGGAGCAGCAAGCCTACTAGCATGCTAGCACTGTCTATTTATTAAATCTAATAATCCCTTATTTTCTTAGAGGGATTTCAGATTGAATGTCAAATGTCTGCTTGGTGTCTCTACACTTCAGCCATGCTTAGTGCAGCGTAACAGCAACATAAGATATCAAGAGAAGGTGGAGAGCACTCAGGAGAAGGAAGTTCCAACAAAGGAGAGAACTCAATGAATTCACCACAGTATATCAGATAAATCTAAAGACAATTATATGACAAACAACTCTTTCCAGAAACCAAAGGGACATTTGCCTGCCAACAGAGAATGTCACAGATACACAACATCCAGCATAGGTTGGTATTTAATACCATTTTTCACAGCATACTCAAAAAACTTTTCAAAGTCATGGCATGTTACTGTCATCATGAATGTACAGTGAAGGGAATTTTTTCCTACTCGGAAAGCTGCATTAGCTTATAAGAACATAGACATGCAGATGTGTGTAACATACACACACACACCTGCCCACACACTCACACCTGCCCCCCACACACATTCACACACAAAACACACACACAAAGACACAAACACCAGCATCTGTGTATCAATTCTTGCTTCCTTCAGCAGTTGACAGCTGCTGTCTTTTAAACACATACTTAATGACACCCCACTAAACTCAGCCACAGGACAGGTTAGGTGATATGCTCAATATAAAGAAATGATGCACTTTTTCAAAGGGGCACAAACAAAAAATCATGTGATTCTTAATGGGTTCAGCAGGGATCAAGTGCAAAGACTTCATTAGGGGATAACACTCCTAAATAATACTATTTCTTCACAATATTCATTCTTTTTCTAGGTAAAAACGAAATGAAAGGTATTTCCTTCTCTTTTCTCGGTTGCAAAAATTAACTTTGTTGTGGTTCCTTTCAGACCATGTTTTTTGATTAGCACATCAATCTGCTTAATTGTGCTGTGATCTGTGTCAAAACCGTGGTTCTCAGATGAATGCTGCACAAGACAACATGTTTGGAAACATACTTCTGCCTCAGGGGGGATGAACATGCCCATCTAAATGCGGCTTTGTAAATCTGCTCTATATAAAGAAAAACAAGCATTTGCAATGCAATCGGTCTCGCATTTACGCGAGACCTATAGCATTGCAAATGGTAGGCATCGTGCACAACGGGAGGGCGGGCGGAGAAGGCACGGACAACGAGCGGGTGGCGGGGGGGAGAAGCGATGAACAATGAGGGGTTCGAGAAGGCACGGACAACGGGAGGTCGGGGGGGAGAAGGCACGGACATAGGGAGGGAGGGCGGGGGAAGAATGCATGACAATGGGAAGAAGGTGGGAGTTAAGAAGGCACCAAAACATGTTGTGCCTGCAGTAGGAGAACCTCATTCAAGAAAATAGTGCTCACAGTCTAAATAACACGTACCATGCAACAACAAGTAAAGGGGCCAGTCGCCATGGGAAGTGACAAATGAAAAAGAGGTGGGACTAACAAGCCTATTGATGAATCAGAAGCCAGCATTTAGAATGGACAATGACACATGCCAATGGCAAATATGGGCGGAGAGTGGGCGGGGCTTCTATATCCTACTCCTCTACAATAAGTCTCACAGAGCAGCGCACGCGCTGGCTCTAGGCTTGACCTAATAATAGTAGGGCTAAAATGTTCTATTTTTGTCAACTAGTTTGCGTATCAATTTGCTTGGATGAGTCAGATACCCAAACATAGATCTTTCTCAACAATAGGGATGATGATAGGGATGATGTCACAAGTTCATAACTATAATGAAGTACAGGTAAAGCGATCAGGATTTGTCCCTAACATATTTTAAACATAAAAAACAATGTATGTACCAAGACCCTGTTTGCGGTTGATGCATTTGATCTACAACCTGATTATTCTCTTGGTACTATAGCGATTAGTAATCTGTTCATTTCCTTAGGTCATGTGCATTTCTATTTTGAAATTAACTCAAAGATTATCTTGGTCATCTGTCATTACATATTTTTTAACCTGATATGGTTCCCTATTAACAATAATGGGAAAGGATACTGGACATTTGATAGCGAATATAGCTGAAAGGTATATGTAACTCAAGTTTTTTCTCTTATGTTCACGAAATTCCAAACTACCATCATATCATTCTGTTTGATGGCAGAAAATTAAAATAAACCATGATTTTATTTTCAACCATTTAAGTCTTAATTCATCTCTTGCACAATTTGTTTAATTCATTTACACAATCTTTATTGTGGTAAAGTGCATAATCCATGTACATAAACAGCAGGACCAGTGCCTGGAGATATATATGATTTTATCAAGGAGTAGAGACAAACTTGCAATGTTATAGCAGATTCTACTTTGAATATCTATTAGGACGTAGATGCAGATTTACTTAGGGCTTGCATTGTTCTTGTGTCATGCAAGCTGCCACAAGGACAATGCCTGTCCTTAAACGGGATGTACTAAGCCATGAAAAGCCACCTTGATTGGCTCTGCATGGTTTAGTGCATCCATAGTAAGGCAGGGCAATGCAATTTGCTGCCTTGCGTTATCTTGCAGCAGGGAGGCGCTCTAACAGTGAAGTATGATTGTTCCTATGCATCCACCCATGGAGGTTGGCACATTCCCAGAGTTACATAGATTTGTAAACCTGTAAATGATTGAAAATGGTATGCCTCCCAGGCACAGACATAACAAGGAGAAATATATTTCTTACTCCTTGTTACTTCCTTTTTCTGTGTGTGATGGGCCCACGTCGCCCGACAGCACAACCTCAACATCATCTCCTATGCCGACGACACCCAGCTGATCCTCTCCCTCACCAAAGACCCTCACACCGCCAAATCCCACCTCCACGAAGGAATGAAGGCCGTCGCCGAATGGATGAGGACCAGCCGCCTGAAGCTGAACTCGGACAAGACGGAGGTCCTCATCCTTGGTTCCAACCCTTCAGCCTGGGACGACTCCTGGTGGCCAACATCACTGGGAACAGCCCCGCCACCCACCGACCACGTACGCAACCTAGGGGTCATCCTCGACCCCACCCTCTCCATGACTAAGCAGGTCAATGCCGTTTCCTCATCCTGCTTCAACATCCTCCGAATGCTCCGCAGGATCTTTGAGTGGATCCCCACCGAAACAAGAAAAACAGTCACCCAGGCCCTCGTCACCAGCAGGCTGGACTACGGAAACGCCCTCTACGCAGGAACGATGGCTAAGCTCCTGAGACGGCTGCAACGCATCCAGAACACCTCTGCACGTCTTATCCTCGACATCCCCCGACGCAGCCACATCACACCCCACCTGAGAGACCTGCACTGGCTCCCTGTCAACAAGAGGATAACCTTCAAGCTCCTCACCCACGCACACAAAGCACTCCACAACTCCGGACCAGCCTACCTCAACAGACGACTCAGCTTCTACACCCCCACCCGCCAGCTCCGCTCGACCAGCCTCGCCCTCGCCACAGTCCCCCGCATCCGGAAAACGACCGCCGGCGGCAGATCCTTCTCCCACCTCGCCGCCAAGACCTGGAACACCCTCCCCACCAACCTCCGACAGACCCAAGACCTACTGGCCTTCAGACGACTCCTCAAGACCTGGCTCTTCGATCAGTAGCAGCACCACCCCCTCTTCCCCCAGCGCCTTGAGACCCTCGCGGGTATGTAGTGCGCTTTATAAGTGACATGATTGATTGATTGATTGATTGATTGATTGAATGTCTACTGTAGAACTGGCAACCAAAGCAAACACTGCTCTACATTGAATGTCCCCTTTAAGTGAGACTGATATTAAAATTATCAGGTGTAAGATTAGAATCAAATGATTCTGATGCAGGATTGATTGAAATAGACACCTTTGTAACGTTTTTCTCAGGACTGTGACCTACTAAATCTATCATATCTTTTCCATAATATGGGTTTTGAAAACCTAGAAAAATCCATAAAATCTAGATGATATAGATTTTACAATGCTTAACGAATCGTTTATGGAACACTTCATAGATGGGTCTTTGTATTGTTCATTGTAGAGAGAAACATACTAAAGTCCTGTAAGTGACACTAATATTCACATTTTCATATATACATTTTTAGTCAGTCATTTCTTTCGTTATTTCACTATTTTTCGATAGCATAAAAAGTACAGTAAATCCATTAATGCTACAATAAGAATAAATACAATATAATATATTAATAAAATTATAAAAATCCTAAAATCACTCTTAATTGATATGAGGAGAGAAAGAGCAAGTGCAAGGATCAAATTGCCATCACAGTGGCAATTAATATTAATATTTAGACCTCGGCCCTATGGTTGAGATCTCCTGCTCTTCAGTGAGGACCATTAGAAAGATGTTAGACAATGACATATAAAAGGGTCAGCCAACATTTGTAAAAAGTAAAGTGCTGGATGGCATTGCCTGAATTTGTATTTTCGCCTAAGCAAAAGCATGTAAATTTTCCTTTGGACCACATAAAATTTACAAAAGAAAATAATTTGCAATTCTGATTGAGAGGATTTTCCATCACGCGGTCACGCCGAAAGGGCTTTAATGGTATAAGTGCCTGTAGGATGGCCCATCATAACCGGAATGTAGTTTAGTCGGAACCTTACTAATATGAATCAATGTTGAGGATTCATCACAAAAGTTAAATAGGAGTGTACATTGAAGGTATTTGTAGAGGTCATCAAATATAGTTTCACTATAACTTTATTGCAGTTCGAGTCTAAGCTTCCATGCTTCTTTGTATTGATAATGTAAGTTCCTAACTAAGTCCTCATCTCTCGGTTTGGTTCTAAGGGCTGCATGTAATTTTTTTATTGTCTTTGTACAAGCCGTGTCGAACCAGCAGACAGTTAGAGTTCTATTAGTGGACTCTGGCCGTGTCAAGTTACTTCTTACTTCGCCTAGTATCTTCTCAAAAGCTGTCACTACCCTGCGAGTGTCTGTGTAAGGATCTAGACAGGTTATTATCTCCTTCTACATAGGAGCTACAATTAGTGGGACATGTTTCTCCTTATTAATCTTACTCCATTTGAGCACAATACCATTCTTCCTCGCAACATATGGCTTTACTGCTCTAGTTACCATGGGTTTTTGCCTTCCACACCAATGCAATTGGCCAAAGATGGCTGTATGATAGCTAAAAGCTAGAAATTATGTTTCAATATGAGTGACGTGCTCCTTTAGAGCTGCAGATATGATGATGTAATCAATCGTAGAACCCTTGGTACAAGTTCTAAATGTTTTCTCTAAATGTCTTGTGTGGGCAGCGACTCCATTAATCATCTCAAAAATCCTTGTTATTAGCAGTCTATTAAGAGCATTACCATAGTCATTGTGAGAGAAATGTGGCATTACCCCCCTCCTCATCAGTCAGGCCACACACTGGTTTGACCATCTTATTGCAGCTATGGGCACTAAAATCTCCCATCCATAAAATATTAAAACAATTGTGGTATGCTATGGTATTAGAAGCAATTGTTGCTCCAATGTATCCACCACCCATGCCATATCTCCACCAAAATGATCATTCGAGTAGTTAATTAAAAACAGATCACACCCTCTATATCCTTTGCACACCAAAATATGGTAATATGGGGACTCATTGTAACATGTTGTGACTTTAAGTCTTGCTGTATTTGCAATCAGAGTCAAAATGCCCCCTCTTGCCCTGTCCGCTCTCGATGGAATTGCTGGTGTTTGGAATGAACGAAAGCCATCTATATGGATTATACCTATTTCCCAAGTTTCTTGGAGGCATATTAGGTCATAGGTATCTACAAACCTAGCCCATGCAGGGTCAGCTATCTTCGATCTTAGGCCCGCTATATTCCAGGTAATACATTTTACAGTATGCATACACTTCTCTTTTAGAACTGGGGCCTTCAGTAATTTGACATCAGGACTCTTACATACTAATGGGGCCACACATTCTTCAACCAGTTAATCACATGACTCCAGTGGGGCAAATTGATTACTTGTATGTATTGATATTCTATCAAATTCCATGTTCAGCTGACGGCAGATGGGATAGGTTGTAAGACTGCCCAAGCCATGTTCACTTAAATTTGGCCTAAAGGATTTGTAAAAAAAGCCTAGAGGGAGTGCATAAATCTGTTAATCTATTGAAATTGACTGATATGCAATCTCCTTTTACTGTTTTTAGGGGCATGGCACAGTCAGGCCACCCTCCTAGCCATGATAATGTGTCTAGAAAGATTATAACCCGGTTTATTATGCTTAGTCATCCAGTGCAATACTTTAGACATTAGTTGCTCTTCCTGAGATCTGCTCAGCTCTGGGGAATTAGCCAAGATAACAACATAAGGACAGACCGTTGGGGAGAGATCTAACCCCAAATGGGTTTTATCCCTATAGCCCTTCTGTCTGTTGCCATTCTCCCATGTCTCCCTCACTCTCCCCCCACCACTCTCATCACCCACTCTGGAGGATTCAAGAGCCCTTAACCCCATGTGGCTAGACTATCCACTGTCATATTATTGCCCCTTTATAAATGTTGAGTAGATTGTAGAGGTTGTGATCACTGATTAGACAATGGTGTTGCTCTTTGGGTGTTCCTTGTTGGGAGTTGGGGGTTGGGGTAAGTCTCCCTCCCCTCAACCCCCCCTTAGAGTAGCTGCAGTCTGTTGTTGTGATGCAGGAGGCTCAAGTGCACCTACAAACATATTGGATGATATTTTAGAGCAATACACATTGACCTCATTCAGCATCTGTGAGGTCACCATTATTGACTTCCCTGCACCTCAACGTGACGCCAGATTACCCAGAATCTTCTGTAACTTCCTTAGTTTGCAGTTTCCTCTACCAGCCACCTCACATAGCATTATTCTCAATGCCACACATTTTTCCTATGGAAACCTTGATTCCATTGCGATAGAAATCTAGATCTGTGCCTAGAAACTTCAGTTGTTTTGCAGGTCCCTTTGTCTTTCCTGGTGCCAAAGGCACTCACAAGTCCCTTACCACTTCTTCGATTGTTCTCATCAGTCACTCCCATTCGCAGTGTCTCTCACAATGTCTCACGAACAGTAGGTCATCAAGGTAGTGCAGCACTTGCTCTGACCTCAACACCTCTTTCTCACCCACTCTAAGAAAATGCTGAATCTCGAATGCTGCACATGCCAATGAGCAGGCCATAGGTGTTATTTTGTTCATGAAATGCTGTTCTTCAAACTAAATTCCCAGTAGGGAATAATCTGCTTGATGTACTAGAAGCAGTCTGAATGCTGAATGTCTGTTTTCCCCATGCCCATGCAACACACTGAGCATTCCTCCTCCAATACGTAATCATTCACTGATTTGCCTTCAAGCCAGGGCAGGTGGCGTATCAATCTGTACTCTCCATTTGATTTCTTTTGCACTATTCCCAACAGGAAAATTGTCAAGTTGTCAATACTAATTTCCACTAATCAGCCTACCATCCTCTGTGTATTCACTTCTTTTGCCAATGTTTCCCTCACTACATCCTCCATTCCTTTAATAGAATTCAGATTGTCTACCCAGCACCATGTGCACAGACCAGTGTATGGTATTCAAAACCCTTCCAAAAATCCCCTCTTCAGTTTTTCCACAGCTTGCCATAGCTCCAGGGCCACCACATTAACTGGTATATTGTCCCTTTGCCATGTTCCCTCTCATTCCTCCTCAACCTCTACCATTCCCTGCTTGTCCTGTGAAACCCTGCACCAGCGGGTGCAAGCCCCTGGATTTCAGCATTCATGCCCAAAGCATTCTGGCGTGATACAATTCCTATATTGAAATTCCAGCATGCCCTTCTTTGTGCTTTTTTATAGTGGGACCCCACCTCTCCCGGGGGAAGGAGTCCCTAAAATGGCATGTTGAACCGCAGCAGTCCGCTTGACGTGTATGTGGCTGGTATCAGTCTGATAGGTGTCATGTGCGGCAGTGAAAGTTCTTGCTGAAGCGCTCCCCACCTAGCCCTGAAATTCTTGTTGAATTTCAATTAAGCTACCATCCAAAATGTATATGTTCTGCCCTGCTGACATCCATATATTTGAATAGCACAATGCTGCTCACAGGATGCTTTTCACAAAATATGCTGGTATAAATTGTGAATGCTAATGGCGTCCCTGTGTCAATGTTGGATCACACCATTTCCCTTTTCACCAGTTCCCTCTCTTCTGCCTTGAATCCTTTCTTCTTAAATGTCTCCCTATGTAACAACTTCAAATTGTTGATGTATTCACTCACCAATATTTTCTCCTTAGTGCTATTTATCAAGTGACCTCCCAGAGGTGCTGTCACTCCCATGTAGGGAAGGTGCACCGATCTTTCCCCACTTTGTTTTATTTTCTCTTTTCGTTCTGTCTTATCATCCAGTGTCTTTGTTAGTTTAGTCAGAACACGCTGTGCTTGCTGTCCCTTCATGAACTATCATGTCTCTGTCACCTGTGTTATATTGTCCTGCCTCCGTTCTCCCCTTATCTCCCAATCATTCATCCTACTCTCCCCACTAGAAGCCTTTGTAATTTCTGGAATTCATTCTTGTCTGTCTATTTCTCGTCTCTTTTCTCCCCTGCCATACTGTTCATTGCACTCCACCCTTCCCCTTTGCAAACTTCCATTTCTTGATCTTTTGTCACCAGTACACTTTTTTCTGCCCCCCCATAGTTGGGTCTTCTCTCCTCCTTTCCTTTTTCCACATTTTCGCGAGCTGCCACTCTGTTCTGCATTCTTTTCTGTTCCTTTTTGCCCCTTTACTCTCATTCTCACCACCACTGACACCATCTCTGTACTTTTCTTTGGACTGGTGATAGGTTTGTCCTTCTTCGTGGTCTCAGCCACTGACACTTTAGATGTCCCATGGCTCCATCTTTTCTTCCTGGACCCCAGCTGCACTTCTGCTGATATGCATTCAATCTCTCTCCCAGCTGTCTGTGTGTTGCCCAGCTCCTGTGGTGTGTCCTGCTATCAAAAATATCCTCACAAGTGGTGGGTGGTAAACTCCACTCTGCTGGAGGAGTTCATGAAGGTTGTCCACTCCGCGCTTCACTTAAAGTGCGGAGTTTGGTAAAAACTTCGCCAACCGCTGCATGGCAGAGTTTACCTCTCACAAAAGTCCTCCATGTTGCTAGATGAAACAGGGATGTTCTAATCTCCTCCCTCCTCTGTTGTTCCTCATGTGTTCTCTTGCCACAGGGTGATGGTCTGGCCGACTACGTGGTGTTCCTGTCCTTCCAAATCGGTATTCTGAAGACCCTTCTGGTGCACTCTTTACCCAAAGTGCCTGCATCCACTCCAGCTCCTTGCTCGTTTCGTGGTTCCTGCCTGCCTGGGCTTGTTTCTGTGCCTTCATCTCTACTGTCTACCTGTGCTTTTAACACATTGCTACTGCTTGCCCTCAATACTGGTTTCTTCATTTGTGGCTTTTTACCTCTTGTTTTCTTTTGGGGCCTGTACTTTCTGGCCTCCTTAGCAGGCTTTTTGATGGGTCGCCTGTTGTCCATCTGCTGGGCCCAGTCTGCTTGCTTGTCGGATACTTAGGAGCTTGGCTTGTACTGCCCGTTTGAGGTTTTTCCCCCTTTTTTACAGGGCCGGCCTGCTCACTTTACAACTTTGTCACCCTTAAGGGCCCTCCCGTAACTCTGGGGCCCAACACTCCTCCACCTTCTGGGGCATGACTGGCAGACCAGAACCACTGCATGCACACCCGCAAATGTAATCCTTCTCCCATGATAATCTGCTTTCGACCCATGCCTTCATTATTTTCTGGCGACTGCCCTGCTAACCTGAGCATTTCCTTGGTAGCCTGAGTCGCTGCCTCTCTTGGCATCCTGAGAAGAGCTAACCTACTCTTTATTTTGTAGTGCGACAGGGATTGATGAATTCCTTCATGCATGTACCTACCCCGAAACACGCAGAGACCTTACGACCACCACCATCATTCGCTGCGTTGTTTACCCTGACCTTTCTCAGTGAGCCTGCATGCAGAGAGGGACTTCTCCACTTGTGCGCTGGTCCCAATTTGTGCTCCTAAACTTCACTTACACTGGCAAGTGGAAAGGTGAATGGATCCATAAACATCATAGTGGGAGGATTGTTCCTTATTTTATTCAGGTAACGTTTAAGCAACTTCAACTTCTTTTACGTGTTAATATTTAGTAAAAGATTCTAAATTTTTATTACACTCAGGAATTCTTCTGTTTGAATTCGACTGGCAAACAGTTGGATACATAGGCCTAAGGATATTGGATCAGTTTTGCTTTAGGTAAATAACCAAAGAAAGCTTGCAAAATGTGCACGTATATGCCAAAGCATTTTGAGTCACCTAGAGGATCCTGCTGCCCCGGCTGACCTCCGTTCCGAAAACTCTACACCTCCACAGATCACTTCGTAATGTGAGCGTGGCTGTACTCGGATGGTTTCTACTGTGTTATTAATGGCATGTTACCGCCCACTTCATGCAGAACTGCCCTTTTTTCCCCTATTCAGTCTCCATCACCGGACATCCTCGCCCCCGATGCTGGTCCCAAGATTACTGTGCTCCACTTTCATCAGTCAACCCCTACTTGTTTCAGACTATCTGATGACTATCCTAGCCCTCTTCTGAACCAATTTGCCAGCACTATTTTACCTGTCTGGACCATTCTGGTGAGTCCTCTAATTCCACAGTGCTGCACATGGATCACAGTGGTTACCGGTTGTTGTCCTCCAGTTGACTCCTTTCCTCCATTGGCTCTGTTTTAAATGGACTGCCCTAGTGTTCTTCTGGTGGCTCAGTTGCATACACCTCCTTGTTATCAGGTCGTTAACTGTTTGGAGTCCCTCAGCAGTCCCCTCAATAACAGCATCCTTTCCCTTTGCAGGTATCCTCGTGGTCACTCTCGTGGGTGTCTTGTCCAACTCCTCCCCTAGCACGCCAATTATGGGTGCTACTCTTGATGACCCCTTTTGAATTGACCTCAAGCCATTATGCAGGTATCATAGTTTTACCCCCTTTTCCCTATTTGGCCACACCAGCCCTTTACACTACTTTTTACTCTATCCTTTCCTTTTCTCTCTTTCTCCTCAGCACTTACAAATCTGTAACCTGGTCCTGAAGATGACCTGAACTGACAACAGGTCGAAACGCCGTTGACCACCCAGAGCAATTTTTTGGCGCAACCTCAGTGGTTCATCAAATAACTTACCTCCCTTAAATCCTTGTAAATTAATCTGAACCACTAAAAAGTGTTTTTCTGTATATATTGACATTACTGTTTCGTTTGTGCTGTTTTTCGCTGTTTCACTTGTCACTTTGCGCCGTTCACCTTGTTCACGAGCACACGTGCACAAGTTTGTACAGGTTACATGTACATTGAATATAATATAGTGCTGTCCTCCCACTTTGTTTGAATACAGACTGCTCTTTGCATTTATTGCAACAACCATTAATGACTCCCTGTCTCCTTCTTCTTGCAACTGCTGTGCATGTTTGTGCAACTGCTGTGCATGTTTTCTAAAAACTGTCTTTAAGTATTACCTGTTGAAACCCTGTTATTTGTTATATGTATATATGTATGAGCAAATCAACCAACAAGTATACCACCAAGGGTCATGGGGGTTGTTATATATAATGCACGGTACACAGGGTAGAGGGGTAGGTCTCCCCACGTGGGAATGCTAGTTCCGCATGACTTGTGCGGGGAAGGAAAAAATTCCTTTTGTATATATAACCCTCACACACTCTAGTAGTGTCATGCTTCATCATTGGGTTCACCCTGACTCGTTAAGGTCAGGGTGGGCTCGACCGTATTTCAGGGAGCACTTATTAGAAGGGTGACCAGGGGGCTTAACTAGAGATTAAAAATCCCTCACCTTCTCCTAAGTATCCCTTTATTTGTGGAGATAGTGGGGAGACTAGAACAATAGCTCGTGGGTAATGTGGTCTATTATGGTCCTATAAACCTAAATCTAGATCAAAATGTTCCAGCCCTACTCTAAGGCCTAAAGAGGTCTGGGGCTTTCATCAGGGTATCAGATCAATACCTCCCTGGTTTGTAGCTCAAGTTAACAGCTGGCAGAATAGTGCCACACAATTGTATAGGGGAAGTGCTACTACTTGCCCGTCAGTGGTCTTTGGGAAGGAGTCACCTGCAATAGAAAAAATTCAAGGTAGGTGTTATGGTAAGAATACATATGACACGCTTATAGAGTAGAAAAACATATTATTGCTGAAGATATTAAGGAAGCATGCATATCCCACTGCATGCGAGTTTAAAAGGTGTCTCTACTTTAGACAGTCATTCAAATTATTTGTGCATATATTTATTATTGATGATATATGTGTATTCCTTCTCATGACACTATCATTTAGCCACACAAATTATGTGGGTATTCTGTTCTGGATTAATATATTCGTAGACCCAGTGACATCATATCAGTGTGTAATCTTTATGCATATTGCGTGAAGTAAGGAGGTTCACAACTCCCAGTATAAAGCGATAACCCTCAGATCTTAAAAAACATACATTTAGATTATGTGAGGCAGAAAAATGCGTATAACAATAATTAACCACAATTAATGGGTGTCAAGTGCCTCGGGAGAGGGAGTAGGGCACCCTATAGTCATACACTGCGAGCAGAAATCGTGGAAGGAAGCAGAGCAGCAGATATTAGAGCCGGAGGGTCAAGGATGATCTTACCTCATAGCGAGCGACCCCGCCGGCATCGGACTGGTGCCACTTACTTCATCAAGGGTGTGACCCTGCCTACTTGTCTGAATTTCCCTCTGTGTCTCCTGGCTTTTGGTGAAATGGGGCCGGGAGGCACCGGTATTTGAGTTACAGCGTTGAACAGTAATTGCTGGTCGTTCCACGTCACATGATCAGTGCATGGCGTGACTAGCGTTCTACGTTGTGGACTACAAAAATTCCCATTGGATCATGGGTAATGTAGTTCAATGACCCAGGGACCCGGGAAATGAAGCTGACACAAGAATCAGATGGTAAAACATACTTCATAACACACGGTGTTTGAAGCTCAGGTCTATTTGCGGTCTTAACCGTCTTTCTGCATATAAAGACCACTGACGGGCAAGTATTAGCACAGCCCCTATACAAGTGCACGGCTACCTAGGAGAAGGTGAGGGATTTTTAATCTCTAGTTACGCCCCCTGGTCAGCCTTCTAATAAGTGCTCCCTGAAATACGGTCAAGACCACCTTGACCTTTAGGAGTCAGGGTAAACCCGATGATGAAGCATGACACTACTAGAGTTTTTGAGGGTTCTATATAAAAAAGGAAGTTTTTTTCCTTCCCCGCACAAGTCATGCGGAGCTAGCATTTCCACGTGGGGAGACCTACCCCTCTACCCTGTGTCCCGTGCATTATATATAACAACCCTTGGTGGGATACTTGTTGGTTGATTTGATTTATCTTGGGAGGACATATCCCTCCACCCCCTTCGCATAAGAAGGGCCCTCTCAACCCTCTAGATCCATCAGGTTTTCCTTGTTTGGATCTTTTTGTTTATTATGTGTATGAGCACACATATGAAATCCTCTTGAAAGCGGTCTTGGCCATTATATAAAGTCGTACACATTAAATTAGCTATAGAAATATGCTAACAAATGTGAGGTTTGTTACCGGACTGTTTGTAAACAGGTGCCTAGCAAATTAACCATAGTAGGACACTATCAAGCTTTTCATCCAACAAATAGCTGGACTCTTTGGGCCGGTTACTATATTACACAGAAGTCAGTCTGGAAAATTAATCAAATAAATCAAAGACTGCGGGAATACTTTACATTTTTAATCAATTTACTCATGAATATGAAGCTGTTCAAATGATCGTTACAGAGCATGTTTTACACTTTATAATGTACCAAAATAAAATTTGCATTAACTAGTAGTAGAAACTTGCCATAGATATACTTTTTGATGTGATGTGATGTGAATTGTCATAATAGGAACTGCTTAGTGCTCTGAAAACCTCTTTACTTTTTCAGTAAGCTGTCAGTGGTTCCAAAGAGAGTCCTCTTCCAAAATAAAATCCTTGTGAAGAAGAAAGCTGAAGAAAAAGGGATATTCTAAATATCTGTCAGTCTGAGAAAAACTTCTGGGGGGTTTAGTACATTTCAAATCACTAAAATGCATTACTCAATGTGGCTGACTCTGTTCATTCAAAGGCACGCATATGTTCATAGAAAATGTGAGGCTGTTTAGTTTTTCGTTCAAGTTTTTTATTGATGATCTTTGCAACTAATAACTCATGACAAATGATAATGTGCATGCATTATGTCGATGATTAATAACTGTACATTTGATCTGAGATAGTACTTTGATTTCAAGACTTTAGAGTAATGCAGATGACATAACAGAAAAATATTCTTAAAAAACTTTACAACTGTTAAATACAACGTGACTTAGCGCCTGGATACCCTCTTGGGTGATTAGCCGCGCTTTACAAATTCTGATTGTTTGGCATACTTCAAAGATGCTGGGCTGCATGCACTATTGTCTGTTGGGAGTCGGGCTTAATACAATGCATTTATAAAGCACGCTCTATAATGAAGCAGTTGTTACTCCAATCCCAAAAAAAGCACATAAAGCACTGGGTTATCAGTCTCCTTTCTAGATTATTGGTAGTATGGATGTAAATTGTGTGTATCAATAAAACTGTTACTGAGATCCTGCGAAACATCGGCCAATTAATACTTGTCATGAAGCGGATATTTAAAGTAAGCATGGGCGGAGTTCCTTGTTCCGCCCATTCGCGGTGCGTTTTTGACGTTCGGGAACGCATACTGCATGTTTGGGAACACTATTGCGTGCTCGGGGGGAAATATCGCGCAAACTTCACCACGCGGACGCCCATGGGTGCAACCATCTTGTTTTTCATGTTTGCTATGGTTCTGGGCCTGTTTTTCTATCCTCCCTTTATCTTTTCAATCCTTTGTTTCTAAAACCTTTTTTCTGATCTTTATTATTTATTATCTATCCCTCTCTATTCCTGAGTGAATATTTTGGGTTTTTGTTTCTACTTTTTGTGTGTTTTTTAGTGCGTTTTGACTGTTTTTCTATTAATTGCTTTTTATTTTTTTTACTTCCTTTTTTACTTCCTACATTTTATTTCTGCCCCCCCTGCCCCCCAGAACCATGGTGAAGAAGACTAGTAAACAGGGGAAGAGGAGGAGTGAGAGCCGCGGCCGCCTTCCTTGCGAAGGCGTCGCCCGGAAGGGGTGCAGGCCCGAGCCTTGTTTTCCGAGGTGGAGGTGGCCGCACTCGTTTTTTTGTCCAGCGCCACCTCTCCTTAACCCTGGCAGCAGGCGGCAGGCCTGTGTCCGGGTATGCAAAAGACACACAATTGATGGACGGAATGCAGAACAAATCAAAACATTCACCTCCAGTCAAAAGATCTGGGTTAAATCCATCATTCGTTTGCTCACCATGCCACACCAGTTCAGACATGGCCATATGCAAATCCGTCTTGACCCTGTGCCTCATGGGAACAGTCCAGCCCAAACTGCCACCTGGACCGGAAACAAGCAACCTATGACCGGTTTGGGGGTTTCCCCCCTCATCAGCCGGGATAGCTTGAATCCAGTGGCACAGTGAGCCCGGGACCCACGTCTGGGCGCACCCGGCGCACTTAGGGTGAAAAAGCAAAAGACACACAATTGATGGACAGAATGCAGAACAAATCAACACATTCGGGTACGGGCTCTGGGAGCGTCACAGGTTGTGGGTGAGGGTGCGCCGGGCAGTGTTTTACTGCTCTGGGGTCCGGCGCACCCATAACCAACTGACGCACCGGTGGTCCGACATCCTGGACCGGGAGCAGGACCTGCTGGACCTGCTAGGTGTTGAGGTCCCGGGGCTTGTTTAGTAGCTAATTATATTACTATTGTGTTCTTCTATTCTGTGTTATTACAATTATAATTTTTTTCCCAAATAGCAAGAGTGCTGCTGCTGCTTACATGCAGGTAACTTACATTTAAAAATCTTATATTATGTGATTGTTATTCTTCCAGACAGGTGCTCGGCGCTACTAATCGTACTTTTTTGCAGCTTTGCGCTCGCTTGGGCTGGTTATGTAAAAGAGGTTAGAGAATTCAAGTTAGGTAATTCAGATAGGAAAGACGACTCCAGTCCTTTCGTTTGTCATGTCAGGCTGTCCTATCACTAAGATAGTGGTAGTAGTTAGTTAGTTAGTTAATTAGTATTATTTGGTAATTTAGCTGCCTAAGTGACATGTCCTCTCACGTGACTCCAGTCCTAGTAGAACCTTTTTTAGTTCGTATAGTGAGTCAATAGCAACCAACCAATTTTGTGTATGCTATATGCATGCGTCCATCTATGCCTTTAAGAAGACTAAATGCAGACTTAGTGAATTGGCCCTTCAAGGGGGGCTACTGAGAAATGATTGCGAATGAGAGCGGAACTTAGAAGTAAATATAATTTTTTTGAAATTCATTCCAAAGTCTTTGGAATAGGCGTGCTAGGTAGGTTTAGGATTCAGGAATCAGAATGGAACTGTGGAATAATAAAGATAGGATGGTCCACGACTGTGATACTAGTCTACTACTAGTCGATCTGATTTAGGATAGGTCAATGTTATTGCAATTGCAGTTTCCTGTCTAAAAATCTTTTTAGAGCGAATATTTAATATTTATTTATTTAACACCAATAATTTTTTGTCTCTTTAATTATGTCTTACATGATCAGCATCCAGGGGCAAGAACAAGAAGAAGACTGGGTCTGCTGAGGCAGGTGAGGGAGCAGGAGGGGCCTCCCAGGGGCAGGAAGCGGCCTTAGATGCAGATGGCTCTGCTTGCCCCAGTAAGTCCTCCTGGTGTTACATTAATATATTTCCCTAACTTTTACCGCTCTATTATTTCCATTTCCTAATTTTAATTTTTTTCCAAATCTTGTTCGATCAATCTGTTTCTAAATTCTTGTTTTTACTCCATTACCTACTAACATTGTTATTTATATTTCTAGTGTCTGGCTTTTATTTTTACATCAAATCAAACTGACTCTGACTCTGTATTAGTCTGTCTGTAGCTTGCTTTCTTCTGGTTTTCCACTCAGCTTTCCCACTCCCCTTATATATTTTGTGGATTGCCTAGTGGTGGTACTGTAAGACTCAGAGAACCCATTGGTCCTACTACTAGTACAAGTAGTAGTAAGGACTCCTTACTACTACTAGTACTAGTAGCACTAATCTGCTGTGCAGATTGCATGCCCAAGTAAAGTATTCTACGCAGGCTTGTTGAGATGAGAAGGCTTTCTTTTACTGTCTCATGCTCAATCAGTAAATGGTGGTCACTCACGCTGGACTCCCCAAAGTGGTGTATTTTACTTTTTCTAATCCAGGCCTAGTACTTTTATTATTAGCAGCAGTTGATGGTGAACACTGAACAACTGATTACCATGCACCATGGCTGGAAGGAAGTATGAGGAGGAGGACAGCACCATTATTTTCCAACCAAGAGAGACCTCATGTCCGCCCAGTTGGCCACTCTATCCTCTTTTCAAAAAATGAGATGCACCAATAGCTCTAGCCACTGAGTCCAGTCCTTTGGGTTGTCCTCTTCTTTAGAGGCTTTTCAAAAATTGCCACCAACAAAGTGCCCAACCGAATATTTTGTTATTTTTGATAGGACATACTGTCTACTCCACTATAGTATCCGAATTGTAGATAGTGATGTGTGTTGTGTATGTATTATTATGTATCTTCAATCTTGTTAATAAAAAAAATAAATAGGGGAGGCATATATGGCATCTAAAAATGTGAAATGTTTTTTCTAGACGTACCAACCACCAGTGCCGGGGCCAGCGGCGAGGGCCACGCCCCTCCGGAGGGAGCAGATGCCGCAGCTGCAGAGGGTGAGCCAGCAGCAGTGGCGGGCGCTGATAAGTCATATTCCTTACTTATTGAGAATGATGAATACACTCGCTGCAAGGGTGTACACTTAGTACACTGTACTGCTGCTGAGACTAAGTTGTTGTGAACAGTTGAAGAAGACACCCTTTACTTAACATTAGCATTAGCGGGGGTTGAGTAACTAATGGCCTATTCTATTCTATCTTCAACTCAGCAGAGAAAGTTTGATGACGAAGACAAAGAGTCAGACGACATGTAATATATGACTGGCAGAGAAGGATGCATGGGTGAAGGAAGGGGCTCTGGGATGCATATAGGTGGCTGATAGGATGCGTGGTGGTTGAAGGATGGGTGAAAGGTGAAAGAAAGCAGAAAGGATGCCTGCCTGGGTGGGTGAAACTGTATGGGTAAAAGGAATTCTCCGGGGGGTTTGATGGGTCAAACTCAAAGGCAAGCAAGGACGCATGGGTGGTGGCTAAATGACAAATGTATGTTGTTTGTGAAAGGTTTGTTGAGATTGAGAATGATAGCCATGTTTGGATGGATGGATGCCTGTATGGTATCATAGTAGGTGAAGAGTCAGACTGGATGAAGAGAATGTAAAAGAAAAGAAAACCGTGCCAGAGTACCAAGGCCAAGGGTGAAGAATAAAATAATGCTAGAAGAGCAATACAGCGATAAATAAAAAAAACCCTGGGAAGAATAAACAAGGACTGTTTTTTTCCAAGGTTTTTGATTCAAAGGTTTGAGGTTGTATTTCAGAATGGAATGGACTCCCTTGACTCACAGTAGTTTGCAAGCACAACATATATATTGTGTATGGCTATGTATATGTACCCTACCAACCCATCATCAATCGCCTCCCTCCGACTCGAGGCCCACTCCTGCTCCCTACCCATGTCATTTCGACTGTGTCAGCAATGGGTGGCCTATTGGCTGCATGGTTAACTACTTACAATCAAACAATAGTAGTATGTCATATCATGTCATCATCACGTGACGTGACGTTGTGCCGTATATCATCATCATTCCTATTAAGCATATGTCATGTGCCTTGTTGTAGTAGTCAGGGTGAAAGTGAAATTGAGCATTTGCCATTGATTTAACAGAGTATGGCCGTAATGGAAAAATAGATCTTTGTGTAGTACAGCTGTCCCACCTGCAGACAGTAGTAAAGTAATGTGAGTCTGCGACACGACTATGTCTGTCTAGGGCACAAGCTGACTGAGCTGGCATGCCTACAAGATTAATTGTGCTAAACAAGAGAGAGAAGAAGAATAATTGTCTACTCCATAGTGCCTAATGCCTGAAAGTCTAATCATCATCACATCCAAATCTTAGGGGCTGAGGAAGTCAGGATACCACAAATGTTATGTACTGCTAGTGTTACTGTGCCACTATAATTTTATGTGTATAATTTTGTGTTACTATTTTGACAGGAGTATTGGCTACAATTGCCTTTTTTCTTTCTTGATATAGCTACTTCTTTCCTACCCAACAGGCAGGAGTTAGCAGCAAGGACACAGCAACGGAAGCTGAAGGCCATCCGGGTCGAATAACGCTGGCTAGTTGTCCTGGCAGAGGAGGTGGAGGAGGCGGCAGCTGCAGCCTCCTCCAATGCCCCGGGTCCCAGCCAGGCCCCCGCAGTGCCTCCGGTGGTACAGTGCCGTGTTCTGGCAGCTGCCCGCCGCAACTCATCCTCAACCACTGCTGCCCACCCCTGTTGTTCCTGCAGGAACTTTCGGCACAACATGCTCCTCGGGATGGTGCGCCTAGAGGCCAGGCTGGAGGAGGCCCTGGAGCGCACTAGCTGGCATGCCCGCCGCTAGACCTCAGTCTTCTTGACCCTTGCCCCTTTTTAATCTTTTTTTTGTGGGTGGGATGTTGGGAGTTGGGGAATATGTGGGTGTTGTTCTTTTTTTATGGACATTTGTACTTGGAGTGGACAATCATGGACATTTACTGGACATTGGTTGGGGTTAGGGAGGGGGTGGGTCAGGTGTTGTGGGTTTCTTCCAGTTTATTTGTTAGGGTAATACATTATTTATAGTTTTACAATACATATGATGTAAATCTATTCTGAGGGTTTCTCTTTTATGTTGTCTTGTTTTCTCCTTTGCTGCAGGGCCGCAGCCAGTTTTTTAAATCTGCCAATAGTGTAACACACACCAACAGATAGATGCGGTACCCTTATTTGTCCTACTACTGTCAGTCTCTCCTCCTAGTCTATGCAGTCTGCAACTAAAACCCCTATGTACTCGGAAGGATGTGGATGTGTGAATTAATTAATTTCCATAGTATATACATTATTGCCTCCCCCACACTTCTTCTCTTACCTGTGATTGATGTTTAGGCGAAGCGATGGCTGCATGGTGATGGTTTGGTATCCCAAGGTGCCATAGTGGGTGGTGTTAGCAGTAGTAGACAGTAGCATTTGCAAAAAAAGAAAATGAGACAGTCAGTCGCCTGAGGGAGACCAGAGAACGAGTAGTAGAAGTACAGTACACAAGAAGAAGACTGCCAAACAAGAAACCATGATGATGGTAAACAATGCTAAAGTAAAATAAAACATAATGGTGGCAGGGATAGCCTAGTACAAGTTACAAACTGAAGTTTACTCGACCTATGAAGTGGACAAGCGTAACCTTTAGTGCTGGAAGGATTATAAATCGATGCCGACAATTAATTATGATGGACTATGTTCCTCTGGAAAAAAAATTGAATAGCGAATACTGAGCATGGGTGGGCAATATAATCTCTATGTTGCCAGTGTGGGCTATATATTAGAGCAGAAGAAGATCTTTGCCCTGCCTTGAGTTAGTGTTGCTTTCACCACATCCGCCCCAGCAAGCGTGTGATCAATATTGGTGTAAATTTAATTTAGTCACACCTCAATATAAATCACACAGCCAGGGGGAAGAGAGTTAGGGTTGGATGAATGGTTGGGAAGGGGGGTTTGGGGAAAGGTTTGACAAAGACAAACACCACACATGGACAACACACAGTCTTGGCAGACGACCATCATAAATCTGTTAAGGGAGAAAAGGAAATGCATGCATGATGGTGACTTGATGAGTAGTACTAGTACAGGGCAGCAGTATATTATTAATTATTATTATTATGCAATTGCCTTGCCTATCTGCCCCCAGAGAGACCCAAGTTACATACAACAACACACACAGTCGTAATGATTGAAGAGAAAAAATTAATCAAATGAAATGATGATACTATAACTATGCTATGGTCAAATTGGGAGTTGCATCTCAGCATTACTCTTGGTCCTTCCATGGACGCTCCGTCCATCGATCTTGGGTGCCTGTCTGGCGGATGCAGTTTGGTAAGGTAAGTGTAAGTTGTTTTTCCCAGTATAGCACAGGGTAAAGTAAGTGTAGATGGATAAACAAAAAGGATATTGAAAAATCAAGGAGAAAAGTAAAGTTAAACTGCATAAATTGAGGAGTGCAACAAGAAAACTTTCAGAAGCGGCATGGCTAAATCATGTCTACTCTGTTTCCAGCATTAACCTACAACAACAACAGGAGCAGGCCCGCCCACCCAACCTCCACTTACCTTAGATTTTGAGCCAGACAGCACTGCGCACACATACACAGCAACATAGCAGCATTTTCCAAATTAAGTAACTAAATCAATGCACAGCTGTCAGTCATACCACAACACTATCCTCCACCACTACACAGACATGTAGGTCTGGTGTTGTTGTTTACCTTTTAGGCCACTTCATGAAATGCCCTGAGTTATTCCATCAATCATCTCCGATCCTACTGACTGACTGCGAGTATGGTATGGTCATCATGGTGTCTAACTCTGTAGTGTGCCGAGTGAGTCCAGAATCAAAAATGCAATGGATCGGCCTGCAGTAGTACGATTATGTTATTGAACAACAAGAAGGGAAACATTGACTTGAGTCACTTTTTTGTGTGTAGATTAAATACTAGTAGACATCATGCACAACAGCACAAACACCAATCCCTCAGAGTCAGCGTGCAATGCATGCCATCATTTACCTGTTCTTATGGGGCAGTCCCTTTAGGCGCGGAAAGGAGGATAGATATACAGAGGTTCTTTGGAGGGATTCAATGAGACAGGCACACATTTCACATTTGTTGTACTATTCTCCGTCCAATGTCTGGCTTGACGGAAATGGATTTAGGGCGAGTCAGGACTGGAGCAGGACTCGGAGGAGTGGACTTACTTCTTCACTGACTGCACACAGTTGCAACTCCAATCCAGCAATAAAAGAGTAAGATGGTGGTGATGGATTTGTTGTGATTCAAACCAGTAATACAGTGACACACACAAATAATAAAAGTGAATAATATTCCTTAGCTGTATCTTTATGGATGGCTTTTTTTGGGGCGTCAAAGCAAGAACGAAAGTAACAAGTCGAAAGCCTAGTTGTCAGGGAAGTAGAGCTCGTCCTCAAACTCTAGTGATTCACCCAGAAGTAGGTAATCTAACACACTACTTCCATGACCTGAGTCGCTGTCATCATCTTCCTGCTGTGCTACTTCATGTATGGTGTAATCCAGTGGTATGAAGTGCTGATTCATTTTGATCATGGTTAACCTCTCCATGTTTTGGGGCAAGAGACTGGTCCTTTCACTGTCAGAACGGCACCAGCAGCACTGAAAACACGCTCAGAAGAGACACTTGCAATAGGGCAAGCCAGATAGTTTATCGCCAGCCTGCTGAGCACTGGCCATTGGCGCCTTTTCCCATACCAATACAGCAATGGGTTTTGATCAATGTAGACCTCTGTTGGGTCATCCAGGTAGGCCTGGACCATCTGCTCAATGCTCATGGGTGCTCCGCTTTGCTCGGCCTCTTTTGCCTTTGCCTCAGCACTGGACTTAACAAGCCCTTGCTGTAGAAACCGATCCTGTGCCGATTTTGGGGCTGAAGCTCCTGTTGTTGTTGTTGATGTTGTTCTTGGTGTTGTTGGTGGTTTTGGTTGCTGTGAGCCAATCATACTGCCCTCAGGCTCTGAAGTTGAACTTGAAGCCGGCTGCCTTGCAGTACTTGTTGTGCCCTGGAGTAGCAGGCCTCTAATTCCCAGCCGTTCTTTTTCTAAGTGACTGGTTTCCACAGCTGTTCAAGTTTTGTAGTTGGCAACATCCCTATCTGAAAAAGGAATGAAAGTGTGCAGTAATGGTTTGTACCGAGGACCCAGAATTGTGGCACAAATGTCATGGTTGGATGACACAATGCCTCTTTGCACCCTTGTATTTTCAGATAAGCGAAGGGTTAAGCTCTCCACCAACTCATATGCTTCTTTTTTTCCTCCACACCTGCGTACATTGCAGACACCCCCTTCAGCTATTCCTGTAGCATGGGCAACAATGGGATAGCTTGGCCCATAGTACAGTCCTCCTTCCTGACTTCACGTGTGAAGAGCTCGAAAGGAAGAAGCATCTCTGTCAGGCATTTAACTAGGCCCCATTGGTCCATTTCAATGATCATGCCTTTCACAGTGGCATCCCCTCTTTGCATGACATATTCATTGATTGGTCTGTACTGCTCAAACAGATGTTAAAGCATGTAATAAGTTGAGTTCCAACGTGTTGGCACCTCCTGGATGAGTGCTTTAACTGGCATTCTATTATCACGTTGAATGATCCTCAGCTGCTTCCGGGCTTTAAAAGAATGGCTGAAATGTGTGCAGATTCTTCTGCAGGTGGTCAGTAAGTTGCTGACTCTGTCTTCTTTTTTCAGAAAGTCTTGAACAATGATGATAATGCAGTGTGCCAAACACAGGACCCTGAAACAGCCACCATCAGCCATGGCCTTAACTATATTACTGCCATTGTCCGTGGCAAGAAAACCAATGTTAAGCCCTCTTGGTCGCAGCCATTCAAATACCTTGCTGTCAAAGTCTTCCAAAATGTTTGCAGCAGGATGAGATTTCTCCATGGCGAACATGGCTATAGTTGCATGTTTCCGAGTGGCATTAAAAATCCCAGCAGTGTCAACAACACCTGCTGCAGATATCTTTTCTCTAACTCCCACAAAAGAGATCCAGTGTGCAGAGATGCACATGTAATCAGTGGCTTGGCATCTGGTCCACTTGTCTGTTGTCAGGTGAGTAGTTGCTGCAAAGCTTGTCCAAGCAATTCCAGCACGGTGTGATGTAGTGCTAGAACAGCAACTCTGGCAAAATAGGACCGGCTGGGGAACTTGCATTTTGGGGCGATGGCTGTCACAAATTCAAGAAAAGCAACCCCTTCCACAAAAGAAAAAGGGAGGAGGTCCAGCGCTAACATTTTAGCCAGCTTGGCATTGTATAAACGTGCCGTTGGGTGGTTGCGTTCGTACTGCCCCTCCGACCTGAACATGCTGAGAATGGTAGCCTGGATTTTTTCTTTTCTGGTGCCACTGATGCAGGTGACTTTTTGACACCAGATGTTAGGCTCAACGCACGTTTTTTCGTTGCGGTACTCTCTTGCCTGGAACCCCTTGGTGTCTCAGCCTGACTCTTGTGCCATTGCGATGTTACTAATGATGATGTGGGCGGTACCACTGCACGGCTGGGGACAGGGCTGCTTTGTGTAACAGAGAAAATCTCTCCCTCTTGTTCACCTTCCACCGTGATTGGCTCTTCTCCTTCATCCCCTCCACCAACAACACGTGCAGTTTTTTGACAGCTAAGGTGCGCCTCCCAGTGGATCAAGTGGTGTTTTCTCAGATGGGTTGTTTGGCCTCCAGTACCATAGTTTGTACCAAGCTTACCCCGACTAACACCTTGTCCACAAATGGAGCACATAGCATTGTTCACCTCCTTCCTGCTAACCGAAAAGAAGTCCCAAAGTGAGAAGGTCAACTTTCTGGCGCTGCTGGTGCCACTTGCAATGTCCGATGAACTGGTAGGTGGCGTGAAGTTTGACTCTCTGCAGTACCTACTTCTGCTGAGGTGGTTGTGGTGAATGTAGGTCGCGCTGGCGAAATATGGAAGCTGGAGGTGGTGTTGGTGGTATCGTCTGTGTTGGTGGTATCTGTGCCACATCCCTCACAGCAATTTGGGATGGGGTAATGTCGGTCTCCACTGGGGCGGGACTAATGTCCATGATGACTGGCTCATCATCATCCTCCTCTTCTACATCTACCTCCATAACTCTAAGGCTTTCTGGAACCTTCCTTTTCCCTAGCCTTGATTCGTGGGCGTGGCGTGTCTCCAACTCAGACGGAGGCGGGATCAAAGTGGTGTCTAGATCATTAGAAGGAGGGTTTGGCGAAGAAGTTGATGGACTAACCCTCCTTTTCCTTGCTGGGGATCTGGAAGACAATGGACCTTCTGAAAGAGTGGCTTGCTCTTCTTCTTCCTCTGCAGGAAGCTTGATCTCCTGAAATGCCCCTACTTCGGGAGGAACAACTACTATTGGGGGTGGTTGCTGCTGTTGTTGCCCACTTATCTGAGTTTCCTTCATTGATTGGGTACTACTTTGTGATAACTATAAGTCAATTTCAACATCACTGCTCATCGGCATTGGACTCGTGTTTAGACTGGCTGCCTCTGAAACAGACAAGACCTTGGACCTAGGTTGGTGGGGTGGGTCCACTGATGTGAGGGTGATGCTCCCAGCTTGCTCCCCGGACACCGCTGCTGCAGGCGCAAATTTTGGTTTCCCAAAAAATGTCTTGGGCGACATACCGGTCTTGGTAAGTGGCAGTGCCTTCTTCTCACTGGCAACTTTCTAGGTACTGTTCCTGGTATCTTTCTTTGGAGCCATCTTGAAGATGTCAGCAGCACTCAGTGGCACAAGTTGAAGAGATGTCTGTGGTCACACATCACGTGATGTCGTGCGCAGCAGGATGTCTATCTGGCAGTACAATGGGTGATGACGTGTTCTCCTCTTTTGTGCACCTAAAAGCAAAGAAGCAAGAAGAACATCAGTGAAACGTGGCATTCATTGTTGTGGTTCAATTACTACTAGTACAAAAATACAAATATAATATATAACTTAGTGTGGTCACACTTGTTAGTGTTATTAATAATATTAAATTTATTACCACAGTTATTAAAAAAACATAACAATACAGTGTAGACATTTGTGAGACTTTGACAAAAACAAGGGCTTTCATGGTTGGTGTACTAGTGTACAGTACACTCAGGAAGGATAGGAAAGAAGAAGAACAACAACAAAAATACAAATGTAACGGACCCGGTTTGGCATTGTGCATCATGTGGGATTTAGCACTCAGAGAGTTGCAGCTGACAATGGATAGAAGCAATAAGCCACGAGGAACAAAGGAAAGGTATGCAGGACTAATGCAGAAGCACACTGGCTGTCTTCACAAAATGGCCACCAGCCACTTACCCAGGCCACAACAACAAGAAAGAAAAGAAGACATGCAGGTCTATGGCAAAAGCACTACCAAAGCAAACACAGGGAGATGATGGACGGAGCACTGAAACTTTTCAGACACTCACCCCCAGTCACAGATCTGGGTTGAATCCATCATCGTTCTTTAGCTCACTTCGCCACACAAGTTCAGAGACAGCTATATGCAAATCAGTCTTGACCCTGTGCCTCATGGGTACAGTCCAGCCCAAACTGCCAAGCCATGTCTTCCCTGGACCTGCACTAACCACCACCACAAAATGGCCACCAGCCACATGCTCATTCACAACAAGCACGAGGCCTGGAAAACAATGAACTCAAGCAGGCCTATATGGACACAGACTTTAAAAAATTGCCCCTGGCCACACAAGGAGGCTCAGCCAATATAAATGCTGGCCCACTATTACAAACACACTGGCCAGACAAAGGAGGCATGCTAAACAAACACAGCTTTAATACAACAATGGTAAAAACGAAAATTCACAGGGCTAAAAAATGTTTGCCAGTTACACAACAACCACACACATCCAGGCATTTATTTAACACAAATAAAAAAAGTGAAATAACAAAAAAAAGCATTTTGCATTTCTATCCAATGCAACCCATGCCCTAAATGATGTTTAAATTCAACAGACACCACCGAAACAGTTGTTTTATGCACCCATGTGTAGCTCTGGGCCTATTCATTGGAAAACGCATTGGCAGACTAGGCTACATAGTGAATCAATTCAACTCAATAATATTGCAAATTTATTAGAAAATGTAGTGAACTGTGGTACATTTTTTGCTGGATAAAAGAAGAAAACATTGCATGCAAAACAACAACCAGCAAGAAGGCATGGCTGGCCACCACAAAGTAGGCTTGCAGGCCTAATGCAGAAGCAAACTGGCTGCCCGTTCACAAAATGGCCGCCAGCCACATGGCCAGGCCACAACAACAAGAAAGGGAAGACAGACAATGGCAAGCCTATGGCAAAAGCACAATGGTTGCCTTAAAAAAATGGCCGCCTGCCACATGGCCATACCACAACAACAAGAACGGGAAGACAGACATGGCAGGCGTATGGCAAAAGCACACTGGTTGCCTTCACAAAATGGCCGCCAGCCACATGGCCAGGCCACAACAAGAAAGGGAAAACAGACAATGCAGGTCTATGGCAAAAGCATTACCACCACCACAAAATGGCCACCAGCCACATGGTCACTCACAACAACAACAAGCGGGAGGCCTGGAAAACAATGAATGCAAGCAGGCCTATTATGGACACAGACTTTACAAAATGGCCCCTGGCCACACGGGGAGGCTCAGCCAAGGCAAATGCTGGCCCACTATTACAAACACACTGGCCAGACAAATGAGGCATGCTAAACAAACACAGCTTTAATACAACAATGGCAAAAATGAAAATCCACAGGGCTAAAAAAGGTTTGCAAGTTACATAACAACCACACACATCCAACAAAGGCATTTATTTAACACACATGAAAAAAGTGAAATACCCCAAAAAACACATTTTGCATTTCAATCCAATGCAACCCATGCCTAAGTGATGTTTAAATTCAACAGACACCACCGAAACAGTTGTTTTATGCACCCATGTGTAGCTCTGGGCCTATTCATTGGAAAACGCATTGGCAGACTAGGCTACATAGTGAATCAATTCAACTCAATAATATTGCAAATTTATTAGAAAATGTAGTGAACTGTGGTACATTTTTTGCTGGATAAAAGAAGAAAACATTGCATGCAAAACAACAACCAGCAAGAAGGCATGGCCACCACAAAGAAGGCTTGCAGGCCTAATGCAGAAGCATACTGGCTGCCCCTTCACATAATGGCCGCCAGCCACATGGCCAGGCCACAACAACAAGAAAGGGCAGACAGACAATGCAGGCCTATGGCAAAAGCACACTGGCTGCCTTAACAACATGGCCACCAGCCACTTGGCCAGGCCACAACAACAAGAAAGGGAAGACAGACAATGCAGGCCTATGGCAAAAGCACACTGGTTGCCTTCACAAAATGGCTGCCAGCCACATGGCCAGGCAGGCCACAACAACAAGAAAGGGAAGACAGACGATGCAGGCCTATGGCAAAAGCACACTGACTGCCTTCACAAAATGGCTGCCAGCCACATGGCCAGGCAGGCCACAACAAGAAGCAATAAGCCAAGAGGAACAAAGGAAAGAAGACATGCAGCTCTATGGCAAAAGCACTACCACCACCACAAAATGGCCACCAGCCACATGGTCACTCACAATAACAACAAGCAGGATGCCTGGAAAACAATGAACTCAAGCAAGCCTGTATGGACACAGACTTTACAAAATGGCCCCTGGCCACACGGGAAGGCTCAGCCAAGGCAAATGCTGGCCCACTATTACAAACACACTCACACACTGGCCAGACAAAGGAGGCATGCTAAACAACACAGCTTTAATACAACAATGGCAAAAATGAAAATTCACAGGGCTAAAAAAAATTGTAAGTTACACAACAACCAAACACATCCAACAAACGCATTTATTTAACACATGAAAAAAAGTGACATACCCCCCAAAAAAACACATTTTGCATTTCAATCCATTGCCATCCATGCCCTAAATGATGTTTAAATTCAACAGACACCAAAGAAAAAGTTGTTTTATGCACCCATGAGTAGCTCTGGGCCTACTGGCTGAAAGGACTATTGGAAAACTACTGGCCGGCTAGTGAATTAAATAAATATTGCAAATTGATTTCAAAAGTTGGAGAAAATGTAAAAACGGTGCAACATGTTTCCTTTATAAAAGAAGAAAAATGACTCACAAACAAACAACTAGGCCCCTAGTGAAACTACAGGCCACCCACCACAATAAAGTTTTAAAAAACGATGAAAAGTACAAAAAAAGTCCCAATCACACAAACAACACAAATTTTCAAACTTACTTGTGAAATCTCAAATTCAAAAATCCTCAAATCCAATGATATATATGATGCAGCAGACACAAAAAAGGATCCTTCCAGCTCCAAACCCAAATGAAAAGTGAACAGGAGATGGACAAAGCACTGGGAGGAGTCTGCTGGACAGGAACAGGAAGTTGGAGACTCTGGGGCACTTCCTTCCTCTTAAAAAAAAAGTAAAAAAAGAAAAAGGACTCCTTGCACCAAAAAGTACAGCCAAATGTCAATCTGAGGAGTTTTTTTAATCCAAATCATCATTTCGAGAAGGCTTTGATGCTGCTCGGGAGAGATTCTTCTCCAGATTGCAAATTCTGCGTGTTCGAGATCGCGATTTTCACAAAACTTCCGCCGTAAGTCCGATGGCGCACCCGAATGATCACAAACTCTCATGGGACCACCTAGCAAATCTCGTGGCACTCACAAACAGATGGGAAATCTCATCAGCGATCGCAAGCACCCGATAAGTCGCTCCCGCGAAAATGCATTTTGGGTGCGGGAACACAAAAAAATCTCTGCTCCGGTGCGGAGTGCGGAGTTTTCGGCAACTCCGCATTCTACTCAGAATGCGGAGTTGCCAAAAATCTGCGAACTCCACGAGCGGAGCGGAGTTTTATGCCCAGGGTTAATTTAAAGTTTTGTGTATAGTAGTAGATGAAAGTAGTACCGCCACTCTGAGTGATAGATAGTTCTACTGTAAGGGAGAAACAATAATAAACACACAGTTTTTTAACCCCTTCGCTGCTAGGCCTTTTCCCCCCCTGTGCTAAGCCTTTTTTGGCTATTTGGGGTAGTTCGCGCTTAGGCCCCTGTAACTTTTTGAACATATAAGGTATCCATGCCAATTTGAGTCCTTTTCTTCCAACATCATGGGGATTCTAAAGGTACCCAGGGTTTGTGGATTTCCCTGGAGGGGACCCAGAAATTAGCCAAAATATAGCTACTTTTGGGTTTTTTTATGGAAAGATGGGGAAAAAGGGCTACAGATGAAAGCGTCTGTTTTTTTCCCTGCAAATGGTATTAACAAAGGGTTTGTGGGGATGAAATCACCATTTTCCCAGCTTTCAGGGACAAGCAGACTTTTGTCAGAAAACCAAAATGTTTTACACAGTTTTGGCATTTTTCTGGGACATAGCCTATTTTTGCTATTTTTTGTGCTTTCAACCTCCTTCCAGTTAATGGTAGAAATGGGAATGAAAGCAATAATGGATCCTGGAAAGCTATACATTTTAGAAAAGTAGACAAAATTCTGAATTCAGCAAGGGGTCATTTGTGTAGATCCTTCAAGGTTTCTTTATAGAAACTAACAGTTGAATATAGGAAAGATTTAAAACTAGTTGAAAAAAACAGCCATTTGTGTCAACATTTTCACCTGTAACTTCTTCTAATTATGACAGCTGTTTGAGAGCAATATACTGTTACATCCGCTGGACCTTTCTGGTTATAGGGATATATAGGACTTGTAGGTTCACCAAGAACCTGACGAACCTAGAGCCAATAACTGAGCAGTGTCTTCCAATGGTTTTTTATAATGTACCGGGTATATAGCAATTAATTTGGGAAAATATATACATGGAAAAATCGGTATGTAAGACACCTATGTATTTCTGAAATTGGAACAAAACATAGAGTTTATAAACAGTAGATGTTTGCACATTTCTGAAATTGTGAGTACCCATACTAGCTTGTGAATTATAGGTCATTTTTCAAAATGACTTCTTTTTTACACATTGTCTTTCATTTGGAAGGCAGAAATGCATCGAAAGTCAATAGGTAATAACAGTTGCTCTACAATTCTGTGTTACCCTAAGTCTCCCGATAAAAATGGTATCTCACTTGTGTGGTAGGCCTCAAACCGCAACGTGGCAAACCTCAAAATTTGTTTTAAAAAAACACATTTTCCTCACATTTCTGTGGTGGAAAGTTCTGGAATCTGTGTGGATCCACAAAATTCCACCGACCCCGCATTCCCCACAGTCTTCAGAGAAAAATGGTTCCTCACTTGTGTGGGTAGGCCTAGTGCCCGCGACAGGAAAACGACCCAAACGCAACGTGGTCACACCACATTTTCACAGTGAAAACTGAGCCTTTTTTTGCAAAGTGCCTAGCTGTAGATTTTGAACCCTAGCTCTGCCGGCACATAGGGAAACCTAGCAAACCTATACATTTTTAAATACTAGACACCCAGGGGAATCCAGGATGGGGTGACTTGTCTGGCTTTTACCAGGTTCTGTTACCCAGAAACCCTTGCAAACCTCAAAATTCCACGCAGATTCCACAACTTTGCCACACAGAAATTTGAGACAAAAGTGATTTTTTCAGCTAAATTTGAGGTTTGCAAGGGATTCTGGGTAGGTAAATGTTGAGGGACCCATGCAAGCCATACCTTGCTGGACTCCCCCGGGTGTCTAGTTTTCAGAAATGTGTGGGTTTGGTAGGTTTACATAGATGGCTGCTGACCCCGGGGCCAAAAACTCATGGGAGACCCCTTGCAAAACCAGGTTGTTTTGTGATAGGTAATTTTGATGTTGCCTCAATAGGTTTTGGGCCCTTGCCTGTCGCGGGTACTTGACCCACCCACACAAGTGAGGTACCATTTTTCTCAGAAGACTTTGGGGAACGCAGGGTGGGTGGAATTTTGTGGATCCACGCAGATTACATAACTTTCCACCACAGAAATGTGAGGAAAATGTGTTTTTTTGGACACATTTTGAGGTTTGCAAGGGATTCTGGGTAACAGAACCTGGTGAGAGCCAGTCAAGTCACCCCATCCTGGATTCCCCTGGGTGTCTAGTTTCCAAAAATGTATAGGTTTGTTAGGTTTCCCTAGGTGCCGGCAGAGCTAGGGTTCAAAATCTACGGCTAGGCACTTTGCAAATAAAGGGTCTGTTTTCACTGTGAAAATGTGGTGTGTCCACGTTGCGTTTTGGGCCGTTTCATGTCGCGGGCACTAGGCCTACCCACACAAGTGAGGTACCATTTTTCTCGGAAGACTTTTGGGAACGCGGGGTGGAAGGAATTTTTTGGATCCACGCAGATTCCAGAACTTTCCACCACAGAAATGTGAGGAAAATGTGTTTTTTTTTTGCAAATTGTTTTAGGTTTGCAAGGGATTCTGGGTAACAGAACCTGGTGAGAGCCAGACAAGTCACCCCATCCTGGATTCTACTGGGTGTCTAGTTTTCAAAAATGTATAGGTTTCCCTAGGTGCCAGCAGAGCTAGGGTTCAAAATCTACAGCTAGGCACTTTGCAAAAAAAGGGTCAGTTTTCACTGTGAAAATGTGGTGTGTCCACGTTGCGTTTTGGGCCGTTTCCTGTTGCGGGCAAAAGGCCTACCCACACAAGTAAGGTACCATTTTTCTCAGAAGACTTTGGGGAATGCGGGGTGGAATTTTGTGGATCCATGCAGATTCCAGAACTTTCCACCACAGAAATGTGAGGAAAATGTGTTTGTTTGACAAATTTTGAGGTTTACAAGGGATTCTGGGTAACAGAACCTGGTGAGAGCCAGACAAGTCACCCCATCCTGGATTTCCCTGGGTATCTAGTTTTCAAAAATGTATAGGTTTGCTAGGTTTCCTTAGGTGCCGGCAGAGCTAGGGTTCAAAATCTCCAGCTAGGCACTTTGCAAAAAAAAGGTCTGTTTTCATTGTGAAAATATGGTGTGTCCACATTGCGTTTTGGGCCGTTTCCTGTCGCGGGCACTAGGCCTACCCACACAAGTGAGGTACCATTGTTGTCAAAAGACTTTGGGGAATGCGGGGTGAGTGGAATTTTGTGGATCCACGCAGATTCCAGAACTTTCCACCACAGAAATGTGAGGAAAATGTGTTTTTTTTTACAAATTTTGAGGTTTGCAAGGGATACTGGGTAACAGAACCTGGTGAGAGCCAGACAAGTCACCCCATCCTGGATTCCCCTGGGTGTCTAGTTTTCAAAAATTGATAGGTTTGCTAGGTTTCCCTAGGTGCCGGCAGAGCTAGGGTTCAAAATCTACAGCTAGGCACTTTGCAAAGAAAGGGTCCGTTTTCACTGTTAAAATGTGGTGTGTCCACGTTGCGTTTTGGGCCGTTTCCTGTCGCGGGCACTAGGCCTACCCACACAAGTGAGGTACCATTTTTCTCGGAAGACTTTGGGGAATGCGGGGTGGGTGGAATTTTATGGATCCATGCAGATCCAGACAAGTCACTCCATCCTGGATTCCCCTTGGTGTCTAGTTTTCAAAAATGTACAGGTTTGCTAGGTTTCCCTAGGCGCCAGCTGCGCAAGGGCCCAAAATCCACAGGTAGGCACATTGCTTAAAAAAAGTCTGTGCATAGTGTGCTTTCTGCTGCCCTGCGGGGAATCGGGGGGGAGTGGGTTTGCCCCGATATGCCCCCAAGGGGGGCAGAAATACTGTGGCTGATTTTTTGGGGGGGTGGGGGCATTGATATGCCCATTCTGGGCAGCCCCCACTCCCACACATAAAAAAAGGCAGCGTAATCGCTGGCACCTATGTGGGCTTTCTGCCCCCCCGGGGGGCAGATCAGGGGCCACTGCCCCCATCTGCCCCCCGGGGGGGCAGAATGACTGGAATTTCTCTGGGGGGGTTATTGTCATGCCCATTTTGGGCAGCCCCCACCCTACATGAATAAAAAATCCCTGGTTTCTAGTGGGCTTTCTGCCCCCCGGGGGGGCAGAAAGGCTGTAATTTTTGCTGGGGGTGGGGGCATTGGCATGCCCGTTTTGGGCAGCCAGCACAACTAATTGTAATTGCCCAAAAAAATCCCTGGTTTCTAGTGGGCTTTCTGCCCCCTCGGCGTGGCAGATTGGGGGCTACAGCTCCCATCTGTCTCCCAGGGGGGGCAGAAAGACTGTAATTTGTGTGGGGGGGTGGGGACATTGGCATGCCCGTTTTGGGCAGCCCCCACCCTAATTCAAATTGCCCAAAAAAAATCCCTGGCGTCTAGTGGGATTTTTGCCCCCTGGGGGGCAGATTGCGGGCTAATGCCCCCATCTGCTCCCCAGGGGGGGCAGAAAGACTGTCATTGTTGCGGGTGTGGGGGCATTGGCATGCCCGTTTTGGGCAGCCCCCACCCTAATTAAAATTGCCCCCCACAAAATCCCTGGTTTCTAGTAGGCTTTCTGCCCCCCTGGGGGGCAGATTGGGGGCTAATGCCCCCATCTGCCCCCCAGGGGGGTCAGAAAGGCTGTAATTGTGGCAGGGTGGGGGCATTGGCATGCCCATTTTGGGAAGCCCCCACCCTAATTAAAATTGACCAAACAAAATCCCTGGTGTCTAGTGGGCTTTCTGCCTGGCTACTTCCCCCATCTGCCCCCCAGGGGGGGCAAAAAGGCTGTAATTGTGGTGAGGGGTGGGGGCATTGGAATGCCCGTTTTGGGAAGCCCCTACTCTAAAAACAATTGCACAAAAAAAATCCCTGGTGTCTAGTGGGCTGTCTGCCCCCCCGGGGGGACAGAAAAACAGAATTTTGCCAACTTTTTGTGGGGAGAGCAAAGGCCCTTGCCCAAGGGGCAGCTCCCACCTCCCTGGTGTCTAGTGGGTAGATCCCTGCTTGGGGATCGCCCTCCTGGGGTGATACCCAAGCAGGGATCCACTGGGGAGGGATACCATTGGAAAGGGGAGATTCTCCCCTTTCTAATGATACCTCTCCCGTCCTTCTACATGCTCAGGGGGCTGAGAGCCCATTGAACACGTAGAAAATGAAACTGAAATGAGCCTAAAGACTCATTTCAGTTTCGGTTTCTATAGAAATTACGTCAGCGCGACCTACGCGCTGATCGTCATTTCACAGAAACGGGGGGGGCCTCGGGAGCTGGGGAAGCTCCGAGGCTTATGGGGAGAAAAATAAATCCCTCTGGTGCCTGCACCAGAGGGATTTCCGGTGCCATGTGCCAGGACGGCAGGGAGCCGTCCTGCGCACACGAGCACTGTTGGGCACGATGGTTCCCGGCCGTCGTGCGCACAGAAGGGGTTAATCGCTGGAAACACCGAGAATGCCTTGTGTACTATCGCAGAGGTACTGAGTACTGTGATATCATGTCATGTCAAGTGAATTATACTTCAACAATGCTTTTGTGTTGGGAACCTACTCTGCGCCAATGTAAACGAAATAAATTCTTGAGAAGTACACTGCTTGTGTGTCTTGGTCAATTTCAATGGATCACATGGTTGAAGCTTGACAACCAATGCAACATCCTTGCTTTGAGCTACCAAAGTCAAAAAGGAAGATCTTCCTGGAGTCATTATGAAGTCATCTGATGACTTCAGCCTGCAGTAAACGAATGATCTGGTGAAGTCTCGGGTGTGAGGATGTAGCCTTGTGGCTAGAGCTGTCGACCTCGAATCTGGGGAACTGGGTTTGAGTCTAGGCAACGACGCTCATCATCCTGTGATTCTGGGCAAATCACTTAATCACCCCTTGCCTAACAAAATGAATGTGTCCTTGTGTAAGGAAACTGGTGCATTTTTAGTAAACACAAGCATACTTCTACATTAAGTAGGTGTTGAGGTGGGAAAATTATTTGCCATGGAAATTTGTTGTCAATTATACGGTCAGGTATAACATCTATCATTTACTTTTAAGCACTCATTCTCTGCTTTTAAAGCTCTTGCTTCATCTTCTAACAGTACAGATGCCTCATTCAGGGAGGAACCAGGGCCAGTGGAATAGTTTTAGTTGATAATGGAAAACTGTAAACAATTTCCTTAGAGAGAAAACAAACCATATTTAGGCCAAGAAACCAAAAATGCAATTTTTTAAGCTTACACTGTGAAAAGTGACTTTACCCCAGTGTGAAATGATGGACTTTCCACAGTCGCCAAATGAAATGACTCTTTATTGTCCTGCATGTCCAGGTGTAAAAAAAAATGACTCATGTAAACATACAGTGAACATTATGCAATCATTTATACTGTACAGTTCAAGCAGTTTTTCGTGTTTGCATTCACATTTTCAAGATAAGTGTTCTCTGCAATGTTTTACATCTTGGAGTTTACTTAAGACCCTCTTAAGTCTTCCTCATCTGCCAAAATTCAGTAAGAACTACATTTTCTTCCAAGCCCTTTGAAGCAACTACTGGTTTAGACCCTTTGTTGTACCTGGATAGTTCCCAATTGTGTCTTCAAAATGTTTTTGTCTCATAGAACACTGCTTGTGGACAAAATAAGAAATTAAAAACAAATATGTAACTTCAAAAGCAACAGATATCCATGGTAGTTAAAAAAATTCAAATAACTTGGGATTGTCCCCCGTTGGTCCAGATACTGAGCATATGGTGAAAGAAAGTGTGGTATTATATAGTCCCACAACGTCCCAACTACCAGATTTTTTAGTCAGTTGCCTCTTACATAAGATTTCTTTCTTCCAAGTTAAAATGGCCACCCCTCTTGTTCTCGTGCCCTGCATGGTGTGGGCTAAAAGATCATACCCTAGCTGTTCTAGTGCCCTTTTATTTGTCCCCTCATTGTGTGTTTCCTGAAGGCAAACAATATCGGAACGCAATATTTTTAAGTCCTTTGCCACCTTCCGCCATTTACCAGGATCATTTAAACCACAGACATTTACAGACGCTATTCGTAAATTAGTCATGATAAACTTATTGCTAACTTCCAATCGTGCCTTCCCCCTTCATTGGATGCTCTTGCCCCTTCTTCCCAGGAAGACCTTGCTACACTGTCATGGAATCTCCTGAATCTCATCATGCCCCATTTTCTCCCCCTGTTCTCGCCCCTTCCCCCACCCTACTCCCCCCGGTGACCCCTCCCTCCCCTCCCACACCCATCCCACCCTTCCAGCCAAATAGTGAAGCAAACAGACCAAAGGAGGTCTGAGTGTTGGTGCCTGTGCCCCCCCCGCCGCTCGGTGCCCATACGTAATCTAACCAATCTATATGTCAAGCTGCAGCGCCCTTAATTGTTACTTTTGGTGTACCCAATATACCCATTGATCTTGAGTTATGAGTTCAATTCAGTGTTCTTGATCAGTCTCTATTTCCGTATTTCGTCCATGAATTCCTTTGCCTTTATTTCTGATGTAAAAACTCTGACTCTATTGTTATATAATATTTTCAGTCGAGCTGGATTTAATTAATAAGCTTTGGCGCCTTGTGCTTGACATGGCTGGATCAGTTGCCTTAGACGCTATCGCCTTTCCACTGTTACATAGCAAAAATCGGGGTGTGCAAAGAAAGATTGCCCCTCGTAAGACCGCTTGGAATCGGGACGGGCCTTGGTAAACAATGCTTCACGAAGTAAAACATTTCCGAAATAGACTATGATGGCTCTTGGTTGCTGCATGCCACCTGAGTGGGCCTGTCTGGGTTGTGCATGGCCACCACAAAGAAGGCTTGTAGGCCTAATGCAGAAGCAAACTGGCTGCCCGTTCACAAAATGGCCCATTCACAAAATAGCCACATGGCAAGGCCACAACATCAAGAATGGGAAGACAGACAATGCAGGCCTTTGGCAAAAGCACAATGGCTGCCTTAACAAAATGGCCGCCAGCCACATGGCCAGGCTGCAACAACAAGAAAGGGAAGACAGACAATGCAGGCCTATGGCAAAAGCACACTGGTTGCCTTGACAAAATGGCCGCCAGCCACATGGCCAGGCCACAACAACAAGAAAGAGAAAACAGACAATGCAGGTCTATGGCAAAAGCACTACCACCACCACAAAATGGCCACCAGCCACATGGTCACTCACAACAACAACAAGCAGGAGGCCTGGAAAACAATGAACGTAAGCAGGCCTATTATGGACACAGACTTTACAAAATGGCCCCTGGCCACACGGGGAGGCTCAGCCAAGGCAAATGCTGGCCCACTATTACAAACACACTGGCCAGACAAAGGAGGCATGCTAAACAAACACAGCTTTAATACAACAATGGCAAAAATGAAAATCCACAGGACTAAAAAGGTTTGCAAGTTACACAACAACCACACACATAACAACAAAGGCATTTATTTAACACACATGAAAAAAGTGAAATACCCAAAAAAACAAATGTTGCATTTCAATCCAATGCCACCCATGCCCTAAATGATGTTTAAATTCAACAGACACCACAGAAACAGTTGTTTCATTCACCTGTGAGTAGCTCTGGCCTATTCATTGAAAAAAAGCCATTGGCAGATTAGGCTACATAGTGAATCAATTGAAATCAATAATATTGCAAATTTATTAGAAAATGTAGTGGACTGTGCTACATTTTTTGCTGGATAAAAGAATAAAAAATTGCATGCAAAACAACAACCAGCAAGAAGGCATGGCCACCACAAAGAAGGCTTCCAGGCCTAATGCAGAAGCACACTGGCTGCCCCTTCACATAATGGCCGCCACCCACATGGCCAGGCCACAACAACAAGAAAAGGCAGACAGACAATGCAGGCCTATGGCAAAAGCACACTGGCTGCTTTAACAAAATGGCCGCCAGTCACATGGACAGGCCACAACAACAAGAAAGGGAAGACAGACAATGCAGGCCTATGGCAAAAGCCCACTGGTTGCCTTCACAAAATGGCCATCAGCCACATGGCCAGGCAGGCCACAACAACAAGAAGGGGAAGACAGACAATGCAGGCCTATGGCAAAAGCACACTGGCTGCCTTCACAAAATGGCCACCAGCCACATGGCCAGGCAGGCCACAACAAGAAGCAATAAGCCAAGAGGAACAAAGGAAAGAAGACATGCAGTTCTATGGCAAGAGCACTACCACCACCAAAAAATGGCCACCAGCCACATGGTCACTCACAATAACAACAAGCAGGAGGCCTGGAAAACAATGAACTCAAGCAAGCCTGTATGGACACAGACTTTACAAAATGGCCCCTGGCCACACAGGGAGGCTCAGCCAAGGCAAATGCTGGCCCACTATTACAAACACACTCACACACTGGCCAGACAAAGGAGGCATGCTAAAGAACACAGCTTTAATACAACAATGCCAAAAATAAAAATCCACAGGGCTAAAAAAGGTTTGTAAGTTACACAACAACCAAAAACATCCAACAAAGGCATTTATTTAACACACATGAAAAAAAGTGAAATACCCCAAAAAAACACATTTTGCATTTCAATCCAATGCCATCCATGCCCTAAATGATGTTTAAATTCAACAGACACCAAAGGAACAGTTGTTTTATGCACCCATGAGTAGCTCTGGGCCTATTGGCAGACTACTGGCCGGCTAGTGAATTAAATAAATATTGCAAATTGATTTCAAAAGTTGGAGAAAATGTAAAAATTGTGCAACATGTTTCCTTTATAAAAGAAGAAAAATGACTCACAAACAAACAACTAGGCCCCTTGTGAAACTACAGGCCACCCACCATGATAAATTTTAAAAAAAATGATGAAAAGTACAAAACAATGTAGGTGCAATGCCCCAATCAAACAAACAACAGCAATTTTCAAACTTCCTTGTGAAATCTCAAATTCAAAAGTCCTCAAATCCAATGATATATGATGCAGCAGACACAAAGAGGGATCCTTCCAGCTCCAAATCCAAATGAAAAGTGAACAGGAGATGGACAAAGCACTGGGAGGAGCCTGCTGGACAGGAACAGGAAGTTGGAGACTTTCGGGCACTTCCTTCCTTTTAAAAAAAAAGTAAAAAATAAAAGGACTCCTTGCACAAAAAAGTACCGCCCAATGTCAATCTGAGGAGTTTTTTTAATCCAAATCATCATTTCCAGAAGGTTTTGATGCTGCTCGGGAGAGATTCTTCTCCAGATTGCAAATTCTGCGTGTTCGGGATGGCGATCTTCACAAAACTGCCGCGGGAAGTCCGATGGCGCGCCCGAGTGACGTGTTCACGATCGCAAACTCTCGTGGGACCATGCGGCCACCTAGCAAATCTCGTGGAGCGCGCAAACGGATGGGAAATCTCATTGGCGATCGGAGGCACCCGATAAGTCGCACCCGTAAAAACGCATTTTGGGTGCGGGACACAAAAAAAACTCAGCTCCGGTGCAGAGTGCGGAGTGTTCGGCAACTCCGCGTTCTACGCAGAACGCGGAGTTGCCAAAAATCTGCAAACTGCGCGAGCGGAGCGGAGTTTTATGCCCAGGGTTAATTTAAAGTTTTGTGTGTAGTAGAAGATGAAAGTAGTACCGCCACTCTGAGTAATAGATAGTTCTACTGTAAGGGACAAACAATAATAAACACACAGTTTTTTAATCACTGGAAACACCTAGAATGCCTTCCGTACTATCGCAGAGGTACTGAGTACCGTTATATCATGTCATGTCAAGTGAATTATACTTCAACAATGCTTTTGTGTTGGGAGCCTACTCTGCGCCAATGTAAACGAAATGAATTCTTGAGAAGTACACTGCTTGTGTGTCTTGGTCAATTTCAATGGCTCACATGGTTGAAGCTTGACAACCGTTGCAACAACCTTGCTTTGAGCTACCAAAGTCAAAAAGGAAGATCTTCCTGGAGTCATTCTGAAGTCATCTGATGACTGCAGCCTGCAGTACCCTAATGATCTGGTGAAGTCTCGGGGGAGAGGATGTAGCCTTGTGGGTTCACATTACCCATGAGCTATTGTTTTAGTCTCCCCACCATCTCCACGAATAAAGGGATACCTAGGAGAAGGTGAGGGATTTTTAATCTCTAGTTACGCCCTCTGGTCAGCCTTCTAATAAGTGCTCCCTGAAATACGGTCAAGACCACCTTGACCTTTAGGAGTCAGGGTAAACCCGATGATGAAGCACGACACTACTAGAGTTTTTGAGGGTTCTATATAAAAAAGGAAGTTTTTTTCCTTCCCTGCACAAGTCATGCGGAGCTAGCATTTCCACGTGGGGAGACCTACCCCTCTACCCTGCGTCCTGTGCATTATATATAAAAACCCCCATCACCCTTGGTGGGATACTTGTTGGTTGATTTGATTTATCTTGGGAGGACGTATCCCTCCACCCTCTTCGCATACGAAGGGCCCTCTCAACCCTCCAGATCCAGCAGGTTTTCCTTGTTTGGATCTTTTTGTTTATTATGTGTATGAGCACACATATGAAATCCTCTTGAAAGCGATCTTGGCCATTATATAAAGTAGTACACATTAAATTAGCTATAGAAATATGCTAATAAATGTGAGGTTTGTTACCGGACTGTTTGTAAACAGTTGCCTAGCAAATTAACCATAGTAGGACACTATCAAGCTTTTCATTCAACAAATAGCTGGACTCTTTGGGCCGGTTAGCTGGACTCTTTGGGCCGGTTACTATATTACACAGAAGTCAGTCTGGAAAATGAATCAAATAAATCAAAGACTGCGGGAATACTTTACATTTTTAATCAATTTACTCATGAATATGAAGCTCTTCAGATGATCGTTACAGAGCATGTTTTTCACTTTATAACGTACCAAAATAAAATTTGCATTAACTAGTAGTAGAAACTTGCCATAGATATACTTTTTGATGTGATGTGAATTGTCATAATAGGAACTGCTTAGTGTTCTGAAAACCTCTTTACTTTTTCAGTTTAATAAGCTGTCAGTGTTTCCAAAGAGAGTCCTCTTCCTAAATAAAATTCTTGTGAAAAAGAAAGCTGAAGAAAAAATGATATTCTAAATATCTGTCAGTCTGAGAAAAACTTCTGGGTGGTTTAGTACATTTCAAATTACTAAAATGCATTACTCAATGTGGCTGACTCTGTTCATTCAAAGGCACGCATATGTTGGCTGTTTAGTTTTTCGTTCAAGTTTTTTATTGATGATCTTTGCAACTAATAACTCATGACAAATGATAATGTGCATGCATTATGTCGATGATTAATAACTGTACATTTGATCTGAGATAGTACTTTGATTTCAAGACTTAAGAGTAATGCAGATGACATAACAGAAAATTATTCTTAAAAAACTTTACAACTGTTAAATACAACGTGACTTAGCGCCTGGATACCCTCTCGGGTGATTAGCTGGCTTTACAAATTCTGATTGTTTGGCATACTTCAAAGATGCTGGGCTGCATGCATTATTGTGTGTTGGGAGTCGGGCTTAATACAATGCATTTATAAAGCACGCTCAATAATGAAGCAGTTGTAACTCCAATCCCAAAACAAGCACGTAAAGAACTGGGTTATCAGTCTCCTTTCTAGATTATTGGTAGTATGGATGTCAATTGTGTGTATCAATAAAACTGTTACTGAGATCCTGCGAAACATCAGCCAATTAAAGCTTGTCATGAAGCGGATATTTAAAGTAAGCATGGGCGGAGTTCCTTTTTCCGCCCATTCGCGATGCGTTTTTGTCGTTCGGGAATGCATATTGCGTGTTCGGGAATGCTATTGCGTGCTCAGGGGGAAATATTGCGCAAACTTCACCACGCGGTCGCCCATGGGCGCAACCATCTTGTTTTTCATGTTTGCTATGGTTGTGGGCCTGTTTTTCTATCCTCCCTATATCTTTTCAATCCTTTGTTTCTAAAACCTTTTTTCTGATCTTTTTTTATTTATTATCTATCCCTCTCTATTCCTGAGTGCATATTTTGGGTTTTTATTTCTACTTTTTGTGGGTTTTTTAGTGCGTTTTGGACTGTTTTTATATGAATTGCTTTTTATTTTTTTTACTTCCTATCTTTACTTCCTACATTTTATTTTCTGCCCCCCGCCCGGCCCCCCAGAACCATGGTGAAGAAGACTAGTAAGCAGGGGAAGAGGAGGAGCGAGAGCCGCGGCCGCCTTCCTTGCGAAGACGTCGCCCGGAAAGGGTGCAGGCCCGGGCCTTGTTTTCCGAGGTGGAGGTGGCCTCACTCGGTTTTTTTGTCCAGCGCCGCCTCTCCTTAACCCTGGCAGCAGGCAGCAGGCCTGGGTCCGGGTACGCAAAAGACTCACAATTGATGGATGGAATGCAGAACAAATCAAAACATTCACCCCCAGTCAGGAGATCTGGGTTAAATCTATCATTCTTTTGCTCACCATGACACCCCAGTTTTGACTTGGCCATATGCAAATCAGTCTTGACCCTGTGCCTCATGGGAACAGTCCAGCCCAAACTGCAAAGCCAGGTCCTCCCTGGACCGGAAATAAGCAACCTATGACCGGTTTGGGGGTTTCCCCCCTCATCAGCCGGGATAGCTTGAATCCAGTGGCACAGTGAGCCCGGGACCCACGTCTGGGCGTACCCGGCGCACTTAGGGTGAAAAAGCAAAAGACACACAATTGATGGACAGAATGCAGAACAAATCAAAACATTCGGGTTTGGGCTCCGGGAGCGTCACCGGTTGTGGGTGAGGGTGCGCCGGGCAGTGTTTCGCTGCTCTGTGGTCCGGCGCACCCATAACCAACTGAAGCACCGGTGGTCCAACATCCTGGACCGGGAGCAGGACCTGCTGGACCTGCTATGTGTTGAGGTTCCGGGGCTTGTTTAGTAGCTAATTATATTACTATTGTGTTCTTCTGTTCTGTGTTATTACAAATATTATTTTTTTCCCAAGTAGCAAGAGTGCTGCTCCTGCTTACATGCAGGTAACTTACATTTAAAAATCTTATATTATGTGATTGTTATTCTTCCAGACAGGTGCTCGGCGCTACTAATCGTACTTGTTTTCAGCTTTGCGCTCGCTTGGGCTGGTTATGTAAAAGAGGTTAGAGAATTCAAGTTAGGTAATTCAGATAGGAAAGACTCCAGTCCTTTCCTTTGTCCTGTCAGGCTGTCCAGTCACTAAGATAGTGGTAGTAGTTAGTTAGTTAGTTACTTAGTATTATTTGGTAATTTAGCTGCCTACGTGACGTGTCCTCTCATGTGACTTCAGTCCTAGTAGAACCTTTTTTAGTTCGTATAGTGAGTCAATAGCAACCAACCAATTTTGTGTATGTTATATGCATGCGTCCATCTATGCCTTTAAGAAGACTAAATGCAGACTAAGTGAATTGGCCCTTCAAAGGGGTTACTGAGAAATGATTGCAAATGAGAGCGGAACTTAGAAGTAAATATAATTTTAAATTCATTCCAAAGTCTTTGGAATAGGCGGGCTAGGTAGGTTTAGGATTCAGGAATCGGAATGGAACTGTGGAATAATAAAGATAGGATGGTCCACGACTGCGATACTAGTCTACTACTAGTCGATCTGATTTAGGATAGGTCAATGTTATTGCAATTGCCGTTTCCTGTCTAAAAATATTTTTAGAGCGAATAGTTAATATTTATTTATTTAACACCAATCATTTTTTGTCTCTTTAATTATGCCTTACATGATCAGCATCCAGGGGCAAACACGAGAAGAAGGCTGGGTCTGCTGAGGCGGGTGAGGGAGCAGGAGGGGCCTCTCAGGGGCAGGAAGCGGCCTTAGATGCAGATGGCTCTGCTGGTCCCAGTAAGTCCTCCTGTTGTTACATTAATATATATTTTCCTAACTTTTACCGCTCTATTATTTCCATTCCCTAATTTTAATTTCTCCCAAATCCTCTTCGATCTATCTGTTTCTAAATTCTTGTTTTTGCTCCATTACCTACTAACATTGTTATTTATATTTCTAGTGTCTGGCTTTTTTTTTTACATCAAATTAAACTGCCTCTGACTCTGTATTAGTCTGTCTGTAGCTTGCTTTCTTCTGGTTTTCCACTCAGCTTTCCCACTCCCTTTATATATTTTGTGGATTGCCTTGTGGTGGTACTGTAAGACTCAGAGAACTCATTGGTCCTACTACTAGTACTAGTAATAGTAAGGACTCCTTACAACTACTAGTACTAGTAGCACTAATCTGCTGTGCAGATTGCATGCCCAAGTAAGGTATTCTATGCAGGTTTGTTGAGATGAGAAGGCTTTCTTTTACTGTCTCATGCTCAATCAGTAAATGGTGGTCACTCACGTTGGACACCCCAAAGTGGTGTATTTTACTTTTTCTAATCAAGGCCTAGTACTTTTTTTATTAGCAGCAGTTGATGGTGAACACTGAACAACTGATTACCATGCACCATGGCTGGAAGGAAGTATGAGGAGGAGGACGGCACCATTATTTTCCAACCAAGAGAGACCTCATGTCCGCCCAGTTGGCCACTCTTTCCTGTTTTCAAGAAATGAGATGCATTAATAGCTCTAGCCACTGAGTCCAGTCCTTTGGGTTGTCCTCTTCTTGAGAGGCTTTTCAAAAATTGCCACCAACAAAATTCCCAACCGGATATTTGTTATTTTTGATAGGACATACTGTCTACTCCACTCTAGTATCCGAATTGTAGATAGTGATTTGTGTGTGGTGTATGTATTATTATGTATCTTCAATCTTGCTAATGAAAAAAATAAATAGGGGAGGCGTATATGGCATCTAAAAATGTGAAATGTTTTTTCCAGGCATATCAACCACCAGTGCTGGGGCCAGCGGCGAGGGCCACGCCCCTCTGGAGGGAGCAGATGCCGCAGCTGCAGAGGGTGAGCCAGCAGCAGTGGCGGGCGCTGGTAAGTCATATTCCTTACTTATTGAGAATGATGAATACACTCGCTGCAAGGGTGTACACTTAGTACACTGTACTGCTGCTGAGACTAAGTTGTTGTGAACAGTTGAAGAAGACACCCTTTACTTAACATTAGCATTAGTGGGGGTTGAGTAACTAATGGCCTAATCTATTCTATCTTCAACTCAGCAGAGAAAGTTTTATGACGAAGACAAAGAGTCAGACGACATGTAATATATGACTGGCAGAGAAGGATGCATGGGTGAAGGAAGGGGCTCTGGGATGCATATAGGTGGCTGATAGGATGCATGGGTGGTTGAAGGAGGGGTGAAAGGTAAAAGAAAGCAGAGAGGATGCCTGCCTGGGTGGGTGAAACTGTATGGGTAAAAGGAATTCTCCGGGGGGTTTGATGGGTTAAACTCAAAGGCAAGCAAGGACACATGGGTGGTGGCTAAATGACAAATGTATGTTGTTTGTGAAAGGTTTGTTGAGATTGAGAATGATAGCCATGTTTGGATGGATGGATGCCTGGATGGTATCATAGTAGGTGAAGAGTCAGACTGGATGAAGAGAATGTAAAAGAAAATTAAACCGTGCCAGAGTACCAAGGCCAAGGGTGAAGCCTAAAATAATGCTAGAAGAGCAATACAACGATAAATAAGGCAAGCATTGGCATAGCCAATAGATCTCGCCTTTGGGACCTTATAAGTGTTTAGCCATGCAGCACATTATCCTGGGTGCTGTGCCCCAGGGATTGACGACATATGCCAAGAGCACATGCTGGGAATTGCAGGCCATGCTAATACCCTAAAAAGTAAAAAAACAATAGTCCCAGAAAAAAATACATGGCCTGGCCGCCCTCATCATGACAGTGGGCATATTGTAAACGCGAGTGGTAATAGGGGAAACCAGTGTTTTTTATGTAGTGAGATTGTACATTAAATAAGAAACCACTGGGTTCTAGGTGCAGGTGGAACTCAACGGATCGGTTTCCAGCAGGTTTGAAATATTTCACAGAGGTTCCTGAGCTTGGACCAGGACCTCAAACATTGTGAATTAAAGACCTTGAAATTATGACTTCTGGTCACACACTTCACTTGTCCAAGCACTTATACAATCTAGCAGAGTATCTGCAGTTTTGTGAACTATGGGCAAAACTTGCCAGGGTTAAAGAGAAAACATGTTTTTTTTACAATTCCCTAGGAGTGTGCGAAACTGCTCAATATTTTTCATGAAATTCGAAATATATTTCACAAAATGACACTTTTTGAGCGAAGATGTTTGCCAGTGCCTTCCATCATTTTCCACGCGAGTGCACTGTTTGGTCGTAATACATAAGGCATTAACACACTTGTAAAGACCTGAAAGCAATTTATATCAGAGAGGCAGGATGACTTAATTACACGATTGCTATTTATTTACTGTGCTTCAATAAAACTAGGATTATTACTTACCTTAATAAGCTGTAGTTTGGCCCGCGCATATCTGCAGTATGCATGTTAACACACTGAGCTATCTTACTGGAACTAGCATGGCAGAGACAACAGAAGTCCAGGAGGCTTAGCAGACACTAATAGCTGGAGGTTCTTCAGTGTGTGGATTTCAGCTGTTTCCCAAACAGGGGGCAATTAGTATGAGATTTCAGTCTAGAGCCAGGTTTAGCCTTATGTCCGTAAGAGGTCGGGAAAATGGAGTACAAAATTGGGTAATATAAAACACATATTTGCAGCATACAGAAACAGAAGCTCAAAATGAAAAGCTATATAAAAATAGTTATTTTGATTATTACAGTAGAATACATCAAGAAGAGCACAAATCAAATGAGCGAAAGTGGGCAACTTATGGTTTGAAATAAGTCCAAGACTTTTCCCTCCCTCTAGCCCAAAATAATCGAGTAGCCCTCCACAAGACCTCAGTACAGTCCGCCAGCAAACAGTTGAACATAATAGCCTGCCATTACATAACCCACACCAAACAGGTGTATTTTCCCCACCATATTTCAGAAATTTACCTTAGACTCAGACTTAACATCTAGCCTCTGTCAGCAGACGAGCCTAAAGTGAAAGTGATGGTGATATTAAATAAATAAAGGCGCTTAGCCATGCTGTGTTGGGAGGCGGGAGGGGCCTGAAAGCACCGGTGATATTAAATAAATAAAGGCGCTTTGTCATGGTGTGTTGCGAGGCGGGAGGCATATGAAAGCGCCAGCGATGTAAATAAAGGCACTTCACCATGCTGTGTTGGGAGGTGGGAGGGGTCTGAAAGCACCAGTGATGTTAAATAAATGAAGGCGCTTCGGCATGCTTTGTTGGAAGGCGGGAGGAGTCTGAAAGCACTGTTGATGTTAAAAAATACAAGGGCGCTTCGCCATGCTGTGATGGGAGGTGGGAGGGGTCTGAAAGCGCTGATGATGTTAAATAAATGAAGGCGCTTCAGCATGCTTTGTTGGGAGGCGGGAGGGGTCTGAAAGCGCTGGTGAGGTTAAATAAATAAAGGTGCTTCACCATGCTGTTGGCAGGCAGGAGGGGTCTAAAAGCGCCAGCGATGTAAATAAATAAAGGCACTTCACCATGATGTGTTGGAAGGCGGAAGGAGTCTGAAAGCACAGTTTAGGTTAAAAACAAGCAAAAGCGAAAGCACGGCGCCTTGCGTGTAACCTGATCCATGACGAGGGAGGAATGCAGCTGCCAGCCTGCACGCCGCTGCTCGCTCCCGAGAGCAAAACGCCGTGGGAGTGAACCTTTAGAGAAGAGGTGGGACATGCACCCGCCTTTGACCATTTGCGTGCTTTCATTATTGAAAGCCACACGCAAAGGCCAATCGAATGTGTGGGAGTTGCCAGACCCACACGGAGAAGGTTCGGGGAAGTTTGGAGTGCTCAGAAGAAGCCTCCCATAGAGCAGCGCATGCGCGCTGTACTAGGCTCGACCTAAAAACCCTGGGAAGAATAAACAAGGACTGTTTTTTTCCAAAGTTTTTAATTCAAAGGTTGGAGGTTGTATTTCAGAATGGAATAGACTCCCTTGACTCACAGTAGTTTGCAAGCACAACATATTTATTGTGTATTGCTATTTATATGTACCCTACCCACCCATCATCAATCACCTCCCTCCGACTCGAGGCCCACTCCTGCGCCCTACCCATGTAATTTCGACTGTGTCAGCCATGGGTGGCCTATCGGCTGCATGGTTAACTACTTACAATCAAACAATAGTAGTATGTCATGTGATCATCACGTGACGTTGTGCCGTTTATCATCATAATTCATATTAAGCATATATCATGTGCCTTGTTGTAGTAGTCAGGGTTAAAGTGAAATTGAGCATTTGCCATTGATTTAACAGAGTATGGCCGTAATGGAAAAATAGATCTTTGTGTAGTACAGCTGTTCCACCTGCAGACAGTAGTAAAGTAATGTGAGTCTGTGACACGAGTATGTCTGTCTAGGACACAAGCTGACTGAGCTGGCATGCCTACAAGATTAATTGTGCTAAACAAGAGAGAGAAGAAGAATACTTGTCTACTCTATAGTGCCTAATACCTGAAAGTCTAATCATCATCACATCCAAATCTTAGGGGCTGAGGAAGTTGAGGATACCACAAATGTTATGTACTGCTAGTGTTACTGTGCCACTATAATTTTATGTGTATAATTTTGTGTTACTGTTTTGACAGGAGTATTGGCTACAATTGTCTTTTTTCTTTCTTGATATAGCTACTTCTTTCCTACCCAACAGGCAGGAGTTAGCAGCAAGGACACAGCAACGGAAGCTAGAGGCCATCCGGGTCGAATATCGCCAGCTAGTTGTCCTGGCAGAGGAGGTGGAGGAGGCGGCAGCTGCAGCCTCCTCCAATGCCCCGGGTCCCAGCCAGGCCCCACCCGTGCCTCCGGTGGTACAGCGCTGTGTTCTGGCAGTTGCCAGCCGCAACTCATCCTCAACCATTGCTGCCCACCCCTGTTGTTCCTGCAGGAACTTTCGGCACCACATGCTCCTCTGGATGGTGCGCCTAGAGGCCAGGCTGGAGGAGGTCCTGGAGTGCACTAGCTAGCATGCCCGCCGCTAGACCTCAGTCTTCTTGACTCTTGCCCCTTTTTAATCTTTTTTTTGTGGGTGGGATGTTGGGAGTTGGGGAAAATGTGGGTGTTGTTCTTTTTTTTATGGACATTTGTACTTGGAGTGGACAATCATGGACATTTACTGGACATTGGTTGGGGTTAGGGAGGGGGTGGGTCAGGTGTTGTGGGTTTCTTCCAGTTTATTTGTTAGGGTAATAAATTATTTATAGTTTTACAATACATATGATGTAAATCTATTCTGAGGGTTTCTCTTTTATGTTGTCTTGTTTTCTCCTTTGCTGCAGGGCCGCAGCCAGTTTTTTAAAATCTGCCAATGGTGTAACACACACCAACAGATAGATGCAGTACCCTCACTTGACCTACTACTGTCAGTCTCTGCTCCTAGTCTATGCAGTCTGCAACTAAAACCCCTATGTACTCGGAAGGATGTGGATGTGTGAATTAATTAATTTCCATAGTATATACATTATTGCCTCCCCACACTTCTTCACTTACCTGTGATTGATGTTTAGGCGAAGCGATGGCTGCATGGTGATGGTTTGGTATCCCAAGGTGCCATAGTGGGTGGTGTTAGCAGTAGTAGACAGTAGCATTTGCAAAAAAAGAAAATGAGACAGTCAGTCACCTGAGGGAGACTAGAGAACGAGTAGTAGAAGTACAGTACACAAGAAGAAGACTGCCAAACAAGACACCATGATGATGATAAACAATGCTAAAGTAAAATAACACATAATGGTGGCAGGGATAGCCTAGTACAAGTTACAAACTGAAGTTTACTTGACCTAAGAAGTGGACAAGCGTAACCTTTAGTGCTGGAAGCATGATAAATCGATGCCGGCAATTAATTATGATGGATTATGTTCCTCTGGAAAAAGATTTGAATAGCGAATACTGTGCATGGGTATGCAATCTAATCTCTATGTTGCCAGTGTGGGCTATATAGTAGAGCAGAAGAAGATCTTTGCCCTGCCTTGAGTTAGTGTTGCTTTCACCACATCCGCCCCAGCAAGCGTGTGATCAATATTGGTGTAAATTTAATTTAGTCACACCTCAATATAAATCACACAGCCAGGGGGAAGAGGGTTAGGGTTGGATGAATGGTTGGGAAGGGGTTTTGGGGAAAGGTTTGACAAAGACAAACACCACACATGGACAATACACAGTCTTGGCAGACGACCATCATAAATCTGTTAAGGGAGAAAAAGGAAATGTCAGTCATACCACAACACTCGCCTCCACCACTACACAGACATGTAGGTCTGGTGTTGTTGTTTACCTTTTAGGCCACTTCATGAAATGCCCCGAGTTATTCCATCAATCATCTCCGATCCTACTGACTGACTGTGAGTATGGTATGGTCATCATGGTGTCTAACTCTCTAGTGTACCGAGTGAGTCCAGAATCAAAAATGCAATGGATCGGCCTGCAGTAGTACAATTTTGTTATTGAACAACAAGAAGGGAAACATTGACTTGAGACACTTTTTTGTGTGTGGATTAAATACTAGTAGACATCATGCACAACAACACAAACACCAATCCCTCAGAGTCAGCGTGCAATGCATGCCATCATTTACCTGTTCTTACGGGGCAGTCCCTTTAGGCTCGGAAACGAGGATAGATATACAGAGGTTCTTTGGAGGGATTCAATGAGACAGGCACACATTTCACATTTGTTGTACTATTCTCCATCCAATGTCTGGCTTGAGGGAAATGGATTTAGGGCGAGTCAGGACTGGAGCAGGACTCGGAGGAGTCTTCACTGACTGCACACAGTTGCAACTCCAATCCGGCAATAAAAGAGTAAGATGGTGGTGATGGATTTGTTGTGATTCAAACCAGAAAGACAGTGACACTCACAAATAATAAAAGTAAATAATATTCCTTAGCTGTATCTTTTTGGCGGGCTTTTTTTGGGGCGTCAAAGCAAGAACGAAAGTAACAAGTCGAAAGCCTAGTTGTCAGGGAAGTAGAGCTCGTCCTCAAACTCTGGTGGTTCACCCAGAAGTAGGTCATCTAACACACTACTTCCATGACCTGAGTCGCTGTCATCATCTTCTTGCTGTGCTACTTCATGTATGGTGTAATCTGGTGGTATGAAGTGCTGATTCATTTTGATCATGGTTAACCTCTCCATGTTTTGGGGTCGAGAGACTGGTCCTTTCACTGTCAGAACGGCACCAGCAGCACTGAAAACACGCTCAGAAGAGACACTTGTATCAGGGCAAGCCAGATAGTTTATCTCCAGCCTGCTGAGCACTGGCCATTGGCGCCTTTTCCCATACCAATACAGCAATGGGTTTTGATCAATGTAGACCTTTGTTGGGTCATCCAGATAGGCCTGGACCATCCGCTCAATGCTCATGGGTGCTCCGCTTTGCTCGGCCTCTTTTGCCTTTGCCTCAGCACTGGACTTAACAAGCCCTTGCTGTAGAAACCGATCCTGTGCCGATTTTGGGGCTGATGCTCCTGTTCTTGTTGTTGATGTTGTTCTTGGTGTTGTTGGTGGCTTTGGTTGCTGTGAGCCAACCGTACTGCCCTCAGGCTCTGAAGTTGAACTTGAAGCCGGCTGCCTTGCAGTACTTGTTGTGCCCTGGAGTAGCGGGCCTCTAATTCCCAGCCGTTCTTTTTCTAAGTGACTGGCTTCCACAGCTATTCAAGTTTTGTAGTTGGCAACATCCCTAGCTGAAAAAGGAATGAAAGTGTGAAGTAATGGCTTGTACCGAGGACCCAGACTTGTGGCACAAATGTAATGGTTGGATGGCACAATGCCTTTTTGCACCCTTGTATTTTCAGCTACGCGAAGGGTTAAGCTCTCCACCAACTCATATGCTTCTTTTTTTTCTCCACACCTGCGTACATTGCAGACACCCCCTTCAGCTGTTCCTGTAGCATGGGCGACAACGGGATAGCTTGGCCCATAGTACAGTCCTCCTTGCTGACTTCACGTGTGAAGAGCTCGAAAGGAAGAAGCATCTCTGTCAGGCATTTAACTAGGCCCCATTGGTCCATCTCAATGATTATGCCTTTCACAGTGGCATCCCCTCTTTGCATGACATATTCATTGATTGGTCTGTACTGCTCAAACAGATGTTCAAGAATGTAATAAGTTGAGTTCCAATGTGGAGGCACCTCCTGGATGAGTGCTTTAACTGGCATTCTATTATCACGTTGAATGATCCTCAGCTGCTTCCGGGCTTTAAAAGAATGGCTGAAATGTGTGCAGATTCTTCTGCAGTTGGTCAGTAAGTTGCTGACTCTGTCTTCTTTTTTCAGAAAGTCTTGAACAATGATGGTAATGCAGTGTGCCAAACACAGGACCCTGAAATAGCCACCATCAGTCATGGCCTTAACTATATTACTGCCATTTTCTGTGGAAACAAAACCAATGTGAAGCCGTCTTGGTCGCAGCCATTCAAATACCTTGCTGTCAAAGTCTTTCAAAATGTTTGCAGCAGGATGAGATTTCTCCATGGCGAACATGGCTATAGTTGCATGTTTCCGAGTGGCATTAAAAATCCCAGCAGTGTCAACAACACCTGCTGGAGATATCTTTTCTCTAACTCCCACAAAAGAGATCCAGTGTGCAGTAATGCACATGTAATTAGTGGCTTGGCATCTGGTCCACATGTCTGTTGTCAGGTGAGTAGTGTGAACAGCACTCTGCTGCAAAGCTTGTCCAAGCAATTCCAGCACGGTGTGATGTAGTGCTGGAACAGCAACTCTGGCGAAATAGGACCGGCTGGGGAACTTGCATTTTGGGGCGATGGCTGTCACAAATTCAAGAAAAGCAACCCCTTCCACAAAAGAAAAAGGGAGGAGGTCCAGCGCTAACACTTTAGCCAGCTTGGCGTTGTACAAACGTGCTGTTGGGTGGTTGCGTTCATACTGCCTCTCCGACCTGAACATGCTGAGAATGGTAGCCTGGATTTTTTCTTTTCTGGTGCCACTGATGCAGGTGACTTCTTGACACCAGATGTTAGGCTCAACGCACGTTTTTTCGTTGCGGTACTCTCTTGCCTGGGACCCCTTGGTGCCTCAGCCTGACTCTTGTGCCATTGCGATGCTACTAATGATGATGTGGGTGGTACCACTGCACGGCTGGGTACAGGGCTGCTTTGTGTAACAGAGAAAATGTCTCCCTCTTGTTCACCTTCCACCGTGATCAGATCTTCTCCTTCATCCCCTCCACCAACTGCAGGTGCAGTTTTTTGGCCGCTAAGGTGTGCCTCCCACTGGATCAAGTGGTGTTTTCTCAGTTGGGTTGTTTGGCCTCCGGTTCTATAGTTTGTACCAAGCTTACCCCGACTAACACCTTGTCCACAAATGGAGCATATAGCAATGTTCACCTCCTTCCTGCTAACCGAAAAGAAGTCCCAAACTGAGAAGGTCAACTTTCTGGTGCTGCTGGTGCCACTTGCAATGTCCGATGAACTGGTAGGTAGCGTGAAGTTTGACTCTCTGCAGTACCTACTTCTGCTGAGGTGGTTGTGGTGAATGTAGGTAGCTGCTGGCGAAATATGGAAGCTGGAGGTGGTGTTGGTGGTATCATCTGTGTTGGTGGTATCTGTGCCACATCCCTCACAGCAATTTGGGATGGGGTAATGTCGGTCTCCACTGGGGCGGGACTAATGTCCATGATGACTGGCTCATCATCATCCTCCTCTTCTACATCTACCTCCATAACTCTAAGGCTTTCTGGAACCTTCCTTTTCCCTAGCCTTGTTTCGTGGGCGTGGCGTGTCTCCAACTCAGACGGAGGCGGGATCCAAGTGGTGTCTAGATCATTAGAAGGAGGGCTTGGAGAAGAAGTTGAAGGACTAACCCTCCTTTTCCTTGCTGGGGATCTGGAAGACAATGGATCTTCTGAAAGAGTGGCTTGCTCTTCTTCTTCCTCTGCAGGAAGCTCGATCTCCTGAACTGCCGCTACTTTGGGAGGAACAACTACTATTGGGGGTGGTTGTGGCTGTTGTTGCCCACTTATCTGAGTTTCCTGCATTGATTGGGTACTACTTTGTGATAACTATAAGTCAATTTCAACATCACTGCTCATCGGCATTGGACTCATGTTTAGACTGGCTGCCTCTGCAAAAGACAAGGGCTTGGACCTAGGTTGGTGGGGTGGGTCCACTGATGTGAGGGTGATGCTCCCAGCTGGCTCCCCGGACACCGCTGCTGCAGGCGTAAATTTTGGTTTCCCAAAAAATGTCTTTCGCGACATACCTGTCTTGGTAAGTGGCAGGGCCTTCTTCTCACTGGTAACTTTCTAGGTACTGTTCCTGGTATCTTTCTTTGGGGCCATCTTGAAGATGTCAGCAGCATGCAGTGGCACAAGTTGAAGAGATGTCTGTGGTCACACATCACGTGACGTTGTGCGCAGCAGGACTTCTGCCTGGCAGTACAATGGGTGATGACGTGTCCTCCTCTTTTGTGCACCTAAAAGCAAAGAAGCAAGAAGAACATCAGTGAAATGTGGCATTCATTGTTGTTGTTCAATTACTACTAGTACAAAAACAAATATACTATATAACTTAGTGTGTGGTCACACTTGTAAGTGTTATTAATAATATTACATTTATTACCTCAGTTATTAAAAAACATAACAATACAGTGTAGACATTTGTGAGACTTTGACAAAATCAAGGGCTTTCATGGTTGGTGTACTAGTGTACAGTACACTCAGGAAGGATAGGAAAGAAGAAGAACAACAACAAAAATACAAATGTAATGGACCCGGTTTGGCATTGTGCATCATGTGGGATTCAGCATTCAGAGAGTTGCAGCTGACAATGGATAGAAGCAATATGCCACGAGGAACAAAGGAAAGGCATGCAGGACTAATGCAGAAGCACACTGGCTGCCTTCACAAAATGGCCACATAGCCAGGCCACAACAACAAGAAAGAAAAGAAGACATGCAGGTCTATGGCAAAAGCACTACCAAAGCAACCACAAGGAGATGATAGACGGAGCGCTGAAACTTTTCAGACACTCACCCCCAGTCACAGATCTGGGTTGAATCCATCATCGTTCTTTAGCTCACTTCACCACCCCAGTTCAGAGACAGCTATATGCAAATCAGTCTTGACCCTGTGCCTCATGGGAACAGTCCAGCCCGAACTGCCAAGCCATGTCTTCCCTGGACCTGCACTAACCACCACCCCAAAATGGCAACCAGCCACATGGTCATTCACAACAGCAAGCAGGAGGCCTGGAAAACAATGAACTCAAGCAGGCCTATATGGACACAGACTTTACAAAATGGCCCCTGGCCACACAGGGAGGCTCAGCCAAGGCAAATGCTGGCCCACTATTACAAACACACTGGCCAGACAAAGGAGGCATGCTAAACAAACACAGCTGTAATACAACAATGGATAAAACGAAAATCCACAGGGCTAAAAAAGGTTTGCAAGTTACACAACAACCACACACATACCAACAAAGGCATTTATTTAACACACATGAAAGAAGTGAAATACCCCAAAAAACAAATTTTGCATTTTAATCCAATGCCACTCATGCCCTAAATGATGTTTAAATTCAACAGACACCACAGAAACAGTTGTTTCATGCACCTGTGAGTAGCTCTGGGCCTATTCATTGGAAAAAACCCATTGGCAGACAAGGCTACATAGTGAATCAATTCAATTCAATAATATTGCAAATTTATTAGAAAATGTAGTGAACTGTGCTACATTTAATGCTGGATAAAAGAAGAAAAAATTGCATGCAAAACAACAACCAGCAAGAAGGCATGGCCACCACAAAGAAGGCTTGCAGGCCTAATGCAGAAGCACACTGGCTGCCCCTTCACATAATGGCCGCCAGCCACACGGCCAGGCCACAACAACAAGAAAGGGCAGACAGACAATGCAGGCCTATGGCAAAAGCACACTGGCTGCCTTAACAAAATGGCCGCCAGCCACATGGCCAGGCCACAACAACAAGAAAGGGAAGACAGACAATGCAGGCCTATGGCAAGAGCACACTGGCTGCCTTCACAAAATGGCCGCCAGCTACATGGCCAGGCAGGCCACAGCAAGAAGCAATAAGCCAAGAGGAACAAAGGAAAGAAGGCATGCAGTTCTATGGCAAAAGCACTACCACCAGCACAAAATGGCCACCAGCCACATGGTCACTCACAATAACAACAAGCAGGAGGCCTGGAAAACAATGAACTCAAGCAAGCCTGTATGGACACAGACTTTACAAAATGGCCCCATACCACACAGGGAGGCTCAGCCAAGGCAAATGCTGGCCCACTATTACAAACACACTCACAAACTGGCCAGACAAAGGAGGCATGCTAAACAAACACAGCTTTAATACAACAATGCCAAAAATTAAAATCCACGGGGCTAAAAAAGGTTTGTAAGTTACACAACAACCAAACACATCCAACAAAGGCATTTATTTATCACACATAAAAAAGTGAAATACCCCTAAAAAAACACATTTTGCATTTCAATCCAATGCCATCCATGCCCTAAATGATGTTTAAATTCAACAGACACCAAAAAAACAGTTGTTTTATGCACCCATGTGTAGCTCTGGGCCTACTGGCTGCAAGGCCTATTGGCAGACTACTAGCCGGCTAGTGAATTAAATAAATATTGCAAATTGATTTCAAAAGTTGGAGAAAATGTAAAAACTGTGCAACATGTTTCCTTTATAAAAGAAGAAAAATTACTCACAAACAAACAACTAGGCCCCTAGTGAAATTACAGCCACCCACCATGATAAATTAAAAAAACGATGAAAAGTACTTTACAATGTAGGTGCAATGCCCCAATCAAACAAACAACAGCAATTTTCAAACTTCCTTGTGAAATCTCAAATTCAAAAGTCCTCAAATCCAATGATATATGATGCAGCAGACACAAAGAGGGATCCTTCCAGCTCCAAATCCAAATGAAAAGTGAACAGGAAAAGGACAAAGCACTGGGAGTAGCCTGCTGGACAGGAACAGGAAGTTAGAGACTTTGGGGCACTTCCTTCCTCTTCAAAAAAAAAGTAAAAAAGAAAAAGGACTCCTTGCACAAAAAAGTACCACCAAATGTCAATCTGAGGAGTTTTTTAAATCCAAATCATCATTTCGAGAAGGTTTTGATGCTGCTCAGGAGAGATTTTTCTCCAGATTTCAAATTCTGCGTGTTCAGAATGGCGATCTTCACAAAACTGCCGTGGGAAGTCCGATGGCGCGCCCGAATGACGTGTTCAGGATCGCAAACTCTTGTGGGACCATGCGGCCACCTAGCAAATCTCGTGGAGCGCGCAAACGGATGGGAAATCTCATCGGTGATCGGAGGCACCCGATAAGTCGCTCCCGCAAAAATGCATTTTAGGTGCGGGACACAAAAAAAACTCCGCTCCGGTGCAGAGTGCGGAGTTTTTGGCAACTCCACGTTCTACGCAGAACGCGGAGTTGGCAAAAATCCGCAAACTCCGCGAGCGGAGCGGAGTTTTATGTCCAGTGTTAATTTAAAGTTTTGTGTTTAGTAGAAGATGAATTAGTACCACCACTCTGAGTGATAGATGGTTCTACTGTAAGGGAGAAACAATAATAAACACACAGTTTTTTAATCGCTGGAAACACCGAGAATGCCTTGCGTACTATCGCAGAGGTACTGAGTACCGTGATATCATGTCATGTCAAGTGAATTAACAATGCTTTTGTGTTGGAAGCCTACTCTGCGCCAATGTAAACAAAATGAATTCTTGAGAAGTACACTGCTTGTGTGTCTTGATCAATTTCAATGGCTCACATGGTTGAAGCTTGACAACCGTTGCAACAACCTTGCTTTGAGCTACCAAAGTCAAAAAGAAAGATCTTCCTGGAGTCATTCTGAAGTCATCTGATGACTGCAGCCTGCAGTAAACTAATGATCTGGTGAAGTCTCGGGAGAGAGGATGTAGCCTTGTGGCTAGTGCGGTTGACCTCGAAGCTGGGGAACCAGGTTTGAGTCTCGGCAACAACGCTCATCATCCTGTGATTCTGGGCAAATCACTTAATCACCCCTTTCCTAACAAAATGAATGTGTCCCTGTGTAACAAAACTGGTGCATTTTTAGTAAACACAAGCATGCTTCTACATTAAGTAGGTGTTGAGGTGGGAAAATTATTGGCCATGGAAATTTGTTGTCATTTATCCGTCAGGTATAACATCTATCATTTACTTTTAAGCACTCATTCTATGCTTTTAAAGCTCTTGCTTCATCTTCTAACAGTACAGATGCCTCATTCAGGGAGGAACCAGGGCCAGTGGAATAGTTTAATTCATAATGGAAAACTGTAAACGATTTCCTTAGAGAGAGAACAAACCATATTTAGGCCAAGAAACTGGAAATGCAATTTCTTAAGCTTACACTGTGAAAACTGACTTTATCCTAGTGTGAAATGATGGACTTTCCACAGTCGCCAAATGAAATTACCCTTTATTGTCCTGCATGTCCTGGGGTGAAAAAAAATGACTCATATAAATATACAGTGAACATTAGGCAATCATTTATACTGTACAGTTCAAGCAGTTTTTCGTGTTTGCATTCACATTTTCAAGATAAGTGTTCTCTGCAATGTTTTACATCTTGGAGTTTACTTAAGACCCTATTAAGTCTTCCTCGTCTGCCAAAATTCAGTAGCAACTACATTTTTTTCCGAGCCCTTTGAAGCAACACCTTGTTTAGACCCTTTGTTGTACCGAGATAGTTCACAATTTTGTCTTCAAAATGTTTTTGTCTCATAGGACACTGCTTGTGGACAAAAAAAGAAATACAAAAAATATGTAACTTCAAAAGCAACAGATATCCATGGTAGTTAAAAAATTCAAATAACTTGGGATTGTCCCCCGTTGGTCCATATACTGAGCATATGGTGAAAGAAAGTGTGGTATTATATAGTCCCACAACGTCCCAACCACCAGATTTATCAGTCAATTGCCTCTTACATAAGATTTCTTTCTTTTGAGTTAAAATGGCCACCCCTCTTGTTCTCGTGCCCTGCGTGGTGTGGGCTAAAAGATTATACCCTAGCTGTTCTAGTGCCCTTTTATTTGTCCCGTCAATGTGTGTTTCCTGAAGGCAAACAATATCGGAACGCAATATTTTTAAGTCCTTTGACACCTTCCTCCATTTACCAGGATCATTTAAACCACAGACATTTACAGACGCTATTCGTAAATTAGTCATGATAAACTTATTGCTAACTTCCAATTGTGCCTTCCCCCTTCATTGGATGCTCTTGCCCCTCCTTCCCAGGAACACCTTGCTACACTGTCACGGAATCTCCTGAATCTCATCATGCCCCATTTTCTCCCCTGTTCCCGCCCCTTCCCCCACCCTACTCCCCTCGGCGACCCCTCCCTCCCTTCCCACCCCATCCCACCCTTCCAGCCAAATAGTGAAGCAAACAGACCAAAGGAGGTCTGAGTGATGGTGCCTGTGTCCCCCCGCCGCTCGGTGCCCATACGTAATCCAACCAATCTATATGTCAAGATGCAGCAACCTTAATTGTTACTTTTGCTGTGCCCCATATACCCATTGATCTTGAGTTATGTGTTCAATTAGTGTTCTTGATCAGTCTCTTTTTCCGTATTTCGTCCATGAATTCCTTTGCCTTTATTTCTGATGTAAAAACTCTGACATTATTGTTATATAATATTTTCAGTCGAGCTGGATTTAATAAATAAGCTTTGGCGCCTTGTGCTTGACATGGCTGGATCAGTTGCCTAAGACGCTATCGCCTTTCCACTGTTACATCGGGGTGTGCAAAGAAAGATTGCCCCTCGTAAGACCGCTTTGAATCGGGACAGGCCTTGGTAAACAATGCTTCACGAAGTAAAACATTTCCGAAATAGACTATGATGGCTCTTGGTTGCTGCATGCCACCTGAATGGGCCTGTCTGGGCTTTTTAAGTATAAATGGATGGCGATGCACCTGCTGGATTTCCATGTTCCAGTTCCACTGCTGGAGCTCCGGAAAAGCCCCCTTCATCAACTTCAGAACATAGGCTCTGATATTGCCCCCTTCTGCCCCTTCTTTAAAACCTAAGATTCTCAAATTGTTACCCCTTAGTCGATTTTCATAATCTTCGAGTTTCCACTGCATGTCTGCTATTTATGATCTTTGAACCTCTATTTGGTTTTAGCTTCTTGCTACATTATTCTCCAAACCTGCCGTTCGCTCTTCTGCTGCAGTTGGTCTTTTGTTGATTTCGGTGCAGGCTTTTGCCACTTTTCTAACAGCCCTTGAAGTTTCATTGCCGCCAAGCGGTTTTTTTTACCATCCAGCCGCGTCTCTTCCTGGTGCTGTTTAATTGATTCATATATAAACTTCAAGGTTTGCTCCTCAGAGTCATGACCGCTTTGTCCCCCTTTGGCCACCATATTGGTCTCCACATGTGGATTTTGTGTGGCTGAGTAGTCCCATTTTAGCGTGAGATTTGCTTGTTTCTTCGTACCATCCTTAATCTGTCCCTGTGGAGCCCCCTCTTTGCTTTGACAGAGGGCCATCATACTGACTGCTAGGACTGGAGCTGGAGGACAATGAGGCCCTCTCCCCCTCGGATTTGGCGGGCCTCATGCCAGAGCCATCGGTCAGTAAGAAAAATGTATCCCCTAAATCCAATGAATCCTCTAGGTTTCTGAGTCCCACAGCCCCCTCTATTACGGCTTTTGTCTCCATGTGTGCCCCTGTACAGAGTGGAGGTCCCAATGCCACCAGCTTGTCTTTTCTATACACTAAGGCCCGCTCCTCTTCCTCTGCTGGGGTATTCTCCTGCTCAGTCTGCGGGTCCACATAAATCAAAACATCCGAGACTGTTGCATCCGGTAAATCATGACTCAAGTATTTGACCCCGGGATCCCCATCCTCAAGATTAACCAGATCATTGGTCATCAGGCCCCCACCCTGGCTTGGAGGGGCAGTGTGCTGTTGACCAGCCCCCCTCCTCCTACCTGATTATTGAAGGTCAGCTGTAATCCTCCAACCACTGCCACCATGGAGGGGATAAATTCTGTAATCACCTGCTGTTGAGGTAGATCCAGTTTTGGCCCAATTGCCTCCTTTTCTTCACTTGCGGTATTCTTACCAGGCATGGCCTCCAAAGCCTTCCTTCCCTTCAAGGTAGCCTTGCTTCCCCCAGTAGATGCCATCTTTGCTCCCTTAGTGCAGCACCCATTCCAGGCTGCACCGCTTCAGTGCTCCAGTCTCGAGTCGGCTTTGGTAGCATTCTGATTTTGGTGAGACTCCAAGCCGAGAGCCTCCCGGGCCCGCCTGCACGCACAGTCAGCAATCCAGCAGCGGTGAGGAGTGAGAGCCTCGCACAACCAACCAGTGAGGCTCCCATTGCCGTCAGAGCTGCCCGAGCTGCAGAAATCGCTTGGGCAGTGGAGCCAGCGGAGCCGGTCCCAATCTCCAGGAAGGTGATCAGCATATCACGATCTACTGCTGATATGGTGCGCAGCCGATTTACAAAATGCTGTTCTTCTATTCCTCATCGGAGAGCCTGGAACAGCGGGAGACCGCTGCGGACTCTTACACAAGCGCCATCTTGCTTGACGAATCTGGTTTGTAAATCAGGAGCTGGCTGTCTGGCCAACTCCGATTATAATGTGCGGAGATATGAATATTAACGGGATTGGTGGATTCTGGAGTAACACCACAGGAAAGTATATAGGCCGCAAGCCCAAGGTATACAGAGCCCTTACTCACCTGATCCATGGTAATGAGCTTATAGATATCTGGCCACATGGCAAGCTGTCAGATTCAGGAAGCACTTATTTCTCAGCCCCACATAGGACAGTCGCCCGACTCGATTATTTTTTTGTCTCTCAAAGCAGAATAGGGAATTGCTGTATTGAAAAGTACCCTCGGGTAATGTTTGACCACAACCCCCTGGTATTAGGAATAATACATATGGGGGTACACAACAAAACTGGACATTTGAAAGGGGGTTGTTGGTTGAAGAGGGTAATATTACCCATAAAAAGGAATCGATAGAGGATTTTATGGAGAGGAACAGAGGTAGCGCACGTACCGGTATGGTTTTGAGATGCCTTTAAGGCAAGTATACAGGGGAGACATTGAGTTTTAGTCTGTATCGTAGTAAAAGACAACACCAGCAGCAGAATGACCTGTATAAAAAATTAAGGGCAATAGAAGAAGAACTGGTGGGTGTAATAGAAGCCGGGGTAGCCATAGAGAATATAATGGGGAGGCTTGCCCTGGTCAGAGCAGCATTAGGGAAGGCAACAACAATAAAAGTGACAGAAAGGTACATGACGTGGTGGGCAGAATGCTATGAGTGCAGTGAGTGGGTCGGGCACACATTGACGGTATTTATTATGCAGAAAACTGTATGCAGTGAGATAATAGCAATTAAAGCCGAAAGCGGAAGTTTGATAACTGCTGTCCCGGGAATCAGGGAGGAATTTCGTAGGTATTATGAAAAACTATACGATTCAGAGAGGGACGGCGAGGAAAACGCAATTAGGGAATATCTAAGCTCTGACTGTAGAGAGAAATTCTCTCAGGAGGATCGGGAATCCTTGGAAGCCCCGTTTACAGCCGAAGGAATACTCAGAGCACTCAGCGAACTCTCAGCGGGCAAGGCGGGGGGACCAGATCGAATCCTGCTGGAATTTTATAAAGTGTTTTGGGCAGCCCTCGGGCCGACCTAATTTATACACTTAGCCAGGTTCATATGAGGGACCCTCTCCCGGGGTCTTGGTCCAGAGCCAGCATTGTTGTCTTTTTGAAAAGAGGGAAGCCCGCTACAAACCCAGGATCATATCAGCCAATCACTCTCATGAATAGTGAAACTAAAATATACTCCAAGGTCTTAGCGAATCGGCTGAGCCCGGTTAACGGGCAAGTCATTTCGCCCAGGCAGCATGGCTTTATACCAGGCAGGGGGACCACGGACCATGTTAGCAGGGTCATTACACTTTTCGATGCCGCCTTGGTCGGTGGAGACCTGATGGCACTCATACTATTAGATGCAGAAAAAGCATTTGATAGGGTCTCCCGGGACTATCTGTGGGCCACTCTCGAATGGTTTGGAGTGGGCAGGGGCCTCATTGAGGCCCTACCAGTGATGTATGCAGCACCCTCTGCCGGAATAATAATGATGGGAGGAAAGATTGAGGAAATCAAGAATAAAAGAGGCACTAGGCAGGGTTGTCCTTGCTCTCCGTTATTGTTTGCGTGTTACATCGACCCACTTATATGGAAAATCGAGGTGAATTCAGGCATTAAGCCCATATGCTTCCAAGGGTTTGAAACCAAGATTCTGGGCTATGTGGATGATTTAGCGGTTGTCCCACTGCTCCCAGAGGTGGCAATGATGGAAATCACAAAAGAAGCAACGGCTTTTGGGAAGATCTCAGGGTATCAGCTTAATCAACATAAAACCCAAATTGTAATCAACGGGCACCTGAATCTAGCTGACCCCTGGGAAGTACAATCGGCAACCTATCTAGGGATAAATATTTCACCTAATATGGCACAAATCGTAGAACTGATTCTAGCCCTCGTTATACAGAAAGGGACACAAGACTTTGATAGGATGCATAACCTACATCTGTCAATAGTCGGTCGGTGCAATATCGTTAAAATGATTTTTCTCCCCAAAGTTCTGTTTAGATCAATACCCCTGGTATTTGAGAAATCTTGGTTTAAGAAGCTGGAGGGGATGGTAAACAATGTCATATGGGCATACGGAAAGACTAGGCGGGCCCTGAAATATATGACTCTCTCTAGGGAGAGAGCCGGACAGGCTGTTCCCGACTTTAATCTGTACCATATTGCAGCAGCCTTTCAATAAATGTGTGGGCTAGCTGGGGGAAATCCCCTGGACCCCGTGAACCGGGGAGAGTGCCTGATAACTACAAGGTACTGGTAGGGAAAGATGCTAAAAACCGACTTCTGAAGTTTAGCGAACCTAGTTACTACAAGAAGGTAAGGTTCAAGACCCTCCTGGCGGCTTCTCGGGTGTGGGGGATGCTGAAGAGAAAGACAGGGATAGGAAGAACAAACTATTATACCCCACTCTTCTTGAATCCATCGTTCCCGGCATTTTTCATGACAGCTCAATAAAGCGTTGGAGTGACTTAGGGGTGGAGACGATTGGGGATTTGTTTACTATAGCTGGGTTCAAGTCATTCACCGAGATGCAAGACAGTTGCTGGGTGGGCCGGAAAGACTTTTTCAAATATCTGCAGATAAGTAGCTTTCTCACTAAGAAAACTGGTGGCCCAAAAGGGATAGTTAAAGATGTCATTATGAATATGGTGAGGGATAAAGAGGGATGTACTATTAGCCGGATCTATAGTGAGCTGAGCAGTCTGCGACTTGATGACCACGAGAGGCAGGTGGATAAATGGGATCAAAGGTTGGGTGTAAAGGGATCAGGTTTCCTTGATTCCCTAAAAATGGGCCAGACAATATTGTGTTCATCAGGGCTACAGGCGCAGCATTACAAGACATTTTTAGATCTTGAAACATACCTGCTAAAATAGCAAAATGGGGTGGCTCAGTGGGTATCAGTTGTCCCCGCTGTCAAACCCCCAGGGCAGATGTGGTCCACATGTTTTCTACTTGTCCACGGCTTGAACCCTTGAAGAGGGACATAGACATTTTTTTAGAGCTCTCCTTGAAGGTGAAAGCATTGTTAATACCCGAGCTAATGTTGTTAGGGGTCAGCAGTTCGGGGTCAGACGGAGCACAGACACACTATGTTTCTGGCCATCGAGGTGGCCAGAATATGTGTCTCTACGGCGTTGCTGGACTCTATGGCTCCCTCTTTCTGTCAATGGCTCGCCCGGCTCCTTCCCATCTTTAACCTTGAAAAAGGGATTTACAAACAAAAAGGCTGGAGGGCCAGAAAACTGGGTAATACTATATGGGCACCAATTTATCAATGGAAGATTGAGGTTGGGGGGACCCTGCCGTAGTATAGATTTGTTTTATTGTATTTAACCCAATGGCGTTTAATCAATTGTAAATCATCTTACTCTTGTTTTATCTTTGAATCTCCTTCTGTAATGTATTTATTCATGCACCCCTCAAACATTTTGTAATACAAATATAAAAAAAAAGAAATCCATGGTTATGTGATAAAGTACTTAATCAAAAAAAGAACAAGTGTATAGCACTTACCTCGATAGCAAATTAAGTTCACTTAAACAGATAGTACACATGAACCTCCTGAGAGAAAATAAATGTTTTAACACCTTCTTTAAAGAATTAAATTAGTCTCCAGTGACGTAGCAATAAAAATTTAAATACAATAAATGGTATCAGTTCCTTGAAAAGAAAGAAACGGTGCTCAGTAGCCTAGGTCGGTTGCAAGTGGGAATGTTTGTCTCCAAAACTAGGAATGAGTATGCAAGAGTGGGAGTGGTACTCCTGTGTATCTTGTGCCCTCACACACCCTTGCGAGTGTAAAGCATCATCATTGGGCACTGCTCCTCGTGGGGGTGGCGCTGCAGTCCCTCACAGGCCCTACTAGAGGGCTCTTTGGTGGAGATCTTTTAGGAGTTGCCACACTTGTGCATGTGGGTGTGTGGGCCAAGTGATGGGTGTGAGTGAAAATAAAATAATCCGTTGGTGCCCTAATAGATTTATTGGGGGGTCCTCTGGGTTAAGCTAAAATCTTCGCCCCACGGGAGGAGGTCCTGATTGTATCGCAGCCGGACCTAGGCTATATTGGGTGATCGTCCCACTGTTACTGGCCCACCTTATCCTGGTGAGGTCTCAGAACTGGCTTAGCAAGGTGCTATCACACCTTGGACTATCCTTCTCTACTCAATAGAAGTGTTTATCTTCGTTACACGCACTCCTGCTGATACGAGCTTTGCATATATTCGATTTGTGAAGTCTACTTACTGTGAATACTAGGGGTGGGCGGAATTTGCGTAGTCGCGCTACGCAAAGCTCCGCGAAACGGTAAAAAATCTCCGCGAGCACGCAAAAGTTTAGCGAACATGCGGAATTGCTTGTTCCGCCCATTCGCGATGCTTTTTTCCTGTTCGCAAACGCTGTTTGCGTGCTCGGGGAGAAATATCTCGCGAACACGCATTTTGAAAGCGCGAACAAGCAAAATATTCCGTGAAGCCGCAGATCGCGGCATTTTTGGCAATTCCGCGTTCTCCGCGGAACGCGAAATTACCCAAATTCTGCAAATTCCGCGAGCGGAACGGAATTTACCGCCCAGGCCTAGTGAATACTCCGCCAACGATACGCCTTAGGAGTGTTCGGTTCATTGATTCTATGCTCCTGCGGATACGTGCTTTGCATAAATTTGACTGGTGAATCCTACTTACTGTGAATACTCCTCCTTTGATACGTTTTAGGAGAGCCCGGCTCCTTGTTTTTATGCCCTGAAGAAGTCCATCACTGGACGAAACGCGTCGGCTGTGTTGTGTTTTTTTTACAAAAAGAATAATACGAATAAAAGAAAGAAAAACACTATGGACATGGACCAGTGATTTCTTGTCTTGTTGTCAAGTGGTGCACCTTTGCATTTTGTTTGAAAGTATTATAATCCTGTATTGGATCGCACCGTGGCAGTGGGTGCATTAACAGTGTGCACACAAGTTGTAAGGGAAATCCCCATTCAATATATAATAACTAGGGATAGTGGGTCAGGTGCTAGGGCTTTACAGGGTACACTGTCATTTTTCTTCAGACAGGCAGCACAGCAGCCGCAGATGCTATACAGCATGGTTAGAAGACATTGAAAAAGCCAATAACTCTCTTTTAGGTGAGACTTATTGGCTGTGCCAATGTTTGTTTTGTTCGTGGTCAACCTTGTAATACTTCGTTTGCTTCCCGTTTGTTTTTCCGCTCCCTGTAACTTTTCTTTCCATTATTTTCCTTTTGTTTTGCTCATTTCTTTCCCTTTTACGCTCATCATGTATGTTTCTGCCCCAATGGTTTTTTCGTTCCTGATTTGGAAATAAGTGCATATTTGTGCTTTGCTCACAGGCATGCCACTTAATAATTATAGCAAGCAGACAGACGAATGAGTGGGTGACAAAGTATTGGCCAGTCCATATCATGTAGCTGTCACTTTCCAACTGGCAGACTGCCTAAGTAAAGGGAAAGGCACTGAGGTGAGGCAGTTACATAATGTGGGGGTGGGGAGGTGAATAGACGGGTGGGCAGGGTAAGAGCAGCAGCACAGCACTACATGACAGGTGAAGGGCAAATATTGCAGTCTGACACTGTCCTGTGAGAGCGGAGTGGGAACTGGCCACAGAGTAAGTTAGGGGTGTAGGAAACAATGCAGCAAGTGCAGTGACACCAAGGCCCATGAAAGCAAGGGACCTACTTCATCCCAAGTAGTGCCAGCTTTCATCTACAAGAAAAGGATGGGGGCACTTTCCTTGCTTGCATTAGGGCCATTGAGCCCTTGCTATGCCACTGCAAACAGTCTTGTGACAGTTGGCCAATTACAAATCAGCTTGCTAAATTGAAATCAACATGCCTTGAAAGGAAATAGGGAAGAGGCTGCCTCCATCGCCACGGGGAAGTATTTTGAGTGGTTGCAATTCTTTGTTTGGCTGTTATTCTCGAAACGTAGAGAGCATCCAGACTCTCTGACTCATCAGAAACTATAACAACCAGGACAGGGGGCTTAGAGAGATAGTGGCCACAGGCAGCCAAAAACTAGCATTGTAGGTCACGAGTCCAACAAGGAATTGCATGATGCTCAAGGCACAAAAATGGCATAAAAGAGGCCTTGATTGGTTTGGGTGAGCCAGTAGGAAGAGACCTGGAGTGAGGTGGGGGCTAGTGTGTGGTGGCAGAAGGAGTAGCAGTCTTGGTGCAAGCGGGACTAGGACAGGGTGGTGAGAGAAGCCTTGGTGAAGGGTTAGGCGGTGCTGTAAGCTATGGTGTGGTAGTACTGCAAGGTAACAGGGAGAGCACTTTGGAGGCACTGTGGGGAGGGGGAGAGCAGGTGGGACATACCCTAGCCTCTCATGTAGTAGAGAGAGCACCACAGTGTTCTTGGTTCAAGGCAACAGCACATTCCTCTGCACCTATCAGTAGGCACTGAGTGCGCACGGGGAGGTGAGTGCCCTCAGTTGGGGGTTTCATTGTTCCAGTTCAATGGTCCATGCTCAGAGGTGAGGCCCTGCACTGGGAATGAGTCCATGCTCCACGGTGATCCCCAAACTGTCGGGGAGAGAAGAGGGAAAGGACATTACTAATCCAAGAAACATGTTGGGGAATTGTGCAAAACTAAAACACAGGGCAAGGAATTGGGTCAAAAGGCCTCACCTGCCCAGGCTCTGGCAGAACCCATCTATTAACTTTATAAAGTTAAGTGGTTAAACCCGCGTATTTAGTGCCCATTGTGAACGGAGTAAAGAGCCTCCATTTAAAAATGTAACATTAAAGATTTCAAAATGTTATGACTAGTTATCATACGAGCAGGACATTAGCTTGCTTGTATGAGTCTTATCACTAACCATGTGCACCTTCAGAGTGCTGTATTTAAATTGATTTCTGCTACTATTATCCACCTCTGTAGATCTCATTCTATCAAGCTCAAAAGAATGAAAAGTAGAACTGGTCCAACAGAGCCTGTGGTATGCATGATTGCACATTTTTCTCAGTGAGCTATCTTGCAAGCGGGTGTGTTGCAATGAGCTAATGGTCGGGCTACAGGATTGTGAAAATACAACATCCCACTGCCTCACCTCCCCACCACCCTTTATACCTCCACATAGTATCAGATTATGTCAGTGTCCCACCACCAAACCCCTTTTAAAAAGATGATGCTGCATTACAGTTGGCCATCACCTGCACCACAGGACAGTCTGCGAGCATCCATGGTGCATCCAGGGCCGGCGCTAGGCATGGGCAGCATGGGCAGCTGCCCAGGGCCCCGCGCCTGCTCGCAGCCATGGGGCCTCACACCTTTAAAGACTCCAGAGTTTCGAGGCCCAGGGGGCCCCCTAAGAGTTTATGTTTTTCTTTTTTTTATCAATCTTCCCTGCTGGCCCGTCTCTGTGGGCCTAATGGCTGCATCTGCATGTTGATGACAGCAATTTGACAGTTTATTTAAGTGCCCTTGCTGTGAAGGGTGCCCTGCCCCTGTATCAATGAAAAGCAGAATATCCTGCTGGGCGCAGAGCAAAAGATAGAATGGCGGTGCATCACAATGGAAACTGCTCTCCTAGGACAAGTAGAAAGGGAGCAGAGAGGCGAATAAAAGGGGTAAGACAAAAAAATAAAGTGAGGGGCAGCAGATAGGTGTGAGTACGGCAGTGAGACAAGCGGTGCACGCCGAGGAGCAGAATCAGCATGTAAACGTGAATGGAGCAGGGCTTAAAGTCTGCTGGGTCACTCAAGTCTTAGACCCGGTAGTAAATTAATATGGACATTGAAAAGGGGCCCTATATTCATGTCCTTAACTTTGCCTGCAAAAACATTGATCCAGTGTCTGCACAATGAATGAAAGTTCTAAAAAGCAGGTGATGAGACTGGCCCGCTCTCCATTTTTGCCCTCACCCTCAGAGTGAAAAAATAAATCTTAACTCTGCAGCAGTGCCACCCTTCGCTGCCTTTAATGTAACTTCAACGAGACTTGTTATAGTTCTTTCACAGTCTCATCATGTCAGAACTGGAGCATTTTCAATATTATGTACAAGGAAGCCTTAGATGTTGCTTATTCATCTTACGCAACTAATAACCACAGACAAAGCCAATAGTCCTGGCTCGTTGTAGGTGTAATGTTACTTGTTGTATTATTTATCTGGAGGCAATGAATGAAGCAGCAAAATACCAGTCGAGCGGCATGCTATGCTATTCAGAGATTATATAGCTTACATGTTTTTAAGCCACACCCTTAATTACATCAGCCATGCCCATTTGAAAGACCCCCCAGTTTTTTCATCCCACTTAAAGCCCTGCTGTCAGGTTAGTATGTAGGCCCTTTTTTGGGCTAGTTGTTGATCTGCTTTATGGTCAGGTGAGCCAGTTTTTACTGTTGATTGTTACGATATTAAAGCAAACATTGCCTGCAGCAAACTCAAATCAGTGCAGTCTTCCATACCTTACAAAAAACTTATACAGCATGTCTTTACAATTTGAAAACTTCCCTAGTTTGCAAACATGGGACACTTTTCTAGCTAACTAACTCACTAATGGGGGCCCCTTTTATTTTGGTAGAGGGGCCTATTTTCTGTCCCAGTCTGATGCTGCATGTTAGGCAGGGCTACTGGAATTATGCGATTGTGCAGTGGCGGCGATTTCTGCATAATTATGCATTTGCCGCATTTGCCACATAATCCATCATCTGTTGCATAATCTACAGATTTTAACAACAAAATTGCTTTCTATTTCAAACGGTTCAAAAATTACTAAAAATGCAGCGACACGTCTTGTCGCATGTGGGAAGGCCTTTTGAAAAGCTGGATTAGTAAACTTTCCACTTCCACTGCTAAATTTGGGTGTTAAATTGGTACTAATAGGGTACAACCAATGCCCAAACAGTGTTATCAAGTTTAAAAATGGCAAAAAAAATGAAGGAATACTAATTAAAAATGTGCCACATTATGCTGCATAATTTGCCTTTTCTTGTCACATAATTTACTCGCCCTGCCACATAATTTAGCCCTCTCCTGCCGCATAATTCCAGTAGTCCTGATGTTAAGGTACTGCATGGCAGTGATTTTGTTCCTGTTTATATTTCCCATGCTTTACTTACTCTTGCATTCCCCAAGAGTGCTAGCTAATTCCAGCATGTGTGTTTCTGTATTTCATTACACAGCATATTACTCTTGGATGATGCACCCTTTGTACTGAGTCGCCTCCAGGTGTTTATAACAGGCTACAGTTGAGCACCTTGGAGTTGAGGCTGCAGGCAGTACACATTTCACACTGTGACTGTCTGTGGGTCAAAAAGGTGTTCAGATTACATAATCATTCAAAATATGGCCTCTCTGCAGAGCACAAAGAGAAATGGTCCTGCATTCCATTTGTGATTCTATGCAAATGGGTGTGAAGGAGCAACTTTTATGTCAACACGACAAGGTGAAAGTAAAATAATTTATTGTTGTTACTCATTTAGCTTACACAGCTAACAACCATTGACAAAACCAATACTCCTAGCTGTTTTTAGGTGTATGTCAGTTGTTGTGTTATATTTCTGGACTCAATCACAGAAAGCACAGAGAGGAACCAAAGTACAAGTCAGATGGAACATTATGGGAATCACAGAAATTTAAATTATGTGTTTAAGCTACGCCCTTAATTACATAGTCCACACCCTTTTTAGAGATCCACCCATTTTTTTCAGCCCACTTAAGCCCGGGGCTCATGGAAAGGGAGACTGGGAGAAGAGGAGAGATAGATGTAATGTGCAGAATCAATGCAAACAAGGTGGTAGAGAGATGAGGTGAAGGGCATTGCATGCAAAAGACAACGATGTAAAAGAAACAGAATCCACGCAAAAAGGTAAGAGGCAGGGAGACTGGTGAACTTTGAAATGCAGAGGTCCCTAATAAAACATACAATAATTAGTGTTGTGCCAGGCAACCTTTACCCTTCCCAGTTGTTTGGGACATTCACCCTCCCCAAGAATACTTTGAAAAGTGGCAGATGATAGTATCTGTGGCTCAGTTTCCATAAAAAGTGGTCATGAAGCCACATGTGTGATCTATTCTAACCAGTCTGAATTGCACTCCTGTCTTTTCCCTTCTTCCTTCTGTAATCCCCACTTTCCCATGTGCTACATTTTACCCTTTCAATCAATACACTTTCCTGCCTGCAACATTCTCCCCCAGTAATCACCTCTCCTGATTGTGTACTGTTCTCTAGTGCACAACATTTGGTATTTGGTATTTTTGGTATTTGTAGAGCGCGACATTCATCCCAGGGGACATCACGGCGCTAGGACCGAATACAATGCGGTGAGGAAAAGGGCGCATGTTATTCTAAATTAGTAACTAATTGGCTCAGTATCTGGGGAACAGAAAGGTTTTTAGCTTCTTTCTAAAAAGCAGATAGTCATCTGTCAGGCATAGGTCAAGTGGGAGGTCATTCCAGAGGACTGCAGCAGATTTAGAAAAAGAGCGATCGCCCATCCTGACTTTGGTAGTGCGTTTGACTTTTGCAAGGGCCTGATGGCGCGATCCCAGGTTGCGTGATGGGACGTGGAATTCCAATTTGTCTCGCAGAATGTGTGGGCCTTTCTTATGTAAGGTTCTGTGTGCGTAGCAGAGGAGCTTGAATTTGGCTCTTTGGCGCACCGGTAACCAGTGTAGCTCCTTCATGCTGTGAGATGCTGAACTATATCTGTTTTTATTGCAGATCAGTTTAGCAGCAGCGTTCTGGACTACTTGGAGTCGAGAAAAAAGGTATTCGGCCATACCAACATAAAGTGCATTTCCATAGTCCAGTCTGCTCAGAAAAAGGGCCTGTGTTACTGTTTTCCTGCAATTCAGAGGGATCCAAGGAAAATGTCTTCTGAAAAGTTTCAGTGTGGCGAAACTTTTACCACACAGCGTGCGTACTTGATCCTGCATGGATAGGGTATCATCGAATAGGATGCCCAAATTCTTTGCAACCCGTTTGGGTTCTGGGGCGGTGCCTAGCGCTTGGGGCCACCAACTACTGTCCCAAATTGCGTGTGCTCCCCAAAGAGCAAAATCTCGGAGTTTCCAGCATTTAGCTTTAGGCAATGCTCTGTCATCCAAGCTGCGATTTCAGTGAGGCAGTTGGTTAGGTTGCTCTTAATGTCGATATTGGACGGGCTATCAGCCAGGGGGATCATTAATTGTGTGTCGTCGGCGTATGAGCAGATATCAAAGCCCCATTTCCTGCTAATGTCTGCTAGGGAGGAGACATACGCATTAAAGGGTGGCTCCCTGTGGGACTCCATATTTAATGCTTTTTGGGGAGGAGGAGCAAGATCCCATTTGGATTTTTTGGGTTCTATTTTTCAGGAAGGATGCGAACCATGACAGGGCTTTTGAGTATAATCCTTTCTCGTGGAGGATTCATAGTAAGTTGTTATGAGATACGGTGTCGAAAGCCGCAGTAAGGTCCAAGAGGATCAGTACTACGGCTCTGCCTTGATCCACTAGGGATCTGATATTATCAGATACAGCAAGTAAAGTGGCCTTGGTGCTGTTGTTGGCCCTAAAGCCAGTCTGGGAGGGGTCCAATAGATTATTGGTTTCCAGGAAAGTAGTGAGTTGTCTATTGACCAATCTTTCTAAGACCTTGGACAAGTACGGTAGCTGCGAGATTGGTCGGTAATTTGCTTCGTCGTAAATTTCAAGGCCTGATTTTTTTAATAGAGGGAAGACTACTGTTTCCTTCCATATGTCTGGGAAGGAGGCTAGCTCTAGGGATTGGTTAAAAACTTTGGTGACATGGGGGCATATAACTGACACTAGTCGGGAAAAAATGAAGTGTGAACAGGGATCGAGTGGCGATCCAGCCTTAACCTCAGTCATAGCTTTAGCTACCTGTTCCTCTGAGAACGGGGTCAAAGTGGCCAAATGGACCTGAGCTAGGGGATGGAGTGCCGTGATTTCCCAGTCTATATTATCACTCTCAGGGTGATTGTTAAAGGATGCATAGATTTTGGTCACTTTGTCTGTAAAGAAGTTGTTAAGTAGCTCGCAGTTCTCGATCGTGGGTGCCATAGTTTGAGACAGACTAGTGGGCTTGCAGAGTTCTCGAATTACTTTATAGAGTTCTTTAGATGAATTACCATTATCTTCGATCCTTTTTGTGTAGTAATTTGTCTTTGCATTTTTTAGGGCACGTGATAGTTTTTTAGTTCGACTAGGTAGTTCTCTCTATCCTTGCTGTCCTTTGACAGTCTCCATTCATGCTCCTGGGTTCGACACTTTCTTTTCATTAGTTTTAATTCTAATGAATACCATTTTTTGGATCGAGTTTTATTAATGGGTTTGCTGTTTCGTTTAGGGGCACACTGATCAAGTGCTTTCTCAATTTATTTTTGTAGATGTTCAGCTACTGCAGAGCAGAATTAGAATAAGATGTGTTGGGGATGTATTGGGAGAAGTGTGAGGAGAACGAGTCCAGGGTGATTTGATTCCAGGCTCGTTTCCCTGACTGATACACTGTTTCAGCCTGGGATGATTTATCTGGTAGGCTGAAGGAGAAAGAGAAACATTCTGCTCTCTAAGCTCCTTTCTCTTTGGTACACCATTATAACTCCATGTGTACCCTACCTGAATTGTCTCCTATTTTCCTAGAGGACAAAACAGGAGCAAGAGCCATTTGCATGTGGGTCCTAATGTAAACATTACTGCGAAATTGGGTGAAAATTCTTTTTGCAACTATTTCAGCTATACCTGGAGTCAAAATTACCCTGACCAAAGATGGATGCTAAAAGTTATCTCCGTCTGGACTCAAAGTATATTTTCTATGTTAGACAGTGGAACCATCCAGGAATTCGACAATTCAACTTACTTCAGAATGCGGGTTTGTGTAGGGGATGAATCATATTTAATTTTCAATTGCAATGGTCAGCAGGTCACAAGTTTTAGTTTGCTATCAATAAAACATATTTACAGACATTAGTACTGGTAAATGTGTGATATTAAGCGCTATATAAAAAAGTTATTGTTCCTTTTACTTTTCCTTGCAATTGATGTATTCCTACCCTTTGAAATGTGTTCCTACTCAAGGGTAGACATTGCCATTCTAAAATAGTTCAATCAAAATAATATATGTCTGATTTACACCAAGGGCTCTCACTGTTTTAATAATAAGTTTATGTTGAAACTCGGAAATAGGAAACACTGCAGCACAAGAGGTACATGGGAGAATAGTGCCAACACACCACAGTGATCCATAGTCCAAGCTTTTAAAATAAACTCAATGTACAATCATGGTTACTATTTAGAGAATACATCTTTATTTTCATGTGCAATAAGACTGTTATTGGACACTCAAAAAGCTAACATGCTGTGACAGTCTTCTCAGGAATGTGACACCGTATGATCATAGGTGATTCCCGGCTGAAAGATTTTTCACACAGTGTGACCATAGGCTAAGAAAGCTGATACAAAGTGTGACCATCTGCACAGCATGCCAAGGCTTTAGTGTGGAAACAAAAACCTGGCCAGTGGTGAGCAAAACAGAGAAGAGAAACTGCAAGCAGTGGGCAGTCCAACTTACCAACTGGTACGGAGACAGGTTTCTACGTACCAGCTCTTCTCTTCTGGTTCACTTAGTCCTAGAGTAAGTGTCTCTGCACATGAGCTTGCTGACAGCCCTACCAGAAGACAGGATAGGATATGGGGCTGACCCTTCTACAGCCTCATTCTATCATGGCTTCTGATAGGGCTTTGAGCGACACAGCTACAAATGCATCACCACCCAAGCATACTCCTATATTCCCCAGTGCTGCGTTTCAGGGAGCATGCACTGTTTCTCTGTGGCTTGTGAATGTGTGAAGGGTGCAGAAGGAGCATAGCACTGGTGAAAGTAAACATGCAAACTGGCTGTTAGTTTGGGTGTTTATACTTTTTGCCTTTCAAAGCTGTTCAAAGTAGCTCATTTTTGTGCCCGTCAATACTTTGCAGCGATGCTCTAGCACCCTCAGGCACCAGCCACAACTGGTAAAAGGATTGGGGAGAGAGGGACAGTGGAAGGGTAGAGGTGGATGTAAAGGAGGAAAACAAGCAAAACAAGATAAGAGACTGGGGAGAAAAGGGGCGAAGATCAGCACATGGAGGGGAGAGGTAAATGTTATAGGGTCAGATTCAACAAGAGGAGGGTAGAGGTGGGAGAGAGATGAAACATGATGAGTAGAACATGGAGGGAAGAGGTGGATCTAAAGAGTGCAGAACCAGCGAAAAAATGTTGAGGCTGGAGGGAATCTAAAAGGTGCGAGATAGTGCATGAATGGGTGCAGCAGGTATAAAAGAAGCAGAATCATGAGGAGAACTTAAGTGGCGGGTACAGGGAAGGGTGAGAGGTGGATGTAAGAGGGCAGAATCACCAATAGCAGGTAAGATGCTGTGTAGGGACACAGGGGAGAATTAGCTCTTACAGGGGCAGAACCAGTGAGAAAAGATTAGCGGTTGGGGAGAGATGAAACATTAAGTGTGCAACAGGGAGGAGAGAGGGGGTGAAAGAGAAGCAGAATCAGTGAGAAAAATCAGAGTCGGGGAAGGATGAGGTGAAGTGTAGAGCATGGAAGAGGGAGATGGATGTAAGGGATTCAGAAACAGCGAGACAAGGTAAGAGGCTGGAAGTGAAAGAGGGGTGGTGGGTTTAAAGGGGAGGGGTGGATTTAAAGAGGACAAATGAGCAAAAAAGGTACAAGGCTGGAGTGAGAGATGAGAGGTGAAGGGTAGCAAATAGATGTGAGCTGTTCAGAGAGGCAGAACCAGCAGAGAACGTAAGTGAAGGGGGGAAGATAGAGGGACTAGTGAGAGGTCCATGTAAGAGAGGCAGAATCAATGGGTACTCTAAGAGTTAGGCAGAGAGAGGAAGTGAAGTGTAAAGCATTGAGGAGAGAGAATACTTTATTGTTTAAAGTTTAGATAAAACTATATACAATAATTATGTTACACAAAAGACATCACTAAATACTGAGTAAAAAGTACCATTTAAAATCGACACATTTAAAAAAAAAAATTAAACACTAAGTTAAGTCTTTTTCTCCCAGAGCTTAACCATCTGCCTCACAAACTTCACAAGGTTACCCACCACTTTTACAGAACCACCTTTAGAGCCCAATAATACACCCTCTGGTATTGTTGTTATGCCCTCAGCATTAAACATTGGCTTTAAATGTTTTTTTTGCATTTCTAGTAGGGCTGAGCATAGGCACATTCTATGTTGATTGAACTCTTCGGCTAACTTGCATTTCCTACATGACCTGTCCGTGCAGCCTTTTAGTTTCCATGAAACATCAAAAGCCTTAAAAGGGAGATAAAAAAAACCTGAATCTCAGAAACATGGCATTGTTCTGAGGCCACAAATTAAAATCAAGGTAAGGTTGCCTTAAGCTAGAAAAAGTGTCTACAATATATCTGCTATGCTTATATCTGGAGGCTGCATCAATGTCCCTACTCAAGGTTAGGCTTTTCAATCCCATTTTTTACTACTAATTTGTGTGCTGATCTAGACATGAATGCCAGTGTCACTATTGAGGGGAGCTTATATTCTTCCAGTAGCTCTTCTGTGGATATAAGAGACAGAACCAGTAGGAAACAGGAAAATCCTGGGGGCATAGGAGAGATGGATGTAAGAGGGACAGAATACAGAAGGTAAGGTTAGAGTCTGAGGGAAAGATGAGAAAGAGTAGAGCATTAAGGGGGAGGTGGATTTAAGAGGGCCAGAATCAATAAGGAAAGATAAGATGCTCCGGGAGGATGGGAGGGGAGAGATAGATGTAAATGAAGCAGAGCAAGGAAAGAAGTTATGAGGCTGGGGGAGAGATGAGCATTGAAGGGGAGCAAATGGATAAGATGTGTGGATATAACCGAGACAGAACCACCAAGGGAACATGAGCAGAGTGGAGAGAGAAGTAATGGTGAGAGGAGGATAGAAGAAAGCAGAACCACCCAAAGATGGTAAGAGGTTGGGCGGAGAGATACAGGTGGGTAGAGGTGGAAGTTAGATAGGCAGAACCAGCAAGAGGATGTTGAAGCAAAAAAGTAAGTAGAGTCTGAAGGGAAGGTAAAAAGGGTCTATAATCTTCAGCTGGCTCAAAACTTACCATCTTTGGGCATACGTTGTTGCACTTTTCTCAAAAATCCTAGAAAAAAGAAGTCAACTCCAAAATTATTTTCATAAAAAGTAATTTACTAATTGACATCGTGCCGGTTGGCTTCTGGCAACTCTAGGAGATCGAAGTAGCATTTGGTGCTGAGTCAGATGATTTGTGGCTGAGTCTTGATCATGAAGTAAGAGCAGCCTTAATATTACTAAACCTTAGTGCCACATTTGACACTGGTTCCCAGCGAGTGCTTATAAATCAACTAGTACTACATGGAATTTAAGGTATTTTCATGGTGTGGCTTACCCCTATCCTATCTGGGAAATTTGAAACAATCCACTCACCACCTATTTCTGTTATGTACTAAACCTCTGGCTTATGGATTTTATTAGGTCTCCGCTATTTAATCTTTATCATCGCCAGTTAGCCTTAGTTATACAGTCCTTTGATTTCTTGCAGAAATCTTGAGCATATTGATACCCAAACAGGATTTCCCTCAGTGGCAATCAGGTGTCTGCCGAAGAATATGTTTCTAGGTGCATGCTAGCAGTTGATTTCTGAATGGAGACAAATTCATTAAAACCTTATAGTGAAAAATCAAGGGTTCGCATTTTTAAAGGATCTCATACCATATGGTGTTCTCTTTGGTGGCTAGTGGAAGTAAGGCAATCGCCCACATTGGCAGAGTCAGCAAAAAAATCTTGGATTCATTTTCCAGCATCTTCTCTTTTTGCAGAATATAATAATCAAGTTTCATCCACTTGCCTTTACTACATTCATAAGCAACAGAAAAGCATTCCTTTTCTGCCCTCTCACTACCGTGAGGCGTTTGTACAGTCAATTATCTTCTCACTAGATTAAGCCAATGCCCTTTTTCTTGGGCTTCCTGCCTTTTTGCATTCAGTACCCTTCAAATCATTCAGAACCGTGCTAGGCTCCTCATCTGAGATGGCTGCATCGCTGTGCCATTTCTTCTCACCTCTATGCTGTCTGCTGGGTTTTTGGTCCGAAACCCGCTATCTGCAAAGCACTATCCATTTGTCGTTGAGCACTGCATTAAAAATTATCTATCTTTCTACAGCACTCCTTACGTTCAGTCCAGAACCCCATACTGTGTGCCAACCAAACTACTGTCCCATTCTAAAATTTAGATGGCCCTGATTGGAGGCAGATCCTTCTCCTTTCTAGTTGTGCAGGACTGGAACTATCTCCCTCTTGAGCTATGGTGTAACTCCAGTCTATTGGTAAAACACTCAAAACTGTCTTTCCTCCACATTAGTAAAGTCTGCACCTCTCTTTTGGACATCTCTTAGTGCCAGAATCAGAATGACCAGTTAGCATATCATTTTCATTCATCCCATTCAATAGAACAATAACATATTTTTTAGGATTATTAAAGCTATTGTAACCATCTTACTGATATCCAAAATAGGTGAGTAGCTTCTTGCAAAGCAGCTTCATCAATGCCATATAAATAATGGCCAATTGATATTACTTCCTATGATGTCACTTCCTGAGAGGTTAAATCTTATGCAAATTATAGGGGCCTCACATGCTCTTATTCTGCCCGGGGCCCCACATATCCTAGGACCGGTCCTGGGTGCATCTTCCTCTTTGTAGAACCTCAATGAATTACACCCTGGAGGTGCAGTTTACTGATGTCACTTCCGGCATGACCGGACATGTGTGCTTTGCTAGGCCACTGTGCACTGTCCACCACCTGTGATTCCATTAAGGTGCTGCAGGTAAGGGAGCAGATTTGTGAGGCCACTCCAGCATCTAAGTCTGATTTTGTTCAGGTGTTGGCCACTCCAGCATCTAACTCTGATTTTGTTCGGAGTTGCAGGTGGATGATACGATTAGAGGGCAGAAACCCTACCTGTTCATTTTTGCTCCACACCTCTGGATTAGTTCACTTGCTCTGAATAAACTGGTTGCTTTCTTTGTTGATCAATAACATTTTGGAAAATATTTAACATTTAATGCAGAGAAAGCCAAATACTACTTTATAACTGAGAGTTTTACCATATAAGTTTTAGTATTGTTCATTTTAGCGGCACCTGAAAATTGAAATACATGTATCAATTTAAACAGATTACCTACCCATAGTAGTTCTGGCGTCCTGCGGAATCAGAAAAGCAGTGAATACTGTTCAATATTACTGAAAACGGGTGCCCTAATAATTAGTTTTTATTTTATCCAAATTGCTTCATAAGTAATATATAATAATTTTAAACCTCTCCAAATCTTTTGATCTTCCTCTGAAGAATGAAATACTTATTCAACCTTGGCAGATTTCGAGCCTGCAGCTGACACACATTCCAGCAGTAAGCACTCAAGACGACGCACTGTCCCATACCTTGTTTTTTTCCTTTTAGTTAAAACACTGAATTCTATGATTGGGTCTCATCTACACCATGTACATAAATTTGGCTTGGGTGCTAATCAGGTGCGCTGCATGTTGATTGAGTATTGTAGCCTCCGGAGCTTTTTTTAATGTATGCATGTGCTTCGGGAGAGGCTGTAGCAGAAAGGCTAGAGCTGCCAACTTTGCATCAGGAGAACCAGGTTTGAGTCTCGACTTTGACTCACTGTTCTGTCATTCTCGGAAAATCACTGCATCTCCCCGTGCTTAAAAAAATGAATGCATCCTTGTGTAATGGAGCTAGTGCTCATGTAAAGCGCTCCAATACCTTCAGTCGAGTTTGTGTTTTATGAAACTGCCAAAACAGTAACGCTCCTATGTGGAGTCTTTTGTAGGCCACCTATTTTGGGTAATGTTGCCTTTGATGGAGACTGCTGCACATCATAGGGTGGAAGTGAATTTCAAGCTCCATCTGGTTCCCAGTCAACAAAAGAATCACCTTCAGGCTCCTCGCACATGCCTACAAAGATCTCCACAATGCAGGACCAGCATATCGTAGCCACCCCCTCTCATAGTGAGTAGCTGCCCTATATAAATCACTGATTGATTGATTGATCTGGTTGGTGCGAGGTCCCTACCTGAGTTCACATGTCCACAGCACCTGAAGAAGTGATGGTGTGTCTGGTACAATGGCTGCTGCTTTTAATACAATATTGCTTTATATGCAAGCATTGCCGATACATATTAATCTACAGAGTGGTAGAGTTGGAGCTATCAACATTATGTAGAAAGAGCAATGTTTCTCACTGTTGTGCAGTCGATAGATTCTCTGAAGGTTTTGCAATCCAGTCGTATCACGTATCAGCCCTTCTTTCGTGTCCTTGGGGTTTTCAGTATCTTAAAGTACACATCCGTCTAAGCACTGAGCATCATTTCCTGCTATCTCACACTGTTACGCTCACAGGATTACACTTCACAAATTTCTTGGTTTCCTCACCACACATTGTGCAACTGTATGCCCACACATATAGTCAAAAGATGAATACCCACAGGCAATAAAATACATGCCTGTAGAGTAGGGGGTCACATTGATTGTTAAAGTTTTATCCCTTGTTGCATGGTCTGAATGCATACCATAGCTTTGTTACCCTGAAGAAGACCCTAGACCTGTTAGGCTTGAATAGTGGTCCAAACATGTTGGTAATGGAAAGATCTCAGGTCAGGTGATTCATTGCATTTCACCAGATGACCGGCATTCTTCTAGTGTTATTCATACCAGAGGTACTCACCAAATAAAGTAATCTTTGAGTATACCTCTAGGTATATTTTAAATAATTTTTCTCTTGCCCACAAAAAACAGGACCAAGTGCTTTGTCCTCAGCATAGATTTTTAAGAACTCCCAGGGGTAGACTAGCATCCCTTTGTTGAGTCCGCCGGGGTGGCATTGTTCCTACCCCAATGTGAGAGGCCGTAAAATGATGAAGCATGCCTCGATAAGTTGAGGATGAGACGACCTCTCGAAAATCTTTTGATCCATACACTGGCAAAATCCCTCCAAAAAACCAAGAAAGTCTATGTTGACTTGAATACCCTCAAGTGACCTTGGTTGTGTTGTTTAGCTTCTGGAGGACACACTTGAGGCCTTACCTCACTTACTCTCCCTACAGAAATATATAGAGAACAAGTCCTAGCCAGACTGACAAGGCACTAGCAGTGATATGCTGATCCAACCATAAAGGAAGGGAGTGCACCCAGGATGTGGTGGTGAATTAGATACAAGCTTGTTAGCTGAGCTGGACCTGAGGAAAATCAGCAGTGACTGGGCCCCTGGTAGGATGGCTGGGTGCTCTGCCATCATGCGACAACCTGCGTGGGAGGGATGAAGGCACAGTGGCTAGCAACCTGCAATCTTCCTCGTCCTGTTCCTGGGATGCCACGGTGAGGGATTAGGGCACCAGCCCACCCTGAACTGCACCACTGGGAAGAGTGCAGCAGTGGAGATGGAAAATTGCCAGTAGTACTTCCAGTAGGTGGCTCCTGGCCCCCAGTGACCGCCTGTAGAACACCATAGAATGAGCCCCCGCATATATATATATATCACTCAAAGACCTCTCCTATGAAAAAGAGGCAGCAGCACTCCACAACGATATAGTCCTGTTTACTTCAACAGCACCGGCAGTCCTAGTATATTTCGGTCACCATTGACCTTCTTCAGAGGTGAGCCGGTTTAACATCGCATGAGGGGCAGACAAAAACAACAAGTTAATCACCACACTATAAAATACTCGCCCCCTATTGGACGCCCAGATGGGTTGAAAAAGTGCATTCTGGTACTTGCTGTTTACTGTCCCCTTTAATTAATAAATCCTCCAGTGGATGATGTCAGGAATTGTGCTGCAATTTCAGGTATGTTGCGTCTTTTGTCAAGCCCACTTTTAAGGCGACTAAGATCCATGCCAAAGTCAGTCTTCGGCAACGCCGTTGCCCTCCGCTTTCCGCGAGCACAAACAAGGGTTAACTTTCGGGCAGGTCAAGCGCTCTTGCTGGCGGTGCTATATATATATATATGCAAACACAGCAGCAGACCAGAATTGTGTCGGCCAACACAAACGAGAGCACTCTCGAGAATTTGTGCATACATTTTCTTTATTCGTCCAGAACCTCCCTCAGCACTGACAGACGCGTTTCGCCACTCTAGCTTTGTCGATGTCAGATAATTCATTCAAAAACCACCATTTTAAAGTTAAAAAAGTGCATATCAATCAAAGTGGTAAACATAAAAGATGGCTCAGTTCAATTCATACTTAAAATGCATCTGTTTTGTGGCGGCCATTTTAGAACCTGTTGTGACACTGTTTAAACAGAGCAATATCCATCATTATTGACGATGTCCTCATAAATGTGACAGGAGGTGTACAAAATCTCATTATATACACTATTATAAAAGTTTATATATACATATATACAAAGACGGCATGCCTCCCTCAAGTCATTCTGCATGATCAGAAAAATTGTGTTCCCCAATGGCGATAAGTACTTACACAATATACTCTGTACTCATGCGATATGTCTGATATCTTGCGCCATTGTTCGACGCTATTACGTAGCCTTGCAATGCCATCATTTTCACACCTCACGTGGAAATTCATATCAAATTACTTCTATGCCAACATTATATACAGTACGTAAGAAGGGTAAACCCACAGATACTGGGATCTGGGTAACAGGCAGTACAATAGGAGGTGATCCCAGTATACAATAAAATAACCAGAAAAAAGATTACATAAACATATATTGGCAATATCGTATAAAGAATCAAAATACCAAAATGAAATGAAACAGTGTTATTTAATCACACTGCTCTATTGCATTATATAAACATCATAACATGAGGACAAATTTGTATACACGTGCCCAGAGGGAGGGGGTGTGTACGGTGAATAAAGTGAGGGTAATGTGACATAAAGAAGGGTGAAGTTATACAACCAAAACACATCCGTTTTTCCAAAAACAAAATAATAACTCATTTTTCACGCCCAAATTCGTGAATATCTACATCTATTTCTTTAGCCATGCATACAGAAGGAAAAAACACAGTAGAATAATTTCTGTTGTTTTCGATGCTGGCACAAACAAACAGTGTCGACGTTTCGACCCCGAGGTTCTGTAGGTAATTTAACACCAGTGTCCGACACTCCATTCCGGATACGACTCGATGTGGAGCGACGCTGCGGGCCGAGACATTTGTGCCGGGGTCAGGAGCATTTTGAGGCCGTTTGATGCATCGTAACAATTGTGCGAATAAAGGCCCCCTGATGCAGCGTAACTGCAGATTTTCATTCTTGTGGTCATAGCGGACTGTTACGGTCTATGACCAGCTTCTCAATTGATGGGATAAGTACGATTCTATCGGATGAGTCAAAGTTTTGCCTATGTGCAGGCATTCCGTTCTCACGATATTGGAGCCCCGTGCCCTATATGTTACTTAGACTGATCTGTCTCCGCAAGGGCGAATATGGTGCCTATTCCCTCCTCCCAGTCGTGAAGAAGACCCCTTCGTAAGGTGTTAAATTACCTACAGAACCTCGGGGTCGAAACGTCGACACTGTTTGTTTGTGCCAGCATCGAAAACAACAGAAATTATTCTACTGTGTTTTTTCCTTCTGTATGCATGGCTAAAGAAATAGATGTAGATATTCACGAATTTGGGCGTGAAAAATGAGTTATTATTTTGTTTTTGGAAAAACTGATGTGTTTTGGTTGTATAACTTCACCCTTCTTTATGTCACATTACCCTCACTTTATTCACCGTACACACCCCCCTCCCCTCTGGGCACGTGTATACAAATTTGTCCTCATTTTATGATGTTTATATAATGCAATAGAGCAGTGTGATTAAATAACACTGTTTCATTTCATTTTGGTATTTTGATTCTTTATACGATATTGCCAATATATGTTTATGTAATCTTTTTTCTGGTTATTTTATTGTATACTGGGATCACCTCCTATTGTACAACATTATATACAGATCATATAGCCCTGAATGGGCGTACCTCATTGGCATGAGACTTCAAATCGAATCGAAGTGCCATGAAATTTGCAAATAATCAAAAGTATATCGCCTAGGATGATATATGATCACTATTCACACACCTCAACCTTATTGGAGGTGAACATTTACAATGTTTAAATTTTCTGTGATCTTTTTAAATATAGCCCTGTATGGGAAAATCACATTGTTATATGCAAGTTTTAAACAGGCAAGAGAAAAGGCCCATGCATATATTTAAAGATGACTTCCCCTTGCAGTTTGGTACAAAGCAATATCCGAACAGCCCCCAATGTACCTGCCATTCATTTAAGAATTTGTCCAGAGCTAACGCCGCTTACATATGCCATAAGGATAACACAGAAAAATGACAAAATAAATATACATATCTGATGTTATTCTGGACAGTCATTCCAGGTGGGCCCACAGTTCTTCATCATTGCTCAAACCCTGTGGTGCCATAGTACCTAGTTAAATGATATATTTTGATTCTAATGATCGTAGTTTCCTGACCCTAACTCCCCCTCTTTCATTCTTTGGGATTTGGTCAAGGCAATAGAATGTCAACAAGTCACGGTTGCTGTTGTGAGTGCTTTCAAAGTGGCGAGCCACGGGGTAGGTATTATCTTTCTTGGCTATCGCACGCATGCGCTCTAATACCTGTTTTTTGATGGGGTGTATGGTGCTGCCTATATAGCTTTTCTGACAGGGGCATTCTAAGCAATATATTGTAAATTCAGAGTTACAATTTAGAAGACGATTGATGCTTATAACAGTGCTAGACTTCTTCCCCTGCACTTCATAAGTGTTTCTTTAACGACTAAACTTGCAGGCTTTACACTTCAAGCAGGGGAAAAATCCAGTGACTGGCTCATTTTTCTTTAATGAAATGGACTGATAGTGGCTGGATACCAAATGATCTTTAATGGATTTCGATCTTCTATATGTGATCAGTGGCTGGGCGGAAAGCACATTCCTCAAGATATTATCAGTTTTAAGAATGTGCCAATTTTTTCTAAACACTTGGACCATTTTCGAGGATTTTGCAGTATAGTGTGTAATCATGCACACTGGTTCTACCTGACTAGTAATGTCTCCTCCCTTCTTGAATTTGGGAACCAATAATTCCAATCTAGTTGTTTTTTCCACCATTTTCTCTGCCATACGGAGGATATTATTGGAATAGCCACTCGCTCTAAACCGACTAAGGGCTTCATTCTTTGCTTTGTTGTAGTCCTCATCCGTGGCACAATTGCGTTTCATATGCAAAAGCTCCCCATAGGGGATATTATTAATCATGCTCTTAGGATGAAAACTCCTAGCATGTAACACGGTATTTCCAGCCGTTGGTTTTCTGTAAAGCAGTGTCAAGATGCTAGTGTCATCAACATAAACTTCTAAGTCAAGGTAAAAGACCTGGGTACTACTGATATGCCCACTTAACACTAGATTAAAATCATTGGAGTTCAAGAATGCTATGTATTCCTCAACCGAGGAACGTGACCCCTTCCACACGATGAATAAATCATCAATGTAGCGGGCCCATAATGTGACCCTATCCAGCCATTTCTCGGGCACCTCCCGCCAGGCCACGTGCTTCTCCATCCAGCCTACAAAAAGATTCGCATAGCTGGGGGCGAAGCACATGCCCATGGCGGTCCCGCGTTGTTGCTTATATAGCTGCCCTGCAAAGATAAAAAAATTATTTTCTAAGCAGAATGTAAGCATTTCAAGAAGCATATCATTATGTCTCCCGAATTTTAGTGGGCGCTTATTCAAAAACCATTTAACAGCATCAAACCCCTGTCTATGGTTTATACAGGTATAAAGGCTGGTTATATCCAGTGTAGTTAGCCGCATATCAGGTTCCCAATTAATCCCTGCAATTAATCTTAAAAAGTCCTGTGTATCTCTTATGTAAGAGCTTAAATTCTTCACCCAAGTTGCCAAAAATGAGTCCAGATAGATTGAACAATTTTCATATATATTTGTGCATATATATATATATATGCTGAGGACTTCGCTGTTGAACTCCATGTGTGGCTGGAACAGACGAATGCAGACCCAGGTATAAGTGCAAAGTTTCTTTTATTTCAAGACGCCCAACACCTCCGCCATAACGCGTTTCGGCTTTCAAGAAGCCTTGATCACATGACGCTTTCAAGAGACTAACTCACCATTTAAAGTGCAAGTGCATTAACACGTGATTTGCAAAACTTCATTAACATGGAAAAGTTACTTCATGAAGCACCTGGCAACATTATAAAAACAATTAGAGTCTCAATAAATATTAATGTTATTCACATAAATATTTAGGCTGGATAAAAATATTAATATTATTAGACAAATACTTTGTGTAGTAAAATATTCGCTAAAAACCAAATTCACGATGAATAATTGAGAAAAATACATCAATTAAAAAACCATGTAAAATTTCGCCCAAAATGAGCAAAATAAGAAGAATGTTGCTTAATTAATTCATAAAAACAACACCCTTATGAAGATATTATAGTAATCCTGAATAAATAATATTAAAAAAACATCAATTTAAAACATGATCCTCTTGAACCAACCTTAGTAACAAAGGCAAGTCCTAATCCCACATCGACTCATGTTTAAAGTGCTGGTGCATGATGACCATTACGCCCTAGTGGGCCCTTAAGCTAATTTCCATGTGTGTAGTTCACAAAGAATATATCAAGCAGCCTAAAAATTGCTACCCAGCTAAAAATAAGTGCTAAAAATATGTGTGTTAAAAGTAAACATAGAGATAACGGAAGAAAAACAGTAAGATGTTCAATCTATTACAGTACTATATTTTTACGGGACTTCACAGACAAGTAAAAAATCCTCGCTGGAATTCAACCCTTGTGGTGTCTTTGTATCTAACTCAAGGATGTATTTTGTTTCTAATTTGCGTAGGATAGCTTCACGATTGCCTCCATGTCTGAGTGGCAAAACCGAGTCTATCACAAAATATTTCAAATGTTCCAGTTTATTGGAATGAAATTCCTTAAAATGCCTCGCAACAGGATATGCGGCATCATTGTTATTGATAGCCCTTATGTGCTGGAGTATCCTTTTGTGGACCTGCAACTTGGTACTGCCCACATATTGCAGGCCACAAGAACACTACAGCACATATACGGCATATTCAGTCTTGCATGTGAGCATTTTTGAGATTGGAACCTCAACCTTTTTAAATGGGGTTCTATATGATGTCATGTTGTAGCCATATTTACATGCCTTACAAGACGTGCATTTAAAAAACCCCTTCCTAGAGCTGAGCCAGGTCTTGGTCTTGATTACTTCAGGACTACTTTTCACCAACATATCACCCATTGATCTAGCCTTTCTGAAGGTGATATTAGGGTTTTATCACATTTATCACCAATAACAAGATCATTTTGAACCAGAACCCAATTACGATTAACAATTTTACGTAATGCATGATGTTGACGATTGTAGGTCATTATTAACCGTGGTGGTTCATTGACTTGAGATCTGGATGTGTTAGTAACCCTGATCTTTTATTTTAGGGCATCAGATCTTAATATCGGACTAGATTTTTTTATGGCCTGATCAACTATGACGGTTGAATATCCTCTAGCCAGAAATCTTTTTTTACTGTCACTTTGAGCCTGGACATAATCTATGTCCCTACTACATAATCGTTTGATCTGAAGCAATTCACCGAAGGTAATGCTGCGGATCAAATGACCTGGATGGTGGCTAGATGCATGGAGTACAGTGTTGCCTGCTGTCGGCTTCCTGTGTAATCTAGTTTCAAGTTTCATGTCATGAATAAATATCTCCACATCCAAAAAACATACAGTTTCCTTACTTGCTTGTGCAGTGAAGTGCAATTTAAGATTGTTATGATTGATTTGCTCAATGAAATTCCATAACTGCTCTTCACTGCCTTTCTAAACAAAAAATAAATCATCAATAAATCTATACCAGTGAAATACATGATTTTTCAATAAATCACTATATTCCACCATGAGGACCTGCTCCTCCCACAGTCCCATATGTAGACATGCATAACTTGGGGAAAAGCAGGCCCCCATGGCAACTCCCCTTACTTGGTGGAAAATTTGATTTTGGAATAAGAAGAAGTTGTTGTTTAAACATGTCAAAATCATATTAAGAAGCATTTTGTTGTGATTATACATATATATTGGTCTAGTACTCAGAAAGTGATCCACCGCTTTGATCCCATCCTGATGGTGGATGCTGGTATACAAGCTTGTAATGTCTAACATAACCAGCATATTGTCTGAGTCCCATTCAATATTACGCATATGCCTAAAAAAATCACTGGAATCTTGGATAAATGAAGGTAATTGCTTGACATGATCCTGAAGAAAATAGTCCACATACCGCGATGTGTTCTCCATTAAGCTGTTTCGTGCGGAAATTATCGGTCTGCCGGGCGGTTTATTGGAGTTTTTATGAATTTTAGGTATAAAATATATGACCGGGATCACAGTATGGTCATTTAAAAAAAGTTTAAATTCATCTATACTCAAGAGACCAGCACTTTTCCATGATAATAGTTTACTGTAAAAGTCTTGCCATGCATTCTTAACAATCCCCATATCACTTCTTCTGTTGCACTCCCTATCATTCAAGTGTAGAAATGCCTCCTCCAAATACAATTTACGGGGCCACAGCACAACATTTCCGCCTTTGTCTGATTGTCGGACAATTATGTTGTCATCTGCTTGAAGTTTCTTCATTAATTGGGAGTAGCAATTATTTTGTTGGGTGTACCTCCAGCTGTTGCCCATGGTGGAGGTATATAGCTTTTTCAATTCGACAGTTACCAATTCATTAAATAAATCCAAATTGTCATGTAGCATCATAGGGCAGAATACAGATTTAGGTTTGAAATGCGTGTGCGCTGCCCTATTTACATTGATTGTTTCATCATCAAAACCTGCCACATTGCATGTACCTTCTTGTAATTCCTGCAGGTTTTGTAATAATTCAAGGTCATTTACTGATAGCATTGTGGGACTTTGTAATGTTTCCAATCAATCAATCAATCAATCAATCAATCAATCATGTCACTTATAAAGCGCACTACATACCCGCGAGGGTCTCAAGGCGCTGGGGGAAGAGGGGGGTGGTGCTGCTACTGATCGAAGAGCCAGGTCTTGAGGAGTCTTCTGAAGGCCAGTAGGTCTTGGGTCTGTCGGAGGTTGGTTGGGAGGGTGTTCCAGGTCTTGGCGGCGAGGTGGGAGAAGGATCTGCCGCCGGCGGTCGTTTTCCGGATGCGGGGGACTGTGGCGAGGGCGAGGCTGGTCGAGCGGAGCTGGCGGGTGGGGGTGTAGAAGCTGAGTCGTCTGTTGAGGTAGGCTGGTCCGGAGTTGTGGAGTGCTTTGTGTGCGTGGGTGAGGAGCTTGAAGGTTATCCTCTTGTTGACAGGGAGCCAGTGCAGGTCTCTCAGGTGGGGTGTGATGTGGCTGCGTCGGGGGATGTCGAGGATAAGACGTGCAGAGGCGTTCTGGATGCGTTGCAGCCGTCTCAGGAGCTTAGCCGTCGTTCCTGCGTAGAGGGCGTTTCCGTAGTCCAGCCTGCTGGTGACGAGGGCCTGGGTGACTGTTTTTCTTGTTTCGGTGGGGATCCACTTGAAGATCCTGCGGAGCATTCGGAGGATGTTGAAGCAGGATGAGGAAACGGCGTTGACCTGCTTAGTCATGGAGAGGGTGGGGTCGAGGATGACCCCTAGGTTGCGTACGTGGTCGGTGGGTGGCGGGGCTGTTCCCAGTGATGTTGGCCACCAGGAGTCGTCCCAGGCTGAAGGGTTGGAACCAAGGATGAGGACCTCCGTCTTGTCCGAGTTCAGCTTCAGGCGGCTGGTCCTCATCCATTCGGCGACGGCCTTCATTCCTTCGTGGAGGTGGGCTTTGGCGGTGTGAAGGTCTTTGGTGAGGGAGAGGATCAGCTGGGTGTCGTCGGCGTAGGAGATGAAGGTAAATTGCTGTTCACATTTCTATGCAATGCGTGATATTTTTGCAGTTTTAATTTTCGTGTGAATCTGTAAATGTCAATTCGCGTTTGAGCATAATTGAGATTGTTAGCTGGACTATATGATAGACCAATATATATATATATTCACTGAAAAAACCATAGGTTTGAGGGACGTTATAGTTAGAAATTAGCATTTAAAAAACCATTGAAATTCACTGAAAAAACCATAGGTTTCAGGCACGTTATAGTTAGAAATTAGCATTTAAAAAACCTTAGAAATTCACTGAAAAAATATAGGTTTCAGGGACGTTATAGTTAGTTGGACATTTCACTCGTACAAAACCATAGAAATTCCTCCGTTATAGTTAGTTCAGCTAACTATAACTCGTGCCCCCGCAATGCACTGCTGATGACGTCACATATTACATCATTCATGACATGGTCAGTGACATCACTGATGACATCTCATATGACATCACTGATGACATCATCCAGTGACTGTGTGTTTCTTTAAAATTTAAATATGTATTATATATATGCCAAGGTGTATTGAAGAATGAGTGGGTGTATAAGTGTCTGGATGGGGGATTTAGTAGGTGCGTGACTGACTGTTTAAGTGAGTGATTACATGTGTCTTACTGAATGCATGGGTTAGTGACTAAACTGTGTGAATGTCTGTATCAGTCTGTCTGTTGTTGTATAAGCTGCTTCATGGGTTGGTCAGTAGCTACATGAGTGTCTATATGGGTTATATATCGGTTGCCTGAGTACTTGTATGGGTGCCTGAGTGTGTGTGTGGGTGGGTGGGAGGTGTGTGACTCTGTGGATAGATTTGAGTGGTTGATTCACTGGGTGTATGGGTTCAAGAGTGCATGTGGAAACAGCTGTATGGGTGGGTGAGTGGGTGTATGGGTGTGTTGGTGAGTGAATGGATGTCTCAGTGGTACATGTCCAAGTAACTACATATGTAAAAGGCAGTGTATGTGAGAGTTGGAGTATATAAATGACTATACGTGTCAGTGATTGTGAGAGTGGCTGTATGGATGAGTGTGTACTTGTATCAGTGATTGTATAAGAGAGTAAGTATGCGTTTGTTTCTGTTTGAATAAGTGATGTGGTGTGTGTATAACTCTATTGGTCAGTAAATGGAAGTGTGATTGATTCTTTGCATGACTGACTAGGTGTGTGAGTAACTCGGGGTGAATGGTGGTGTGTGAGTGTCTGTATAGGTGTATGAGTGCATATGATAGTGTTGTATTGATGAGTGACTGCATGTATGAGTGATTGTACGGGTGAATGAGTGGATGTGTGTGTAGACCTAGGAATCAGTGAGTGGGTATGTAGTTACTGGTCGATGGTTTCGAAAATGGTAGTCTGTATTTTACGGTGGGTGTATCAAAGGTTATATTAGAGTGTGAGGAGGTGCATCAGATTTTCACGTGGATGATGTCATCAGTGATGTCATCAGTGATATCATTTGAGATGTCATCAGTGATGTCACTGACAATGTCATGAATGATGTAATATGTGACGTCATCAGCAGTGCATTGCGGGGGCGCGAGTTATAGTTAGCTGAACTAACTATTACGGCGGAATTTCTATGGTTTTGTATGAGTGAAATGTCCAACTAACTATAACGTCCCTGAAACCTATATTTTTTCAGTGAATTTCTAAGGTTTTTTAAATGCTAGATTCTAACTATAACGTCCCTGAAACCTATGATTTTTTCAGTGAATTTCAAAGGTTTTTTAAATGCTAATTTCTAACTATAACATAGCAGTCGCGTTTGCAGAGTGGTGGAGAAAGGTGAGCATGGCCTTCAAACACCTTTTAGCAATCCCACTGTGTGGGATTTAGCGGAAGTAACAGGAGGGATAGTTAGCCCCCAACGTCAACCTTGGGGGCCAACTACCCCTTTTATTACCTCCAGTAAGTCCCACACAGCAGGATTGCTAACTTCTTATATCAGGCCCCACCCCCTCCCTGCAGCACTCTGCAAACGCACCCCCTGGCGTGTTCTAAGTTGGGGGATTAAGTCCCCTTGAATCCTGAGGGTCCCTGGGGCCCAACTAGGCCACCAGGTACCTCCATTAAGCGTCACTGAGCTGCGTTGCAGAGAGGTGTAAAAAGTGGCATGGCCTCAGACCACCTCTCTGCAACGCAGCTCTGTGGCGCTTACTGGAGGTATATGGTGGGCTTGTTGGCCCCCAGGGACCCTCAGGATTGAAGAGGACTTAATCCCCCATTTTACAACACGCCAGGGGGCGCGTTAGCACACTTGTTATGTCAGGCCCTGCCCCCTCCCTGCACCAGTGTGCAAACACGCCCCCTGGCGCATTGTAAGTTGGGGGATTAAGTCCCCTTGAATCCTGAGGGTCCCTGGGGGCCAACTAGCCCACCAGGTACCTCCAGTAAGCGCCACAGAGCTGCGTTGCAGAGAGGTGTAGAAAGGGGCATGGCCTCGGAACACCTCTCTGCAACACAGCTCTGTGGCACATACTGGAGCTACCTGGCCGCGCGGCCCCCCTCCCAAGGCCAATTCCAGCCCCAGGGACCCCATCCCCCAGGGCATGGCCACATTTAAAAAAAAATTGTAATATTGAAGGGGGGCCGCGTGGCCCCACTCCTGGGCCACTTCTGGCCTCAGGGACCCCATCCCCCAGGGCTAGCCCTTTGTATTGGGGACCGTGGGGGGAGCCCCAATGCCCCCACGGTCCCGCCGGCTGCCCGCCTCCTGCGGGAGCCGGCATTGCTTTTGAGCAAGGGGAGCTGCTGACATGCAATCCTGCTTTGCTTCATTGTAGCGAGAGCAGGTTTTCCTCTCTCTCTGTCAGTCATTCAGTCTCTCTCTCAGTCAGTCAGTCTCTCTGTCAGTCAGTCAGTCACTCTCTCGGTCAGTCAGTCTCTCTCTCTCTGTCAGTCAATCTCTCTCTGCCAGTCAGTCAGTCTCTCAGTCAGTCAGTCTCTCTCAGTCAGTCAGTCTCTCTGCCAGTCAGTCTCTCTCTGTCATTCAGTCTCTCTCTCAGTCAGTCTCTCTTATCAGTCAGACTCTCTCAGTCAGTCAGTCTCTCTCTCTCTCTGTCAGTCTCTCTCTCTCTGTCAGTCTCTCTTTGTCAGTCAGTATCTCTCTCTGTCAGTCTCTCTCTCTCTCTCTCAGTCTCTCTCTCTCTCTCAGTCAGTCTCTCTGTCAGTTAGTCTCTCTCTGTCAGTCAGTCTCTCTCTCAGTCAGTCAGTCTCTCTCAGTCTCTCTCTCTGTCAGTCTCTCTCTCTCTCTCTCTCTGTCAGTCTCTCTGTCAGTCAGTCTCTCTCTGTCAGTCAGTCTCTCTGAGTCAGTCAGTCTCTCAGTCAGACAGTCTCTCTCAGTCAGTCTCTCTCAGTCAGTTAGTCTCTCTCTCAGTCAGTCAGTCTCTCTCTCAGTCATTCAGTCTCTCAGTCAGTCTCTCTCTCAGTCAGCCAGTCTCTCTCTGTCAGTCAGTCTCTCTCTCAGTCAGTCAGTCTCTCTCTTAGCCAGTCTCTCTCAGTCAGTCAGTCTCTCTCAATCAGTTAGTCTCTCTTTCTGTCAGTTAGTCTCTCTCTCAGTCAGTCAGTCTCTCTCTCAGTCAGTCAATCTCTCTCTCAGTCAGTCAGTCTCTCTCAGTCAGTCAGTCTCTCTCAGTCAGTCTCTCTCAGTCAGTCAGTCTCTCATTCAGTCAATCTCTCTCTTAGTCAGTCTCTCTCTCAGTCAGTCTCTCTCTCTCTGTCAGTCAGTGTCTCTCTCTCTCTCTGTCAGTCTTAGTCAGTCAGTCTCTCTCAGTCAGTCAGTCTCTCGGTCAGTCAGTCTCTCTGTCAGTTAGTCTCTCTGTCAGTCAGTCTCTCTGTCAGTCAGTCAGTCTCTCTCTCAGTCAGTCAGTCTCTCTCTCAGTCAGTCTCAGTCAGTCAGTCTCTCTCTCTCTGTCAGTCAGCCTCTCTCTCTCTGTCAGTCTCTCTCTGTCAGTCTCTCTCATCAGTCTCTCTCAGTCAGTCAGTCTCTCTCAGTCAGTCTCTCTCTCTCAGTCAGTCTCTCTCTCTCTCAGTCAGTCTCTCTCTCATTCAGTCAGTCTCTCTGTCGGTCAGTCTCTCTCTCTCTTTGTCAGTCTCAGTCAGTCTCTCAGTCAGTCAGTCTCTCTCTGTCAGTCTGTCTCTCAGTCAGTCTCTCTCTCTGTCAGTAAGGTTCTCTGTCTCTCTGTCAGTCTCTCTCAGTCAGTCAGTCTCTCTCTCTCTCTCTGTCAGTCTCTCGTTCAGTCAGTCTCTCTCTGTCAGTCAGTCTCTCTCTCTCTCTTAGTCAGTCTCTCTCTGTCAGTCAGTCTCTCTCTATCGCAGTCAGTGTCTCTCTGTCAGTCAGTCTCTCTGTCAGTCAGTCTCTCTCTCAGTCAGTCTCTCTGTCAGTCAGTCAGTCTCTCTGTCAGTCAGTCAGTCTCGCTCTCTCTCTCTCTGTCAGTGTCTCTCTGTCAGTCAGTCTCTCTCTCAGTCAGTCAGTCTCTCTGTCAGTCAGTCAGTCACTCTCTCTGTCAGTCAGCCTCTCTCTCTCTGTCAGTCAGTTTGTCTCTGCCAGTCAGTCAGTCTCTCTCAGTTAGTCAGTCTCTCTCAGTCAGTCAGTCTCTCTGTCAGTCAGTCTCTCTCTGTCATTCAGTCTCTCTCTCAGTCAGTCTCTCTTAGTCAGACTCTCTCAGTCAGTCAGTCTCTCTCTCTCTCTCTCTCTGTCAGTCTCTCTCTCTCTGTCAGTCTCTCTCTGTCAGTCAGTCTCTCTCTCTGTCAGTCTCTCTCTCTCTGTCAGTCTCTCTCTCTCTCTCTCTCAGTCAGTCTCTCTGTCAGTTAGTCTCTCTCTGTCAGTCAGTCTCTCTCTTAGTCAGTCAGTCTCACTCTCAGTCTCTCTCTCTGTCAGTCTCTCTCTCTGTCAGTCTCTCTGTCAGTCAGTCTCTCTCTGTCAGTCAGTCTCTCTCAGTCAGTTAGTCAGTCAGTAACTCAGTCAGTCAGTCTCTCTCAGTCAGTCAGTCTCTCTCAGTCAGTTAGTCTCTCTCTCAATCAATCAGTCTCTCTCTCAGTCAGTCAGTCTCTCTCTCAGACAGTCTCTCTCTCAGTCAGTCAGTCTCTCTCGCTGTCAGTCAGTCTCTCTCTCAGCCAGTCAGTCTCTCTCTTAGCCAGTCTCTCTCAGTCAGTCAGTCTCTCTCAGTCAGTCAGTCTCTCTCTGTCAGTCAGTCTCTCTCTCAGCCAGTCAGTCTCTCTCTCAGTCAGTCAATCTCTCTCTCAGTCAGTCAGTCTCTCTGAGTCAGTCAGTGTCTCTCAGTCAGTCAGTCTCTCTCTCATTCAGTCAGTTTCTCTCTCAGTCAGTCTCTCTCTCAGTCAGTCAGTCTCTCTCTCAGTCAGTCTCTCTCTCTCTGTCAGTCAGTGTCTCTCTCTCTCTCTGTCAGTCTCAGTCAGTCAGTCTCTCTCAGTCAGTCAGTCTCTCTCAGTCAGTCAGTCTCTCGGTCAGTCAATCTCTCTGTCAGTCAGTCTCTCTGTCAGTCTCTCTCTCAGTCAGTCTCAGTCAGTCAGTCTCTCTCTCTGTCAGTCAGTCTCTCTCTCTCTCAGTCTCTCTCAGTCTCTCTCAGTCAGTCAGTCTCTCTCAGTCAGTCTTTCTCTCTCAGTCAGTCTCTCTCTCTTAGTCAGTCTCTCTCTCTCTCAGTCAGTCTCTCTCAGTCAGTCAGTCTCTCTCTCATTCAGTCAGTCTCTCTGTCAGTCAGTCTCTCTCTCTCTCTGTCAGTCTCAGTCAGTCAGGCTCTCAGTCAGTCAGTCTCTCTCAGTCAGTCTCTCTCTCAGTCAGTCTCTCTCAGTCAGTCACTCTCTCAGTCAGTCTCTCTCTCTGTCAGTCTCTCTCTCAGTCAGTCAGTCTCTCTCAGTCAGTCAGTCTCTCTCTCTGTCAGTCAGTCTCTCTCTGTCAGTCTCTCTCTCTGTCAGTCAGTCTCTCTCTGTCAGTCAGTCTCTCTCTCAGTCAGTCTCTCTCTCAGTCAGTCAGTCTCTCTCTCAGTCAGTCTCTCTGGCAGTCAGTCTCTCTCTCTCAGTCAGTCTCTCTCTCAGTCAGTCAGTCTCTCTGTCGGTCAGTCTCTGTGTCAGTCAGTCTCTCTGTCAGTCAGTCTCTCTCAGTCAGTCAGCCTCTCTCAGTCAGTCAGTCTCTCTCAGTCAGTCAGTCTCTCTCTACCTCAGTCAGTCAGTATCTCTCTCTCTCTCAGTCAGTCAGTCTCTCTCTGTCTGTCAGTCTCTCTCTCTCTGTCAGTCTCTCTCTCTCTGTCAGTCTCTCTCTCAGTCAGTCTCTCTGTTAGTCAGTCTCTCTCTGTTGTTCAGTCTCTCTCTCTCTCTCTCTCTCTCTCTCAGTCAGTCTCTTTCTCTCAGTCAGTCTCTCTCTCTCTCTCTGTCAGTCTCTCTCTCTCTCTGACAGTCTCTCTCTGTCAGTCAGTCTCTCTCTGTCTCTTTACAACATACCTTAGAAACATTGCCAATATCTCTGGCTAAACACTTATAAGGTCCCAACAGCGAGACCTATTGGCGATGCCAATGCTTGTTTTTTCTTTTTTCTTCCGGATTCGCGCACCCAGCACGAATTCGGAGTTTCTTAAAATGTTTTTGGGCTGGGGGTCCTTGTGGGAGCCCCTGAGCAGGCCTAGGGGGTCAGGGTGTTCCTACCGTGCCCCCTTTTCTTGTTTTTCATCTTTGTTTAACTGTTTTCTTATGACTCTGGTTTCCTGGATGAAGTGCTGACAGCCAATCAGATTTCACGATGACATGTGTGGTTAGGCTCTGCCCAGATATCGATATTTCTTTTTCCTTTCTTTTTCCTTTAATATTTCAAAAACTACTGAACGGATTTACACCATTTAACAAAAAGGACTATTTCTGAACCAAGACCTACATTTTGCCAAAATTGGTGTAATTCCGTTCAGCAGTTCGGGCTGTAGCTTTGTCTAAAGTTTCCTATGGAAAATAACATGGGGAAAACACGTTTAGGGACCCCCCTTTTTTCTCGGCCCCCGCTTGGCGAATCACCCCGAAACTTTCAAGACAGGAGCTGACCGGAGCTGATCACTAGTTTTGAAAATTTCACGAAGATTCGTCAACCAGCACCAAAGTTATTGGAAAAACAAAAAACGCTTTTCCTATGGAAACTAGGTCCTAACTATAACTACCTACTGGCGACCGCCAGTAGGTAATATATATATATATATATTCACTGAAAAAACCATAGGTTTCAGGCACGTTATAGTTAGAAATTAGCATTTAAAAAACCTTAGAAATTAACGGAAAAAACCATAGGTTTTAGGGAAAGTTATAGTTAGTTGGACATTTCACTCGTACAAAACCAGAGAAATTCCCCCGTTATAGTTAGTTCAGCTAACTATAACTCGCGCCCCGCAATGCACTGCTGATGACGTCACATATGACATCACTCATGACATGGTCAGTGACATCACTGATGACATCACTGATGACATCTCAAATGACATCACTGATGACATCACTGATGACATCATCTAGTGACTGTGTGTTTCTGTAAAGTTTAAATATGTTTAATATATATAGGGAAAGGCGTATTGAAGAATGAGTGGGTGTATAAGTGTCTGAATGGATGATTTAGTAGGTGTGTGACTGACTCTATAAGTGAGTGATTAAATGTATCTTACTGAATGCACGGGTTAGTGACTAAACTGTGTGAATGTCTGTATCCGTCTGTCTGTTGGTGTGTAAGCGGCTGCTGGGTTTGTGAATAGCTACATGAGTGTCTATATGGGTTATTGACTGGTTGTCTGAGTATCTGTATGGATGCCTGAGTGTTTGTATGGGTGGGGTGTGTGTGACTCTGTGCATAGATGTGTGAGTGGGTGATTCACTGGGTGCATGGTTTCAAGAGTGCATCTGTGATGGACTGTATGGGTGTGTGAGTGTGTGTATGGGTGTGTTAGTGAGTGAATGTATATCTCAGTGGTACATGTGTGAGTAACTACATATGTGAAAGGCAGTATATATGTGTGTTGGAATATATAAATAGCTATAAGTGAGAGTGTGTGATTATGAGAGTGACTGTATGGATGAGTGTGTGCTTGTATCAGTGATTGTATAAGAGCGTAGGAATGTCCTAGTATTTGTATGAGTAAGTGAGCTGGTGTGTGTATAACTGTATAGGTGAGTAAATGGGAGTGTGATTAATTATTTGCATGACTGACTAGGTGTGTGAGTACCTCTATGGATGAGTGGTGGTGTGTGAGTGTCTATATAGGGGTATGAGTGCATATGATAGTCCTGTACTGAGTGATTGTAAGTATGAGTGACTGTACGGGTGAGTGAGTGGATATGTGTTTAGACCTAAGAATCAGTGAGTGGGTATGTAGTTATTGCTGCTGGAGTGTCTATGGTTTTGAGAATGGCAGTCTGTTATTTAGAGTTGGTGTATCAAAGGTTACATTAGGATGTGAGAAGATGCATCAAATTATCACATGGATGATGTCATCAGTGATGTCATCAGTGATGTCATTTGAGATGTCATCAGTGATGTCATCAGTGATGTCACTGACCATGTCATGAGTGATGTCATATGTGACGTCATCAGCAGTGCATTGCGGGGGCGCAAGTTATAGTTAGCTGAACTAACTATAACGGGGGAATTTCTCTGGTTTTGTACGAGTGAAATGTCCAACTAACTATAACTTTCCCTAAAACCTATGGTTTTTTCAGTGAATTTCTAAGGTTTTTTAAATGCTAATTTCTAACTATAACATGCCTAAAACCTATGGTTTTTTAGGTGAATTTCAAAGGTTTTTAAATGCTAGTTTCTAACTATGCCTACAGAGGTAGGACATGTGAAGAAAGAAGAAGAAAAGCGCAGAAAGAAGGAAGACAAATGCAGAAAGAGGCAACAGAAGTCCAGAAAGACGAAGAAAAGTGCAAGAAGAAGGAAGAGATGTGCAGAAAGAACCAACAGAGGAGTAGAAAGTACTCCTGTGCCCCCAACTTTTTGCTGATGGGTACTGGTGGTAACTGACTCTGTCTCTGGTGGTAAAAGACACTTAGAATACAGTGAAAACACCTACATACACTAGGGAACACTATGCGTTGGGGTACCCCTGTGATTAGCATGACCTCCTCTGTATTTGCCATGAGTTAGTGCCTGGGTCATTGGATGAGTACATGGGTACTGACTGGATGATTAGAGTACTGCAAGGAGAGTGGATGGTGAATTTATAAGTGCTTGTGTTTTGGCGGAGTGATTGGATAAGTACATGGTGCTCGCTGGTTGATTGGAGGAGTGCATGGGTAGTGACAGGGCGATGGCTGGACTGCATCAGTAGTGCTCAGGGTAAGTTGGAGGATTAATTCCCCTTGAATCCTGAGGGTCCCTATTTGATTAAAGCCCTTTCGGTGGCGGTCCCCGGGGCTTTGGGGGGCCTTGGAGGCCCCCCAAACATTAAAAAAACAAGCCCCGGGAGGTGGTGGTCGCTGGGGCTGCAGGGGCCCCCGCGGGCCCTGCATATATTTGTTGGCAATGCCCCCGGGACCTGGCCCACCCGGGGGTCTCAATTAAATGAAGCGCGGTATCCCGTGCTTCATTTTTTTTTACATTTCAGCGGGATTCGCGACCCCAGCGCGAATTTCGCCAATTTTTTTTTTTTTAAATGCTTTTTTTGTCCCTGAGCAGGCCTAGGGGGTCAGGGTGTTTCTACCCTTCCCCCTTTTCTTCTTTTTCAACTTTGTTTCCCTGTTTTCTTGTGACTCGGTTCTACCGAGTCACAAGATGGCTGCCAACACTTCCTGGTTTGGAGTGTTGGCAGCCAATTAAAATGAAGCTCGTGGTCGGGAGGGTTTGTGGATCCACCGCACCTCTAGATATTGATATTTGTTTTTTTACAATTTCTCAGCAACTACCGAACGGATTTACACCATTTTTAAAAAGGTCGCTTTCTGAGCCAAGCAGTTCTCAAATAGCGACAAAGCACTTTTGAATTATTTGTTATCTCTATGTTCTTTTATCCAGTTGACCACTTGATTAAATGTTACGCTTAGGGGAGAAAATGTGGTGATACCTGTAGTGTCGGGCCTCAGGTCCACATTACGGCATTGATGGACACAGACACTGGGAGATGTAGAACAGTAACTGGCCACGAGCACGTGCACCCAGCCCTTTTATTGGCGGGGCCACGTCACTCGTGACACCCGTGATGGATGGGTGTGGGGGTGCAGTGTGTCCAGCCCTCAAGGGAGTGGCTGGGGTTACAGCTTCCTGCCGAACACTAGAACGTGTCCGGCAGGACACTACATTCCTCCCCAACTTTATTGAAGAACAAATAAAACCTTAGTCCAAACCTGTGGGGACAAAACAAACAATTAACAGAAATACCACAGGGTCCATCAGTCTTCTGAGTCAGGTGGCGGGTAGACATCAGACATGGGCCGGGGGCTCGGCCTGCAGCAGGACCATCTCGGCGGGCACTCGTAGTTTAACCTGAGGGGCTCAGGACCCGACCGCTGGCTTGGAGACGTCCACTGCATACCGTCGGCTCACAGATGATGACGTGTCTTGCAGTCTTGCATGGCTCCGCTCTGCTGACATTGAGGATGGTCTGTGGTGAATTCTAACAGTTCATATAGTGGGTTGCGTCATGAACATGGATGGAGTCCCTGGTGAGAGTTCCTGGAAGTGTTGCCTGATCGATTGCCTCTGTGGAACCGCTTGGCTGTAACCGATAACCTGTCGGTGGGGCAATGTCTCTTCTCGCTCTCCCGCCTGGGGAGGCCCGTTGTCGGGGTTGCTGCGGGACTGCAGGAAGACTGCACTCGGGGTTGCTTGTGTGCCGACTGGGGGCAGCTGCAGGACGACCGAGGAGCCGGTACTGAGTCTCACGCACAACCCGTGAGGGTAGATGGGTCTTGGTTAAGACTTGCTCTTGCTGCCGCGGTTCAGGTGTGTGCCAGGTTCACAGGTAGCCTCTGGTTTCTTTTGTTGGCTGGTGTGGCAACTAGGGGGGACTCCAGTCCATTTGTACTCTAGGAGTGATGTTGTGTGACGCTTGTGCTGAGGGCTGGCATGATGGCGGAGGCCAGCCCGGTGGTGAGTCGGAATGACAGGTGGTGGTGACTTGCTGGGAGAGTTGAAAGTTAGGAGGGACTTAGCTGCCAGGTGTCTCCGTCGTGCTGAGATTGATCATTGGTGGCGGCTTGGCACGGCGAGTGTGCAGATCTTCTCTTGCCTGACTTGGGGGCCACTGCCGACTCCATCTTGAGGCGGTGTGAAGAGGGACACTCAGTGCTGATCTCCACCCACGTCATCTGCGGCCTGGAGCAGGGATGCCGTTGACTTGGACTGCCGACACTCTGGGATGGACGGTCGCCTGGGGAAGCGTTGGGGAGAGACGCGGATTGCGCTTGCTGCGGCTTGTGCTTGGTTCTCCCGTGAGGCTGTGTCCAGGGATGTCGGTCCGCCTTGGTGGCTGTATGGTGTGACTGGGTGTGCTCTTGGCTTGCTGTGTGAGTCCTCGGTCTTCTCCTCCTGTTGGTCTTTTCACCACACCTGTGTTCGTCCAGTTTTTGGTGTGACAGGGCTGTCACTCTTCTTCCCTTTTGTGTGACATGGCTGTCACTCTTCTTTTCTCGAGGGTGTTGCGCTGGGACCTCGAGGCTGCGCTGTTGTGGAGCCTGCTTCTGCCTTTGTTCCGGCGTGCTTGTCAGGACTGGTCACTTCGTGTGACGTGCTCCTTGCTTGCGCGACATGACGTCCGGTCACGTGTCACCATGTTGTCGGAGCGCCTGTCGCTGTGGTGGCCTGCCACGTGGGGTGTGCAAGTCCTCTCTTGCCTGTCGTGGGTCACTGCCTTGAGGCAGTGCGAGGGAGGACACTCTGTGTGGTCTTCGGCCCACTGCGGGGCTTCGTTGGTGCAGTACAGATGTGGTTGCTCTCTGTGCTGCATTCAGCAATGCTTCTTTCTGGAGGTGTCTATCTCCCGGGCGCTTGCCCGTTCTGTCAGGTTGGCTGGCGCGGCTTTCTGCGCACCTCTGACTTCGCGCTCTTCGTTCTCCTTCGCGGGCGCACTTTTCTGGCACTTGGCGTGCTTGCTCTGCGTTGTGTTGGTGGTTGTTCACCGCCGGAAGCATGTGGTGCAGTTTCTTTGGATGCAGAGGCATCAGACAGCCACCAGGGTTTGCTTGCCATGTGCACGGCCTTCACGTACTTCTTGTGGGCCATGCTGTCTCCTTGGGCTTCGCCGCTTTTGTTTGTTCGTCGCTTGTCTAAGCTGGAGAAGCTTCAGGCTTCTTGGGGTCCTTGGTGACGTGCGACAGTCTTTCTCTTTTGAGAATCTAGGCAGCCTAACAGGGCATGTGGTGCACTCTGTGTTGAGGTGCGGTCACTGTAAGTGAACCAGGGTAGTTCTCTTTGCAGTAGCGGGCTGAGGTGTGTGTTAGCTTTTGTCCTCAAGGAGTGGTGGGAGTTGTGAGCTGCTCAAACTGGCTTCCCTTCCCTCCCTGACAGCCTCATCTGTGTGTTCCATTAGGCGTGGCGCTGCCAGTGTCCAGTGTATGGTGCTGCCCTTGCGTTTACTTTAGGCTACTGCAGCAGGCATTGCTGCTTGATGGCCCTTCTCGCACTTGCTGATTTTTGTGTCTTGTGCCCCTCTGGCTTGTTCTTGATTTTCCGGTCTCCGTGCTGAAGTGGAAAACAGAGTTGGGGCAGGAGGGTGCTGCTCAGTCAGTGGTGGGGGACGTGGCTGCAACACCTGTTCATCTGTGCTGGAGACATCCAGGCATCGGCCCTTTGTTTGCTTCCTTTCTGTGGGTGTAGTACCACTGGTGGCCACTAGATGGCAGGGCAGCGTTCCAGTTTACGGGCCGGCAGTCTTTCAGGAACTGCGGGCCTCTGTTGATAGAGATGCCGGTGTTGGGCTGTGTGCTGTTGTGGCGCGGCGCCCCAACACCGTTGGTAGGTGGTTCTGCAGCTACAGCGGCATTGCTGGTGCCCCCAGGAGTTCAGGCAGGCACGGTGCAGGAAAACGCTGAGGATGCAGACAGAGGAACACCCTGCGCCAGTGAGGTAAGCTGTCTCCTGTTGAGGCGAGCTCTGCGCCTGGGCTGTGGTGTGCTGGGCGTCCTTTCTTGAAAGCTGTCGATTCCCCCGCAGTTGCTCCACGCCGGCCACTGGGAGTCCCTTACATGCGTTGGGCGTCTTCTGCCTTGGGGGCCCGTTCCTCTCTGCCGCACCTCGTGGTGAGGCCAGGGCCGCTGGCTTTTTCCTGCACGGTGGAGACCCAGGCCTACCAGTGGCGGCATGCTCCACTAGGCATATCAGGGGCCTGATCGGGTTGTGAGCAGTCTTCCCACTCCGGGGTCAGTGCTGCCTCCTCTTCTTTGCCGCAAGGAGTATGCTAGTCGGGTCATGCTGGGAGGCTGAGGGAGCGCGCACAGCAGGCGCCACCCGTACTTCTCCTGCATGCGTGGGCGCAGGGGATGCAGTCGTGGGGCTTGCACGTGCGTTTGTGCTCGCTGATGCCAGCAATCTTCTTGTGCAGTCCACGTTGGCCTGGGGGTAGAGCGACCGACCAGCAGCGCAGAGTTCACTGTACCGGTGCAGGCTTAATTTCCCTTGGGGGTAGGCTCAGTCGCAGCTTGCGGGGACAGTACCGGCAGGGACTGTGGCCGATTAATTGTGAGTGTGGGAGTCCCATCACCCGCGAGGGCGTTTCAGGAGCGCGCCTTGGGGGTTTGACTTGCAGACTGCGGCAGGGTGACTCGCCTCTCCTGTATTTCGCCTCGTAGGGGATGCCGCTTCACGTGAAGGCCATAGGAGCTTTCCTGGCGCTGCGGGCTGCGCTTGGCTTTGTAGGCGCTCTGAACACGGCTGGAGCTGCTGAGTCTCATACGGTTCGACGCTGTGCTGGTTTATGCTCTGCTCACCTAGTTGAAGTCGTGGTGTAGGCTCTGCGCCCACGTAGGCACCGGAGGAGCTCCGGGAGCAGGGTCCTTCTCCTTTTCAGTGAGGGTCAGCGGCGGGGGCTCCTCGAACGCTGTGTGTGCTGCGACACTTTTCTTCCCTATTTGTTTTTTTTTCCGCACTCAGGAAGTGTTCCGCTGACGGCAGGGGGTGCCCTAGACACGTGCTAGACTGTCCCTCATTCAGGCGAGGGAAGGAGCTGCCAGCGCACGCACGGGTGTCGACCCGCTCGTCGCCAATGTAGTGTCGGGCCTCAGGCCCACATTATGGCATTGATGGACACAGACACCGGGAGATGTAGAACAGTAACTGGCCACGAGCACGTGCACCCGGGCCCTTTTATTGGCGGGGCCACGTCACTCGTGACACCCGTGATGGATGGGTGTGGGGGTGCAGTGTGTCCATCCCTCAAGGGAGTGGCTGGGGTTACAGCTTCCTGCCGAACACTAGAACGTGTCCGGCAGGACACTACATTACCAAGTTGGAGTTTCTGCTTCAGCTCGTCATTCTGTGATTCTGGTCAAATCACTTAATCTCCCCATGCCTACAACCAAAATGAGTTTGTCCTTGTATGATGTAACCAATGCTCATGTAAAGCACTCCAATATCTGACCAGCCTGCACTATATAAAACTGCAAAAAAACAAAGGATAAAAAGTGTTTTCCACACTTCTGTCATTGGGCTATACGTGGGCTACATCTGGGTGATATTTGTGCTACATTTGGGCTCATTTTTCTCTGGTGGCCATCTTGGGAGACTTCAATTACATTCATTAAACTTTATTCGATCTGATTTAGAAACATAGATCATAAAAGTGTACATAAAAACAGTAAATCCTCTTTCTTAATACAATACAGTGAGAATTAATTAAAACCAGTAGGTAAAAACGGGTGTTACAAAGCCCGGTTCAGAGCAACTTCAGGTTAACAGAATAGTAAAGTTCAATGTTTCGCAAGATCAATCTCATGTACTTCGTGCAAAATACGCAATAAGGGGTCCAAGTAAGATGCAACGCTCCAATACCTGACCAGTCTGCACTATATAAATCTGCAAAAAAACTAAAAATAAAAAGTGTTTTCCACACTTCTGTCATTGGGCTATATGTGGGCTACACGTGGGTGATATTTGTGCTACATTTGGGCTCTTTTTTCTCTGGTGGCCATCTTGGGATGCTTATTTGTTATGAAGTTTCCTAATTTCCTCATTTACTGCAGTCTCCTCAGTAGGAAATGCTTTCAGTTTTTACTTTGATTCCATCAAGAAGGCATTCAGATGTGTCACACATTTGCCATAAATTCAGAATGTTAGCACTCTAGTTGCTCATTAGATCACTGTAGTAAAGCTACTGCTCACCAGGGAGTTAACTGGAAGTCTACTGCTGGTATTGAAAGTGATTGTTTCAGTCTGCATGTCAGAATTTTCTAATGAAATAGAAGAGGATTTGAGATCTCACTTAAAACATGCCCTAATTTTTCTTTCTGCAGAACTAACCATAATTTCTATGGCAAAATGAACCCCCTCATTTTTTTCCTTTTTAAATTAAATGTTTTAAGTGTTACCGGTTTATTCCAATCATGATGGCTTCAGGTGTGCCATAATTTTGTCATAAGTAAGACTGTTAGCGCTCTAGTTGTTCTTTAGAACACTCTGGGAAGCTGCAGTAGAACACAAAGGAATCAACTGGCAGGCTGCTCCTATTGAAATATAACAGGAAGATATTTGTAATCTCACTTAAAACATGTGCTAATTTTTCTTTCTACAGCACTAACCATAATTTCTATGGCACATTGAACCCCATCATTTTGTTCCTTTTTAAATTAAATGTTTTAAGTGTTACCAGTTTATTCCAATCAAGATGGCTTCAGGTGTGCCATACTTTTGTCATAGGTAAGGTTGTTAGCGCTCTAGTTGTTCTTAAGAACACTCTGGGAAGCTGCAGTAGAACACAAAGGAATCAACTGACAGTTTCTGCCCTTGTTGGATTTACATGTTTTACTGAGAATGCCAGACTTCATTCTCACATGACTGAGAAAGATAATGTGAATTTACAGAAAATATGCTCTCATTTTAGCTTCTGGAGCACCTTCCAAACCTCTGTGGGACAAGCATGAGAAAATTGATTTCTCTCAAACATGATTCATGAAATCCCAGCAGAAGGTTTTTCACAGGGTAAAATCACCCTAGAACACACCACAATTCCTAAAATTAGTATGGTACCATCAACAAATGAATTCTAATGTAACTAAAGTCTGTTATCACCCTTTATAGTTCTCCTTTTGGTGACCCTCAAAATCTTCTATTAGCTACAATGCATTTCATTGGGGTGCTATCATGTATATTGGTCCCAAGATGGCTGCCAACACTTCTTGGATGAAGTGCTGACAGCCAATCAGATCTCACGATGACATGTGTGGTTAGGCTCCGCCCAGATATATATAGTTCTTTTTCCTTTAATATTTAAAAAACTACTGAACAGATTTACACCATTTTTGAAAAGGTCGCTTTCTGAGCCAAGCAGTACCTTTATGCCAAATTTGGGGTAAATCCGTTCAGTAGTTTCCGCTGTAGCCTTGCACAAAGTTCCCTATGGGAAATTGATTTTTTGACTCTTATTTTTTTAATTTCTCAGCAACTACTGAACGGATTTACACCATTTAAAAAAAGGTCACTTTCTGAACCAAGCGCTACCTTTTTGCCAAATTTGGTGTAATTCCGTTCAGCAGTTCGGGCTGTAGCCGTGTCTAAAATTTCCTATGGGAATTAACATGGAGAAAACACGTTTTGAGACCCCCATTTTTTCTCGGCCCCCGCTTGCCAAATCACTTCGAAACTTTCAGGATACGAGCGGACCGGAGAGCCCCACGAGTTTTGAAAATTTCGCGAAGATTTGTCAACCGGCGCCAAAGTTATTGGAAATAGAATGTTGTGAATTTCCAATGGAAAATAGGTCCTAACTATAACTATCTACTGGCGACCGCCAGTAGATAATATATATATATTATTATATATATGTTTTGAGAGCTTTGGCGTCATATTAGAAAAACATATCAGTGCTCTTCGAGTTGTCACTACGACATGCTTCATCCAAGGGTGGACGATACATACATTTTCTGTGCATTCATATTTCAGCAGATTTGCGCACTATGCCGTTAGTTGTACTTATTTATTTATTTTTGCATTTGCACAGTCAATACATGTTGTGATAAGCAGGACTTACCAGCTAAGCCTTTAAAATGTACAGTCTATCTACTATGTCTACCCAGATTTTATGGAGGGGGAGGGCTATATATACCCACTATTGTATGGCGCCATTTAGATTGACAAAGCCTGCTGCGTAGGCGAAACTCGTTTCTCTTTTTAATTATGGCATTGAGGCTGATCTGATTAAATAAAACGGATGCTGTATCCTAACTGCCTGGAGTCCGTGTCTCCTTCCATGGTTCATTCTGTGGGAGTTGGTTGTTTGTGTTCATATATATATATGCATATATATATATATATATATATATTCACTGAAAAACCCATAGGTTTCAGACACGTTATAGTTAGAAATTAGCATTTAAAAAACCTTTGAAATTCACTGAAAAAACCATAGGTTTCAGGCACGTTATAGTTAGAAATTTGCATTTAAAAAACCTTAGAAATTCACTGAAAAAACCATAAGGTTTTAGGGACAGTTATAGTTAGTTGGACATTGCACTCGTACAAAACCCGTGAAATTCCCCCGTTATAGTTAGTTCAGGTAACTATAACTCGCGCCCCGCAATGCACTGCTGATGACGTCACATATTACATCACTCATGACATGGTCAGTGACATCACTGATGACATTACTGATGACATCTCAAATGACATCACTGATGACATCACTGATGACATCATCCAGTGACTGTGTGTTTCTGTAAAGTTTAAATATGTTTAATATATTTAGGGAAAGGCGTATTGAAGAATGAGTGGGTGTAGAAGTGTCTGAATGGATGATTTAGTAGGTGCGTGACTGAGTCTATAAGTGAGTGATTAAACGTATCTTACTGAATGCATGGGTTAGTGACTAAACTGTGTGAATGTCTGTATCCGTCTGTTGGTGTGTAAGTGGATGCATGGATTTGCGAATAGCTACATGAGTGTCTATATGGGTTATTTATTGGTTCTATGAGTATCTGTATGGGTGCCTGAGTGTTTGTGTGGATGGGGTGTGTGCGACTGTGCATAGATGTGTGAGTGGGTGATTCACTGGGTGGATGGTTTCAAGAGTGCATCTGTGATAGACTGTATGGGTGGGTAAGTGTGTGTAAGAGTGTGTTAGTGAGTGAATGTATGTCCCAGTGGTACATGTGTGAGTAACTACATATGTGAAAGGCAGTATATATGTGTATTGGAGTATATAAATAGCTATAAGCGAGAGTGAGTGATTGTGATAGTGGCTGTATGGATGAGTGTGTGCTTGTATCAGTGATTGTATAAGAGCGTAACAATGTGCTAGTATTTGTATGATTAAGTGAGCTGGTGTGTGTATAACTGTATAGGTGAGTAAATGGCAGTGTGTTTAATTATTTGCATGACTGACTAGGTGTGTGAGTACCTCTATGGATGAGTGGCGGTGTTTGAGTGTCTATATAGGAGTAAGAGTGCATATGATAGTCCTGTACTGAGTGACCATAAGTATGAGTGACTGTACGGGTGAGTGAGTGGATGTGTGTGTGTAGACCTAAGAATCAGTGAGTGGGTATGTAGTTATTGGTGTTGGAGTGTCTATGGTTTTGCGAATGGCACTCTGTAATTTAGATTGGGTGTATCAAAGGTTATATTAGGGTGTGAGGAGCTGCATCAGATTATCACGTGGATGATGTCATCAGTGATGTCATCAGTGATGTCATCAGTGATGTCACTGACCATGTCATGAGTGATGTAATATGTGACGTCATCAGCAGTGCATTGCGGGGCGCGAGTTATAGTTAGCTGAACTAACTATAACGGGGGAATTTCACGGGTTTTGTACGAGTGCAATGTCCAACTAACTATAACTGTCCCTAAAACCTCTGGTTTTTTCAGTGAATTTCAAAGGTTTTTTAAATGCTAATTTCTAACTATAACGTGTTTGAAACCTATGGTTTTTTCAGTGAATTTCAAAGGTTTTTAAAATGCTAATTTGTAACTATAACGTGCCTGAAACCTACGGTTTTTTCAGTGAATTTCAAAGGTTTTTTAAATGACAATTTTTAAATGTATTAATTTTTATATTAATTTTTTTCATACTGATTTACTACATTTTTAGAAACAATTTCTTTTACATATTTTATTTTTTAAATTACATTGTAATTACATTATACATTACATTACAAAAAATACTTTCTCAGAATGAATTACTTTAGTTTAAATACTTTGCACATAGGCAATAGACTTTTAAGTACAGTAGTTACAGTTGTTGCAATGGGCAACATATTTTCAAACACAATGCAACATTCAGCTCAATGTGAATTTCTAGTTAAATGCAATTAGTTACTTTATGGATTACTTTTCTAAACACAGGACTGGATCCTAGATTCAGTCCTGGTACATCTCCTGTAAACAGTTGAGTAAAAGCGTTTTGGTTACAGTCGTGATTTTTAAGGAATATTATTGTATTTTAAAAGTTGACACTTAGAAACTTTTTCTCATAGAATCACCAATGTTATCCTATGGAAGGAAATTCACTTAGCAGGTAAAAACTGTTATCGTTACTTTTTCTTACTCAATGTTGGATCCTGGATCCAGCACTGGTGCATCTCCTGTAAACAGTTGAAAGAATGCGTTTAAGTCATACAGGCGATTTTTAAGGAATATTTGTAGTTTGTGAAAATCGACACTTTGAAACTTTTCTGCTGAAAACCAGACAATGGATTCCTATGGAAGAAAATATAAGTTACTGGTAAGTACGGTTAAAATTACTTTTCAGGACCAGTACTGGGCTGAAAGATACAGCACTGAGGTCTCTCCTTATAACAGGTGAGTAAATCGGAATTCGTATTTCGGCAGATTTTAGAGGAATATTTGTATGTTTCAAAAATCAACACTTAGAAACTTTTTCAGCAAAAAGCAGGCAATGATATCCTATGGAAGGAAATTCAAGTTACTGGTAAGTACGGTTAAAATTACTTTTGAGGATCAGTACTGGGCTGAAAGATGCAGCACTGAGGTCTCTCCTGATAACAGGTGAGTAAATCGGAATTCGTATTTCGGCTGATTTTAGAGGAATATTTTAAAGTTCCAAAACTCCACACTTAGAAGAATTTCCAAGTGAAACCAGTCAATGTTAGCCTATGTAAGGAAATTCAAGTTACTGGTAAGTATGGTTAAAATTACTTTTCAGGACCAGTACTGGGCTGAAAGATGCAGCACTGAGTTCTCTCCTGATAACAGGTGAGTAAATCTGAATTCGGATTTCGGCTGATTTTAGAGGAATATTTGTATGTTTCAAAAATCAACACTTAGAAACTTTTTCAGCAAAAAGCAGTCAATGATATGCTATGGAAGGAAATTCAAGTTACTGGTAAGTACGGTTAAAATTACTTTTCAGGATCAGTACTGGGCTGAAAGATGCAGCACTGAGGTCTCTCCTGATAACAGGTGAGTAAATCGGAATTCGTATTTCGGCTGATTTTAGAGGAATATTTTAAAGTTCCAAAACTCCACACTTAGAAGAATTTCCAAGTGAAACCAGTCAATGTTAGCCTATGAAGGAAATTCAAGTTACCGGTAAGTACGGTTAAAATTACTTTTCAGGACCAGTACTGGGCTGAAAGATGCAGCACTGAGGTCTCTCCTGATAGCAGGTGAGCAAATCGGAATTCGTATTTCGGCTGATTTTAGAGGAATATTTTAAAGTTCCAAAACTCCACACTTAGAAGAATTTCCAAGTGAAACCAGTCAATGTTAGCCTATGAAGGAAATTCAAGTTACCGGTAAGTACGGTTAAAATTACTTTTCAGGATCAGTACTGGGCTGAAAGATGCAGCACTGAGGTCTCTCCTGATAGCAGGTGAGTAAATCGGAATTCGTATTTCGGCTGATTTTAGAGGAATATTTTAAAGTTCCAAAACTCCACACTTAGAAGAATTTCCAAGTGAAACCAGTCAATGTTAGCCTATGAAGGAAATTCAAGTTACCGGTAAGTACGGTTAAAATTACTTTTCAGGACCAGTACTGGGCTGAAAGATGCAGCACTGAGGTCTCTCCTGATAACAGGTGAGTAAATCGGAATTCGTATTTCGGCTGATTTTAGAGGAATATTTTAAAGTTCCAAAACTCCACACTTAGAAGAATTTCCAAGTGAAACCAGTCAATGTTAGCCTATGAAGGAAATTCAAGTTACCGGTAAGTACGGTTAAAATTACTTTTGAGGATCAGTACTGGGCTGAAAGATGCAGCACTGAGGTCTCTCCTGATAACAGGTGAGTAAATCGGAATTCGTATTTCGGCTGATTTTAGAGGAATATTTTAAAGTTCCAAAACTCCACACTTAGAAGAATTTCCAAGTGAAACCAGTCAATGTTAGCCTATGTAAGGAAATTCAAGTTACTGGTAAGTACGGTTAAAATTACTTTTCAGGACCAGTACTGGGCTGAAAGATGCAGCACTGAGGTCTCTCCTGATAACAGGTGAGTAAATCTGAATTCGGATTTCGGCTGATTTTAGAGGAATATTTGTATGTTTCAAAAATCAACACTTAGAAACTTTTTCAGCAAAAAGCAGTCAATGATATGCTATGGAAGGAAATTCAAGTTACTGGTAAGTACGGTTAAAATTACTTTTGAGGATCAGTACTGGGCTGAAAGATGCAGCACTGAGGTCTCTCCTGATAACAGGTGAGTAAATCGGAATTCGTATTTCGGCTGATTTTAGAGGAATATTTTAAAGTTCCAAAACTCCACACTTAGAAGAATTTCCAAGTGAAACCAGTCAATGTTAGCCTATGAAGGAAATTCAAGTTACCGGTAAGTACGGTTAAAATTACTTTTCAGGACCAGTACTGGGCTGAAAGATGCAGCACTGAGGTCTCTCCTGATAGCAGGTGAGCAAATCGGAATTCGTATTTCGGCTGATTTTAGAGGAATATTTTAAAGTTCCAAAACTCCACACTTAGAAGAATTTCCAAGTGAAACCAGTCAATGTTAGCCTATGAAGGAAATTCAAGTTACCGGTAAGTACGGTTAAAATTACTTTTCAGGACCAGTACTGGGCTGAAAGATGCAGCACTGAGGTCTCTCCTGATAACAGGTGAGTAAATCGGAATTCGTATTTCGGCTGATTTTAGAGGAATATTTTAAAGTTCCAAAACTCCACACTTAGAAGAATTTCCAAGTGAAACCAGTCAATGTTAGCCTATGAAGGAAATTCAAGTTACCGGTAAGTACGGTTAAAATTACTTTTCAGGACCAGTACTGGGCTGAAAGATGCAGCACTGAGGTCTCTCCTGATAACAGGTGAGTAAATCGGAATTCGTATTTCGGCTGATTTTAGAGGAATATTTGTATGTTTCAAAAATCAACACAGAAACATTTTCAGCAAAGAGCAGACAATGATATCCTATGGAAGGAAATTCAAGTTACTGGTAATTACGGTTAAAATTACTTTTGAGGATCAGTACTGGGCTGAAAGATGCAGCACTGAGGTCTCTCCTGATAACAGGTGAGTAAATCGGAATTCGGATTTCGGCTGATTTTAGAGGAATATTTGCACAATGGTGAAGGGAGGGGCGGGGCCTGAGGTGACATCTGTGCAAACGCGCCCCGTGGTGCGTTTTAAGTTGGGGGATTAAGTCCCCTTGAATCATGAGGGTCCCTACGGGCCAACTAGCCCACCAGGAACCTCCAGTATGCGCCAGGGGCTGCGTTGCAGAGACATGTACAGAGGCCACACCCCTTTTACACCTCTCTGCAACGCAGCTCTGTGGCGCTTTCTGGACGTACCTGTTGGGCTAGTTGGCCTCAGAGACCCTCAGGATTGAAGAGGATTTAATTCCCCATCTTAAAACGCGCCACGGGGCCTGTTTGCACACATGTCACCTGAAGCCCCGCCCCTCCCTTCACCACTGTGCAAACGCGCCCGTGGCGCGTTTTAAGTCGGGGGATTAACTCCCTTGAATCCTGAGGGTCCCTGGGGTGCAACTAGCCCACCATATACCTCCAAAAGCGCCATAGAGCTGCGTTGCAGAGAGGTGTAAAAGGGGCGTGGCCTCTGTACACCTCTCTGCAAGGCAGCCCCTGGCGCATACTGGAGGTTCCTGGTGGGCTAGTTGGCCCCCAGGGACCCCCAGTATTCAAGGGGATCGTTCCCCCTCTGCAAACGCGCCAGGGGCGCGTTTGCAGAGTGGTGAAGGAAGGGGGCGGGGCCTGTGGGCCCGATCGTTTTTTTTTTTTTTTGGGGGAGGGGGCCATGTGGCCCCCTCCCAGGCCACTACTTGCCCCGGGGACCCCATCCCCCGGGGCTGGCCCTCTCGTTGGGGACTGTGGGGGGTCCCCAATCCCCCACAGTCCCGCCGGCTCCCCGTGTCCTACGGGAGCCGGCATTGCTTTTACACATGGGGAGCAGCTAACATGCTGCTCCCCATGTGGAAAAGCAATCGGCTTTGAATATTGGAAGAGAGAGCAGGTTTCCTGCTCTCTCTTCCAATATCCAAAGCAGTTTGCAATGACAGGACGGGAGCCGCGAGGCTCCCGTCCTGTCATTGCAAACAGCAGTGTCCCGGGGTAGGCACCCCGGGACACTGCAGGAGCCGGCCCTGGGGGTGGTGGTCCCCAGGGCCATCAAGGGCTCCAGGAGGGGGCCGCGCGGCCCCCTCCCATTCAGTGCACAGCCCCGGGGAGGTGGTGGTCCCCGGGGCTCTGGGGGTCCAAAACGGACCCCCATTGTAATTTTCTTAGTGCCCCGGGAGGTGGTGGTCCCGGGCGTGTGGGGGCTGGAGCCCCCCACACAGGTTTTTAATTAAAAAAGAAGCCCCGGGAGGTGGTGGTCCCCGGGGCTGCGGGAGGGCTCAGAGCCCTCCCGCACCATTCTACATAAAGCCCCGGGGGGTGGTGGTCCCCGGGGCTTGGGGGCCCTTAGAGGCCCCCCACACATAAAATTAACCCCCCCAGCATGCCCCCGGGACTTGGCCCACCCGGGGGCCAGTGTACATCGAAGCGCGGGAGACCGCGCTCGATTTTTTGGGCAGGGTTCGCGCTCCCTGAGCGCATCCTGCCGATTTTAAAAAAAAAAAAAAAATTTTGCCCAGGGGGTCCTTGTGGGACCCCTGAGCAGACCTAGGGGGTCAGGGTGTTTCTACCCTGCCCCCTTTGTGCGCTTTGCGCACTTGTTTCTGTCCCTCGGTTCTACCGAGGACAAAATGGCTGCCAACACTTCCTGATTTGGAGTGTTGACAGCCAATTAACATAAAGCTCGTGCTCGGGAGGATCCGCGGCCCTAGATATATCTATCTTTTTTACTTTTCATTTTCTCAGCAACTACTGAACGGATTTACACCATTTAACAAAAAGGGTTCTTTCTGAACCAAGAACTACCTCTTTGCCAAATTTGGTGTAATTCCGTTCAGCAGTTCAGGCTGTAGCCGTGTCTAAAGTTTCCTATGGAAAATTGCATGGGGAAAACGCGTTTTGGGACCCCCTTTTTTCTCGGCCCCCGCTTGATGAATCCCCCGAGACTTTCAGGGTAGGAGCGGACCGGAGCGCCCCACAAAGTTTGAAAATTTTGCGAAGATACGTCAACCGGCAAGAGAGTTATTTCAAATAGAATGTCGCGGATTTCCTATGGATAATAGGTTGTAACTATAACTATCTACTGGCGACCGCCAGTAGATAATATATATATATATATATATATATATATATATATATATATATATATATATATATATATATATATATATATATATATATATTAAAGGATGCTTGCAACCCACTTACTGGAAAGCAGGACTCCTTGCCAATGCAAAATGTTGGAAGCTGCCTAGAGCTACTATTGGGCCATCATGGGAAGCCACTCCAAGTGGAAAGGCATAGATGGGGACACCCAGATGACATCCCACCCCCACCGTGATGTGGATGAACATTCAACCCATCCCCTTCGTTTGTTTGAAAAGTTTTATAGAGCGCAAACAAGGCCCTAAAGGTTATCAGAGCGCTGTACATATAGGCAAAACCATAAAGGAATTTAAACAAACATAGGGGGATATTCTCAAGAACGTGCGATAAATATCGGCAAAATAGGTCAACGCAAGTTTTCATATCTCCATCTATCGCGGGAAAATAACTCTGAGTCAACGTCGTATTTTCAACACGGCAGTAACATGCGATAGTCTCCCGATAATGCGTCAAATGTCCGCGATAACATTACGGGGACGGCAATGAAAATCCAAACCCGAACGCGAAAAAAGTTGCGATGAGCCCAACCGCGATAAGACAATCAGCGAAAAGCAGCGCCAGGCCTGCAAATCACACACGTCAGGCGGGAAAAATCACTACTAAAGCAGAAAAAAAAACAACAAACAAAAACCAAACTACATCGAAGCAGAATGGAAGCAGCCGGAGCAGGTACAGAGGACAACCAGAACCCCAAACGCTCCACGGAGGACCAGCCTGGGACCTCGGGGACAGGGAAGGGCAAGGACAAGAAGAAGAGGAAGACGCGGTTCAGTCTGCAGGTAAACAGGATCCTGATCACGGAGGTGATAGAACACCATCAACAACTGTTCGTCACCTCCACTGTGTCTTTGGTAACAAAAAATGCAACATGGCAGTCCATTGTGGACAAGGTGAATGCAATCGGAGTGCTGAGGAGGACAATGGAAGAGCTCAAGAGGCGCTGGAATGATGTGAAGCGCAAGACCACGCAGAAACTCGCCAACAACCAGAAGGCAGCAATGCAGACTGGAGGTGGGAGTCCAGCGACACAGGAGGAGCTGGATGAGATGGAGGAAATGATGTCCACAGTCATCAGTGGGGAGACAGTGGCGGGAGTTGGGGGACCGGACACTGCTCAACATGACCTGACACAACAGCAACAGGGTGAGTAATGACCAGGGACTGGGGGGACGGTGGAAATGGGCACAATGCCACACATGCACAATCAAGCGGAGCACAGTGCACACCCACAATGACTCTGGATCATGTCCCTGATCACCTTGGCACACTGCAGCACATATCGAAACAGCACGTAGGCCCCCGTCGACTATGTGCCCAGAGGAGGCCCGCCCACACATCACTCATCTCACAACCAACCCATGCACATGTGCTGAACCAAGCAAACCTGTGGGTCCGTGAGCCACACTGACAATGCAAGTGACACTGCATGACGATTAGCATGGCTGCAGTCCAATCATCATGACATGGTGCACGCCACCACACTGAGGTGGCTGAGTGTGGACCACATCCGTAAAGGAGCAGGTCACACTCTGACACATCCACCTGCACAAACAACCCTTGACGTCAACAACACATCTGCGGACAAACCATGTCCCAGAGTCCCAACTCCCACCAGGACCCAAATCCACCCAAGTCTGCAACATCTCAGCACTGTATGGGCACAGAAGTCAAAGCTACACCGCCTGAAAGGGACAAGGGGCAGCAAAATCAGAGCTGCAGGCGCGACTCTCCAAAAATGCAGCACACACACATGACATTCAGAGCACATCAGCATTGACAACAATGTGGTACAAACTGCAACACATTTACAACAGGACAGAGGACACAACAGGTGCCGCTTGTATGTAGAAACTGGCCAATCACATTTGGCATAGCAGGGAAATGTGAGATGCCAATGTAAAAGTACAAACACATATCCGTGATGACGTCGAAATGTCCACTGTCCCACATCAAATAGGCAGTTCCTCCTAAACAGTCACAATGTACATTGTCATACAGTCTGTACGTGAACCTGTACAATGCGTCAACATACATGTGAACACAATGTAATACTGCATCTCCCCTTCACATTGCAGAGGGAGCATCAACACCTCCTGCAGAGCAGCCCCAACAACTCTTCACTGATGATGATGAGGACATCCCCGACATCGACACCGAAGCCCTCCAAGTCCTCATTGACAGCTTTGGCACCCCACCTCCAGGAGCAGGGCAGCCCAGCAGCATCGAGGAGACCCCACCCCCTGCACAGACCACACAGCAGGAAGCAACTACCACCCCGGCTGTCTCCCAGGACCCCCACGAACAATACATGGCCTTCCAACGCCATGTGTTAGAGGTCCAGGAGAAGATGGCTGATCAGGTGCGGGTGGGGTTCGACCTCATGGCAGCCAAACTTGATGCCATACATGGGTGTCTGATTCCCATCAGGGACCACTTACAGTCCCTGACGGACACCCACAGTCCGCTCCATGCTCTCCAACGATCCATGGCTGACATTGCTGGAGTCATGATACTGAGACAAGAACAACTGTCCAGTCAGAGTGGCTCCAGCGATGGCAGCCGGGAGTTGGGACAGATGGGGGGCTCATGGAGAACATGGAGCGGATGAATGGCTACCACGGCTGCACACCAGCGAGTTGTGGCTGGGACCTTCCATGCCCTGCAGCAAATCGTCATGGCATTGCTGCCTCAAGGCCTTGTGCAGATGAATGCTGCTGCTGCTTCTACATCCACATCTCCGCCCCCTGATGTGTCAGTGCCTCACAGTGCAGCAGGCAATCCACCTCCGGCCCCTGATGTGTCAGTGGCACACAGTGTGGCAGGCAATTCACCTCCGGCCCCCGATGTGTCAGTGGCACACAGTGTGGCCGACATTCCACCACCACCCATGTGTGAGGCACATGTGACATCAGAGGACGAAGATGTGGGTGAATCAACCTTACTGGTAAGGAGGAGGCAGTATCATTCATCTCCGCCATATGGCCTGTTTCTGCTTGGTTCTGCCCTTTGCATCATCACCTTCCACTGTCCCCCGATACACTCTACGACACTCACCTTGGACCTCGACATGGACAGCCATTTTCTGTTTGGTTACCAATTGTAGTGTAGTTCCTATTTCCCTAATAGGCTCTGCGCATTGGAATAATATACCCTATAGGTTTGACATAGGACTGAGGTCAGTATGTCCCTATTGAGTATATTAAACTTAATTTACTTTGTACCAGCTAACTCAGAGGCCACTAGAAACTCCTTGTAAACAAGAAGGGAGTAGTTTCTGGCAACCGCAAGAACATGACAACTTTGTTTCCCTTTAGAATCGGAACACTCTCAGAATCGTGGAAACAACAGATAACAGTTTCACTCAGCTAATCGTGCATGCTTAGTGTCTTCAGAGTTACACAGAAATAATAGACGGGCGTTTCAATAAAAGGATTTATTGAACAGTCTTGTATCTCGTGTAAGAGATATGAGCTGTTACAATCCTAAGACAGTATGCAAGATATATGATGTACAGCGTAAGCAGTAGAAAGAAATAATACTGCGCTAGCATTATCTTTTAGCTAAAACACATATATTCATATACATAAATAACATAAGCTAAAAATGCGAGTACTCATAAGATGCTCCTCTATCTAGTTCTACCCCAGTGTACCTAACTTAAGTGTAGTGCAAGGTAAGAAGTAGGTGATGTATTCTATAGTATGGTATGCTATAGTCTAGTATGCCAAGTCTAGTATGCCAAGAGTCCCTCTAGGTTCTAATCAGCTCCATACCTTGAGAATGAGAGAGGTGGGAATCTCCTTCCGGGTCTCGAACTCTAACACCCCGCGAAGGGAGTCAGAACACTGGAAGCTGGATTCTCTGCGAGCAGGGATGACAGCGTCTCTTGTCAGTGCATCAGGCCGGGACACGGGCTCCTCTAAAGTCGAGGTCTCCTCCTACTTGCTTGGGCAAGGGAAGGTATATTTATACCCGGTAGGTGCCTTGGAATGTTAGCATTGACATAAAGTCGGGCAGAGGAAGACGTCAGGAATGAACCCTTAAGGAATAGCGGTTCATGCATAATAAATGAGTTCTTGGAGAGATCAATAATCCTGTGCTAGGGGAACTCCCAAGAGCTTAAGGGTCTGGTTTCTAAGAACTCGTTGTGACGTTAGGGTAGACGGATGTAGATGACCATGCCTGTATTTGGATAGCATGGCTAATGCCTAAATAAGGACTGGGATCTTATGCCTATATAAGGGCAATGCGAATTGTGCCTATATAAGGACATGTTTCAGGAAAACCTATATACGGACACCTAAAGCGGAATACAACACCCACTCCACTTTCGAATGAACGATAGTACTAAATGCTAAACATTAAATGCTAAACATTAAACTGAGTACCACATGTTGCTAAAAACATTTCTAACAGCATATTAAAAGAAGTTTAAAAAAAAACTGTTGCTAAATATGTAATGCAGTAGGTACTGTACATTTTAAAGCATTTTATCATTCTAAGCATATATTGGAAATAAATGCAACATGAATGAATAAACAGAAATATAAACATATGACGAAATGGTTGACAAGTTTTCAAAAATCAAAGCCATTTCATAACATGGTACTAAATGAAAATGTGGTAATAAGGTGACAATGTGTCCCAGGAAGTATTCAAAGAAGTCCGTTTTATAGGAATAGTTCTACTGTAAGCAGATTGATTTGCCATGTATTTTCAAAAATAGAGAGAGAAAAAAGTAAATTTTTAGGAAGAGTTTCAAGTTTTGTTTTGAAAATATGGAGGCCAAATTCATTGCTTCCCCGGTACACTGTGAGCCGAATCAAAGTCAGTGTATGGGTCTGGTGTAAAAATGAAATCATCTACGCCTGTAGACAAAAGATCGTCTACCGATGTTGGTGACAGTTGGAACACCTCGTTGAGAAGGTTAACTGCACAGAGATGTGAAGCATCGCCTTCAGCATTGGATGCCGCAGCAATGTTCGCGTCCGTTGTTACCTGTGTGCCTGTTGATCCATCTCGTACCTCATCAGCAGCAGGAAGCGTCTGTGAGATCTCAATGAATGCCGTCATCAGGTTTGGTAGCCTCTGGGGACAACACAGAGAATGGGCCGTTATCGGGTCCAGCAGAGTATCGATATCCGTTGGCACGACTGATGGGAGTGTTAGACAGATGTCTAGCACGCATTCTTCACCGCAAAGCAGGCAGCGTAGAACAGGTAAGATGCAATCTTGCCAGATTGGTCTAAATGACAGAAACCATGTTGTATTAAGTTCCCGTAGACGAGGTGTGCCCAAAAGTTGCACTATGCGCTCACTGCACTTCCGTTCTAGGAGAGCTTTCTCCAAACTGCTGGGAGTGACGCCGGTTGATAGGCTTGCCATAGCATAGTAGTAGGAATAAAAACAGGATTCCCGCAACCAGTGCTAGAATTAATGGCACACCACCAAACACCGAATGTGCGAAGCTTGGAATGATTCCGAGGACTGCCTGAAAAGGTGTTAACAGTCCTGAACAGATGGTCTTAAATACATGTACAATCCCGCTCGTATCAGACATGTTTAAGATACGTCCCATCATTTCTACGAAATGTATAGGGCAGTTTGTACGAATTAGAGCCTGTATCTCAGCCGAAGTCCTTGCAATTTGTAAATCATAGATTTCTTTGGCCGAGGTCAAAGGCACGGTTTGTTACAAAAGCATGGCTTTCATTCTGCTTAAAGTATCAAAACGTATAAAAGAAACATTCAATGAAGGCCATAGAGGCGACTCCCTGACTGTGTCTATTGGGGGAACAATACTTGCATACAACAAGTAACCCTGGAGCCAACCGTTACCAGATATGGGATGCCTGGTAACATGCCACAGCAACTCTGATCATTCAACATGAGGTAACTCCCGTTAGAAAGTTGGCCAAACGCTGGATTAATCACAGAAGCTGGTGTACCCTGCTGGTGGCAGGACATGTTTGCCACAGAACCATTACAAGCCCTGTGTAAAGAAATGTCCTGACATATGAGTGAACCGCTTAGTGCATTTTCACAGTGTGTACCGCTTAGAAACACTTCACGATCCCCACTCCAACATCTGTAATCGTAAGGTAAATCCCAGGATGTCTTAATGTATTCTTTACCCAACCTTTCATATTTGCCTGCTTGCATTTGTTTGAGGCAATACTGAATCTGAAAAGTAGTGACAGGCAGAGTTATTTTTCCATGGATAAGCCATTCTGTAGCTGGTTTTTCTGCTACCGTAAATAGTAATTTTTCCAGTTTTTCAATGCTCAGCACTGTATACTTTGCTCTCCTTTGTGTCAGTTTGATCTGTTTATCTGTTAGATTGTATTCTGAAAACAGTGACGACGTGTTTATAAAACGCCAAGGCACATAGCCTGCACGCAAGGATTGCAGCGTCCAGCCTAATAACATAATAGAACGTAACTGAGATTGGCCTTGTTGTAACATGGCTAAATCTTGTTCCAGTATGTCAATAGCAGAGGATACAATGTTGCCCAGTGAATAAATTCTGGATGACAAAGTTGTTAACCCATTGTCGACCACAGAGAGAGATTTCTCTAAGTTAATACGATCAAGCTCACGTATTCTTTCTGCGGCCTCTGCCTGTGAAACCTTCCATACTTCATTATAAGCAGCATAAATGCCGGCATATATGAAACGTTTTTGACGTGGTTTTCTTGGTCCTAGCAAGAAATCCCTAAGGTCTGCGTCTTCTTTAAGTAAAGATAAGTGGTTTTTTTTGTGGTTTTTTTGTCCTCATTAGCCTCTTTAATGGAGAGAAAAAAACAATGACGTTCTTCCACTTGCACATGTTGATGGGCAATCAGAACCTGACCCCATGTGCTATTTAACGGGTGAGGTAGAAAAAAGAGAGACTAGGGAAAAAACAAAAAGAGACCATAGTTCTGTATGACCCTCGGGCGTGGTCTCTATGTTCCCCATCTTCTCCTCTCTATTTTTTGTCTGTCTCGACCCTCTCACTATCCGACCGAAAGACTAGACAACAGGGGCCTGCACCAAGAAAACCTGCTGAGGCTGAGAAGGCTTAATCATAGGACCAATCCTGTTAGTACTTAAAACGTCACACCACTCAAAAAACGGGAGCCAAAAGTTAACATTTCTAGAGATTTTCCTGTCTAAAGTGGCTATCAAGTTATCAAGGATAGGGGGGGAGGCAGCCACCCACAACTTGCATATCTCCCTCCGTGCCAATAATACAGCATAGAAAATAAACTTTGCCTGATTTTTAGTAGTTATAACTTCTGGTTCCATCAGCCCAAAGATAATAAGCATAACGCTTACCTTAACGTCAAGCTCCAACATTTCAGACAGTGCCCTACACACTTCACTCCAGAAGATTTGCAATTCTGGGCATTTAACAAACATGTGGACATCATCCTCTCTCATATTACCACACTTTGGACAGGAGACATCACCTCCTCTACCAAATTTCGACAGTTTCAGAGGGGACCAATACGCTCTGTGGATAGAAAAGAGATGATTAAAGAGATGATTTCTCCTCAGGTTTGCAGGCTTTACTATTTTGAATAGCATAGACATAGATACTTGCCAGTTATTTTCCAACGTTGATTCCGGCAAGTATTTTCCCCATCTCAACCATTAACCAGTAGATAGACGATAACTCCTTCTTGTGGTTTAACTCTTGTTTAAGTCGGATTTCCAAGTCGTTCTGGTCACCTATCTTTGTTTCTGGATCTTGAAACCAACTTCGCATTTGAAGATATTTAAATCTAGATAGGCTAAAATTTGCTTGTTGGTTACATTCTTCCCAAGAAATAAGCTTGCCATCTACAGTCAACTGTTCCCAGCATGTGAGGCCCCCCTCTAACAAGGGTTTAGCGAGAGCATCTTTTGTCCACTCCGGAGATCCGGAAAAAATTAGTTTCTCTGAAGCCGCTTTTTAATGTCTCAGAATTAGACTTTTCCCAGATTATTCGTTGGGTGGATATCAATGATGGGTGAGAGGAAGGAGGATATCATTAAAATATTATCTTGGAATTTAAACGGCCTTAGGGTTAGAGGAAGGAGGGCGAAGATACTCCAGTATCTTAAAGATAGTCCAGCCCAAATTATAATTGCTCAGGAGACACACTTAACTGAAAAGGAAGCAACGGATCTGTTTGGGTCAGTTAAATGGATCGCCCATATAGCATGTACAGCTCAATCAGCTGTTACAAAGGGGGTAGCAATTTTAATTAAACGAGGGCTACAAGTGAAGCTAGACTCCTGGGTATCAGATAAAGCTGGAAGATGGATAGTAGCTAAAGTTAAAATTTCAGCTCAACCCTATACGGTGGCCGGCTACTATGGTCCAAACTTTGATGAAGTACAACCTTTAGGTGACCTGATGGCCGAACTTTTAAACTCATCTGATCCAATTATTCTGGCCGGGGATTTTAATGTAGTGTTAAATTCTGTTCTAGACAAATCTTCAAACAGTAGAGCACAGGTAAATCCTAAAATGCTTGGACTAATAAAACACATGATGGAACAACTAGGTTTGCACGATGTTTGGCGACAAAAAGCCGGGACACAAAAAGGATTCACATACTATAACAAGAAGTATAAACATCAATCTAGAATAGACTACTTCCTCATAGACTGTAAGTTAAAGGACGATGTGAAGCAGATTGATCATGTAGGAGTTCATCTGTCCGATCATTCCGCAGTGATGCTTAAATTAAAGATCAGGAAGGTGGGCTCTCAATCTAGATGGACCGTTGATCGCACGATATTGCAGGATGAGGGAGTTATTCAGCTACTCAGAAATGAGACAGAAGAATTTTTGAGTTCAACTGGGGGTCCACTCTCCCTGGAGTGATGTGGGATGCCTAAAAGGCTTTTTTAAGGGGTAGACTTGGGACTTTGGCTGCGGAAAAGAGAAGAAGTTATTACAAGGAGCTGGCAATGTTGGAGGAAAAGGTTCGATCTCTAGAGGATAAACTAACTAACTCACGGTCAGGAGAGGTGGCTAGGACATTGTGGTTGCAGGAAGTGTCTCTGGTGAAGTCAAGTTTAGCAACTCTATTACAGGATAGGGTAAGGAAGAGATGGGAGGCCAGCCAGATGGCTCATTTTGAGTATAGTGAAGGCTGCAGCAAACTATTGGCCTGGAAGGCCAAAAAAGACCAAGTAAGAAATAGAATCGAGGAAGTGATATGTGATCAAATGGGGACCTTGATTGGTGACAGTAATGGGGTTGAGCAAATGTTTCATAACTATTTTAGTAAAGTCTATTGTGAGGAGCTCAATCCCTCTGAAAACAATTTAAAATTATGGCTAGGTCAGGACGCCGGAAACCCGCTGACAGCAGAAAAGTCTGACCACTTAAATAGAGTTATAGACATTTCTGAGGTACAAAAGGGAATTAGTCAGCTCAAGAATGGGAAAGCTCCAGGGCCGGATGGCATTCCCCAAGAAGTCTATAAAGTTCTGGCATGCACTTTATCCCCCATTTTTGTGAAACTTGTTAACGACTTTTATGTTAATGGGTCTGATCTGCCAGCCTCTTGGAAGGAAGCCACAATCTCTCTAATCTTGAAGCCTGGAAAATGCCCTAAGAAATGCGACTCCTACCGGCCAATTTCCTTACTAAACAGCGACTATAAGCTATATGCAAAGATCTTGGCAGACAGGTTGAATGGTCTAATGGTTGAGTTAATAAATGATGATCAGAAAGGGTTTATTCGGGGAAGATTCTTGAAGGATTTGACCCACACATTAGTTGGCACAATAGATTTGGCAACCGCTTATAGTCTTCCTTTGGCCGTGGTGGCCTTAGATGCCACCAAGGCCTTTGACCGAGTGAACTGGGTCTATCTGAAAGCAGTAGCAGCCTCTATGAACATTGGTACAAATTTCTGTAACGCACTAGCTGGTTTCTATCGAGCTCCAGAAGCTAGAGTGTTAATCAACGGCTCTCTAACTAAGCCTGTGATCATATCCAGAGGGACAAGACAGGGATGTCCTCTGTCGCCCTTGCTCTTCAATCTCTACATAGAGCCTCTAGCTAGAAAAATTAAAGAGGACCCCGAAATTTTACCCTTTAATTTTATAGGCTGGGAAAAAAAACTGGGCTTTATGCAGATGATATTTTGATATACACCACAAATTTACAGAAAACGTTGCCCCGTCTGATGGCTATAACAACAGACTTCGGGAATGTGTCGGGCTACAAGATCAATGGTGATAAAACCGAAATCATGACCTGGAATATCGAAGGGATAACTGGGAAAGAGGAAATCAGATACTTGGGCGTCATGATAGCTCAGGATATTAATAAAATAACAAAACTTAATTTTGATAAAGTTCGGAAGGAAATCATGAAACTTTTGAAAACTTGGTCTCATCTCCAGCTATCACTCTTCGGACGGAGTAACTTAGTTAAAATGATAATCCTCCCTAAGTTTACTTTTCTATTTGACTCCATTCCTTTGCCCTTTAAGAAAGAATGGATAAAAAAGGTGCAACGCAAGCTCTGTTCTTTTATTTGGGCGAGTAAAGGACCAAGAATAGCTTGGAAAAAGTTAAGAAGGAGGGAGGAGAAAGGGGGCTTAGCCTTGCCGGATTTACTGTTTTACTCATGGGCTTTTCTTTTGAAAAACGGGAAGTGCCTCTTCAATATACCAAGTCGAACCATGACAGGGGGCCTATGGTGGACAATTTCAAGTTTGGAATCAGGAGGCAACGAGGGTTTTCTTTTTAAATATGCCGACCCAAATTTTTTTAAAAAGGTCAGGCTAAAGATACTGAAGGGGCTTGCAGAGACCTGGTATAAGGTTAGAAAACCCCTAAAAATTCCATATTACAGTTTATTGGCCCCCATCTGGGATGGTCCCAGATCTCCGTAGTAAAGATAAGTGTTGTTTCACATCCTCGAGTGTAGATTTTTGTAACCAGTTGAGGCACAATTTTCCTACACTGTATGTTGTTACTACCCCCGGATGTTGTCGTTGAACATAATGTGGGTCTGGCCTATGGATAGTAAAGCCCTGTATTCTATTCAGGAATCTTTCTTGACAGATGTTTGTGTCTGTGGGCCAGAGCAACCATTTTTTCCAATCAGGATCTGTTCTGTTGTTTTGTAGTATTGTGTCTACTGTGACCGCTCCCTGTGTAGTACTATTACTTGCAGGTGTTGGTACAGAAGGTGTGTTCATGTCTTTGATCTTGGCTAAACCAAGGCAAGACATTTGTTGCACAGTGTCATTCAAAAACAGTATTTGCTGTGGGATGATACATGCTCTAAACAAAGCTTCTATCCCCTGCACTTGCCAATCTTTGGAACCCCAGACAGATTTTGTGTTGATTGTGTCTTTCCAAAAGTCAAATCCTTGTCTAGCCAGTTGGGTAATAAAGGCTGCAGAATAAATCTGTTTTGTACTAGTTAACATAATTTTCTGTCCTGTTTTGTTTACATTTTTATAGTAAAAGGTTTCTGGATCATATGTATTGTACCCTGAAAAATATGGAAACTTATTTGCAAACATTTTTGAACTACCCTTTGGCGGTGTAGGACAATGTTCCCATTGGTTAAACATAAACACATTTCTAGGTGTTGCAGATGTATGCAAGAAATGATGACCATAGTGGTTGTAACAAAAAAGCTGTTCTTAGTCTGATGAACCCTCTAGGTATTCATTGTTAGAGAATGCAGCAGACCTTTCTAGGTCAGACATCATGTCAGTAACAGTCTCAAAGTCCCAATCATCAGAATAGGTACTGGAGATAATAAAGACACTTAATGAAATATTAAATAAATGTGGAATGTTCAAAAGTTCCGTTGGGCCGAATATATCAAAATCGGTTTTGTCCCACACTATACCATCCTGTATAGGAACGGCTGTGATGTTCACTGCTGACAAGTCTCTTGCTTCACGATGGGATGATTTGTGTGGTTTTAAAAGTAAGTTCACATTTTTACTTTCAGTGTCCATATGGATGTATCTGCCATTTATAAGCACGCTAAGAGTCATAACCAAAGCTAGCCAAAGCAGAAAGAAAAATATTCCAGAAATAATCCATAGTTCAATCCATGGTGAAACCAGATAAGTCTCTTTCAGGAAATGAAAAAGGTCTTGTACTTGTTGTTTGAAAGTTTTTCGGGCTGGCATCGTTTCAGGCTCACTTGGATCCTCAGAAAACGTATCAAAGTTAATGAAGTAGCCAGAAGCAGTTTGGTCAATTGTTGGAATTGCATCAGGATTTGTGGAAATCGCTGGAACCAGTTGATCACTTGTTATGTTGGTGTAGACAGGTGTATCTGGACGAACTGTTACTTGAGTTTCAAGAGGGATGAGTTCCATAGCATTGTTTCTTAGTCCTTCATCTGTTATTGCTGAATTCTCGATGGTTATGATTCTTTCAGTCTGAACCTCTTGGATAGTAGCGAGAGGAGTGCGTCTGCTACTAGGTCGGAGTCCATGAGGCCTACTATTTAGTATTGGCCACATACTGTGGTTTGATGAGGTTGATTGACACAAATCTTTTCTTTTTTCTAGCAAGGGGCGGCAGAAGTACTGTTCTTGTTCCGTGGGCGGCTAGGACAGTTACCGGTTGTCTGTAAGAAGGTCCAAATTCCTTCTTGTCCGCAATCTTCTCTCTGACTAGATCCCCAACTTTTGGGATCCAGACAGGCCTTGCTGGGATGTCGGTGTTTCCCCAGTGGTGGTTGGCTTCAGGAACACGTTGCTTTGTTTCGATCTTAGTTCATTTAGACCCTGTAAAACAGCCAAACGATCTTTGATATCAAAGGGTTTATTTTCCACCACTGTGCCTTTACATTCGAGATCAGGAACCCACATTCTTGTCCCAAATAGGACCTCATATGGAGTGACACCCCTAGAGAACTTCTTGGCAAATTATTTAATGAGCGTTGGACCCCATAAAGATGTTTGACCCACCCATCACCCGAACCTAATACTCTAGCTGTTATAGACTGCTTTATGTCCCGGTTTTTCCTTTCCACAACAGAATTTCCCACAGGATGAAACGGAGAGGAGTACCGCAATGCTACGCCCAAACTGGCCATGGCTTCTTTGTAAGCCCGAGAGCTAAACGCAGGGCCCTGGTCAGAATGTAGTGTGCCAATTGCGTATGTGCCGATAAAGACTCGCAAATCTTTTATAACAGTTCGAGCGTCAGCCGAGCGCTGAGGCCACATCCATAGGAACCTTGAGCACGAATCCACTGCGACCATTATATAATTATAGTTACCGTCCCTTTGCAAGGGACCGCAGTGGTCCAGGTAAACACAAGCTAATGGTTTGTCTGAAATCAACAGGGGTGTCTGCGCAGGACGTTTCACTGTGGAGACTTTCATCTGTTGGCATATTTCACATTCCAAAACATAGTTCTTGGTCTATTTCCTAATGCCAGGCCACCAATATCTTTGTTTAAGTGAAGATACTGTTGCAGAAACACCTGCATGGGCAGAGCCTATCCCTTCAAGTGCTGCTAGGATCAGTCCTAATCTACGTTCCATGTTTGATATTACCCTATCCCCCACTCCAGGGATTCGAGCAAAAGGAATGTTGTTTGCATCAATTACATAAGAGTACTTGAGTGGAAATTTCTTTGGTAACGCTGCACCACTGCCTTTGCTTGAAGCATTGACAGCCAACATCTCACTCTCTATTCTCGTTTTTGAACGAGTGATCGCAGCTACGGAAGCCGTCTGAACAGCCCCCTTTGCGGCTTCATCAGCCAATGAATTCCCTGCAACATGAACGCCATCACGTTGATGACTCAGCATGTGTATCACGTGAGCTTTTGGTAGTTCGTTTTTTAACTGAACTACTTGTTCCCAAAGCGTTATATGCTTTATTGTGCCACCTTTTGCATCTTTGAACCCGTTTGGAAGCCAACTCTGTATATATTAATTATATGACTGAACACAGTAAAAAGAATCGCACACTATAAATGTGGGGAATTTGCGATCTGTATTTTCAAGTGCCAGTTTGAATGCTTGTAGCTCAGCTCGCTGAGCTGTGCAATCTCCTAGAGATTGAGTTTTAGTGACCATTGGTCTGAAGTCACCATCGCGCATGCGACCTTTAACGATTGCGCACGCTGCACTGTAAGCTTGCTTACTCCCTGTAGTGGGTTGTGCTGATCCGTCTGTGTAAATTATAAATTCGTACTGATCGAGAGGCAAAATTTCAGTAGGCAGAGGACATTCATGTTCATATTGCAGGAACGCTTGTGTTTTTAAATCAGGATCAAAAACATATTCAACATCTGTTGCAGCAAGAGAATTAACCCATTGTATCCATCTAGGATGTAAAGCTTTTGCATTTGGAATGCTCTCTTTTGTTACCGCCTCTAAGGCTGGTACTGGAGTTACGACAATAATGCGTTTCCCTTGGGCTAGAGCTCTTTCTTTTGCTACAGCGGTTTGAACTGCTGTCAGTATTTTTTCTGTTGAAGTGAAGCGCATTTCTGCTTGTGTATACAAATGTGATTTGTATGCTATTGGTACTTTTTCACCCTCATTAAATGTTAAAGAGGTGATTCCGCATTGACCCGAAATTATTCGGATCACTAAATTGCGTTTATTTACGCGTGTTTGTAAGTGATTTGTTGCTAACATGTTAGCTTGGTGTGAACGCAGGATTTCTGTGTGTTCCTGTGTCCAATGTTTTGTTGAAAAATCAGGTTTGATTAATTCGTAGAGAGGTTTAACCCTTTCTGCGTAATTTACAATATAAGTTCTTCCAAAATTTAGGAAACACAAGATGCATTGTAAATTTGTTAGCGTTTTTGGAGGTTGGAGCAGCGCGAATTTTTCTAAGAAGTTAGCTGCCAGGCTCTTGCCTTCACTTGAAAGCTCATATCCTAGGAAAAGGACATTTAGATGGGCAATTCTGGATTTTTTAAAGTTAAATTTATAGCCCTCAGAGGCGAAGCCCAATATAATGGTACTCACCCTGTTCAAGTGCCTATCTAGGTCATCGTCTGTCAGATAGATGTCATTGACATATGACAATGCCTCATGATCATGAATTTGTAGTAACTCTGTTACCCTTGCTGAGAATAACCCCGGGCTGTTTTTGAACCCTTGTGGGAGTCTACAAAATTGACGCTGGGTCCCCATTATTGAGAAAGCTGTTAAGTACCTGCTTTCAGGTGCTATGTTTTCACAAAAGAAACCATTTGAAATGTCCAATGTGGTTTTATATTTTTTACGCACAATGTTATTCATTAATGCTGTACTATGTGCATTTTGCACTGCAAATGTTTTGGAACAAGTGTTCAAGTGTCTGTAATCCAAAACTAGACTATATGTATTGTCTGGTTTGGATACAGGAAACAAAGGATTGTTCATTGAGGAGGTGCATGTTTCAATCATCCCTTGGTATTCAAGTTGATCTAAGATCTCCCTGACCTGTTTTTTAGCTTCTTGCTTTATTGGGTACTGCCTTTGTGCAGTAGGTTGATTTTTTAGATGTATTTTGTGGTGAGGTGAGTCCTCATCCCATCCTACATGATTTTTGTATAATGCTGGGGCCTGGGCAACTGCCCATTTCCTGGCATAAGTATATTTTAGGTGAATTGGAATATGGTTGGAGAAGGCTGGCATAATGATGTCCTCGCCATGTGGGCACTCCCTGACAAAGTTTGGTGGCCAGTCATTTTCTGCTAGAAGTATATCATAACCCCTTGAAAGTTTCTCCCAAAAAAGTATTTTCACTTTTCTTGGTATGTCTCCCTCCATTCGGAGTGTTATTTCATATAACTTTTGTGGAGTACTAACCCTGGTGTCTACAGTCTCTACTGTGATGTACTCATTCACGTCCACTATCTCCAGAAGTTCCTTCAGGTTCTGGCGAGCTATTGTTACTTCTGCTGCACTGTCCAGCATCGTCTGAGCCCATTCTCCATTCTTGAGCTGTGTTCTCAGTATTCTCTGCATGTCTGATCTTCAGACCTGCTACCTTCTTTTTTGTGAATTGAGGTTTTGATTTATTTTTCTGAACGTGTTTATCGTCTTTGGATTTTATGCGTTCTTCTTTGTGATCTGACCGTCCTCTTCTTTCTGATGTCTGTGACGATATCTGAAAGGTTCGAGAGGAACGTGTATCAGTATCTTGATACCTGTTAGGTTTTCTTAGTTTATCCCTATTCCTGAGGTTATACCTCCTTTCAGAGGGCTCCTTTTGAGGAGACCTACCTCGGGATTGAGAACGTCTCTCTTTTGAATTTTGTTTATTAGTTTCCCACTTCTTTTTAGAAGATGTAGGATTTTGTTTAATAGAGTCCTTCTCAGGACTTTCAGATAGTTTTGGCTTCAAAGGTTTTCCACCCAAACTATCTCTGCCTAATTCTGCATAAGATTGTTCTATTATTCTGGGTAGTTCATGTTGATGTTCTGTAACATCAAATTCCCTTGAGCGTTGGCGGATCGCCACTGATGCTGCCTCCCTTTAATATTAGATAATATTATTGTTGAGACCTGGTCGAAGTTTTTCAGTAATTTCATACCTAAATTCAGAGCAGGTTCTGCCCTGTATTCGTTTTGAATTTGTTTCAGGACATCTGGTATTACTGCAATTGACGGAACACCATGTGTTTTAGAATAGATGGCAGCAAAGACTGTGCCCCAAGTGGTGCAGTCTTCCAGTTGTGGTATGATCCCCATTGGTAAACAGATTGTTAGGATTCTGTGTTTCTCATAAGGGCTAGTATTTGGAAATACTGCTTCTATTTGAGTAATTTTTGAGCTATCCAGAATGGAATTTGTTCACGTTTTGTGGGCATTTTACCCATGACTGCGTGTAAAGTCTGTGGAGTAATTTTTAGTGTATTCCCTGTTGAGGGGTTTGATTTGGAATGGTCATTGGTGGTTGGACTGTGAAAGTCCGCATGACATATTGGACTAATTGTCTGTAAATTTGTATTAACTCTTGAAGTTGAGTAAGTAATTCCTCTTCTGACATTTCTTCGATGTCAGGATGAGGTGTGTAGCCGGCTAGAATCGGCCATGTTGCTCCTGGTCTACCTAGTGGACCGAGCCTGGTAATGTTTTTGTGATGTTTTAGGGCGCCTTTAAACCAGAGATTATGCTCCTGGTATGTGAGTGGAATTTCAATATCCTCTAAAGGAATATATTCCTCAGGTGGTTCATCTTCTTTAAAGAAGTGAAACATTTTTGTTACTGGATTTGATTCTGGGAATACTATCCATGAATAGAATACCTCTGTCTGAAAGGATTCATGTGCCTCTATCACGAAAAACTGCTCTACCACCTCTTGGTGTTAGGCCGTGTTTTATAGGTTTTAGAGTGATGGCTCTCCTTAAGTTTGGATGGATGTTTATAACACCCTCATCGGTTTCATTTAAACCTGTAAAATTAAAAACTGTTACGACTGGGTCAGCGGCAGCTACACCATTCTCGGTGTTAGTATCCCCGTTCAGGGACATTGTTTTTTGAAAAATGTAAAACAAGTTTCAAGGAAGCAAAGATAAGGTGCACAATATTTTGGAACACTGTATCCTTCAACGTTGAACAAATCATACAGCTAATATATAGGATTTTTGTCCCATTTAGCTTTGGCGGATACTTAACACTACCCATTCCAGACGTCTTATGGAGATTGTGAGTAGGGGTCTCTGAGAGAAAAGCACGACTGAGTTACTCAGTATATAACGTTAAATTAGTGCCTTACCAAACGTTGGGTGCCATGTAGTGTAGTTCCTATTTCCCTAATAGGCTCTGCGCATTGGAATAATATACCCTATAGGTTTGACATAGGACTGAGGTCAGTATGTCCCTATCGAGAATATTAAACTTAATTTACTTTGTACCATCTAACTCAGAGGCCACTAGAAACTCCTTGTAAACAAGAAGGGAGTAGTTTCTGGCAACCGCAAGAACATGACAACTTTGTTTCCCTTTTGAATCGGAACACTCTCAGAATCGTGGAAACAACAGATAACAGTTTCACTCAGCTAATCGTGCATGCTTAGTTTCTTCAGAGTTACACAGAAATAATAGACAGGCGTTTCAATAAAAGGATTTATTGAACAGTCTTGTTTCTCATGTAAGCGATATGAGCTGTTACAGTCCTAAGACAGTATGCAAGATATATGATGTACAGCGTAAGCAGTAGAAAGAAATACTACTGCGCTAGCATTATCTTTTAGCTATGACACATATATTCATATACATAAATAACATAAGCTAAAAATGCGAGAACTCATAAGATGCTTCTCTATCTAGTTCTACCCCAGTGTACCTAACCTAAGTGTAGTGCAAGGTAAGAAGTAGGTGATGTATTCTATAGTATGGTATGCTATAGTCTAGTATGCCAAGTCTAGTATGCCAAGAGTCCCTCTAGGTTCTAGTCAGCTCCATACCTTGAGAATGAGAGAGGTGGGAATCTCCTTCCGGGTCTCGAACTCTAACACCCCGCGAAGGAGTCAGAACACTGGAAGCTGGATTCTCTGCGAGCAGGGATGACAGCGTCTCTTGTCAGTGCGTCAGGCCGGGACACGGGCTCCTCTAAAGGCGAGGTCTCCTCCTACTTGCTTGGGCAAGGGAAGGTATATTTATACCCGGTAGGTGCCTTGGAATGTTAGCATTGACGTAAAGTCGGGCAGAGGAAGACGTCAGGAATGAACCCTTAAGGAATAGCGGTTCATGCATAATAAATGAGTTCTTGGAGAAATCAATAATCCTGTGCTAAGGGAACTCCCAAGAGCTTAAGGGTCTGGTTTCTAAGAACTCGTTGTGACGTTAGGGTGGACGGATGTAGATGACCATGCTTGTATTTGGATAGCATGGCTAATGCCTAAATAAGGACTGGGATCTTATGCCTATATAAGGGCAATGCGAATTGTGCCTATATAAGGACATGTTTCAGGAAAACCTATATATGGACACCTAAAGCGGAATACAACACAATGACACAGCGATCAGACTGTGGACTGAACTCTTCCTCTTCCTATGTACTTGTCATTCCCTGAAGGACCCTGGCTGGCCCTCCACGGGCCAATAATTTGAAGTGGGGTTTGCATGACCCTGTACTGCTCCAGCTGCAACACTCCACTGGATGTGAATTAAACATTCGGAATCGCACAGATGTTTCATGTCGTTGATCATTCAAGTATGAAAGTATGGATGAATGTAGGGTCAGTGATTCCCCCTTCCGTCCATGTTGCTCATGTTGTGGGACTTGAGTCACATGGTGCAACATTGCCGATTGCGGTCCGGGTGGCGTAGACACTACAACAGAGACACAAGCATCAGTTACCTCCTTGTCCAGCCCAGAACTGAAGCATGCCCAGAGACCTGGGCTCATGTTCCCACCCCTACGCTGGCCTGCCATACGCCAGGCCAGTCCACTCTGCTTACGCTCAGAGGAGGGACGACAAAGCTAGATGTCCCAGATCTTCCCTGTAGTGATCTGCTGATCACTGGTCTAGTTGTCAGCATCCAACAGCCACTCCCTGAGGGCTGGTTAACACCCACACCACAACCATCCAGCACAGGCGTCACAGGACATGTGACCCTGCCAATAAAAGGGGCCTAGCGCATCACATTCCCCACTGCCTGAGATGACATGATGGCGTCCGCACCATGAGACTCAATCATGAAGGATCCATGACTTGTGGTGCACTGGGTTAGTGGCACCCGATGCACTGTGGCCGGCACGGGCCTCCCGCCATGGGACGATGACTTGCGTTGCACAGGATTAGTGGCACCCACTGCACTGTGGCTGGAAGGGGCCTACCGCCACGTGACGATGACTTGTGTTGCACAGGGTTAGTGGCACCTGCTGTACTGCGGCTGGCAGGGGCCTACCCCCACGTGAAGATGACTCGCGTTGCACAAGGTTAGTGGCACCTGAAGAGCCGAGCAAGTGTGCAGCCTGCGATGATGCGTAGGCCTCAATGAGCCGTCCTGCTAATCGTGGTTCGATTTGAATTGTGAGCCATGCTGGACCGTGGTGCACGCTGAAGGCAGCAGTCAGCACACACATGACTCTGCGGTGCGGTGCCGCAGGGTGCACTGGGGGCCTGTGGCGCGGAATCCAGCGATCGGCTTGAGGAGGATGCACCGGCATGTGGTGGGCCCTCTTGGAGACACGCCGGTGGCGGCTGGTGAGCATTGAGGCCTGGGTGCGCTGGGGCGGCCAGTCATCGCTGGGCGGAGGACCGGTCTGGGGACCAGGGCTGGGGTGCAGTAGGTGCACAGGATCGCGCAGGCACCACCGGTCACGGCGGCGGACTCGTGGCTGGGTGGGGGGCGCCGCCCTGGCTGATACGACCCCGCATGCGATGACGTGATGTGCGTGGGTTGGTTTGGGCCATAGCCACCTTGTCTCCAGTGTGAATGTGCCTGTTGAAGGTGGTCGGCCAAGTGTGTGTAGGCCTATGGACAGGTTGTGGCGGAGACTGAGACACACGCAGTAGTCACTTTGGTGGTGGATTTGTGACGTGTGCATTCCCACAGTTGTGAGTTGGGGGATTGTGGAGTTGAGGTGTGTGGTGTGTTCAGTTGGTACTTGCCGATGGGCAGTGCATTTCCATGGGGGCCATCCTCAAAGCGCTGGTTGGTGGCGGACTTGCGGACATGTGGGAATCATGCACACTGCCTGGGGAGTTTGCGACGACATTGGTGGACAGGCCACGGTGGTCCACTTTTGTATGCACATTGATTGCTGTGGTTGCTGTTGCGGTGATTGTGTGCAGTGTTGGCAGGGGGCACAAGTTGTACACGTGTGCTGTGAATTGCCCCCAACACGTGTGTGACGCCAGCTATGGCGTAGTTCCCTTGCGTGGTCTCAAGATGTTCCTGCGCAGTGTGGGGGAGTGAGGGGTAGGGGCATCGAGCTGAGACACACTGTGATGCTTTCAGGTATGATGAGTCCTGCATGATGTGACCGTAACAGCAGTTCGTGTGGTTGTTACCTTCCTCTTCATTCCTACGACGGTTACGGCCACACAAACTTCTGTTACGGTCTTCTCATGCATGATTTATCATGCCTGTGAGCATTCCGGTTTGTCCAAGTGCAGTACACTGTACCAGATTAGGCATGTGACTATACGGAAGTTTGACCATTGTCACTGTTTCTCCCACAGGTTTCTGAAGACACGTTGCCCTGTTGATGTTCCCCGTTGGGAATGGAACGCGTTGGCTGAGCTTTTCGTTTTGTTTGTTTGTGTATTTGTAATAAAGTTCTGTTTTTACACTACTGTTGACTACTGGACTTCATGAACTGGCGCACCCACATTTCGGTTACTACGATCTTGGGTCTGGGGACCGGAGGCGTCTAGCACGGCTGGCGTTGGGGTTGGTTGCGCAGGTACACTACGAATTGGAACTATCGTGTGGTGCGGATACAGGGGCCCGCCGTTGCTTTTGTGGGCATGCATCCATGACATGTGTGAGGGAGTTTGATGGGGCTGGTTGTGAGACTCCTCCGACTCTGGCAGTTGTTGGTTGGGAGGTACCAGGGGCCAACAGGTGCAGCACAGCCAGCAGCTTTGTCTGCGGGGGTATGGGTTGTCCGCTGTGTTGGTACCGTCAGCCTGTGGGCAATGTGGGTCAGGATGCGGAGGATAGTTGTCCTTTTGAGCCTGTGTTGGCCAATGGCTTCCTCTGGCATTGAGTTTCTGGGGCTGGTGCGTTTTAGGGTCGGCCGCTGTCCTGCACTGCCTAGGTGGTAATCCGGGGGGTGGTCCGGGGGGGCCTGGGAGTGGTGGCCGTCGGTGTTGTGGCCCTCTTGGTTCTCCGAGCTGCATGATCAGTAGCTCCATGGCATCTGTTGGTCTTCAGATGTGGGTCTGGGCTGGGCTCCCTTTCATACTGCAGGTAGTCGTCCTGCTTAACACCAGCAAAAGGCAGGTGTTAAATCTCTGCTGCTAACGCGCCTTATCGCCTGTTCTTGTTTCGCATCGCAGATCTGACTGGTCATTGAGAATCTCGCGAATTTCGTGTGTTTTTGCACGGGAACGCCTACTGTGCATATCATTAACGTTAGTTGTCGCACTCATCCGTGGCGATGTTTTTTGCGGTTGCTATCGCAGGAAATCTGGCGATGTCGGCAGTTTGCACTGGCTTGTGAATGGGGCGATATGTCTATTGCCACTTTTGTGGCGCTAAAGTGCCGATAAATCGTCGATAAGTCCTTGAGAATATGCCCCATAGTGTGATTATACTAGGTATAAAGAGTCAAAGCATTACATAGTTGAGAGGTAGATCCATGCTGTATATAAGAAGCAAAAGTTAGTTAGGTGACCTGGGCGTAGTTCGCGAAGTAGCGCTACGCGAAGCTACGCAAAGTGCAGTTCGCACTACGCGAGCTACGCGTAGCACTACGCGAACTGCGTAGTGCACTGTTCGCAATGATTGCACAGTGCCGGATGCTTGTCCGCACTGTGCAATCATTGAAAACGGCATCTTGCACAGTGCGAGCTGTCTTTTACTGCCGCTCGAGTAGATTTTTACTCGAGCGGCAGCTTTCTCAACGCGGACTGGTAGTTTCCCATCGCGAGCGGTCGCGAGCATACGCGACCACTCGCAATGAGAAACCTGACCTCCCCGCGTTGAGAATCTCGCCGGGAGGTTTATTTTCCACGCTCGCGATCGGCAACTTGATGTTGCTGATCGCGAACGAGGAAAAAGTCTCGCCTGGATGTCATTTTGCTTGCTCGCGGTCGCCAACTTGACGTTGAGGACCGCGAGCAAGCAAAAAATGACCGCTGCACTACGCTACGCTACGCGTGTTTGCACTGTGCTACGTGCAATTCGCGTTGTGCGAAGTAGCGCAAACTTCGCAAACTACGCGAGCGTAGCGTAGTGCTTTGCCCAGGGTTACTAACAGGTCTACAGTTGCAGGAAGTTTTCGAGAATAGACCTTTGACTTGTTTTTTAATGTGGAGGTTGAAGGGTTAGCTCTGATTTGTGGTGGAAGAGCGTTCCAAATTCTTGGAGCAAGACCGGAGAAGGCGCGGTTGTAAGTTTTCTTATTCTTTAATTTTTGTGGCTTCTTAGGGTCCGGTTCTGATCAGATAGTTCAAGTTTTTTTGCCAGGTAAGTTGGAGTGTCATAATAAAGCGCTTTGTACGTCAAGCAGGCCATCTGTTTTTTTTTTATAACTCTCTTTTTTAAACTTGCTCATCTTTCATCAATACATTACACAGATGTTAGCGGTTACAGAGACATTCACAATGTATTATCAACATACATCCAGTGCGCAACATTGCATCACATAAAGGTGAATCCTATGCAGTTATCACTTGCAATAAGCAATGGATATGGTCTTCATCATACCCAGTACAGAGGTCACTCAAGGGTCCTGCCCCCTCCGCACAGTTAATCTCACCCTAAGTCAAATACATGGTATGCTTGCCATGGGCCCCAGATTTTTCCCCATTTTTTAATACACCCCCTACTGCGGTATATTGTTTCTTCTACCCTCTGGCACCAGTCTAGGTCCTTTTTCCCATCAGCCACCCCTGGCATATGTCTCGATCCCCAGTTTCGTGCAATATTTCTCTTGGGTACCCCCGCAGCCAGTGCCACCCATTTTCGAGCATGTTTGTACCAGTCTTTCTCCCCCTGTATCAGCAGCAACCCCTTCGCCTCAAGCGGGACCTCTACTGAGAGAACCCGCAACATTATCATAGCCACTGCCTCCCAGTATCCGCGGATCCGCAGGCATTCCCAGAGGGTATGGAAAAAGGAGCCCTGTTGTCCACGCCCCCTCAGGCAAAGAGGGTCTCCCACCCTTCCCATTTTGTGGATTAGACTGCAAGAATAGTATGTTCTGTGAAGAACATTCAGCTGCACGAGCCTGAATCGTGCACGTATCGCTATCTCTCTGGGACCCTGGAGAGCCTCAGTCCATTCCTCATCTGTCGACTAAGTCGTTTGTCAACTTCGCTCTCAGCGGTCCCAGTGGGTCAGGTGTATTATTTATCAACTTTTTGTATATCACTGAGACCCCCTGTTTTGGGATAGGGCCTAACAGCATGCGATCCTCCAGGGGGAGGAGTCAGGGAGACCGCACCGTTCCTGGAGGTGCACCCTAAAAGCGTGGCCCAGTCTATGATAATTAAATGTCTGAGATGCCGCCAGGCTAAACTCTTGACTCAGGGACTCCAGGGAAATAAAGGCTCCATTCCTCCACACTTCCCCCAAGTGCTCAATGCCTATTTTTGCCCACCCCGAGAAGTCAGTTAAATTAGAGACTTCTGACAATCTGTCACTCAACCAAAGCGGAGTCCTGTCCGTCAGTATACCATGGCTTCCAACGTGAGTCTCGGCTTCCATCCAGGACTGGACAACCGTGGCTGTATGAACGGGAAGAGTCCCCCTCTTCTTTGGAATTACAGACTGGCCTCCTAATATTGGCCTGGCATTGCCCCTCTGTCGACCCTATATGCAGGTTCACCCCAGTCCGCAAACACCCATTCATTAATTACAAGCAACTGTGAAGCCCAGTAATATAGGTTAATGTTTGGGACTGTTAGACCTCCGTCGTATATACCTGTCTGCAGCTTCTTCAAGGTGATCCACGGGGCGCCTCCGCTCCATAGTAATGTTCAGAGCTCCTGGTCCACTTGATTAAAGAAAGTCAGGGGAATAGGGTAAGGCGTGTTCAGTAGCACATGCAAAAGTCTTGGGAGGGAGATCATCTTATATAGGGTGGTTCTACCCATCAAAGTTAGAGGGAGGTTTGCCAATGCGCCACATCCGACCTAAGTAGGTCTAATTGAGGAGCCAGATTACGTTTTAAGAATAATTGCTGATCTCTGGTCACAAAGATTCCCAGATATTTGAAGCCCACCAGTTCGGTTGGAGCCGCATTCTAGAGGGAGGGCCAGACAGGGGAAAAATCATTGATTTGGCCCAGTTGATTCAGTACCTGGAGTAGCTGCCAAACAGCTTGAAGATATGTAGAATGCGAGCCATTGAATAGTACGGCCTTGACACGTATAGTATAATGTAATCGGCGTATAGGGAAATATGGTCCTCCCCTCCGTCACTGGAGGGGATTCCCCATATCATTGGATCGGTCCTGATCCAGGCAGCCAGTGGCTCTAGCATCAGGGTGAAGATCAGAGGGGACAGTGGGCACCCCTGTCTGGTACCTCGACCAAGTGAGAAGGGCACTGACAGCACTCCATTCACCCTTACTCTAGTCAACGGGTCTTTAAATAGGAGCTTTACCCAGGTGCAGAACTTTGGCCCAAAGCCCAGTCTGGCTAGGCCAGCGAATAGGTATGGCCATTCAATGCTGTCAAATGCCATCGAGGCATCCAACGTCATCAGTGCTGTTTGTTCCGAGTTTGGTTGGGCCGTCGTGTGTAGCACTCCATATAGCCTACTCAAGTTGTGGCGTGTGCTTCTGCCTGGCATAAACCCTGACTGGTCGATGTGAATAAGCGAGGATAGAGCCGGCGTCAGCCTTATCACCAGCACTTTAGCGAGCACTTTTACCTCCATATTTAGCAAGGATATGGGCCTGTACGAGTTGCATTCCTCAGGAGGCTTGACCGGTTTGTGGATTGCCACTACAGTGGCAGTGCGCTGATCGACTGGCGACCGGCCCGATTCTCTTGCTGCCTCAAACATTTTCAGCATTGGTCAGGCCACTGTCTCCATTATGCTCTTAACTGCTTTCCCTGACTGCAGAGCATGGAGGGCCCCCGATATCACTTACACTGTTAGATCTGCCTCCATAGCCTCTGCCGCCTTGGTGGGAAGCGTCCAGAGGGTTAAGTCCTTTAGGAATTCATCACAGTCTGTTCTTGTTCTGTTGCTGGCCTGTGTGTAGAGGGTAGTGTAGTAGGTGGCAAACTCAAAAGCTATGTCAGCATTTGTGGTTCGCAGAATCCCAGTTTTATTTTTAACCCCGACCACCCATGCCCTGTCCCTATCTCTTTTCTCCAGCCAGGCTAGGAGCTTAGATGCCTTGTACCCAACATCGTAGAGGTGGCGCTGAGTCACTGGGGTATATGATCTCGCTACATTCTCAGATGGGGCTCTTTGTTCCTGCTGGCATAGGCGAAGCCTATGCCGTATTTCCACGTCTCCACCCTTCACCACCTCTTCTTCTAGGGCCAGAATGTCCCTCTCAATATCTTTGCACTCCCGCGCAGCCTCTCTCTCCCCCCCCACCAGGGCCTGTGCTTGTCCCCTTATCACCGTCTTAAACGCTTCCCATATTATGATTGGGGATGATACTGAACCCTGATTCTCCTCAAAGTAGTGTTGTGCTGCCGCGCATAGGTTATCCCTTAATTCCTCATCACAAAGCTGCCAGGGATCTAATTTTGGAAAGGCCTGTTGGTCGATATATGGGCCCACAATGGTGACTCCTACTGGTCAGTGATCCGATATCCCTCTGGCATAGTGTGTGGCAACTATAAAGGAGCCCACCTGACCCTGGAGGGCAAACAGATAGTCTAGTCATGACATGGAGCTGTGAGGGGCCAAGAAAAATGTATATTGGGGGCAACTAGGATTGTGAAGTCTCCACAGGTCCACCATGCGCATTGCCGACACAAATGTTCGCAGTGCCCCGTCGGCCAGGCGAGTCTGGCCCCCCATCGATCCTTGGCTGGGAGCATCACTGCATTCATATCTCCCCCCACCAACATTGTGCTTGTCGGGATTTGTAACAGCAGCGCCCCTGATCTAGGGAGGACCTCGGCATGTAGCCTAGGTGGGATATACACCGAGCAAAGAGTCAGAGCAGTACCCTCCCATGTACCCGTTAGACCCGCATAGCAACCTTGTGTGTCGCAATATGTCTTGGAGATCATGTACGGTACTGAGGCTTTGACTAGGATCCCTACTCCCCGTGCATCTGTGGAGTAGCCTGCATGTGTAAGGAGCTTATATCCAAAGCGGTCTAGTGCTTTATAATGATTACCCCTCAGGTGCATCTCTTGGAGCAGCACAAAATCTGGGGAATGGTGCTTAATATGTTGCAGGACCAGGGTGCGCTTAATCCTATTGCCCAGCCCGTTCACACTCCATGACCAGATACAGAAGTGGTTGGATTTATTTGTTTGTGGGTGCACTTTCTGGGCCATGGAGATCAGGCAGTCCCCCTTAATTTAATGACCTCCCTGCATCCGTCTTCTCGTGCCGTTGAGTCAGATGAGCATAACCTGAAAATGCTATAACAGTGGCAAACTTCCCCGAAGAACCGCTCCTCCCTGCCTCCCTGCATAGTGAGCTATCGAATTCCCACCACCCCAACCTGCAGAGCGCCTGTTGCCCAAACTTGTACATTTATCTGTGGGGGGGAGCATTACCTCTGCCGCCAATTTAACCACATTTAAGCTTTAATGCTATATGTTCACCCCTGCCCATTAGAACTTCATTGCTGCACCTATTCTAACACAGGCACAAAACTCCCACCCACTCCCTAGACAAATATGCCAGGCATGGCCTGCCCCGGACAAGTCATCCCGGGTGCTAGTCTCTCTCTCCTCCGGCAGAGCCCCCCCACCCCGGGTCAGGCCCCCACTTCAAACCAGTGGTTAGCATAGTCACTGTTAGGCTGGATCGTCCTCACGAGCCCCCGGGTTCTGCAAAACAGTATTCTCTCCCGTCATCAGTGTCCTTCCTTTTTTGGCGTTTGCGTTCAACTTTACTCCAGCCTTCCATCCAGTCCCATGCATCCTCTGGAGACGTGAAAATATGTGACTTCCCTTCCATAAGTACCTTCAGCTTGGCCGGGTATAGCATAATATACTATATGCCTTTTTCCCGGAGGGCCTGTTTAATAGAGTCAAATGTTCAGCGTTGACGCTGCACTTGGAGGGAAAAACCTGACAGTCGAATTTTCATATTTCATATTTGACATATTTGACATCACCATGGGATCTGGCTGCCTGTAGGATGGCATCCTGGTCCCTGTAATTGAGGATGTGGGCTATGATTGTTCTTGGGGGCCCCCGGGCACGACGCAGGCCCCAATGCTCGATGCGCACTCTACACAGAAAAGAAAGTAGATAGTCTTTTGGGGCGCAGCGTTTTAAGTATCAAATGCTCCAGAAAGAGGTCTACGGACTGTCCTTCCGCCCCCTCAGGAACCCCCCACCACTCGGATGTTGTTCCGACGCGCCCTTCCTTCCTGATCCTCCAGCCTCGCCATGACCTCTCCTTGTTGCTTGGTCAGTTTAAGAACTTGGTCCTCTAATCTTTTGGTTTTGGATTGCAAGCCGCCTATATTCACCTCCGCTTGGGATACTTTCTGCGCCATTCCCCAAAAATCTTCACGTAGAAGGTTCACTTCCTTTGTAACTGCATCCAGCTTTGGCTCCAACATACTCTTTAGATCTCTAATATCTTTCATTAAGTCCCTGAGAGTGGGATCTTGCACTGGAGCCGTTTCCCCCGGGGGCCTTGACTTTTCTGTGGCCTCCATCACCTCTTCCGAAGGACCCAAAGAGACTGTGTACTTGTCTATCTGGTTAGATTGTCCAGGGTGCAGGCCCTTTCTACGCATCATGGCTCGCCGGGGCAAGGGACCAGATATGGGGAATGCCCGCCAACTGCCTCGATCCTCTTCAGTGGGCGGGAGACTCTATTCCCCAATTTATGCTTCAGGCCTCCCTGCACCGCCGTTGGGCTAGTTCAGCCCCCTTTCACCTGGGTGGGATATGTCTGTCCCCAGGAACGGAGCTGGTCTCCATGGGAATTCCAGGAGGGGTCCTGTGGGTTCCCCTACCACCCAAAAAACCAGGGGGCACCTCAAGCCTAAAATCTTCAGCCCACTCGCGTGTGTCTTAATGGGGTCAGCGCATCCCTGATTTGCACTGGTACCCCTTCAAGCAGACCCGAACTCTGAGGGCATCCGACTGTCCCGCCGGCCTCCCCGTCTCAGAAGGCCCCAATCCATGTGGGAGTAATCCTCCACCCCAAGCGGGGGCCAAACCAATGCAGTTAGTGTATCAGGCTCCCCCGCCTCAATCATATCTGCCCAGAGCGGGGGGGTTAAGGTGCTGATCTCGGGTCTTTTCCCACCTCATTGTGGTAGCCCCTGGTGGCCGCACCAGGAACTCCACTTTAGCCCTTCAGCATCACCAACCTCCTTTCCGATGCAGCTCCAGAGGACGAGCCCAGCCGGGGGTCAAACTCCATGCATATCTATCGCTCTGGCCAGCACCTCCCAGGCCCCCAGGGCCTTCAGATGTGGAAGTCGCTGCTCGTCTGGAGTCTTGCCACCCAGGATCTGCAGCAGCAGGCCATAGCAAGGTGATCCTCCGTACTCCTCATGCCGCAGACCACCGCCCGCATGTATCGCTGACCACAGGGCCTCCTCCTCACCTCAGGGCTCAGGTGCCGGATGCCACCATCTTGCGCTCCGCCCATGCTCGCTCTGATTTCGACAGGCTCTCAAACTGGTCTCCTCAGGGCGGCAGGACTAATGCAACAACACCCGGGCGGACCGCTCGGCCGTCCGGGAGCAGAGGGATGCCGATGAAGTCGGATTCTGATGGATTTTTAGGGGCTTAAAGTACGGCGGTTAGAGGAGCCGACTCAGTGTGTGGCCATTCCTCTCGGCTGCAAGCAACGCCCCTCCCAAGCAGGCTATCTTGAACTGGATCCCAGCTTCGAGAGAGAGCTAATTTAGTCGAGTTTGATCTGATGTGATCTGATCGCGTTTTCGTGACCCTGTAATGAGTCTGATGGCTGAGTTCAGCGTAGACCTTAGGGGGGCTATATTGACTTTAGGGAGCCCAGCCAGGGTCACAATTCCATAGTCCATGTGGGAAATGACTAGGGATTGGACTGCTAGCTGCATGTCATCAGGCTGCAGGCAAGGATTGAGTTTCCTTAATGTGTTGAGTTGGTGATTGGCTCCTCTGAAGGTTGAACTAATGTGGTCTAGCATATTTAGGTGTTTGTACAAAGTCAGGCCTAAAGATTTAGTTGAATCCACAATGCGAGGAGCGCAATTAGGTGCTGTTAGTTGTTTGAACCAGTCTTGAATGGGGGCTGAGTGATGTTGGAGAGCAATCAGAAGGAATTCAGTCTTGAGCGTATTTAGCATCAGGTGATTGTGAGTTAGCCAGTGTTGAGTTTTCAAAAGAGCAGAGTTAAGAGTTTCGATATAATTGGGTTAAGAGATTTTAAAGTATAGTTGAGTATCATCAACGTACATGCGATATTGTATGTTAGAGCAGTTCAAAATTTCAGTGAGGGGTTCCATGAATAAGCTGAAAAGCATGGGCAAGAGTGTGGATCCTTGAGGCACTCCAATTGATACCGTTGTACTGTTAGACAGGGAATGGTTGACTTTGATTCTTTGCATTCTGTTATGTAGGAATGAGGCAAGCCAAGCTAAAACTGGGCCGGATAACCCCATCCTTCTTATGAGGAGATAGATTAAGTTGTCATGTTTGACTTTGTTGAATGCCAAGGAGAGATCAAGAAGTATTAGTAAGCAGGGTTCTTTCTAGTCAAGTAATCTCAAGGCGTCATCGACAATGTGTGTTAAGGCGGTTTCAGTACTATGACCAGATCTAAAATCAGTCCAGGAGTTGAAACTGTTTTATATGGTTACAGAGTTGTGTGTGAACGCATTTGTTTTTAGCATTTTGGTTAAAGTCATTCTATTAGAAATAGGGTGGAAGTTGTTAGGATCAGATAAGATTGCATTAGGTTTCTTAAGGATGGGGGTGACTTGACCTATTTTAAGGCAGTCAGGAATCTGGGATCACGTTGAACTCAATACTTGTGGCAATCAGGAATAGCAGAAGGCTCTGGAACAAAAAATTAACACAGTGAGCGTGTATCTCAAAATCCTGTGTGATGACCAGCGCAAACTGATGGAGAGAATAATAGCAACTGAACGAAACATAGCCAAGGTGCAACTTGAAGGGGTAGATTTGAAAAGTAAAGTGATGGAGAGGATCCAGACCCTGAAATACAGAGCAGAGGATGCAGATCGGCACACAGAAATAATATCCAGGGTGTTGGAGTGCCATAATGTATTGAGGATACAGATATGATCTCCTTTTTTGAAACCTGGATAAAAGTCTTAGTCCCCTTTCTTCACGCTGAAATACCCCCACTGTGTGCTGCCAAAGCTCCGTCTTTCTGTTGTGTCATCATGCCCAGTGGTAGCTAAACTGCTGCACATTCGTGATAGGGATCACATCCTGCAGGAAGCAGAAGTGATTGTGTTCCAAGACTTCACTATGGTGGTCCACAGACAACGTGCTTCTTTCTTAGCTGTTAAAAAATGACTTTGCCAAATGAATATCAAATACGTCACGCACTTTCCAGTGAAACCTACGTTCATCACAAACACGGGTACTATTTTTCACACTAACCTTGGGTCTGACATTTTGTTGGTGATGTCACGGTCCACTGATGACCTAGGTTGAGGCCGCCAGTGAAACTTACCACACATAGGAGTCAGTGGGGGTGGGTTTAATGGTGATGGGATCATCACATACACAGGCACTAAATTCTTCAATGACCCGGCCTCAAGCACCTTGGGATTGGATAAATCTACACCCTGTAAGGTTCCACCCTCCTGTGCATCGGAGTCCTACTCAGCCGAGGCCAGGCTCCCAGGACAGACTTGCAAGGTAGAGCTTCCCCACAAAGGAACAACCCCAAAAAGACAAGCTGAGTGGATTGGAAGCAGCAGCGGACATTGACACCTTCAGACCAAGCCGCTGAACAGAATAGGACAAAGAATTATTCCTTGTATCGGACCCAGAACCAGACTCAGATTCAATTTTGCACTCTAACTCTGGGTCTGACATACCATGGGTGATGTCATGGTCCACTGATGAACTAGGCTGAGACCTCCTGTGAAACTTACCACACATAGGAGTCAGTGGGGGTGGGTTTGATGGTGATGGGAGCTAAATAACCACATACACAGGTGAGAATGGATACAAATAAGGACACAACCCTATAGTACTCACCTACATGGTCACTGGCAGATGGTGAGCTGCTTACTGAGCTGGACCCTCCCATCTGTGAAAACTACCATACGCAAATCACACATGTGTTGGTCATTGTTTTTCTTAGTTTGGATGGGGCTGTTGGCTTTCTATCCAGGGGAGGGGGTGGGAATTATTTTGCTCTGGTCCAATGAGATGCAACTGTGCTACTCCCAACTACCGTCTACTTGGGTGGAGTCACTGGGACTACACTAGTGCTGCACCCGAAAACTCATCACTTTGCACTGCTGATTAGATGGCAGAACATTTTCAGGGATATAAGATAATGTCTTGGAATGTCAGAGGATTGAATAGTATGATAAAGAGATATAAAGTCCAGACATATTGGAAATGATGGTGGGTCCCTATTGCCCCACTATAAGAAACACATTTGACTGCGGTCAAGGGAGTTGCTCTCGACAAACATTGGTGAGGCCAGATATACTACAAAATGTACTCTCCTTTTGCATGCACAGGTATCCCTTATTCGGGTGTGGCCTGGGGTCACATTTTAGATGTTGGAATAGAAAATCAACAAGGAAGGCCTTGGGAGACGAAGGATGTATTAATTATTACATGGCTGGGGTATAGGGACATAACAACTCTTAATGTATATGCGCACAGCAGAGACCAGGCCAAGTTCCTGGATGAGATTTCCCACGTCATAGCATAACATATGCTACCCTCTACTGTCATTGGTGGAGACTTTAATTGTGTTACCGATCCTATGTTAGATAGTTCACACCCATCACTATGGGAAGCTCCCGCCACACAATTAGCAAGAAAGATTCAAATGTGGCAGGAGTAGTGGAGTGTGATTGATACTTGAAGGAAGAAATGTCTGGGGGATAGAGACTACTCCTATTACTCACCATTGCACACCTTACATGTTCACCTGGACATGTTCTTATGCACCCCAAATGCTCAAATGATGATCACTGCCTCTGAATACTTAGCCAGAACCATATCTGATCATAACCCGATCATCATCACAGTAGCATGGATTCAACTCAGAACTTGTATTCCTAATTAGAGACTTAAAAGTGAGAAGCTTGAGGATTCAGTTTTCCAACACACAATAAGGGAAGGGATTCAGAAATATTTTGCGGAAAACTAGGGCACAACCTAGACTATCCACATAGAATGGGAAGCTCTCAAGTTGGTGATAAATGGGCAGTGCATAGTGGGAGTGGGGGGAGTCCGTCAGATGCTATTAAAGGAGGTCAAAACACAAGACACAACACTTAGAGCCTGAGAAAGAAATAGACCCAAGAAACCTGATCTGCACAAATTGCTTCTTGAACAGAAAGAGAAGCTAGAGAAGTTAGTGAAAAAACCCTGCTGTTTTGGTTACAACCCATGCAGAATGGGACAAATCAGGGACATTGCTAGTTTGGCTGGCAACTTGAATAAGAGGGGGGTCACTAATATTAGAGGTAGAGAACAAACATGGTATCTGAGTCTACAAGCAATCCAAAATTAATGAGATGTTTAAAAAATACTACACCATCTTTTATGCTTGGAAAGCTCAAGATGTGCCCACAGACACACAAACCTTTTTAGAACAATTCCCCTACTAGTTCTCCCACTAGATACTGTGGAGGATTTGGGTAATGATATAACTATAGAAGAGGTTAAGGCAGTAATTAAAACCGTGGCCCAAGGGAAAGCCCAAGGATTAGAGGGACTCCTGCTGGAGTTTTATGCCAACTATATTGACCTGCTGGCACTGCGCCTAATAGAAGTCTACAAAAAGGTGAGGGAGGGAGAAGCATTAATAGTTCCCCTGCTGCCTATAGGCCTTTGCCAATGTGAAATGTTGACTACGAAATACTAAGCAGAATATTGGCCTCATGACTATTGCCACAAACTCAACGGTGCCTACACCCAGATCAAACAGCGTTTATGCCACACGGAAACACGGCCATGAATTTCCACGAGAGAAATAGACATACTATTGAATGATTCAATGCTTAATGCAGAGGCAGCTATGATATCGGTAGACCTTGAAGAAACATTTGGTAGCCTCAACTGGGAGTATTTATATGCGGTAATGGACAAAATAGGTCTGGGACAGTGATTTATTGACTGTACCTGACTTTCATACACTGAACTCACCATGAGATTTAAATCAGGTGGGATTATAACCCAATCATACAAAGTGGAATGAGGTACAGCTAGGGGTGCCCGCTATCCCACTGCTGTTTGCTATTGCGGTGGAACCATTAGCATGCAAAGCAAAACTAGGCACAGAATACAATGTCATAACAACGTGATTAGGCAATCACCATATTGTTTTGTATGCAGATTATATGCTGCTCTTTCTCAATGATAGACAGACCGATACAGGAAATTCTTTCTACCACTTCGGTGAAATTGGGGGAATTTTAGACCTACACATGATTCATGAACCTGTTTCCTTAAGGTATCTGGTGGTACACCTATTCAGAGGTGAACTGGATATACTGGAGGGAGATGTGGGTAGAGTGATTACAACAGTACGAGATGGGATAGGGTTGTGTAAGACACTCCCATACCAGTAGTGGAACCGCTGGTGATTGCTAAAATGATAGTGTTGCCCAGACTACTATATTATTTTGTCACCCTATGCATCATAATCCCCAGACAGACATTCAGCGAGGTAGACTAAGGGGCCGATTCCGATCTCGGCCGGTAGGGCTCCGAATCGGATTCGGCTTTACCGGATCCGATTCGGAGGCCGTTTTCCCGACCGATTCGTACAGTCGTCCCAGCGAGCAAGTACGATGCGAGCGCACGCGAAATCGCCGACCGACTCGTTCCCAGGTCCGAACCGCTCCGACCGACTCGTACGGACCACGCAATGGAGACGTTTCCCGACCGAGCAAGTACGATGCACGGTTCGAACAGCCCGACCGACTCGTAGCGTCCGGCTCCAAAGAGCTATCGAAGCTGGACTTCGGGGGTCCGTGTCGGACCCCCCTGCACGCGTAGCCGCACGGGTCGCACACAGGGGGGACCCAAGGGTCCCCCCTAAACATGCATGTACGGTGCGAGTCGCACCAACGCGTGCCCACTGTAAGGGGCCCCCCTGTTCGCGACGTGCCCATTCAGTCAATGGGAGCCCGTGTACGCGTTGTACGACTGGCTCCCATTGACTTCAATGGGAGTCCGACCGAATCGAGTCAGGCAGCATACGGCCGCATCGTACTCGCTCGGTCGGACTGCGGGAGTCCGGCTCGGTCGGAAATCTCTCCGGATCCAGCTCGGTCGGAGAGATTTCAGGCCCGAATCGGAATCGGCCCCTTAATATGGAGCACAGGGAGATGAAGGATGGCACTAACCAAGCTGCAGCACCCAGTGACCGATGGGGGCCTTGCAGTTCCAAATTTTGAGACATATTACCTGGCAGCACAACTACAGTGGGTAACGAGATATGTAGCACACAGAGCAGGAGGAGAGACACCAAAGGAGGCAGACATCCCATCACTGCAATGGTTAGTGCAATTGCTGTTAGAACCCAATCAAATTTAGACAGAACCCCAGGGATTGCAGTCAGTAGCCAAACAGTACTGCCTGCATTGTCTACAGAAAACTAAAACAACTGCCCCCTACTCCCCAGATTTCCCATTGTGCTGGTTAGCAATCCTTTTACATTATGGCACTAGGAGCAAATTGATGGATTGGACATCACTATGGATTGAAACACTAGAGAGCTTGTTAGAAATGGGATCTCTTGTTGGCTAGGGTATGCACCTAAGTTAGGCAGAACCCACCACTCTAGTTAGGGCAAGTTAGTTACACACTGAAGATAACCTGTCCTCACCCTCTGGTAGCTTAGCACAAAGCAATCAGGCTTATCAGAGGCAATGTGTTAAGCGTTTGCACAACACACTCACACCAGTAACACAATGAATACACCACAAAAGAGGCTCCTTACAAGGCTTGTAAAAATATATGTATATAGTATATTGTATATATAAACTAGAGAAAAAGTACATAAATCATAAATATTGTGCATATTATGCAAATTCTGTAGAGGTACTAGTTATCCTGACAGTGTAAGAATCAAAACAACATACATTAGAACATCAGGGCATGAAATGCAGCAGTTGGCTTATAGAATAAAAACACATGAATCATCAGTACTGTGCAAGTCCTGACAATGCAAGAATCAAAAAGGTATATACCATAACAGTAGTATATGTAAAGTAGGCTTGTTTAGAGATAAACACAGAATATAAAGCAGAATTAATTCAGAGAAATCATCCTTCTACAATCAGATGACATCATCACTCAAGCCCTATAGTGATCAATTTAATTTGATCAATTTACTATCTATTCCGCCTTCCTCAGCATTTAATGAGAGCTCGCAGGAATTTTGTGACAGTATGGCTAAATATTTCCACTCCAAAATTGCTGAGATTTACTCGTCCTTGGACAGTCTTAATTCTGAGTTTTCCATCTCTGAAAATATTAATCTCCCACCCCTTAGTCCTCCCCACACTAAGAAGAGGGATGACTGTCTGTCTGCCTTCCACCTTCGTTCATGCGAACAGACTAACCAGCTTCTAGGGGGATCAAATCAGGCTCCCCTCTGGAACCCTGTTCCCCGAAGCTGATGAAGTTGGGTAAGGATACAATTATTCCTTATCTTTCAGCAACTCTTAATCTGGCCATCTTCTCCGGATGCTACCCACTTAGCTGGACAACAGCGGTTATCAAGCCTCTTCTGAAAAAAACCAACCTTGATTCATTAGAATTTAAAAACTATCGACCCATCCCTCTACTACCTGTTTCCGCCAAAATCCTGGAGAAACATCTTAATGCCCAGCTGCGTACGTACTTGAACAACAGCATCTGCTTTATCCTTTTCAATATGGATGCAGAAGTTGTCATGGGTCTGAAACTGCATTAATAACTGCAGTCAACAACATTTGCATCTTGGTTGATGCTGGGCAGACTGCGCTGTTGATTCTGTTGGACATATCCCCGGCATTTGATACCATCTCTCCAACAAGGCTGATTGACCGCCTTCAGGTAATCGGGGTGACAGATTCCACTTTGAAGCTCCTGTCTTCATTCCTGACAGACAGGTCACAGAAAGTAAAGATCTAGCAATTCTACTCTGAACCCACATTTACTTTTTCTGGAGTCCAACAAGGCTCTTCTTTGCGCCCCACATTATTTAATGTATATGTTTCCCCGTTGGCTAAGCTGATTAGATCATTTAGGCTGGAGGCAATATCCTATGCAGATGATACACAATTAATTGTGTCCAACACAAAGGATATAGAGGCTTCAGCTGCCAACTTTAATAACTGCATGAAGGCTGTGGAATCTTGGATGGTAAGCAACTACCTTCGACTGAATGGGGACAAAACGGAGGTTCTAGTCGTTGGCAGCCATATGGACCCATTCATGGTGTCCAGAAATGCTTGGACCATGTCCTTGTCCTGTTGCCTCGGTAAAGAATCTTGGTGTCCTAGTTGACAACAAGCTGTCCTTCAATCTCCAGGTTAATAAGACTGTTTCATCCTGTTTCTGGATTATAAGGACCCTTAGGAAGATATTTCCGTTTCTCTCTCTTCCTGCGCAGAAACAAGATTTTTATCTAAGATGGATTATTTTAATGCCGTTTATCTGGATATGAATAAGGCCTCTATTAGTAAGCTGCAACCTGTTCAGAATGCAGCAGCAAGACTTTTCTTGGACGTTCACTCAATTTCTGTTGAAATTCAGAAATTGCATTGCTCCGAGTGGAGAAACGAATCATGTTAAAGGCCGTATATATTGTTCATAATGTGCTTCATAATTCGGGCCCGGAGGGAATCAGACACCTCTTCCAAAGTTATGCCCCTACTAGACAACTGCGCTCCGTCAATAAAAATCGTTTGGTTGTCCCCAGGTTCAGGAGGGTAAGATGGGGAGGACGAGCCTTTGCTGTAGCAGCTTCTAAGCTTTGGAACACTCTCCCCATATCAGTCTCTTGTCTTGAGCCACATCTTTCTTTTCGGAAGTCCTTGAAGACCTGGCTTTTAGCCTTGTACCTCTTTCTCACTGAGGGTTGATGCTCCTGCCCTACCGGCAGTGGAACCACTTTAGTGCCTTGGCATTTGTTTTGCACTTTATAATATGGACATTCATTCAACACATGAAATGCCATATATACATTTTTACAGTATGGACGTACCAGGATAACCTTCATTATCCTACATGAAACAGGCCTAAAACAACAAAAACTAGTTAAGTGGTTCAAGAGAAATCAATTGGTAAAAGCTCACTGGCAAAATAGTGCGTAACTCAAAGGGCCCCTTTTAGAGGCTTTATGGTAACTTGCTTTGCGCTGAGAAAGCACTTGTGTACAAATTAGCTATGCCCCCTCGGGACCGGGAAGACAATGAGGCACTTGCACACACAGCCTTGTTTAAGGTGCGGGAGGCCCACAAAGGTACATGGAATGGTGATCTCTCCTCTGCGGCTTCCACTCCCCAATGGCATACCCATCTGGGGCTCCGTGGGCCGAAGGAGCTCTCTAGAGCAGTGCAGAGGGGAAAGGCAGTTTCAGCAGTGTTTGCGGGCCTCGAGCTTGGGCCTGCATCTTCAAAGTTGGGTGTTCCCTTCTATTGAAGGATTACTGTGCTGCTCCTGTGGCGAAGCTGGGCTGGCAAGCCTCCGTGTGTTTGGACACCCCTGTATTTGCTGAGGGACGTGGCTATGAGCACGAGGAAGCGGGTGCCTTGGCATGGCACTGCTACATCCAAAAAACAGGGGAGTGCACTTGGGTTTGGAAAAGGAGATCCAAGGAGCCTCAGACAGTCCTCCATACACTGGAAGTAGGGTTGTAGTAAAGACTAAGAGGAAGCAAGCCTCCCAGTCCCTGGAGAACAACTGAGGAGCACTCAGGGGGCAGTAGTTGGGCAGTTCAGCACACAGAGTCACTTGACAGAGTGGCTGTCCCTTCAGAAACCTGGCAGGTAACAGGTTAGCAAAACAAGGCAAGTAGTCAAAATGATGGTTTCTCCTTGCAGCACAGCGGACCTCTGGTGCTGTTTGTAGAACTAGCAGCATCTGGTTACAAGTCCACTCAGTGTCTAAAATTATGGGGTCAGAGACCCTGTACTTATACTCCAAAATGTTTTTGTTCAAGAGGTGACTTAGAAACCTTAGAACTGCACAACATTCCCTTTCAACTCAGTCCTGTCTCCAGACATCAGTAGGGAATAAATCAACCCTTTGTGTGAGGCCGGGAAACCGCCTATACAAATGTAAGTGCTCCTGCCTCCCTCTCTCCCAGCCCATGAAGATTATTAGCATGAAGATGTAACCCTGTCGCACCCAACCCTTCCTGTGTGATAGCTCTCTGGAAAGTATTCACAAAGTATAGCTGTCAACCAGGCCCAGAAGTGGATTGGAGACAGGCTGCAAAGCACATAGGGGCACATGCATCAAGCCCGCATTTTGCGATTTCTAAATAGCAAATTTTACCGATTCTCTATTTAGAAATCGCAAAATGCAATGCATGTAGAAATCGCAAAAAAAATGCGATTCCTTAAACTTCCTTAATTGTGACTCGCAAATTGCGAGTTGCAATTAAGGAATTGATTCCCGTTCATTCCTATGGGCCTAGAGGCCCATAGGAATCAATGGGAATTGCATGCGCAATTTGCGAGTACTCCATAGGTACTCGCAAATTGCGCATGCAATTTCAAGGGTGCAAGGGTTCTAAAAGGATACCCTGTTGCACCCCTAAAATTCCCCTTTTTCCACATGTTGCGCACACATATGCCCCAAGGGCATGTGTGTGTGTAAAATGTGACTTTGAAAAATGCACTGTAGTGCATTTTTCAAAGCAATCGCAAATTACCATCAACTTTAGTTTGATGGTAATTTGCGATTCCTAATAGCGAAATCGCAATAATTTTTTGCTTAATGCAGTGCATTTAAGGAATCGCAATTTGCGATTCCTTAAATGCAATCGCAATTTAAGCAATCGCAATTTTAGCGATTCCTTAAGTTGCGATTTTTGCATTTGGGATGATGCATCCCAAATGCCAAAAAAACGGTCGCAAAGGGGCAGATTCTGCGAATCTGCCCGTTTGCGACCGGTTTTTGGTTTGATGCATGGGGCCCAAAGAGTTATAAGCACAGAGAAATGCCCACTTTCTAGAAGTGGCATTTCTAAAATAGTAATGTGAATTCCAACTACACCAGTAAGCAGGATTTATCACTACAATTCCAACCATAGCAAACATGGTAGCGCTACTTCTTTCAGATCAGGAATTACCACTTAAGTATACATAAGGGATTACCCAATGCTAGCCTATGAGAGCAGTAGGCCTCACAATAGTGAACAACCAAATAGGCTGTTTGTCACTACCAGGATATGCCACACAATAACGGCACATGTCCTACCTTTCACTTACACAGCACCCTGCCCATAGGGCTACCTATGGCCTACCTTAGGGGTCACCTCTATCTTGTAAAAGGGGAGTTTAAGGCTTGGCAAGGTATTTTAAATAAACTGAAATGATGCAAGTGATGCACACCGCAAAAAGTAATCCAAAAATAATGCTATGTGATGACAGCTCACTAGCTTAACTGATAAAGTGTGCTACGCAGTATTTGTGGGCTGCCCGTCCCACATCTGAAATTGGTAGAGTGATTGATCAAGCAAAAAGTTGCCTGAAGACACTGTGTGCACTACTGAGAGAATGCTTTGACAATTTTATAACAATTCTTGACCATGAATGACACAACATTAAACAATGTAATCACCAAGGAACCACATAGTCAAAAATGTGTATACATGAACATTTTCATTGTTTCACAAAACAAAATTCTTACACGCTGTCTACGTGTGGCAGTAAGTATTGGTTGGTGTCAGCATTTCGCATTCAGTTCACATTATGCATGTTTACGATTGAATTTCTAGCACATTTAAGTCACTCACGCTTTTTTAGACTTCTGTTTAGCACTTTCTGCATGTAATGGTGTACACCAGTGCTATATTGGCTCTAATCATGTGGAACACAGTAGGAGTTATTTAATTTCCAGCATTAGTGACTGGTTGTCGCGGCTTCACATCATTCATAATTTTTGGAAGTTTGGTATGCATGCAGGGGTTCTGCATGGCATGGAAGCATTTACTATGAATTTGTTAGTTTACCTAGTAGGGTGTGGCAAAAATTTGGTAGCCACCGTCATAGGTTATTTCAGCGCGTTAGTAATCATTGGTTACATTTTGTTCATTTCACAGTGGCCCCTGAAGAAGGGACGATCCGTCCCGAAATCCATAGGTCATCACACAATTGAATGGAACGCGAATCAAGAAGATTGTACTGCATTGTATGATTCTGTACCACATATGGAGTTAACCATTCTATATGGTTTAATTCAACTGTAATGCTTCATCATCAACTGATATCAATGTGATACTGTTTGTTTTGTGAAACAATGAAAATTTTCGTGTATACACATTTTTGACTATGTGGTTCCTTGGTGATTACATTGTTTAATGTTGTGTCATTCATGGTCAAGAATCGTTAAAAAATTGTCAAAGCATTCTCTCAGTAGTGCACACAGTGTCTTCAGGCAACTTTTTGCTTGATCAATCACTCTACCAATTTTAGATGTGGGACGGGCAGCCAACAAATACTGCGTAGCACACTTTATCAGTTAAGCTAGTGAGCTGTCATCACATAGCATGATTTTATGATTACTTTTTGCGGTGTGCATCACTTGCATCATTTCAGTTTGTCTCAAATTTAACTGCCTCATCCTTAGTGATTGCACCCGCCCACAAAAAACATGCCATCATTTGAAAGTATAGCAAACACCACGGAAAATCGTGCTGAAATAAAAGCTTATACCTCTGAACAAGACACAGAAATCTACGCATTAATCAAAGCTACCAAATCTATTGACACCTGCGAAGGGTCAATTACTCAGCAACTTAAGCATCTGGAATTCATTTCTCGAAGAGAACTCAACCAAAGGCTTCACGCTTCTACGCTGATTCAATATCATAAGCACAAAAGAATTCCTCGAGGCTTGCGACTAGCTATCGAGCCCATGCTTTTTCGTTTTAAGTTCAATAAACCATTCATGGATAAATGGTATGCAGTGTTAAATAAGTGCTCCCTGGATTTAATTTTACTTATTGTGGAAGAGCTATCCAAAACTATATGAGAACTAGAAGAAGAGATTCACAACATACACCAAGAATTATCAAACCGCATGGAACCAGAAGAATGGTCTAAAACATTGGAACAGATTAACATAAAATTGGAAAGTTATGGCAACGGACTACAAGAACGGAAACTAAGGAAGTTCAAGAGAGATACCATTGATTATCGTCTTAATGAAGTATATACATAGGCTGACATGTATGCACAATGTAAGCCATTCAAGAATCCGCATACTTCATCTGAAGAAAGCATCGTCTCAGATCGTGAAATATTACCTTCCAGGACTCCTCTTAATCAAGACACAACAAGAAGTGAGACTGCCTCCGGCAGTCAAACAGGCACTGATAACACAGATCTTCGCGTTTTAAGCCAAACTGAGTCTTTTTTATCCAAAGGCCAACACCCGATACAATCACCAGATCCAATGCCTGCAAAACCAACCGGAGGTGCTTCAAAATCCGCAGAGGAAAAAGAAAAAGCAAAAGAAAAGGTCAGGCAGAACTTACAGAGTCAGAAAACATCCTAATCAATATTTCATCACAGTCGCTGACACCAAAAAATTGCAAATTTTAAATAAAGGTACATAATTCGTACCTACATAAGATACAAATATGCAAGAAACAGAGATTGCTTTGTTCAGATTCATGCGGTCTGTTAGATTGCGACATTTTTTTGATAACGTCATCACCGATCAAAGAATTGAAGAAGAGCATGATTATCTTGAATTCAGACCCAAAAGCACCTTCACACCACCTGTGTCTCATAAAAGGCTTGACACATTTGATTCTTTGGTTAAACAAGATCTCAACAGATTAGAGTTTAAACCACGTAAAGGTTGGAATTTGTCCAAGTCTGAGAAATCCATCTTAAATCAATTAGCGAAAAATGAAAACCTGGTGTTCCAGCAAGCTGACAAAGGAGGTGCTCTTGTAGTTATGGATAACATATGCTATCAAAGCAAGGTATCAGAACATTTGGCTGATGAAACTACATATCTTAAATTGGATCATGACTCCACTATTGAGATTAAGCAAGTTCTAATCAATATTCTAGACAACGCTTTAGACATGGACTGGATCACTTCTAAAACTCGAAGCTTTTTGATTAAGCAATTTTCTAAGAGACCCCACATGTATATGTTACCAAAAACACATAAAGATCCTGTTGACCCACCTTTCAGACCTATTGTGTCTGGCTGTGGGTCATTGTTTGAACCTTTAGGAAAATACATTGACCAGTTCCTACAGCCCATAGTATGCTCTTGGAAATCGTATATACACAACACGACTGACTTCTTGTCACTCTTACAAAATTTGAATACTACCAACATCAAAGAATGGCTGTTTTGTACGATAGATGTTACCTCACTCTACACTTCAATTCCTCTTCAAGAAGGGATAGATGCCGTTGAATGGGTCCTATTGCAACAACCTCAAATCCGTGCTCACAAAGTGTTCCTATTGGATTTACTTCAATTCTGCTTGCAACACAGCTATTTTCGTTGGGGTGAAGAATTCTTCTTACAAATAAATGTGACCTCCATGGAGTTCGGGGGGGCTCCCTCGTATGCAAACATCTTCATGGCTGCTTTCGAACAAGAACATATCTATGAAAATCCCACATGGAGTAAACATCTGGTTATGTACTGTCGGTACATCGACAACATATTTTTAATCTGGTCACATACAGAAGAATCTTTGAAAAAACCCATCATGTTGTTAAACACCAAAAACAACAGGATTCAATTCACGCACACCATCAGCAATACTCAACTACCATTTCTGGATGTCCTGGTTGAGAAAAACGATCAAGGAATAAACGCCAGTGTATTTGTTAAGCCTACGGACCGAAACAACACACTGTTATTTCAAAGCTTCCACTCTCCTCATTTGATCCAGAATCTACCATATTCCCAAATGATGCGCATAAAAAGGATTGCCTCCACGAGAGAGAAATGCAACCAAGATATTGCCCGCATCAAACAAAGATTCTTACAACGAGGGTACCCTTTGGATAGTGTGCAGAAAGTGGAGAGAGGCATTCAAAACATCGATCGTAGTGAGTTACTGATCACTAAACAAAAAACGGTTATCAACCGCATTGTTTTTGTGTCAAAATGCTCTACCAGATCTAGAAGTATTAAGAAGGCGATCAGTAAGCGGTGGGAATTACTACAACACGAACCGGATTTTGGCAATTCATCTCTAGAGCCACCATTGTTTGCCTACACTAGAAGCAAAAACCTCAAGGAGTTGCTATCTGCAAAAATGAACAAACGCATTTCCAATCACGTAGGAATGAGAAAATGCAGCAATTGCATCCATTGCAACAACGTAGAACTTCATCACACATCCCAGAACAGGAGAAAAGATCACACTGAAACATTCATCAGACTTCAACACCACTAACGTTATCTACTGTATAAAATGTCCCTGCGGATTACTCTATATAGGGAAAACCGAAAGAAAAATCAAAATAAGGATTGGAGAACACAAAAGTATGATCCGGACTAAGAATACCAATTCTAATTTGGTAGTCCACTGGTTGAAGCAATGTCACAATATAGCACAAGTACGATTCCTGATTCTGGAAAAAGTGCAACCAAAAGAGGGTTCAGACCCAAGCAAAACTTTGTCCCAAAAAGAAGTTTTTGGGATAAAGAAATTTAACACAATGATGCCACTGGGTCTCAATGACAAACTTGACCTAAGTTGCTTTTTATAGAGAGCTAGATTAGGAAGAAGGTCTATCTGTACCTCTGCAGCCACTCACTTTTTTTAACACATTACACAAAGGATTAGGAATCCAAACACATTTATTTTTGTCACTTTATGCTTGGTATAATATTGACTTTGTTTCAATTACGCTGTCAATTGTTTAATAAGGAGGGTATAGCTTACTTGTTGTATCACTCATGTCACACCGTAGCAATTTCAGGCCACTCTGTGATAAATCATCCATGACAACCATGTTAAGCAAATGTAATAGGATTGTGTTGTTTGGTTGTTTCGTTGCTTTCATATCATTGGCTAATATCACTGTGCAATGTAATGATACCCCTTGGGAATATTATCATCATGTAACTTTTTGTATTTACCCTACATCACTATCAGTACTTTTTGTCTCACTAGCTTACTTGTCGTACTAACACCTGCATGAGGCAGTAGTTTTCTTTTCGCATCACACATATGTCAATGTCAGCTACACTATGTGTACTTTACCGGGTCTTTGCTCCGGGCGGTTTGTTTACTTTGTCCGATATATGTATTTTGGATATCGTGTCTTAATGTGGACGATTACCTTATGGCAGTTGGGGTTGTATCCACTCCCACTGTACCCTCATCATATCCCAGTTACGTCCGGTTCTTTTCAGGAATACTGTTTTGTTACCAGTAACCGTCAGATCACTCTTTTAATACCGTCGTTCTACGCACTCTTTAAATATGGCCTCCATAAAGTTGAGGACACTTGGATGGTTTCGAGTTGGGGCGGAGTCACGATCAGGTGACCGTTCCTACGAAGGCACGGGAATAATTTCGTACATTCTTGGGATACAGCAGAGAGCGTCTTCCAACACTCTTCAATTTGTTCCACCTAGACGAAGATTCATATTCCTGTTCTGGTAAGCTCAGTCCACGAGGGGATATATTCCTGTTATTCACCTGCTATTAACGCTAGATTCCCGTCACTTATGCGCATCTTTTATTCACTTTCTATAGGTTCAGCCAAGCGCAGCGGTCTTTTTGCAAGGTATTTTTACTTTCGGCACTGTTTCCGGTAGTTGGTTTTGCACAGCATCTTTATCACATTGTATTTTGAGGAATATCCGGTTATGTTTTTAGGAACACACGGTTTTATTTCTCCAATATAATTCTTAGACGCTGTCTACGTGTGGCAGTAAGTATTGGTTGGTGTCAGCATTTCGCATTCGGTTCACATTATGCATGTTTACGATTGAATTTCTAGCACATTTAAGTCACTCACGCTTTTTTAGACTTCTGTTTAGCACTTTCTGCATGTAATGGTGGACACCAGTGCTATATTGGCTCTAATCATGTGGAACACAGTAGGAGTTATTTAATTTCCAGCATCATTCATAATTTTGGGAAGTTTGGTATGCATGCAGGGGTTCTGCATGCCATGGAAGCATTTACTATGAATTTGTTAGTTTACCTAGTAGGGTGTGGCAAAAATTTGGTAGCCACCGTCATGGGTTATTTCAGCGCGTTAGTAATCATTGGTTACATTTTGTTCATTTCACAGTGGCCCCTGAAGAAGGGACTATCCGTCCCGAAATGCATAGGGCATCACACAATTGAATGGAACTCGAATCAAGAAGATTGTACTACATTGTATGATTCTGTACCACATATGGAGTTAACCATACTATATGGTTTAATTCAACTGTAATGGTTCATCATCAACTGATATCAATGTGATACTGTTTGTTTTGTGAAACAATGAAAATGTTCATGTATACACATTTTTGACTATGTGGTTCCTTGGTGATTACATTGTTTAATGTTGTGTCATTCATGGTCAAGAATTGTTATAAAATTGTCAAAGCATTCTCTCAGTAGTGCACACAGTGTCTTCAGGCAACTTTTTGCTTGATCAATCACTCTACTAAGGTATTTTAAATGCCAAGTCAATGTGACAGCAAACTACGCATGCACTGGCAGGCCTGTGACAAGTTTTATACTCTACTTCTGTGGGTGATGCAAGTGACGCTGCAGGCACACTAGTAGCATTTAATTTACAGGTCCAAGGTATATGAGATACCACTGTACAAGGGTAAATTAAATATGCCAAACACGCGTAAACTGATCATACATGTTTTAAGGGGAGAGCAGAGGCACTTTAGTACTGATTAGCAGTGGTAAGGTGACCAGAGTCCTAAAGCCAACAAAAAAAGGTCAGAAAAATAGGCTGAGATAGACAAAAAGTTTGGGGATAACATTACAAAAAGGACCAGGTCCAACAGACCCATACAGTGCAGGATAAATACAGTCCTTGTGAGGAGTTGCAGGACACACACGATGTTCTAGTAGGACAATTCCTGCTCTACAGAGCAGTAGTAACTGCACTGAAGAACCACTGGCAAGGGGATTGGAAGAAGCCAAAACACATCAGGGTTGCCACATCATGTGTGCCACCACAGATAAACATAAAGCAGTCTTGACCTTGTACAATGCAATTTGAACAGACAGCAATACCCCCTACAAGATCTATGGGAAAAATGGGCAGAGGACACAAGTGCGCCTATATCAGATGCAGACTGAGCATGAGTATAAGAGTGAATTCCAAGAGCATGTAGACACATATGTTTTAAATTAATTAACTTTTATTACATACATAGGGCTTACCTTACCCCAGGTAAAATCAAGAAACTTCTCCCGCATGCCCAAGCGGAGTTCCCTAGACGCGGGGTGGTAGGAGCAGAGTTGTACCATATGGTGTAGAATTGTAGTCACTGGTTATTGGGCGGTCGTAATGATGCTTTTCAATGGCATAACAAACCCTATCATACCGTTATCACCCACAACGTGTTTATTGGGACTATTCCATCACCCTGCTTAGTCTAAAAGATCTACCAAATTCATCTATCTGGCTTTGATACTAGATAAGCCACACATTACAAATAACTAAAGGAACACTAGGAGGCAGGGGCAGATAAACGGATTAAAAAAGCGTATTTGATGGATGGAACATAAGTGTAGCAACCTCCTTAGAGAGCCTGGAAGCGGAACAAACATGGTAGGGACTATTACATAAATACAAGCAGATGACGACTCTTTAACAGTCGACTCCCCCCTTACACGAATAGGGGACAAAAAGACATCGTGGAGAAATTGACGACGCTATGTCAATTACATATGACCCGGCCTACCTCTCATGTTACAAGTACCTCACTGAACAGCCCTCCCCCCACTCTTGAACACACACAGCAACCAAAGAACACCACGGACGTTAGCGCCAACAAAATGTAACGCACACTCACCCAAAGAGCACTCTATGGACATGGAGGGAGAGTAGGGGGAGTTGAGAAATGTTACCAAATTAGTTATTTGACCACCTACAAATATCTGTTATCGAATTAGCTGAATATCTTAACCTCTAGAAGTGTGCACCTTAGACACCACGGTCCTTATAGTAAACCTAACTCCAGCAAGGAAAGAGTCATCTGAATAGTTGAGGTGTCAGAGCATGTATGCCCTATATTGTAACTTTAACTGCTGTTTAAAATGTACTGAATACATTGAAAGCGATTTTTGAAAATGCTAATAAAATACGTTAAAAAAATGTGAGTAGAAGATCGACATTTGTATGTCAATTAAATTTGCATATAATTGATGACTACGCAATTTCTGGCAGCCTAGGCTTCAACATATGTATTTTCTTTAAATATTGATGCATATCTTTCTTATAACAATGTGTCACGTTTACCATCGTTTTTTGTTCTCGTCTTTCCCTTGTTATGAATGAATGGCAAGTTTAGCTAAATAGTTTCTCAAATTGTAACTAGATTTACTTTTATTAATAACAACTTTGTTACTGTGTTTTAATGTACTAAAACTAATTAGCTGCACACATAAATTAAATTATCACATTTCTGTGTTTTGAGAATTCAAGTATTGAAGAAAACAATTGAAAATATGTTTACTCATGTTTAAATATGAACATTAAAAATGTTACCTATTCAGCACTCCATTAATTTAATATGCATTACTGAAGCGGAGGGGAACGTGCTTAAAATTGTTAAATGTTGTGTGAGCTTCTAATCAACATTAAAAGCTTGATGCATGGAGCATATATTAATTTTTTCATTTTACACTGCAGAGGTCCATGCTGAAGCATGCTGAAACAGGCCACATAGATATGTATGAACAGAAACATTTCTCACGCTGTGATGATCGTTAATTCATTGAGAATCAAATAACTAAAGAAAAAATTATACACCACAATATATCCCACCTTCAGGGCTTCAGTAACGTCTCTTTCTCTGTCATCCGCTACACCAATGATTGGGCAACGAAGGTAACTCTGCCAGGGTTGGTGAAGAATAAACCATGGAAGCGTGTCAGACTTTAATTCAAAGGTAAGTATAGTGCCTGAAATTACTAGAAATTAACAAAAGCAGCGCAGCGAGACTTGGCATATGGACTTTGACAATCCTCCCACCTTGGACAAACATGCTAGAAGAAATCACCATAGCAGAAAAGGCAATTGGCAGATATTTCACCAAAGGTTTCTCTTTCAACGCCCCGTCCAAAAGTTGATTCAGACACATAGGAAAATGCAAATATTGTGTGTGCTGCTTTAGCAGAGGAGGTTAATTCACTACAATGCCAGAATACAAATTCCACTTTTCAAAATGCCAGATCTGGTCTGTCAAAAATCAGGAGGACTGATCAAGAAACAGAAAGTGTGTCAGCTCCGGTGGTAGAGACCTCCATGTTTAAGCAACATCTTTTGTTTCAACTTTTTTTTCTCTCACCTTTCCTCTTCCTTGTGAAATAGTCTATCGTTCGCCTGGCTGTCTACCATTGTTGCAATACACTCTATTTATTATTTATTTTCTAGCTCCCGTCATACTTAAGCCCTCTAATTTCCTAATTTTAGATGACCATAAAGTTTGGATTAGACAGTTTCACTTCTCCAAATCTGTCTCTCTTCTGGATTCTTTACAAGAGAGGGCACTTTTCAGCTGGTCTCCTCTTTCAGGTTGCCCTAAGCTTGTGTGCAGAATGCAGCTGGAGTGATGTTCTTTTCCCCCTCTCACCACCCCTACCAGTGACCACATATAAAGAGATAGGAGAGTAAGTGGTAGAAGAAGGGAAGGGGAAATGAGATAGGAAAGAAAATAGAAACACAGGAATCCACCACTCTGCTTTGTCAATTCTGTTGTTCAGGAGGGATGCAGGATGTATTGGTTTTCTACAAGATGAAGAGATATTTTAAGTATATTGTCTTTGAGATTGCTATAATTGTGAATTGAAATACGTTAGCAATACTTCTGTGTAACCCGCTCTATGTACCTTTATATGTAACTAGTAATCCCTGAAAGCCAGTGCTTATTTGAACTGGAGGTTGCAGGTGAGGCCCAAGGGCGCTCATTTTTGGTGACCGGCACTTATTTTTCCTCAACAGACTTTGATCCAAAGCAGGAGAGAAAAAAACACACAAAGGGGAAAGTAGGAGGAAGAGAACGAGGGACACAACAGTGACAAAGGGACAAAGCAGGGATGTAAAAGAAGCTGCAAGAGTGATATAAACAGGCACAGATTGTCTAGGGGGGAATTAGAAAGGCATGAGATAGAATCAAGACTGCACATCCTTGGTATTCGGCAATGTGACCTTTAGTTGGCTTCTAAGCAAAACTTTGGGCCCGGCACTTATTCGTTATCAAATTAAGCACTGATTGAAACTAAACTTAAAAACAATAAGTAACTCAAATAGTCTTGTGAACTGGCACCTCTGTTTCTGTTTTCAATAACTACCACAAGCTTTGTCACTATAGGCTTTCTTGTAGATGATGAGCTATAGCTTCTAACTGACTTCTGTAGAACTGTAAAATAACAAATACTTTTAGCAACCTGTTGTTCCCTTCTCTAGCAATTATATGTGCATATTAGGGGGCACCTTCACTCATATTTCACGCAACACAGGGCAGCAATCAAAGTTGCTGCACTGTGTTGCCTGAAAGGGAGAGAGCAGAAGGCTCCATATTTACAAAGATATGTAGCATTTCTGCTGTTTTTCTGTGCTGGCGCACTGTGGGCTGCCTTGCACCAATGCAGGCAACTTTGCACTATAGTGCAAAGGTGCCTACCTCATAAGTAGGATTGTTTTTGTGCAGGAAGGGAAATCTTCCTGCACAAAACTATCCTTAGAGGCATTTTCCTCTTAATGGGCCAGATGTAGGATCCTTTTTTGCGGCCGCAAACAGGAGATCCTCCCGCTTGCGACCACAAAAAAGGGTAATGGCTTGTACAAATGCTATTTTGCGAGTCACTGACTCGCCAAATAGCATTTGCAACTCCCGCTATTAGGAAGGGGCGTCCCTTCCTAATAGCGAGTCACCATGCCATGTACGATTGTTCTGCGACCGCATTTGCAGCCGCAAAACACACAGTTTACCAATTACTTCAAGTAGGTGGTAAACCACTTGCAAAAGGTGAGGGGTCCCCAGGGGACTCATTCCCCTTTGTGAGTATGTGAGAACATATTTTTAAGAGCAGGCAGTGGTCCCAGGGATCACTGCCTGCCCTTAAAAAAATGAAACTGAAAAGTTTCATTTTTCTTTTTAAAATGTAGCCCATTTTCCTTTAAGGAAAACGGGCTGCATTTTAAAAAAATACAGCTTTATTTAAAAGCAGTCCCAGACATGGTGGTCTGATGACCCCAGCAGGCCACCATCCCTGGGAGTGCTAGCCATTCCTAATGGAGTCGCAAATTGCATCTGCCTCATTAATATTCATGAGGCATGCAATTTGCGACCCCATTTAGAATCACAAACAGTGTCTGAGACGCTGTTATACATCCCAATTTGCGAGTCGCAAATTGGTGGGTCGTACATCTGGCCCTATATGTGTTATGTGGAATGCACCACACAAAGAGAGGGGAGGTAATGGGTAGAATTAAGGATTTAGTATTTTGAAGCATTCCCATGTCACTTGCTTTAATGAATCTGAGAACGTGCAAAAATATCCATGGGTGCATGCATGGGAATACCTATGATCATCCATGGAGCGCCTCCCAGCTTGAAATGTAATCTAACACAGAGCAAGACACATTTCTTTACAAAGCCATGCAAGGCAGCACAAATCAACCCTTGAGTGACTTTGTAAATATTACTGAATCCTTTGCATTTTTCTTGTGTCACAAAGACTTGATAAATCTGGGCCTAGGTCAGGGATGAATCTGGGCCTAGGCCTAGGTCTCTAACAGCTTGCTATATAGTCCACTCTAAAATCAGTTGCGGTTGTTCACAGGTAACAGTTGAATATACAAGCCCAGTCTTAATAGTTCTGATAAAGGTTTACATTAAAAAAGAATAACATTTTGCTGTAGAAATCCTTTAGGAAGAAGTCGGATTTGGCAAGGAAAATCTGAAATTCACACACTGCAATCTTGGCTGCAGCAACTTTGTAACACTACTGCCTAGTAAGGGATACCGTGACCCATTAGGGCTGTCTTTCTAGAACATGCAACCGCGAACTTCTGGTGGATCGTGTTAAGGCCACGGGTATTCATGGAGCAGCACTTACATGGTTTCTTTCCTTTTTGAAAGAACGCTTCCAATCGGTCCGACTCTCCCCTTTCAGCTCCCCTAAGGCAAATAGACCTGCAGTGTACCTCAAGGATCATCCCTGTCCCCCCATTGTTTCAACTTGTATATTGTTACGCTGGTACAGACCTTGAGAAAAATGAAGGTGTGCACCTTTAACTGTGCTGATGATATGCAACTTCTTTTTACAATCAATAATACCCTGGACTCAATACTGAACTTCCAAAAAAACATGCTGTTCATCTGCAACTGGATGAACAGCAATCATTTGAAATTAAACCCTGACAAGACAGAGCTTGTTTGCATGCATTGCGTGCATTGCAGCCTGCATGGAGAAAGGGCAGAGTGCGCATGACTGGTTTGGAAGGCCCCAGAGGCCCGACCAAGCCAGTCATCCACGCTTAGGAGAGGGCACACCACTCCTCCCCTGCCCAGCCCTGCTCGCAGAGCAGCCCAGGCTACCCGCCTACCCGCAACTAAACCCTTTTGTTCTGCTTTCTCGCAGTGCGAGAAGCAGAAACATAAAATGGTAGTTACCTATACAACACCTCACATACCCACTCACCAACCCATACAGCCACTTTGACACCAACTGACGACTGATACAGACATTCAGACAACCTAGTCAGTGACCCATACATTCACTGAGACACCTATTAACTCACTTATACTGTCAGTCACACACCTACTGAAGCATCGATACAGGCACTCATACACCCACTGATTCATCAAAACACCTTGGTATATATATTTAACACTCAAAAACATTTTAAAAACACTCAGTCACTGGATGATGTCATCAGTGATGTCATTTGAGATGTCATCAGTGATGTCACTGACCATGTCATGAGTGATTTAATATGTGATGTCATCAGCAGTGCATTGCAGGGGCACTAGTTATAGTTAGCTCAGCTAACTATAACGGCTGAATTTCTCAGGTTCTGTAGGAGTGAAATGTCAGCCTAACTATAACGTCCCTGTAACCTTTGTTTTTTTCAGTGAATTTCTAAGGTTTTTAAATGCTAATACGTAACTATATCGTCCCTGAAACCTGTGTTTTTTTCAGTGAATATATATATATATATATATATATATATATATATATATATATATATATATATATATATATATATATATATATATATATTATCTACTGGCGGTCGCCAGTAGATAGTTATAGTTACAACCTATTATCCATAGGAAATCAATCAATCAATCAATCACGGCATTTATAGAGCGCGCTACTCACCCGGGAGGGTCTCAAGGCGCTGGGGGAGGGGGTAAGTTACTGCTCGAACAGCCAGGTCTTGAGCTGCTTCCTGAAGGAGAGATGGTCCTGGGTTCGCCGAAGGTGAGTGGGGAGGGAGTTCCAGGTCTTGGCTGCCAGGTAGGAGAAGGATCTTCCTCCGGCGGTGGCTCTGCGGATGCGTGGTACGGTGGCGAGGGCGTGGCTGGTTGATCGTAGCTGGCGGGTGGGCGTGTAGAAGGTCATGCGGTCGTTGAGGTACTTGGGGCCCAGGTCGTGGAGGGCCTTGTGTGCGTGGGTGAGGAGTCTGAACGTGATTCTCTTGCTGACGGGGAGCCAGTGCAGGTCTTTCAGGTGTCCGGTGATGTGGCTGTGTCGGGGGATGTCCAGGATGAGTCGTGCGGAGGCGTTCTGGATGCGCTGGAGTCTTTTTGAAGTTTGGCTGTGGTTCCGGCGTAGAGGGTGTTCCCATAGTCCAGTCGGCTGGTGACGAGTGCCTGGGTGACGGTCTTCCTGGTTTCAGTGGGGATCCATCTGAAGATCTTGCGGAGCATGCGCAGGGTGTTGAAGCACGAAGATGAGACGGCGTTGACTTGTCTGGTCATCGACAGGGAGGAGTCCAGGATGAAGCCCAGGTTGCGTGCGTGGTCCGTTGGTTTGGGCGCGGTGCCCAGGGCCGGGGGCCACCAAGAGTCGTCCCAGGCGGAGGGTGATGAGCCCAGGATGAGGACTTCCGTCTTGTCTGAGTTCAGTTTAAGGTGGCTGTTCCTCATCCAGTCGGCGACGTCTCTCATCCCGTCGTGTAGGTTGGCTCTGGCGGTGGTGGGGTCGTTGGTGAGGGAGAGGATCAGCTGGGTGTCGTCGGCGTAGGAGATGATGTTGAGGTTGTGTTGGCGTGCGATGGCTGCGAGGGGGCTCATGTAGACGTTGAAGAGGGTTGGACTGAGTGAAGATCCTTGTGGAACGCCGCAGATGACTTCGGTGGCCTCGGATCTGAACGGGGGAGGCGGACTCTCTGGGTTCTTCCGGCGAGGAACGAGATGATCCATTCCAGTGCTTTCTCTCGGATTCCGATGTTGCTGAGGCGCTTCACTAGGGTGCGGTGGCAGACGGTGTCGAACGCCGCGGAGAGGTCCAAGAGGATGAGGGCTGCTGTTTCCCCGTTGTCGGTTAGGGTTCTGATGTCGTCGGTGGCTGCGATAAGGGCGGTCTCGGTGCTGTGGTTGGCCCGAAACCCGGACTGCGAGGGGTCGAGGGATCCATTCGTCTCGAGGAAGGCGGCAAGCTGTCTGTTGACGGTCTTCTCGATGACTTTGGCCGGAAACGGAAGGAGCGAGATGGGACGGTAGTTCTTGAGGTCGGTGGGGTCCGCCGTTGGTTTCTTCAGGAGGGCGGTAAGCTCGGCGTGCTTCCAGCTCTCCGGGAAGGTGGCGGTGTGGAAGGAGGAGTTGATGATGTCCCGGAAATGGGGTGCGATGGTGGCGTCGGCTTTGTTGAAGACGTGGTGTGGGCAGGGGTCGGTTGGTGATCCGGAGTGGATGGAGTTCATCGTGCGGGTGGTGTCTTCGGTGCTGATCGGGGTCCAGTTGCAGAGGGTGGTGGTGGCGGGCGTTGGTTCGGCGGTAGGGTGCGTGGTCTGTGCGTCGAAGCTGTTATGTATGTCGGTGATCTTGCGGTGGAAGAACGCGGCGAGTGAGTTGCAGAGGTCTTGCGAGGGGGTGATGTCGTTGTTTCCGGCGCTGGGGTTGGAGAACTCTTTGACGATGCTGAAAAGTTCCTTGCTGTCGTGGGCGTTGTTGTCCAGTCGTTCTTTGAGTGCCGACTTCTTGGTGGCACGGATCAGCTGGTGGTGTTTGCGGGTGGCGTGCTTGAGGGCGGTCCTGTTGTCTGTGGTCTGGTCGAGTCGCCAGGCTTTCTCGAGAGTGCGGCAGTTCTTCTTGGATTCCTTGAGTTCGTTGGTGAACCAAGGGGTTTTCTTGCTTCCGGGTCTGCTGGGAGGGTTTTTAGTGGTGCGAGGTCGTCGGCGCAGGCGGTCAGCCACTTGGCGAGGTTGCTGGCTGCTTCGTTTGGGTCCGTTGTGTTGGTGGGTGTGTTCTGGCTGAGGGAGGCGGTGAGCTGCTCGGCGGTGATCTTGCTCCAGCTCCGGCGGGGAGCCTGTTGCGGGTGGTGGTGGGTCGCAGTCTTTCTGAAGCTGAAGTGGACGCAGCTGTGGTCGGTCCAGTGGAGTCCGGTGGCGTGGCTGAAGGAGATGTGCTTGCTGGAAGAGAAGACGGGGTCAAGCGTGTGGCCGGCGTAGTGGGTGGGCGTGTTCACCAGTTGCTTGAGTCCGAGGTTGGCGAGGTTGTCCAGCAGGGCGGTGGTGTTTCTGTCGTTGTTGTTCTCCAGGTGGAAGTTGAGGTCCCCTAGGAGGATGTAGTCGGCGGAGGGCATGGCGTGCGGGCTGATGAAGTCTGCGATGTCTTCGCTGAATAGTGTGCGTGGTCCCGGGGGTCTGTAGATGAGGGTGCCTCGGAGGGTGGTCTTGGGGTCAGTGTGTATCTGGAAGTGTAGGTGTTCGGCGGCGGTGAAGGTCTCGTCGGAGTTAGTCGAGATGCGGATGGTGTTCTTGTGTACGATGGCGATGCCTCCTCCCGTCTGGTTGACGCGGTCCTTCCGGGTGATCTTGTATCCGTCCGGGATGGCTATGGCGATGTCGGGCGCTGAGGAGGCGTTCATCCAGGTTTCGGTGAGGAAGGCGACGTCCGGTGCTGTTGCGTCGAGCAGGTCCCAGAGTTCCACGGCGTGCCTGTGGACGGAGCGGGTGTTCAACAGGATGCATTTCAGGTGGTTGCTGCTGGTGCTCGACTTGGCGGAGGTGGTGCACGTCCGGGGGCAGGTGAATCGGCAGGCTTGGCAGGTGAAGGGTCCGTGGGTGCGTCTCGGTGAGGCTCGGTAGCAGGCAGGGTTCCGGCCGGCATTGAGTGCGGTGAGGGTGGCGGCGTCGTAGGTCCGTCGAGTAGTGTTGCATTGGTGGGATCCAGGGGTCCTGGCGCTGGGCGCGGGCCAGGCGCGGACGGGCGCAGACGGGCTTACCTTTGGCGCACCTTCGGCGCTCCGTCGGTGCTCCCGCTGTGCGCGGCCGCTGCGCGGTCGCTCAGGGGGCGTCATAAGTAAGGAGCCTGGAGGGAGGAGCAGCTGGGTGGCGGGAGCGGGGCGGCGAATGGAATCACGGGGGGCGGGGCCGCAGGGAGGCAGTGGCGGGAAGTCCCAGGAGCAGCGGGCAGCGGGAAAGTCCCAGGAGCAGTGGGAAAGTCCCAGGAGCAGCGGGCAGCGGGAAAGTCCCAGGAGCAGTGGGAAAGTCCCAGGAGCAGCGGGCAGCGAGCGAAGGAATCTCCAGGCAGGAGGCGGCAAGGCAGGCAGGAGCGGCAGCAGTGAGTGGGGCGACCAAGCCCTGTGGAGGGCTGAGCGGTCACCCCACGACATCCGCGACATTCTATTTGAAATAACTCTCTTGCCGGTTGACGTATCTTCGCAAAATTTTCAAACTTTGTGGCCCGCTCCGGTCCGCTCCTACCCTGAAAGTCTCGGGGGGATTCGTCAAGCGGGGGCCGAGAAAAAGGGGGTCCCAAAACGCGTTTTCCCCATGCAATTTTCCATAGGAAACTTTAGACACGGCTACAGCCCGAACTGCTGAACGGAATTACACCAAATTTGGCAAAGAGGTAGTTCTTGGTTCAGAAAGAACCCTTTTTGTTAAATGGTGTAAATCCGTTCAGTAGTTGCTGAGAAAATCAAAAGTAAAAAGATAGTGATATCTATGGCCGAGTAGGGTCCGCGTACCCTCCCGATCACGAGCTGCATGTTAATTGGCTGTCAGCTGGCTGTCAACATTCCGATTCAGGAAATGTTGGCAGCCATTTTGTCCCTCGGTAGAACCGAGGGACAGAAACAAGTGCGCAAAGCGCACAAAGGGGGCAGGGTAGAAACACCCTGACCCCCTAGGTCTGCTCAGGGGGTCCCACAAAAATCGGCAGGATGCGCTCAGGGTGCGCGAATCCTGCCGAAAAAAAAAAATCGAAGCGCGGTCTCCCGCGCTTCGATGTTAATTGGCCCCCGGGTGGCCCGAGTCCCGGGGGCATGGTGGGAGGGGTTAATTTTATGTTTGGGGGGCCTCAAAGGGCCCCCCAAGCCCCGGGGACCGCCACCCCCTGGGGCTTTTTTTTTAAAATGGTGCGGGAGGGCTCTGAGCCCTCCCGCAGCCCCGAGGACCACCACCTCCCCGGGGCTTTTTTTTTTAAATTAAAAAACCTGTGTGGGGGGCTCCAGCCCCCACACGCCCGAGACCGCCACCTCCCCGGGGCACTAAACATTTAAATATGGGGGTCCGTTATCGACCCCCAGAGCCCCGAGGACCACCACCTCCCCGGGGCTGTGCAATTTAAGGGGAGGGCCGCGCGGCCCCCTCCTGGAGCCCTTGATGGCCCTGGGGACCGCCACCCCCAGGGCCGGCTCCTGCAGTGTCCCGGGGTGCCTACCCCCGGGACACTGCTGTTTGCAATGACTGGACGGGAGCCTCGCGGCTCCCGTCCTGTCATTGCAAACTGCTTGGATATTGGAAGAGAGAGCAGGAAACCTGCTCTCTCTTCCAATATCCAAAGCACATTGCTTTTCCACATGGGGAGCAGCATCTTAGCAGCTCCCCATGTGGAAAAGGAATGCCGGCTCCCAAGGGACGCGGGAGCCGGCGGGACTGTGGGGGGATTGGGGACCCCCCCACAGTCCCCAACGGAGAGGGCCAGCCCCAGGGGATGGGGTCCCCGGGGCAAGTAGTGGCCCGGGAGGGGGGCCACGCTGCCCCCCTCCCCAAATAATAAAAATAAATAAATTTTAAAAAAAAGGAAAGGCCGGCCCCGGGGGATGGGGTCCCCGGGGCCTTTAAATGGCCTGAGGAGGGGGGCCACACAGCCCCCCTCCAAAGAATAAAAATAAAAATAGAGGCCAGGCCCCGGGGGATGGGGTCCCCGGGGCCAATACAGGCCCAGGGAAGGGGGGCCACGCGGCCCCCTTCCCGTTTTTTTTTTATTTTTTAATTAAAAAAAAGGGGTAAGGCCCTGGGGGATGGGGTCCCCAGGGCCCATAAACAGGAAAAAGGAAGGGGGGCCACACAGCCCCCCTCCAGGGGACAAAAAAAATAAAATAAAATAAAAACCGATCGGGCCCGCAGGCCCCGCCCCTTCCTTCACCACTCTGCAAACGCGCCCCTGGCGCGTTTGCAGAGGGGAACGAATTCCCCTTGAATACTGGGGGTCCCTGGGGGCCAACTAGCCCACCAGGAACCTCCAGTATGCGCCAGGGGCTGCCTTGCAGAGAGGTGTACAGAGGCCACGCCCCTTTTACACCTCTCTGCAACGCAGCTCTGTGGCGCTTTTGGAGGTATATGGTGGGCTAGTTGGACTCCGGGGACCCTCAGGATTCAAGGGGACTTAATCCCCCAACTTAAAACGCACCACGGGGCGCGTTTGCACAGTGGTGAAGGGAGGGCGGGGCTTCAGGTGACATGTGTGCAAACAGGCCCTGTGGCGCGTTTTAAGATGGGGAATTAAATCCCCTTCAATCCTGAGGGTCCCTGGGAGCCAACTAGCCCAACAGGTACATCCAGAAAGCGCCACAGAGCTGCGTTGCAGAGAGGTGTAAAGGGGTGTGGCCTCTCTACACGTCTCTGCAACGCAGCCCCTGGCGCATATTGGAGGTTCCTGGTGGGCTAGTTGGCCCCTAGGGACCCTCAGGATTCAAGGGGACTTAATCCCCCAACCCAAAACGCGCCACGGGCGCGTTTGCACAGATGTCACCTCAGGCCCCGCCCCCTCCCTTCACCATTGTGCAAATATTATTCTAAAATCATCCGAAATACGAATTCCGATTTACTCACCTGTTATAAGGAGAGACCTCGGTGCTGCATCTTTCAGCCCAGTACTGGTCCTGAAAAGTAATTTTAACCGTACTTACCGGTAACTTGAATTTCCTTCATAGGCTAACATTGACTGGTTTCACTTGGAAATTCTTCTAAGTGTGGAGTTTTGGAACTTTATAATATTCCTCTAAAATCAACCAAAGTACGAATTCCAATTTACTCACCTGTTATCAGGAGAGACCTCAGTGCTGCATCTTTCAGCCCAGTACTGATCCTGAAAAGTAATTTTAACCGTACTTACCAGTAACTTGAATTTCCTTCCATAGGATATCATTGCCTGCTTTTTGCTGAAAAAGTTTCTAAGTGTTGATTTTTGAAACATACAAATATTCCTCTAAAATCAGCCGAAATCCGAATTCTGATTTACTCACCTGTTATCAGGAGAGACCTCAGTGCTGCATCTTTCAGCCCAGTACTGGTCCTGAAAAGTAATTTTAACCGTACTTACCGGTAACTTGAATTTCCTTCATAGGCTAACATTGACTGGTTTCACTTGGAAATTCTTCTAAGTGTGGAGTTTTGGAACTTTATAATATTCCTCTAAAATCAACCAAAGTACGAATTCCAATTTACTCACCTGTTATCAGGAGAGAACCCAGTGCTGCATCTTTTAGCCCAGCACTGACCCTGAAAAGTAATTTTAACCGTACTTACCAGTAATTTATATTTTCTTCCATAGGAATCCATTGTCTGGTTTTCAGCAGAAAAGTTTCAAAGTGTCGATTTTCACAAACTACAAATATTCCTAAAAAATCGCCTGTATGACTTAAACGCATTCTTTCAACTGTTTACAGGAGATGCACCAGTGCTGGATCCAGGATCCAACACTGAGTAAGAAAAAGTAACGATAACAGTTTTTACCTTCTAAGTGAATTTCCTTCCATAGGATAACATTGGTGATTCTATGAGAAAAAGTTTCTAAGTGTCAACTTTTAAAGTACAATAATATTCCTTAAAAATCACGACTGTAACCAAAACGCTTTTACTCAACTGTTTACAGGAGATGTCCCAGGACTGAATCTAGGATCCAGTCCTGTGGTTAGAAAAGTAATCCATAAAGTAAGTAATTGCATTTAACTAGAAATTCACATTGAGCTGAATGTTGCATTGTGTTTGAAAATGTGTTGCCCATTGCAACAACTGTAACTACTGTACTTAAAAGTCTATTGCCTATGTGCAAAGTATTTAAACTAAAGTAATTCATTCTGAGAAAGTATTTTTTGTAATGTAATGTATAATGTAATTACAATGTAATTTAAAAAATAAAATATGTAAAAAAAAATGTTTCTAAAAATGTAGTAAATCAGTATGAAAAAAATTTATATAACAATTAATACATTTAAAAATTGCCATTTACAAAACCTTTGAAATTCACTGAAAAAACCGTAGGTTTCAGACATGTTATAGTTACAAATTAGCATTTAAAAAACCTTTGAAATTCACTGAAAAAACCATAGGTTTCAGGGACGTTATAGTTACAAATTAGCATTTAAAAAACCTTTGAAATTCACTGAAAAAACCATAGGTTTTAGGGACAGTTATAGTTAGTTGGACATTGCACTCGTACAAAACCCGTGAAATTCCCCGTTATAGTTAGTCCAGCTAACTATAACTCGCGCCCCGCAATGCACTGCTGATGACGTCACATATTACATCACTCATGACATGGTCAGTGACATCACTGATGACATCACTGATGACATCTCAAATGACATCACTGATGACATCATCCACGTGATAATCTGATGCTGCTCCTCACACCCTAATATAACCTTTGATACACCCAATCTAAATTACAGACTGCCATTCGCAAAACTATAGACACTCCAACACCAATAACTACATACCCACTCACTGATTCTTAGGTCTACACACACACATCCACTCACTCACCCGTACAGTCACTCATACTTATGGTCACTCAGTACAGGACTATCATATGCACTCTTACTCCTATATAGACACTCAAACACCGCCACTCATCCATAGAGGTACTCACACACCTAGTCAGTCATGCAAATAATTAAACACACTGCCATTTACTCACCTATACAGTTATACACACACCAGCTCACTTAATCATACAAATACTAGCACATTGTTACGCTCGTATACAATCACTGCTACAAGCACACACTCATCCATACAGCCACTATCACAATCACTCACTCTCAGCTTATAGCTATTTATATACTCCAACACACATATATACTGGCTTTCACATATGTAGTTACTCACACATGTACCACTGGGACATACATTCACTCACTAACACACTCTTACACACACTTACCCACCCATACAGTCTATCACAGATGCACTCTTGAAACCATCCACCCAGTGAATCACCCACTCACACATCTATGCACAGAGTCGCACACACCCCACCCACACAAACACTCAGGCACCCATACAGATACTCAGACAACCAATCAATAACTCATATAGACACTCATGTAGCTATTCACAAACCCATGCAGCCACTTACACAGCAACAGACAGACGGATACAGACATTCACCCAGTTTAGTCACTAACCCATGCATTCAGTAAGATACGTTAAATCACTCACTTATAGAGTCAGTCACGCACCTACTAAATCATCCATACAGACACTTACACACCCACTCATTCTTCAATACGTCTTTTCCTATATATATAAAAAATATTTCAACTTTACAGAAACACACAGTCACTGGATGATGTCATCAGTGATGTCATTTGAGATGTCATCAGTGATGTCATCAGTGATGTCACTGACCATGTCATGAGTGATGTAATATGTGACGTCATCAGCAGTGCATTGCGGGGCGCGAGTTATAGTTAGCTGGACTAACTATAACGGGGGAATTTCACAGGTTTTGTACGAGTGCAATGTCCAACTAACTATAACTGTCCCTAAAACCTATGGTTTTTTCAGTGAATATATATATATATATATATATATATATATATATATATATATATATATATAAACACGACAACAATCCAGCTTCCTCAGACAGAAATCCAACGAAGTAGGCACGGACCCAAGAGTGTAGGTTAAAAGGCATCTTTTAATGAATCAGGTCACCCTCAACCCAGGATAACGAGAGACGTGTTTCGACTCCGCAGGAGTCTTTGTCAATCTGAAAGGCGCTATTACAAAGCAGATATATATAGTCCTTCCCACAATAGGTTAGAGTAGACATGGAAGAAATACTTGTAAGCACATCACATCAATGAATACCCTATGCAGTATATTCAAATATAATGACAGGAAAAACATCTACCATTTTAAACTTTGCATAATGCTAGTATATTGTCTGCATGTTTAACCGTGCATTTTAAAGACATGGGTGATGAAAAGTGCCCTTGAAAGTTAAAACTAACTTCCCCCAACAACCAAAGTGGGAACATTTTATGCAGTTAACTTTTGGCGCCCTTCACTCGTATACAATGCCTATTAATATGACATATAATATGTGCAAAACTAAATTAAAATTAAAATTAAGTCACACACGACCCTGCTATTTAAAGCATTTCTCGACCTGGAACCACATTTAGCTCGAGTAGTTTTGCCGCACTCATTGTTTTGCCTTCTGGAAAAAAGACCTTTTGACCTCTCTACCACGTGTCCGTTTATGCTTGCTTGCTGTTGCTGAAAGGTTGCGCCTGGGTACACCGAGACCCAAATGCTACCCTAGCGCCCCAGGACTCAACTATAAGTAGTTGAAAAATAGTGAGACACCAGTGTCAAACACCCAGTGCGTGCCCATAGGCAACCAAGACTACTGTTCCCATAATTCATCATGACGGGTAACAAAGCCAAGCAACATCTTTTGGCGTGTTTCCCCTGAGTTTTTGCTTTCTGACTTCCCGGTTTTGACTCTGTTTTTGCTGGCTTAGTGTCTCTGCGCACTTTTATCACTGCTGATCAGTGGTAAAGTGCAAGTGCTGCTGTTGTAAACTGTGTTATGGATTGGTGTTTCCATGATTGGCATATTTGATTTACTTGTCAGTCCCTAGTAAAGTGCACTGAGTGTGCCAGGGCCTGTAAATCAAATGCTGCTAGTGGGATGCAGCACTGGATTGTGCCACCCACACAAACAGCCTGTAAATGTAACTCTGGCCTGCCATTGCAGAGCCTGTGTGCAGTCTGGGACTGCCATGTCGACTTGGCAAGTGCACCCACTTGCCAGGCCCTAACCTTCCCTTTTCTTACATGTCAGTCACCCCTAAGGTAGGCACAAGGTACCCCTGTGGGCAGGGTGCAGTGTATGTGAAAGGTAGGACATGCCCTGGTGTGTGTGTCATGTCCTGATAGTGAATTACTGCCAATTTCGTTTTCCACTATTGCAAGGCTACCTGTTCCCATAGGACAGAATGGGGAGTTTGTTTATAACATCTTATAAACATAACTGGCCCTGGGAACTAGGAGAGAAATAAAGTTTAGTATGCCTGAACTCAAAATCTAAAGATGCATCTTTTAGTGAAGGTGATTTTTACATTCTGTGTAAGGCCTCTGCTGGGTTTGTGGATTGACTGTCTGGGTTTTGGATGACAGGGGCTGGGGAGCAGCAGTGGCTCCAGATAGTCTAGGTGGGTCAGGAAAGGGCTGAATAGACCTGGGCTGCATTTAGAGTAGGGGGAAGAGATTTCCTTTAACCTGAATGGGCCTGGTCTGCCTCTGACAATGCCGTCTCCACCTCTTGCCAGGAAGTCACACCAGAGAGGGCAGAACTGGTTCTGGCTGGGCACAGACACTCTCTTCCTGAGAGGACAAAGGATTTTGGGCTATAAAAAGTGGGGCCCAAACCCCGTAACTTTAGAACTCCTTTGGACCAAGAAGACTGCCAAGAAGAAGACCTGGAGAAGCTGTGAGGAGGGACTACCACTTTGAAGTGTGCTTTGCTGTGTTGGCCTGCAGTGGCTGCTTTTGTCTTTGGCAGTGAAAGGACTGGACTGAACTTTCTGCAATCTATTTTTGTGAGTTTCTCCAAGGGCTTGAGGTAGAGCTTGCCCCCTGTTCAAGAAGTCTAAGGAACAGCAAATACTTCAAGTTCTTCTGCCCTCAGCTCTGGAAACTGTGTGGTTTGTGCTGCAACAAGAAGAGAAAGCAACCCGATGCCGTCAACGACGCCGCTGTCGACTCTGTGTCCTGAAGGCACCGCAGAGGGCACCGCCGCAACGCCGCAACGCGACCCTCGTCTCACCAACGACGCCTGCTGATGCCATCACCGAGCCGCTGCTCACACTGCGACCTGTGGGTACCGCACTCCGCATCGCCTCGCTTCAGGACGCCGCCTTGGTATCCCCGACGATGCCGCTCCATGCCGAAATTGCCGAAGCTGCTTGCACCATGGTTCAAGGGCACCGCTCGAAGTTACACGACGCACCGCCCTCAGCCCGCACCGCAGCCTTGGCCTGCTGGCGCCCTCGACTCCAGTTTGTCAGCCGACGACAGCGCTTCAGCAACGACGACGCCGCTGCTTGCACCGTGACCTGCCAGCACAGCAACGAGCAACGCATCACTTCACACCTCAACCCTGGTCTCACTGCCATCTGATGCCGCCACTGAGACGCTGCTCGCACTGCGACCTGAGGCCATCGCACGCCGCACCGCTGCACTTTGCACCGCAGCACCCGACGCCTACCGACGCCAGCGCTCCTGACTTCAACCGCGAGGAGTTCGATCTGCAACGCGTGTGACTTCAAGGGCCCGACGACTCCTGCACCGACCTCCGGAACCGGCGCCTGTGGATGCCGTGCTTTCGGAAGCTCAACGAGAGGTCACCGACTCCCTGCATTTCTAAAGGTACTGTTTTGCGGGTCTTCCCAACACCGTAGCTGGCCGGCGACACCGCGGTCAGCCAAAACTGTTTGGATTTGTTTGTTCACAACGCCGTAATAGCCCCAGAGGGAGCTATCGACTTCAAGGAACTGTTTTTCAAGGTTATATTGATAACTGAAGATTTCTAAGTACTGTATTGTGGATTTTTATCGTTTTTGGTCTTGTCTTAAGTATATAAAAATATTGGATATTTTTCAAAACTGGTGTGGTGTCCTTTTGTAGTGCTTACACTGTATCACTGTTGGGTATGTGCAAATGCTTTACACACTGCCTCTAATATAAGCCTGACTGCTCATGCCAAGCTACCAAGGGGGTGAGCAGGGGTTATTTTAGGAGTGTAACTCCCTTATCCTGACTAGGAAGAAGGGTCCCTATTTGGACAAAGGTACCTACCTCTGCCAACTAGAGACCCCCATTTCTAACACATATATATATATATATATATATATATATATATATATATATATATATATATATTTTTTTTTTTTTTTTGCAACAAAGGACGCCGCACTCTTTGTATTACTGTCTTTATTGTGCTCTGGCTGTGTCTGTTTAATTACAATCCAACCAAGATTCCCCCTTTGTGGTTGGAGCGCGGCGTATCACTATACGAGTTTGAGTGATGCGGTCTCCGTTTCCTACCACATTCAAGTCGCTTCGATCCTGAGATTAATGCCACATTTTTTTTTTCCCAAATGGCTCACCACTCACCATCCGGGGAGACTCCTGTACGGTCGGGGCTCTCTGCTCCTTCCTCCAGCTCTCAACCCGGTCTTCGCGGCTTCCTTCTCGATCGGGTGCTTCCGGCGTGGATTCTGTTTACTGCAATGTGGTTCCTGCCGGAGCGCACAGCAGCGGGTGCGGGCGTTGGGCCGAACCAATGGCCAAAGTAAGTTTTTTGCAACAAAGGACGCCGCACTCAGGAATCTTGGAATTAATGCTTTATTCACAGAGCCAGTCTGTCACACCGACACGTTTCGGCCAGCACAGCCTTTCTCACGGTGGGGGGCACTACTGTTACGTCTGTTTTATGTCATTTCCTCTAAGTATAAATCCCATTGCATTTTGGGATTTGTAGTTCCATTTTAAAATATTTACAAATACCCTCGTGACAGAGTCATCATTTTCAATCTAGTAGACATAATGTTGCGCTTAGCGATTAACCGGTGATCACACAATTTCATAATTTGCAGTTTGCATTTCACATAATTTTAGAAAACGGTGATGTTATTCACTTATATTGCACATCAAACCTAAGGTTGTAACCAAAACAGTAAATGTCAGCATGTATAGTACATACTCAGTGATGTTAATCATGATTTTACGTGATAGTACTAACGATACTCGATGGGTATAGTACCCCATTTAATACGAGACCTATCTTAAACACTGTCTTGATTTAACCAGCATTTTTCATTTTTTATAACATTAGTTACCGTTTTCTATTCATTTGTGTTTAAATTAATGCAAATAAATTGATGTTAGTGCGTTCTTATTCCTGGAGATGGCTTCTCTTAGCGACCCGTATCATTGTTAGTATTTATCCAATGTATAGTTCATAGTTTTTATTCATTTATAGATGGACATAAAGTTCTTCGTCAAAGTTCATCCCTTTCGGATTTTTGGTGCGAAGCCTGATTATATACTTAGATTCTAACTGTCTAAGTTTCTTTTTCCTGTCGCCCAGCCTTTCATTGTTTTCCACCATATCTATGCCAAAGAAATTCATTTTTCGCCAGTCACCACTCTGGCAGGCAAGTAGATGTTTGGCAGTTGCATATGTTTGATCTTTATTTTTCACTGCCCGGATGTGTTCCAAGATCCGTTTTTTCAACATGCAGATGGTACTGCCTATGTACATCAGGCCGCAATTGCATTGAATGGCATAGACCACATACTGCGATGAACATGTTATTCTTTGGTTAATGTGGATTATTCTTCCTTCCGGATCTCTTATATCTTTTTTGTTGATTCCAATCTTGCAGGCTTTGCAATTGTTGCACCTTTTAAAGCCAGTTTGTTGTTGCTCTAGCCAATTTTTTCTTTTTGTTTCGGATTGGAAATGACTTTGTACTATTGTATCCTTAAGAGATGATACCTTTCTAAAGGTAATTTGTGGTCTTTCACCAATGATTTTCTCAAGGTCTTGATCTTGTTTTAGTAATGGCCAGTATTTTTGGATACTTTGTCTGATTTTCCGTGCTTCTTTACTGAATGTCAGTATAAGTCTCGGAGCTGTCTGCTTGTCACCCTCATTTAAGTTTTTCTTTTTTCTCTCAGTGTTTTTGACAATAATTTCTGTTCGTGTGGTTTCTTTCACTTTCTTCATACTTTTATTGAGGTTTCTTTCTTTATATCCTCTCTTTTTGAGTCTGTTTGCACTTTTCAGAATTTCTTTTTCAGCTTCCTCGTCTTTGGAGCAATTGCGTCACATCCTAATGAATTCCCCAAATGGAATGCTTCTCAGCAGGGGTTTAGGATGAAAGCTGTCTGCACGAAGGTTACTATTTGTTGCAGTTTTCTTTCTGTAAAGAGTCGTCTGTATTTGCCCATTGTCAATGTAGATTGTGGTGTCTAAGAAGTCTACTTTATGACGACTAGTGGTGCAAGTAAATGAGAGTCCAATCTTGTTCTTATTTAGAGTTTGGAAGTATTCCATGAATTCCTCCCTATTTCCGTTCCAAATTAGGAACAGATCATCTATGTAGCGTGTCCATAATATGATCTTGTCTAGGGCCTCGTTGTTGTTTGAACCCCAGGCTATTTCCTTCTCCCACCACCCCATAGTGAGATTTGCATAATTGGGGGAGAAGGAAATGCCCATGGCACAGCCACATAGTTGATGGTATATTTCGTGGTCAAAGAGAAAGATGTTGTTATTCAGACACATTTTTATCATCGTTAGGAGCATTGCTGAGTGCTCCAGCTCGCTGATATTCCGTTGTTTCAAGAAATATGCACAAGCATTTAGTCCTATCGAATGTTCAATGGACGTATATAAGGAAGTCACATCGATCGTTACCATGATGTATGATGGATTCCATGCTATGTTTGACAGTACACGCAGAAAATCCCCTGTGTCCGGTTTCGGGTCAGCGCGCCAGTCTTTCACGCCCCCACCCGTAATTAGCTTCTGGCTAATTCGCACGCGCAGCGGACGCGGCAGAGACCCAGTGGCAGGGACGCTGCTAGCTGTGGCGTGTGTGTGGCTGTACCTATTGATTTTAATTGCGCCCGTATTTTAAGTTGCACCTGCACTTTAAAGTATAAGAATCACTATATCCTGTACTTGTTAAAGGTGGAACCTACCTCTACTCTTCTCCCAGCCCCGGTCCGACGCGGCAAGTGCCGTTGTGCGGAGGGCTTTTGGGAGTAGCAATCACTTCCGGTTTCGGGTCAGCGCGCCAGTCTTTCGCGCCCCCACCAGTACTTAGCTTCTGGCTAATGCGCTCGCGCAGCGGGCGCGCCAGCGGTGCGCCGAAGGTGCACCAAAGGCAAGCCCGTCTGCGCCCGTCCGAGCCCAGCCGGGACCAGGGGCCTTGACCCCTGGTATTTCTAAAAATAACAATGTTACTTACAGTGCTCAGACACTGCTCAATATGAGAGAAGTTACGGATACTAATTGTCTACACGCACTGATCCTTGCCAACAGTCCTTCCAGTTGCCCCCACTGTGATTTTAAGTTTCAACCCTACAATAGGGACTTACCAGGTACCGGCCTCCCCAAAAAATTCTTTCTTTTAAATTGTCGTTCTCTCCCCAAGCAGTCAGTTGAACTAGCACTGCTTATAGAGGATCTTAAACCCGATGCTTTATTCCTGACAGAAGCGATACAAAAGGGGATGATGGACGGAACGTTTGAGCCAATCAAACACTCACCCCCAGTCAACTGATCTGGGTTTAATCCATCATCATTCTTTAGCTCACTCCACCACCCCAGTTCAGACATGGCCATATGCAAATCAGTCTGACCCTGTGCCTCATGGGAACAGTCCAGTCCGAACTGCCAAGCCATGTCTTCCCTGGACCGGAAACAAGCATCCTAGGACCGGTTTCTGGCATTTCAGCCGTCATCAGCCAGGCTTGCTTGAATCCAGTGGCAAAGTGAGCAAGGGACCCACGTCTGGGCATACCCCCGCCAACTTAGGGCGACCAAAGCGATCCATGCCACTGGAATCAAGCTATCCTGGCTGAAGAGGGGTGAAACCCCGAAACCGGTCCTAGGATGCTTGTTTCCAGTCCAGGGAGAACCTGGCTTGGCAGTTCGGGCTGGACTGTTCCCATGAGGCACAGGGTCAAGACTGATTTGCATATGGCTGGGTTCAAACTGGAATGGCATGGTGAGCAAAAAAAAACAAAAAAAAACGATGGATTTAGGCCCAGATCTCTGTACTGGGGTGAATGTATGACATTGTTCTGCATTCTGTCCATCAACTGTTGTTTTTGCATTTGTCACCCCGAGTGGGATGGGTATGCCCAGACGTGGGTCCCGTGCTCTCCATGCCACTGGAATCAAGCTATCCTGGCTGAAGAGGGGTGAAACCCCGAAACCGGTCCTAGGATGCTTGTTTCCAGTCCAGGGAGAACCTGGCTTGGCAGTTCGGGCTGGACTGTTCACATGAGGCACAGGGTCAAGACTGATTTGCATATGGCTGGGTTCAAACTGGAATGGCATGGTGAGCAAAAAAAACGATGGATTTAGGCCCAGATCTCTGTACTGGGGTGAATGTATGACATTGTTCTGCATTCTGTCCATCGACTGTTGTTTTTGCATTATTCCTGACAAAGACGTGGTTACAGGACGAAGCTGATCCAATTATCACCCAGACCCTACCTCCGGGGTATTTAATTCATAGAGCAGACCGCAAGACTGGAAGAGGGGGAGGTTTAGCTATAATTTTTAAAGATAATTTCTGCTGCCGGTCCTCCGCTGAGGGGCTACCTGACTGCGAAAGTATGAACTTCTCTTTGGAATTATCACCTATTACTACTCTCTCTGGTTTGCTACTTTACCGCCCCCCGGGACCCATAGGTCAATTCCTTAGTATACTTCTGACCTTTGTGGCTAACTTAGCATTAACCCCAGCTAATTTCACAGTACTAGGGGATCTCAATATCCATCTGGATGACCCCTCTGACCATCTGGCCAAAGAGCTTCTAACAAGCCTCTCAGCACTTCAATTTAAGCAGAAAGGCTTTGCCCCTACGCATGTCAAGGGTCATCTCCTAGATCCAGTGTTTAGTAATGACCAGAATCTCTCGGTAGGGTCTCCAATCCCCCTCCCCTGGACTGATCATCTGCTAATTCCTCTGGTCTGGGAGACCGTAGTGTCTTCTCCCCTTCAGAGTGTAACTCTGACGCTGGAAAGGAAATGGTCAAATCTTTCTGTTAGCCAGTGGTCCTTAGCTCTGGATGCCACCACACCCCCTCCTGTTCTCGATCCTGAGAGAGCTAATAACAACTTTAACCTCTGGATCCAAAACTCTTTGGACACTCTTCTTCCTATGAAACCTTCCTACAAGAGATCCATACATAAACCGGTACCATGGTTCTCCCCTAAATTAAGGGAGCTCAAACAAATCTGCAGGAAACTGGAAAGGAGATGGAGACAGAATCTAACAGAAGAGAGGGAAAATGTCTATAGAGAGGCAATTAGGAAGTATAAGGCAGAAATCAAAATCGCCCAATCCTCATTTTATGAGGAGAGGATCATCGCAGCTGCTAACTCTCCCAAAGAGATTTTCCGTATTGCTAAATCTCTCATTACCATACCGCATAAATCCCCTAACACAGAGGATGCTTTAGCTCGCTGCAACAATTTAGCGGAATATTTCCACCAAAAAATTCATCTGATTTGTCAATCTTTCCCTTCCCACCAAAGCGAGCCTATCGCGTCCGGTACCGAAAGCCCCCTTCCCGAATCACAGTGTTCCTTAGCGGAGTTCCCCTTGATAGACGAGGTTGCCTTGAATACACTTATTTCTACGGTAACCTCGGGCTCTCCTGTGGACCCCGCTCCTCCGCAGCATCTCACTCGAGCTGCTGATGTTATTCAGCCAGTAATTTTGAACATCATAAATGCCTCCATCACTTCGAGCACAGTACCCCCTGATTGGAAATGTGCTCAGGTTAGAGCCCTCTTGAAGAAACCAAACTTAGACATCTCCAACATGGCCAACTATCGACCTATTTCTCTCCTGCCCTGGTTGAGCAAGCTGATGGAGAGACATATAAACTCTACTCTAGTCCATTATCTGGAGTCTAACAACTTGCTCCACGATTCCCAGACAGGATTTCGTCCCAGGCTTGGGACAGAGACGGCCCTTCTGGCAGTAACAGAGGAAGCAAGGAGACTTTTGGACCAGGGTGGCTCAGCAGCAATTATTCTGCTGGACCTCAGTGCCGCCTTCGACACTGTTGATCATAACATCTTGTTGGAGCGATTAAAAAATCTTGGAGTAACACACCGGGCTCTTACATGGATCCAGTCCTTCTTAAAGGACCGATTCTTTCAGGTTTTTGAGGGTACCTTTGCATCAAATCGGCGGCCTCTTAGCTGTGGGGTTCCCCAGGGTTCCTCCCTGAGCCCCACGCTCTTTAACACTTACATGGCGACTTTGGCAGAGATAGTGCGTCCATTCAGCATAAAAATTATTACCTACGCAGATGATACCCAACTGGTTGTGGCACTAAACCACCCGGAGGGTTCATCTTGCGCCCTGGGCAATTGCCTAGAGGCGGTAGCCGAATGGATGGACCTATCTCACCTTAAGTTAAATGGGGACAAAACGGAATTGATGTTCCTGGGCAAAGCTCCATCACCTTCCCCGGCATTCTCATGGCCCATTTGTCTCGGCAGTATGCCTGACCCAAAGCACCAGATTAAGAGCCTAGGCATGTGGCTTGATAGCTCCTTAAGTTTTAATCATCAAGCCACCATGCTCTCAGCCACATGTTTCGGCCTGATGAGGATGTTAAGGAAAATTCTCCCTTTGCTCCCTTTTCAGGCGCAAAGGATTATGGTACAAGCCCTCATTTTGTCCCGCCTGGACTATGGGAACGCCTTGTATTTGGGCGCCCCCCAGGCTACCATTCAAAAATTACAAGTGATCCAGAATTGCGCGGCTCGTTTACTTCTCCAGATTCCTCGGAGACAATCAGCAAAACCCGCAATGAGAAAACTTCATTGGCTCCCAGTCAAGTCCCGAATACAATTTAAGGCTATGTGCCTGGCCCACAAAGCCATCTGGAAAACCGGCCCTGCCATTATCCACCCCCTCGTCACTCCCTACCAACCTCCAAGGAGTCTTCGTTCCAGCTCCGCTTTCCTTGCTACTACAAGGAAAGTACGGAGATCCAGATGGGGCGGACGCTCCTTTTCTCTGAATGCTGCTAATCTCTGGAATTCTCTTCCTTCTACTCTTCGCAGGGAATCCAACATGCAGTCCTTCCGTAAACTCCTTAAGACCTATCTCTTTGGTACCACCTACTAACCTGTCATGTTACTGTCTGTCCTGTCCTAAGCGCTACGAGGCCTCAGGGTAGTAATGCGCTATAGAAATTTAATTTCATTCATTCATTCAATGTAGGAATTTAAGTTTTTGACCATGGGAGCGAGGTAGTGGTCCACATAGGATGAAATGTTTTCATACAATGAATCACATGATGACACAATTGGTCTCCCGGGAGGGTTGATCATGGTTTTATGAACTTTGGGTAGGAAATATATCGTTGGAATAGTGGGATTTTCTTTGAAAAGATATTGTCGTTCATCTGCATTGATTAGATTGTGTTTATGCCATTCATCCAGGTTGTTCCTCAGATCTTGAATCATTTTATGGATTGGATTGTGTGTTAGCGTCTCATATTTAGCTGGGTCATGTAGTTGACGGTAAGCTTCAATTTTGTAATCACTTGTATTTTGAATCACAATGTTTCCACCCTTATCTGCGGGTTTAATAATTATGTTGGAGTTGTTAGCTAACGTTTGGATTGCTTGTTTTCCCTTGTGGACATATTTTCCCTGTGTTTATTGTTTCTTATTTTTTCCATTTTGTCAATTTCATACATCACAGATTCAGAGAAGGAATCAATTTTGTTACCTGGTGACAATTGTGGGCAGTATCTAGATTTATTCATAAGGCCACTACTTTTATGTTGTTTGGTATCAATCTCAAGGTTTTGGAGCATCTGGATTTCAGTGATTTCATCCTCTTGGAATTCGTTGGCTAGGTCATATAGATTTTTTAAATGTGGAATTTCTTCTATGGTCAAGGCTGTGTCATTTTTAGTTTGTTCACTGTTTGTCTCCTGGGCAATCGTGTTCTGGGTTTGCTGTGATTGTTTGCCAGCATGTACCTTGGTCAGTTTGAGCTTTCGCACATATTTATATATATATCAATCTTAGTGTTCGTATAGTTGAAATGTTTTTGTGGGCAAAACGATAAACCTTTATTGAGTATTTGACATTCCATTGTTGTTGGTGTATATTCCGATAGATTGATAATTAAGTTGTCTCCATTTAATTCCTCTTGGTCCGGTTCCTCAACGGGTATTGTCTTTTTATGTTTGGATCTTCGGGTTTTCCTTTTGCTTCTGAAGACTTTGTATTGCCTCTTCCAAACCCTCTGCCTCTGCCTTGCCCTTGGTTTCGTGATAGATTCTGGTCCAGATTGACAAGGCGCATCTCTTCTAAAAATTCATGTTCACGGGTGCATTTCTACTAGTAGTGGCTTCATTTTCACTGCCGCTTATATCCGATTCACTTCCTGTTTCCCCTCCTGCTTTAGATAATTTGGTGGCATGATTAATCTTTAATGCATCGAAACGTTTTGCAAACGTTAGTATCCGGCCCTGTTGGTAGTCTGTTTCGTCCCTGATGAATTTCCTCTGTTTGCGTTGTTGAATTTCCTCCTCATATTTTTCTAATCGGTCATCCATTGCTTTACGTAATTTATTTACTTCATCTTTGTCGCATTGGCTGATTTTAGCTTCCAGGTCTTTGATTATTGTATGCGTTTCCTCAAGATCTCTTTCAGCATATTTAATGAGAATTCTCATCATATTTTTACTGCATTCCATGTTGTTAGCACCCCACTCTTCTAACATCTCCGTTCGTGTGTCTGGATGCGTGGGCATAGTGAAAATTCTTAATCCGCGTGGGACTCTGTCCACTTCAAGGTATTTCTGCAATGCCAACACTTCCCAGCTTTTGCTTATTTCTTTTTTGTATTGTTTTTCAATTTGAAAGAATAGTTGTTTAAGTGTGGGATTCGATTCATTTGACATGTTAGATTTTGTGCTTACAGCCGCTCCTTCCTGACTGCCTGGTTGAAACATTGTTGCCACAGTTTGCGCACGTTTTGCTTTTCGTGCTTCCATCGTTACATATACATCAATCTATGATCCTCCGATAAGGCTATTAGCGCTGATCTTTGTATTACTGTCTTTATTGTGCTCTGGCTGTGTCTGTTTAATTACAATCCAACCAATATTCCCCCTTTGTGGTTGGAGCGCGGCGTATCACTATACGAGTTTGAGTGATGCCGGTCTCCGTTTCCTACCACATTCAAGTCGCTTCGATCCTGAGATTAATGCCACATTTTTTTTTTGCCAAATGGCTCACCACTCACCATCCGGGGAGACTCCTGTACGGTCGGGGCGCTCTGCTCCTTCCTCCAGCGCTCAACCCGGTGAGCTCGGCGTCTTCGCGGCTTCCTTCTCGATCGGGCGCTTCCGGCGTGGATTCTGTTTACTGCAATGTGGTTCATGCCGGAGCGCACAGCAGCGGGTGCGGGCGTTGGGCCGAACCAATGGCCAAAGTACGTTTTTTGCAACAAAGGACGCCGCACTCAGGAATCTTGGAATTAATGCTTTATTCACAGAGCCAGTCTGTCACACCGACACGTTTCGGCCAGCACAGCCTTTCTCACGGTGGGGGGCACTACTGTTACGTCTGTTTTATGTCATTTCCTCTAAGTATAAATCCCATTGCATTTTGGGATTTGTAGTTCCATTTTAAAATATTTACAAATACCCTTGTGACAGAGTCATCATTTTCAATCTAGTAGACATAATGTTGCGCTTAGCGATTAACCGGTGATCACACAATTTCATAATTTGCAGTTTGCATTTCACATAATTTTAGAAAACGGTGATGTTTTTCACTTATATTGCACATCAAACCTAAGGTTGTAAACAAAACAGTAAATGTCAGCATGTATAGTACATACTCAGTGATGTTAATCATGATTTTACGTGATAGTACTAACGATACTCGATGGGTATAGTACCCCATTTAATACGAGACCTATCTTAAACACTGTCTTGATTTAACCAGCATTTTTCATTTTTTATAACATTAGTTACCGTTTTCTATTCATTTGTGTTTAAATTAAAGCACTCAGCAATGCTACTAACGATGATAAAAATGTGTCTGAATAACAACATCTTTCTCTTTGACCACGAAATATACCATCAACTATGTGGCTGTGCCATGGGCATTTCCTTCTCCCCCAATTCTGCAAATCTCACTATGCGGTGGTGGGAGAAGGAAATAGCCTGGGGTTCAAACAACAACGAGGCCCGGAAAGCCATAGCAAACAGCTATGTCCCAGGGGAGGCACTTCAGGACATAGCAGGAGCAGGCACTGGGAGGCGGCAGTCCCCAGGGCCATCTATGGCTCCAGGAGGGGGGGGGTGCGTGACCCCCCTCCCTTCTTCAACTTTGTTTTGGGGAGGTGGCACTCCCTGGGGCTGCGGGGGGTGTCCATCTGGCACCCCACATCAATTAAAATTAAAGCCCCGGGGAGGTGGCGGCCCCCGGGACTGAGGGGGATCTACATGCCCCTGCCCCATCCTGTAAACATAAAGCCAGGGGAGGTGGTGGTCTCCTGGTTTGAGGGGGTCCGAAAGGCCCCCATGTACAAAATAAATAATCCCCGGGAGGTTGTGGTCTCAGGGGAAGCCTGGGAGGCCAAACGGGCCTCCCCTGCTTTTCTTGATAGACAAGACCCAAGGAGGGGGTGGTCCATGGGGCATCAGTTAGCCCCAGGAGAGCGGCCTGTGTGCCCCCACCTTTATTATTTAAATGCCCCCGGGACCTTTCCTCCCAGGGGCTGATTAGTACCAAATTGCGGGAGTCCGCACTTAGTTTTTTCATTTTCATTTTTCAATGGGATCTGCGGATCCAGCGTAACTCCGGACGATATTTTTCCCCTCATTAAGGCCTGGGGGTCAGGGTGCTTCTACCCTGCCCCCTTGTCTTTTCTTTTACATTTTATATCTGTGACTTGGCTCAAGCCGCAAGATGGCTTCCTGGTTTGAAGTGTTGGCAGCCAATCAGATCTCAGCACGAGATCGGGAGAGGTTGCGGATCTTCCGCGTCCCTATATATAGAACTTTAAATTTCTTTAAATAATTCCGCAACTACTAAACGGATTTACACCAATTTGCAAAAAGGCACTGCCCTGACCCAACATCTACCTTTCTGCTAAATTTGGCGTAATTCCGTTCAGCAGTTCAGGTGGTAGCCGTGTCTAATGCTCTGATGCAAATTAACATTGGGAAAACGCATTTTCAGCCCCGTGTTGACCGATCACCCTGAAAACTTTCAAGACAGCAACTGAACTGAGCGTCAAGCTAGGTTTGACGGTTTCATGAGATTTCGTCAAATTACACTAATATTAGCAAAACATAAAATGCTCTTCCTATGGAAAATACATCCTAACTATAACTACCTACTGACAACTGCCAGTAGGTAATTACCTCTTCGCTGCTTTTCCATAGAAAGAGCGTTTTTTTGTTTTGCTAATAACTTTGTTTGATGAATCTTCATGACATTCCCAAAACTAGTGTGCCAGTCACTTCAGCTGTTGTCTAGAAAGGTTTGGGGTGATCTGTCATGCTGGGGGCCGAGAAAAATGGGAGGTCCCAAATCACACTTTACCCATGCAATTTCTCATAGGGCTTTTAGACACGTCTACAGCCCGAACCACTGAACACAATTACACCAAATTTGGCAGAAAGCTAGATATTGGTCCAGAAAGAGTGTTTGTTGCAATTTGGTGTAAATCTGTTCAGTAGTTTTGGGGTTATAAAAGTAAAAATATTTATGTATCTCTAGATACGCAGATCCATTGTGGATCCTCCATGGATTTGGGCAGATTCACTGATCTACGTGCCAACAGAAATGCCATGATTGGCTGGCCGCAACCTGAGATGAAAGTTTCAGCCACCATTTTGAGCACAGGGACACGGTTCTCAGGGGAGAAAATAAGATGCGAAAGTAATAGAAGGGGGCAGGGTAGAGGTACCCTGACCCCATGGGACTGATATTGGGGTCTTTGAGGGATCCGTCATGGGCAAAAAATTGTCCAAAAATGTTTTATATTTAGTGTGCGAGGATCTGCAGATCCACTCCGTTTCACCCGGATCCTCAATGGTTCGTGCAGATTCAAGTGGATCTGCAGATCAAGACCCCAATAAAAAATACATACGCTCACTCACAGACCCACATGCCTATTCACATATTCATTCATGCACCCACACAACCACACTCACACCCACTCACACACCCTTATAGCCACTCACACACCCATTGACAGACCCACAAAACCACTCATACACCCACTCATAGACCGATATATCCAGTCACACAACCACTCACACACTCACAAACCACTTACATACCCACAAAACCACTCACAAAGCACTCACACACAATACAGCCACTCACATACTCACTCACAGACCCACAAAACCACACCCACTTACACACTCACACACCCTTATAGTCACTCTCACATCCAAACAGTCAGTCACACAGCAACTCACACACCCACACACAGGCAGTGATACAGTTACAGAAATTGTAATAACAAATGTTTGTACTAAATGTGTTGCTGTTTTTGTATTGAATGTGTGCAATATAACCGGCAGACCCCTTATTTGTCTGAGGATTTGCGACAGATCCGCGGATCCTTAAAATTAATTTTGGAAAAAGAAAGACTTGGTCCATTGCACTTATAGAAAGACTACATAAGTTACCTTACCTTAATTTTTACATTTTAATCTTTAAAATGTATGATAGGAATGGATGTGTGAATAAAATGTATCTATAATAAACTTGTGAAAATATGTATTAGTAAATTGAACTTTAGGTCACATCGCATGTATATTCAAAAACTGTGAAATTCAACCAAAGTTTACACCGGCGTTATAGTTAGGAAATAGCATTAAAAACATAGAAGGGTTCTGGTAACTACAGCCTCAGGAAACCTAGAAGAGTTTTGAGGGTTCTATAGGAAACTGTATGACTCTGAGGGAGAGATGGAGGAAAATACAATTAGGGAGTATCTAGCCTATGGCAGTGAGGAGAAATTCACCATGGAGGATCGGGTAGCCATGGACGCTCCTTTTACATCTGATAAAATGTATAGGGTGCTTAGTGAGCTCTCAGCAGGTAAGGCAGCAGGGCCAGATCGAATCAGGCTCAAATTGTATAAGGTTTTTGGTCATCCCTGGGGGCAGATTCCATTAGCACCCTCTGCCAGGTTCAGACGGGGGAGCTTCCCCCGGAGTCTTGGGCTCAGGCTAGCATTGTGGTATTTTTGAAAAAAGGAAAGTCACCCATAGATCTAGGGTCATATCGGCCAATTACCCTCATGAATACAGATGCCAAAATATACTCCAAGGTCATAGCGAATCGCCTCAGCCCAGTTATTGGATGAGTTATATCGCCAAGGCAGCATGATTTCATACCTGGTAGGGGGACTATGGACCACGTAAGAAGGGTTATCATGCTTTTCGATGCTGCCTCCATCTCAGGAGTCCCTATGGCACTTAAACTATTGGATGCAGAGAAAGCATTTGATAGGGTCTCCTGGGACTTCCTGTGGAACTCGCTTGAATGGCTTGGGGCTGGAAAGGGTTTTGTTAAGGCTCTGTGTGTACTATATTGGTCACCCACAGCTAGACTCACAATGATGGGAGGGCAAACGGATGAATTTAAGATAAAAAGGGGGACCAGGCAAGGCTGTCTGTGTTCTCCCTTACTGTTTGCCTGCACATTGACCCACTAATACGTAGAATTGATATCAATCCTGGTATAAGGCCCATTAGCTCTTTTGGACACAAAATCAAGATTTTAGGGTATGCAGACAACTTAGCGGTCATTATATCAGCCCCAGAACTGGCCTCGGTAGAAATCACAAAAGAAACAGCGGCCTTTGGGAAGATCTCAGGTTATTTACCTAATCAGCATAAAACTCAAATTCTAATTAATGAACATCTTGCCTTAGTGGACCCCTGGGTTGTCCAATCAGCATCTTATTTGGGGGTAAAGATTTCAGCTAATGTAGAGCAAATCATAGAACAGAACCTAGCCGCAGTCATACAGAAAGGGTCAAAGGATTTTTACAGGCTGGGAAATCTTCATTTGTCTTTAGTAGGTTGTTGTAAAGTTGTGAAAATGATTTTCCTTCCCGAAGTTCTATTTTTGTTTAGATCGATACCTTGGTATTTGAGAAATTATGGTTTAAGAAGTTAGAGGGGTTGGTGAACAGATTCATATGGTAATATGGAAAGACAAGACGGATCCTGAAGTTCATGTCCCTTCCGAGAGAGAGAGCCAGGTGGGCTGTTCCCGACTTCAATTTATACCACTTGGCATCAACCCTACAGTACATGAGCGGCTTAGTTGGCGGAAACACCTCGGACCCCTGTAATCAAGGGAGGGTTCCAGATATTTATGAACTACTGGCTGGGGAAGACGCTAAAAACCTTCTTTTAAAATTTTCGGAACCGAGCTACTACAAGAAAGTGAGGTTTAAGACTCTGGGCAGTATGGCGAATATGGTGGATACAGAAAAAAAGGACAGGATTAGGAAGAATTAACAAATATACTCCGCCTTTTAGGAATCCATCCCTCCTGGTGGTTTTCCATGACAACACAATGAGACGGTGGGAGGATTTAGGGGTAACCCTGGGCGGAGTTCGCATAGTCGCGCTACGCGGAATTCCGCGAAGTCGCAAAAAAACTCAGCGAGCTTTGCAGAATTCCGCGAGCACACGGAGTTGCTTGTTGCGCCCGTTCGCGATGCGTTTTTCCTGTTCGGGAATGCGTATTGCGTGTTCGGGGACGCTTTTTGCCTGCTTGGGGGGAAATATCGCGCAAACTTCACCACGCGGTCGCCAATGGGCGCGGCCATCTTGTTTTTCACTTTTTGCTATGGTTCTTGGCCTGTTTTTCTATATCCCTATATCTTTTCAATCCTTTGTTTCTAGAAACTTTTTTTTTATCTTTTTTATTTATTTTCTATCCCTCTCTATTCCTGATTGTATATTTAGCGTTTTTACCTACTTTTTGTGTGTTGTTAGTGCGTTTTTCACTAGTTTTCTATTACTTGCTTTTTTCATTTAATTTTTCCTTACTTTCTTACTTCCTACCTTTTCTTTTCTGCCCCCCCCGCCTACCCAGAACCATGGCAAAGAGCAAGGGCCAGGGGAAGAGGAGTGCGAGCCGCGACCGCCTTCCTTGCGGAAGGCGGCGACCACAAGGGGTGCAGCCACGGGCCTTATTCAAAGAGGCGGAGGTTGCCGCACTGGCTTTTTTATCCAGCGCCACCTCCCCTTAACCCTGGCAGCAGGCGGCAAGCCTGGGTCCAGGTACGGGCTCCGGGAGCATCACCGGCGATGGGCGAGGGTGCGCCCAGCAGTGTTTTGCTGCTCTGGGGTCCGGCGCACCCATAACCAATTGACGTACCAGTGGTCCGATATCCTGGACCGGGAGCATGTCCTGCTGGACCTGCTAGGTGTTGAGGTCCCAGGGCTTGGTGAGTAGTTATTTATATTACTATTGTGTTCTTCTGTTCTGTGTTATTGCGAATATTATTTTTTTCGCATATAGCTAACATGCTGCTGCTGCTTACATGCAGGTAACTTATGTTTAAAAATCTTACATTATGTGATTGTTACTTCCAGACAGGTGCTCGGCGCTACTAACTAATCGTACTTGTTTGCAACTTTGCACTCACTTGGGCTGGTTATGTAAGAGAGGTTAGAGAATTTAAGTTGGGTAGGTAATCCAGATAGGAAATACTCCAGTCCTTTCCTTTGTTCTGTCAGGCTGTCCTGTCTCCTGTCACTAAGATAGTGGTAGTAGTTAGTTAGTTAGTATTATTTGGAAATTTAGCAGCCTGCGTGACGCGTCTTCTCACATGACTTCAGTCCTAGTAGAACCTTTTGTAGTTCTTATAGTGAGTGAATAGCAACCAACCAATTTGGTGTATGCAATATGCATGCGTCCATCTATGCATTAAGAAGAATAAATGCAGATTTAGTAATTATTGGCCCGTCAAAGGGGGTTGTTGGAGTTGAGACTGAGAGATGATTGGGAATGAGATCGGAACTTAGAAGCAAATATAATTTTTTTGCAATTCATTCCAAAGTCTGGAATAGGCAGGCTAGGTATGTTTAGGATTCAGGAATCGGAATTGAACTGTGGAATAATAATGATCGGATGGTACTCGACTGCGATACATACTAGTCGACTACTACTAGTCGAATAAGTTGATCTGATTGATTTAGGATAGGTCAATGTTATTGCAATTGCCGTTTCCTGTCCAAAAATATTTTTGGAGCAATTATATTTCTTTATTTAGCACAAATCATTTTTTGTCTCTTTAATTATGTCTTACATGATCAGCATCCAGGGGCAAGAAGAAGACTGGGTCAGTTGGCAGTGCGGCGGGTGCGGGAGCTGGAGGGGCCTCCCAGGAGCAGCAGGAAGCGGCCTCAGGCGCAGATGGCTCTGCTGCTGGCCCCAGTAAGTCCTCCTGGTGTTGTTATATTATATATTAATATTTCCCTAACTTTTACCGCTCTATTATTTCCATTTCCTAATTTTTATTTTTCCAAAATACTCTTCAATCTATCTATTTCTAAATTCTTGTTTTTGCTCCATTACCTACTACTAAGTACTAGTACTACTGCTAACATTGTTTCTAGTGTCTGTTTTTTTTTTACATCAAATCAAACTGCATCTGACTAACCTCTGCTCTGACTCTGTATTAATCTGTCTGCAGCTTGCTTTCTTCTGGGTTTCACTCAACTTTCCCTCTCCCCTTAGTTATATGTGGATTGCCTAGTAGTGGTACTGTAAGACTCGGAGAGCCCACTGGTCCTAGGCTACTACTAGTACTAGTAAGGACTCCTTACTACTACTAGTACTAGTAGCACTAATCTGCTGCGCAGATTGCATGCCCAAGTAAGGTATTATCCGCAGGTTTGTGAGATGAGAAGGCTTTAGTTTCTTTTACTGTCTCATCATGCTCAATCAGTAATGGTGGTCACTCACGTTGGACAGGAACAGGACACCCCAAATTGGTGTATTTTACTTTTTCTAATCCAGGCCTAGTACTTTTTTCAGTAGCAGCCATTGATGGTGAACACTGAACAACTTTTACTGTGCACCATGGCTGGAAGGAAGTATGAGGAGTAGGAGGACGGCACCATTATTTTCCAACTAAGAGAGACCTCATGTTCGCCCAGTTGGCCACTCTTTCTTATTTTCAAAAATGAGATGCACCAATAGCTCTATTCACTGAGTCCAGTCCTTTGGGTTGTCCTCTTCTTGAGAGGCTTTCCAAAAATTGCCACCAACAAAATGCCCAACCGGATATTATTTTGTTATTTTTGATAGGACATACTGTCTACTCTACTCTAGTATCCGAATTGTAGATAGTAGTGATGTGTCTGGTGTATATGACATTATCAATTATGTATTTTCAATCTTCCTAATGAAAAAAATAAATAGGGGAGGCGTATATGGCATCTAAAAAAATGTGAAATGTTTTTCCCAGGCGTACTGACCACCAGTGCCAGGGCTAGCGGTGAGGACCATGCCACTCCGAAGGGAGCGGATGCGGCAGCCACAGGGGTTGAGCCAGCAGCAGTGGCAGGTGGTGGTACATCATATTCCTTACTTATTGTGAATGATGAATGCACTCGCTGCAAGGGTGAACACTCAGTACTAGTCTAGTACACTGTACTTCTGCTGAGACTAAGTTGTTGTGAACACTCAACAGTTGAAGAAGACACCCTTTACTTAACATTAGCATTAGCGGCGGGGGTTGAGTAACTAATGAAGTTTACCCCACGCCATAGGCTTATGTGGCCTGGAATTTTCGCCACATTGGAAGTATGTATCAATAGGCTGATTTTATAGGATTTTACATGAGGCATGATACTGTATGGTGTCATATGGATCTCTTTTGAAATGAGTGAATAACATATGTATTTTATGTGTTTTGTTCACAGATTGAAATACAGTGAAACCTTTCAGGTTAGCTTATCTCATTTGGAGATATATTTCTTTCAATATTAAGTTTAGATGTATCAGTCCCAATATGTGGGACTTCTTGGTGGTGTTGAGTCACGTTTTTTGTCACTGGGTGACATTAGAAGTTGATGGTTTTGGCTTTGGCAAGGATACATATAGCATTATATTGCATCACACAATCTATCATTGTCACGTGCACTGCTTTGTTGGTTTTTATATATTTTTATATAAAAAAAGTAATATTTTAAATAGTATTTGTAGAACATTTTATAAATTTTATGTAGTTTGTTACACAGAAATTACAATGTCACTAAATTATTATATATATATTCAAGCATGTTTTATTGGGGCGTGTTTTCTTTCTCCCTGGGAGCACGTTAGTGTATATTGAAACATAGGGATGTTGATTTAAATTAACGTGAGTTTTCATATTATTACATTTTTACCTAGCCGTGAACAAGTCGCATGTATAATTTTACTGAGGCGACGAAACACGTGTTGGCTTGGGAACGTTTTACATATTGGAAAATACAGTTGGAAGACTGAATAAAGAAGGAGAAAATCAACGATACGCTTCTATTTTTGTTCATATGTGATCAACTACTGATAAATAACACATTTTTTTAATTATATATGTGTGCTGGGGTATATTAAGTACGTTGAGTAACTAATGGCCTATTCTATTCTATCTTCAACTCAGCAAAGACAGTTTTATGACGAAGACAAACAGTCAGACGACATGTATGACCGGCAGAGAAGGATGCGTGGGTGAAGGAAGGGGCCCCGGGATGCATATAGTTGGCGGATGAAGATGATAGGATGCATGGGTAGTTGAAGGATGGGTGAAAGGTGAAAGTGAAAGCAGAAAGGATGCTTGTCTGGGTGGGTGAAACTGTATGGGTGTAAGGAATCCTCCAGGGGGTTTTAGGCGTCAAACTCTAAGGCAAGCAAGGACGCATGGCATGGGTGGTGGTTGGTTATATCTATGACAAATGTATGTTGTCGGTGAAAGCCGGCTTATGATAGCCATGTTTGGATGGATGGATGCCTGGATTGTATTATAGATAGTAGGTGAAAACAGAGTCAGACTGGATGAAGAGAATGTAAAAGAAAATTAAACCGTGCCAGAGTATCAAAGCCAAGGGTGAAGATTAAGAATAAAATAATAATAATGCTAGAAGAGCAGTGCACTGATAAATGAAAAAAGCCCTGGGAAGAACAAGGACTGTTTTTTTGCAAGGTTTTTGATTCAAAGGTTTGAGGCTGTACTTGTATTCCAGAATGGAATACTCCCTTGACTCACAGTAGTTTGCAAGCACAACATATAAATTGTGCATGACTATAATTTACCCTACCTACCCATCATTAATCGCCTCCCTCCGACTCCGAGGCCCACTTCCGCTCCAGTACCTACCCATGTCATTTTTGACTGTGTCAGCCATGGGTGGCCTATCGGCTGCATGGTAACTAGTACTTACAAATCACTCAGTATGTCATCATCATCATCACGTGAGTGACATGATGTCGTGCCTCCGTATATCATCATTCATAAGTATGTCATCATTAACCATCAACATGTGCATTATTGCAGTAGTCAGGGTGAAAGTGAAATTGTCTGAGCATTTGCCATTGAGATTTAACAGAGTATGGCCATAATGAAAATATACAATTGTGTAGTACAGCTGCCCCACATGTAGACAGTAGTAAAGTTACATGAGTCTGCGAGTCAACACAAGTATGTCTGTCTACGGCACAATCTAACTGAGCTGGCATGCCTACAAGATTAATTGGGCTAAACAAGAGAGAGAAAATAATACTTCTACTCTACTCCATAGTGCCTGAAAGAATAATCATCACATCCAAATCTTAGGTGCAGAGGAAGTGAAGTGAGGAAGAGAGGATACCACAACTGCTAGTGCTACTAATGTGCCACTATAATTTTTATGTGTGTAATTTAATTTTGTGTTACTGTTTTGCTAAGAGTATTGGTTACAATTGTCTTTTTTTTCCTTTCTTGATATAGCTACTCCTCCCCAACCCACTAGGCAGGAGTTGGCGGCCAGGGCCCGGCAAAGGAAGCTGGAGGCCCTCCAAGATGAATATCACCGGCTGGTTGCCCTGGCAGAGGAGGAGGTGGCAGCTGCAGCTTCTTCCTCCAATGCCCCGGGGCCCAGCCAGGCCCCCATGCCTCCGGTGGTATGGCGCCGTGTTCTGGCAGCCTCCCGCTGCCCATCAACATCATCATCTACTGCTGCCCACCCCTGTTGTTCCTGCAGGAACTTTCGGCGCTGCATGCTCCTCAGGGTGGCGCACCTGGAGGCCAAGCTGGAGGAGGTCCTCCGGGAACGAACTAGCCAGTACCCCCGCCGCTAGACATCACCGCTCAGTCTCTGACTCTTGCCCCTTTTTTAATCTTTTTTTGGGTGGGTGGGATGTTGAGACTAGTTGGGGAACCTTGGGGTTTACTTTTTCTTCAACTTCGATGGACATTTGTTTATTACTGGACATTGGTTGCGGTTAGGGAGAGGGGTGGGTGAGGTGTTGTGGGTTTTTCTTCTAGTTTATATTTGTTAGGGTACTACATTTATAGTTTTCCAATACATATGATGCAAATCTTTTCTGGGGGGTGGTTACTCTTTTACGTCACCTTGTTTGTTTCCTCCTTTTGTTGCAGGGCCGCAGCCAGTTTTTGAAATCTGCCAAAAGTGTAACACACCGACAGATAGATGCAGTATAGTACCCTCACTTGTCCTACTACTGTCAGTCTCTCCTCCTAGTCTGCAACTAAAACCCCTATGTACTCGGAAGGATGTGGATGTGTGAATTAATTAATTTCCATAGTATATACATTATTGCCTCCCCCACACTTCTTCTCTTACCTGTGATTGATGTTTAGGCGAAGCAATGGCTGCATGGTGATGGTTTGGTTTCCTAAGGTGCCATGGTGGGTGGTGGTAGCAGTAGTAGACAGTTGCATTTGCAAAAAAAGAAAATGAGACAGTCAGTCACCTGAGGGAGACTAGGGAATGAGTAGTAGAAGTACAGTAAGTAGTAAGTACACAAGAAGAAGACTGCCAAACAAGAAGAAAGGGATGATGAATGATAATGATAAGCAATGCTAAAGTAAAATAAAACATAATGGTGTCAGGGATAGCTTAGTACAAGTTACAACAAACTGAAGTAGTTGACTCGACCTTGAAGTGGACACGCATAACCTTTAGTTCTGGAAGGATGATAAATCGATGCCGGCAATTAATTAATAATGGGTTAATAATTATGGGCCATATTAGCAACAACTTGCAATAATTATCGGAAACCGCGCTTAGCGCGTTTTTTTTTATCGCCGCATATCGCTGGATTTTATCGCGGAGATAACGCGCTATTAGCAACGTTTATCACCAATGCGATAAAATATCCAGCGATAGCGGCGAATCCCAGCAATAATGTGAGAATTCCAGCGATAAATTCCCATCGCAAAGGAAAATCTCGCTAATAGGCAGGTGGGGACTTAACCGTAGAATCCACCTCCCATAGACTATAATGGGTAAGTCAGGTTTCCACCAGGTGTAAAAATCCAGCGCTAATCGTGGTTAGCGTGAAGTTTTTAAATCGCTTAGCGGGCATTGCTAATAGGCGATAGGTATGTTAGCGACTGCTTTCAGTCGCTGTTAGGTTGGGAACGCCTCCTTTGCATGTCATTAGCGATAAATATCGCTGACATGCAAAGCGGCACCCAAACCAGTCGCTATCACCTGGAAGCTGTCGCTAACACATGTTAGCGACAGCTTGCTGATAGGGCGATAAAAAAATCGCCGCTAAAGCGGCGATGAAGCCATTGCTAATATGCCCCTATGTTCCTCTGGAAAAAAAAGAGAATAGCGAATACTACTGAGCAATGCATGGGTGGACACTGGGCAATCTAATCTGTTGCCAGTGTGGCCGATATATATAATATGTACTTAGAGCAGTAGAAGAAGATCCTCACCCTGCCTTGAGTAAGTGTTGCTTTCACCACATCCGCCCCAGCAAGTGTGTGATCAATTATTGGTGTAAATTTAATTTAGTCACACCTCATTACAAATCACACAGCCCGGGGGAAGAGGGTTAGGGTTTGATGAATGGTTGGGAAGGGGTATTTGAGGGAAAGGTTTGACAAAGACAAACACTACACATGGACAATACACAATCTTGGCAGACGACCATCATAAATCTGTTAAGGGAGAAAAAGGAAATGGATGCATGTTGATAACTTGATGGTTAATGATAAGTAGTACTAGACTAGTAGTACAGGGCAGCAGTATATTATTATTATTATGCAATTGCCTTGCCTGTCTGCCCTCAGAGAGACCCAAATTACATACATTTTATGTTCTGTTGTACCGGACTTCCTTTTAAAGCTAGCAAAGAAAATTAAAAAATAGCTGTAGGGGTCAATTATAAGGAAAGAGCAAACATAATAAACAACAACACACACAGTCGTAATGATTGTAGAGAAAAAATGAATCAAATTAATTAAAAGATGATGAATGATACTAAGTTACTATGTATGTTATGGTCAAATTGGGGAGTTGCATCTCGGCATTCCTCTTGTTCCTCCCTTCCATGGACGATCCGTCCGTCAATCTTGGGTGCCACTGCCTGCCTGGCGGATGCGGATTGGTAAGGTAAGTGTGAGTTGTTTTTCCCAGTATAGCACAGGGTAAAGGCCGACCTGTAAGTGTAGATGGAAAAACAAAAGTGATATTGAAAAAACAAGGAGAAAAAAAATGCATAAATTACGGAGGAGTGTAACAAGAACACTTTCAGAGGCGGCATGGCTAAATCATGTCTACTACTCTGTTTCCAGCATAAACCGACAACAACAACAGGACAGAGCAGGCCCATGGCGCCCACCCAACCTCCACTTAGCTTAGATTTTGAGCCAGACAGAGCACACATATACAGCAACATAGCATTTTCCAAATTAAGTAACTAAATCAATGCACCGCTGTCAGTCATACCACTACACTCGCCTCCACCACTACACAGACATGTAGGTCTGCTATGGTTGTTGTTGACTTGTTTACCTTTTAGGCCACTTCATGGAACGCCCCGAGTTATTCCATCAATCATCTCCGATCCTACTGACTGACTGCGATGGATATAGTATGGTCATCATCATCATGGTGTCCAACTCTGTAGTGTACAGAGTGAGTCCAGAATAGATTCGATATTCAAAAATGCAATGGCTTGGCCTGCAGTAGAAGTACAATTTTGTTATTAAACAACAAGAAGGGAAACATTGACCTGAGTCACTTTTAGTGTGCAGATTAAATACTAGTACACTTCATGCACAACAACAACACAAACACCAATCACTCAGAGTCAGCATCCAATGCATGCCATCCATCATTACCTGTTGTTCTTAAGGTGCAGTCCCTCTCGGCTCGGAAAGGAGGATAGCTATAGTCATGTTCTTTGGAGGGACTCAACGAAGCAGGCACACATTTCTTGTACTATTCTCCATCCAATGTCTGGCTTGAGGGAAATGGATTTAGGGCGAGTCAAGATGGAGCAGGACTCGGAGGAGTGGACTTATCCCTTTAATAAATGCACACAGTTGCAACTCCAAAAGGCAATAAAAAGAGTAAGTCGGTGGTGATGGATTTGTTGTGATTCAAACCAGAAAGACAGAGACACACACAAATAATAAAAGTAAATAAGGAAGAAAGTAACAAGTTGAAAGTCTAGTTGTCAGGGAAGTAGAGCTCGTTCTCAAACTCTGGTGGTTCACCCAGAAGTAGGTCATCTAACACACTACTTCCAAGACCTAAGTCCCCGTCATCATCTTCCTGCTGTGCTACTTCAGGTATGGTGTAATCCGGTGGTATAAAGTGCTGATTCATTTTGATCATGGTTAACCTCTCCACGTTTTGGGGCAAGAGACTGGTCCTTTTCACTGTTACAACGGCACCAGCAGCACTGAAAACACGCTCAGAAGAGACACTTGCGACAGGGCAGGCCAGATCATTTATTGCCAGCATGCTGAGCACTGGCCATTGGCGCCTTTTCCCATACCAATAAAGCAATGGGTTTTGATCAATGTAGACCTCTGTTGGGTCATCCAGACAGGCCTGGACCATCCGCTCAATGCTCAGGGGTGCTCCACTTTGCTCAGCCTCTTTTGCCTTAGCTTCAGCACTGGACCTAACAAGCCCTTGCTGTAGAAACCATTCCTGTGCCGATTTTGGTGGGTCTGATGCTCCTGTTCTTGTTGTTGTTGATGTTGTTCTTGGTGTTGTTGGCCGTTTTGGCTGCTGTGAGCCAACCGCACTGCCCTCAGACTCTGAAGTTGAACTTGACGCCGGCTGCCCTGCAGTACTTGTTGTGGGCTGGAGTAGCGGGCCTCTAATTGCCGGCCTTTCTTTTTCTAAGGGACTGGCTTCCGCAGCTATCCAAGATTTGTACTTGACAACATCCACTTCTGAAAAAGGAATCAATGTGTTAGTGTTTAGTGCTTCTTTGTACCGTGGGTCCAGAATTGTGGCAGAAATGTAATGGTTGGATGATACAATGTCTCTTTGCACCCTTGTATTTTCAGATAAGCGAAGGGTTAAGCTCTCCACCAACTCATATGCTTCTTTTTTTTCCTCCACACCTGCATACATTGCAGACACCCCCTTCAGCTGTTCCTGTAGCATGTGCAACAATGGGATAGCTTGGCCCATAGTACAGTCCTCCTTGCTGACTTCACGTGTGAAGAGCTTGAAAGGAAGTAGCATTTCTGTCAGGCATTTAACTAGGCCCCATTGGTCCATATCAACGGTCATGCCTTTCACAGTAGCATCCCCTAGTGTTCGCATGACATATTCATTGATTGGTCTGTACTGCTCAAATAGACGTTCAAGCTTGTAATAAGTTGAGTTCCAACATGTTGACACCTCCTGGATGAGTTCTTTAACTGGCACTCTATACTCACGTTGAATGATCCTCAGCTGCTTCCGGGCTTTAAAAGAATGGCTGAAATGTGTGCAGATTCTTCTGCAGGTGGTCAGTAAGTTGCTGACTCGGTCTTCTTTTTTCAGAAAGTCTTGAACAATAATGTTAATGCAGTGCGCCAAACACAGGACCCTGAAATAGTCACCATCGTACATGGCCCTAACTATACTACTGCCATTGTCCATGGCAACAAAACCAATGTTAAGCCCTCTTGGGTGCAACCATTCAAAGACCTTGCTGTTAAACTCTTCCAAAATGTTTGCAGCAGTATGAGATTTCTCAATGGTGAACATGGCTACAGTTGCATGTTTCCGAGTGGCATTAAAAATCTCAGCAGTGTCAACACTTGCAAATATCTTTTCTCTAACCCCCACAAAAGAGATCCAGTGTGCAGTGATGCACATGTAATCAGTGACTTGGCAACTGGTCCACATGTCTATTGTCAGGTGGATAGTTTGAACAGCACTCTGCTGCACAGCTTGTCCAAGCAATTTGTTACGAAGCCGGACTGAGGTAGATTTGAAGAAGATTTATTAATTTACAGGCAGACCCACCAACTCCTGCTGCCGGCCTCTCTGCTCTCCTGGTTCTAACCGTCTCACTCGAGACACTCCATGGAGACAGAACCTTCAGGCACGAGCAGGACATTGAATCATTACAACACTTCCCCTTTACTAAAAATACAAGGAAAAAGAGGGAATAAAGAGCAAGAGGAGAGGAGAAAGAAAGGAGAAAGAGAATGCATAAGTCAAAACATAACAGTGCAATAATGTAACAACAATACAAGATATTTCAATTCATCACATAGTCGTTATAACGCTTAGGAGGGCAACGAGACCTGGAAGAAGGACTTCGTGGATGAAATGGAAAAGGAAAAGGAGCACCCATGGTTGAGTCCAAAGCAGGCAAAACACCTGGACCTGAATAGCTCGATGACTTGTCACCATGGAACTTCACCAAGCGGGACATGCTCCACTTAGTGCCATTAATAACAACAACAACATTCTTGTAGACAGAAGTTATGACAAAGGGACCCATAAAGTCAGTGACACCCTTCCTATGCCACCGTGGTTTCTTTATGAGTACCCACTCACCAACTCTCCAAGTTGTGGCTCTGGTTGATTTCTTAAAATCAAACCTCTCCTTGTACTTCCTTTGGTAAGCCTTGATCTTAGCTCCCACCTCCTCCTTATCCAAAACAGGACCTTCAATGTGGGGTAACCAACCAGGATTAAGTTTGGACAGAGCCACCCTTCCCCTCAATATATGAAAAGGCAACTTTCCCAAGACAGTATTGAGTGCAGTGCGATGCGCCCACCAAGTATCCCTCAGGACACTTTTAAGAGGTATTTTCATCTCCACAGCCCGTTGCACACATGCCTTTACCACCCTGTTCATCTGCTCAGCTAATCCATTCGCCTGTGGCGCATAAAGCGCAGTCTTTTGATGAGTAATCCCAAAATCCTTTAAGAAATCATGCATCTCTTGTGAGATGAACTGCACCCCATTATCTGTGATGAGGAAACGAGGAACACCCTCACTGGCAAATTCATCCCTAAGAAAATCAATAACCACCCTGGTACTGACAGAACTGACGCATTTGGTGGAAACCCACTTAGAAGAGTAATCCACCAAAAGAATCACATACTTTTCTGAAGGTCCCAACAATTCAAAGGGACTCATGAGATCGAGACCAAGCTTGACCCAAGGCTCACGAGGAACCTCAACAGGCGACAAAGGAGTAGGACTGATGACCTTTGATTTGTCATTGGAGGCACATTCGTGGTACTCCTTGACTACCACCTCAACTTGGCTGTCCATTTTGGGCCACCAGTATCTTTCACGAAGACGAGATTTGGTGAGGTTTCTTCCCAAGTGCCCATCATGTGCAAGATTCACCATCTTGGGTCTCAGAGCAACAGGGGGTACAACTCTCTCACCCCGCATTAAGTAACCCTGACAAAGCGTAAGTTCGTTTCTAATGGACCAGAAAGGCGATAAATTTGGGTCCAGTTTTTTGCAATAAGGCCATCCCTTAACAACAAAATCAACTATAATAGGAAATAAAACATCTTCCGACAAGGCTTGTTCCCATTCAAGTTCCTGAATGGCAGGCTCTTTAACCCAGCAAACTCCAACAGCTTCATTGTCCAAAACATTTTTGTAACAGTCAATGGGTAACCTTGATAAACAATCCGCTGTCTTGTTAGCAGAGCCCGGAAGGTATTGTACTTGAAAATTAAATTCTTCCAAACCTTCACTCCAGCGTTTAAGTCTGGGTGTTAGTCTTTCACTCTCTGCACACGAGAACACTTGAATTAAAGGGCGATGATCTGACCTTACCAAGAACGGTATGCCCCAAAGGTAGAACTTAAAATGCTTTATTGCCCACACAATGGCCAAAGCTTCTCTCTCGATGCATGAGTAATGTTGTTCGGGTTTCTTTAGTGTTCTAGGGGCGAATGCAGCAACTTTCTCTTCATTACCCTCAACTTGAGAGAGCACTGCTCCAAGGCCATACAAACTGGCGTCAGTTGTTAGGACAGTTTTTTTTTTGGTGTCAAAATGACCCAGAGTGGGCATCTTACCTATTGCTTGCTTGATAGAACCAAAAGCAGCATTACACTCAACCGACCAGGTAAACTGCACACCCTTCCTCAAAAGAGCTCTGATCGGTTCCACGGTGGTGGCAAAGTCTTGGATGAACTTTGAATAAAATTCGGCAAGGCCAAGGAAAGACCTCACTTGCTACTTATCAACTAGGGCAGGAGCATCAATAATACTCTTCGCAAGGTCTAATTTTGGTTGGATGCCTTCCCCAGAGATAACATGACCAAGATAAGTGACAGAAGACACTCCAATTTTACATTTATGCTTATTCACAGTCAAACCTTTGTCGGCTAGCTTTTGTAGAACAACTCTCAAAACGTTATCATGCTCTAAATCATTCTTTCCGTAAACCAAGATGTCGTCCTGGAAGAATAAGATGTTAGACACATCTCCCAGGACCATCTTCATGATGCGCTGAAAACAGGCAGCAGCCGAAGCTAACCCGAATGGCATCCTGACAAAACGGAAAGCCCCTAGTGGTGTTACGAAAGACGTCAAGTGTTTGGAGTCTGGATGGAGAGGCACCTGATGATACGCTGCGGACAAGTCCAACACACTGAAGACTTTCGCACCATTGAGCATGTTAATTGATTCAGCAATATTGGGTAGAGGTTGGCGGTCTACCCATATCCACTTGTTTAAGCTCCTCAAGTCCACACACATCCTGATGTTCTTCCCACCATCCTTGGGGGCTAAAACCACTGGGGCCAACCATTCCGAGGACTCAATTTCCTCAATAACATTCAAACACATGAGCCTCTTAAGTTTATTCCTCAGGGGTTCTACCATCATATTAGGAACCCTCCTGACTTTGTGGACAACTGGTGTTGCATTGTGTTTTAGGACGATGCGATGTTCAAAGTCTTTGAGCAACCCCAAGCTGTCAGAAAAAACTAGAGGAAACTCTTCAAAGAACTTGTTGGAACTCACAGAATGATCAATCAACATGACCTGCTCGGAAGGACAACGAGCATTCGGATTGAGCATTATTCCTAAGTCTCTTTGATGCCTCCACCCAAGGAGGTTGTCACCCCGTTTGGCAACATAAATCTTTCCAATGGTTTCCCTCCCCTTGAAGTGAATTTTCATGATGGCAAAACCAATCACATCAATGTGGGAGCACCATAGCTGACTGGACTAATGTCAGGAGCAAAAAGTTGTGATTCAGGAAAAGTTTTGTCCCAAAGTTTGTTGCCCAACATGGTAAAAGGGGAACCTGAATCTGCTAGAACTACAAACAACTTATCATCAATTACCACTTCACATTCAGGCATGGTGATTATGTCTGCATCCACCACGCCGTCACCTCTTACACTCAACATAATAGTTTTTGAAGTGTTATTGATGGTCTCAACACTATCCACTGTGCGTACTCTGCCACCAGTCTCAACATTTTCTACTGCGCGTACTCTGCCACTAGACCTGCATACCCTGGCATAGTAGCCTTTGATTCCACACTTAAGGCAGGCTGTGTTTCTGGCATAGCAGTTGGGGTAGTTAGAAGAGTGATTAGAGCTTCCACATCTATAGAACTTCATCTTTGAGAAATCCGTGGGAGTTTTGATTCTAGTTCCACGTACTGTCTTGGAGACACTGTCAATGGAGTCTAAAGGTGGTTCCTTGAGAGATAGTTCATGAATGCTACTTGGTGTGAGATTGTCATCCGTTGCTACTTTGTGTGCTTTCATCTCCTTGACCCAGCCTGAGGTATTCTCCATCCCTTCTACAATGGCTACGGCTTCTTTGAGAGAAGGGTTTCTAGACAACAGTTTTTCTTGCACTCTGGAACTGTTGGTGCACCTGACCAGTTGATCACGTATCAACGAGTCCGTGAGTTCACCAAAGTCACAGGTGCGAGCCAAAGAATTTAGCGAAGCAATATAATTCCCCACCTTTTCGTTGTGTTCTTGTATCCTCATAAAAAAATTGTGCCTCTCTAATACCGACATTGATGCGTGGACCAAAATACATTTCTAACATTTTTATAGACATTTCGAATACATCAGACGGTTCACCGTCACTTTCACCAACAGGAATTGTGTCAATACTTTCGTAAATGTTGCGCCCTTCAATTCCTAAATTATGAAGAAGGATGGCTTGTCTCCTATGAGCTGAACATTTTTCACCCCCAATAGCAATTAAATAGGAGTCAAATAACAGTTTCCACCTTTTCCAGGGTAATAGCGGCTCACCCTTTTCACATAGGAATGGAGGCGGTTGGCTCATGGAGGTGGCTGACATGTTGGCAGGGTTGTGAATTATTTGTTAGAAAAAAAGAAAATGGCACAGAAATGGCATAGATATGCAGGATATTGAATAAGTCAGAAATTAAAGTCACCAATGTAAATATAAGTACATCCAATAAATATCTGTGCTGATGCCAGTATTCAGGAGAGTGAGCAAAACGAGGCAGACAATCAAACGTCTTTTAAAAAAAAATGGCACAAATAAAAGTGTAGCACTGGACTACAATCACAAAAATTAGTAAAATGTACCTGCGGGGATTCAATGTCTAGCTCAAAAATGATTGCGCTTTAATTTCGAGTCCGTGTGGCTCCATGTGGCTCTGAGGTGTTGTCATGGAGATCAGACAACTAAGATGGCGGCACGCTGCGTGATGACATGATGCGTGATGACGTATTGACGTCGTGCGCCTCGGGCGTAGCAAGCGGATAAGGCAGAACAGCGTCGCGAGCCAAGTACAGCCGTTGGAGGGAAAAATGCTCAAAAATCCCTCAAAATGAGTCTAAAGCTTTCCCAAGAATGGGAAAAAAAAACACCAGCATGGCGTAGACTCCAGCAGACTCTGGGAAGCGAGGAAAGAGGCCTCTCACTGGTCACGCAACTCCAGATGGCGTGGTGAGAGAAAACAAAGTCCGTGGGTTCTTCAAGCAAGGAGTTGGTGGTAAGGTTCCACGTCGCCAGTGTTACGAAGCCAGACTGAGGTAGGTTTGAAGAAGATTTATTAATTTACAGGCAGACCCACCAACTCCTGCTGCCGGCCTCTCTGCTCTCCTGGTTCTTACCGTCTCACTCGAGACACTCCATGGAGACAGAACCTTCAGGCACGAGCAGGACATTGAATCATTACAATACAATTCCAGCACATCATGATGTAGTGCTCAAACCGCAACTCTGGCAAAATAGGACCGGCTGGGAACCTTCCATTTTGGGCAGATGGCTGTCACAAACTCAAGAAAACCCACCCTTCCACAAAAGAAAAAGGGAGGAGGTCCAGCGCTAACATTTTAGCCAGCTTCGCATTGTACAAACGTGCCGTTGGGTAGCTGTGTTCGTACCTCCCATCCAACCTAAACATGCTGAGAATGGTGGGCTGGATTATTTCTTTTCTGGTGCCACTGATGCAGGTGACTTCTTGGCGCCAGATGTTGTTAGGCTCAACGCCGCACGTTTTTTTGTTGCGGTACTCTCTTGATCTAGTGTCTCAGCCTGACTCTTACTCTAGTGCCACTGAGATGTTGCTGAGGCTGATCAGGATGTGGGCGGTACCACTGCACTGCTGGGGACAGGGCTACTTTGTGTACCAGAGAAAATGTCTCCCTCTTTTTCACCTTCCACCGCAATCGTATCTTTTACTTCTTCATCACCACCAACAGCAATGGGTGCAGTTTTTTGGCCTTTAAGGTGCGCCTCCCACTGGATCAAGTGTTTTTTTTTCCACATGGGTTGTTTGGCCTCCCGTACCATAGTTTGTACCAAGCTTACCCCGACTAACAACTTGTCCACAAATGGAGCATATAGCAACGTTTTCTTCCTTACTGCTAACCGAAAAGAAGTCCCAAACTGGGGAGGTGAACTTTCTGGTGCTGCTGGAGGTGCCACTTGCAATGCCGGATGAACTGGAAGGTGGGCGCGGTGGAGTTTGACTCTCTGCAGACGCAGTACCTACTTCTACTGAGGTGGTTGAGCTGGATGTAGGTTGCTGCCGGGCCTTTGCAAATGCAAATATGGAAGCTGCAGGTGGTGTTGGTGTTATCTGTGTTGGTCGTATCCGTGCCACATCCCTCAGCGCAATTTGGGATGGGGTAATGTCAGTCTCCACTGGGGCGGGACTAATGTCCATGATGATGACTGGCTCGTCATCATCTTCCTCTCCTACATCTACCGCCATAACTCTCAGGCTTTCTGGAACCTTCCTTTTCCCTAGCCTTCTCTCGTGGTGTGTCTCACTCTCAGACTGAGGTGGTTGCATCCAATTGGCATCTAGATCGTCAGAAGGGGTGCTTGCAGAAGAACTCGATGAACTAACCCTCCTTTTCCTTCCTGAGGATCTGGAAGACAATGGATCTTCTGTAAGAGTAACTTGCTCTTCCTCCTCTGCAGGAAGCTCTATCTCCTGAACTGCCCCTACTTCAGGAGGAACAACTACTATTGTGGGCAGTGGTTGTGGCTGTTGTTGCGGCTGTTGTTGCGGATGTTGTTGTCCACATATCTGAGTTTCCTGTGTTGATTGGGTACAACTTTGCGATAGCGATAAGTCAATTTCAACATCAATGCTCATCAGCGTTGTCAAGATTAGACTGGCTGCCTCTGCGACAGACTTGTGCTTGGGCCTAGGTTTAAGGAATGGGTCCACTGATGCAGGGGTGCTGCTCCCAGCTTGCTCCCTGGACACCGCTGTTGCAGGCACAGTTTTTTGTTTCCCAAAAAACATCTTGGACGGCACACCAGTCTTGGTAAGTGGCAGTGGCACCTTTCTTTGGGGCCATCTTCTTCAGATGTCAGCAGCACGCATTGGCATAAGTTGAAGAGATGTCTGTCTGTGGTCACACGTCACATGATGTCGTGCGCAGCAGGACTTCTGTCTGGCAGTACAACGGGTGATGATGACACCTCCTCCTCAGTCTTTTGTGCACCTGAAAGCAAAGAAGCCAGAAGAACATGAGTGAAACGTGGAATCTGTTGTTGTAGTTCAATTACTACTAGTACAAACAAACATAATAATATATAACTTAGTGTGTGGGCACACTTGTTAGTGTTATTATTAATATTACAATATTTTATTAACTCAGTTTAGTTATTAAAAAAACATAACAACAGTGTAGCCATCTGTGAGACTTTGACAACAAGGGCTTTCATGGTGTACTGTGTACACTCAGGAAGGATAGGAAAGAAAAATAACAAAAACAAAAATACAAATGTAATGGAACCTGTTTGGCATTGTGCATCACGTGGGATGCAGCATTCATGGAGCTGCAGCTGGCGATGGGGATGGAAGCAGTAAGCCTGGAGGAACAAAGGAAAGACATGCAGGCCTATGGCAAAAGCAGCACACTAACTAGTACTACTACCACCACAAAATGGCTACCAGCCACATGGTCACTCACAGTCACAACAAGCAGGAGGCCTGTAAAACAATGAACTCAAGCAGGCCTGTATGGCCATACAAAGGAGACATGCTAAACAACACAGCTTTAATGCAACAATGCAAAAACGAAAATCCACAGGGCTAAAAAAGGTTTGCAAGTTACACAACAACCACACATATCCAGCAAAGGCATTTAATTAACACACACGAAAAAAGTGAAATACCCCCAAAAAAACACATTTTGCTATTCAATCCAATGCCATCCATGCCCAAAATGATGTTTAAATTCAACAGACACCACAGAAACATTTGCTTCATGCACCCATGAGTAGCTCTGGGCCTATTGGTTGGAAAAACAATTGGCAGACTAGGCCACATAGTGAATCAATTCAAATCAATAATATTGCAAATTTATTAGAAAATGTAGTGAACTGTGATGCATTTTTTGCTGGGTAAAAGAAGAAATAATTGCATGCAAATCAACACCAAGGCATGGGCACCACAAAGAAGGCTTGCAGGCCTAATACAGAAGCACACTGGCTGCCTTCACAAAATGGCCGCCATCCACATGGCCAGGCCACCACAACAACAAAAAAGGAGAGACAGACAATGCAGGCCTATGGCAAAAGCACACTGACTGCCATCACAAAATGGCCAGCAGCCACATAGCCAGGCCACAACAATAAGTAAGGGAAGACAGACAATGCAGGTCTGTGACAAAAGCGCACTGGCTGCCTTTACAAAATGGCTGCCAGCCACATGGCCAGGCCACAACAACAAAAAGAAGTAAGCCAAGAGGAACAAAGGGAAGACATGCAGGCCTATGGCAAAAGCAGCACACTAGTACCACCACAAAATGGCCACCAGCCACATGGTCACTCACAACAAGCAGAAGGCCTGGAAAACAATGAACTCAAGCAGGCCCCATATGGCCAGACAAAGAAGGCATGCTAAACAACACAGCTTTAATGCAACAATGCAAAAATGAAAACCCACAGGGCTAAAAAAGGTTTGCAAGTTACACAACAACCACACCATACACATCCAACAAAGGCATTTATTGAACACACACGAAGAAAGTGAAATACCCCACATTTTGCTATTCAATCCAATGCCATCTACGCCCTAAATGATGTTTAAATTCAACAGACACCACAGACTCATGAGTAGCTCTGGGCCTACTGGCTGAAAGGTCTATAGTATTGGCAGACTACTGGGCTAGTGAATTAAATAAATATTGCAAATTAATTAATTTCAAAATATGGAGAAAATGCAGTGAACTGTGCAACATGTTTCCTTTATAAAAGATGAAAAATTACTTACAAAGAAACAACTAGGCTCCTACTGAACTACACACCACACACCGCAATAAATTTTAAAAAAACGATGAATGGTACAAAAAAAAATGTAGGTGCAATGCCCCAATCAAACAAAAAACACCAATTTTCCAACTTACTTGTGAAATCTCAGATTCAAAAGTCCTCAAATCCAATGATATATGATGCAGCAGCCACAAAGCGTGATCCTTCCAGCTCCAAATCCAAATGAAAAGTGAACAGGAGATGGACAAAGCACTGGGAGAAGCCAGCTGGACATGAACAGGAAGTTGGAGACTCTGGGGCACTTCCTTGCACAAAAAAGTACAGCCAAATGTCAATCTGAGGAGTTTTTTTAATCCAAATCACCGTTTCGAGAAGGTTTGGATGCTGCTCAAGAGAGATTCTTCTCCAGATTGCAAATTCTGCGTGTTCGGGATCGCGATCTTCGCAAAACCTCTGCCGGAAGTCCGATGGCGCTCCCGAATGACGTGTTCGCGATCGCACACTCTCGCGGGAATGTGCGGCCGGCTACCAATTCTTATGGCGCTCGTGAACACATGGGAAATCTCGACGGCGATCGCAGGCATCCCGGTAAGTCGCTCCCACGGGCACAAAACGCATTTTGAGATCGCGAACACAAAAAAAACTCTGCTCCGCTGCGGAGCGCAGCGTTTTTGGTAACTCCGCGTTCTACGCGGAATGGCAGTTGCCAGAAATCCACAAACTCCACAAGCGGAGTGGATTTTACGTCCAGAGTTTTTTAGGGGTGGAAACGATTGGTGATGTGTTCTGCACAGACAGAGTAAAGCCATTTTCTGAGATTCAAGACACTTATGGGGTGGGGGAAAATGACTTCTTTAAATACCTACAGATACGTAGCTTTTTGGTGAAGAAAACAGGGGTCCCCAAAGGTATAGCCAAAGACACCATCATGGATAAGCTGAGGGACGAAGATGGATACACTATCAGCCAAATTTACAGTGAGATGATCTTCATGCAGCCAGACGATCTTGAGAAGCAGGCAGATAAATGGGATCAAAGGTTCGGGTTAAAGGAATCGGGCTTTTTTGATTCCCTAAACAAGGGGCAGATTCTATTTCGCACATCAAAGCTCCAGGCTCTGCATTTTAAGACTATTTTAGATCTCTGTTACACGCCAGGGAAATTAGCAAAATGGGGTGGTCTTGTTGGCATTAGCTGCCCTAATTGCCAAGCCCCAAGGGCAGACTTGGTTCTTATGTTTTCAACTTGCCCACGGCTGGATAATTTGAAGAGAGGGATAGAGTTATTGTTCAAGTCCTCGTTGAAGATGAAAGTAGCCTTGACACCTGAATTAATGCTGTTGGAAGTGAGTAGCTCAGGATCAGATGGAGCACAGTCATACTTTATGTTTTTGGCCATGGCAGAGAATAGAATCTGTGTTTCCACTGCCTCTTTCTCTCAGTGGCTCGCTCGACTCCTTTCTGCTTTTAATTTGGAGAAAGGAATTTATGAGCAGAAAGGCCCAAAAGCCCAAAAACTGGGGAAAACTATTTGGGCTCCAATCTATAAATGGAAGGTCGAGACCGGGGAATTGTTTCATGGTATATATAATCAATGCTGTTCTTACAATGCGTAAATGCTTTTATCCCAAAGTACCATTTTTATGAAATCTCTTACTGTAATCACTGGTGTATGAATTTTTTTATGTGCTTCTCCCCAAAAAAATCTTAAGAAAAATATTTTTTTTTTAAAAGAAAAAAAAATGGGACAGGAAGTTTAGTGAAGTGATTCTGTAGTCCGGAGTCATCTCAACCAATCCTTCTGCAAAAATGAATCCTCCTCATCCACCAGGCTGTGGACCTGGCTCCTGCTGGTGGCTAAGTGCAGCAGCTGGTAAGATGGTTCTGTTTTATGTGGAAACCAGTTGCTTTCTTAAGTGCTTAACAAAGTATAACAATTATATGTCTCTGGCTCTTAGACCACTCCTGCATTTAGAAAAAGTATATCTTAGTAAGGAATTTGTGAGAAAATGCCCCTTTTTGCATACTTATACACATTTTTTGCTGAATTTTAATGCTGGTTTTTAGACTCTCTACACTGGGACATTGCCATCCAGTGCACAGTATATGTGCTTTGACCCCTAAAACATGTCAATAAAAATTGGCTAATCAAAGAAAAAACACAGAAATTCACTGAAAAAATCAAAGGTTACAGGGATGTTATAGTCAGGAAATAGATTGAAAAAACCTTACATATTCACTGAAAAAAGAACGTTACAGGGACGATATAGTTAGGTTGAGATTTTACACTCACAAAACCATGGAAATTCAGCAGTTAAAGTAATGTCAAGTAACATTAATGCATGCCTTACGGTAACTATAACTCTCTACCTTACTACGCACTGCTAATTACCCCACATATTTCGTCAGTTATGGCATCTTCCATGACATCATTGATATCACTGCAACATTTGCAGTAAAATTATTGATGAGAAAAATGTGCACGCCACTTTGCAGTAAATTCTGAATTCACGGAAATATAGAAAAAAGAAGCACGGGCTCCTGTGCATTTAAAAATACCTCCTCCCAGGTGTGCCGGGGACGGAACGGCATTTATATAAGTGGGAGGGTGATACATGCCCCACTGCCCCAAGCCTACATGAAGCCCGCAGGACCTCATTTTCCGGGGCCGATAACATAATTAAATGGGAGGAGCCATATAATGGCCCCTGTGACCTCATCCCCTGAGCCGACTCAATGACAGTGCACAGGGGTTGCCAACCCCTGGGACATCGTCTATTTCCCTGCACATGAGCACAGGCAGAGAACATGCATAGTTCTCCCACCGGGCAGGAGCACAAAGCTGCTCCCACCCAGTGGGAGAACAAAACATTTCCCTGCCCGAGTTCTTGGGCAGGGAAATGTTTTCAATTGCTTCCACCCCACGGGCACAAAAGAAAACTGCTCCCACAGGATTGGATCAGGGCCGGATTCCACTGCACCTGTAATGGGTGCAAGCAGGGGAGCCGGCGGAGCTACAGAGTCCCTGGGTCTCTAAAGAGGGACTAGCTCTTGGGTGCCCCGAGTGGGCATCAGGGCAATCTACTTTTTTTAAAAGTAATGGGATAATTGTGGCATGCTCCAGGTTGGCACCGGGGCACACCACTTTATTTAAAAAATATAAGAAAATATAGGCGGGGCTGCCGGGGCCCTGGGGCAGTCTCTGCTGCCACCAAAAATAAATAATGGTCTGGGGTGCCCTGGGACACCCCAATTTTTTTAAAACATTTTATCTATATGTGACTTGTTGTGGCATGTCCCAGGAGGGGCTCACCCATGGCTCCTTATAAAAAGAACATCTGGAGGGGTGGGCCCAGATCACTCACAAACAACATTTTAAATAATAATAAGTGAATAATAAATGAGTGGCCACAGCCACTGATTTACTGTTCAGTTCTCCTTCAAGGAGCGTCCCAAATGCCCTGTGAGGGCTATTTAGATATATTTTATTTTTGGTGATGTCCCTAGAAGGGGCAGGGACATGACCAATATTTTGTTTAATGTTGTTTGGGGCTGTAGGGAGTTCAGCAGACCTGCACGCAACACTTGAAAAAAGAAAACATAGGTCTCCTGGGTCATTGAAACCATGACCCCAGGAAAACTTACCATATTTTTCAAAAGCATTTCTCAGGCTGGACCTTTTGTTCTACAGCTGGCATAAAGCACTACCTAGGACCTGGTTGTACGGTTGCAGTTTATATGATAAAGTATATTCCACAAACTACTAGACTTTTATGTGGTTGTTTTTATGATTACATTTTTGGAGGTGTAAAATGTTAAAAAATGAGATATGTTGTTTTTTTTCTTAAAGAAAAAATAATATGTCTCTGTATAATAACAGTTATCACCATGCACTGCTAATTAACCCACATGTTGCATCACTCATGGCGCCTTCTATGACATCATTGATAATATCACTGCAACATTTGCAATGAAATTATTCATGAGTAAACTATGCCTGTTGGGATGCGAGTTACAGTTACTTTAGGATACAAAATTGTAGTTACTTGAGCTAACTGTAACTATAACTGGTACATTGCTGTGGTTTTTAGAGTTTAAAATGTTACATTGATACTAAACTTTTGATCTAACTATAAAGTTAATTTCAACTTTGCTCATTTCAGTGAATATATAGTCCCTGTGTCGGTGTCTGATTTCTATCGGGGGAATCGGTAGTATACATACATACATATATATATATATATACACATACATACATACATACATACATTCCTACACATACATACATACATACATACATATATATATATATATATATGGGCTGGGAACTCAACGCTTCATGCGTCTAGTAGTCACCCGCCTAAATTAGTACAAAGCATTCCATATGGAGAGCTTTTGAGGCTTAAAAGGAATTGCACGAGGAATTGTGACTTTGAGCAGGCAGCACAGGACTGTATTGCTAGATTTAAAAACAGAGGCTATGAAGGGTCGCTTTTGGAAAGAACATTGAAAAGGGTACGGCAGATCCCTAGACATAGTCTTGTAAGTAATAACACCAGGTGTAAAACCAAAAAAGGCATAAACAAGAAAGATCTGAGTGAAAACAAATTCAGGATGATCACCACCTATACGGATGAAGCCGTAACTTTGAAAAGAATCCTCAAAAGAAATTGGCACATCCTACAAACTGATGCAACCATTGGCAAAGATATACCCATAGGACCATTAGTAACTTTTAGAAAGGCCAGGGCAATTAAGTATATGCTTGTGCACAGTCATCAAGCAAAAGACTTGCCTAAGGAGGGAACTCTCAAAGAAATGAGGGGGTTCTATCCATGCGGAAAGTGTAAGGCCTGCAAAACAAGTAAAAGGGTATTGGGCTACACAATACCAGAAACTAAAATCAGAAAAAATATTACTAAATTTATAACCCGCAATACGACGTATGTAGTTTATTGTTTAGTATGCCCGTGTGGGCTGTGGTATGTGGGAAGTACCATTCACCCGGTAAAAATCCATGTTCTTGAATACATGCGGGCAATTGTAAAACAAGATCAAGCATACCCAGTTACCCAGTTGCCAGGCACTTTGCTACTGCACATAATAGCAACAGGGATCAGTTGTCGTTTTTGTGGCCTGGATCATGTCCCAGTTAACATCAGAGGGGGGGACCGAATCTTAAGGCTACGCAGATTAGAGTCTCGTTTTATTATTTACATCCAGACTAAAGCCCCGAAAGGTTTAAACAGTGGGGAGGAGCTGGCGGTGCATTTGGGGGACTAGCCGATACACGGCGTAATAGTGATGCTTACAACATGTCCATTTATGAATTGGTAGACATGGTTGAAACTGTTTTATTGTATATTAGATTATAGATAACATCTGGGGCTCAAGGTCGATATACGACGTAATTGAAGTAAATGTTTGCTGATATACGGCGAAATTTATGAGCATACTTTACCGATATACGGTATGATTAACTGGTAAAACTGTTTCATTATACATTAGATTGCAGACAACATTTGGGGGTTTAATGTCGATATACGACGCAATTGAAGTAAAAGTTTGATGGCAGAAATTTAAATATGCCTGTGAAAGGCCGATATACGGCGAAAAGTGGGTGCATATTTAATATTTCGACCGATATGCGTGACATGACTAAAACTATGTCTGGTGCAAGCTTTGAAATGTTTGGTATAATATGCTGATATAAGGCAGTAATTATGTCACCAATATCTCCTATAAGGATTATGTTGTCTGTACTGAATATGTGAAGCTATAACATTTATCCATTCAAAGATGGCGCTCACATATTGAGAGCGATAAAACTTTTTTCTTTCCATGTCTATGAATTTTAAAGAATTTTAAAGGTTTTTTTACAATTGAAATAACTTTAAAAATGGCTGCCTCTGTCGTGTTAGTAACACCGACGAAGGCGGATGCCGAAACGCGTTTGTTGTTGCTGAAAATGAAATAAAAACTTTACGCAATTTGCCCCGTGAGTGCTGGCTTGTTCCGAAAGAAGGGAGGAGGAACTTTGAGCTTTGACTTGTTACACGGAACGCCACCGTGTTGCCGGCACCCGCCCGTGAGTGCTCCTGTCTCATGGTGTAAAAGGAGCTTTGATATATATATATATATATATATATATATATATATATATATATATATATATATATATATTCACTTAAAAAACCATAGGTTTCATGCACGTTATAGTTAGAAATTAGCATTTAAAAAACCTTACAAATTCACTGAAAAAACCATAGGTTTTAGGGACAGTTATAGTTACTTGGACATTGCACTCGTACAAAACCCGTGAAATTCCCCCGTTATAGTTAGTTCAGCTAACTATAACTCGCGCCCACAATGCACTGCTGATGACGTCACATATTACATCACTCATGACATGGTCAGTGACATCACTGATGACATCACTGATGACATCTCAAATGACATCACTGATGACATCATCCATGTGATAATTTCATGCATCTTCTCACACCCTAATATAACTTTTGATACACCCACTTAGAAACATTTTCAGCAAAAAGCAGGCAATGATATCCTATGGAAGGAAATTCAAGTTACTGGTAAGTACGGTTAAAATTACTTTTCAGGATCAGTACTGGGCTGAAAGATGCAGCACTGAGGTCTCTCATGATAACAGGTGAGTAAATCGGAATTCGTATTTCAGCAGATTTTAGAGGAGTATTATAAAGTTCAAAAACTCCACACAGAAACTTTTCCAGCAAAAAGCAGGCAATGATATCCTATGGAAGGAAATTCAAGTTACTGGTACGTACGGTTAAAATTACTTTTCAGGATCAGTACTGGGCTGAAAGATGCAGCACTGAGGTCTCTCCTGATAACAGGTGAGTAAATCGGAATTCGTATTTCGGCTGATTTTAGAGGAATATTTGCACAATGGTGAAGGGAGGGGGCGGGGCCTGAGGTGACATCTGTGCAAACGCGCCCCGTGGCGCGTTTTAAGTTGGGGGATTAAGTCCCCTTTAATCATGAGGGTCCCTGGGGGCCAACTAGCCCACCAGGAACCTCCAGTATGCACCAGGGGGCTGCATTGCAGAGACGTGTACAGAGGCCACGCCCCTTTTTACACCTCTCTGCAACGCAGCTCTGTGGCGCTTTTTAGAAGTACATGGTGGGCTAGTTGGCCCCCAGGGACCCTCAGAATTGAAGGGGATTTAATTCCCCATCTTAAAACGCGCCACGGGGCCTGTTTGCACACATGTCACCTGAAGCCCCGCCCCCTCCCTTCACCACTGTGCAAACGCGCCCCGTGGTGCGTTTTAAGTCGGGGGATTAACTCCCCTTGAATCCTGAGGGTCCCTGGGGGCCAACTAGCCCACCATGTACTTCTAAAAAGCGCCACAGAGCTGCGTTGCAGAGAGGTGTAAAAAGGGGCGTGGCCTCTGTACACGTCTCTGCAATGCAGCCCCCTGGCGCATACTGGAGGTTCCTGGTGGTCTAGTTGGCCCCAGGGACCCCCAGTATTCAAGGGGAATACGTTCCCCTCTGCAAACGCGCCAGGGCGCGTTTGCAGAGTGCTGTCAAAGAGGCGGCGTGGCCTCCCTCGCAATGCCTGTCCCCCTTTTAAAAAAAAAAAAAAAAAAGGACTGGGAAGGGGACCGCGTGTGCCCCCCTCCCGTGGCCAATTTCGACCTGGGGACCCCATCCCCCGGGCCATTGCCACCGATTTTTTTTTTTTTTTATTTGATGGAGGGGGGCTGCCTGGCCCCCCTCCTAAGGCCTCCTTAGGCCCCGGGGACCCCATCCCCCGGGGCCGGCCTTTGGTTTTTTTTTCCCCAAAAATTTTTGGGAAGGGGGACCGCATGGCCCCCCTCCCAGGCCACTACTTGCCCCGTGGACCCCATCCCCCGGGGCTGGCCCTATCCTTTGGGGTCCGTGGGGGGACCCCAACTCCCCACGGACCCTGCCGGCTCCCCGCCTCCTGCGCGAGCCGGCATTGCTTTCCACATGGGGAGCTGCTACTATGCAGCTCCCCATGTGGAAAGCAATTCTGCTTTGAATTTTGGAAGCAAGAGCAGCTTTCCCTGCTCTCGCTTCCAAAATTCAAAGCAGTTTGCAATGACAGGACGGGAGCCGCGAGGCTCCCGTCCTGTCATTGCAAACAGCAGTGTCCCGGGGTAGGCACCCCGGGACACTGCAGGAGCCGGCCCTGGGGGTGGCGGTCCCCAGGGCCATCACTGGCTCCAGGAGGGGGCCGTGCGGCCCCCCTCCCCACATTTTCAAAGCCCCGGGGAGGTGGTGGTCCCCGGGGCTTGGGGGTCCAAAACGGACCCCCATTTTCAATTTTGTTAGTGCCCCGGGAGGTGGTGGTCCCCGGGGCGTGTGGGGGCTGGAGTCCCCCACACAGGTTAATTAAAAAATAAAGAAGCCCCGGGGAGGTGGTGGTCCCCGGGGCTGCGGGAGGGCTCAGAGCCCTCCCGCAGCTTTCTAATAAAGCCCCGGGGGTGGCGGTCCCCGGGGCTTGGGGGCCCTAGAGGCCCCCATACATAAAATAAACCCCCCCAGCATGCCCCCGGGACTTGGCCCACCCGGGGGCAAATTACTATCGAAGCGCGGGAGACCGCGCTTTGATTTTTTTCGGCAGGATCCGCGCACCCTGAGCGCATCCTGCCGATTTTTTTTTAAATGCTTTTTTTGCCCAGGGGGTCCTTGTGGGACCCCCTGAGCAGGCCTAGGGGTTAGGGTGTTTCTACCCTGCCCCCTTTGTGCGTTTTGCGCACTTGTTTCTTATTTTTTTCTCAGCGGGATCCGCGCACCCTAAGCGCATCCCGCCGATTTTTTTTTTAAAAAAATGCTTTTTTCTGCCCAGGGGGTCCTTGTGGGACCCCCTGAGCAGACCTAGGGGTCAGGGTGTTTCTACCCTGCCCCCTTTTGCGCTTTGCGCACTTGTTTCTGTCCCTCGGTTCTACCGAGGGACAAAATGGCTGCCAACACTTCCTGATTTGGAGTGTTGACAGCCAATTAGCATGCAGCTCGTGATCGGGAGGGTACGCGGATCCGATGCAGCCATAGATATATATGTGATTTTAATTGTGAATTTCTCAGAAACTACTGAACGGATTTACACCATTTAACAAAAAGGGTTCTTTCTGAACCAAGAACTACCTCTTTGCCAAATTTGGTGTAATTCCGTTCAGCAGTTCGGGCTGTAGCCGTGTCTAAAGTTTCCTATGGAAAAATGAATGGGGAAAACACGTTTTGGGACCCCCCTTTTTTCTCGGCCCCCGCTTGACGAATCACCCCGAGACTTTCAGGGTAGGAGCGGACCGGAGCGGGCCATAAAGTTTGAAAATTTCGCGAAGATACGTCAACTGGCAAGAGAGTTATTTCAAATAGAATGTTGCGGATTTCCTATGGAAAATAGGTCCTAACTATAACTATCTACTGGCGACCGCCAGTAGATGATATATATATATATATTCACTGAAAAAACTATAGGTTTCAGGGGCGTTATAGTTAGTTGGACATTTCACTCGTACAAAACCATAGAAATTCCCCCGTTAGAGTTAGTTCAGCTAACTATAACTCGGGCGCCCGCAATGCACTGCTGATGACGTCACATCTTACATCACTCATGACATGGTCAGTGACATCACTCATGACATCACTCATGACATCTCAAATGACATCCCTGATGACATCACTGATGACATCATCCTTGTGATAGAGTGGCAGACCTCCTCTCACCCTAATATAACCTTTGATACACACACTCAAAAATACAAACTAACATTTTCAAAACAATGGACATACCAATACCAGTTACAACACACCTATTCAGTGATTCCAAGATCTACACACACATCCACTCATTCACCAACAGTCCCTATACAGTCACTCATACATGTACTCACTCATCATATGTACTTATACACCTCACCTATACATCCTGTTACACACCGCCACTCATCCATAGAGTTACTCACACACATAGTCACACATGCAAACAAAGTATCAAACATCCATTTACTTGCATATACAGTTATACACACACTACCACACTTCTACAGAAACTTACACATACTTACTCTCTTAAACAATCACTTATAGAAACACCTACTTATTTGTACAGGAACTCTTCCAATCTCTCACTCTCACATATACTCACTTATATACACCAATACTCACATATACTAGTTTAAAACATATGTAGTTACTCATAAAGACACTATTGAGACAGTCATTCACTCACTAACACACCCATACACATACTCATCCACCTATACAGTCCTGCACACATGCTGTCTTCAACACATACAAACAGTGAGTCACTCATTCATGCATCTATGCACTAAGTAATACCCCCCACCGAACCATACAGACACTCAGACACTCATACTGATACTCAAAAAACCAACTAATAACCCATATAGACACTCATGTAGCTACTCACCAACCCATGCAGCCACTTATACACAAAGTGAGAGACTGATACAGATATTTTCATATTTAAACATTACTCACTAACCCATGTATTCACTAAGATACACTTAGTCAGTTATACAATCAATTTTACAAAAAAATCATCCATTTAGACACTTATATACCCATTTATTCTTCCATCGACCTTGAGATATACATATATAAAACATATTTAATTTTCAGAAAAACACACATTCAGTGGACGATGTCATCAGTGATGTCATCAGTGATGTCATTTGAGATGTCATGAGTGATGTCATGAGTGATGTCACTGACCATGTCATGAGTGATGTAATATGTGAAGTCATCAGCAGTGCATTGCGGGCGCGCGAGTTATAGTTAGCTGAACTAACTATAACGGGGAATTTCTATGGTTTTGTACGAGTGAAATGTCCAACTAACTATAACGCCCCTGAAACCTATGGTTTTTTCAGTGAATTTCTAAGGTTTTTAAATGCTAATTTCTAACTATAACGTGCCTGAAACCTATGGTTTTTTCAGTGAATTTCTAAGGTTTTCTAATGCTAATTTCTAACTATAACGTGCCTGAAACCTATGGTTATTTCAGTGAATATATATATATTTATTATACTATGTATACATGTGAAAATGTCTCGGTCCCCTGTTTGCCTCGGTGGCACGGAAAAAATGGGTGGAACTGACGTCAGCACGCCGACGAGGTCCTCTTATGGCTCCGATGACGTCATACGGTGTTGCGAGCGGAGCCGTGCTCGTTGACGTGGGAGAGCTAGGAAAGAATTTCCGTGGAATGCTGGTGCAGGGGATATTCACCTAAGTGTTCAGGCTAGTCCTTTGGGAGCAACTGTTTATGTTGCCACTCCAGAAACCGAAACCAGTGATCCGAGGGCAGAGGCCCTGCAGATGGCACACGAGGTGGGGTGCCCAGTCGTGTGCACCGGCGGGGCAGCGAAGTGACAAGCACCACAACCCACAAAAAAGGTAACGAGGGCACTGAATAACACAGGATCTTCTCTTTGTATCTGGCAGGAACAACGAAGTTAAAATGCCCTAGTACCAAAATGTAGAATTAGTGCTACAAGGGTCTTCAAGAGGACCTGCGATGCCGCTTCTGCCTCCCGTACCCTGGAGGCGGCACATGGGTCACACGGTACGGTCATACTGCGGTGGGACGCACACTCGTTGACCTCTCATGGCACTGCTCCACACTTCAGGGAGGACGCTTTCCATTAGCTATGTTTTCTGATGACATGTCGCGCCGGCCCCGTCCAACAACAGAACTCCTTTAGATCCAAACAGACTCTTCCACTCTCTCACCGGAAGTGAAACCAGGCCACGCGGACACTTTTACAATACAACAGCCGGGAATGCACTTTTCGGTAAAAAAAACACATTCCTTCCTCCTAATTAATCAAATAAACGTCTCACTGAAGAACAGGGGCCAGCTTCGATCGGTAAACAGCCGTTACAACTACTTTTTACTTTGCGATACCATTACAACGCATGCATTACCACACATGCGTTGTACATCACGAAGTCATTACTACGCATTTTTTAGAACGCATGGTCATTTACCACGCATGCCTTTACAACGAATTTTGTTGTAAAGGTATGTATGGTAAATGACCATGCGTTCTAAAAACATGTAGAACGATCCATGTCGTTGTAAGGAAACAGAGGCTGTTCCGTTTCCTCACAACGACGTGCACCGCCCCTCAGACATGACGTGAAGCAGGAACCACGAGGAGAGAGGAACCATGAGGAGTGAGAGGTAAGGGGAATTGGGCATGGGGTGGGGTTTCTTTTCTAGGGTTTAGGGTAGTGCAGTCGTGTTTGGGTGGTGTAGGGGGTCGTGCTGGGGGTAGTGTTTTAGGGTTTAGGGTAGTGCAGTGGTGTTTGGGTAGTGTAGGGGGTCGTGCTGGGGGTAGTGTTTTAGGGTTTAGGGTAGTGCAGTTGTGTAGGGGGTTGTGCTGGGGGTAGTGTTTTAGGGTTTAGGGTAGTGCAGTGGTGTATGGGTAGTGTAGGGGGTCGTGCTGGGGTAGTGTTTTAGGATTTAGGGTAGTGCAGTGGTGTTTGAGTAGTTTTAGGGGTCATGCTGGTGGTAGTGTTTTAGGGTTTAGGGTAGTGCAGTGGTGTTTGTGTAGTATAGGGGGTCATGCTGGGGGTAGTGTTTTATGGTTTAGGGTAGTGCAGTGGTGTTTGGGTAGTGTAGGGGGTCGTGCTGGGGGTAGATTTAGGGTTTAGGGTAGTGCAGTGGTGTTTGGGTAGTGTAGGGAGTCGTGCTGGGGGTAGTGTTTTAGGGTTTAGGGTAGTGCAGTGATGTTTGTGTAGTGTAGGGGGTTGTGCTGGGGTAGTGTTTTAGGGTTTATGTTAGTGCAGTGGTGTTTGGGTAGTGTAGGGGGAAGTGCTGGGGTAGTGTTTTAGGGTTTAGGGCAGTGCAGTGGTGTTTGTGTAGTGAAGGGGGTCATGCAGTGGGTAGTGTTTTAGGGTTTAGGGTAGTGCAGTCGTGTTTGTGTAGTGTAGGGGGTCGTGTTTTAGGGTATAGGGTAGTGCAGTGGTGTTTGGGTAGTGTAGGGGGTCATGCTGGAGTTAGTGTTTTAGGGTTTAGGGTAGTGCAGTGGTGTTTGGGTAGTGTAGGGGGTCGTGCTGGGGGTAGTGTTTTAGGGTTTAGGGTAGTGCAGTGGTGTTTCTGTAGTGTGGGAGGTCATGCTGGGGGTATATTTAGGGTTTAGTGTAGTGCAGTGGTGTTTGGGTAGTGTAGGGAGTCGTGCTGGGGGTAGTGTTTAAGGGTTTAGGGTAGTGCAGTGGTGTTTGGGTAGTGTAGGGATTCATGATGGTGGTAGTGTTTTAGGGTTTAGGGTAGTGCAGTTATGTTTGGGTAGTGTAGGGTGTCGTGCTGGGGGTAGTGTTTTAGGGTTTAGGGTAGTGCATTGGTGTTTGGGTAGTGGAGGGGGTAGTGTTTTAGGGTTTAGGGTAGTGCGCCCAACCAGCCACAATATCCGTGGACAAAGGGGATCCTGACTCTTTGGAACGCTCCATCAATTGAATAATTTGGGTCAAGGGCCCTACCACGTGCAAGACCTATCAATTCCTTTCTTGGGATCCCTCATATACTTGGAGAAAAAGGTACATAGTTTCTCATCAATTTCAGGCGTGTGTGCCACCTTCCCCTTCAGTGAGGGCCTGGGGCATTCTCCCCTGACCTCCCTTTCAAGGGGTTGATGGAGTTTCCCCACCACATACTCTGCCACTTTGGCGTCAGGTGTCCACTCTGCCGACCTAGGATGGTAAATTTGGGTAGGCTCGAACATGTCCGAGTGGACCCCTTCCCCAACCGGGGACTGAGAGGAGTGGGACTCTGGATGCCAGGGACGCCCTGAGTCCTTATCCTCACCGGAGGAGAAATCGGCCTCCGATACACCCTCTCCCTCTAAGGGAAACCCGCCGTCGGGGTCTACAATAGTGGTGACAGTGTTGCAATTTTCTCCGGGCCCCTCCTCCTCCCGGCAGGGTGCATGTTTTAGCGTTCGCGCTCTCTTGAGGAAGGTCTCCGTAAGTTTATCAAATCCTTCCTAGTGCCCCGCGTTATGCTTAATGGCCCTTTTATTCCCCATCTGGGAGCTACTTGGACCCGCCACCACCAGATCTGGGTCACTGAACACCCCAGGGATGCTTTTCGCCAGCTTATCAACCTGATCCCTAAGAGGAGCCAGCGCCCTAGAAATAGCCAGAGAGAGGGCTTGGTCCACTGCTGGAGGGAGAAGTTGGGGAGCCATTCCTCCTCCACTTCCTGGTAGGAGGAGTAAAAATGGTCTTCTGGAGAAGACATGATAGCAGAGGGTGTGAGAACAGAACAAATGCCCTTAAAATCCTTAAGACAGCCCCCTCGCCGGTGCTCCAACAGCTGGGCTTTCCCCGAAGCTGTTATAAGAATAGACTGAGGCGCAATACCAATTACCACCACCAGGTGGCGCTGGTCACTAACGTGGCCGTGTGGGGAAATCACCGCGTAGCGGTGTCAAAATTAGGTGAGGGTTGGTCGGGAATCAAGCGGACACTAAAGGAGTGACCGGATTCCCAAACGCACGTAAAGACCAGCGGGAGCGCTCGACGGAGCTGCCTCGCTCGGACCAGACGCGCCTGACAGGATCTCACCGCGCGCAGAGCACACAGCGGGAGAAACTGCGAGGGGGAGAACGCGCTCGGGCAAGAGTCTGCTGCGCAGAGAATATGAAACAATACCAAGGCAATAATGCTAATAATGTGCACAAGAAACCGCTATACAAACAGCAACAACGTCAGATTAAGCCAAGAATGTAAGGAATGCACTTAACTGACGAGCAGTGAAGAAAGAGGAAGCGGAAGGGACGTCACGATATTATATACGATGGACTGTGATATGATTGGACTATAGTTGCCTTGGAGACTACCCCCTAATGGTTCATGGGTTGTGTAGTCTTTTGTTTAATGATTGTTGTGTTACGTTTTCTTTGAACTGCTATGCAAATAAAGTGAGGAAAGATATGCATAATCCTCGCCTCCGTCCTGCCATAGAATTCATTAAACTTTATTTGATCTGATTTAGAAACATAGATCATAAAAGTGTACATAAAAACAGTAAATCCTCTTTCCTAATACAATACAGTGAGAATTAATTAAAACCAGTAGGTAAAAACGGGTGTTACAAAGCCCGGTTCAGAGCAACTTCAGGTTAACAGAATCGTAAAGCTCAATGTTTCGCAAGATCAATCTCATGTACTTCATGCAAAATACGCAATAAGGGGTCCAAGTAAGATGTAACGCTCCAATACCTGACCAGTTTGCACTATATAAAACTGCAGAAAAAATAAAAATAAAAAGTGTTTTGCACACTTCTGTCATTGGGCTATATGTGGGCTAGATCTGGGTGATATTTGTGCTACATTTGGGCTCTTTTTTCTCTGGTGGCCATCTTGGGAGACTTATTTGTTATGAAGTTTCCTAATTTCGTCATTTACTGCAGTCTCCTCAGTAGGAAATGCTTTCAGTTTTTTACTTTGATTCCATCAAGAAGGCATTCAGATGTGTTACACATTTGCCATAAATTCAGAATGTTAGCACTCTAGTTGTTCATTAGATCACTGTAGTAAAGCTACTGCTCACCAGGGAGTTAACTGGAAGTCTACTGCTGGTATTGAAAGTGATTGTTTCAGTCTGCATGTCAGAATTTTCTAATGAAATAGAAGAGGATTTAAGATCTCACTTAAAACATGCCCTAAATTTTCTTTCTGCAGCACTAACCATAATTTCTATGGCAAACTGAACCCCCTCATTTTGTTCCTTTTTAAATTAAATGTTTTAAGTGTTACCAGTTTATTCCAATCAAGATGGCTTCAGGTGTGCCATACTTTTGTCATACGTAAGACTGTTAGCACTCTAGTTGTTCTTTAGAACACTCTGGGAAGCTGCAGTAGAACACAAAGGCATCAACTGACAGGCTGCTCCTGTTGAAATATAACAGGAAGATATTTGAGATCTCACTTAAAACATGTCCTAATTTTTCTTTCTACAGCCCTAACCATAATTTCTATGACAAAATGAACCCCCTCATGTTGTTCCTTTTTAAATTAAATGTTTTAAGAGTTACCAGTTTATTCCAATCAAGATGGCTTCAAGTGTGCCATAATTTTGTCATAAGTAAGACTGTTAGCGCTCTAGTTGTTCTTTAGAACACTCTGGGAAGCTGCAGTAGAACACAAAGGCATCAACTGACAGGCTGCTCCTGTTGAAATATAACAGGAAGATATTTGAGATCACACTTGAAACATGTCCTAATTTTTCTTTCTACAGCACTAACCATAATTTCTATGACAAAATGAACCCCATCATTTTGTTCCTTTTTAAATTAAATGTTTTAAGTGTTACCAGTTTATTCCAATCAAGATGGCTTCAGGTGTGCCATACTTTTGTCATAAGTAAGGCTGTTAGCACTCTAGTTGTTCTTTAGAACACTCTGGGAAGCTGCAGTAGAACACAAAGGCATCAACTGACAGGCTGCTCCTGTTGAAATATAACAGGAAGATATTTGAGATCTCACTTAAAACATGTCCTAATTTTTCTTTCTACAGCACTAACCATAATTTCTATGGCAAAATGAACCCCCTCATTTTGTTCCTTTTTAAATTAAATGTTTTAAGTGTTACCAGTTTATTCCAATCAAGATGGCTTCAGGTATGCCATACTTTTGTCATAAGTAAGACTGTTAGCTCTCTAGTTGTTCTTTAGAACACTCTGGGAAGCTGCAGTAGAACACAAAGGCATCAACTGACAGGCTGCTCCTGTTGAAATATAACAGGAAGATATTTGAGATCTCACTTAAAACATGACCTAATTTTTCTTTCTACAGCACTAACCATAATTTCTATGACAAAATGAACCCCCTCATTTTGTTCCTTTTTAAATTAAATGTTTTAAGAGTTACCAGTTTATTCCAATCAAGATGGCTTCAGGTGTGCCATAATTTTGTCATAAGTAAGACTGTTAGATCTCTAGTTGTTCTTTAGAGCACTCTGGGAAGCTGCAGTAGAACACAAAGGCATCAACTGACAGGCTGCTCCTGTTGAAATATAACAGGAAGATATTTGAGATCTCACTTAAAACATGACCTAATTTTTCTTTCTACAGCACTAACCATAATTTCTATGACAAAATAAACCCCCTCATTTTGTTCCTTTTTAAATTAAATGTTTTAAGAGTTACCAGTTTATTCCAATCAAGATGGCTTCAGGTGTGCCATAATTTTGTCATAAGTAAGACTGTTAGCGCTCTAGTTGTTCTTTAGAACACTCTGGGAAGCTGCAGTAGAACACAAAGGCATCAACTGACAGGCTGCTCCTGTTGAAATATAACAGGAAGATATTTGAGATCTCACTTAAAACATGTCCTAATTTTTCTTTCTACAGCACTAACCATAATTTCTATGGCAAAATGAACCCCCACTCTGGGAAGCTGCAGTAGAACACAAAGGAATCAACTGACAGTCTCTGCCCTTGTTGGATGTACATGTTTTACTGAGAATGTCAGACTTCATTCTCACATGACTGAGAAAGATAATGTGAATTTACAGAAAATATGCTCTCATTTTAGCTTCTGGAGCACCTTCCAAAACTGTATGGGAGAAGCATGTGAAAATAGTTTTCTCTCAAACATGATTCATGATATCCCAGCAGAAGGTTTTTCACAGGGTAAAATCACCTTAGAACACACCACAATTCCTGAAATTAGTATGGTACCATCAACAAATGAATTCTAATGTAACTAAAGTCTGTTATCACCCTTTATAGTTCTCCTTTTAGTAACCCTCAAAATCTTCGATTCACTACAATGCATTTCAATGGGGTACTATCATTTATATTGGTCCCAAGATGGCTGCCAGCAATTCCAGGATGAAGTGCTGACAGCCAATCAGATCTCACGATGACATGTGTGGTTAGGCTCCGCCCAGATATATTTGTGTTTTCTTTTTCAAATTTCTCAGGAACTACTGAACGGATTTACACCATTTAACCAAAAGGCATGACTCTGAACCAAGGGCTACCTTTTTGCCAAATTTGGTGTAATTCCGTTCAGCAGTTCGGGCTGTAGCTGCGACTAAAGGTTCCTATGGAAAATTGCATGGGGAAAACACGTTTTGGGACCCCCCTTTTTTCTCGGCCCCCACTTGACGAATCACCCCGAGACTTTCAGGATAGGAGCGGACCGGAGCGCCCCACGAGTTTTAAAACTTTTGCAAAGATTCATCAACCGGCGCCAAAGTTATTGGAAATAGAATGTTGTGAATTTCCTATGGAAAATAGGTCCTAACTATAACTACCTACTGGTGACCGCCAGTAGGTTATATATATATATATATATATATATATATTCACTGAAAAAACCATAGGTTTCAGATAAGTTATAGTTAGAAATTAGCATTTAAAAAACCTTTGAAATTCACTGAAAAAACCATAGGTTTTAGGGACAGTTATAGTTAGTTGGACATTGCACTCGTACAAAACCCGTGAAATTCCCCCGTTATAGTTAGTTCAGCTAACTATAACTCGCGCCCCGCAATGCACTGCTGATGACGTCACATATTACATCACTCATGACATGGTCAGTGACATCACTGATGACATCACTGATGACATCTCAAATGACATCACTGATGACATCATCCAGTGACTGTGTGTTTCTGTAAAGTTTAAATATTTTTAATATATATAGGGAAAGGCGTATTGAAGAATGAGTGGGTGTATAAGTGTGTGTATGGATGATTTAGTAGGTGCGTGACTAATTCTATAAGTGAGTGATTAAACGTATCTTACTGAATGCATGGGTTAGTGACTAAACTGGGTTAATGTCTGTATCTGTCTGTTGCTGTGTAAGTGGCTGCATGGGTTTGTGAATAGCTACATGAGTGTCTATAAGAGTTATTGATTTGTTGTCTGAGTATCTGTATGGGTGCCTGAGTGTTTGTGTGGATGGGGTGTGTGCGACTGTACATAGATGTGTGAGTGGGTGATTCACTGGGTGGATGGTTTCAAGAGTGCATCTGTGATAGACTGTATGGGTGGGTAAGTGTGTGTAAGAGTGTGTTAGTGAGTGAATGTATGTCCCAGTGGTACATGTGTGAGTAACTACATATGTGAAAGGCAGTATATATGTGTATTGGAGTATATAAATAGCTATAAGCGAGAGTGAGTGATTGTGATAGTGGCTGTATGGATGAGTGTGTGCTTGTATCAGTGATTGTATAAGAGCGTAACAATGTGCTAGTATTTGTATGATTAAGTGAGCTGGTGTGTGTATAACTGTATAGGTGAGTAAATGGCAGTGTGTTTAATTATTTGCATGACTGACTAGGTGTGTGAGTACCTCTATGGATGAGTGGCGGTGTTTGAGTGTCTATATAGGAGTATGAGTGCATATGATAGTCCTGTACTGAGTGACCGTAAGTATGAGTGACTGTACGGGTGAGTGAGTGGATGTGTGCGTAGACCTAAGAATCAGTGAGTGGGTATGTAGTTATTGGTGTTGGAGTGTCTATGGTTTTGCGAATGGCAGTCTGTAATTTAGATTGGGTGTATCAAAGGTTATATTAGGGTGTGAGGAGGTGCATCAGATTATCACGTGGATGATGTCATCAGTGATGTCATTTCAGATGTCATCAGTGATGTCACTGACCATGTCATGAGTGATGTAATATGTGACGTCATCAGCAGTGCATTGGGGCGCGAGTTATAGTTAGCTGAACTAACTATAACGGGGGAATTTCACGGGTTTTGTACGAGTGCAATGTCCAACTAACTATAACTGTCCCTAAAACCTATGGATTTTTCAGTGAATTTCAAAGGTTTTTTAAATGCTAATTTCTAACTATAACTTATCTGAAACCTATGGTTTTTTCAGTGAATTTCAAAGGTTTTTTAAATGCTAATTCCTAACTATAACATGTCTGAAACCTACGGTTTTTTCAGTGAATTTCAAAGGTTTTGTAAATGACAATTTTTAAATGTATTAATTGTTATATTAATTTTTTTCATACTGATTTATTACATTTTTAGATTTTTTTTTTACATATTTTATTTTTTAAATTACATTGTAATTACATTATACATTACATTACAAAAAATACTTTCTCAGAATGAATTACTTTAGTTTAAATACTTTGCACATAGGCAATAGACTTTTAAGTACAGTAGTTACAGTTGTTGCAATGGGCACCACATTTTCAAACACAATGCAACATTCAGCTCAATGTGAATTTCTAGTTAAATGCAATTAGTTACTTTATGGATTACTTTTCTAACCACAGGACTGGATCCTAGATTCAGTCCTGGTACATCTCCTGTAAACAGTTGAGTAAAAGCGTTTTGGTTACAGTCGTGATTTTTAAGGAATATTATTGTATTTTAAAAGTTGACACTTAGAAACTTTTTCTCATAGAATCACCAATGTTATCCTATGGAAGGAAATTCACTTAGCAGGTAAAAACTGTTATCGTTACTTTTTCTTACTCAGTGTTGGATCCTGGATCCAGCACTGGTGCATCTCCTGTAAACAGTTGAAAGAATGCGTTTAAGTCATACAGGCGATTTTTAAGGAATATTTGTAGTTGGTGAAAATCGACACTTTGAAACTTTTCTGCTGAAAACCAGACAATGGATTCCTATGGAAGAAAATATAAGTTACTGGTAAGTACGGTTAAAATTACTTTTCAGGACCAGTACTGGGCTGAAAGATGCAGCACTGAGGTCTCTCCTGATAACAGGTGAGTAGATCGAAATTCGTATTTCGGCTGATTTTAGAGCAATATTTGTATGTTTCAAAAATCAACACTTAGAAACTTTTTCAGCAAAAAGCAGGCAATGATATCCTATGGAAGGAAATTCAAGTTACTGGTAAGTACGGTTAAAATTACTCTTGAGGATCAGTACTGGGCTGAAAGATGCAGCACTGAGGTCTCTCCTGATAACAGGTGAGTAAATCGGAATTCGTATTTCGGCTGATTTTAGAGGAATATTTTAAAGTTCCAAAACTCCACACTTAGAAGAATTTCCAAGTGAAACCAGTCAATGTTAGCCTATGGAAGGAAATTCAAGTTACTGGTAAGTACGGTTAAAATTACTTTTCAGGACCAGTACTGGGCTGAAAGATACAGCACTGAGGTCTCTCCTTATAACAGGTGAGTAAATCGGAATTCGTATTTCGGCTCATTTTAGAGGAATATTTGTATGTTTCAAAAATCAACACTTAGAAACTTTTTCAGCAAAAAGCAGGCAATTATATCCTATGGAAGGAAATTCAAGTTACTGGTAAGTACGGTTAAAATTACTCTTGAGGATCAGTACTGGGCTGAAAGATGCAGCACTGAGGTCTCTCCTGATAACATGTGAGTAAATCGGAATTCGTATTTCGGCTGATTTTAGAGGAATATTTTAAAGTTCCAAAACTCCACACTTAGAAGAATTTCCAAGTGAAACCAGTCAATGTTAGCCTATGGAAGGAAATTCAAGTTACTGGTAAGTACGGTTAAAATTACTTTTCAGGACCAGTACTGGGCTGAAAGATACAGCACTGAGGTCTCTCCTGATAACAGGTGAGTAAATCGGAATTCGTATTTCGGCTGATTTTAGAGGATTATTTGCACAATGGTGAAGGGAGGGGGCGGGGCCTGAGGTGACATCTGTGCAAACGCGCCCCGTGGCGCGTTTTAAGTTGGGGGATTAAGTCCCCTTGAATCATGAGGGTCCCTACGGGCCAACTAGCCCACCAGGAACCTCCAGTATGCGCCAGGGGCTGCGTTGCAGAGACATGTACAGAGGCCACACCCCTTTTTACACCTCTCTGCAACGCAGCTCTGTGGCGCTTTCTGGACGTACCTGTTGGGCTAGTTGGCCCCAGGGACCCTCAGGATTGAAGGGGATTTAATTCCCCATCTTAAAACGCGCCACGGGGCCTGTTTGCACACATGTCACCTGAAGCCCCGCCCCTCCCTTCACCACTGTGCAAACGCGCCCGTGGCGCGTTTTAAGTCGGGGATTAACTCCCCTTGAATCCTGAGGGTCCCTGGGGTGCAACTAGCCCACCATATACCTCCAAAGCGCCACAGAGCTGCGTTGCAGAGAGGTGTAAAAGGGGCATGGCCTCTGTACACCTCTCTGCAAGGCAGCCCCTGGCGCATACTGGAGGTTCCTGGTGGGCTAGTTGGCCCCCAGGGACCCCAGTATTCAAGGGGATCGTTCCCCTCTGCAAACGCGCCAGGGGCGCGTTTGCAGAGTGGTGAAGGAAGGGGGCGGGGCCTGCGGGCCCGATCGTTTTTTTTCCCCTGAAGGGGGGCTGTGTGGCCCCCCTTCCTTTTTCCTATTTTTAGGCCCCGGGGACCCCATCCCCCAGGGCCTTACCCCTTTTTTTGGGGAAGGGGGCCGCATGGCCCCCCTTCCCTGGGCCTGTATTGGCCCCGGGGACCCCATCCCCCGGGGCATGGCCTCTTTTTTTTTTATTTGGAGGGGGCTGCGTGGCCCCCTCCTCAGGCCATTTAAGGCCCGGGGACCCCATCCCCGGGGCCGGCCTTGCACTTTTTTTTTTTTTTAACTTTTTTTTACCTTTGGGGAGGGGGCTGCGTGGCCCCCCTCCGTGGCCACTTATGGCCCCGGGGACCCCATCCCCCGGGGCCTGGCCTCTCGTTGGGGACTGTGGGGGGTCCCCAAAACCCCCACAGTCCCGCCGGCTCCCCGTGTCCTACGGGAGCCGGCATTGCTTTTACACATGGGGAGCAGCTAACATGCTGCTCCCCATGTGGAAAAGCAATCAGCTTTGGATATTGGAAGAGAGAGCAGGTTTCCTGCTCTCTCTTCCAATATCCAAAGCAGTTTGCAATGACAGGACGGGAGCCGCGAGGCTCCCGTCCTGTCATTGCAAACAGCACCCCGGGACACTGCAGGAGCCGGCCCTGGGGGGTGGCGGTCCCCAGGGCCACCACAGGCTCCAGGAGGGGGGCCGCGCGGCCCCCCTCCTTACATTTTGAAAGCCCCGGGGAGGTGGTGGTCCCCGGGGCTTGGGGGTCCAAAACGGACCCCCATTGTAATTTTTCTTAGTGCCCCGGGGAGGTGGTGGTCCCCGGGGCATGTGGGGGGGCTGGAGCCCCCCACACAGGTTTTTCAAAAATAAAAAAAGAAGCCCCGGGGAGGTGGCGGTCCCCCGGGGCTGCGGGAGGGCTCAGAGCCCTCCCGCACCATTATACATAAAGCCCCGGGGGGTGGTGGTCCCCGGGGCTTGGGGGGCCCTTAGAGGCCCCCCACACATAAAATTAACCCCCCCCCAGCAAGCCCCCGGGACTTGCTGGTGGAGAGGTGTGGTGCAGCGGGCAGGGCAGCTGACTTCGGAGCACAGGGTTCACGGTTCGATCCCTGGCTCCGGCGGCAGCTCAGCTCAGCACCATGTGACTCTGGGCAATAGCTCACTTAATTTCCACGACGGCCCCCAGCGCCTTGAGACCCGTAAGGGTGAGTAGTTCGCGCTTTACAAATACGGATTTAGATTTAGATTAACATCGAAGCGCGGGAGACCGCGCTTCGATTTTTTTTTTTTTCGGCAGGATTCGCGCACCCTTGTGGGACCCCCTGAGCAGACCTAGGGGGTCAGGGTGTTTCTACCCTGCCCCCTTTGTGCGCTTTGCGCACTTGTTTCTGTCCCTCGGTTCTACCGAGGGACAAAATGGCTGCCAACACTTCCTGATTTGAAGTGTTGACAGCCAATTAGCATGCAGCTCGTGATCGGGAGGGTGCGCGAATCCGACGCGGCCATAGATATATATGTACTTTTACTTTTGATTTTCTCAGCAACTACTGAACGGATTTACACCATTTAACAAAAAGGGTTCTTTCTGAACCAAGAACTACCTCTTTGCCAAATTTGGTGTAATTCCGTTCAGCAGTTCGGGCTGTAGCCGTGTCTAAAGTTTCCTATGGAAAATTGCATGGGGAAAACGCGTTTTGGGACCCCCCTTTTTCTCGGCCCCCGCTTGACGAATCCCCCGAGACTTTCAGGGTAGGAGCGGACCGGAGCGCCCCACAAAGTTTGAAAATTTTGCGAAGATACGTCAACCGGCAAGAGAGTTATTTCAAATAGAATGTCGCAGATTTCCTATGGATAATAGGTTGTAACTATAACTATCTACTGGCGACCGCCAGTAGATAATATATATATATATATATATATATATATATATATATATATGGTTGCCACTGGGAAGTTCTAGATAGGTATGATTTTACATTAACAGAAAACATTGTTGTTTGATAATATCTTTGGTGTAGTATGATGAATCTTCATAAAACTTTGCAAAAAAAGTTCATCCACCTTAGCTCCTTTTAAAATCCCTGTGAAATTTCCATAGACTTTTTTGGAAAGCAATATCCCAACAAACAGATTTAAACCAGAATTGGAAAGAAGATAGATTGTGTTCCAGAAATGTGCTTTTTGTAATTTGGTGTAAATCCATTCAGTAGTCTTGGAGATTAAGGGGCAGATTTACAATTAACTAACGCAGCACGGCGCAGCAAGTCATTTTGCTGCGCCATGCTGCGTTAGTTTGGAAAGCACAGGGATGCGACATATTTACAAGAATATGTCGCATCCTTGTGCTTCCCCCTGCGCTGGCGCACAAACTGCAGCCATGCGCCGGCGCAGGCACCCTTGCACCATGGTGCAAGGATGCCTGCGTCGTGGGGAGATTGTTTTTGTGCAGGAAGGGGAACCTTCCTGCACAAAAACAATCACTACAACCATTTTCCTCTTTCAATGCGTGCTGCAGAATGCAACACGCATTGAAAGAGGAAAAAACGAGGAGAAATGAAAACATTTCTCCTCGGTGCGCCTCGCTACGCCACCTCTAGGGTGGCGTAGCTTTCAGACGCATCTCCAGAGTTACGATTTCTCGTAATTCTGGAGATGTGTCTTGTTCCATGAGTGTTGCGTGGGAACACCCACAGCAACACCCATGGAACGCCCCTTCACCGCAAAGTGCTGCGTGTGAAGGGGCCGTATTTACAAGGAGAGGAAAAGTCACGCAGGGTGGCTTTTCCTCTCCTTGTAAATATGGAGCAGCCCCTGCGCCACCAGTACGTCACGAAAAGTGACGTACTGGTGGCGCAGGGGGCTTGTAAATCTGCCCCTAAGTCCCAAAATGTTTGTATACCTGGACGGTTGGGTTTCAGGGACTCTCTCCAGAGCAAAGAGAGCTGCAGGAGCAAGGCTTCGATTGGCTGCCTGTAACAAGACAGAAAAATGTTGCAGGCTGTGATTACAAACATTACAGGACTTGAGGTTCTTAGTCCCCTGTCCTTAGTGCACTTTCAAACAATAATAAAAGGGTGCAGGGTAGGGAAACCCTCAACCCTAGGCCCTACGGGACGGTGCCAGATGGACTCCCCTTGGGCAAAAATAAACAAAAATGAACAAAAGTCATGTGTAAGTCATGTTTACATGTGTAAATGAGGATAAATTGACAGGGGGAATCTAAGTGTCTTTCTATTTTCAGAATAAAGATATGATCTCTGCGAATACCATGTAATCTGCAATTACTGCCTTGGAAATCTGGACCATACCTTCATGCCTTCACGTCGAGTTCATAACAATTTGGAAATATAGCTAACCTTTTTGAAACTACTGCAACTGAACTTATATGAAAGCATTTTCATTCCAACAGTGCATCTGTTTAAAACCATAGTTAGAATCCAACCAAAGTCTGGAAATTTCAGCCAGATGAATTAATACGCACACTGAAAGGAAAAGTGGATATTTTCCCATTTGATTTTAACAAAAAGATAATCACGCTTGGAATTTAATACAAAATAGAGGAACCTTTAGTGGTAATATCAATGGAGTACCTACAGAAGAAAATGAAATTGGCAAGAATTAATAAGCATAGAAAATGTTCAGAAATCGCTACATTACCTTCATAAAAACAACATACATTATAAATATTTTGACATTGCAAACTACATCTCCTCTACAAACTTATCATTTGGAAAAGCAAATCAAAGCATATAACCACTACACTCAAGAGACATGATGGGTAATGCTTTAGAACTGGATCAGTTGAAGGAAGCTAAAGTAGAGCTTGTTAGTGTCTGGGGGAAAAATACTAAAAGTAAGATGTAATCCACATTTATTGCCCACCGTAAAAGTTGGACGATATAATGGTCATTCAGTCCAAATTTCAGAATGTGAGTACTAACTATTCAGATGATCTACTCTTTCAACAATATATTCCTCATATTTTCACGCAACTGTATGAAAGTTAACTTTCTGTCACTTCCTATGCTACTGCATATTTTATGCAAACTGGAGCTGGCTGTACTAATATAACAGCACAGGCTTTTGTTGAAAAGGTGCATGGAAAAGATAAAAATCTAGAATATAACTTAATAAACATTATGGCATGTCAACAAGGGACAATTGAATATTGGTTTTGAAGACATGAAGAATTGAAACGTATGCTCAGAAATGTAGGACTGCCTACTTGGTTTATTACTCTATGTTGTGCTGAGTCCAGATGGATTGATCTTCTCAAACCTAATACTAATATTCCACAGATTAAATGAACAACACCCGCAGAAATGTGTTCTTTGGATCCTGCCAATGTTTGCAAATATTTTCACCATAAATTTCAAACTATGCTTCACTACTTGACCAGCAAAAATAAAAATCCGGTTGGAGTAGTTCTTGATTACTTTTGGTAAAAGCAGCAGCAAGCAAGAGGTGCACCACACATTCATATGCTTATCTGGATCAAAGGTGCACCTACGTTTGGATATCACTCTGATGAATCAGGTCTAAATTTTATTGAATGTTTTGTGATTATTGTTAGACCTGACATCCTTAGGGTGGTCTTCCCCAAAGGTTTTGCCTCCTTAGCTCCTCTTTTTGCAGATTCTTTTTTTTTTAGCCTTAGGACTCTGAGCACTTTACCACTGCTGACCAGTGGGAAAGTGCATGTGCTTCCTCCTAAACATGGTAACATTGGTGTATACAAAATTGATATATATATTTTTCTTGTAAATTGGTATACCATATCCAGGGCCAAAACCTAAATGCCACTACTGGGCCTGCACCACTGATTGTGCCACCTACTCAAGTAGCCTTTCAAACCTGTCTCAGGCCTACCATTGCAGGGCCTGTGTATGCCTTTGACTGCCACTTCGATTTGACATTTAAAACAACTAGTCCAGCCTTAAACCTTCCTTTTATTACACATAAGGTACCGCTAAAGTAAGCCCTAGGTAGCCCACAGGGCAAAGTGCTGTGTAAGTAAAAGGTAGTATATGTACTTTTAGGTTTTGCATGTACTGGTTGTGACAAACACCCATGTAAATGTTTCACTACTGTAAGGACATCTCCTCTCATAGATTAACATTGGGAATTCCTTAATATACTTTTAAGCTGCAATTCCTGATTATAAAGGAGTATCTGCATCATGTGTTTATCTCTGGAATGGTACTGATAAATCCTCTTTACTGGTAAAGTTGGATTTAACATTACTATTTTAGAAATGCCACTTTTAGAAAGTGGATATTTATCTGCTCTATGTGCCTGAAGCTTGTCTCCAATACACGTCTGGGGTGGGTGACAGCTACACTTTGTACATTTCCTCTAGACAGCAACAAACACAGGAAGGTTAGGTGTGTCTGCATAATCATCTTCATTCTGATGGATGTTCCTGAGCAGCTTATGGGGGCCACACTTCCCCCTGAATAGGCAGTGTCCGGTTTCATGCACAAAGGGCTGATTAAACCCTACTTATTGTCTGGAGCCACGGATGGGAAGAAAGGACCTGTGTGCACTTCAAAGACCCTTCTTCAAAGGCACAACTAGGTATAAGTACTGGTTCTCTGACCCTACCAAGACAGTACACTACTGGATCTATGAAGAACTCTGTCAGGAAGAAGGACTGCTGTGCTGCTATAAGGACTGCACTCTGCTGGACTGCTGCTCTGGAAGAACTGCTTTTCTGCTCTGCTGTGCTGTCTGTTGCCAGCTGCTTGCTACCCTCTGCCATGCTGAGGAAAAGGAATGGACTCATCTCACTTGAACCCAGAGTGACTCCAAGGGCATGCTCTTTTGCCCCCTATTCTGAAGTCTCAGAGCCATCAAAAACATCCTACAACCCTGCGACAGCTCCTGGACTCTGCCTTTTGTGAGTCCTGCCTTGCCAAGTGGTGCCAATTCAGTCCTAGGCCCTTGGAAGTTCTTGCTTCTGTGCTGATCCACCAGAATCCACTCATCGAAGACTTAGAGATGATTGGAACCAACACATTGCCCTATGATGCCAACACAGCTGTTTCCTGATGACATTGCTTCAATAGACTGCACAGCTTGACGATGACGGACTGCATGGCTAGACTATATCTCATCACCTGCATCGCCAAGGGGTCCGTCGACGAGGCTTCGCTGACTATGTAGATCCAAACCGGTACAACACCTGCATTCACGGAATCGACAACGACGGATCACCTCCTCTACTCCTCGCATCGGGTCTTCAACGTCGACGCTTCCTCGATACAATGTACCTTTTCAGCGGGACCTGTGTGAGTCCAGTAGTCAGCCTGCCAGCCATTGCTGTTGGCCTAAACTTTGGATTTACCCCGGGCTAGCATGACCAGGCGTCCCCAGTTGCAGCTTTATGACTCTAAGCACTATATTTTTATTTAATCTTTGCAAATTCATAACTCTGGTTCTACTCTGGATGTTTGACATTTTAGTCTTGAAGTACTCATAAAATTATTGTCTATGTTTTGAAACAGGTATGGAGTCTTTTTGTGGTGTCACCATTGTGTTACTGTGTGTATGTGTTGCACAAGTACTTTTCACATTGCCTCTTTAGATAAGCCTGATTGCTCTGTGCCAAGCTACCATTGTGAGAAGTGCTTATCTTTTAATGTGTATCAAGCTTATCCTGATTAGAGTGTTGGTCCCTACTTGAACAAGGTGTATACCTCTGCCAACTAGAGACCCCTTTTCTAACAACTTGTGACATTCCAACAAAGAGAACAACAATTAACTATCTGAGCAGGTTTTATGCTTTCAATCACATAAGTGTAGTAAATACTGCATAAGAAAATATCAAAGCAAATCTAAAGATTAATCAAAATGTTGCTTTGGATTTCCAAGACCAATTCTACAGAAAGGAAGTGTTAAGAATGTTATGTCATCTCTAAGAAATGTGGTTATCTGAAAATCACCCAAAAATAGGCACAATCTTAGAAGACCACAAGAATCCAAATGGACTATAGGCCTTTAATTCTACATGTGTGGGATGCTAATGTGTATATACAAGTTGTTGTGGATAACTCAACTGCAGTTGCATGTTATTTTACTTTCTACATTAAAAAGGCAGAAAACACAAAAATGAAGGAAGTATAGGACAAAATATCTGCAGAGCAATCCTTAAGTAAATATTTATACAGATTTCCCCAACAAATTCTATCTCGCTGGGAGGTTACTAACTATGAAGCCCATGACCGATTAAGTTCTCAAGCTTATATGGTAAATCAAGAGCAATCATATGGCTTAATTTAGGCTTGTGATGAGCACGTTGAAGAGTTCAGAAAAGCCTACCCGAAATTGAATACCTAAAACATTTTGATCCCGCAAACAAAGAAAATTTTAAAACAAATAAGTTGTGCACATACTTCCCAAAGAGAAGTACAGTGTTAGAAAAACTATGCCTCTATGAAGTTGCTCAGTTGTACACATATACAAAGAATGTGGCAGAAAATATCAACACTGAAATGGTTGAGTAATAGGTACCAATGGTAATACGTCGTAGTAAACCTACTCTTATTAATTATTGTAAACTAAGTTGTAGCACAGGAGAAAAGAAAGAGTTTACTATTTACCACTTCTTCAACTGTTTAAATCTTGGTGCAAAGAAGAAGCCTTATAGGTCCTTTTTAATGCTATGAATATGAATTTAATGTTTGTAAAAATGGCATTAAATTGCGGAATTTTAGACATAGTTACAAATGTTCAATAAAGGAATAGAGGAGGAAAACAACATTAATGTAGAAATCCAACACAATGTTTCATCTACTAATAATAATTCTACTTCCAGGACTACTGACCCACTTGGCCAACCAATTATCGGTACTGAAGCTGTGGTTGCCATGGACAAAGTTCAAAATGCAATGAGCCAAGTCAAAAAGAACTTACATAATTTAGATTCTTAGTATATCTCAATTAAATAGTGAGCAACTTGAAATTCAAATAAATAATAGAATTACTAGATCATGAACTGCAACATGAAAATGGAATATATGTATGTAGTAGTTATGAGCCTGCATTACAATAAGTGAGTGGATAGGCATTAACAAGGAAAAACATTCTTATTAAAGTAATTACTGCTTATGTCCATAAAGTCCCTATATCTAATTTATCTTGTGCAGTTACTGCTCCTACTGGCTTAGCAGCACATAACATCATAGGAATCACCTTACATTGTCTACTTTTGCTACCCCTGAAGCATGATAACAAACTGGAATACTTAATATTAAATACTGATGCATAGCAGGAACTTGGTAGAGTCTTTAAAAAAATTATAACTTTTGATTCTAGATCAAGTTAGTATGTTTTCTAACTTAATGTTGCCATTTGTTTATCTTTATATGCAGGTGGTAGTCAAAAGGTCGTATGATATGCTGTTTGGGGGCAAACGTGATTGGGTTTGGAGACTTATTACAACTAACACCATTAAAAGTCAACCGATTTTTAACAAACGTTTGCAAGACCAACTCTGAATAGTTTTGGAAGTATAGGCAATGTCAACATTCGGTTGTGTTTCAAATACACAGAATTAACACATGATGAGACAAAAATTAACACAGACAGTAGCTGATACACTACTCATCTTGGTCAATATCCTATTTTGTTAAATCCTTAAATGGCTTCTAATAGACAAATTCAAATGAACTACAACAACAAAGAAGAATTGGATATACCCCAGTAAAACGAAAACAAAAGGAAACTGCAGTTTCAAAATCAGAATGGTATAAATTGCTACCGCAGTGTAATTGTTAATCTTCTTTCTTTTCCTACCATATGTCAAAGAAAGAATCCACCATCATGTAGAGCAACCCTTCTACAAAACCTTGATAATTAAAATCTTCATGCAAAGATTTTGTCACACAACCACATATGCCACTCTTCAAGTGCCATAAGAGATATGGTACATATGTGTAGATGTGCTATTCAAATTTCTGTCAATGAACAACAAGGAGCTCAAGAATTCTGTATGACTGTTGTAGGAATATTAGCTACTGAAACTCACCTGAGTGGTGCCATGTTCGGTATAAGCTACTCCTGAAAACATGAATGCTTCAATTGTCTACGTTTAAGCTCTACAGTTCAAACTTTGAAACATTTGTATTTCTACCAATACCTCATTGTAAATCAGTTCAATTTCAGAATGTAATATCTAAAGCTGTGCAAAACAACTTATGTCCAGACTTTAAATCAGAACTCTACACTTAATTTAACAATGCTTACCAAATATGTAATTCTAATGATTCAAATATGTATGGTCAATAACAGAAAAATAAATACTTCTATTGCTAACTTTATTGCTTTTTTTCAAATTCAGGACATATTTATACTACGAATGCCCTAATTTGTCATCCGGGAGAGTCTGCAGTATCGTATCAGGACACTACCCAATCTACTTAACCCCTTCCCTGCGCCGCGAATTCGGCCGCGGCGCGGGCGGGGCTAGGGGGTGGGCGTGGCGCTTCGACGCTCATGACGGCTCCACGCCGTCATGAGCCACGGTAGCGGCAGGGAGCGGGCGGGGCTATGACGGCTCCACGCCGTCATGAGCACACAGCTACTGTGGCTCATGATGGCGTGGAGCCGTCATGAGCGTCGAAGAGGTTAAAGAATAACATGGGTTGGACAGAATGTAATGATAACAGTCTTACTTTTAAGCACAGGCTACCTAAAAATTTACAAGACAGTTACCTTTACGCCAAAAGTTCTAAGTTACAATGCAAAAATTGTACTTATTTGCTGTAGTTGGATAATTTGATTATACAGGAGAAATGTTGTCATTAAGTGGCCTGGCATAGGTGATGACTTTTGTATAGAATCTGCTCTATGTATTGCTGTCTTCTATGCTTTCACATATATCAAATCACATAGTTAGATATAGGAACAGTTGAACATGCACAGCATTCATGTTTTTTTTCCACAATCCTCAGTATTTCATGATGACTATTACCATATGTTCATCTTGAACTATAATGTTCTAAATGATGACACAGTAGTGTATCAGAAATGGTACTTATGTCCAAAAACACATGAAAAGGAAAACAATGATGGATTGACTTTGTGTTATGTTAATTAAATACAATCAGATATAGCTGTCGTAGTCTAATATTAACTTAATGTTGCAAGATGGGTTCCGCCCATTTAATGCTTTTTTGCTTTTTGGATCACCCGATTTTGGACTTTTTATTGTGGGTGAGTCTCCCTACAGTAATCACACAGTAAATAGACTGTGCCTGTTTGCCACCAATGTCTCCTTTTAAGATAAAGCCACTGTGACACAGAAGGATAATGGGTTTTTGGCTGGTTACACGTGAACACATGTGCACATGCATGTGTACACGTCTGAAGGCTGCGTGTCTGAGACTATTGTTGTGCACAGTCCAATAATTGCACACAGGTAACCGGCTGCAGAGGGGCCTCCCCAGGTTTAGATATTGACGTTGGGTGGGCATTATAAGGTTAGCCCCTCATTTATGAGAACTGACGCATCGCTGCGATGTGTCAGAAAACATGTGCTGTGGTAATTGGTTGGTTTTGGTTTCAAACTAGCTGCTTTCAACAGAGAGACTAAAAAAGGGTCGTAGGTCAATTGGCCAAAGGTAAGCCCATAAAGAATTTGCTCTGAGAGGTGATTAATTTGAGACTGAGGAGCCATGTACTTATAGTAATCAGGATGTATGGTTATGTGTTATAGATTTGGACAAGTGAGAAGTGAAGAGGTCGTATTAGCAGGCCATTTAGCCGATGGACTTGAGGTGACTAATGGTGAACTGAATGATATATGGAGTAAAATTGTAAATATCACTTTGTTAGTGTAAGTATTGATGAAGTTATTGTGTTTGTTTTTAGTTTATATCAGTACTGTGTCCTGAAGAGAACCCACAAATAATAGTACGGGTTTTAAACGCGTCGATGACAACAACGCAATCCTGCAAGCAATTAAATAAGACTTGAAGAGCAGGGGAATAGAATAAAATGATTGAGTAGATTCCCTGCCTATATAGGCATGGCTTTGTAAGGTTGCATAGCCCATTGATGTAGGAAGTTGAAAGGTGTTTTAAGAACATTACCATATGTGTCTTCTTGTTGGGTAAATATAAGGTAGAACTGGAGAGGTGATTATATTTACATAATGTGAATGAAACATTTTCTAAATAACTCATTGCTGAAAACAATCAATATGTTTGTTGTTTAGTTTGTGCATATGTATGCTGGGTGGGTAGCAAAATAATTGTTTGATGTATGAATTGAGCATTTATGTCTGTCTTAATATGTCCCTGTATTTGACAATTTTTCAAATTATACTTTAAAATGAAAAAATGACTATTTACTGATCACTGTTATTAAAGAGAGTGTTCAGAAAAAACAAGTGTGGTAAAGAGTTATCAGTAATGGCAATTTTGTTGGAAATACATTTAGAAAGTGGGCATTTTCTTGCTATACCATTCGGTGTGCCTCTGCCTATTTGTGTATTCACCGTCTGGTTTTGGAGTGACAAGAACTGGGGATGTGCATTCACTCTAGACAGTCACAAGGGGGATTGAGGTGTCTCGTGCATTTCCAAGGTGACTCATAGGCAGGCTGACTAGACCTTTCTGCATTTTGAGTGGTGGGATGAGTTTTCACTAGCACTTGAATAGGCTGTGTCTTTTCTGCACAATGCTGTCCCCCCCATAGTCAAGCTGGACCAGGGAGTACTGAATTGATTTGTTCTAAGCTCAGGGACTCTGAAACAAAGACTACAATGAGAAAATGGGGTATAAGTATGAGACCTTAAACCCAAGAACTTTAGATCACTTTTGAAAACAAGAGGACCCTGCCGAGATGAAGAGCTGAAGAGCTGTGTTAGGAGAGCGACCATTTCTGCAGTATGAGGGGTGTGGTTGACCTGCAGTTGCCGTTTCTGTATGCGCGCAGAGGAAAAGGCAGAGAAAAAGGACTGACTCTTTTTTGTTAGAAATATATTTAAGGTGGCCTAGCCTTACTGATGTATTAGGTTCCCATCCCCGGTTGGTGGGTTCACTTTCTGAAAGTGGCATTTTCAAACACGAAATGTAAAAACCACCTTCACTAAAAGGTGTGTTATTAAATTCTGAGTAAAGAGAGCCTAAACTCAATTTCTCTATCTTGTCTCAATGGAAAGTTACACTTGTAAGATGTTATAAGGCAGCTCCCATGTTAACCTATGGGACAGACAGCCTTTCAATAGTGAAAAGCGAAATGCACAGTATTTCACTATCAGGACATGCAAAACACACCAGGATATGTCCTACGCTTAACATACACTGTATCCTGCCCATGGGGGTATCTTGGGCCTACCTGAGGGGTGCCTTAGTTGTAAGAAAAGGGAAGGTTGGGGCCTGGCAAGTGGGTGCACTTGCCAGGTTGACATGGCAGTTTAAAACTGCACGTGTAGACACTGCAATGGCAGGCTTGAGACCTATTTACAGGGTCACTTATGTGGTTGACACAACCAGTGCTGCAAGCCCTCTAGGAGCATTTGATTTATAGGCCCTGGCACACTCAGTGCGCTTTAGTACGTACTTACCAGTAAATCAAATATGCCAATTATGGTTAATCAATCATAATCACAATTTACACAGAGAGCATATGCATTTTAGCACTGATCAGCAGTGGTAAAGTCCTAGAGTCCTAACGCCAGCGAAAATAGGGTCAGAAAAATAGAAGGCGAAAGGCAAAACGTTTGGGGATAAACCTGCAAAAAGGGCAAGGTCTAACAGGCAACAAGGGGCAATATGGGCACAAAGGTCATGCTGTGCTGTGCTGCGCAGCAAGCTCTGCCCTTGCGCTGCACTGCGCTATGCACAAGGGAAAGGGTAGGAATCTTTCTCATGTACAGTCATACATCACATAAATGTAAGTCACACTGCCAGCTACATGTTGTACAGCTCAGTCCATCTCTGCCAAGTGTGTCCCTTCCATGTGTGATGTGCAGCACTCGTTCAGGTTCACCTATGTATACTGTGACATGTAGTGGAATGTCAGCTGGACAACATGTCCCACAATACAAAGAAAAAAACATTGACAGGAACAACACATCATGCATGGATACTTTAACCCTGCCCAACCAAACGGTGACAATGCAGGCCCCCTTGCACCATGAGGCTAGTGTGTCTTGCTTGTGCCCATGCAGCCAAATCAGGCCTCCAAAGCAATGGAGTGGAACGTGGATGTTAGAGCAAAAACCAGAGAGTGGGGTCAGGTGTGGCCCATGTGAAGTTTCATCACATAGGAACGTGAAGAGCAATGTGTATAGTCACTAGCATGAAGCTGCATTGCACGCAATTGTCCTGAAGTGTGGGGTGAGAGCACACAGGTGTTGCCTGCCATGGTAGAGATAACCCTAACTCCTGTCATGTACAAGTTCATACTGGGTGTGGGGATGAATGCAAGTAATACACACCAGAGAACCATGTCCCTCATTTACGGAATTTTGGCGTAAAGCAGCACAGCAAGTCACCTTGCTGCGCTGCCCTATGCCAAAGTGAAAGGCCAGGAATGCACAGTATTCATGCAAAACAGTGCATTCCTGTCCTTTCTCCATGGGTTGCACCATTTCTGCAGCCTAGCACCAATGCAGGCACCCTTGCACCATGGTGCAAGGGTCCCTCCATTGCATACTGGATTGTTTTTGTGCAGGAAGGGGCACCTTCCTGCATAGAAACAATACTAAGAAACGTTTTCGTCTGTCTATGCGTGCTGCAGAATACAGCACACATAGAAAGAGGAAAAAACAAGGAGAAATAAAGATAATTCACCTCATTACGCCCTACCTCGAGAGGCGTAAGAATTTGACACTTCCCCAGATTTACATGATGTTGTAAATCTGGGGCAGCGTCAAAATCCATGGGTGCTGGTGGAAACACCCACTGCAACACCCATGGAACGCCTACCCAGTGCAGAGTAAGGCGATGCAGCAATTTGTGCTGTGTTGCCCTACTCAAGATTTATGGTGCCACTCTAAGCCATGCAGGGTGGCTTTGCTTGGCTTCATAAATCTGATTCAGAGCCCTGTGTCATGCAAGTACCACTATATGTGGTGAAAAAGTGATGCAAAACTCCCATTAATAAGCCAGCATGTGTGTTTGTTGAAAGAATAGATGGTGTGTGAGCCCAGTGGGCCCCTGGTAGTGCAGTGCAATGTAGGTGTTGCTGAGCACATTGAACTGGTGCTGTGTCCGAATTGGGAGACATTACATAGCAAGGAGGTGAGAAGTGACGTCTGAACTGCAAGGTGGCCTGAGCAATGCACATGCACTGTTTTGTCTGATAGTTTCCCACATGTGTCGCAGCTGGGAAGGGATGACCAAGAAGAGGGTATTGGTATACTACATCCTACATGTGATGTGATCCTGGGTGATGGTGTAGCATGTGACAGGGGGGAGCTGGAAAAATGTATGTCTTACCATGCCACATATGTCAAAGAAGGAGGATGTGAAACAGGGAAATGTGAGGTGATAGGATGAGCTAGGTAGGAACGACCATGAGCAGCATTCAGAGATGATTGGAGGGTGAGAGGTAAGGGCCTAGTTGTGTGCCATACCTGGGTAGGTACATGTTACATATTATCATCACTACTAGAATGTGGGGTACAGCTGGACCCATAGCCCTTAAAGACAGTTAGCCATGTCGGTCAAATGGATATGTTGACTCACATTTTTGGGGTTGGTGTCACATGAGAGTCAACATATGATATGAGTGTCATCACTGTGTGACATGAAAGTGGAGTCTATGGGCCTAAATGATGATTGCCAGAGGAGTCATGTACACGTACAAGTGAGCGGGGCTGAGTCAAACGATGTGTGATACACTGCATATAACCAACTCTGGCAATGATGAAATGGGGTGAGCTTCAGTTCTAGCAATCTACCTAGCTTGACTGGACCTCTCTCCTCTGAGTTGGTACAGAGTGCCCACTGTTCAGAATTATGCAGCCAACTGTGTGCGTAATGAAATCACATGAGTATACACAAATTGGAAAACCATGGTAAGTACATGCCCTTACACATCCCCTCAGTGTAGCAAGGTTGATAGCTGTGTAGAGTTGTGTGCATGCATGTGAAATATGAGCCCTTGGACACATGAATGCACATTGTGAATGTAACACAGCACAACAAGGCAGACTGCTGTGGTGTACAGTATGAAAGGCAGACCCCAGGATCAAATGAAAAAAATGACCAAAGCCATATCACTTTCCCTGGAGCTGTGGGCTGAGTAGTGGCCAGAAGAAATGCAGGCACCCTGGTGATGTGCACAGTAGTGGTGCCAATGCGTAAAACCGCATTCAGAATTGCCATCATGAAAAAGAAAGCTAATCACCAAGGCAGATGTGGATCTTACATCAATTTACCCATACATGCAGGGCAGACCAGCAATCTGAGTAACTGTTTGTAATGTGTGTTATGACACAAAAAGTCACCCTTGTCACACAGTGGTTATATGAACAAAGCAGAGATACTGCCATCTGAAAGCAACCACAGTGCAACTTGACCACAATTCCTATGAGTCACAAATGTGCTACACATCAATGTTTAACTCAAAGTTAATGAGAATAAAGTCTGTATGCCACCCAGATTACTTATGTCATCATCTAGCATAGGTCACCATAGGTCACCATTCACATATCTCTATTTCAATGCAGAGGGAGAAACAACACCTCCTGAACAGCTGCCTGACCCGAATGACCAACCTGCTGGTGATGACATCCTTCCCCCCTTGGACAAAGACACCTTTCAACAACTCCTGGACTGAACACCTTCTGCAGTCACAGAAGGGTATAACAGCATTGCAGGGTCTCCAGAGGACCCGCCAACCACGGGACATACACCATCTGCCAGCCCAAGCCCAGTCCTGGACTCTGAGGACCCCGTAGTTGTCTTCTAATAGCAGGCAGTATGAGTCCAGCGGCAGCTGGTAGATGAGGTGTGGGAGGGGATGGACACAATCACGGGCACCCTAGAGGGAGTCCATAGGGGCCTCAGTCCCAATGAGGACACCTCTGAGGCAATAAGAGGCATCTACCCTCTGCTCCATAGATTGGAAGAGCCCTTGGCTGACATCTCTGGTGTCATGAGGCGGAGGCAAGAACAACTGCCCTGCCGATGTGACCCCAGTGATATTGCCACCCGTCTGGGTTATTTGTACCATCCTTCTATCCATGGTGTGGAAACAGGACTCCTATATTGCAACAATGGGTGCCTTCCACCGCGACGTTATTGCTGTGATGACAAGCCAGCAGGCCCTTTTCTGCACTGTGCTGCCTTCCTTGTTGGCTCCGGCAAATGCCGGTGGGGACAGGGGAGCCACATCTTCTGGCCCTGATGTGTGTGTGCCTTAGGTGCCTCCTGCACCAACACCACCACCCTCAGGGGAGGCACCATACACATCAAAGGACAAAGATGGGGACTTCAACCTTCTCTGGCGAACAAATCTCCACTTGTCTGTGCCACTTGGCCAGTTTCTCATTGGACCTGAGTTTATGATCACGCCATCGCCCTTGTCACCAAGTACTGCCCCCTTTTTGCAATGCCATCTGTTGATTGGATCCATTTGTGGACTGTTAATGTGGCCACCCTTTCCTATGGCAATTTGGACCTCCTCCTCACTGAAATACTCCTATCCTCAAAATGTCACATAACATGTATCCCCCATGGACTCTGTCTGGACATCCTTTGGATCTCAAACAATGTTGAGGTTGTTGCTGCAATAAAAGCTACTGTGAATTAGCCTATGAACACAACTGTAAATAAACTCACTACCTTGAACCTGCGTGTTGTATTTCTGTTACAGATAGGACTAACTAGACCATGGTGGATGTGCACACACAAAAGGCACTTCCTACCATCTCTAGGAAATTGCACTACAGTCCCTATCAGTTTCTCTTGTTGGACAAGGTCAAGCATCATGGACCGTGGCAAAATGAACTATTGTTTTTTTTACCTTTTTGTCCACATGTATAATTCAACTCGCATTTTCTACTTTGAAACATCATCTAATCACATTTTGACCTTTCTTGAATTTTTAATAAGACAGTTTTTCTACATGGAAAATAAAAACTTTTTGAACCAACTCTACAGACAATCTTGTGAATTGTTTTCTTAAATGTTATGACCTCAAAATCCAGTCTTCTTTTTTGACACATTGCGAATCACTGACATTCTGTCGATACTACTATTGACCGATGAGTAAGTGCATGACAATATGGGACATCATTGTCTACATGTTGCAGTGCTTTTTTCCCACTATGTGCACATTACACTGTGGCCCAGATATTTGGGAAAGTGGACTGTTCAGTGCAGCAAGTCACATGTCTGCATTGCACTGCATCACTGGGAAAGGGCAGTAGTGCACAATATTTAGGACACACTTTACTCAGAATTCAGACTACACAGGCACACAATGAGTAGCCTAACACTAACACAAACACTTGACAGCCCAAATGGCCCCAGTGCAGGGAGAAAGGACAGGAATGAATCATATTGCTTAAATATAGTTCATTCCTGCCCTTTCACTTTGGTGTAGGGCAGTGCAGCAAGCTGACTTGCTTCACTGCCTACGCCAAAATCCCAGAAATGAGGGCCTCAGAGTGCTGACCAAATATATATGTGTGCCACAGAATCCAGCACACATAGGTAGTGGGAGACATGGATGACTTCAGCTTTTTTCCTTGTTACACATCACCTGGAGAGACCATTTGATTTGAAACATTTCAAAGTTTACCTGGTATGAGGTACATGACCTGCCTCATGAACCATGGGAGTATCATGGTGACACCCCCACAACACCCATGAAACCCCTCATTTGCACACAGTGATGGTCCACTGCATTTTGCTCAGTGTTGCATTGCTCGATTCCTTTACGACATTCAAAGGCACACAAATTGGCTTTGCATGTCTTAACATGTGTAACTTGGGGATTTGCTTTACATGTGTACCATGATGCATAGTGGATGTATGAGGCACACCCCTGATACATATGTCCCTATCACAGTCAACAGACACAGAGATGGCTAATGTGTTATACATTTGTTACTGCTAGTAGTTCTGTTATGTTCTTCAGATCTGCTTACCAACAAGTAGGCCATTCCCATATTACCAATTCATGAAGCGCTCGATGATGATGCAGTGCCTGAAGATATATGCATCAGCCGCACACCTAAGGAATATTGCCAGCACATTGGTAAACATCCCCCATGGTCCACAATGGCCTAGACATTAATAGAGTATGTGTGTTTCACTTCCGGTACAGGTGTGATGTTGCTGCAGGGAGTACCAGTTGAACATGTGTGCAATCCATGGCTCCTAGCACATTTGGGAATCCAGCAATGGCATGGAAACCGTGTTTAGTGTCCAGGTCCTGTTGTGTTGTCTTGGGGAAGAGGAGGTTCTTGGGTGTTAGGTGGATGATGGCATCCAGAACAGAGGGTAGGAAGGCAGAAAATGTTGGCTGCAATCTTCTAGCCACTCTGGCTGTTGTGATCTGGAATCACCCAGATGCCAGCTTGTGGAGGATAGCCATCAGCTTGACCTGCGAAGGGTTATCGGTGGGTCTGACAGTTGGTGGCTGGAGTCTAGGCACTATCTGGTTCAGCAGTTCTATTATGGCCTCCCTCCTGAGTTGGTAGTATATGATGGCCTCATCCACCCTGAGATCAATGAGGGAAGTCCGCTGGTGAAAAACACATTCCCTTCTCCTGCGCTGCCTATGTGGTGGGCGCGGGAGTGGTTGAGGGGTTACACTCACAACTCCCAGCTGCAAAATGAGCATCTCCATGATGTGATGGAGCTTGCAAAAGTGTTTTGTGTGGGTTGTGTTTATGTACCAGAGCCAATGAGTCATTTCTTATGCCTGGGTTGCAGATGAACAGGAATTTTGATGCATTTCAGGCTCAGTGCAACGCTTGATGACGATGAGTCACACATTGACAAAACCTTAAACATCACTGGATTTTACGAGGGAATGCCTAACTTGAATATATTATTCTCTGCATGATGCAGCCGGTTCTGGCGCTAGAGAATTGTGAAGCAGGCCTACCATAACTGATGCATTTGGCCAAATGCGTTAATTTGTAAATATGGAGTACTTTCTATGCCACAATTGCATCAAAAATAGTGATCCAACAGTGGCGCAGGCCTCTCATAGATAAGCCCCTTTGTGGAAAAGTAGGTGTGGTTTACTTTTTTGTCTGCAGTGACACACATGGGGAAAATCTGCCTTAGAGTGTAGTTTCGCCTACTTTTGGCCTACATAGTACAGTGACATATCAGAATGGGGTGAAGCATGCACAGAAATCAAAACTGAGAGTTCCAAAAGGTATCTGTACAACTTATGGAGCATCCAGAAATTTCATATTTCTATGGCTCAGTTCAGAATCCGAGTCCAGGTCTTTTGTCACACTGCTGGGCCTAGTACATTACATTTCTCTCCAGCAGCAGGAACAAAGGCCTCGCTGCACAAAAGGTGTAATTAACATTGCTTCTGCATCTGTTAATTACCTGTCACACTGTACTATGGCTGGGGACAGCCCAAGCCCACAGAACAAAGTCCACTGGAGCCAACACTGGAGCCAACACAGGAGGGGGGTCCGCTTTGAGGTTTTGGCAGTAATATCAGCGAGGGACAGATGTGACCAGTGACCCCTTGACTGTCCCCACATTCTGTATGGGAGGGTTGGGCTAGGGGTAAAGAGGCAATTAGGCACCCTAGTATTGGCTTCTAGAACCTTCCACCCCATTTAAAAGCTCTTTCACAAGGGAGCAAACGTGCTGTTGGTGCTTTTGTGCTTTTTACTGCTGAACCCTGGGACTGTGACAGCCATGGACAACTGTAAAGAGAAATCCCCTGATGCCCAAAAGAACCAAGGTCTCTACCTCAATAGACCCCAGGACAAGTGAGTCTCTCACAATGAGGATGGCCCCCTTACACCCTCTGAGGACCAGCTGGGGGAAAGATCTACACTTCGGTACCCAAAAACAAAGATCAGGGGGAAGTGGCGTGGGCACCACAGAAGCCTGCATCCTGCTAGGATGGAGCTGGCAGGGAAGGAATGACAGCAGGCTCCTGCACCTGCAAGGATGAAGCCGATCACACAGGAAGCTGACTGGGCCACACAGGAGTGGGCTCCCTGTGCGGCCCCACCAAAGAGGAGATCTGGGGTGTTCAGGTGAGATGGGCACCCACCAAAACAAAGAGGTAAGAAGAGAGAAGCTCTGTGGGTCTCCCTAATTTAAATTAGTGTTGCCTTGTGGTGGTCCCAGGACAACCTAGGCACCACAAATAAACTTGGAAAGTGTTGTGGGGGCTGTAAGATTTACAGTAGCCACTAGAAGATATCTTTGCTAAACTGGCTCTACATTTGTAGTGTCAATGAATCCATGACATTCTGGGATTTTCACATAATTTTTTTAAGCACTCATAAAGTTGGAGCATTTGCTCTACAGATGGGGGAGCAGCACCCTCAAGGACTTGTTTTATGGCTGCATTTTATATGGCCTGAAAGTGTACAAAGAAGATACATGGAATGTAGTGCCCTTTAGGAGCTAGATTTATGGTTGCATTTTAAGTGACCAAAAGTGATGTCATCAATGATGTCATTTGAGATGTGATCAGTGATGTCATAAATTATGTCATAGAACATGTCATAAGTGATGTAATATGTGAGGTCATAAGCAGTGCTGGTGAATTTCTGTATTTTTTTAGTTCAAAATGTTAATGTTAACACTGACATATTCATCTAACTATAACGTTACTTTAACCTTAACCTCCGCTCCACCAACGCGTTTCAACCTCGCAGGGTCTTGCTCACAGTAGGCGTTGTTGGAACAGAAGTGTTCTGAATAAAAGAATACTTACTTGGATATTATTGAGTGCAGGGCATCTTTGGTCGACAAAAAAAATAAACTATATATATATATATATATATATATATATATATATATATATATATATATATATATATATATGTATATATATATATATCCAAAACACAGTATTCCACCTGGGGCCAGCCGAACTCGTGGCGGGTGCAACTGGGAAGCGGTGGTGGAAACCGCTTATAACACAGCAAAAACAAGGAGTTCATGGTACTCCCAAGGTCCGGTGCACTCACGGGGTGTGTGTCGGCTATAAAACATCCGCAGACGCGTTTCTGGCTCTTGCCGTCATCAGTGCGGAAAAGCCATCAATAAAACGACACAGTCATTTAAACGGTTCTGCCATATGGTTGGTGGATGCTATATATATATATAGATCCAAGAAAAGTTCAGTGAAGCGCACACTCAAAATGATATTCTGCTCGTGCAAAAAACTTTATTCCTCAGTTGCAACGCGTTTCGACAGTAGCACTGTCTTGATCACACACTGAGTGATTACATGAACGTGCATTACATAGAAGAAGGTAACATAGAGAAAGGACTGTCTCTCAAATCAATGCAGTATGGCAATGCAAAAGTGGCGGCCATCTTATAACGTACATTCACTAGCTTAGTTAAGTGTAAATTGTATACTGTATGCAAAGAGACATTCTCTCAGATGTAAATGGCACATGAATGCTAAGCCAAGGATTAAATTCGAACATTTGATGAATGTATACAGGCACAACAAATGCGATTATCAAACAGTAATGGCACATCAATGCTCAGCCACGGATTAAATTAAAACATTTGATAAATGTATACGGGCAAAACAGTTGCGGTTAGTCATGTTCACAAGGTTCCTTGTGGAAAACACTGTACTTGCTAAGTGTCCTTGGGACATCCCATGGGGTACAGGGCACAGGAAATTGTAGGTATCAAAGTGCCCATACAAGCATGATTTTGGCATGGGTGCTCAGTGTACACCGGCATCCCACCACCTGAAAGATGCGATTCCAATTCGCCAAGTGGCAGAGGTTGTGTGGGGGGACCCGTGTCTCACAGGAAGAACGTGTTGTGCATGTATAGATGTAAAGATTGCCAGACAGCCAGACACCATGTCCAAACAGCCATATGATTTTTCAACTCGCCAAGTGGCAATAGGTAGAGGGAAAACGTCCAAGTTACCAACATGTAGACCGTCTATAAGTAGAACAATGAAAAGGTTCTAAAAAATTGTATAGAAAGTGTATTTAAATTTCTTATCTTGACCAATATGCACGTCCGAGCTCGGGGAAGAAAAGGGTAGGGAGCCCCTGAAGTGTCCGTCGGACTACGGTGGGTCCCTTCCTTTCCTCCTGTGAAAAGAAAACAAAAAACATGAAACTTGCATTAATAACCACACCAGATGTGAATATAATATATGCAGCTGTTTGTTAAAACCATATGTGTTCTGTTTCTGGAACAGAAACAAGGAGGAAACTGAAGACCACTGAGTACATTAAAGGGACATCTCAGTCATCATGTAAATGAGTTGCTAGCTCTTCATCCAAGTTGTGGCCCCCAGGGAATTTGGTTTCTAGCTCAAGTATATACTTGGATTCTTTTTTGCGCAGTGCTCGTTCTCTATTGCCGCCTCTGTTACCCATGTTTATCTGCTCGATGGCAAAGAAGCGTAAGAGGGAGTTGTTGGATTGGTAGTGTTCCTGGAAATACCTAGCTATTGGGTAGCGCAGGTCCCTGTCTGTGATTGCCCTGAGATGTTCTAAGATCCTTTCTTTGACCGTCAAGGTCGTGCTACCCACATATCTCATTCTGCAGATGCAGGTCAAACACTGGGTTATACTTCTATTCTTACTCAAACCTGGTACTTTGAATTCCTTGACCATGTGGCTAAACCTGCAGGCTTTGCAATGCCAGCATGGGAAGAAGCACTTGAGATTGTTTGTGTTTCCCGTCCAGGGTTCTGTTATGTCCCCGTGTACTCTTCCCTTTCTGTATGTGATCATGGGTCTTTCACTTATGGTGGGTCAGTCTTTAGGATCTCCCAATTATCAGCCAGAATTTTATGGATTTTCTGGGAGTTCCTATTGAAGGTCATGATAAACCTGGTATCGGTGGTGTTCGTGTCTTTATTCTAGGTGTCGAGAGTTTGTTGTCTGCTAACCGTGCTCATCTTTTGGATAGCTCGCCTCAGTACCCATTCAGGATACCCCCGTGCTCTGATTCTGGATAGCATGGTTTCTTGTTTGATGAGGTAGGCTTCATCAGTGCTGCAGTTTCCTCTTGTCCTCAGCAGCTCCCCGTAGGGGATGCTCCATTTCAGAGCATCCGGGTAACTGCTGAGGGCATGCAGAAGATTGTTGCCTACCGTGTCTTTGCGGTACAGACTGGTAACAAGAGTGCCCTGTCGCACTTCGATCCTGGCGTCTAGGAACTCTATACATGCCCTGCTCATGTTCTGACTAAGTACTATATTGTACGGGTTGATGTTCAATTTCTCAATGAAATTGGTAGCTTCTTGTTCGCTACCCCTCCAAATGATAAACAAATCATCTATATACCGCAGCCATAATACAACTCTCTCAAAATCAAGGCGGAGCATTTCCTCATTGTGTATTTCCTCCTCCCACGTGCCCAAGAAAAGATTAGCAAAGCTCGGTGCACAGCAAGCCCCCATGGCTGTGCCGAGCACCTGCTTGTAGAGCTCTCCATTGAACATGAAGATGTTATTAGTCAAACACAAAATCATCATATCAACAAGCATTCGAGTGTGTTCTAGGTAGCCTCTTAAAAAGTGCAAACATGCTTTTATCCCTTGATCGTGTTCTATGATTGTGTATAACAAATTCACGTCAAGGGTGATGAGGATGTACCTATCATCCCAGATGGTACCCACAAGTTTGCATAAAAAATCTTTGGTATCTTTGACATGAGAGGGTAGAGTGGTTACATATTCTCTCAAGAAGTGATCCACATATTTTGAGTTGTTTTCAAACACGCTCCCGAAGGATGACACAATGGGTCTGCCAGGTGGGACAGTGGGATTTTTGTGTATTTTTGGAAGAGGATACAGAATAGGCAGTTTGGGATAATCCTTCTTTAAGAAGCAGTATTCTTCCCACGTAATGATCCCAGACTGCTGCCACTCTGTAAGCTTTCTCCACGTGGTAGTGATGCTCTCAATATATGTGGTGGTGTTACATGGGCAATAAAATCTACGATCATCAAGTTGTCTCCGTGCTTCATCAATGTACATCTGCCTGCTCATGAGTACAATGTTACCGACCTTTATCGGCAGGGCGGATTACAATGTTTTTATCTTTGGAAAGAGAGGTGATGATGTTCCTTTGTCTACTGGATAAGTTATATGCTTGAGTGCTTCTGGGTGTATTTTGATGTTTATGTCTCAACAGTGCTTTAGTAACAACTTCATGAAACGTGTCTATACAATCATGTGGAAGGTTGGGATAAAAAACAGAGCGTGGTTTAAAATTGGTACATGCCGCTCTGTCCGTGGAGATATCCAACTCACCGTTGGAGATGGGTACACCGCTGATGTCTCTCACGGGGAAATGTTCCAGTTCATGCATAACCAACAGGGTATCAGCATCGCCAACTGTGAGGTTGGAAAACAGGGGTCTCTCCAGGTCGTTTATGGCTGTGGTGGACGGCCGGCTATTTTTTAAGCTGTGCCACTTTTTTGGGGGGGATGGCTATGCCCAGACGTGGGTCCCTTGCTCACTGCGCCACTGGATTCAAGCTAGCCTGGCTGAAGAAGAGTGACATACCCTGAAACCAGTCCCAGGATGCTTGTTTCCGGTCCAGGGAGGACCTGGCCTGGCAGTTCGGTCTGGACTGTTCCCATGGGGCACAGGGTCAAGACTGATTTGCATATGGCTGGGTCCAAACTGGGGTTGCGTAGTGGGCAAAAAACCGATGGAGTTAACCCAGATCTTTTGACTGGGGGAGAATGTTTGCATTGTCAGCATTCCGTCCATCATTGTTTGCTGTAACACTTTTCACCCTAAGTGGGATGGGTATGCCCAGACGTGGGTCCCTTGCTCACTGCGCCACTGGATTCAAGCTAGCCTGGCTGAAGAAGGGTGACATACCCTGAAACCAGTCCCAGGATGCTTGTTTCCGGTCCAGGGAGGACCTGGACTGGCAGTTCGGTCTGGACTGTTCCCATGGGGCACAGGGTCAAGACTGATTTGCATATGGCTGGGTCCAAACTGGGGTGGCGTAGTGGGCAAAAAAACAATGGATTTAACCCAGATCTTTTGACTGGGGGAGAATGTTTGCATTGTCAGCATTCTGTCCATCATTTGTTTGCTGTAACACTTTTCGGCCTAAGTGGGATGGGTATGCCCAGACGTGGGTCCCTTGCTCACTGCGCCACTGGATTCAAGCTAGCCTGGCTGAAGAAGGGTGACATACCCTGAAACCAGTCCCAGGATGCTTGTTTCCAGTCCAGGGAGGACCTGGCCTGGCAGTTCGGTCTGGACTGTTCCCATGGGGCACAGGGTCAAGACTGATTTGCATATGGCTGGGTCCAAACTGGGGTGGCGTAGTGGGCAAAAAAATGATGGATTTAACCCAGATCTTTTGACTGGGGGAGAATGTTTGCATTGTCAGCATTCCGTCCATCATTTGTTTGCTGTAACACTTTTCGCCCTAAGTGGGATGGGTATGCCCAGACGTGGGTCCCTTGCTCACTGCACCACTGGATTCAAGCTAGCCTGGCTGAAGAAGGGTGACATACCCTGAAACCAGTCCCAGGATGCTTGTTTCCAGTCCAGGGAGAACCTGGCCAGGCAGTTCGGTCTGGACTGTTCCCATGGGGCACAGGGTCAAGACTGATTTGCATATGGCTGGGTCCAAACTGGGGTGGCGTATTGGGCAAAAAAACGATGGATTTAACCCAGATCTTTTGACTGGGGGAGAATGTTTGCATTGTCAGCATTCCGTCCATCATTTGTTTGCTGTAACACTTTTCGCCCTAAGTGGGATGGGGATGCCCAGACGTGGGTCCCTTGCTCACTGCGCTACTGGATTCAAGCTAGCCTGGCTGAAGAAGGGTGACATACCCTGAAACCAGTCCCAGGATGCTTGTTTCCGGTCCAGGGAGGACCTGGCCTGGCAGTTCGGTCTGGACTGTTCCCATGGGGCACAGGGTCAAGACTGATTTGCATATGGCTGGGTTCAAACTGGGGTGGCGTAGTGGGCAAAAAACGATGGATTTAACCCAGATCTTTTGACTGGGGGAGAATGTTTGCACTGTCAGCATTACGTCCATCATTTGTTTGCTGTAACACTTTTCGCCCTAAGTGGGATGCGAATGCCCAGACATGGGTCCCTTGCTCACTACGCCACTGGATTCATGCTAGCCTGGCTGAAGAAGGGTGACATACCCTGAAACCAGTCCCAGGATGCTTGTTTCCGGTCCAGGGAGGACCTAGCCTGGCAGTTCGGTCTGGACTGTTCCCATGGGGAACAGGGTCAAGACTGATTTGCATATGGCTGGGTCCAAACTGGGGTGGCGTAGTGGGCAAAAAAACAATGGATTTAACCCAGATCTTTTGACTGGGGGAGAATGTCTGCATTGTCAGCATTCCGTCCATCATTTGTTTGCTGTATCACTTTTTTAACTTCAGCTTCCTGGCGAATTTAAAAATGTCAATGCGGGTCTCTGCATAGTTAAATATTTCCGTAGGGCAAAAGGTAAGTCCTAGGCATAGAGTTATTTTCTCATGCAGGGAAAGGGGGCGAGTTGTGAGGTTAATGATGGTTTTATTTACCATTTTGCTGTCCATCATTGTTTCTTCATGGAGGCTCCCCGTCTGTTTCCCATGGGCTCTGTGTCTGTTCCCTTTTGTGTCCTGTGTTTCCGTCTGCTTCTCCTTTGTTTGCTGCGCCCCTGCCTCTTCCTCTTCCTCATCCTCTACCGCGTTGCCCCCTCCCTTTCGGTGGGGGTGTAGGTGTAAGGGTTGTTCTTCCCATTTGCCGTCCCCTCCTCAGCATCCGGTACTCGTCCAAAAAAGTCGCTGGCTTAGTTAAGATCTCGATGTCTGAAGATGTGCTAGCCGTATTGACTGAGACATCCGTGTCCGAGTCACTGGTTAGTGCTGTAGGCGGAGGATCCTGTTTGGTATTGGTTGGCAACACCGGGTCCACTTGTGAAGCTTTTAAGTTGTAGAGCTGGTCGTATTTGTGACTGTAGGTTAGGATACGTCCATCCTTGTAGTCAATGCAGTCGTGATGTAACTTCCTCTGTTTGCGAAGTTTGATATCTGCTTCGTGTTGTTGCAGTCTTCCCTTCAGGTCCTCCCTAAATTTCTTGATGCTGTCCTGGTCGCTGCTTTGTTTCAATTCTTCCTCAATTTCAGAAATTTCTTTTAAGATTGTGTCTCTATCTTCCCATGCGTACTTGATTAGTATGCACTGTATATTCTTAGAGCTATTGGCAGAATTGTCCGCCCACTCCTCCAGCATGCATGGGTTGGGTGACTCATAGAAAGGGGGGGACATATATCCTGAGTCCCTGTGATACCATCTTCTAATCCACATAGTCCTGGAGGGAGATCACCTCCCACCACTTTGATGTTTCTACTTTCTTCAATTTTTCGTACCGTTTGAGCTTGGTATTAAGTGAAGTATCCTGATTCTGGGATACTGCGATAGTCTGTCCCTTTCCTGGTGTGCGGGCAAATAGCATCTGCACAGCCATACACCGTTCAGTTTCTTCCTCCATAATGTTCTGAACCCCAATATTCTGAGTGAAGTCTTGTTGTTGATGCACATGATCGGGGAGACTCACTGGCACCCTGGCCCGTTGCTCCCACGATGTTGCACTTGGACAGAATATCTTCCCTTCCTGCTGTGGGAAGTTCTTTATGCTGCGTGTTAATTTCTAGCAGTCCCACAGTACGGAGGTTGGATGGCAACCACTCATCTCTCGCCACCCTCCTGCAAGGTGTACCGATGTCAGTACGATCCTGCCCTGTCCATGCGGTAATCGGAGGTGCGAGGAAAAGTATATGCACACAGCTTTTGATTCTCAGTAGGTTGTTAAATTGTCAGAATTCCTTCACATTCACTTTTGTGGTCTGCCCTCGGCGCGTGCGGATAGTTCGTGGCCCATGTCTCCCCAGCTGTCCCCCAGAGATGTAAAAACCCATCCCCGGTGTCGCATCCACGAGGGAGCCCATACGCGTAGAAAGCACACGTAAGCCACCCTCCGAAAACTCCCCCAGGCGCCAAGCTTACCTCTGGGATGCGGACTGGTATGTGGGTTGTGGTGAAGAGACTCTTCAATCCTCAATTGAGATCAGCGGCCGGCTCACGATCCCTCCATGTAAATCACCAAAGAGAAGGTTCCTACTGGTATCGAGCCCGTAGTCAGGTGGTGCACAAAGCCAACGGAACCACAGCCAGACAAAGTAATCCAAGAAAAGTTCAGTGAAGCACACACTCAAAATGATATACTGCTTGTGCAAAAAATGTTATTCCTGAGTTGTGATGGAGTGAGGTTTGTAAAATACATCCTCATGAAATTAAGTAACCCCATAATAATGTATTGACTGCATGAACTAATCAACTCCGGATACACACATTTACACAGGGGGCAAACGCAATTTACGTAACATACTAAATCATGTTGGCATGAGCACGTATTAACTGTTTGCGCTTTGAAAAACTGTACTAATGCATGTTTATGCTGTGTTGTACATTGCACATTTTGCATGTTGTGCACAAATAATGAAAAGGTTGCTTTAAATTAATAGCTTTCGCTAGGATTTATTTAACACAGGGCATTAGTATGGTGGGAGGTAAACATAATGGGTTTTATTTCATGAATTAATATTCTTTTCTGTTTGTTTATTTTAGTACGGGATTGGGCCTGCATGAAAATGGCCTCTTGTTCAAACCAGCATGTGGTTGGCCTGGTCGGTATGAAGTGCGCATGTGCCGGGAGGGGTTGCCTGCTCGCAGACTGCACAGTGTACCAGATGATGCAATCCGTGTGAAGGCCATGTTGGCCTGTGTCTTATTGTTTATGTGCCAAGATGTGACAGCGACTGTGGGAACAGCCATCACTATGTGCAATTCGAATATGAAAGCGGATATCATAATGAACACTGTAACAAATTGTATAAATATGAATGCTAGTAGTATACGAATGTAATGGTCTTAAATCCTTCCTTTGTTAGAACCGGTATAGGATGGATTTGTGGGGAGAACTGGATGAGGCGACCCTGGTATGATTTATGACAACCAATCACAGTCCGAGTTTCTACCGATACTGCAACATTGTAAGATAGTGTATTAGGCAGAAAGGTATAATTGATATCCCAATTGGGGGTGTGTCAGAATGCAGATCAGAATGCAGATCAGAACGCAGACCAGAACACAGAGAGAAGAACAGAGAAGAGAGAGAAGGGCAGAGAGGAGCGGAGAAGAGATGAGACAGAGGCGAGGCAGTGTGGCGAGGTAGAGCGGTCCGGTATAGCAGTGCAGTCCGGTGTGGCAGAACGCACAAGACAAGATACAAGACAGAGAGAGAGAGCAGACCTGCACAGAGTCAGAGAACCTTTAGGTATGAGAACGTTGCGGGAGTGCTTGGGAGGAGACTGCGACCGAGGAGGTAGATTAATTGGGAGATTAATTCTAGTTGTTAGTTTATAGCAAACTTTGCTGCATCTGTCCTGTTAACTTTGTCCTCCGAGCCTATCTCTGGGGATCTCTTGCCACAACCTCGGCCAAGGAAGTGGTTTTCCTGTTTCTTTGGTGGGTATTGCCCTTCTTGATTGCTTAAGTTTGCAAATATATTTCTGCAAGTATTTATGCTGTACCTTCTTTCCCCATTCCTTTGCATGCTTTGATATCGATGCAAATGATTCATTTTGATTACATTGCTTGATAATTTGTTCTCTTATATTTAATCTTGTATGTGCACTGATAATCTAATCACTAGCAATAATAAGATAAAATCATTAACTGAAGAAATGACTTTGTGGTTATTTAGTTAAAGGTTAAACTGTTTAGTTAATCATAGTCACCATCAACTCTTCAACTAATGGTCCATTGACCAGAAGAAGAAGAAGTTGAAATTACTAATAGTTAGAATTATATATATAAATGTTATTAATGTGAAGTATAGTATTTAATAAAACTGACAAATTAAACCCCCAAATCCAGCGCCAGTCCTCAGGGATCATTTATGGGTAATGTGTGATGGGCCCCGTTGTTTGATAAAACAATTTATGAGTGACAAGATTTTCTTTGGTCCCTGGCTCAGGAATTTAGGGGTTGCGCTGGATCAGTTTGTCTGGTAGCAGAATGATGGTTATTATTGATTAGTTTGGTGATTTATTGATTATTGATTAAATGTTTAACAGTCTATGTAAAGTGGGTTAGTATCGTGTTTTATGTAGTCTTTGGAACACAGGTACAGAAGGGTATTTGGGAAGCCGGCAAAGTAAAAGTTAGCCTGAAATAAGGCATTAGAAAAGTGTGAGAAGTGAAATCACACAGGAATAAGTGCATTGTCCATTTAAATTAGTGATACTATTTAGTGTGTAGGTGAAGATAAGAGTGAGATAGTGAAGGGTCCACCTGTGAAAATTTGGCCTTATCCATGGAAGAGTAGCGAGACCTCCTTTTCAATAAAAGGTCCTCTTGTGAAATTTTGGCCCTAGCCCTAAAGAAGTAACAGGTCCTCTCTTAGCTTAAGTGAAGGGAAGGATAGCGGAATTGTTATACTTGCCCGTATTGGTAGGAATGTTCTTGAGAGTGAAAAACTATCTCTTTATTTAGTAAACAGACAGTGTGGTATTGTTTTATGTTGTGACTAATAAGTTATTGTAAAGAAAACGGACTTAGAAAAGTGCCGATCATTTTTGTAAAGGGAGGGTCAGCAGCAGGAGGAGAGGCTGACGTCACAGAAAAGCTGCGATGGCATTGGTCAGACTGTAAAGACAGAGTGAGCTCAGATTGGTTGGTTGCTGGTATTGGACAGGATAGCGGAGTCGTAGAAAAGCTCCGATTGGAAGAGATAGAGTGTGCCGTGCTGACATGGGTCAGGTGTTTAGGGAAGCCAAGGAGTTCGATTGGTGAATTATAGTGGATCGTGTTGACAAAGATTTGCATTAAGTGAAGTAGTTGACAAGCAACAAAAATGTATTTTGAACAAAGATTCTTTAAAAAGGACAAACCAGTAATAACGAGAGAAGGAGTTCCTATCCCTCCACCAAAGACACCAGCGTCTTATATGATGTTAAAATATGGTTATCATACATTTATTTGGCTAGAAAATTGGGTAGGATATACGAAGAATGATGGTATACTAGCTTTTTCCAGAGCATGGTTCTTTTAATTTGACAGTATTGCGTAATTTGAGAGAAAAGATGATGATATTAGACCCAAGACCTAGACCTACACAGTTTGAAGCATTAGTAGAATGGGAAGATGAAATGTATGAGAGAGAGAAAGACACAGAGGTGGTAGAGTACATAGATTTATGTTTAGAAGATTTCATGATGAAAGGCATGAAGACAGAATGAAGAGATGGAGAAATGGAGAGATAACTGAAGGATTGTATCCAGTTTTAATGGTAGGAGAGACTGCAGGAAACAAATGCAAAGAGAAAAAGAGACATTTAGAGCAATTTGGTTATGGGTACAACCCAAATGAATCTGATGATGAGCTGCTGGATGATATATTAGTTAAACGACCACCACCTTATCAGGAGAATTCAGCGATGGTGACGCCAAATGCACCGTCAATGGAAAACCCAATGACACCTCAAACGACACCAGTTCCAATTGAAAGCGAAGTAGAGCAGGAAGGAGAAGTAGAATTTGCCATACAAACTAAAGAATTAGTTGAAAAATTGAATCAGATGAACATGAAAATAGATGCAATAACTGTGCCAGTGACTATAGGTCCAGCAATACCTGTATTCGAAAATAGACTTATCCATGAACCTTCTTTAACTGTCCCATTAAATTCCGCTATAACATCAGCTAATAGTAGAATTAATGCTGTAAGTGTCCAAAGTGAACAGCCAAATACAGTTACTAGATCAACACCTCCGACTAATTTAACAATAATTGAAACGCCTAGGGAAATAATGCAGTTCCAGCCCAAAAGGATAGAGTTGTATGAGATTCCCAGAAGTGAAATTCCAATAGGTCCAACCACTGAAGAATTAGATGATTGGGTGAAAGGGTTACAAAGGAGAAAAACACAGATGCAACCTATAAATGTATGTAAGTTGAAAGTAGATCTGGAAGAAATGATTATTGGGACCATAAGTCCCGACAGGCTAAAGACGTATCAGGATGATGAATTGATGTATCTGTGTAAGAGTATTACTTGGAAAGCAAAAAATCTACATGAGAGGTTAGTGGAAGCCTCAGAAGAGTTGGGAATGGACATAGGAAGATCAAAGGTGTTGCAGAAGACATATAGAGTGGATTTTACTGAAAAAGAAGATATAGAAAATATGAATACCTCTGGTAGACGATTGCAGATAAAAGAGTTAATGGTTGTCTTGAGAAAATGGGGAGATGTAGAAAGATGGAAGGGTAGATGGATGAGGAAGAAAGAAGAATTGGCTGCTAAAGAAATACATTTCCGTCCAGTAAGAGAAGTAGAAAATGTAGCTCTGGAATGTCCCATGAGAGAAGTTCCAGGAGGAGGTTATGTGCATGTTCCGTGGACTAGACAGGATATATTGTCTTTCACCAATGAGTTTCCTAGATTGAGAGAAAAGCCTGTGGAGTGGTACAAACAAGTTGAGAGATTCGTGAAAGTATCGAAAGTATTGTTGAAAGATTTTGATGGATTATTTGAAATTGTTGTCCCTGTAGATCTATGGACTGAATGTAAGATTACAGTTGATTGGCCAAAGGATGAATATCCTTGGGATGCCAAAACAGGAGCACCTTCGGATGAGGTGATGAAAAAGTATCATCAAGTGATTACTTTCTTAAAAAGCAAAATTTCCCCTAAGGAAACTGATTGGGTAAAATTTGATAGAACAACCCAAGAACCGAATGAATCTGTTCATGCTTATTATGAGAGGTTATTGCAAGTTTTTAAGCAGTATAGTGGGTTTGAGAATATTGGAGATAAAGATATGGGTCATTTTGTGTATAGGTTTGTGTATGGATTAAAACCTGAGATTAGCCAGATGATACAGCAGCATATGTTGTGTTGGCAGGCCAAAACGATCGATGAAATCTTGAGGTATGCGAAGTATTGTAGAGATGACATTGAGTCTTGTCATCGCAAGTTAAAAGAAAAGGTGATGTGGGCACAAGTGAAAGTAGCAGAGCAGCAAGAAAATCAGTTGAATTCTCAGGGTAAAAAACAAATGGGAGGAGTTAGTCAGAATGCCAGTGGAGGTAGAGGACAAATGAGCAGAGAAGAGGCAAAAAAGAAATGTCCTTGTCATGGGTGCGGAAAGTATGGACATTGGAAGAATCAGTGTAGATCAGTGCAGAGGATTAATGGAGGAAATCAAATTTTAACCCCACAGGCGCAGAGTGAGATAGTTGTGCAACAGGCACCGCAGCAACAGATAGTTACTACCCAATATCAGGTCCCGCAACCACCGTTACCACATAGTGTAAATGCTCAAAGATACAGTGCGGATACAGGGTTCCACGGAGGAGACCAGGTTGGTAAAAATACTAACACAAATGTGATTCCCCAATTTTGGATGCAATGTGATGGAAGTGATGTTGAATCGAATCAATGACGGTGCCTGAGGGGAGAGGAAGAGTGCGTGATTGGCGCTACTCTAGAGGTAGATCAGTCAGGTCCATTTGTTGATGGAAAAGTGGAAGGTAATGATATCACCTTTCTTGTGGACACTGGTGCTACCCGTTCTACTGTGAGAGCAGCAGAAATTCCAAGCCTACCCCTCTCGGGAGAAACTATCCCGGTAGTAGGAGTCTCAAATAAACAGATAAATACTCCAGTTACTAAACCAATTGAAGTACATATTGGCCCCTTTAAAGATATGCATCGGTTTGTAGTGTGTAACTCGAGTCCAGTGAATTTGTTAGGAAGGGATTTGCTGTGCAAAATGAATTGCACAATTTATTGTACACCGGATGGTATTGCATTTCAGACACCTGATGAGGATGTTGCGTTTAAAATGGTGCTAGCAAAGCAAGGAACCAAAGTGAATGAATTATTTTCACTTCTTACAGACAAAAGTGTGCCTGAAGAATTGATGAAGGTAGTGAATTCAGAGGTGTTGGATTTCACAGGACAGGAGATTGGACTGATGAAGAAAGTGGATCCGATAAGAATCACAGTGAAAGATGGTATTGACTATCCAAATACACCACAGTATAAAATGAAGCCAGAAGTTATAGCAGGAATAACTCCTGTGATTGATCAAATGATTGAACAACGAATTTTAAAAGAAATAATGAGTAGTCCTTGTAATTCATCTATTATGGGATTGAAAAAGCCAAATGGAACTTATAGAATAGTACAGGATTTAAGAAAGGTAAACAAAATTGTTGTCCAGTTGTGCCAAACCCAGCAGTGATTCTATACCAAATCCCACATGATGCGGAGTGGTATACTGTGATAGATTTGTGTAATGCATTCTTTTCGATTCCCTTGCATCCAGATAGCCAGTATTTATTTGCTTTCCGGTTTGGAGATCGTGTTCTGGCATGGTGCCGAGTTCCTCAAGGCTATACTGAGAGTCCTTCAATTTTTAATCAGATATTGAAAAAGTGTCTGGAAGATTTGAGAATGTCTGAAGAGTCTGTTTTGGTTCAGTACATTGATGATTTACTAGTGGCATCAAAGACTCGAGAAGCCTGTGTTGCAGACACATTCGCTTTACTGAACCATTTGGCAGAAGGTAAACATAAAGTGTCCCCTGTGAAATTGCAATTCTGCCAACAAGAAGTCCAATACTTAGGTCATAAGATTGAGAAGGGAAGCAGAAAGGGAACATCAGAGCGTATTCGAGTGATTAAGGACATTAAGCCTCCAGCGACACAAAGGGAAGTGCGAATGTTTTTGGGAGTGGTTGGATATTGCAGACAGTGGATCAGTGGATTTTCACTGATGGCGAAACCTCTACAGAGGTTGACGAGGAATGATGTGAAAGACCCAGTTAAATTGGATGAAGAAAGTATGGATGCTTTTGTTAAACTGAAAGATAGTCTATGTAAGGCTCCGGCATTGGGAATGCCTGATTATTCAAAGGAGTTTGCATTGTATTGCAGTGAAAGAGATGGATGTGCACTTGCAGTTTTAACTCAAAGGCATGGAATCTCAAGACGACCTGTGGCATACTTTTTAGCTACTCTAGATTCAGTGGCTGCCGCATTACCTGGATGTTTGAAAGCAGTAGCTGCTACTTGCGTGAGTCTGAACAGAGTGAAGGGATCATAATGGGTCATCCTGTGAGAGTGTATGTGCCACATTCAGTTGAGATCCTTTTAACAAGGACACGGACTCAGCACCTCACCTATAGTCGGTTGACTTGGTATGAGAGAGTGATTCTGGGAGCAGAAAATGTGACAATAGTGATATGTACAAATGTGAATCCTTCTACTCAATTGCCAGATGTTTGGGATGAAGAAGTAAAGGATGAAGCTGAACATGATTGTTTGGATGTGACTGAATTTTGCACCAAGCCCCGTCCTGACATCAAAGACGTTCCTCTTGAGGAATCAGATCGTGTGATGTTTGTTGATGGTTCTTGTTTGCGAACTGAAAGAGGTGTGTTGAGTTCTGCTTATGCTATCTGTACTGTAGTGGAAATCCTAGAAGCATCCTGTCTAAAAGGGATAAAATCTGCACAAGTGGCTGAATTGATAGCTCTAATTCATGCCTGTAAATTGGGAAAAAGTCAGAAAATTACTGATAGTCAATATGGCTTTGGCATTGTGCATGATTTTGGAGAACTATGGATGCAGAGGGGATTCCTGACCTCTTCGGGGTCCCCCATCAGGAATAGTCAATTTGTAAAAGAATTACTGGAAGCATTACAATTGCCAAAACGAATTGCAGTGGTCAAATGTGCCGCACATAAGTCAGGAGATGACTCAAGGCAACAGATTTGCTGACCAAGTAGCACAATATTGTGCAAAGAATGAGACTTCCATAAATCGGGGAACAGCAAAAGAACATACGGTTTGTCAACTTATGTTTACTAACACTATTGAAACCTGGGATGAGGTTCAGACAATTGCAGGAAGAGGTAGATGATGAAGAGAGACAGGAATGGGAAATAGTAGGATGTAGGAGACGAGAAGATGACGATGTATGGGTATACACTGATGGAAGACCAGTCATGCCAGATAGTTTACTTTCTCATATGGCAAGGATGTATCATGGAATGACACATATAGGCCGAGACGCCATGGTCAGATCACTCCAACAGGCATGGTTTAATCCTAAGTTCAGGACTATTGCAGAGAGCCTTTGTCAGAGATGCCTGACGTGCCAACAGCAAAACCCAGGAAGAAAAACAATAGTTAGTCTGGGAACAATAGGGAGGGCAGGTGGTCCTTTTACCAGATTAAAACTCGATTTTATTGAGTTGCCTCCTTGTAACAAGCTCAAATATGTGTTAGTAATTGTGTGTTTGTTTTCTAGATGGGTAGAAGCTTATCCCACAAGGAGGAATGACAGCCTGACAGTGGCAACACTTTTGTTGAGGGAATACATTCCTAGATATGGTTTTCCAGTCATGATGGAAACAGATAGAGGAACACATTTCGCTAGTGAAACAATCAAACTGATTTGTGAAGCATTGAGTATTCAACCAAAACTTCATTGTACTTAACGTCCAGAGGCTTCTGGAATAGTAGAGCAGATAAATGGCACAATAAAGAGCAGGTTAGGGAAAGTGTGTAGATCCACAGCACTGAATTGGCCTGATGCTTTACCCCTAGTTTTTATGAGTCTCAGAAGCATTCCTGACAAAAAGACAGGACTGAGTCCCCATGAAATATTGATGGGAAGAGCAATGAGACAAGCATTTGTACCTGCGAACAAATTAATAAATATATCTGATGATCTCATCCTTGACTATTGCAAAGGATTGGCTGATGTAGTACGTTCTGTGTTTCATCAGGTTGGAGCTGACGCGACCACAACAGACTCACGCGCATAATCTGAGCCCTGGTGAGTGGGTTCAGGTGAAAAGGCATAGAAGAAAATCTTGCCTAGAGCCCCGCTGGGAAGGACCCTACCAGGTCATATTGGTGACGACCATAGCAGTAAAGTGTGCTGGTCTACCGAATTGTATCCATGCCAGTCACACTCATTGAGTCCCAAATCCACTTGAACCACGAGTAAAGCGGCATCTGGAGATCTCAAGTACAAGCTCTGAATCAGAGGCTGAAGCACAAGAAACTGGTGAAGCTGGAGCACTAGACACTGAAACTGATGAACATAAACTGAAAGACTCTGAAGAGCAGATTGAGGAGGAGTTGCCTAGCCCAAGTCAAGTAAAGTGGGTACCAGCTACTGGGACTGAAGAAACTGCTGTTGAACGAGAAGAGAGACAATTTTCCGATAGAAAGGAAAAGGATGGAAGAGAGATAAGTGAAAGAAATACAGAAGAAGAAAAAGAAAAGAAAGCAAACTTAAAGTAGGTGCGAAGAAACGAAAGTACAAATTGAACAAGGAAGAAGAAGAAGTACAACCAAAAAGGGCAAAGACAGATGATCATGGGCCAAGTGGAGTGAAAAGACTGAAATACAGAGTGGTAAAAAGAAGACCCGAGAACAAGTTAGAACAGATAAAGGAAGTTCCAGGTGAATTAGAGCAAGGAGAGTCAGATGACGAATCAGTGCTGCGACCAAAGAGAGTGAGAAAACCAAACAAAAAGTTAAAGTCACCTGACTGGATTTACAAAGTGTTGGAAGAGATTGAAGAAGATTTAAACAAAGAAAGAAACAGCACTAACAGCGAGCAAGAAGAAAAGAGTGATTTAAATCCACCTTAAGAGACTGTAAACAAATTAAGGTGTCACGCTAACAACTGAAGAAAAGTTTCTGAAGACGTCCTGGAGATTTGGATTAGTTAAAATAAAAGAAGGGGTAAAGAAGAAAGCTTTTGAAGTGTGGGATCACACTACATTTTATTTTCTGAAATTTTTTTAGATAGATTTAGAAAATCCATTTAGAATTTTATAAGGATTAGTATTACTATGGCAGATACACAGGAAACAAGATCTAGATTTAGTTTTATGCATAGGTGTTATAAAGCTTGTTTATGTGTATTTTGTATACTAATAGTATTTTGGATAATATTAACAATTATAATACCTTTACATTTGATTAAAGAAGATACATCTCATCCTAATAACTTGACAGGTCTAAGGGTAGACACTGACAGTAAGCAAATCCCTATTACTCACTTGAAACAGATAGAAGCTAGTAGTTTGCATCATGATAGATCAGTTACTAATCTTTCCTCGAATGTTTTCACTAAACTACTCTATGAATATGTGGAAACAATGGAGGTGAGGGATTGTTATGTATGTATACAGTTACCATTGTCTGTCTCAGAGGGTGTGACGTACCATCACCTTCCTTTGACATATGGTGTGACGTGTAGTGTTTTATCAAGTTTATTGTATAGAACAGGAACATTAGATTACTATTATTCAAATGTAGATACAATCTTTTCTAAAGTCCCTGTAGTACCTGAGTTGAATAAGATAGCACATGCAAATGTCATGGGAGATTTTTTCCTGACAACAAAGCCTTTAGATATAGCTTATGCTAATAAAAACAACTTAACCTGTAGATTGGAAAAGGAAGAGAAAATCTTTTTGGAGATGGTAGAAGAAAGAAGGGCTAAGTTTCAGAGAAAAGCTGTTGAAGAGAAATTGAAAACACCACCTTGGGTTTTCAAAGAAGGCAACTATGACAAAAGCAAGACTTATGCTGCAATGGCTCTGGATTGGTCACAAAAGGGAAAATTATGCTTACGTAGGGAGAAGACTAATTATAATTCCTATTTCATTGGTTCCAGTGAATGTGAAGAAATCTATAAAATGATTGGGGGTTGGGGATTAAAGGGAGGAACTGACCCTGTCTTGCCAGGTATATATTATGTCTGTGGGAGGAAAGCCTATTATCGGCTGCCAGATCACTGGTATGGGACATGTTACCTTGGGATTGTCTTTCCAAAAGTCTATCATGTAGACAAAAGTACAAATGGAGTCGATGAAGTAAGGCAAGGACTAAACCGTGTAAAGAGAGAACTTTTTTCAGAAATTGTAGGCAATATATTTGGAGCATTGATACCTGGAGTTGGAGTTACACTGAATGCATACAAAATTCGACAATTGTCCACAGTGGTTGATCGTTTATCAACAGATACTGCTGGAGGATTCTTGATGATTGACACTGAAATGATTGCCATGAGATCTATGGTTATGCAAAATCGACTTGCCCTTGATATATTGTTGGCAAAAGAAGGTAGCGTCTCTGGAATGCTGAAAGTTCAACATTGTTGTACTTACATTCCAGACAAAAGTAAGAATTTGGAAGGATACATTCAGAATATCACTGATTTGCATAAGAAAGTAACCCAACTGGAGGTTGACGGTGTTTGGGAGAGACTAAGTAAAAGTTTCTCTACTATAAGCAAGTGGTTTTCTTCTATAGGTAGTTCCTTAGTTGCAAAAATAATAGTACCAGTAGCTTTTGTAGTCACTATGGTACTCATGATACGAATGACCTATGTTTGCGTGAAGAAGAGTCGCAAAGAAAAAAAAGAAAGGAAATTGAGTAAGGAACATAAGGAAAGGGAAAGAGAGATAGAAGAGATAGAGATGGAAAATTTCAAAGAGAAATTGTATGAAAAATGTAAGGAGCAAGGGTCAAAAGACAAAATAACAACTATATAACTTGAAAAACCGTATGTTTTGGGATTTTATGATGGTAAAACCATCAAAGGGGGATTGATGGAGTGAGGTTTGTAAAATACATCCTCATGAAATTAAGTAACCCCATAATAATGTATTGACTGCATGAACTAATCAACTCCGGATACACACATTTACACAGGGGGCAAACGCAATTTACGTAATATACTAAATCATGTTGGCATGAGCACGTATTAACTGTTTGCGCTTTGAAAACTGTACTAATGCATATTTATGCTGTGTTGTACATTGCACATTTTGCATGTTGTGCACAAATAATGAAAAGGTTGCTTTAAATTAATAGCTTTCACTAGCATTTTTTTAACACCGGGCATTAGTATGGTGGGAGGTAAACATAATGGGTTTCATTTCATGAATTAATATTCTTTTGTGTTTGTTTATTTTAGTACGGGATTGGGCCTGCATGAAAATGGCCTCTTGTTCAAACCAGCATGTGGATGGCCTGGTCGGTATGAAGTGCGCATGTGCCGGGAGGGGTTGCCTGCTCGCAGACTGCAGAGTGTACCAGATGATGCAATCCGTGTGAAGGCCATGTTGACCTGTGTCTTATTGTTTATGTGCCAAGATGCGACAGCGACTGTTGGAACAGCCATCACTACGTGCAATTCGAATGTGAAAGCGGATATCATAATGAACACTGTAACAAATTGTATAAATATGAATGCTAGTAGTATACAAATGTAATGGTCTTAAATCCTTCCTTTGTTAGTACCGGTATAGGATGGATTTGTGGGGAGAACTGGATGAGGCGACCCTAGTATGATTTATGACAACCAATCACAGTCCGAGTTTCTACCGATACTGCAACATTGCAAGATAGTGTATTAGGCAGAAAGGTATAATTGATATCCCAATTGGGGGGGTGTCAGAATGCAGATCAGAATGCAGATCAGAATGCAGATCAGAGCGCAGAGAGAAGAGAGAAGAGCAGAGAAGAGAGAGAAGGGCAGAGAGGAGCGGAGAAGAGATGAGACAGAGGCGAGGCAGTGTGGCGAGGTAGAGCGGTCCGGTATAGCAGTGCAGTCCGGTGTGGCAGAACACACAAGAGAAGATCCAAGCCAGAGAGACCAGACCTGCACAGAGTCAGAGAACCTTTAGGTTCGAGAACGTTGCGGGAGTGCTTGGGAGGAGACTGCGACCGAGGAGGTAGATTAATTGGGAGATTAATTCTAGTTGTTAGTTTATAGCAAACTTTGCTGCATCTGTCCTGTTAACTTTGTCCTCCGAGCCTATCTCTGGGGACCTCTTGCTACAACCTCGGCCAAGGAAGTGGTTTTCCTGTTTCTTTCGTGGGCATTGCCCTCCTTGATTGCTTAAGTTTGCAAATATATTTCCGCAAGTATTTATGCTGTACCTTCTTTTCCCATTCCTTTGCATGCTTTGATATCGATGCACATGATTCATTTTGATTACATTGCTTGATAATTTGTTCTCTTATATGTAATCTTGTATGTGCACTGATAATCTAATCATGAGCAATAATAAGATAAAATCATTAACTGAAGAAATGACTTTGTGGTTATTTAGTTAAAGGTTAAACTGTTTAGTTAATCATAGTCACCATCAACTCTTCAACTAATGGTCCATCGACCAGAAGAAGAAGAAGTTGAAATTACTAATAGTTAGAATTATATATAAATGTTATTAATGTGAAGTATAGTATTTAATAAAACTGACAAATTAAACCCCCAAATCCAGCGCCAGTCCTCAGGGATCATTTATGGGTAATGTGTGATGGGCCCCGTTGTTTGATAAAACAATTTATGCATGACGAGATTTTCTTTGGTCCCTGGCTCAGGAATTTAGGGGTTGCGCTGGATGAGTTGCAATGCGTTGATCACACACTCAGTGATTACATGAACGTGCATTATATAGAAGAAGGAAACATAGAGAAAGGACTGTTTCTCAAATCAATGCAGAATGGCAATGCAAACGTGGTGGCCATCTTATAACGTACATTCACTAGTTCAGTTAAGTGTAAATTGTATACTGTATGCAAAGAGATATTCTCTCAGATGTAAATGGCACATGAATGCTAAGCCACGGATTAAATTCAAACATTTGATGAATGTATACAGGCACAACAAATGTGATTATCAAATGTAAATGGCACATCAATGCTCAGCCATGGATTAAATTAAAACATTTGGTAAATGTATACGGGCAAAACAGTTGCGATTAGTCATGTTCACAAGGTTCCTTGTGGAAAACCCTGTACTTGCTAACTGTCCTCTGGAAATCCCACGGGGTACAGGGCAAAGGAAATTGTAGGTATCAAAGTGCCCATACAAGCATGATTTTGGCATGGGTGCTCAGTGTAGACCGGCATTCCACCACCTGAAAGATGCGATTCCAATTCGCCAAGTGGCAGAGGTTGTGTGGGGGGACCCGTGTCTCACAGGAAGAACGTGTTGTGCATGTATAGATGTAAAGATTGCCAGACAGCCAGACGCCATGTCCAAACGGCCATATGTTTTTTCAACTCACCAAGTGGTAATAGATAAAGGGAAAACGCCCAAGTTACCAACATGAAGACCGTGTATAAGTAGAACAATGAAAAGTTTCTAAAAAATTGTATAGAAAGTGTATTTAAATTTCTTATCTTGACCAATGTGCACGTCCAAGCTCAGGGAAGAAAAGGGTAGGGAGCCTGTGAAGGGTCCGTCGGAGTACGGTGGGTCCCTTCCTTTCCTCCTTTGAAAAGAAAACAAAAACATAAAACTTGTGTTAATAACCACACCAGATGTGAATATAATATATACAGCTGTTTGAAAAACCATATGTGTTCTGTTCCTAGAACAGAAGCAAGGAGGAAACTGAAGACCATTGAGTACATTAGAGGGACATCTCAGTCATCATGTAAAAGAGTTGCTAGCTCCTCATCCAAGTTGTGGCCCCCAGGGAATTTGGTTTCTAGCTCAAGTATCCACTTGTATTCTTTTTTGCGCAGTGTTAGTTCTCTATTGCCGCCTCTGTGACCCATGTTTATCTGCTCGATGGCAAAGAAGCGTAAGAGTGAGTTGTTGGATTGGTGGTGTTCCTGGAAATACCTAGCTATTGGGTAGTGCAGGTCCTGATGGTGATGGTGAAAGCTTGGGGGAGCTCCTGCCTCCAATGCTGCCCCAGGGACCACCACCTCCCCGGGGCATTCATTAATTATGGGTGGTGGGCCTCACGGGCAGCCCCAAGCCCCGGGGACCACCTCCTCCCCGGGGCTTCAATTTCTTAAATTATGTGTGGGGGGCTCCTGTCCCCCCACACTGTCCTGGGGACCACCATCTCCCCGGGGCATTCATTAATTAAAATACAGGGGTCCGTTGGGGACCCCCGGCCCGGGGACAACCACCTCCCCAGGGCTGCACAGAATATGGGAGGGGGGCCCTCAATGGCCCTGGGGACCACCACCCCCCAGGGCCGGCTCTAGCAATGTCCCGGGCTGCCCACCCCAGGGACATTGCAGTCTGCTATGGCAGGACGGGAGCACCTGCCATAGCAAAAGTCTACTTTGCTTCATGGAAGCAAGAGCAGGAAAACTGCTCTCGCTTCCATGAAGCGAAGCAGATTTGATTTTGGGCAAAGGGAGCTGCATGTTTGACGCTCCCTGTGTCCAAAAGCAATGACGGCTCCCTCAGGAGGCGGGAAGCCGACAGGGACCGTGGGGTCATTGGGGCTCCCCTGCGGTCCCCAACATTAGGGCCATGCCCCGGGAGATGAAGTCCCCGGTGCCAAAAATTGCCCAGAAGGGGGCCACTCAGCCCACCTCCCATTTTAATTTTTTTCTGGGCCCCGGGAGATGGGGTGTCTGGGGCTAAAATTGGCCTCAGGAGGGTGGCCACGTGGCCCCCCTCCAAAATGTAAAACAAAAAAAAGTCAGGGATCCCCGGGGCCAAACGTGGCCCAGGGAAGGGGGGCCATGCAGCCCCCCTTCAATAAAAAAAGTTTTTGCCGGGCCCCAGGGTCCTTGGGACCGAAATTGGCCTGTGGAGGAGGGCCTCACAGCCCCCCTCATCTTAAAAAAATTTAAAAAACAAAGGCCTAGCCCCGGAGATGGAGTCCCCGGGGCCATATTCATCCTCGGGAGAGGGGTCGTGGGCCCCCTCCCTTTTCAAGATTTTTTTAAATGGCTGAGGCACCGGGGGATGGGGACCCCGGGCCCAAAAGTGTCAAGGGAAGGGGGGCCACACAGCCCCCCTTCCTAAAATAAAAAAAGAAGAAAATAAACCACAACTCGCCATAGGCCCTGCCCTCTTCCTGCACCACTCTGCAAACGCTCCTCCTGGCGCGCTCTGGGGTGGGGGATGAAGTCCCCTTCACTGGTGAGGGCCCTTAGCGGCCAATTAGCCCACCAGGCACCTCCAGTAAGCCCCACACAGTGGGATTGCTGAGAGGTGGTCGGAGGCCACGCCCCTTTTTACAACACTCTGCAAACGTGCCTCTTGGCACACTCACTTCTTTCTGCACCTCTCCTGCATCTATCTGCATTTCTCTTGCTTTTTCTGCACCTTTCTTCCTTTTTCTACATTTCTCGTGCCTCTTTCTGCACATCTCTTCCGCTTTCTGCACCTCCCTTCTTTCTGCACCTCTCTTGCTTCTTTCTGCATCTCTCTTGCTTATTTCTTCTGCACCTCTCTTGCCTCTTTCTGCACCTTGGATGATTCTTCCTGCACTTCTCTTGCCTCTTTTTGCACCCTCTTCCCTCTTTCTGCACCTCTCTTGCCTCTTTCTGCACCTCTTTTGCCTCTTTCTGCACTTCTCTTGCATCTTTCTGCACCTCGCTTGCTTCTTTCTGAACTTCCCTTGCTTCTTTCTGTACCTCTATTGCTTCTTTCTGCACCCCTTTTGCCTCTTTCTGCACCCCCTTTGCCTCTTTCTGCACCTTTCTTGCTTCTTTCTGTACTTCTCTTGCTTCTTTCTGTACCTCTCTTGCTTCTTTCTGTATCCCTCTTCCCTCTTTCTGCACCCCTCTTCCCTCTTACTGCACCTCTGTTGCCTGTTTCTGCACCTCTCTTGCTTCTTTCTGCACTTCTCTTACCTCTTTCTATACTTCTCTTGCTTCTTTCTGCATTTCTGTTGCTTCTTTCTGCACTTCTCTTGCTTCTTTCGGCACCCCTCTTGCCCCCTTTCTGCACCTCTATTGCTTCTTTCTGCACTTCTCTTGCTTCTTTCTGCAACTCTATTGCTTCTTCCTGCACCTCTATTGCTTCTTTCTACACCCCTCTTGCCTCTTTCTGCACCCCTCTTCCCTCTTTCTGCACCTTTCTTGCTGCTTTCTGCACCTCTCTTGCCTTGTTCTGCAGGTCTCTTGCTTCTTTCTGCACCTATGTTGCTTCTTTCTACACTTCTCTTGCCTCTTTCTGTACCCCTCTTGCCCTTTCTGCACCTCTGTTGCTTATTTCTGTACTTCTCTTGCTTCTTTCAGCAACTCTCTTGCTTCTTTCTGCACCACTCTTGCCTCGCTCTTCACCCTTCTTCCCTCTTTGTGCACCTCTCTTGCCTCTTTCTGTACCTCTCTTGCCTCTTTCTGCGCCTCTTTTGCTTCTTTCTGTACTTATCTTGCCTCTTACTGCACCCCTCTTGCCTCTTTCTCCACCGCTGTTGGTTCTTTCTGCACTGCTCTTGCTTCTTTCTGCACCTCTCTTGAAATTTCTGCACCCCTCTTCCCTCTTTATGCACCTCTCTTGCCTCTGTCTGCACCCCTGTTCCCTCTTTCTGCTCCTCTTTTGCCTGTTTCTAAAACTCTCTTGCCTCTTTCTGCAGTTCTCTTTCCTCCTTCTGCACCTCTTTTGCTTCTTTCTGTACTTCTCTTGCCTCTTTCTGCAACCCTCTTGCCTCTTTCTGCACCCCTCTTCCCTCTTTCTGTACCTCTCTTGCCTCTTTCTGCACCTCTCCTGCCTCTTTCTGTACTTCTCTTGCCTTTTTCTGTACCTCTGTTGCTTCTTTCTGCACTTCTCTTGCTTCTTTCTGAACCTCTCTTGCTTCTTTAAGCACCCCTGTTGCCTCTTTCTGCACTCCTCTTCCCTCTTTATGCACCTCTCTTGCCTCTTTCTGCACCCCTCTTGCCTCTATTTGCACCTCGCTTGCTTCTTTCTGCACTTCTCTTGCTTCTCTCTGCACCTCTCTTGCTTCTTTCTGCACCTTCTTCCTTTTTTCTGCACCTATCTTGCCTCTTTCTGCGCTCGTCTTCCTTCTTTCTGCACCTCTTTTGCCTCTTTCTGCACCCCTCTTGTCTCTTTCTGCACCTCTGTTGGTTCTTTCTGCACTTCTCTTGCTTCTTTCTGCACCCCTCTTGCTTCTTTCTGCACCTCTGTTGGTTCTTTCTGCACCCCTCTTGCCTCTTACTGCACCTCTCTTCCCTCTTTCTGCACCTCTCCTGCCACTTTCTGCACCTCTGTTCCTTCATTCTGCTCTTCTCTTGCTTCTTTCTGCAACTTTCTTGCTTCATTCTGCACCCCTGTTTCCTCTTTCTGCACCCCTCTTTCCTCTTTCTGCACCTCTCTTTCCTCTTTCTGCAGTTCTCTTGCATCTTTCTGCACATCGGTTGCCTCTATCTGCACTTCACTTGCTTTTTTCTGCACCCCTCTTGCTTCTTTCTGCGACCCTCGTGCCTCTTTCTGCACATCCTTTGCTTCTTTCTGCACTTCTCTTGCCTCTTTCTGCTCCTCTCTTGTCTCTTTTTGCACTTCTCCTGCCTCTTTCTGCACATTTCTTACTCTTTCTGCACCTCTCTTTTTTCTGCACTTCTCTTGCTTCTTTCTGTACTTCTCTCGCCTCTTTCTGTATTCAAATGGGAAATGCAAGCTGTCAAGTTTAAAGGTCTGCACGCTCTTGTGACTGAGGTATATGTCTACTTGTACATGCATTCTCACATGTGTTATGCATCTGAAGATGGTAGCTTAAAAAGTGGGTAGCTTCTCCTATAGGTGGTCAAATCTTCTCAATTCTGCTCTGTCATTCAGTTGCACAGACAGACATGTCTTATGTATATAATGGTGTTATAGAGCCCCTCAAATATAATATTGAATACTCATGTGCCATGTATTATGAGCAGAAAGAAATGCATACACCTTTTTGTACACAAATTAACAGAGTATGCTGTTTGAAACACAGGTATTCAAATGTTTATTTTTATGTAACATGTCACTAGGTAAAAGCAGAGACACACGCATGCATACCTTCACAAACTTGGTCAGACTTACAACAGTGATATGATTTGGATTGCTGTTTTACATTTGGTAAGCCTAACATTTTGAGCAGTCTATAAATAGTGAACCTTCAAGAGAAAAGTGAGGTTTAAGACATCTTTGGAGAAGGATTAGTGATTAGGCTACTTTTTATGAGTCTGTGGAAAGGTACAGTCAAAGTAGGACTCTTTCTGCACCACTGTTGCTTCTTTATGCACTTCTCTTGCTTCTTTCTCCACCTTTCTTCCTCTTTCTGGACTTTTGTTGGCTCTTTCTGCATTTTTTTCTTGCTTCTTTCTGCACCTTTCTTCCTCTTTCTGTACCTCTCTTGCCTCTTTCTGCACTTTTTTTGCTTCTTTCTGTGCCTTTCTTCTCTTTCAATGCATGCCCTACCTATGTAGGCATAGTTAGAAATTAGCATTTTAAAAACCTTAGAAATTTACTGAAAAAACCACAGGTTTCACGGACGTTATAGTTAGGAATTAGCATTTAAAAAGCCGTAGATATACACTGAAAAAACTACAGGTTTCAGGGACGTTATAGTTAGGCATTAGCATTTAAAAAACCTTAGATATACACTGAAAACTACAGGTTTCAGGGACGTTATAGTTAGGCATTAGCATTTAAAAAACCTTAGATATTCACTGAAAAAACTACAGGTTTCAGGGACGTTATAGTTAGGCTGACATTTCACTTGTACAATACCCGAGAAATTCAGCTGTTATAATTAGCTGAGGTAACTATAACTTGCGCCCCTGCAATGCACTGCTGATGATGTCCCATATTACATCACTCATGACATGGTCAGTGACATCACTGATGACATATCAAATGACATCACTGATGACATCATCTACTTAATATCTGATGCACCTCCTCACACCCTAATATAACCTTTCACACACCCAATCTAAAATAAAGACTACCGTTCTGGAAACCATAGACATGACAATACCAGTTAGTACATACCCACTCACTAATTCACAGGTCTACACACACTCACTCACGCAGTCACTCATCAATACAACCACTGATATATGCACTCATACACCCATATAGACACTCACACACTGCCACTTGCCCATAGAGTTACTCACACACATATCAGTCACCCAAAGAATCAATCACACTGCCATTTACTCACCTATACAGTTATACGCACACCACCTCACTTATTCATACAGATACTAACATATTCATACTCTCTTCTACAATCACTGACACAAGCACACACTCATCCATACAGCCACTCTCACAATCACTCACTCTCACATATAGTCACTTATATACTCCAACACTCACATATACTGCCTTTCACATATGTAGTTACTCACATATATACCACTGAGACATCCATTCACTCACCAACACAGCCATACGCACACTCACTCACCCATACAGCCCCTCGCAGATGCACTCATGAACCCATATACCCAGTAAATCACCCGCTCACACATCCATGCAGGAAGTCACACACCCCCCACCCACCCTGACAGACACTCAGGTACCCATACAGGTACTCAGACAACCAATCATTAACCCATATAGACACTCACGTAGCTACTTACTAACCCTCACAGCCACTTACACACCAACTGACAGACTGATACAGACATTGACACAGATTAGTCATTTACGCATGCATTCACTAAGACACATTTAATCACTCACTTATACAGTCAGTCATGCACCCACTAAATCATCCATTCAGACACTCATACACCCACTCATTCTTCAATTCACCTTGGCTTATATACATATAACATTCTTAAACTTTTTAGAAACACTCACAGGATCAGTGATGTCATCAGTGATGTCATTTGAGTTGTCATCAGTGATGTCATCAGTGATGTCACTGACCATGTCATGAGTGATATAATACGTGACGTCATCAGCAGTGCATTGCGGGTGCGTGAGTTATAGTTAGCTGAACTAACTATAACGGAGGAATTTCTATGGTTTTGTACGAGTGAAATGTCCAACTAACTATAACGTCCCTGAAACCTGTGGGTTTTTCAGTTAATATCTAAGGTTTTTGAAATGCAAATTCCTAATTATAATGCCGTTGAAACCTGTGGTTTTTTCAGTGAATATATATATATTTATAATTATTTCCTACATGCAGTCGCTAGTCGGTAGTTATAGTTAGGTCCTAGTTTCCATAGGAAAAGCGTTTTTTGACTTGCCTATATCTTTGGCACCTTTTGATAAATCTTCACGAAATATTCTAAAAAAAAGTGCCACAGTGATTCTGGCTGCACATGGAAAGTTTCAGGGTGATTCCTCAAGTGGGGTCTGACAAAAAGGGGGAATCAAAAAACATGCGTTTCCCATGGTAATTCCCATAGGAGCTTTAGGCACTGCTATAGCCCGTACCGCTGATCAGAATTACCCCAAATTTGGCAGAAAGGTGGGCGCTGGCCCAGAAAGCCCACTTTTTGTGAATTGGTGAAAATCCATTCAGTAGTTTTGGTGATATTAAAGGAAATTCAAATGTGTATATATAGGGACATGGATCTACCACAACACCAACGCAGAGGTTTGCACACCTACGCACCACGAGATGTATTGCGATTAGCTGTTCATAACCAGTTTAGAGAGTTTGCCCACTATTTTTGAAAGCGAGATTGTGTCCTGGGGGATAAAAATTGAAGATGAAAAATGATAGAAGGGGTCAGGGTTGGAGTACCCTGACCCCATTGGTGTATTGTAGGGTTCTCTCTGGGATCCGTTATTAGTTTTACAATCCAAAATCAGTTTTTTTATGTGAATGCAATCGCAACTCCATCTCGGTGCTCAGTGCAGCCCTCCGTGTAACATTGTGGTGGAGCCACGAACCCTGCAGAAACAAATACAAAAAAAGTAGTGCCGCCAATTTATGAAGTGGGAGACGGTCCCGGGGGGATAGAAATAAACATAAAAAACAATGGAAGGGGTCAGGGTAGGAGCACCCTGACACCCTGGGTATATTGTATGGCTTTGTCAGAGATCTGCTATGAGTTCAAAATGCCAAAATAAGTCTTTTTTTTCCATGTGGATGGGGTCGCGACCATATTGCGGTGCCCAGCGCAGCCCCCCATGTAACATCGCAGTGGAGTAGCAACCATAGCCAAAACAAATTTTAAAAAATTACATTTGATCACTCAGTCAGTGGGTCAAGCTGAAATAAGATTGGAGTTTGGTCTACAAAAACAGTGTATGGTGTCGTAAGGGGCATTTTAGAAATGCGTGTACTCTATTTTTTCATCTGATCCTGCCTCCCTAGAGAACAACTGCTGGCTTGAAATAACTAAATCTGTTTATACTGCTATCTGGAGATCCTATATTTTTACTTGTTTATATGAAATTGGCTTGCAGATTGGGCTTAACGACCTGATAATGCCCAATTATAAATTAATCTCAAAAATACAAATCAACGTTAATTCCTTCAATGCGAATAAAATTGTTTTAGTGGCAAAAACTCATGCATGGACTGTCATTCATTCACATCAGTCTTTGCATATCCAGCCATGCCTCAATGCCCACTTTTCAGCTTCAATAAAAAAAATAAAAAAAAATTAGATTGGGAATTAACCCAGCAAAGGAGGGCACGCCGATTTGGATTCAGCAGTAGCCTAGTACCAACTGTAGACTTTGTGTGGGTGGCCACATGAATCTCTTTTGCATATACTATGGGTGTGTCCCAATTTGCTTAAAATACATCATATATTTTTAAAACCCATATTTCTGAAGCTTGGGGTAAGATCGGCTTGTGAAGCTCTTATCTTAGGCCTATCTGGCGAGTCGATTCCACTGTTTTGCCAATTGATAAAGGTTTTAGCTGTTGAAAAATGTATGGTATTGATTGTCTAAGGTATACTATAATCAAATCAATGGATACATTTTAACTGCTTATTTGCACATTATGGCCTCCTGTAAGATTTAGTCTCTATGCTGCTATGGTATTTTATTTAAACAACGAAGATACTAATAATCCTTTATAGCTTGATTGCACAATGGAAGATACTGATGCACTTTTATAGCCTGTGTGCACAATGGAATTACTGCTTATTGCACGTTTGCACTTTAATATGAAATAACTTAATGGATTTTACAGTTGATTTGTACAATGATTTATAAGGTTAATTGGATTTTAATGTATAACTATAAATGTAACTACAAATTGTTATGGATACTTGTGTGGCAGTTTTAAATAGAAGTACACAAAGGGTTTTATAGTTATGGTATGGCTTGTAAATACAAATTTGTCTTTTTATACAGATGACTACTATTGATAGGAATGTGATAATGCTTTTATATACTGTCTTGTTTCTAGGATGTTTTAATTGCAATGGTTTTTGTTAATCAAGCAATAAAGAATTCATTCATTCACTCAGTTATACAGTAATGCATGCACTCACAGAGTCACACAGACACTCGCACATGCACTGAGAGACGTATGCGCACACCTTCATACCTACTCACAGACTCACACAATCGTGAAACAACCTTTACTACGCATGCATTACATCGCATGCCATTAGATCGCAGTCTTTACATTGCAAGTCGTTACAACGACTTGCGTTGGAGGGCGCTATAGGACAAGGAATAGTTTAATTTACTATCCAACACCTTCCCTACTGTACGTAGGCTGGAGTTGGAATAGTAAATTAAACTACTCCTAAGTCCAGCGCCCTCCAACGAAAGTCGTTGTAACGACATGCGTGGTAAAGACCGCGATCTAATAGCATGCGATGTGAATGCATGCGTTGTATCATCATACATTCACACAATCACTATCAGAACCACTCAGGCAGTCACTCACCCACTCAGAGACCCACTCACAGACTCATGCACCCACTCACAGACCCATTGAGACACTCAGACACTGACTTACAGACTCACTCAGAGACTCATGCACCTACTCACAGACCTACTCACAAAATTATACACCCACTCACATACCCACTCAGAGACGTACTCACCCACTCACAGACCCACTGAGACAGCCATGCAGCAACTCACAGACCCACTCAGGGACTCCCTCACCCATACACAGAACTAGTCAGACACTTACGCACTCACTCAGAGACTCACTCAGAGACACATGGTCTCACTCAAAGACCCACTCAGACATTCATGCAGTGACTCTGAGACCCACTTAGACACTCTTCCTCCCACTCACACATTCAGTCAGGAACTGACAATGTACTTACAGACCTACTGAGACTCATGCATTCCCATATTCACACACTCAGACACTGACAAATTACTCATAAAGTGTTTGTAATATGTATAGTATAAAAAGAATAGCTATAAATCGTAATTGTGTTGTTGTGCATTGAATTTGTGCTTTTGTTTTGAGGGGCCATGGAGTCATGACTCAGGAATTATTTTTTTTAAAGAATTAAAATGAATATTAGTTAGTGTTGGGCAATGTGGTAGCTCTGAAGAGGGCCTTTGTGTTTACTGTGAGTATGTAAGAGATACACATAAGCCTGGAAACAGAGTTTCAGGTAGCTGAGAAACACCCTGTTGCCTTCATCTGTAAAGTGAACTCCATCACTTCTACAAATTCCATGCATGTCGAAACACAGATTGTTGTTATAGATAGAGTCCATGGTATGGTGTATGAGGAATGCAGAAACCGCTTTAGGAACATGTTTCCTGGCTTTGTCAATCTGTGGACAGATTCGACCATTTCCATTTCTGCCTTTGGCCTATGTTGGAGTATACCAAGACAGTGCGAGCTAAAAGTGCCATTAATTGGCTAAAGGTTTCCTTCATTGCAATTTCTAAACCAACCCCAGTTACAGTGCCTAGGTCATTGCCATCACAGTTCACTATTAGGAGGTCTGGATGTTCGCAATGTGCAATGCTCTAAACCAAACATAGCCATTGATGCCACTTTAAACCTCTCTGGCCAATCCATTTAATGACTATGTTAGGCAACCCAAGCCCCTGCAATGCCACATTTTCTCACACACTCTCTGGCCCAGAAGACATAGCTGTGACCCACAATCCACACTCTCACCATTTTGAAGGAAGGAGCATTAGTAATCAGGAGAAGGCTGCAGCAGAATGTGACAATTGATAGAATGAACGGGGGTTAAAATGGAAGACTGGACTTGCTTTAAGAAAAGGACATACGTGATTGGGTGCTGTAAATAAATTAATACTTAAAAGTAGGTAGAGATTCAATAAGTAAAATAAATAGATTTGTGATTGGTTGTGGATAAATCTTACACAAGACTATTGTGAATTTGCTTTAATTTTGAAGAAGTAAACCACACCTGCTACAGTTGAACTTGAAGCTGGCATGCTCCTGTTAGAAAGTGTGTGAATTTTTGCATTACTGGTACAGTATAGTGTTTCATAGCAGGTTGCTTTGACAACTAAGGCAAAGCATTGTGGGAGAAGGGTTTCAAGTAGATTATGGTTTGGTATTTCAAAGTATGCTACTTTCGAGCTAGCATATTGTGTAATATATGAATTTTCAAAATCAGTAACTTGATTGCACCTGATATATAACTGTAAAAATATACCAGTATATTTACCAGTATTATTGTAAATATTGTAAAAGACTCCGGTGTGGAGTCGCAACTCCATCACGGAGTTGCACGGGGGCCGCACTGGGCACCACGATGGGGTCGCAACGCCACCATCAGGTATTTTGACATTGAGTTTCTTAACAAGAGACTAATAAAGGGTTAAACAAAAGTCACAAATAAAAACTAGTATAAGAAGAGGAAAAAGTGAAGGGATTGTTCGGATTTTCTAACTATGTGAGTATCAGTGGAGAAAGAGAGGGAAACATTGTCATTACTGGTTGCTTCTTGCAGAGAGTGGTGCAAATTATTTTCTGGGAGAAGAAATTTAAAGTGAAAGAGTCTTAATATTTCAGGATAAAGGAAGTGAATGAAAATAAAATATAATAAAAATATATAGGTACAGAGTCATGTAGTTGAAGTTAGGTGAGAGAAAACTTTGTTGGTGGTTAAGCTAATATTTTGATGCTCTAGATATAGTCTTGCTGCGTTATTTGCAATTGGTATATTTAATTTATTTATGAAGTTGTACTTTAGTGTTGTACCTGTTGTAGGGTCTGCTGCTGTAGAGGCTGTGTGTGATGTGTTAGTACTAGGTGAGATTGACATTTAATACAAATTGGGAAATCTTAAATTACTGTTCTACGAAATATAAGTGACCTGTTACATACACTGTGGCTTAGGAATTTTGAATGATGTGTGTGTTTAAAATATAATTCATATACTTTGAAATGTTGAGCTGCATGTATACATAAAGACCTATACCCCAATGATCTGTACCACACCTATTAAGAAAGCAATGATGTTTCTCACATATACGTTTAGAGATCTATAGAGTCAGTAAGAAGTATATATTAACATACTTATTTAAATATATAAAGACTCAGTGAAATACAGACTGACACACCCATACAGACCCCTTACCCTTTACATATGCCTTAGACCTGTGACTGTACAGTCTCTATGTGTGGTTGCGCTGCTATGCAGAGTTCACATTTTAAATGTAATTAGGGACTGACATACCTATTCAGATATGCAGAGAGGAACTAACACTATGACCTCACACATGCAGACCACTTAGTTATTATAACTTATCGCAGACCTACTACTACGCAAGCTCTGTGTATAGGTTTAGTAGCATTACAACAAAATTGGGCAACCCAATAAACCCTTGGGGGCTTGGGTAAATTACAATAATAAGTAAATGTGCCAACAAGGGGATTTTTTTTATCTCTAGATTTTGATGTAGTTCTCATATATTCATGAAGTCCTAACTAGTCACTTCCAACAAACAATTATTTGAAATAAACATATCTTTTCGACCTAAATGAATCTCAAAACAAAGAACAAAATGGGTGTACACTTTTTTCAGAAAAATATAAATGTATATAGAAAAATTCATTGAGGGTACATAAAATGTAAATCACACGTATACAAAAGTGAAATGAGTATAAATTGTCTTTCTACACTAATCAATTTCTCATTGACACTCCTAGATAAAATTAGCGCTAGGGCTACTTGTTTGCGTGCCAGAAGAGGAATGAATGGAAAGACTTTCCACAGCCTTCTGATAATCTAGAAGCAAGTTGTCACAGTGCGATTAACCTAGAGGCCCAGTGCCGAATCACTGTCTAGGATTACTCCTAGATGTTTCATTGAGTCAGTTGGAGTGGGTAGTGTGCCCAGCATATTTGGTCATCAGTTGCTGTTCCATATAGTTGGTTGGCTCCCAAAAATCAGAACCTCCGTCCAATCACAATTGAGCTTCAGACAATTCTTGCCCATCCACATGGCCGGTGCCTTCATGCAGTAGATGAAATTAGCCGCTTATGAGATCCGTGTCTTTTGAAATAGACACAATTATCTGTGTGTCACCGGCATACGACATGGCTTGCAACCCAAAGGAGCATATTAGCTTGGCCAGTGAGGAGACATGTAGGTTAAACAGTGTAGGGCTCAGGGACAAACCCTGAGGAACCCCACACAGCAAGGAGAATGGTTCCAATTTAAACTGATTCATGATCACCATCTGGGATATATCCGTGAGAAATGAGATTAGCAGTTTCAAAGCCATATCTTTAAGTCACAATTCTTGTAGGCACTCAGTAAGTAGAGTTGGAGAAATGGTGTCAAAGGCCGCAGACAGATCCAAAAGGATCAGAGCAGTGGCCTGCCCTTCATCAACTAGGTGTCTGATGATGTCCGTTACAGATACTAGTGAAGTTTCTGTTCCATGATTGCTTCTGAAACCGAACTGGGATACATCCAACAGTCCCTGTTGCTCCACATGGGCCATCAGATGCTGATTTAGATGCTTGTCCAGGATGTTGGCTGGGATAGGAAGTAGGGAGATAGGGTGATACTTCTTAAGGTCGTTGGGGTCTAGATTAGGCTTTTTGGGTAGTGGCCTGACCACTGTCTCCTTCCACAGGTGTGGGTAGCAGCCTGAGTTGATAGCTTTATTCATAATGGAAGATAAAGGTTAAGCTATGGAACCAGCTGCCAATTGAAGGGGGACAAGGTTCAAGTGGGAATCCCGATTTGATATTAAGGAGTTAAAACTCCATTTCATCATATGTCAAAGATGGAAAACAATAGAGCACCCCAAGTGTTTCTCCTCATCCTCCAATGTTTCTGGGAAGCGCAGCTGTGACTGAGCGCTTATCCGAGAGGAGGTATAAACGTCATTATTTGGGGAAGCAAATTCTTTATAGATGTTTGTAATTTTAGATTGAAATATTTCTGCCATGTTGCAGAACTCTGGTGAGCCCTCTATTTCACAGTGGACTGATGCGGCCGAGAGCTGGTGGATATCTTTAAAAATTTCTTTTGAGGAGTTGGCAGACTAATTTTTAGTAGTACAGTAGAGCGTTTTTTCTTTTCCAATGGCTATTTTGAATTCTCTGATGGTTGTCTTATATGAGGTTTTTTCCTGCTCCTCATAATGTTTCCTCTAGGAATGTTCCTGGCATGTACAGGCCTGTCTTAGGAGTCTTCACCATTCCATGAACCAAGGGAATGTGGGCAGCTTTCTCCAATACTTGCTTTTCAGTATGGGTGCTACCTTGTCTACCGCTAAACCCAGTCAAGCTGCGAATTCTTCGGCCCCTATGTCCACATCCTCATAGTCAATGCAGTGCTTGCTTCTGAGGTTACTGGAGAAGGATTCTGCTGAGATCCACTTCCAATTCCTTTTGAAAATGTTAGTATTAATGAGTGTGTCCTTATTCTGGAAGAATGGATGGGTAAGTGAAAAAGATACTGCCCGGTGGTCCGACCAACTTAATTGTAGTGCCTCTTGCACTGACAGCCAGGAATCACTCTAATGTCAGTGTTTTTCAGTTTCTCAGTTTGCTTTTCTTTTTTAATAATGACGGTGTCAACTTGATTTGTGGATTTGGATCTTTCATATCCTCTTTGGATTTGTTTTTGTTGATATCCTCTCCTGAGGAATCTTTGCCATGATTCTTTACAATTGTTTTCAAAGTTCTCTTGCTCCGAGCAATTTCTTTTTAATCGCAAGAATTCACCATATGGAATGCTATTGAGTAGTGTCTGGGGGTGAATGCTTGAGCCAAGCAGTATCAACTGGAGTCAAGCTATCCTGGCTGATGAGGGGTGAAACCCCAAAACCAGTCCTAGGATGCTTGATTCCAGTCCAGGGAGGACCTGGCTTGGCAGTTCGGGCTGGACTGTTCCGATTGGGCACAGGGTCATGACTGATTTGCATATGGCTGGGTTCAAACTGGAATGGCATGGTGAGCAATAAAACAATGGATTTAGGCCCAGATCTCTGTACTGGGGTGAATGCATGACATTGTTCTGTATTCTGTCCATCAATTGTTGTTTTTGCATTTGTCACCCCGAGTGGGACGGTTATGCCCAGACGTGGGTCCTGTGCTCTCCATGCCACTGGAGTCAAGGTATCTTGGCTGATGAGGGGTGAAACCCCAAAACCGGTCCTAGGAGGCTTGTTTCAAGTCCAGGGAGGACCTGGCCTGGCAGTTCAGGCTGGACTGTTCCCATGGGGTACAGGGTCAAGACTGATTTGCATATGGCTGGGTTCAAACTGGAATTGCATGGTGAGCAATAAAATGACGGATTTAGGCCCAGATCTCTGTATTGGGGTGAATGTATGACATTGTTCTGTATTCTGTCCATCAATTGTTGTTTTTGCGTTTGTCACCCCGAGTGGGACGGGTATACCCAGATGTGGGTCCTGTTGTCTCCATGCCACTGGAGTCAAGCTATCTTGGCTGATGAAGGGTGAAACCCCAACCGGTCCTAGGATGCTTGTTTCCAGTCCAGGGAGGACCTGGCCTGGCAGTTCGGGCTGGACTGTTCCCATTGGGCACAGGGTCAAGACTGATTTGCACATGGCTGGGTTTAAACTGGAATGGCATGGTGAGCAACAAAATGATGGATTTAGGCCCAGATCTCTGTACTGGGGTGAATGTATGACATTGTTCTGCATTCTGTCCAGCATTTGTCACCCCGAGTGAGACAGTTATGCCCCGACGTAGGTCCTGTGCTCTCCATGCCACTGGAGTCCAGCCATCCTGGCTGATGAGGGGTGAAACCCCGAAACTGGTACTAGGATGCTTGTTTCCAGTCCAGGGAGGACCAGCCTGGTAGTTCGGGCTGTACTGTTCCCATTGGGCACAGGGTCAAGACTGATTTGCATATGGCTGGGTTCAAACTGGTGTGGCATGGTGAGCAATAAAACGATGGGTTTAGGCCCAGATCTCTGTACTGGGGTGAATGTATTACATTGTTCTGCATTCTGTCCATCAATTGTTGTTTTTGCATTTGTCACCCCGAGTGGGACGGGTATGCCCAGACGTGGGTCCCGTGCTCTCCATGCCACTGGAGTCAAGCTATCCTGGCTGATGATGGGTGAAACCCTGAAACCGGTCCTAGGATGCTTGTTTCCAGTCCAGGGAGGACCTGGCCTGGTAGTTCAGGCTGGACTGTTCCCATTGGGCACAGGGTCAAGACTTATTTGCATATGGCTGGGTTCAAACTAGAATGGCATGGTGAGCAATAAAACGATGGATTTAGGCCCAGATCTCTGTACTGGGGTGAATGTATGACATTGTTCTGCATTCTGTCCATCAATTGTTTTTGCATTTGTCACCCCGAGTGGGAGGTAGGCCCAGACATGGGTCCCGTGCTCTCCATGCCACTGGAGTCAAGCTATCCTGGAGGATGAGGGGTGAAAACCCAAAACAGTCCTGGGATGCTTGTTTCCAGTCCAGGGAGGACCTGGCCTGGCAGTTCGGGCTGGACTGTTCCCATTGGGCACAGGGTCAAGACTGATTTGCATATGGCTAGGTTCAAACTGGAATGGCATGGTGAGCAATAAAACGATGGATTTAGGCCCAGATCTCTGTACTGGGGTGAATGTATGACATTGTTTTGCATTCTGTCCATCAATTGTTGTTTTTGCATGAGCCATGCAGTATGGCATTAGTAGATGTGTCTTACCAATACAATGTTGTCTCAAGTTAGCCATTTTCACTATTAATAGTGATAACCAGAAAATTGCTTTGTTCTTTGTCGATCGTGTGAGTAAAACTTAGGCAATTCGAATTTCTGTTAAGATTTTCAAAGAATGTTTCAAATGTTAATGTTAATGAGTTTATAAAGTATGCTAATACCATATGGCATCTTGGCACTAAAGCTTGGGAATTGGACCTAAAAAGATCCTTTGGAAATTAAGAAGTAGATTGAGACTAGAGATCTAAAAAGCCAGTTTTTCAAATCCTTCTTAAACTTCAAAAGATTGTCTGAGCTCTTAGAGGCAGAGTAAAAAAAACATTGTCCTCCCCAATGTGATTTTTTTTATTCTGGGAACAAGTACATTCTTAGCGGTGCTGGACCGTAAAGTACAATAATAATTGAAGATGCCCTGCAGAAAGTGAGGACTGACCTGATGTAGGGCCCTGTGTACCCAGCACAGGGCCTTATCTGTATTAGTGACTTAGTAGAGAGCCAGTGTAGTTCTTTAAGGGCTTTGGAGGCTGAACAGAATTTTGGAAGATTCATCAGCACTCTGGCATCCCTATTTTGAAGTGTCTGCAATTTGTTAAGAAGGCGTATTTGAGAGTGTACCTACAGTACAATAGGCTACTTAGATATCATCAGAGCAAAGATAACGGTTTCCCTTAGCTCTAATGGGAGAAAAGGTCAAATCTTTTTTAGAATTCTTAACATAAAATCACTGCTGGTGCCATTCCATATTATGAATAGGTCATCTCTGAACCTATTCCATAGGACGATTTTATCCAGATATTGTCTTGGCTTGTCTTTCACCCCAAGCTACTTCTTTCTCCTACCAGCCCATTGTCAAATTTGCATAGCTGGAAGAAAATGATACGCCCATGACAGTTCTGCATTGTTGTTTGTGCACTTGATTGTTGAATAAGAAGACATAGTTGTTCAAACATAGCTCTATCATTTCACGGAGCATGTTTGAGTGTTTGAATTCCTCAACTGAACGCTGTTTTGGAAAATGTGTACATGCCTGAAGTCCTTACATCATGTCTAATTTCATATATAGAGAGAAACTACATCGATATATATAGAGAGAAACTACAATGAATGTACAAAATAGCTCAAGATAATATCAGCTAACATTACTGTCATCACAAATACAACTCCCTTTCAGAGCACCCAGGTGACCACCCTCTCCCAGACCGCTGCTGTCTACCAATTCAGGTAGGGACTAGGTTGGTCTGCTTACCCTCCTTTCATTAGGAGTCGCGCCAGTGTCATATCTCCGATCGTGCCCAGCAACAAATGCTTCTCCCAATTATCCGAATCTGCAAGCCATTTCGCCGCATTCTGCAAGTGGGCTACATAGTAGTATTGTTGAATATCTTGTAATGCAAGCCCCCCATCCTCCATATCTCTCTTTAACACCGATAAGGCCACTCTGCTGTGGCAACCAGTCCACTCGAAGGAGATCAGTATTCTTTCTAATCAACTGAAATACCCTTGATCTATGGGGCACAAAGAGTTTTGCACCACATAGAGACATCAAGGGAGGGGGTGGAGCCAGCTGCCATGCCATGAGGGAGCCGACCCCGGAGCTCCTCTCTGCCCACGAACTCCCTGGCCCCTTGCAGCAGCCATCGGTCTCCCGTTTCCGCAGGGGAAGCCTGTGGAACCTTTCCGAACCACTGTGGTGACGGTGTTTGGGGTCGTGGTTCCCAGACGGTGTTGGGGGACATCGAAGTTGCAGCGCCCCTGGTGTGCAATTGAGTAATAAAATGGCGGCTTCCTTTTGAGAGTGAGCTGCCCAGTACCTCATCTGGACCAGCAGGGCAGCGGTGCTCGAGGAAGATAGCGGCCTGACCCTCATCATTTTAACGGGGTCTTGCGGACTTTGAAGCCCTCCATGACTTTGGGCAATTTCGGGAGTGTGGCTCTTAGACCCCACCCCCTTGTTTAACAGCACAGACCGGGCATGCTGGTAACTGCATTATGGCCTGCTCGTGTAGCGGGCCGTTCTGCTTATCCCTTTTTGCAGCCTTTTCGGTGATGCCTATGTGTCGGTCTATTGCCACTTTTGAAGGTTGGTAAGGCCTGCGCACTTTGGGCCTTTCTGCTGCCAGGCACTCTGTTGGATCTGGGACTGCCTGGCCCCACCCCCTCTCTCTCTGACTTGGTCTTCCATTGTGTGTTGAGTGCCAGGATTGCTTGGCTTTGTGGAGGTGTCACGCTCCATGCCCAACTGTGGCCAATACGGAGTGCCCCTTGGTGATTGCTCCTGAAGCTGATCTTTGCCTGCAGGACCAGAGCTGTTCTGTGTGCTGTGGTTTGGGAGTGATGGCCTCTACTTCTCATATCTGCAGGTACACTGAGACTGTATCATGACTCTTCAAGTCAGTGGGTAACTTCCCTCTATGTGGTCTTGCATGCAACACCTACACATCAAATATTTGCTCATGGGGTGGACCTACCTGGGTGGGGCGCTGGATCACAGCTTCAGGGTGTATTACACTATTGCTGGTGTTCTGGACAAGGTGAACCTATGCTGACAGTGGGAACTACTTTATTATGGCCTTTGATCCGGGAGATAGGTTACTAGTGTTGTGCTGTCCCCCTTGTTGAAGGGCCACCTCTACAGCTGTAACTTGGGGGCCCCCAGTGGTTTTGGAGCTGCTCTTTAGGACTGACTATCTGGACCCATCCTAGTCGCTCTAGTCTGACTGTGGTGCTATTGTGGGGAACCCATCTTCTAGTTGCACTCCTATTGATATCTGAGCCCCAGAATTTAGTGCCACATTGGAGTCCTAATGGGGCACACTCAGCATGCCAAAGATGATGCTCCCACCGGTGCCCCTGTGCAGGGGATCAAGCAGGGCACTAGCGGAGGTGATGTTACCTATATAGATGGTAAGTTCAACAAATTGCTGGCTGCCACTGATGCATCAGTGGAGTGCCAAGAGAGCAAAATTGATTCACTGTCTGTGGAACTGGGCCTAATCCGTGAGGTCTCGCTGTGGATTTCAGAGAGGGTTTCGGAATTGGAGACCATGGTGCAATCGTTGTCACCGGCAGTTCAGCCAGCAGATCAATGTATTGCTGCTTTGAAAGCCCTAACAAAGGGTCTGACTGCTCACTTGGTTGACCAAGAGGGGTGAGCTAGACGTAACAATATCCACGCTGTGGGGTTGCCTGAGTGTGCCGAGGGGTACTACCTTCTGGTCTTTCTTGAGACTGGGTTGTGAGAGGTTGTGGCACCTGAGGGACTCTCCAACTTTTACGCCCTGGAACATGTGCACAGAGTCCCTGCACAGGAGCCCCAGCCTGGGGCTCTGCCGAGGCCAGTGGTGGCCTGTCTTGTACATTTTCGGGACTGAGGCCACCTTCTGCTGGAGGCCCGGGCCCCTAGCCCGTTTGTGGTAGACAATGCTCAAGTGTCCTTGTATCCAGATTTTAAGCTCCAAGTCCAAATGCAAAGAGCAGTGATGAAAAAACTGCGTGAATTGGGGTTTCTGTACTCTTTGCGCTTCCCGGCTCACCTGGGGGTCCAATTGGAGGATAATGTGCAATTTCTCACGCCCACTTTGGTGGCTTGGGAATGGATTGAATTACATGACAAGGGCACAAGGCGTCCCGTGATATCTGGACCCACCCATGCTCCCTGCCTTGGGTGCCAGTGGTCCAAACAGCAGGGATTTGCTTGTCTATCCGGAACTGAAGTGATGCTGGAACAACCCAGGGCAGTGGAGACGGCTGCTGCTTTGGATTCGAGTGGGGAGTTGGGCTGTTCTGTCTCACCGGAAAGCTGCTTCATCGCGTTGGATTGTTCGGACTCTGCTCCCCCTGGCCTTGGAGTTCTCTTGCCAGGCATCACTCCCAGATTTACAGATTACATGATTTGAATTGATACTGCAATGCCTATAATAATTTGCTTAACCTCATTATTCTTTTTTCCAGGCTGAATTGCTTGCAGATTGTTCAGGATTGTTTAAATTCTTTGCCTTTAATATAGGTGGTCAGGGGCCCGGGTATGGGGGGCTCCTGGGACACTCTCTATTACTGTATTGCTTCATTGTAGTGGGTTTCCTCCTACTGCTGATGGCTCCTCCCTCATACTTTTTCTTCCTTTACGGATCTGTTTGGCCCTTGGACAGTATGGTTGGGTGTCCCAGTCCTTGGGGGTGGAGGGCATTGTGTTAAGTTGGGGTTTCGTGATTGGCTGTGTGTTTTAGTTTGCCGTAAACTATGCTTCCAGGGCTGTGGAATTATGAGACTGGCACAGTGGGGTTGTTTGGGCCCCCAGTATTGTGTGTTATAGTCAGTCCCTGGCGACAGCTTCCCCCTACCCTGCTTTGTCCTTCATGGCTTTGCATGTTAAGATACTAATGTGGAATGCACATTGGCCTTTCCTCTCCATCCAAACGCTATAATGTATTGTCCTACTTGAACAGGCAGTGAGCCCACATTGCTTTTCTCCAGGAGACTCACCTTACGGAGACAGAGGGCCGCTCCCTTCGGGGTTGGTGGTGGGGTCAACTTTATGCTACTACTTTTTCTGGTTTTTCTTGTGGTGCTCTCTTATGGATTCGGCATGGTGTTCCTTTCTGCTTGCATAGGGCGATTATGGACCCAGAGGGTCATTATGTCTTATTGCTGGGGTGTTTTTATGGCAAGACATACTTCTTTTAAATGTGAATGTGTCTAATGTGGACCAATCCACCTTTTTCATTAGCTTGGCGTCCCTGCTTTCGCGTCCCCTTGTGGGCAGATCCTACAGAGTGCCAATTTGTCGCGATGTTGCTAGTGCTGCATTGGGAGCGAGATACGGTGTGATACTTTGGTGTGGCAGTGTACCATACTCCTGAAATGCTGTACGAGGGGAACTTTGGGCATATATTGGCTGGGTTGCGTCAATCTGTTGCCTTCTGGACCATGTTGCCTTTGAAAGTTCCACAGCTATGTGGCTTTATCCAAGATGATCATGCTACCATGATTACTTTATCTATTTTCTGCACTCCTAATGGAAATCCCGCAATGGTTATTCCAGGAACTGAATACTTTGTTGCTTTCCCTTTATTGAGGTACCTCCTGTCATTGTGTGGCTCTCTGGAAAATGTGATTACCTGTGAGGGAGGCGGGGCCTAGCATCTCCCGATTTTGAACTCTATTACTTGGCAGATCAGCTGCAGTGGGTGGTGCGCTGGCAAGCTTACCGATGGGAAGGCATTGGGACTGCGGAGTTCGGTTCTCCCTCTAATGATTGTCTGCTGGGCATCCTACTGGGACCGCGACCCGCCTTAGGGTGCGGACCTCAAAAGTCTTTATCAGGGCTGCATGGTTTGGGCACGATCATTGAGGCAGACTCAAGTCCCACTCCCATACACCAGCGAATTACTTTTTATGTTGGTTAGATGCTGGAGTCGCCCAGGTGGCTGGCCCGGTCTCCGGGATTGTTCTACTGCAGGATTGATGTCTTGTGCGATCTGTTTGTGGGGGTAGAGTTGTGCCCTTTTTCAGACCTCCGGGACACTTATGACATTCCAGGGGGCCACTTTCTACTCCATAGCACCATTGTGCGTAAGATGTAGGAGTGGTGGGGTGCTGGAGGTGCGGAACATGATACTATGCACCTTCTCTTTCTTATAACGGGCCGCACTAAAGCATTTACTTTGCTCTATCGGGCATTGTTGGGTGGGACCCAGTGGGACGCTTCTCTCTGATTCATCTTGGAAGAGGGTTTTGGAGACGTGTTCCTGAGTATACAAGAATGCTCGCTTTAAACGTATTCAATTCTTTTATCTTTATCAGGCTTGCCTGAACCCCCCCCCCAATGTGGTTCCATCTGCTTCCTCAGCCTGGCCCTGCTGTTCGACTACTGATGCAGACTTCTATCGCCTGGTTTGGTCATGTTCGCTATTACTTCTGTACTGGACTTCAGGCTTGTAGGTGGTAAAGGAAGCCAAGGACAGGGATTTCCCAATTTGCCCCGCATTGTGTTTGCTGCGCCTTCACAACCTTTCGGCAGCTAGGAGAGTCACTGATAGGTTCCTAGATATGGCTCTTATCCTTGGCGCCAGCAGTTGACCATGAGTTGGAAGTCCTCTCGTGGTCCCGATGTTTACCGTTGGGGGCTGCAGTGACGGGCAAATTGTGAGCGAGAGGCGATCCTCCGGGAGGCAGCCAGGGCGGTTCGTAAGATACCAATCCTGCCTGCTTGGGATGCCATACTATTGGCCTGCCCACAGATAGACCATGGGGGCCAGGTGGTCCTTAACAAGTCCTCATTGAGCATGGCCTCTTCGGGCTTCGGGGATGATGCTGTTGTTTCTGTGGTGGATGCACCTAGGGAGCGGTGTCCCTCTTGCTCTGGTTCTTTGGGGTTGCCCTCCACTCCCGTTCTTTGATTGGGGCACTGAGTGATGGAACTGATGTGCATGTGATTGAAGGGGTGAGACCTGCTGATTAATAGTTCACTGCAGACATGTTACTTACCAATCTTACCGTATCTTTTGGTGGAGGTGGCTTTCTGTGCGGATGGGATTGTATTGCTTCAACTGTAAACCTGCTGTACCTTCGCTGCACTTTAATTCTGATGGGTGTACCCTGTTGCTTAGTTTGCTTGCTGTTAGTTGCATAAACTTTAATAAAATTATTTACCCCAACAAGAAATAGAGGCATCAAAGGAGGAAGACCATATTGGCCACAGCTACCCTATCCATAATAGAGAGGAGAAGTGTGTTCCAGAACTGCACTGACCCGCACAGATCCTCCAATACTCAGCCTGTGTTGTAGTGGGTCTACTGTGCCACTGTATGAGCCACCATGACTCCCAAATACCTAAAACTATCTGTTTAAGGACCTCCATTTCTTGATTGTGATTTTTAGAAGGGTAGGATGCCAGACAATTAAAGGCATCTTGAGTGGGAGTATCATCTGTTCTGATATTAAAGTCCACTAAGAGAATTATACCATCAGATTTTGGTTTGAATGAGGCTATTGGTTCTAGAAAGGTCTCCAAGAACAGCTTGTAAGGGCATGGTGGGTGACAAAGAAGGATAGCTTTAGTATTGTGGGAGGGACTAGTGGAGAAGGTAATGGCCAGGAGATTAGAGTGAGATAAAGGGTTCAGAAAGGAAGGAAATATATGGGAGTTATTTTTTCTTATGAATGCTACCGTCCACCAGATATTAGGAATCAATTTGCCCGGAGGCTCTTGAACCCATCCAGAAAGGTGAAGGTGAGGTCAGGCCAGAGTTGTCTTTTAGCCATGATTCGCATACAAGGGGGAGGTCCAATTGTGGTCAATAAGTAATTCATGAATTTCAACAGAGTGCTTTACCATGGTGTGTGCATTATGTAAGGTGCAGGTCCATGTGTTTTAAGGGGTATGCTTTAGGAAGAGATACAAATGAGCTTTGGGGGATGGAAGCTAGGGAAGGAAAAGGAGCTCTAAGGCGCTCCCGCTACTTCTCTTCTCTGACAATGGAATAAATCTGATGGGTAATGTTAAAATGATAAAATAAGATCTCGACTTAACCACTACAGGAATAAATGAGAACCCAAAGATGCAGCATACTTGGCCCTGTGCCTAAACATTGCATAAACACATGCAGATTTGCTTGCCTTTGATGCACTTTTGGCACATTATCCCCAGGCTGCTGCATTCATCTCCAGTGCATCCAAGACAGCATCAGGCAGATAAAACATGTCTTGCAAGAAGGCATTAGAGAGCTCGTCTGGTGTCTAGGTGTGTTCAAGGCAATCGAACTCTAACTGCATTTAGGTCAAGGGTGAGAGCTGATGGGTGCTCGACGCCGAGTACATGAAATAAAATAAATGGAGTCCACTATCCTCCAGCTACTGGTAAATGTGGAGATGAGGCAAACATGTGAAAAGCAATAAAATAAAACGAATTAAAACAACAACAAAGCATAATACTGTATAGTGCTGGAGGCTGTCAGATTGTTATGGTACATAGAATTCTCGAAATAAAGTAACTTAAAATTTATCGGGCCATCTGGTAAGGTAGGCGTGGAACGAACATATGAAGACTAGCGTCAAATCATGTGCAAAACACTCTAAAAGAAAAAAATGTCTTTAGAAAATTATGTGCCCCGAGCCAAAACCCCCCGAAAGAATAGAAGACTATGGGCCATATTATCAAGAACGGGCGATAACATTATTGCCGCTTTAGCGGCAGGAAACTGCCGCTAAAGCGGCGATAAGGGGCTTGATAATATGCCCTATAGAATTCCAATAGAAGCCCAGGTTCTGGTGTGAAGGACATCAAACCTGGGCTTCTATTGGAATTCTATAGGGCATATTATCAAGCCCTTATTGCCGCTTTAGCGGCAGTTTCCTGCTGCTAAAGCGGCGATAAGGTTATGGCCCATTCTTGATAATATGGCCCAAAGTGATTCTCAGCAAAACTACAGTGTCCCTATCATCGTGGTCGGAGTAAAACTAGAAATAAGAACAATGCCTGTGGGTTTTCTCAATGCAAACTTGCAAGATCTAAAATGCTTTGCTTTGCTGTACCGCGCAACATGGAGAGTTCAAGATGGAGGAAGAAACTTGTCAATCGTCTGAAAAAAGCGGAAATTGAAGTTCTAAAAAAATGTGTTTTTTCTTTGACCACTGTTTAAATGCAAGTGTATTTTATCTCAGAAATGGAAGGAGAAAGAGAGAAGACTTTTCCGAACTCTGAACATAGTAACTGCATTGACACATTACTCACATTGTTTCCCGAGTCGCCTCCCCCTAGGAGTTGAAGTACACTGGTCACCAGCTACGAGAGGATCTGGAATCCTGTCTGGAAGGCACATGTTGTGTCAGCACCTGCCATTTTGAAGCAGAATAGGTTGAGGACATTGATGGCCATGGATCTAATTCCTTTTCAGGATGTTTCTGCAAATTGCACGGTGTTTCTCTTTTACTATCCTTCTCAAACCTACCTTCCTCCCATTTGAAGCAATCCTTGTTTTTTACACAACAAACTCCTCTATATAACAGTTTTAAAACATCTTTAAACTCGCGCTCTCATAAAAAGACATGTAGTGAAATATTATCTCACCCCTTTGAAAGAACCTATGCTACTTCACAATTTCCCATGGATTTTTAACAGTGCTTAATTTGTGCCGGTGCTTTCCTGTGCTCAGCACCAGCACTTATTTGTCAGGGCCGGGTCTATGCGTGATATTAGTTGCTGCCTACTCAGTGCTCACTGAGTTCACATAGGTCTCCCCGGTGGCGGCGAAGAGCTGATATCGCACATGACTGTGCTTAAAATATTTCAAATTGGACGCTGCGGACGCCCGACCTATTAAGAGACACCCACACTGTCAGAAACCGGCGCCTGGGTCCCTTGCCTCAGCTTACCGGTCACTACAATCAATCACAGTCGTGCTACCAATGACGCCTGGAAAATATGTTATTTAGTCCGGCCCCGTCCCTCCTTGGCAAATCATCAAGTGTGGGTCCCGAGTCGGACCAATGATCACTGTTTTCGCCCGCGGCCCGCCCCAGCATACTGCGCAGCCTCAGCACTAATCGCCCACTGAAGACAGAAGACGGAAGCAGTGTGTTGCGCAGCAGGCCTCAGGTAAATTCAAACGAAAAGGCAGTCTCAGTAATGTGTAGTCTGCGTTTATGGTGTCTCGATTCAGTTTGCTAATATGGGGCAGCCCGGTCCCTGCTGCAGTCAGGCAGAAGCCATGCTGGTAAGATGTGTGTCGGGGACAGTAACTCCCTCTGCAACATGTAAGGAATAACCTATTTCTTTTAGTAACTTTACCTACCGATATTTATTGCTATATATCACATCTAGTTTGTTTTTATTCTCTTTTGCAACAGAAATCACTTGTGTCATGTTTTTTATGTCATCTATAAACTTGATTTATTTATTATAAATGCGCACGTTTGCCCGAAGGCATCATGGCGATAGATGTTCTAAAATCAGTAAACCAGGGAATAATCGATGTTTAGCTGTACTTATCTAAACATATTGTTAAATGTCACTTTTCCTCATTTCTCATACTCCTGACCCGTCTGCACTGGTTTATGGTCCTGATCGCTTTACTCAATATTAATATTAAGATTCATACAGTCATCACATGTTTACTTTTGCATCACAATGCAATATACAGCGCTCTGAAACCTGGACGTGGTGGAAATGGCGCTACGGAAAACAATACATAAATAGTTAATGACTAAATGTTTCCTTGCAGAGAAGACCTATATAAACAGGTGCAATACGAATGCATTATGCTACATGGCTACTTATTGCTCATATTCTCCCCATGAGTTACAGAGCAAAATCCATATTGGGAGTCTCATTAAAACAAAATGTGAAAAATGTATACCCAAGGCATGGAGCACTCAGCCCCTAATGCACTGGAGCATGCAGGCAGTTTTAACAGCATTATAGGCCCCTGGACAAAGCAATGCACAGGCCACGCCTACACAACCACTCACAGGAAGAAAAATGTTTAACGGAAAATTAGTATTAAATTCTGGTCTGCATGGGCCCCTGGACAACTGCCCAGCGTGCCCATGTCCTAAGACGACACTGGGAGCATGAGCCTTTGGATTAGTAAAACCTGTAGCTATACTGTAACAGATGAACTGTTAAATATACAACTGAAAGGGCCAACATCTAATTGGGCACTAGAGAGAGAAGAAGGGCTATGAAAGCCTTGGTACACACCTGACAGTTGGCTTGCGGTGAAAGCCCATATTATTCGTATATTCGTTGTCCATTTATTTTGACCTCAATTTACCTTTACTTTTGAGCACCTCTTCAGGCAGCTTTCATTTCCGATCCTTTTAATGTTCTCTACTTGTCCCTCCGCCCCTTGAAATTCAATCTACACCCATAGTTATCAATCACGCCTTCTGATTTACTGGGTTCCTTTCAGTCATCGCATTAGTTTCCTGAAACGCACTTCAGTCTCCCAATGTACTTTTGTTCTTCATACATCTAAATATCCACCTTCAGCTTAGCCCAAGATGCCTTCTCTGGTTCTTCAAATGTAATCCGCATTACCATGGTCCTCTTGTTCAATAATTCCTCTGGGCCCAGGGCTGTGCTATAAAATCACCATCTCCACAGTGCACCGCCAGGGCTCGTTGGCGGATCTGAAACCTCATTGAAGCCCTTCCTGGTTTGAAAGGACTGCATGTGGCCGCTCTGGTATTCAGACAGCTTGCCACTATCCATGGGCATTGGTACACACCTCTGCATGGAAGTGAATGTCCGACTTTCCTCTCAATGCCCCTTTGGCCAATAAGTGCGTTAACCTCTTCAGTGCCTCATGGCACCCCACCCTCAAGCCCACTGCCCTTCACCTCCTGGTCCATTTATCGTGCAAATACATCTTCATTTGGTTTGGATGGTTGATCCCATCACTTCATAAAAACAAAGATTAACTGGTCTTCTCTTCCTATAGACACAGCCCCATTTCTCTCCACAGCCTCTTCGCCCAACATGCACCGCTCCTCTTACTCTCACAGGTCTCCCCCGCACAGTTAAAGCCCACTTTTCACTAAATCAACCCCACAGACATCTCCCCTTTCCTTCCAAAGTCTCTTCCCACAGGTCCGCGACTCTATAAAGTACGAGGTCTTCTTCACTCACACTGGCAGCTACCCATCTGAAATAATTAAGACGCTTGCACTTCTACACTGCCTTAAATTTCAAGCTAGAACCCCCGTAATATAGCTCAGTGGGTTAGTGCCCAGTAGCAAAGATTTGAATACAACATGAGATTCTTTCGTTCTACGTCTTAATTTGGAAGTCAATTAAATGAGCACCACCGAGTTAGCTTTTAAAGTGCTATGAAGTCCCACAACGGAGTCGCTAAGTACAATGCAAGAAACAGTATTCCCATGAAGCAAATGAACAAAGCACTGCTGCACGCCATTCTTATAGCTTTGGGGGCCCGGAATAGTATGAACTGTCGCCCTTGTAAGAGCGTGATGGTTAGTAGTTGTGTTGTTACTGTCATTGGCAGCTGGCAGGGGCAATGTGTGGTGCTAGCTGCAGTGGCCACCCAACGAGAGCCCCAGCACTTATTATTTTACAAATTAAGCACTGATTTTTAACAGTTGCGGTACCAAATGCTACAGCTGTACTACGTATGGGGGAAACTGGCTGACTGTAAGTGTTAAGTCAGCAGGGCATCTTTTTGCCTTTGGGCTTTGCTTGTCATTGCTTGTGTTGGTTAATAGAGTTGCTCAGCCAACGTTTGGCTTGGAGATTACCAGATATTATGAGAAGAGTAGGTTTCATCTCCTTGTATAAAAAAGAAGAGTGAAGTACAATAGTCACAATCAGGTCTTTAACCATATTAGGTCATTCAACAGCTTACCGGAAATTCGTCCTTTTGTCCATTTACTAGATTTCATTTCCTGATCTACAACCAACCCCAACTCTAAGCTCCTGTGAAATGATTTCCCCATATATCTTTTTCCTCAATGACCTACAGCTATTGTAATTCTTTACGCCACACAAGGTCTACTCTACTACCCCCTTGTTTCACCCAAATTGTGCACTTAAAAATAAACTAGGTATTACACCATTCTTGCTCCTGCCAGAATGGTGAAGACCCGTAGACTGTCCCCATCTGCACGCACCATGGTTCTCTGACTCACTTAGAGAAGCAAAAAGCAGGTGCAAACGACTTGAACGCCAGTGGAGAGTAAGCTACTGTGACCTAGCTAAAGTAACCTATAAAAATGTATTGAAAGATTTACATAAGTCGCTAAAAGTAGCTAGGAGGAATTATATTGTTTCAAGTATCCACAAGGCAGATCACTCTAGTAAGGAGGTTTTTAAGGTGGTACAGTCCTTTTTTAAGCCTAAAGCAATAGAGACTGAAGTGCAACCGTCCCTAGCTCTGTGTGAAAAAATTGCAAGCTTCTTTGATAATAAAATCTCAAAGGTCTACGACTCCTTCTCGGCACCAGAGGCAACGGTGAAATCAGATATGCCATGGGGAGTTGCGGAGGTTCCTCTGTTTACAAACTTCATACCAATTTCGCATCAAGATGCATTAGCAGAAATTCAAAAATGTAGATCTGGTGCCCCAGATGATCCATGTCCTCCTAAACTTTGGAAAATGTTGTCTCCTTCCCTTACTGGTGCGCTATCTCATATCTGGAACTCTTCACTTGAAACTGGCGTTTTTCCAGATAAGTGGAAACACGCTACCCTTCTCCCCCTGAGAAAAAAAACAAATGGTGACCCAGGAGATCTCAACAATCTCAGGCCAATCTCTCTGCTGCCCGCTCCGGGAAAATGTTAGAGAAGCTGGTCCAGCGCCAACTGACTAACTTTATCGAGAGCAAGGCCTCTCAGCATGACACACAATATGGTTTCCGGGTGGGCTTTAGGACGGAGACCGCTCTCCTTGAGGTGGCTGTGTCAGTGAGATGGTCGTTAGATTCAGGGGCATCAGCGTTGCTGGTGCTCCTGGATCTGTCTGCAGCATTCGACACCGTCGATCATGCCTTGCTGGTTCAGAGACTACAAGACACGGGCTTTGGGGGGAAGGCACTGGCCTGGTTGAAATCATATCTAAGCGGTCATACTCAGAGAATCGCCTTACAACCATTTGAATCCAAACCTAAACATCTGTGGTGTGGCGTCCCTCAAGGCTCAGCGCTGAGCCCCCTACTTTTTAATCTGTACCTAGCTCCGCTTTTTCTTTGATTGCCAACTGGGGAGTGAAGGCGATCTCCTACGCTGACGATACCCAGTTGGTTTCCCTTTTCAAGAGCGGACGGTAGAGGCTTTTAAGACTTTTAAAGGGTGTTTGAGAGACATAGCACTATGGATGAATAAATACAAACTAAAACTCAATGCGGGAAAAACAGAGGTGCTGTTTTTTGGAAAGGGCCTAGTGCCTGATCCAGATCTGTGGTGGCCATCAGAAATGGGCCCACCGCCTTCTCCCGCCACTAATATCAGAAATCTTGGTGTGAGATGGGAGGCGGATCACTCCTTTTTGGCTCAAATTCAACAGGTCTCCGCTACTTGCTTCAACAAATTGAGAAACCTCCGGAAATGTTTACATTTCCTGCCAGAAGATTGCCGCAAATCCGTAGTCCATGCCACAGTGACATCTAGGCTGGACTACGCTAATGGGTTATACCTTGGCCTCCCTAAATATTCGATTAACCGTCTCCAGATGGTACAGAATGCGGCTGCGAGACTAATAAGACGTATTCCCTTCTGGCATCATGTCTCTCCGCATCTACAGGAGCTTCATTGGCTCCCAGTAGCCAAAAGAATCAAATTTAAGGCCATGACTCTGGCCTATCGGGCCCTCAAGGGTAAATGTCCCAGTTATCTTAAACAAAGACTCTGCTGTTATAAGCAAAATCGTTCCCTACGGTCAAATTCTCAGAATTGGCTTTGTAGTCCCCGCTTTTCAAAAGCCCGTTTGGGTGGTAGGGCGTTCGCAGTGAGAACGGCCAAAATGTGGAATGCCCTGCCTGGGAACCTCCGCCAAGCTAACACAGAGACCTGTTTCAGGAAAGCGCTGAAGACATGGCTCTTTAGACTTGACTAGGCTCGGGTTCAGTGCTGAATCCTCCCTGCGTGTGCTGCCTGCTACTAGAGCGCCGGGACACCTCTATTTTGAGGTAGCTGTTTGCGCTATGCAAGCTCCAGTATTATTAAGTGACGGAGCGCTGTGTTAGGCTTGTTGGCTTAACGCTGTGCTCCGCCACTTCTGAAATGCAGAGCTGCACCATATTTACAAGAATATGGTGCAGCACTGCGTTTCTCCGTGAGCTGACGATAAATTTAGCAGCCTAGTGCCAACACAGGCACCCTTGCACCATAGTGCTAGGGTGCCTGCATTGAGGGGCAGGATTGTTTATGTGCAGGAAGGTGTCCCTTCCTGCACATAAACAATCTGAAATGGTGTTTTGTAACTTCTATGTGTGCTGCTTTGTGCAGCACATATAGAGGTTGCAACTAGTCATTTTTTTAAAGATTGTTTATGTGCAGGAATGGATGCTTCCTGTACATAAACAATCAATGGCGTTTTGCTGTTTCTATGTGTGGTGCACAATGCAGCACACATACAAACACCAAAAACGAGGAGAAATAAAGCATTTCTCCTCGTTTCGCCAGGATAAGGCCAGGTTTTGACTGGTCTTAATTTTGGCGCTGCCCCATATTTACGCCAACCTTGTAAGTATGGGGCAGCTTCAAAATCAATGGGTGTTGCAGTGGAACGCCCACTACAACACCCATTGCCCACCCCTTTCTCACTAAATACAGCGTGAAAGGGTGGCATTTTTTTATAAAGCAGCGTTAAGCCTTGTACATAAGGCGAAGCCCATATCGCCACAGGAACGTCACTAAAAGTGACATTCGCGTGGCGATAGGGACTTTAATGGGTGTTTATATACAAAGCACGTCGTAATTACGGTGCTCCACTCAATTTTTCAGTGTTTTCGGTCCAATATTTAATAACCTACATGTTTGCCTTTATGTGGGCAACTTGTCAATGTTTTAATGAGATCATTCACCCATTAAACGACCACAAGTTATGAGTGGTTGCCACTAAAAAATGTGTTTGTCAGTCATCTTTTGATACTTAATCATAGAGGCTTGTTATATTGCTTTAAAAATGTCTGTGACTTCCAAATGATCTCATCCGAAACCTCTGCCTCTTTTGGGGCCAAATTGCACGTTCCCTTTTAAACATTCTTATTTATGGGCGACCGCGCCCTCTGTAAATCATCTTTTTAAAGATGTGCCCACCAGTCTACAAAAAATTGCACTGTGCTGCGACCCTAACTCCTGTGGGCTGTTCATTATACAATCATCCATTAAAATCAAATAAAATCATCCCACTCCTCAGTCAAAATTGGTCAGAGATAATGATCAAGAATTAGTGATTGCGACATGCTTTAGTTCCACAAAACAGTATCCACATTGTCCTAAAATGGTTTCAAATCTCTAATTTCCTGCTTGCATGTATGTATGATATTTCTATAAAGCGAACCTAGCAAAAGGGTAGCAGATCGCTGTACATGGTCTCTTGTGTTTGTAAATCGAATTTATATTCAGTTTCAGATCAGGAATGATTGTTTAAAATACGACCATCGGTTTATTTCTTTTCTCAGAATCAGTGTGAATTACAGTGGATATACTCCTAGGTAGGTTATATTTTAGGTTTCGTCTTTGTCTGTTTTGAACATGTTCTTTTTATAGAAGCAGTGTTTTGGGGATGGAGAAAGCAGCTGTGATGCTGTCAAAACCTACTGCACTCCAGCTGTGAGTTTGTCCTGTCAGGTATTCTGGGAATATCCCTAAAATGATGAAAAAAAGAACTGCTTGATGGTTAGAGTATTTTTTTCTTCTTCCCTGCTTGTTTTGGATTGCAGAGACTGGTTTCTGCTGAATATGTCAGCGGATTGTGCTTGATGTCCATGTGGTATTTAACGTCATTTAATCTCTAGGTGAAACAATGCATAGGTATTCACTGGTGTGTGCTGTTTTACGTGATTAAATGTCGGTGATTGCTCTCATCTCTTAGCATTTTAAGAACTGAAGTGGCTCTTTGATGTTGGATCATGGATGAAGGAGGGGCGGAGGATAGAAGATGCATTCCTCTGTATCTGTATGCATTTAACATAGTTGTGTTTGACATTCCTTTATTTGCATGCCAACATATTAGCGCCTAGAGTCTCCATATAGATTTTGGGTACGATCTGTTAGTGAAATACGTCGCTCTTGTCCCACGCAAGGGAGGGCGCAAGGACGATGCAATTACTAAGTCAGATTTATCAAGCCACGCAAGGCCACCTAGAGTAACACAACACAGCACAAATCGCTGCGTTGTGTTACTGTGCCCCAGGGAGGAAGTCCCTGGGTGGAGCGTGGGTGTTCCCACGCATTCACCCATGAATTTTGGTGCATTCCCAGATTTACCATTACTGTGAGACCTGGAATGCGTCAAAATGTTATGCCTCCCCAGGCAAGGTGTAATGAGGAAAAATATCTTTATATCTCTTCGTTTTTTCCTCTTTCTATGTGTGCTGCATTTTGCAGTACAAATAGAAAGAGGAAATTTCCTCTGAGGTGTCTCTCCCTGCACAAAAATTCCTGTTTGCAATGTAAGCTCCCTTGCACCACGGAGCAAGGGTGTCTGCTTTGGCGTTGGTCAGCACATTTTGCACCAGCACAAGGAAAGGACAGGAATATGCTGTTTCATGTTAAAAACAGCACATTCCTGCCCTTTGCCTTTCATACAGCGCAGTCCAGCAAGGTGGCTTGCTAGGTGAGTAAAATAATGATAAATCTTCTTCTTTGTGGCCTGTATTTGTGCAGTTGGTCAGCCTTGTTCACCTCATCTGTAAGGGGTAGTGTTCAGACTTTGATAAATGTTAAATGACTGGCATTTTATTGTTTGCTTTAATGAGTTCTGCTCACAGACCTTTGCATGTCCTCACAAATTAATACAGAGATAATGTAGTTTTATGTTTGTTACAGGTTGATTACCAGTTGAAAATTATACTGCTTGTGCATATGATCATCTCAGTAACAATGATCTTAACTTAAACAACACATCATAATGAATTATGCTGTTTCTAAACACTGCAATTGACAGGTGTGTCTGTTAGCCATTTTAGTGGCTATCTGTGTTCCAGCCTCAAAGGACAAATGGCTGATCCCTCATTCTTTAAACAATGACTTATATAATTTAAGGATTTACGAAATTGAAACAGCTTTTTTCACCCTCCCTAGTATTTGCTATTATTTTGTGCATTCGTGGTTTCAACGGTTGCACACTATCACTAGCAATGAAGTTTATTTTATACACTTTATAAATTGAATTGTTGAGTATACTACAATTCAACAAATAGCCATTTCTGATTTTAGAGTACGAAACATTGTGCATGAGCTCAGAAGTGACTCTGTGATCGACGTACACAGTTGTTTTTATTACAATGGGAATATGCAGTGGCAGGCAGAGGCCTCCAGGTCTAAATGATGTGTATGTAGTGCTTGAGACATTGAATGTCTGAAGGAGAGGAGAGTTTCAAGTAGAGTGTTATATCATCAACACATTTGTGAATCTTCATGCTGTTATCTCTGGGTAGAGCACCAAGCATCTGCATGAAGAGGATGAAGATGACAAGTGACTGTGTGGAACCCTGTGGGATCCTTAGGTGACAGGGTCTTATTGGTCCTGGGGTTGCCCATGTGAACAAACTTGTGCCAGTTGGAAAGGTATGAGAACAACCAGTGAAAGGCGTTTCCAGTGAATCCCAGTCAAGACTCCAGAGTGCGGATGAGATGGTTGACAATGGCAACTGAGAGGTCCAGCAATATCAGGAAACATGGGCCATCTTCTCCTATAGTTAAGAGGACATTGTCTACGATGTGTAAAGTAACAGTCTCCATGCTACAATCTGACCTGAAGTCAAACTGGCAGTTATGCAGAAGATAGCGTTGATGTTATCATGGAGTTGAACATCCCCTGCCATCAAAGACCATTCAACAAATTATGACTATTTAGCTGGTGGACCATATTCAATCTAATCACCATCTAGATACCACCCAGTTTGGCTTCTGCAGCGGCCACAGCATGGAAACAGCTTTGATCAAAGCTACAGAGGAGATCAGGCAGGTGCTTAATGAGGGCAGAGGGGAAGCCCTCTCTTGGCAGCTTTTGACAGGGTAAATCATGGATTACTGTTGGAACGTCTGACAGAAATCAGTGTCACTGGATTGGCCTGGGACTTACTGAAATCTTTCCTTCCGGATAGAGAGCAGTCGGTCTGCTGGATGAGATCGCCTCTCATCCTTTCTCTTTCCCAGGCGGTGTCCCTCTGGGGTCCTCGCTCAGTCCAATATTATTTAATGTCTACATAACACCTTTGGCTGATGTAATTAAGAGCTTTGGCTTCTCTCTGACTTTTTACGCAAGCAACATCCAGATTTTCGTCTCACTGGCTAAGGAGGATTCAGGCATAAGTGCCATATTTTGTGACTGCGTGCAGGCAGTCAGCACGTGGATTGGCAGAAACTGCCTGAAATTAAATGTGGGAAAAACAGAAGTGATGCTCTTTGGTGCACAAAGTTCCTTCTGGACCCCATCCTGTTGGCCAGCAGATATTGGCCCTCTGCCAACACCTGTCACTAAGACCTAGAACGTGGGAGTTCTGATCGACAAGCTAGGCTACACAAAGCATGTAAGCACTCTGTCCTCTTCTGCCTTCTTTACTCTGAGAATGCTAATAAAGATTCTCCCATTTATTCCTGTCCACCTCCAGAAAACTCTCATTGCATTGTTAGTAATGACCAAATTGGATTACTGTAACATCCTACTGCTCATCACAAACCAGTATATCCTTTACAGACTGCAAACACTGCAGAATGCTGCTGCAAGACGACTCCTAAAGATTCCAAAACATCACTCACTGGCCAAATCCATCAAAAAAGTGCATTGGCTCCCTATCAGACAGGGGATTACTTTCAAAGCACTCTGCATCACCTACAAGGCACACCATTGCTTAGGCCCTGACTTTCTTCAACAAAGTTTTAACTGGCATATCCCAGGCAGAACCCTACGTTCAGCCATGGCCAAACATATTGTATTCCCCAGATTGAAACAACCCACCTGCGGTAGCAGACGTTTCTTTCTAGGAACCACAAAAATCTGGAACGCTTTACCACTTCACATCAAGAGTTCTTCCAATCTCATGAATTGAGGAAGCTCGTGAAGACCTGGGGGCCGATTCACAGAACTAATCTGAGATAAAATCCTAAACTTACTACGTTTGGTATTCACAGAAGGCATTTAGTAGTAGTAAAGTTAGGACTCCTAACTTTACTACTACTAAACTGAGATAAAATCCTAAATCTACTAGTTTTGGTATTCACAGAAGACATTTAGTAGTAGTAAAGTTAGGACTCCTAACTTTACTACTACTAAATGCCTTTTGTGAATACCGAAAGTCGTAAAGTTAGGATTTTGTCTCAGTTTAGTAGTAGTAAAGTTAGGAGTTCTAACTTTACTACCACTAAATGCCTTCTGTGAATACCAAAAGTAGTAAGTTTAGGATTTTATCTTAGATTAGTTCTGTGAATCGGCCCCTGATTCTTAACACCTGCTAGCTCTTCGTGTCATTTCCTGCTACTCTTTTCCTGTATCAAGGCCAGGGCCAAGACGCCTCCAGGCAATCTAGTGATTTAGAAAACGTATTAACATAACATAGATCGCTTTTTCAGGGATCTTGCTGATGAATGGTAGGTGAGTGATGGGCCAGTAGTTGGTGAGATCATCAGATTCAAGTAAAAGTTTCTTTAGGAGTGGGAGGATCTGGCCTTTCCTGAGAGCTTCTGGTAAGATACCTTGAGTGAGGAAGGAAATGACAATGTTAATTAGGGGTTAGAGAGCATCCTTAGAAAGAGATTTGTTGAGAGATGAGGTAGGCCATCATCTTCCTAAGAAGTAGCTTTGAGAGAGTTGAGTATGTTGGAGAGATCTGTGAGAGATAGGGCTTTGAAGGCTTACCATTGCAGGATTCTACAGGAAAGAGTAGGCATAGGGGATGAAGCAGGCTTGGTGTTGTCGATTTGCTGTCAGAACCTTTGAATTTTATCACTGAAGAAGGGGTTGATGGCATTGCACTTTTCTGTGTAGTGAGAAATAGGTGCATCCAGCTGTGGCTTGAAGAAATCCTTGATTGTCTTGAAAGGCATTCTGATTCTGCTGGTAGATTCATTGGTGCTGTTTGTATAGTATTTTGCTGTCGGATTGAAATTCACTATCTCGAGGTAATTGAGAGTCCTGGTTTTCTTCCATTTTCTTTCCTGTCTGCAGATGGATAATTTAGCAAGGCCTTTAATGTACCATTGTGTTTAAGGCATTGGCTTGCCCTTGCATGTTTTTATTGGAACATGGATGTTCACATACTTTTCCAAAAGCGTTACAGTTGTTTAGAAGGATATTGGTGCTGGATGTATAACTGAGGGGGTGAGAGATGAGTTGAAGCATTAGGTTGTCTATGGAGGAGTCTTTGAAGTACCTGAGTGGTCTTCTCTTTTGTGTTGATTTTGGTCTGTTGGTAGAGTGCCCAGCAGTGCAATATGCATGTCAAAGTGGTTGCTGCAGCACAGGGGTATGGGTGGTTTGGAATGGGTTTTTGGTGCTGTTGGAAAGACAAGGTCTAGGATGTAGCTTTTGCAGTGTGATGGTTGTGCACTGCTCGGAGTGTGTCGATGAGGTTAAACAGGGTGTTTCTAGTTTTTCTTTTCAGCTAGTGTTGTCTGGGAGGTTGAAGTCACCTAAAGGATGGTGTAGGCATGTCAAATGAACGAGGTGTTGAGGAAATCTGATGAAAATTCATCAACAAAGTCCTTATTAGATAAGATAGAAGATGAAGATTGTTGTCTGAGTTGCAGAGAGTGCAGAGAGTGGGAAATGGTATGTCACCCGCTCAATGGAGTTGAGTGTCACTTGCTTGCCAGGTGTGCATAACCAGGACGACTTATGGATGACAGCAAGGCCTCCTCTCTTCTTATATGTGCGATTCACATGATGGATGCTGTAACGTGTGGGAAGAAGGACTTCAAGAATGAGCTAGGATGAGGGGATTAATCATGTTAGTGTGACAATGAGGCCATCAAGCTTGCATTAGATGAGGAGTTCTGTAATGTCAGGTGCATGGAGTAGTAAATAGCAGACTTTAATGAGCATAATTTGCAACATGAGTTGCATAGCTTTAGGGTGTGTGATAGATGCACAAAGGTTTGGATCTATGTGTTGTGCAAATGCTATGCGAACACCTGAGACATCTAAATCTGTGTGTATTTGTGTGGATTGGCAGCATGGAGTGCTGAGTGAGGCTTGTGATTTTATCATACATTTTAAGTTTTAGTGGAACTGGGATTCTGACCCAAAGTTCTTCCTGGCCCTAACAGGCTCAGTAACCCCTAAAAGGCCTATGTCCCCTCTGTTGCGGAGGTTACGGTGATTGGATGCCCTGAAGAGTTAATTTAAGTAGGTAGAAGGCAGGAAGTGATGATACTTCCTTTGCAGATGGATACTGGGTAATGCAGTGATGTCATGTCTTGTGCAAATGGATGATTGGAAATAAAATCCTCTTGCCTGGCATCTTCTAATAAAGATGGTTTTGCCAGAAACCAGTGATCTTACTTCTCGTGGGTGATGATGAATGCAGTAATGTTACTTTCTGTGCAGATGGGTGATGGGAAATGAAATTCTTTTGCTTTGAGGCATCTTTTAATGATGACTTTTGCAAGAAATCAGTGATGTTCCTTCCTGCGTAGATGGCTGATGGGAAATCCAGTGATGCCACTTTCCTTGCAGATAGATGCTTACAAGTGAAGTCCTTCTGCTTGGTTTCTTCTTTTGAAAGTGATTTTGCCAGGAAACCAGTTTTGTCAGCTCCTGTGCAGATGGGTAATGGCAAATACAGAGATGTCACTTTCTGTGCACACGAATGAAGAGAAATGAAGTCATCCTACTGGCTTCTTTTTTTACAGATGGTTTTGCTGGGAAACCAGTGATGTCACCTGCTTTGCAGATGGATGATGGGAATTCAGTCCAACCTAGAGACATCTTGTAAAATAATTGCAATTTGTGCAATGTTACATAATATTACGTGCATATGGGATTGTCACAGGAGAAAATGGAAGATGTCCCAGATGAGGAAGAGGCCGCCCCTTCATATCTTCACATATTCAGACAATATATTTTACTTTCTGCCAAGAGAAGGCCACATAGACCAGAACTCACAAACAATATTTTTGTTCTTTGAAAGGAATAGATACATATTAACACAATTCTTGATTTGCAGGAACGTCAGTTTATTCACAGGTATTTGCTAACTTTTCAATTAATGATTATTAATGTGTGTTTAAATAATAAAAAAGCAAAAACAAATACAAATGTTTATTTTATAAATGTAAGAAATATATCACCAAAAACATAGGTAAGTTACTTTCTCCTATATTTACCACCAGTTGGAGGGGTCAAGGGCACCTGGCTACCAGTACTGTGTCCCTCAGCCAACCTGCTCCTGCTATGTTCACAAGTACTGCCCTATTGCATTACTCATGCCATACCTTTCCTGTGATAGGACACTGCTAATTTTAGCCTTTGAGGTTTTCATCTCTTCCAACACACTGCTACCTTGAACTAATGTTTTTCTTAGGTCAACATTTTGTTGAGTTAACTCAGTCTTGACATTTGGTATTCAGACAAAATATAGTGAAAATATTGCCATACCAAACTATTGTGTCCAAAATATCATGACATGGAAATATTGTCAGAAAGAATATCGTTGTCAAGAATATCGATTTTAAGGTAAGTAATATAGATTTAAAAAATATCAAAATCATTAACATCATTTGCAAAAATATAGTTTTTAATTATGTATTTTAGTATATATTTTAAATGTGTATGATGTAATGTTTTTGTATAATTATTCTTTATGTTCTTTTATATATTTGCTAAAATTTTAGAAGCTATTAAATTAAATGTAATACATTTTTGTGATTTCTACTGCCATAGTGGGTAGTGGGTTTATAGGGCTATGGTACTTTAATGATTTTTTATTTATTTAATTGATATTTATTTATGTTAATTGTGCTATAATTTTTTTACTGTAAATTTTGTGTGAAGGTTGTGGGATTTATAGGGGTAAAGGGTGGGAAGCAATTTATTTTTAACTAATTAGTAGTTAGTTTTTAATTACTAATAATTAATTAATTAAATGATAATTGATTATGTTAATTGTGTATATATTTTTGTTTAGGTGGTGTTGTGGGGTTTACAGGGATAAAGGGAGGGAAGTAATTTATTTTTTAATTAATTGATAATTAGTTATTCATTAATATTAATTAATTAATTGGTAATTATTTATGTTAATTGTTTAATTGTTTTTTAGGTGCAGGTTGTGGGGTTTATAGGGGTAAAGAGTGGAAAGTAATTTATTTTTAATATATTAATAATTAGTTGTTAATTATTATTTAATTGATAATTAATTATGTTAATTGTTTAACAATTATTTTTTTTAGGTGGGGTTGTGGGGTTTTTAGGGGTAAAGGGTGGGGAGAAAATTAATTTAAATTAATTAATAATTAATTTTTAAATACTATTCATTCTTTAATTGACAATTAATTATTTTAATTGTGAAATACATTTTTTAAAGTATAATTTTAGGTGTGGGGTGTGGAGTTTATAGAGGTGAGGAGTTGGAAGTTAATTAATTTAATGATCTAAAATGTATTTTTTAATTCATAATATTTGTTTAATTGACAATTAATTATGTTAATTGTGCAATTAAATAATATTTTTAGGATTTTAAGTTTAACTCTGTTTTTATTTAGTAATGCCAACAGTAGTAACATTCAGCTTATGACAATTTCACAATATGTAGTATACACCAGTTCTACGGCATTGCTCAATTCGAATTGGATCTATTTTTACAGGTGTTTGCATTCTGCTTCATATAGCATTTGCATTGTATATGTCTTATATGAAACAAGCACAAACCTAAGAAAGAAGTACAACAAAACCAGACTTTAAACAATTCCCTTACCCCCTCCCATCCCTCCCCCACTGGTACTCTTCTTTCTGCATCTATTTGTATTTAGCTTCCATGGCTTCTTCCTAATCAGGTTTCAATGGGTCTCGGAGGATCCTTCTATGTTTGTTATCCAAAGGAGGTGGAGATACTTCAGACAGGTGATTTCGTGGAATTCTGTTGACAGCAGCCCAATGAGTGGTTTCCACACATCTTTGAATGCTTCCTCTGAATTTGTGAGGGAGGCGTGTATGCACTCCATCCCCATAATATACCATAATCTGTGGAGCCACCCGAGGAATGTAGGTATATTTTGTGTTCCCCAGTGTGTCAGAATATTTTGGAGCGCTGCCCCCAAGGCCAATCCCATTTGTTTTCCATTGCGAGATTTCAATGGGAACATTAAGGAGTTAGGCATTCCCAGTACTATATATACCAGGAATCGTGGGATCTGTGTCTCGAACCTTAAGTCTATCTCGTCCAGTATCTTAGGCCAGTAAGGTGATAAAAGTGGGCAATACCACAGCAAATGCAATAAGGTGCCCTCCTACCCACACCCTCGCCAACAGGTGGGGCTTCGGTCTGGATTCCCTTTATTAAAGCATACTGGGGTTAGGTACCAATATGTGGCTATCTTAATAGCCGTTTCCTTACTAGCTTGTTCCTTGCCGTATGTTTGGCCCTATAGTATATGTCTTCCCATTCCTTTCTCGACAAGTCCCGTCCTAGTTCCTTTGCCCAGCGTTTCTGGCTAGCGGTGGGTTGTGTGGGGGCCTTTTGACATAGCATTTCTCATATCTCGTTAACTTTGGGGTGAAGTAACCAGTGCCTTATCTGCGTGTAGCGGAAACGTTCTAGTTCGGGTAGTGCATAATATTGTCGCAATTGTGTAAATGGTATGATCCCTTCCAGATTGAATAAGTGTGCCGCCACTTTGCAAGGTGTCTTGTGCCACTCTGCGAACGCTTTGTTATCTAGCCCTGAGGTGAACTCCCTGTTATCTAATAGTGGCGTCATCGGAGAAGGGAATGTCGTGAGTTTTGTTTTAATAGCTACCCTGTACCATGCTTCCATCACTGACTTTGTTACAGGTGACCTCTAGAGACTCCGCGGCCTATCCGCTTTCTTTAAAAAGGGAACCTTCCATAGGGCAAGTCCTGCTAATGCTCTATCTTGGAATAACCAGCGCTTTTTGGATTCTTCCCTACTCCACTCCACTAGGTATCTCAGTTGGGCTGCCCTGAAATAGTCTAAAAGATTCGGAATCCCCAAGCCCCCCTCTTCCGACTTCATGTATCCCAATTCTCTGCGCATTCGGGAGCGCCCTCCTGCCCAGACAAAAGGGAGTATATCCATCTGTAGTTTAGCTTGAGTTCCCTTAGGTGGTGAGACCGGCAGTGTTTGAAATAAATATAGTGCTTTTGGTAGGATTGTCATCTTGACTGCCGCCACGCGACCCAATAGGGACAGATGGTGGTGTCTCCAACTATTCAGATCCTTCCCGATCTGCATGAGAGTTTCATATAATTAAGCTTGGCCGTTTGTACTACCGTCGGGGCCAGCTCGAGTCACAAATATGGGATAGATTCCGCTATCTGGATCTCTGGGACGTCATGTCCCCCCTCTCCTGGGCCCGGCAAAGTCCCGGTAAACGGGAGGATCAGAGATTTTCCCACATTGACCTTACATCCAGAGACCCGTCCAAAAGACTCCAATTCCTGCAGAAGAGCCGGGAGCGATCTCCCCAGGGATTGGAGGGAAGCTAATATGTCATCGGCATAGAGGCTTATTACATGTTGCTCTCCCCCGAATGGAATACCTTCAATTTCTGAGTTGTCTCTCACTTTTTGGGCTAGCGGTACAATGTATAAGGCGAACAGGAAGGGTGACAGTGGGCACCCCTGCCTAGTGCCCCGTTGGATAGCAAAGGGACGCGAAGAGACCCCGTTGACCCTGATTGTGGCGGTAGGAGTATTATAGCAGCCTGCCACCCAAGATCGGAAGCGGGTGCCTATGCCAAAGTGGAATAGAGTTTGTTCTAAGTATCCCCAGTCGACCCGATCGAACGCCTTCTCAGCGTCAACCGTTAATAATAGAGCATCCATGTTCGTGTGGTGGACTTTATCTATTAAATGTAGGATCCTCTTGGTGTTATCCCCGATTTGCCGAGTTTGGACAAATCCAGCTTGATCCGGTTCTATTATGCCGGGCATCAGTGGACCTAGTCTCATCGCTAATATGCTCGTGAACAGTTTTAGATCCACATTAAGAAGAGACACTGGGCGGTATGAGCCACATACTGTTTTGTCTTTCCCGGGTTTGGGCAGCACCACAATGGATGCTGACAACATTCCAGGAGGGATCGATCCCGGTCCGTCGAATGAGTTAAAGAGCCTCGTCAGCACTGGAACTAAGATGTGGCAAAAGGATTTGTAAAACCCTGCCGAGAAGCCATTTGGCCCTGGCGATTTGAGGAGTTTAAGTCGTGAAATCGCACCATCACTTCCTCCAATTCTATGGGGGAGTCTAGCAAATCTGCCTGATCTTTAGATATCGTGGCTGTATGCGCCCCTTCCAAATACGATGTTATAAGCTGCTCCGACCTAGCTTCCCCTTTATATAAATCAGAATAGAAGTCCCTGAATGCGTGGGCTATGTCTTCATCTTCTACTAACTCTTCCCCCTTGCTATTCTTGATAGCCTGGATCTTGGACTGTTGGCTCCTGGCCCTGAGTTTATTTGCTAGCATGCGCCCTGTCTTGTCCCCCCCAATGTAGTAGGAGTATTTTAATCTCAATGCCGCATATTCCGCTCTATCGAGATCTAGCCCTGCCAATTGTGCCCTCGCTGCCTTCAGCTGTTTCCATATTCTTGGCACTCCCGTCCGCCTGTGAACCCTTTCTAATTCTAAAACTTGTGCCCCTAGTTGATCCCTCTTATCCTTTCGTTCCCTATTCTCTGCTGCCGCAATGGCGATTAGCTCACCCCTCACCACAGATTTCAGCGCCTCCCACAACATAGCCACAGAGATGTCTGAAGTATCGTTCACCTCTAGGTAGTCTTTAATACACTTGGTGATCTGCTTTGTCACTGTGTCCTTGTGTAGCATGCTTTCCCTTAACCTCCAGCACCCCTGTGTCTTCCGCTGCGGTGGTAGCCGCAAGGAGATCACTACAGCATCATGATCGGATAGCGCTGTAGGTATGATGTCAGCGTCCTCTACCAGCTTATTGAATTCCGACGTGCCTATTATGTAGTCCAGTTGAGCATATGTGCCGTGGGCGTGGGAATAGAATGAGTATTGTGAGGTTTGGGGTGTTTTTCCCGTCAGCAATCCACCAACCCCATGGTCTGGAACCAACTGACCCCTCCTGTGACAATTCTCCAGCTTGCGTGTATAGGCTGCCCGATCTATTCCTGACTGCATCCATTACTATATTTAAGTCTCTACCCACCACTGTCAAGCATCCTTGTCTATTCATGACCACTGCAAAAGCTGTCTGTAAAAAGCATTCCTGCCCTGAGTTTGGGGTGTATACCGAACCCACCACCCATGTATGCCCCTCCATCTGTATCGTGTATGCTAGGAGCCTACCTTTAATTTCTGCAATTTTGTCCCACACCTCCCGTCAAAAACGCTTAGTGATCATAATTGCCACTCCCACTTTTTTATCCAAAGAGGAAGAAAAGAACTGCTGTCGGAAGGCGTGCGACCGCAGCCGGTGCCAATCTTTTGAGAGCAGGTGGGTCTCCTGTAGAAGGCACACCTCTGTGCCAGAGTTCTCCAAGTAGGAGAGAATGGACTTTCTCTTTACGGGGTTATTGAGGCCTTTCACATTGAGTGTGAGGACCTTCAATGTGCCATACGACATAGTTTAAGAGTGGGCGTTTTGCTGTATAACCTTATTTCAGGGTGTCCATATCTCCTCCTTTCCTCTTGTGCCCTGATGTGTCTGAGATCCCAAGAAATCCTGTGTGCCCCTGTGGCCCTTACAACATACGTACCAGTCCCCCGCACCCCTCCCTAACCCCAACTGTCCCCCTAACAAAACCCCATATTGTCCAGGACCCGCAGGTCGAGTTTACGTGTCCTTGGTGATCCAAAGTGTCGGGTTCATAATTGTGGCCAAAGAAGAAATACAAGCCCCATTAAGGCCCCCCCGCTCCCAGCGGAAAGCTCCGCCACCCATCCAGCCCTCTTTTCCCACTTATCTGTCCCTTGACCCTTCAGGTTTCTTCATGGGAAGTCTTCTCCTTGGACAGCGAGTTCAGAACTGCTCGTCTCTCCTGCGCTATCATGGTGGGGTCCGGTTTCGTTGTTCGCTCAGTCTTGCGATCACCTCCGACTCTTTGCCACCGGCCTGGGGAAGCCGTAGGACCCCTTCTCCCCACATCCTCCTGGTGTGGGTATTCAATACCTGATATCCAACATGTTTCTTGCAAGGATCTGAGTTGGTGCAGCTTGCCCTGTAGCTTGAAAATCAGCCTGAAGGGATGTCCCCATGAATATGCAATTACCTGCGACCGTAGATACGTTGTCGCCGGCCGGAATTCCCTTCTTTTTTGTAAGGTGATCGTAGCAAGGTCATGGTACAGAGCAACAGGATGTTCCTGGTACTTGAGTGGATGCATATCTCTGGCTTTTCATAGGATCAATTTTTTCAGCTGAAAGTCTGGGAGGAAAGCCAGGATATCAGGAGGTGGTGCTGGCGCTCGTCTCTGTGTTCCCACCCTGTGTGTCCGGTCTATCTTAATTTATAAGTCTGGTGTGGCATCCAGTATGCTGCGAAAGAGCCCTTGTAGCTATTGGGTAATATCTGCACCCTCTTCTTTGGGAGGGACACCCTTGATGCGGATTTTGTTCCGGCGTGATCTGTTTTCCAGGTCCTCGGCATGTGCCTGGAGGTCCACTTGTTGTTCCCGTAGCCTGATCACCTCTTGCTGTAGTTGTGCCACCTCCTTATCCCGAGCTTGCTCTTGTTCTTCAATGTTATCCACTTGTTCCCCCACTGCATCTATGTCCCTGCGAACCTCCTTCATGTCCGATGCTATTTCGCCCCTCAGTGACTGTAGATCCTCTCACAACTTATTGAATAGCATTTCCAGAAAAGATTGGATGACCGGTGCTTCTGTGGAGTCCGAATCCTGCCCTGATTGTGGTGTCGGTGATGTCCGCCCCTCACCACCGCTTGTTGTGGGTAGCTTAGTCAGCATATCTTTTATATTCTGGTCTTTTTTCCCTCGTATTGTAGACATGCTGGCTGCCCCTGCTAGCCGGGTACTCCTCACACCTTGCTGCACCTTATGCGTGTTGCACAATATCCGAATGGCTGGTTTTCTTCCCCAGGTGCTTGGATACCGCCTTTTTAGCTGCGTAGCCGGGCCCTGTGTCGTTCTTTCCCAGCCCCCTCAGCCGATCGTCATTCACTTCTGCGACGCGGGACTCAGGTGGCTGCTTTCCCCGTCCTCTTCATTAGCGCCTCCTCAGGCCCCTGTGTACCGCGGGTCTCGTAAGCTCTTTAGGGTGTCGCCTCCCAAAGTGTGTCCGCTCTCCCCACACTCTTGCATGCCCCAGGAGGTGTATACACACTTCACGTGCCTCTCTGCTCTCTCACTTTGTGGGAACCCAGCAAGGGCTGCCCATCTGTAGGCTAGTCTGGGCCCACGGGCCCTCAGGAGCAGCTGCTTTTGTCTCCTGCTGGCCTCTCCCCCGTACCCCCTCGACAGCAGTGATAGCTATGTGCCACCTCTCTGCGTGCCCTGCTTCAGGCCCTGCATTGCTGGAGAAAGCACCCGCTGGCTCTCTGTCCTCCTCGCCGCTCATTACTGGGCCTTAATTTACTGCCGTTCGGCCCTCTCCGCCACTCAACTTCCTTGCGTTGCTTGCTCTCTGTGTGCTCTATTTCAGGCCCTGCAGCGCTCGATTAAGTGCTCGTTGATTCCTTGTCTCCCTCGCTGCTCTTCCCTGGGCCCTAAATTGGTGTCGTTCGGCTCCCTCTGCCACCCGTTCTCCACCTCAGCTCTGCGCCGCTTACTGACCTGTTGTCCCCGGTCTCGTTTCAGGCATCTCCTTGAGCCTTTCGTGTGCCGCGGGTCCCTTGATTACTATGGGGTGGCGCTTCTCTACTCTGGCCGCTCTCCACCCAGCTCTCATGCGCGACGAAGGGAAGGTACGTGCCTGCCGTTTTCGGCCGCTTCCTCTCCTCGAGAGTTCTCCCGGCCGCAGTGGTGTTCTCCCGGGGGTTCCGCCCGGGGCTCTCAGTGCCCTTATCTAGCAGAGCCCTCAGGTCTCGTTACAGCATACAGCTGGTATGTTGCGTCCTTTGCCGTTTTATGCCTCCGCTAGTCCCGCCACTTCAGTATGGATCGGGGTGTCCAGCTCCTTTCTCCTGCATCAGGGCGCCATCATTTTATCTCCTCGAGTCCGTTGTATTCTGGACGGGTGGTAGTCGCAACGCCTGTTCGTCACGCTCAGTCTGGTGCCCGGCGGGTTCCTCCGACACTCCTCTAGCTTTTGGGACCTCGCTCTGCTCCGTCCCCAGCAGCTAGGCGGCTCGGCGGGTCGATGGGAGTGGGGAGACGATTGAGGCACGTCTTACCCGGTCGCCATCTTGGCCACACCCCTTTAGGATTTTAGATGTGGGTTGAGGGTGTCTGTTGTGGGAAGCAAATTAATTATAATGAATTGATAATTAATATTAATTATTTTGTTGATAAATATTTATATTAATATTGTAAATATTTTGCTTTTAAATGTTACGTTTTCGGTGCAGGTTGTGGGTTTTGTGGTGTTACAGATGGGAAGAAACTAAATTAAATGTATGTAATAAATATTTTTTGTTAATAAATCATTTCTAAATAAAAAAAATTATTTGTTTGAAAATTAATTTTGTATTGTATTTATATTATTTGTAGATATTTGTGATATGTATTTGACATTGAAATATGTTTTTATTTTTTTATTTTTAATAATAAATATATTTAAAGTTTTTTTGTACATATTTATATTTTTCTTCATTTATTTTACTCAATATATTTTGTTAGTTTTTAATGTTGAACTAACTGGAGTGGGAATAGTAAATTTTGCCCCTCCACTATCCAACACTTTCCCCACTGTTGTACTGACTGGAGTGGTAATAATAAATTGTACCCCTCCGCAATCCAACACTTTCCCTACTGTTGTACTTATTGGAGTGGGAATAGTAAATTTTACCCCTTCCCAATTCCACACTTTCCCTACTGTTGTATGACTGGAGTGTGAATACTAAATTGTACTCCTCCAATATCCAACAATTTCCCTACTGTTGTATTGACTGGAGTGGGAAAAATACATTTTACCCCTCTGCAATCCAACACTTTCCCTACTGTTGCACTCACTGGAGTGGGAATGGTAAATGCTACCTATTTGCAATCAAGCACTTTCTCTACTCTATTTTACCCCTATGCTATCCAGCACTTTCCCTGCTGCTGTATTGACTGCTGTGGGAATAGTAAATGTTACCCCTCTGCTATCCAACACTTTCATTACTATTGTATTGACTGACGTAGAAATAGTAAATTTTACCCCTCCGCAATCCAACACTTTCCCTACTGTTGTACTGACTGGAGTGGGAATAGTAAATGTTATCTATTTGCAATCCAACACTTTCCTTACTGTTGTATTTAGTGGAGGGAGATTTGTAAACTTTACCCAGTTTTATTATTTTTGCATTGCGCTAAATAAGAGTATTACATTTTTTATATATTTACTATAATAGTTTGCATAGTTTTGTTTAAATTGTAGTGGGAATAGTATATGTATTAAATGTTATTTTAAGTGGTTATCATTTATATTATGTTTTTGATTATTTAAAATTATAATATTTGTCATTATTAATGTTTTTATTGTGTAAAATATTTTTATTTATACATTTTTAATATAATTAGAATGGTTTGTTTTTTAAAGATTATGGAGCTTATTGTGATGTCGGGTGGAGTTGCCTCCGGCCGACACCGTCTCGTAATCGGGACCGACCGACCTGAGGTCAGCAGTTCCGACCGCCTGATTACGATGTGACTGAACACTGTTCGGTCGGATTCCCACTGTTCTCTATGAGAGCTTGTGTTACGGTTGTAAACTAGGCATAATACCGGCTCCTATAGAGAAATGGTGGTGTGTGTAAAACCCTGCACCCTGTGGCAGGCACCCAATGGTGCCTGCCACACACTGCAGGGTTTCCCAGGGGGGTACCCTGGGTACCCACTTGACCACCAACCGTAGGCCGTGGAGGCAAGGGGGCCCTGCTAGGGGCCCCCATAGTCATTTTCCAACAGCCTCTCCATGTCGGAAAGGCTGGCATGGAAAGGCTGGCAGAAACCGATATCACAATCCCAATGTCAGATATGGGGATTGGGGTGCAGTTCCAACCGACAGGAATACTCTGAGCACCGGTTGGGATCGAGTCGGAATGAGCAGCCAGTTTACATTCCGACCGCCATTGTAATAGGGCAGTCGGACTTCAGAACGACCGAGTCGGTCCATAAGTCTCCAATCGTGGTCGGAAAGCATCCGCTAGCGGTTGGAGACTTTCCGACCAACATCCTAATATGCCCCTTTATGATATTGGTGAATGTATATATATATATATATATATATATATATATATATATTCACTGAAAATAAAACATAGGTTGGAGGAACGTTATAGTTAGTTGTACATTTAACTTGTACAAAACCAGAGAAATTCGGCCGTTAGTTAGTTAGTTGAGCTAACTATAACTTTTGCCCCCGCAATGCACTGCTGATGACGTCACATATTACATCACTCATGACATGGTCAGTGATATCACTGATGACATCTCAAATGACATCACTGATGACATCACTGATGACATCATCCAGTGAGTGTCAGTGTTTCTAAAAAGGTTTAAGACTCATATATATATATATATATATATATATATATATATATATGCGAAGGAGTATTCAAAGAATGAGTGGATGTATAAGAGTCTGTATGGATGATTTCTTGGGTGCGTGATTGACCATATGAGTGAGTGATTAAACATGTCTTAGTGAATGTATGGGTAAGTCACTAATCTGTGTAAATGTGTGTATCAGTCTGTCAGTTGGTGTGTAACTGGCTGCATGGGTTGGTGAGTAGGTACATGAGTGTCTATATGGTTTATTGATTAGTTGTCTGAGTGCCTGTATGGGTGCCTGAGTGTATGTGTGGGTGGGTGAGGGGCTGTGTGACTCCCTGCATGGATGTATGAGTGGATGAATCACTGGGTATATGGGTTCATGAGTGCATCTTTGAGGGACTGTATGGTTCAGTGAGTGTGCGTATGGCTGTGTCAGAGAGTGTATGGATGTCTCAGTGGTATATGGGTGAGTAGCTGCATATGTGAACGGCAGTATATGTGAGTGTTGGAGTATATAAGTGACCGTATGCATGAGTGAGTGAGTGTGAGAGTGGCTATATGGGTGAGTGTGTGCTTGTGTCAGTGATTGTAGAAGAGAGTAAGTATGTGTTACTATCTGTATGAATAAGTGAGGTGGTGTGTGTATAACTGTACAGGTGAGTACATGGTAGTGTGATTGATTCTTTGGGTGTCTGACTAGGTGTGTGAGTAATTCTATGGGTGAGTGGTGGTGTGTGAGTGTCTGTATGGGTGTATGAGTGCATATATCCGTGGCTGTATTGATGAGTGACTGCACATATGAGTGACTATATGGATGAGTGGATGTATGTGTAGACCTATGAATCAGTGAGTGGGTATGTACTAACTGGTATTGCTGTGTCTATGGTTTCGAGAATGGTAGTGTGTATTTTCAAGTGGGTGTATGAAAGGTTATATTAAGGTGTGAGGAGGTGCATCAGATATTAAGTGGATGATGTCATCGGTGATGTCATCAGTGATGTCATTTGAGATGTCATCAGTGATGTCATCAGTGATGTCACTGACCATGTCATGAGTAATGTAATATGTGACGTCATCAGCAGTGCAATGCGGGGGAACGAGTTATAGTTCGCTCAACTAACTATAATGGCCGAATTTCTCTGGTTTTGTACGAGTGAAATGTCCAACTAACTATAACGTCCCTGAAACCTATGGTTTTTTCAGTGAATTTCAAAGGTTTTTAAATGCTAATTTCTAACTATAACGTCCCTGAAACCTATGGGTTTTTCAATGAATTTCTATGTTTTTTTAAATGCTAATTTCTAACTATAACGTCCCTGAAACCTATGGTTTTTTCAGTGAATTTCAAAGGTTTTTTAAATGCTAATTTCTAACTATAACGCCCCTGAAACCTTCGGTTTATTCAGTGAATTTCAAAGGTTTTTTAAATGCTAATTTCTAACTATAATGTCCAAAAAATACCTTTTCTTAATTTTTAAATTTTTATAAAAATAATTTGATGTTTTCTCTTTTCTAAAATATAAATGTACATTTCTTTTTTTAAAGTAGATTTGAGTACCAATCGTGTACCAATCTCGGTGGGTGCGCGAATCCAGTAATTTTGCCGCCATATTGGTTAAGTCGTGTACGATGCGCGTTTGGTATGCGAAGGGTGCGTGGTTCTCGGCCCCGCGTAACATCACATACGTATTTCCGGGAGTCGCGCCAGGTGCGCGAATCCACCACATATTTTTAAGTTTTAAAAGTATATGTATATAACTTTAATATGTATATTATACCAAGAGATTATTTAACATAATTATAAATATCATATATTTGTAGCTGTAATAAAGATATATTATTGTTAAATATAGTTTTCGGAAATCGCGTCTGGTGCGCGTCTGGTGCGCGTTGGGTGCGCGCCGGTTGTGCGCCGGGTGCGCGAATCCCATGCGACTTCAAAAGAAACAATTTCATTGGTTAAGAAGCTTTTGATTCTAGATCTTGAAGGACCCCACCTATTTTTTTCATTCTTTCAACTGCATCTCAGCAGACAAACCTGTTGTCTTTTGCTCCTCTTCTTTGCCTTTTTTTGGTGTTTTTTTTGTTCCATCTAAAAATGGCAGCTAGCAATGCGCCTCAGCAGCTTCCATCTGAAGAGGAAGAAGATTTGGAGGAACCCGTAGAGACCAGGTACGAAAGTATTGTTTAGGCATTTTTCTCCATACCACCTTGGGAGAAAAAGGTGAATGCCCGTACAGTGACTTGCACCATTTGTGAGAAGGTCCTCTCACGAGGTTCAGAGAAGAAGTATTCTTGCGGGACGTCATCTATGTTAAAGCATTTGCAAGCAATGCACCCTCAGAGTCTTGCAAGAGAACAGCTTCGACGGGAACAACAAAAGCAGGCAACGGAGGAGAACGCTGCTGGACCTAGCACTTCATCTGCTTCTACAACAACTGGTACACTGAACATCATCCCTAACTTTGCAAGAGTGGAGTAGCGTTGTGTGAAATGTAAGAAGGTCTTATGTTTTGGTGAGCAATCACTGGATGCCATCCTGGTTGCCATTAGGAACCACCACTGTTATTTATTTATTTATTTTTTATGCAGTGACTTCCTAATTGCATAGTTTTGTGAACATTTTCACTGTTAGTTCTGTTTATTCTTTTTTTGGGAAAAAAACCACAAAAACATTTCTTAAAAGAGTTAAAAAAACAAAAAAAAATATAAAACAAGAAAAGAAGAAAAAAATGGTTCTTTTCAGCACCGCCTATTTTGTTAAAAATATATAAATTTGTAAGTTTTGCATGAATTGTGGCAAGTAAAATATATGGAGAAGTATGGGTAGTGCATGTGTGATTTCATGAATGCATGTGTAGTGCCTGGGTGATTGCAGAAGTTCATGTGTACTACCTGAGTGATTGCATGAGTACATGGGTAATGCCTAGGTGATTGTAAGAGTGCATGGTAATGTCTAGTTGCATCAAGGAGTGCATCAGTAGTGCCTGTGTGATTTCATAAGTGCATAGGTAGTACCTGGATGATTTTATAAGTGCACGGGTACTGGATGGGCAATTATATGAGTACAGGGGTAGTGCTTGAGTTATTGCACGAGTAGTGCCTGGGTGATTCAAGGAGTACATGGATAGTGCATGACTGATTGGAGGAGTGCATGGGTAATGCCTAGGTGCATTGAAGAGTACATTAGTAGTGCCTGTGTGATTGCATGAGTGCATAGATAGTGTCTGGATGATTTTATAAGTGCATGGGTTCTACCTGAGCAATTAAAAGACTGCAAGGGTAATAGCTAGGTGATTGCATGAGTGCAGGGGTAATGTATGGGTCATTGGAGGAATGCATCTGTAATGCCTAAGTGATTATATGACTGCACGGATAATGTGTACGTAATTGGAGGAGTGCATGACTAATGTCTGGCTGATTGTATCAGTGCAAGAATAATGTCTGGGTCGTTGTATGACTGTAGTGGTAGTTTGTGAGTGATAGAAAAAGTGTACAAGTAGTGTCTGGGTGATTTTTTAAGTGCATGGGTACTGGCTGGAGGATTGGAGGAGTGCATCGATACTGCCTGGGTGATTGCAGCAGTGCAAAACTACTGCCTGGGTTATTCTATAAGTGCATAGCTAGTGCCTGGTTGATTGCATGAGAGCAAGATTAATGTCTGAGTGGTTGCATGACTGTAGTGATAGTGTCTGTGTGATTGGAAAAGTGTATAAGTAGTGCCTGGGTGATTTTTTTAGTGCATGGATACTGGCTGGATGATTGGAGGAGTGCATGGATGCTGCCTGGGTGATTGCAGCAGTGCAAGAGTAGTGCCTGGGTTATTGTATGAGTGCATAGCTAGTTCCTGGGTGATTGCAGAAGTCCATAAGTAGTGCCTGGGTTAATGCATGAGTGCATAGGAAGTACCTGGATGATTTTATAAGTGCTTGGGTACTGCCTGAGTGATTGAAGGACTGCATGGGTAATAGCTAGGTGATTGCATGAGTGCAGGGTAAATGTCTGGGTCATTGGAGGAATTCATAGATAATGCCTAAGTGATTGCATAAGTGCAGAGGATATGTCTGTGGGATTAGAGGAGTGCATAGGTAATGCCTCAGTAATTCCATGAGTTTAGGGTTAATGTCTAGCTGATTGCATGAGTGTAGAGGTAGTGCCTGGGTGATTGCAGGAGTGCATAGGTAGTGCCTGAGTGATTTTATAACTTGAAGGGTTCTGGCTGGGTGATTGGAGGAGTACAGGAGTAGTACCTGGGTGATTGGAGGACTGCATAAATAGTGCCTGGGTGATTTTATAAGTGCATGTGTACTGCCTGAATGAATAGAGCATTGCATAGATACTGCCTGGATGATTGAAAGAGTGCAAGGGTAGTGTCTGAGTGATTGCATGAGTGCAGGGGTAATGTTAAGGGGATTGGAGAACTGTATCGTTACTACTTGGGTGATTGGAAGAGTGTACGTGTAATGTATAGCTGATTGCAGGAGTGTACAGATAGTTCCTGGGTGATTGGAGGAGAACATAGTCAGTGTCTGGGTGATATTATAAGTGTATGGGTACTGGCTAGGTGATTGAAGGAGTACATGGATAGTGCATGGCTGATTGGAGGAGTACATGGGTAATGCTTAGGTGCATTGAAGAATGCATTAGTAGTGCCTGTGTGATTGCATGAGTACATAGATAGTGTCTGGATGATTTTATAAGTGCATGGGTACTACCTGAGTGATTGAGGGATTGCATGTGTAATACCTAGGTGATTGCATGGGGGCAGTGGTAATGTATGGGTCATTGGAGGAATGCATCTGTAATGCCTAAGGGATTGCATGAGTGCACAGATAATGTGTAGGTAATTGGAGGAGTGCATGACTAATGTCTGGCAGATTGCATCACTGCAAGAGTAATGTCTGTGTCATTGTATGACTGTAGAGGTAGTGCGTGAGTGATAGAAAAAGTATACAAGTAGTGTCTGGGTGATTTTTTAAGTGCATGGGTACTGGCTGGATGATTTGAGGAGTGCATGGATACTGCCTGGGTGATTTCAGCAGTGCACAACTACTGCCTGGGTTATTCTATAAGTGCATACCTAGTGCCTGTTTGATTGCATGAGTGCAATATTAATGTCTGCGTGGTTGCATGACTGTAGTGATAATGCCTGGGTGATTGGAAAAGTGTATAAGTAGTGCCTGGGTGATTTTTGTAGTGCATGGGTACTGGCTGGATGATTGGAGGAGTGCATGGATGCTGCCCGGGTGATTGCAGCAGTGCAAGAGTAGTGCCAGGGTTATTGTATGAGTGCATAGCTAGTGCCTGGGTGATTGCATGACTGCAAGAGTAATGTCTGGGTGGTTGCATAAGTGTAGTGGTACTTCCTGGGTGATTGCAGAAGTGCATAAGTAGTGCCTGGGTTAATGCATGAGTGCATAGGAAGTATCTAGATGATTTTATAAGTGCATGGGTGCTCCCTGAGTGATTGAAGGACTGCATGGGTAATAGCTAGGTGATTGCATGAGTGCAGAGTAAATGTCTGGGTCATTGGAGGAATGCATAGGTAATGCCTAAGTGATTGCATGAGTGCAGGGGTAATGTGTAGATAATTAGAGGGGTGCATGGCTAATGGTTAAGTGATTGCATAAGTGCAGAGGTGATGTCAGCGGAATCAGAGGAGTGCATAGTTAATGCCTCAGTAATTCCATGAGTGTAGGGATAATGTCTAGCTAATTGCATGAGTGTAGAGGTAGTGCCTGGGTGATTGCAGGAGTGCATAGATAGTGCCTGAGTGATTTTATAACTTGAAGGGTTCTGGCTGGGTGTTTGGAGGAGTACAGGAGTAGTACCTGGGTGATTGGAGGACTGCATAAATAGTGCCTGGGTGATTTTATAAGTGCATGTGTACTTCCTGAATGAATAGAGCAAAGTATAGATACTGCCTGGATGATTGAAAGAGTGCAAGGGTTGATTGCATGAGTGCAGGGGTAATGTTTAGGGGATTGCAGAAGTGTATAGGTACTACCTGGGTGATTGGAAGAGTGTACGGCTAATGTCTAGCTGATTGCATGAGTGTACAGGTAGTGCCTGGGTGATTGGAGGAGTACATAGGTAGTGTCTGGGTGATATTATAACTGTATGGGTACAGGCTAGGTGATTGAAGGAGTACATGGATAGTGCATGGCTGATTGGAGGAGTACATGGGCAATGCTTAGGTGCATTGAAGAATGCATTAGTAGTCCTTGTGTGATTACATGAGTGCATAGATAGTGTCTGGATGATTTTATATGTGCATGGGTACTACCTGCGTGATTGAGGGATTGCATGTGTAATACCTAGGTGATTGCATGAGGGCAGTGGTAATGTATGGGTCATTGGAGGAATGCATCTGTAATGCCTAAGGGATTGCATGAGTGCACAGATAATGTGTAGGTAATTGGAGGAGTGCATGACTAATGTCTGGCTGATTACATCACTGCAAGAGTAATGTATGGGTCATTGTATGACTGTAGAGGTAGTGCGTGAGTGATAGAAAAAGTGTACAAGTAGTGTCTGGGTGATTTTTTAAGTGCATGGGTAATGGCTGGATGATTTGAGGAGTGCATGGATACTGCCTTGGTGATTGCAGCAGTGCAAAACTACTGCCTGGGTTATTCTGTAAGTGCATACCTAGTGCCTGTTTGATTGCATGAGTGCAATATTAATGTCTGCGTGGTTGCAGGACTGTAGTGATAATGCCTGGGTGATTGGAAACGTGTATAAGTAGTGCCTGGGTGATTTTTTTAGTGCATGGCTACTGGCTGGGTGATTGGAGGAGTGCATGGATGCTGCCCTGGTGATTGCAGTAGTGCCTGGGTTATTGTATGAGTGCATAGCTAGTGCCTGGGTGATTGCATGACTGCAAGAGTAATGTCTGGGTGGTTGCATAAGTGTAGTTGTACTTCCTGGGTGATTGCAGAAGTGCATAAGTAGTGCCTGGGTTAATGCATGAGTGCATAGGAAGTACCTGGATGATTTTATAAGTGCATGGGTACTGCCTGAGTGATTGAAGGACTGCATGGGTAATAGCTAGGTGATTGCATGAGTGCAGAGTAAATGTCTGGGTCATTGGAGGAATGCATAGGTAATGCCTAAGTGATTGCATGAGTGCAGGGGTAATGTGTAGATAATTAGAGGGTTGCATGGCTAATGTGTAAGTGATTGCATAACTGCAGAGGCGATGTCTGCGGGATCAGAGGAGTGCATAGTTAATGCCTCAGTAATTCCATAAGTGTAGGGGTAATGTAAAGCTAATTGCATGAGTGTAAAGGTAGTGCCTGGGTGATTGCAGGAGTGCATAGATAGTGCCTGAGTGATTTTATAACTTGAAGGGTTCTGGCTGGGTGTTTGGAGGAGTACAGGAGTAGTACCTGGGTGATTGGAGGACTGCATAAATAGTGCCTGGGTGATTTTATAAGTGCATGTGTACTTCATGAATGAATAGAGCAATGTATAGATACTGCCTGGATGATTGAAAGAGTGCAAGGGTAGTGTCTGGGTGATTGCATTAGTGCAGGGGTAATGTTTAGGGGATTGGAGAAGTGTATAGGTACTACCTGGGTGATTGGAAGAGTGTACAGGTAATGTCTAGCTGATTGCATGAGTGTACAGGTAGTGCCTGGGTGATTGGAGGAGTACATAGGTAGTGTCTTGGTGATATTATAACTGTATGGGTACAGGCTAGGTGATTGGTGAAGTGCATAGATAGTGCATGGGTGATGGCAGGAGTGTGGGAATACTGCCTAACTGTATTGATGAGTTTAGGGTCGTGTTTGAAAAAATGGATGAGTGCAGTAAAAGCGACTGCAAACATTAGTTAATATTATCATGCTTATTACATTATTTCATCTTACCTTCTTTATTAAAGAAGAATACAAAACTCAGTGAAACTATTTTACAGTAGTCTTGTTGTAAACTGAATTTAAAATCTTTTCAAACTTTAGCATTACTTTCTTTAAAAAAGAGAAGAAAAACTGGTATTGCATATAATATTATACTTTTAGGAACACAACATAATTTTACAATTACATAACATATTCAGTTTCCCTTTTTGCTGTTCTCAGATTCTACTGAATTTCACCATACAGAGTGATTTCACTGTAGATCATCATATAACAGCGGGGAAAAAAATACAATCAATGAGACTGTAAAAAAAAAAAAACATCTGCGTTGAAAATATTTACAAGTTCAACTATCTGTTTACCTATCTACAGTTTCTAAATGACATTCTTCAACTACATTAAATCATTTATTTCTCTGAAGTACATTTTCTAAAATATACACTCTCATTTACATCGCGTATAATATAAAGATCAAATATATAAACTGCTTCTTTCAAACACAATTTTGCAAATGCAATAATAATCAGCACAAACAATAATCCAAACAGTAATTGTTCACATCTTCCCAATAGGCCGAATAATGTTTCCAAATCCATTTGCATTGAAAATATCCATTAATTCGTGTTCACAACTTCCCAATAGGCCGAATGATGTTTTCAAAACTTTGGCATCAAAAATATAAGATCAGAATTTGGTAATTCGAAAGGCAACCTACATTTGAATTCCAAATGGGCATCATTGCAATGTGTCCATCCTTTATTGCACTTTAAATACACGGTATAGTGTCCAGATGTTGTAGTAGGTCCATTGTGGAAAATAATAGCCACTGCTTTAAAAGCTCTTCCTGAAATTGATACTTGACTTGCCATAAATTTTTAATTTTGGTTTCCAATTTTCTTCAATTTGCTCTACAACGTTGTAGCATTAAAATGACATATTTTCCAAATCTTTCTATATATAATGTTGTCAACATTTCAGATTTACAATGAGAGCATTTCATATATTGGTTAGTTGTTTTTACTAATTTGTTAAAAGACACTGATTTGCAATCTGGATTTGTCAAGTATATGAATCGTTCAGTGTCTATTTCAGTGGTAGAAGATTTATGATCCCATCTGTAACTTAGTCCAAATACATTTTCAGTTTCTATTCCTTCATCTTCCAATACTCCAAGCATAAACATAAGAAATTCTTGTGCATCTTGATGTATATTCAATGTAAATTTCAATGAACCAGTACATATATCCAAAAGATTCCGAATTCCAGAAGCAGTATGGATTTTAGTTCTATCAGTTACCAACTTTTGAAAAATATAATGCAGTAAAGAACAGAATCTTTTTTCTCGATTTTCCATAATTTCATGATGAAGATCCTCTAGATTCAAGACTACATTTACAATTACATTAGCGTAGCAGTTGATACCTGAACTATTTTCTAACTGGTATCCTACAATATCATCAACAGTGTCCATTTTCATTTTCTTTGCAGCCTCATCATTCTCTTGAATTGTTTTCTTTTTTGAATCTCACTAGAATGTTTGTCATATTTCCGTTTTGGACACATTACACGTTTCTCATATATGGGATATTCACCTAAGTTAAGAGCATAAAGTCTTAACCGATTATACTCTCTTACCCAATTTGCATCAGCACTAATCTTTTTCTCATCAAAATCAATCAAATACAAACCAGATGATGTTCTTACTCAAGACAATGCAACGTATGCCATGCCCTCTTTAAACACTGTTCTTCCAATATTTACCAAAGCACTATCTACACTTAAACCTTGAGATTTATGAATAGTTACTGCATATGCTAAAGAAAGAGGAAACTGTTTTCTATGATCATACAAGTCTTTTACAAGCAAAAAACCAACAGCACAACGTCCAATCTGTTTTACCTCTTCAATCTGATCAAATTTAATCCTCAAAAATTCAATTCCATCTCTGTTCTGAAAATTTACAAAATCAACAATTTTTCCCATTGCTCCATTTGCTAAACCTTCTTCTACATTCAACTTCCGCCGTAAAATTACCCGACAATTTACACATACATATAGTCTTTTCTAAACCTGCAGTCTTAGACACCGACTTTTCCAAAGAATCCAATTTTGACTGTAATTTCTCTGAGAGAAGAATAGTGACGCCTTCGTGTTCCATTTTATCAATAGCTTCCATTTTCACTATTGGGTATTTTTCCAATTTCAAAAGTTCTTGATTGAATGTAGAACACTCTTGCAGTGTAGGCATTAGGCAAATTATAGACATCTTTTCTCCAATTTTTTTGTACATTATTTTAGGTGCTATGTTTTCATTTGCAAACAAGTTAGTTAAAAGACGACTTTCTAAAGCTTCTTTACCATGTTTCGTCAAAACACCAATTCTTATATCTTGAAGAATGTTTCCATAATGTTCATCACTTGCTTGTCGCATATTCTTAATAAGTTCTTTATATTCAAAATGAGACCAAATGTTGACATTTCCAATACTTCCCAAAGATTTCCTAGTGTCTTCATGGACAAGTGTTTTAAAAAAAGGTTGCCCTTGTACAGGAATAAGTTGTAGTAGGTCGCCGAATACAATTACATGTTTTCTTCCAAACAGAACATTATAATTTGTTTTTAAAATCTGTTGCATTCTTAAATGTACAAAGGCAAGCATTTAGGTTGAGACCATGCTCACCTCATGAATGATTAGAAGTTTCATTTTCTTGAGTACTCTTGAAACTTCATAACAAGCTTCTCCAGATAGCTTGTGATATTCCAACTTATTTTCATGTTCAACTGGTAGCATGAGTAATCGATGTAACATAATCCCTTTAATGTTGTGTACTGCTAACCCAGATGGAGCGGTTACAACACAAGATAAATGTGATTCAGTGGTTTTGTGTAGATAACTGGTCAAAACCTTAATTAAGAAACTTTTTCCTGTTCCAGCTTGCCCACTGATATACATTCAAATAGGTTTAAATGATGTGCATTGGCATTCTCTTTTTTCATGAAGTAAACCATGCTGTATCTGTTGTGTCACTTGCTGATATATTTCTTTTTGTTCAATATTTAGTTCTTCTTCCAAGTTTCCCAAGTCAATAATATCCTGTTGTGCTTGTTGCATTGCCGTTTCTACTTCATTTTCTATTGCTGCTTCATTTTAAAGAATTGGTTGCCCTGGTGGATCTTGACTTAGTGGAGTAGAACTTTGACTATCTTGAGAACTGTCTCTAGCTATTTCAGCTGCAATAGTAGTTTCTTGTTCAATCTCTTCATTTAACAATTGTAGATAATTTGGAAAAATTGTGCATTGAATGCTATCTTTACATGCATTAAAACAATATTCATAGCAGTCAAAATCTTCAAGTAATTCCATTTCATTACGCCAAGGCTTGAAGAGTTGCAGAAGTGCTAAATTGGAAAATTCCCTTTTATCTGGAATTTCACAATTGAGTTTCCTGTGGTTAATAAGATTTCCTTTGGCATGTTTTACCAAACATCCATCACATCCAATTACTGCAATTTTTCTTCATTTATATTTTCTGTAACATTTCTCTTAAAACTGTAATGTTGCAGTACTTCATAGAGACATATGTTTTCCAGAAGTGGACTTCTTTTGGGATAGTACGTATCCAACATATTAGTTTTAACAATATCTGTACTTTCTGGTTCATTCAATGCTAAGTATTCAATTTCTTGTACAGATTTCAATACTCGATTTCGTGATGCAGCAAGACCTAGACTTGCCCAAATGATTCCTCTTGACATTGAATATAAACTTGCAGAGGTCAACCGATCCGAACATTCATAGGATCCAATCTCTTGATGGGAAAGCATCTTCAAACTAAAGCTGTACAATTTATAATTAAGAGTCTTCTCTTGTGAAATTTCTTCCCACATTTCTTTCAACTCCGTCTTTTCAGATTTGGTTATATATGACGTAACATAGCGAGCAACAGCAATCGAATTATCTGCAACATACTGGATATCCATGTTTGCATTCCACATTGTCAAAATCACTGGATTGTAGTAATTCAAATACTTTGAATCTTCAGTTCTTTTTATGTTGTAAGTATTCTTCGGAGATTTTCGAATTATAGTATGTCTTGCTGCTGACATGAAACTGTTGTCTCTTCCTTTTGAAATTACTGGAGGTGGGAATCCAAAACAACATTTTGTATAAAATTTTCCCTTTGACATGTATTTCCGTCGACAATATTTTCCACATCGCTGACTTTGAAACCGTAAAACTTGTTGTCTTAAGCTGTTTTCTCCTCCTTTTTTTGGAATGTCACAGGTAACATAGTCTTCAATGAAAGACAAAACAGTTTAATCAGAATCGGTTCCAAATTTAGGTGCATTCTTGAGCCATAATAGCATGTGTATATGAGGAGCACCTCTGGCTTGATACTCTTCTCTCCAAAAGAAGTCAATAACTTCTCCAAGAGATGGATTATTTTTATTGCAGATAAAAGACATCATAGCTTGAAACCTATGATTAAAATATCTGCACACATTTACAGGATCCAACGAACACAGTTCTCCAGCTGTCTTCAATTCAATGTTTTTTGCATTTGAATTTGCTTCTCGTAGAAATTCCAGTAATTCGTCCCATGCGTATTCAGCACAGCTAAACGTAACAAACCACATAGGGGTTCCTAAGTTCCTTAACATACATTTAAGTTTTCCGTGACGACGATACCAATACTCATGAGTACCACGTTGACACGCCATCAAATTAATTAACTGAGATCCTAAATGATTGTCTCTTTGTTAAACTTTGTCCAAAAATTCCTTTGCAGAAAGATGTGTAAGATGAACTCCTGTTTTTAATATGTGGTTCACTGTATATGAAAGTCCAGACAAGTCACTTTCAAACAGAAGAGGAAATACATATGGAATACACTGTCGAAATCTTGGATCTTCTGAGTACAATCTTGTGGTACGATATTCTGAAGCTGGAATCTGTACTGGTCGTTCATCATATCATCCACCTTTTCCAGTGGGGAAGAGCTGTGGAAAACAATGAGCTTCTAAACTTTTTTCCCATACACTCATGGGAGTTCCCTTTGCTTTCTTCATTTGGAATAATTCAATATTGTTTCCTATCACGTCTTTTGAATGTAGAGGATGTATACTATAATGTTCATAAATTTCTTCACTCCTCAAGTTGTCCACTTTTTCTATTTGGCCAGTTGAAATTTCTCTTTCATCTTCTAAAGATATTTTTTGTTCTTCCACATATACATTTTTATAATAAATATTGTTCTGTACAAGATATAATGTAGCCTTTTGAAGTTTGGTGACATCTACTAACTCTTGCCATATTTTCCGACTCTTTGTTGGTACACCATTAACTAGAATAACCACAGGTTCACTTTCCTCTCTCTCTACACCAACAGTTTCAATATTTTTCTTAAACTCTAAAGGTAAATACACAACTCTTCCTTTTAAACCTCTTTGTAGATCTGTTGGAGGCAGCTTACCTGCTTTAGGCTCGATAGGAAATATAGCCTGAAACAGGTGCACAGAATAAATAAGAATGGACTCATACGTATTTAAATCTACCAGTTCCGGAGGAATAGCTTCCAACTCTAGGTTATTATGTACAGCTCTAGCTGGCATTTTGTTCTCTTCTAATTTGTTGTAACAATATTTAAAAATACGTTGATCACTACCCAACTCAAAATGACCTTCCACCAACAAATAAGCACCAAATTGCTCCCACTTATCATTGTTTTCCTTTTCACTTTTTAAATAAACATCAACATTCCTAGTTTGACTTCTATAGTGAGTACATCGACAACAAATACAAACAAAGGGGCCGATTATGATGGCGGGCGGACAAAGTCGCCCCGGTAAATGGGACCGCTCGCTATGTGTGCGGCGGTCCCACACATGTGATTAGGATGCCACCGCCACGGTGGCAGTGGCATCCCCCATTTCCAGCATTGTGGCGGGCGGTGCTCACAACACCGCCCGCCACATTGCTGGAAATGCATGTTGTGCGGGTGCCTGCCACCTTGTGCATGCAGATGCAGGGGGGTACCATAGGTACCCCCCATGTGCAGCCCCCACCCCCCCAACACCCTGGGGGCCCGCAACGGGCCCCCAACAGCAAAGACCGCGAGCCTTTCCATGGCAGCGACGCCACCATGGAAAGGCTCATCTCCGCCGGCATCATAATATGGATGGCGGTGTCTTGCAGACACCGCCACCATATTAAACCCTTTTCCGCCCGGTCGACTGTTCGGCCGGGCGGAAAACATGCGGACGGTCTTACCGTCTGCCGGGCTCCCCTCCGCCATGGTAATATGGCGGGGGGGAATTTGTTGGCAGATGGGCGATTATGGCGGGCGGATCGCCACCGCCATGTGGGCGGTGGCGATCCGCCCGACATCGTAATCGACCCCATAGTTTGGTTTTTCACAAGAAACTACCTTAAACTGTGTAATTTCTTCTGCAAACTTCTCAGTAGTACTATCTTCCACCTCTTCTTCAACACCTACACTTCTAAAACTCTCACTTTCTCTACACTCCTCTTGAGGACCAAAGAAACGAAACTGTATATCATCAGAAACTTTTTTTACATCCAATACTGAACCATGCAAAAGAGCTGTGTTTATTTCACTTAAAGATAATGCAGGACTTTTTACATAGTACAATTTTCTTACTAACTTCCGCATTTCGGAGTGATGTACTGCTAACATTCTTAAATGATGAAAAGTACTTCGACACACTTTTCTAGAAAGACAAGCCAGAGAATGACCCTGCAAGTTAGTATATTTTCTCACTTTACAAGGATCTAGTCCTTGCAACATCTTAATCTTCTGTTAACACTTTTTTTTACCATAATCTCTTAAGAAATTTTGTAATATATCAATAGATTCCAGTCGTATACTACAAATAATACTACAATCCCACTTATACCCTGGAGCTTGTGTACGTCTCCCTTGAACATCTTCAGCTATTACTTCTTCCATATTTCTAGGAACCATCTTTTATTTTTCAATTGGACAACCATTTTTAACCTCATAACAACGACCACTGGTATAAACTGCATGAACTAATGTATTTTGGCGAAAATAGCTTTCTTCATTAAAAAAAGGTTCAGTACTAGAAGTGTGCTTCCATTCACCCGAAACAATTTTGCAAAAGTTAGTTCTATTAACCAGTCTTTTTTTTTCACTTTTCTCCTTCATAAAGTGCATTGTTTTATTCAATGTCTTCATTCTCTTCAATACTAATATAAGCAATCTTCTTTTCAATTCAAAAGCCTTTTCGACTATACTTTAAATCTGTTCTTTTTTCTTGTAAAATGCTGATCTTCTTTAATATTTTTTGCAATCTTTCAATACATTTTGTAGTACTCTACTTTTATACATTCTCTTCCTAATGTCTTTATATTATTTCAGCCTTCTTTCAACATAGATTGTTTTCCCATAACATGATTTTCCATTAATTTGTCCTTTTTTCGTTACCTTCTGATTGGTTGTAGTACTTTTCATTCTCTTTTCCCCATTTTCAAAATTCATTACATTCTTTAAAAGTCTTTTAACAAATTCTTTAGTTCTCTTACCAGAAGACTTTTTCTTCAACGTCACATGTTGTACTTCATCTAATTTCTGCTTTTCTATCTCCTTTAAATAGTACTGTTTTTTTTGTTGTCTTTTCTTTTGCACTGTTTTTGTCAACTGAATCTTTCTTAATAATTATGGAGAATATCTTTAAAAAAAGTTTAAATAGTTTTGTTAAATAATTTAATATTGTTAAAATAATTATATACAAATATTCTCATGTATAAATAAAGACATATTTTTAATTGCATTCCAAAGCTATGTCAGACACTGCACAATTCCTACAATTAGAAGACAGCACAACCTAACCAACAGAATCACAGAGCACAACTAAAGGATTTCTCTACTGATACCCAAAATAAATCTACAGTGCAGTCTGTCAACTTTTAAGACCTGCATGATGTTGTGATTGAGGTATGTCTCTACTTGCACATGTATTCTCATATGTGTCATACATTTGAAGATGCTTTACATATAAAACAGAAGTATACATATATTTGTATGCTTCTTTTATATATAGTACACTAACAAAAAGTACAGACTCATGCATGCATGGATTCAGAAATATGGTGAAACTGACAGCAGAAACATGTGAAGGGTTGCTGCTTTGTTTTTGCCTATACTCAACACCTAACTATTACCCCTTTCTATATCCTTCTTCCCTCTTTCTACACCTCTCTTCCCTCTTTCTCCACCCCTGTTCTCTCTTTCCATACTTTTCTTCACTCTTTCTACACCCCTTTTGAATGTTTCTGCACTTCTTTTGTCTGTTTCTTCAACTCTCTAGCCTCTTTCTGTACTTCTCTTGTCTCTTTCTGCAGCTAAGTTGCTTCTTTCTGAACCTCTCTTGCCTCTTTCTGCACCCATCTTGCCTCTTTGTGCACCTCTGTTGCTTCTTTCTGCACTTTTCTTGCTTCTTTCTGCACCTCTCTTGCTTCTTTCTGTACCCCTGTTGCCTCTTTCTGCACCCTTCTTCTGTATTTGTGCATCTCTGTTGCCTCTTTCTGTACCCCTCTTGCCTCTTTCTGCACCTCTGTTGCTTCCTTCTCAACTTCTCTTGCTTCTTTCTGTACCCCTGTTGCCTCTTTCTGCACCCTTCTTCCCTCTTTGTGTACCTCTGTTCCCTCTTTCTGCACCCCTCAAGCCTCTTTCTGCACTTCTGTCGCTTCTTTCTGCAGTTCTCTTGCCTGTTTCTCCACCTCTCTTGTCTCTTTCTATATCCCTGTTCCCTTTTTCTGCACCCCTCTTGTCTGTTTGGGCACCTCTGTTGATTCTTTCTGCACTAGTCTGGCTTCTTTTTGCACCTTTCTTACAAAATTTGACACTCCTCTTGCTTCTTTCAGCATACCTGTTTCTCCTTCTCCACCTCTGTTGGTTCTTTCTACACTACTCTTGCTTCTTTATACATCCCTCTTGCTTCTTTCTGCACCCCTATTCCCTCTTTCTGTACCTCCCTTGTCTCTTCCTGCACCTCTGTTGCTTCTTTCTGCACTTCTCTTGCTTCTTTGTACACTTCTAATACTCCTTCTGCACCGCTCTTGCCTCTTTTTACATCCTTCTTCCCTCTTTCTGAACCTCTCTTGACTTTTTCTGCAACTGTCTTGTCCCTTTGTGCACCTCTGTTGCTTGTTTGTGTACTTCACTTGATTCTTTCTGTACCTTTCTTGCTTCTTTCTGCACCTCTCTTGCTTCTTTCTACACTTCTCTTGCCTCTTTCTCTACCCCACTTGCCTCTTTTTCCACCTCTCTTCCTTCTTTCTCCACTTCTCTTACTTCTTTGTACACCTCTGATACTCCTGCACCGTGCTTGCCTCTTTCTACATCCTTCTTTCCTCTTTCTGCACTTCTCTTGAATTTTCTACACCCCTCTTTCCTTTTTCTACACCTCTCTTGTGTATTTCAGCAACCGTCTTGCCTCTTTCTGCAATTGTCTTGTCTCCTTCTGCACCTCTGTTGCTTCTTTCTAAATCTCTCTTGCAAATTACTATACCTCTCATTGCTCCTTTTGCACCCATCTTGCCTCCTTCTGCACTTCTGTTGCTTCTTTCTGCACTGCTCTTGGATCTTTCTGCACTTCTTTAGCATGTTTGTGCACTTCTCTTGCCTCCTTCTGCACCTCTGTTGCTTCTGTCTGCACTTCTCTTGGGGCCCGATTCACAGAACTAACTTAAGACAAAATCCTAAACTTACTACCATTTTGGTATTCACAGAAGGCACTTACTCATTTTGGTATTCACAGAAGGCACTTACTCATTTTGGTATTCACAGAAGGCACTTACTCATTGATGAGTAAGTGCCTTCTGTGAATACTCAAATGAGTAACTTACTCATTTTGAGTAACTTACTAATTTTGAGAAACTTACTCATTTTGGTATTCACAGAAGGCACTTACTCATTGATGAGTAAGTGCCTTCTGTGAATACCAAAATGAGTAAGTGCCTTCTGTGAATACCAAAAGGAGTAAGTGCCTTCTGTGAATACCAAAATGAGTAAGTGCCTTCTGTAAATACCAAAATGGTAGTAAGTTTAGGATTTTGTCTTAAGTTAGTTCTGTGAATCGGCTCTTGCTTCTTAGTTATTTATTTTGACTATGTTCAAAACCTAACTACTAGTAAAAAGGTAAAGCAGCAGCACCAGAAAACGAATATTTAACATATGATGAGTGACAAATTAGTGATTATGATACTTTGTAAGACTCTCTGGAAAAGTTCACTTGAAGTGCACTGAATAAATCTAAGTGTCTCTTTGAAATATGAAGTGCACTCTCTCAACTTTTAACGTCGTCATGGTCTTGTTTAAGATATGTATGAACTTGCACATGTATTATGATATGTCTTATACATCTGAACATACTACACATATAAAACACAAGTATACATCTATTTGTATGTTTCTTTGATGTCTGATACTACTAACAAAAGGTACAGACATATGCATGCATGTTTTTAAGAAGATTGTGAGACTTACACCAGAGTCATATGAAAGATTGCTGCTATATCTTTCACTAGGCCCAACACCCTATGTAGTCATAGAGCAATGAAGCAGCAGCACAAAAGTGAGATTTAAGGCATATTAAGAGAAGAATCAATTATAACGCTACTTTGTATCAGTCTGTGGAAAGCTACACTTCAAGTATACCACATAATTTTCATTATCTGCTCGTATCCTAACAGCAATCTGTCAAGTTTTAAGGTCTGCATGGTGTTGTAACTAAGGTATATCTCTACTTGCACATGTATTCTGATACATATTATGCATCTGAAAATGCTAGACATATAAAACACAAATATACATGTATTTATATATTACTTTAATATATGATATTGCTACCAAAAGGTACAGAAATATGTATAAATGGTTTCCGCAATACGTTAAGACTTACATCTAAGATATATGATGAGTGTTTCTCAGGGATTACATGACGCCATGGGTAGTGCCTGGATGATTGTATGAGTGCAAGGGTAATGTCTGTATAATTGCAGGAGACATTGGATACTAATTAACTGAATGCATAAGTGCAGACCTAGAGATTGTGTGCATGGATAAGGGCATGAATAGACCCTGAATGCATAGATGAGTGTATAAGTAGTGTCTACATGAATGAATAAGTACAACAGTAGTGTCTAGGTGTTTGCATGAGTGCAACAATACTAGTTGGGTAATTGCAGAAAAGGATGAATAGTAACTGGCTGATTACATGAGTGCATAAGTACTGACTGAGTGATTTAATGAGTGCATCAGTAAATGAAATGAGTGCACAAGTTGTGACTGAGAGCATGGATAATTGCATGGAAAGTGCCTGAGGGCCCGATTCACAAAAGTAATCTGAGACAAAATCCTAACTTTAAGACTTTCGGTATTCACAAAAGGCATTTAGGAGTAGTAAAGTTAGGATTCCTAACTTTACTACTCCTAAATGCCTTTTGTGAATACCGAAAGTCGTAAAGTTAGGATTTTGTCTCAGTTTAGGAGTAGTAAAGTTAGGAATCCTAACTTTACTACTCCTAAATGCCTTTTGTGAATACCGAAAGTCGTAAAGTTAGGATTTAGTCTCAGATTACTTTTGTGAATCGGGCCCTGAGTGATTACATGAGTGCAGGGGTGGTGTCTATGAAATTAGAGGACTGCATAAGTACTACCTGAGTGATTAAAGAAGTGCATAGGTAATGCTTGGGTGATTGCATGATTGCATGACTGCATGGGTAGTGCCTGGGTGATTGGAGGAGCACATGGGTACTGTCTGAATGATTGAAGAACTGCATAGGTAATACCTGGGTGATTACATGAGTGCAAAGATAACGCCAGCGTGATTAGAGCATTGCACAGATGCTGCCTTCGTACATCGAAGAATGCATGGATAGTGCCTGACTGATTGGAACAATGCATAGATAGTACCTGGGTGATTGCATGAGTGCAAAGGTTCTGCCTGAGTCATTACATAAGAACATGTGTAGTGGCTGGATGATTGAAGGAGTGCTTTGGTAATGCCTGTCTGATTGCATGAGTGCAGGGATAATGCCTAGCTGATTGCATGAGTGCAGGGATAATGCCTGGGTAATTGCATGTGTGCAGGGTTAGTGTCTGAGTGAATGCATGACTGCAGGGGTAGTGCCTGTGTGAATGTATAAGAACAAGAGTAGTGCCTTGGTGATTGGAGGAGTACTAGGGTAGGACCTGGGTGATTGCATACGTGCATACGTAGTGCCTGAGTGATTTTATAAGTGCATGGGTACTGGCTGAGTGATTGGAGGAGTGCATAGGTACTGACAGGGTGATTGGAGGAGTGCAAGGGTAGTGCCTGGGTGATTGAACCAGTGTATAGCTAATGCATTGGTGATTGCATGAGTGCAGAGGTAATGTCTGGGGGATTGGAGGAGTACATAGGTAATGCCTGGGTAATTGCATGAGTTGAGGGGTAATATTTGGGGGATTACAGGAGTGCATAGGAAATGCTAGGGTGATTTTATAAGTGCATTGGTACTTCCTGGGTGATTGGAGTAGTACTCTTGTAGTGACTCAGTGATTGTTGGAGTGTAAATCTAGTGCCTGGGTGATTTTATAAGTGCAAGGGTACTGGCTAAGTAATTGGAGGAGTGCATAGATCCTGACAGGGTGATTGGAGGAGTGCAAGGGTATTGCCTGGGTGATTGAACCAGTGTATAGCTAATGCATCAGTGATTGCATGAGTGCAGAGGTAATGTCTGGGGGATTAGAGGAGTACATAGGTAATGTCTGGGTGATTGCATGAATTGAGGGGTAATTTCTGGGAGATTGCAGGAGTACATAGGAACTGCCTGGGTGATTAGAGGAGTACATACATAATGTCTGGGTGATTGCATGAGTTGAGGGGTAATATCGGGGGGATTACAGGAGTACATAGGCACTGCCTGAGTGATTTTATAAGTGCATGGGTACTGGCTAATTGATTGGAGGAGTGCATAGATCCTGACAGGGTGATTAGAGGAGTGCAAGGGTAGTACCTGGGTGATTAAACCAGTGTATAGCTAATGCATTAGTGATTGCATGAGTGCAAGGGTAATATCTGGGGGATTAGAGGAGTACATTGGCAATGTCTGGGTGATTGCATGAGTTGAGGGGTAATATCTGGGGGATTACAGGAGTGCATAGGAAATGCTAGGGTGATTTTATAAGTGCATCGGTACTGCCTGGGTGATTGGAGTAGTACTGTTGTAGTGACTCAGTGATTGGAGGAGTGTAAAGGTAGTGCCAGGGTGATTTTATAAGTGCATGAGCACTGGCTAAGTGATTGGAGGAGTGCATAGATCCTGACAGGGTGATTGGAGGAGTGCAAGGGTAGTGCCTGGGTGATTACACCAGTGTATAGGTAACGCATTGGTGATTGCATCATTGCAGGACTAATGTCTGGGGTATTAGAGGAGTACATAGGTAATGTCTGGGTGATTGCATGAGTTGAGGGGTAATATCTGGGGGATTACAGGAGTACATAGAAAGTGCCTGGGTGATTTTATAAATGCATCAGTACTGCCTAGGTGATTAGAGTACTATTGTGATAGTGCCTCAGTGATTGGAGGAGTGTAAATGTAGTGCCTAAGTGCAAGGGTACTGGCTAAGTGATTGGAGGAGTGCATAGATCCTGACATGGTGATTCGAGGAGTGCAAGGGTATTGCCTGGGTGATTGAACCAGTGTATATCTAATGCATCAGTGATTGCATGAGTGCAGAGGTAATGTCTTGGGGATTAGAGGAGTACATAGGTAATGTATGGGTGATTGCATGAGTTGAGGGGTAATATCTGGGAGATTACAGGAGTACATAGGAACTGCCTGGGTGATTAGAGGAGTACATACATAATGTCTGGGTGATTGCATGAGTTGAGGGGTAATATTGGGGGATTACAGGAGTACATAGGAACTGCCTGGGTGATTTTATAAGTACATGTGTACTGGCTAAATGATTGGAGGAGTGCATAGATCCTGACAAGGTGATTGGAGGAGTGCAAGGGTAGTACCTGGGTGATTGAATCAGTGTATAGCTAATGCATTAGTGTCTGCATGAGTGCAAGGGTGATGTCTGGGGGATTGCATGAGTGTAGAGGTAATGTCTGAGGGATTACAGAAGTACATAGGACGTGCCTGGGTGATTTTATAAGTGCATCGGTACTGCCTGGGTGATTGCAGTAGTATTGTGGTACTGCCTGAGTGATTGGAGGAGTGTAAAGGTAGTGCCTGGGTGATTTTATAAATGCATAGGCACTGGCTCAGTGGTTACAAAATGACAATGATAGTGCCAGCTTGATTGAAAGAGTGCAAAGGTAGTGCCTGGATAATTATATAAGTGCATGGGTAGTGGCTGGGTGATCAGAGGACTGCAGGGGTAGTGCCTGGGTGATTGAACCAGTGTGTAGCTAATGCATTGGTGATTCCATGAGAGCAAAGGTAATGTCTGGGGGATTAGAGGAGTACATAGCTAATGCCTGGGTGATTGCATGAGTTCAGGGATAATATCTGGGGGACTACAAGAGTACATAGAAAGTGCCTGGGTCATTTTATAAGTGCATCAGTACTGCCTGGGTGATTGGAGTAGTACTGTGGTAGTGCCTCAGTGATTGGAGGAGTGTAAAGGTAGTGCCTGGGTGATTTTTTAAGTGCATGGGCACTGGCTAATTGATTGGAGGAGTGCATAGATCCTGACAGGGTGATTGGAGGAGTGCAGGGGTAGTGCCTGGGTGATTGCATGAGAACAAAGGTACTGCCTGGGTGATTGGAGGAGTACTAGGGTAGTGCCTGGGTGATTGCATAAGTGCATAGGTAGTGCCTGAGTGATTTTATAAGTGCATGGGTACTGGCTAAGTAATTGCAGGAGTGCATAGATCCTGACAGTGTGATTGGAGGAGTGCAGGGGTAGTGCCTGGGTGATTGCATGAGAACAAAGGTACTGCCTGGGTGATTGGAGGAGTACTAGGGTAGTGCCTGGGTGATTGCATAAGTGCATAGGTAGTGACTGAGCGATTTTATAAGTGCATGGGTACTGGCTAAGTGATTGGAGGAGTGCATAGATCCAGACAGCATGATTGGAGGACTGCAAGGGTAGTGCCTGGGTGTTTGCACCAGTGTATAGCTCATGCATTGGTGATTGCATGAGTGCAAAGGTAATGTCTGGGGGATTAGAGGAGTACATAGGTAATGCCTGGGGTACTACAGGAGTACATAGAAAGTGCCTGGGTGATTTTATAAGTGCATCAGTACTGCCTGGGTGATAGGAGTACTACTGTGGTAGTGCCTCAGTGATTCGAGGAGTGTAAAGGTAGTAACTGGGTGATTTTATAAGTGCATAGGTACCGGCTAAGTGATTTTAGGAGTGCAGAGATCCTGAGAGGGTGATTGGAGAAGTGCAAGGGTATTGCCTGAGTGATTGAACCAGTGTATAGCTCATGCATTGGTGATTGCATGAGTGTAAAGGTAATGTCTGGGGGAATAGAGGAGTACATAGGTAATGTCTGGGTGATTGCATGAGTTGAGGGATAATATCTGGGGGATTACATGAGTACATAGAAAGTGCCTGGGTGATTGCATAAGTGCATCGGTACTGCCTGGGTGATTGGAGTAGTACTGTGGTAGTGCCTCAGTGATTGGAGGAGTGTAAAGGTAGTGCCTGGGTGATTTTATAAGTGCAAGGGCACTGGCTAAGTGATTGGAGGAGGGCATAGATCCTGACAGGGTGATTGGAGGAGTGCAAGGGTAGTGCCTGGGTGATTAAACCAGTGTATAGCTAACGCATTGGTGATTGCATGATTGCAGGACTAATGTCTGGGGGATTAGACAAGTACATAGGTAATGTCTGGGTGATTGCATGATTTGAGGGATAATATCTGGGGGATTACAGGAGTACATAGAAAGTGCCTGGGTGATTTTATAAGTGCATCGGTACTGCCTAGGTGATTAGAGTACTATTGTGGTAGTGCCCCAGTGATTGGAAGAGTGTAAAGGTAGTGCCTGGGTGATTTCATAAGTGCATGGGTAGTGGCTAAGTGATTGCAGGAGTGCATAGATCCTGAAAGGGTGATTGGAGGAGTGCAAGGGTATTGCCTGGGTGATTGAACCAGTGTATAGCTAATGCATTGGTGATTGCATGAGTGCAGAGGTAATGTCTGGGGGATTAGAGGAGTACATGAGTAATGTCTGGGTGATTGCATGAGTTGAGGGGTAATATCTGGGGGATTACAGGAGTACATAGGAACTGCCTGGGTGATTAGAGGAGTACATACGTAATGTCTGGGTGATTGCAGGAGTTGAGGGGTAATATCTGGGGGATTACAGGAGTACATATGAACTGCTTGGGTGATTCTATAAGTGCATGGGTACTGGCTAAGTGATCGGAGGAGTGCATAGGTCCTGACAGGGTGATTAAAGGCGTGCAAGGGTAGTACCTGGGTGATAGAATCAGTGTAAAGCTAATGCATTAGTGATTGCATGAGTGCAAGGGTAATGTCTGGGGGATTAGAGGAGTACATAGGTAATGCCTGGGTGATTGCATGAGTGCAGAGGTAATGTCTGGGGGATTACAGAAGTACATAGGAAGTGCCCGGGTGATTTTATAAGTGCATCGGTACTGCCTGGGTGATTGCAGTAGTATTTTGGTACTGCCTGAGTGATTGGAGCAGTGTAAAAGTAGTGCCTGGGTGATTTTGTAAATGCATGGGCACTGGCTGAGTGGTTACATAATTACATGGATAGTGCCAGCGTGATTGTAAGAGGGCAAAGGTAGTGCCTGGATAATTATATAAGTGCATGGGTAGTGGCTGGGTGATCGAAGGACTACAGGTTAAGTGGCTGGGTGATTGAAGAAGTGCAGGGGTAGTGCCTGGGTGATTGCATGAGAACAAAGGTACTGCCTAGGTGATTGGAGGAGTACTAGGGTAGTGCCTGGGTGATTGCATAAGTGCATAGGTAGTGCCTGAGTGATTTTATAGGTGCATGGGTACTGGCTAAGTGATTGGAGGAGTGTATAGATCCTGAGAGGGTGATGGGAGGACTGCAAGGGTAGTGCCTGGGGAATTGAACAAGTGTATAGCAAAGCATTGGTGATTGCAAGAGAGCAAATGTAATGTCTGGGGGATTAGAAGAACACGTAGGTAATACCTGGGTGATTGCATGAGTTCAGGGGTAATATCTGGGGGACTACAGGAGTACATAGAAAGTGCCTGGGTGATTTTATAAGTGCATCGGTACTGTCTAGGTGATTAGATTAGTATTGTGGTAGTACCTCAGTGACTGGAGGAATGTAAAGGTAGTGCCGGGGTGATTTTATAAGTGGATAGGTACTGGCTAAGTGATTGGAGGAGTGCATAGATCCTGAGAGAGTGATTGGAGGAGTGCAAGTGCCTGGGTGATTAAACCAGTGTATAGCTAACGCATTGGTGATTGCATGATTGCAGGACTAATGTCTGGGGTATTAGAGGAGTACATCGGTAATGTCTGGGTGATTGCATGAGTTGAGGGGTAATATCTGGGGGATTACAGGAGTACATAGAAAGTGCCTGGGTGATTTTATAAGTGCATGTGTACTGCCTGGGTGATTGGAGTAGTACTGTGGTAGTGCCTGAGTGATTGGAGGAGTGCAACATCCTGAGTAGTAGCAGAAAACTGAAATTGCAGCACAAAAGTGAGGTCTATGACATGGTGTACACTTTTGTACTGCAGCTTCACAATTCTGTAACTACTCAGGGTGTTGGACGTACCCAAAATAAAGCATCAAAACTACACATGAGTCTGTAATAAATCTCACCATATTCCTGAAACTATACATGCATATATGTCTACCTTTTGAAATCATCATCATATATAAATGAAATAAACAAATAGACTGAACTTTACATTTGAAAGACACACCTACATTTCTGCAGTGTATTTCAAGTGTACCTTTCCCCAGACTCATAGAAAGTAGCCTAATCAGTAATCCCTTCTGCCAACATGTCTTAAAACTCACTTTTGTTCTACAGCTTTACCATTCTACGAATATTGGGCCTAGCCAAATATAAAGCAGCAACCTATCACCATAACTCTAACCATATTCCTAAAAGCATGCATGCTTCTATGTATACCTATTGCCAAAAGCATAACACATATTAGAATACATGTGCAAGTAGAAACATAACCACACTCACAAGACCATAAAGGCCTTAAAACCTGACAGAGTACAATTAACATTTCAAACACACCTAGATTTATACAGCAAATTTCACGTGAACTTTTACACAGACTCTTATAAGGTACCATAATCAATAATTCCTCTCCCAACATATCTTAAACATCACTTGTCTACTACTACTGCTTCACTATTCTAGTACTAATCAGGTATTGAGCAAAGCTAACAGCAAAGCAGCCCTTCACTTATCTTCGATGAAAGTCTCCCCATATTTCTAAAAGCATATATGCATATATCTCTACCTTTTCCTAGTATCATCATATATAAAAGAAACATACAAATAGATCTATACCTGTATTTTATAAATCTAGCATCTTCAGATGCATAACACATATGAAATTACATCTGTAAGTACAGACATACCACAGTCACAAAACCATGCAGATCTTAAAACTTAAGAAGCTGCACTTCTCATTTCAAATATACACCTAAAATAATGTGATATATTTCAACTATACCTTTCAACAGACTCATACAAAATACCCTAATCACTAATTCATCTGCCAACATCTTTTAAACCACAGTTTTGAGCTGCAAGTTCACCATTCTGCAACTACTTATGCTATTGGACCTACACAAATATAAACTAGCAACCCTTCACAAGTCTCTGCTGTATGTCTCACCATATTCCTAAAAGCATGCATGCATATGTCTGTACCTTTTGCTAGCAGCATCATATATAAAAGTAATATAGAGATAAATGTATACCTGTGTTTTATACATCTATCATCTTCAGACGCATAACACATACCATAATACATGTGCAAGTAGAGACATACCTCAGTCACAACACCATCCACAGCTCAAAACTTCACAGACTACACTTCAAATTTCAGACACTGAAAATGATGCGGTATATATGAAATATACCTTTCCACACATCATACAAATTACTCTAATAAATAATATCTCTACAAACATATCTCAAACCTCACTTTTGTGCTGCTGCTTTACCATTCTACAACTACTTATAATGTTACACCTACCCAAATTCAAAGCAGCAACCCTTCACATGTCTTTGCTAAAAGTCTCACCATATTCCTAAAAGCATGCATGCATATGTCTGTACCATAACACTATCCACACCTTACAAATTCACAGAACAAACTTCCAATTTCAAGAAAACACTAAAATGTATGTGGCATATTTCAACTGTACCTCTCTAGAGACTTAAAAAAAGAAGCCTAATCACTAATACCTTATGTCAACATCTTTTAAACCACACTATTATGCTGCATCTTCACCATTCTACTATTACTCACAGTCTTGAGCTTACCACATAAAAGCAACAACACCTCTTTGTTATACATCATGCACCTTCAAATGTATTAGACATATGAAAATACATATACAAGTAGAGACATACTTCAGACAGAAGTCCATGCAAACCTTAAAACTTGACAAACTCCACTTCCAATTTAAAAGCAACACCTAAATGTATGCGGTATACTGCAAATGTACATATCCACACACTAAAACAAACTACCATAATCACTAATCCATCTTCCAATATATACATATTACTATACAGAATCTATTTCAAACATCATTTAACTACAATAAAACAAACTACAATACACATCTCTACATTTAATAATATATTTCAAACATCACAGTTCTTGAATAATTTTTAAAGATTAAAAATAAATTTAATACACCTCACAAATTTATAACTCATCTTCCAAATTGATTTGTAGAATATGAAATATCACAAACTCATAAAAGATTTTCTTATGCACACAATCAATGTAATGCACCACTCTCAACAAGGTAAAACCAGTAATGGCAAACTTTCCCTCTCTTTCTCCACACAAATAAATGTAAGAAACAAATCACATTGCTTTCTACATAATTTCAAATTGTAAAACACATTTCTATTGGTTAGATATATTAACCCTTACCAACTGACTTCTAAAAGTGAACAAACTGGTTCTGGAATTTTTTGGAGTCGCGACTCCACCCCGCACCAACGCGATGGAGCTGCGAACCAATACGGGACTTCAAAAATATATTACAAATAAAAATACCACTATTTTTTACAACACAGCACTTCTAAAGATAGTATTGACTTGGGAAATTATACTTTAATAATATATCACTTATATATAAATTACAATTTCACATTTTAAGTCCACAGTTAAGTTGCAACCCTTCCCCCATTCTGCTTAATGCCAGTTTCTATAGTAACAGTTCATGGAACATTCAACTGAACTAACAGGTCACAAGTTCACCATATTTTCAAGTTCAGCACACAAGGTTACAAATGCAAACAGCAGGTGTGGTTGACTTTTGCAAAATATGACCTTATCCTATCTACTGTACCTTTCAAACAATTTTTACTAACCAATAACAAACATGCTTTTTAAAGAAAGTAACATGCACCCTATTTTGGAGTGTATAATGTTCTGAAACAGCCAATCAATTCTCTACTTTTTAAAAACAGCATTTTGTCCACCATTTTAGATACCTCTCATTCTACCAACTGACTACCTCAGCTACAGAAATATTTTCATTACTTCCAGACATCCCTTCAACATGCTTACAGTATGGTTGTTGGACACAGCTATGTTTTCTGGTGCAAAAGGTATGCTGAACGCAGAGGTATTGACAAAGACCTAGCTTTGCAAAATGTGGATATTAAATGGATTGCACTCAAAGGATTAAAGTGGCACCAATTGATGCCTTTGGTTAAAACCTTTTTGCATCTCCAACCCCCTGACCTCATGATTGTGCGCTGTGGTGGCAATTACCTAGTTACATTGACTGGGGTAAGACTAGAAATGCTCATGAAGGATACCTTTGCACAATTGATGTTGCTTTTCCCCCAAACTGTCATTGTATACTCTAATATATGCCAAATACAGAAATGGAAGTGGTCAAATCAATTCTGTCCACAGATTGAGAAAGCTAGGAAGAATGTCAATAAAGCTGTTTCTGCTTACCCCTATATTCAAGGAATTATTGATATGACACAGACTACAATGCCCAGCGAACATTGCGTTCATGCCCATCTGAGGGCAGTTAATTATTGTTAATATGGGCGTGTCGTACAACACAAACTTTTGTCGAGCCTCTGATGAAGAGCAATTGGCTCAGAAACGTGTCAGGCTTTTAATGATCGACACAAGAGCTGTAAATCTTATCGGGAGACGAAACCAAACCCTACTTGAGTGAGCGCCTCTGTGCGAGCTGCTGGTCGAGTGCGCCTTTGCCTGTGGGCATTCAGGAGCAGTGAGATTACACGCGGCAGCCCAGCCGTGAAAGGCGCACCACCCCGTGATGACTGGGGGTCCCGGGGCCCAAGATTTCTCTGAGTCCCATAAGGAACTGGCGGCTGATGGGATTATGTGTTTGGACGTGCTGCCGAGGCCCATTCAGGGCTTTCATAGACAGTATCAATCATCGTGTATCCATTCAAGGAATTATTGGTATGACACAGACTACAAGGCCCAGCGAACATTGCGTTCATGCCCATCCGAGGGCAGTTAATTATTGTTAATATGGGCGTGTCGTACAACACAAACTTTTGTCGAGCCTCTGATGAAGAGCAATTGGCTCAGAAACGTGTCAGGCTTTTAATGATCGACACAAGAGCTGTAAATCTTATCAGTAGACGAAACCAAACCCTACTTGAGTGAGCGCCTCTGTGCGAGCTGCTGGTCAAGTGCGCCTTTGCCTGTGGGCATTCAGGAGCAGTGAGATATATATATATATATATATATATATATATATATATATATCGAGCAAAAAGAAACCACCACGGGGAAGAGGAAGAGGCGGAAAAAACGAACAAGACAAAGACAAACCAGGAGAGGAGGCGAAAGCCAAAGACTACAAGACGCCATATGGGAGAGGACAATGGCGATCCAAACGCAACAAATAATGGGTGAGCAAAGTAATAATAATAATTTTTCTATTATTAACATTTCTTCACATAACATTACGCCTGAAGAACGCTCTATCCTAGAACTAGGTCTGTCTTTCTGCCCTACTGCTAATTTCAACTTTCCAAGAGCTCGCATTGACATTTTCTTATTTATTAGGAAGCTCAAGCTCCTCAAAGTGCATACCCTGAAGCAAAGCAGGGTCGCTCCTCCGGAGACCGTACAATCTAATGTTGTGGGTGGTAGCGTTAACCCACTGACCATATCTGATATTGAGACAATTGCCACGCTCAGAGAGATAGATCTGGGCGGTAAGGACTGGGTGACGGACCGCGAACTTCTGGCCAACATGGACATTGCAACTGATCGCAAGTCCAGAAATGACTTTAAACCTAAATCCAGGTTTAATCCTGTGACTTTACATGATGGCATAGACACGTATCATGAGACAGTACTTTCTGAGCTGATTGACCTATGGAAGAAACAAAACAATCAATTTGCCAGCAACCTGACACCTGCACAGAGGATGGGATTACAGTCTCTCCAAAAGGCCGACACTTTTGTCATAAAGCCCTCGGACAAAGGGGGCAACGTTGTCTTGTGGGATATTAATAAATACAGGGCAGAAGCCAGACGTCAGTTGGAGTACTCAGGGAGCTATCTGAGGTCTAATCAAGCAGAGTATAGTAAGACCATCCTCCAATATCACAAACTCCTTGAGACATGGCATGGGCAGGGAACACTGAGACGTAACGAGTTCCTGTTTCTGATGGTGAAGAAACCGGTTGTCCCTGTGTTTTACATGCTCCCCAAGGTGCCAAAAGTGTCACTGAACCGCCAGGCAGACCAATCATCGCTGCCAACCAAAGCCTGTTGGAAAATTCTTCCATCTATTTAGACTACTTCCTTTGTGAATATGTATTTAACTTGCCTTCCTACTGCAGAGACACCATGGACTTTCTTTCCAAAATACAGGGTATTCCATGGAAAGACTCGTATGCTCTTGCTATGATTGACGTGGTGTCTCTGTACACCTGCATCGAACACGACTTAGGCTTGGAGGCATGCAAATACTTTTTCCGAGATAGACCGCTCTCTATGTATGATCATACTATGTTATTACTAGAAATGCTGCAATTCTGTCTGTATAACAATTGTTTCCTCTTCGATGACACATGGTATAAACAATACACAGGGACTGCGATGGGAAGTTGCTTCGCCCCCAGCTACGCCTGTATTTTTATGGGGTGGTGGGAGGCGGAGCACCTTTGGCACCAAGGTAATGATTGCTACATGGATAACCTTATCCTGTGGACCCGCTACATTGATGATATTTTTCCGATTTGGGATGGTCCACAGGATTCGCTTCACAATTTTATTGCGGGGTTATCAAACAACGATTTAAATTTAAGATTTACCAGCAAGATTCATGCCACCACTATCGAATTCCTGGATGTCCTGGTAGAAGTTCGGAATGAAAGTTTACATGCCAGTCTGTTCAGAAAGGCTATAGCCGGGAACAGCCTGTTACATGCCCGGAGCCACCACCCAGATGGGCTGAAGAGGAGTATCCCTTACGGAGAACTCCTCAGAGCCAAACAAAATTACAGTTCAATAGAGACTTTCATCAGGGAACAACAGAACATGATGGGCCGCTTTAAGGCAAGAGGCTATTCAGGAAAAACCATTAGAATAGCAGTAGAAAAGGCCTCCACGAGGGATAGGGATAGTCTCCTGATCCCCAAGACGCAGAGTAAGAACAAGCAAGAAGTGAGACTGATCACTACTTTTACCAATGCCTCGCAGGGCCCTTCACAGTATTGTATGAAAACACTGGCACCTAGTAAGGCAGGATGTGATCATAGGTAGGCTGGTTAGTCCAGAACCCCACATCACATACCGGAAATGCGAGTCTTTACAGGACACACTGGTGCACAGTCACTTGACACAAAACAGCAGGATACAAGGAACATGGTTGAGGTAACTACCCGCGTTTCATAAATGTGGCCGGTGCAAGGCCTGTAGCAACAGTTGTAATGTGAAAAGCTACAAATTGCCAACAGGTAGAAGTGAAAAAATACGTTCATTCATTAATTGCAACACTGAATTTGTTGTATATGTCCTGATTTGCATTTGTGGCTTGCGCTATGTTGGCAGCACCATCTTTCCAGTTAAAAAACGCATACTGGAGCACCTGCGCGCTATTAGGAACAGGGATCTGACCTATACAGTTGCCAAGCATTGCGAATTGGAGCATGGGGGAATCACTGACATCAGCTCTAAGATCTCTTATTTTGAAATTGACAGGATTGCAGTCCATTCCCGAGGAGGAGACCGCGAACGCAACCTGCGACGCCTGGAATCCGAGTATATTGTCCGACTACAGAGCAAGATTCCTGGAGGCCTCAATCGTGAGGAAGACCTTCATGTCCATCTAGGATAGAGAAGATACTATATACCAGTGGTGCCCTTCCATGATCTTGGGCACTGTATATATTGCTATCTGTATATGATTCTTGGCATTCCCCTATGTATCCACCATTCCTGCTCCTTGGTCTTCTCCTGTCTCTCTTTCTCTCTCGCCCCTCGGCGCCTAATCCCTACTCTATCCCTCCCTCTTCATCTTGGGTCTGTAATATCTCCATAATATCTCCTTTATAACCCCTCCTTTCTCTCTAATCCGCATCTCTATTGCTATAATAGGACTGTCACCCACTCCAAGCGGCTGCTTGGACTATTAGTGACCATTTTCCTCGCACTTGATAAATGGCACCTAGGGTGGGGTATTGTTAGTGTGTTTTATAATTTCTTTTGTTATTCATTTCTTCATTAGCAGTGGGGTCTCAGTGTCTCCCTTTTCTGCCAGCCAGAATCACTTGAGGTTCATTATGGCAACCAGCTACGAGGACAAACTATGCCACTTGGCATTACGTTTGTCGGTTTATTTGTCTGTTTATTTACCTATTTAAGCAACAGCATTTTCCTCCCCACTTCCGATCCACACGGCCACTTGGCACAGCTACTGCATGTGGAATACTTCGCCCATGCTATGACACAGGGCCACAGGGTCTGTAATAGGAGGGATGTGTGCGCGCACTATAATGCCTCTGAGTTTTCAACACCTTGCCGGCATCCTTATTTATATCCATTTACTCGTGTGAGGCGGCATCTGGAGACCTAGTAAATCCCCGCGCTTTAAAAAAGAAATGTCTTAATTTTGTTGATTCACGTAATGTATATATGTATATATTATGCTTCCATATCAATTGTAATGTATTTAACGGTTGTTTTAAACGTGAGCAGAGTCTGTCTTCACTCAAGGACAGATTCCAACATGTGTGTATTTCTTTTATGTTTATACTTAGTTTTTTAAAACATTTAAGTACAGCCACTTCCGGGTCGAGGAGTGACTTTGACAACGACCGTGAGGTTGAAACGCGTCAGTCAAATAAACTTTTTTCTCTAAAGTAAAATCCTGAGTGCGACTTTTCCTTATTGTTGTGGAACATAAGGAATCTGTAATTAATATATATATATATATATATATTCACTGAAAAAAACCATAGGTTTTAGGGACAGTTATAGTTAGTTGGACATTTCACTCGTACAAAACCATAGAAATTCCCCCGTTATAGTTAGTTCAGCTAACTATAACTCGCGCCCCGCAATGCACTGCTGATGACGTCACATATTACATCACTCATGACATGGTCAGTGACATCACTGATGACATCTCAAATGACATCACTGATGACATCCCTGATGACATCATCCAGTGACTGTGTGTTTCTGTAAAGTTTAAATATGTTTAATATATATAGGGGAAGGCGTATTGAAGAATGAGTGGGTGTATAAGTGTCTGAATGGATGATTTAGTACGTGAGTGACTGACTCTACAAGTGAGTGATTAAACGTATCTTACTGAATGCATGGGTTAGTGACTAAACTGTGTGAATGTCTGTATCCGTCTGTTTGTTGGTGTGTAAGTGGATGCATGGATTTGCGAATAGCTACATGAGTGTCTATATGGGTTATAGATTGGTTCTCTGAGTATCTGTATGGCTGCCTGAGTGTTTGTGTGGGTGGGGTGTGTGTGACTCTGTACATAGATGTGTGAGTGGGTGATTCACTGGGTGCATAATTTCAAGAGTGCATCTGTGATGGACTGCTTGGGTGGGTGAGTGTGTGTATGGGTGTGTTAGTGAGTGAATGTATATCTCAGTGGTACATGTGCGAGTAACTACATATGTAAAAGGCAGTATATATGTGTGTAAGAGTATTTAAATGGCTATAAGTGAGAGTGTGTGATAGTGAGAGTGGCTGTATGGATGCGTGTGTGCTTGTATCAGTTATTGTATAAGAGAATAAGAATGTGCTAGTATTTGTATGAGCAAGTGAGCTGGTGTGTGTATAACTGTATAGGTGAGTAAATGGGTGTGTGATTAATTTTTTGCATGACTGACTAGGTTATGAGTACCTCTATGGATGAGTGGCGGTGTGTGAGTGTTTATATAGGTGTATGAGTGCATATGATAGTCCTGTACTGAGTGACTGTAAGTATGAGTGACTGTACGGGTGAGTGAGTGGATGTGTGTGTAGACCTAAGAATCAGTGAGTGGGTATGTAGTTTTTGGTGTTGGAGTGTCTATGGTTTTGAGAATGGCAGTCTGTAATTTAGAGTGGGTGTATCAAAAGTTATATTAGGGTGTGAGAAGATGCATGAAATTATCACATGGATGATGTCATCATTGATGTCATTTCAGATGTCATCAGTGATGTCATCAGTGATGTCACTGACCATGTCATGAGTGATGTAATATGTGACGTCATCAGCAGTGCATTGCGGGGGCGCGAGTTATAGTTAGCTGAACTAACTATAACGGGGGAATTTCTATGGTTTTGTACGAGTGAAATGTCCAACTAACTATAACTGTCCCTAAAACCTATGGTTTTTTCAGTGAATTTCAAAGGTTTTTTAAATGCTAATTTCTAACTATAACGTGTCTGAAACCTATGGTTTTTTCAGTGAATTTCAAAGGTTTTTTAAATGCTAATTTCTAACTATAACGTGCCTGAAACCTATGATTTTTTAAGTGAATTTCAAATGTTTTTTAAATGCTAGTTTCTAACTATGCCTACAGAGGTAGGACATGTGAAGAAAGAAGAAAAAACGCACAGAAAGAAGCAAAAGAAATGCAGAAAGAAGCAACAGAAGTCCACAAAGACGAAGAAAACTGCAGGAAGAAGCAAGACATGTGCAGAAAGAACCAACAGAGGAGCAGAAAGAGGCCTTGTTGCAAAATCATCCTGTGCCCACAACTTTTTCAGACGGGTACTGGTGGTAACTGACTCTGACTAACCAGAGCCAGTGCTAAGCTAAAAGACACTTAGAATACAGTGAAAACTCCTACATACACTAGGGAACACTATGCATTGGGGTACCCCTGTGATTAGCATGACCTCCTCTGCAAGTCCCTAGTACATAATAGGGCAGGGGGATTAAAACTACCTCATAAAACGCGCTACAGGGCGCGTTTGCACAGTGGTGAAGGGAGGGGGGGGCCTGAGGTGACATGTGTGCAAACGCGCCCTGTGGCACCTTTTAAGTTGTGGGATTAAGTCCCCTTGAATCCTGAGGGTCCCTGGGGCCCAACTAGCCCCCAGGTACCTACAGTTAGGACCACAGAGCTGAGTTGCAGAGAGGCGTTCCGAGGCCACGCACCTTTTTCACCTCTCTGCAACGCAACTCTGTTGTGCTTACTGAAGGTACCTGGTGGGCTAGTTGGCCCCGGGCTCCCTCAGGATTCAAAGGGAATTAATTCCCCAACTTAAAACGCACCACAGGGCGTGTTTGCGCACATGTCACCTGAGGCCCCGCCCCCTCCCTTCACCACTGTGCAAACGCGCCCCGTGGAGCGTTTTAAGTTGGGGGATTAGGTCACCTTGAATCCTGAGGGTCCCTGGGGCCCAACTAGCCCACCAGGTACTTCCAGTAAGCACCACAGGCCTGCGTTGCAAAGCCTGTAACAAATTGTGCAGTTGTGTTTAGGTAGTGAAGAGGGTCGTGCTGGGGGTAGTGTTTTAGGGTTTAGGGTAGAGCAGTGGTGTTTGTGTAGTGTAGGGGGTCATGCTGGGGGTAGATTTAGGGTTTAGGGTAGTGCAGTGGTGTTTGGGTAGTATAGGGAGTCGTGCTGGGGGAGTGTTTTAGGGTTTAGGGTAGTGCAGTGGTGTTTGGGTAGTGTAGGGGGTCGTGCTGGGGTAGTGTTTTAGGGTTTAGGGTAGTGCAGTGGTGTTTGGGTAGTGTAGGGGGTCGTGCTGGGGTTAGTGATTTAGGGTAGTGCAGTGGTGTTTGGGTAGTGTAGGGGGTACTGCTGGGGGTAGTGTTTTAGGGTTTAGGGTAGTGCAATGGTGTTTGGGTAGTGTAAGGGGTACTACTGGGGGTAGTGTTTTAGGGTTTAGGGTAGTGCAGTGGTGTTTGGGTAGTGTAGGGGTACTGCTGGGGGTAGTGTTTTAGGGTTTAGGGTAGTGCAGTGGTGTTTGGGTAGTGTAGGGGTTTGTGCTGGGGGTAGTTTTTAGGGTTTAGGGTAGTGCAGTGGTGTTCGGGTAGTGTAGGGGGTCGTGCTGGGGGTAGTGTTCTAGGGTTTAGGGCAGTGCAGTGGTGTTCGGGCAGTGTAGGGGGTCGTGCTGGGGGTGGTGTTTTAGGGTTTAGGGCAGTGCAGTGGTGTTCGGGCAGTGTAGGGGGTCGTGCTGGGGGTGGTGTTTCAGGGTTTAGGGTAGTGCAGTGGTGTTCGGGCAGTGTAGGGGGTCATGCAGGGGTGGTGTTTCAGGGTTTAGGGCAGCGCAGTGGTGTTCGGGCAGTGTAGGGGGTCGTGCAGGGGGTGGTGTTTCAGGGTTTAGGGCAGTGGTGTTCGGGCAGTGTAGGGGGTCGTGCTGGGGGTGGTGTTTCAGGGTTTGGGGCAGTGCAGTGGTGTTCGAGCAGTAAAGGGTGTCGTGCTGGGGGTGGTGTTTCAGGGTTTAGGGCAGTGCAGTGGTGTTCGGGCAGTGTAGGGGGCAGTGCAGGGGTGGTGTTTCAGGGTTTAGGGCAGTGCAGTGGTGTTCGGGCAGTGTAGGGGGTGGTGCAGAGGGTGGTGTTTCAGGGTTTAGGGCAGTGCAGTGGTGTTCGGGCATTGTAGGGGGTCGTGCAGGGGGTGGTGTTTCAGGGTTTAGGGCAGTGCAGTGGTGTTCGGGCAGTGTAGGGGGTCATGCTGGGGCTGGTGTTTCAGGGTTTAGGGCAGTACAGTGGTGTTCGGGCAGTGTAGTGGGTCGTGCAGGGGCTGGTGTTTCAGGGTTTAGGGCAGTGCAGTGGTGTTCGGGCAGTGTAGGGGGTTGTGCTGGGGCTGGTGTTTCAGGGTTTAGGGCAGTGCAGTAGTGTTCGGGCAGTGTAGGTGGTGGTGCTGGGGCTGGTGTTTCAGGGTTTAGGGCAGTGCAGTGGTGTTCGGGCAGTGTAGGGGGTCGTGCTGGGGCTAGTGTTTCAGGGTTTAGGGCAGAGCAATGGTGTTCAGGCAGTGAAGGGGGTTGTGCTGGAGGTGGTGTTTCAGGGTTTAGGGCAGTGCAGTGGTGTTCGGGCAGTGTAGGGGGTCGTGCTGGGGGTGGTGTTTCAGGGTTTAGGGCAGTGGAGTGGGGTTTGGGCAGTGTAGGGGGTCGTGCTGGGGGTGGTGTTTCAGGGTTTAGGGCAGTGCAGTGGTGTTCGGGCAGTGTAGGGTGTCGTGCTGATGGGTGGTGTTTCAGGGTTTAGGGCAGTGCAGTGGTGTTCCGGCAGTGTAGGGGGTCGTGCAGGGGGTGGTGTTTCAGGGTTTAGGGCAGTGCAGTGGTGTTTGGGCAGTGTAGGGGGTCGTGCAGGGGGTGGTGTTTCAGGGTTTAGGGCAGTGCAGTGGTGTTCGGCCAGTGTAGGTGGTCTTGCTGGGGGTGGTGTTTCAGGGGTTAGTGCAGTGGTGTTTGGGCAGTGTAGGGGTCTTTCTGGGGGTGGTGTTTCAGGGTTTAGGGCAGTGCAGTTGTGTTCGGGCAGTGTAGGGGGTCATGCTGGGGCTGGTGTTTGAGGGTTTAGGACAGTGCAGTGGTATTCGGGCAGTGTAGGGGGTCGTGCTGGGGCTGGTGTTTCAGGGTTTAGGGCAGTGCAGTGGTTTTCAGGCAGTGTAGGCGGTCGTGCTGGGGCTGGTGTTTCAGGGTTTAGGGCAGTGCAGTGGTGTTCGGGCAGTGTAGGGGGTCGTGCTGGGGCTGGTGTTTCAGGGTTTAGGGCAGTGCAGTGGTGTTCGGGCAGTGTAGGGGGTCGTGCTGGGGCTGGTGTTTCAGGGTTTTGGGCAGAGCAGTGGTGTTCGGGCAGTGTAGGGTGTCGTGCTGGGGGTGGTGTTTCAGGGTTTTGGGCAGTGCAGTGGTGTTTGGGCAGTGTAGGGGGTCTTGCTAGGGGTGGTGTTTCAGGGTTTAGGGCAGTGGTGTTCGGGCAGTGTAGGGGGTCTTGCTGGGGGTGATGTTTCAGGGTTTAGGGCAGTGCAGTGGTGTTTGGGCAGTGTAGGGGGTCTTGCTGGGAGTAGTGTTTCAGGGTTTAGGGCAGTGCAGTGGTGTTTGTGCAGTGTAGGGGGTCGTGCTGCGGGTGATGTTACAGGGTTTAGGGCAGTGCAGTAGTGTTCGGGCAGTATAGGGGATCGTGCAGGGGGTGGTGTTTCAGGGTTTAGGGCAGTGCAGTGGTGTTCGGACAGTGTAGGGGGTCGTGCTGGGGGTGGTGTTTCAGGGTTTAGGGCAGTGCAGTGGTGTTCTGGCAGTGTAGGGGGTCGTGCAGGGGGTGTTGTTTCAGGGTTTAGGGCAGTGCAGTGGTGTTCGGGCAGTGTAGGGGGTCGTGCTGGGGCTGGTGTTTCAGGGTTCAGGGTTCAGGGCAGTGCAGTGGTGTTCGGGCAGTGTAGGGGGTCTTGCTAGGGGTGGTGATTCAGGGTTTAGGGCAGTGGTGTTTGGGCAGTGTAGGGGGTCTTGCTGGGGGTGATGTTTCAGGGTTTAGGGCAGTGCAGTGGTGTTCGGGCAGTGTAGGGGGTCTTGCTGGGGGTAGTGTTTCAGGGTTTAGGGCTGTGCACTGGTGTTCGTGCAGTGTAGGGGGTCATGCTGGGGATGGTGTTTCAGGGTTTAGGGCAGTGCAGTAGTGTTTGGGCAGTGTAGGGGGTCATGCAGGGGGTGGTGTTTCAGGGTTTCGGGCAGTGCAGTGGTGTTCGGGCAGTGTAGGGGGTCGTGCTGGGGGTGGTGTTTCAGGGTTTAGGGCAGTGCAGTGGTGTTCGGGCAGTGTAGGGGGTCGTGCTGAGGCTGGTGTTTCACTGTTTAGGGCAGTGCAGTGGTGTTCGGGCAGTGTAGGGGGTCGTGCTGGGGCTGGTGTTTCAGGTTTTAGGGCAGTGCAGTGGTGCTCGCGCAGGGTAGGGGGTCGTGCTGGGGGTGGTGTTTCAGGGTTTAGGGTAGTGCAGTGGTGTTCGGGCAGTGTAGGGGGTCGTGCTGGGGCTGGTGTTTCAAGGTTTAGGGCAGTGCAGTGGTGTTCGGGCAGTGTAGGGGTCGTGCTGGGGCTTGTGTTTCAGGGTTTTGGGCAGAGCAGTGGTGTTCGGGCAGTGTAGGGGGTCGTGCTGGGGGTGGTGTTTCAAGGTTTAGGGCAGTGGTGTTCGGGCAGTGTAGGGGGTCTTGCTGGGGGTGATGTTTCAGGGTTTAGGGTAGTGCAGTGGTGTTTGGGCAGTGTAGGGGGTCTTGCTGGGAGTAGTGTTTCAGGGTTTAGGGCAGTGCAGTGGTGTTCGGGCAGTGTAGGGGTCGTGCTGGGGGTGGTGTTTCAGGGTTTAGGGCAGTGCGGTGGTGTTCGGGAAGTGTAGGGGGTCGTGCTGGGGGTGGTGTTTCAGGGTTTAGGGCAGTGCGGTGGTGTTCGGGCAGTGTAGGGGGTCGTGAAGGAAGTGGTGTTTCAGGGTTTAGGGCAGTACAGTGGTGTTCGGGCAGTGTAGGGGGTCATGCTAGGGGTGGTGTTTCAGGGTTTAGGGCAGTGCAGTGGTGTTGGGGCAGTGTGGGGGGTGGTGCAGGGGCTGGTGTTTCAGGGTTTAGGACAGTGCAGTGGTGTTCGGGCAGTGTAGGGGGTCATGCTGGGGGTAGTGTTTTAGGGTTTAGGGTAGTGCAGTGGTGCTTGTGTATTGTAGGGGGTCGTGCTGGGGGTAGTGTTTTAGGGTTTAGGGTAGTGCAGTGGTGTTTGTGTAGTGTAGGGGTCATGTTTTAGGGTAGTGCAGTGGTGTTTGGGTAGTGTAGGGGGTCGTGCTTGGGTAGTGTTTTAGGATTTAGGTTAGTGCAGTGGTGTTTGGGTAGTGTAGGGGGTCGTGCTGGGGGTAGTGTTTTAGGGTTTAGGGTAGTGCAGTGGTGTTTGTGTAGTGTAGGGGGTCGTGCTTGGGGTAGTGTTTTAGAGTTTAGGGTAGTGCAGTGGTGCTTGTGTAGTGTAGGGGGTCGTGCTGGGGGTAGTGTTTTAGGGTTTAGGGTAGTGCAGTGGTGTTTGTGTAGTGTAGGAGGTCATGTTTTAGGGTAGTGCAGTGGTGTTTGGGTAGTGTAGGGGGTTGTGCTGGGGGTAGTGTTTTAGGATTTAGGTTAGTGCTGTGGTGTTTGGGTAGTGTAGGGGGTTGTGCTTTGGGTAGTGTTTTAGGGTTTAGGGTAGTGCAGTGGTGTTTGTGTAGTGTAGGAGGTCATGTTGGGGGTAGTGTTTTAGGGTTTAGGATAGTGCAGTTGTGCTTGTGTAGTGTAGGGGGTCGTGCTGGGGGTAGTGTTTTAGGGTTTAGGGTAGTGCAGTGGTGTTTTTGTAGTGTAAGGGGGTCATGTTTTAAGATGCAACGCTCCAATACCTGACCAGTCTGCACTACATAAAACTGCAAAAAAACTAAAAATAAAAAGTGTTTTGCACACTTTTGTCATTGGGCTATATGTGGGCTACATCTGGGTAATATTTGTGCTACATTTGGGCTCTTTTTCACTGGTGGCCATCTTGGAAGACTTCTTTGTTATGAAGTTTCCTAATTTCCTCATTTACTGCAGTCTCCTCAGTAGGAAATGCTTTCAGTTTTTTACTTTGATTCCATCAAGAAGGCATTCAGATGTGTCTCACATTTGCCATAAATTCAGAATGTTAGCACTCTAGTTGCTCATTAGATCACTGTAGTAAAGCTACTGCTCACCAGGGAGTTAACTGGAAGTCTGCTGCTGGTATTGAAAGTGATTGTTTCAGTCTGCATGTCAGAATTTTCTAATGAAATAGAAGAGGATTTGAGATCTCACTTAAAACATGCCCTAATTTTTCTTTCTGCAGCACTAACCATAATTTCTATTTCAAAAAGAACCCCCTCATTTTGTTCCTTTTTAAATTAAATGTTTTAAGTGTTACCGGTTTATTCCAATCAAGATGGCTTCAGGTGTGCCATACTTTTGTCATAAGTAAGGCTGTTAGCGCTCTAGTTGTTCTTTAGAACACTCTGGGAAGTTGCAGTAGAACACAAAGGCATCAACTGGCAGGCTGCTCCTGTTGAAATATAACAGGAAGATATTTGAGATCACACTTGAAACATGTCCTAATTTTTCTTTTTACAGCACTAACCATAATTTCTATGACAAAATGAACCCCATAATTGTGTTCCTTTTTAAATTAAATGTTTTAAGTGTTACCAGTTTATTCCAATCAAGATGGCTTCAGGTGTGCCATACTTTTGTCATAAGTAAGGCTGTTAGCACTCTAGTTGTTCTTTAGAACACTCTCGGAAGCTGCAGTAGAACATAAAGGAATCAACTGACAGTCTCTGCCCTTGTTGGATGTACATGTTTTACTGAGAATGTCAAACTTCATTCTCACATGACTGAGAAAGATAATGTGAATTTACAGAAAATATGCTCTCATTTTAGCTTCTGGAGCACCTTCCAAAACTCTATGGGACAAGCATGTGAAAATAGTTTTCTCTCAAACATGATTCATGATATCCCAGCAGAAGGTTTTTCACAGGGTAAAATCACCTTAGAACACACCACAATTCATGAAATTAGTATGGTACCATCAACAAATGAATTTTAATGTAACTAAAGTCTGTTATCACCCTTTATAGTTCTCCTTTTGGTAACCTTCAAAATCTTTGATTCACTAAAATGCATTTCAATGGGGTACTATCATTTATATTGGTCCCAAGATGGCTGCCAGCAATTCCAGGATGAAGTGCTGACAGCCAATCAGATCTCACGATGACATGTGTGGTTAGGCTCCGCCCAGATATATATGTGATTTTACTTTTGATTTTCTCAGGAACTACTGAACGGATTTACACCATTTAAGCAAAAGGCACGACACTGAACCAAGGGCTACCTCTTTGCCAAATTTGGTGTAATTCCGTTCAGCAGTTCGGGCTGTAGCTGCGACTAAAGGTTCCTATGGAAAAATGAATGGGGAAAACACGTTTTGGGACCCCCCTTTTTTCTCGGCCCCCGCTTGACGAATCACCCCGAGACTTTCAGGATAGGAGCGGACCGGAGCGCCCCAACAAGTTGGAAACTTTCGCGAAGATTCGTCAACTGGCGCCAACGTTATTTCAAATAGAATGTTGCGGATTTCCTATGGAAAATAGGTCCTAACTATGACTATCTACTGGCGACCGCCAGTAGATATATATATATATATATATATATATATATATATATATATATATATATATATATATATATTTTGTATTTTTATATTAGTTAAACATTTTGAAATTTTAATATAAATTAAAATTATTAGTTTAGTAATTGTTTTTTAAGTATATGTATGTATTTATATATATTAATTATTACATATGTGTGTTTAACTTTTTAATTAAGATTATTTGTTATATCTGTTAAAATATATATTAAATCTATATTATTTTTTTAAATTAATGTTACTATTTAATATATTTAATATTTATTATTTTAATTTATATATATATTTTAAAAATGATATTTAATACAAAGATATTGATTACAACAATATTTTGGGGGGATATTTTTGTACTTACTATTATAAGTATAGGATGACAATATTTTTGACATCAAGTTTTTGTCCAAATATTTTGGTAATGGGATATTTTGGTGGTCGATATTATGTCAGTGAACCTTGAGATTTAAAGAGTATCTTCATATGGTAGATCTTGCTGCTGCAAAAATCTCCATAGAATGACTAAAAGAATGAAGATGAGTGTCAGCAATGCATTGTCGTTATCCCTGTGGTTTGTCTTCTTCAGCTATTCAGCTATTTTTCAGTTGTGATACTGCATCCAAAATGTATAACATAATACGTTATGTAAAATCAGAAAACCTTATAACTGTTCTTTGTAATTCCCTCACCCTATGGTCTAGCTCATAAAGAGCTTCATGTTGTGTTTTTTAAACGCCAAGCATGGAATTTTCAAGTTTTCGGAAAAGATTTGTCAATTGTACTAGTATCTTTAATTTCACATGCTATTCCATTTAGTTCTCTACTACATGACACTGCAGTGCTTCTTGATGTGTGAAGCATTAAGCATCTTTGAGAAACACTAACTGCCACAGTTGGGCTTGTGGGAATAGACCCAGGAGCATCAATATCAATGTACAAGCTTGTATGGCTACCTGAGTCAGGTGTATTTCCTTCACTTGTCAGCTCTGGCATCAAGTCGGGTTTAATGTAACTTTTAGGCAAATGGCATCTTTAGACAGTTGCCACTCTGTTGCCCAAGTTTTCCAGTGTCTGTTTGCAGTTGCTGGCCATGAGACAGCATTCTGCCCTCTGGGGGAGTTGTGAACAACTCTCCCAAAGTAACACAAAGGGCCAGACATTGGGAGAGGTTTTACCAGCCACGGTCCGTGCAGGTAACAGCAGTGGGGCCGGGTAAGGGGGGATTTCGAGGGACGATGCCGAGGGAAAATTTATTATTTATTTAATTTTCCCTCAGCATTGTCCCTCAAAATCCCCCCTTACCCGGCCCCACCGCTGTTACCTGCATGGACCGCGGCTGGGTATTACCTCTCCCTGGCAGGAAGGCCACACACAGTGTCAGCCCAAAAGGGGAGCCTCAAAGGGTAAGCTGCCTTTAAAGGGCAAATGGTGGACTCACATGAGATGAGCTGCTCTTTTGTTCTGGTAGATAGGTTGGTATCAGGGACAGAGAGGGGGAAACAGTTGCCGAGTTACCGAGATAGGGGTTCTACCATCTTTTAAATTTGACTAGGGCATCAAGTCGGGGTTAATGTAACAATTCTTTTGATACTTGCAATACCAACTTTAGTAGTCCATTTAGAAGTCAGCTCCGTTGAGTTGTCAATGTTTAGCCCTGTACTCGCCAATGGGGCTACTAGCCTTTCTACAGCAAAAATAACAATTTGGGTTTTTTACTGTGCATGAAAAGAAAAACACATGTCCTACTTTTTAACATACAGCACCCTGCCTTAGGGCATGTTAGGCCTGCCTTAGGGGTGACATATATATCTTATAAAGGAAGGTTTGGACTTTACAATTACTTCAAATGGCAAAGGCGAGATAGCAGTTTAAATCTGCTCTACCAGTATGCAGTAGCAGGCTGGGAGACATGCTGTACCTTTTCACACTCATGGTGACACAATAAGTGCTGCAGTTCATGAGGGACACTGTAACTTACAGGCCCTGGGTACCCCATGTACCATATACTAGGGGCTCATAAGTAAGTTAACCTATGCCAATTGACTTACTTCCTGTTTTGCTGAGATCATCAGTGGCTGCCAGTGCAACTTTTTCAATTTGCAACATTTATCAATTAGTTCATTGGGATTTAGTATTTTGAAATTGTGAACACAAAATTTTGTTATCACAGGAAATGGAACATTTGTACATTTGTATTAACCAATTGCTTTTTGGGAGTCATTATTTATTGTATTTGACATTTTAGTCCATTGTGCCCCTGGATTCTACCAGGATAAGAATTTCATCCCACAAGCACACATCGACTAAAGGGGCATCAATGCAGGACCTTGAGCAGTATCATAAAAAACTATTTTAAACATGTTGGTTGAATCACTTGTGCATCCTAGACTGGACTATCAACACTTGCTGCTGTCAAAATCAAAACATAAGCTCAGCTTATCTCAAAGGAACTCTACACCCACCAGCTAGGTAGGGTACATACACAAGAAGGTTTGATCATATCTCTCCATCCCTGCCAATCTGAGTGTCATTGAAAGAAAAACAATCTACAGCCTAGCCTGCATTGCTCACAAGACTTTTCACTCTAGCTTCCTACCCCCATGAGCAAAGATATTAGCCATCATAGGTGACAAGTAACAACTGCAGAGTGTACACTTCCTAGTGCTTAAAATCCGATAAGTGAAAAAATGCCTGATTTATATTTCGGCGGACGGGTTAGTCTGTCACAACGGTGCCGGATATCCCGTCCGCCGAAATATAAATCCTACAGGATATTATGGGAATAATATATTTTGGCAAATGGGATATCTGTCACCGTTGTGAAGGAGTAACCCGTCCTCCAAAATGTAAATCAGGCTCTACAACTATATATTTCCGAGTACGTTTTCCTAGGATCCAAAATTCCAACTCACTGGCCGTTAGGACACTGCCTTCTTATGATACTTATAAAAAAGGGGGTTACATATCTATTGTTATATTGCTAACTTACTCCATGTGTATCCAGTAACTGTAGCTAGAACTTCAAATTATTAAAATCTGCATTTTGTAATTAAGACTGCTATATTAATATAATATTGTGCACTGTGTTTTTATATTTTAGGGTGTGCCATGCCACACTTGGTGGAGTTTTCTTATATTGGTAACAATAGGTGTCCTTTGTAATATTGCATTGATTTGCACAATATTTAGTTTAAGCTGTTGTATTCTTTACATTACGAATCCTTACGTGTGAATATAAAAGTAACATCTTTCCTATATCATGTAGTTGGCATCTTGGTTTTGTGAAAAATGCTCTCTCACCTTTTCGGTCTAGTTTTATGCATACAATGCTAGGTAATTGTTAAAATGTGCATCACCACAACATATGAAACAGAATTATTAACAGGGTTCCTGGTTGATCATCGTCTCTGCCAAGTTGCAGATTTTATTTAGCTTCATTAAATTGTTATCTTGATGTTCTCATAAACTGTAACTCTCCAGGGCCACTGCCCTCTAGGGGTGCTGTTCGTGGACCCTCCCTCCGAGAGACCTCACTGATCCCGGGGTCCTCCCTCCCAGACTCCTCTCTCACTTGGTTTTTGGATGTCCAACAGGCCAACAAGGCCTCCTGCAGTTCCTCCTTCCTGGCAGACCTATGCACTTGACACCAAAGATCCTGACAGAACCTCTTTAGGTCCTTCCCAGTATATTTACGCAACATCCTTACATTAAATGCACTTTCTGTCACAATAACTGCTGGATCACCGAGGTGAGACATGACTAACACTTTTAGGGGTGTCACCAAAATTTAGAAGAGCAGAAAAACACAATTCAAAAATGATACTTTTGAGGGGAACAAAATTCCCAGGAGAAAAAATCCCCAAACATGTGATTATCTAAATGCAGAGTTTGTAGTGCAACCAGTTGTCGCTGTGGTACTGCGCAAATGCAAGTCTTATCCTCACCGCTGACAACCAATGTTAGAAATGGCATTTCTGGTAAGCAAGGGCAAGTGCCTCAGCCAGGCAGAAACCACCACTCTAGTCAGGGCAAGGGAGTTACACGCTTAAGATAACCCCTGCTCACCCCCTTGGTAGCTTGGCAGAGCAGTCAGGCTTATCCCAGAGGCAATGTGTAAAGCGTTTGCGCAACACACTCACACAGCAGCGACACACTAGGCACACCACAAAAGAAACTCCACACAAGGTTATATAAAAAATAGCCTTTGTATTACTCATAAACACATTAGATCATAATCACAAATATATACTGTGCCAACTGGCACTAGGTAGCACTTTACAGGCGATTTATATACAGGACAGGGCCAATCGGGCCACTGCCATAACCATCAGAAAGCACAAGTAGTGAAAATAAAACAACCAGTATCTACTGGTATTAGCACTCCGCATATATCACATTATGCATTATCATTAGGCATAAACATATTATGCACAACCACATTAGGCATAAGAACATTATGCATTAGCATTAGTACTGCACCTCAGTAACACCCCCCAGGTGCAGACTTCACCTTAGGGCCTTGCGCCCTACCAGCACCTCAGGTGCTCACAGGCCAACTGGCCTTCCTCTGGGGCCCGTCTTGGGTTGTCCCAAATGCCCTCTGTCCTTCAAAAGTCAGGGCTCTAGGCTGCCGATGCCAACTGGGCTGGTACACAAATGGGGGCAATGGTGCAACTCACCCGTGTCAAAGCGACACCAAAAATGCCCCCCCCCACGTTGCAGCTGCCGCGATCCGGCGGTGCAGCTGTAGAAATGGTCACCGGCACCAACAGTGCCTTAGGAGCCTCTTCACCGGGCTCCTCCTGGTGCAACCGACACCTCACACAGGCATAAATTCCCTCCTTGGTGCGCCGTAATCCCAGGCAAGGTGCCTACAGCACCACATGGCCTTATGTCCCACAGTGAGAGCTTTCCCCACTGCGTGTTCCCTCACAGGGCACAGACCCAGCAACTGCTGTAACTCCCAGCGGTGCAGGCGGCTTAGCACCAAATATGTTGGAGACCTCTCTGGTTTCGTGCTACCCAGATCGGGGCACTCCCAGCAATATCACCCAAAATGGGGCAGCACAGCCCATAGGTCTCTCCACCATGTGAGACTCCAAGGAAGTCAGCAGCGGCCCGCGTTCAGGCTGCTTCACGGTATGCACCTTCCCACCGGTGCGGGGGGTGAATGGCACTCACTCACCTGGCCTTTAGCCTTGGAGTGCGGCTGCTCCGCAGAGAAGTCCATGAAAGGCTGGGCACGGAGCGCAGTCTCCGCTCCTTTCTGTAGACCACCTGCTTTTCTCCTCGCTGTGTCCGGTGATCTCTGGGGCCCCACCTCTCCATCTACCAGGCGGGGGAAGGTGGGGAGCTACGGAGTGGAGCCCGTGAGGCTCCAGTTCTCCCTCCTTGGCTCCACCCTCAACCAGGTTTGCCTGCCTGGCTTCCTCTCCCGGCGGCAGGAAGCCCCGCCTCTAGTCAGGCCACAGATGTTAGGTTTCAAATTCCCATCCCTGCAACGCACTCTTTTACGCTATATTAGGTTAGCAATGTGTGGCTAAATGGATGCCATTTGTATTCACGTTATGCAACCCGCTGAGTTATCCCCGTAATGTGCAGATTTCAGTTAGCGAGTGTGACTCCACTTTGTTTGTCGTAATCCTTATCAGGCTGCTTAGACTGTGCCTGAGTTAGGCCTCATGACTCGTAATGCTTGCCTCAGCAGAACACTGTATTTCGTTATTATTTTTTCTTTCCGTCCAAGGCTGTTTCCCGACTCGCTAATGAGGAGATCATTCTGCTCTCACATACCTATCCAAGTGTGTAGTTCTGCTCCCACGTTAGGAGACGCTGAGACCCAGCGAAGTGGCCTTGGGTTTCTGATAACATGTACCCATCTGGCAGGTGGTAGCTCATCTCCCTGTGCCTCCTTTGTTCATGTTCGGCCCCCGGCCGGTAGTTTTCCATGGAGGGCGGGGTTGGAGGCTCTTGGCGAAGAATGATTACTCACTGTAGACTGTTGGGGAGTCAGTCCCTCGGCAGACATCTTAGGGTGCAGGTCATGATGGACTCCTCTGCAGAGCATTTCTAATAAACATGTAAGTTTGTATTCTCTACTGTCTGACCGACTCTTCATTCTTGGGAAGGCATAGCAGGTGGTTGTGAGAAAACCCGAGAGGCCCTAGATGGCCACTTCCTTCAGTTGGCGCCCGAACATGGACCCCGCAAGGTGATCCGACTCGCCCGTAATCGGGTTGTAGGGCCGAGGGTGCGTTTGGTTGGTTGGGCGGATCGGGGTACCCCACACAAGACCGACCTTGGTTCTCGCAGCTGCCCCGCCTGGCTGATCGGGCGCCCCCTCATATAGTGGTCACCGGCTGGGGTCCTGAGAAGGCGAAATCTTGGAGTTGACCATTTGGTCCGAAGAGTCGGCAGTGGAGAATAACTTGACTCGACCTGTGTGCACCAGGTGAGTGATTTGATTCTTGGAAAAATGGCGCCATTCTTGGATGGCATGAGCCTGTGGGCTGTGTCTTGATACAGTCTCCGGACTGTCTTGTCTGCAGTTTTTGAACTGCCTTGCTTGAACGACACGAGTCGACTGGCTGTGTCTTGGTACGGTCTCCGGACCATCCTGTCTTGAACTTGTGAGTCTGCGGACCCTTGAAAAAGACACAAAGTGTTTGTGAGCAGTTCACCGGACCACCTGGAAACTTGGCCCGCGCTTGAAAAGGTCCGTGACTGCCCATGAACAATCTGCCAGACCAACTGGTAATTTGGCTAATGTTTGAAAAGGTCTGGGGCTGGAGCCTGTCTTCTCGAATTTGTTACAGTCCCCGGACTGTAGGGAGTGGTCCCTGGACCGTTTTTGTTTGGCTTTGTGACTAATATTTGTTACTTTATCTTGTCTTAGTTTGTTGATTGTTGGTGTTCTACTTGTCCGTTAGGGACAGTGCATGTGTCTTATATTAAGATTCCTTGTTTCAGCAAATTGGGGTGTTTTGGATGTCGATGTTGTTCTACTGATGCTCGATTGGAAGAGAGCCAGCCTGCACCTCCGGAGGGTTCTCCAAATTTTGACATATACGTTAAACATGGTATTGGCCCTGTTATGTTTAGCACATTGTGGCATAAATATACGAGGGACAATGCTGAGTTACAGTGGCCACTTACTGGCTCGTTTGATAACAGAAATTGAACTTCTTGCAGGACAAGTTGTTCGCTAGGAGGAGCAGACAGTCGATGTTTGATTCTCTAAGAGTATGGCAGAAAGAAGCAAAGCAGCGACGACTGAGAGCAGAGAAAGAGGCCCGGAAGAGGCAGACGCAAACTATAACACAGAAAGCAGTAGCCTATGAAAGTGGAAATACAGAGAAGGGTATAGAATGTGCAGATAGAAAGTTTCGGTTACAGACAGATAAGTGCTATGTTACTAAAGAGGAAGTTGATGATTTCGTCAAAGAGCTATTGGATTCTCGTCCTCCTCCTCCTCCTTATGCCCCTGAATGGATATAACCGGCAGTCCCGACCTCTCAGTCCTTGGCCTCTAGTGCCACCCGTTCTAGCATTCCTGTTTCTAGCGCTACCGCTTCAGCCCCTCTTGCTTCACTTCTACTCACACCAGTAACCGGGGCGGGTGCTGTTAGTTCCCCCGTCCAGTCTGTCAGCTCTGGATCGACTGCTACTCCCCCTTTCACCCCTACCACCCTGTCTCCCTACATGATGGTACCTGTCTCTGCGTCTGCTCCTTCCCCCGTGAGTGTGACACACCAGGCACAGTTGAATGTCGAAACTCCTGCACGTGGTGTGCATGATGCGAACTGGGCAGCAGCGCGAGATCGAATGGATAAAGTGTTGGTGCATTCTGCGGTGGGTGATGAGGAAAAGAAAATGGTGGCGAATCAAGCAGCTCAGTGGGCTCGGCACCCGATCTATAGCCTGGAGGATGTGTGGAGTGTGATGAAAGATTATGAGATGTTTATACAGCAGCATGCCCTTAAACACGTCAGCGAAGCTGATAGAGTTGTGGGAACAGTGTTTTCAAGGTGTTGCACCGCAAATAATATATGACATACGGGATAGGGTATATGCTGCAGGTATGGCTCCCAATGAGGTTTTTAGCAATATAACGACACTAGTGGGTTACCGAAGTAGATTGCTCCAGAAGGTACCGACAATGGGGACACAGCATCCCATGAGGGAAGTTCATCCCATTTACCACCCTGAAATTCCAGAACTGCGCGATTCCACCAATGCTGTGATTAGACAACGGGTCAACGCTCGGTTTCAGGAACAATGGATCTATACTCCTTGGAAGAGGAGTGAGGTCCTATCCTTAAAGAGCCAGCTGCCGGACCCCCGGAAAAACCCTACTGCATATTATAAGGAATTGACGGAGGCGGCCTCCTCCACAGTAATGACGCTAGCTGACATAGAGTTGTTTTTTGGCCTGTTGGTACCAGTGGATATATGGAGGCAGGTCCATATGCAGGATCATGCACTAGAGTTGGGGGGAACATGGGATGAGATCAGGGCTTGGGATAAGGAGCGTAAGCCCGGCGACAAGCCGAAAGCGGAGCTCCGCGCTTTGCCAGGGCGTATTATCACGTACATGCACTCACTTATCCCGCCAAAGAGAGTGGATTGGGATAAGTTCACTGCGTGTCACCAGAAGAAGGATGAAAGTGTTTCGGATTTCCTTACTAGATTTGAAGGGGTATTCTTACATTTTATTGGACAGGACCTATCACAGGAGGGTGGTGTTCGTTTATTTGTCAACAGATTTGTCACTAACTTGCTTCCTGAGATTGCAACACGGTTGCAGGCTTCGGAAAGCAGTTGGACGACATCATCCCCGTCAGTGATATTTAGTATGGCACAATATTACAAACATAGAGAGAATGGGTGGAGAAAAAGTCAAAGGATTTGAAGATGAGGGTATTGATGCAGCAAGTTGCAAGGAGAAATGGACGAGGTAGAGGTTTGGGTTCGACCCAACGGCTGCCCCGGTCTGGCAGGGGTGGTGCTTCAAATGCGCCTCTCGGGCTCAATCAATGTGCGTACTGCAAGCAGGAGGGATATTGGCGGAACGAGTGCCCGGAGTTGTTACAGAAAGGTGAGGCCCGAGGGGTCGGGGTTTTCGAGGACGAGGAGCAGGAGGTAGAGGGGGGATGCAGTCAGAGGATACATCCCACAACAGGCAGAGCGGGAATTATTTTGACGACCCCAGAGGGCGACAGTACTATCATGACGATTATGACATGGACGAAGTGACGGGGTTGTCTCACAGCTAGGACAGCCAAGGACAAGGCGAGGGACTAGTTCCTGTGCCTATAGATCAGCATGGACCTTATGTCACTGCTGATTTACAGGGTAATACTGAAAAATGTTTAGTTGATACAGGGGCTATGAATAGCTTTGTTTCCCGTTCACTGGTCCCGGGGGCAGCTCTGTCTGGCCAAAACAATGTGTCAGTTGGTTTCTGAGGTGTGCCGGTCATTAGCCCCATTTCCAAGCCTCTTGCTTTGACTATTGGCCCTTTTACGGTTGATTCACCTTTTTTACTGACGTCAAATTGTGGGGAAAATTTGTTAGGACTTGATTTGTTAAAAAAGTTGCATGCCACAATTTTTTGTTCTCCAGACGGTGTTTACATGACTATTGGACCGCAGGTAGCCCATGCCAAACAGTGCTTTGTGAAGGATACCCCCCTTCCAGCTGAGTTTAGAGATGTGCCACGTACGTTATGGGCTACAGGAGACACGGCTGTGGGGTTACTCCAGATCCCACCAGTTTCTATACAAATCAGAGACAATGCTAAATTGCAGGTGAAAAGGCCCTATTGCAAATTATACAGGATTTGATTAAGTCTGGCGTGGTTGAAGAGACTGTGGCAAATGTGTGTAATAGCCCTATTCTTCCTATTCTTAAAAAGGCATCCTTGGATTCTTCTGATGCCCACCCTGACGTTTACCATTTTGTGATAGACCTCAGAGAGGTTAATAAGATTGTAGTTCCCCAGTACCCTGTGGTTCCGGACATTACTGCGATCTTAACAATGATTCAGCAAAAAATTTCTCTGTAATTGACTTAAAAAATGCTTTCTTCAGCATACCAATCCATGCAGATAGCAGATATCTGTTTGGATTCGCAATAGCCGGTCGGAGCTTTAGATTCTGCCATGCTCCACAAGGCTATACTGAAAGCCCTAGTATTTATAGCCAAGCCTTGAAAGCTCAATTGGATTCTTTGGAGCTACCCCTGGTAATGTGCTGCTGCAGTATGTTGGCGACCTCCTTGTGGCCTCAGACAATGAGGATGGTTGCAAAGACACCACAGTTAAATTATTATTGCATCTGGCGTACCATGGACACAAGGTGTCACTTTCCAAATTTCAATATTGTCGACAGGAGGTCACCTATTTTGGTCACCTACTGTCGAAGGAGGGTCGCAGACTAACACCTGAGCGCATAGCTGCCATTACTAACATGTCTGTTCCTAAAACCCAACGCGAGGTACGCGCGTTTATAGGGATAACATAGTATTGTCGGTATTGGATCCCTAACTACTCCCTACGAACAAAACCCCTTCTCCAAAGATGTGCATGAACCCCTGCCTTGGACACCTGCATGCCAGCAAGCTTTTGAGCAATTAAAGACTGCACTTTGCTCTGCTCCTGTGCTTGGTACTCCTGATTACCAGAAGCCTTTTGTGCTTTACGTGCATGAGGTGGACGGTCGCGCGCTTTCTGTTCTAACACAGGGTTTCGGTGGTAAGCAGAGACCCTGCGCCTACTTCTCTGCCATGCTTGATAATGTCGCCAGAGCGCTCCCGAGCTGTCTGAGAGCTGCAGCGGCAGTGGCAGTTTCTATCAGACAATCGGCAGGGCTCGTTCTTGACACGGACCTCACAGTCATGGTACCACATGCTGTGAATACACTATTGAATAAGACAAAGACGCAGCACCTTACTAGTGCGCGTCTGACTGGCTATGAACTGACTCTGTTTGCTTCGCACATTACCATCAAAAGATGTGCTACTCTGAACCCAGCCACGTTACTACCCCTCCCTTCGGAAGAAAAGGACAATGATGTCCATGATTGTTTATTTCGGACTGAGGAAGAAACGAAGGGACGGGTAGACCTGACTGACGTTCCTTATCTGACCCCCAAGGGGAACTATATGTCGATGGCTCTTGTTTCAAATTACCAGATGGCACCACCACTGCAGCCTATGTAATCACAACTTTACACACTGTAGTTGAGACATCCTGTATCCCGCACCAATCGGCCCAAGCTGCAGAGTTGGTTGCCCTCCTCAGGGCTTGTGAGTTGAGTGAGGGACTGGCTATTAATATGTACACCGACAGCCAGTACGCCTTTGGGGTGGCCCATAATTTTGGTCGCCTCTGGGCGGAGAGAGGGTTCTTGACTTCGCACGGACTGCGGATTCAGAACGGGCCATTGATACATAGATTGCTGTCCGCATTGACACTTCCCAGTAAGTTAGCTTTAGTGAAATGTAGCGCTAATAAGGCTATTACAAATGATGTTGGGAGGGGAAATGCTTTCGCAGACCAGCCAGCTAAGGAGACAGCTCGATCAAAGATGACAAAGATGTTGGTGGCAGGTCCCGCTAGGTGGGTCCCAGACAATGGAGTGTTCGAGGACACATTGGAGAATGTCAGGAAAATCCAGGGTGAGGCGACTTTAGATGAATTAGTGATGTGGGAGTAGAGAACAAGTCGCTTCGATGAGGATGGGTGTTGGACTGACTTGTCAGGGAAGCAGCGATGGTTGCTGCCTAATTCATATGTGCTCCCTGTTGTTACCATGGCCCACGGCCCAGCACACATTAGTGCCAAAGGAATATGCAAGTTGTTGGACCCAGTATGGCAGAATGATAATATCTCTAAGACAGCCACACATCTATTGAAGCATTGCATCATTTGTCTGAAACATAACCCTGGGAAAGGTACCCCTACACCTGCTGGTAATTTTGCACCGCCTTCCTTCCCTTTAGAGGTTCTGCAGATGGATTTCATCGAAATGGAACGAGTAAATAACCTAAAGTATGTGCTAGTAGTGATCTGCGCATTCTGTAAATGGATTGAGGCTTACCCCACTAAAGAGAATACAGCTATGGTGACGGCGAAGGCACTTCTAAAAGAGCACTTCCCGCGCTATGGGTTGCCACGCGTGATTTGGAGTGACAACGGAAGCCACTTCAATGCAAAAGTCATTGAATTGGTGTGCACAGGTTTGCATATTAAGCAGAAGTTTCATGCAGCGAATCACCCCCAGTCAGCAGGCCTGGTTGAGAAGTACAATGGTACTCTCAAACTGAAGTTGGCAAAGATTCAAGAAAGCACAGGATTGTGATGGCCAGATGCGTTACCCTTGGCTCTATTATCTACTAGAGCGACACCGCATTCTAGAACAGGGTTGTCCCCATACAAGGTGGTCTTCGGATGCCCTTCTAATGTTTGGGGCGTCCCCAGACCCAAGCGCTTTTCCAAGATAGAGTACCCCCTGCTTGTAGACTACCTGTATGAATTGTCTAAAGATTTTCGTTCTCTTCATCAACAGATACAAGCCACATTGCGGCCAGTACCAGAGAGGCCCGGGCACTGCATACAGCCCGGCGACTATTTGATGATTAAGAACTTCCAACGAAAAAGCAGCCTGGAGCCGAGGTGGAAGGGGCCTGTCAGCGTACTTCTCGCCACTAGAACGGCTGTAAAGGTGGACGGCAGAAAGCACTGGATTCATACATCTCATGTGAAACGGGTGCCTCTCCCACTCCCGTACGACCGTTGGGTCAACGAAGGCATCGGTGATCAGGAGTGTGAGAAGGTGCCACGCTTCGTTCCCTTCTCTGATGCCCGGGTAAGGTGGATGCAGACGGACGAAGAAAGTGATGCAGTTCTGTCTGAGGCGATCCCACCAGAGATAAGGGCCGCCCCGGATAACACTGTCTCTAACACCCCGGAATCTGAGTCACGATGCCCATCTGATCCTGAGTTTCTGCACCTTTTTGTTGATGAAAGAGTGCCTGGAGTTACAAAGTATAATCTGAGGCCCCAAAAGAAGGACGGTGCACCAGCCGAACAGTCTAGGAGTTAGGGAAGGACTTGAGCTTAGGGCGCAGGTGCTGTGCCTAAGGTGCCTGTATTAGACTAGGGTGAACAACACTTGTGCACTGCCCTGGACACTGGACAGGATAGCTGAGGGCATTTGCCCAGGAGGGAGGGTGCCCTATCCTGAAAGAAGAAGGATTTGTTTTGCTGCAAGGGCTGCGATTGTGCAGCTCCTCCGTGGGATGAACAATAGGAGCCTGCCAGCCAGGCTCTAAATGGACGCTGGGTGATTTGTGCCCTCTGGTACTGTTGTTGCAATAGTGGCTCTGGCCCGTGAATTTTTCCTTCCCTTTTTGACACCTATAAGTTGCCCTTGAAGTTTTCCAAATGTATCCCTTTGGTCGTCCTATCCCTGATGAGGAGCAGCCCTTTGCGGCTCCGCGTCCCACTCCAAATGGTCCTGTTTGGTCCTCTTGGTCCACTAAGAGTAAAGTAGTGTTTGTTGTAATAATTTTTTTGCTTTCCTTGCTAGTTGTATTTGGGGTGGTTTGGTACCTAGAGGAACAACATCCTTTGCACACCTTGATAGGGACTACCCCGGTTCCAGCAGAGCACTCGTTTGTTACATTGGCCCCACATAAGGAGAGACATAGACAGACCTATGCACAAAATGCTTTCGTTTAGATGCTTCATCAGGTACACAGTACTACTAATGCCACAAATTGCTGGGTGTGTGGGCTACTTCCCTCAGTTATGCATAAAAATGATTTGCTAGTGTCATTGCCCCTGTCATACTTAAGTAGCTGTGAAGCCTGGTTCCAACTGCTCTCTATGGTATACATGCACTATTATGCTGACGCTATGAAAATGGTACAGGCTGACTATGAAGCAGTGTTAGAGTATATAGTGGTACACCAGTGATATACACCCGGGCAAGATGGCAAGGAGGGTACCCTGCACCCAGACGCTTGTATGAATGTATTCGAAGCTCACGAAAATGTCACTTGGTTACGAAATGAAATGCTAGATTTCCAAGGATTTAATGTCACTGAATACTTTAAATGTTTCCAGGAATGCAATATCACTGAGGACAAAGCTATGCCTGTCCCTGTGATCAACTCAACAGCTAGTTTCTGTGTTGAAGGAACAGGGAATATTTCAGTAGGACAGAGTCATTGTAACTACACATACCGATTGAACACTACTAGCAGCCCACCTTTGCTTACACCTCCGAATGTATACTTCATCTGTGGGGAACAGGCTTATACATGGCTTCCGAGAGGGTGGTCTGGCCGGTGTTATATTTCCTTTCTCTTGCCTCCCGTTTACATTGCACTGTCCAATTACCATAAGGATCATAGACTACAGCGTAGGGATCTACAGGTACACCGAGTTAGGAGAGTGGTTAATCCAGACGGTATTCATCAAACAGATACCTCCCTGCAGCAATTTACTGACATAATGAAGGGCATTCTGCCATTCTGGGGTCCCATGTTCAATAGTCGTAATATTCGTTGCCTTGCTAGGGTAGTCGAGGGAGTTAGTAATACTACTGCCGGTATACTGACTAACATTACAGTCAAGCTTCAGGCTACAAGGCTCGTTTCTCTTCAAAATCGGATGGTTTTAGATGTCATTCTGGCTGATAGGGGTGGAACCTGTCACGTCATCGGCAGAAGCTGCTGTGTGTACAGCCCTGATAGTGCCCCTACTGTGTACTCCGCAATACAGAAATTACACAGACTTGCCTCAGATATCCATCAGGATAATGGTTCATGGTCTCTCACTGGGTGGCTCTGGGGTCTGATGACATCATGGGATTGGAAGATGTTACTTGTTTTGATAGCCATCGCAGGAGTTATCTTTACCTGTTGCCTATGCATTCATTGCCTTCCTGCCTGTTGCACCTATTGTATGAGTAAACTTATCCCTACCCCTACATTGCCAAGAAGTGATAACAAAATGTCTGTTATGATGATGCAGGAAATTCAGGATATTATGCTCATAGACGAGGGCATTTTTGAGTATTAGGTGATTTCAATGCTCATGTGTTGCTTGTTTTTCCCTTGTAACATGAGTGACTATGCAATTTCTTCCTCCCCCCTTAGAATTGTAAAGACCCTACCGGATAGCGAATAAAGCATTTAGCCACCCATGCTAAAAGGAGGGTCTGTTAGGTTTCGAATTCCCATCTCTGCAACGCACTCTTTTACGCTATATTAGGTTAGCAATGTGTGGCTAAATAGATGCCATTTGTATTCACGTTATGCAACCCGAGGAGTTATCCCCGTAATGTGCAGATTTCAGTTAGCGAGTGTGACTCCATTTTGTTTGTCGTAATCAGTATTAGGCTGCTTAGACTGTGCCTGAGTTAGGCCTCATGGCTCGTAATGCTTGCCTCAGCAGAACACTGTATTTCGTTATTATTTTTTCTTTCCGTCCAAGGCTGTTTCCTGACTCGCTAATGAGGAGACCATTCTGCTCTCACATACCTATCCAAGTGTGTAGTTCTGCTCCCACGTTAGGAGACGCTGAGACCCAGCGCAGTGGCCTTGGGTTTCTGATAACATGTACCCATCTGGCAGGTGGTAGCTCATCTCCCTGTGCCTCCTTTGTTCATGTTCGGCCCGGCCGGTAGTTTTCCATGGTGGGCGGGGTTGGAGGCTCTTGGGGAACAATGATTACTCACTGTAGACTGTTGGGGAGTCAGTCCCTCTACAGACATTTTAGGGTGCAGGTCATGATGCACTCCTCTGCAGAGCATTTCTAATAAACATGTAAGTTTGTATTCTCTACTGTCTGACCGACTTTTCATTCTTGGGAAGGCATAGCAGGTGGTTGTGAGAAAACCTGAGTGGCCCTAGAGGGCCACTTTCTTCACAGACGCCTGGCTTCCTGTTCCCTTCATTTCTCGAGGTCCGCGGGCCAAAAAGAATGGGAACGTGCCCACAGCGCGCTACGGGGGCGCAAACGCCACACTTTTCCCTAACACCAACAATGCGGGGTAGGCTCCCGCTGACGATGTTTTAACTGGTGGGCCCGCACCTCGGGACAGGGGCTAATTTCAGCCCGGCGTCTTCTTCAAGAGGGGAGTCAACCACATGCTCTCCTCTGCAGGGCCAGTAATTAGGGAAAACGAGCAGCGCTGGTACAAAGGGGTGCAGAACACAGCCCCAAAGTCACACAGGGCAGAGCTGGGCCCAGGCAGGCCAGCTCACAGGGCCCTCCAGCAGAGGGGCAATCCTTTGAGGCGGTTCCTCCTGGGGCCCAGCAGTCCTCTTTTCTCCAAAACAGGTACAAGAAGCACACAGACATGGGGTCACAGCCCCAATATTTATATCATGCTTTGTCTTTGTTCTGCCCTGCACAAGGCTTGGGGATCCAGTCCCAACTGGCTCTGGGGGGTACGGAAGCATTTTTTATACAGTGCTCACACCCTCCTTTGTCAGGTTAAGCTCTGGCCCCAGACACACCACAGGGAGGCGGAGCCAGCATTGAACAAGGCAGGCACATACCTATTCAGGGTCAGGGGTTACTCCTCCCACTACTCCAAATGCAGATCTGCCTATTCAGCCTAGCGCTGACTCACCCTGCCCCTTTGGAGCCACACACCTCACCAGCACCTGTCACTCCAGAGCCAGACATGCAATACACATCAGGCAGGCACAAAGACACATAGCACACAGAAATGCCCACTTCTAAAAGTGGCATTTCTAAAATAGTGATAATAAATCTGCGTACACCATCACACAGCATTTATTATTACTATTCCAAACATACCAAACTTGACCACGCTGCTCCTCTCATATCAGAAATTACCACTGAAACACTTATCAGGGAATCCCCATTGCATTCCTATGAGAGGGCAGTCTCACAGCAGTGAGAAACCAAAATGGCTGTTCGTCACTACCAGGACATGTCACACATTTAAGGTACATGTCCTACCTTTTACCTACAATGCACCCTGCTCATAGGGCTAGCTAAGGCCTACCTTAGGGGTGACTGATATGTAGAAAAAGGGGGGTCACAGATGTGGCACCCACTTTAAGTGCCACGTCACAGCGGCAGTAAACTGCGCGCACAGGCCCTGCAATGGCAGAGGCCTGAGACAGGTTTGAAAGGCTACTTTGGTGGGTGGCGCAATCAGCGCTGCAAGCCCACCAGTGGCATTTAATATACTGGCCCTGGGTATCTGAGATACCACTTTACAAGGGACTGACAGGTAAATTAAATACGCCAAACAGGTGTAGACCAATCTTACCATGTTTACCACAGAGAGCACACGCACTTTACACTGGACAGCAGTGCTAAAGTGCCCAGAGTCCTAAAACCACCAACACCAGGTCATAAAAAAGACTAGGAGGAAGGCAAAAAGTTCAGGGATGACCCTGCAAAAAGGGCCAAGTCCAACACAGTTGTTTTGCACTTTTGGGTTGGCTGCACTCATCAGTCTTTAATTAATTTCATAGGATTACTTTGGACCTGTACCTCTGTTACAATTCACTAAATTATTACTTCACAGTAATTTTTATTTAATTTCGTTGTTATTTCTGAAATATGTCAGGGCTAAGTTTGGTATATCTCATAGTCTTTATATCTTCCTACTATGACAAGAGTGGGGGCAGTGTGAAGAGACAATGTACATGAAATTTAACTGAGCTTCCAACTTTTTACAAGTTCCCAATTTAGGGCTCGATTACAATGTAGGGCGGACAACAACTGACCGACCGTCAGTTGCTGTCTGCCCGACATCTGTCATTGTGGTCCGCCAGCCACATTACGATGTTTACAAACATCCATTTTTTAGTGGCAGCTTCTGCTGTGGGCTGCACAAGCTGCCATTGAAAACAGGAAGTTTCCGCCCGCCCATAGGGCGGTCACATCCAAATTGTGCAGGAGGAATTGCCGACCTATGTTCGGGCAGTTCCAATCCGCAAAAGGTGTCGTAATAAGGCCATTAATTTATGAGTGTTTCTATGATTGACTTTCCCTTGACTGATCACGTCCTAGACCTGAGGGTTTTTTCAAGTTTTTTCACTTTCAAGATATTCCTAATTCAGTCACAACTTTTTTCTTGTATCATTTTAAAGATGGCTGATTTTCAACGCACTCTTATTTAATTGTTTCCTTTTATCATGTAGATAATTTTCCCAGGCACCCTATTCAAAAATAATATTTGGCAGTCACTATTCTTTGACATTCAACCAACTTTTGGAAGTCTGTTGAATTATAATTATAAGAGGTAGTAGTTTACATCATTAGAAATCATGTCACTGACAAATACAGTCCTGTGGTCATCAGTGTCGAGACTGCAACCTAGAAGCCTCAGTAGGCTATCACTGCCTCAAAGAAAGGGTTATGCGAGCTATGTAAGGGACAAGACATGGTTAGCCAGATGTGCCTACTTCCTGCAAGGGAGGTGCCAGGAGATAGAAAAGATCTCATTGATTTTCCTGAAGATGTTTCGAAATGTAAATAACATAGAGCCCAGTCATAGAGTGCAAGAAAACAAATGGCACAATCTAATGACGTTGTCCCATGCATGGCAAATCTCGACCAAGTAAGAAGCAGGAGTTGTCACAGTTATTACATCGAAGACAGGAAACCTTACACAAACATGGCTACAAGACTTGTAATCCCAGATTCTGCTGGTAACAGTGTTTCAAGCCAAATTGTCAAATACAGGAATTGTGACAATAAAGAAATAATGATTTTTTTCCTACCAGAAACTTTCACCAGCAAAAAGCTGGTGAAATTTCCTGGTAGGGAAAGGACTAAAATAGGGAATCAGATGCAGAGTTCCTAATTTATCCAATAATTCCTCAATTTTTAGGGGCCACCTGATATTCCTAATTCCATAAAACTGATCTCTATGGTAGGTGCGGGCGGAGAACTCCGCTCCGCCTGCGGAGTGTGCGGAGATTTGCCTAATCCGCGTTCCGCAGAGAACGCAGAGCAGGCAAATCTCCGCACACTCCGCAGCAGAGCAGAGTTGGCCAGCCCCCGCCTCCACCCCCCTATTAACAATTAATTAGACATTAATGAAAACTAAAACAAAATCACTTACCTGTACTGCAGCGTCCCCGGGCTGCCCTCCTCCTCTTCCTTGCCGTCTCTGGGTGATCCTTGCAAAAACTGCACATGCGACGGCAAGGAAGAGGAGGAGGGCAGCCCGGGGACGCCGCAGTACAGGTAAGTGTTTTTTGTTTTAGTTTTCATTAATGTCTAATTAATTGTTAATAGGGAGGGTGGAGACGGGTGGCGGAGCGGAGTTCCACAGAGTTTGTTCCCAACGCCCAGGGTTACTCTATGGCAGTAGAAAATTCCAGTATTAAAAATATTGACGTGGTATACCTGACTGCCTCGTAATGGGACGCATGTCTCTCTATATTTATTTGAAGATATAATTCCTTGGCCTGAACTCCTGGGGGAAAAATAGTGACAATGTGGTAGTCAAAAGATATGCTGATAAAATGTCTTCCAAACTTATATTAGGTGTGACAAGGATCGCAAATGCAGGCAGGCAGAAACGGAAATGTTGGCCTATTTGTGTGAATGCCTACTCATAAGTGATGGAGGTACTATTCCTGAGGCCATGGTTTCATTGCTCCAACTAGACCATCGTTAGTGGCAAAGTACGCATATAGTTATTGTTGGCTATCTAAAAGCATTCCCTCCAGATACCTTTTTTTTAAAGTATAATAAGCTTTATTGAGTAAATAACAACTACAGAAAAGAAAGCCATGTAATTGACATATTAATTGTGAGAAAGCAAAAAGGGAAAGATAGGCAATAAAGTACAGTAGAAAGCTATTTTCATTTTGACAATATCATAGGAAAGGAAGGGGGAGGAGGGGACAAAATACAGATCTGTAGCTGAGAATCGAGTAACAATATAAAATTACTAAAAAGGTAAAGAGATAATTAAACTATCCCAAAAACAATTTAATAATGAAAAATAATACAGAGGAGAAAGCAGAGACAACAACAGCTATTGGAGGTTGAAAGTTTTCTGAACAATTGCGTGAAACATGGATTATCACAGTCTTATTCAAATAATTAGTTAATGGTGACCAAAATAAATCTCTATTTACAAAAGGTTTAAAAGAGGAGGCAAAGGCAAAATCCAATCTATGATAGTGACAAGCATTGTTCCACCAGGTCTTAATAAACAGTTTAGTTGAACATTTCCAGTTTAGTGAAATTTGCTGAAAGGCTAAAGCCAACAACAAGTCGAATAAACCCTTTTCATGTGAAAGCAATCTCAACGACTCTGATAAGCTTCCTGTAAAAAGAATATTATTTGATAAGGGAGTATGTAAATTAAAAATAAGTGAGATACGAGAACAAATATTCATCCACAAGGAGGATACAGCAGGGCAGGAGAACAAGAGGTGCATCAAATCTGCCAGGGGAAAATCACAAGACCAACAGGTTTTGTTATCAGTGTGTGTGAAGTTAGCTTTGTAAAGGGGAGTATAATATAGTCTATGATATAAAAAGAACATGAATTGAGTGGTGAAGGCAGATCTAGAAATTTTCAAGGATCTAGCCCAAATCGTGTCCAGAAATGGATGCCCCAAACGCAACCCAAATCCATCTCCCAAGAAAGTTTCAATTTAGATTTAGGACGATCAGGATTTGGGGTATAAAAGTGTTTATAAATCAGAGATGCTTTGGAAGGACTGCCAATATTCTGAGAAGTGGATCTTCTGTAGGTGTAAGTTCATTTGAAGGAAGAGAGTAAAAGACATCTAAAATCACTCCCATAATGATAGAGAACTTATGCCAAAACGAGCGAGGACATTTAAAAGTGTCTTAAAACTGTGGGAAAGAACAAGGAGACATACCATCAAACATATCCTGGACCCAAACAATTCCCTAAAGTCTCCAGGATTTCCAGTAGATAGGTCTATTGTTAATAGTAATGAAACATTTGTACCAAAGAGGCGATCGTAGGAAGGAGTCTCTAGAGATGATTTTTAACTGGCAATGAGGTCTTAATTATGAACATGTGTGTTTAAACAGTGGAGGTGAAGTTACATTAACTTTAGTAGTAAAGGCAAGCACTTCCTTTATAGAAAAAGGTGCAAAGAGTGCTTGTTCAACATTGACCCATAAAGGTGTAAAAGGGGAGGAGGTAGTAGGAAGCCACTTAGAAGCTAGTTTAACACAAAAGGCCTTGTGATGAACTCGAAAATCGGGAAAATTCACGCCACCACTGGATTTAGGTTTCCGAAGATGTGACAGGGAAATTCTGGATTTTTTATTATTCCATAAAAATTTAGGAAGGAGGGAGTTGATTTTTTTAAAGTAAATAGACGGAAAATTAATGGGGGTCATAGAGAAGATATATAATAAAATAGGAGTGATCATCATTTTAATAGAATTAAGACGACCCCACCAAGAAATAAAAAGAGGATTTCAGGAGTAGAGAAGTTTAGAAATACAATCTAGTGCTTCCTTCATATTAATTTTAACTGAATCTAATATGGAATTATTGAACCAAATATCTAAGGATTTGATTTTAGAACTATTCCAATGGAACTCAGTAGAATCGAACTGTTGTTTGTGGCACAATTTGGTGATTGGAAGGATTTCTGTCTTGTCGGAATTGATCTTGTAACCTGATACTAGGGAAAAATCTGAGATTTCTTGCAATAACGGTGGAATAGAATTTTCAGGATGAGATATAAAGAATAAAATATTGTCTGCATTGGCGGATAACTTCAAATATTGATCACCATAAATAAATCCAGAGATAGAAGAGTTCTGACGAATATGGGATAAAATAAAAAGAAGAGGAGAAAGCGGACAACCTTGATGTACACCACATTGCAGAGGTAAGAATTGAGAAGTGAGACCATTAACTACCACAGAAGTTCTAGAGGCCGAATAAAGCAAGGAGATAAGAGAAACAAATTTGGGACCAAAACCTTGCCAATGAAGAGCTTTAAATAAAAAGGACCAGTCTACCCTATTTAAAGCCTTCTCTGTGTTAATAGCAACTGCAGCTAAAGAGTAGGAAAGAGTTGGAGCCTTATTCAAAACATTAAAGAATAACCGGGAATTATCGGAAGTTAGTCTGCCTTTAACGAAACTGCACTGCTCTAGACCAATTAGATTTGGTAAAAGAGGTTCAAGACGTAAAACAAGCAATTTGGCAAAAATTTCATAATCAACATTTACCAGTGATATAGGACAATCATTTTTGCACTGTTTGGGATCACAACCATCTTTATGAATTAGGCATATTGTAGCTTCTAAAAAGGTGCCCTCCGCCGTACCAGAAGAATAAAAATATTGAAAGAGCTGTAAGTGTTTTGGAAGAAGTAGATTTGAGAAGTGTAAATAAAATTCTACCGTAAATCCATCAGGGTGCAGAGTTTTATCCTTTTTAAGAAGACTTAAAGATTGAGATAACTCCAGAGTCAATATATCCGATTCTAGAGATGCAAAGTCAAGGGGCCGGATTCACAAACGTAAACTTAGACCAAAAGACTAAGTTTAGACCTGAAGTCTAAGTTTAGGCCAAAAGTATAACTTTACTACTAGTAAAGTTAGACTTTTGGTCTAAGTTTAGACCAAAAGTCTAACTTAGACCAAAAGTCTAACTTTAGTAGTAGTAAAGTTAGACTTTTGGTTTAGGTTAGACTTTTGGTCTAAACTTAGACGAAAAGCCTAACTTTAGTAGTAGCAAAGTTAGACTTTAGGTCTAAACTTAGACTTCAGATCTAAACTTAGACTTTTTGTCTAAGTTTACCTTTGTGAATCAGGCCCAAGATCTTTATGGGCAGAGGATAAAATGCGACTAAGATAGGTGTCAATAAGAGAGAGAGATGAGGGGGACTCCGGAGAGTATAGAGTTTTATCAAATTTTATAAATTCATCTAAAATGTCCTGATTCTTGAAAAAAAAGTTTCCCATCTGGTAAATGAATGGATTCTACTAACCTTTGCTCCTTCCGAGATTTAAGGTAATTAGCCAAAAGTTTGCCAACTTTGTTTCATCCACCATAATAACGTTAAAATTGAGTTTCGCACGAACAAGCTCCTGTAAGGCCGAGTCGGATGACGAGGTGTAAAATTGGTGTTCTAGGCGTTTGATATTGGCTAGTAGAATTTTATTTTGAGTAAGTGAGTGTTTCCTTTTCCTGGAAACAAAGTCTATGATAAAGCTATGGGCTGTAGCCTTAAATGCGTTACATATTAATGAAAGGGAAGCATCTGGGTCTGTAGTTAAGGAAAAGAAAATCCTCAGCAAAGACAATAAAACAGGAAGAAAAAGTCGGATCCTGCAAAAGGGAGTTGTTGAACTTCCATCTAGAGGACCTGGGATGCGAATGGAGCTGATCGAAATCAGCAACAACCAGGGCATGATCAGAGATGACAATAGGTTCAATTGAAGAAGAAATGAGGTTCTGAGTCAAGGATTTAGAAAGGAAAATGTAATCTAATCGGGACAGGGAGCCCTGTGCTGGAGAGAAAAAAGAAAATTCTGTTGCATCTGGATTACAGATTCTCCAAGCATCTACAAGCTGTGTCTGAGAAATTGTACCTTGAAATTGCTTATGAGTTTTGTGAGGAATAAAACGAACCTGGGATTGGCGGGCAATAAAGGGATCAATAATTTGATTACAATCAGCTCGTAGGATAAAAAAATTCATCATGATATTGAATACACTTTTTAGTAATGTTAGGCCAGAAAGAATAATCTGGTTGAGTCGGACCATAAACATTAAATACTGTTATAGATATATTATTAATAAGCAACTTAACTAACAGCCATCTACCCTCCAAATCTTCTTCTTGAGTAATAACAGAACATTTCAACTTTTTATGGCACAAAATAATGACCCCATTTTTTTAGTGGTCGTAGGAGACACTAGAACTAAACCAACCCAATTCTGTTTAAGTTTCAGAGCCTCTGTCTCCATCAAATGGGTTTATTGCAACAAAACTAAGTCAGTATTGTATGAGGCTAGATGGGAAAGTATTCTCTGCCTTTTTATAGGGTTAATAAAACCTTTCACATTCCAAGATATAACTCTGAATGTAAAGATATTGAATTTGGTAAAGGACAACACAATCATCAGTGATGAAATGGGAAAAATATAGTAGTGAAGAAAAAAGTACATGGGATGAGAAATACAATAAGATCAGTAAGAGAAGAGTTAGAGAAGAGGAATAGGAATAGGAAAGAAGGAAAGGGAATGAGTAAAGACATAAAAGGAGACAGTACATGTCAAACCTAGAGTGACGACTGTAATACGTACCTTCAAAGGGAAACAAGCAAACAACAAGGACTGGCGACAGACAGAAAAGACGGCACATCCATAGGGAAAGACATACCACGCCGGGAGAATGAAAAGGAACAGGGGATGTATATGTAAGGATCCGGATGATCTGTAGTGATGGTAGAAAACAAAGAAAGAAGAAACACATAAATATGATTGAATACAGATACAACCATCAAAAAATAACCTGCAAAGAAAGCAAAAAATAAAGATTATAGCGGAATTATCATGAAACTCTCAAATTCTCAGAGGCTGTCGTATAAGAGTCAAGTTATAAATAAGGAACGGCAGTGTCCATGGAGGACGTAGAGTGTGAATGAAGAAATTTTCAAAGATCTGCAGGGTCTTCAAAAGTAGAGGTGCTGTTCTGAAAAGTCACTTTAAACAAGCATGGATGGAGTAAACCATATCGCGCACCCAAGGCTCGCAGAGCTGGTCTGATCTCAAGGAACTCCTACCGCCATTTAGCTGTAGCAGTAGAAATGTCTTGAGATAAGAACAATTTAGCACCTGACAAAATTTATTGTTTTTTTAGCTTGGCCGCATTTAAAACTTGCAAAAGGTCAGTAAATTTCAAAAATAGGAGAATTATGCCACGAGGCTTTGAAGGAGCAGATAAAGAAGACAGATGAGGACCCAATCTATGGGCAAGCTGGATCATCAAAAATACTGATGCAGAAAGGTCTAGAAGTTTCAGTAGAAAAGAGGTGAAGAAGTTCACTGAGTCATCTCCTTCAACACCCTCCAGAAGACCATATAGGTGAAGGTTACTGCGCCTATTTCTGTTTTCAAGGTCCTCAGCAGATTTCTTCAAGGGTACAACATCCTTCTTCAGAGGCAAAATCATTGTAGAAACATCTTGAAGGTCACTGACATGCTGTTCCACTGTGGACATCCTGCAATCAAGCGAGGACCACTTTGTATCCAGATCTTGAAGACGTGTATTAGTTTCTTCAATAAATGGTCGCAGAGCACGTATTTACTCCAAGACAATGTCCAACGATACAGACTAAGCAGGTTTCGGTGGAGAAGAGGGTACTGCTTGAGCCTTTTGTTGGCTGAGGAGGGTGAGTGCAACTTTGATGGCGCAATAGATGTAGACGCTGTCTTTGAAGAATTAGATTGAGCCATACTAATGGAGTCATGTAACTCACCCAAAGGGGGCGCTAATGAAGGAGAGCCCGATATAGGCAAACCAGCAGTAAGCCTTTTATTTGAGTGTAATAAATGTTTAGTCCTGCCCATGTATTCAAGAAAATGCGTTTAATCTAACATGGGCAGAAAAAGCCAATAATATCTCCTTTTTATAAAATGAAAAGTCCAGTGATGCAAATCTTAAAAATGTAGCTGGAGGAATCCAAAATAAACTGGGAAAAAAGAGGGTAAAACAGTACCTTAATAAGAATTCAGTGCTGAGAGAAAAAACCTCCAGACAGGGGTAAAGACAAAATGGCGGCCGGAAGATAGTAGTCTTTGTCCTTCGACGTTTTAGTTAAATAGAAGCAGGACAGCCTCCTAGTCAGGGGAAATTCCACTATTGATCTCTCCCCATTTTAGTTGAAAAGCAGCTTTGAAACCGCCGAAATCGAGAGAGTCTCTCCCGACGTAGGGCAGAGCCCCGTGCTCAGGCAGCCATTTGGAATCCGCTGCACGTGTCTTCCCCTCCAGATACCTTTACAAACATAGATTTTCCTCCAGAAGGAGCATGTTTATTCATATGGATGTAGCCAGTAGTTTTTGATGGGCATACCATGCTCATGTCTAGATACAGCAGGGCCCTGCCCCTTGCTTTTTTTCCAAGTAGCTTGATAGACATGGTCTAGTAAAACTGTTAACATTTTTAAGTTCATCCTCAGATCCCAGAAGAAAGAATTAAAAAAACTAATTCTTGCTTCCTTCCACTTTGAACTAATATGCATAAACCTTAGACACACCAAGTCATTTGAACTGAAGGATAATCTGAAAGTATATCCTAAGGGCGTCTCCATCAACATCCTGGAACATAGTCAATCAAGCAATATGATAAAGAAAATTTTCAAAAACATGCATAGTAATAGCAAGCACATGTAAAATAAAAGATACATTCCCTCCTATCATGCTACTATAATTAGTTATTGAGCTAGAAAAATGAACTGCAAGTAAATATGCAACATTGCAAATAAAGAGGAATTAAATATGCAAGTGGAACCTTGATATCACTACCAAATATCTCTCAAAAGTGCAATACTTAACCGAATCAAGGATATAATATAGCAATATAACTACTGGCAACTAAAGTATGTGTCACAATTTATTTCTAATAAAGAATCGAACTCTGCACAACCAAGATCTAATAATAAAACATGCCATGGAGGAATGAGTACCAGGAGTTTCATTGTTTTTTGTTATAAAAGTTAAATGTCACCTTCCTCCAGCTGACCTTGAACATTACTCAGATCAGCTTATCCCAATTTTTCCTCAATATGATTTAGAAGGGCTAGAGAAAGACACAATGCATTTGCTGTCCAAACTATCCTAGATTACTCAATCATTTGCTATTAATAACAGCTAACCATCTGAAAAAAATCTTCTACAGAAATGTACTTTGATGAAATCTAAGAAATACATTTCTGAATGATGTAGAGATGATCTGGTCTAAATATTTTTGTGACCAATTACGGGTTGATGATAAAGTTAACTTTTGTCTAAAATGTTTTATAGAAAAAGATCTGATATTTGTTTATCATTTTTTCTTAGCAATTCATTGAATCATCAATTTTTTGCTCCAGTTGTAGAAGAGGGGTCAGCCCAAACGTCTTCAAAACCTGTATCTAGGAGCACCCTCCGAATATGACACATTTACGGACATTATGGAACGTTGTTACATTTCAAAAACGCTCTCTGACCGTCGCAATAAGTTAAAACATCAGGATTGTGCCACGGTTTAGTCCAAAATAAAACGGGCTTAACAGCAACATCAAATTCCAATTACAACAGGTAGAGGCAGGGTATTTTGTCAGATTACATATTCTTCTTAAGAACACATTTTGAGGAGACAGCAAAGAACACAGCTGAGCGGAACAGTAAACATTTGCTCCAGAAAGAGCCAGTCCTTTAGCTCTTCTCTGGATTTTATCCACAGCAATAGAATTGTGCCTATTCATAGTTGTGGTTTAAAAATGTAACATAACATATGGATTTTTGTGCTTACCAAATATGCTGCCCCGCTATGTACTGGAAAATTTTCCCCAGGTTTAGCCTGCCAAAATGCAGCTGGGAAATGCAGAATTCATTGGTCGCACGCTTCACAAGGTTCACGCCATTTGCACAATTCATAATTCTGAAATGTGTGGTAATAAGAGTTATTTTACTTAGTGGAATTTACCAGAGCACTTTAAATTGAGGCCTAAGTCACTAAAAGGGCTGGTATTGGACCATTATCTAATTTTGAACTGAAAATTTGAAAGGGCATTTGTCATATCCATTCAAAATATTGGTGCTCTGAACATGTATGCATCCCATGTCCTTTGCCCTCTGAACCGTACAAGCAAATATTCAAACTCATTCAAAACCTAAATCGATCAATTTGAAGGAGTTCTTAAAAGCAAAATTACTACCAATTTTGGAGAATTAGGTTTCCGTCTTTTCAATCTACATTATGGGGCTGATTACGATGTCGGGTGGAAAGCCTCCTCCTGACAGTCGGAATCTCCTAGACCGTGTCGGAACCCTTCCGACCGACTTGGTCGGTTTACAATCCGACCGACCGATTCCAATGTTCGAGGTGAGATTGTAAACCGCACAGTCTTTCCGAATCAATTCCGAACAGCTCTTGGAGGATCTGTATCGGTCAGACCTGCATCGTACGGCTCTATGGACTGCGTTTCCGACTGAGCGATTACGATGCCGGTTTCCAACAGCCTTTCCGAGTTGACCAGTCCGGCACAAAAAGGCAGTCAGAAAGTGACTTTTGGGGCCCCGAGCAGGGCCCCCTTCATCCTGTGGCCTCAGGTTGGGGGCTGATGGGGGACCTAAGGGACCCCCCTGTAAAACAGGGTGCAGGGTTTTCCGCACACCCCCCATTTACCCTTAGGAGCATGTGTTGTCGGGCGGAACATGGGCTCCCATAGGAGTCAATGGGAATCCGACCGAACAGTGTTCAGTCGCATTGTAATTGGTGGGGACGAACCGCCGACCGCGAGTCCGTCGGTCCCGATTCCGAGTCGGTGTCAGGAGGAGGAAACTCTGACCGACATCGTAATGAGGCCCTGTGTTTTAAAGATTGACAGACATTTGTGTAATACATTTTCTACCTTCACTAATAAAACATCAGAGCTGTTTATATAAAATGATCAGTCACATTTTTAAACCAGAAGCCATGCTCTGTGGTTTTCAGGGCTGCTGGGACATACTATTAGACAGCTGAGCCAGGGCAGCCTGGAAATCATTTATGATGTAGCAACAGTGAGTAACAGCTTTTGTTGATAACTATTGTTAGGTCACAGCAGTGAGTTACTGGATTCAAACCCAATTATTCAAGCTAGTTGGTCTCAGAGCCATGCATAGTATATACTTTACCCACACAGTCCATTAGGTTGTTAATTCGATGGGCACCTCTAATTTCCTTTCAGGATGATAATGGTTCTCTCCAGAAAGAAAATACCTTGGGAGAAATTAAGACACCATTATATACTTGTAATAAAGGGACTGTCCACAGATCTGAGTCAAAGGGAAAAATAAAGAAAGTCTGGAACTATGGCTTTTGTTCTTTTTTTTATCTGTTCAAAAAATTATCACTTCTCATATAACAGGATCAATAAGAAAACTAATCAGGAGTTAAGAACTCAGAAATTCAGTTCCTGAAGGTAATTCTTTGATTAGAATTGCAATGCCATTTACATTTCATCCTGTTGGGCTTAACCCATGTGGTCAATGTATTCACAGTTTTTGTACTAATTTGGGTTTCTTTCTATTTAAAATATGTTCCTTAGTGAGCTATGTAGACTCTCCAGGGAAGGCTGATCCTGATTTCTTTTGGTCCTGGTAGGGTAAACACACGGCAAGTATTTTTTGAGTCACCTCTTTCAGTTTATTGAACTTGAGGTTTTTCTTTTTAGTGTACCAAGTATATTAATGATGTTACTGAGACACATTATCTGTCTTTTTTTAAACATATTTTATTAGTTTTCGTAATAACACAGCTCTGGGAGTATATTTTCTTGTACCGCATACATGACATCGTAATAATTCCCGTGAAGAAATAAAATACAAAAATAAAGGAAGCATAATATGCGCCATTGTGAACAACAATAGGAGGAACCGATATTAATAGTCAAAGATGTCCAGATTGCAATTTACAATATCCAACAAAGTTCAATAAGATCCTTTCCTGAGTGAGCATGTAGCAAATTATATCTAACAGTAATAATCAACCCCCTCTATTCGCCTTCGTACATTAAAGAAACTAATATTAAACAATACTGCCCACCTCCCACCCCTTACAGACCCATCCGCACATTTCCACCCACAATTGGCAGTCAACAATACAGTATATACATTTGCATGAAGTGACACAATTACAGTCAGTAACTTCTATGACAGATGATAATCGTACTACATCACAGGAGTTGCCCGTCATACTTCATAATAGGCATTAGGGGAGGTGTATGAGCCCTCTTAGCATGACTGCACATCTATGGCTATGAATTCTTCTAGCATCGCATTCCATTCCAGCGAGATCGGTTTTTTGCGTAGCCCCTTGTGTTCCTCTCGTATAAGTTCAGCACCCTCAGCCCTACTCCATCTAATCATTTCATTGTGCCATTCTAACACCGATGGCGGCCTAGCAGTCTTCCATCTCATAGTAATATTACGCTGGGCTAGAATTAGGGCCAGGTTTGCAAATTTACGGACAGGGCTTCCCCTTTTACCTCCGGGGCCCAACCCCAAAAAACAATATTCCAATGACTCACCCCTCCCTACTGGGGCAACATCATTTACTATTTTATACACTGTCGACCAGTATTGTGTTAATCTCGGGCAATCCCATAACATATGCAGCAACCCCGCATTGGATGAATGGCAGCAGGGGCAACTATCCGCCATGTCTGGCAACATTGTATTCAGTTTGCGTGGGGTCAAGTAGGCCCGATGGACAATCATGAGCTGTATAAATTTAAACTTAGGGTTCCTGGATACCTTTCTTGGGTATTCCAACAGAGTTCCCCATTCTTTATCAGTGAGCTCACGACCTATATCCGTGTTCCACTTGACACGAGTGGTCTGAAGTGATGTTGTGGCATGTGTACGAATCCCTCGATACAACCATTTTGTCAGATGATTGCCGTTGCCCATCAAATATTGCATATTAATTAATTTGTGTGTCGGAGGTTCCATCCCACCTGGGGCCCAAACAGTGCGGATGTACCGAGAGATATTTGCGTGGAGAAGAAACAAGGTGTTTGGTACCCCTTGTTCTCTCACAAAGGCATCATGAGTCATCAGGGTATTATCCGTGAAAAACATGCCCACTGTGTTCACACCCGCTTCCCCCCAAGCCAATATTCTTCTAAGTGTAACTATCTCTGATGGTAATGGGAGTCCCAAGAGGGGCATAAGGAGACATCGCCTTTGTATATCTTAATGCCCTCCTCCAATACAACAGCGCAGTTCTTAACAAGGGAGGCGCCGTCCGAGGAATTCTGCTTTTAGGCAGTAAAAGTGTATGCAATTCCCCACGTTCCCAAGCCTGTCTAGTCATGGCGATCTCTTGCAAATTACGGCCCACAATCCAGTATGCCAACCATTGTAATTGGCTCGCATAACAGTAAGCTTTCCAGTTGGGTACCCCCATTCCCCCTAGTCTTGTGTCTAATTTTAGTTTAGAGAGCCCAAATCGCCTACGTCCCGTCCCCCATATTAATTCAATTAGCATAGAGTCTAGCAATCCAAACACCTGCACTGGGACAATGATGGGTAGGTTGGTGAAGTAATATAGTAGTCGTGGGAGCATCACCATTTTGGCAATAGCCACTCTTCCCGCCACTGATATTGGTAGTGAGGTCCAGAACCTTATTTGGGGTTTGAGTGCAGCAATAGCTCGAGTTAAGTTACCTTCTAAAATATCCTCCGTCTCTCTATATACCTGGATGCCCAAATATCGAAAAGTAACAGTCACTGTTTGGAATGTCCATTGTCCAAAGTGTATAGGGTCAGCACGGGCTGTATCGTTGAAAAAATACACATGTGATTTGTTCTCATTTATAGAAAGACCTGAAAGCCATTGGAATGCATTAAATATGGTAGGGATTGGTTCATAGTCCTCATCAAGATTATTGAAATATAATATTAAATCATCTGCATACGCTGAGACTATATGTGTATCGTTTCCCATGTGTATCCCCTTATGTCCTGCCATTATACGGAGTTTATGGAGTAGTAGCTCCAAAGCTAAAATAAACAATAAAGGCGATAGTGGGCATCCTTGTCTAGTACCCCTCGCTATTGCGTACTGCTGTGAGATGTGTACTCCTGTACGTGTTCGCGCCGTGGGGTTCGTATACAGCAATTGCACCCATTTTACATATTCCTCCGGGATGCCAAACTTCGGGAGAGTGTATAACATATATTGCCAGTGTAGAGAGTCAAATGCTTGACGGAGATCTAGTGAGATACAACCCTGTGCAATAATGGCTGTGCATGCGTGGGACATTACCTGGTGTAGTCTCCTGATATTAAAGGCTGTACATCGATCTGGTACAAATTCGCACTGGTCAATGTGAATCAGACGAGGGATAAATTGAAGAATTCTATTCGCCAATAACTTACTCAGAATTTTATAGTCCGTGTTTAAAAGTGAAAGGGGGCGATAACCTGCCATGTCTTTATTATCCCTTCCCGGTTTCAGGAGCGAGACCACTGTCGCTTGTAACATAGTAAGGGGAGTGTACCAGTGTCCAATGAGGCCTGATATAACCGCTGTAAGTGGGGAACTAATACATCCGAATATGTTGCGTAAAATTCTATGGGTAAACCGTCACTGCCCGGTGTTTTATTATGGGGTAGAGCCTTTATCGCCGCTTTAATTTCCATGCTAGTTATGGGTCTCTCTAATTCTGCTTTGTGGTCATCCAATAACTGTGGAAATTGCAGTCCCTCAAGAAAGGACTCGTATTCAGCACTATCACATTCCCCTGGTGTCACATATAACTTTTCATAATAATTTTTAAAGGCAGTGTTTATTTCTAGTTGGGTACAGACAGCGGTACCCTCCATAGTGTGGATTTCCAAAATAGGAGACACTGATGGTGCATTTTTAATAATTCTAGCGAGTAATGGACCTGCCCTATCTACTGTTGCATGCTGTTTTTGTGTATATAAGCGGTAGTCCAATACACGAAGATCTTCTAAAAGTTCAGCTTGTTGTATTTGTGCTTCTTGTAATGCACTTTTCTGTGCATCATTCAGTGTCGCTTCCTGTTCTAATTTACCTAGTCGATTTTCAATTTCCATGAGTTGTTCAATTAAAGCAATGCGTGCCCCTACTCGTGTGCTAATTGGCACCCCCCGTAGCACCGTTTTAAAAGCGTCCCACTCAATTTGACGTGTGCTCGCAGTATCTGCATTTTCAGTGAAATAATTGTCTATGGCCTCAGAAAGTGTACTATGGAATACCGGATCTTCCAACAGCGAGGGTTGCAATTTCCAGGTTGGTATCGGTGCGGGGACCTTGCCCCATGTTAGCGTGAGTTCCAAGGGGTTGTGGTCCGACAGGGTTTTACCTAGATACGTGGTGTCTCTAACATGGACAATTAAAGGTAATGAGCAAAATATTCTATCTATGCGGGTATGGAGTCCATGCGGTGGTGAGAAGAAGGAATATTCTTTACTATTAGGGTGTGCCATGCGCCTGGCATCTCCCACTCTCCAACCTTCTGCCCAGCCCTTGAGTGCATCCGGCAGTTTTCTACAACCTGTACTCTGTAGTGGAGGGTGCGACCTGTCTAAATCAATGTCCAATACTGTGTTAAAGTCACCTCCCACGACCCAGGGGTAATCTTCCCATCCCACTAATACAGTGCTAAGAATCTCAAGAAATTTGTCCTGCTCTGTATTCGTAGCGTTTATACTCCCCATCACAATGTGTTCCCCGTCCAATAGACCATGGATCAGTACATATCTACCATTGGAATCTACTTTCTGTTCCAGTAATGTAAAAGGGGTACTACTCCTAATCCATATCGCAGTCCCACGAGCAAATGCAGAATATGATGTGTCAAATAGTTGACCTCTCCATTTCTTTTGCATTTTGACTGCCTCAGTATGCATTAAATGAGTTTCTTGGAGGAACACAATATGTACTTTTCTACGATTTAATTGCGCCAGAATCCAGTGCCTCTTATGTATGGAACCTAAGCCCCTTACATTCCAGGATGTGTATGTATATTTACTGGGCTGTGTCGTTAATCTCTGTGGAGGTTGAGCGTGCTTAAACATAAGTCACAATATGCCACTTGTAAAAAACATTAAGTACAACTGAGTCTGTATACCCATGTGAACTTCCCAATACCAGGGTCCCCCATAAAACTCTAGAGGACCAAACCATGAAAAAAAGTTCAACAGGAACTCTGTATAATCTGTAACATAGTGCAGTCACTAATGGGGGAGCGGCAACCACCATTTTCCTGACACCCATTATATTGGCCATAGCTGTAACAAGTGCAGAGCCCCAGGCCAAGCCCCATCGTAGTACAATAACAGTGGATAATAGGACCTTCAAGTATCAGTGTGTAAGGTGGTTCATACTTATCTGTGTAAGACAATTAACCGGCAACAGGACTTTATATCATTCAACCCTAGTAATCATTTGCAGTCTGCGGGGTGACCAAAGGAAACAGCGCCAGGCTGTTTTCAGAGTCAGAGTGAGCATTAGTGTCTTCCGAGGAGTCCACACTTTCCGCAGGAGATTTGGCATCGTAATCCGCCATTGCCGCCGCCGCCAGGATAGCTGATCCAGCGCAATATTAGCCAACAGCATTCATTCACCATATACTCACTTGGGCCCATACATTCATACTACACTAATACTTACGCTGGGTGTCAGATTTACTCTTTTATCAAAGTCCCTGCTACCAATTACCTTCTGATTGAAGAGTAATAACTTACCAATGGATCCTTTGCTAATTGGGAAGTTTAAAATGAGTGACATTCATTATAGTACATAATCCTGAAATAACCACTGAGTCAAGAAGTTTTAAAATGTTTATCTAAAGTTTTAGCAGAGTAAAATACAGAAAACACGGTACTTAATTGAAATACCCAAGAAAAAGCATAGAAATGATTTTGCTAATCAAATGACGGTGTTTAAGGAAGAGGAGAAGATAGAGACAGCAGCGCAACTAAAGGTTGCAGTATAGTTACCTAAATGCGAGAACCTTGGCCAAGGAGTTGGAAAAGATAGGACCCAGGAAGGATGAAGAGCAAAGACTTCTTCCAGGATCAGGACAGGACCGGTGACCTCTCTACAACGACGCCTGCGCCGTTCCCCTCTCTGATACTCGACTTCTCCTCGATTCTCCCATTCTAATGGACTCCGCCGCCCCCTCCTCAGGACCTCTTCTGGACAGGGATTCAGTCAGCAACCGATCAGCATGGCAGTCTGGATCTAAGAGCTCTCTCGCAGCATGGACGCCTGTTCTTCGTGAAAGCATGCTCCCACTAATTTACTAATGCTATATTCTATTATACCCTTCTACGCCCATGTACCTCCCCTTAATGTTGCTAAAATATGGGACCACTACTTCTGATTGGACAGGGACAGGGGTGGATTCTCGCACCATATCGATTTGGCCTAAATTGTAAAGCCTATTGTCTTTACGTTCCCGCCCCTTCAAATTAATACATTTGCTTTATTTCCCACCCGTCTCACGACAAATGTTATACATTTTACAGGGGAAAAGTATCATTTTGTCCTCCGGAAACATAAAGTACAGCATCTTCGGCCAATGGGTCATGGCCTTGGAAGATGTCCAAGTTGACTTCACTTGGCAGGCACACAGGACACATGCGCAGAACCATCTGTCTCTCGAGTTTCAAGTTACCAACCCAGGCCCAAGTTTACGAATTACTAAAAGTGCAAGAAGAAAATATTAAAATCACAAATAAAAAGTTTCACTGTATACCCACTTTCCCTACTCTATTCCCAATTAATTATAATACTATCCTGCATTTGTAGCATTAAGAAAACGACAATTTAATAATGACATGAGAGCAAGCTGAAGCATGTGAAAACATTTAGCGGCCATTTTAGTGCACACTGCGCAGAAGCAGAAGTTTCCCACCAAGCAAAGAAAGACGTCACACCATGTGATCAGGTTGCGACATGCGCAATGAAGTTCCCGCGCTTTAGCGGACATTTTGGATTACAGACAAGCGTTATTCATTAGTAAAACACATAGGCAAGCTTCTGTCCCTCTTGTGTTTGTGAATGCAAAGGTTAGTTTTGACAATACAAGTTTAATAAATTAATACTATGAGGAGGATTGCGTACAAGCAAGTTTCATTTTTGAAACCTTGCTCCATCATAGCGTCTCTTTGACTTTCCGTGATCTGCTCCAGGGAGGGGCTCACACTGGGGCCAGGTCTGGATTGTCGATTTTTATCCATTCTGGGTCCACCTACGCGTTGTGGCTTGGGTTGCTGTTTCTGACTTGACGGGAGAGAGTCTTGTGACACAGGTGGTGTGAAGGTAATTTCTACCCAGTCCGCAACTGGTAATTTCTACCCAGTCCCAGGACTGTCAAAGAACAAGGCTTTTTGCCCAGAAATGACCTTCAGGCGGGCTGGGAACAGTAAAGCATATTTCAGATTATGGGCCCGGAGTTTCTTTTTAACGTCTTGAAATGTGGCTCTCGCCCTCTGGACTGCCAGAGTGAAGTCTGGATAGAGAGAGATTTTTTTGTTTTCAAAGTGTATGGGAGCGTTCTCTCTAGCAGCACGCAGTATCGTATCTCGATCTTTATAGTTCAATATGCGCGCTATAAGTGGCCTGGGCGGTGCCCCTGGAGGAGGAGGTCTGGGTGGCACCCTATGTGCCCGTTCCACGCTATAGTGTTCCGTGAGGCCCACCGGCGCAACATGGTCCCGCAGCCATTTTTCAACAAAGTGGGTGGGATTAGATCCCTCGCTCCTTTCCGGTATTCCCAGTATGCGTATATTGATACGGCGGGATCTCCCTTCCGCATCGTCCACCTTATCTTGCAACCCTTTCAGCTGGCGTTGTAGCTGTTCTATTTGAGAGGCGTGCATTGTTTGTTGTGGTATTAAATCATCCAGGGCTATTTTAATCCACTTTACTTTGTCCGCTAACACATTATCTGTCTTATAGCAATATCTATCTAGTACAGATTTTGCGTCCGATTTCAATTTTGACTATGTCGGTCTCGTACAGATTTTGCCACTGTTTTCATTTTTGCCTCCTTCAATTACCAGCACAATTGTGAACTCAGAATCAGAACAGGAACAGTTATTTAATCAAAAAAAGACCATCCGAGCTGAGTTTCACAGAAAGTGTATGGTGAAACATTGTACAGCTAAAATTATTCCAACAGATCTTCAGGTGAAGAAGAATGAGACACAATTCTTTGTAGGTAATAAGGGCCTCATTACGACATCGTAGCAGTCTGGAACTGCCCGACCATAGTTTGGTCATTCCGACCTCACAATTTGGTTGTGGGAACATCTATTTTGCTATGGCAGATTGTGCAGCGGACGGAAAATGCCCACAGCACAAGCTGCCATAGCAAAATGGATGTTTGGAAACATCCCTGCACTGCCTGCCTGGTCCCTGCCATACAGTGCAGGGATGTTCACGGGGGCACCATAGGTGCCCCCAAGGTCCCAAAGCTGAGGGCCAAGGAGTGAGGGTGCCCTGCTAGGGGCCCTGACAGTAATTTTCTGACAGCCTTTCCATATCGGAAATGCTGACATGGAAAGGCTGTTGGAAAATGACATCATAATCCTAACGGCGGAGCCGAAGCTGGCTCCTCCGTCATTAGGGGATTATGGTGTCTTTGTGATGCTCCAAAGGGCTTAACGAGCCCTTTGGAACAGCAGTGGACGGTCCCTCCTCCCGATGTCTCCACCTGCAGCATCGTAATGTGGCGGGCAGACCGCAGAGGCAGATGTTGTAAGGACCACAACCGTCGGTTGGTCGGTTGCAGTCCTTCCAACATCATAATCAGCCCCTAAGTTGTCAAGTGCTCACCAGACATGATAATCTTGTTTACTGAAACTTCTAAAGAAAGTTTGATCATCTAAGCGCCTAAAAGTAAGGATAATGAGAAGTGAGTGTTAGACAAAAGAGTGCTAAGGAGTATACCAAACAATAAGGCTATTGTGGAATGCGGAATGCCTACACTGCAAAAGTAAATAAATACATTTTAGAAAGATTTGAACAATTTTTGTAGAAGTGAATCCATCCTTTGCAAGAAATGCTATAATAATCTTGATAGGACCGAGTGCCTGGTAGGAATAAGCTACAAGAGTTAGTTGTCATATTTTCCAATAGCTTGTTGAATGGGCCATTTGATATCAACTGCTTCAGGTTGACCATATAGTATTCTATTTATATCTTTGCCTAGAAGGAACAAATACAGATTAACTGACAGATTTATGTATGCACAATTTCGAATGCAGAAAAACGAGTGTTCCAATACAGACTAAAAAAAGCTCTGAATTTGTACACCTCTACATGTAGGGAAGAGTTGTTAGATGAGTAGACATTTCTATAGTTGATGTCCTAACCATTTAGTAGGTATAAGAGATAGAAAAATTAAAACCAATGGCATCAATTTACATGCAGTTTAAAATGTGGTGAAAAGACCAGTGTGCTAAGATAAATTTGCGAATATTAGGAATAGGTACTCAAAGAGAACATTACGGAAGCACTATGGCATGCCTATAAATTGTTAATGTAGACATCAAGATATCTTTTGGCTTGTATCTGACAGTATATATGTTGGTATGTAGGTATAATCTTCATAGAAGTCTAGTTTAAATATTACATTATTTGTTTGAGGAGGTCAACAGCTTTCACCACACTGGGAATGCCACTTAACGGGTTCTGGTTTACTACAGGATTGCATTACTGGTAATATATGGAATCTTTTGTTGGAATGAAACATTCAGTAGTAAGGGTTCAATTACAAGTTAGCCAGATTTAACTGTGAGGATTCCTGGCTAAAAATGTGCATTTGCGGACTGTATTTCAGCATCTAAATGCAGCCATTTTTAGTTATTCCATCTGGAAAAAGGAATAACAAACAACGATTTTTTATTGTGCAAACTTTGTAAGTGGATCTCGCTTCCAGGTGGAATAAAAGGCCCTGCCTGTCACTGGGGACTGACTATATGCAGGACTACCATTCTAGGCTCCCATGTGCCATAGAAGGAGTCTGGTGGTGCTAGGTTGTACTTCTGCTTAATGCCCGAGCCCCAAAGGGTTTTGATGTATTTAGCTGGCATTTCAGCACTTGTAATCAGATAGAGCAGTATTACACTGATGGACATTGTTAGACCTGACATCCTTGGAGTGGTGTCCCATCAAATGTTTTGAATTTACTCCCTTTCTTTAGTGAACACATTTTTGTTGGCATTATGCCTCTGTGCACTTTACCTCTTCTAACCAAATGCTAAAGTGCTTGTGCACTCTCTTTAAAACAAAGTAAACGTGGCCTACAACTAATTGTCACATTTAATTTACTTGTACGTCCCTAGTAAATGGCATTGCCTGTACATGGATCCTGTAAATTAAAGGCTGTTAAGTGGACAAGCATTCATTGTACCACCCACTAAAGTTGCACTGCAAAACACGTCTCTGGCCTGCAACTGCAGCCTGTAGTGCAGTTTATAATTGACATTTTAACCTGGCAAAAACTTTGCCAGGCCTAAAATTTCCATTTTAAAATTTATATGTCACCCCTAAGGTAGACCCTAACCACTCATAGGAAAGGATGCATGGTACTTTCAGTATATGTTTTACATGTTCTGGCAGTGAAAAACTCATAAACTCGTTTTTCACTGTTGTAAGGCTATCTCTTCCATACACTAATACTGAGTTCCCTTATTACACTTAATAAGTGCAAACTTCGGATTGGAAACCAATATAAAAATTAGGTTTAGGATCAAATGAATTGTAATTCAAAATTTTCTTTAATGCTAAAGTCATATTTTTTGAAACAATTCTAAAAGTAAATTTTTTAGAAAGTTGGCCTTTCTGCCAGTGTCATGGGCCACCTGACTGGGAATGGCTCTGTTGTTGTGGTTGTATATTGCTTACAGACAGTGAGACAAAGGAAGTACAGGTGTGAGGGGTGAGAGTCTTGCTGACAGGATGGCTGGGAAGGGTCTAGGTCCTGCCCTGATTACACTTCAAAATGTCCTGCCTGCAGCACACACTAAGGAACCTGGCCCCAGGCCTGCCCTTGCTTTTGTCACCTTAGACAGTTTGAAGCTAGGACCAGGAGAAGGGGAGGAACTGAACAGAACCAGTTTTGGAAGTAGGTCAGCAAATTCCCCCCACACAAAGGCTGGTTCCAGTTTTAAAAATAGAAATGGAACCATCAGAACCTCTCAGGACTGCCCTGCTATCTGCAGAAAAGGGGCTGACTTAAAAAGGATTGGACCTGCTCACTTGAAAACAGATTACCCAGATTGACTCCATGGATCAGTTGGCTACAGGGATGAGGTACAGGGACACAACAAGCTTCCAGAGGCCTACATGCAGCTCCTCAGCTGACCAGCAAGAACCGGACTTGACTGGGCCCTGCTGCTGGCTTCTGCTGGAATGAGTCCTGATCCCCAAAAGGTGCCTGCAGGTCCTGGACCCTTGGTTAGCATCAGTGAGAACTGTTCTTGAAGAAAAGGTGAATTTACAGACGTTTTGGGCTCCTTGTGACCACGAAGAGAGCTTATCACCTTGAGAAAAGACTGTCCACAATGACCACCAATGCGAAGCACCGCAGGACCTGCTCTACATGCAGACAGTGAATAGATTATTTGGGATGCTCAACTAATGTGAAGCTCCAGCAATGACCTGCTCCTCGTGTAAACAGCCTCCTCCTTGCAACCCCGCCAACTCAAACAGAACCCTTCATGCCAGACTTTAGAAGGTAAAGCTTCACGAGACTATCCTGGTCCCAGTATCCCATGCACTATCCATTGCAATTGGCCATGTGTTTCTCACCACTATTTACACCTAAAACTTAAAAAACTCATACCTCCAATTCTACTGATTTGTTTTTTGTCATTTTTATGTCATTGTATACATTGAAATATACTGTATCTTCCTAAATTGATTTGGGGTTTTTCTTTTGTTGCATTTTCACTTTATTACTCTTAGAGTGACTCATAAATACTTTCACATTGCATCTAACTAACTGTTTTTGTTCCAATCTACCATACAGTTAAGCACAGGTTAATTCAGTGACTTTTTCACCTTGACTAGGATCATGTTTATTATTTGAATGAGGCTTCCACCTCTCTCAAATAATAACCCAATTTCGTATAGATATTGCTACACATGGCATCCAATTGTGCCAAAAGAAGGATTCAGCTTTGGACACAAGTAATGTGTTTGAAAATTATATAATTATGGTATTTGTCATTTCTTAATTTGCTCAACTGTGTGTGGCACTGGAAACAAACACACATAACATAGTCTGTGCCATCCAATGTCTTTTATAAAGGTCTAAAAATCGATTCATGATTTAAATTTGGGACTGGCGAAGATGATTGCTGTTAAAGGGGTAGCATGAAATGAGTTATGATATTTCCTTTAAGAGAGATCATATCATAGAATCTTAGCTCCACAGGTTTAACCATCTATAAAGTGCTAATATGGTCAGGAAATGCTGATGACAAAATTGTGAATTATTTTTGGAAGCGTGGTGCCCCAAAGAATGGTGTGTGATCATTGAGGAGAATATTTAAACACTTATGAACATACAGTAGGATATCGTTTTGGCAATCACATTAGAGGTAGAGGAGAGGCATAAGTTAAGAAAAAAATGATAATGAGTCAGAATACAGACAATTGCAAGTTTGTTTATTATATTTTTATTTGGCATATATAGCCATAAAAAGAAAGTACCACAATACATACAATTAGAATATGAATTATACAAACACTGTAACCATAAAACAGTATAGAACGCAATAAAATCCTGATAAAATAAACAAAGGGAACTCTACCAGACCTTAGGGAGTACCTAATTCATCATCAACAAGGGGAAGAGATCACTTACAAGTTGGGTATACATTTGTACATCCACCATAAATAACAAGAGCCGGGGGTATTCCCAAACATGGGTAAGATCACATTTCTACCCCGCCCATTTTAAATTATATAACCAATTCCTTCAACGACTCCTGTATCGCAATTAAGAATCTTCCCATTGCACATGTCACATTTAAAAATCTCATATTGACCAATAAACTAAGAGCTTGATCCCTACTAATAATTTCATAGGCAATAAAAAGTGGTTTTAAAAATGTTTTCCTTTCTTCTAAGAACCACAAGCAGTCCAACAGAATATGTGGGCCGTTACATTTTACTTGTAATCCACATGTGCACGGACCTTGTTCATTCATCATAGCGGATTTTATCTTCCAATCAGTGTTGCATGGATTCAAGCCAACTCTAAATTTCAGGATTACATTTCTAAGCTTTGGGTTAGGCATGGCCTCTATATAGGGGAATGTTTGATCATTGGTACACCCGTTTATCAAAAACCGGGAGGACGATTTACTCCTCAAATAACCCAAATCTTTCTCTCGGGCCTTCGCATTAATAATAGCACGCAACACCGACTTGGGAATCTGCTGCCCCAAATTCCATTGGTCTGGTTCTAGGGAAAGTTTAACACACAACTTATCTAACTTAATTCTAGCTTGGGACGCCCAATTTAGTTTGCTACCCTCAATTTCTTTTTTACAGAGGTTTGCAATTTTAGGGGGCCCCTCTCCATTCATTCTCTGCCAAAAATTCAATACTGCTTGAATACCCCAAAAATTCCAGGCTGTAAGATGACATTCCACTCGTACAGCCTGTATCATAGTTGACGAGGGGAGTGCAAGGATCTGTTTAATGCATTTACCCTCTTCTAAGTTCCAATCCGATTTACCTCCCATGTATAAGACCTCTACGCCATATTGGAACTGTGGGCGTACCAATGCATTAAAAGACGATAGAATTGGCCGCAGAATTGTAGAATTGAATTGTTTAAGGCCCCATACTGAAGAGAGAGCCTTTGCTTTAAGTGACTGTATGTGATCCATCCAGTTTAGCTTATTGTCGAACCACATACCCAAATATTTATATCTATCCACTTCTTCGACTCTAACCTCTCCCAATTTCCAGTACAGGGAGCTCTTCTTTTTTCCCAATACCATTATTTTGGTCTTTTCTAGGTTGACCGTGAGACATTTTTTTAGGCAATATTCATAAAAAGCATCCAGTTTTTTTTGCAAGCCCAACACTGTCATATCCATTATCACTAAGTCATCTGCATATAGCAGACAAGATATATGGGTCCCCCCCATCTTGGGGCTTACACCACTTGCCCTACTCAATATATTAGGCAAATCGGATAAAAATAGGGAGAATAACAATGGGGCAAGAACACAGCCCTGCCGCAAACCATTCATTATCTGAATTTTATTAGATAGGGTGCCATGGGTATCCAAGATAACCCTGGCCCAATTCCTTGAGTGCATTTCCTGGATTAAAGCAAGTACTGCCTTGTTGATTCCGAGCTCTGCCAGCATACTCCACAGTAGACTACGATCTACTGAATCGAAGGCAGCTCGGAAGTCCACAAAGCAGCAGAACAGGTTACCTCGCACTTCAATTGCCTTTTTGCCATTGCCCATAGACTAAGGCAATGGTCGATGGTTGAGTGGCCCTCCTTGAACCCACCTTGCTCTATTGGTATCAAGTTATACTGCTATGCCCAGGTCTTCACTAGGCCTAGTAATATCTTAGAAAAAACTTTCTCCCCCACATCCAGCAAACTTATTAGACGATAATTCTGAGGTAATGTAGCATCCTCTTTTTTATAAATTGGCCTAACAATAGCCCCCTTCCAACTTTCTGGGAAAACCCCTGAAGTTAAAATATTTTGGAAGGTCGCATTTAAGAAGCTTGCCCACCAATCTATACTATTTTTTAATATGATTGCGGGTAGATTATCTGGCCCTGCCGCTTTAGTTAGCTTTAGGGATTGAATAGTTTCTTTTATGTTTTGGAAGGAGAAGTGCGGCCCTAGTAGTTCTGTCTCCTCATACCTTATTTCCAGGGTCTTTTCCCTATTTATACCATCGTACAGATTACTCAAATGGTTAACCCAATCGTCTTCACCCACTAAACACCGCATTTCCTCTTGTACGTTTCCCTCTTTTACCAGGCGCCAGAATAATCTTATATTATTTGTATTTATCACGCCTAACATTGTATCCCAATTTTTGGCCATATATTCTAATTTCCTGTCTCTCAACTTATTTTTATACTCCAATTTTGCCACTCGAAGGCTCTCCATAATTCCCTTATCTGATCTTTTCCTTAACTATCTTTCCCATTTTCGTACCCTCAGTTTTAACTTCCTGCACTCATTATTAAACCAACCATTTGTTCTCTCTTTTTTCTTAAAGTCGGTCCCTGCTTTTACTTGTATCCTTAGACAATTTACGACCTGCTCTATTGTATGCTCGTACCGGGTTAAAATTGTATCTCCTTGCGCCAATTCATCCACAGCCCAGTAATCAATTATTAAATTATTAACCAATTTCAGGCTGTCTTCAGTTATGCGCGTAGTTATACGTCTAGGATGTTCAATCTGTAGGGGGACCACTTTTTCTCTTTCTGACTCTTGTTCCATCTTTATTAGTAATTGTAAGGGCCAGTGGTCGCTACCTTCACACTGCAGTATTTCAAATCGTTCTACTTCCTTGAAATACCATGCGTTTATAAAAGCATAATCGATTGGGCAATTCTGATTCCTTATGCGGAAGGTCTTCCTTGCAGGGCAGTCGGTATTCAACCGTCCATTGGCACTAAATAATCCTATGGATCCAAGGAATTTTACTAAATGTTTATCTCGTGCGGAATTGCCAGCACCAGCAAAATTTGCTGCTGGTACTTGTGCAATGGTTAAAAGATCTTTAAATAGTTTATCGCTATGGGAAAGATCTAGTTTATGGTTAAAATCTCCTAAGATCATTATCAGATATGGTGCTTTTGTTATACTAATAGCCTCTAGATCCTTCTCTAGCAGGTCCAGTTGCTTTTCATAATCTATTATTGCACCTGGCTGAATATATACGTTGATCACTACTATTTGTTCCCTTGCTCGCATACCACTGTACAGTTCTACCTGACAGGCTAATAGCCACCTACATTTCGCTTTTAAATTAGTTATTTTATTGGCTCTTTTTGATGATACCAGCGTGATCAACCCCCCTGAGGGACGCCCTAAATTCATTCGTACTGCCTCTTTAGTAAGCATGAAAAAGCCATCTATAGGTTCGGGTATCTCACACAGCCAGGACTCTTGAAAACACAAAATATCATAGCTACCCAGCATTTCTCTAAAGGTGTCTTGGGATAGCTGTCTTCTGTATCCCCCTATATTCCATGAAAGTGTCCGTAGGCTGTGTGAAGACCCTAATTCCTAATCCAGCTCGCTCAACCCTTCGTCCATACTATTCCCCCAACTTATTGAGGATTCGGACAATAGATCAAATCGATTACTCAAGGCTGGCCCCTTTACGCTATTTGTTATCGTTACTTTTAGCCCTCCTTGATTTTTATCAGTGTGTATTCTTCTATATTGGGCACCTAGTATGTCATACTGTATTTGCTCCGGGCGTAAACCTGCGTGATGGGTGAGGGTCCCAGAGTCCCCAGGATTACCCTCATCTATACCAAGTTGGCAATCATTCACAAGACTTATTCCCTCCTTTTCCAGGTCTCCCTCTGCCCTTATCACCATCTGCTTTACAAATTCAGAATAAAAAAGCACCTTTGTTACCTCATTTCCTTCTGGATTAGTTATAAAACCTATTTGTCTAATATCATCAGAAGTAACCCCACCCAATGTGGGACATTTGACCAGTATTTGTAATAGGTTGGAGCGATTTAAGGGATTTATTTTCCTTCGCCGCTTCCCCCCCCCCCTTTACCACCATGGTTCCATATGCACCCATAGGTGCTCGCTATTATCATACTTCCTGATGCTCCCACTGTTCCTCCCAACTACTGTTGCAGACTCTGGCTTTGGGCAGACTCTTATCCTGGTTTGGTCTAGAGAGGGCTCTCCACTTATTCTCCTAAAGGTTAGATCGCCCTCCCCCCTATGCCCCGTTCTTTCCTTACTCCTCTGGATCTCCGGGCCTTGGGGTTGCAAACTTCCACACAAGGTGTTCATCCTCATCACTGTCCTTATAGCTTTTCTATTTTGGTTCCCTCCTGAATTCGGTTCCCTCCTACATATCAGGCAGTTGAATGTTGTAATCTGTGGGTGGATTCTTTCAATCATGAAGTAGAAGGAAGATGAGAGATCAGGCAACAGTAACGAAGGAAAGATAGGATGAATCTCCTGCACACATGTCTCTGCTTTCATCACCTTCTGCACTTTCACAGACAAGAAGGTGCTCATAAATATAATCTGATGGGAAAAATAGAAGAGATAAAAAAGAGTGCAAGAAAATCTTTAAAGAGGTGGGGCACATTGGAATGTTGGGGTTACTGATGAACTTGCTCGACTTCGATGGAGCTTTAGAGACGTGTCACTCATACCAGCTACTTCAATATGAAGATACTATCAGGGCAATTCATATCCTGGTGGGCAGTCGACTAACCTGCCAGCCCCCAGTACACCCCCACCTGTTCAGAGCAGGCCATAGCTTCTCCCCTGGTGGAGGACTGCACGTTGTATTAGGAGAGCTGTCTCTGCCTGGAGGTTATTGGATTGCATTCTGTACATCTACTGCTGTAGCGGACGCACAGAATACAGAGCAGTTTGCAGTGGGGGGTTTGGTACCCACCTATTGTAATGAAATATTGGATGACAGAAATATTGTTTATAACAATATTGCCAAATTCGAGTTAATAATAGAAAATCTACACCCAAAGGAGTGGTACGTATTGTAAAGGATATTTAGGGCATGACATTTCAGCCAGACAATAGGCTTCCTCATAATTTTTCAACATATATCCGTCAAGTGAGTGAAATGTTCTTTTGGCCCCTTTTTAATCATTTTCAGCTATAGAGATTGACAGGGAGACTATGCAACACAAGATAGAAGAAGTCTGATAGCAGCCTGTCACTCAAACATAAAGGCCATTTAGTCTGATGTGAGGAGTGTAGGTTGTAGCATAATTTCTGTTATTGCAAGCCCTGTAGAGGCCTTCAGTGAGTGATACAGATTATTCATTAATAGTAGAAGTGTTAAATGGGATCCACCAGTTTTGATGGCCACTTAACTAAACTTTTAAAATGTTTCTGTTTTTCAGAAAAAACTGTAAAATCAGGAGTTTGTTTCTGAAAAACAAAAAACGAATGACTCCCACATCTTGGGAGCTTTCTCCCAGGGTATGTAGGGGTCAATATTTATTGTGCTGTCCTTGACCACTAGTTTTTTCCAGGCAGTGATGGACAGGAAAAAAAAAGACATTTCACTGTCCACCTTAAAGAGGGCATGTGGTGAAAGATCTTCCCGTCATCAGGCTGTGGGAAGATCTATTCTGTCTATGGAGCCAACTGGGGCATCAGTGACATAATTATTAAGATCCACCTGTCTCTAAGTGAGGCAGGCAGACTGAGGGAGTGGCAGGCAGGGTACTCCGTCAACTTTGCAACAGAATATCCTTTCCATTAAACTCTAAATAGGGTTGTTTATTTCCAGTACTCATCAGGTATCCCAATTCACCCACCAGGAAATCTGTTTCAAACTTAATGGCTCATCAGTTGCCCTTTGCAATTTAATGTTTCTCACAAGGACACACATGCATTATTCCTTGTCAGGGAATTCTCTTATTAATTGCATAAGTGATCTGAAACCAGATCCACTAAGCTAGCAAGTATGCTAAATGGGGGTAGGAAACTTTGAACCCTTCTAGAAATCTAAGAACCCTTCCAAGTTGAAAGCTACCTTCATCTTATTTTCTTATTATGTTGAAGAAGCAAGGCGCATGACTGGAATATTAAGAGGATCAAAATGAGAAAATGTTTCAAAATCCAGAAATATAAAAAGAAGCAACTGATGGAGCAACGCCTCAAAAAGGGCTGCTTTGTTTGATACTGTCTGACTCAGAAAATAGTCTTAACCTCATGTGTGCCACAAAGCAGATATTCCAGGAGCAACCACTGCATCACTTTGAAGATATGTAATTCTACGTCTGCCTTTGGCAGTGGCTGCTTTCACCTAGAGTTTTTCAACAGTTCAAAACATTTTTAACAGAAGCAGCACTCACACTGATACATCTAATCCATCGTGTTTTGACCAAGGATCTTATCCACCAAACCCTAATTAGGGCCCTTAATATTTCTGAATAATCTTTAATTCAAAAAGAACACCTTTATCTTTTAGCTATTTAAAATTGTGATTTGTGTTTCCTTAACAGCCTCAACACTTCTTATATGGTTGAATTCTGAACTCATTCATGGTATGATAGCGAGAGCTAAAAAGGCATGTGTGCACCTAGGCTCATGTTTGTGACTATCAGAGCTTAGCTGTAATGGAATCTATATTTAACACAATAATCAATTAGTTACAATCTTTCTCTTGTGTTAATATTGAATTATTCACACCTTGGTGTGCATGATATGTAATTTACCATCCACCTCCCTCAGAGACTAACTTTGATTGACGAAGGTGAATTTACATTTTTGTGTAAGTTTAAGATTATTTGCTATTGACAAACGTATTTTGCTAGTAGTATCTGTACGACTGCAGAGTCCGTGCACATAACAAGATATGATTGTCCTATATTTTTATTTACAAAGGATCCACAGTTGTAAAGATACTACTTGTAAAATACCTTTGTGAATAGCAAATAATTGAAAACTTACACAAAGGTGTAAGTTTACCTTTGTGAATCATGCTCTAATAGACCCCCCAGGATGGTGGTCACGGATTAGCAAATTTTGCGACACAACTATGGAAATTTTGTGGCATTTTTGCAGCACTTAATTTTGCTATTTGCATGTATTCTTATCAAGTTAAAAATAGATGCTCCCTGGACCAGCCGTATGCCCCGTGGGTGGCGGGCCATGAAGAGTTTTTAAAATTAAATGCCCCCTGGGTCCACCACATGCCCTGTGGGCCCCAAATATTTTATTTTAAATTCCCTCTGGGCCCGCCATGGGCCCCATGGGCGGCGGGCCCAAAACTGGATACAAATGAATGCCCCCCTGGGCCCACCACCCACAGGGCACCTGAGAGGTAACAACCTTTATCAAGTTTTGGGCCCGCCTTCTTAACAATGGTTAGTCCTGCCACCCACGGGGCATGTGGCAGTCCCAGGCGGGATGTATTTTTATCTGGGTAATGCTCACTGGGCCGGCCTCGTGCCCCGTGGGCTGTGGGCCCTCAATATTTTAAAAAATAGGTACCCTCTGGGCCCACCGTGTGCCCTGTGGGTGGGAGGCCCAAAACGTGATAAAAGTTTGGTGTAAGGGTTCATTACCAATGACAGATGTACCTCAGACTTTTAAATGGCTTGGTATGAGCCTCTGTGGTTCATACAAATCCGCTGAGTTTACCCTAGGGCCAGCAGTGACATTTTGCAGACAGATCCAACAACCTCTAAATCAGGCCCTTAGTAAGGACAGCAGATAGTGGATATTTATTGTAGATGAGTGTGGCATGCCCTAAAAAGTAAACAAGGGAAGCTGTCCCTCTTTTCACTAGGTAATGCATATATTGGATGCTAAGAAACAGGTGAGGTCATAATGCTTTAAAAGGTTGAGCTATAATTTAATCAAAGATGCTATATGAAAAGTGGCCCCACATAACATATTTGGGCTTTAAAGGGCACAAAAAGGTGGTGCATGAGCCTTTCCTAAATGTATAAATTATATTAATCTGGTTTGAAGTAATCTTTGCATTTTTTGCTCATGTACTTCCCCATTCCATTTCATTTATTACATATATTCATTTATTTTCAGTACTCAGTTCTCATTGTGAACATATATAATGTGCTTTCGTATGGTTTGATAGTGTATCATTTATTCACATATCTGTATTCATATGATATATAAAGTTTGATAGAATTAAGTGACGGTGCAACAAGATTAATATGTTAGTTTTTGCATTTGCCTTAATTCAATGTTAGGCCTGCCCTTTTCAAAATAATTTGAAAGGTGTATATAATCTGGATACAGACAAGTACAAGGCAGGGAGAACTCTTTGACTTCCTGGGAGACTGAGGGCTAGCAAGTAGACGCTGTAAACATCCTTCATGAAGGCCACAGGCAGGCATCCCAGAGAAAGCCTGGCCTTATAGGCTTACCAGGTACACAATAACATGCTGAGCAAAGAGACAGAGAACGGTCTTTTCTATATGAAAAGATGTGCCTATTGTTCTGCTATAGCTTGTGGGTGAGAGACCACCTTTTAAACTCGTACAGGCCTTTCTGATTCTAACACAGCTTAGCTAGAGGCAAGTAGGGAGGGGTTGGAGAACAGGGACTGGTTCCCTCCTTTCCATGCAAGGACATTTTGAAATACTGTTATAATCATATAAAACTTTAAAAATATTTTATTAATAATTTTCAATAACATTGTTTTGTTTATTTTTACAGTTACAACTATAGAGAGTATATGCACTGGGTTTTAATGTTGAATTAAATAAAATCATGGATATATTTTCCTTTGGTGTATTCTTGAGTGTGTCTGTTCATGGTGAAAAGATTCGGAACTTGCTAACAACATATAATCCTGCGAGTCTTACAGGACTGGTCGCTACCTGGAACGCACCATCCTCGTGTAGAGCTTAGATGGTTCATGTGCTACAGTCTAGCAAGCTTTCTGTCTCTAGTTGATAATTTGCCATTGAGCCTGTACTTTTGCCAGATGGTCTAGAAAACCTAATTTTGGGCTATTTTTTGCTTCGAATATCAAAAACGTATCAGTTGAGACAAGGGTAATGTGCAAATGTTGCATGTAGACCAATGTCTTTAGAAACTTTGGGGCATATTAGCAAGGGCACTATCGCCGCTTTAGCGGCACTTTTGCCGCTAAAGCGGCGATATTTATATCGCTCCTATCAGCAAACTGTCTCTAACAGCAGTTAGCGACAGTTTGCAGGCATTAGCGCTCGTTTTTACCGCTTTGCATGTCAGCGATATTTATCGCTAATGACATGCAAAGTGGGCGTTCCGACGAACAAACCTGGGAAACACTCGCTAACAGGCCTATCGCCTATTAGCAAGGTGGCCATGGCCCCAGTTAGCGACGTGAAAAGTCGCGCTAACCGGGGTCATCGCCATTTATTTAACACCTGCAATTAGCAGGTGTTAGCCATACCTAACATGGGGGTGGATTATGCTGATACGACCACAGGGTCGTATCAGCAAGGTGTTCTCCTTCTCCATGCAACATCGCTGGTTTTTCAGCGATGTTGGCCCATTACCTCGCTATCACTGGAATATTCATCGCCATAGCGCTAATCGTTGCTAATACAGCGTTAGCGTGGCGATATATTCCAGCGATAGCCGGCGATAAAAAAAATCACGCTAAGCAGGGTTAGCGGTGATTATCGCCTCTCCTTGCTAATATGCCCCTTTATTTTCTAAATGTACCTCTATAGGAAAGCCTGTATGCATATTGTGTTTCCCCTGGATTCTATAATTTTATTTTACTTCTGAAAACTAGATTATCTGCCGTGGACTTGGTCCTTCTACATATGCCGAACTGCTCTGCTACAATTATTTGTCTTTGTTCCTTCATGGAAGAGCCGGGTGAAGTGGGATTTACTTGTCAAAGCCTCAGGTTGCCACTGGTAAATAATGAAATATTGATTACAGGGCAACAGTAAAATTAAAGAACACGATTACTAAAAATCTGGGCTTTCTATTGAAAAAATAAGTCTTGAACTGTAAGCCATACTGAGGGCTCATTGTTTCATGAGGCTAAAAATAGATTAATTCTTAATTTACATATTTGGGATGTTGACAGCTAATAATTTCAAAGTAAAATCCTGAGGGCAATTCCACCTGAAACGCTCTGATCCTCAATCAGACAGTTGCTAGCAAGTTTATTTTTGGTATTCTTGAGACATGGAATATTGTGTGCCTGTGTCAGCTTAAGTGTCATTATGAGATTCATGTTTTTACAGGTTTTAACATACTTTCATAACTCTTAACAACACTATTTAATTAATCTGGTGGTGTAAACTTTAAAAGGATTCAAACATGGTTTTACATTTTTGTCACTAGAAAGTCATCTCAGAAGGGCTGCTTCTGACTTACTGAATCCTATGTTCTGCAGATCACCATGGGACATTCTGTGATGGTATCAGCAAAAAGGTTTGGAATACACTTGATAGGGAGTCAGTTGAATTGTGCTCATTTTGATTTTAATAGGTGGAGCTGGAAGCTGCTTCTCTTTGCTTTAGGGAAATTTGGGGTTTTGCTTTCGAAAGGTTTCTTAGAGAAATGTAGAGCCAATAGACATACAGAGAATTAGATCCTAGTATAGAATGAGAGGAGTTTGGGAGATTATTAATACCAGGTGAAGCAGTTCTATCCATCAATTCAAAATGTGTACCCAGTGTTTCATTCCAATTGGAGAATTGTTTTCAGCAAGGTTGCTGGCCAAGCCAAGAGGAATTGAATCATTTTTTGTTGTGTATAATCTTCTAATACAGCTCACCCAGACTCTTCAAACTTCAAAGAAGTGACAAAATGGCTCATTTAGGATCTAGTGGAGACACCACCAAGCTTAAGATGTTGTGGATACCCTGTCATTGCCAGGCCTACAGTCTCTAAAGGTAGAAAGGTGAAAAGCAGTCTGGTGTGTAGAAACTCAGGGAGATGAAGTCATCAAAAATGGGTCTTCTCTAACAAAAGGGGTAAGAGGGCTATTGCAATCACCAAAGGGGAGGTCAGATTTATAGAAGGCTTCGATGAGGAGAAGAGAGGGTGAGGGAGGATCCAAATACATCATCCCAGATGGCTGACAGTTGGATTATGAACAACAAAACGCTTTGATTGCCAGTTGTGATAGTAACCAAGTCCAACAGTGATAGTTTCAGCACCAGACAAGTGTTCAGTGAAATCCCAGAAAATGATACTTGAAAGGGAATCACACCAGTTCGGAAATCTTAAAAGTGGATCAACATCCCCTATCTGTAAAATGAGTGTAAAAGTGGAACATGAATGGATCGATCCGTAGGTCACAAAAATGAAGGCAAAATAAGGCTCTATTTATTCAGTGTCTTATTTTCAACATTATTTGTGATAAAGTCAATGAACAAAATATTTTTGGCAGTTTCTTTTGTTCTGTGTCTTTGACGCCTAAATGCCTTTATCTGAATTACTGGGAATATTCCTTCATATTCTACAGACATTCAGCTCAATTAATTATAGTTCCATTCCTTCTCCAGCTATGAAAACATTGCCCATGAGTTGACCATATGGTGGGGATTAGTTAACTCTCCCAGTTCCTTAACTTTTAAACCTTCCTTGGATAAGTCTCCCTGTTCTGAGAGAAAGAAGAGGTAATGGGCATCTCTTGTGTGGAGTCTGAATACTCATCTGTTAGACCTGTCATGCTTAGGGTGGTCTTCGCCCAAACTGTTTGCCTGCTTGTCTCCTCTTCTTCCTGTATTTTTTTGTTGGCCATTGGCCTCTGAGCACATTTCCACTGCTGACCAGCGCTAAAGTGCATGTGCTTCTCCCCTAAACATGGTGTCATTACTGTATACATGATTGACATATTTAGTTTACTTGTAAGTCCCATGTACAGTGGTATACTATATACCCAGGGCTTGTAAATTAAATGTTACTAATGGGGCTGCAGCACTGATTGTAGCCTTTCAAACCTGTCTCAGGCCTGCCATTGCAGTGCCTGTGTGTGCACTTTATTGCCACTTCGACTTGGCATTTAAAACTACTTGCCAAGCCTTAAACTCCCTTTTTATTTTACATAAGTCACCCCTAAAGTAGGCCCTAGGTAGCCCTAAGGGCAAGGTGCTGTGTTAGTAAGAGGTAGGACATGTACCTTTAGGTTTTACACATCCTGGCAGTGACAAACACCCACATCAGTTTTTCACTACTGTGTGGCATACTCCTCTCATAGAGTAACATTTGGAATTACTTAACACCCTTTTTACCTTTAATTCCTGATCAGAAAAGAGTTGCTGCATCCTGGAATAGTAATGATAAATGCTCTTGAATGGTAAACTTCGATTTAACATTACTATTTTAGAAATGCCACTTTTAGAAAGTGAGTCAAACAACAACTAATATCTTTCCTGATGCTTATTTTGACAACACCATTTTTTATCTCCTTGACCTTATTGTTATTTAATAAACCTTGAGTTATTTTGAACAGTAAATCTATACACGTATCATATTTGTTGGACAACAATAACACACTTTTGTCAATGTTTTAAGCTCACATGCTTAAACATAAAAGAGGCATAAATCATACATCAAATTGTAAACTAAACTTAATATCAAAACACAATACAAAAGACACAATTTCATTATACCAGTCATCAGTTCAAAAAATGGATGGAGTTATTTTATTCTAGTCTATTTCTTATAGAGACCTCCTTAACTATACCCATTTTGAGGGGTTGTACCACCATTTTGTTTAGGTGGAGCAAGGCATCCAATGTTCCTTTTAAGTTTGCCTATGTGTAGTTGTTAATTATCTCCAACTCCCTAGTGCAACACAGTCAACGCGTTTCAAACTCCCCTTATTATGGGTGATCTCATGACCAAGGCTGGTTTCTGGATCGAAGTCAATTGGAAACTACATGAAAACATTTTTTTAAAATATGTCATTTCAAATATGGGCTATGTGTTATTTTTTTCATCCCCACTTACTATCTGGCATTTACCTCTCCTTTTTCATTCAAAAGGACTTTGGGGCATATCAACAAGGGCATTATCTCTGCTTTTTGGCTTTAAAAGCCAAAAAGCGGAGATAATCTTTTCACCCTATCTACAAGTGGGTGCTAACATGCATTAGCGCATGTTAGCACCCTTTTACCCGTCGCCTCCCTTTGCATCTCTAATGAGATGTAAAGGGGGCGTCACTGGGCAGTACAACCTTGCAAATATCGCTGATGTGCACATCGCGATATTTACAAGGCTGCCCCAGCATTTAAGCAGACGTTAGTTTTTGGAGAAAACCGCTGTTTTTGCCAAAAACTAACGTCTGCTAAAATGCAGACTTACCTATCCCTAACATTGGGGATGGATTATGCTGATACGACCACAGGGTCGTATCAGCAAGGTTATCGCCGTTTTGCAGGGAACATCGCTGGAAAACCAGCGATGTTCCCTGCAAAACAGCGATTTCCCCGCTATCTCTGGAATTTTTATCGCCCTGGAGTAACGCGTTGTTAATAACGCGCTACCAGGGCAATAAATTCCAGAGATAGACGGCGATAAATAAAAAAGCGCTAAGCGCGCTTTGCGTTATTTATCGCCGCCCCTCGTTAATATGCCTCAAAATATCCAAAATTGCATCGAGTTCCCAACTACAGGGGCAGATTTACAAGCCCCTTGCACCACTTTTGCGTCACTTTTAACATAGGAAAAGTGACGCAAAAGTGGCGCAAGGGGCTTGTAAATCTGCCCCATAGTTTGTAGCCACCGTCCTTTTCATGGAAAATAATTTTTAAAAAATGGAACATCATCTTAGTCTAGAAGGCATCACTTATTTTTCACTTATGTTTAAACCGTTCAGTTTTTCCGATGCCAATCTGTAGCTTGGTGCTAAACTAAAAAGAAATATACGAAAACATTTGTTTCCTCTTGTTCTCAAATCATTATAACAAAGTTTCAGTATGTAGGCGAGGCGCATCTTTAATTATGTTGCCTCTCTGGTTATGTGCAGCCTTTTCCTACTTTTAATCTGTGGTCGCACGCTTTACTGGAAGGAAAAATACACAAACATTGGTTTCTTCTTTCTCACAATCATTATGAAAAGGTTTCAGTATGTAGTAGGCCGGGCGCAGTTCAAAACCTGGACTTCATTACCTTTCAGTCAGAGAATACTGTTACATTGTTGCAATTCTATGCGATAGAGTCACGATGCTTTTGTTTCGCGTTGGTGCAAGTCAGCCATACGAAGTACAAATAGTAATGCCTTCCAAGCACACATTCATGAAGAGTTTTATCTTCTGCTACCCAGCTGGGCTCCTTAGCTGCAGCATTCTCTGCCTCGTGCTCTCTGGTATTTAATTGCATTTGAAATGTTGCTCGTTTGGCTAGACCTGAGTAGTCGAATCCCCAATTCTGTCAGTTGGATTCTGGTCTTTGTAGAGCTCCAAGTATGAGTTGTATTCCGCTTCTGTATTATGTTTGGTCCCTTCATCTGGATGCAGTGTGGCATTTCTTGCTTAGCCCAGTTTAGCAAGAGCCCTATTCTAGCATTTGTATTCCAGTTTATGTAGAATTATTCAGCTTGCCATCATTCAACATTTAGTTTGCCGTCATTCGCAATGGTATGTTGTGTCCTAGCTGATGCATAGATAATTCTTTCAAAGAACGCTAGTCCTTGGAGTATTCTATTTTTCAGGCAGTTTGTAAATTTTACATAATCCTTTTGATCAACCTTACAATCAGTGTAGTTCAGATATTTTGTGTAATCCAGTAGCTGTGGTATTGAAACACAAAATTAGATTATTCCTTTTGTTGAAGGATTGCCTCTATATCTACCCTATTGCATTGGGCTGGACTACCATTAAGACTGTCCCTTTAAAGGGCTAGATTCACAAAAGTAATCTGAGACAAAATCCTAAACTTACTACTTTTGGTATTCACAAAATGCATTTAGTAGTAGTAAAGTTAGGAATCCTAACTTTACTACTACTAAATGCCTTTTGTGAATACCGAAAGTCGTAAAGTTAGGATTTTGTCTCAGTTTAGTGTTAGTAAAGTTAGGAATCCTAACTTTACTACTACTAAATGCATTCTGTGAATACCAAAAGTAGCAAGTTTAGGATTTTGTCTTAGTTAGTAGTAGTAAAGTTAGTAGTCCTAACTTTACTACTACTAAATGCCTTCTGTGAATACCAAAAGTAGCAAGTTTAGGATTTTGTCTCAGATTAGTTCTGTGAATCGGCCCCTAAGTCTTTTTCAGTATGTTCCATTGATAGGAAGTGACTGATAATTGGTGCCAAAGTTTCCTTTGTTTTTATCCGAGATTTGTGCTGGGCATTCCTTTGCTTAATCTCCTGACTCGTTTTTCCAATATATATTTTCTGGCAGGGACATATAATTCCGTATATAACAATTTTTGTTCTGCAATTAGAAAAAGTAGTGTGCCTCCATTTGATATTCCCTATCTGAAAACCTGTGCCCTCTACTATTTGGCTGCATGCCACGCATGTTCCTCAGTTATGATGTCAATGGAGCCATATTCCAATGTTGTCTCAAGTTGGTGCTTACTCTTTTCTGGAGTATAGGCTCTGACTAGTTGTCTTAAAAAACTTGCATTTTTCTTTAGTGCAAATAGTGGGCATGCAAAACAGCATTCTAAGCTTGATATTAGGTGCCAATTCTTCATAATGATTTTCCTAAAGTTGTTTGCTTGGGGACAGTATGTGGACATGCAAACTAGCCTGTCCAGCGCTGGTTTCTCTTTCTTATCTAAGAGGCACTCTCTAGGCGTCTTTTATCTGTTGGCTTCTGGTAGAGTGTTCCTATAAGCTGGCCTTCAAATACTTTCAATTGTATGTCTATAAATGTGAGAGTTTTTTTATGTTTAGACATACTGAATTTGATGTCTGGGACTCAACAAATTATGGAATTGTTTACAGATTTGTTCATGTCCAGTCCATATGCACTAGATATCATCAATGAATCTGAGCCACTTTTTATGTTATTATGAGAAGGATTGTTGTTATATATACATTTTTCTTCATATAGTGCCATGTACAATACTGCCATTTCCAGCACAAAAGAACATCCCATGGAGGTCCCCTTTATCTGGGAAAAGAAGTCTTGTTCAAACTTAAAGTAATTTCTTTTTACTACTAGACTAGCCAATTTTAGAATGAATTGTATGGGAACTCTTTGTGGAACTCTTTGTGCCTAAGTTTTGCCTCCAAGTAAACTTCCATGGCCACTAGAACATCATCTTGTGGTTTTTGTGTATAAGGGGAAACCAAGTCAAATGTGATCAACCACTGTGTACTAGAATCAAATTGGAACCCTTCAATTTTATTGATAAAACCCATTGTGACCCTTAGATAAAATAGTATCTCATTGATGCATGGTTTTAAAAATGGATCTACATATTGTGAGATTGGTTCTAAAACACCCTGAGACGATCAGTCATCCTGGAGGGTCCTTTTCATCTTTGTGTATCTTTGGTAGGAAGTACATGACTGGGATTCTTGGATTATCTTTTTTTCAAAAATGTAAATTCTTTAGGGCCAATATAATCAGTATCAAATGCTTTTACTAATATTACAAAGATTTGTCCTTGAATGTTATTAGTCGGATCTGTCGGTATTTGGAGATAACATTCTTGGTCTAGTATTTGTCTGTGCCTCTTTTTGATGTCGTTTTCTTCAGCCACATCAGTACTGCACCACCTTTATCTGCCAGTGGTAGGACAAGTTTCCCACACAAAGGGCTGATTACCCCCTACTGGTACTCTAAAGCCCAGGCTGGGAAGAAAGGGGGATCTGTGCACTTCAAGGGCCTGCTTTGAAGTCACTCCCACTTCAAAGGCACAACTGGAAATAAATACTGGGCCTTTGAACCCACCAAGACAGTACACTTCTGGACCTGTAAAGAACTATGCCAAGATTAAAGACTGCTGTGCTACAAGAATTGCCACTCTGCTTGACTGCTGCTCTGGAAATACTGGTTTTCTGTTTTGCTGTACTGCCCTAATGCTTGCTGATCTCTGCCCTGCTGAGGACAAGGACTGCACCCATCTCACTTAAATCCAGGGTGACTCCAAGGGCTTGCTGACTTGCCCCTTGTTCCAAAGTCTCAGGGCAATCAAAAACTTCCTTCAATCCTGCAAAGGCACCTGAACTCTGCCATCTGTGAGTCCTGCCCTGTCAAGTGGTGCAAATCCAGTCTTGGGCCCTTGAAAGGTGACTTCTACTGTACAGAACCATTAAAATCAACGCAGGGATGACTTTGCACCGATTGGACTGACATATTGCCCTTCGACGCCGATGCAGTAGCTGATCGATGATATTGCTTCGACAGACTGTGCGGCTCGTCGATGATGGATAGCATGGCTCGATGATGACATCGTAAAGGGGTTAGTTGACGAAGCCTTCACTGCCTGCGCAGATCGTAACCAACATATTGAGTCTTCAACGTCGGTGACTGCTCCATCCAAAGTACTTTTTCAGCTGGACTTACGTGAGTCCTGTAGAGTGCCTGTCCTCCATCATGGTTGGCCTGAACTTTGCATTTACCACAATCCAGCGCGACCACAAGTAACCGCTTAGCCCTATTTGCTTCTAAGCGCTATTTTTTGATGTATTCTTTAAAAATTCATAACTGCAGTTTTACTTATTGGATTTCTGTCATTCTGATCTTGTTTTACTCAATAAAATATAATCTATGTTCTAACCCCGTGTGGAGTATTTTTGTGGTGATTTCAGTGTGTTACTATGTGTGTGTTGCAGAAATACACATTGCCTCTTTAGATAAGCCTGATTGCTCTGTGCCAAGCTACCAGAGGGTGAGCACAGGTTATCTGTCAGTGTGTATCTAGCTTACCCTGACTAGAGTGGTGGTTCCTGCATGTACAGGGTGCATACTCTGACAACCAGAAACCCCATTTCTAACATTGGTGATCAGCAGTGATGATAGGACTTGTGATTGTGCAATACCATATCGTAACTCATTGCTCAATACAACTCTATTCTAAGACCATTTCAAACTTTTTCAATTCTCCCTTATTGGCCTTTTGATATTTTTTGCTAAATTATGCCTCACTCTGGAGATGTTCCTGCAGGAATTGATTTTGAGCTGGTCAGGTTAGAGGTGTACACTGTGCCTCAGCTGAGAGATTTCTGCAAGGATTTTCAAGTTTCTACAAGAGGCTTTACCAGGAAGATGGAGCTGCAGAAAACCTTGAGAGCCTGAGCAGAGACCCAGGTTGCAGGAGATGATATCCCAAAGGAGGTGCAGGACATTTCTGTGAATGAGGATGACCTGATTCGGTAGTCTGATATGGCTATGGAATTGCCTATAGAGGGGGCCAACAATGTGATGGAAGATTGGTGATTCTCAGAGCAGGAAGCAGTGTCTTATCCAAGGACCTGTCCCTAGGGAAGCTGGCAGACAGGAGGGAGGAAAATAAATTAAAGCTGGAGCTTGCTAAATTGGTGCAGGCTCGAAAAGAGAGGAGGCTGGCCATGGAGGAGAGGAAACTAACCCAGGAGCTCAACCTCAAAGAGCGGGACATAAGAGCCGTACAAGTAGGGTCCAGCAGGAGCAATGGTGTCAGCATACCTGCAGTGCCCACTGCTGTGTCCAGAGTCAGGATACCCATGCATTTGGTGCACAGTTATGTGGTGAAGGATGACATAGACAAATAGTTTGCAGGCTATGAAGTGGCTCTAAGAGTGCACACAGTCCCAGGGGAGTACTGGGGTGGTAGTTTATGGAGGTATACGCCCAAAGTGGAAAGTGACACAGTCCTTACACTACAGGTAGAGGAGCAAACTTGCTACACTGCTATGAAGGTTATCCTAGTCAGTAAGCTTGGACTGACCCCTGAGAGGTATAGGCTTAGGTTCAGGAGCAGCCACAGAATCTCATCATAAACATGGGTGGATTTCCTGGATTATGCCAGTAAGGCACTGAAGGGCTGGGTGAAGGGCAGCATAGTTGATGATTATTCAGGGCTGTACAAATTAATTTCAAAGGAGCACGTTTGATTTCCAGAGCTGCACCAACACCTGGCTGATAGCAAGCTTACTGACCCCAAGAAACTTGCTTGGGAGGCGGACATCTGGGTCAGTACTATAGTGTCTAAGAAGGCATCTGGGGGGGCTCCCAAAAGGGTGGTCAGTGTCCCCACCAGAAGAAGGAGAGGGGGTAAAAGGACAGAGTTTTCTAAAGGCCCCCAAAACAACTCACAGGGGAAAAGGTCTAGTTCTCATTCACAATCTGGCCACCAGAAGAAAAACAACCCTGACAAAAGTCAGCAGCCAAAGACTCCCAAGTGCTCTGAGTGCTTTGAGTATGGACACTACAAAGGGATCCTAAGTATCCAAAAAAAGCACCGCCTCCCACTGGAGGAAAGACCCCGGGTGGCTAGTGTAGTGCTGGGGGAGGAGTTTGTCACAGTTAATGGGGGTAAGTTTATAGGGTTTAACCTAATGTCCCTAGGTCACAGTGAGATGGTTCCTAAGATAAATGTGCCCTCAAATACTATCAAGAATAGGCAATGGGTCACCATCAATGGGCAAGATGTTGAGGCTCAGAGGGATACAGGTGCCAGCATGACTATAGTAAGAAGTCAGCTGGTGTCCCAAATGCATTCCACCAAGTTGTGATGGCTGACAACAGAGAGGGTCACTACCCAATGGCTCTTGTTCCATTTGAGTGGGGGGGGGTTAGGATCGTCTGATGGTTACTGTGAGCCCTACAATGTCTTTGAACAGTTTGCTTGGTAGTGACCTTGAGCACACTACCTGTAAGGAAGTGGAGCTCAAGGCTCATATGGAGATGTTGGGGTTACCTGACTGGATCGGTGCTATGACCAGGTCCATGGCAGCCCAGTATGGGAGTCAAAAAGGGCTGGAGCCAGGAATAATGGCCCAACCAGCTGCTAAGAAGGGGAAGGGCAGAGGGAGTGGGAAACACCAGCCCCTGAATGTCTTCCCAGTGAGGTGGATGGGATATGCGGTGGCCGACCCAGAGCACACTCAGGAGGGCATTGCTCCCCTTAGTGACCTGTCCAAGCTTTCTGGATGGCATGAGAAAGGAGGACCCACCAAGGAGGAGTTCTGTAGGGCACAGGAGTGCCCAACCCATGTGGGTCCAAGGTAAGAGGCTGAAGCCCAAGAAGCAGGTGCCTGCCTGTGGGAGTCATCACATTTACTAGAAAGACAACCTCCTTTACAGAGAGCCTAACGCTCCTGTGCATGGGACAACAAGGGCCCTTGTGGTCCCCCAATGCTGCAGGGTCTTCCTATTGAAGCTGGCTCACAAGCTTCCCCTGGCAGGTCACCTGGGCCAAGACAAGATATTTGCAAGACTTTTCCCCCACTTTTTTTGGCCTAGGATCAAGACTTGCTCAGATGCATTGTGTAGGACTTGTGTAACCTGCCAGGACAGTGGGAAGACAGGGCAGAGGCTGAAAGCCCCACTTAATCCCTTGCCTGTTATTGGCACAACCTTTGAGCGGGTGGGCATCAACATTGTTGGGCCTATGGATCCCCAGACTGCATTAGGCAACAGGTTTATTCTGGTTCTGGTGGCTCCTGCCACTAGGTACCCAAAGTAAATCCCTCTGAGGACCATGACTGCATACCTGCACCTGCAGAGGCAACATAAATTGCAATAGCCATTTTGTTTTTAATACTGCATAGCTTTTAACATGTACTTTTCGCTTTATTGTGCCAGAATTCAACGCTTGTCTAATCCCGTCCCCTGTGCTGCTGGCTTAAGCTGGGGACATACTATACTATAAGCCCATTGGCCGGGGGAACCAATCAGAAGGCAGAGGACAGACCCAGTTAGAGCTCCGAGCCCTTGAAATGCTGCCTGAAGAGTAGATGTGCGCAGCGGGCATGCTTCAGGCGCAAGGCTTGCACACCTAAGGCAAGCCTGTCTGTGCCTGTCCATATCTAAATGGGGCCAGGGGCCAAGAACCCTGGTCCCTCTCAATCAAAAAGGCTGATGTATACTACTGGTCAACTTATGGCTCTTTGGCCTGCTCGTTCTGTGAGCTTCCAGATTTCTGACCTATGGGTGAGTCCTCCATTATGCAGCTGCTGCAACTTTTCCTTTCAGCCAGTGGTCACAAGTCCCATTTTGATGACAAGTACTGCGGGTCACAGCGACACAACACTGCATTTAGGTAGATGTTGCATGAAGCAATTTCACTGTCTTAGTATCATCTGCTGCTCTCTTCCTAAGCATCAGCAACACCTATTTAATTTGTTATGGGAACATAATCCTGATGCCCTGTTTCTAAAAGTGAGAATGATTTTAAGTGGACAGTGTTCTTCTCTCTTAATGCACCTAAACGAATGATGGATGTTGACAGCTTCTTACTTCAGAAAGAAGCATATTTAATTCTGAAATACAATAGCGCCTCAACAGGTCTAAACACAATGACTGAGCTAACGAAAATGTAAAATACAACGCACCTTTTAGGAAGCACTTTCAATATTGTTCCGACCTCGTGAGCCAACTGTGAAGCACTAATTTGGACCACGAATCCCAAAATGCACGACCATGGCAATTGTGTGGACCATTATGATTCATTGAGCAGTGATTGGTCCAACTCTTAGGGACCACATTTCCCAAGAACTTCAGAGCATGAAAAAATGCAATGGGACCTCGTTTCAAATGCTAACCATTAGACATTCAGAGTGAGCCAGCGAGCAGGGTGATTAGTTCGAGAGGCTGTTGTAAATCACAGGTAAGCCCTCGTTCTTTTTGAATAGTTCATGTTACATGCGTCTTGCCGGGTAGCAGATTAATTCATTAAATATTTCTGCTTCCAGCAATATGTGACAGGAACAATTTAATTTGGACGTCTTTCAGCAAGCCAGTGTGCAATCTACACGAGCGGCTGTTTCATGCTGAGAGGTAAGCTCCAGCAAAGTAAAAGACCTCTGTTTCGCTTTTGTAAACATTCGGGCTGAACCAAGAAATGATTATTGTATATTTTTGGCTTTAGAACAGAATACGAGGAAATCCCCCCTAAAGAAAGAGGCCTGTAGAAATCACGAGCAGGAGCTCGTTTTTCAGGTATGCATACATGTAATGAAAGTGGCCACTTGATAACAATGCTTTAAATAGAACTTAGCTGAAACCCCCTCTTTATAAAACGGGTGCCTTTTCATTTTCTCATAGAAAATCAACAGTGTATTTATTGGACGCGGAGCCAGTTTTCGAGCTGGGAATATAAAGTACCACTGCAGGTACGAATTTAATTCCCAATTAATTTTTGGTTCACTTGTTTTTAATGGAGCCTTAGAGAATGATTACACAAAATCCTTTTTAATTCTGACAGGTCTCCAAGATACATTAGATGACTTGGATTGGACGAAATATTTTTACGTCAGGTATATTTTTGGCTTATAATTGAAAGTCATGGAAAATTGCAGCATATTTGTGAAAAATAAGGAGCACTAATAATAGTAATGTTTGTTTGACTACTTTAGATAAACACCACTGCACATAGGAGTGAAGCATAGTGTACAGTTCGAAATTCAGAAGCCCTGATGAGAGTCCTAGTACCTGGTGGACTAGGATCAGAAACGCGTCAGCATTGCCCATTTATGGCATTGTTCATTCATTGAGGAACCTTTGATTGAGTTTGGTTTGATGTCGAGGGATTTGAATTGAATTCCCCCTCTTTCTTACATAAAATGCTGTTCCCTTTGATTAGAAAACTTGTTTGAGTTTTGACTATTTAAACACATAAAATATGCACAATTTTTGAATTCTTGTCAAAATAATTGTTTTTTTGTTGTGATTTTTGTAGTGTTGTGTTCTTAATTCGTTTATATTCTTTTCATTATGTGAATTAGTTTGTTGAATGTTTTTTGATCACTGTACAGAATCCTCTTGATACGATGATGTCTTTTTCATACTGGAATGTATTGTTTAAAAATTAAATAACTTTTCTTAAAGTAATAAGGGTTAATAAAAACCTGATAAAAAAGAAATAAGCTTTTTTTGATCATTACAGCCAAATAATTACGTGCTGATAACTGATAATAGGTTCAGGTCACCTTCTTTTTCTTCTGTTTCTAAAAGAGACATGGCTTCATGATGGATCATCACTTAATGTGATTGCTACTGTCCCCCCTAACTACTCCAATGTTAGGAAAGATAGGGTAAGATAGGCGGGGTCACCATTATCTTTCGAAATGTATATAATTGCAAACCATAAGAACGCCCGTTCCACCCTCGTGAGACCTTGCTCTTTTCTCTCTCCCTTACACACAAATTTACTATATCTGGGGCATTGATCTATTGGCCTTCAGGTTGTGCTGGGAATTGGTTTTCCACCATCCCAGACCTATTCTCCCCTCATATTCTCTCAAAATCTATTTGGAAGACCTGCAGATTTGGGTGTCTTAAATCTGGCACAAGTTGTAATTTGGCTCCTACACTTGAGGCAAGATGCCTTTTGGATAGGGGTGGGTGGTAAACTCTGCTCTACCTGCAGAGTTCATGGAGTTTTGCTGCTCAGCGCTCCTCTTGGAGTGCATAGTTTGGCAAAAATTCTACAACCGCCGCATGGCGAAGTTTACCGACACCAACCCCTAATAAAAACAAATGAGGCTTGGCCTTCTGCTAATTTACAGTTCCCTTAACCAACCAGGATTCAGGGTAGAGAGTTTTCCTGTGACCAGTCCTTTGAGCAGCAGCAGGTACAACCAATCTGCGCTTTTGCTGCTCAAGCGGGCTGTGCTTTGGCTGTCAATGGACGCCATGGTGGACGAGTGTACAGGCCTCAGCTAGAGTAGCCGGATCCTGGGGGCAAGAGGTGGTAGCATGACAGTCTCAGTTCTGAGCAAGGGAAGCAGTGCCCAGGGAAGTGACCCACAGACAGTGACATGGAGTTCAAGGTTGTGCTGAAACTGCAAGTCTCTGCTGGGCCTGGGGGCCGGGCCGCATGCTGAAAGGTTGGGTTTGGTGGGGAGGCCGGACAGCAATTGGGCCTGGAGAGGTGGAGGAGGTTGAGTCTGCCAAGGGTCGCAGAGCGCGGAGCTCCACCAGGTAACAGCCCAGCAGGAGCAGGATTACTAAGAGGAGGGGCTGGAGTATGAAGCGATGCCCGACGGATCCATCACCACCCACATGCTGGCCAGAACTGGCATCATGGAGCACTGCCTCAAGTACTCAATGGACTGTGTGAAGGTGAGAGGGGACTGGGGTACAAGGCACATGGTGCTGGAGGAAGGGGATGCTGGCTGGAGGGTTGGGTGAATGAAGGTTTTCACTCAGAAAGAACAGGTGTAGTGTATCATGAGAGAAGGAAGAAAATGTTGTGGCTTGTTCTGTGTGGTAAAAGTTCCCCTCATCTCTCATTCAACCTTTTCCCTTTCTGAGTATCAGTGATCTAGGGGCTAATCTGGCACCTTTTAAAACCAGATGAACTAGCTTCCAACCCCACCCTCCCATCTTCACAGACTACGCGTCTGATCCTAGACAGATCACGTTATCCACGACTGCCTAGAGTGCCTTGAAGCAAATTGCACTATAATTGAGACCAGTGTTGTGTTGCATGTGAGTGTCTGGTAAGAGATGACTGTTGCCCCGGCAGCTCTCTTGCCAGCCAATGTGACCAGCTTGGCCGGTTGGGACTTCTGGTTCACAAGGGAGGGGGTGTGCAAGAAGGGGAATGCACCAGCGGCTGAGCAGGGAGCATGAGACAGCATGGGGCTGGCCCTGTGCAAGAGGTACAACTGCTGTCCCCATGGCGCTTGCTGCCCCAGGGGCCCCGGTCAGAAAGACTGCAGGATGGCCCTACAGCATCAGAGCCACTACGTGTCGATCTACAGCTACATGCCCGCACCAGCCACGACCTGCAGCTGCAGAAAGGGAGGCCTTCAAGGTACTGAGAGGGCAGGGCCTCTGGCTCGACGTGCAGCAGCGGGGGCAAGAAGGGCTATGTGCCCAGGGCCTTCACAGCCAGCACCAACAGCCTGGATACCAAAAAGTGAGTCCAACCTCTCGAAGCCACATGCCAGATATCTTCTCACTCTCCATGCCCTGTATATACATAGCTATAGAGAGGTCAGGTGCAGCCTTAGGGGACTTCCAGCCACATTCATCCATCCATCCATTCATCCAGATAAACACATCAATGGCCAACCTCTTCCTAGGTCACCGTTGAGAAGCTGCACTTGTTACCACCCTCCCAGGTGCCCCTGCTTCAAATAATATCCTGCAGGTGATGCCCCACATATTTCCCCGGTCTAACACGTGCCCCTGCTTCTGATAATACATAATAGCTACATGCCCCCACCCTTATGCACTCTGCATGATGCCCTTGCTTCTAGAAATACCCCACAGGTGAACCTGCACATCTGTGCCCCATCTCGCATTTGCACCTGTTTCAAGTAACATCCCACAGGTTAATGCTACCTGCCCCGCTCTCTCAGCTGCTCCCCTTATGATAATGCTTGGTACGTGTCTGACCTTGCCCAACATGTGTCCTTGCTCACATATATTGTAGTGTATTTGCACTTATGTAGCGCTTAATATCTTTGACGAGGCATTGAAGTGCTTTAAGGTGGATAGCACACTCGGGGGGGATATTCTCAAGAACGTGCGATAGACATCGCCAAAATAGGTTAACGCAAGTTTTCATATCACTGTCTATCGCGGGAAAATAACTCTGTGTTAACGTCGTATTTTCAACACGGCGGTAACATGGGATAGTCTCCCGATAACGCGTCAAATGTCCGCGATAACATTACCAGGACGGCAATGAAAATCCAAACCCGAACGCGAAAACAGTTGCGATGGGCCCAACCGCGAAAAGACAATCAGCGAAAAGCAGCGCCAGGCCTGCAAATCACACATGTCAGGCGGGAAAAATCACTACAAAAGCAGCAGAAAAAAAAACACAAACAAAAACCAAACTACAGCGAAGCACAATGGAGGCAGCCGGAGCAGGTACAGAGGACGGCCAGAACCCCACAAGCCCCCCGGGGGAGCAGCCTGGGACCTCAGGGACAGGGAAGGGCAAGGACAAGAAGAAGAGGAAGACGCAGGAAAACAGGATCCTGATCACGGAGGTGATAGAACACCATCAACAACTGTTCGTCACCTCCACTGTGTCATTGGCAACAAAAAATGCAACACAGCAGACAAGGTGAATGCAGTCGGAGTGCTGAGGAGGACAATGGAGGAGCTCAAGAGGCGCTGGAATGATGTGAAGCGCAAGACCAAGCAGAAACTCGCCAACAACCAGAAGGCAGCAATGCAGACTGGAGGTGGGAGTCCAGCGCCACAGGAGGAGCTGGATGAGATGGAGGAAATGGTGTCCACAGTCATCAGTGGGGAGATGGTGGCAGGAGTTGGGGGACCGGACACTGCTCAACATGACCTGACACAACAGCAACAGGGTGAGTAATGACCAGGGACTGGGGGGACGGGGGGAGATGGGCACAATGGCACACATGCACAATTAAGTACAGCACAGTGCACACCCACAATGACTCGGGATCATGTCCCTGATCCCCTTGGCACACTGCAGCACACCTAGAAACAGAAAGTAGGCCCCCATCGACTATGTGCCCAGAGGGGGCCCTTCCCACACATCACCAATCTCACAACCAACCCATGCACATGTGCCAAACCCAGCAAAGCGGCGTGTCTGTGAGCCACACTGACAATGCAAGTGACACTGCATGATGAATAGCATGGCTGCAGTCCGATCATCATGACATGGTGGACGCCACCACACTGAGGTGGCTGAGTGTGGACCACATCCGTAAAGGAGCAGGTCACACTCTGACACATCCACCTGCACAAACAACCCTTGACGTCAACAACACATCTGCGGATAAACCATGCCCCAGAGTCCCAACTCCCACCAAGACCCAAATTCACCCAAGTCTGCAACATCTCAGTACTGTATGGGCACAGAAGTCAAAGGCACACCGCCTGAAAGGGACAAGGGGCAGCAAAATCAGAGCTGCAGGGGCGACTCGCCCAAAATGCAGCACACACACATGACATTCAGAGCACATCAGCATTGACAACAATGTGGTACAAACTGCAACACGTTTACAACAGAACAGAGGACACAACAGGTGCTGCTTGTGTGTAGAAACTGGCCAAGCACATTTGGCATAGCAGGGAAATGTGAGATGTCAATGCACAAGTACAAACACATATCCGTGATGTTAACAAAATGTCCACTGTCCCGCATCAAATAGGCAGCTCCTCCTAAACAGTCACAATGTACATTGTCATGCAGTCTGCATGTGAACTTGTACAATGCGTCAACATACATGTGAACACAATGTAACACTGCATCTCCCCTTCACATTGCAGAGGGAGCATCAACACCTCCTGCAGAGCAGCCCCAACAACTCTTCACTGATGACGATGAGGACATCCCCAACATCGACACCGAAGCCCTCCAAATCCTCATTGACCGCTTCGGCACCCCACCTCCAGGAGCAGGGCAGCCCAGCTGCATCGAGGAGACCCCAACCCCTGCACAGACCACACAGAAGGAAGCACCTACCACCCCGGCTGTCTCCCAGGACCCCCACGAACAACACAGGGCCTTCCAACGCCGTGTGTTAGAGATCCAGGAGAAGATGGCTGATCAGGTGCGGGTGGGGTTTGACCTCATGGCAGCCAAACTTGATGCCATACATGGGTGTCTGATTCCCATCAGGGACCACTTACAGTCCCTAACGGACACTCACAGTCCGCTCCATGCTCTCCAACGATCCATGGCTGACATCGCTGGAGTCATGATACTGAGACAAGAACAACTGTCCAGTCAGAGTGGCTCCAGCGATGTCAGCCGGGAGTTGGGACACATGCGGGGGCTCATGGAGAACATTGAGCGGATGACGGCGGAAAAACTGGCTGCCACGGCTGCACACCAGCGAGATGTGGCTGGGACCTTCCATGCCCTGCAGCACATCGTTATGGCATTGCTGCCTCAAGGCCTTGCGCAGATGAATGCTGCTGCTGCTTCTACATCCACATCTCCGCCCCCTGATGTGTCAGTGCCTCACAGTGCGGAAGGCACTCCACCTCCGGTCCCCGATGTGTCAGTGGTACACAGTGCGGCAGGCATTCCACCACCACCCACGTGTGAGGCACATGTGACATCAGAGGACGAAGATGCGGGTGAATCAACCTTACTGGTAAGGAGGAGGCAGTAGCATTCATCTCCGCCATATGGCCTGTTTCTGCTTGGTTCTGCCCTTTGCATCATAACTTTCCACTGTCCCCCGATACACTCACCTTGGATCTCGACATGGGCTGCCATTTTCTGTTTGGTTACCAATGACACAGCGATCAGACTGTGGACTGAACTCTTCCTCTTCCGATGTACTTGTCATTCCCTGAAGGACTCTGGCTGGCCCTCCACGGGCCAATAATGTGAAGTGGGGTTTGCATGGCCCTGTACTGCTCCAGCTGCAACACTCCACTGGATGTGAATTAAACATTCAGAATCGCACAGATGATTCATGTCTTTGAACATTCAAGTATGAGAGTATGGATGAATGTAGGGTCAGTGATTCCTCCTTACGTCCATGTTGCTCATGTCGTGGGACTTGAGTCACAGGGTGCAACATTGCCGATTGCGGTCCGGGTGGCGTAGACACTACAACAGAGACACAAGCATCAGTTACTTCCTTGTCCAGCCCAGAACTGAAGCATGCCCAGAGCCCCGCGCTCATTGTTCCCACCCCTACGCTGGCCTGCCATACGCCAGGCCAGACCACTCCACTTACGCTCAGAGGGGGGGAAAACAAAGCTACATGTCCCAGTCCTTCCCTGTAGTGATCTGCTGATCACTGGTCTAGTTGTCAGCATGCCACAGCCACTCCCTGAGGGCTGGTTAACACCGACACCACACCCATCCAGCACAGGCGTCACAGGACATGTGACCCTGCCAACAAAAGGGACCTAGCATATCACATTTCCCACTGCCGGAGAAGACATGATGGCGTCCGCACCACGAGACCCAATCATAAAGGGTCCATGACTTGTGGCGCACTGGGTTAGTGGCACCCGATGCACTGCGGCCGGCACCGGCCTACCGCCACAGGACGATGACTTGTGGTGCACTGAGTTGGTGGCACCCGATGTACTCCGGCCGGCACGGGCCTGCCGCCACGGGACAATGACTTGCGGTGCACTGAGTTGGTGGCACCCGATGCACTGCGGCCGGCATGGGCCTACCGCCACGGGACGATGACTTGCGGTGCACTGAGTTGATGGCACCCGATGCACTGCGATCGGCACGGGCCTACCGCCACGGGACGATGACTTGCGGTGCACTGAGTTGGTGGCACCCGCTGCACTGCAGCTGGCAGGGGCCTACCACCACGTGACAATGACTTGTGGTGCACTGAGTTGGTGGCACCCGATGCACTGCAGCCGGCACGGGCCTACCGCCACGGGACGATGACTTGCGGTGCACTGAGTTGGTGGCACCCGCTGCACTGCGGCTGGCAGGGGCCTACCGCCACGTGACGATGACTTGCGTTGCACAGGGTTAGTGGCACCGAAGATCTGAGCGGGTGTGCAGCCTGCGATGATGCGTAGGCCTCGATGAGCCGTCCTGCTAATCGTGGTTCGATTTGAATTGTCAGTCCTGCTGGACCGTAGTGCACGCCAAAGGCAGCAGTCAGCACACACATGACTCCGCGGTGCGGTGCCGCGGTGTGCGCTGGGGGCCTGTGGCGCGGAATCCAGCGATCAGCTGAGGAGGATGCACTGGCACGTGGTGGCCCGCTTGGAGACACGCCGGTGGCGGCAGGTGAGCATTGAGGCCTGGGTGCGCAGGGGCGGCCAGTAATCGCTGGGCGGAGGACCGGTCTGGGGACCAGGGCTGGGGTGCAGCAGGTGCACAGGATCGCGCAGGCACCACCGGTTACGTTGGCAGACTCGTGGCTGGGTGGGGGGCGCCGCCCTTGCTGACACGACCCTGCATGCGATGATCGTGATGTGCGCGGGTTGGTTTGGGACGTAGCCACCTCGTCTCCAGTGTGAATGTGCCCGATGAAGGTGGTCGGCCACGTGTGTGTACGCCTATGGACAGGTTGTGGCAGAGACTGAGACACACGCAGTAGTCACTTTGGTGGTGGATTTGGACGTGTGCATTCCCACAGTTGTGAGTTGGGGGATTGTGGAGTTGAGGTGTGTGGTGTGTTCAGTTGGTACTTGCCGATGGGCAGTGTATTTCCATGGGGGCCATCCTCAAAGCGCTGGTTGGTGGCGGACTTGCGGACATATGGGAATCATGCACACTGCCTGGGGAGTTTGCGACGACATTGGTGGGCAGGCCACGGTGGTCCACTTTTGTATGCACAGTGATGGCATGCCAGTGGTTGCTGTTGCGGTGATTGTGTGCAGTGTCAGCAGGGGGCACAAGTCATACACATGTGCTGTGAATTGCCCCAACACGTGCGTGACGCCAGCTATGGCGTAGTTCCCTTGCGTGGTCTCAAGATGTTCCTGCGCAGTGTGGGGGGAGTGAGGGGCAGGGGTATCGAACTGACACACACCGTGATGCTTTCAGGTGTGATGAGTCCTGCATGATGTGACCGTAACAGCAGTTCGTGTGGTCGTTACCTTCCTCTTCATTCCTACGACGGTTCCGGCCACACAAACGTCTGCTACGGTCTTCTCATGCATGGTTTATCATGCCTGTGAGCATTCCGGTTTGTCCAAGTGCAGTACACTGTGCCAGATTAGGCATGTGACTATACGGACGTTTGACCATTGTCAGTGGAGAGGTGTGGTGCAGCAGCCAGGGCAGCTGACTTCGGAGCACAGGGTTCACGGTTCGATCCCCGGCTCCGGCGGCAGCTCAGCTCAGCACCATGTGACTCTGGGCAATAGCTCACTTAATTTCCACGACGGCCCCCAGCGCCTTGAGACCCGTAAGGGTGAGTAGCTGCGCTATATAAAAAAAAAAAAAAAAAAAAAACGGGCTTTACCATTTCTCCCACAGGTTTCTGAAGACACGTTGCCCTGTTGAAGTTCCCTGTTGGGAATGGAACGCGTTGGCTGAGCTTTTCGTTTTGTTTGTTTGTGTATTTGTAATAAAATTCTGTTTTTACACTACTGTTGACTACTGGACTTCATGACCTGGCGCACCCACATTTCGGTTACTACGATCTTGGGTCTGGGGCACGGAGGCATCTAGCATGGCTGGCGTTGGGGTTGGTTGCTCAGGTACACTACGAATTGGAACTATCGTGTGGTGCGGATACAAGGGCCCGCCGTTGCTTTTGTGGACATGCATCCATGACATATGAGAGGGACTTTGATGGGGCTGGCTGTGAGACTCCTCCGACTCCGGCAGTTGTTGGTTGGAAGGTACCAGGGGCCAACAGGTACAGCACAGCCAGCAGCTTTGTCTGCGGGTGGATGTAGGTTGTCCGCTGAGTTGGTACCGTCAGCCTATGGGCAATGTGGGTCAGGATGCGGTGGATGGTTGTTCTTTTGAGCCTGTGTTGGCCAATGGCTTCCTCTGGTGTTGAGCCTATGGGGCTGGTACGTTTTAGGGTCATCCGCTGTCCTGCACTGCCTAGGTGGTAATCAGGGGGGAAGTGGTTGGGGGGGCCTTGGAGTGGTGGCGGTGGGTGTTGTGGCCCTCTTGGTTCTCCGAGCTGCATGATCATTGGCTCCATGGCATCTGTTGGTCTTCAGATGTGGCTCTGGGCTGGGCTCCCTTTCATACTGCAGGTAGTCATCCTGCTTAACACCAGCAGAAGGCAGGTGTTAAATCCCTGCTGCTAACGCGCCTTATTGCCTGTTCTTGGTTCGCATCGCAGATCTGGCTGGTCGTTGAGAATATCGCGAAGTGGTGTTTTCGTGTGTTTTTGCACGGGAACGCCTACTCTGCATACCATTAGCGTTGGTTGTCGCACTCATCCTTGGCGATGTTTTTTGCGGCAGCTATCGCTGGTAAACTGGCGATATCGGCAGTTTGCACCAGCTTGAGAATAGGGCAATAAATCTATCGCCACTTTTGCGGCGCTAAAGTGCCGATAAATCGGCGATAAGTCCTTGAGAATATGCCCCTTAGTGTTACACTGTCACCCTCCTGCCCCTAATCTCCCAGAGGCCTCTGATTACATAGATGACTGTCACATCCCCCAGTTGAATGTATGGTTGTCACCCCTGTTTTCATATATGACTGCCACCATCCTGCCCCGAGACTCCCAGGAGCCTCTGCTGCCATATGACTGTCACCCCTCCCTCCCTCTGTCGCATGTATAACAGTTACCCACCTGCCCCTTAGGCACTGCTGTTCACATATATGACTGTCACTCTCATACCCTTTTCTTTTTTCACAGGTGTCCCTGCTTCTAATAGTACACACCTCTATGAATGTCTCATTTGTCCCCACTCTTGAAGGACCTATTACCCCCATAGACAGTGATGCTTGCTCTTTTGTTGCGATGTGCAGACTTTGTGTCATCATAAACTAACGGAAGGTTTGTGTCTTGCTGTACTCGCTTTCTTAGGAAGATGTGTCTCTGTGGCAGAGATCTGTGGTGAACGAGCAGGAGACAGGTTTGGATTTTAAATACTGCTCACTCAACATTTTATCTTCCAAAGGACAACAGTCCTCATTTGAAAGTTCGTAGGTGTTATCCTCTCCTTCCTCTAGGAAAGTCAACATCAAGTTGCAGAAAGCTGCTGTTAGGTTGTTCGTGTGGTGCCCGCTGTATGGTGTATAGGAAGTAAACAGTGGATAGAGGCAGTATTGCTGCTGCTGCCACTGGCTATGAGTTGGCTGCTCACAGAAGCAACAGCGGTGGATCCAACATGACCGAGTCCATCCTGGTTGCTCCCCTCGCCCTCTGGGGCTGCCTTTGGAAAAGCAGAGGTCAGAAAGGAGGCTAGCAGACTCATGTGGTACAGGCTTCTTCCACCCCCCTCCATGCATATTGGGAAGCCCAGCACTGTTATAACCCATCCTTTGGACTGCAAGGATTTGAAGTGTGTGCCATTAGAAGGAGGACCGGGCGGCACTCTGCCACACACGGACGTCTATGGAATTTCACTCAGTTTTAGATAACTCTGCAGAATTCCGCAGAGTAGAATCCTGCAGAGTAGATCTCTGCGAGTTCCGTCCATCCCTACTTTTGGATCCAATCTTTTCCAATGTGAAAGACCTGTCTACTGAGACTCTCAATTCGTTACTCTGGTCAGACCATTTAGCAGTGCCATTTGCGATTAGGATTCCGGCTACTCCTTTGCTAGGGCCTTGAACCGGCAATGGTTGAGCACCAAACCTGCTCTTAAGCAAACAGTTGACTATCATGGGCTCATAGATAATTGGATCTTAAATACCTTGGAGGCAATTTTTACGGCTACATCTAGACACCCTGCTAGATCTTACTCGCTGGCTCCCTCATTTAATGAATCTCTTTGGCTAGAGAAAAAATGATATAAGGGCCTGAAAAGACTCTGGAGGAGGTCTTTTGACGAGGATTTTAAAGCTAATATAAAACAGCGATAAAAAACTATCATGGGAAAGCACAAGCACTCTTTTATTCAGAAAAAATCACTAATGCCCAAGTCCTAAGACGCTCTTCAATGTCATCAAAGAACTTTCCAACCCTTGTAAAAATGTCTCCAGCACACTCGCTTTCTCAGATTCAATGTCAAGAACTGGCCCTGTTTTTTCAACAAAAGGTGGCAGACATTTATCTTCATTTGTCTAAAAATCTGAAGGGTGGAGCAAGATCTACGGACTATGTTGTGTCCAGCCATATGTCGAACTACACCGAAAATGAGTATAACAACAGCATGCACATACCAGGTTCAACCGCCAATCTGAAGGTGTGCCCCCCTCTGGATACCTCTATCTTTTTGGCTAACTTACAGTCTATTAAATTGGGCTCTATGCTGGATCTCCTATCTCCTTCCAAACTTGGCCTTCTGGATCCAGAATTGCTACAGGTGGTGAATCTCCTTAAATCCTCTCTGCGACAGGGTTATGTTTCAAAGAGCTGGAAGCACGCCATGGTTCTTACGCTCCGAAAAAAAAAACAATCTCGATCCGACCAATTGGTTGAATTTTCATCCAATTTCCCTGCTGCCCAGCTTCTCCACCATTTTGGAGAAACACGTGAATGCACTGCTTACAATATACATGGAGGCCCACAATTTTTTACATCCCTCGCAGTCTGGCTTCAGGACTGGGCACAGCACAGAATCCACCCTCCTAGGAGTCACTGATCATCCCAGATGACTCATGGATGGGATTGGAACAGCCGCATTTTATTAGATCTTAGTGCGGCCTTTGATACTGTGTCCCACTCCATCCTGTTCGAAAGATTGGCAACACTAGGTCTCAAAGATACATCGCTGGCCTGGTTAATATCATTCCTAAAGGATCGGACGTTTCAAGTATTTTCGGCCAATGCTAAGTCGGAGATGATGGCTTTAACTTCTGTAGTCCCTCAGGGCTCAGTGTTAATCCCAATGTTGTTTAATATTTACGTCAGCATACTTGCAGATGTTGTAGAGAGTTGTGGTTTGACCTTATTTTCTTTTGCAGATGACACTCAAAACATCTTCTCTTTGTCATCTATACACAGTCATAGACTGTCCAGTCTTAACCTTGACTTGAGCCATTTTGCTTCTTGGATGAACAATAACTCTCAAGCTAAATGGTGATAAGGCAAAGGTCATGGTCCTGGGCAAGAATCTCAAACTTTGGTACCCTCACCATTGGCTGCAATCCTTAGGGACTCTTCCTGACCTGTCCCACAAGGTTAAGAATCTGGGAATTGTATTGGATGAGAATCTTTCCTTGAAGCCTCAGGTGATCAAGGTTACCTCCATCTTTTTTGCTGTGCTCAAGTGGTTGAAAAAGATCATCTGGATGATTCCCCAGTAAGCCCAAGGGACTGTTGTCCAAGACCTAACCTTGTCTAGATTGGATTATGGTAACATCTTGTACTTAGGAATAGATCAAGCATCCATCCAACGCCTGCGATAGTTCTGAATTAAGCGACTAGACTTCTGTATCGGCTCCCGAAGCACGCCTCGGTCTATCACTTTCTCCAAGAGATCCATTGGCTCACGTTTCCAAAATGTTATCAGTCAAAGCTGTGTGCTACATCTTCAAAACCAGAGTTGGAGCAGGCCCATGCTACATACAGGATCTGGTGGGGCATTATCAGCCCACAAGCATGCTGAGATCTCAGAACCTGGACTTGTGCACAGTGTCAAGGTTTCTCTTGGCTCACATGGGAGGGCGTCCCTTCTCTGTCTTAGGTTTGAAACTGTGGAACTCTCTTCCAGAGCCCATGAGAAACTGTGCTTCCTAACTTGCATTCCATAAAGGCCATAAGACCTGGCTGTTTTAAGCTGTCAATCTGTCATATTCTCTTTTGTTCAGTGCTGGGTAACCCTTTTTGGGTAGCTGCGTGCTTTACAAGATTATAAAATAAAAAATATAGCCCCTGATGGGGATTTTCACCCGTATGGGTTTCCCCAAGGAAGTTGTGTCTGACACGGAAAAAAACTTCATATCTGCATACATGCAGTCAATGTGGATGGAGTGTGGGGTAATCTACAAGTTCTCCATTCCTTACCATCCACAAACAAATGGGCTTATTGAGAGATTTAACAAGACCCTGAAGTGCATGATTAGATGCCTGCCGGAGTCCCTGATGGAGAGGTGGGACATGCTCTTGCCATGCCTATTGTTTGCCCACAGGGAAGTGCCACAGAAGGGAGTGGACTTCATCCCTTTGAGTTTCTGTATGGGTACCCTGTCAGAGGACCTATGAGTTTGGTAAAGGAAAGATGATCACTAGCTCCCAGTAAGATTCCCCAGGATGTAGTGCTACATGCTATCCTTCAGGAGCCAACTTAGAAGCCAGTCAGGCTGTGATGAAAGAGTGGTATGACTAAAATTCTATCACTTTGGAATTGCAGCCTGGGCAGAAAGTGTGGATTATGGAACTGGGTTATGGAACCTGTGGAACCCAGGGCCCTCCGGGACCGCTGGACTGGGCCCTATGAGGTGACTGAGCGGAAGGGTCCAGCCACCTATCTGGTGGACCTCAAGGCTCCCATGCAACTCCATAGTAGGTCCATATCAATTGCCTCAAACTCCACTTTGAGAGGTCTCAGGGCACCATGCTGTTGGTGACAGACGGAGAAGAGGAGAAGTAGGGTGAACCTATCCTAGACATCTTAGAATTCAAGGAGAAAGATGAGTCTGTGGAGGGAACTATCCTTTCCCTCAGTCTAACTCATCAACAGAAGAGAGAATGCCACCAAGTGTTGTTACAGTACTCCTCTCTGTTCTCCCTTATTCCTGGAACTACCTGTCTGTGTACCCATGATGTAGACACAGGAGACAACCTGCCTGTTAAGAATAAATCTGATCGGTTGTTGGAAAGAGTGAGAGCCAGCATTTAGAGTGAAGTCTCAAAAAATGCTTGAATTGAATGTGATAGAACCCTTCAGTAGCCCCTGCTCCAGTCCTGTGGTTCTGGTACCAAAAGCAGCCCCATCAGGCACCACACCTGAACTGAGGTTCTGTGTGGATTATAGAGGGCTGAACTCAGTGACAAAGACAGATGCTCATCCCATTCACTGGGCTGATGAGCTGATTGACTGGTTAGGGGCTGCCCAGTACTTAATTAACTTTGATCTTATATCAGGGTACTATCAGATCACCCTAACAGAAGGTGTCAATGAGAGGTCAGCTTTCTCCATTCCAGAGGGCCACTACCAATTTTGTGTGATGCCCTGGGGCTCAATAATGCCCCTGCCACCTTCCAGAGGTTGGTGAACCAGGTCCTTGCTGGCATAGAGGCTTTTTCAGCTGCCTATCTGGATAACATAGCTATCTAAAGTAGCAGCTGGAAGGACCACCTCTTCACCTCCAGGAAGTGCTTCAGGCTCTCCAACAGGCAGGCCTAACTATCAAGGCCAGTAAGTGCCAGATAGGGCAGGGGTCTGTGGTGTACTTGGGCCACCTGGTGGGCAGGGGTACGGTACAGCCTCTACAGGCCAACATAGAACATTTTTATTACCTGGAAGCCCCCCAAAACCCAGACTTAGGTCAGAGCATATTTGTGCCTCACTGGGTACTACATGAGGTTTGTCAAGGGATATGTCACCTTTGTTGCCTCCTTGACAGAACTGACCTCTAAAAAACAGCCCATAAATGTGATTTAGACAGAGAAAGGCCAAATATCCCTGAAGCACGTCATTGCACAGCACCAGTGCTCAGAGTCCCTAACTTCTCCCAGGAGTTTATTGTTGAAACAGATGTCTCAGAACATGCCATAGGGGCAGTTTTCTCATTGCTAAATGGCTTGCTGTGGTTTGGGCACTGAAGAAGTTGAGGCCATACCTGTTTGGCACTCACTTCTTGATTCAGACTAACCACAGGCCCCTCAGGTAGCTCATGCAAATGAGGGGTGAGACTTCAAAACTGCTGGAATGGTCCATATCCCTACAGGGAATGGATTTCGGGGTTGAACAGAGACCAGGAGCAGACCACGCCAATGTCTATCCAGGTTTTTGTGCCTCAGTGATGAGAACTCCCTAGAGGTTGGGTAGATCTCCCCACTTTCAGCTGGGGGGATGCGTGTTAGACCTGTCATCCTTAGGGTGGTCTTCCCCCAAAACGTTTGACTACTTACCTCCTCTTTTTGCTGTATCTTTTTGTTGACCTTATGTCTTTGAGCACTTTACCACTACTGACCAGTGCTAAAGTGCATGTCCTTTTCCCCTAAACATGGTGACATTGGTGTATACATAATTGGCATATTTAGTTTACTTGTAAGTCTCTTGTACAGTGGTATACCATATATCCAGGTCCTCCAACACTGATTATGCCTCCTTTACTAGCAGCCTTTCAAACCTGTCTCAGGCCTGCCATTGCAGTGCCTGTGTGGGCAGTTTACTGCCACTTTGACTTGGCATTTACAAGTACTTGCCGAGCCTTAAACTCCCCTTTTATTATACATAAGTCACCCCTAATGTAGGCCATAGGTAACCCCAAGTGTAAGGTGCTGTGTAAGTAAGAGGTAGGACATGTAACTTAAGTTTTACATGTCCTTGAAGTGACAAACACCAAAATTTGTTGTTCCCTACTGTGAGATCTACTCCTCTCATTAGTTAGCATTGGGAATTCCTTAATACACTTTTAATCTGTAATTCCTGATCATAAAAGAGTAGCTGCATCATGTTTCATATCTTTGGAATAGTAATGATAAATCCTCTTTAGTTATCAATCAATCAATCAATCAGGGAATTGTGAAGCACTCTACTCACCCGTAAGGGTTTCAAGCTGCGGGGGGAGCAGCTCCAGTCAGTCGAAGAGCCAGGTCTTGAGGGCCTTCCTGAAGATGTGCAGAGTGGGGGCACATCTGATCGTGATCGGAAGCTCGTTCCAGGTCTTTGCTGCGGCATAGGAGAAGGCTCTTCCACCCGTTCTGGCTCTGCGGACGCGCAGGGTTTCGACGAGGGTGAGGTTGGCGGATTGGAGGTTTCAGGGCTGGGTATTCAACAGAATCGGCGCTCCTACACGCTGCGGAGACGCTAAAATTCGCATTGGATCAAGGAAAGATGGCAGTGCTGATTCTGTTGGACTTATCAGCCGCTTTCGATACCGTTTCCCATGTTGCTCTGGGTAAGCGGTTAAGAAGTGCAGGGATCTCACAGAAGGCACTGGCTTGGTTGACATCATTCCTGGGTAATAGAAGACAATCAGTAAAACTTGGCAACTTTACTTCAACTGAGAAGCAGCTGCGCTCAGGTGTCCCTCAGGGCTCAATTTTGAGCCCCTCACTTTTTAATATATATATGGTGCCCCTGTTAGATCTAATATCTTCTTTTGATATTGAGACTGTGTCTTATGCTGATGATACTCAGCTCATCCTTACCTTAGATAAAGAAACCACAGTAGCTGAAGAAAATTTTCAACAATGTCTCTCGGCTGTCTTCGAATGGATGAAGACCAACCACCTTAAATGTAACAGTCAAAAGACGGAGATTCTGTTGCTAGGAAAATGTAATATCTTTTCACCCAAAACGTGGTGGCCCACTGACGCAGCCCCACCCCCCAATACTGTGGACACTGCTAAAAATCTAGGCGTACAATTTGATAGCTATCTCTCTTTTCATCAGCAGGCCCTGTCGGTAGCAGGAACTTGTTTTCATTGGATAAAAACTCTGAAAAAATTATTTTACCTCCTGCCAGCCATAGCTCGTAAGTCTGTAGCAGTGGCGATGATCTTGTCATGACTAGATTATTGTAACAGTCTCTATGCTGGTATAAAAAAGAGTACTCTAAAAAAGTTGCAGACGGTACAAAACGCAGCGGCCCGAAAGGTACTGAATTTACCTAAGGGGTCCTCTGCCTCCGAGGCTCTTCAAATCCTTCACTGGCTACCTATCCACAAGAGAATTCTCTTTAAAATCCTTGTGATAACCTTCAGGGCTGTAAAACAAATTGGTCCTAAATATCTTAGGACTAGACTGAAAGCCTATGTACCTGCTCGTAACTTGAGATCCTCTAAGGAAAACCTACTTGTACCCCCATTTTCGTCTGAAGTCCAGAGGAGGAAAATCTATGGCTGTATTAGGGACAAAAGCCTGGAATTATCTACCTATTCAATTGAGACTTATTCAGATGGAGCTTATCTTTAAGAAAAAACTGAAAACTTGGTTATTCACAGTTCCAGACAGTCTGGCTCTATCTCTCATCTGACTACTGCGACATTAGAGACCACACCCCCCTGACTCTCTCTCTTAGCGCCAAGATGCTCCATTGGAGTGATAGCCAGCGCTTTATAAATGACATCATTCATTCATTCATTCTTGGGTACGTGGAAGGCAATTCTTTTGTTGAGATATTGAGGTCCGGTGTTGTGGAGGCATTTGTATGCATGGGTGAGTATCGTGAAGGTTACTCTCTTCTCGATGGGGAGCCAGTGGAGATCTCGCAGGTGTTGGGTGATGTGTTTGTGTCGAGGGATGCAGAGGATGAGTCTGGCTGAGGTGTTCTGTATGGTAGGGAGCTTGTGGAGCAGAGATTTGTTGATCCTGGCGTAGGGGGTTTTCCGTAGTCCAATCTGCTGGTTATGAGTGCGTGGGTGATGGCCTTTCTAGATTTGAGGGGGATCCATTTGAAGGCCTTGCGAAGGATGCGGAGGGTGTTGAAGCAGGTGGAGGCGATGGCGTTGATCTGTCGGGTCACAGAGAGGGAAGAGTCAAGTATGATGCCGAGGTTCTGGGCATGGTCCGTGGGGGTGGGGGACTGCCAAGGGCGGTGGGCCACCAGGTGTTGTCCCATGCAGTGGGGGAGGGTCCAAGGATGAGGACTTCTGTCTTCTCCGAATTGAGCTTTAGGCAGCTGCTGCTCATCCAGGATGTGACGTCGTTCATTCCTTCCTGGAAGCTAAGTCTGGTGGTGAGGGGGTCCTTCATGAGTTTTAAAGTTGGATTTAGCATTACTATTTTTAAAAATGTCACTTTTAGAAAGTGGGCATTTCTCTGCTCTTACTGCTCTGTGTGCCTTGCAGCCTGTCTCCAATACACGTCTTGGGTGAGTTACACGTACACTTTGTGCATTCCCTCTAGACAGCCATAAACAGAGTAAGGGTGGGTGTGACAGAGAACTCATCTGCATTCTGATAGCTCTTCCCGGGCAGGAAGAGAGGGGGGGAGCTGACACTTTCAACTGAATAGGCAGTGTCCAGGTTCCCAAACAGAGAGATGATTTCTCTCTACTGATAGTCTGGAGCCAGGGCCTGGAAGAAAGGGGGATCTATGCACTTTTAGGGCCTACTTTAAAGTAACCCCCACCTCAAAGACACAACTGGGTATATGTACTGGGCCTCTGACCCTACCAAGACACTACACTACTGGACCTGTGAAGAACTCTCCCAGGAGCAAAGACTGCTGTGCTACAAGGATTGGTACTCTGCATGAATGTTGCGGCTGTGGAAGAACTGCTTTTCTGCTTTGCTTCCCTGCTGCCTGCTGATCTCTGTCCTGCTGAGGACAAGGACTGGACCCATCTCACTTGAACAAAGAGTGACTCCAAGGGCTTGCTGGCTTGCCCCTGTTCTGAAGTCTCAGGACCATCAAAGACTTCCTACAACCCTGCAACAGCACCTGGACTCTGCCATCTGTGAGTCCTGCCCTGTCAAGTGGTTCAAATCCAGTCTTGGGCCCTTGAAAGGTGACTTCTGCTGTACAGACCAGCATTGTCTCAGCATGAGAAACATCCAAAAGGAGTTGACCCATGTTGTGGGGGTGTCCTGGTTTCCTTGAGTGGTTCCTATAATGAACTGAATCAAGACAATCAATTAAAGAGCAACATTGTTTTATCTTGCATCCATGCCATGTACTAAGAGACTCACAGCTTAGACTGGTATTGATTGGCCCAATTTATTTTGTTGCTTCCAGGCCATACAGCCTGCTCTATCTGTTCTCATTACCTCCTAGACCAATAGCAACCTGGGAAGTGAGAAATAAGTGGGTTTTGCTAGAGCAGGCGGAAACCTAAAGTAGCAAAGCAAAGTTTTCTCCTCATCCACCACCTGGTTTCAGAGAGGAGGGATTAGGAAGCAGTATATGCGCACTCTCATGTTCACCATGATTTACTACATCCTCCTGCTGAAGAACCACCAACGTGTGCAGCCTGCACCCGGGCCCAAATGTTCTCATCAGTAAACCACACATACTAAGCTTCAATAAATGGCAAAGGCTACAGCCCAAAAATTGGGAATCTGGATAACCAATAACCAATATACCACAGCGACACAGGTTAAAGGTTGTGTGTCCATGTAATATTAATCAACTGCTACTAGAACCTGTCACTGTATAGCCTAGGTTGATGGGCTAGTAGCCAATCTCACTCAGAATGGGTACAATTTGGGTCCAAAAGCGCTATCCTCACAACATGAGGGGCGTCTCCAACTTGCACTCAAAAAGAATAAATAATAGGATTAATCACTTTTTAGTAAACTTTTCTCAATAGACCTTATTGAGTTCATGAATAGTTCATTGGTGATATCATTCGTTATTCATTCATAACGGTAATTTTCATTTTGTGACATAGTTAAATTTCACATATGCCCAATGCATTTCGGGCAGATTGCCCTTCGTCAGGGGCTAAATTCTGAAGCATAGAAGAAACTCAAGTTCAGTACATAGAATGGCGAACATTGCCAAGATCTTAAACACAATATCATGACTAATAGTGCCTAAGGTAACTGAAACAAGTGTTGAATGATCTCATGATGTGGATGCTAATAAAGGTGAAAAAAACGGATTAGAAAGCACGCGTGCTTAAAATGTGCATCGGGCTATATAAAAACAAAGAAAAATTGTAGCAGGGTGCCTTTAGTTTAAAGACTGTGAAAAACATAGGAAAGACAGGTGTAAATGAAGACTGTGAATTGTGAACAAACTTGTATCAATAAAGTTTGTGAAAAGCACCCGATTCGGCAGTCGCAGTGCTAGTTAATTAGAAAAGGTGATGAGAAACCAAAGGAGTCCCGAAATTATCATAAAAGGTGAATCGATCGAACAGTGTGCCCAAAAAAATGAAAACGACGATCGAATGCAAGTGACCATGGTGAATTACGTGCGCGTACGGATGATAAGTGCACTTACTCAACACCGCGTAATCAGGCTGTTCGGCGATGTATAAAATACTGTGAAAATAGCTAAACACATAGAGCAGAAGTTAGAATCAATCAACGTACATCAGAGTGAAGTGTATTAAAGTCCATGCGAGAGTTTACCCGTGCTGAAAATCGAAGTGGCGTGAACGGCCAGTCCGCGTAAACGCGTGTGGGAAACGCATACCACGTGTGCTATTTTTTTTTTAAACCGAGAACCCGGAAGTGCAATGGGTGATTTCACCTACATGAAAATGTCGTTTGATCCCACTAATGAATTTCTCAAAATTCTTTCTAAGATCATAGATGACGCCATGGATAAAGGTACTATAACAAGAGAGGACAAGACCTACCTCATCAAAAGTAATCCATCAGTCCCATACATATACATGATTTCTATTACATGTAAGTCACCCCTAAGGTAGTGTTTTTATTTTATTTATTTTATTTTGAAGGTTTTATATAGCGCGAACAAGACCCTTGCGAGTATCAGAGCGCTTTACAAGTCATATGTAGAAAGCAAGATATAGCACACAAAGATATAGGTGAAACAGCTATAAGCAGCTTATACACGTACAAATGAGCTAGCGTAAAAACAAAAGAACAACTATGGAGCGTAAAAACAGAACTAGTAATAATATACAGTAAAAGGACAAGAGTTCACGTGAATTTAGCCATGAGGATTGCTTTCACTTCTTTTTGAAGGAGGCAGTGGACGGGTTCATTCTTGTTTCAATGGGCAAAGCGTTCCAGATCCTAGGAGCCATACCAGAGAAGGATCGGTTATAGGTTTTTTCTTGGCAAATCGTTGTGGTTTTAGAAGAAGAGTCTTGGCACTCCTGGAGGCTCTGATGCCCGCAGAGAGCACCAATTTCTGAGCTAGGTAGTGCGGGGAGTTGTGGTGTAAGGCCTTGTGCGTCATACAAGCGATTTTCAGATGAATTCTAGCTTCAAACGGTAGCCAGTTGAGGGCTCTCAGGTCAGGGGATATGTGAGAGTTTCTCTTTGAGCCCGTGATGAGTCTCGCAGCTGAGTTGATAGTGGCTCTTAGTGGGGCTGTTGATGACCTTGGGAGGCCGCATAAGGTTACCGCCCCATATTCCACTCAAGGGATTACTAGGGCTTGAACTGCTTGTTTGAAATCGTAGGCTGGCAGAAAGGGTTTCAGTTTTCGCAGGGTCTTCAAGTGGAAGTTAGCTCCTTTTGTGGAGGCGCTGATATGCTTCTGCATCTTTAGGTTGCTGTCAAGTGTTACACCTAGCGATTTCGCTGAGTCGACGATGAGAGGTTGTCCTTTGAGAGCTGTTAAGTGCTTCAGCCAATCCAGGATAGTGGGAGTTTTGTTAGGGGAGCGATTAAGAGGAATTCCGTTTTGAGGAGTTTAGTTTCAAATGGTTTTCGGCCAGCCATGTTTGGGTTTTTTGTAGTGTGGTGTTGAGCGATTTGATGTCATCAAGTGAGTGGATCTTGATGTAGATTTGGGTGTCGTCTGCATACATATGGAAGTGAATCTTGGCGTGGCTGAGAAGATCGGTAAGAGGTTCCATAAAAAGGCTGAAAAGGGTGGGTGAGAGGCAGGAGCCTTGTGGACCTCCTAATGTGACTGGCATGGGGTTGGACAGGGATTGGTTGACCTTGAATCTTAGGGATCTATTTTGGAGGAAAGAGGCGAACCAGTTAAATACAGTTCCAGACATTCCCATTCTGTTTCAAGAGTTCAAGCAGGTTGCCGTGTTTGACGGTGTCAAATGCTGATGACAGGTCGAGTAGTATAAGTAAACACGCTTCGTTTTGGTCCAGGATTTTTAGAGCGTCGTCAATTACATGTGTCATGGCTGATTCGGTACTGTGACCTGCTCGGAAGCCTGATTGAAATTGGTTAAGCAGGTTGAATTGATCAATGTGGCTGTTCAGCTGTATGTTAACACATTTTTCCAGGAGTTTGGCTAGCATAGGTATGTTAGAAATTGGACGGTAGTTATTTGGGTCCGAGGGGTCAGCTGTTGTTTTCTTTAGGATAGGCGACACCTGACCTGTTTTCAGGATGTCTGGAATGGATCCTTGAAGGAGGGACGTATTTATGATCTTGGTCCATAGAGGTAGTAACAGAGGAATGAAGTCTTTTAAGTAATTAGCCGGGAGCGGGTCTGTGAAATGATTGGAGGGTTTCAGAGCGGTTATCGTCTTTAATATGGAATCTTCACTGTAAGTGTTGAAGTGGGACCAAGTTGCGTTGTTTTTGAGTTTGAATTTTGGGAGGTCGTTAGCTTGTGCACCAGCAGGGGGCAGTGATGAATTCTTTCTCATGTCTGAGAGGGATAAGAGGTCCTCGAGTAGATCTGATTTTATGGATTCTGTTTTAGAAGCGAAGAAGGAGGCAAATTCATCATAGTTGGGTAGAGTAAGTGAGATAGCGTTAGGGAGACTGGGTACGCTCTTTGTTTGGGTTTTGATAAGATCGAATAGCTTTTTGGGGCGGTTCTTGGCTTTGTCTAGTTGAGTCCTGAGTCCTGAAGAAGTCGGTTTTAGATTTTCTGATCTTTCTAAAATAGGAGTTTCTGGCGATTCTTAGAAGCTTGAGGCGGTCAGCTGAGGGTGCGGCTCTCCAACGTCGTTCAATTACTCTGAGAGAGCGTCTGTCTGCATTAAGCCTCCCATCATACCAAGGTTTTGAGTCTTTTGTGGAAGTTCTTTTCAGTTGAAGCGGGGCTATTTTGTCTAGTAGGTTGTTCATGGAGTGAAAGTAGTGATTGGTCAGCCCCTGGACATCGGCTAGGTCTTCCGGGGGACATAGAAGGTTTGAATTAGCTGATGCTGTAAGGTCAGAGCCGACGTTTTTCAGGGTTCTCTTCCAGATCTTAGTTCTCGGGGGTTTCCAAGACTTGGAATGTAATGATGTGATGGTCAGACCAGTCACAGGGGAGGATCAAATCGAGCTGTGTAGAGTCCACTTTAGAGATTACTAGGTTGAGAATTGCGCCTTTGTCGTGTGTAGGGCTGTTACATATTTGGTCAAGATTAAGGTCGGCGAGGAAAGCTTTGAGGCTGTTTACCCCAGGGTCGTTCTGGTCATCCCAATGAAGGTTGAAGTCCCCCAGGAATATTTGCTTATTTTGTTGGCTGTCATTTGACGCTAGAATATCCATGAGGTGTTCTATGAATGTGAGGTTATCACCAGGAGGGTGGTAGAAAGTGTGTAAAGAACATATTTGTTTGTTATTACTGGCGATGTTTAAGCAGAGGTATTCACATGAGGATAAAGCGGGGGCATTGGAGTTGGTCACTGTTAGGCTGATCTGATGTATGCAGGCTATCCCACCTCCTGGCCTGTCCGTTCTGTCTAGTCTGGTGATGTCATAGTTAGGGGGTAGCAAGATGTCCATGATGGGAGTAGATGCTTTATTTAACCAAGTTTCTGTCAGGATCAGAATGTCTGGTTCGTTAGTGAGTAGTAGGTCAGCTATCTCGGCTGCATGTCTAGATGCGGATCTGCAGTTTAGGAGAATACAATTTAGTCGCGTCTTGTTGGATATTGTGGGGGGTTCGATTGTGAGGGGGATTCTAGTGAGTTTATTTTCAACTATGCCTCTGGATGTGTCTAGTGGCTCTGTATGTGTTGATAGGGATAGATTGTATTCGGGAGTCTGTATGTGAGATAACTGGGAGCCCAGCGTTATGTGGAGGGTGAGGTAGCTCTTATGAGCGAAGGAGGGCCCCTAATTCTATAGCAGATAGAGGGTTTATCATCCTGATAGGGCGGGATAAGGCATTAGGGTGCGGAACTGTGCTCCAACGTGGAGACCCCTGCGTCTGGGAGCTTGCAAGAAGATGCTGGGTGCGACTAGAGTTCTTGGAGTGTGATAAAGATCTGTATTCCTGTTTAGTGCTAGTGAATTTGGGTTGTTGTATGATAAGGTCGTGTAGGGTTCGGATGTCAGTTTTGACTTGCTGAAGGGCTGATAGTATCTGGTCAAGTCTGGGGTCAGGCGTGAGAGTGTCCTTATTGGAAGGATGGACTGAGGGAGTAGGCGGAATAGTAGCATCTTTAGTGTCGTTTGAGGGGGAGTCGTGGTCGGGGACATTGCAAAGTGCTCTTTCTGTGTGTAAGTCCATGGAGGGGGGGAGTGAGGAAGTCAGAGGGAGAGGGGACTGAGAGACGGCTATGCCAGGATCTGTGGGGGTATAGGTGGGGCTGACGGGCTGATGGGAGGTGCTGGGAGTAATGGTGAGGGGGAGGGTGGGGGAAGAAGTGCAGGGTGAGGGGACAGAGTTGCGGCTATGCCAGGAACTGTGGGGGTATAGGTGAGGCTTACGGGCTGAAGGGAGGTGCTGGGAGTCATGGTGGTGGGGGAGGGAGGGGGAGGTAGTGCATGGAGAGGGGACTGAGAGACGGCTATGCCAGGATCAGTGGGGGTGTAGGTGGGGCTGACGGGTTGATGGGAGGTGCTGGGAGTAATGGTGAGGGGGGAGAGTGGGGGAGGTAGTGCGGGGAGAGGGGACTGAGAGACGGCTATGCCGGGATCAGCGGGGGTGTAGGTGGGGCTGACTGGTTGATGGGAGGTGCTGGGAGTACTGGTGAGGGGGGAGGGTGGGGGAGGTAGTGCAGGGTGAGGAGGGATAGTGAGTGTATTGGTAGTGTTAAGGAGTGAGGCGGTTATAAGGTGGAATGAGTTGTTAGGTGGGGTGTCGATGAGGTATAGAGTTTGTTTCGGAGCAGATGGGGACAGCTGGGAATCCTGAATTACAACGGGATCAGGATGGGAGTTGAAGATTTCGGAACGATTGAATGGAGAGGAGGGGTGTGTTAGAGTGACTCTCTCCTTGATGAGCGGAAAAATGTGATCTATCATATTAAGGTTGCGGTCGGTTGATTGGATGAGGATGATTCCGTTATGATAGATATTGAAGGTGGCTGCTGCATTGAAGAATAGGGAGGGTAGGATAGATAGTGTGAATCCGTGCGCTGTTTTCTTCATGAGAGAGACCTTAAAGAGAGCGAGAAAGGCTTTTCTCCATTGAGCTCTTCTTTTAGTAAAGAAGATGATGTCATTCTTGATGAGCCCTTTGTTCATTGAGAAGTATGGGTCAGAGATTGGGGTTTCAGGATGAGATTTTAATAAGTTGTGTTTGAAGCCTTTAGCTGCTTTTTTTGAGAGGTTTGGGGGGTAAGTGATGGAGTAAGTGAAGTTACCGGTGCGCTCCATAGTGTAGGTAACGCTTGATTAGCGGGGGATAGACAGATGGGAGGATGTAATTGCAGAGTGCTGCCCTTTAGGGGGAAAGAGTAACAAGGTTGTCCAAGATGGCTGCTCTGTTAGCTAACTAGAACAGTGCGAGCATGGGAGTCCTCTGTCTATTTCAGTTAAAGGACCTCATGGGAAGCAGTCCTTTTTCTTTGTTAACCAATTGCTCTATTGTGGCCATTTTGTATGATCTGTAGAGGCAGCTGAGTTCTTCCCCTATCCGGGAATTCGGGTTCTTGGGAGGGATTCCTAGATTAAAGCGATCTGGTTGAGGTGGATCTGCTTGCCTTCAGTCAGGCGTAGAGCAAGTGGCCCCTAGCATGAGCTTGGCAATGTGGCAAGCGTGTGACAAGGGAGTGGGGAAAGAGGGTAAAGCCCGAGATGTTAAGCAGACTCCAGCCGAAGAGATAAGGGCTGGGGGTCTCGCCTGGGCCCCTTAAAACACACTCGGGCTGATTAAATGACACGTGGTAAGTTTAACGATATGAAAGTCAGCTTAGTATGAGTCCGCTGTGTCTCGTTATGTGCCAGACTCGTTCTGCAAATACCGATGGGTGGGGGTGAGCTCAGACTATGCCTGCTGAGTGTTAGAAATGGGGGTCTCTAGTTGGTTATGGTTTGCACCGTTGTCCAAGCAGGGACCCTTGCTTCTAGACAGGGTAAGGGAGTTACACCCTTAGACAACACCTGCTCACCCCCTTGGTTTCTTGGCATGAGAAGTCAGGATTCTCTCATAGGCAGTGTGTAAAGCATTTGTGCGCACATACAGTAACACAGTGAAAACACTACAAATGGACACCACACCAGTTTGGAAAAATAGCAAATCTTTATCTAAACCAAACAAGACCAAAAAGACAAAGATCCACCATATGTATGTCAAGATATCATAAAAAAATGGGCTATTCACAAAAATAAAGCTTGTAGCAACAAATAGCTCCACCTCGGTCTATTACGACGTCATGACCGATGAAAATCTCAAAGTATGGCACCGGATGCGCCATGCGCAGGTCAGGCATGGAGTCGTATGGACCCCAAAAACAGTACCTTGGCAAACGATGAAAACAAAGACGGTGCACGGCGTTGAGGAGGTGATGCGTCATTGGTGCCGGGTGGCATTGGTTCCTTATGACCACAGGGGAGGTGAGGCATCGCTTCCTTACAATGAAAGGGGAGGTGAGGTGTTGGTTCCTCACTGTGATGCATGGGGTGAGGCGTCGGTTCCTTACTAATGCTGGGGAGGTGAGGTGTCGGTTCCTTACTGTTACCAAGGAGGTGACGTCGCGATGGTGGTGAGGCGTCGGTTCCTTATGACTGTGCGGGTCGATAGATTTGGGAGGTCACCCACGTAAGGTATCGCCCGCCACAATGATGAAGGACTGGCATCAGTGAGGTCGGGGCTGCGGTGTCAGTCAGGGCGGTGCATCGTGAGCATCACGAGCGGTGCCCTTGGCTCTGGTGCAGGCAGCAGCCTTGGTGACTGGGTCAGACTTGATACAGTGCTACACTGGCAGGCATCAGGCTGCGTTGCAAGTCAGGGTGGTGCATCGTGCATTCACGTGTGGTGCCCATGGCCTTATTGCAGGTTGCGACATGGCTCGCCGGTGTTGAGTGTGCTTTTTCCCTCTGTGGAAGCTGAAACAGCAGTTCCAGGTGCTGGACAGAGGAAGTGAGGTATTTGTGTCCCTGAGGCTTCAGAACAGGAGGCAAGCTCTACACCAAGCCCTTGGAGATCTTCTTCAAGCAGGATACACAGCACAGTTCAGTCTTTGTCCTCTCCTTGGCAGAAGCAGCCACTGTAGGCCAACCCAGCAAACCATACACACAGCGATGGGGCAGTACTCCTCCTTACAGCTTGTCCAGCTCTTCTCCTTGACAGAGGTTCCTCTTGAGTCCAGAAGTATTCTAAAGTTCTACGGTCTGGGCCCCAATATTTATACCACATTTTCTGTTGTTCTCTTGTGGCAAAAACTCACTCAGCTCAGTCCTAGCCAGTTCTGTCCTCTCTGGTCCAGCTTATTGGCAGGAGGTGGAGACAGCATTGTGCACATGAAACAGGGCCTATTCAGGTGCAAGGGAAACCCCTCCCACTACTCTAAATGCAACCCAGGTCTATTCAGCCCAGCCCTGAGTCACCCAGGAAAGGAAGGGCACACCTCAACCCCCAGTGGCTGTCTGCAGTGACTGCACACCCCCAGCCCCTGTTACTCCAAAACTAGACAGACAATACACAACTCAGCTGAGGCACATAGGATGGCTAAGCAAGAAAATGCCTACTTTTTAAAAGTGGCATTTTCAAACCCATAATTTAAAAACTATCTTTCCTAAAAGATGAGTTATTAAATTCTGAGTTCAGAAAATATAAACTCCATCTTCTCATCTTATCCCCATGGGAAGTTACACTTGTAAGATGTTACAAAGTATTTCCCATGCTATTCTAAGAGACAGATAGCCTGTCAACAGTGAAAAACGTAATACACAGTATTTCACTATCAGACCATGTCACACACCCAGTGCATGTCCTACCTTTCACATGCACTGCACCCTGCCCAGGGGGATTCCTTGGGCCTACCTTAAGGGTGACTCTCATGTAGGAAAATTGAAGGCTAGGGTTAGGCAAGCATGTGCACTTGCCATGTTGACATGGCAGTTTAAACTTATGCGCAGACACTGCAGTGGCAGGTCTAAGAACCCTTTGAAGGGTTGCTGGTGTGGGTGGCACAATCAGTACTGCAGACCCACTAGCAGCACTTGATTTACAGGCCCTGGGCACACACAGTGTACTGTACTAGGGTCTTAGCAGTAAATCAAATAAGCCAATCAAGGAAACAGTAATCCATAAACACAATGGGGCCGATTCCGATCTCGGCCGGTAGGGCTCCGAATCGGATTCGGCTTAACCGGATCCTATTCGGAGCCCTATTTCCCGACCGATTCGTACGCGCGTCCGGGCGAGCGAGTACAATGTGAAATCGCCGACCGACTCGTCCGGGCGTCCCGACCGCTCCGACCGACTCGTTCCCGGGTCTAACCGCACCGACCGACTCGCTCGGACTCCGACTCGCACCGCGCAATGGAGACGTTCCCCGGCCGGGTAAGTACGATGCGCGCCGCGAGCAGTCCGACCGAGCCGCGCACTCCGGCTCCAAAGAGCAGTCGGAGCCGTACTTTGGGGGTCCGTGTCGGACCCCCTGTATGCATAGCCGCGCGAGTCGCACACAGGGGGACCCATGGGTCCCCCTACCTGTGCGTGTACGCTGCGAGTCGCCTCGCCACGTACACGCTGTAGGGGCGCCCTTGTCCGCCTCGCACCCATTGAGTCAATGGGAGCCCGCGTACGCGTTGTACGACAGGCTCCCATTGACTTCAATGGGAGTCCGACCGAATCGAGTCCGATGGCATACGTGCGCATCGTACTCGTTCGGTCGGGCTGCACGGGTCCGATTCGGTCGGAAATCTCTCCGGGTCCGGCTCGGTCGGAGAGATTTCCGGCCCGAATCGGAATCGGCCCCAATGTATACAGAGAGCAATTGCACTTTGGCACTGATCAGCAGTGGCAAAGTGCCCATAGCATCTAGACCAGCAAAACCAAAATTCATCACACAGCAAAAAATACAGGAGGCAGAGGCAAAAAGACAGGGGAAACAACACTAAGGATGCCAGGTCTAACAGGTAGGCTCAAGGTAGCCTCATGGGCAGGCTGCAGTGTATTTAAAAAGTAGGACATGTACTTTTAAGTTTTACATGTCCTGGTAGTGAAATACTCTAACATTTGTTTTTCACAACTGCAAGGCCTATCTCTCCCATAGGTTAACATTGGAATTGTCTTAAACACCTTTTAAGTGTTATTTCCAAATGGGAACAGATGGAAATTTGGATTTTGATGTCCCCAGACACACAATTTAAAATCACAACTTATGGAGAAGTCAGATTTTAAAATTGTAAGATTTAAAATGCCACTTTTGTAAGGTTTGTAAAAAGAACACTTGATGGACGGAATGCTGAGCAATGCAAACATTCACCCCCAGTCACAAAAAACTGGGTTTAATCCATCATTCTTTTGCTCACCACGCCACCCCAGTTTGGACCCATCCATATGCAGATCAGTCTTGACCCTGTTCCTCATTGGAACTGTCCAGCCCGAACTGAGATTAAACCCAGATCTTTGTGACTGGGGTGAATGTTTCCATTGTTCACCATTCTGTCCATCATTTCTTCCTTTTGCTTTTGTCTCCATAAGTGGGAAGAGTATGTCCAGACATGGGTCCCGTGCTCACTGCGCCACTGAATTCTAGCTAGCCTGGCTGATGAGGGGTGATGCCCCAAACCAGTCCCAGGATGCTTGTTTCTGGTCCAGGGAGGACATGGCTTGGCAGTTCAAACTGGACTGTTCCCATAAGGAACAGGGTTAAGACTGATTTGCATATGGTTGGATCCAAACTGGGGTGTCGTGGTGAGCAAAAGAGCGATTAATTAAACCCAGATGTTTGTGACTGGGGGTGAATGTTTGCATTGTTCAACATTCCGTCCATCATTTGTTCCTTTAGCTTTTGTCGCCCTAAGTGAGAAGGGTATGCCCAGACGTGGGTCCTGTGCTCACTGCGCCACTGGATTCAAGCTAGCCTGGTTGATGAGGGGTGATGCCCCAAAACTGGTCCCAGGGTGCTTGTTTCTGGCCCAGGGAGGAACTGGCTTTGCAGTTCGGGCTGGACTGTTCCCATGAGGAACAGGGTCAAGACTGATTTGCATATGGTTGGGTCCAAATTGGGGTGGTGTGAGGAGCAAAAGAACAATGGTTTAAACCCAGATCCTAGCGACTGGGGGTGAATGTTTGCATTGTTCTTGTAATACGGCAGTCAGACCGCTGGCGCGGCGGTCCCTGACTGCCACTGCACCTCCTCCACGTGTTCTGCAGTCTAATGGACCACCAAACTCATAACCAGGCTCTTAGTCATATTTAATACATATATTGTCGAACATAGCTGCGGAGGCTTCTAACAAAAACATTGACTGGCAATTAGCTAGGTAGACAGATTCTATTTTTTTTTTAAGATATTAGGGACTGATTTAGATTGCAAATGCAATGGAATACCCTGTCTCCTGAACTGATTTCAGAGTCAAGCGGACAGTAAGTATTGAGCCCCATTGGTTCTGTGGAGGAAATATTTGCTCTGATGGACCGATGGATTAGGGGCTGTTGGAGGAAGGACTTTACTCCGTCTGCCCTATTTAGGGTCAAACCAGGTGACAAGGGACAGGAAACAAAATAATGACCCCCTCCAACCAAGGGTGTTGGTACCATAATTTTTTGTTTTTCAGAAACAACTCCTGCTTTAGGAGTTTGCTTTTGAAAGACGATAATATTGACAGCCAGCCGTCATGTCTAATGGTACCAGCCATCAAACTATTCCTACATTGACACAAACCACCATTACAACAGCTCGTAGCAATGAAAAGAGTTGTTCGAAGGGCCGGCAGACAAATCTAAGTTTGACTCACAAAGGTCTCTCGGGATGGTAGAGGTATCATCCTCAATCATTTTGCTCGAGTTAACTCCATCTGCCAAACTCTAAATCCGGCCCGTAGTTTTTCTTCCTTCTGTTATGTGATTGGAATGAAGTATCTCAACTATAATGATTTGATGAATTGTATGAGGGGCCCTATGCAATTGGTTCTGTTTTGATAAGATCACCCTAAATATCAGGTGGCACCATGTCTCAGGGATGCATCTTTTCCAGTTCTGGCATTTCCTTTACTAGTCATTGTTTGAAGGTGTTTTAGTCTAATTTGTTTAAATGAACTGAACCCGAATTAATAATTCTAGAATGCACTGATTTGCTGAAGAAAAAAGAGGAGTGCTGATAACATGGAACCTTTTGGTAATCCTATATCTGCCCTTGGTACATTCTCATGACTTTGTGAGTAAGAGTGATTGCATAGATGTAGAAGAGTTAACAGCTTGTCCTAGTCTTGCAAAGGTTCTAAACCTTCTCATTAGCCATCTCTGCATATAAACTTAAAGGAGCAGGAGTATTTGTGGAGCACAAGACAGATCCATGATGGGATTCCCAAGTCACTGCGTTTTGTCTCATGGCGATGGAGTGGTAATCTGTATCAAGTCTGTCAAAATTACTTGGAAATTTTAGACATTTGGCACCTTTAGACCTATGAGCTAGAGCTTAGGTTGCAAATTGCATTTAAGCATGTTTTAGCACTAAGGGTCTCATATTGCAAAATCACAGATTTTGTGACAAAATAAGTGCTTATCATTATGTACCAAAGCCCTTTTCTGAGTTGGAAAAATCTTTCGACACATAAAAGGACTTTTGGAATTGTTTCCACTTTGCAAAAAGTAGAGGTCATGTGAGGGACATATTTCATACCATTTCTGACTCAGAAAGGAAATTATCATTAATTTAAAAATACATTGTGGTTGCAAACCAATGATGAGCTATCAAACTCCGAGTGTGGGGGGGTAGCTAATTTGAGAAAGAGAAGGGGATCTTCTTAGGACAAGTTTCTCTTTGTGGATCAGTTTTATATCCTCAGAGGGAGTAGGATACCACTGCTTGTCCCACCTAATGTTTTCCAAAATGCCAAAACATATTTTTTTTTTTTTAAAGCAGCACTGGTTTCTTTAAGGAATATGGATGGGCTGCTTTAAAACAAAAATGTTTCATTTAGGGAATCAGTCATATGGATAGTGGTGTGCTATCCTTTGCAGGCCACCATCCCCATGATTACAGCTAGTCACAGAGTGTCGCAAATTGTCATTTTACATAAAAAAGCAGCACTGGCTCTTTTAAGGAACATGGGTGGGCTGCTTTAATAAAAGTTTTCTGTTTTAGGAATCAGTCATAGGAATGATGGTGTGATGTCCCTTGCAGACCACCAGCCATGATTGTAGCCAGCCACAGAGGGTCGCAAATTGTCCTTTGCATAATTAATATTAGGCAGGTTGTTTTGTGACCTCCTGTGATTCGGTAATATGTGAACCAACCTAATAGCAAATAAGTAAGTTTGCAAAATTCTATTACATGTGCAAAATGACTGTGCGCAATTTGCGACCTCTTTTTGTGAATCGAAAAATAATACATCTGGACTTATATAAGGAGATGGATATCAATTGTGTTCACTCCTTGTTTGCAGTTCTACCAGTGATAAATGTCTGTTGAAAATTGAATAGGCAAAATAATCCCAGGTTTAAGGTGTTTAAGATGTTTAAATTTGCATGGCTGCTGGCTAAATTGTATATACTGTCTGCTATTTTTCCAGTAAAATGTAAAAAGGAAAATTTCCTATTTCTTTGACCCCGATGAAACATTACATAACGTCAATTAGTTAGCCACAGGTCACTTAAATAGTAAAGTTTTTTTACCATTTGCATGGCTGCCAGCTAAATAGTATGTAACCTTTGCTATTAAGCCAGTGGCTGGGTAAATAGTGAAGTATCCTTGTTATTTCCATGGCTGTTGGCCAAACAATGCAGAATTTCTACTAAATAGCCAGTGACCAAGGGGCCGATTCCGATCTCGGCCGGTAGGGCACCGAATCGGATTTGGCTTAACCGGATCCGATTTGGAGCCCTCTTTCCCGACCGATTCGTACGTGCGTCCGGCCGAGCGAGTACGATGCGAGCGCACGCGAAATCGCCGACCGACTTGTTTGCGGGTCCGAACCGCTCCGACCGACTCGCACGGACACGACTCGCACCGCGCAATGGAGACATTCCCCGGCCGGGCAAGTACGATGCGCGCCTCGAGCAGTCCGACCGACTCGCGCCGTCCGGCTCAAAAGAGCAGTCAGAGCCGGACTTTGGGGGTCCGTGTCGGACCCCCCTGTACGCGTAGCCACGCGAGTCGCACACAGGGGGGACCCATGGGTCCCCCCTACCTGTGCATGTATGCCGCGAGTCACATCAAGGCGTACCCGCTGTAGGGGGCGCCCTTGTTTGCCTCGCACCCATTGAGTCAATGGGAGCCCGCGTACGCGTTGTACGTCCGGCTCCCATTGACTTCAATGGGAGTCCGACCGACTCGAGTCCGATTGCATGCGTGCGCATCGTACTCGTTCGGACTGCCAGAGTCCGATTCGGTCGGAAATCTCTCCGGGTCCGGCTCGGTCGGAGTGATTTCCGGCCTGAATCGGAATCGGCCCCCAAGTATTTGTGAAGTTTCTCTGCTATTTGCAAGACCACCAATCAAGTAGTAAAGAGACTATTCTATTTAGCCACAGATGGGTAAATAGGAGAAACAATTCACTATTTATCTGGTGAAAGGATAAATAGATGCCACTTTCTGAAATATGAAAGAAATTCAGGGTGGGCCTTTTGAGAAGCTTACTCCCATTACATGTCGCAGTGCCACATGCTGTCCCATAATTATTCTGCCTGAAGAGCACATCTGTAAACACCAAAGACATTTCTGAATAGTCCTGAGATACCAACACTCATACCCAAGCTTAGATAGTAGAGTACCACATTCATGTATTTGCAGTTATCTTGAATTATTTTCTCATCGCTTTTACCTTCTTTTAAAATCCGTATTTACCTAGCAAGCATCTTTCATTAAGATTGTATCGCTTGTAGGAGTCCTCCTACCTTAACTTGTTCACGCTCTATTCCTGGCAGTATGGTATTTTCTTCCCTGTGCTTAATCTATGCGGGAACAGGTAATCTTTCTCCTGTCCACAACCCACCTGCCTCTTAAGCTGCAATGTTCTATCACAGACAAAAAAAGCCTTTCCAAATTCTGCTTCCCTCCCTGGCACAAATAAACTGCTGTGGCTGGCAACAATCCTCCCAAAACAAGAGAAGGAGACCCTGGGAGCGAATCTGGCAAGAGAATTAAAATCAAAGATCAACATTATATTGCTATTCATGGTAAAGAAGTAAGTAATATGATAAAAAGCAGTACAATGCAAATTTCGAACGTGTCTTCATTAAATTATGACATTTTCTTCTAAGACAAGATCAGGTTTCAGCATTACTTAGTGACGAATTCAGTATTAGTGTTATATTTTACTAAATGAACATCTTTATCCTGGCATTTATATAACTGTGAAGAAATTATTGTTCGTGCTAGCAATACAAACTCTGCCAATTAAAATAATGAATGGGAAAGCTATTTCTCTCGTGTAATTTTAGTCTAACAATTTCAGGGTAATTGTGTTTTCAGAACACCCCTTCACACAGTTGTCAGTGTTTAATATTCTCCGAGTAAGGTTCCCTTGATCACGTGGCAAGAGTTTAAGACAGTGGGCAACGCTTAAAATATTCGTCAATTTGCCAGCCCTCTCACCTTCAGACATTGTTAGGCATTCTCAGATTTGCATAACTGATGTACCCTGTGGAACTTTGACTACTTGAAATTGGAGGTTTCTCATTCACCTCTGTCTAAAAGTAATTTGCATGATACATTAGGCGAGAGAAAGCAATGCAATTGAATTGTTCTTGTGTTGAGTTGCAATCCCCCATGGGAGATGCTGCCTTATGCAATTGTAAGCACCATCTCTGTATGCAGTGAAATGGTGATTATTGTTTCAATAGTTTTTGGAAATTATTTGCATTCCCAAAAAAAGAGGAGGAAAGAACTACGGGGCATATTAGCAAGAAGTGGCGATAATTATCGCTGAGCGCGCTTTTTATTATCACCGGCTATCGCTGGAATATATCGCCAAGCTAGCGCTGTATTATCAACGCTTAGCGCTATGGCGATAAATATTCAAGCAATAGCGGGAAAATGGCCAAACATCGCTGAAAAACCAGCGATGTCCCTTTTAAAACGGCGCTAAGCTTGGTGATAAGGCCCTGAGGCCTTAACCCCATAATCCACCTCCCATGTTAGGTATGCCTTAGTCAGGAATGTAGCAGACGTTAAATTCCTGCGTTAAGGCAGAGTTAGCGCGATTATGATTATTGCTACGCCTCGTTGTTAATATCGCGAAGCTGCCTTAGCGATATTTTCCTGTGTTGTTTTGACAGCCACGCCTACTTTGCATCTCATTATCGATGCGAGTCGTGACAAAAACGGGAGCTAAATCAAGGAAACACGCGCTAGCGTGTCCTTGTTAATAATGCGATAAAATTATCGCCGCTTTTCGCCCGAAAACGGACGGTAAAGCGGCGATAATTCTATCGCAGCCCTTGATAATATGCCCCCAGATCCGTAATCTGAGAGTTTTTTTTGTGTATTGTAACGTGAAGCGATGAGCACGTGTCAATATCGAAAGAATATCTCAAGCATCTTGAGCACAAAATAGTGCCTTTCGGCTTGATTCACAGAGGTAAACTTACACAATTGTGTAAGTTTATGATTTTTTGCAATTCACTAAGGAATTTTACAAGTAGTATCTTTATGATTTCCTTGTCCCCGCACTCCTGGCTGTCGTAAATATACTACTCGTAAAATTCCTATGTGAATTGCAAAAAAATGTAAACTTACGAATCAGGCCCTAAGTAATTAGACAGTAATTGATCAATTCTGAACTGATAACCTTGTAGGTGTAAGAGGCTATTGCTTTCAAGTTAAATGAATTGGAAATGACTTGTATAAGTTATTACATAGACAAATGCTGACTTGATCGGGCAAAAATGCGACACCAACAGACTCCACAATAGGAGAGGGGCACAGAAGCGTGGTCTGCTGAGTCGAGTCAGGAGTACTTCGGTAAGAGAGAGCTCGTGTAATAGCATGGGGACAGTATTCTGAGTATGACTATGTAGTGTGACACAATGGATATTCTTCAAGTTGGCCGTGATGATTAAAAGCTCAGGATGAGAGGAATGCACAGCAACATCCTTAAGGGCGCATGTGAGTGCAGAAAGTGTATCCTTCAAAATAATGGGGCAGATTTACAAGCCCCTTGCGCAACTTTTGCGTCATTTTTAACATGGGAAAAGTGACGCAAAAGTGGCGCAAGGGGCTTGTAAATAAGCCCCAATATCCCTTACTAAATGAGAAAAAGGAAGTACAACTCCAACAAAGTGGTAAAAAGTTGGATTAGAGACGGAGTGGCTTGGGTGACTTCTGTGTGGGAAGAGCATCTCAATCGCATACACGCTATTTTTGTGAAATTATGTGAAAAAGGAGCTTTGGAAGTTCAATCTGATAATGGAAAGGGGAGGCAGAGTTAATGGGCATGATACTTCACTTTCATTGAGCGCATGCATGAAATGATTAAGCAAGTGTAAACCGTTTTTTTTTATTTGGTATTTAAGACATAAACGTTCTTTATTGTTTAGAATGTTCTGACACTGATTTACGGAGATAGGAGGACTCAGTTCATAGACAATGTAGGAAATTAGGTTACTGGTGCAGAGGGCTGAAACCCTATTCAAGGAGCAACCACAATTCTTGTTAAGGTAAACACAAACCCCAAATTAATGTGTGATTAACCCTCTGGTATCTTGGCACAAAGCAGTCAGACTTAACTTAGAGGCAAAGTGTAAAGTATTTATGCAGCACTTCAAACATAATAAAGTGAAACACAAGAGAAATACCACATCAATTTAGAAAAGTAGAGGAAAATTTAATAAACTATTTGAGACCAAAACGAAAAAAATCTATCACTAGAATCGGAGAAATACAATTTTAAAAATGTAGGTAAAAATAGTCCCACAAAGTGCCAATGGTGGTTCTCTGGTTGTGCCGGTCTAGGACAAAGTCACAAGTTTGGGGTGACCGTACAGAGTGCAGACTTGATACAGGGACCAAGTTAGGCTCGCTGAATAAAGTACCCTAAATCCTGGTTGTGGAACATTGTGAGATGGTGCATTGAGGATGTGTCCCAAAGCAGCAGTTCCAATGCAGCCATCAATGAGGCCTGCGTCGTCATCGAGGATGCTTTCGATGGAGGCTTGTGATGTGAAGTCCTGCGCCAGGGCTGCCTCACTCAGCAAAGGGTTCTGAGGAGCTGTGTGGTGAGATGAGAAGTCCTGCCTCAGGGATGCTTTGTGCAGCAGTGGTTCTGATGGGGGCCGCAAGGAGATGCATTGTGCTGCATCAGTTTTGTCCTGGGGTGGTCAGTGTAGCACCTGGGGAGGAGGTGGTCCCATTTACTATAAGGAAGATAGCAGAGGTTACCTTAGTGTTCCTAAGGGTTAGAGAGATGGTGCCAAAAACCCATATGCCTTCCAATACTTCTAAGTATAGGCAGTGGGTCACCATCAATGGGCAAAGAGTGGCGGCTCTGGGAGACACAGGAGCCAGTATAACTACTGTGAGGTGTCATCTGTTGTCCTCAGAGTAGGTCCTCCCTAATACATTCCACCAGGGCATAGTTGCAGACAACCATGAGGGTTACTACCCAGTTGCTTATGGTTTTTGGCTCATTCCCAGATTTACTTACACAAGTAAACCTGGGACTATTCAAAATGCTACTCCTTCCCAGGTGAGGCATAACGAGGAAAAAAAGCCACTGAGAACAAACCTGCACATGGTGCAAGGGTGCTGTGCTGGCACTAGGCTGCACTCAGTGTGCCAGAAAAGTGATTGAGCAGGAATGTGCTATATCTTAGTAGGTATGGCGCATTTCTGCAAGCTTCTACTAGTATTAATTTACAGGTCCTGGGTACATGTAGTACCACTTTACTGGGAACTTACAAGTAAATTAAATGCGCCAATCGGGTGTAGGCCAATTTTAAGATGTTTTAGGGAGTAAGCAGACACACTTTAGCAATGGTTAACAGTGGTAAGGAGCAGAGTCCTAAAGCCCAAAAAAATGAGATCAACAAAAATGGAGGAATAAGGCAAAAACTTTAGGGGAAGACCACGCTAAGGCCTGCAGATCTAACAGACAACATATGGAGATCAAGAATATGTGGCCAAATACGCTGCATACAGAGATTTGTATGTGGCTTCATTTTATGAGTTCCACTGCTATTTTTCTATATTTCAGAATGACTTTCAAAAGAAGGGCATAGAGATCCCCAACTATGGCTATCAATGTACTATAGCCCTACTCAATCGGGGCTGCTTTTAATGTGTTCCATTTGATGTATTTTGCATAATTGAAAAGTTAAGTATCTATTTTTACTGTTATTTTTAGTATTTTATGGCATAAATATGCTAATAAAGTGATGATGATGATGACTTTCATAGTATGAAAGATCAATTGTAAAAGTCCTTTCTTAATAATGCATATCTGTACCTGAAAGACATGGCACTATCAATTTTGTAAATAAATAATTTTTTTACTGTGTGTCTCCTTTCTGCAAAACCTATGTATTTATAGTCACCAACGTACCTCGTACTTTGCTTTCTGTATTATATATTAATGCAGTGCATCTGAGGAGAAGGATGTCAGATATATCCACATTATCTGTCAAAATAGATTGCGGAAATATGCCCTGTTCGCCAAACTCGTGATTCTCATGATTCTCACGCTCAAACATGTTAATATGTACATCTTAAAGGCGCAAAGGGCCTGATTCAAAAAAGAAAGCTTACATGTTTGTGTGATTTAATAGTAACTATGACTGCAGATACTCTGCAGATGGGGTGGAGAACTCCGCACATAAAAATATAAATCAAAGTTTTGTGAATACCAAAAAGATTAAACCTAAACAAACATGTAAGTTTACCTTTGTGAATCATGCCTAGTGCTCCCTACTTACCTGACCAGTGAGTTGACTCACAGTATTCTGTGGTTAGGATAATAAATGGTGTGTTTGAAAGTAAATTGCAGTTTTAGGTAAGGTACATTTCTGATCATGAACAAACTTTCACTGATACCCATGATAGGACACCCATTGACTACTTTTTCCACAGAACTTTATGTTTGTTCAATTAATCCTTACTCTATACTGTGCATTAGGCTGTAGTGTGTCTCGCTCTGATATACCAATGAATCATAGTGATGAAAAAGTAGTTTTTAGTTTTTCAGTGCATGGTACTATGGAATGGAAATTATGCCAATGGAATAGTAAATTGTGCATGAAAGTTTATATGAAATGTACATGAGAGGAAGAAAATAGTTATGAAATCTTCCATTTAAAATGAAGCAATACAAAATTGGGATTTAAGATGAAAGCACTGGGTTGAATAAGGTTTGTCCTTGATGTCTGATACCATGCCCATTTGGCAGTCAGAACATGTGCCTCTATGAGGGATAGTTACAAAGAAAAATGTCCGAACACAGCCCTGCGCCAAAATCAGCAGCGCCATGCTCCAACATTTAAAAAATGCGGGCATGCACCGTATTCACAAGAATACAGTGCACCCTTGTGTTTCCCCTAGCGCTGGCTCAAAAAAAGCTGCCTAGCACCAGCGCAGGCACCCTGCCACCATGTGGCAAAGGTGCCTGCCCTGCAGAGGCTATTGTTCATGTGCAAGAAGGGGCACCTTCCTGTACATAAACAATCCTTCATCGCAATTTGCTTTTTTCATGTGAGCTGCAAAATGCAGCATACATGTCAAGAGCAGAAAATAGAGGAGAAATCAATGATTTCTCTTCGTATCTCCATTTTAACGCCTGGTAATCCATGACGTTAATATGGCACTATTTTTGGAACTGCCTCAGCCTTGTAAATCTAGGGGAGCATCAAAAAGCAATAGGTGTTGTGGTGGAATTCCCACAGCAACATCGATTGCACGCCCCTTTGCCGCAAAGGACTGCGGCGGAAAGGGGCATATTTACAAGGTGGCGTTAAGCCACGTTAAGTGGCTTAGCGCCACCTTGTAAATATGGGAAATGGCTCTACGTCACCGGAGCGTAAAAAAAGTGACCCTCCAGTGGCGATAGGGGCTTGTACATATGCCCCTACATGTTTTTCACCTTCTCAATATACAGTATGAACAAATCCACAGCAGCATGTGAATTATAACCAACATCTGTCAATGCCTAAAATAGAAGACCTTGAGGCCGATTCCGATCTCGGCCGGTAGGGCTCCGAATCGGATTCGGCTTTACCGGATCCGATTCGGAGCCCTATTTCCCGACCGAATCGTATGTGCGTCCGTGCGAGCGAGTACGATGCATGCGCTCGCGAAATCTCCAACCGACTCGTTCGCAGGACCCGACCGCTCCGACCGACTCGCACGGGGACGACGCGCACCTCGCAATGAAGACGTTTCCCGGCCGGGTAAGTACGATGCGCACCTCGACTGCTCCGACCGACTCGCGCAGCCCGGCTCCAAGGAGCTGTCAGAGCCGCACTTTGGGGGTCCGTGTCGGACCCCCCTGGAAGCGTAGGCGTGCGAGTCGCACACAGGGGGGACCCATGGGTCCCCCCTACACGTGCATGTACGGTGCGACCCAGATCGACGTGAACACGCTGTAGGGGGCGCCCTTGTTCGCGTCGTGCCCATTGAGTCAATGTGAGCCCGTGTACGCGTCGTACGACTGGCTCCCATTGACTTCATTGGGAGTCCGACCGAATCGAGTCCAATAGCATACGTGCGCATCGTACTCGTTCGGTCGGACTGCTAGGGTCCGATTCGGTCGGAAATCTTTCCGAGTCCGGCTCGGTCGGAGAGATTTCCAGCCCGAATCGGAATCGGCCCCTTACTGTGCTAGAGAAAAAGGCTAATCAAACATATACAAGGACACACAGTTTAACAGCATTATTCTAAAATGAAGCCATATTATAGCATACTTTCTAAAACCCAGTGTTTTTCAAGAAGCAAGCCTCATTCAGTACTGTTCACAGGAAATAAGCTGGCAAATTCTACATAAAGGAAACCATGCCGTGCAACTGTTGTTACCTGTCCAAGCATATGAAATGGAGTGAAGCTCACGCGGAGAATGATGGGTGAAAGCTGAAAATATTCAGTTATATAAACAATTCAAAATGCAAGAGGTTTACTGTTGGTTTGTACACATGCTCCATTCTCAATCTTGGATGCTAATTTGAAACACTTAGGGGGTCATTATGATGGCGGGCGGATCGCCATCGCCCGGCCATCACAACATAATTTACCCCCGCCATATTACTATGGCGGGGGGTACCGCGGTGGACGGAAAGTCCGTACGCCGCTTTTCCACCGGTCGGCAATCATCACGATTGCTGGCCGGGCGGAACTCGGGCATAATATGGTGGGGGTGCCTGGAAGGCACCGCCATCCATATCATGATGTCTGGCGATTCTGGCCCTTTCATGGCGGCAATTCCGCCATGAAGGGGCTGGTGGGAATTGCTGTGGGGGCCCGTTGGGGGCCCCCGGAGGTGTGGGTGGGTGGGGAGCTGGACTTGGGGGGTACCTATGGTACCCCCCGACATTGTAATGCCCAAGGTGGCAGGTACCGCGCGGTGCCTGCCACATTGTGCATCGCAATGCAATTCATGGTTTTGTGACATTGCGTACGGTGCTGCAGCTAGCAGCACCGTCCGCAATGTTACACTACCAGGATGCGCCCGCCAGTGTGGCGGGCGCATCCTAATACGGTGGACGGGACCGGAACACCTATGGCGGACGGTCCCAGCTCCACAGCCCACCATCCTAATAGGCCCCTAAATTCTTCCTCAGCCTTAATCTGCTCCCTTATATTCTTCTCGTCTTTCTCATGTCTAACAATTTTCACTCTTTTCCCTTTATATTCCCTAACAAACTCTTGCTTCTCTTTGCTTATACTGCACACATAATCCCATTTAGTTTTATTAGTATTATGGGTACTTTGTGGAAATGTATTTATACATTTAGCATATTTTAACCCATTTGTAGCATCTTCAGAAAAAGTTAAGTCTTCCAAAAAAATGCTGAAATCCGGCAGATAAGGCAATTGAAACCCATGTTTATTAAATATGCTAACAAACACATTACAAGGAAAAAATAAGACATCAGAAGTTGTAAGTAGTTTGCTCCTTCACCTGCAGAAGAAGGGAAAAAGTACACACAAAACAATCCTTGACTCGCATAATATCCACATACTCACCCAACATTTTAGTATAGATACTAGCATGAAATTCACTAACTAAACTTTCCCTATGTATCTATATATTAGATGCAACATCATTATGTATTGTAGTTAATTCAACTTCTGTGGAGACATATCCCATTAGAGAAAGGAGGCACAACAGTAGACAAACTAAGACTATTATTGCCATTGGTTAACAGACATAATATCGAGTTTTTATTTTTGACCTACAAAAATTTCGAGTTGTTAATATCGGAGGTACAGAATATCGACATCAAGAATATCGTTGACCAGAATATCGACATGAAGGTAAGAAATATCGTTTTTTTTAATATCGAAGTTAGTAATATCGTTTGCTAAAATATCAATGTTAATAATATCGATATTTATATTTGTGTTGTGTATTTTAGTGTGTATGTTAATAGTATGTTATTTAATGTTATTTGTATAAGTATATCTGTTTTTTAATGTATGTGTGAAATTTTTAGATGTTATTTATTTTATGTAAAATAATTTTGCGTACTTTAGTTCTGTAGCGGGTTGTGGGTTTATAGGGGAATAGGGTGGGAAGTAATTTAATTATATTATAATAAAGAAATTAATAATTTTTATTAATTAGTATTTATAATTAGGGGCCGATTCCGATCTCGGCCGGTAGGGCTCCGAATCGGATTCGGCTTAACCGGATCCGATTCGGAGCCCTATTTCCCGACCGATTCGTACGCGCGTCCGGGCGAGCGAGTACGATGCGAATTCGCCGACCGACTCGTCCGGGCGTCCCGACCGCTCCGACCGACTCGTTCCCGGGTCTAACCGCACTGACCGACTCGCTCGGACTCGACTCGCACCGCGCAATGGAGACGTTCCCCGGCCGGGTAAGTACGATGCGCGCCGCGAGCAGTCCGACCGAGCCGCGCACTCCGGCTCGAAAGAGCTGTCGGAGCCGTACTTTGGGGGTCCGTGTCGGACCCCCCTGTATGCGTAGCCGCGCGAGTCGCACACAGGGGGGACCCATGGGTCGCCCCTACCTGTGCGTGTACGGCGCGAATCGCTTCACCGCGTACACGCTGTAGGGGGCGCACTTCTCCGCATCGCACCCATTGAGTCAATGGGAGCCTGCGTACGCGTTGTACGACAGGCTCCCATTGACTTCAATGGGAGTCCGACCGAATCGAGTCCGATGGCATACGTGCGCATCGTACTCGTTCGGTCGGGCTGCACGGGTCCGATTCGGTCGGAAATCTCTCCGGGTCCGGCTCGGTCGGAGAGATTTCCGGCCCGAATCGGAATCGGCCCCTAAATGTATTATTAATTAATTATTAATTGGTTATTAATTTTTATTAATTAATTAATTGATAATTATATTAATTGCGTTATTTGTTTTAGGAGTGGGTTGTGGGGTTATAGGAGAATAGGGTGGGAAGTAATTTAATTATAATAAAGTAATAAATAATTTTTATTTATTCGCATTTAAAATAAATGTTTTATCAATTAATTATTAATTGGTTATTATTTTTTTTATTAATTAATTGGTAATTATATTAATTAAGTAATTTGTTTTAGGAGCGGGTTGTGGGTTTGTAGGGGAATAGGGTGGGAAGTAATTTAATTATGATAAAGTACTTAACTTTTATTTATTAGTATTTATAATAAATTTATTATTAAATAATTATTAATTGGTTCTTAATTATTATTAATTAATTAATTGATAAATTAATTGCTTTATTTTTTTATGAGCGCATTGTGAGTTTATAGGGGAATAGGGTGGAAAGTAATTTTCTTATAATAAAGCAATTATTAATATTTATTTAATATCGTTTATAATTAAATTATAATTAATTAATTATTAATTGGTTATTCAATTTTATTAATTGATTAATTGATAATTATATTAATAGTGTTATTTTTAAAGCAGTGGGTTGAAGTTTTATATGGGAATAGGGTGGGAAGTAATTTAATTCGAATAAAGTAATAAATATTTTTTATTTATTGGTATTTATTTTTATTTCTATTTTATAGTGTTGTTTGTGCTAATTTATTTATTAATAATTAATTATTAATTCTTTGTAAATTATAATTCATACATTTTTAAATATGTTAATTGTGTCAAATATGTAGGAGTTTTTTGTGTGTTTATAGGGGAATATGGTGTGAATTAATTCATTTAAAAATTATTAATAAATAATTTTTTATTATAATTAATTTATTTTTAAAATGTTTTTAAACTTTTATAAATTGTTTGTAGTTATTTTCTAGTACTTATTAATATTAAATAATTTTTCCATGTTTTTGAATTTTTTTATATTTTTATAATTGTTTTTATTTTTGTGTTATCAATAAAATTTACATTGTAGTTGCTATTTTATTTTTTTATTTTTTTTATTTTATTTTTTGGGAAATATAAATTTTAACCCTATGCTATCTAACACTTTCACCACTGTTGCACTCAGTGGAGTGGGAATACTAATTTTTACCCCTTCGCTATCCAACACTTTCCCTACTGTTGCACTCACTGTAGTGGGAATAGTAATTTTTACCCCTCCGCTATCCAACATTTTCCCTACTGTTGCACTCACTGTAGTGGGAATAGTAATTTCTACCCCTACGCTATCCAACACTTTCCCTACTGTTGCACTCTCTGTAGTGGGAATAGTAATTTTTACACCTCTGCTATCCAATACTTTCCCTACTGTTGCACTCACTGGAGTGGGAATAGTAATTTTTACCCCTCCCCTATCCAACAGTTTCTCTACTGTTGCAATTTTTGGAGTGGGAATAGTAATTGTTATCCCTCCGCTACCCAACGCGTTCCCTACTATTGCACTCTCTGGAGTGGGAATAGTACTTTTTACCCCTCCGCTATCCAATACTTTCCCTACTGTTCCACTGATTGGAGTGGGTATAGTCATTTTTACCCCTTTGCTATCCAATACTTTCCCTACTGTTGCACTCTTTGGGTGGGAATAGTAATTTTTACCTCTCCGCTATCTAATACTTTCCCTACTATTGCACTCACTGGAGTGGGAATAGTAATTTTTACCCCTACGCTATCCAATACTTTCCCTACTGTTACAAATATTTTAATATTTTAATTTATTATATATATATATATTTAATTTGTATTTTTATGGTATTGGTGTATGTGTATATATATGTATTTATAATTTTTAATATGTTTGTAATAATTTATAATTTATTAAAAAAATTGTTTTAATATTAAGTAATTATATATATTATTTATATATATGTATGTTTATTTTTTTACATTATATGTATTACTTATAATTTTAAACATTTTCTAATATGTATTATTTACTTTATTTTACATAATTTTTTAAACATAAAAAAACCCGATAGTTTTAACAACGATATTTTTTTTCTCGATATTTTTGTACTTACCATTATGTAGATAGGACTTCGATATTCTGGACATCAATATTTCGGGTACGATATTTTTGTCCTTGATATTCTGGTCATCGATATTCTGTCAATGATTCATTGTCATTATCAAGGACATTAAGCCAATCATTTTGCAACATCTGCTTAATGTCATTTCTATCAAGTTCAAAAACAAAAAGGAACATGGAACTCTAAAAATCATCAACATTTTCTTTAAAAACAATAAAATAACTTCTCTTGTTCTTTCTTTACAAAGTAATAATCAAAATCATTTCTGTATTATCAACAAAATTCTGCAATCAACTCTGCCACTTGTGCTGAAGTTACATTCAACAGGTATGATGCTTCAACAATTTCAGAAATCGAGTATTCTGCATAGGCACCCTTCAGTGCTCCAAAGTGGTCTCGCATACAAGAACGATGGACAAACGTAATCAGATCAGCCATTTCAAGGAGAATTGGTCTTGGCTTGGTACATAACCCTGTGACATTGATTCAGTCATGCTCTGGTTCATCATCATCATCATCACCATCATCATCACTCCTGCCTTTGTCTTCATTGCTGTCTGGAACAGGAAGTAGCGTTGCAGGATGTAGAAAATGTCACCTTTTATTAGAGATGTCAGCAGCCAGTATGACTTGTTAATATCTGGTCAGACCACATTCAATGTAAGTTCCATCAAAATACATTCACTTTGCTCAATTTCAGTGTAAACAGCTGCAACTGCTTTCAGACAACCAGGGAAGACCTACAGCGAATGGATCAAACACTGCTGATAAGTAGGCCACTGACCTCATGACTCCACCATGTTTCTGAGAAAGGAACTGAAAAAGCATACCATCTTCTCCTGTCGTAGTAAATATAAAACTCCATATTGTAAACACACATTCCAAAAGTGGGCACACTGCATCATTTTTCTCTCAAAACTCAGAGGACCACTTGACATTCGAATGGTACTGGAACTCGCATGTCACTATGGGTCAGCCTTGCTAAAGGCTTTGCAATTAAGGAAAAGTTTGGAAACCACTGATGGTAGTAGCCAACAATTTCCAGGAACATCCTCACCTCCCTTTGGGTCGTATGAGGACCCATCTTCAGCTCAGCAGAAACACATTATTTTGAGACTTTCCTTGCCCCTTTCTCAATACGATGACTAAAATAAATCACATCTTTCCTACATTACTGCATCATTGTGGTAGAACCTTGTGACCATTGTCAGCTAAATGAATGAGCAGTACAATCATATCAACTTTACAATCTTCTTTTTTCTTAGATGCCACCAAGAGGTCATCTATATATTGTACTTGTACTGAGTTACAAGGCACTGCAAACTTTCAAAATCTTTCTTTAGGATCTGACTAAAAATTGAAGGAATCTCAGTATACTCCTGTGGTATTTGACACCAGCAGGAACTTTATTTTGGAATTGGAGCTTGAAAAGGAATTGACTAACCTCATGCAGGGGAATGCAGAAGATCCCTTGTGATAAGTCAATGACTGTATACCATTCTGCATCTGTTGGACTCTGGAACAAAATTACTGCAGGATTCGTTGCCACCGGACAACATGCAATCACTGTTTTATTTATTTTTCTAAGGTCTTGTACAATTCTCCATTTGTCTAGTATTAGAGGTCCATATTTGTTATAAAGCGGGCGGTGATCACTATGTGGCCTAGGTTCAATGTGCACGTCTAGCACACGTCCTCTATGTTGATGAAAACAGAGTAAATTTGATTACAATTCTCTTTATTTCTGTGAGTTCAGTTAGCCAGAGCACTAGTTCATGTTGGATTATTCAATGCGGAAAGGCCACATATCAATGGCATGCATTGAGCCCACTTCCTACTTTTTATGGCTCTTGGAATATTTGTCTCTAGTACCCCCCAGATAGACACTTCTAGGCCAGTGGTCATCAGACTGTGGGCAGGCACCCTGGCAGTAAATACATTGTTGTAAAAGGGTGCACAACACTAGTAATTGGAAGAATTTCCTGAAGAATACAGTCAAATGTCACACAGTGATTTGTATGTATGTATGTCTGTATTCATGTATTTGTTATATTTGTAAAGCACAATCTTAGCCAAAATGCAGTGGGGTGCTGTACAAGGCAAGGATACTGCTAACAAGTGATTGTGATAATGTGACATGATTGTGATAATGTGACATCTCACTCAAGAAGCAGTTGCGGCCGGCATTGCTCGCAGGTGGGGGAGGTGGGCGCGGAGGTTGCGGGGGAAGTGGGGTGACACAGAGGGTCTTGATGAAGGGAGAAAGTGAAAAAATATTTTTTTAATAAAAATCACTTACCTTGCCGCCGCCGGGTCCAGCATTTCTGCTCCTGCTCTCCTGCTTCCTACTTCAGGAACAGGAAGCAGGCAGCCAGGCTCCTTCCCCTAAGCCAATCACAACGCTGCAATGCAGCATTGTGATTGGTCTGAGTGCCGTGACACAGCTCTCAGCCAGGGGCTGGAGGGGTGACAATGTTCTCCTTGCAGGCTGTAATGCAGCCTGCATGGAGAAGTGAAAAAGTGCGCATGACTGGTTTGGGCGACCTGAGAGGGCCGATCAAACAGCCATTGCGCACTTAGGAGTGGGCAAACCACTCCTCCCCTGCCCTGCTCCAAGAGCAGAGCAGCTCCGCCCTCCCGCCCACCCGCAAAGAAAACATAAAATGATAATAACTGAAAGTTATTATCATTTTATATTTTTGCTTCTAGCACTGCTTGAAAGCAGTAGGGCGACGCTCCTTAGCCATAGCAGATGAGCCACCACTGTCAAGAAGTAAATGGTCATCATTTAGTCAAAAGAAACTGGCTCAATGGATAATTGCCAAAGCCTCAAATTATCACTCCACATCATCGAGCCCACACATGGATAACATTAACTGTAAAGAAGCCTGGGATCTTACATCAAAATTGATCTTTGATACATTAAAAAACAATTGATCGGGACTTCACCAGCAGCGATCGAAAACATCTAGAAAAGAACCAAATAGGATCTTGAGAACAGCAAGTAACAGCAGAAGTTTTAAAGCAGTACAAATTGGCCAGGAAAGATTATAAAAAAGCAATATGGAGTGCAGAAATTGGAAGATAGAGCTAAACAATGACAGGGTCTTCATGAGGCAGTGATATCCAGATCAATTGAAAGTCATAATATTTATACACTAGTATGGACACAGTACATTTGCTCACTTACATTGCCAGTTACATAATCACTGACCAGCACCCCAAACCAGAGAACCCGTACAACTACAGACTAATTGCTCTCCTGGATGTGGACGCCAAATATTACGCAGCAACAGTACTAAAAGAGCTGGGCACATGGGAAAAAAACAAAACCTTAATCCAATGGTTCCAAACAGGATTTTCATTGGTTGGCACAACAACAGATAATTTTGTAGCATTAATTCAACAAGGCATCAGAGCGAAGCAAAATCTTTTTGCATGTTTCAATGATTTCCGTAAGGCATTTGGTTCAGTCATCAGACCTCTGCTATGGCTAAAGCCCAAACAAATGGGAATTCTAAACCAACTGCTAGCCATACAATCTTTATACACAGACAACTGGATTCATATTAAATCGGAAAACAAGGCATCTATTTCCGACAAGGTTCACGTGATCAATGGCCTGAAGCAAGGGTGTAGTCATGCTCCTCTGCTTTTTGCCTGCACCTAATTGACAAACAAAAGGCCCTTAAAACACAGTGGGCAGGTCCACCAAAGTTAAGTAATAATCCTCTTCAGATGATGCAGTGTGCTGAGGACACAGTGCTGTTTGACTAAATACAAATAGGTGTCCAACATTTAATAATTCAATTACAGTTATACCGCTTGTACAATAGATTGGAAATCAATAAAACTAAGACAAAAATCATATCGCTCACCTCCTCATCTAAAAAGAAATTCTTCTTGAGACTAAATGGATTCAAGAAGAGGTTATCTTTTACTAGTATCTAGGCGTGATCATTCAATGAAGAGGTGATCCTAAAGCCCACTCTACACACGTGGCTTCCTAAATTCCTCCCATGTGATATGCTTTCAAAAGACAAGCTTCTAGCCTTTCAGGTCCATCTCTTTTCTCTCTTTTGGAAGTAATATTAGCAAAGTTTCTACCAACTCTTTCACACAGGACCATAAAACTCAGACTTAAAATCAATTTCCAGAACCAACTGTTATCTGAGGAGGCACCTCTCTTTCACTATTGGTTTTGCTTAAGTTTAGCTGAACCAGGATCCTAAAAGTTCCATCTAAAACAGGAACTGGATTTGTGGAATCCACCCTTACAATGTAACACAGCTTCAGTTATAGCTACACAAACTTTAAATCTGTGCATGACCGAGGCACAGATCCTGATGTATTTCATTTTGCAAATAATCATATGAATAAACTGCAAGATTATTTCAAAAGTCAGGGAACCTGTTTGCGCATGCAAAATCAGTGTTGGCCATGTACAATTCCTAAATAGCAAGTCTCAGTTTATTTGTGACTCGCTATTTAGGAATTGCGAGTCACAATTTGGGCGTTCCCTTCCTAATTGCGTCTGAAATGCTATGTGTGAATGTTTTGTGACCGCAATTGCGGTCGCAAAACACTCGAAAATTACCACCCTCTTCAAGAGTGTGGTAATGCAGTCGCAATTTGGAAGGGGTCCCTAGGGGACCCCTTCCACGTGGTGACTGTCTCTACAAATATTTTTGAAGGCCAGGCAGTGGTCCCAGGGACCACTGCCTGCCCTTAAAAAATGAAACGAAAACGTTTCATTTTTTTTTTTGTAAATGCATCCCGTGTTCCTTTAAGGAAAACGGGCTGCATTTAAAAAAAAAGCTGCTTTATTAAAAAGCAGTCCCAGACATGGTGGTCTGCTGAGCCCAGCAGGCCACCATCCCTGGGAGGGCTGGCATTCCCAATGGCCTCGCAAAATGCGAGAGGCTCATTAATATTAATGAACCTCGCAATTTGCGACCCCGTGGGAATCGCAAAGTGTAATAACACTGTTGTACAGTTCATTTAGCGCCTTGCAATTTGCGACTCGCAATGAGTCGCAAATTGCGAGGCGCTAAATGAAAGGGTCGTACATATGGCCCAAAGTTTCTTGGGAGCTAAATATCAAATACCCCAGGCAGTGATTTGAATTGTTCAACATAGGCAAATGTAATCAAACTGGAAACATTAAAAGGGAGCACACCACCTGCCGAAATTCCTGCCCGTGTTCTCTGCTGCTGCTCAGGCTTTTATAATGAAAGAAAAAACTTACTGCCATCACACTAAAGAAGACTACAACAATGCATCTGCGAAGAAGCAATAGCAGCATGCTTCAGTGGCAAGAAAGGGCAAATGATGATGGGTTTCTTTAAGATGATGGATTTGATCACAGATAAACTCACAATTCTAAATGATCCAAGAGAACTGTAACCATATGCTTTTATAACTTTTTAACTCCCTGCACATTTTATGATTGTTTCCCTTAGAATGTGTTATATAGAATCACTTTAATTAACTATCAATAAAAAATATTGTATTAAAAAATTTAGGGGCATATTTACGAGCCTCTTTGCATCACTCATTCACCACGCAGCGTGGTGCAAGAGTAATGCAAATTTAAAATGAAATTTATGAAGCCACGCAAGGCCACCTTGCGTGGCCCTGAGTGGCTTTATAAATCTCAAGTAATGCAACACAGCGGTGACCCCCAATGTGGAGTCTATGTGGCTCAAAATCTCCTTCTAAAATTACTGGATAGCTGGGCATGCCCTCCAGATTTGAATAAATGTGCCCTGTTCAGTTCCACAGTGCCAACTACGATCCAGCATTGATGGGTACATACTCTTTAGCCTACTGGGCATGAGGTGCCATCTCATAAGTAGTTTATACTCTGACTCCTAAAGTTCTTTTGATTGGCTTGTCATAGAGAGGACCACTTTTTATCTCCATATGCCTGTCCCAGCTGTGGTTCCTATGCCCTCTATAGGACCACTGTCTCCTCACTGCCTTGTTTATCAAGGTTTTATATATTACTCCTATACGCCCTTTTGTGGTGTCATAGGTTCCCAGTAATTTCTCAAACAGGGTGAGATTCCTGGTTGTCTTGTTTTTGAAATCAGGTTGCATGACCCATTGAAGTACTTGAGCATATTGTAGCCGTTCATTTTCAGACAGTTTAAAATCTTTCGTGCTTTTGATGAAAGACTTTATCTTACCTTTGTGGAACATGTCCCTTATTGTGAGGCATCCCCCTGCTTTCCAGCTTTTAAATCTTGCTGCAGCTAAGCCTGGGATGAAGCCAGGCTTTTCATGTATTGGTGTGTTGTGGACGCTGTGTCCTAAATTTCCAGGGCTGTTTTGGTAACTGCAGTCAAATATAGCGATCCAGGTCTTTTGAGTTTTAAGCATCCAAGGCAGATCTTAAACATCCCTGTCCACTACCGCACGATCCATACAAAGACAATGGTACTCCGATTTGTGCATAGACCATTCTACTATAATGTGGAGGTGGGCCACTTGGTAGTATTTGGAGATGTCAGGAAGTGTAAACCACCCTTCTCTAATGGACCCCTCAATAGTCTTTTATTTAGTCTCACTCTGTCCCCTCCCCATACATATTTATTTATGTGGTTTTGAAGGGACTGTAGCTCAGTTTCAGGTATGACTGTGGGTATGGTTAGAACATAGATAGCAGCTGCGATAGGATATTCATTTTTACCACAATAATCCTCCCTAGCCAGGAGATTTATTACCCACCATGCTGAGTCATCAAGAATTCGCGCCTTCAGGCGTGGCCAGTTGCATTAGTCCAAGAGTCCACTGAGTTAGCAATGTGGATGCCCAGGGAGTTTATTGCCTTTTTTGCTCATTAAAGTGGGCAGCCCGCTCTCATATTATTTTCATGTGCAAGGGGGAGAGACATATTAAGAATCTCTGATCTATCTGCATTCACTTTGAGCCTCAAGACTATTTTGAACTCCCTCAAGCATGTATGGACCACCTGTAGGGACGTCTTTGGTTCTGTTAGGGTCAAGAGAATTTCACCCACAAATAGACTGATTTTATGCTACTCTCCTCCAAAAAGCTCTCCCTTAATCTCTGGATGATTTCTCATTCGTATTGCGAATGGTTCTATCGAGAGAGCAAAGAGGAGGGGGTACAGGCAATAGCCCTGACTTGTGACTCTGCAGTAAAAATGTATCAGAGACCCTCCCATTTACCCTGATATGAGCCTCTGGGCTTGCACAGTTGGCTAATATTAAGCTTTTAATTTTGGGCCCAAGATTTATTTTGTCTAGGATGGCTCGAAGAAAGTCCCATCTCACCCTATTAAACGCTTTCTCTGCATCTAAGGATGCCAGGATGGCAGGTATCTGATGTTTGCTACACTTTTCTACTAAATGGACAACTTTCCACACATTGTTGTTGCCTTGTCTAAATTTGATTAAACCCCAACTGGTCTGGTTCCAACAGAGCTGGCAGGATTTTGCCCTAATCGTTCAGCCAATATTTTAGCAAAAATCTTCACATCAGTATTTAGAAGTGCTATTGGTTGGTAGGATTTAAAATCTGTTTTTGGCGTGCACGGTTTAGGGATCACTGATGCTTCTCCCATTCTTGGAGTAATGATTCCTGTTTGGTGGAATGAGTTACACAAGGTTGCTATTGGTTTCAGGAGCAATGCTGAAAACTCCTTCTAAAGAACCCTTGTCAGGCTCTCTGAGCCTGGGGACTTGTGGGATTTAAGTGACTTAATTGCAGATCATACCTCCTGATGCCCTATACGCTCCTTCAGGAATTGTTTCCACTCTGGGGGAACTTGTGGTAATGTGAGGCTAGATAGGAAGCAATCACCGACATGTCTTCCCCACCGCAGTGTTTATTTTTTTATAGAAGTTAAGGACAACCTCTTGTTTTCCCCATTGTCATGTACCTCCCTCCCCTCAGGTGTTAGTAGTGTGGGGATACATTCCTTCATTTGTTGTGTACAGAGTTTTGTGACCAACATTTTCTCTGCTTTATTTCCCTTTTCATAGAAAGAATGTTTAAGTCTCCATAGGGTTATCTGTGCCTTTTGAATTCGCATAGCGATACAAAAGGGGATGATGGACGGAACGTTTGAGCCAATCAAACATTCACCCCCAGTCAACTGATCTGGGTTTAATCCATCATTCTTTAGCTCACTCCACCACCCCAGTTCAGACATGGCCATATGCAAATCAGTCTGACCCTGTGCCTCATGGGAACAGTCCAGCCCGAACTGCCAAGCCATGTCTTCCCTGGACCGGAAACAAGCATCCTAGGACCGGTTTCTGGCATTCCAGCCGTCATCAGCCAGGCTTGCTTGAATCCAGTGGCAAAGTGAGCAAGGGACCCACGTCTGGGCATACCCCCGCCAACTTAGGGCGAACAAAGCGATACAAAAGGGGATGATGGACGGAACGTTTGAGCCAATCAAACACTCACCCCCAGTCAACTGATCTGGGTTTAATCCATCATCATTCTTTAGCTCACTCCACCACCCCAGTTCAGACATGGCCATATGCAAATCAGTCTGACCCTGTGCCTCATGGGAACAGTCCAGCCCGAACTGCCAAGCCATGTCTTCCCTGGACCGGAAACAAGCATCCTAGGACCGGTTTCTGGCATTCCAGCCGTCATCAGCCAGGCTTGCTTGAATCCAGTGGCAAAGTGAGCAAGGGACCCACGTCTGGGCATACCCCCGCCAACTTAGGGCGAACAAAGCGATACAAAAGGGGATGATGGACGGAACGTTTGAGCCAATCAAACACTCACCCCCAGTCAACTGATCTGGGTTTAATCCATCATCATTCTTTAGCTCACTCCACCACCCCAGTTCAGACATGGCCATATGCAAATCAGTCTGACCCTGTGCCTCATGGGAACAGTCCAGCCCGAACTGCCAAGCCATGTCTTCCCTGGACCGGAAACAAGCATCCTAGGACCGGTTTCTGGCATTCCAGCCGCCATCAGCCAGGCTTGCTTGAATCCAGTGGCAAAGTGAGCAAGGGACCCACGTCTGGGCATACCCCCGCCAACTTAGGGCGAACAAAGCGATACAAAAGGGGATGATGGACGGAGACGTTTGAGCCAATCAAACACTCACCCCCAGTCAACTGATCTGGGTTTAATCCATCATCATTCTTTAGCTCACTCCACCACCCCAGTTCAGACATGGCCATATGCAAATCAGTCTGACCCTGTGCCTCATGGGAACAGTCCAGCCCGAACTGCCAAGCCATGTCTTCCCTGGACCGGAAACAAGCATCCTAGGACCGGTTTCTGGCATTCCAGCCGTCATCAGCCAGGCTTGCTTGAATCCAGTGGCAAAGTGAGCAAAGGGACCCACGTCTGGGCATACCCCCGCCAACTTAGGGCGAACAAAGCGATACAAAAGGGGATGATGGACGGAACGTTTGAGCCAATCAAACACTCACCCCCAGTCAACTGATCTGGGTTTAATCCATCATCATTCTTTAGCTCACTCCACCACCCCAGTTCAGACATGGCCATATGCAAATCAGTCTGACCCTGTGCCTCATGGGAACAGTCCAGCCCGAACTGCCAAGCCATGTCTTCCCTGGACCGGAAACAAGCATCCTAGGACCGGTTTCTGGCATTCCAGCCGTCATCAGCCAGGCTTGCTTGAATCCAGTGGCAAAGTGAGCAAGGGACCCACGTCTGGGCATACCCCCGCCAACTTAGGGCGAACAAAGCGATACAAAAGGGGATGATGGACGGAACGTTTGAGCCAATCAAACACTCACCCCCAGTCAACTGATCTGGGTTTAATCCATCATCATTCTTTAGCTCACTCCACCACCCCAGTTCAGACATGGCCATATGCAAATCAGTCTGACCCTGTGCCTCATGGGAACAGTCCAGCCCGAACTGCCAAGCCATGTCTTCCCTGGACCGGAAACAAGCATCCTAGGACCGGTTTCTGGCATTCCAGCCGTCATCAGCCAGGCTTGCTTGAATCCAGTGGCAAAGTGAGCAAGGGACTCACGTCTGGGCATACCCCCGCCAACTTAGGGCGAACAAAGCGATACAAAAGGGGATGATGGACGGAGACGTTTGAGCCAATCAAACACTCACCCCCAGTCAACTGATCTGGGTTTAATCCATCATCATTCTTTAGCTCACTCCACCACCCCAGTTCAGACATGGCCATATGCAAATCAGTCTGACCCTGTGCCTCATGGGAACAGTCCAGCCCGAACTGCCAAGCCATGTCTTCCCTGGACCGAAACAAGCATCCTAGGACCGGTTTCTGGCATTCCAGCCGTCATCAGCCAGGCTTGCTTGAATCCAGTGGCAAAGTGAGCAAGGGACCCACGTCTGGGCATACCCCGCCAACTTAGGGCGAACAAAGCGATACAAAAGGGGATGATGGACGGAACGTTTGAGCCAATCAAACACTCACCCCAGTCAACTGATCTGGGTTTAATCCATCATCATTCTTTAGCTCACTCCACCACCCCAGTTCAGACATGGCCATATGCAAATCAGTCTGACCCTGTGCCTCATGGGAACAGTCCAGCCCGAACTGCCAAGCCATGTCTTCCCTGGACCGGAAACAAGCATCCTAGGACCGGTTTCTGGCATTCCAGCCGTCATCAGCCAGGCTTGCTTGAATCCAGTGGCAAAGTGAGCAAGGGACCCACGTCTGGGCATACCCCGCCAACTTAGGGCGAACAAGCGATACAAAAGGGGATGATGGACGGAACGTTTGAGCCAATCAAACACTCACCCCCAGTCAACTGATCTGGGTTTAATCCATCATCATTCTTTAGCTCACTCCACCACCCCAGTTCAGACATGGCCATATGCAAATCAGTCTGACCCTGTGCCTCATGGGAACAGTCCAGCCCGAACTGCCAAGCCATGTCTTCCTGGACCTGAAACAAGCATCCTAGGACCGGTTTCTGGCATTCCAGCCGTCATCAGCCAGGCTTGCTTGAATCCAGTGGCAAAGTGAGCAAGGGACCCACGTCTGGGCATACCCCGCCAACTTAGGGCGAACAAAGCGATACAAAGGGATGATGGACGGAGCGTTTGAGCCTATCAAACACTCACCCCCAGTCAACTGATCTGGGTTTAATCCATCATCATTCTTTAGCTCACTCCACCACCCCAGTTCAGACATGGCCATATGCAAATCAGTCTGACCCTGTGCCTCATGGGAACAGTCCAGCCCGAACTGCCAAGCCATGTCTTCCCTGGACCGGAAACAAGCATCCTAGGACCGGTTTCTGGCATTCCAGCCGTCATCAGCCAGGCTTGCTTGAATCCAGTGGCAAAGTGAGCAAGGGACCCACGTCTGGGCATACCCCCGACAACTTAGGGCGAACAAAGCGATACAAAGGGGATGATGGACGGAACGTTTGAGCCAATCAAACACTCAACCCCAGTCAACTGATCTGGGTTTAATCCATCATCATTCTTTAGCTCACTCCACCACCCCAGTTCAGACATGGCCATATGCAAATCAGTCTGACCCTGTGCCTCATGGGAACAGTCCAGCCCGAACTGCCAAGCCATGTCTTCCCTGGACCGGAAACAAGCATCCTAGGACCGGTTTCTGGCATTCCAGCCGTCATCAGCCAGGCTTGCTTGAATCCAGTGGCAAAGTGAGCAAGGGACCCACGTCTGGGCATACCCCGCCAACTTAGGGCGAACAAGCGATACAAAGGGGATGATGGACGGAACGTTTGAGCCAATCAAACACTCACCCCAGTCAACTGATCTGGGTTTAATCCATCATCATTCTTTAGCTCACTCCACCACCCCAGTTCAGACATGGCCATATGCAAATCAGTCTGACCCTGTGCCTCATAGGAACAGTCCAGCCCGAACTGCCAAGCCATGTCTTCCCTGGACCGGAAACAAGCATCCTAGGACCCGGTTTCTGGCATTCCAGCCGTCATCAGCCAGGCTTGCTTGAATCCAGTGGCAAAGTGAGCAAGGGACCCACGTCTGGGCATACCCCCGCCAACTTAGGGTTGACTGGGGGTGAGTGTTTGATTGGCTCAAGCGTTCCGTCCATCATCCCCTTTTGTATCGCTTTGTTCGCCCTAAGTTGGCGGGGGTATGCCCAGACGTGGGTCCCTTGCTCACTTTGCCACTGGATTCAAGCAAGCCTGGCTGATGACGGCTGGAATGCCAGAAACCGGTCCTAGGATGCTTGTTTCCGGTCAGGGAAGACATGGCTTGGCAGTTCGTGCTGGACTGTTCCCATGAGGCACAGGGTCAGACTGATTTGCATATGGCCATGTCTGAACTGGGGTGGTGGAGTGAGCTAAAGAATGATGATGGATTAAACCCAGATCAGTTGACTGGGGGTGAGTGTTTGATTGGCTCAAGCGTTCCGTCCATCATCCCCTTTGTATCGCTTTGTTCGCCTAAGTTGGCGGGGTATGCCCAGACGTGGGTCCCTTGCTCACTTTGCCACTGGATTCAAGCAAGCCTGGCTGATGACGGCTGGAATGCCAGAAACCGGTCCTAGGATGCTTGTTTCCGGTCCAGGGAAGACATGGCTTGGCAGTTCGGGCTGGACTGTTCCCATGAGGCACAGGGTCAGACTGATTTGCATATGGCCATGTCTGAACTGGGGTGGTGGAGTGAGCTAAAGAATGATGATGGATTAAACCCAGATCAGTTGACTGGGAGTGAGTGTTTGATTGGCTCAAGCGTTCCGTCCATCATCCCCTTTGTATCGCTTTGTTCGCCCTAAGTTGGCGGAGTATGCCCAGACGTGGGTCCCTTGCTCACTTTGCCACTGGATTCAAGCAAGCCTGGCTGATGATGGCTGGAATGCCAGAAACCGGTCCTAGGATGCTTGTTTCCGGTCCAGGAAGACATGGCTTGGCAGTTCGTGCTGGACTGTTCCCATGAGGCACAGGGTCAGACTGATTTGCATATGGCCATGTCTGAACTGGAGTGGTGGAGTGAGCTAAGAATGATGATGGATTAAACCCAGATCAGTTGACTGGGGGTGAGTGTTTGATTGGCTCAAACGTTCAGTCCATCATCCCCTTTTGTATCGCTTTGTTCGCCTAAGTTGGCAGGGTATGCCCAGGCGTGGGTCCCTTGCTCACTTTGCCACTGGATTCAAGCAAGCCTGGCTGATGACGGCTGGAATGCCAGAAACCGGTCCTAGGATGCTTGTTTCCGGTCCAGGAAGACATGGCTTGGCAGTTCGGTGCTGGACTGTTCCCATGAGGCACAGGGTCAGACTGATTTGCATATGGCCATGTCTGAACTGGGGTGGTGGAGTGAGCTAAAGAATGATGATGGATTAAACCCAGATCAGTTGACTGGGGGTGAGTGTTTGATTGGCTCAAGCGTTCCGTCCATCATCCCTTTTGTATCGCTTTGTTCAGCCCTAAGTTGGCGGGGTATGCCCAGACGTGGGTCCCTTGCTCACTTTGCCACTGGATTCAAGCAAGCCTGGCTGATGACGGCTGAAATGCCAGAAACCGGTCCTAGGATGCTTGTTTCGGTCCAGGGAAGACATGGCTTGGCAGTTCGTGCTGGACTGTTCCCATGAGGCACAGGAGTCAGACTGATTTGCATATGGCCATGTCTGAACTGGGTGGTGGAGTGAGCTAAAGAATGATGATGGATTAAACCCAGATCAGTTGACTGGAGGTGAGTGTTTGATTGGCTCAAGCGTTCCGTCCATCATCCCCTTGTATCGCTTTGTTCACCCTAAGTTGGCGGAGGTATGCCCAGGCGTGGGTCCCTTGCTCACTTTGCCACTGGATTCAAGCAAGCCTGGCTGATGACGGCTGGAATGCCAGAAGCCGGTCCTAGGATGCTTGTTTCCGGTCCAGGAAGACATGGCTTGGCAGTTCGTGCTGGACTGTTCCCATGAGGCACAGGGTCAGACTGATTTGCATATGGCCATGTCTGAACTGGGGTGGTGGAGTGAGCTAAAGAATGATGATGGATTAAACCCAGATCAGTTGACTGGGGGTGAGTGTTTGATTGGCTCAAACGTTCCGTCCATCATCCCCCCTTTTGTATCCCTTTTCAATTCGCATGGCACTAAGCTGCCCTTGCAGTTTATTTTGCTCTCTTTCAATCTGCCTAGGGTATCAGAGCTTAAACAGGCCATCTATTCTTTCCAGCTCTGTTTGGAGCTGACATTCCTCTTATCTGTCATTATCGATATGGCTACAACCCTAAAGGTTGCTTTGAAAGCATACCAGTGTGTCTCCTGGGAGGTTTCTATGGGGTGATTATCATTAAAAAAGTTTTGAATAGTTTAAGCCAAATTTTCTCTGTGAACCTCACCCCTCATAATATTGGGGGAATATCCATGATCTGTGTTTAACTTCCATCGGGCCTCTCCTACCTGAATGGCCACTTGGCTATGGTCCGATATAGTGCCCACTTTCATACAGGTATTGGTAACCCGACTAATCATGTCTCTGGAGATGAACAACATGTCTAGTCTAGTATATGACTTGTGCACCTGAAGACAGAAGGTGAATTCATCTGTGTGTGGGTAGAAATGCTGCCAACAGTCTATCATGCCCAGTTCTTCAAAATGTGCTTTCAGTTATGTAAAGCCTCCCTAGTGGCTTGTATGTTGTGTGGCGGTCTATCCAGTTCTGGGTGCCATATCAGATTACAATCCCCACCCAGAATAATGGTCCCTTTCGCCCCCCCCCCTCCACCAAGGTAGATAATATATGGTCTAAAAAGGCTTCCTGATGTGCATTGGGAGCATAGATATTGATGAGTATGAAGGGAGAGTTATCTATCAAGACTTGCACTGATAGACTTCTGCCCTCCCTGTCCTTCTTCACCTGCAGCCGGTACGCATAGTAGTTAAGTATGTTTCTGGTGTTCCTGAAGAGTTGTCAGGCCCCATCATACCCACACCATCCCCACACCCCCAATCCATATCTTAGCAAATCCCGCTCTCTGTAGAGTGCTTATGCAGAATACCTGACCCTCAACATCGCAACAGCTCCAAGATCCCCAATATGCACCCAGTGTTTCCCGCTATGCAGGGTCTATTCCTCATCTTGGTCCCCTTTTACCTCATTTGTGAGAGGGTTGTGTCCTTGGACAAGTTGCATTTCTATTCGGAGTCTGGCTCCCATCTTCTGGCTGGGTCCAGCAGGTCTATCCATGAAAATCCTCCTGCCCCCATTCTCACCAGAGGAGTCAGTGCAGGGTCCATCACTTGACACCTCTCAATGGTGGTCTCCTCTGTTGGTTCCTCACAATGCACAGTGGTCTCCCTGCATGGTCACTTTCTTCATTCTCGGTTGAAATACCTAGGACTGTACTGTCTCCCTCCGGAGTTTACACTATTTTTTCGGAGCCTTTCCACAGGAACTGAAGGCCTTCCAGAAAAAGCCAGCGATAACTAATTTGTCATTTGTTGAGTTTGGTTGTCACCATTTTGAAGGCTATGCGTTTCTGGAGATTGGTCCGGGAAAGGACCTGAAAAAAGGATACTTCACTATCCCCGTAGGAAGTTTTCCTTGATTTGTCCTGCATCATTATTTTTCCTTATTTCATGTTTGCGAGTTTGACCACAATGTCTCATGGCTTCTCTTTTGTCTCTGGTGTTTTGCATCCCACCCTGTGAGCTCGCTCTGTGCCAATAGGCACATCTGCATCTGCCTGCAAGGATGGCTCTAAAGAGCTCCATAAAACATTTAATCATAGCATCTCCCTCTGTACCGTCCTTTAGATTGTGGATGTGGACGTTCTGACATCTGGATCTATTCTCCAAGCCCTCACATTTGTTTGCCAGCCACATAACTTGGGACTTGAGATGACATATGGTGGTGGTGACTCCTTGATCTGCTTCCTTCGCCGTTGCTATAAAGTTCTCTGGTCTTTCAATTCATTTGCCCAGCATCTGCAGGTCCACTTTTTCTCCTCCACATCTTTTCCAATTTCGGCAAACAGAGTTTGTAGAGTTTCATAAAAGATTTTTTCCAGATTTATCTTCATCTCAGAGAGACACGTTTTGAGGTCCTCTTTCGTCAGAGAGGGCCTCTTCTGTGCCATAACCTGTTGTGGGTGTCAAATGTCAGCGCTGGGGCTAGTTTGCCTATAGAAGTATATGTGATCTCTTTTTCATGTTCTTTCCGCACATGGGGGTTTACCATCATCCCCTGCCCCACTTGCTTGGTTGCGTGTGTCAGCAGGTCACCCTGCCTTTATGTAGGTCAGAGTGTTCCCCACGTGCCAGCTATATCATCAGGTGGGCCCCTGATCAGCTGTCCCGGCTTATCATGAGCAGGTGGTCCTCAAGCCATCCCGGCTTATTATGAGCCAGTGGGCTCCCTGATTTATACTACTTGTGGCCAGCCTCTCAAGGTACGCCCGGGAGTCCTAGGCCTTTTGTCATTTAAGTCTCTTAATAGCAGCGAGTATTTCCCTTCATCTAGACTTCTGGTGGAGTATGGGGCACCACAACCCACCGAGTCCCCCAGCTGCAAATCTCTCTTACGTGACAAGAAATCTCTGACTGGTGCGGAAGGGTAGACAATGCATTTGGTGGCTTGCAATTGAGACTCACTGCTCCCCAGCAGGCCTGTACTGATCGGTCACATTGCCACCATTTTGCCTCGCTTCCTGAATGTTCCATGCAGCCTCTCAATGTTATGGGGGCCAGAAGACTGCTCACTTGCTCAGCCGGCCTCCCTTAGGCATTTCATTGTAGCACACCAGAGTCTCCTTCCCATCTAGCAGGACCACAAACTTCTCCCCAGCCACCCAGCTGCCTCGCACGCCATATCTGCACCACTGCTTTCTCCTCCTAGAACGGCCCTTCGGTCCACCGCATGGTCTCTCACAGCACAATACATCTCCAGGTCTTGCCCCTTTTCCAAACTCCGTGACTTTGGGGTTGTTTGGTCTCTTCAGCCCTGATTCTGGCACTCAGGGGCTCTGATTTTGCACGTCATAGACACTGGGAGCAGCGGGTCAGGGAGGAGAAGATCGGTATGCATCCTACCCTGCTGCTATCTTATCCATTTTACATCTTATCATATTTTGGCTCTTTTTTTTACTGTATTTTTCATTTCACAAATAGGGTTTATTCTAAGCAAAAAGTAACAAAACAATGACTATTTCTTAACATGCCTAACATGCCTGCCTCCCTACTGATCAGACCTGACATGTTTGACTTGCTTGTAAAGTTTTACATTGAGCATATTTATTGTAGTAAATGAAAAAGCACTATTGCATATCAAGGTACAACGTAGAAGTAAGGAGGAGTGAATATTGCAAAAGTTTCAGCGCTCCGTCCATCATCTCCTTGTGTTTGCTTTGTTCGTCCTAAGTTGGCAGGGTATGCCCAGACGTGGGTCCCTTGCTCACTTTGCCACTGGATTCAAGCTAGCCTGGCTGATGAAGGGTGTTACCCAGAAACCGGTCCCAGGATGCTTGTTTCAGGTTCAGGGAAGACCTGGCTTGGCAGTTCGGGCTGGACTGTTCCCATGAGGCACAGGGTCAAGACTGATTTGCATATAGCTGGGTCTGAACTGAGGTGGCGAAGTGAGCTAAAGAATGATGATGGATTCAACCCAGATCTGTGACTGGGGGTGAGTGTCTGAAAAGTTTCAGTGCTCCGTCCATCATCTCCTTGTGTTTGCTTTATTGCAAAATATCCCCATGGTGTGGAGCCATTAGTTTTTGCTTTTTCAAAAATAAGATCAATTTTGAAGATTTTGTTTTGACAATACTAAAGCATATTAAAGGTTTGACAGACTGTAGTGTCATTTTGACTATGGTCCCTAAACCTTTTAATACATTGACAGGAACAACTGGAATGGTGATTCCTGCCTATGCTAATAGGTGTTCACTGTGTTGGTGGGCATCTCTAAATTTGTAAGGCAGAGGACCATCGGTGTGGCGAGATTAAAGTACTCCATCATACAGATGGATTTACCACCCTCTGCCAAAGTCTAAATCAGGCCTTTAATACTCATCACAATAGCTGAATACGCTACCAGATATTAAATATAGTAAGGGTACAGCTAATTTTAAGTCAGTTAAGTAGATCCAAAACTATTAAATCAGATTTCTATTTGACATATATAAAGGCACAAAAGAATCTGTGTATATACTTATCAATTATAATTGATAAAAAGAATAAAACTCAACCAGGCTAATAAAACACCTAAAATGTTCAGGTTTTTTGCATACTTTGTTATACCTGTAGTCAATATTTCAATCAAACGCAATGTAAACTTCCCAAGCATTTTGAAGAAGGCCTCCAGGTGCAATAAACATTTAGGGGCAGAGATCTTTCCTTTAACCCACTACAGATATCCAAACTATTTCTCCTTTGTTGAGAGTCTAGAATTATTACAGAAACAGCTGGTAACAAGATTATGTCTTCCTAGATTTCATACATTGTTTTTCCTGGCTTGCAAACACACCAGCTGACTTCAGAGGACAGTGTTCCCAGATATACTGATACAATTCACATTCTTCTGTTGATCATAGATGATGCAAATTATTGCATGCATCTCTTCAAAACCTAACCATAATAATAAGTGACCATTTTGCCTTCTTTGGGGCATATTCACAAGAACGTGTGATAACTTCCGCAAAAATTGCTTAACGCAACCCTTCACATCGCAGTCTATCATGTGAAACTAACACCTTGTCGACGTGGTATTCCCAACCCGGCGGCACCATGCGATAGTAGCAGGATAACGCGCCAAATGACCGCCCAAAAATCAACGCGATGCAGAACAATTGCGAAACACGAACGCGAAAAAACCTGCGATGCCCTAAACGTGATACAAAAATCAGCGACAACCAGCTACAGGCCTGAAATTCCCACGCGTCATGCGGGAAAAAGCACTATAAAAGCAAACCAAAAAAAAAAAAGACATAACCAAATAAAACTGCGTAGCACCTTGGATGCACACGGACCGAGTGCAGAGGATAACCCGAACCCCACAAGCCCCACGGAGGACCAGCCAGCAACCCCGTGCCAGGGGAAGGGCAAGGAGAAGAGGAAGAGGAAGACGGGGTTCAGTCCGCAGGAAGACCGGATCATCGTCACGGAGGTGATAGAACACCACCAACAACTGTTCGTCACCTCCACTGTTTCATTGGCAACACAAACGGAAATGTGGCAGTCCATCGTCACCAACGTGAATGCAGTCGGAGTGTCCAGGAGGCCAATGGAGGAGGTCAAGAGGCGCTGGCATGAAGTGCACAGTAAAACCAAACAGAAACTCGCTGCCAACATGAAGGCAGCAAAGGCGACTGGAGGTGGGAGTCCGGCACCACAGGAGGAGCTGGATGAGCTGGAGGAAATGGTAGCCACAGTCATCAGTGTGGAGACGGTGCAAGGAGTCGGGGGTCTGGACACAGCGCGATATGACCGGACCCAACAGCAACAGGGTGAGTAACAACCAGGGACTGGGGGGACGGGGGGAGATGGGCACAATGGCACACATACACAAACATGTGCAGCACACTGCACACCCACAATGAGTGCAGAACATGTCCCTGATACCCTTGGCACACCGCAGCACACATAGAAATACCAAGTAGGCCCCCGTCCACAATGTGCACAAATGGGCCACCCTCCATATCACTAATGCCACAACCCACCCATGCACATGTGCCCAATCCATGAAATCAGCGGCTCTGTGTGCCACACTGACAATGCAAGTGACACTGCATGACCAATAACATGGCGGAAGTCACAAGACATGACATGGTGCACGACACGACATTGAGGTGGCTGAGTGTGGACCACATCCGTAAAGGAGCAGGTCACACCCTGACACATCCACGTGTACCTACGACCCATGACGTCAAAAACACATCAGCAGACGCACAATGCACAAGAGTACAAATTTTCTCCAGTAGCAGAAATGACCCAAGTCGCAAACATCCCATCACCCGAAAAGCACACAAGTCACATGCACACCGACTCCAAGGGATAAGGGTCTGCCAAAGCAGAGCTGCAGGGGCGATTAGGCACCAATGGAGCACACACACATAGCAATCACAGTACCCCAACACTGACGACAATGTGGTACAGAGTGCAACCCCTACACTACAGGACAGAGGACACAAATGGCGCCGCCCGTGCGTAGAAACTGGCCAATTACATCCCCCAATGCCTGACAGTGTGAGATGGTAATGTACGAGTACAACCACACATCCATCATGTAGTCGAAATGTACACTGTTTCCCACCAAATAGCCAGCTTCACCCAAACAGTCACAATGTACATCGTCATGCAGTCTGAATGTGAACATCTACAATGCGTCAACATACATGGAACACACTGTTAACCTGCATCTCCCCTTTACATTGCAGAAGGACAATCAACACCTCCTGCAGAGCAGACCACACAGCTCTTCAGTGATGATGAAGAGGACACCCTGCCCATTTGCACAGACACCCTCCAACGGCTCGTGGACAGCCTCTGCACCCCACCCCCAGGAGCAGGGCATCCCAGCTGCATCTCGGTCACCCCACCACCTGCACAGCCCACACAGCAGGAAGCACACACCACCACGGCTGGCTCCCAGGACACCCAAGACCAACACATGGAATTCCAACGCCGTGTGTTAGGGTGCCAGGAGAAGGTGGCAGATCAGCTGCGGATGGGTTTCGACCTCATGGCAGACAAACTCAATGCCATACGTGGGTGCCTGGGTCCCATCAGGGAGCACCTACAGTCCCAAACAGACACCCACTGTCTGCACCATGCTCAACAACAATCCTTGACTGACCTCGCTGGGTCCATTACCCAGATACGAGAACTTTCTAGGCAGACAGGCTCCAGCGATGACAGCACAGAGTTGGCACAGATGCAGAGGACAATGGAGACCAGGGAGCAGATGCAGGCTGGAAGTATGGCTGCCACTGCTGAACACCAGCAAGATGTAGCTGCGATCTTCCATGCCTTGCGGATCCTCATCTTGCCAATGCTGCCACTGAGCCTGTACCAGATGACTGCTGCAGTAGGCTCGACACACACATCTCCGCCCCCTGATCTGTCAGTGGCACACAGTGACGCAGCCCTATCACCTTCGCAGCCTGATCTGTCAGTGGCACACAGTGACACGGCCATAACACCACCACACACACCTGACACACCGGACACAGAAGACGTCTCAGAGGAGTAAGATGTCGAGGGTAATGACTGTGTGAGGAAGGAGGCAGTAGCATCAGTCCCCGCCATATGGCCTGTCCCTGCCTGGTTGTGCACTCTGCATCATGCCCTGGAACAACACCTCCCAATGTCCCCCGAAACACTCTGGGACATACACCTGCCCCCTGACATGGACTGCCATATCTGCTCTGGTACCAAAGACACAGCCATCCTGTGGCGGACTGAACTCTACCTCTTCAGATTCACTTTGCATTCCCCCAAGGACTCTGGTTGGCCCACCACTGGGCAACCATGTTATGTGGGCCTGAAGTGGCCATGTACTGCTCCGGTCATGACACCCCCCAGAATGTGAATGAAAAACATTCCAAATCACACAGATATGTCATGTCTATGTTCACTCAAGTCAAGTCAAGGTAAGCTTTATTCGACTGCATTTTTTATCAATCATAAAAGCTTGAAACATTCATAAAAAATACATACAATTCCTAATGTTACACATAGAAATATAACAAAGATATAAAATTCAATATAAAAGTTAAAAACAACACTAATAGAAATCAATCTAGAAAATGGCGATTGCTCATTCCATAATAATTCATCGTGGTTGTAATTCATAACATATCATACTTTTTCTAAAATGCAGTATTTTCTTCAAGAACATTGCCATGCGCCAAGCGACATGTTCGTTCTCCAAGAACTGAAGTTTGACCAAGGCCGGGCGGCATTGCCTTAGCCCCAGTTGTTTTAAAAGTGGAAGAATCCACACTTTCCTTAACGCTATATAAAATTTACAAAATAAAACTATGTGTATGGTGGACTGCTCAGCCTGATTGTCACACGGACAGGGTTGCAATGTCCGTGACCAATCGTTCTTTCTTGGAAAAGTCACTAATCTGTGAACAGTACCCAGCCTAAGCCAAGTTAAAAGCCGCCTATCAAAACCACCCGGTACAAATGTTAAATATGGTTCAATGTCAAAAGAGGTTAAAATTAACTGATGTTGTTTTACGCTAGGCTTTAAAATCTCTTCTGACATTCTTAATGTGCCCAGGTGCTGGAGACCTTCCTTTCTTAATTTCTGTCTGGGGATTTCTTGCATTGAGTTTGGGTCGGTAAAATATTCTGCGTGCCCTAGATCGGTCATAAAATTACGCACGTACCTAACCCAAGGAGTTTTTAACACCCCCTCTAATTTAAGGCAATTTTGTAGTATGTCTCTATTTAACTTGGTTTCCTCCTTTAGCCAAATCCTATGCCACAACAAGATGGGTTCAAGTTTTATGAGATCCGAAATAAACGGAAGACCCAGCTCGTCATGGCAAGCAAAGGAAGGGGTACTCGCTGGGACAGATATAAGGTATCTTAAAAATGAAGTTTCCACTACTTGAATCGGGTGGACATTAACAAAACCCCAAACTCCCGCCCCATACATTGCCGACGTAGTACATTTGGCTTTATATATCAGAATTAGCTCTGCTGGGGATTTCCTGCCTAGTTTCTTAGAAAAGGAGGTGAGGGCAGCTGTTGTCTTTGCAAACACCAACTTTTTTGTTAATAATGCTTGAGCCCATGAATCACTTTGAGTAAATAGGATACCAAGGTAAGAGAAGCTCTTGGTTGTAGCTAACTTCTGCCGGTCCACGTACATGCCCCATGGCTTTATTCTTCTCCCACCGCAGTTCATAATGTATGTCTTTGACTTATTAATTGAGAGACCTAGATCCATCATAAAGTCTGTAAAACTATCCAGGACCCTCTGCAGACCAATTTGATTTCTAGATATTAGTACTGCGTCAGTCGCGTAAAGGAGAGCAGGTATGGGTCTGCGGCCTATTAAGGGGAAATCCTGATTATTCCTGAGCAGTGCTTGTTCCAATCCATTAATATACAGGTTAAAAAGAAAGGGGGCCAGTACGCAACCTTGCCTGACTCCCGTTCTAATAGGAAAAGAGGCTGTGCGCTCACCCCCTATGCCGAAGCGCACATTAGCTGAGGCACCACTATACAAGTATCATAGAAAAAGGATAATATGGGGATCCACCCCTGCAACATCAAGAATCTCCCACAGTCTATCATGTCTCACGGAGTCGAAGGCCGCCGTGAGATCCACGAATGCCAAAAACAAGGTGCCCTTCTTTACTCTGACGTATTTCCCCACAAGTAGTGCAATGTTTACACTCTGCTCAATTGTTCCAAGACCCTCTCGGAAGCCATACTGTATATCTGATAGGACCTGACTATCTTCTGCCCATAATTGAAGGCGCTCCAGTATTACTCGGCCCACAACTTTTACCAAGGAGTCCAGCAGCGAAATAGGCCGGTAACATCCGGGGTCATTACGGTCCCCTTTTTTAAATATTGGAACTATAATTGATTCCTGTATCAATGTTTGGATGGGTGCAGGGACATTGATTGCACCAAAAGGTACACCCTGGTAAATGTCCTCAATGCGCATGTTTGAGCCTGACCCACATGGCCAGTTAGATGACTGTGAAGGTATGGACTAGCTGTGGCCTCATTGCCGATTAACGACAATCTCATTACCCCACAACGTAGCTCCACGTCCATGTGTCAAATCGGGCTGTGTGTAGAAATCTCATGATAGGTAGCAGTCCTGAAGTGGTGTCCCCATCACATGTGACAAAAGAACGTGTCTTCCCATTCCTACGCACACACATCTGTGTGGACACAGTCTGTATTGTGGCTGACCTTGCTCTACATGGCAAGTAGCTGGACACCATACGCACATTGCTGGTGACACGTAAGAGCACAGTTCTGCCAGCAACTATTCCAGCCACAATGTCTGGCCACGGAGGTGGAGCTGTCAATGGGGACCCACAGGCAGTCCATTAGTGTCAGTCAATCCCTCCATGTATACAGACAATGCACATGTGGGCACACGATTTGTCATCATGATGAACAGTCATCCCAGTAGTACACAGGTGCAGTGGCGTAGGCTTTATTGACATGTGCGTGTCAGTACGGGCAAGGCAAGGGCCACAACATGCAGACCAATGCTCAAGACACTTACAGGCAGCTTAGGGACATGTCGAGGTGCAAGTAATGGGGTGGCAGGAATGAACACCACACATCACGGATGTCAATGGTCCCGACCCACCTTGCCTTGCTGGACGAGCCATGTGATGTTTGGCGTCTGCTTATTGGCCCGTGTCAGGGTGCATGACTCACAGCCCATGGGACTGCATCACCTTGCACAGGTGTGTGTACACACACGTAGGTCCACGCACATGCATTCTGAGTCCTGCCGATTGCAGACATGTCCACTGTTGTGGTGGGATATGTGGCCATTCCTCCAAGGTGCTGCAAGGTGTGGCGAGCTGTGCTGTGGGTGACAATCAGTTGTGGCTGCAGGAACATAGTTACTCGTCCATGTATGCGAGCGCCGCTTCATGGGCAATCTGTTCCAAGAGTTCCTCGTTGTCGGGGTCAAGGTACACTAGGGCGAGCCAATCCATTTCCTGGTCCGGGCAGCTGTGATCCATCCACGCCGTTTCACCAATCCGCAATACTGCCCAGTTGGGGAGCGCATTGATGTGGTCACTGCGCACGAGGAGTTGTGCAATCTCCCATGCCCAACTTCCTGCACATACGCCAAATGTCAAGGCATCCCATTCACGGGTATCACGGTTACACTCCTGTTCGTGGGCCAATAGGGGGTGCACACACATGCCATAATCCAGTTCGGCTACCATTGTGTTGGATAGACAGACATCCATGGGCCACCCGAATGTGCATGTTCGACAGTGGAACCAGGGCTGGACGCAGGTGACGTACGCAAGCCGGAAACTCAGACGGTAACTGATGCGCAACACTGCCAGTGGCAGTGATCCCAACAGATGCAGCATTCGTGCACGGTACAGTTCCACGTGACAGGGGTTGTGCATGTGCCAGGTATTGCCAGCCATTGCCTTTGTTTGTCTCGTGGCACCGGCACTCTTCTGACAGGCGGCAGTCATGTGGGTGGTCTGCCACTGCTCGGAGCAATGAGTCGTATTTGTGTGCAACGTTTGTGCATATGGGTTTTTTCTTACTTATGTGTCAGGGGCATCCAGAGCAGGTGTACCCCAAGCAAGGACAAGTGTGTGTGGGGTGTGGACAAGTTGGTCTTTCATTCGCGCAGTTCGTGGTGTGGGAGTCGTCAGGATCTGGTATGGTATCTCTCGCAGGGGGTGCCAGCCGCATTAAGGACCAAGGTCGGGGGTTCTGATGTCCTTCGGCCTTGTGTGTTGGGACAAAGGATCTTTCATTCCTAATGTTGGTCTGACTACTGCTTGCATTTTTGAAAGGTGATGTTGCCTTCGCGTTGCTATTGCTGCCGGACCTTTGACTTGTTGTGCACCAATGTAAATACACATACAACATTTGGCATGTATGAGCCAGGAGCCCGATTGGCGTTGCGCTCCTTGTACATTCTCCCTCTTTCTCTCTCTCACTCCCTCTCCCTCTCTTTCTCTCACTCTCTCTATCTCTGTCTCTCTGTCTCTCTCTTTCGCTCGCTCTCCCTGACCTTCTTATCTGTCATTTCGTTTTGCAGGCTGTGACTTGCAGACTGTCCTGGGGGACCCGCCATGACTATTCTGAATGTTTGTTTTGTGTTTAGTCTGTATTGGGCGAATTGTTTGCTAGATCTAAGATGTATGTCTGATTCTCATTTGTCTGACGGCACGTGTATGTTGGGTGTTGTGATTGTGTGACATCTGGCACATTGTTTTGTTGATGGTCTCGTGACGTTGATGTGCCATATCTTTGTCTGGGGGTGGTTGGGGGGTGCCGGGTGTGGGGCCCCGGGGGGGGTCCTGGGTGTTGTGGGGGTGGGTGTTGTTGCCCTCTTGGGGCTACGGGATGCATGGTGGGTGGCTCCATGGCATCTGTTGTTCTTCATGTGTGGCTATGGGCTGTGCTCCCTTGTCTGGTGCCGGTTGTCGTCCGACTTTACACCAACTAGGAGCAGGTGTTAATTTCCTGCTGCTAATGCGCCTTATCGCATGTTTTGTGCTCTTATGGCAGATCTGGCTAGTCGTTGAGAATGTTGTGGAAGGGTGTTGTCGCGGGTTTTTGCACGGGTATGCCTACTCTGCATATCATTAGCGTTAGTTGCCGGACTCATCTGTGGCGATGTTTTTTGCGGGTGCTATCGCAGGTAAAGTGGTGATATTGGCTGTTTGCACCAGCTTGTGAATGGGGCGATGATTTTATCGCGACTTTGGCTGCGGTAAAGTGCCGATAACTCGGCGATGTGTCCTTGAGAATATGCCCCTAAATTTCCTAAATTACCGGCTGTGCCCCATTCGTTGCAGTGGCACCCTGTAAGTGATATGTGTTCATCTCATCCTCCCCCTCTTGGTGGTTGGTGCAGAGTACAGAGCTGTCTTTGGTCACCAGGATGTCCAGACGTCGCAGCCACAAGGTGTCACAACTCAGCTGTTATTTTTCCTATTTTTAGATAGCTATTTTAAAATTTTACATTTTAATACATTTGCTTCAGGTGTTTACTTCTTTGTCTTTCTTTTTTTTACGATCATGGATAGAAGGAAGATAAATCTCTCAACTTGCTAGGGCACAGCTTCCTTTGGTGCGTGAATAGCTCAGGACGCCTGTAGTATCCTGTCCAGGTTAATGTTATGCTATTTTCACCACATGCTCAGCCAGTGGAATGTTGCAGTGATGATGCGTTTCGGAATGTTGGGAGCCTGTGATGAGAAGTCACAGTTGAGATTGGGCTGAGCAGCATGCTAGCTGCTCCTGGTGGGGCTGTTCTACAGAACCTGTAACTTACAACAATAAAACATCTTAAACTACATCCTACCTGCTTGGACCTCGTTACTACAATTATTTGGCGACGAATTTGAAAGAACCTGCGTAGGTCTTCTGGATGGTGGAAGCTTTGACAATTGGAAACATTTCTACAGAAATTTGAAGCCTGGAAAAACTTCAAGGTAAAGAAAATCCTATTGTAACTAACAGCTCCGTATCTTATAGCAAACTGGCACCCCTGAGCCCCACCAGTGACCTTGCCATCGGTCGCTCACAACCAAAGTGTGCCAGTTCTTGCTCTTTCTGCTTCAGCTGTACATGAGCTGCATTGTCTCTGCTCATTTTTTGGACTGTTTTCTGCAACCCTGGTATGGTGCTTTATTGTTCCTGACACCAACAATGTTGAGGGAGAGGTTCAACACATCTACGTGTGTGAGAAAGCCATCTGTCCCTGTTTGTGGGCTGAGTTTTGTTCCATGTCTCTCTCAAGAGGACGAGCAACGATGTGTCAAGGACTTTTGTGTCCCCACAGCCCTTGTTGTTCCAGAGCCCGTGATGTTTCCAGAGCCTGTGTTTTTAACGACCTCGTTTTGGTGTCAAAATTTATGTTAACGAGTGCAAGCACTATGATGGGAAGAGCTGTTTGGGAGTTTGTATGAGAAGGAGGATCTTTTTTGTTCTTGCACCAGCCTACATGTTTTCACTTAACTGGCTGGTGTTTGGTAACCTCTTTAAATATTTTACCGCTGCGTGTGTTAAAAAAAACAAAAAACTGTTGGAATCCGTTATCTTACCTGTCTTCAACCGTCGTCCCTTGTGCCAGCGCGAGCCATGTCTTCGTCTCGCAGTGTGTCCACCAGCGTTTATGCAGTCCTGCATCGACGTGCCCAGAGCCACACGGGTCTGCGTCAGTAGCGTGCCGCCATTTTGTTTGCGGTAACACTGAAGCCGGGAAGTACTGTGGTTATTCTGCTTTGCCTGACTCTTCGTATTCCCCTGGTGATCTTCTGAAGCTACACATTCTCTAAAACCAAAAGTTCATGCACTGCCACATCTTGTGCCTGGTCTGATCGAAGTCATCCTTTCTTGGCTGCCCGAGGTTACATGAATATTTTAGTTGAAATGCGGTTAGTGTCTACTTTGACTGTTTGCTGCCTGAAGTCTTGTTTGTTTCTTCGCAACCCGCATATTAACTCGCCCGCCTGTCATCCTTTATTCATGCATTCCTCGGTGACAGGCACACCTGGCTAAAGTTCTGCAAACAAACAATATGTTATTTTGTTTGTTTCACGCTATTGTGTCGTGGTTGTTCTGCCATGATATAGTCTAAAATTTATCTTACTACAGAGTAAGGCTCAATGTTTGTTTTAAAGTTTGTTTCTCTTACCTGTGCATTTCTTCATTGATTTTTACAGTCAACAGTTCTAGTATAGCACATCACAAACCTTTTGTCACACAGCTTTAACCTGGGTGATCTGTAGTTTTCCTTCACATTTACCTATCAGTGCACAAGAAACTCATTAGTTTTTGGTCCGCCTCGGACCATGTCTTCTCTTGTGTTTGTTCAAACACTGGTATGTGTCACATGGATACGGTGACACGTACTCACATAGTTGTAACTGTCAGCAAATGAAATGTTAATGTGTATTGCAATTTAAGCCTGTTTTATTAGTGATTGTGATTTTACCATATGCATCTTGTAGTACATTTCATGAAGGCTCTGTTTTTCTCCACTTGTATCCTTCATAGGATTGTATAATGGGTTTTGTTGGGCTCAACATTGTACTTACATGGACTCTAGGTACACACCGTCAATAGTTCATTATTTCAGTTTACATGCATGCAACCTACATTTTATTTACACTACATAGGGATGGCAATGGGTTTAAGTCCCATTTGCACACAATACACGTGCCTTCTTGGGTTCCTACCCTCTTTCAGGGCATCTATGCATGGGTGTTAGTCCTTTTTGCATTAGTTAACCATCCCTATTCTTAGGGACAGGTTATGGGTTCAGACCCATATACAGTAGTTAACAATAGCTAACCTCCCTTTCGTCTTAGGGTAGGTCAGGGTTTTTGTCCTATGTTCTCTTACAGGTGTGTTGTATGGGTTTTAGCCCCATTACTACACTGCACAGTATTTGACCCCTACATGGTGTTGTTTTTACAAGGGCTATATTTTTTCATGGGTTTTAGTCCCATTCACAATAGTTCCTCACCCCTTTTTCTCGGGGTAGGGGTTGGTCATGGGTTTTAGTCCCATTCACTATAGCTCCTCACCCCTTTTCCTCGTGGTAGGGGTTGGTCATGGGTTTTAGTCCCATTTTTCACATAAGTTGGGTACATCTTTACCCTTACAGAGGGTGTGTTTCATGGATCTCAGTCCCATTTGTGTTATTTTCTCAACGTTATTCTTTCTTTATATTACATTGGCAATTTTGCAATGTAATATTTTGTTCATAGTATATTACTCTGTCAATTTGATTACGGGGTTTGGATGAGGGATCTTATTGTATTTTCTTCTCATCTTCCATGTTATTTTTGCTTGTTCAGTTTTCCTCGTGATGTCTTTTCTTCTTGTCATCTGTGGATTCTGGACTTTATTCTTGTTGTTAGTCTTTCTTTGTCCTATGTCTTTCCCTTTTCATAGTGCGTTTTTTTTGTTTTTCCTTCCACTTGAGGTTTCTCTTCCTTCGCCACTGTGTGTGTGTCTGGTTGTAGTCCACTGTTTTGTTGTGTTGTGCTATGCCTTGCCTCCTCGCTTGCCTGCCTGGCCAGTAGGTGTGTTTGGGGGGGTAGTAATTGGTGCTGTCACGTCTATCCTTTTCTCTTTGTTTTCTTTTGCTGTGTCTTTCTATTCTTTTCTGTTGTTGTTTATGGAAAGGAGCATGGGTTATATTTATCTGTTTTTTTTAATCTGTCGCTTCCTCTTTTTCTACTCCCACCTATCTTTCTGTTCCCTCCTTGTTGTTCACTTCTTCTGTTTCTGTATTCCTCTTATTCTTTCATCATTTATGGTTCTCACTTTTCTGTTTACCATCTTAATTGCTTTTGTTATATAAGAAAGGGGGATATGTAGTATCCTATCCAGGTTAATGTTATGCTATTTTCACCACTTGTTCAGCCAGTGGAATGTTGCAGTGATGATGCTTTTCGGAATGTTGGGAGCCTGTGATGAGAAGTCACAATTGAGATTGGGCTGAGCAGCATACAAGCTGCTCCTGGTGGGGCTGTTCTACAGAACCTGTAACTTACTACAATAAAACATCTTAAACTACATCCTAGCTGCTTGGACCTCGTTACTACAATGCCCTACCTTCTTAAGATGCTTCAGGACATAACCCAGCCAAGGAATTTTCAAAGCCCCCTCAAGCTCAATACAGTTCTCTAAAACAAGCTGATTTAAGGTAGAAGTGGGGCTTGGCCAAATTTTAAGCCAACGCATTAGTGGTGCAACTGCAATAAGGTCAGAGATATAACCCTGTCCAAGCTCTTTGTGTACCATAAAGGATGGGGTACAAGCGGGGGCAGTGAGGAGTCTACGACAAAATGTATTCTCAACTGCTACAGTTCACTGACCTCTCATAGCCCCACGCGTCACAACCATAAGTGGCCCTAGGTATGCATTTTTTGTTATAGATCTTAGGTAAGGCTGCTATAGGTTTGGACCCTAATCTCTTAGCGAAGTCCATAGTAGCACCCGCTGCTCTGGCCAGGTTGTTCTTTTTAAGCACTGTTGCGCCACCCTAGACCCCCTTTCATCAAACAGCACTCCCAAACACGGGAAAGTATAAACAGTGGTCAATTCTGCTCCCCTGCAGAAATACCTATGACTAGGTCGCTTTGTGCTGCCTATTGTCATAATGAGTGATTTTGAGAAATTGATGGAGTAATCAAGGGAGAACATAAAATATGTAAAAGAGTTTAAAAGGCTTTTCAGGCCCACGGCAGTCCGGGCAAATAGTACGTATAGTCTGCTTAAAGCAGGGCGGGAATACATTTAGTACCAGCCCTGGGGATATCTTTACAGGCAGCTGACAATACATCACCTAGTTTGTTGATATATATGGTAAACAGAACAGGGACCAAGATACACCCCTGCCTGACCCCTCTGTTATCCTCCTATGAGGCTGAGATAGAGTTGTTTTCTTCGTATCTGTGAGATTAGAATGTGAACTATATAGAAAAACCACCAGATCTACCTCCATGCCCATGTCTATTAAGAGGGCCAAAGCTTAGATATATTAACACAATTGATTGCAGAGGTAAGATCCATAAAGGCCATATGGAGGCGGCCCCTTTTGGCTATGGTGTATTTACCAGTGACCATATACAGAATAATGCATTTTTCCAGAGTCCCTCTCCCTTGCCTAAAACCACATTGTAAATCTGAGATGACATTAAAATTATCAAGCCAAAGGGTTGGACGATCCAGTACAACCTTTCTCATGATTTTGGAGACTGAGTAAAATAGAGAAATCGGGAGGTAGCAGACTGGATCATCCCTTGCTCCCTTTTTAAAAATGGGCAAAATGATCGCTGAGGACCATGAGGGGGGCAAGACACACGAGGCAGCCGCATTAAACACCTGTGTCAGTCTCTTAGCCCAGGTCATGGGATCGGCTTTATAAAGGTCCGATGGCACCCCATCCGGGCCCGGTGTTTTCTTCCCGGCTGAGGCCACGAAGGCTTTATGGACAACATCCTCATTAAAAGTCAATGGGAAAATTTCTGTACCTGGCTCCCACAAGATGTCGCACTCTCCAGAGTCGATTCCCCTATATATCCCTCCAAAATGTTGGACCCATTTTTCTGTGGGAATTGTGCAGGCTGCTCTGGAGGTCGGCGAGTTTGACCACTTACTAGAACTTGGAGCTATTGGCCAGTACACTGGCCTAACATAGAGCTTCCCACGCCTGCTCCCTAATGGCCTTTTTCCTTTACTGAGAAGCTGATTTATGTGCTCTGCTGCATGCCCTTACCCATTCCTCATCCCTGGTTTTCTGTTTCAGAGCAGTAATTAGAATTTTATGTGTTTTCCTACATTCGTCATCAAACCACTTTTTCCTCTCAGTGCCACTTGCTCTACCTTGGGTCGTTAAATTGACTGCAATCTGTCTGGTTAAGTTATTAAAATTATGAATATTGTCTTACAGAGCTGGACATAGTTGTATCTCTACAAAAGGGGATGATGGACGGAACGTTTGAGCCAATCAAACACTCACCCCCAGTCAACTGATCTGGGTTTAATCCATCATCATTCTTTAGCTCACTCCACCACCCCAGTTCAGACATGGCCATATGCAAATCAGTCTGACCCTGTGCCTCATGGGAACAGTCCAGCCCGAACTGCCAAGCCATGTCTTCCCTGGACCGGAAACAAGCATCCTAGGACCGGTTTCTGGCATTCCAGCTGTCATCAGCCAGGCTTGCTTGAATCCAGTGGCAAAGTGAGCAAGGGACCCACGTCTGGGCATACCCCCGCCAACTTAGGGCGAACAAAGCGATACAAAAGGGGATGATGGACGGAACGTTTGAGCCAATCAAACACTCACCCCCAGTCAACTGATCTGGGTTTAATCCATCATCATTCTTTAGCTCACTCCACCACCCCAGTTCAGACATGGCCATATGCAAATCAGTCTGACCCTGTGCCTCATGGGAACAGTATAGCCCGAACTGCCAAGCCATGTCTTCCCTGGACCGGAAACAAGCATCCTAGGACCGGTTTCTGGCATTCCATCCGTCATCAGACCAGGCTTGCTTGAATCCAGTGGCAAAGTGAGCAAGGGACCCACGTCTGGGCATACCCCCGCCAACTTAGGGCGAACAAAGCGATACAAAAGGGGATGATGGACGGAACGCTTGAGCCAATCAAACACTCACCCCCAGTCAACTGATCTGGGTTTAATCCATCATCATTCTTTAGCTCACTCCACCACCCCAGTTCAGACATGGCCATATGCAAATCAGTCTGACCCTGTGCCTCATGGGAACAGTCCAGCCCGAACTGCCAAGCCATGACTTCCCTGGACCGGAAACAAGCATCCTAGGACCGGTTTCTGGCATTCCAGCCGTCATCAGCCAGGCTTGCTTGAATCCAGTGGCAAAGTGAGCAAGGGACCCACGTCTGGGCATACCCCCGCCAACTTAGGGCGAACAAAGCGATACAAAAGGGGATGATGGACGGAACGTCTCTATACACCATATGATTTATAAGAAATTACTTGCCTTGAAACGCATGACACTCATAGATACTGTCACTTCTGCCGCCTGCGACCTGCAACCCATTGACATGTACCGATGTGATTGAAGATTTCTATCTTCTGTAAATAAGGTGGCAGAATAGACACATGTTGGCCTCTATCTTTCTCCCCCTTTTTTTTCTTGTCTCATTCTTCTCTTTTCTAACCCTGGGCAAAGCACTACGCTACGCTCGCATAGTTTGCGAAGTTTGCGCTACTTCGCACTACGCGAATTGCACGTAGCACAGTGCAAACACGCGTAGCGGTCATTTTTTGCTTGCTCGCGGTCCTCAACGTCAAGTTGGCGACCGCGAGCAAGCAAAATGACATCCCGGCGAGACTTTTTCCTCGTTCGCGATCAGCAACATCAAGTTGCCGATCGCGAGCGTGGAAAATAAACCTCCCGGCGAGATTCTCAACGCGGGGAGGTCAGGTTTCTCATTGCGAGTGGTCGCGTATGCTCGCGACCGCTCGCGATGAGAAACTACCAGTCCGCGTTGAGAAAGCTGCCGCTCGACTAAAAATCTACTCGAGCGGCAGTAAAAGACAGCTCGCACTGTGCAAGATGCCGTTTTCAATGATTGCACAGTGGGGACAAGCATCCAGCACTGTGCAATCATCGCGAACAGCGCACTACGCAGTTCGCATAGTGCTAAGCGTAGCTTGCGTAGTGCGAAGTGCACTTCGCGTAGCTTCACGTAGCGCTACTGCGCGAACTACGCCCAGGGTTACTCTTTTCTCTTTCCATCTTCTCTCCCTTATTTTTGCTTGGACAAACTTCTCTTTCTCTCTATACCATACCCTTTACAACCTTGGGTTCAGCCTATATCAAGACATGTGATATGGAGCAGCACTTTCGAGCACTTTTAAAGGTCTTTGTATGGTGACTAGGGTTATTACTTCACAACTCAGGTATCACCCTTTGGATTTCAGCTACGAGCACTTCTCAGGCTTTTTTACCAATGGATGCCATTCCTCCAAATCGATACCACTTCTGACTCAGTTAGCCTTGGGCAGTTCCCTTTAGTATTGAAATTTAAGAATACATTTGTATTTTTTTTCTCATTCCACAGATAACCCCAATCCACTTTTCTTGAATCTAATTTTATCAAGTTTGGTCCTGATGAAGGTGGTTGTAATGCCTATTCACCGAAACGTACATTGACCGACCATATGGGGAAAATCTTCTAAAGACAACATATCAGTGGACACTTTTGAGATTAAATCAATCCACAGAATTTCTGGCAGTGTATGTCATAAGAAGAAACAGAAGTTTCCCTAGGATTGCTTTATGTGTGTGAGTGTGCTGCGCGTGTGAGAGTATTTACATTGATGAGAGTGATGGATGTATGGTTGTTTGTGGGTTTACATGTATGAGGCTATAATGTGAACTTTGCATGTTTTTTGTAATGTCTTTCTGTAATATTTTATCTGTAAATAATATCACTTTGTTTTTGTCAAATATGATATGTTTTCTAATAATTTGACATTTGAAATTAATTGTAAATGTCTGCACATATTGAATTTCTAAGAAAAGTAACAAAATATATTGCCGAAAAAATGTTTTTGCACATGAAAATACCTTTTAAGAAAAAGTAATGAATTTTGCATTATTCTTGTTGGAAAGATTCTATGTTGTGGAATTGCCCAGGTAAAGAGCCTTCTTAGGCCATTAGAAAAACAATATAGGTCTGACAAGAGTACTTTTATAGTTATTGTTGTTTTTCCCCCTCACTCTTGGACCTAAAAGAATTGTTCGGGGTACATTTTTTGATATGCTATCTAGACGGTTTTTACCGCAGGTTTGCTTCGTTACTGTGTACAGATTTGGTCAGGTGACTATCCGTGGTGCAATATTTTTGCTGAAATCCCTCCCTATTATCCTGTTTCTTTTTTCTCTCTTCTTCTTTTTTCTCTTCCCTTTTGTTCCCTTCCTTTCTGTTCTGTAAAGTTTTGGATCATTCATCAGTGCTAATTACATAAGCATTTAGTAGACAACACATTTATTTTTATCAATTCGACTATGGAAGCCCTAAAAACATTTGGGTTTTCAGACAATGATTTTTCCTCTCTCATTGGACACGTAGCTGGCACTGATATACATACCAGCACACCTATTAATGACGGTATTGAGTGGACTAAGCTCCTGAACATGAAGAAGAAAGCAAAGAGAATGAAATTGCATGCCCCCTTTAAGCTTCAGTATTTACGAGTGGGTGTGATACCATCAGGACTGAGAGTGAGGAATGTCCCAGCTTTATTTCTGGAGGTGCGAAAATTTCTGGAGAGATGGTCCCAAATTGCGAACTGTTGCTCCAGAGATTGGATGATCCTTATTGTGGGGACTGTTAGAGAAATGATAGTGATATTGAACCAGGAAATCGCAGAACTTGAGGAGAAGTTGAAGGCTAGTATAGCCTTAGAAGATGCAAAAAAAAAACTGATAAGTATAAACAGAGAGATGCAGGACTTTGATGAATATCTAGTAAAGTAATAAATGGACAAGCTAAAAAAAGATATAAGATGGTTCACACAAGACAAAGCATACCCATACTTGCGTAGTGATTTCTATCAAGATGGACAGCGTGAAGGAGGACAATACAATCAGTCCTATGCCAAAAAGCGTAAAACGCTTAAATTTTCAGACACATACTCATCTTACTCTGATGGTGATTGTCCAGGAGCCAGCGAAGGAGCTCCCTACAACTCCAGAAATCAAAGAGGACAATCAGGAGACCACTACTATCATCAAGCGCAGTCCCCTTTTTAACAGAGGGGCCGTGCCAGGGGTTGCAACAGATACCAAAGACAGGAGAGGAACCATTACCAGCAGATGGAGCCACAACATCCACAACCTTACATGAGGACAAGGAACCAGCAGTACTGGAGAATATGAAACGAGTATGTGATGGTAATATAGACACCATTCCTATTTTTAACTTGTCCAGATATGATCTTACAGCAAAGGACTGTCCTTTGTTCCGACTACTCGGAACAATCTATTCAGACTTAACCTAGATATTTTTGCCTTTTTCCGCAAAGTAAGATTAAAAAAATACTTTGAGCAAAACACACAGTCAAAACAAGAAACTAATCTTTCAGGGTGCTGGTCCCCCTCCAAATTCACTCTAACTCTAGAAATGGTGGGCCCAGAGGTGGCCATCTTTGAAAAATATGTCATCAAAGACCTGCAGGGCATAACCAAGTATGTTCCACCGGTCGCACCAAATTTGACTGCCCAGGAAATGGACGCGCTTAGACAACTACAAAATAATGCAAACATCACAATCAAACTGTGCGATAAACCCGGAGGCATAGTGGTCATGGACACCCAGCATTACATGGCCAAAATTACATCTATGCTGGAAGTCCCAGAGCATTACACAAATGTAAACAGAGTGGTCTTAGAACAACTGAAGGCATGGATAGAAACTGTAACATCTAAAGCCCTGATGAATGGACAAATCTGCAAAAAAGAGTGGGATTTCCTCAACAAAACAGATGCTGTGACTCCTGCATTATACGGAGTCCCAAAAACTCACAAGGACATTCGTCATCCCCCATTGCGACCCATTGTGTCATCTATTAACTTGAGCACAGAGCCACTTTCCAAATAAGTGGATGCCTTTTTATGCCCAATTACAACTCAGTACGCATCCTACATTAGAGACACTGGGCACATGATAGCCAAAATAGAACACATGCCATTCAACAAAGAGCTTCAGTTTTTGGTCACCTTAGAAATAGAAGCATTATATACCAACATTCCCTAGGATCTAGCCATTGAATCTGTGGCATCTCTTCTGGCTAGAATTCCTGGGGATAGACCGGATCTATTTATCCTGGAATGCTTAGACATTGTCCTGCACAACAACTACTGTGAATTCGATGACACCCTGTAGCAACAGATTAAGGGGACTAGCATGGGGGCTTCTTGTGCCCCAGGTGAAGCTAAAATCTTTATGGGAGAGTACAAACATAAACATATTTTCAATGAAGTGGCACCGTTCTATGAAAATATAGAATGCTGGCAAAGGTTCATTTATGAATATTTTCTTCATTTGGACAGGAGAGGAAATCGAACTTTTGAACTTCATCACATGGTTAAATCTTAGAGATGAGAACCTTAAATTCACGGCCAAACATTCCAAGGAAAAAGTTGAATTCCTGGATATATGGATCACGGGAGACGGTGGCACCCTGCAGGTGAGTTTATACAGAAAACCAACGGCGAAGAACAACATTTTAGAACACAGCAGCTTCATCCACCTTGTCAGAAGGATTTCATACCGTTTGGAGAGTTTTTAAGGATACGACGTAACTGTACCAATGTCAAGGAATACTTAAAACATGCAGAGCAATTGCAGAAACGACTACTAGTTAGAGGCTACCCCAAACGCTTAGTGAGGCAAGCTTTTAAGCGAGCTAAATATTACAACAGGGACGCGCTTATTTCAGGACAAGAGAAACAAGAACAAGAGAAATTAGTATGTGTCGTCAGCCACTCTAACATCAACTACAAAATAAAACAAATCTTTGATAAAAACTGGAAGATCCTCAATGTCAACTCAGAAGATAGACCATTACAGAAACCTATGTGGCCTATAGGAGGAATCCTAACCTCAAAAACAAACTAGTGCATAGCAGACTTCATCCCAAGAGAAGCAAGCAACAAACAGCGATTGATGGTCTCCCGCCCAGCAAAGGAAATCACAGATGCGGCAATTGTCATGCCTGTGACTCCGCCATTACCACACAACAATGGGACTATGGGGGTAAGACAGGACAGCTCAAAACATGACGAATTGCAGAAGCTCTAACATTATCTACCTCATCCTCTGCCCTGGTGGCTTAGGCTACATAGTGGAAACAGAAGGAAAATTTCGCATACGCTTCTCGGAACATAAATCGGCGATCAGAGCGCAGAAACTGCAGGCACCCTTGGTGTGACACTGCCTCGATCTCAGACACACTGGAGATGAGTTGAAATGGCTCATCCTGGAGCGAATTAAAACAAAACCAGGAACTATGACTGAGAAAATCCGCAGAGAAAGGGAGACCTTTTGGGTTTTCACTTTGGACACAGTACGGAAAGGCATTAATGAGGAAATACTGTGGATAGTGACATGAAGGGGATCCCCCATGTCCAACACATCTGGGCTTATTCCATATGAACGTGGCACTATTTCATCATTGATACGGAGTACCACGATGATGCAAGTTAGATATTAGACTCTCTATTGAGAGTTTATCCTTACTGTAGGTTCCTGTTAGTTTGCCTATACATGATGCGCATACATATGACGCACATGTATGGGATGCTTGCTCAATGCTGAATACATCCAATATAGCATGTCATGAGTGCCTGAGCTATCACTACGAACAGAATTTATACTCTTCATTGTCTCTTGAATATGACCAGCATGCACATGAGGTTCAAGTTTGGTACATAACTGAAGGTAGTGGCTATGCACCCTTGGTACATATTGAGGCCATTGCAACATGGCGCCCAGTGTACATAAAGTAGGACGATCAGCTTTAAAATAAATAAAAATCAAGACAAGAAGCGTCATAATTTGGCCGTCCTTAGTTTGTTGCATGCTGTAGTGGTTCTCCATTTCACCATTTGGGAACAAATGTGGAGGTGCGGTACATACAATAATAACTGACATACTCCTTACTGCTGAGAATTGAATTAAATTCCACCCAAACATGGCGTCGTTGTTTGAGACGTTGCCGGTGCCCCTGGTACAGAATACACGTCAGGTCCAGTGTTACTTGACACGTGACTGTTCACGTACCATGTGATGCGCCCTCGAATTTGAATAGGCGTAGTACAAAAACTCTACTCAAATATGGCGTCATCATTGAGATGCTGCTGGCGCCTCTTGGATAGAATAGACGTTAGGTCTAGTGTTAAACAACACATGACCAGTTGGCGCACCATGTGATGTGCCCTCGAATCAGAACAGGCGGAGTATAAAAAACCGGCGCCTGCAAACAAACCCGTTGCCATCTCAGCAGGTCGGGAGCAAGCTGCACGGTCACTCGTGACAAGAAGAATCGACAGTAAGTACGCATTGTACATAGGGAGGCACCCTTGATATTGCCAACGCGGGCGGGCTACTATTATTAGTATATTCTTTCTTGCCAGTTTTATGCGCAGTCGCCCATTGGCCCTTTGCAATATATGGGCATGTCCTGGCCTCATTTGTCCCCCCTTTTATTTGTTTCCAACCCGCACCTACGGTGCATGTCCCCTTTAAAAGATGCACTCACTTAGAGTGGTACTGTGGAGGGCACCACCTCTTATGGGTCATTTCAGCCATACATTTGTTCATGCATTAGGCTGAGGTGCACCTCAATATGTTTATTGGAAGACATTATGGCGTATCCTAGAGTATACCTGTATAGTAGCATTTTCTTTAGCAAATGCCTAGTGCCGCAAATGCTCAGTACCGCATATATAGAACCTGTAGGTACGGGACATTATCGGTTATCATAATCTTTCTGCATGCATTGTGGGCCTATGAGGCACTTGCGCGTCAATATAACTGTGCAAGCTATGGCAACAGTTAAAGCCTAGGTGTCATTGCCATATAATAAACCGCTTACTATGTCCTCTGCAGAAGCAATATATTGCCACTTTGGGGCATCGCCTCACTAAGTACACTGACCTATGAAGTTTTAATCTTCCTGATGGAGGAGCCTGCTCACTAAGCATAAGGGTAAGATTACAAGAGGCACATATAATTACTGCATGTTGCCAGTCACACCTAATGGAAGCTCATGCCATTAATATTGTCTTACAGAGCTGGAAATAGTTGTATCTGTATACACCATTTGATTTATAAGGAATTACTTGCCTTGAAACGCATGACACTCATAGATAGTGTCACTTCTGCCGCCTGCGACCAGCAACCCATTGACAAGTACCGATGTGATTGAAGGTTTCCATCTTCTTTAAATAAGGTGACAGAATAGATACATATTGGCCTCTATCTTTCTCCCCTTTTTTTCTTGTCTCATTCTTCTCTCTTTCTCTTTCCATCTTCTCTTTCCTTATTTTTGCTTGGACAAAATTCTCTTTCTCTCTATACCATACCCTTTACAACCTTGGGTTCAGCCTATATGAAGCACGTGATATGGAGCAGCACTTTCGAGCACTTTTAAAGGTCTTTGTATGGTGACTAGGGTTATTACTTCACAACTCAGGTATCACCCTTTGGATTTCAGCTACGAGCACTTGTCAGGCTTTTGTACCAATGGATGCCATTCCTCCAAATCGATACCACTTCTGACTCAGCCTTGGGCAGTTCCCTTTAGTATTGAAATTTAAGAATACATTTGTATTTTTTTTCTCATTCCACAGATAACCCCAATCCACTTTTCTTGAATCTAATTTTATCAAGTTTGGTCCTGATGAAGGTGGTTGTAATGCCTATCCACTGAAACGTACATTGACCGACCATATGGGGAAAATCTTCTAAAGACAACATATCAATGGACACTTTTGAGATTAAATCAATCCACAGAATTTCTGGCAGTGTATGTCATAAGAAGAAACAGAAGTTTCCCTAGGATTGCTTTCTGTGTGTGAGTGTGCTGCGCGTGTGAGAGTATTTGGATTGGTGAGAGTGATTGATGGATGGTTGTTTGTGGGTTTACATGCATGAGGCTATAATGTGAACTTTGCATGTTTTTTTGTAATGTCCTTCTGTAATATTTTATCTGTAAATTATATCACTTTGTTTTTGTCAAATATGATATGTTTTCTAATGATTTGACATTTGAAATTAATTGTGCATGTCTGCACAGATTGAATTTCAATGAAAAGTAACAAAATATATTGCCAAACAAATGTTATTTGTACATGAAAAAACCTTTTAATAAAAAGTAATGGATTTTGCATTATTCTTGTTGGAAAGATTATATGTTGTGGAATTGCCCAAGTAAAGAGCCTTCTTAGGCCATTAGAAAAACAATATAGGTCTGGCAAGAGTACTTTTATAGTTATTGTTGTGTTTCCCCTCACTCTTAGACCTAAAAGCATTGTTAGGGGGTACCTTTTTTGATATGCTATCTAGAGGGTGCTCTTCTACCATTGATTTTAATATGTTTCTACCCCCTTGGTTCCCGTAGTTCACAATTTAAAACCTGCTGTGGCAGTTTTAGTGACCATAATCCTTAAATGTTGGACTTGGAGTGGGCTCATGATTAATCAAAGGTGGTGGGTAAAGGTGTCACAAACAGTGCAATTACCCCAAGAGATAAAGCACATAGAATCAGGTGGGAGAAGGTGATACCAGAGGCCTTCCTAGACAATCTGTATGTAGAAGGCTCAGAAAATATCACCCTACAGCGTGAGAGCATCTCACAGGACAGTTTTGTATTAGACGCTTTTAATAACTTAACCAGGCAGATTGCAGTCAATTTAACGACCCAAGGTAGAGCAGGTGGCACTGAGAGGAAAAGGTGATTTGATGACGAATGTTGTAAAACACATAGGGGCATATTCTCAAGGACTTATCGCCGATTTATCGGCACTTTAGCGCCGCAAAAGTGGCGATAGATTTATCGCCCTATTCTCAAGCTGGTGCAAACTGCCGATATCGCCAGTTTACCAGCGATAGCTGCCGCAAAAAACATTGCAACGGATGAGTGCGACAACTAACGCTAATGATATGTAGAGTAGGCGTTTCCGTGCAAAAACACACGAAAACACCACTTCGCGATATTCTCAACGACCAGCCAGATCTGCGATGCGAACCAAGAACAGGCGATAAGGCACGTTAGCAGCAGGGATTTAACACCTGTCTTCTGCTGGTGTTAAGTAGGACGACTACCTGCAGTATGAAAGGGGGCCCAGCCCAGAGCCACATCTGAAGACCAACAGATGCCATGGAGCCAATGATCATGCAGCTCGGAGAACCAAGAGGGCCACAACACCCACCGCCACCACTCCCAGGATACCCCCCTCCCTCCCGGACCACCCCCCACCTGATTACCACCTAGGCAGTGCAGGACAGCGGATGACCCTAAAACCCACCAGCCCCAGAGACTCAACGCCAGAGGAAGCCATTGGCCAACACAGGCTCAAAAGGACAACCATCCACCGCATCCTGACCCACATTGCCCACAGGCTGACGGTACCAACACAGCGGACAACCTACATCCCCCCGCAGACAAAGCTGCTGGCTGTGCTGTACCTGTTGGCCCCTGGTACCTTCCAACCAACAACTGCCGGAGTTGGAGGAGTCTCACAGCCAGCCCCATCAAACTCCCTCACATATGTCATGGATGCATGTCCACAAAAGCAACGGCGGGCCCCTGTATCTGCACCACACGATAGTTCCAATTCGTTGTGTACCTGCGCAACCAACCCCAACGCCAGCCGTGCTAGACGCCTCCGTGCCGCAGACCCAAGATTGTAGTAACCGAAATTTGGGTGCGCCAGGTCATGAAGTCCAGTAGTCAACAGTAGTGTAAAAACAAAACTTTATTACAAATACACAAACAAACAAAACGAAAAGCTCAGCCAACACGTTCCATTCCCAACGGGGAACTTCAACAGGGCAACGTGTCTTCAGAAACCTGTGGGAGAAATGGTGACAATGGTCAAACTTTCGTATATTCACATGCCTAATCTGGTACAGTGTACTGCACTTGGACAAACCAGAATGCTCACAGGCATGATAAACCATAAAATGAGAAGACCGTAACAGAAGTTCGTGTGGCCGTAACCATCGTAGGAATGAAGAGGAAGGTAATGACCACACGAACTGCTGTTACGGTCACATCATGCAGGACTCATCATACCTGAAGGCATCACGGTGTGTGTCAGCTCGATACCCCTGCCCCTCACTCCCCCCACACTGCGCAGGAACATCTTGAGACCACGCAAGGGAACTACGCCTTAGCTAGCTTCACGCACATGTTGGGGGCAATTCACAGCACACGTGTATGACTTGTGCTCCCTGCCGACACTGCACACAATCACCACAACAGCAACCAGATGCATGCCATCACTGTGCATACAAAAGTGGACCACTGTGGCCTGTCCACCAATGTCGTTGCAAACTCCCCAGGCAGTGTGCATGATTCCCACATGTCCGCAAGTCCGCCACCAACCAGCGCTTTGAGCATGTCCCCCATGGAAATGCACTGCCCATCGGCAAGTACCAACTGAACACACCACACACCTCAACTCCACAATCCCCCAACTCACAACTGTGGGAATGCACACGTCACAAATCCACCACCAAAGTGACTACTGCGTGTGTCTCAGTCTCCGCCACAGCCTGTCCATAGGCCTACACACACGTGGCCGACGACCTTCAACAGGCACATTCACACTGGAGACGAGGTGGCTATGTCCCAAACCAACCCGCGCACATCACGATCATCGCATGCAGGGTCATGTCAGCAAGGGCGGCGCCCCCCACCCAGCCACGAGTCTGCCAATGTGACCGGTGGTGCCTGCGCGATCCTGTGTGCCTGCTGCACCCCAGCCCTGGTCCCCAGACCGGTCCTCCGCCCAGCGATGACTGGCCGCCCCTGCGCACCCAGGCCTCAATGCTCACCTGCCGCCACCGGCATGTCTCCAAGAGGGCCCACCATGTGCCGGTGCATCCTCCTCAGCCGATTGCTGGATTCAGCACCACAGGCCCCCAGCGTACCCTACTGCACCGCACCGCGGAGTCATGTGTGTGCTGACTGCTGCCTTCGGTGTGCACTACGGTCCAGCAGGACTCACAATCAACATCGAACCACGATTAGCAGGACGGTTCATCGAGGCCTACGCTTCATCGCAGGCTGCACACCCGCTCAGCTCTTCAGGTGCCACTAACCCTGTGCAACGCAAGTCATCGTCACGGGGAGGTAGGCCCCTGCCAGCCGCAGTGCAGTGGGTGCCACTAACTCTGTGCAATGCAAGTCATCGTCATGTGGCGGTAGGCCCCTGCCAGTCGCAGTGCAGCGGGTGCCACCAACTCAGTGCACCGCAAGTCATCGTCCCGTGGTGGTAGGCCCGTGCCGGCAGAAGTGCATCGGGTGCCACCAACTCAGCGCACCGCAAGTCATCGTCCCATGGCGGTAGGCCTGTGCCAGCTGCAGTACATCGGGTGCCACTAACCCAGTGTGCCGCAAGTCATGGACCCTTTATGATTGGGTCTCGTGGTGCGGACGCCATCATGTCATCTCCGGCAGTGGGGAATGTGATGTGCTAGGCCCCTTTTATTGGCAGCGTCACATGTCCTGTGATGCCTGTGCTGGATGGGTGTGGTGTGGGTGTTAACCAGCCCTCAGGGGGTGGCTGTGGCATGCTGACAACTAGACCAGTGATCAGCAGATCACTACAGGGAAGACCTGGGACATGTAGCTTTGTCGTCCCCCCCTCTGAGCGTAAGCGGCGTGGACTGGCCTGGCGTATGGCAGGCCAGCGTAGGGGTGGGAACAATGAGCCCGGGGCTCTGGGTATGCTTCAGTTCTGGGCTGAAAAAGGAAGTAACTGATGCTTGTGTCTCTGTTGTAGTGTCTACGCCACCCGGACCGCAATCGGCAATGTTGCACCCTGTGACTCAAGTCCCACGACATGAGCAACATGGACGTAAGGGGGAATCACTGACCCTACATTCATCCATACTCTCATACTTGAATGATCACAGACATGAAACATCTGTGCGATTCTGAATGTTTAATTCACATCCAGTGGAGTTTTGCAGCTGGAGCAGTACAGGGCGATGCAAACCCCATATCACATTATTGGCCCGTGGAGGGCCAGCCAGAGTCCTTCAGGGAATGACAAGTACATCGGAAGAGGAAGAGTTCAGTCCGCAGTCTGATCGCTGTGTCATTGGTAACCAAACAGAAAATGGCAGTCCATGTCGAGATCCAAGGTGAGTGTCGTAGAGTGTATCGGGGGACAGTGGAAGGTGATGATGCAAAGGGCAGAACCAAGCAGAAACAGGCCATATGGCGGAGATGAATGCTACTGCCTCCTCCTTACCAGTAAGGTTGATTCACCCGCATCTTCGTCCTCTGATGTCACATGTGCCTCACACGTGGGTGGTGGTGGATTGCCTGCCGCACTGTGTGCCACTGACACATTGGGGGCAGGAGGTGGATTGCCTGCCGCACTGTGAGGCACTGAAACATCAGGGGGTGGAGATGTGGATGTAGAAGCAGCAGCAGCATTCATCTGCGCAAGGCCTTGAGGCAGCAATGCCATGACGATGTGCTGCAGGGCATGGAAGGTCCCAGCCACATCTCGCTGGTGTGCAGCCGTGGCAGCCATTATTTCCGCCGTCATCCGCTTCATGTTCTCCATGAGCCCCCGCATCTGTCCCAACTCCCGGCTGACATTGCTGGAGCCACTCTGACTGGACAGTTGTTCTTGTCTCAGTATCATGACTCCAGCGATGTCAGCCATGGATCGTTGGAGAGCATGGAGCGGACTGTGGGCGTCCATTAGGGACTGTAAGTGGTCCCTGATGGGAATCAGACACCCATGTATGGCATCAAGTTTGGCTGCCATGAGGTTGAACCCCACCCGCACCTGATCAGCCATCTTCTCCTGGACCTCTAACACACAGCGTTGGAAGGCCATGTGTTGTTCGTGGGGGTCCTGGGAGACAGCCGGGGTGGTAGGTGCTTCCTGCTGTGTGGTCTGTGCAGGGGGTGGGGTCTCCTCGATGCAGCTGGGCTGCCCTGCTCCTGTAGGTGGGGTGCCAAAGCTGTCAATGAGGATTTGGAGGGCTTCGGTGTCGATGTTGGGGATGTCCTCATCGTCATCAGTGAAGAGTTGTTGGGGTTGCTCTGCAGGAGGTGTTGATGCTCCCTCTGCAATGTGAAGGGGAGATGCAGTGTTACATTGTGTTCACATGTATGTTGACGCATTGTACAAGTTCACATGCAGACTGCATGACAATGTACATTGTGACTGTTTAGGAGGAGCTGCCTATTTGATGCGGGACAGTGGACATTTCGTCAACATCACGGATATGGGTTTGTACTTGTACATTGCGATACCAAAGGGGATGATGGACGGAGAGCTTGAGCTAATCAAACACTCACCCCCAGTCAACTGATCTGGGTTTAATCCATCATCATTCTTTAGCTCACTCAACCACCCCAGTTCAGACATGGCCATATGCAAATCAGTCTGACCCTGTGCCTCATGGGAACAGTCCAGCCCAAACTGCCAAGCCATGTCTTTCCTGGACCGGAAACAAGCATCCTGGGACCGGTTTCTGGCTATTCAGCCGTCATCAGCCAGGCTAGTTTGAATCCAGTGGCAAAGTGAGCAAGGGACCCACGTCTGGGCATACCCTGCCAACTTAGGGCTGAACAAAGCGATACACAAAGGGGATGATGGACGGAGCGCTTGAGCTAATCAAACACTCACCCCCAGTCAACTGATCTGGTTTTAATCCATCATCATTCTTTAGCTCACTTCCACAACCCCAGTTCAGACACGGCCATATGCAAATCAGTCTGACCCTGTGCCTCATGGGAACAGTCCAGCCCGAACTGCCAAGCCATGTCTTTCCTGGACCGGAAACAAGCATCCTGGGACCGGTTTCTGGCTATTCAGCCATCATCAGCCAGGCTAGCTTGAATCCAGTGGCAAAGTGAGCAAGGGACCCACGTCTGGGCATACCCTGCCAACTTAGGGCGAACAAAGCGATACACAAAGGGGATGATGGACGGAGCGCTGAAGCTAATCAAACACTCCCCCCAGTCAACTGATCTGGGTTTAATCCATCATCATTCTTTAGCTCACTTCCACCACCTCAGTCCAGACATGGCCATATGCAAATCAGTCTGACCCTGTGCCTCATGGGAACAGTCCAGCCCGAACTGCCAAGCCATGTCTTTCCTGGACCGGAAACAAGCATCCTGGGACCGGTTTCTGGCTATTCAGCCATCATCAGCCAGGCTAGCTTGAATCCAGTGGCAAAGTGAGCAAGGGACCCACGTCTGGGCATACCCTGCCAACTTAGGGCGAACAAAGCGATACACAAAGGGGATGATGGACGGAGCGCTTGAGCTAATCAAACACTCACCCCCAGTCAACTGATCTGGGTTTAATCCATCATCATTCTTTAGCTCACTTCACCACCCCAGTCCAGACATGGCCATATGCAAATCAGTCTGACCCTGTGCCTCATGGGAACAGTCCAGCCCGAACTGCCAAGCCATGTCTTTCCTGGACTGGAAACAAGCATCCTGGGACCGGTTTCTGGCTATTCAGCTGTGATCAGCCAGGCTAGCTTGAATCCAGTGGCAAAGTGAGCAAGGGACCCACGTCTGGGCATACCCTGCCAACTTAGGGCGAACAAAGCGATACCAAAGGGGAAGATGGACGGAGCGCTTGAGACTAATCAAACACTCACCCCCAGTCAACTGATCTGGGTTTAATCCATCATCATTCTTTAGCTCACTTCCACAACCCCAGTTCAGACACGGCCATATGCAAATCAGTCTTGACCCTGTGCCTCATGGGAACAGTCCAGCCCGAACTGCCAAGCCATGTCTTTCCTGGACCGGAAACAAGCATCCTGGGACCGGTTTCTGGCTATTCAGCCATCATCAGCCAGGCTAGCTTGAATCCAGTGGCAAAGTGAGCAAGGGACCCACGTCTGGGCATACCCTGCCAACTTAGGGCGAACAAAGCGATACACAAAGGGGATGATGGACGGAGCGCTTGAAGCTAATCAAACACTCAACCCCAGTCAACTGATCTGGGTTTAATCCATCATCATTCTTTAGCTCACTCCACCACCTCAGTTCAGACATGGCCATATGCAAATCAGTCTGACCCTGTGCCTCATGGGAACAGTCCAGCCCGAACTGCCAAGCCATGTCTTTCCTGGACCGGAAACAAGCATCCTGGGACCGGTTTCTGGCTATTCAGCCATCATCAGCCAGGCTAGCTTGAATCCAGTGGCAAAGTGAGCAAGGGACCCACGTCTGGGCATACCCTGCCAACTTAGGGCGAACAAAGCGATACCAAAGGGGATGATGGACGGAGCGCTTGAGCTAATCAAATACTCACCCCCAGTCAACTGATCTGGGTTTAATCCATCATCATTCTTTAGCTCACTCCACCACCCCAGTTCAGACATGGCCATATGCAAATCAGTCTTGACCCTGTGCCTCATGGGAACAGTCCAGCCCGAACTGCCAAGCCATGTCTTTCCTGGACCGGAAACAAGCATCCTGGGGCCGGTTTCTGGGTTCAAAACCCTCATCAGCCAGGCTATCTTGAATCCAGTGGCAAAGTGAGCAAGGGACCCACGTCTGGGCATACCCTGCCAACTTAGGGTGAACAAAGCGATAACACAAGGGGATGATGGACGGAGCGCTAGAGCAAATCAAACACTCACCCCCAGTCAACTGATCTGGGTTTAATCCATCATCATTCTTTAGCTCACTTCACCACCTCAGTTCAGACATGGCCATATGCAAATCAGTCTGACCCTGTGCCTCATGAGAACAGTCCAGCCCGAACTGCCAAGCCATGTCTTTCCTGGACCGGAAACAAGCATCCTGGGACCGGTTTCTGGGTTCAAAACCCTTCATCAGCCAGGCTATCTTGAATCCAGTGGCAAAGTGAGCAAGGGACCCACGTCTGGGCATACCCTGCCAACTTAGGTCGAACAAAGCGATACACAAGGGGATGATGGACGGAGCATTCGAGCAAATCAAACACTCACCCCCAGCCAACTGATCTGGGTTTAATCCATCATCATTCTTTAGCTCACTCCACCACCCCAGTTCAGACATGGCCATATGCAAATCAGTCTGACCCTGTGCCTCATGGGAACAGTCCAGCCCGAACTGCCAAGCCATGTCTTCCCTGGACCAGAAACAAGCATCCTGGGACCTGCTCACTTTGCCACCGGATTCAAGCTAGCCTGGCTGATGACTGCTGAATAGCCAGAAACCGGTCCCAGGATGCTTGTTTCCGGTCCAGGGAAGACATGGCTTGGCAGTTCGGGCTGGACTGTTCCCATGAGGCACAGGGTCAGACTGATTTGCATATGGCCATGTCTGAACTGGAGTGAGTGGAGTGAGCTAAAGAATGATGATGGATTAAACCCAGATCAATTGACTGGGGGTGAGTGTTTGATTAGCTCAAACACTCCGTCCATCATCCCCTTTGGTATCGCTTTGTACTTGTACATTGACATCTCAAATTTCCCTGCTATGCCAAACGTGCTTGGCCAGTTTCTACACACACGCGGCACCTGTTGTGTCCTCTGTTCTGTTGTAAACGTGTTGCAGTTTGTACCACATTGTTGTCAATGCTGATGTGCTCTGAATGTCGTGTGTGTGCTGCATTTTGGGAGAGTTGCCCCTGCAGCTCTGATTTTGCTGTCCCTTGTTCCTTTCAGGTGGTGTGCCTTTGAATTCTGTGCCCATACAGTACTGAGATGTTGCAGACTTGGGTGAATTTGGGTCTTGGTGGGAGTTGGGACTCTGGGGCATGGTTTGTCCGCAGATGTGTTGTTGACGTCAAGGGTTGTTTGTGCAGGTTGATGTGTCAGAGTGTGACCTGCTCCTTTACGGATGTGGTCCACACTCAGCCACCTCAGTGTGGTGGTGTGCACCATGTCATGATGATCGGACTGCAGGCATGCTATTGGTCATGCAGTGTCACTTGCATTGTCAGTGTGGCTCACAGACACGCTGCTTTGCTGGGTTTGGCACATGTGCATGGGTTGGTTGTGAGATTGGTGATGTGTGGGAAGGGCCCCCTCTGGGCACATAGTCGACGGGGGCCTACTTGCTGTTTCTAGGTGTGCTGCAGTGTGCCAAGGGGATCAGGGACATGATCCAGAGTCATTGTGGGTGTGCACTGTGCTGTACTTAATTGTGCATGTGTGCCATTGTGCCCATCTCCCCCCGTCCCCCCAGTCCCTGGTCGTTACTCACCCTGTTGCTGTTGTGTCAGGTCATGTTGAGCAGTGTGCGGTCCCCCAACTCCTGCCACCGCCTCCCCACTGATGACTGTGGACACCAATTCCTCCATCTCATCCAGCTCCTCCTGTGGTGCTGGACTCCCACCTCCAGTCTGCATTGTGCCTTCTGGTTGTTGGTGAGTTTCTGCTTGGTCTTGCGCTTCACATCATTCCAGCGCCTCTTGAGCTCTTCCATTGTCCTCCTCAGCACTCCAACTGCATTCACCTTGTCCAGGATGGACTGCCATGTTGCATTTTTTGTTGCCAAAGACACAGTGGAGGTGATGAACAGTTGTTGATGGTGTTCTATCACCTCCGTGATCAGGATCCTGTTTTCCTGCGAACTGAACCGCGTCTTCCTCTTCTTCTTGTCCTTCCCTGTCCCTGAGGTCCCAGGCTGCTCCTCCGGGGGGGTTGTGGGGTTCTGCCCGTCCTCTGTACCTGCTCCGGCTGCCTCCATTGTGCTTCGCTGTAGTTTGCTTCTTGTTTGTGGTCTTTTTTTCTGCTTTTGTAGTGATTTTTCCCGCCTGACGTGTGTGATTTGCAGGCCTGGCGCTGCTTTTCACTGATTGTCTTATCGCGGTTGGGCCCATCGCAACTTTTTTCGCGTTCGGGTTTGGATTTTCATTGCCGTCCCGGTAATGTTATCGCGGACATTTGACGCATTATCGGGAGACTATCGCATGTTACCGCTGTGTTGAAAATACGGCGTTAACACAGAGTTATTTTCCCGCGATAGACGGCGATATGAAAACTTGCGTTAACCTATTTTGGCGATGTTTATCGCACGTTCTTGAGAATATCCCCCATAAAAGTCTAATTACTGCTCTGAATAAGCAACCCTGGGATGAGTAATGGCTAAGGGTATGCAGGAGAGCACATAAATCAGCTACTCAGCAAAGGAAAAAGGCCATTAGGGAGCAGGCGTGGGAAGCTCTATGTCAGGCCAGTATACTGGCCAATAGCTCCAAGTTCTAGTAAGTGGTTAACAGCTCTATCTTCTCAAACTCACCGACCTCCAGAGCAGCCTGCACAATTCCCGCAGAGAAATGGGTCCAACATTTTGAAGGGATATATAGGGGAATCGACCCTGGAGAGTGCAACATCTTGTGGGAGCCAGGTACAGAAATGTTCCCATTGACTTTTAATGAGGATGATGTCCATAAAGCCATTGTGGCCTCAGCCGGGAAGAAAGCACCGGGCCCGGATGGGGTGCAGTCAGATCTTTATAAAGCCGATCCCATGACCTGGGCTAAGATCCTGACACAGGTGTTCAATGCGGCTGCCTAGTGTGTCTTGCCCCCCTGATGGTCCTCAGCAATCATTTTGCCCATTTTTAAAAAGGGAGCTAGGGATGATCCAGTCTGCTACCTCCCGATTTCTCTATTTTACTCACTCGCCAAAATCATGAGAAAGGTTGTACTGGATCGTCAAACCCTTTGGCTTGATAATTTTAATGTCATCTCAGATTTACAATGCGGTTTTAGGTAAGGGAGGGGGACTCTGGAAAAATGCATTAATCTGTATATGGTCATCGGTAAATACACCATAGCCAAAATGGGCCGCCTCCATATGGCCTTTATGGATCTAACCTCTGCATTCAATTGTGTTAATAGATTTAAGCTTTGGCCCTCTTTAATAGACATGGGCATGGACGTAGATCTGGTGGTTTTTCTATATAGTTCACATTCTAATCTCACAGATACGAACTCTATCTCAGCCTCATAGGAGGATAACAGAGGGGTCAGGCAGGGGCATATCTTGGTCCCTGTTCTGTTTACCATATATATCAACAAACTAGGTGATGTATTGTCAGCTGCCTGTAAAGATATCCCCTGGGCTGGTACTAAACGTATTCCCACTCTGCTTTATGCAGACGATACGGTTCTATTTGCCGGACTGCCGTGGGCCTGAAAAGCCTTTTAAACTCTTTTACAGATTTTATGTTCTCCCTTGACTACTCCATCAATTTCTTAAAATCACTCATTATGACAATAGGTAGCACAAAGCGACCTAGTCATAGGTATTTCTGCAGGGGAGCTGAACTGACCACTGTTTCTACTTTCCAGTGTTTGGGAGTGCTGTTTGATGAAAGGAGTTCTAAGGTGGCGCAAGAGTACTTAAAAAGAACAACCTGGCTAGAGCAGCAGGTGCTACTATGGACTTTGTAAAGAGATTAGGGTCCAAACCTATAGCAGCCTTATTAAGATCTATAACGAAAAATGCATACCTAGGGCCACTTATGGTTGTGACGCGTGGGGCTATGAGAGGTCAGTTAACTGTAGCTGTTGAGAATACATTTTTTCGTAGACTCCTCGCTGCCCCCGCTTGTACCCCGTCCTTTATGGTACACAAAGAGCTTGGACAGGGTTATATTTCTGACCTTATTGCAGTTGCCCCACTAATACGTTGGCTTAAAATTTGGTCAAGCCCCACTTCTACCCTAAATCAGCTTGTTTTAGAGAATTGCATTGAGCTTGAGGGGGCTTTGAAAATTCCTTGGCTGGGTTATGTCCTGAAGCAGCTTAAGAAGGTTGGGCTTCCTGAGCTATTCACGCACCGAAGGAAGCTGTGCCCTAGCGAGTTGAGAGATTTTAAACACATGTTCTTGGGCTGGAGTGCGGCAGAAAAGGAAGGCAAGGAACACACCAAGCCTACAATAAGGCAATATATAATATGAGTGCAAGGCTCATCGGCAACCCTATTGGTCTTGTATTAATAACCCACCTCACTGTTTTCTCCTGACCAGGTTTAGATTTTATTTTATTCACTGGTGCCTAGCTTTTCCCAAGGGTTTCTCAAAGCCAGGTGCCCTAAAGCCCTGCTGCTGTGACACTTTTCAGAGCAAACACCATACATTTAATATTTTTTTGTGAATTTTACAGTAAATTACGGATAAAATGCATTTTGACGTTGCTAAGGAATTGCAATTTTGCACAAGTGAGTCCTGCTCTGACATATTTACAAATGCTACCTTCTCCCATAATCTGTTTTGGAGTTGCCAGTTTTCTTTCAGGAGCACTAAGATACAGGAAGAAGCTGTTCGAGGAATAGAGAGCTCCTATTTGTCCCCATACTGAGTTTAGTTATGCATGGAATAATTGTGGGCTGCTTTATAACCATTTTACTGTCGTCATATTTTTAAGTGCCTGTATTATATCCTCTGCATTTCACATGCCCCTTTTTATAGCTCTGATTTGTGTCTTTTGTACTCTATCACTATAGTAATGTTTTAATACATTTTTTACTTAGTAATGGTTTTAGATGGTCTTATTTACACAAATTTGGATATTTTATTTGTATTACTGGTTTGTCTTCAACAGTCATGAATTGGATTTGATTTTAGTAATTAACTGTTTTAAATTATATGCTTTTATTGTCTTTGATGGCCGAATAAAGGTTCTTTGACTGACTGACTAACTGATAATAAGTGTTTTCTACACCTTGCGGCCTTCCCTAACTATTGATGTATCGATTGGCCTTTGTACTCTAAGTACTGTAGTTAGTTCAGTTTCTCCTTTCTAATGCTGTTAAACCAATCAAATAAGGCTATTTGCTTTAGCAGGAGTAACCCAATGTCCATATGACAACTGCAAATGCATAGAGTACCAATAAATGCTGGGCACATTTTTCTAACTGCTTGATGTAACTTTGCTGTTTCATAATACAGAATAAGAAGACCACCTACTTAGATCAGGGTTGAGGTCCTGCTTTTATACTACTTAGATCAAATTCATGCATCATATTCATTCATCATTACTATGCCATTGGTCACAACAACATTATTTCGACTAAAATTTTGTAATAATTTATCCTTGTTTTCAATGCCTACACATTCCATTTGAAATAAAATGTGTTAGCAATCCATCTTTGGTATCTCACATGCCTTCTTGGTGGGTGACTTAAAAATTGAACAGCCATTTCTGACTGCTAATAAACTAGCCCTGTTCTCATGAAACATCTGTACAGCTTCAGACCTCTTCATAAACCTGTGCTAAATTCCACGTTACGATGTACAAATTGTTCTTGTTAGATTTCATAGAAACTCCCATTGCCTCTGTTTGATCTGTCAGCCTTAGTGTTGTCTTCTCCCAAACCTTTTGTCTTTACCCTACTATTTTTCTGAATTTGCTTTTGAAGGCATTAGGAGTCTGTGACTTCAACACTGCTAACCACTGCTAAAGTGCAGGTACTCACTCCCTTAAATGTGGTAAAATTGGCTTACACCTGATTGGCATATTTAATTTACTTAAACGTACCCAGTAAAGTGATATACCATATATCCAGGACTTGTAAATTAAATGATAGTAATGGGCCTGCAGCACGTATTGTGCCTCACACTTAAGTACCCCTTAAGGCATATCTCAGGGCTGCCATTGCAGCTTGAATTCAGTTTTAAATTGCCAATTTGACTTGGCTATATACACCCCCTTATGAACACTAAGGGCTGTATTACGAGTTTGACGGTCCCGTGGACTGCCATATTGGCGGTCCGAGCATGGTAAGCTCGGCAGTCTGACCACCGTATTACGAGTTGGGGAGATCAGCTTTGCAAAGAACGTCACTGGACCGCCGAGACTGCAAGCAGACCACCAACAGCAGGGATTGTTATCGGGGAAAGGCAGCCGCCATAGGGTGGAACAAGGGAGTTGTACCACCGTGCGTATTAAGAGTAGACTGTTCCATGAGCAGACCACATCGGTCCGACCACCTGCTACAAGGTGGAGGGGATAAAGGATTTGGGGTGTGTACTCACCCCTATCTTCTTTTTCGAGGCGAATTCCAATGTGGATCCTTTCTCCAGGTCCCCCCTTAACAGCAGGATCTTCACCCCGAGGATTAGGACCCTGTGTGCGGCGATCTACAGGTGAGTCCTTTTCATGCCATATACCCATCACATATGGGCTGAACACAGGTAATGGGCATATGGTATTGTCCCACATATATCATGCATATGTGTGCATCCTACACATATGCAGTTGGAATGCACACACGGCTATCAATATATTTGGTAATAGCACTCACCACCACTGCAAGATCCCCGCCTCCACACCGCTGGCCCCGTGGTCGACTCGTAATATGGCAGTCTTTGGACCGCCATCGCTGTGGGCTGCTGGCGGGGGCAGACGTGGTCCTATGGTGGTCAGACTGCCAAACTCATAAGAAGGCCCTTAAACTCCTCTTTTATTGCATACAAGTCATCCCTAATGTAAGCCCTCGGTAGTCTAAAGAGCTAAAGAGTTTTTCACTACTGTGAGGCCTACCTGTCCCATAGGATAACATTCGGTTGTATTATTACATTTAATAAGTGCTAACGTTTGATGGGAATAGGTAAATAATTTAATGATTACTGAATGAGAAGTTGTAATTTAAACTAGGGCTGGGCGTAGTGGGCGTAGCGGGGCTACGCGGAGTGCCACGGAGACGGAACCAATCTCTGCGTACTGTAGTTAGTTCAGTTTCTCCTTTCTAATGCTGTTAAACCAATCAAATAAGGCTATTTGTTTTAGCAGGAGTAACCCAATGTCCATATGACAACTGCAAATGCATAGAGTACCAATAAATGCTGGGCACATTTTTCTAACTGCTTGATGTAACTTTGCTGTTTCATAATACAGAATAAGAAGACCACCTACTTAGATCAGGGTTGAGGTCCTGCTTTTATACTACTTAGATCAAATTAATGCATCATATTCATTCATCATTACTATGCCATTGGTCACAACAACAATATTTCGACTAAAATTTTGTAATAATTTATCCTTGTTTTCAATGCCTACACATTCCATTTGGAATAACATTTGTTAGCAATCCATTTTTGGTATCTCACATGCCTTCTTGGTGGGTGACTTAAAAATTGAACAGCCATTTCTGACTGTTAATAAACTAGCCCTGTTCTCATGAAACATCTGTACAGCTTCAGACCTCTTCATAAACCTGTGCTAAATTCCACGTTACGATGTACAAATTGTTCTTGTTAGATTTCATAGAAACTCACATTGCCTCTGTTTGATCTGTCAGCCTTAGTGTTGTCTTCCCCCAAACCTTTTGTCTTTACCGTACTATTTTTATGAATTCGCTTTTGAAGGCATTAGGAGTCTGTGACTTCACCACTGCTAACCACTGCTAAAGTGCAGGTACTCACTCCTTAAATGTGGTAAAATTGGCTTACACCTGATTGACATATTTAATTTACTTAAACGTACCTAGTAAAGTGATATACCATATATCCAGGACCTGTAAATTAAATGATAGTAATGGGCCTGCAGCACTTATTGTGCCTCACACTTAAGTACCCCTTAAGGCATATCTCAGGTCTGCCATTGCAGCTTGAATTCAGTTTTAAATTGCCAATTTGACTTGGCTATATACACCCCCTTATGAACACTAAGGGCTGTATTACGAGTTTGACGGTCCCGTGGACTGCCATATTGGCGGTCCGAGCATGGTAAGCTCGGCAGTCTGACCACCGTATTACGAGTTGGGGAGATCAGCTTTGCAAAGACCGTCACTGGACCGCCGAGACTGCAAGCAGACCACCAACTGCAGGGATTGTTATCGGGGAAAGGCAGCCGCCATAGGGTGGAACAGGGGAGTTGCACCACCGTGCGTATTAAGAGTAGACTGTTCCATGAGCAGACCACAGCGGTCCAACCACCTGCTACAAGGTGGAGGGGATATAGGATTTGGGGTGTGTACTCACCCCTATCTTCTTTTTCGAGGCGAATTCCAATGTGGGTCCTTTCTCCAGGTCCCCCCTTAACAGCAGGATCTTCACCCCGAGGATTAGGACCCTGTGTGCGGCAATCTACAGGTGAGTCCTTTTCATGCCATATACCCATCACATATGGGCCGAACACAGGTAATGGGTATATGGTATTGTCCCACATATATCATGCATATGTGTGCATCCTACACATATGCAGTTGGAATGTACACATGGCTATCAATATATTTGGTAATAGCACTCACCACCACTGCAAGATCCCCGCCTCCACACCGCTGGCCCCGTGGTCGACTCGTAATATGGCAGTCTTGGACCGCCATCGCTGTGGGCTGCTGGCGGGGGCAGACGTGGTCCTATGGTGGTCAGACTGCCAAACTCATAAGAAGGCCCTTAAACTCCTCTTTTATTGCATACAAGTCATCCCTAATGTAAGCCCTCGGTAGTCTAAAGAGCTAAAGAGTTTTTCACTACTGTGAGGCCTACCTGTCCCATAGGATAACATTCGGTTGTATTATTACATTTAATAAATGCTAACGTTTGATGGGAATAGGTAAATAATTTAATGATTGCTGTCTGAGAAATTGTAATTTAAACTAGGGCTGGGCATAGTGGGCATAGCGGGGCTACGAGGAGTGCCACGGAGACGGAACCAATCTCTGCACACTCCGCGTAGCTCTGCTACGCACCACCCACCTCCCACCCGTGCTATTAAAACGTTTAAAAAAATCTATTTAAAACTCCTTACCTTATCAGCGGCGTCCCCGGGCTTCCCTCTTCCTCCATCGGGCCTTCTTCTTGAATACTGCGCATGCGGGGGCGCCCGCGCATGCGTATTCCTCGCGAGAAATGCGCAGTTTTCATGAAGAAGTCGCGATAACTTGATTGATGATCAAACCACATCACTAGAGGATTTGAAGTGGATTCTGAAACCATCCGAAGAAAGCACACTGATACTATTAAATTACTGTCACATGCTCAAGTGATTGAGCACATGTGAATGACATAATTGCCATACACAGCATCCCACCTTTATACAGATGCTAACCACTGAACACTTTTTTTGCGCAAACTGTAATGGAGAGGATGAGAACTTGAAATAACTTGGGAACTGTGTACATGCCATTGGACCAAAGTTCCCCAGTAGCCTATTCAGAATCAATTCCAGAATAGGAATGTCCAAAGTAAAAGTCATTCATTTAATTTCATATGTTTTTATAGCACACTGTCACTCTAGGTATATATGCACTTTACAAATAGTAAACAATAATACAACACAAGGTCTCATATGGAACTGGATGAGCATAGACTATACAGAGAAACTATTAGTACAACCAGGTTAACATAACAAGCTGTGGAGAGGGGAAAAGGAAAGGTGGTGGACAAGGGGTAAAAGAGTAAAAAGGACGCACACAACCACACACACCCAACCTCCACAACATTGCAACCCTCCCTGTCCTGCATACTCCTCAACACTTGCTCCCTCAGTAAACATGCCAAAGAAATTTGGGGTCTGCTACACGACTGCTCACAAAACCTGCTCTTCCTGTCCAAAAACTTGCTGACTCCCTTGTTGACCCCTGTCATTGCCATAGCAATCCCCTTGGACACCAGATTACACGACAGGATGGGAGAAACAGACCCCAAGGTTGAATCACTGTCATCATCAAATAATCCATCCAATGTGCTAGCACATCAGAAGGCACCATCAGCAACATAGAATACTTCACCTTCAAATTCCTTTACTACATCCTGAGTGGCATCCTCGTCCACCATCCTCCCAGACTGCACACCAACTTTAGCAGCACCATTGTGGAATTTGTGCTCCCATGAACCGCAACTCCAGCGATTTCATCCTCTTTGGAGACCTCAACTACCACCTGAAGGACTTCACCTATCTCAATACGACAGACTTCCTCAAGGACCTGTCCGATATCAAATTCACCCAGTGAAGGCCCCACACATGCCACTGGACAAGCTGCACAGATGGGGACAAAGTCAGGATGACACCTGCAAGACCAACTTACAAATTCCCCCTCAGATGCTATCATCTGCAAATTAGAGCTACCAAATGCTCGATGTTCACTGACCGCATCAAAAGCAGCACCAACATAGCTAAGGAAATCTCCGCCATAGTGAAAGATTTCACTTCTCTGGCAGCAAGCTCTACCAGCTTAACTCCTTCTCAGGACCTCTGTACCCAGCTGTCCCTATTCTTCAGAAACAAGGTCACCAGCATTTATAACAACTTCACCAGCATCTATGACAACTTCAAGGCCCAACCAAACCCTTCCACCCTGCAGCTCTCCTGCCATCTCGACCACAATGATCACCTGGTCCACTCAAGGAACCACAGAGACCATGCAGTCCATACACTCTGGCGCTCCCTTGGACCCCAGACCTTACCACATCTTCATCAAAGGACTGGACTCTATCAATGCAACCCGTACCCCGATCCTCAATGACTCAATCATCTCAGTCACCTACCCGGATGCCTGAAAACACGCCAGAGTACTCCTTATCCTCAAGAAAGCAAAACCTGAAACTGCCATCCTAATACCCGCCTTTCTCTCTGCTACCCTACTTGGCAAAAGTCATAGAAAAGATGACAAACAAATGCCCTAATGACCAGCAAGATGAACCACGGCAACACACTCAATGCTGGTTATCAATGCTCAACTGACTAAAAGACTCCAGACCATAGAAAACTCAGCAGCAAGCTTGCCCTCAACCTTCCACCCCCACGCATGTCACCCTGTACCTAAAAGTGCTCCACCTGCTCGCCATCCACAACACCCACTCTTCAAACTCCTCATGCACACTTACAAAGTCTTACACACCATTGGCCACACATACCTCAACAATCGCAGAAACATCCACAAACCTGCCAAACAACTCCACTCAGCCGGACCCCTACTCACACACACCTACTGCATACGCCTAACCAGGTCCATGCCTTCTCCTACCTCACTCATAAAGCCTTCTCCTACCTCGCTCATAAAGCCTTGACCGACCTGCCCCTGCACAGCAAAGCCACTTCCTAAGTTCTTGAATTCAAGAAACTGATGATCATGTTCTTCATCTAGCCCTGGCTTTGGCTTGGCCCACACAGCTCCTACATAATGGAGAGGAGAGATAAGAAACCTTGCAGAGTACGTAGGGGAATTTTATAAGGGGAATGGGGATGAAGGGTGATCTAGGGGTAGATGAGGAGGAAAGAGGAAGTGGCTTAATGAGAGAGGGTGGGAGAAAGCAGCTTACTTGATCAGCACAAATGACACTTAACCTTAAGGGAGACAAGGCCATTAGCACATCAGACGTTGATACTTACATTGATACTCACTGATATCAATGAATCAATAAATATGTATTTGGAATGTACACATTTCATGAAGCATTCAGATAAAAGAAAAACAATATAATATTTTATAAATTATCTCAAATGTACATACCCTATCATACAAAATACATACCATAATACCAGGAACGTACAATCTAATGTACTAAACCCTAAATATATGAAATGTAAACTGTCAACTGTATGCAAACACACCTTACTGCTATACCACTGTCATTACATTATAAAAGGTAACTACAGCAAAGTTGGGTACTGTAGATTTACAAATCAACAAAGCTTCCACAAGGTTCCAAATGTTAAGATTACAAAACAAATAGTAAAAACCAGGATTTCAGTGTTTTGCAATAATTGACAGGCACGTAGAAAGTCGTCATTCAACTACATCTTTGCAGAATGGCATTTAGCAGTGCGCTCTAGGTCTTCAGTGATATCAAGTTAAATTCTTAGTTTAATAGGCAAATGGCAAAAACCTAGACGAAGTTTCTCATAAAGGAGTTTAAATGAAAACAGAGAAATTAAATGGAATATTCCCCTTTCGTGCATTGTTTTATATTCCTGAATCAGTGAACAACCACTTATTTTCTCATGCTTGTGTCTTCAACCAAGTTTCAAAATTTTCCCTTCAAACGGTACATTTTATTAAGACCAAGTAGACATGACCGACAGGACTTCAAACACATAATGCAATCAAGATAACTGTGAGACTACTGTAGCAGCTCTCATGAATCTGGTTTGGATGGTTTCAGGTCTTATTGGGAGTACTGGGCCCGAACTGTAACAAAAAGGTTCTCTTCTGCTATAAGTGTCCTGGGTGCCTGTACTGCAGAGCCCTTTACTGGGGACCAAGCACTCTTTTCAATCACTTGACTCAGGGTAGCAAGGCAGAGCAGTCAAATACTTACTTAGGGAGGTGCGGTGGACTAGAGACTCACCTCTCAGAAACACAACAAATAGCAGTTAATAAATAACTGTCCAGACAGTGCTTTGTCTTATAAAAAAGAAAATACTTTATAACACACTTCTAAATACTATGCACACATTTACAAATATAAACAGAATGACAGGTGAGTGTGCATATAAGAACCCTCTTATGGTCTCAAAACCAACATGAGGCACACACTGAAGGTCCCACAGATGAGGTAACACTCTAAATGTACCCTAGTGCCTCACAACCACCAGGGTGCACACGCTAAAGTAAGGTCCCACAGATCAGGTGACTCCCTGAATGTACCCTGTATTCATTTCACCATTTCACTTGAAACACTTCCAGTAGTCTGCCCATCAGCCAGGTCTGTACATTAAAACCACAATACCATCAAACTAGCCATTTTGGGGGATGTATATAAACCAATAGCTGGGATGCCTCATGCGGCCCCTCTGGCTGGTCCCCCATGGAACTCTCACTGTTGCAGGCTCCTATGGATGTTCAAGGAAATGCTAAACGTGGTTAGAGTTGTTTCAGCTGTCACCACTGGAAACCTTCCAGTCAGCCTGAAGTCAAGCAGTCTGTGACCATACTGGGCCAAATAGAAAGGGATTCAGTAAGTTATTTCAACTGATGGTGGATTCTGGCCACTAGAAGTGTTCATTTTCAGCCTCATGGACTCTATAATTTTCAGATTTACAGTGAGTCCTTCTCTTGCCCTTGAACTCCTCACTGTCTGCTGTTCAGGACTGTCCTCTGTCTGCATCACTGATAATTCTCCTTGGCCCTGTTTTCTTCATCAGCACCCCCATAGTCCTTACGGCAGCTTTCCTTTCCTGCCAGCACTCTCCTGCCCCCATGAGTCTCACAGACAGTTGCAGGGCTCCTGCGTGCCCAGACAGTTGCAGGACTCCTGCATGCCACCAACAGTCAGTGGGTTCCCATTTGTCAACGGCCTCACAGAAGACCAGTCCAAATAATTTTCAGGTGCACTATCTCCCACTGGGTCCATCTGCTAGTCCCACCCTCTACTGCCCAACGGAGGGAGCGGGGATGCCAATGCCACTTTCCCAGGAGACACAGGTTCACAGAGTCCACCTTAGTCAGGAATCCAGATTGTCCCACCCCCCCAATGAAGGGTCTATCTATGAGGGGTCCTGCAAAATCCATTGCATCACAATGTATCTCCCTTGTGCAGGGGATTCAAGTGCAGGTGGAAAGTTCCAGAAAGTAGACACCTCTGTCCAATTCAAAGCTGACTCGTCATCACTCTGCCCCATCCTATGACCCCTGCACAGCATCTTGTGACTTTTCAAAAATATGGCTTCAAATAGTCACTAGTCACAGCTGCCTGAGAGTTCGAAGCCCCACCTCTATCTGCTACTGCCAAACTGGTTACTTCCCACCAAACTTCAAACAAGTCTCCTAGAGAAACTGTAGACAGGTATTAATTTTTCCATTGGAAGGGCATGCCCAGGCTTGTCGGGTGGTATGGGTGTACCTTAGGCAGATTCAGCCCCTACTCTCTTTCTCTCCCAGGAAAAGGCCTAATCCATGCCAAATACGCCAATTGTGTGAGAAAAGCTTTGATCTACCAGCTGGAAAGCGGAGTAAGTAGCGTGACTCAGCATGATATTTCAAACCCTGAATGTAATTAAGGGCAGACTCAGGGACATATCGAATTTAATGTATGGAAAGTACTGCAGATCATTTTTCCAACATATTTGATCCTTTTGGCAAGGGGGGGAACCTACTGCAGATAGATAACATGTTACCTATAAAATCTATCCTCCATTTTAACCATGATGAGGTCAGGGAAGCTTTTATTCAGTGCAGTGCTCCACCAATAAAGCTGCTGGACTAGACGTCACTCCAGTAGATTTATTTCTAGACCAGCCGAATCTTTGGGGCCCAATATTGACAAATGTTTTTAATATTGTTGCTATTGTGGGCCCGCCAGATTTGTGGTCGAAATCTATCTTAATCCCTATCTACAAAAAGGGCGATAAATCTGAGCCAAAAAACTAAAGGCCAATTTCACTTTTGGATAGTACTGCCAAACTCATGGGACGAGTCCTACTGAATAGACTGGAAGAGTGGGCCACCAATAACAATGTCCTGATCCCAGTTCAATATGGTTTCAAAAAGGGGAGATGTACCCAGGATCATGGCCTTAATTTAAGTCTCATTATTGGATGCTTCCCTCCGCTACACAAAAAACTGTCATCCAGGCCTTGATAGTGTCCAGGTTGGACTACGCCAACGTGCTTTACCTGGGTGCTAGTAAGGAAGTACTCCATAAGCTACAGGTAGTCCAAAATTCTGCGGCAAGATTGCTTTGCCAACTACCCAGAATGGCCTCCACTTCAGGGGCTCTTCGAAAACTACACTGGCTGAGAATTGACAATCGCGCCAAATTTAAAGCCCTTTGCTATATGCACAAAATAAACATAGGCTCAGCTCCCCACTATCTAAGTGCTTTGGTGCACCATTATCATCCCTCACGCTTACTACGTTCCTCCAATCAATTAAAATTCCAGGTACCCAGGATCAAACGAGCCAGAATGGGAGGACGTTCCTTTGCTTACCTAGCTCCTTCCCTTTGGAACTCCCTTCCAATGCATCTCCGCCTTGAAAAACACTACCTCAAATTCCGCAAAGAGCTGAAAACGTGGCTTTTTAATCAGTAGAACCTTTTATTAATAGCTTTGAACTTTTCTCTCGCCTTGTATGTCCGTAGGCGCCGGAAACCTCCGGGTAGCTGTGCGCCATATAAATCTAATAATAATAATAATAAGTATACTCAAGCCAAACAAGGCAAATTATACTTGCCATTTATGGACCTATCTGCAGCATTCAATTGCGTTGCCACCACTATTTATGGAGGATAATGAAGGAGACGGGCATTGAAGAGGCAATTATTACCTTCATTAGGCAGCTATACTATACGGCTTCGGCCTGAATCAGCTATGGGAAGCAGGGAGACTGCACTAGGAGGTTCTCAATAAACAGGGCGGTTCGGCAGGGATGCGGCCTAGCCCCATTTTTATTCTCAATCTACACTAATGGGGTAGAAGCTACCCGGTTAGAAGCCACGCAAGATGTCCCAAAGATTGATCTGGTGCGCATCCCCATTCTTCTCTATGCGGATGATGCGGTGCTTATTGCCCGTACTGGTCTAGCACTCCAGAGATTGTTAGACACATATGTTAATTAAAAGCACAAAGTGGACCTGAAAACCAATGAGGCGAAGTCCTTTGTTTTAGTAACTGGCCGTAAAGAAAAGAAGACTCCAACCTTTTATATAGAAGGTAGGAAAGTGGCACTAACATACACTTTTTGATATTTGGGAGAGACCTTTGATAGATCATTAACTTGGTCTCACATGATAACTATTAGGTGCTTAATGTTAGATTAAAGTATCAATGCCCTTTACTCCTTTATTAAAAAGTTGGGTGCAAAACCCCTAGATATGATCAAAAAAGTATATATGGTTAAATCTATTTCAGTTGCAACATATGGGGCGGGTATCTGGGGATATTCTAACATTTCAACTCTCCAGACCATTGAAAATACCTTCTGGAAAAAACTAGTAGGTCACCCTATAAGTTGTTCAAATTTCATCTGCCATTTAGAATTGGATGTCCCATTCATATATGATTTGATTTGGTTAGGCTTGCTCCAATTCTTTTATGACATTCAGTTTGGAGAAGGGAATCCGTTAATCTCACCCAAAAGTTCATTGCAGACTGTCTTTCATTGGAACAACTGCATAGAATCCCTTGGATTATGTATGTACAAAACAGTCTAAGCTCATTAGGTTTAGCACACATATTTGAAACCCCAAGCAATTGCTCTACCATTTCCAAAAAAGAAATCAAAACACAATTTTTAAATCAGATGGCAAAAGAAAGATTTAAACCCAATAGTTCAAAACACCTTATAAATTCTTATTTAGAGGGACTGATTGCTTATGAAGGGATAGCCCCATATTTACTTTCTGTAATAACCCAACGCCATAGATTTATTTTACTTAGGTTTCACCTAAATTTGAATCCTTGTATGTTGTCCTATCCATCAGGAATTTTCTTATTACACAAGCTTCCGTCCATGCAATGATGTCTCCACTCAATCTAATTTGTACATCTTTTTCTTTTGTAAGTTTTATGCGGACCATCGCAAAAGATTCATATTGCCAATTATGCGCAAATATAATTTTAGGCAATGTCGCCCAGGGTTGTTCTTTTTAAAATCATTGTCCGACCTCCATGTCTATTATAGTGTTCCGTCCTTTTTATGTCTCTCTTGGAAGACTAGAAGATTGATTTTTAAGTAAGAATGAAATGCAAGTTTTATTTTGATTACAACAGATGGTTTCAATAGGACTTTTTAATATCTTTTTGTACAATGATGAATGTCTTTTTGTATGTTTTGTGCTTTTATGATCTTATTGAATAAAGATCGAATAAAGTGATTGACTGACTGACTGTAGATCTGATACAAATAATGTTATATTTGCCCTCGGACCCTTGCTTATCTAGGAAAGCACATGTTGAACTTCTCTCTTACCAGAGCTGACAATGAGTGAGACTCAGTTAGAGACACTCATTCACAGCCAAAATCCAAAAAGGCCATCCAAAAAGCAATCTATCTAATGGGGCTAAATAGGTTAGAACCCATTCTTAGCAGTGGCTAATAGCTACCCGTTTAACTCTGCAAAATTTAAAGATCTATTTAAAGATCAGTATGTTGAGTGTTTCCAATTTCATTGTCACTAGTTTCCGAAAACAAAAAGCACTTTAGACATCCAACAGCTATTAGAGCACCATTACTAAACACAAAACTAAGACCTGTTCATTGGCAAAGTACAGGGATAGCTCTACCACTGTGACCTCTCCTTGAACCTTGAAAAAATGCGGGGCATATTAGCAAGACCGGCGATAAAATTATCGCCGTTTTAGCGGCAGGAAACTGCCGCTAAAACGGCGATAATGGGCTAGCTAATATGCGTTATAGAATTCAATAGAAGCCCAGGTTAGATGTGCAGGACATCTAACCTGGGCTTCTATTGAATTCTATAACGCATATTAGCAAGCCCATTATCGCCGTTTTAGCGGCAGTTTCCTGCCGCTAAAACGGCGATAATTTTATCGCCGGTCTTGCTAATATGCCCCGCATTTTTTTATTTGAATGGTTTCAGTTTTTCTCAACACCAGTGCTCATCATCATCATCATCATCATCATCACCTAGCACTAAAGTTCTCCTTATGAGTCCCACATTAATCCCGATAGGGCAGTCGCAAGAGTACCGACCTTATCGAGATTTCGACTAATGCACTAAATCTTCCCTGATACTGTGGCTGCTAAAAATATAAAGATAAAAAGATGAAGGGGCATATTAGCAAGCGGCAGCGATAATTATCGCTGACCGCGCTTAGCGTGAATAATAATATCGCCGGCTATCGCAGGAATTTATCGCCATTGCAGCGCTGTATTAACAACGAATAGCGCAATGGCGATAAATATACCAGCGATAGCGGGGGAAATGGGCCAACATCGCAGGAAAACCAGCGATGTTGCAGTACAAACGGTGATTACCTTGCTGATACGACCCTGTGGTCGTATCACAATAATCCACCCCCCATGTTATGAATACATAAGTCAGGAATTTAGCAGTTCTTAAATTCCTGCGTTAAAGGGGGCTTAGCGTGCGTTTCATTGTCGCTACGCGGGTCCGGGCCATCGTTGTTAATAGCCCAGAGCTGCGTTAGCGATTATTTCCCATGAAGTTATGTCAGGAACGCCTACTTCGCATCTCATTAGCGATGCGAAGCAAGGCGTTCGTGAAACGGGTGCTATCACAAGGAAACACGCGCTAATGCATGTTAGCGTGTCCTTGATGATACCGCGATATAATTATCGCCGCTTTTCTGCCGAAAACGGCCGCAAAAGCGGCGATAATGGGCTTGCTAATATGCCCCGAAATCTCCATTATGGAACTTGGAACTAATTGAGGGAATCGGGTGTACAATTCTTGTTTCCACATGTGATTTCTTATTTCTGAAGTTACATTCAGAATCCTAGGATATTCCCCTCCTCCAGAGTTACTGATGTCCCCAGTAATTCAGGTGACCGAGACCCAACCCTTTCATGGCTCACCTGTAAGAAGAGCCTCAGTCAGACTGTGGCATCAGGTGAGACTGGGCGTACACCTCAAATTGAATTAAACCCGGGATCCACACTCATTTTGATGTATACGGATTGAGTCTTAATTTCTCATAAAATTGCAGCCCATTGTGATATTTCGGAAAAATATATCTGAGGAGAAGGGCGACAAGACAGATACAGAAAGGATAACATTAAGAAATCATCATCCTCTGAATGTCTGAACTTATAAGCTGTGGTGGAATCCTAAAACACTCTTGTCATGCATAATTGGGTGTGACACATTGCCCATCTAAGAAGTACGGACACAATGAATGGGTAATTTCCTACCATATCTAGATGCAATTTTCTCAGTTCATAATACCAGGCTGTTGGCAGAGCTGAATTATAAGAACATGGGGGCATATTATCAAGAAACGGTATTACAATTATCGCCGCTTTAGCGGCAGTTTTAATATGCCCTTGAGAATTCCAATAGAAGCCCATGTTCTGCTGTGATCCTGGGCTTCTATTGGAATTCTCCAGGGCATATTATCAAGCCCATTATCGCCGCTTTAGCAGCAGTTTTCTGCCGCTAAACCGGCGATAATTTTAACGCCGTTCTTGATAATATGCCCCCATGGTATGATAAGATAACTCAAACAAAAACACGTACTGTTATTGTCGATATTTGTCAAGTAGCAAATACAGGGGCATATTAGCAAGACCGGCGATAAAATTATCGCCGTTTTAGCGGCAGGAAACTGCCGCTAAAGCTGAGATAAGGGGCTTGCTAATATGCGTTATGGAATTCCAATAGAAGCCCAGGTTAGATGTCCTGCACATCTAACCTAGGCTTCTATTGGAATTCTATAACGCATATTAGCAAGCCCATTATCGCCGGCTTCTATTGGAATTCTCCTGCCGCTAAAACGGCGATAATGTTATCGCCGGTCTTGCTAATATGCCCCACAGAGTCTACTTCTTTGATTAGCGAACACAGTCAACCTCGCCTTTTCCTTCTAGTCACTAATGCGCAGCAGATGATCCTCCTGTTAGAACAGGTCATGCCTACTTATGTCCATACACTGAACACACTCTGCAGAGTCTATTTGAGCATAATACTACACCTTAAGTTCGTCTCAATGGTAAGAGATGAGCAAAACCAGGAACAGGGATGAGAGTAGAAATCCAAATGTACAGTGCCTCACTTTCTCCTCATCTGCAGCAGGTCTCTCCTATGACTGCCTAATGCTTTTAGATAGCAGAACCATCCCCAGGTGCACGAAGCAAGTGAAGATGAGTGGGAGTCTGAACAGAGGCGTTTCAATAAGCAATGTTCATTTTTCTGCCATACCCCCAATTTTCTGTGAGTGAAAAGAATGCACTGCTTTTTCTTACAGTGCATGCCATAATGCGTAGAGAACACGATTGCATTGCCCAATATTTTTTCTAGGAATTTTTGGGTATTTATTTAAAATTAAAGGAACAATATATTACCATAGGACAATTACAGTTTACGGCTGCTGCAATATATATATATTTTAATTAAACGTGTTCTTTCTGGAACAGTTAACCTTACCAATTCATTTTTAATTAAATACCACTTTTTTCAAATTAGAGGAGACACGAATGCTTATCAGAACGTCTCAGTAAATCAGTCATAGCGTTTTAAAACATTCCCCCAGGCTCTCAAGGAAATGTATTCTATTTCTTTAAGTATATAACCCTTTGCATAGCTGCCAATTTAGAAAGCTCGTTACTGCAGCCCTTGACCTTACCACATCTTAGAAATCTCATTAGTCGAGTATTAGACCCTGAGATCTCGTCTTCTTTTCCATTTACAAAGAATATGCTTTGTGCAGTCTTTATCGCCTTTTGCAAACAGACTGTAATTTAAAGGTCTAACTGCTCAATATCTGAAAAGCAATCATTTTATTATTCACACGTATTTCAGCCTGTCCGTAGATTCACTTAGACACCATCCTCCAAAAGTGCGTGCTTTATCAGAAGACAATATGAGTTCCCGTTTAATTATGACATCTTCAACATTTCGCTGATTTAAGTAATTGTTTTGAGTCCAAAGCATTCTAAAACATTGTTATTGATTTTGTCTGTATATAGGAATCCACAAAACGACAAAGTTACAGCCCTGTTCAGAGATATCGTCCCTTACCTCTCCTTTCCAGTCACTGAAAGACTTTGAAAACACACACACTGAGCTCTGTGCTAATTGTATATGCCAATGTTGTGGTGTCCATGAAAACCTTGTAAAAACACTTACATCTGAATAGAACCAATAAAGACAATAAACCTCTTAGACCATGAGTAGTTAACTGTGGTGATGTCCATAAAAACAATTATTATTATTATTGCTACAGCTATTACTAATACTTCTACTATAACTATTATTATTGTTGTTGTTATTAGTATTAATATTATTATTATTAGTAGTAGTAGTATTGGTAGTGGTTGGTAGCAGTAATAGTAGTAGTAACAGCACTAGTACTACTAGTAGTATTACTATTACCAGTATCATTTGTAGTGGTGATAGTATTTTCATTTTGTTTATGCAATTTCTAGTAATAGTTGTAGTACTGGTGTAACTTTTGTTTTTTTAAATCATTTTAAACATATGTGGGGCAGCATTTTAGTTTATCAAACCTTCAACACTTTGTGGTATTTGTATGAAGCGTTCATGATGTGAATTGAATCATTGTGTTGCCCAGGTTGTCAAATAGGAAAAATGAAGCACAAAGAAGAAAGGTGATAGCCCAGGATGAGTTGCTGTTACCCCATTCTGCAAAGCAGACTCTGGACAAGATTTGCTGCTGTCCATAGTTTTGTACCCCACATTACACAATTCATATTCCTTATTAGAATTCAGAATGAAGTGCTCATGTTTCTTCTGAAGTCTGACTGCGCCACATTATACGCGCAGCACATAACAGAAATGCAAAACATTTAGGTTTTAGACCTCTTAGTAGGAAATGACAGGTACATTGGTCAGACTCACAGTAGTAGAAAGCCAAGTCAGAAATATGAGGTCAGTTTAACAATGTAAAGGCCTCCATTAATAGTCATATATTTAGCATTAGAAAGCAAAGTTGAACTTAAATACGCCGGGGCATATTCTCAAGAACGTGTGATAACCACCGCAAGTTTAGCTTAACGCAACTTTGCACATCGCAGTCTATCGCGGGAAAATAACGCCGTGTTAATATAGTATTCCCAACCTGGCGGCACCATGCGATAGCCCCATGATAACGAGTGAAATGACCGCGTTAAAATTAACGCGACACCGCAAAAATGCAAAACACGAACGCGAATAAAGTTGCGATGAGGCCAACCGCGATACAAAAATCAGCGATAACCAGCGACAGGCCTGCAATCCCCACGCGTCATGCTGGAAAATGCACCATAAAAGCTGAACAAGAAAAACACACCATAAACAAAATAAACTGCGTAGCAACATGGAGGCACCCGGAACGAGTGCCCAGGGCAACGCGAACCCCACAAGCCCCAAAGATCACCAGCAGGGAACCTCTAGGTCAGGGAAGGCCAAGGAGAAGAGGAAGAGGAAGACGGGGTACAGTCCGCATGACAACCGGATCGTCGTCACGGAGGTGACAGAGCACCAACAACAACTGTCCGTCACCTCCACCGTGTCATTGGCAACACAGATGGAAAAATGGCATTCCATCGTGAATGCAGCCGGAGTGTCGAGGAGGCCAAGATGCGCTGGCACGATGTGAAAAGCCAAACCAAGCAGAAACCCGCTGCCAACAGGAAGGCAGCAACGGCGAATGGAGGTGGGAGTCCTGCGCCACAGGAGGAGCTGGAGCAAATGGTGGCCACAGTCATCAGTGCGGAGACGGTGCAAGGAGTCGGGATTCCGGACACTGCTCGACATGACCTGACACAACAGCAACAGGGTGAGTAACGAACAGGGACTGTGCGGACGGGGGGGATGGGCACAATGGCACACATGCACAACGACGTGTAGCACACCGCACACCCACAATGACCCTGGGTCATGTCCCTGATCCCCGTGGCACACTGCAGCACACATACAAACATCAAGTAGGTCCCCGTTCACCATGTGCCCAAAGGGGTCCCACCCTACACATCACCAATTACACAACACACACATGCACCCGTGCGAAACACAGCAAAGATGCGTATGTGAGAGCCACACTGACAATGCAAGTGACACCACATGACCATCAGCATGGCTGGAGTATAATCCCCATGACACTGTGCACGCCACGAGACTGAGGTGGCTGAGTGTGGACCACATCCGGAAAGGAGCAGGTCACACTCTGACACATCCACCTGCACAAACAACCACTGACGTCAACAACACATCTGCAGACAAACAATGCACAAGAGTACAAAAGCCGTCCAAGAGCACACATGACCCAAGTCGCCAACATCACAGCACCTCATAAGCACAAAAGCCAAAGGCACACCGCCTCCAAGGGATAAGGGGCAGCAAAATCACAGCTGCAGGTGCGACTCCCACACAATGCAGCACACACACATAGCAATGACAGCACACCCACATGGACGACAATGTGGTACACAGTCCAACACCTACACTGCAGAACAGAGGACACAACTGGGTCCGCCTGTGCTTAGAAAATGGCCAATAACATCTGACATAGCAGGAAACTGTGAGATGCAAATGTACGTGTACAACCTCACCTACGACATGTAGTCCAGTTGTCCACTGTCCCGCATCAAATAGTCCGCCCCTCCCAAACAGTCACAATGTACATTGTCATGCAGTCTGTATGTAAACTTGAACAATGCGGCAACATACATGCCAACACAATGTCAACAAGCATCTCCCCTTCAAATTGCAGAGGGACAAACAACACCTCCAGCAGAGCAGACCAGACAACTCTACAGTGATGCTGAAGAGGACCACCACACTTCCGACACCGACGACCCACAACAGTCCATGGACATCTTAGGCAATCGACATCCAGGAGCAGGGCAGCACCGCTGCATCGAGGATACCCCACCCCCTGCACAGACAACACAGCTGGATGCACCCACCACCCCAGCTGGCTCCCAGCAGCCCACCGAAGCACACATCGCATTCCAAGGCCAGGTGTCAGACTGCCAGAAGGGGGTGGCCGAACATGTGCAGATGCGGTTCTACCTCATGGAAGCTGAACTAGATCACATACGTGGGTATCTAAGTCCCATCAGGGACCACCTACACTCCCCAACAGCGACCCACACTGCGACAGAGACACATGCCTTTGCACATTTCCAGTACTGAACCACACCCAGAGCCACGGGATGATCATCCACACCCCCATGCTGGACTGGTGTATGCCGGCCTAGTTCACTCCTCTTACGTATTGAGTGGGGGATGACATAGCTACATGTGCAATGTCCCACCCGCTGCCTGCGGTGACATAGCTGCGTCCTCTGTACATGGCACAATGTAATGTTGTAGTGCCCGGGGCACAAATGCATACTTCATGAGCACACGGACACACTCAGATAGTTCGCTGAACTGACTATGGGCACGTGCGCTCGACACCTTTATTGGCATGGTCACATGTACAGTGACGCATGTACTGGATGTGTGTGGGTGAGTGTAAGCCAGCCCTCATGGAGTCGTTGGTGCTGGCAACAACTTGAACAGTGATCACAATTAAAGTGGAAACAGAAAACACCAGCATAACAGAAACAACTGTGAAGCATCATGGTGGTAGCCAGAGAAAGTACAGTGTTCACCCAACATGCAAGCAGAATGGTCCATGTTTTGTGGTGCACTGAGTTAGTGGCACCTGAAGAGCTGAGCAGGGAACAAGCTGATGATGGCACCCACGACTGGTGTGAGCAACTCTGATAGTCTGGCAGTAAGACACTTACGACTCTGGCACCTGTTGTTTGGAGTTGGTCCTGGCGGTGGTGGCGTGTGCATACTGCGGTGATGCGACGTCCGGGCAGGCCAGATCTCTATTTGATGTGTGAGCCCAGGTGGGCCGCAGTTGAGGCCGGAGGCAGCTGACAGCGCAGGGCCACAGACACATGGCCTTGATGACCCCAAGTCCATCGACCCAGAGACCATCCAATATGCAATCAGACAGGGGCCATGATTTGAGCTGCACAGAGTTAGTGGCCCCGGATGCAGTGCGGCCGGCACAGGTACACTGCCACGGGACGGTGACTTGCAGTGCAGTGAGATAGGGCCACGCGAGGTGAGCGGGTCCTCGTCAATGTCGAAGGTGAATGTAGCGGAGGTTTGCGGGGGACAGTGGAAGGTGTCCTCCAGGGCATGATGCAGAGGGCAGAAGCCGGCCGGAAGCGGCAAATGGAGGAGTGGAATGCTACAGCCTCGTTTTTGCCACAAAAGTCAGTATCACCAACATGATGATGAAGACAAACCCCAGTCCATAGACTCAGTCGCCACCAAAGTTCAACCAGAAAGTGTACATGGATTTCGGGGAACAGACTTAGTGGCACCGGAGCTGAAAGGGGATGCAGTCTGCGATGAGGCCAGTACAATGATGTCAAGTCTGCCATAAATGATTCATGACTGAATTCCCAATGTGTGACCCACTCGACCGCAGTGTAGGCCGAATGCGTAGTCATCAAGAGCCCACAGACACGTGTGGTTGGGATGCCATGCACATACTTTGTGTCACCACATCGAAGGGAGTATAGTGATATAAACTCTGAATTGATATGTGTACTCGGCCATTGTGTAATCAAGACTCAGTTCCAAATGTGTGACCTACTTGACCGCAGTGTAGGCCCTAGGTAGCGGTCAGCAGGGGCCCACAGTCACATGTCGTTGGCCCGCGATGCACAGAGTTAGTGACACCAGAGCAGTTGTCGGCAGTGTTCGATCACCTCCGTAATGATGATCCTTTTCTCCTCCGGATTGAACCGCGTCTTCCTCTTACTCGTCTCCTTGCATACAATGATTAGAACTCAGCCATGCAGAAATCAAGACTCAGTTCCACATGTGTGACCTACTTGACCGCAGTGTAGGCCAAAGGCAGTATTCAGCAAGGGACCACAGACAGGTGTAGTTCGAATGCTATGCACAGAGTTGGTGGCACCACATCGAAGGGAGTACAGTGATATAAACTCAGCCATAAAGTGTGTACTCTGCCATTGCATAATCAAGACTCAGTACCAAATGTGTGACCTACTTGACCGTAGTGTAAGCCCAAGGCAGCGGTGGAGTCGTCAACAAAAAAGGAGTAAAGCGGGCCTGTGTCACGGAGTCCGTGATGGTCTGAGGAGGCTGCCAAGGTCGCGGGCTTCGGCTTGGAGCTTGCGCTGGCATGTGGTGGGCCCTCTTTGACACACGCCGGTGTCAGCAGGTGAGCAGTGAGGCCTGGCTGCGCAGGCATGATGGGTTCGGGGACCAGTGGCCCGGGGTGCAGCAGGCGCACAGGATCGCAGGCCACACCGCTCAAGGCGTCGGCCTTGTGGTGGGGTGGGAGTCGCCACCCTGGCAGACACGTTGGTCATTCCGGAAGAGAACCACGCCCAGATCTATGTGCTTTTTATTCACACCCCTACGCTGGCCTGGCGTACGCCGGTCCAGCCCACTCCGCACACGCTTACAGGGGGGGAGTCACAAGCTACATTTCCTTGGGCTTCCCCACTGGCTGGGGTGACATGGTTTCGTCCACTGTCCACTACACTCCAGACACCAGCAGTGCATGTAGACATGGATATGTCTGTGGTCTGCATACTGCAGTCTGTCCAGCACATCTCCGCCACACTTGGCATTGTGTACATTCTCATTCATGGGTGACTTCCCTCCTTCGCACATGCCTGGTTCCCACCTCTCCCCACATTCCGGTATTGTGTGACTGAGGTGCCATGCCGTTGATGGCTCATGTACATGGCTAACCAAGGTTGCCACAGTAAGTTGTGCTGTCGTGTCTGGTGGGTGGGAATGTTGTTTGGCATGTTGTATGTGATTTTGTGACGTGTGCAGTGCCAGAGTTGTGAGTTGCATGATTGTGGAGTTGAGGGGTGTGGTGTGTTCATTTGGTACTTGCCAACGTGCAGTGCATTTCCATAGGTGCCATCCTGGAAGCGGTGGTTGATGTTGGACTGTCGGAAGATGAAGGGATCATGCACACTGCCTGGGTAGTTGGCTACGACATTGGTGAAGAGTCCCCTGTGGTCCACTATTGCCTGCACGTTGATGGGATGCGTGTGCTTTCTGTTGCAGTACTTGTGTGCGGTGTCGGCAGGGGGCACAAGTAGGACATGTGTGCAGCCGATTGCCCCCAACATGTGTGGGAATCCAGCTATGGCGTATAGTCCTTGCTTGGTCTCCAGCTGTTCCTGCGCATTGTGGGGGACGTATAGGTACTGGGGTACCTAGCTGATGATGGCATCCAGGACAGGTGTGAGGAACTTGGATGGGGATGGCTGTGCGACTCCTCCGACTCTGGCGGTTGTTGGTTGGGAGGTACCAGAGGCCAACAGGTGCAGCACAGCCAGCAGCTTTGTCTGCGGAGGGATGTTGGTTGTCCGATGTGTTGGTACCGTCAGCCTGTGGACAATGATGTTCAGGATGCGGAGGATGGCTGTCCTTTTGAGCCTGTAGTGGGCATTGACGTTGTTTGGTGTTAGGACTTTGAGGCTGGTGCATTTCCTGAAGGTCCGCTGTCTTTGTCAGCTCTGCCTCTGTGGTGGTCCGGGGGAGAGCGGGGGGGTGGCGGTCCTGGGGGTGGTGGCAGTGGGTGTTGTTGCCCTCTCGGGGCTCCAGGATGCATGGTGAGTGGCTCCATGGCATCTGTTGTTCTTCATGTGTGGCTCTGGGCTGGGCTCCCTTTGATGGTGCAGGTGTCGTCCGACTTTACACCAGGTCGGAGCAGGTGTTAGTTTCCTGCTGCTAACGCACCTTATCGCCTGTTTTGTGGTCTTACCGCCGATGTGGCTGGTCGTTGAGAATGTTGAGGTGTGGTGTTGTCGCGGCTTTTTGCTCGGGAACGCCTACTCTGCATCTCATTAGCGATAGTTGCCGGTGTCATCTGTGGCGATGTTTTTTGGGGATGATTTCGCAGGTAAACTGGTGGTATCGGCTGTTAGCACCAGCTTGTGAATGGGGCGATAATTTTATCACGACTTTGGCTGAGATAAAGTGCCGTTAACTCGGCGATAGTTCCTTGAGAATATGCCCTTCCCTGTGGTTTTGTTTCATATGTTTGCACTGGATTGAAAATATACAGATCTGTAGCCAGTGCGCACTGGAGTATGCAACAGGAGGTGACATTAAACTATCGCTACTAAGTAAGCCAATGGTTCAATGGGCACCCTTAGCAAGTACCAGGCAATATTGTAATTTGACCATCTTTGCAAGAGTTAATAATAATTCTAGCTATACTACTTGTGTATAAATTCCTCATAATTTGAATTAACTTCCGGAAAAAAATCTGAAAAGGGCTGACTAATCTACAAGATTATAAAAGCAGCTTTGATCTTATTGACTGCTAAATAGTCACTAGCCTGTATCAAATAGTTAGTATTTATCATCATTGATCTCTGAGGAAGAAATCCATTTTGATCTCTATGGATCAAATTTCGGGTAACCAGAGCAAGAATTGGGATCATTTGCCCGTTTATCTTTTGTTTAAAAACTTTATACAATTGTTTCTGAAAACGAGCCCGGAATCATGGCACCTAAGATCATTTCATTCAACATCTTTATCATAAAATATAGGAAATAAGGAGAAAACTCTTTATAAACCTTGGTAGGGATGCCATCCTTCCCATTAGCTTTGGCATTTGCCATAGATGCCAAAGCCTCCTTAATTCTGCTAATGTAATCGGGCTTACAATGCTTTCCTGTTGCTCATGTAGTAGTTTCAGGAGTCGCACTGAAGCTAGAAATTACATTTCTGCATCCTCCTAAACAGAATCTGGGGTCTGATAAACAGCAGAATAGTGATTCAGAAAGATGTTTCGAACACTATCACTGTTAGATGTAAAAGAATTCATACTAGAACCTTTAACCTCTGATATAAAATTGCTATCACATCCTCTTTTCAATGCCCAGGCTAATACCCTACTAACATATTTGCTTTCGTCATAAACATTTTGCAAAACAGTTCTTTCATTTACTAATTCTTCTTTTAAGAAAAAAGTCATATACATTGTGCCTCGTATGAATTAAAGTCTTACTTCTGGAGAATATCTGAAACTCTAAACATAATCACATTTCCCGATCGAGATTTTCCTGTAGTCTCTTAATTTCCTGATTGCACAGTTTCTTTTTCTTTTCTTTATAAGCAATCACATGGCCACTAAAACATATCTTAAAAGTATCCTAGACGGTTATCGTTGGGGTCAAATAGATATTAAGTGCCTGATTTAGATCTTGGCGGACGGGTTACACTGTCACAAGAGTGACGGATATCCAGTTCTCCGAAATATAAATCCCATAGGATATAATGAGATTTATATTTTGTCAGATGGGATATCTGCCACCCATTGTGACGGAGTATCCCATCTACCAAGATCTAAATCAGGCCCATAGCTTGAAAAATGTTGTTATAAACATCCGAATTTCATCTTTCCATTCATCATTGGATCTATCAAAATTCCATATTTTACTTCCACCCCTGATCAAATCAGTCTAAAGCTGAATGGTAACTACAGAATGGTCTGAAAACACATTTCCGATAATTGCTGTATTTATTCTATTTGAAGAGTGAGAGCTTAAAAAGAAATCAATCCTCGAAGCACATTTAAATTGCCAAGAGAAACAGGTGTATTGTCTATATTAGAGTTCCCAATGGCCCAGGGATCTAACAGGCCATACATCCAGTTTAATTCTCTCAATGACTGCAGCTGTCTTGGGTTTTGTTTTGTTTTTTATAACATTAGAATTGCCTCTCACTATGATAGGGCCATTAGTCTCTGAAATTAATGTATGCAACTAATATAAAGATGCAGTCTCATCCTCTGTAGGGCAGTAGTAATCTTTAAAATTATATTGCTGAGAGTCGAAGTGAACCCTCACCCACAGCCATCTCCCAAGACTATTTATTTTAACAGTCACAATCTCCCAATGAACAGCTTTAAAAAAAATATAGGTACTCCCCTACGTGCACACCTGCTGACAAAAGTTGCCATGTGAAAGGATCTGAGGAATATACAGCCTGCATCATTTGATTTAAGATCTGTCTCTGGCCAAAAGATCACACTTAGGGTTAATGTTTTTAACCAATTAACTGCCACCACATAAATGATCCTTACATTGTCTATCATTACCTCTATCATTATCTGCCATCTACATATTTCCCATTCAGTTTTGTTACTACAAGTGTTGTTTGACATGCCTTGGATACTACCGGTTTTTGTTCCATTTTGACCCTGTGAACCCTGCATATTCCACCTCTCCTCATGCAACCACCCTCTCCCCAGTGTAGTTCAATAATAGAATTGACCATACTAGCCCTTCGACCCCCTTGAACTGCCAGTTTAAGAGTATACTGGTTTAGAACCTTGAGCTATGCTTAAGAAGGAAGACATCTTCTCCCTCCCTTCACTCTGAGAGCATTTTCAAAACAATCAGAGATGTCATAAACATCCTGATTCAATTCCCTGCAAATCAGCTCCCTCAACATTCATATACTAGCTATCCGTACAGCCCAAACCCTACTGCACAATCATTATGGATCCATTTACACTTGTTTTAGCAGATCATATACTTAGGTACAGAAGTAAAAAATCGAACTCCGTGTAAGTCTTCCAATTTAGATTGCTGAGATAGCTTGGGCCCCCGCGCCTTTAAGGGCTCAATCAAGTGTCTGAATTCTCTCCTATGGCAAGCTGCCAGAATAGACATCTCTAAATATATCTGGAGCTTTATATCCTACAGTGAACCTGTGAGAAATTGGGTTGTTGGTTGATTAGGATGGAAGCCCTGGTCAAGTAACAGTTACAAATACTGTGATGGTGAACTACAAAAAGTCACTCAATTAACCTAGGCTTAATCATGGGTAGCTTGGCATAAAAATCAGTCAGACTTCACTTAGAGGCAATGTGTGAAGTATTTATGCATCACACAAACAGTAAAAAGCAATCAACACACAAAATAAGAAAAATTGCACACCAATTTAGAAAAATATAGTACATTTTAATAAATTATTTGACACCAAAACAAGAAAAATCCAATCAGTACAAGTGGAGTTATGAATTTTTAATGGTTTGAGTAAAAACTGGCACCTAAAAGATCAAAGCGGCAAACTCGGACATCTAGTCTGGAGGGACAGGGTCAAAGTTGAAAAATATGCCCGACAGCGATGGAGCATGGGTCAGATACAAGAAGTGGATTGGGCTCAGTCGGTGCTTACTTTTGGACTTAGAAAAATTTTCAAGAACATTTTTCTGAAAAGGTAAAGTTCAGCCGTGCAAGGTTGCAAGCGGTATCCAGGGAGGGAGTGTAGTCGTCGGGAGCCAATGTACAAGAGGATTTGTACATTCAGACTTAGTCACATTTTTGGAAGTCGAAGAGTTCCAGCGGGACCATTCAGTAGGCTTTAGCCAGGAATTTGGAAACCCCTTTGGCAAAGGACTGCTGAACTAGATTTGCTGCTGCTGAGAATCATGATAATGTAGAGTTGACAAGCCCTTTGTGTGAAGGCATGGCACAGCCTGTTCAGTTGCAAGTGGGGCTTTGCCCAGCTCCATCCCCATCCTGCCAACAAATGGCCCATTCAGGTGCCCCAATCCTTCTATTGTGTGACTGTCTGGGAGGAATTCACAAAGTCTAACTGTCGGTTACATTCAGTCATGTGACCCAGGGGGCTGCAGACAGTAGATGGCCTAGGGCTTGAAAATAGCACCTTTTTAAAAGTGCCATTTTCAAAATAGTAATCAATTATCTGACTTCATCTTTAAAAATATTTTTTTTATTACAATTTAATAGATACCAAACATGAAATGCTTACCTGGTCCAAATCAAATATTAGCACTTATTAAATGTAGTAGGGCAACCCAATGTTATCCTCTGGGACAGGTAGGCCTCACAGTAGTGAAAAACAAATTTAGGAGTTTTTCACTACCAGGAAATGAAAAACTTAGAAGTACACGTCCAACTTTTTAATTACAATACACCCTGCCGTATGGACTAACTATGGGCCTACCTTTGGGGTGACGTTTATGCAATAAAAATAATTTAAGGCTTGGTAAGGGTGGGTTATGTTGCCAAGTCAAATTTGCAGTTTAAGAATGCATTCAGGCTGCAATGGCAGGATTGGGACATGTTTTAAGGGGTAACTTAAGTGGGTGGCACAATATATGCTGCAGGCCCAGTAGTAGCATTTCATTTACAGGCCCTGGTTATATGATATATCACTCAACAAGGGACTTATAAGTAAATTAAATAGGCCAGTTATGTGTAAATGTATGTAACCATGTTTCGGGAAGTGAGCACAAGCACTTTAGCACTGGTTAGCTGTGGTAATGTGCACAGAGTCAAAAGGCCAGCAAAAACAAATTTCAGCAATAAAAATGGAGGTATGTAGGCAAAATGTTTGGGGGAAGACCAACCTGAGGCTGACAGCTCTAATGGGGCCAAATTATTTTTGCTGGCTAGCATTAAAAAGAAACTGGTCCTTTACCCGAAAATCTGAAAACTTCATCAATATAGTTTGTGGTTAATCTTCAGGAGGGTCAAGCGGCATATGCTTTTTAACAAATTTCTCAATCAAATCACTCACACCCCCCTGGATTTCTCTGCATTCTGGAATACCCACAAATCTTAGATTTCATCAACATGTGTGTTTTTCGAATTCTTCCAGTTTATTTCTAAGGGAGGAAAGCTCCTGTGCAGCCCCAGTTTTAGACTTCTGCTGCCTACTCATTATCCTCCAGCTCGGAAACTCTTTGCTCAAACTGAGTAACTTCATTGGAAAAAATTGAAAGCTTTTTATCAATCTTGGTTAAGTGGTCATGCACAGAAGAGACCGCCTGTCATTGTGATTTTTAATGCTTCTAATGTCAGATAAAATTATTTCAAACCAGTGATTAGGGGCTATGGTAAGGGGACTGAATTTTTACCAAGACAATACTAGAAGTTGAGGCCGTTTGGAGAAGAGGTGATAACAAAGGGCCACCTAGAGAGTAGGCATTAATGTTGGTATCTAGCTCTAAAGTAAATCTCTGCTGGATATTCTGTTGGATAATCATTGTCCCTTCCTGATTGAAGTTTCCATTAGACTCAACTACTTCCTTGTCTTTAGCCTCTATTTTTGATTAACCAACACTTCTGTCCCTTCTGTCACTCACTATGGCTGATGCAGGCTAGAATTAAGATCTGCTGAGAGAACTTTTGAAGTTTTAATTAAATCTAAGAGATTAAGGGGTTTTGACAATAACTCCTGGGGGAGGATTTGCGCCAGTCCTTGCTGTTTTTAAAGGGGTAGGAGTGGCAATAGTAGTCTCATCTGGTGTCTCATTTAGCAATATATTACTGGGATGATTTGTTCTCCTTGCTGTTGACTGAGCGCTCATCTCTGGGCCCACTTCCTCAGCTCTCTCATACTGGGCCACATTTTCCAGGAGTGACCACCTCAAATGCCACCTTGACCGGCTTATGAAGTACTCTGAGCTATGGGCTAGTCCAGGAGCGAGCTATTTGAACCAAACGGGTCCACCAATGCTGAAACTAGGGGAACCATCGGGAGAGAAAAGCAACATGAAATCAAATTCCAGTCTGGGACTTCTCTCCAGCACAGGCCCCTCACTCCGCTTTGCTATGGCTGGGTCTACTTGTGCTGAATCCTACTCCATCCAATGCTCTTAGCCACTATTCGCCCTTCTCAGCTGCACCCTACATGCCATGGCACAACTTGGCTCTGGGGTGGTTTGGGCATTGGTGTGTATCTGGCAATCTGGCTTTGGCTTCAGTATCAAAACAGCATTACTCCGGCGACATCGGTGTCAGCCCACCTTAGTAGCAGAGACCTGTGGGTGAGCCAAGCACCAAGGAGGGCGAGGACGGGAAAAGGCGTTGTCAGCCGTGGAGTCTCAACGGTGTTGCATGCCGGGATATGGCACCGCCCCACGGACGCCCATCCATTAACATTCCTCTGTTGACCTCTGTGCTTCTAGTTAATTTTTATCTCCAATAATCTTAGTCTATGCTTCACGCCTTCCTAATACAAATCTTAGCTCTTCTTTTGCTCTTCTTAAGTACTTTGAGCCCCAGAATTCCTGCTGAGTGAACTAATCCATATTTGTTCAAAGAGAATGATGATTGCACTTAAGAACATCCAGCGTGAGAATAGCCTGGCGTCAGCATATCCAAGACAGAATATCAACTGACAAAATATTGAAAGATAAGTGCATTTAAAGGAAGTACAGATTCACTATTCTTAAATCCACATCTATGCACCTTTAAGATCTATTGATTGTCAAGGGAAGTGTATGTGGATTAGGGATACAAAAACTCTACTTTCTTACCTTTCAATAGTTCGGCTTTGATATTCTGGTCACAATATTTCATGCCATCAAGATTCCCATCTTGGTATTCTTAGGGCACACCAAAGATGATGTCCCTGATCCGTTTTCAATTGTGTTTTTGACTTTTATACTTTACGTGCATTGGGTTTGTGTAAAGGATATCATGCATCTCCTTGCTGTTTTCTGTAGAAAATGCTGACATATTTCTTGTAGACAAGTGTTCTATAACAAGCTAAATAAATAAGTAAATAATTAGTGGGAAGCAAAAGTATGTTATTTACTTAGTTGATCACATGAAAAAAAGTTTCAAACCCAAACACCAACCTCAATGTAAGATCATTAGGAGACCTAGGCCATCATTACAAGTTTGTAGGAATAGGGTAGATAATTTTTCACATGTGGTAAATGTCATTACCCCAGGGCTAGGTATTTACCTCATGTGCATTTACCATGTGTGATAAATATCACCTATTCCAAGTTTTTTAAATGAAAATGCAGCGTAACTTCGTTTTTTAACACACAAAATCCCACACGTTTTACCTTTTTCCCATGCCTCTCACCCCAATAAATTTCAGCAGGTTTGACCTGCCAGAATTTATCAGGGGACAACTGTAAGAGTGTGATAATTATCACAGGGTGATTGCACAGGCATCGGAATTTAGCCCTTAACTCATAATAAGGGCCTTAGTGCTTAGGTGGTTTGTCTAGAGCAACACTTAGGCAATCATTCCCTATTGGCTGGTAGTGTTGATTCAGATGCAAACAGTTTTTTTTTAATTGTGTGTCTAGGGTCAAAATGCATGGTACAGTGACAAATTTACCCTGGGTGAAATTGCTGCCTGGTAATACTCAGAAAGAGCTGCTTAGATGCAATTGGACTTACTGATAGATTTATTGAAGAAAAAAGGGGACTGCCACTCTCCGTCTAAATTCTGATCCTGACCTCCTTGCAGCCTCCAGCCATAAGCTGCAGGGACACTGCCTTTATCATCCCTTGCTAGGGAGAAGTGATTTTTCTCCAAAAACTGGCTGTCAGGAAGCTAGGATGAGGCATAGACCAGGGAACCTCTGCCCCAACTTATGTCCTGAAGAAGCTTCCTCCAGTGCACACTGACTGCAGATCATTTTCTTTCTGCATTCACTGCAAATGTATGAAGAAAATAACATAGTGAACATTCCAAGGTAAACTTTAGTTTCTAATGCTAAACATATGACTATTGATGGAGGCTTTTATCATTTAAACAGTTAAACTGACCCCATATTTCTGTTTTAGTTTCCTTCAGTCTGGTACTGTGTTAGATGGATTTATCATGAGTTTTATGTGATTACATTTATTGCCTGTAAATCTGACCAATGTACGTGTCATTTCATACTGAGAGGTCTAAAGCTTAAATGTGTCGCATTTCCGTTATTTACTGTGCAAAAGTTCAGCATAATGTGGCAAAACTGTTCCTGGATGATATTATTTTAAACTTAGCAGTTGACCAATCGAATATCCAGAGAGCATTAGACAGGATTAACACGTTTACTCTAATAGGAGGATATATAAGTTTAATCACAGCAAATCTGAAATTCATTTATTTAACGCCACGCAGTCGGATCTCTCGATCTAAGGGGTCGATTAGGATGGCGGTTTTTGGCACATCTGCGGTGCTGGCAGTGGCGGAAAACGTCTATTTCCTCATTCCTGCGGCGTTCCTTCCGTCCGCCATATTACAATGGGCAAAAATAGCGCATTTCCTGTCCGTCGCAGTGTTTCCGGGTCTGCCAGAACTTTCGTTCTGCAGCGGTGGCGGGGGGAGCCAATAGAGAAAGACCGCCGTGCGGAATGACGTGACGACCGCCGGACAAATCACGATGCCTCAAAAAGCCCATCAGAACGCAGCGGAGAAACCAGCCACCCGGAGACGGCGGAAGCACAACTGCGGAGACACAAACTCAAATCCGAGGCACCTCCACACGTTCCTGGCCACCATGGATCCAGCTCTACAAGCCCTTCTGTTGCTGTACCTCATCCATTACCAGCAGATAAGACGCCGTCGCAGTCAACACTGCAGGTAAGTCAACAACGCATCCCTGCATACAAACACAACTGTTGTGCTGAAATACGTGTCCTGTCTACATCAGACACCCGGTGGAGACAGGAACATACCCCCCAGTGGAAGTACACATGGCCTGCACGTCACAATTTGACACCTCTGTATCGGGGTCACCCATCACCATAGAAATCACTGCAACTAGCCCAGTCGTGCCGGTCATGTCGCCGCAGTGAATCCGCGGGAAAACATGCCCACAATGCAGTAGGAGTCCAGGACATTGTCCCAGACAAGCAAGACCAACATCACAACATCCACACCACATGTAACATAAAAGAAGCACCACTCAGCACAACACATCTGCATCAAGAAATCATGTGCAGGGACCCTGTCTACAGTGACATCTCATTAACATCACCAGCAACTGAATAGGAACATGAGTGTGGTGTGAGGCAAGAGTCCCTCAAAAATGACTATAGTCATCATTGCACACAAATAAGGGTCAGTCCACATACAATGTGGAACAGAGGAGGGCAGACCAAGTAGGGTGTGTATGTGTACTTCACAGTAGGCCAACAAGGTTTTGGAATGAGTTAGTGAGCCCAGATCATTTGACTGGGGGTGAGTGTTTGATTTGCTCTAACGCTCAGTCCATCATCCCCTTTGGTATCGCTTTGTTCACCCTAAGTTGGCAGGGTATGCCCAGACGTGGGTCCCTTGCTCACTTTGCCACTGGATTCAAGATAGCCTGGCTGATGAGGGTTTTGAACCCGAAACCGGTCCCAGGATGCTTGTTTCCGGTCCAGGGAAGACATGGCTTGGCAGTTCGGGCTGGACTGTTCCCATGAGGCACAGTGTCAGACTGATTTGCATATGGCCATGTCTGAACTGGGGTGGTGGAGTGAGCTAAAGAATGATGATGGATTAAACCCAGATCATTTGACTGGGGGTGAGTGTTTGATTTGCTCTAACGCTCCGTCCATCATCCCCTTTGGTATCGCTTTGTTCACCCTAAGTTGGCAGGGTATGCCCAGACGTGGGTCCCTTGCTCACTTTGCCACTGGATTCAAGATAGCCTGGCTGATGAGGGTTTTGAACCCGAAACCGGTCCCAGGATGCTTGTTTCCGGTCCAGGGAAGACATGGCTTGGCAGTTCGGGCTGGACTGTTCCCATGAGGCACAGTGTCAGACTGATTTGCATATGGCCATGTCTGAACTGGGGTGGTGGAGTGAGCTAAAGAATGATGATGGATTAAACCCAGATCATTTGACTGGGGGTGAGTGTTTGATTTGCTCTAACGCTCCGTCCATCATCCCCTTTGGTATCGCTTTGTTCACCCTAAGTTGGCAGGGTATGCCCAGACGTGGGTCCCTTGCTCACTTTGCCACTGGATTCAAGATAGCCTGGCTGATGAGGGTTTTGAACCCGAAACCGGTCCCAGGATGCTTGTTTCCGGTCCAGGTAAGACATGGCTTGGCAGTTCGGGCTGGACTGTTCCCATGAGGCACAGTGTCAGACTGATTTGCATATGGCCATGTCTGAACTGGGGTGGTGGAGTGAGCTAAAGAATGATGATGGATTAAACCCAGATCATTTGACTGGGGGTGAGTGTTTGATTTGCTCTAACGCTCTGTCCATCATCCCCTTTGGTATCGCTTTGTTCACCCTAAGTTGGCAGGGTATGCCCAGACGTGGGTCCCTTGCTCACTTTGCCACTGGATTCAAGATAGCCTGGCTGATGAGGGTTTTGAACCCGAAACCGGTCCCAGGATGCTTGTTTCCGGTCCAGGGAAGACATGGCTTGGCAGTTCGGGCTGGACTGTTCCCATGAGGCACAGTGTCAGACTGATTTGCATATGGCCATGTCTGAACTGGGGTGGTGGAGTGAGCTAAAGAATGATGATGGATTAAACCCAGATCATTTGACTGGGGGTGAGTGTTTGATTTGCTCTAACGCTCCATCCATCATCCCCTTTGGTATCGCTAGGTAGAAGACACAGCACATCACACACCACTGCCACACAATCACACATCATCACAGCCCCCAAGCAGACATTGACAGGCCCATCACATACAATGACAGACCATATCACACAATGGCAGCCCATACCATGCAACACAGAACAACAATTCTGACTCAAACAGAAAAATCAAAGTAAGCACCACTGTGCATTTCACTCACAAGTGCACAGCTGAAATTATTGATACCATGTGAGTATGTCCAGTACATCAACAACACTGACTACACTCCCAACTCACAGAACCCCCACACACCTTCACTCCACCTCAACAAAGGGAGCACCAACTACTAAGTAGTGAATGAGTGCCAGAGTGTCAGGAAGAGTCCATCTTGACAGCAGGAAAGCCTGACCTGACACTCAGGACAACCCTCATGCTCACACCTGCCTTCCACTCATGTCAATCAAAGTGAGTAATTGAAGAAATGAAGAGTCACTGTACAGATTAACAACCATGGAACTGTGCACACTGCATGTCAAGGCCCTCAGACAGCTCACACACTGAAAGTTAGCCTCATAAACATATCATAAGTCAGCATCAATGTATGACAATAAATAGACTAGCCTAAAGTGGAGTGCCCAGTGCAGGAAACATGGAGAAACCCACATAGCATTTGTACATGACATGCAACAGGAGCAACATATCACACTACACCTAGGCCCAAAATTATGACATGGGTGGCACAGTGTTTGAAACTAAACTAAAGTAACATCTGTGCAATATCTCTGTCATATAGCAATACAAGCTATGCATGGGCCCAGGAATGATAGGAACTGTTATAAGCCATACAGCGAACAGCCCCACATCTGTGTCAAGTCCCTTGACATGTGCATGCCACCAGCACAACACTCATGGCTCATTGTCACACTCCCTGACTGTCAAACCCAAGTATGACCTTCACAGATACCCCTCATCTATCCATCTCACACCTTCACTACTCAACACCTGTGGGAAACACAGATAAAGGTGCAAATAAGGTCCTGTGAGTTTCCTGATAACCAATCCCACACCCTGGTGTGCATCTACAAATGTCAGAATCCCACTCAGGGATGTCTGAACCAATGCTGATCCAAACCCAATTGCCATACACATGTCTCACAAACAACATCCAAAGAAGTCCAACAAGCTCAGCCATGTGCAGGCAAACAGTGGATAGGCAATGTGACAATAGACAGCACAGGAATACACAACATTTACACTCTGGTCAACTGCACAGACACCCTCCCCCAACCCAATCTGAAAATGCATCATCAAATGCCAATCATGAACAGTAACTGTGATCAATACACCAAATCTGCTAACACAGACATACACACTACACCAGTTACCAAGTGAGCATGCTGTTCATGTGTAGCACAAGCATGCACATGCACACTCCTGACAAGTGACAGGTCAAAATAGGAGGACATAACACTATTGTGCACTCAAAACAAGCTCATTAACAAGACTCCACATTGCTGCATGTGACATTCACACAAGAAAAGCTCACTACACATCCAACACACATCAGAATGTATTACAATGCACAAACTCCTCACACACAATGTCATGCAAATATAACATTACACACATATGGACCTGTCAGTAGAAAGAGCCAGCACAGGCCAAAGACTACATCCATCCACAACACAAACACAACATATGCACATACAAAATCATCACATAGCAAACTCAGCTGGACATCAGGGGGACTCACACCTGGCAAGGACAAGGCAACATACACTGATAGCAGTGCATGCACAGTAAGCAGTGTGTGAACACCAACAAAACCAGTATCACACATGTCTGAGTGCTCCACCATGAACTTCCACACCACAAATCTTCACAGGGCACAGATCACATCCATCACACTCAGGAAGGGTAGCAGTACCTCAGCAACAGACATACACTTTAGCTATCACCTACTGCTGCACAACTCAGGAAAACACAGATGCATCCAACATGACTAGAGGACTGTGCTGGTAAAACATATGCACGGTACATGAGCAACCATGACTGCAATCAAGTAGAAGAAAACACCACATAACAAATGGTGAAACAGTCCTGAGTGGCACATTGGTCCTGGACACAGATCATCCTCCCACAGTACAGTGTCACACTATGAAGTGGTGGGGAGGGTCACACATTGGCAAGGCATGGGGTGGAAGACATTAGACTGAAGTGGTGTGTACATCACTATTGGACAGATAAGTAGTGTACAGTGCAAAAACACATAGAGGAGTAACTCACAATGTGTAGGCATCAAATGCCCCTATAGGGGATGATATGACTCTTCATACCACATACTTGTGCCTAAAATGTGTCAAGTGACAGCAATGTATGAGAAAATTCACATATAATGTCAGTTTGCATGAGCAGGTCAGCACAGTGAGCACAAACGTAAACAAGAGCCATGGCAGATATACCAAACACAACACAGACATTGCAGTGACACACTCTGCATACTCACAACTGACACCGACAACAAGTAGGTGTACCCCAGGATTGCAAGGTCACACTGACACACTGCACAGTGCCCAACAAACAACTCCTACATGTGCCCACAATCTAAAGCACATGGCTGAGAATGTAAACAAACAGGCACTCATTACCTGGATCATACATGTGTATAGGTGTCATGTTCAGGGGCACATACACATCAACACTTCTGACAAAGACAGGCCAATCACACTGTATGACTACTCAAGGGCCCACATTCTAATGTACCCATGTGACTATGAAGCCAGGCCTACACAAGATGACTACACATATACACTGCTGTTCACACATCAAGAGAGATCCCACAGATATGATGGACCCTGGCCACCACGCAAGTTATCCTGTGGCTAGAATTCACTTCTGTTGTGGTACAGCATCCAAATATGACATGTGTACAAAATTGGAGACCTGACAATAGAATGATTAGGATAAGAGGACATCATCACAGACAACCATCATTGCACCCTCAAGCCTCTGAGTCAACTAGCACACAAGTGCCTGTAACCTCTGACAACCTCTGAAAAAGAAAATCAAGAAATTGCCAATGTGAATGTGGCATACAGAGCATGTGTCACATGAACATATACACATACATTGCACTTTTTCATTAGCAAGGGCAGCGACAAAGCACACAACATGAGTAACAGTCTTTATTTCATTATCTCTGGATAGGCATCAAAAGTGCTAAACATCAAGGCCATTGGCCAGTCCAAATTTCTAGTCCGCACATGTGTGCATGAGAACTTCCACATGAAATGGGCATCAAAAGTGCTAAACATCAAGGCCATTGGCCAGTCCAAATTTCTATTCCGCACATGTGTGCATGAGAACTTGCTGTCAAACTCCAAAAGGCGATCTCCTCAGAAGCAGATGACCTTGCCCCAAATCCCACCAACCAAAACCCGCGACAGGTGAGTACAACTGTCACTGACTTCAGCCTGGGGGAAAGGGGAAGTGGAAAGACAAAACAAGAGAGACTGCCTCAGGACTCAGGTTCTTCTTCTGTATTCTGTTTTAAACCTGAAAGAGTAACAAGACAATTACTTCTCCCTACACTCTACCTAGGAACTATGAATTCTCCCAACCTCAAAGACTTTACCTGTATTATCCTGAACACTGCTCCTCTCTATGAAGTCTTGTCTTATATTATTTGATCAATTGAAAGAACCAAAACCAACTGATGAAATTGTTATAAGGATTAGATGATTAATTCAAATCAGCAGTTTGATTCTTTGGAGTATTAGTGCTCTCCAATTAGTAAGAGAATTTAATAAGCATGCAAGTCTTTCTTTTTATGTACGATCTTTAAGTCTCTGAAATGAAGTTGAATCCTTGCACAGTTTCTATTAATGAACGAGTCTGTTGATTGTTAGCTCAGCAAAATTTTAGTTTGAATAGCGAACAATTCGTACTATTCTAGAATTGACGTAAGCATTAGTTTTCACTTGCAATGTTTAGATGAAGTTTCTTGTAAATAAATAGTTCTGTCAGTAGATTAGTTTGAAGAGTTTAGTGTGCCAAGCTCCAAGATGTTATTTCTTTCGAGAATGAAATTGCAGACAAAATCCAATTAAACACGCTTACTTGCAGAGCGGAGGAGACTTCTCTTCACAGAAGCCGACTCCTAGATGTTCGGACTCACTACTGTCTCTCACTCGGTGGACAGAATCAGGAACCAGAACCTGAATCTCAGATGCGGCAATATTCACTGCGAATACATTTTATAGAGTCAAGAAAAAACTGACACAAATACACAAATAACAAACTTTTCAGACTTCCCTGTAAGAAGGCTGACTGAAGCGCTGACTGCAACACAAGAATTTTCTCCTCAGAAGCGAAGCGCTGAGAGACATCTCCCCTCTGAGAAATTCTACAGTTTAAGTGCACCGCGCGATACTCGCGCAGGCGCATTGGGAGCTCCTGAGCGTCTCGAGGAAAACAACTAGACCGCACACCTCTACAGGAAGTGGGTGCAAGCTGTTCTAGTTTCGTGATTAAGGAACTTCCCAATTCATGCAACACTGCTCGAAGGGAAGTTCTCCAGCAGGGGCCAATTCTTTTCCAACGTGGGTATTTGGCAAAAGGTAACTTAAATGAGTGGAAGGCAGATCTTAATGGATTGATGCTAGCACAGGATAAGGGGTTCCTGACAGTACCCCCCACCAAACGACGTCCCTTCAACCCTGGTTTTGTTGGGTTGGCTTTGTGGAAATCTCGTATGAGTTTTGGAGCATGAACATTGGAATAAGGGTGCACCTTGAGATAAGATGGTAAATGGATCTTTACCGTCACAGGGTTTAACATCTTATCTATCTTAAAGGGACCAATAAATCGTGGTTGGAATTTACGGTTTTCTTTTAGCCTAAGATTTTTAGTAGACAACCAAACCTTATCTCCTGGGTTAAAAACTGGACTCATTCTTCTTTTCTTATCAGCCTGAATTTTATAAGAACTTTTAGCCTTAACCAGATTCTCTTCAGCTCGCATCAATGTACTCTGCACCTTTTTTACAGACTCTTCTACAGCAGGAACAGATCCTTCTTCTTTTTCTAATATTAAACTTGGGTGCCTACCATAGTTTAAATAGAAAGGGGAGTACCCTGTAGAGGAATTTCTGGCATTATTATAGGCGAATTCAGCTGCCCAAACTAACTCTGACCATTCTGTTTCCTGTTCTAACAAATAGAGTCGAAGATACTGTTCTAGGTCTTGATTGACTCTCTTTATTTGTCCATCAGTTTCAGGATGAAAACTGGTGGAGTAGTGGGCGTCAATTCCTAATCTTTTAGTAAAGGCTCTCCAAAAGTGAGAGACAAATTGAGAGCCACGATCTGAAACCAATACTTTTGGAATTCCATGTAATCTTACTATGTGCTGAGAAAACAATTGAGCTAATTGAGATGCCTGAGGGATTTTTTTTAATGGAACAAAATGTGCCATTTTAGAAAAGGTGTCAACCATAACCAAAATGGTGTTGTATCCTTGACTAGGGGAAGATCTACAATCAGATCCATAGAAACTGTATGCCAAGGATGTGGCGGTGTAGGCACTAGCGGTCGGTGGTAGGAGTGCCGGCCGGGCGGTGACGAGAGTGGGGGAGGGCAGGGTGGGGGTAGTAAACCACGGATTACGGCCGAATACAGGTATGTAAACATTTAAATAAATAAAACGAATTTCGTTGTGAGCGCTGCATCGCCAAATGCGATGCAGTGCGCGCAATGAAATTCGTTTTATTTATTTAAATGTTTACTTACCTGTATTCGGCCGTAATCCGTGGTTTACTACCCCCCACCCTGCCCCTCCCCCACCCCACGTCACCGCCCGGCCGGCACTCCTACCACCGACCGCTACTTGGTGTAGGCATTGGCATCAATAAGCCCTGTGGGGCCAAACAATCTGATTTCCCTTTTAAGCATCTCTCGCAAGTGGACACATACTGTCGTATCTGCAGCTTCATCTTAGGCCACCAAAAATGTCTCTCCACCAATTCCATTGTCTTTTGAATTCCTTTGTGTCCAGCAAGCATGTTATCATGACAAGATTTCAAAGCCTTTTCTTGAAGCTCCTTGGTAGGGAGGAACAATCGATCTTTCATGATAGGGAAGACCATTCTTAACCTTTCTGCCTTCTTGTTCTTGGGCCCATTGAATCATTTCTTCTTCCGACATCGATTCTTTTATCTCAGTTGAAAAATCAGAATCGCAGGTGGCTGATATTATCTTTTCTTCTGGTATTATGGCCTGTGTTTCCAGTTTTGGTTCCAAGGAGTCAAAATGTATTCTGGATAGTGCATCAGCTTTAGCATTACTGGCACCTTGCCGAAAGGTAATTACAAAATCAAAATCAGCAAAATACAATGACCAACGTAATTGTCTAGCAGTCAGGGTGCGAGCAGACTTAAGGAATTGTAAATTTCGATGATCTGTAAACACTGTGACTTTGTGCTTAGCCCCTAGCAAATAATGGCGCCATTCCAAAAATGCACATTTAACTGCCAACAACTCCTTATCTGCGATAGTGTAATTACATTCAGGAGGAGTTAACTTTCCTGAGTAATAGGCTACTGGGTGTAGCTGGCCAGTATTCTTGTGACGCTGAGATAAAAGTCCTCCTATGGCAACATTCGATGCATCTGCTTCAACATAGAATGGTTCTTCAATTCTTGGATGCAACAAGACAGGAGCCTGAGTAAAGGATTTTTTTTTTAAATTGGAAGGCTTCTTCAGCTTCTAGAATGCAGACGAATTTAACTCCCTTCTTTAATAAACTGGTAATTGGGCTCACCTTGTGGGAAAAATCTGGGATGAATCTCCTGTAAAAATTTGAAAATCCAATGAAATTTTGAATCTCTTTTACGTTTTTGGGAGAGGGCCATTCCTGTACTGCCTTGACCTTTGCAGAATCCATACTGACACCTTCTGGAGATAACACATATCCCAAAAATTCTACCTTTTCAACATGGAAAGCGCACTTCTCCAATTTCACATAAATATGTTTTTTAGTAGTTTTGTTAAGATGAATCTCACGTGGGTAACATGCTCTTCCAAACTGTTTGAGAAGATCAAAATGTCGTCTATATAGACTACTGCCACTCTGTCCAAGAATTCCCTAAGGACATCATTCACAAAATGTTGGAATGCAGCGGGGGCGTTGCATAACCCGTACGGTATCACTTGATATTCAATCAAGCCATAACGGGTTCGAAATGCTGTTTTCCATTCGTCCCCTGGGGCAATTCGGATCAAATGATACGCCCCACGTAAATCCAGTTTAGTATAAATTTTTTCATCTTTTACCTAATCCAATAACACCGAAATTAAAGGAAGAGGGTAAAGATTTTTTATTGTCACTTGATTCAAGGCCCTATAATCTATGCAAGAGAGAAGATCACCATCCTTTTTTTGGAATGAAAAATAAGGGAGAGGAGACGGGGGACTGGGAAGGGCGTATGAATCCACTTGCTAACTGTTGATCCAGATAGGTTTTTAGATATTGATTCTCAGATTCCGTGAGTGCATAAATACGACTGCAAGGCAAAACTGCTCCTGGTTCAATCTCAATCTTACAATCGTAAGGGCAATGGGGGAAGTTTTTCAGCTTCCTTCTTATCGAAAACTGAGGACAGATCCTTATATTCCAAGGGAATCTCCTTTGTCTCCACTGAACAAATTAGGGCCGGATGATGAGCCAAATTTCTGGCTGGTGATTCTTCGAATGGTTTTGGACGCTCACAAAAACAGTTTTCCTTACAAAAAGGGGAATCCATAATGACAGATCTCTTATTCCAATCTATTCGTGGATTATGTTCAGTTAGCCAGGGAAGGCCGAGGATTAACTGAAACTGAGGCGCATCAATTAAGTTAAATGTTATCCACTCTGTGTGACCATTTAATCCAGTCAGTTGAATCAATTCAGTTTCATGCGTGATGGGACCAGAGGATAAGTTTGCTCCATCCACTGCTCTGACCGCTTCCAAAAACTTCTTCTCTACAAACTTAATCCCAATCTGCCGGGCATACTTGATGTCACAAAAGTTCCCAGTTGCCCCAGAATCAATAATCACAGTGACTCCACTCACTTCTGTGTCTCGAAATTTTGCAATGAATGATACCACCAAATGAGGCGCTGCAGACTGTAAGGTATTGGCTACTTGCTGTAAAACTGGAGCTGACTTTAAATTTGCTTCCACCCGTGCAACTCAGTCTACAGGTGAAGCCGACCTTTTACCTGCTGCGAAGTTTTTGGCCTTTTGGGGCATTCTTTCACAAAATGGCCGGCCAATCCACAATACAAACATAGTTGCCCAGTTCTTCGTCGTTCTTTTTCTTCTTTTGTTAGAGGTCCTCTAACAGAACCTATTTGCATGGGCTCTTCTGATGAAAGATTTTCCACAGTCTTGTGGCCTTCTGTTCTAATACGAGCGAAACGAGGAGGTAGTGGACGAACCTCTTTCCTTCTCTCATTACGACGCTTACTCAGACGATGATCTAATTGTAAAACCAAGTCAATAAGCTCTGAAACTTCTGTGGGTCTTCTGGGTATTTGAGCCAATGCGTCCTTGAGCTCATCTTTCAATCCTCTATAAAAAATGGCAGCTCTCTTTTCCTCTGGCCAATTAGTTTCAACGATTAGTTTATTGAATTGAGCCAAATATCCTACCAGATCCCTATTCCCTTGTTTAATCTCCAATAGCTCGTTGTCTGTAGCTTGGGAGGCTGAACGACGATCAAAGATTGGTAAAAATTCTATTTTAAAGTTTACAAAATTGTATAATACTTGATCATTTCGTGTGACCAACGACATCGACCAGGCTGCTGCATCTCCATTCAGATACGACAGTATGAATGCCACTTTTGATTGATCCTCAGCAAATATCACAGGCTGACACAAAAAATGCAAAGAGCACTGTGTTAAAAATATTAGCGCTTTTTGAGGGTCTCCTCCAAATCTCTCTGAAGGTGCCAGAGGAATGATTGGCGAGATAGCATGGATAACCTGCGTGGAGATGTCTGAGGAGGAGGGGTTACTGGGCAGACCTTGAGTTCCCTTAAAAACGGAACCTGAAGCTACAACCTCATCTAACTACTGTCTTATCTGAAGGGATTCCTGACTCGACCGCCTAACTTCCTCCCTCAAAAACTTGTTTTCTTCTAAGGCACTATTAAGTTGTTTCTGCATACCCTCCAAAATGGTAGTCAAGGTTTTTTAATCCATCCCTTCTGTCATGCTGCTCGGGAGGAGATCTACAATCCTCAATTAAGAGGCAGGCACTTCAATCTGTCAAACTCCAAAAGGCGATCTCCTCAGAAGCAAATGACCTTGCCCCAAATCCCACCAACCAAAACCTGCGACAGGTGAGTACAACTGTCACTGACTTCAGCCTGGGGGAAAGGGGAAGTGGAAAGACAAAACAAGAGAGACTGCCTCAGGACTCAGGTTCTTCTTCTGTATTCTGTTTTAAACCTGAAAGAGTAACAAGACAATTACTTCTCCCTACACTCTACCTAGGAACTATGAATTCTCTCAACCTCGAAGATTTTACCTGTATCATCCTGAACACTCTCTATGAAGTCTTGTCTTATATTATTTGATCAATTGAAAGAATTGAATTGTTATAAGGATTAGATGATTAATTCAAATCAGCAGTTTGATTCTTTGGAGTATTAGTCCTCTCCAATTAGTAAGAGATTTTTATAAGCATGCAAGTCTTTCTTTTTATGTACAATCTTTTAGTCTCTTAAATGAAGTTGAATCCTTGCACAGTTTCTATTAATGAACTAGTCTGTTCATTGTTAGCTCAGCAAAATTTTAGTTTGAATAGCGAACAATTCGTTCTATTCTAGAATTGACGTAAGCATTAGTTTTCACTTGCGATGTTTAGATGAAGTTTCTGGTAAATAAATAGTTCTGTCAGTAGATTAGTTTGAAGAGTTTAGCGTGCCACGCTCCAAGATGTTATTTCTTTCGAGAATGAAATTGCAGACAAAATCCAATTAAACACGCTTACTTGAAGAGCGGAGGAGACTTCTCTTCACAGAAGCCGACTCCCAGATGTTCGGACTCACTACTGTCTATCACTCGGTGGACAGAATCAGGAACCAGAACCTGAATCTCAGATGCAGCAATATTCACTGCGAATAAATTTTATAGTCAAGAAAAAACTGCCACAAATACACAAATAACAAACTTTTCAGACTTCCCTGTAACAAGGCTGACTGAAGCGCTGACTGCGACACAAGAATTTTCTCCTCAGAAGCAAAGCGCTGAGAGACACCTCCGCTCTGAGAAATTCTACAGTTGAAGTGCGCTGCGCGATACTCGAGCAGGCGCATTGGGAGTTCCTGAGAGTCTCGAGGGAAAACAACTAGACCGCACACCTCTACAGGAAGTTGGTGCGAGCGGTTCTAGTTTCCTGATTAAGGAACTTCCCAATTCATGCAATACTGATCGAAGGGAAGTTCTCCAGCAGGGGCCAATTCTTTTCCAACGTGGGTATTTGGCAAAAGGTAACTTAAATGAGTGGAAGGCAGATCATAATGGATTGACGCTAGCACAGGATAAGGGGTTCCTGACACTTGCACATGAAATGGGCATCAAAAGTGCTAAACATCAAGGCCATTGTCCAGTCCAAATTTCTAGTCTGCACATGTGTGCATGAGAACCTGCAACTGAAATGGGTAGCACAGTCCACTGCCATGGGAATCACCACAGTTCAGGGGCTTTGAATGGGCAGTCCAGGCACTGCTGTGGGAGAAATGGTGTGGGGAGGGGGACTTTGCTTCAACTTTGGCTTGAAGTTGAACTGGGAGGGGGCTGATTGTCAGGGTCAGTTGGAGGACTGGACCTGGGAGGGAGAGAACTGGCTGTGGTAGAGGGATCCATGGATGTGGGAGCCTGAGGGCTGCTTGGACCGGGTGGAGTGGTGGCACGTGGAGGTGGTGACGTGCTATGTGGAGGGTCAGTGGCTGAGGGGGAATGTTGAGGGCTGGGTCTCAACTGTTTGGGTATCCGATATCCCACAAGTGTATTGGCCGGAGTAGGAAGTGAGGTGGGCACAACAGCCTCACTCTTCCCCAAAAGTGTAGCAGGTGCAGGTGCCTCTCCACGTGGGGATTTGCTGGGGATTTGCTGGACCTGGTGGTATGCTGGGTGTGGCCTTGCTTTTTCCCCTGCATCCCCTGTTTCTGAGCTAAAGCCCCCACTTTGCTCTCTTGTCCCTGCTTCACAGGGGTGTGGGTGGGAGTTGAAGTTTTGGGTAAATCTGCCTTCTGAATGTCTTTTGACTTAGTTGTGACAGGCACCAGGTTCACAGCAGACAGGGCAAATGTTTGTGTGTCTTTGGGATCAGGTGTGGGGATGGTAGTGCCCTTGGATGGTGATGATTTTGACACAGGTAATGTGGATACATGCTTCTTTGCCCTATGTCCCTGAGTGTCCTGTGATGGGCTTTTTGTTTTGCGGCCATGTGTGCTTGTTTTGTCTTGTGGTGATGGTGTCTGGTATGCTTAGACTGCTGCTGCTGTGTGCTGCGTGTGGATGACTGTGTGCCTGAGAGCTCAGGCGTGTGTGTACTCTCGTCAGGTGGGGCCACTGGCAGGGTGGTCGCTGAAGGGACAGGAGCTGGACTGGTAGCTTGGGACTGCTGAATGGCTGCCGTCACTGTGGAGGACAAAGACTGGACAGTTCTCTGTATGCCACCCACGTCCGAATGAATGCCCTCCATGAACGCAACAACCTGGGACAACTTGTTGCCATGATCCTGGAGGGCATTCAGGAGAGCAGTCTGACCCACACACAGCTGGCGCAAAATTTCTACGGCCTCCACACTGAGGGCAGCAGGGTAGACAGGGGCTGGGGCAGTGGTGCCTGGGGGGAAGGAGACTCTACCCTTCTTAGGGCTGCGGGCACGGACAGCACTTGGGGGAGCATCCAGGAGGGTGGGCACTGGACGAGGTGTGGCGGAAGAAGAGGCCAATCTGGAACTTCTGGTGCCCCCCAACATCGAGGAGTCACCACTGGACTGGGAGGATGTGGAGGTTGGTGTTTCCGGACGTGAATCCTCCAGGGCACTCCTGTCCCCCTCCGAGGCGCTGGTCCCCTCAGTGTCACTGAACTCCTGTGTCCCACTCGTGCCAGTAGCTTCCCCAATGCTGTCGGGCCCCCGTCCTTCCGTGCCCTCGGTAGATGCTGCAAGAGACAGAAACATAGTTTCAGTATAGTGCCATACTCACAAACATCATATACAATGAAAACTAGAAACAGGAAAATTAATCTACCATGTTTAACTAGTCCATGTACTTTCTGCATATGCCACATTTATGCAATTAGCAGATGATGCATGGAAACATCCATAGTTGTTAGTCGTGCTCCATGTTGCGTTGACACAGCCAAATACCTGGTCCTGTGTCTCCCTGTAAACCCACATAAAACCTTCTGTATGCACACCTACGTGCCTGTAGGTATACATCAAAACATGTCTGCTCAGTCACATATGTAGCTTTTTCATGGAACATCACAGATACAAAGTACAATATGTCCTTTTGCAAGGGCAACCAGCTCCTGACATCCACCATGTAGGGCCTTGAAGTACAACTACAGTTGTACATTGGTGGCAGCTGTGTAGATGTTACAAGTTATTTGTTGTGCACAGCACACATGTAGGATTGCACACTATCATGATGCTCACTGCTGTTCACTGCCAGTTGATGTCTCTGACACTCACACTACAGCATATGTCACAAGGCCACATCTTATTTGTTAACAAAGTGACAATGCGCACCATTTAACAATGCAGTCACAAACACAATGCACAATAGCATGAGAAGGGGAAATTAATGCAAGGCCTCCATAGGTTGTGACATGTCACATACCAACATGTCCACAAGTCCCTGACAGGCCCTCATTGATCCAAGGCAGGATTGTGTCTTCTGTTGATGAAGAAGTAGGTGGACCCCATTAGGACAGCTAATGTGTGAGAATACCTAGGGTCTGGCATATGACGTCCCTACGTTGTGCTGACTGATGACATTGAGGACACACCAATGTGCAAACATTCACACACTGATTACAAGCATTCGCCACAACTTCACCATGCACTGATGCACAAGGACATCCCTCCACAATACACACATACCGAGGACTGACAATCTGAGTAACCTTTGCTCATTATCATTCTTCAAATTACTGTAAAACACCTCAGTCACATCACAATTTGACATACCCACTGATCACATCCAACCATGTTAAGCCATAGTGCCAAAACAATCTCACAATAGCCATGTTCAGCTACATTGCAGTTAAGTCACAGAGTCTAACCGTAACAGTCATGTTGCCATGTGCACAAATGGAAAAGGTAATTTAGCCAATGTATCACTGCAATCATCACCATCTACCCCATCAGCACCTGTGTGCACCTGCTGTCACTATGGCAGGTAAGTACACCATGTTGTGCCACATGGTTCTGGGTGGGGGGGTGCTCCATCTTGCTCAGCTGTGGGACAAGGGGGCCTGGTGGGAGTTGTAGTGCTGGCTTCCTACCCACAAACCCCCCTCCCTGTTAAGATGGCTACCTCCCTGTGAAGTGGAGCAGAGGAAGAGAATAGGTTACACATGGCTCTTGGGAGGGGTGAGTGGTCCATCCTGCTCAGGGGTGAGACAAGAGAGCATGAGAAGACTACCTACCTGTGAGCTTGAGTAGAGCAATGAAATGGCTGCCACATGGTTATGGTGTGGGGGGTGCTCCATCTTGCTCAGCTGTGGGACAAGGGGGCCTGGTGGGAGTTGTAGCGCTGGCTTCCTACCCACAGACCCCCTCCCTGTTAAGATGGCTACCTACCTGTGAGTTTGAGTAGAGCAATGAATTGGCTGCCAAATGGTTCTGGGTGTGGGGGGTGCTCCATCTTGCTCAGCTGTGGGACAAGGGGGCCTGGTGGGAGTTGTAGTGCTGGCTTCCTACCCACAGACCCCCCTCCCTGTTAAGATGGCTACCTACCTGTGAGTTTGAGTAGAGCAATGAAATGGCTGCCAAATGGTTCTGGGTGTGGGGGGTGCTCCATCTTGCTCAGCTGTGGGACAAGGGGGCCTGGTGGGAGTTGTAGCGCTGGCTTCCTACCCACAGAAACCCCTCCCTGTTAAGGTGGCTACCTACCTGTGAGTTTAAGTAGAGCAATGAAATGGCTGCCACATGGTTCTGGGTATGGGGGGTGCTCCATCTTGCTCAGCTATGGGACAAGGGGGCCTGGTGGGAGTTGTAGTGCTGGCTTCCTACTCACAGACCCCCCTCCCTGTCAAGATGGCTACCTACCTGTTAGTTTGAGTAGAGCAATGAAATGGCTGCCACATGGTTCTGGGTGTGGGGGGTGCTCCATCTTGCTCAGCTGTGGGACAAGGGGGCCTGGTGGGAGTTGTAGCGCTGGCTTCCTACCCACAGACCCCCCTCCCTGTTAAGATGGCTACCTACCTGTGAGTTTGAGTAGAGCAATGAAATGGCTTCCAAAAGGTTCTGGGTGTGGGGGTGCTCCATCTTGCTCAGCTGTGGGACAAGGGTGCCTGGTGGGAGTTGTAGTGCTGGCTTCCTACCCACAGACCCCCCTCCCTGTTAAGATGGCTACCTACCTGTGAGTTTGAGTAGAGCAATGAAATGGCTGCCACATGGTTCTGGGTGTGGGGGGTGCTCCATCTTGCTCAGCTGTGGGACAAGGGGGCCTGGTGGAAGTTGTAGTGCTGGCTGCCTGTCCACAAACATCCCTCCCTGTTAAGGTGGCTACCTACCTGTAAGTTTGGTTAGAACAATGAAATGGCTGCCACATGGTTCTGGGTCGGGGGAGGGCTACATCTTGCCCAGCTGTGGGACAAGGGTGCCTGGTGGAAGTTGTAGTGCTGGCTGCCTGTACACATGCCCCATGAAAATATTGGTAGCTACCTTTGAGGTGATTCAGAGGAAGGAAATGTTAGATATGTGAGACATGTGTTGGGAAGAGTGTGTTGTACGTAAGTGCATTTAGGTCTAGGAAGTGTAGCTTTCTAGTTGTGCAAGACAGTACAGTAGCAGTGTAATGGGAGACATTTGTTGGTACTTACCAGCCTCCACCCCCCGGGTATTCCTGTGAGACTCTCTGGATGCAGTATGGCCAGCACCTTCTCCTCCCATTCGGTGAATGTTAGTGGTGGAATGGGAGGGCCACCGCCAGTCCTCTGAGCCAGCTCATGGTTCTTGTTGACCCGCTCTCTCACCCTGCTCTTGAGGTCATGGCACCTCCTCTTGATGTCACGCAGGGTGCACAGGCTGGTCCCTACTGCATTGATTTTGTTGTCTATCCTTTCCCACATTTGATTTTTTCTGGCTACTGGTGTCTGTTGGACCATGCTTCCAAACAAATGTGGTTCTACTCTGATTATCTCATCTACCATGACTGACAACTCATTGGCATTTTTTTCTGTGCCATGGTGTGTGATGTGCAAATGGGTGAAAAGTGCAGGTAAGAAGGTGGTGGTGGAGATGTGTGTGTTGTGTGGGTGGTTGTGATGGTGTGATGTGTGCTGATTTGCCTCTCCTTTGTGCTGTGGTGTTTGGCCCTTCACTGCTGGAGTTGTGCAAAGGATGCTGGGCAGGGAAGAGGTTGGTTTTATACTCAGCTAGTTGGGTGGGTCAAAATGGATTATTCATGTCAGGTGTGTTATCTGGGTTGACCTGGGATTTGTATTTTTTTCTTGCCATGGGGATGTGTCATTGGGGTGTGTCAGATGTTTTTGGTGGCTGCGTCAGAAAAACAGACACACTTGGTAGCCTTGTTGTGTGGTTGCTTTCGACCGCCATTTCTCTTTCCATGTGACTGTGACCGCAGCGGTCTGAATGCACTGGTCCTTCCGCCGGCTCTACCATTCATCATTTTGCGCGACCGCGGCGGTCGAGTACAACTGATCGTTCCGCTGGCTCCGCCATCGTATCATAATTTCACTTGCGGTCATTCCGCTGGACGATTGGCATATTTGGGTCTTTCCGCGGCATTTCCGTCCGCCGCAGACGGATTTTCTGCTTTTCCGGACGTTCCCGGCGGAGTTTTGTAGAATCCGTCCGCTGCGGTCGGATTTTTCGAGCAGTGCATCCTAATCTGACCGCTGGTTTTGCCGCGGTACATGCGGACGTTTTTTTTTCGCAACCACGGCGGACGGAGTGCTTTTCCATCCTCCATCGTAATCAGCCCCATAATTAGGGGCCATTCTTCTCCAATGCAGCCTGCTGGATATTTAGGAGAATGTGTTACTTCTAATGTTTCTGACCTTTTTAAGTTAAACTATAGGGCGACGCTAAATAAGGTTAAAAAAACGTACTGGAGAGATGGTATTTCTTGCCTTTATCGATTATAGGGAAAGGTTAGCTAATTAAGATGTGCGTTTAACCCCTATTCCTATTTCAATTTTCAAATGTTCCCATTAAGGCGAATAGGGGATATTTTAAAGAGATTGATATATTAATTAGGAAGCTCTGTCCTTGTAGCCATCTGGACATAGGGGGTTGGCATTACTCAACTTCTGCTTATACTATCAAGCTGCCTTATTAGATAATGTTTCTTGACTGCATAATGATCCATTTTTGTAATACTTTTTTTTACATTAATGCTAAAGGAGTCAGAGCTTCAACTTCAGTTTTATTTAAACTCGGATATGCCCCAAAACAACACAAGATATAAATAAAATGTAAATGGAGGCAGAGAAAGGCGAGGCAATCATAGAAAGTGCGATCAGAGTTAAGATGTAGGACAAAATAGGAAGAACAGGGAGGAGTAAATGGAAAAATCCAGGTTAAGTGTCTGGCAGTGAGTTATCGGGGGGAGCCCAAAGCGGTTTCAGGTGGGTGTGAAAAAATCACCAAAGATAACATAAAGAATGATGTGGTATCCTACTTCGCTAGAACTAATGTTCTAGAATGCAGTGATGTGATGTTGTCTGGATGTTTAGAATGTTTGTAATTGAATTGAGGTTTAGGAGTTGGAGACACTGCAGCTGAACTGTACGCTCTTGATGGATGGGTTCTTTGTAGTCCTACTTCCAAAATAAACCTTGGATGGTCTATGCTCTAGTGTGAGCCTGTCTTTTGTACACTGGCGACGAGGATGAAGAACCACCACAAGAAGACCTCAACATCGTGGTAGCTTAATCGTTCTTAAGGACTCTGGAAGATATTTTTGGTTTGCTCTATTCAGTAAATTTGTGACCATTAAGTATGCATACAGACCGACCACTTTCTAAGAATTGAGCATACCTGGACAGTGCCAAACTGTAAGTGTGCTATTATCTAACTCTAGCTCGCGCTTCTGTGACTCACATTCTTGTCACTTGCAGCCTGTTTTCTCACACTGCAACTTCATCTTTTTGCACTCTGGAGTCCTGACCCCTGAAGAGGAATATGCCTCTTTATTCCGCTTGCCGTCACCCCGCATGTTGCTACAACGCGGTTGTTACAACGACCTTGTTGTAACAACGCATACCATTACCCCGCAAGTCGTCACAATGACTTGCGGAGGGGGGCGCTGGATGTTGGAATAGTATAATTTACTATTCCAACTACAGTCTGTGTGGACAGTAGGGAAGGTGTTGGATTTTAATCCAACACCTTCTCCCCCCTCCGCAAGTCATTGTTACGCCTTGCGGGGTAATGGTATGCGTTGTTACAACGCGGTCGTTGTAACGACCGCGTTGTAACAACATGCAGGTTGATGGATTCGTAGTGAGGGTTGTTTACCCCTGAAGAGTGACGTGGCGAGGATGAGTCACTTGTATCAACAAACGTGGTGCATGGTGACTTTTAGTGCGGCCATTTTGTTTTTTGGCGCAGGATCCTTATTCTAAAGAAATGCAAAGTTACATGTACAAACAGTCAGGTAAATTTGAATACATAAATGCAAATCTACATATAAAAACAATCAGATAAATCTCCGAGATAAAAAGTTATTTTTGCTACACAGGAACTCCTCCTCATCTTGCCATCCTGCTCTTCCTCTGTATCCTTGTTAAAATGATTTCACCTGAGTTTTCCCTATTGCCATCTTGCATGTGTTGCAGCAGAAGCAATATACTGGCTTCCTAGCACTGGGTCCATACGAGTAATTGTTTTTGCTCCAGATTCTATACATCACCCACAGAGGCGATGGTCCTCGATAGACCTTTCTCCGTCATAGTGAGCGATGAGAAATCAGGATGTTACACTATCGCCCACCCAATGAGGGCCAATAATTGGCAGCCAACTCAGAAATTGGCGATCAGGTTCAAATATATTACTCTCAGAATCATGCTTTCAAACTGGAATATTACAATTGGAAGACCCAACCTCCTAAAGAAGTTTAGTCTAACAAGATTTATGCAAACTAAGAACTCTGCTGTTGCTATACAAAACAAGAGCAAAGGAACTATGTTATGAATCGAACAGCTCGTAGTGTAAAACCACACATGTAGTCAAAGTGAATCTATTGCTAAAAAAGAATCCATAAGCGGATGGTTCAGAATTAGAGATTCCTACCACCTACAAAGGCAGGAGGATGGTTCACAAAAGCTCTCTTGGCATGGGCAAAGGGATCAAATTAAAGTCCACGAAGGAAAAGTCCATGGGCATGAGGAAGGGGAAATGAGCAATAATCAGGAAAGTTCAAGTCTGGTCTCTCACCAGACAGGTCCAAAATGTCCAGCAGGCAAGTTCATTAGCAAGGGGAATAAGGAAAGGGGCATGTAAAGATAGTGTGGCATCTAGGCTGGAGGCAAGTAAGTGAAGTGGGACTGAACCTTTCTCCTCCTAAGAATGTTACTTTTTATACTCAAAATTGTTTGTTTGGGACATCTGTTGTCACCATACGATGGTCTGATCGTCGTGTGATTGTTCTTCCATTTTCCAGGTACACATTAATACTCCAACATACCTTTCCGTACAGCTCATGAAACATCTGTCCATTCCATCCTCATAGATTAGTTGACAAAGAACTTATTTACTTTGTTGCTCTTCACGTATTTAGTCCAAAGGTTGAGTTTCCACCAATTACTAAGAAAGTCTATTGTCGATTAAAGAATGTTGCATGAATGGAACAGATAAAGCAACATTTGAGAAAATATAACAAAGGTCCTACACACCAGGATATGAAATAATGCAGTCTAAATGGGAAAATGGAAATTCAATGCATTTTAAAGTTAGCATCTCTTGCTTAGTTTGATAAACTCGTGATTAAGTTCAAGCATAACGAGAAAGTCAAACATATCATATATGAGAATACTTATAAAGTTATCAATGATTATTACACAAAAATGTTCAACTTCAATTAAGGCCTAATACCACAACATCAAAAAGTACCTACATGTAAACTATTTCTAAAAATCATTAAAATAAAATTGCTTCTATAGATATAAGATCTTTATATTGTTAGGCACTTATACTGAAAGTTTAAGTCATATAGCACATTGCATACATGAATTGCACCGTTGTCGAGTTTGTTATGGCACTCTGAAATGAAGTCATTAGAAATGCTAAGTTTCATCATTAGTTTTTCATGACTATTTTGTTAGGATTATAAGGTAGTCAATTAATAAACATGTAAAATTCATTGTCTTACTAATCCTACTGTTTCTACCTATTCAAGCACACATTTACATTGCTGGTATTTCAACTTTTCGCAGGTTCAGTGTTGTTTTTCTAGACATGTGCAAAGTGCACATTTGTGCTTTTGTTGTCAAGATTGATTTATGTGTCATGTAAAGGATGATCAGCTTTTATGCTGCATCACATGTTTCTAGCAACATTGTCCTCTCTAGCTCCTGTACGCCACAGAGCAACTCTTCCTAGATTCCAAACCCTGCAATCTTCTGTTTTACCAGCTTTTTTGAATAATTTTAATACTTTCAAAGGCTGGCTAAATTTCTCAACTAGCACATTGTTTTTTTTAAGATTAATGCTAAAAGAGTCAGAGCTTTAACTTCAGGTATTTTTAAAAATACGTTAATGTGGCCCAAAAACACAAGATATAAAAATTATTTTGAATGGAGGGCGAAAAAGGTGAGGCAATCATAGAAAGTGCAATTGGAGTTAAGCTACTGAACAAGATGGGAAGTAGAGGGAAAAATATAGGTTAAGCATCTGCCAGTGAGTTATGGGAGAGAGCCCAAAGCGGGTGCAGGTGGGTGTGGTAAAATCACCAAAGATAACAGAAAGAATGGACCATGGGTTGTATGCAAGCTACTAGTCCTTTTTCCAGACGCGGTGCAGACCCTCTGAACTCTTTAAGTCAATTGGGATAGCGACTCCTGAAATCAATTGAGTGCTGGCCTTGTGAATTCTGAATTGTTTCCTTTCCAGTGACTTCCATTGTATAACCATAACAGAGTCCCCTGGAGCTTCTGATTGAGGGGCATATTCTCAAGGAACTATCGCTGAGTTAACGGCACTTTATCGCAGCCAAAGTCGCGATAAAATTATCGCCCCATTCACAAGCTGGTGCTAACAGCCGATACCAGCAGTTTACTTGCGAAAGCATCTGCAAAAAACATCACCACAGATGACCCCGGCAACTATCGCTAATGAGATGCAGAGTAGGCGTTCCCAAGCAAAAAGCAGCGACAACACCACACCTCAACATTCTCAACGACCAGCCACATCGGCGGTAGGACCACAAAACAGGCGATAAGGCGTGTTAGCAGCAGGAAATTAACACCTGCTCCGACCTGGTGTAAAGTCGGACGACAACCTGCACCATCAAAGGGAGCCCAGCCCAGAGCCACACATGAAGAACAACAGATGCCATGGAGCCACTCACCGTGCATCCCGGAGCCCCGAGAGGGCAACAACACACACCGCCACCACCCCCAGGACCGCCACCCTCCCCCGGACCCACCCCGCAGACCACCACAGAGGCAGCGCAGGCAAAGACAGTGGACCTTCAGGAAATGCACCAGCCTCACAGACCTAACACCAGACAACATCAATGCCCACTACAGGCTCAAAAGGACAACCATCCTCCGCATCCTGAACATCATTGCCCACAGGCTGACGGTATCAACACAGCGGACAACCAACATCCCTCCGCAGACAAAGCTGCTGGCTGTGCTGCACCTGTTGGCCTCTGGTACCTCCCAACCAACAACCGCCAGAGTCGGAGGAGTCGCACAGCCAGCCCCATCCAAGTTCCCCACACCAGTCGTGGGTGCCATCATCAGCTTGTTCCCTGCTCAGCTCTTCAGGTGCCACTAACTCAGTGCACCACAAATCTTGGACCATTCTGCTTGCATGTTGGGTGAACACTGTACTTCCTCCGGCTACCACCATGATGCTTCACAGTTGTTTCTGTTATGCTGGTGTTTTCTGTTTCCGCTTTAATTGTGATCACTGTTCAAGTTGTTGCCAGCACCAACGACTCCATGAGGGCTGGCTTACACTCACCCCACACACATCCAGCACATCCGTCACTGTACATGTGACCATGCCAATAAAGGTGTCGAGCGCACGTGCCCGTAGCCAGTTCAACAAACTATCTGAGTGTGTCCGTGTGCTCATGATGTATGCATTTGTGCCCTGGGCAATACAACATTACATTGTGCCGTGTACAGAGGACACAGCCATGTCACCGCAGGCAGCGGGTGAGACATTGCACATGTTGCTTTGTCGCCCCCCACTCAATATGTAAGAGGAGTGAACTGGGCCGGCGTACGCCAGTCCAGCGTGGGGGTGTGGATGATTATCCCGTGGCTCTGGGTGTGGTTCAGTACTGGAAATGTGCAAAGGCATATGTCTCTGTCGCAGTGTGGGTCTCCGTTGGGGAGTGTAGGTGGTCCCTGATGGGACTTAGACACCCACGTATGTGATCTAGTTCGGCTTCCATGAGGTAGTACCCCACCGGCACATGTTCGACCACCCCCTTCTGGCAGTCTGACACCTGGCCTTGGAATGCGATGTGTGCTTCTGTGGGCTGGTGGGAGCCAGCCGGGGTGGTGGGTGCGTCCAGCTGTGTTGTCTGTGCAGGGGGTGGGGTATCCTCGATGCAGCAGTGCTGCCCTGCTCCTGGAGGTCGATTGCCTAAGATGTCCATGGACTGTTGTGGGGCATAGGTGTCGGAAGTGTGGTGGTCCTCTTCAGCATCACTGTAGAGTTGTCTGGTCTGCTCTGCTGGAGGTGTTGTTTGTCCCTCTGCAATCTGAAGGGGAGATGCTTGTTGACATTGTGTTGGCATGTATGTTGCCGCATTGTTCAAGTTTACATACAGACTTCATGACAATGTACATTGTGACTGTTTGGGGGGGCGGACTATTTGATGTGGGACAGTGGACATTTGGACTACATGACATAGGTGAGGTTGTACACGTACATTTGCATCTCACAGTTTCCTGCTATGTCAGATGTGATTGGCCATTTTCTACGCACAGGCGGACCCAGTTGTGTCCTCTGTTCTGCAATGTAGGTGTTGGACTGTGTACCACATTGTCGTCCATGTGGGTGTGCTGTCATTGCTATGTGTGTGTGCTGCATTGTGTGGGAGTCGCACCTGCAGCTGTGATTTTGCTGCCCCTTATCCCTTGGAGGCGGTGTGCCTTTGGCTTTTGTGCTTTTGAGGTGCTGTGATATTGGCGACTTGGGTCATTTGTGCTCTTGGATGGTTTTTGTACTCTTGTGCATTGTTTGTCTGCAGATATGTTGTTGACGTCAGTGGTTGTTTGTGCAGGTGGATGTGTCAGAGTGTGACCTGCTCCTTTCCGGATGTGGTCCACACTCAGCCACCTCAGTCTCGTGGCATGCACAGTGTCATGGTGATTGTACTCCAGCCATGCTGCTGATCATTTGGTGTCACTTGCATTGTCAGTGTGGCTCTCACATACGCATCTTTGCTGTGTTTCGCATGGGTGCATGTGTGTGTTGTGTAATTGGTGGTGTGTGGGGTGGGACCCCTTTGGGCACATGGTGAACGGGGGCCTACTTGATGTTTGTATGTGTGCTGCAGTGTGCCACGGGGATCAGGGACATGACCCAGGGTCATTGTGAGTGTGCGGTGTGCTACACGTCATTGTGCATGTGTGCCATTGTGCCTGTCCCCCCCCATCCCCACAGTCCCTGTTCATTACTCACCCTGTTGCTGTTGTTTCAGGTCATGTCGAGCAGTGTCCGGACTCCCGACTCCTTGCACCGTCTCTACACTGATGACTGTGGCCGCCATTTGCTCCAGCTCCTCCTGTGGCGCAGAACTCCCACCTCCATTCGCCGTTGCTGCCTTCCTGTTGGCAGCGGGTTTCTGCCTGGTTTGGCTTTTCACATCGTGCCAGCGCATCTTGGCCTCCTCGACACTCCGGCTGCATTCACGATGGAATGCCATTTTTCCATCTGTGTTGCCAATGACACAGTGGAGTAGACGAACAGTTGTTGTTGGTGCTCTGTCACCTCCGTGACGACGATCCGGTTGTCATGTGGACTGTACCCCATCTTCCTCTTCCTCTTTTCCTTGGCCTTCCCCGACCTAGAGGTTCCTTGCTGGTGGTCTGTGGGGCTTGTGGGGTTCGCGTTGACCTGGGCACTCGTTCCGGGTGCCTCCATGTTGCTACGAAGTTTATTTTGTTTATGGTGTGTTTTTCTTGTTCAGCTTTTATGGTGCATTTTCCAGCATGACGCGTGGGGATTGCAGGCCTGTCGCTGGTTATCGCTGATTTTTGTATCGCGGTTGGCCTCATCGCAACTTTATTCGTGTTTCTCATTTTTGCGGCGTCGCGTTGATTTTAACGCGGTCATTTGACGCGTTATCGTGGGGCTATCGCATGGTATCGCATGGGAATACTACGTTGACACGGCGTTGTTTTCCCGCAATAGACTGCGATGTGCAAAGTTGCGTTAAGCTAAACTTGCGGTGGTTATCACACGTTCTTGAGAATATGCCCCTCAGTGTGCAGGTCTCAGCTAATATGCATTACTTTGTTTACACAGTGGGACATATTTACTAACATTTCGAGTCATGGCTGCACCACTTTTGAGGGGCATCCATGATGCAAAATGCTAGTAGATCTTTACAAAGCTACGCAAGGAGCGATTTGCGCTGCCTTGCGTGGCTTTGTAAAAAAAATGTAACACAATGCTGCATGGCATTACATTTATTTCTGGGAAGGATTCCATGAGTGGAACATGGGCGTTCCCATGCATCCACCGATGGATTTCACGCAATCCCAGATTTACAAAGGTGTGTAAACCTGGGATTGTGTGAAATCGCTAAGCCTCCCTGAGGATGGTATAACGAGGAGAAAAATCTTTTTTGTCCTCAGTATTTCCTATTTTTTGTGTGCTGCAATCTGCAGCACACATAGAAAGAGAAATATGCCTCAGGAGATTGGTTCTGTGCAGGAAGGTAGACCTTCCGGCACAAAAACAATTCTCCTTGTGACGCAGGCACCGTGGTGCAAGAGTGCCTGCGCCGGTGCTAGGCTGCCTGAAGTGCGGCAGGACTATGAGAGAGCAGAAGTGAACCATAACTTAGTAGATATGGCACATTTCTGCTCTCTCCCTTTCACGCAGAACAGCAAGTTACCTTGCTACAATTCGTTATGTGAAAGGTTAGTAAATCTGACCCTCTGTTTCGGCATTTAAAACTCCACCGTTCCTTTTGAGTATCAGCTGTAGATAGATATCCGTACAGACCACTGTAGACCTAGTGGCATTAGAGCATATGCTTTTTGGAATTCTAAACCAATTTATTTTAACAAGGATCTGCCTTTAATCTTCAGTAATCGGAGAGTTGCACAGATGATTTATATTCTGTAAACGCCTTTCCACTGATTTTCTAAACAAAAAGGCAAGCCATCAACACACCATTCAGCCAAAGGCACGTATTTCATGCATTTCAAAACAGAGATCCAGTGTAGAAAATAGTAAGCTTTCACAACCAGTCTTCTATCAGACACTGTGTCTTCCTGGGGAAGATGGGTGCACTGCTGATAGTAATGACTGCTATTTGTTCTGCCCGCAATCATAGTTTGGCGAGCTGCAAATCTTCTTTCAGAAAATTGCTTATTTGTAAGGCCACATTACACAGTGATAGAAAAGAGTCTGCAGCATTAGAAAACCTTGAGATTCAAATAACAATAGGATATACTGTAACTTGATACACACGTCTACCTACATTCAGGAAACAACCACACAACAACGGCTATTGTTTCAATATAAGCTCTAAAGCTCCCTTTGCCTTCTTGCAAAACATTGCAGCCTAGTTTCAGTCAACTACCATAAGCACTAACAAAGTTGGGATGCAGAGTTTGTGCATCTTGGCATGCAGAAGAGAATAGTTGGCTGGTTGAGTGGAAGGAGATAAGTGAACATGAGCAGACAACTACAAAGGAAGTACGATGCTGTCCATACACTCTTCCCCCATGTCTTCTGTTGTCGGGTTGGACTTGGATCCATCTAACAGTGACATTTCAGTTACTAATATATACGGACATGTGTGTAATACACACAATAATATATACATCTGGACATTGATAAAGAAATGTTATGGAAAGCATGGATGCATATGTTACTCAGACTTTTCTGTTTAAGACGTGGTATGCCTTTCCTGTCAAGCACAGAACTGCTGCTACCACTTGAAGTAGGATGACTCTAAAAGAGGACTGAAGGGTACTTTCCAGCTGCATCTTCCACCAAGCCCATTCAACATATCTTATTTAAGTTTGGCTGACAGGGTATTCCACTCCAACAGTGCCATGGTCTGTCCACTCTATTATGAATCGCAAGGACTGTCAGATTTACAAAAGTGGTGCCCCGCTGGCTCTGCCATCATGAACATATACCAAATGCCTGATGGAATAGGGGCCATTTGTGTAAGATTAGAGAACTTGCTCTACTTAGAGTGGACAGTCTGATGTGCTGTTAATCGGTGCGAAACCACTAGGGAAAACCTGGCGGACTGAGAAGAAAACTAACTCATGAACCTCACACCCTAGGAGAAAGTACCGAAGGTGCTAGCCTCAATAGTAATTTATTTTCCTAAAACCAACGCCTCCTTTGAGAGGTCGCCAAACATTCAGTGATGGTCTCCAAATATCTCTTAATATGGCTGTCCACTGCTCATCAGGGTGGCAGATGTAATGCCCTCACCACCCTGATGGACAGAGTAAATACCATTATACTCTAAACAAGACTAAGCTAACTGAGTCTGCCCTGATGGACAGAGTAAATACCATCATACTCTAAACAGGACTAAGGGCCTGATTTTGATGTTGGTGGACGGATCACTCCATCACAACAGTTACGGATATCCGGTCCTTGGAAATATAAATCCCATTATAGACAATGGGATTTAAATTTCGGCGGACGGTATATAAGTCGCCATTGTTATGGAGTATCCCATCCGCCATATTATATTCAAAAATTAGAGAGAAAGGGTTTTGGAGGGAATACTCCCAGTCCCCTTGGGATAATAGCAATAAACAATTAAAGGAGTATACCCCGAGAAAAGAAGGAATCAGTGAGGTACAGAGAGGACGAAAAGGAAAGGAAAAAGTTAAAACCTCTATTTTCCTTCAAAAGGGCAAGAAGTCTAAAGGACACACTTGTAACCACCCGCCCCAGAAAAAGGGAACATGGTAATACAACCACTGTATTGAACGCATGGGGCCTACCAAATATCATGGGCCACTTTCCGTGTGGCAATTGCAGTGTGTGCCATCTAACAACTGCAACAAAAACCCTAAATCTGGAACCTGGAAGGGTTTGGACACAAAGGGCGCACACTAACTGCAACAGCATGAATGTTGTCTATCTCATAACATGCCCATGTTGCCTACAATACTTGGGTATGACTGGTAGGAAAATAAAACAAAGGATATGTGAGCATCGTAGCACAATCAGGTGCAAAAAAGTGACAACTAAACTCACTGAGCATTTCCTCCAGGCAAACCACACTACAAATGACATGAGATGGACAATAATAGAAGTAGTCAGAACCAGAGAACAGACTCAACAGCGCCTATTTGAAAAAGAGCAACACTGGGTTTATAGATTGTCTACATATAAAAATGGGCTAAATGATAGTATCCCGTGGAACTCCTCGAAGCAGAGGTAAATTGTCAACTTTGTCTACCTCGGTATAAAGGAACTTTCCATGCCCGTTTTTTCTGCCATTGTTGATTTGCTAGAATTTGATTTGCTGGAATATGTTTTCACAATATGTTTTTACAATTCATTTCCATGCCTCGCATGCAAGTAGACACTAATCCTGATCATGTTGTCTCCCAGTACAAGGTTTGAGACTGACTCGTCTCTAATAATCCTCCTTTGAGGCATAATGTTTATTGATGTTCCACTGTCTATGATAAAGGGTATGGAGCAACTATTCACTTTCAGTGTGATCTTGGGACATACGCACTTTGACTTGTCAACCTAGCTTCGACCTGCATTCTTCCCTGTAAAGAAGCTAATCCTATATGCTCAGCATCAACATTGACATCGTACACCCATCTTCCTCACTGTCACTTGACAATGACAGTGACAAACTCTTAGATGAAGAATTTGATGACAATCATTGTTGTTCAGTTTCTACTTGCCTGAACTGATTTTGCCGCTTGGTCTTGTGGGCGTGTGTAGAGCGTTGTGTCTGGAACTTTCTGGCACCCATTTTGTTTTCCCAATGTGCCGCACTTGATCTTGCCTCCATTTTGTTTTCTCTAGTGACACACTTAATCTTTCCCTTGCTTTGCAGACTGTTACAAAATGGTTCTCTTTCCCACAGCCTTTGCATAGCTGTGCAATGACAGGACATTTACCTTCTTGTGAAAGGAAATTCTAAATTAGAAACACAACTTCTTTTTCTTTGGAGATATTATTTGATGGCCTTTTGCCTTGTGTTTCGACTTACTTTTCACACTCAGCACTGATTCATTTTGGACCATTCCAGCTTTCATGTTAGCTGCTTGTCTGTCAGCTCTTTCTTCCACTGGGGCAGCTATGAGTACTTGCTCCAAGCTGAGTGTCTCTTTCAGCATTCGTCGTCTGAAGGAATTGGAGAGACAACTATCGATGACTCTGAGACGCATAGCCTCTTCATCATTCAGCTCATTGAACTTGCATTGCTTTATGAGTGAATCAAGTCTTTCCACAAACTCATCCATCAATTCACCAGCTCTCTGACTTTCCTAACTGAAAATTTACCCTTCTTAGTCGACATTCGGCATTGGATTCAACTTGTGTTTAATGCTTCTTTGATTTGACGGTACGTCACTTCATCATCTTCTGGTATTTTCTTTATCACTTCTTTCACTCCTTCACCTGCTAAATTCTTTAGATATTTAAAGATCTTTTTGTCATTTGCTTCTTCTAGTACATCAATGAAATCATTGAAGGTTTCTACCCAGGCATTACATTTGTCACCAATAATTAGCTTTTTGGTGGTATTGAAGTGGTTTCAAGAAGGCGACAGCCCCATATTTGGCACTCCTTTCAGCAGCCATTGAAAGATTTCGATACTCCGGCCCCCACTCACAACCTTTCAGTTGATTCAACTTGATTCACCAGCCTCATATGCACAACCCCGTGCTTTGTCATGGGTTGCAGCACCCTTTGCTGAAGACGGATGACTCTCTTTACTCAGGTTCAGGTAAGCGTGATCGTATTCTGTATATCTGGTTATTGCCACTCATTGCACCTTCCGTACCTGGTTGTCACTGTCTTTAGCATTTCCTGGTGTCAAAAATGTTTCTGCTTTTAGTGTTTCCTTGCACTCAGCTATTACAGCCTTTAGCACTTCTTTGCACCTGGTTGTCGCTGCCTTAACTTTCTCGTACTGTATGAATGATGGCTCTGTGTCACGTTGAGGCACAGTACCTCTTGTCTCGTCTTTAGCATCAAATTTCTAGCCGACGACAAATAAACTTTCTGGAAGGCCTTCACTTTCTTCACAGGCCTTGCACTGGCTGGAGTGCCGCTTTGACTCCACATATGCCAACCATCGATTTTCACTTCAACTGAGGCACACGTGGCATGCAATCTCTGGGAGAGCACTCTCGGTTTTTCGGCTCGCTGGGTTTACGTAAACCCCTATCTTGTTGCTAGTTGTAGTGTCCTCCCAAGCCCAGGAACATGCAAATGATCATGCCACACATGGAACTTGGTATAACATGTCTTTATTCCTCAGTGTGTAACCGTTAACTGAACATTCTACATGATGAATTCTATCACCCACACACTCAATCAATCAATCAATCACGGCATTTATAGAGTGCGCTACTCACCCGGGAGGGTCTCAAGGCGCTTACATCACTGTTCTAAGTAGTCCATCAGAAACCAAAATGGTCCCATCATCTCTAACTCACAAGACACTACAGAAGTGTACCAGACAGAGATGACCTCTGTTGAACCTTTTGTTCCACCTCAGAGAGAAAACCATCAGCAGAATAGTTTATCACTGGGTATTAGCTCTATTCATGAAATTGGTTTCTGTGTGAGACCTCCATGGTAGACTGGGCCTGAATTAATTAAAATACTTAATTTACATGCCAATTTCTCAAGCCTAAATATAAACTAGAATGAACTGGTGATTTAGCCAGTCTAGCGTGGCAATCTGCTAGAAGTGCAACTGCAAATTGCTGCTGTCAAGTACTCTGAGATTCATGTAATGCGAGAGGAATATGATTATTTGTGTCCAACCACTATTCAACACTTTCCGAGTTGATGTGCATCATTGGTCTGTACTCCTATTGGCCACTGTGAGCAGGGTTGCCTTATTTTAGATGTTTTCTAGGCCAAGTTTATGTTTTCTGGAACTTTGCGTATATGATCCCATTAGACTTTTTCTGTCTTAATAGGCAAGCCTGGGAAATTATATATGAGCAGAGTTCAATTTTTTTTACTCCTACCATTGTTGTAGATAGCTTATTAAGGTGAATGAGTAGCACTTTGGACCAAAAGAAGATTTGTCCATCACACAGGAATGAGGGGTGCTTGAGCACTTAATTTTACTGCATTTCCGGGGTCCATTGCCAGCGGTACTCTACCTCTGTAAAGAAGCTGTTAAGAAGCACTGTGAGAGATAGGTTTTACTGGAAAAGCCACTAAAGAAACTTTTCTCTGGGTGAGGTCTTAGCCAAAGTTGATGACCTTCTTGAAAGGTTGTAAGGGTTTGAATCTGATAGCAATGTTATAAAGAGCTGATGTGGGTTAGCACTTCAATCTCCATTCCCAGATGGTCCACAACATCTGCTTCCCAGGCTAAGCTGTCTGCCCAATAACGTTTGATCTAGGAGATGTTGCACTCCTCCTTGACTGCCTTGCTCAGGTACTATCATACCCACTCCAACCGATCCTTCCGATCTCTTGGTCAGAACCCCAGGCTGACCCTTCCCGCTGCAGCCAGCATCAATGGCAGAAAATGCTTCATCAGCCAGATGAGACACCCAACCTCTCTGGCACTGACGTTTTTACCTCTTCCTTTTATGGACACAATGGCACAAGCCCCCCCTCTAAACAAACAAAAACACCCCTTAAGCCCCTCACTGCACCTATTTAACTTTTACCCTCAATTTCACAAACACCCAACAATACAAATACTATTACAAAGACAAAAAACACCATTACAACTACACAAGATATATTTCACAGGGACAGACTAGACACAGACTCAGATTACTCAACAACCAGCCAAAAAATCCTCCAAACTCTTCAAGCACTCCAAACAGCACCAGCACCAACCAACAGACATTAATAGAAAGTGAAAGTAGCAGCTGGACCACACCCATTGCATGATTTCCTGGGTGTAGGCAGCATGTTTTTGACATTTATGTTGATTTTTCTGACGCATTGCTACACAAATGGACATTGCGTGATGCCCTGCACAGGGCCAAGCAATGGCGACGATGCACCGGTTTTGGCTTGTGCAACAGAGGCAATGCACCAGTTCTGGCCCATGCAGCAGAGGTGATGCATCGGTTTGACAAAAGAAGATGCATGGCTTCTGCCGGAGCAAACACCTTAGGCCCACTTCCAAGAGTGGGCCTAAGGTGTTTGCTCCAGCAGCAAAACTTTAGAAGAGGTGCGTGAGCCATTAGGCCTCGTTCCAGAGAACTAGGGTTGAATGGTCATGGTCACTACTGCTCATTACTACATGGTATGCTGCCATCCCCAAGCTTGCTCTGTTTTACACAGCTATGAGGGTAGATTTTTAAGAGGCCCTCTGGGTCCAACAAGACTGAAATCCATGACATAGGCCTATCTCATGACACACATGCATATTCCATGTTCCCCTATGGGAATATGCCAGCATTACCAGCAACAACACAGTTTGGCACTCAGGGGACTACAACTCTTACCATGCAGACGACATTTCCTACCCAACACCACCATTGCAACATATTTACCAAATGTATGCATGTCCACAACTATTTGTGCTTGCATTTTAACATACATGCTTCACACATTACCCATCTCTGTCTTCCTGAAGTGATGTAACAGTTGGCAAACATCTCCCTTCTCTTACTTTTCTGATAAAGGCCACACATTGCTACTTCAGCAGTTTGGTATGTGTTGATACAGGCCTTTGAGTCTCCTTGCATTGTTCTGCAAAGCATGGTAAATGTGTATTGTATAATGTTTGGGCAAATGTAGACCTGGAAAGGCATAAGATGTGTGCTGTTTGTGGATCCCCACACATGCATGAATGTGATCTTTGCAAATGTCATTTGGACATCTAGAACTGAGACTAGGCCTTTTGCCATGTCAGTTGTTTCCCATGATCTGTGATGGTATCTACTGCAACGTTTGTACCAGAAAAGTGCTGCCACTCTGCATGCTATTCCATATATGAAAAACATATCAATTTGAAGATTGCCTCAGGGACTGACTTATTGGGAGATTTGTGATCCATCATGCACTGAGTGCCACATGTAACACATGTTGATGCAGCAGAACACAGCAACACAGCTTTCTGTGCCTCATTGCACAGCTTAAGATAGAGAGGACAGGAAAGCCCGATAGGTATCTAGATATGAGACAATCCTGCCCTCTTCCTTTCATGCAGTGCAGTGTACCACATTGGCTTGCTATGTTGATTTGTTCTTATTATGTGATATGCCCCCATGTTTATCAACAGCTCAGAAATCAGAATAATACATGTTAAGGCCTACACCTAGTTGAGAAGATGTGAGTGACTATATAAATATCTTGACATTCACACATACACCACACAATGGATGAGTTCAAAACAAATATTTATTGGATGATACATTGACATAGTTTCTGTCAATATTGACATAATTTCCATGTTATTGAGAAACAAAATTAGCCACAATTTGGTCCCATCTCCACCGACCTGCCATTGTGTGCTCAATGTCAACATCATTTTCATCCTCCTCTTCCAGTCCATGTGGGGTTTCTGCCTCACTGTCCCATGGCACATTGGTTTGCAAACAGGTGTTATGCAAAATTGCACATACTAGCATGATCTTGCAGACCATAGGAGGTGAGTACAGAAGTTTTCCACCAGAAGTGTTGATGCACCAACGATCAGCTAACAAGGTTCAAATACTATCTGCTACGATCGTGGTGGGCAATCCTAGAGTGGGCAGAAGAGCAGGAGGAACCATGGCTTAAACAGGTGATGAAAGACGGCCAGCTAAAGAAGGAAATTTCGATGTGGTATTGGGCCTTTTTGGAGACCGATGAGAAGAACATGCCGGATATAACCACAATGTGTGAAGGCTAAATTGTGGAAGGAAATTTGAGGCAACTATGGCAAGTATCCTTTTCCACATAATATGTGGTTATGAAACCTGCCGCACTTAAGAGAAACCATTTGTTTACCACACACAGGGTCTACTGGTCACCAAGCAAGCTTTAAAAAATAACTGGGAGAGAAAGTGGATGCTCCCAGCGGCGGATGATTACATATGTTTATACAATGCCCGATGATTGCCCCCTTTTGGGTATCAGTATATAACTTCATCGTTGAGGTGACAGGATACCAGATAGAGGTAAGCCTCAACTTATATTTTTGGGCTTAACCCTGATGCAGGTCTGGGGGCAAGCTCTCCTATAACAAAATTTGTCTTTTATGTGGTCTTGCTCGCAAGACGAGAGATATGTAGGCTCTAGAAATCTGCAATTGTCCAACTTCTTACTGACTGTGTTAAAAACATCAAGCATACAAGCCGGATGGATATAGCTAGTGACCCCCAAAGTTTGGAGCGGGTCTGGTTGTATTACATAATTTGGCAACAAATTAGCGGGTCCAATGATTAAGCCATGTCTGCTGGGATTCCCTGTTTTCTCCTTCGCTCTTTCGGCGTTTGGGAGAAATCACCGTGGAACAGCAAGATCACCCTCTCCTATTAGGTGATGTGAGCTGTGCCAGCAAGAAAGCGATGGCGGGATGAGGACAAAAAAAAAATAGAAGTCTTCCCCCAGATTTATCCAGGCAGCAGAACCTGGACTTTAGCACCCCAAAGATTCCTTTAACGACAGTCCTTGTTTTGGTCAGAGTGGGGCTGAACTTATTTTGGTGCTGTAGGTTTAGGAATTGGGTAATGAGCCATGGCTGCAATCCATATCCTTGGTCACCTGAAAAGTAAAAAAAAAAAACAGTAAATTGTTTGGTATATTGTTATTTAAACATAACTAACTATGTGAGTTATGTGTGCAAGCAACCTCATACACATTTCTTTGCCTTTTAGCAGATATATCTTAGGTACAGTTGGCCTTTGAATTACACATGTATGTTCAACTTATATGTATCATTGCACATATTGTCCATTATGTGAAATATACAATACATCAGCATGGTAACTTTCTTGTTTAGACAGATTACTATGATAGATGTAGAAACACCTACATTACTCCTGATTGATTGATTGATTGGGTGCTAGTGTCTCGCATCTGCCATCTTTGTGACAAACACAACAGTACACAGCTGATTGATGTGTTTCAATCTGAGTGAGACTACATTTTGTATGGGTGTCATTTGTTTGAAAGTGTACATGGAGACTTATTTTTTGTGCACCTGTCACCCTATGGTGAAATCTCACATGAAAGTATGACGGAATTTCGCATTTGATTTTCACGCATGCCTTACGAACTCCGTCATTTGAACGAATGCATCTTTAGCACGCATTTGTTTTGCACACAAGTTGTTTTAACAACTTGATTAAGGAGGGCGCTGGATATTGGAATAGTTTAATTTACTATTCCAAATCCAGTCTGCACAACAGAAGGGAAGGTGTTGGACTTTAATTCCAACACCACTCCACCATTGTGCCCTCCTAAAGCAAGTCATTGTAACAATTTGCATGCAGAACTATTTCGTGCTAAAGACGCATTTGTTCTGTTGCCGGCACTGTGAAGGCACAGCGTGATTCCGGCTTCGTCCTAAAGGACGTTTCCCATCGCAAACATTACGCAGTCACTTACCATTGTCAAGTTCAATGAAACAAATGATACTTGTATGTTGCAGCATTGTAAACTGAAACAACTTGGTGGTGTGATGGAATTATATTGGATGTGACCCATACATTGAGAATGATGTTTTAATGTTTGCTCCTATATATGGCCGTTTTCACAAATATTTGAGTATTGTGTATCTGATGTCACCCTTACTGACCTCATCAGGTATAGATGTTGGTTGTACAACATAACCTAGTATAGCACATGTCCGTCAGATATGTTGTCACATATTTTGGCTGAGTGTCACAGTGATTAGCTAAACATTTGCAAAATAGAACAAAATGAAAGAAACATGAAGACCATTTGTGGTGTCAATGATGATGTATTTTTAGAAGTAATAACTTATGTATTAGTGTACATTCTTTCTCTCAATCGTAAGTAAAACAAAAGAGGTACAATTTCATCATGTCTCTGACGACTGGTCATAGTGTGGACAATTTCTCCCTCAGAGTCTTCATCCTCCTCCTCGTCATATGGGATTGCCCCTCATAGTCCCATGGGACATTTGTCCTTACACAGATATTATGCAATATTGCCAGTCAACTGTGAGTTTGCAGATAATGGAAGGTGAATTCAGTAGTCTGCTACCTGATTTGTACAGGCCCCTAAAGCAGTACTTTAGTACCCCAAACATATGGTCTATCACATTGTTGGTTTTGGACAGAGCTGCATTGTTTCTTCTGCCCATCAATCTGGGGATTTGTGAATGGGGCAATCAGCCATGGCTGCAAACCATATCCCTGGTCACCTGAAAATAGACAACATCACAAGTCAATGATTGTATTCTTTGTGACTTCAACATAACTACCTGTTGGAAGTGGAGGTCCCTGTCGCTTACCGCCGCCACCAAATGCTGTAGGCGGGCGCCCTCGACCCCTCGCTTCAACATTAGGCTAAGTAAGGACACTGTCTGAGATAGCCCTGCTCCCCCCATAGTAGCTTGGCACGAGCAGCCAGGCTTATCTCCAAGGCACGAGTGTTCAGTATGTGCAACCACGCTCACAATAACCCCATGATGTCATCACAAATAGACTCCACACGAGTATTGATAAAAAGAGTATAATCTTTATATAAGAAATTATACAATACGACCACACGATACAAAATCAACATATAAGAACGGGTAGTATTCTTTCCGGTGGGTTGGTAGGTTCTAATCCCAACCACCGCGTCTAACCATCAGTTAAGCTCTTCTCTAACCGTTTCCCAGTAGGTTAGACCAGTCGTATTGCTAGAAACACACACGTTGCATAAGGAAACAATACTGCAATGCGTAACGATATTCTCTTATACTGTGCAACAGAGAAATAATGCCATACGTAGCGCCACAGTCATGTACTTTGCAATTGAAGGAATAATGCAATGCGTATCACCACCAGAATGCCCTGTACCAGGAAGAAACAAAGCAATGCGTCACGCTACAATCCTGTGCGGTGCAATAAAGAAATAATACACTGCACCACGTTATACTCAGATACTGTGCACTGACGAAATCATATAATGCGCTACGTTACAATCAAATAATATGCATGGGAGAAATAACGCAGTGCGTAGCGCACCTAGCATAAAGTTCTTTAGGCACAAATGAGTTCAGGCGTCATACGACAGTTCAATAGTTCGTTAGCAGCAATAATGCAATTGTGTAATATGACAGGTTTACGTGCTCCAGTTACAGTGCCCCCGTTATGGATCAAATGATGACACACAAAGTACTGCTTCCCACTCCGGCCCCAGTACTGCCCCGTCCTGGGTCAGCACGGGCCGGGATCCGAGCCGAAGCAACGGCTTGTGCAGCTGACTGAGCGGGAGGCCGAGACAGTGTCTCTCTGGGCCCACACCCCACCCCAGGTATTGATCCACGTTACCTGGGGGGGCACGATCCCACTCTCCTCCCTGACGTCAGCGACTTGGGCCTTGATCCAGAACTCCGTCACGGGTTTTGGCGGACTCGGGCCGGCGGCTCAGCTCTTCCGTGGCTGCCGGTCCGGGCCGCTACTGATGGACTCCGAGGGCCCCGATGACTTGGCCCTCACTCCGGCGGACTCGGTCCACACAAGACCCACCCTCAGCACTGTGGAGACTTTACTTCAATTTGGTGCACAACCTAACCCGGCACTCCTCACCAGCACCTCAGGTTGTACTTCGACACGCACACCGCGCGTCCGAGACTTGCCTCTTCTCTGGTGCTCACGACAATCCGGCGCTCTTCACCAACGCTCCGCTTTCACCTCAACACGCACCCTGCGCGTTCGAGCCTCGCCTCTTCTCCCGGTGCACACGATGTCCAGGCGCTCTTCCTCACACCCTGGCTGCACCACGACACACGCCCTTGCACGTCGGAGACTCACTTCTTCTTTTGGTGCCTACAAGGCCCAGGCGCTCCTCACCAACACCCGGGCTGCACCACGACACGCACCCAGCGCATCCGAGACTCACTTCTTCCGCTGGTGCACACGATGTCCAGGTGCTCCTCACCAACGCCCTGACTGCACCATGACACGCACACTGCGCGTCCGAGTCTCGCTGCTTCCTTTGGTGCACACGAGGCCCAGGCGCTCTTCACTAACACCCGGGCTGCACCATGACACGCACACTTGCACGTCCTCGCCTTGCCTCGTCTCCCTGTGCACTCCACGACCAGACGCTCCTCACCAATGCCTTGGCCTGCACCACGACACGCACACTGCGCGTCTTAGACTTAGCTTACTCCTGCGTGCCCACGATCACATGGCACAACTTCTGAGGGTCTCAAGTGGCACAAAGCACGTGCACACCGCGTTGCTTGGGACTTCTCCGGGAAATTTTATGATCCTGTATTTCCAAACAGGGAGCCAGCTCACCTCGGGCCGTTGGGGTTACAAGACACAGCACAAAGCACAGTCTTCTTCAAGCAGGGGGACCCAGCGCCTCCAAGCACAGTCCCAACAGCCTCTTCCTTAGTTAGAACAGCAAACTGCAGACCGGCCCCAGATCACGAAGCAAGGATTGGTCTATCCACCACAGTCTCTTCAGTTGTTCCTTCTTTAGCAGAGGTTCCTCTTGACCACAGAATGGGTCCAAGCCTTTTCAGTCTCAATCCATATCTGTTTCATTCCAACGTTCAGGGGTTTCAGCTCTCATAGTTATACCCCTTACTGTCTTTGAAGTTTGTATGTGCTCAGGGGTCCCTGACCCCTCCCTAAATCAGTTCTTGGTGTCTCCCGCCGAGTGTCACCTCTCTCCCTTTGATACTGGGGGTCTGGATCCTTAATCACTCAGCAGGAGATGGGTGAATTGGTTTATAGCACCAGCCCAGGCCTTTTCACCTCCCGGGCTTCTCCTCCCCTACTCTCCAGATGCAGGGCAGCCTGGTGCCATCTCAACCCCTCCCTGGGTCAAGACCTCTCCCAGCTCCTCTCACCTTTCAATTCCAGACAGACAATCCACATTTCAGAGACACACAGAAATGCTCAGAGCACAAAACTCAGCCACTTCTAAAAGAGTGGTTTATAAACACACAGTGACAAAACCACCTTTACAGAAAGATGCATTATGACACTGTGAGTTCACACATACCAAACTTCACCTCTCCATTATAAACTGACAGGAAACTAGGCTAACAAATACGACACCTAGCTTCCCCCATTCTGTGCTATGGGCAGAATGGCCTTTCATCAGTGAAAAAGGAAATGGAGAGTTTTTCACTGCCAGAACACTACACACACCTCAGTTTATGTTCTGCCTTTTACCTACACTGCACCCTGCCCAGGGGTTACCTGAGACCTATCACAAGGGTGCCCCATGTGTATGTAAAAGGGAAAGTCAGGCCTGGCAGTGGTTGCACTTGTCAGGACAACATGCTAACTTAGCATTCTGCGCGCAGGCCCTACACTGAAGGCCTGAGTTCCCTTCTCTGCGCGACCTTGCATTACTAGCCCTTGCACACACAGTGCACATCACTAGGGACTTTTACTAGTAAGGCAAAGATACCAATCATGGCCAACCAATCACCATACATTTTACACAGGGAACTCCTGTACTTTGACACTGATCAGCAGTGGCAAAGTACCCAAAGCATCTAAATTGGCATCTCTAGGTCAGGAAAACGGTCTAGGGGGAAAGCAAAAAGTTTAGGGAACTTTAACCAAAAAGGCCAAGTCCTACACAATCCTCTCCCAGCCAAAAGCCAGGGGAGACCAATCATTACTTTGATGGACTTCCCGGCTTCAGGCGATAGAACCAGGACGCAGGCCCTCTACCACAGGGACACCCTTCTGTTCCTCGCCTTCCTACCCCCAGGAGAACTTCTTGATCACCACTCCCTGAGCCAACAATGCTGTTCCATGGATCCCCCCCCCACCAGGGGGACCCCTCCAGGGGTGCTGGACCCATGCCAACCCCTCCCTGGAGTGGTACGCTGGGGAGACCCATCGGGCAGGATACCACCTCCAATTATCCTGCCCTCTAGATTAAGAGTGGGTCTACCTTGGTCACTCCTAGGGGACCCAGCCCTACTGGCTGGACCATGTCCCCTCAGTGTCCCCACCGGGAAACACAACCCTTTCTTAATCTTCCATTTAGTTTTCTGGGCCTGCCACTTAGGAATGGCACCCACAAACTTCAGAAATGCAGGAGCTCTGGCTGCAGACTCCCCATGCCCTCCTGACTTTAGGTGTTCTTCCCCACACGAGGCCTCCACCCGGGGGCTCTCCTACGGCCCCCCCCAGTTTCCTGGGTGGTGCTGCTGATCCCTGGGGGTGCTGCTCACTCTGCCTCCCCCCCCTTTGGAGACAAGGGGCTAGCCAGCAACCCCTCCTCCCTACTCTGGGATCTCCTCGCGCCACCTGGCCCTCCTTCCCTCTCTGGGGCCCCTTCAGGCCCCTGGACCCATGACCAGGGGTCCGGTTCTCGTGCAGGCTCCCGTGAATCAAGGAACCCACACCCTAACCCGGGGTGGCGCAATCCTGGAAAATAATTTCTGAGCCTAGGCTCCCCTGGGGCCAAATCTGATAACCCCTCCAAATCATTTACCATGCTGACCACTACCCAACCCTCCAGTGCACTCTTGTACTCATCCACACCTGGCACTGGCTGTGCGCTGCCACCAATCACACTGGACTCTGCTTGTCTACCCTTAATGTCCAGTTCCCTCATGCTTAACTCATGAGCGAAGAGAAGCTGTTTCTCTTCCAACGCGAGAGTGTTCCTGCTCTCCTCTGCTTGAGTTATAAGCTTTAACACCTCCAACTCATGCAGCCTGACCCTTTGGTTTCCCTTCAACTCCTCTGGTAAAAAACTCCTCCCTGAATGGCTACTACCAGCCCCTCCGGCTGGTCCCTCCACTGGCAAATCCTGTGGACCAAATCCATTCCCTGTGTCATCCTCATCCACCTCACCATCACCTGTCTCCTGAGCCTCTTTGGCTTCCCACCAGGCCCTCAAGGCCACCTGCAGCTCCTCCTTCTTGGCGCTACTCTTCATGGGACATCAAAAAGCCCTGCAGAATTTCCTCAACTGATCAACCTTGTAGGTAAACAGTGCCTCAATGTCAAACTCCAATTCTGCAATCTCAGCCTCACCGGCTATCTGGCTCTCTCCCTGAGACATGATGTGTGGATTAAACTTAGAACCACCAAATCAAAAAACAATATGTTGTTGTATTGTGGTCTACAATCAATTTATGATGAACACCAATTACTGTGAGTGGTTTTGCACATATGCGTTTACTTTCTATTAGGATCGAATCCCACCGCTCTGCAGCCAAATGTTGGAAGTGGAGGTCCCTGTCGCTTACCGCCGCCACCAAATGCTGTAGGCGGGCGCCCTCGACCCCTCGCTTCAACGTTAGGCTAAGTAAGGACACCTTCTGAGATAGCCCTGCTCACCCCCTTAGTAGCTTGGCACGAGCAGCCAGGCTTATCTCCAAGGAACGAGTGTTCAGTATGTGCAACCACGCTCACAATAACCCCATGATGTCATCACAAATAGAATCCACACGAGTATTGATAAAAATAGTATAATCTTTATATAAGAAATTATACGATATGACCACACGATACAAAATCAACATATAAGAACGGGTAGTATTATTTCCGGTGGGTTGGTAGGTTCTAATCCCAACCACTGCGTCTAACCAACAGTTAAGCTCTTCTCTAACCGTTTCCCAATAGGTTAGACCAGTCATATCGCTAGAAACACACATGTTGCACAAGGAAACAATACTGCAATGCGTAACGATATTCTCTTATACTGTGCAACAGAGAAATAATGCCATACGCAGCACCACAGTCATGTACGTTGCAATTGTAGGAATAATGCAATGCGTATCACCACCAGCATGCCCTGTACCAGGAAGAAACAAAGCAATGCGTCACGCTACAATCCTGTGCGGTGCAATAAAGAAATAATACACTGCACCACGTTATACTCAGATACTGTGCACTGACGAAATCATACAATGCGCTACGTTACAATCAAATAATCAGCATGGGAGAAATAATGCAGTGCGTAGCACACCAAGCATAAAGTTTGTTAGGCAAAAATGAGGTCAGGCATCATACGACAGTTCGATAGTTCGTTAGCAGCAATAATGCAATTGTGTAATATGACGGTTTTATGTGCTCCAGTAACAGTGCCACCGTTATGGATCAAATGATGACACACAAAGTACTGCTTCCCACTCCGGCCCCAGTACTGCCCCGTCCTGGGTCAGCATGGGCTGGGATCCGAGCCGAAGCAACGGCTCGCGCAGCTGACTGAGCGGGAGGCAGAGAGAGTGTCCCTCCGGGCCCGCACCCCTCCCCAGGTGTTGATCCACGTTACCTGGGGGGGCGCGATCCCACTCTCCTCCCCAACGTCAGCGACTTGGGCCTTGATCCAGAACTCCGTCACGGGTTTTGGAGAACTCGGGCCGGCGGCGCAGCTCATCCGTGGCTGCCGGTCCGGGCCGCTACTGATGGACTCTGAGGGCTCCGATGACTTGGCCCTCACTCCGGCGTACTCGGTCCACACCGAGACCCGCCCTCAGCATTCTGGAGACTTTACTTCAATTTGGTGCACAACCTAACCCGGCACTCCTCACCAGCACCTCAGGTTGTATTTCGACACACACACACCGCGTCCGAGGCTTCCCTCTTCTCTGGTGCTCATGACAAACCGGCGCTCTTCACCAACGCTCCGCTTGCGCCTCAACACGCACCCTGCGCGTTCGAGCCTCGCCTCTTCTCCCGGTGCACATGATGTCCAGGCGCTCTTCCTCACGCCCTGGCTGCACCACAACATGCACTCCGGCGCGTCCGAGTCTCACCTCTTCTCCCGGTGCGCACGATGTCCAGGCACTCTTCCTCATGCCCTGGCTGCACCACGACACGCGCCCTTGCATGTCGGAGACTCACTTCTTCTTTTGGTGCCTACGAGGCCCAGGCACTCCTCACCAACACCCGGGCTGCACCAGGACACGCACCCAGCGCGTCCGAGACTCACTTCTTCCGCTGGTGCACACGATGTCCAGGCGCTCCTCACCAACGCCCTGAGTGCACCACGACACGCACACTGCGTGTTCGAGTCTCGCTGCTTCCTTTGGTGCACACGAGGCCCAGGCGCTCTTCACTAGCACCCGGGCTGCACCACGACACGCACACTTGCGCGTACGAGCCTCACCTCGTCTCCCTGTGCACTCCACGACCAGACGCTCCTCACCAACGCCATGGCCTGCGCCACGACACGCACTTTGCGCGTCTTAGACTTAGCTTACTCCTGCGTGCCCACGATCACACGGCACAACTTCTGAGGGTCTCAAGCGGCACAAAGCATGCACACACCGCGTTTCTTGGGACTTCTCCGGAAACTTTTATGATCCTGTATTTCCAAACAGGGAGCCAGCTCACCTCGGGCCCTTGGGGTTACAAGACACAGCACAAAGCGCAGTCTTCTTCAAGAAGGGGGACCCAGCGCCTCCAAGCACAGTCCCAACAGCCTCTTCCTTACTTAGAACAGCAAACTGCAGACCAGCGCCAGATCACGAAGCAAGGATTGGTCTATCCACCACAGTCTCTTCAGTTGTTCCTTCTTTAGCAGAGGTTCCTCTTGACCACAGAATGGGTCCAAGCCTTTTCAGTCTCAATCCATATCTGTTTCATTCCAATGTTCAGGGGTTTCAGCTCTCATAGTTATACCCCTTACTGTCTTTGAAGTTTGTATGTGCTGAGGGTCCCTGACCCCTCCCTAAATCAGTTCTGGGTGTCTCCCTCCCAGTGTCACCTCTCTCCCTTTGATACTGGGGGTCTGGATCCTTAATCACTCAGCAGGAGATGGGTGAATTGGTTTATAGCACAAGCCCAGGCCTTTTCACCTCCCGGGCTTCTCCTCCCCCTACTCTCCAGATGCAGGGCAGCCTGGTGCCATCTCAACCCCTCCCTGGGTCAAGACCTCTCCCAGCTCCTCTCACCTTTCAATTCCAGACAGACAATCCACATTTCAGAGACACACAGAAATGCTCAGAGCACAAAACTCAGCCACTTCTAAAAGAGTGGTTTATAAACACACAGTGACAATACCACCTTTACAGAAAGATGCATTATGACACTGTGAGTTCACACATACCAAACTTCACCTCTCCATTATAAACTGACAGGAAATTAGGCTAACAAATACAACACCTAGCCTCCCCCATTCTGTCCTTTGGCAGAATGGCCTTTCAGCAGTGAAAAACGAAATAGAGAGTTTTTCACTGCCAGAACACAACACACACCTGAGACCTATCACAGGGGTGCCCCATGTGTATGTAAAAGGGAAAGTCAGGCCTGACAAGTGGTTGCACTTGTCAGGACAACATGCTAACTTAGCATTCTGCGTGCAGGCCATACACTGAAGGCCTTAGTTCCCTTCTCTCGTTTAGGGAACTCTAACCAAAAAGGCCAAGTCCTACACTACCTATGTATTATTTCTATGCAGGCATTTATAAAACACATTTCATTTAAATTGACACTGATATGTCTTGGTTATTTTTGAACACTGCTTTACATATGATTGTTGCTAAATTTGGGATTATTTGTACGTATTGTACAGCATGTAAGGGATACAACGCATCAACATGAGGGTTAACATGTTTAGAAAGAAGATTGGCAAGATAAGCACATTTTTCTATTTTTATCAGCTAAATGTAAATTGGGGACTACCAGGCACATGCATCAAAAGAAAAACCGGTCGCAAACGGGCAGATTCTCAGAATCTGCCCCTTTGCGACCGGTATATTTGCATTTGGGATGCATCATCCCAAATGCAAAAATCGCGATTTAAGTAATCTCTAAATTGCGATTACTTAAGTTGCTATTGCATTTAAGGAATCGCAAATTGAGATTCCTTAAATGCAATGCATTAAAGTAGAAAAATTCGCGATTTCGCTAATAGGAGTCGCAAATTACCATCAATTTGTACTCGATGGTAATTTGCAAAAACTTTGAAAAATGCACTAAAGTGCATTTTTCAAAGTTCCATTTACACACACACATGCCCTTGGGGCATGTGTGTGTGCAAGATGTACTCATATGCAGATTTCAGGGGTGCAACAGGGTGTCCTTTTGACACCCTTGCACCTTGAAGTAGCATACGCAATTTGCGAGTACCTATTGGGTACTCGCAGATTACGAATGCAATTCCCATTCATTCCTATGGGCCTCTAGGCCCATAGGAATGAATGGGAAGACATTCCTTAATTGCGACTCGCAATTTGCGAGTCGCAATTAAGGAATGTTTAGAAATCGCTATTTTTTAGCGATTTCTACATGCATAGGCTTTTGCGATTCCTTAATTGCGATTCCTTAATAATCGCAATTAAGGAATCGCAAAAATCTACCTTGATGCATGTACCTGTATGTGTGTACAATGTCTCCAACCTTAAATGAGTCCCTCTTGTAGGCATATTGAGATCTATGGGTTGGAATAGTGACAGTAAGTTTGACACTCACAAATAAATGTGACATTTTTTCAACAATGTTGTGCTTGGTTGCCTACATGGTATGCTAATACCTTACATAGATAGCTATGAATGTGCGTGTCTAGTTGCTTATTCAAAGTTTCCATTGTTTGACATACAACATGGATATTTCACTTTGGAAAAATCATCCTTCAGGTATTGTTTTTGTCATGGCAAGTTGTCTGTATGAACTTACACTGACACATAGAAATAGAAATGGGGTCCTTCTCTGTATGATACCGAATTATGTTTGAAAGACTGACTTGGTCGATAAGACCTCTAAAGTCAAGTTTCTGTCAGACAATGTATGTGTGTGAAATTTCAATGTTTATGAATCAGTAGTTAAAGGCCTTGATTCTTACACCATTCTTGATCGTGAGTATGCAGATTTGTTTGTGGTAATTACACTGTGATACCTTTCCTTCATTACTATGTGACCTAGGTTTGTTCCTAGTGTATGACTTCTTCATTTGCCTATTTAATCATTGTGTGACAATTACTTTGATTAAGTGAGATGCAACAATTGTAGGCAACTTTGAATGTTGTAGCTGCCATTTTCTCTTTTGGTGTGACTTGTGTACCTACAGTACACATTTGTTACATTATTTGATCTTACACTTTCAGTGCATGATAGTCTTTGATATTTGGTGTTTTTTTTTCACATTTGTGGTCCTAAGAAATTCATCAGCCAACAGATATACTGCCATGTGTGAAACAGATACTTGGGATGTGAAAATGTTGCTTACAACATTTTGAAATTAAGGGAGTTAACACATATTCCTACCTTGATACACCATTGCACTGATACACATCCCACACATTATTGTGGCTGTTCCTTTGATCGAAGCTTCAAAACAATTGTGAGGCACTTGGTTTGTCATTTGCTGTCAGTGCAATTACACTACATGTGATTCTGCCAGCTCACATAGTATGACAGGTCACAATAGCCAGCACTACGTATTTTTTCATTCTTCCATTTCTGAATCTGTGAGATAAGCATACAATGGAACATCATTGGGTACATGTTTGAGTGACATACTACACTAGATACTTATCGCACACGATCCAAACACACACACAGAGATGCGCATTGTCAGAAACGGGGTTTCTGATTACTCAAGGCATACACCTGGTCCAAACAGGAACCACAATCCTGGTCAGGGTAAGTCACAAACACAACTTTTTTTTTTTTTTTCCAGAAACTTTGTTCGAACTTTCCAGGTAATATCATAAAAGTACATAAAAATAAGATTACATAAACAACAGCAGTTTGCATAAAAACCCAATTCCTGGTAGTAAAGAGAGTGCCCAGTCAATTTCATTATCTATTTCATTCCATCCGCATATACACTTATATCAATTTAAAATAGAAATTAAAAAATCAGTTAATAAAATGTCGGAATATATCAATATAAAAGATTTAGGAGAGTCCTAGGCATAGTTATGGGCCCGCTTGTTTCCTTTTTTTGATTCACGCCCATAAGAATGATGCTACTGAGAAACAAACAAAAGGGTTGGAGAGGGATTTTAAAAAATATAGTGCAACCTGACAGAATTTGAAATTATGCCGTTTTAAAATCGGGACAATAAATGTCTTTCTTTCCTGCTGGTAAAGAATACAAAAGAGTAATAAGTGCAGATCATTTTGGGGGGATTTGGTATCGCAGGGACAAAGAGACAGTTCGGAGTGCCTGAATCTTCTCCCCGGATATCCTAGCATCCGCGGTATCAAACTCAGGCGAAATCTCAGTAGAATAAATTTATGATGAGATTTAGGGATGTCAGCTAGATAAAAGTACCCTCCCTCTAGCAGAGTTGGAGGTAATTTGTACATGAGAACTGACTGATTACGATAGTTCCTTTCCCTGTGAATGTATTGGGCCCGCAGCATAAATGTGTTGACCAGCTTCTGCCTAGACGTCTTTCTGCAGCCAGTTGGGTTCTTAAAGAGATCTTTCAACCCAATAGCGGTCAGTTCCAGTTCTACATACTTCAACCATCTGATCCTACTGTAGTTTTCCAGTTTTAAGATATCTCTTATAATATTTTGTGTAAGGGGCACCGTGTCCCTACGCCATATGGATAGCCACAATAGGAACGGGGCTAATCTAATGGAATCTGTGATATATGATAAGCCCAGTTCCTTATGAAGGATGTAATTAGAATAGGATTGCGGAAGAGAGATTAAAGATTTAAAAAATGTGTTCTCTAAAGTCTGGAGTGGGTCGATAGGCGCCATACCCCATACGCCTGCCCCATAGGTTGCTGCTGACTTAGTTCTGGCGTGGCAGATCTTTTTGATGGGGCCTATTAGAGAATGATTTTATCGCCATTAGACTCCTCTCCATACCTATGGCCCTTCCTTCGACCAGCTGTGACCCTGTTTGGTTTTTATTGAAAAGTACCCCTAGGTACAAACGATTTTGACTGATTAACTTTTAGGTCCAACGAGTACATAAATGCCTTGTACGCTGATATGAGACGTTGGAGACCCATGCCCATTCTGGCAATCAGTACAGCGTCATCGGCATAAGCCAAAATTGGTAGCCGATGATTGTCAGATGCCGGGACATCCAAGGTTGCGCCCTCAATCGCTTTTTCTATGCCGTTCGTATAAATGGAAAAGAGGAACGGTGCGAGTACGCAGCCTTGCCTTACCCCCCTTAGAATCTTGAAGGGGCTGGTACATTCCCCGTTTTTCCCATAATGGACACATGAAGAAGCATTAGAGTACAATTGGCGTATAAAGTCAATTATAACCTGATCAATCCCCATCTCTTCTATTATGTACCAGAGCCTAGAGTGGGACATGCAGTCGAATGCTGCTGATAAATCCATGAATGCGAGGTAAATTTTCTCACCCTTGGCTCTGGTATATTTATCCATAATTAATGAAAGATTCAGGCACTGGTCTACGATGCCCTTTCCCCCGCTGGAAACCGTACTGTGACTACATTAAGATATTGCTGTCCTTCGCCCAGGTCTCCAGTCTTGATAAGAGGAGGTGGCCCATAGGTTTAGCTGTAGTATCTATGAGCGAAATTAGCCTGTAGTTCTTGGGGTTTCCCTTATCAGCCTTTTTATGGATCGGGACTATTACACTGGTTTTCCAGGAGAGATGTGGGCCTACTATAGCTATCTTGTTGAAAACGTTAGTCAATAAAGGGACCCACAGATCTTCATTCTCCTGGAAAAAGTCTATTGGGACTCCATCAGGGCCCGGAGCTTTCCTGGTATTACACGCCTCTAGCCCACTCCTCACTTCGGTGAGCGAGAAGGAAAGGTTGTCCTTGATGGTGGTGCATGCGATAATGGTGTGTGAGGCAGGGAAGGTGGTGGGGGAAAGGTACTTATGAAATGTGCCTCTTCTCCTACGTTGGTGTCTAATGTGGGGTCCCTTTGCGACTTAAAATAGGGTGCGTTTATTATCTCCCAGAACTCCTTACTGTTACCCATTGTCAATGCATGCTCTAGTTTATCCCAAGTCTCCTCCCTCAACACCTTCTCCCTGTTACTTCTTGCCAGTTTGTATTCACTACGGAGTGTGGCAATTTGGGCCGCGTTTCTAGGTGTTATTCTCAGGGCTTTGATGAGGGCCTTCCTAATTTTAGAGCAGGGTGAATCGAACCAGCCCTTGCCCTTTGCGGGTTTCTCAGTATTGTTCCGCATGAGTGCCCTCCTTATGTGTTCTAGCAGTTCTGTGAAGGACGATACCAGGGCTAAGGGGGCATTTTCTTGGCCCAAACAGTTACTGATGTTATCACAGGTGTTCCTAATTATTTTGGGGATCAGTTTGAGTTTATAAATTTGGGCCCACTTTAGTTGGTAACCATTTCTCCTGGCTAATAGTGGCAGTCCCATTTTCTGCTGAGTGGTCACTTCCCTAGGAGTCAAAAGTATCTCACAAATTAAGAGAGCGTGGTCACTGAAGCTCGTAAATTGAACGTCTACATGGTTGCATCTATCGTTTAGGGGGTTGGACACTGTGGCAGCTCGCATATGGCGTGCTGCGGGGCGGTGGGGCGGGGTGGGGGAGGGGCAGGGTTGGGGGGTAGTAAACTCGGACATGCGACGGAACGGAGGAACGTAATAATTACTTTCCTCCGTTCCGTCGTATGTCCGAGTTACTACCCCCACCCTGCCCCTCCCCACCCGCCCACCACCCGCAGCACGCCCTATGCGAGCAGCCACTGGTTGGACACCAATATAAAATCTATGTTTGATTCCTGGGCATCTCGGCAGAATGTTTTTAAAGGAGAGTCTGAGGAAATGGACAGTTTGTTAACCATTACCATGTCCCTGGACAAAAGGGTCCTGTTAAGACTGTTTCCATAATTGGTATGGGAGAAATGGTAGACCGGGTTACCCATCAAATCCTCCAGACCACAGACACGCTCTTGATTGTACTTGCATGGGTGAATGTTAAAATCTCCCATCCAGATAATATTTAAAACCTCCTTTTTCTTAATAGTGTTTGTAGCCTCATCGATTGCCCTATTCACATCATCTATGAATAGGTGCATGTTTGGCCTGAAATTATTATTATAGCAATTTATTAAAAACCAAATGCCTTGGTTGGCCATATCTAAGATGAGGAGGTGAAAGTAGGGGCTCTTCCCTTCAAACATCTTAGCTTTCAGTGTCAATGTGTTAGGGATTAGAGTTAGTAGTCCCCCCTTGGCCCTTCCTGAAGCTGACGGGATTGCCCTTGTCTGGTAGGAATGGTAGCCATTTATGAAGACATCTTCTGTTGCCCATGTCTCCTGTAGGCAGGAAATATCTTGATTCTGCCAAAGATTCAGCCAGTGATCATCACCCAGTTTGTTTGAGATACCTGCCACATTCCAAGATGTTATTTTAAATATGTTGGGTTGCCCTTTCCTGTCTTCATTTTACTTGATGGGGACTTCGGTGTCTACTACTCTCACAGGAGTAGACACTACAGCAGGCCCCTCTATAGGTTGTGTTGGTAGTCAGCCACAGAGTTCGAGCCCAGAAAGTGGGGCAAATCTATTCTCAAGAATTAATCCTGTATTGCCCAGAACACTAGGCCTCAGTAAGTTTTCCCTTGATTGGGGTGACGGTTCTAAGACTGACGATGGAAGGGGCCTGTAAAAGTGTTCGAGGGGTAGTGCATTATTCTGTGTACCATTAGGTGGAGCTCTATATAGTTGGTCTAGAAGGGATCTTGGCACGAAAGAGTTGTTAAAATGTATTACCACACAGTCACCCTTCATTGATTTCAGCGATGGACCCAGCCACCCTACCCTCCTGGCCATGATAATTTGGCTAGCCAGTCGGGCGCCCCCCCTGCCCATGCCAATTGTGTGACGGGTCAGCCAATGGAGGGATTTATCCATTAGTTGGGTTGTTGTTTCAACCTGACCTTCCCTTAAGTTCGGGACATTGCCCAAGACCATCACAAGAGGGGACGCTGCCGGTGGGAGGTACAGAGAGTGGTATGCGGTGGATGCCTGCCTCTATATGTTTATTTGCTGCCTTGAGATATCACCATTTCCACCACCCCCCAATTGTTACTGGCTGCAGGTTGTTTGGTGACCTATTTGTGGTGCTAGTGGCTGGTAAGTGAGGGATATTTGTGGGTCCCCTTGGGTTTACAGGACATTCATTGCGTTGTGCAAAGGGGTTTTGGCCGTGTGGGCGGGCACTAGGATCAGGTATAGTCGGGTTATAATTCTGTTGGGATGGCTGAAATGTGTGGCCCCCCACAATGTTGAGTGCTATTGAACAAGCCCCCGCCTCTGGATCAGCTAGCGACCCCGCTCCCATGTCAGTTCATGTACATTGGGAAAGGGAATGGTTACATGTGCCTGCGACCTAGATGCGTATCAGTCTCCCTTCAATTTGGGTTAGTTTGAGCAAAAGTGGGTTCAGGAGGCCAGTAACCAAAGTCTCGATTCTCTTCAAGAAGTCCTCGCCGTTCACCTGTCAAGACTCTGTGGCAGGGTCGATAGCCTTCAGTGTAGAGGTTAGCCTCGGTTCAGGTTCTCTTTTCCCTATTGCTTTGCCAGACCGAGTTCCTTTCAGAGGCTTTTGTTTTTGCACACCACCACCTCATCTTTTTTTAACTGGAGGCTCACTATTACTATCATCAAGTCGGGATATAGCAGCCTGCCCCCTCATCACTATATTACGCCCGCTTGAGGTGTTGGGGGGAGACGCGAGCAAGACAGGTGCCAAGTGAGATGCAGATGAGATTTGGGGAGGAATTATAGGGGTGGCGTCCGTGATATGGCTACCGAGGGAGAATCGCTTCTGTGCAATCAGGGAGTCCAAAGAGAGCCGTCGCTCCATTAGCTCAATCTCATGGCTCAGGACGGACTATGCCCTCGTTAGGAAGGGGTCAAGAGTTCCAAGTGCTCCACGCCCCGGGCATTCACTGCAGCCCTTCTGTTTACTCATAATGATTAGAGATATAACTTAGGATTTCTCAGAGAATCAATTAAAAAAAATGAGAGTATGACAGTACCTCCAGGAAACGAAAGAACCTCGACATTCCCCGGGACCAGATGTTAGAGGGGGGCCCAGCCAAGCCTCCTCTGGGCATAGATGGGCACCGCGGGACTCCTGGCGCGCTTTATGCGTGAGATCTGCTGGTACTCCAAGTCCCTTAGGCGGTACTCCAAGTCCCTTAGGCGGTGCTCCCAGCAGGAGTGAAGGCTTTTGCGGCTACAATGCCGCGGGACTCCTGGCGCGCTTTATGCATGAGATCTGCTGTCTCCAGGGGGCGCAGGGACTGCTGGTACTCTGAGTCCCTTAGGCGGTGCTCCCAGCGGGAGTGAAGGCTTTTGAGGCTGCCAACTTATATTAACCTATGCTCATCCACTACCTTGGAGTAATCAGGCTTAACTGAAGAAGCAATGTGTAAAATATTTGTTTAACACTTCAAACAGTAACACAATTAAACCACCACAAAAAGACTTCACACCAAGTTAGAAAAATAGAGCTTAATTTCATAAATAAAACACAAGCCCAAAAAGAAAAAAATCCTAAAACTAGAGGTCAAGATATTAATTTTTAAAGAATAAACTGTAAAATGGTGCTTAGAAGCATTTAACACTTCTGATTACGATGGAGTTTGGGACGAATGGATGGACTCAGTTAGACCCGCTGAACAAAAGTACCTTAATCCGGGCTGCATCGCTATTGACGAAGCTGTGCGGTGCATCCCAGAGCGTTGTGTCATTGTTGAGCCATGCAGTGCACAAGATGCATCGATTTTCTCCACACAACAGTGGCGATCCTTCAGATTTGAGAGCGATGCACTGGTTCCGTATGCAATGCACTGCTGCTGCTCCTGCAGCAGAGGATGTATTGATTCAGAGTGCGAGGTGCTGGTTTTGAGTGCGATGCGCCTCTTCTTATCCATGCAACTGCGGTGGTGCACCGGTTCTGAATGTGATGCACCGGTTTTGATTCACATAGTGGCATTGATGCGCCTGTTCTAGAGAGGATGTATGGGTTTTGTTGAAGCAAGCACTTCAGCCCTCACTTCCAAGGGTCCAGGGCTGGTGTGGCACCATTTGGCAGGGTAGATTCACAGATGGCAGAGTCCAGGTGCAGCAGCAGAACATTTGGAAGTCTTTTATGTCCCTGAGACTTCAGATCAGGAGCCAAGGCAGCAAGCCTTCTCTGGGTTCAAGTGATGCAGGCCCAGTCCTTCTCTCCCAGGCAGGGAAACAGCAGGCAGCAGGGCATCACAGCAAAGCAGGAGTCCAGCAAAGCAGCAGTCCAGCAGAGTGGCAGCGATTTCAGCAGCACAGCAGTTCCTATTCCTGGCAAAGTGGTCACAGGTCCATAAGTTGATTTAAGTCATGGTGTCAGAGGTCCAGTACTTATCCCCAGTGGTGCCCTTGAAATGGAGGAAACTTCAAATAATGGCTTTGAAGTGCACAGAGGTTCTCCCTTCCTGCCCTGGCTCCAGACTCACAACAGGGGGTTAAGTAGATCTTTGTGTGGGAACATGACACACCCTATTCAGGTGTAAGTGCGAGGCTGTGCCCAGCTCCTCCCTCCTTTCCTGTCAAGGTCCATCTAAGCTCCCTTTGTGTGTGACTGTCTAGGAGGAATATTCAAAACCCAACTGTCACCCACCCCAGTTTGATCAGAGACAGGCAGCAGGCACCAAATGTAAGGAAATGTCAACTTTCTAAAAGTGGCATTTTCAGAATTGCAATTTAAAATCCATATACACAATAAGTTGTGATTTTAAATTGTGATTCCAGAGACACTAAATCCAAAAAGTCTATCTCTTCGCAATTGGGAAATACACTTATAAGATGTAATAAGGTAATCCCAATGTTATCCGGTTGGAGAGATAGGCCTTACAGTAGTGAAAAGCAAATTTAAGAGTTTTTCACCACTAGGACAGGCAAAACATAAAAGTGCATCTCCTACCTTTGAAATACATTGCATCCTGCCCTCTGGGTTGTCCAGGGCTTACCTTAGGAGTGACTTATATAAATAAAAAGGAAAGGTTTAGGCCTGGCAAGAGGTTTATCTCGCCAGGTTGAAGTGGCAGTGTAAACTGCACATACAGGCTTTGCAATGGCAGGACAGAGCCATGGTTAGACAGCTACTTAAGTGGGTGGAACAATGAGTGCTGCAGGCCGGCTAGTAGCATTTAATTTACATGGCCTGCGCACATGTAGTGTACTTTACTAGGGGACTTATAAGTGAAATAAATATGCCAATTGGTGGTGAGCCAATATTACCATGCTTAGGGAGAGAGCACAAGCACTTTAGCATAGGCAAGCAATGGTAAAGTGCACAGAGTCCTAAAGCCAGAAAAACCAAGGTCAGAAAAATGGAGGGAGGCAGGCAAAAAGGTGGGGAAGACTACCCCCAGGCTGTCAGATATAACAGGTATTCAGTCATTCATTTCCAATTAATCAAAATATTGGTAATTCTGCTTTCCTTACCAATGAGTAGGTCATTCCCATATCTGCCAACACACTGTTCATTGATGAGACTGTGGCAGAAAATGTAGGCATTGTTAGCATAGAAATTGTTAGTATAGACAGTGAGGAGGGGGACCCCGAGAAAGTGCCACTAAAAAACCTCATCTGCACCTACACAGAAATGTATGTGATTGGACAGCAGTATGTTCCCAATGCTTCAAGTTAATGAATTACAGTGGACGAGCTGAGAGAGAGAACAACCTTTGATTCATACTGATGGTAGCCAGTAGTCAATAAAACAAACAAATCAATAAGTCTCTAGTACAACAAACAAACCAGTATTGACATTTCCTCCGGAGAATGATCATGTGAGGGGAGGAAAATAGGGGAGGGATGCACACAACCAATCAACGTTGAGGTCCATTTAGTAGGGAGAGATAAAACACAGGGATGATCAAAATACAGTCAAATCACGCGTTCTGCTTGTGCTGAGGTTTTAGAAACAGGACACATAGTCAGACTGCACAAATCAAATAACACAGTCAGATGGCACAAATAACAAATAGTCAGATGATTGTACCAATGAACATAGGAGGGTGGGAGGCTTGGCTTTAGTTGTGTAATGTTGCTTAAATATGCTCTATATGTCCATTGTTGGTCACATGATTAGTATGTATGATTCATCAAAAATACACTATATAAATGACTACCTGCTGTAGCCAATTTGAGAGTTGGGTGGCAATCCTGCCTAGCTTCATCACTCTCCCACCCACTGTAAAATAAAACCTTTATACTTTATCACTTACTCTTGCTTGTTTTTCTGCTTCAATTAAGGTCTAATCAACAGCATCATGGTCCACTATTGCCTGGACATTTATGGAATAATTATGTTTCTGGTTCCTATAGAGGTGTGCAGGGCTGCAGGGGGCACAAATTGCACATGTGTGCAATCTATGGTACCAAGGTCTAATCAACAGCATCATGGTCCACTATTGCCTGGACATTTATGGAATAATTATGTTTCTGGTTCCTGTAGAGGTGTGCAGTGGCTGCAGCGGGACACAAATTGCACATGTGTGCAATCTATGGCACCAAGCACACGGGGGAATCCTGCAATATTGTAGAACCCTTGCTTGGTATTCAATTGTTGTTTGTCAGTGTTGTTGAAGAATATGTATTGTTGGGTCAATTGTTATATGGCATCCAAAACAGTTGGGAGAAAGGCAGATAATGCTCCCTGTGATATGCCTGCCAATCTTGCAGATGTCGTTTGGAATGATCCAGAGGCAGAGATGTGCAGCACAAACATCAATTTGACATGTGCTGGAATGGCATAGATCCTTGTTGTTGCTGTCTGGAGACGTGGCCCTATCTTCTCCAGCAATTCCATGATAGACTTCCTCTTCAATCTGTAGAACTGTATCAATGAGGGTTATGTATTGGTGGAAAATACATTCCTTCCTCCTTCGCTGCCTACGTGGTTGTCTCTGACCTACTCCCAGTTGCAGTTTAACAACCTCCAAGGCATAGATGAGCTTGCCAAAGTGTACTGTGATGGTGGGGAATTTGTACCAGAGCCACTGTGCCATTTTCCATGCCTGGGTTGCCGATGAGCAGCAATCCTGGTGCATCTCTAGCTTTGTGTGGTAATTGTACATGATGCATAACACAATGCTATTCTTATAAATATCATTGTGTTATGGTTGCATTGAATTTTACGAAGGAACACCTATGTTGCATATATTAATTCCTGAGTGATGCATCAGTATTCGGCATAGCTTTTGCACCAGGCAATACTTAAAAAACAACACATTTCTTAGACGCTTTGTTTTTGAAATATGGCTTACTGCTTACGCCGGCCTTGCATCAAACTACATGACGCAAGACTGGTGCAAACCCCTGATAAATATGAATCTGGAAAGAACATAACAACTCAGCATCTTTTTGGCCCTCAGCATGGCATATCAATTCAGACTGAATATTAACTGATGAGTAGACTCAAAATACAGGGGTATATGAATCAAAGGTTTTGCACCACCTTGCGCCACTATTGACTTGGTAAATCTGGTGTAACGCAAGGCAGCCTTGCATTACTCTGCCCCAGGGAGGTAATACATGGGTGGAGAGTGGGTGTTCCCATGCCTCCACCCATGGGTTTTGGTGCATTCCCAGATTAGCGATAGGTGGTAGACCTGGGAATGCTTCAAAATGCTATGCCTTTCCAGGAGAGGCTTAACAAGGAGAAATATCGGAGGCGTGTCCAAGATGGCGGACGAGTAGGTCGCATACACTCGCCGCTCCCGCCCGCGACCCGTGCTTAGCCAACACAGCGCCTTATAGCAAGATCCTACCGGCAGTTTTGGACCCGGACGGCGGCAGAGCCCTCTGCACCCACTTTGGATCCGCTTTGGTGCAGGGAGAGTGCCGGATTCCAGCCCTGATCCTGGCGGCGTGAGAGACTGAGTGACCGTGCACGCCCGAGCCTGAGCTGAGTCGACGGCAGCGAGCTGCGGCAGTGGTGTTGATCACCGTGGCCAGTAAATGACCTTGAGAGCCCAGTGGAGGTGGGGGGCGCCGCGCGGTGCTGAAGTGGCAACACCGGGAGAGCTGTGGCGTGAAGAGCGCCGTCCAGCCACACCAAGATGTCGGCGCAGGCCTGAATCCACAGGCTGCACCGCGACCCCCGTGCTGAACTGTGCGCCTATCCGAGCGATCCTGCACTCGGGCGGGCCTGGAGGACCGGGCCCGTCTCTCTTTGCACACCTCAATCTCCAAGGTGCACCAACGCTGAGACCCGCGGCTCCGCGGTGGGAGCCACGTTGATTTGGTCGGCGCGGGGCCGTCGCTGCCTGGAGCTGGTGCCTACTACCCCGCCGAATCCCGGCGGTGAAGCGCGGAGGGGGCTGGAACGACGCCCCATCGCAGAAGGTGAGCAGCGACTTGCCGCGCCGGCACTGGAACGCCAGCCCCCATACGCACCTGCGCCAGGGGGCCCCCCCTTCTCAGTACTTGCCGTGCACCGGGGGTTGATCTGCGTTGAGCCCTACAGCGACGGCCCGGAAGGTGAGGACATTTCGGCGGGGGTGTCTATGCGCTGCTTGGCCTACCCGCTTTGCACTTCTGGGACCACGCTGGGATGCAACTGAACCGGGAGGGGCATTGCCTGCTAGCCTGCAGCCGCCGCTGAGCGCCCTGGTATTAAACAACCTGGGGGCCTGGCCAGTCAGCAAATGCACCTGATGGGACTCAAGTCGGACACCTAAGCACCCGTTCCTCCGCTGGCCGCTTCTCGGTGCCCGCCCGGTGGAGGGTGGATTGCTGCCACGTGGCTGTGCTGGGTGAAGAACTCCCCCGGGAACCTATCATCACCTGGAGTTTTCCCGCATCCATTAGGGACGGCAACCAGGGAGGAATATAGCGGCTCTTCAGAAGGTATCGTCAGCTGCGGAATTTGCCCACGGAGGGACCTAGTTGGGGCCTGTATTGCGTTGTGCTGAGCGCCACGTGCTGCCGCTGCCTGCATCTCCTACGCCGAGTTTGCCCTTCCTCAATGGCAACCTCCTGAAGCTGAAAGGATAGGTCAGTTAAAGACCTACTACTCAAAGCAGGGGTTAGTGGAACAGCAGCAATGTCGCAATCGGGTGGGGCCGTTGACCGGCGGGACTTGGCAGACCCTGACGGCCCTGTCACCCGTAGCGTCTTGGAATCACTATTTGTGGATCTCACTAGGGAGTTCCATAATATGAGGAAGGACCTAACGGCCGAAATACGGGATCTACGCAAGGACATTGACTCAGTAGGTGAGAGAGTGGACGATCTAGAGAATCAGACAGTAGTCAGAGACGAGGAGGTGTCCCAACTCCAGCAAGAGGTGATCCGATTGCGTGAACAGCAGTTAGACCTTCAGTCCCATACGGAGGACTTGGAGAATCGTTCCCGTCGGAACAATATCCGGATCCGGGCGGTCCCTCAGGGAGCGGAGGCACAGGACATTGAAACTTTTGTCACGGATTTATTCCGCCACATCTTGGGAGATCCCCCGGACCGGGAGATCCGGCTTGACCGCACACACCGGGTGGGACTCAAGAGGTCGCCGACAGCTCCGCAGCCCGATATTCTGACATGCGTCCATGATTTCAAGCTTAAGGAGCGCATCTTGCGCGAGGCACGGTCCAAGCACCCTCTCGAATTTCGATCCTGTAAACCTCTCCTATTCCAAGACTTAGCTGCCTCCACACTTCAGAAACGGCATGCTTTCCGGCCAGTCACCGCATTCCTCCGCTCAAAAGACGTTGCATACTCCTGGGGGCATCCATTCCGACTCATTTTTAAATGGGAGGGCAGGCTCCGCCAAATATGTTCTTTAGAAGAGGCATCTTCTCTTTTGCATCTCCCGGGGGCAGACCATGAGGACACAGTGAAACAGGCCAGCCCGCACCGGAGGGAAGAGGCGGGCCGCTGGCAGAGAGTGGGGGGCTCGTCGTCGACCTCTCGTCCAAACCTGGAGGTTATAGCCAAGGAACGCTCGGAAGTCCTTCGGACCCTCTCGGTGGATTCCGCTTCTGCAGATTGACCTGGGCTCCCTATGGAAGTGTTATTTATCTTCGATGCTTCTCCATCTGCCGGTGGGATTGATCCAACTGTGGCGGCTGGGATCGGGGCGGGGGGGCGGCGGGGGCTCCTGCTAACCATCCCACGCCTCAACACAGGCTGATTGCCTGGGACATTTGTGAACTTTGTTAATGATAATTTTTCATGTTATGTTAGTTAGGGGGGTTCCTTCTCTGTTTTCTCCTCTTTTTCATGGGGTTGTCTCCTGCTACTTCGTTCTCATGGCAGGCCTTTCATGCAGGCTCCTGCATGCCCACCAACTCGCTGGTCAGCTGCTGTTAACTATAGTGCACTTGGTCTCCCACCATTATGGCTCCTGACATTGTCGTTGTTTCCTTAAATGTGAAGGGCCTCAACAGTCCCACTAAACGGCGAGCTCTTCTCTCGTACCTAGAGCGGTCAGATGCCCATATCTGCCTACTTCAAGAGATGCACCTTCTCGCAGCCGACACTCATCGTTTACGCTCAAAGGCGTTCCCCTTACAGATGTTTTCGTCAGCCACATCCAAGACTGCGGGGGTTGCCATTTTGGTGTCCTCTCGGTTTCCGGGGCATGTTGGGAACAAACAGGCCGAAATTAAGGGGAGATTGTTGGCCCACTCCTTTACCTTAGACACACACACGTTTGTATTAGCTTCGGTATACGTCCCCAATAATGGGCAGGAGGGGTTTATAAAAACGGCCATTCAAGAGGTCACGGGTTTGCCAGAGCGGACAGTCCTGCTCGGCGGGGACTTCAATATGGTTTTAGATGGGGATATGGATCGTTCTGGACAGCAATGGGGCCAGACGGGGACCTTATCCAAAGCGGGGAGGCGGTTGCTGACCGAAGCCAGGGTTCACTGATATATGGAGACTCCAGCACCCTAACACGAAGGCCTACACATTCTACTCACACCCTCATAAAACTTACAATCGGATCGATTACATCTTCACCTCAGACTTCTTAACACAACATACTCGTGAAGTTGAGATTCTCCCCTGCCCTCTGTCTGACCACTCTGCGCTGCGGCTCTCCCTGACTTTCCCTCTGCGGCGTCCTTCTCATCGCTTCTGGCGTTTGCGGGAAACCATGCTCCCGCATCCCTCAGTAGTGCAGCAGGTTGAGGGAAGCATAACAGATTATTTAGCTTTAAATGACACTCCGGACATATCCACGACGACCCTCTGGGAGGCAATGAAGGCAGTTATCCGAGGGGTTTTCATCAGTATTGCGTCAGCCGATAATAGAGATAGGAGGGAGAACCGTGAGCGTTTGATGGGCGATATTACGGAGCTGGAGCGTATCCATCAGCGTACTGGAGCGCCGAGGGTCTGGAGACAGTTGAAGACAGCGTGGGCACAGCTTGCAGGGTTAGATCTTGACCGAGCAGAGTATGCAGCCCTCCGCCTCAAACATGCCTTCTATATAGGAGGCGACCAAAGCGGGCGCCTCCTTGCAAACCGCCTCCGACCAAACGCCAAGCACATAAGGTGACGCTGATACAGGACCCTGGAGAGGGGGGAGGAAGGTACAGCGACGACAACATGATCGTGGAAGCATTTAGGCGGTTCTACGAAACACTGTACTCGGCCCAAGTTTTGCTGGATACTGAGCCTACTCAATACCTACAGGGGGTGGGCACCTCCAAATTGTTGCCGTCTCATGCCGCGGACCTCGAAGCTCCCATTCGGCTGGAGGAGGTTATCTCAGCGATAGCCCGGCTCAAACACAACAAATCACCTGGCCCTGACGGATTTACCTCTGGTTTTTATAAGAAATTCTGTGGTGTGCTGGCCCCGCTTTTAACACGTGTTTTCAACTCCGCTGGGTCGACAACAGCTTCTTCCTTCCCCTCCTCTATGCTAGAGGCCTTAATCACTGTGATTCCCAAACCAGGGAAGGACCCTAGCTTCTGCAGCTCCTACCGCCCAATATCCCTGCTCAATGTAGACCTAAAGATCTTTACGGGCATCCTAGCAGCCCGACTCTCTAGACACCTACACGGGCTCATAGACCCAGATCAATCGGGCTTTGTCTCGGGGCGCCAGTGCTCAGACAATACCAAGCGGCTGTTTCACCTGATGGACCGCTCTGAGCGTTTTCCGGCGGAACGCATGATCCTCTCGGTCGATGCTGAGAAGGCATTCGACAGGGTCCACTGGCCGTATCTCCGGGCGACGTTGAATCACTTTGGCCTACCTGAGCGCTTCATAGAGTGGATTTTTTTGAGCTATGCGAACCCTACCGCCACGGTACGGGTGAATGGTGTGGCGTCAGCGGCCTTTTCAATACACAGAGGGACCAGACAGGGTTGCCCGCTGTCGCCGCTTCTTTTTGCCCTCTACATGGAGCCGCTGGCCCAGAGGATTCGGGATGACCCATCTATCCGAGGGATCTTTTTCGGAGGGTCAGAGCACAAACTATGTCTTTATGCTGATGATGTGGTGGCGACCCTGGAACATCCTCGGGATTCTTTACCGGCATTTCTAGACGAATTAGCGCGATTCGCCCTGGCTTCGGGCTTTCAGATAAATGTGCACAAGTCACAAGCCCTTAATTTGTCCTTAGAACCAGAGACGTCGGAACTCCTTCAGCGAGATTTCCAGATCCACTGGGTCTCGGACGCTATCACATACCTTGGCCTCCGGGTGGCCCCTAATATTTCTCTTACCAGACAGTTGAATTACTCTAGGCTTGTAAAACTAGTGCGGGACTCCCTTCACAGATGGAGGCCTCACAGCCTTTCGTGGCTGGGATGAATAGCAGCGGTGAAGATGGTGTTACTACCTCAACTTCTTTATACCTTCTATACTCCCGATGCTGCCTCCCACTGGGGCCATCCGGACCATGCAGAGAGATATTGAACGCTTTATCTGGCGTGATCAAAGAGCTCGGATGCGCCATGATCTTGCATACAGGGACCCGGCGGAGGGGGGACTGGGGGTTCCAGACCTACTGGCGGGCGGCTCAGCTGAGGGCTCTAGTAGAGTGGTCTCGCCCTGAATCAGAGAAACACTGGCTGTTCATGGACAGGGCTCTTGCAGGACGATTGCTATGGGGGGTCCCCTTTCTCCCTCGCCAGGGGCGACACCGCAGCTTATACTTATCAGAGGTGACCCGGCCCATTATGGCAGCCTGGGATAGAATGGCGACCGCTAGAGGACTCACGACCTTCCCATCCCCCATTACGCCTATCGTAAAGAACCCGGAATTCACGCCCGGCCTTGACTATGGGGCATTCCGCCATTGGACAACGGACTCTACCCGTTCTATTGGACATTTCTTTGATCTTTCAGGCCTGCGGCCGTTTGTCGCGTTCCGTACGGAGCTCGGACTCTCTGAGACGGAGAGATACTGATATCTCCAGATACGACACTGGGTGTTGCAAGAGGGGGTGCGGGAGGGTGCAGAGAGATTGCTTACACCATTCGAGAAGTGGTTAATCACAAGATATAGCGACGCACGCTTAACGTCCGATTTATATAAATTCTTACGGACCCCTACAGCCGCGGAGAAATCCCCAGGGCAACTGCGTTGGGAGGGAGAACTGGGAAGGGAACTCTCACTGAAAGAATGGAAGGACATTTACCATCGAGCCCGTCGCACAGCTAGTAACGTATCTTCCATGGAAACGGCTACTAAACTGGCCACTTACTGGTACTTAACTCCAGTGCGGCTTCATAGAGGCAATCCTTCGCGTAGCCCGTGGTGTTGGAGGGGTTGCGGCATGTTGGGTTCTCTTACCCACCTGCTTTGGGAATGCCCGTCTTTGGGGACATATTGGACACAAATATTAGATGAGATTGACTCACACTTTGCCACACAGATTCCGAGATTCCCGGCATATATCCTCCTAGGCCTTCCCAATGCCATCACCTTCCCACTTCATTCTAGGAGAGGCAAACAAATGGCCCTGACCCTGGGGGCAGCAGTTCAGAACGTTCTCACACACTGGGGCGCTACGACAATACCCACCCGGTTAGGCTGGTTATACAAGCTGTGGTCCATTCTGGGGATGGAAAAGATCTCTCTCTCTTTGACCAACCCAGGGGCCTCCTTCCATCAACTTTGGGCCCCTCTCTTATCGCTTTTAATATCGGAATTCACAGAACTTACCTGTCCCAAATACCTTAGATTATTACGATTAACAGACCCTCCACCGGCGACCAAGCCTGCTGCACCTGCCACTTAGTTGCTTTAGAGATTCACCTATTGGGCCGCAACAGTTTCACGGTCAAATACTTATTTTATACAACGGCGGAGGAGGGGGTGGGGGGAGGAGGGGTTGTATTTTTGTTTGTTGTTGTTCTTGCCTGAGACATATGACTATGACAGTGAAGTGCCGGGTTGCAACCCGATGATTGTAGAGCATTGATTTCCTTTTCGGACAAAACAATAAAGAAATTTAAACCTAACAAGGAGAAATATCTTTATTTCTCCTTGTTTAGTTTCTTTTAAAGGTATTGCATTCTGCAGCACACATACAAAGAGGAACAAGCTTCAAAGGATTTTTTGTGCAAGAAGGTATCTTTTCCTGCACAAAAAAAATCCTACCTGCAAGGCAGGCACCCTTGCACCATGTCCCAAGGGTGTCTGCATTGGCATAAGGCAGCACAGTGCGCCTGCACAAGAAGAGAACAGGAATGCGCCATAAAATGTTAACTATGGAACATTCCCTCCCTGTCGCTGTCACGCAACACAGTGCAGAAAGATGGTTTGCTATGCTATATTGCCTGACATTTTGATAAATCTGTCCAATAGTTTTATTTTAAAAAAACGGGAAAAATGCAAGCTTTTAATAGTTTGATGAATAGTTAGTGAAAATATTAATCCATTTTTAAGACTGAAAAGGTGACTAGATTTGGTTGTTCCTCAAGTTTGGAGCTTGAGCCGTATCTTTAACATCATCTTAAGGTAAGGATCGAAGCAAAATTCATCTTTTCTCACTTCTTCCTCCTCCTGATCTCTAAGCTCATGGCTGTGCTAGAGAGGGAATCAGTTCACACATTTTTTAAGTATCTTGGTTTACCATCAAACGGGCTAATTCCCACTCTATTTTCAGTATGTGGTCGTATAGAGCTTTGCCGTTGTTTTAGAGAAAAAGAAAGCAATGCATCAGATAATTTATCCTCAGATTGCAGACAATAAAGAGAGTTTGCATATATCTAAATGGTTTTATTACTCAAATCTTTTAGTATATCATCTTTATTAATCAAATCTTTTAGTAGCTCATCTTTATTGCAAATCACAACTTAAATTCCGATTATTCTCAATAGTCAATATATGACAGAAATATAAAATCAATACGGGTTAATCAAATCATGTAATAAATGCATTAAAGCGCACTCCATAAGGGAAAGAATCCCTATTCTAAGAATCGGGTGAAAATGGAGTTAGTCAGAACCCATAAAGAGTTCTAGTCCAAGAGCAAAAGGCATAAAGCTTTAGTGTTAAATCAGCTAAAAACCATCAAAATATCAATGCAGAGAACTTCCCATAAAGGGAGGTTTGAGAAACTCAGTAGGGTCTCAAAGCAATAGGACAGAAAATCTGGGTCTGGCAAGGGGGCATCCTACTATAGAAACACGTACTGTTATTGACTACACATTTCACAAATCTTTTACAACATGCTGCTCTTCTCGTCTTCCATCCGCTAATCAGCATATGATGTTCCCCTGGGAACAGAATCCCTCGTCATCTTCTCACGTGGAGTTTGCCTCATTCATGCTTACTTTCACATATATACAAGGGCCCAGATTCACAAAGGTTTAGGGTTGGGTTACAGTTAATCTAACGAGAGGGGAGGAGAGTGCCATATCTCTGTGAATATAGTGCTCTCCTGCTCTCTCCCTGTCACGCAACACAGCGCAGCTTCTTTTGGTGCTGCGCTGCATTCCGTGACCATTTTCAGAATCTGGGCCTACATCTTTAACCTCCAAATATCCATTTTCTAAATAATAGTCTATGTAGAAATCGACCCATCTGTACTAATGACAAAGAAAACATTTGCAGAATCACCATTGATGGGGGAAAACAAGTTGGTTAGAAAGTCAAGTTCACATTTTAAACTCTGCATTTCAATGTATGAACTCTTCAATACCCAATTAAAGACCAAAATTAGTCATGTGTAATCAGTGGTGTTTGGTAAGTAGAAACATTCTTCAGACATATTTGAAACTATATAAGCAATGTATTAATTATTATGAAAAACATGTTCATGGAGAGATCAAATGTTCATGGCGAGGTCAGGAATCAAACTTTTTATGCAGATTCGACATTTTGTTTTTAAGCTTGTTTTTCAAGCAGCACCCCTTTAGTCATTTTGAGGCCTAGTAAGAGTAAATAGGATAGCTTACAGTTTTATGCATTCTAAATTCATTATTTTCATCAAAGCTTGCACATTAATTCTGCACATTTAATTATAACCAGCGTTATTTTCTTGTTAATTTAATATCTCTCTCTCAGCTGGATGGAGTGATGGAGAGATATTTCACTGCAGTTGCTGTAATCTTTGTAGGGGTGAATAAGAAACAATAGAACTAATTAGTATCTGTCCTCGAACAAAATAATTTGTTGGGCCACACTTCTCGTTTCTGAGTGTTAGTACTAAAAACATGCTGTACTGCAATATACTAAAGGAAGAGACATTCAACTTGTTTGTAGTCTAGTCAGATTTTTGGGCATCGCTGTACATGCGCTGGAAATCACAGAACCTATTTTCCATATTGTAGACTGCAACTAGTAAGCAAGTGAATTTCCAAGCCATACCCTTAATTGACACATGCTGATTTTTTTAATTTAACGACACCCCTCTGTGCTTAGCTACAGATGTCTTATCTTAAGTGATATTATCATCCTGTATGGTTTAGATATTCAATGTTTGATATATATTTATTGAGATGATTTGCATCAGTCTTCAATAAATAAAGATTGATTGATTGATTTCTAACTGCCCATTGTAGGCATAGTGGGCAGGTCCATTTGGCATACAAACTAGACAAAAACATTTGAATATTTTTCTTGTGTTACCTTTTCCCAAAATGTCTTTGTCTCTTTTGACATATTGGCAAGAAACTGAGGGGCATATTCACAAGGAGCTATCGCCGAATTAACGGCACTTTATCGCAGCTAAAGTCGTGATAAATTTACCTCCCCATTCACAAGCCGGTGTTAACAGCCCATATCACCAGTGTACCCGCGATAGCAGCCGCAAAAAACATCGCCACAGAGGACCCCCGCAACTATCGCTAATGGGATGCAGAGTGGGCGTTCCCGTGCCAAAAGGCGCAACAACATCACACCTCAACATTCTCAACGACCAGCCACATCGGTGATAAAAACACAAAACAGGCGATAAGGTGCGTTAGCACCAGGAAATCTACACCTGCTCTGACCTGGTGTAAAGTCGGACGGCAGCCTGCAAACCAAAAGGGAGCACAGCCCAGGGCTACATCGGAAGGGCAACAGATGCCATGGAGCCACCCATCATGCGGCCCGGACACCCAAGAGGGCCACAACACCCACCGCCACCACCCCCAGGATCACCCCTCCCTGGCACCCCCGACCAAAGACATGCCACATCAGCCACACCTAAACATGTACAAAATATTCCGCTTGATGTCGCACAATCACAACTGGTGACATGCATGTGTCATCACAGAAATGAGCAGCACACATTCACTTTCGAAGCAACAAATGAAAATGTATTAAAATGAACACCGAAATGAAATGAAGACACATGGCCGCTCCCCTCGGGACAATACGTAGGTCACAGCCTGTAAGACAAAAAACATGATGAGAAGGTGTGTCCTGCGCACATCAGAGGACAGAGAGAGAGCGAAGGAGAGAGAGAGGAAGAGAGGGAGAGAGAGAGAGAGGAAGAGAGGGAGAGAGAGAGAGAGAAGAGGAGAGAGAGAGAGAATGTAGCACACATTGACAGAGCAGCACGCCATTAATTGTTTTTGTGCAGGAAGGTATCCCTTTATGCACAAACACAATCATCCCTGCAAAGCAGGCACCCTTCCACCATGGTGCAAGGGTGACTGAGTTGGCACTAGGCTTATGTTTTAGCACTGGGGCAGGGGAGAGCACAGGGATGCACTGTATTGTTGTAAATATGGTTTATCCCTGTGCTTTTAAAATTACGCAGCTTGGCGCAGCAAAACTGCTTGTGGCATTGTGCTCCTCATTTTCTTGTAACTATGCCCCATAGTCCCTCATTACGAGTGTTGTATTACACTCGAAATGTTCACTCAAGGATGGACCATTCCAAGTAGGCCAGTGTCTCTGGTGCCAATAATTCCAGGCCAGAGGCACTGAGTCTGGATTCACCAGGTGCAGATGTACACCAAGTGAAAATGCTGGAATGACAGGGGTAGGGATCAGTTGTGGCCAATAATTCAAAGTGGAGTTGCAGGCAGGCCACACAAACACTCATGCACACTCACTCACTCCTCTACATTCACCCACCATTCACATGCATGCACGCACACACACATCCATTCTCAGCATGCACTCACAAATACACATACATTCATATATACATGCACGCATGCACCAAACATTAAAAAAAATAATGTACTGGGCTGCAGCTGTGATGTGGGGTGGTGGAAGGGAAGCCTCAGTGGCTCCTGACGACTGGGACTGCCACCTCCTCTCACTGGCTGACCTTGTTATCAGTTGGCCAATGAGAGAAGGCAGCAGTTCCTACCTCATCACAAAGTGGAGTGGAGTCAGTGAAACTCTTCCCGTTTGGAAAAAGGTGGGGTGCTTGGCCTTTCCACACTTAAGGATGGGCTGCTGCTGATAGGGGTGTGGTCATGGGAAAATCTGGCCCACACCCAATTCGTGAAGCACCACTAGGGTAGTTTACAATGCCTCCCGACAGCCTAACTAGCCCTGCTCTGGCTTGCCTGACACCTGGATCTGTCATCTTCTACTCCCAACCAGGGCTCCCCAACCCTCCCACTGGCATAATCTGCCTTCTTTGAACAACTGAAACATTTTAACAGATTTGTCTGTGGAATTGGAGGAAGAACTATGCGGAATGTATGTGTTATTCCCAGGTCCATGTGGTCAGTCTCCAAATTGGGGCAGATCTCGAAATTGCCAGAGTTTGTTTAGGGGATACCGGCCATAATTGGACATTCCAGTGCCTTCAGTAGTCCACATCAAAATTCCTCCTACTCACTTACAGATGTAGTTTTACATGGATTTCTAGTGTGCCAAATTCGCTGTGAGTATAAACAAAATTTTGAGGATTTTTTCATGGCCACCCAATCCTGTAACGCATCAGATGTTTCAACAACATTAATGCACGGGCTTTCAATATTCCAATAATTACATTCTGTGAAACATGATGTGGCATTGTGAATCACAAATGGGTTTATTTGCTTCCTAAATTTGCACTTTGATGTGCAAAATCCGTAGTGAAGTCATAATTACGTTTCAATTAAACAAACCATTCGGCAAAAAATGTCTTTGTATCACATATGAAATGATGGTATGGAGGAACTGCAGCAGATGAAACCAAATGCTGCATAGCAGTTGCAAGCCCTGGAGCCATTCTTTATCTGATTCATCTGACTTTTTAATTTCTGTTCAGTAAATACTTTTCCATAAATCTAAATGTTGATTTAGATGACTCTAGTCACAATATGGTGCGAAGATGTTTGAAAAATTAAAAGAGGAATCAGCCATTAGCTCTGCAACAGAAGACGTGAACGTTAAGAAGCCATATGTTTTTCAATAGACCAAGTTCATTTGGATTCATAAAAATAAAATGTATAGCTTTCGTGTTCAGCTCATTATCAAGTCTGAGTAAAAACAACAATAAGATTAATAAATTGCTGATGTTTTGCAGGCACAACAGAGGGTACCAGAGCAAAAGCAAAAACTATTAATTTGACAACACACTGCGACGGCGAAAAGATTGGAAACTCTTAAGGGATTACCATCACTGCTTGAATACTTGCATGCACAACTCAGAAAAAAGAAAACGCACAAAGAATCATTAAGACGCACAATGTGAGGCGCAGTCTTCCTGTCTGGAAAATGAAAAGAACAAAATGATGCCCTAGGATGTTTATCTGTAATAAAAGGGATTATATTAAGGAAGAAAATTTGTTCCCAGCTTAATTTGTTCTTGATCAAGATAGATGCAATGCTAAAATCGTGTCCTGTGGAAGAGGCAGCTACAGGGGGGGGTGGTTTGCCATTACAATTGTTTGGTAATCAGAAGGAAGCCCCAAACCACGGACCCGACACTGACATTAACGTTGGCGCTCGCTTTATTAGCCGAATTTCTGATAACACTTTGAATGCAAGGCAGACCCTATACAGTGGGCTCGACGGGAACCAACATCGGTTTTGCACACTTAATACTGCTAAGAATATTTAAGGAACAAAATGCGTTCTAATGGCACACTCTGAAGCTCAGTTTCCAAAAGAACAGTGGTTACATTGTAATCGGGTTTTAAGGTTTACAGGCAATTCCAGAAGGAATCTTATAAAATATTTCAATACTTGTGCACAGTATCAAGGAACAATAATGCCTCGTATTTATATATTATATCCTGTGCTTATAAGGAAACAACAATAAAAAGCACATGATACAAAAATAGGCATATGTGTCTGCCACAGTAGTAGCTGATGCCTATTTATATCGGGCAGACATGTAACACAAATATTTTACTAGAATAAAATCACCACCAGGGTTCGTATGCCACTTAAAGCATGCGCAGTAAAAAGTAAAAGGCCTCAGGAAGAGTGGCTATCTAATGTTTTTGTGATGCCATTATATGCCACTATACTTCCAATAATTCTTGAGTGCTGCTACTAATATGAGATTAATATGCTAGCCTGCCGGGGTGCAGTGTTCCAAAATGCCAGGGCTCCTCGCAGTATAACAGCTTGTCAGAAGTAACCACGAATTCTCAAATAGGCCGAGCTGCATATTGGCCCAATGGGCTGCTCATAATGCCCGAACTATTTGAGCCAGCTGCTAGGACTGGTGTAGGGCTCTATTAATCTGTAGACAGTTGAGTTTGAGTTATCTGGCGTATTAGAGATACATCCTTGATGCCATATTAGAGATCCATCCATGATGCCAGTGTCTATAATGCCACGGCAAACTATTAGACTCTAACACTTTTCTTCTTGTCTTTAGATGACATCAGAAATATTGGGACACATATCAACCTCAATCCATGTAGGTTGGCCCTTAGTTGAGATTCTACAATAGTTCTTATCCCTTGATGCCTTTAAATCTTTCGGTATGCAGCTAACCCCAACCTAATGCAAATTGCCTTGAGTGATCGAGTGATGGTGGTGATATATAATATTTTGTTTGTATAGTCCTAAGTGACATTGCACCATATTACCTGATGAATAATCTATTAATCCTAATTAATCAGAGTCCTAGCCTTCCTATTTGCAGCTCTTGCCATTTTTGTACCTCCCTCCCTATGACATGTAAATATTGTAGTGTCTTGCAAATTAGCATTGATGGAACCCTTTTGGCTCCTGATGGACACCATAGAGTTGTAACATAAGTGTTAGAGCGTAATGCAATGAAGGTTGATTTAGAATGTTGAGTTCGCAGTTGCACGCAGACGAATGAAGACGTGTAATACTAAGCTCTGTGTGTGGCGTAGTCATTGGTGGGTACCCCGGCTGGGGAAGAAGCTACAAATGGTGATGAGATAGGGGATAAGTAACCCAAAGATTGACAGTGCTCTCACAGAGAGTTTGCTGTGGTCCAAGCAAACTGCTTGTGCGTGCCATGTGTGTCCTAGTCGAAGTACGGAATTGACGCTTAACGCATGTGGAGTCAAAGTGCAGCACCAACCCCTGTGACAAAGTTGAAGACAACGAAAGCATTGCAGAGAATCTACATGTCGTTGTCCGGAACTTTTATAGTTATGATTATAACCAAATAAAGTTTTCATGATGATGATGAACAGTCAAAAAAATAAACCTCAATAAAGTGTGCCATGAGTGAATCAGTGCCTATGAGATCATTCACACACCACCGGAACATCTCAAGAAACATTACAGTGCTACAACACTCCCACTCATGTGCAGATTGGATCTAAATTCATACTCAAACATATTTAAAAATATACTTAATAGTCCATCATGAAGTAGGACTAAAAAGTCATCATACCTAGGCTTGTCCATCAAAAAATGAAATGGGGATAGCAACGACGGGTTCGCCAACGCCTACTATAATTACAAAGAGAAGTTCACAATTGTGCATACTAGGAAAAACAAACTCAGTCTCAAAAAGAGACAGGAACAATGACACCTCACTTCCAGCTGACCAGCCTATGTTTAGCCTGGACAGGCATGTGAGAAAGACAGGAGAGATTCAATCTGTTGCATGCCTGGTGCGGGCGGCCTGGTAGCAACAGAAGCCATTAGCGGGTCCACACACAACTCTTAAGGGATTGTACAGCGCACCATCGGGCAGGTAAAACACATTGTGATTATTTTTTTAAGGGTGGTGGCCAGGTTGAAAGGAAGGCTCCCTATCACCTCAAAGGGGCCGTTTAGAAATGCAATGTCCCTTAGTTCAATTATATTGTGTATGTTAGAACTGCCTTTTTTAGCGGGTTCACCCCCAGACTTTTTTCTTTTTGGCCTCCTGTTTTTGACCCATTTTTCTTTGGCTTTAGGACTCTGGGCACTTTTCCACTGCTGATCAGTGCTAAAGTGCATATACCCTCTGTGTAAATTGTGATTGTGATTAGTTATCAATGATTGGCATATTTGATATGATGGTAAGTCCCTAGTAAAGTGCACTATGGGTGTTCAGGGCCTGTAGATCAAATGCTACTAGTGTGCTTGCAGCACTGGTTGTGCCACCCACCTGAGTAGCTCTGTAAATGTGTCTCAGACCTGCCACTGCAATGTCTACACATACAGTTGTAGACTGCCATGTTGACCTGACAAGTGCACACACTTGCCAGGCCCTAACCTTCCCTTTCTTACATTTAAGGCACCCTTAGGGTAGACCCAAGGTACCCCCATGGGCAAGGTGCAGTGTATGCGAAAGGTAAGACATGTACTGGTGTGTTTTATATGTTCTGATAGTGAAATACTGTGTATTTCTTTTTTCACTGTTGAAAGGCTGGCTGTCCCATAGGCTATCATTGGAGCTACACTGTAACATTTTACATGTGTAAGTTTCAATTGGGAACAGCTCGAGATTTTGGAGTTGAAACTCTCTGAACTCAGAATTTAATAACACATCTTTTAGTAAAGGTAGTTTTTAAATAGTGTATTTGAAAATGCCACTTTTAGATTTCGAAATTTTCTCTTCAAATGACACTGACAAGCCATACTAAATTTCAAAATATTGATATTCCCAATTTGTGCTCCAAGAATTCACCCAGCCCTTGTCCTGAGGAGAACCCGTAAAGGGATTTGGGGTTTGAAGCGCGTAGACCATTACCCACGGGGGATCCCAGCACAACAAACATCAATATGGAGGACTAAAATTAAATTTTAGTAAAGAAAACATTTTTCAAAAGCCCATATTAGATCAGCATGGACCCCCTCACTATAGACCAAGAGCATCAGCTGTAAATTCATCGCTCTGGTTTTTTCAATTGTTGGACTGCTGAACATTGAAAATGTATGTGTTTTTGTTTGCATTATTTCCTGCATGTTTGTTTGAATTTATGTTCTTTTTCTTCACATTGAGCACAATGCTTTTAGACAAAATTGCACATCTGAGATTTGATTGCTGGTATTCTCTTTCTTTCTTGTAATGATACAGAAGTTTGAAATGTGTCCAAATCAAATGTATAAAAAGAATTAGAGGCCATGTTTATTCAGTACAATGTCCCTCAAGTATAAGTAAAAACATGTACGAATCATGCAGCCACCTCCTGTTGTTTTGTGCTTTTAGAAAGTGGGCATTTTCTTGTTTAACCATCCTGTGTGTCTCTGCCTGTCTGTGTATTCACTGCCTGGTTTTGGAGTGACAGGAGCTGGGGATGTGCATTCACTCTAGACAGTCACAAAGGGGGCTGAGGTGTGTCCTGCCTTGCCTGGATGACTCATAGCTCCGCTGAATCGACCTGGTCTGCATTTAGAGTGGTGGGAGGAGTTTTTACTAGCACCTGAATAGGCTATGTCTCCTCTGCACAATGCTGTCTCAGCCTCCTGGAGTGAAGCTGGACCAGGAAGGACAGAACTGGTTCTTACTGAGCTCAGAGACTTTTACAACAAAGACTACAAAGAGAAAATGGGGTATAAGTATTGGACCTTAAACCCCAAGACGTCCGATCACTTCTGGAAACCAGAGGAACCTCTGCCAAGGAGAAGAGCTGTAAGGAGGAGTACTGCCCCTTTGCTGTGTGTTGCTTTGTTGGGTTGGTCTGCAGTTTCTGCTTCTGCCAAGGAGAGGACAAAGACGGGAACTTTGCTGTGAACCTGCTTGTTAAGACTCTCCAAGGGCTTGTGTGTGTTTGCCTCCTGTTCTGAAGTCTCAGAGACAAAAAACCTTCAACACCAGCTTCCTTGAACTCCACTGCTGGGAGTTCTGACCGGCCAGGAGGTGCCTGTTCCAGTTCTGGGCCTCTGGAGGTTGTCCCTGTTGCTGGGAGCTGAAAGAGCTTGTAGAAACCAAGGAAATCGATACATCACCCTTCCAGCACCTGTTTTTACGATGCACCACCACCATGCGGGAGAAATTTACATGCTCCGCCGCTGTATGGTCGAAGAATCAATGCAGCACCAGCCAGCGGTTGAAAATCCGCCAAATGCCAAGTCCTGTGCACTGATCTCCGAAGTCCAAGATCACTGCACCGACTCCAAAGCAGGACCTGCTGTGTGGCTTAACGACCCAGCGCATCCTAGGACTGCGACTGAAGAAACGGACACAGCGCCTGTTAGCAGCTATTTTTGGGAGTTAACTCTTATAGATAAAGAACTTCTTGTTTCATTGTGCCTGGTGGCTGTCAACTCCTTGTTCACAAATGTCAACCAATGCCTGAAAGGCCCTGAGGAGAGACTTTGTGGTATGTACCTGTTGTGTGGTGAAGAACAGGTTACAAAGGAGGCTTTGATGTAGTTTTAAAGATTAATTTATTTTCCTGGTGAAGGGCCCATGTCTCGCGTGTCCTGTCTCCACGGAGTCCAGGCTGCAACTGCCAGAGTTGTAGTTGGATGCCATGGAGAAGGAATGCCGTGCATGAATTATTTCAAAAGTAAACGCTTACAATAATAAACATATTGCGAGGCAAAGAACAATAAGAATGCAGCGACAAAAAAAAAGGACAAATGACCATGTCTAACACTACATCATCTTTCCCCTTATAAAACAAAACAATTGAAAAACTGTAACTAATTCAGTGCACATAAAAATCTTTGTACTTTGCAGGCATAGATACATTGCGAGAAGAAGCTCTAACACTGCTGGCAGGTTCTGCTGCATTGGTACATTCAGAAGGACTAAGGTCAACATATTCATCTGAATTACCTGTTGAACTCTCCTCAGTGAGATCTGAATCAGTGCACAATTCAGAAGTGTTAGACATAGTAGGGATAGGAGACTTGGACCCACTTGAGTGACAGGCCCCACTATAGCGACAATTGGTATCTTCCAAAGCAAACGAACCATGAGAGTCTTCCCCAGCGTTGTGTGTGATAATTCTACCAGCTTGTTCAGGGGTAACTTTCATGAGAGCCCTTTTGCTCCACCAACACTTTTCATTTAGTAAAGCTGAGCCTCTGGAAACTTTGATAATCTGCACAGGCTCAGAGAAAACTGACTCCCCTTTTCTTAACCTGGTGGATCATTGATCAACAACCAATCATCAACCTCGAGATCCACATTTTTTACATCATGCACTTTGTCATAGTAAGCTGTGTGCGCAGACCGCATTGCAGTGACTCTCTCTTTGACCATCTTAATAATTTTACATTGACAATTTTTATCTTTTGGCATAGAGTCTTAACCCAATCAGGACATAGCTCACACCTTGGTTGTCTTTTTCCTTAACAGGCAAAAAGGAGAAACACCAAAGGTGGAGTGTGGAATGAGATGGTAGGCCCAGACCCTTTTCCTAAGAAACTCTTCAATAGGAACCCTGCTGGCCAGGACAAATTGTTTTCTGTAAGGAACCTGTTCATCCTTTCCACCAGACCATTCGAAGTTGGTGAGTACAAAGCCACCTTCAAACGGCTGATGTGAAAATTATGAACAAATTCCTTCATCTGTAAGGAAGTAAAATGTGTACCGTTGTCAGTGACCAACTCCCTCTGTGAACCTTCTGAATGAAACACTTTCTTCAAAAATGTTATGACCATGCCCTGTCTCTATAGAGTCCAGGCTGCAACTGCCAGAGCTGTAGTTGGATGCCATGGAGAAGGAATGCCGAGCGTGAGAGCTGTCAAAATTAAACACTTACAATAATAAACATAGTGCAAGTCAAAGAACAATAAGAAAGCAAGTTCCGTGCAATGACATTAACAAAGGACAAATGTCCATGTCAAAAACTACAATACCACATAGATTGAAGAGCATTAGTTAATGTTGCGAGGAGTATACATTCTCATTACTCTATCCTCAATATTTGTATCCACTTGATCCGAGTGTTGTACATAATGTACCATCACTGAAGACAAGGGGAGCGTGATAGCCACGAGGGAGTTCACTGTGGAATTCCTGCATCAAAACTCTCAAGTGTATAATGCTTTACCAGAATTTTCAGGACAGTATATTTGTCAAATAAAGTCCAGTCTTCTATCTTTGCCCTGGTATGGCCACATGTACTGATAAAACAGTGGGAGCTTGATTGGCTAGTTGCTCTTCAATAGGTGTTGTGATATTCAAAATCACATTTATTTTGATGTATTGCAACACTTTTTCCAATTGCACACGCTTGTATATTTTTGCCTTTTGGAAAGGTTCATCCTGATCGTTTTCACGCTCAGAGGATGGTAAAACATCAGAGGTCTGTAGTGCCAGCACAGTCAATGAATGCCTGTAAATATTTCTGTGACATGATGACCTGCCTCTCATCGTCCACAATATCTTTTTTATTTAAGCAAACGTGACGCTATTTTGTTGAGCACTTTTTAGCCTTTATTGAGATTTTGATGTCCTTCTCAAAATGATGACAACATACCCAGGGTGGCACTTCCCACACACTTTGCTAACTTGTAGTCTCGACATACAAGAACAAGCTGCTAGGAAAGAGACACAGTTGTGCCTGACCCTCCTATCATATACTCAACTGAAAGTTCTGCAGCGGAAGAAATGGAATTGACACTAGCTCTTATGCTCTTGTGGAAGACAGAAATCGATTCAATCGCCCTATGCTTGCTAAGGCACAGCAAGTGAGGCATACCATCTGCACGGTAAACAGTATTCATCTAAAACAGAACTAGTCTTAAACTCTTAACACCTACCTAAGTCATTTTCAATGGGGGAAACGTGAATCTTGTCTAAAGGAGACAGGAAAAGGCACAGGAAGTGCAATGGGTGGAGGATGCTCTTATCGAATGCTAGGTAAAAAGTAGGAGTCAGTCTGCGAAAATGTGAACTTTATAGTAGAGTTAATTTTTCTTTTGAGAAATGTTTTAAGAAAAGAAGATGGGAATAGTGATAGATATTTTCCGAATTGCTCTGAAAATTGTATTATGCATTGATTGATATGACAGGGCAGCAATGCATATGCAATCAACAATGTTTAGCGCAGGTATTCCAATTGAGTCTACATAAACATTCTGGCACTGCCCGAAAAAACAGACACTGGTCATTCTGAGGTAGTTTACATAGTTCTTCATAGACAAAATGGCATGGATATTGGATTAACCCTGGAACAGTATATGCCAGATGTTAATCAACAATGTTGTTAGGGAAAGTTATGAACAATTTCAAAGTGTGCAGTCCTTATCTCCTATCGCCAAAGGTTTGTGAACGCTAGCAAAACATGGATCTAATATATTTCCTTTAGATAGGTGGAGAGATCTTGACTATGTTACAGGGATTAATGTATCGCCCGAGACCTACAGGCACCGTTAACTGGATTTTCCAGAACACCAATGGTTTTTTTTTAGATAAAATTACGTTTTGAGAACATTTTCACTCTATCCGCGAACATTACAATTCTTTCATTTTGAAGAGCTCCTTCGACTGAAGATTGTGCAGTTGATTCAAATGGTCAGTCAGGCAAATGCGTCTTTGTTATTGGGTCTGTTACATCGGTCGGTCCTCAGGATCGGTTTGTTGCTTGGAATGGTCCACCTCTCGATCTATCCCAGCCTTATAGCCGTAATGTCACAGGTCAATGGAAGGATCAAGTGGGGGAAGGAAAGGAAGGGAACAGCCGGGAGGGAGATCTGAAAGAAAAGCACAATTGTAAGTACCTTCCAACTCTTCTTACTACAAACACAGAACATGCATGCAACAACGGTACTGAATAGTGTCACCTCTTATACCTGTAACAAAAGAATAACACTTGTAGAAGATGGCACTTCTATAAGAGGGGTGCCTTCTGTGTGGAACACTACTTGCTGTGTTTATAGCTGCATTGGAAAAGAACATAGAGAAAGAAATACACCATGAGCATAAATCCCTTTCATACATAACTTGACTACGACAGTACGGAGGCACAGTAATACTATCACTATGAACCTACCCTTTTCTATGCTCCATTGTACATCACAGGGATAGAGCGTAGTCCTCTACCACTCATGATACCCCTGTTAAAACAGAGCCAGAATATCATGATTATAAAACCTTCGAAACATCCAAGTAATAACAAATACTCCTGCGTATTATCCACAGTTACGGTTACTTCACCGTTGAATATGATCCACACAGTATTGCATTAAATGCAAAACAAAAAGCTTTAGTACTCCCTGTGTAATAGGCGTTACCAGGAAGGAAGTATAGGACCTGTATAAAGGCTCCAGCCCTTAGCGCAATGTGTCTGTTAAGCCATCAGGACAGCCATATCACAGCCATAGCCCGGCAAGGTTTGCTGGGCGTAAAGGGTAACAAGGACTCAAGAACCGTCCTCCGCATGAGCAGGACGCTCACCAACGGAGGATGGATACACCGCCGGCCGTCAATGCCAGCCGAGAACCCAAGGGTAACTGAGCCAGCCTCCGCACGAGCCGAGCGCTCTCCAACGGAGGATGGTGAACAAGGAATCAAGAGGGGAAGCGAAGCACCCTTACCCAACCTCTTCTTACGGGAACCAGGAACCGCTGCGATCACAACTGGCGGGGACGAAGAATTTCCGACACTGACTTGTTTTCTGTCTCCTCCAATGAGCCGTCTCTAGCAACGTCGTGCGTGACGCGCAAGGCCTCATGGGAGTTGTGGTTTCCAGTATAGCGGTACGGTGACGTCAGTCGAACGCTCGTAACCCATTATCTGTGCGCTCGATGTATTGCGCACTTAACAGTACATCCCCTCCCTAACAAGAGCGCACTTAGGGGCCCGGTTTAAGCGGTTGTGTTCTGTGGAAGGATGTCACCAATCTAGGTGCGTGTACACCAGATGCAGGTTCCCATGAGTTCTCTTCAGGGCCATACCCTTTCCAGGCCACCAAGTACCATAGGCTGCGGCCACGCATTTTTGAGTCTCTAATACCCTGTACTTCATATTCCAGTTCCTCATTGACCAATAGGGGCGGAGGTAACCTCCTAACAGGTGTGGAGGAGGGTTTCAGTAAAGATACATGAAATACCGGATGAATGCGCAAGTGCGACGGTAGTTTCAGCTTCACAGTCACTGGACTTATGCGTTTAGCAATTTTGTAGGGTCCAATATATCTGCGGTGGAACACACTATGTTTCCTGAAACGTATATTCTTGGTGGATAGCCAGACTGTGTCTCCCTTACTGTACAAAGGACCCTGATGCCTGTGCTTGTCTGCGGTAGCCTTGTACTTGATCTTGACTGCCCTTAGGTGCTCCTGTGCCTTCAACAAAGTCTCCTGGATATGAGCCACCCTCTTTGTTACTTCTGGTATGTTGGTGTCCTTAGTTGGATGGATGAACGGCAGGAACCGTGGATGTCGACCGTAATTGCAGTAGAACGGAGATGCCTTTGTGGAACTATGTGTGGCGTTGTTATAGGCAATCTCAGCGAGCCACAGGTAATCCACCCATTCCTCCTTGCTATTGTCCACATAACATCTTAAGTACTGTTTGAGCGTTTGATTGAGACGCTCTGTCTGTCCGTCTGTCTGGGGGTGGAAGCTGGTAGACAAGGCAGTGTTGATGTGTAGGGAGGAACACCACTTCCTCCAGAACTGAGCCGTAAATTGCGAGCCCCTATCGGACACAATGACGTCTGGTAATCCATGCAAACGAACCACGTGCAACATCAGTAAACAAGCCAGCTGGCCAGCTGAAGGTACCTGTTTGCAGGCTATAAAGTGCCCCATCTAGCGATATGTTCTCCCAGGGACTGGTAGGAGTAGGAAGTGGTTGTAGCAAGCCCTGAGGGCGACGATGATCAGATTTCATCTTTGCGCACTGTTCACAAGAGGACACCCACTCTCTAACGTCCACCCTCAGAGAAGGCCACCAGAATTGTCGATTGATTTGTTCAACGGTCTTCTCCACCCCAAGATGACCTGCGCTAGGGGAATCATGGCACCAGGTAAACACTTGTTTTCTCAGCTTCAGTGTAGGAACCAAGAGGCGGTTATTGTTCATAGGGAAGCCATTCCTCAATTGCCATTCCGAGTGGCTTTTGAGCCAGGTTCTCCAAGTAAAGGAAGCAACCCCCTTGAGTATTTCTTTCAGAAATGCATCTGGTTGTATCACACATAGTACCTTCATGGGGTCAATGATGCAACCATCAGGAGTGCTTTCCGGGTCCTTGGCAGAGGACTGTCGCGTGAGAGCATCAGCTTTCTTGTTCTCCGAGCCAGGTCGATATGTTATGATGAATTGATAACCAGAGAAGAACAGCATCCAACGAAGTTGACGCGGGGTAAGATGTCTTGCTGCCGTCATGAATTGCAAGATCCTATGGTCGGTATACACCGTAACCACGTGTCTGGCTCCCATTAAAAAATGTCTCCATTCCATGAACGCTTCCTTAATGGCCAGGAGTTCTTTTTCTGCTATGTGATAGTTCCTTTCGGCATCATTGAGCTTCCTAGACATATATGCCACCGGATGGAGTTGACCAGTGGAAGTATGTCTCTGTGACAAGATGGCTCCCAACGCAACATCAGAGGCGTCCGCCTCGACCACGTAAGGTTTCTCAGGATCCGGGTGTGACAGGATTGGGGCGGTAATGAAAGCTGTTTTCAATGCCAGAAATGCTTCTTGAGCTTCATCATTCCACTCGAACTTCTGCGATTTCCTCAGTAGATGTGTTATCGGGGCTACAAGTTTGGAGAACTGATAGATAAATCGTCGGTAGAAGTTGGCGAAGCCAATGAAACATTGCACATCTCGAATATTTTGGGGGGGAGGCCAATCCTTAACAGCAGTGATCTTTCTTTCAGCCATTTCCTGGCCTGATGGACTAAGCCTCGACTCCAAGGAATTCCACAGTGTTGACATGAAAGTCACATTTGCTTAATTTACAGAACAGATGATGTTGCTGTAGGATTTGAAGCACTGATTCCACATGTTGGATGTGCGCATTTTCATTCTCGGAATAGACGAGAATATCATTGATATATACCACTACATAGTGGTCCAGGATCTCTCTGAGAACGTCATTCAGAAAGTATTGAAACGCCGCAGGGGCATTACATAACCCGAACGGCATCACCAAGTACTCAAATAGCCCGTACCAGGTCTTGAAAGCTGTTTTCCACTCGTTGCCGCTTTTCATGCGAACCAGGTGATAGGCTCCTTTTAGGTCCAATTTGGTGAAGATGGTTGCCTTTTTTACCTGCTCAAGCAACACACTAATCAGCGGTAAGGGGTATCTATTCTTCACGGTAATAGCATTCAATGCTCTAAAGTCCACACAAGCGCGCAGCTCACCTTTAGCTTTAGGGATAAAAAAAGCGGGGAGGCAGCAGGGGACTTGGAGGGGCGGATAAAACCCAGTTCCAGATGTTTGTCCAGATAGGCTCTAAGGTGGAGATTCTCAGGTTCCGTTAAGGCGTATATCCTCCCACTAGGGACTACTGCCCCCGGAACAAGATCGATTTGACAGTCATACTGTCTATGGGGTGGTAGCTCCTCCGCCTGGACGTCATGGAACACCTCCTCATATTTCCGATAGACAGCCGGGAGCTGGACATTCTTTTCTGCAGCGGTGGCAACACACGTGCCACAAGCTAGGGCTGTGACAGGTTCGTCTGGGATACTGAAACAATGTTCCAGGCAGTAGGAAGAGTTCATTTGCACAGTCCTGGCAACCCAATCTATCTCAGGGTTGTGTCTTTGCAGCCACGGTAACCCAAATATGATCCCATATTGGGGAGCGTGTATGATGCTGAAGGTTATTTGCTCCCTGTGCGAAGCCCCATAGTGCACCTCTATTTCTTCAGTATTGTACCCTATGGGTCCCGTACATAACTTCCTTCCATCCACTGCATAAACTTCTTCAGGGGAGTCTTTGGGCACTAGACCTATGCCTCTGCGTTTAGCTTCCCCCTTGTCCATGAACATGCCAGTGGCTCCTGAATCCACCATGGCCAACGTGTGGATCCTTTCCGCTGGTATAAGCATTAATACATTAATGTATAAATGTCCCGGTGTTTCCATGTCTTTGTTCCGTAAGGAAGGGATGTATGCCTGACTCCAAGAAACCCCTTCATATTTCTTTGAGTCAACTAGTTTTCCGACGTTGAATCCATAGCAGCCGTTGTCATCCTACTGGTACGGAATCTACTTGTCTTGGGTTTCACCGGGCATTCTCTGACGAAATGTCCTCTCTTGCCCCAATATAAGCAGAGTCCTTGCTTACGGCGGACGTCTTTTTCTGCCGCAGTTAATGCGGCCCTTATGGTTCCAATCTCCATCGGTTTTGGTACGGAGGCGTGGCCCGTCTCTGTGGGTTTCTGCCTTTCATAAGACGGCATGTGTCTCTCCTTCTTTTTGTGGTCCCCTTTTCGCTCACTCATTCTATGCTCTAAGCGTAGCACAAGATTAATTAAGTCCTCACATGTGGTAGGCTGAGGATCTATCTGAGCTATGACATCCTTGAGGTCCTCCCGTAACCCTTGATGGAAGAGAGCAGCTTGTTTGGTCTCAGGCCACTTGGTTTCCGCCACTAGTCTTCTAAAAGAATTTAAATATACCAACAGGTCCTTGTTACCCTGCCTTAACTCAAGTAATTCTCTGTCAGCCGTGTATGAGTCTGCTCTTCTGTCAAAAACCTTCAAGAATTCCACCCTGAACGCTTCCCAATCATGTAAGAGAGGGTCATCACGGTTTACCAGTGGCACTGCCCATTGTGCCGCATCACCTGCTAGGTAAGAAATAAGAAAGGCAACCCTCGCCTGATTAGTAGGGAACGACTTTTGTTTACATGAGAAGTGAAGCATCACCTGCGTTAAAAACACTTGCACCTTCTCGGAATCCCCATGATACCTTTCCGGGGTGGCTAACGGTATGGATACAGGCATTTCTACCACTACTGCAGTAGAAGGAACTGCTGCCGTACCCGCATTGAAAGGATTTCTCTGCATACCATCCACCCTGGCTCTTAATTCTGCTGCCTCCTGACGTGACGCAGCTAGCTCCCCCTGGACAGAGGCAAGCATAGCTATCACATCATCTAGAGTGGCCATACCCAGCACAACCCGACTGGGAGGACAAGAATTCGTGGGTCGGAAATTCTGTTACATCGGTCGGTCCTCAGGATCGGTTTGTTGCTTGGAATGGTCCACTTCTCGATCTATCCCAGCCTTATAGCCGTAATGTCACAGGTCAATGGAAGGATCAAGTGGGGGAAGGAAAGGAAGGGAACAGCCGGGAGGGAGATCTGAAAGAAAAGCACAATTGTAAGTACCTTCCAACTCTTCTTACTACAAACACAGAACATGCATGCAACAAAGGTACTGAATAGTGTCACCTCTTATACCTGTAACAAAAAAGAATAACACTTGTAGAAGATGGCACTTCTATAAGAGGGGGTGCCTTCTGAGTGGAACTCTACTTGCTGTGTTTATAGCTGCATTGGAAAAGAACATAGAGAAAGAAATACACCATGAGCATAAATCCCTTTCATACATAACTTGACTCCGACAGTACGGAGGCACAGTAATACTATCACTATGAACCTACCCTTTTCTATGCTCCATTGTACATCACAGGGATAGAGCGTAGTCCTCTACCACTCATGATACCCCTGTTAAAACAGAGCCAGAATATCATGATTATAAAACCATCGAAACATCCAAGTAATAACAAATACTCCTGCGTATTATCCACAGTTACGGTTACTTCACCGTTGAATATGATCCACACAGTATTGCATTAAATGCAAAACAAAAAGCTTTAGTACTCCCTGTGTAATAGGCGTTACCAGGAAGGAAGTATAGGACCTGTATAAAGGCTCCAGCCCTTAGCGCAATGTGTCTGTTAAGCCATCAGGACAGCCATATCACAGCCATAGCCCGGCAAGGTTTGCTGGGCGTAAAGGGGTAACAAGGACTCAAGAACCGTCCTCCGCATGAGCAGGACGCTCACCAACGGAGGATGGATACACCGCCGGCCGTCAATGCCAGCCGAGAACCCAAGGGTAACTGAGCCAGCCTCCGCACGAGCCGAGCGCTCTCCAACGGAGGATGGTGAACAAGGAATCAAGAGGGGAAGCGAAGCACCCTTACCCAACCTCTTCTTACGGGAACCAGGAACCGCAGCGATCACAACTGGCGGGGACGAAGAATTTCCGACACTGACTTGTTTTCTGTCTCCTCCTATGAGCCGTCTCTAGCGACGTCGTGCGTGACGCGCAATGCCTCATGGGAGTTGTGGTTTACAGTATAGCGGTACGGTGACGTCAGTCGAAGAACGCTCGTAACCCATTATCTGTGCGCTCGATATATTGCGCACTTAACAGGGTCACCTGATTTCAAGCTGCCCTAGTTAAGAAAAACAGTCATTTCCTTTTACATCAACGCTTTTAGTTCTTTTGAGCGGAAACAGGTAAGTAGTTAACTGAGACATTAATCAGTGGATTAATTATGTCAAGTGTCCTGTCTGCACATGGAAAGGAGGGTGCTCTGTCCATCTCAGAGTAGTCAAAATTCTTTAAGGGTAAATCTGAATGTGAAAAAGATTAGAGTTTTTGATCATTTTGGATATGATGGTTACCGGATATTATTAGGCACAGCTGTTTGAGGAATCAGAAAAAAATAGGAAAATATGATGGGAGACGTTTCTGGAATTCCATAAAACAGCCTAATAACGAAGGCGTACAAAGAGGTGTTTGACAAATGCCCTTCTTAGGAACAGGTCATCTCTGAGAAAAGTAAGGTTGTGATGCTAAAATGTGGCCACACAGTTGTATTGTTGTAAACGGTACACACTTGCCATATAAGGCTTTAACTGCCTAAAGCATTCCTTTTGTGAAAACGATAGAAAAGCAGTTGGAGAATATTCTTCAAGCAATCAGCGGATGCAATCTAACCACAAATCACAAAGCAAGCACAACAATAAAGTCTACCTTCAAAAGATATTTCAGAAAAACTATAATCAAACTGCAAAATGTAACTTGCCAATAGGTATGATGAACATATGTCAGCATTTCTTGCCAACCACCCGTATCGTTCACACAATTAGCTGATTGTCATAACCTCAGGTGTTTGTCTGCTGTAGAAAGTTTAACTCTATTTCCCAAATAATAAATTGCCTGTTAAAATTGTAATGCATAATGAAGTCTTTGAAATGGAAATCCTCCCCACCCTCCCTCTGACTGTGAAATACAATAAGTAGGCCAAACCTGGAATGATCTTCACTCCACACACAATTTAAAAACCATAAATCAGCTGTGGCTCGAAACGTTGCTCAGCCTGCAGCCAGATATTTCAACAGCAATTGCCATAAATTATCTCACATAAAAAAGGTTTCATATTGGAAAAAATGTTACAGGACGTGAACAATTACCTGCAAGAGAAGTTTTGAGAATAACTTCTGAAACACTGTCTATACTGAATTAAATGTGTTTTACTGATATGTGGGACAGAGGCAATCTTCTTCATGCACTCAGCACCAGTGAATGAGAACAGAGTTAAAGTGAGAGAGGTCTCTGCTCCTGAAACAGGTATTACTGAAACAAGTCTGCTGTTCTATCAAGCGAGTGAGTTTTCTAAAGAACTTCGCTTGTTTTTGTTTTAATTTTATGTGGAACCTATCAAGAGGTGTCTAGTCCGATGTATGAATGAAGTTAAGCTATAACGTGCACATACGAGCTGGAGTACCCATGTCACAGCGGCATCACGATAAATAAGCAAATGTTACAATGGATATATAGTTTGTCCTTCATAGTGTACACATCACTCTCTGTCAGTTAGATTTAATACGACCAAAACGTGAACAACGTTTTGACATACGTTCAATAGCCTGAAAGCACAAGACACGTATTTTGTACAAACTGCTCTGGAGTGACCCTTACATCCACAATGGTGTACCTATCTGGCATAATGCCAGGATTGTTGTAGGGAAATGTCCCATGGCTTGGGAGGTGTTCCGCTCCAAGGGGATACTGACGATGGATCAATTCCTTTCAGCAGGGATATTAAAGCCTTTCACCACCCTGTGTGACAAGGTTCACCGCCCCCAGACACAGGAATGGAGATAACTGCAACTGAAACATGCCCTCTGTGGCATACTGTGACCCCCATCATGGGATGTCCTCTAGCTTCCCATTCTTCAATATTTAAAATACTGGAGTCTCTTCAAAGGGGTGGTCTCCGGCTTCTACGACTTAATAATAAAACACCTGTACGCCTAACCCCTCTTGACTAACATACAGAAAAAAGGGCATACTTTACTACAAATGGACTATACTGAAGAGGACTGGATGGACATGATTGGAGTCCTTGATAAGGGGGTCCGAGAATCGAGGATGAGACTGGTACTGGACTCCCAAAAACACTACATTCAGTAGGCCTCCTCCCCCATGTGGACTGCTGGAGGTGTCAGAATCTGGGATGCGATACGCGCTACATCTTTTATCTGTGTCATAACCTGGGGACCTACTGGTCCATGATCTGCGCCACCTTCAACAGCGCACTAGAATTCCCTCTCCCCTATCTAGGAAGTAAGTCATCTTACACAATACAACAGACCTAGCTACTCTGACTAACCCCGGGCATCGCTTGCTGTTCACAGCCCTCAAAACACTGAAATCTTCATCCTACACCATTAATGCTCCTCTCAGACCCACTCAGAATGGCTGATGGAAACAGCCAAGACCATGACCTCCTTGAGCCTGATCTAGAGATTTCAAGATAAAACAGAGGCATTTACACAAATCTGGGCACCCTTTTGGGACGCCCCGGAGAGGTGATAGGTGGTCGTATTAACTTGATAGCGGACAGAGACCGCAACTTGGTGCCAGCTGCAGGACAGACACTTCCCCCAGACCTCTTACCCACACTCACACTGTGACCATACATCGCTGACACAATCCCACGCACCAGAGAAACGCATCCCCTTGGGCTAGTTCAGCCACTCCACCTGCCTTCAACTTCTCATAGTTTGAGTCACAACCCCCCACTCCCTCCTTTTTTCTGTTGTGGTTCTCTCTCCCACTCCCCTAACCCACCCCTGCCAAGTTCTAGCAATCCATGGTGCCCATGTGCTGGATTGTATATGCGTTGCACCTCCTTTTCCTTCCCTACGGGTGGGAGTTGCACCATAATATTCGCATGGTCCTGATTAGTTGATTCCCTAGATTAGCGTCGTCCGAACAGATGCCTCGCCTGGTGCTACCTGACCCCAATGGCTCATGGATGCTTGCCGTTCGGAAGACCAATGTACAGACCTAGGGATCGGGGTACTTTTTATTTTTGCATTCAGTGTTTTGCAATTTTTTGGGGGGGAGTTTAAAGAGCTTTATTGAAGCAATTAAGAACATAGGTACAATATTACAACAATTGTAAAGAAATGGCAAAAAATAACAAGCAAAATATATAGTAAGGAAGAATGAAAGCTTAAGATAACTACCATTGACAAACAACTAAAACCAAAAGATGAGAGTAATGGTGAAAGGTTGTACCTTGAAACAAAATAGCCTTTTACATTTTTCAGATTGAAAAGAAAGCCAGAGGAAGAGAAAAGAAAAGAAGAGGGAGAAGAAAGGAAAAGAAAAGAAAGTGTTGGACGTGGCCCTTTTCCCCCGAAATTTTTGGTTTCCCCTAGCCGTTTTACCATGTATGAAACTCACTCAAGATGGCTGCCACAGGCCCCTGCTACTGCAGAGGGGCCTTACACGCATACACACTAGTAGCCAGGGTCAGGCTGGGACATAGGGATACAGTATCCATTCCGTCCCCGCCTCTGGGCCACATAGGCAGGCATGTAGAAGGTTCCAGAACCTTCCGGGCTGTGGGAGGAGTTATGTTTTGCCGCCTTTGGGAGAGTCACCTGACCTAGGAGTATAAAAGGCTTGGAGGGAAAACTTTCAGTCAGTTGGGTTTAGTCAGTTGATGAGGCACCACTGAACCTGGGAGAACCTCCGCCGGAGTATAGGCTTTAGGGCCTAGGGGGAGACCTACACTACTGCTGCTGACAGGGCTGAGGTCCTGCTGTAGTAAGATAGCTGAGGAACGCCCACCACCCACTGACCTTGCCCAGTGTGAGGGGACCCAGGGAACCACCTTCAGCGTGCCGGGAGGAACATCAAGCACTCCCAGAACCACCAACTCATCCCCCCCTCATAAGAAGAAACTCCTGACAGGAAACTTTGACAAGGAACTTATAACAAGGAACTTCTGACAAGAAACTTACAACTAGAAGCGCCTAAGAAGCAACCAAGCTGAAGCAGTCGCAAGACCCCTTAACTTGAGGAGGCCTGTCCGTCCAGCAAGGCCTAAAGCCTAAAACTGCCCAACTGGGGATCACCAGGTAAAGCGCCGTACCCTGAAGCGCTAAACCTTCACCCCCTATTCACCTTTGCCTGTTGCTGGGCTGCCCCCAAGTACTTTGCCAGTCAGCCCTGCCCACAGGCTGCTGGTGCACCATGTGTGCTGTTGTCCCTCAGGTCACTGACCTTATGATGAAGATCACCGCCGCGGCCGCCGCCGCCTGAGAGGAGAAACCGTGTGGTGAAGTGCGCCGTCGCGCCCTCATCAAAGGAAGCGCTGAGGTGGAGGAAGCCCCTCAGGTGTGTGAGGTGAGGAGCGCCGTCCGCGCCCTCACCGAAGCCTCCAGGGGCCCGGGGCCCTCATCGCCGCCGTCGCGGCCCAAGGAGTCGTGCCTGCCGCCGTCGCGGCCAAAGAATTGTGCCTCGCCGCCGTCGCGGCCAAAGAATTGCCCCCGCCGCCGTAGCGGCCCAAGAATTGTTCCTGCCGCCGTCGCGGCCAAAGAATTGCCCCCGCCGCCGAAGCGGCCGAAGAATCGTCGCCACCGCCGAAGCGGCCCAAGAAATTGCCACCGCCGCCGAAGCGGCCCAAGAAATCGCTAACGCGATCTTCAGCGAGGCCTCCCGGCCCCGCAGACGCCGTTGCCGAGCAACCAGGGGTCGCTCGGCGTGACCCGGGAAGGCCGCGCACCGATTGGGCGCCGGCTCCCGGTCCCGCCCAGCGCCGAAGGAAGCCCGGGAAGAGCCCCGGCAGTGCAGAAGGAGACGGGGAGCCGGCCGGAGAGGACTGCCGGCTCCCGCTCCCTTCCCCCAGCAGCCCTGAGCCCACCTGCACTTACCCTGAGCACGGGGGCCGGAGGAGGGTGATCCCGGCCCCCGCAACGAGCCGCATTCATAATCCCTGATCCCGGGGGCCGGAGTAAGGCATACCGGCCCCCGCAACGACCCGCAACACCGGCCAGAAGGCCGAGACACCCCCGACCGGGCCCCGCCCAACAGAACACGGGCCGGCCCGGATGAACGCCAGTCGCCCTGAAGCGCGACCAACGACCACACCACAGGTGAGCCCTGGAGGCCCCTAGGGCCCATAAGACGCCACTGCGGGGCCACTATTAACCCTTACTATTATAGTCCTACGAGGCGAGGCCCCAGAGAGCAGTGGGCCTGGCCTGAATTAACCCCTAAGGAACCTAGAAGCCCCAGAATACAGGACATGTTGAGGGATTCCCCACATAGTTCATTCATGTATTGATGATGCCCACAGTATGTAATGATTTATGCCAATGCCTATTATAATTACTGCCTAGGCCATGGTTTTAGCTGTTAAGTCTTTACCACAAGGGGAAAGTGTTTAATGGAGTTGAGCTGAAGTGTACACCGCCAAGAGTTGAAGTATTTTATGTTACAGGTGTACTGGAGTTGCGACGCCCACTGTATTGAATGTGGGTGCGCCTAGATTAATGCAGGCCTATTTAAATGTAACGTGAAAAGCCTTCTTTTAAATAATTGAATATGCTAAAGTAAACTGTATGTTTAGGCCTATGTTTTATTAACGTACCTTAAGATCATTATTAAGTGCTACATGTAGGAGATAATTCCTGCGGCCTCTTAGTGGCCTACAATGTTGAAGAGCTATGCAGCTTTATTTAAAATGTGCACCAGTTGAGTAATATAATGAATTTGAATGTAGATCTGAATTAACCTGCCTTATCTGATGCCAACTTAATTTATTTATAAAAGATCTTGATTTTAAATACAAAAGCCTGGTGTGGTGTCATGTTATTGCGTTCGCATTTGTGAGTCAAAGTGAGAGTGTGCTGCACAACTGCCTTACACATTGCCTTCGCGTGCCTTTCCCGCTTCACGCCATGCTACCGTGTCGGACTCGGTAACCCCGGTTCCAACATTTGGTGTTCAGCGGTTGGATAAGGACTGGTGTTTGTGCAGCACCCTACAGTGACTCAGTGTGCGCCGCAATTAGACACCTATTGTAATGCAAGTGCTAGGAATTCTTTTATGATTGCCAATTGTGTACATTCCTGCGTTAGACCTGTTACCTACAGTTTAGAACCCCTTCCTTAAATTGTCTGGGACCCCACCTAGGAGGATGGAGTTTGAGTTAGCCAACCTAGAAAGGTATACGGTGACACAGCTCAAGGAGTTCTGCCTAGAGAGGGGGTGGCCGTCAAGCGAGGTGCCAGGAAGGAGGTGCTTCAGAAAGCTTTGAGGGCATGGGTAATGGCCCACCCGGAGGGAAGAGGGGATGAGGAGCTGGGGGAGACAGACAACCCAGGAGAACTGGACCTACTGCGCATTGATGTTAGCGAGAATGTGTTGCCAGGAAGACGTTCCAGGGCAGGCAGTAGTGCGTCAGGGGGAAGTTTGTCACCAGAGGAATTGGAGGACAGAAGGAAGCAGAGGCAATTAACATTAGAACTTGCTAGGATGGAAAGGAGGAGAACAGGCAAGGCTAGCCATGGAGGAAAGGAAGCTTGTACATGAGCTTAGCCTGAAGGAGCTAGAGCTCCGAGCCTTGCAGATGGAGATGCAGGGCAAAGTGAATGGTGGCAGCGTACCTGCTGGGGTTCCACAGGAGCCCAAATTCTATTTATCAAGAGAGGTGATAGCCAGTTTGGGGAGTGATCCTGAAGGGAGTGGTGCAGGGATCTTCCAACCCAGCGAGGTGGGAGAGGCGGAGAATAGCCCAGCTAGGTCCCAGGATAGTGAGCGGGTTGTAGGGCCTCACATCCTATCCATAGGAAGGAGTGAGACGGGGAGGTGTCCCGAGGTGCCCCAACCGCAGTCTCAGGGCCTGGAGAGTTCCATAAGGGAACCCCAGGTTGGGAGCCTAGGCTGTCCCGATGGGCCATCCATGGTAGGGGATCCCCCAGTGACAGGAGAACCCGGGGCGTATGTATTCAGAGCTCCAGGGGTTCTGGGGTCTGCCCAGCCACAGGATTTAGATCCTGGGCTGGGGTGCCAGGTTCAGGGGCTGCCTGACCTGGCGGGAGGGACGTCTGTAAGCAGTGTCCCTCCGGAGCTGACTCCCAGGGGTGCTTCTCCAGGTGGGAGGGTGCTGAACTCTGGGAGGGGGTGCAGAGGAAGGGAGGACTCGCCTCTGGCACCGGGGCAACCTAAGGGTTTAGACCCTGGGTTGGTGGATCGGATGCAGGGTCACGGCTCTGGAAGAGTGAGAGAGGGTTGGTCTGAGGGTGCCCCGCATAGGAGGAGAGGGCGGAACCCCAGAAAGAGAGGTAGGGGGAGGAGAGCCTCACCCCTGACTGCTGGTCAGCCTGAGGGTGCGGACCCCAGGTGGGTGGACCAGTGGCAGTTTGGAACTGCAAGGAGGAGAAGGAGAGTGGCCAACGGGCCTGGGGCAACTGCCCCCCGTTCTGTGAGACCGCAAGGGCCAGAGACATCTGGACGGCCTAGCGCCCGGTCCTGGCTGCAGCCAATTAGGGAGCGCCAGTGGGGTGGCTTCGTTGGTCCAGGGAGGTTTGAGAGAGGGAACCACCGGGTTCCAGAGTGGAGAAGGACCTGCAGGACCTTCCTGCAGCTGGGGAAAAGCCCGCGTCCAAGCTTTCTCGCCCGAAGCAGGGAAGCCCATCAAGGCATTGATCGGTCTACCCTGGCTTTTGGCTGGGAGGGGGTTGTGTTGGACGTGGCCCTTTTTCCCCGAAATTTTTCGTTTTTCCCCTAGCCGTTTTACCATGTGTGAAACTCACTCAAGATGGCTGCCACAGGCCCCTGCTACTGCAGAGGGGCCTGACACGCATACACACTAGTAGCCAGGGTCAGGCTGGGACATAGGGATACAGTATCCATTCCGTCCCCGCCTCTGGGCCACATAGCCAGGCATGTAGAAGGTTCCAGAACCTTCCGGGCTGTGGGAGGAGTTATGTTTTGCCGCCTTTGGGAGAGTCACCTGACCTAGGAGTATAAAAGGCTTGGAGGGAAAACTTTTAGTCAGTTGGGTTTAGTCAGTTGATGAGGCACCACTGAACCTGGGAGAACCTCCGCCGGAGTATAGGCTTTAGGGCCTAGGGGGGAGACCTACACTACTGCTGCTGACAGGGCTGAGGTCCTGCTGTAGTAAGATAGCTGAGGAACGCCCACCACCCACTGACCTTGCCCAGTGTGAGGGGACCCAGGGAACCACCTTCAGCGTGCCGGGAGGAACATCAAGCACTCCCAGAACCACCAACTCATTCCCCCCCCCTCATAAGAAGAAACTCCTGACAGGAAACTTTGACAAGGAACTTATAACAAGGAACTTCTGACAAGAAACTTACAACTAGAAGCGCCTAAGAAGCAACCAAGCTGAAGCAGTCGCAAGACCCCTTAACTTGAGGAGGCCTGTCCGTCCAGCAAGGCCTAAAGCCTAAAACTGCCCAACTGGGGATCACCAGGTAAAGCGCCGTACCCTGAAGCGCTAAACCTTCACCCCCTATTCACCTTTGCCTGTTGCTGGGCTGCCCCCAAGTACTTTGCCAGTCAGCCCTGCCCACAGGCTGCTGGTGCACCATGTGTGCTGTTGTCCCTCAGGTCACTGACCTTATGATGAAGATCACCGCCGCGGCCGCCGCCGCCTGAGAGGAGAAACCGTGTGGTGAGGTGCGCCGTCGCGCCCTCATCAAAGGAAGCGCTGAGGTGGAGGAAGCCCCTCAGGTGTGTGAGGTGAGGAGCGCCGTCCGCGCCCTCACCGAAGCCTCCAGGGGCCCGGGGCCCTCATCGCCGCCGTCGCGGCCCAAGGAGTCGTGCCTGCCGCCGTCGTGGCCAAAGAATGCCCCGCCGCGTGGCCCAGTGTTCCTGCCGCCGTCGCGGCCAAAGAATTGCCTCCGCCGCCGAAGCGGCCGACGAATCGTCGCCACCGCCGAAGCGGCCCAAGAAATTGCCACCGCCGCCGAAGCGGCCCAAGAAATCGCTAATGCGATCTTCAGCGAGGCCTCCCGGCCCCGCAGACGCCGTTGCCGAGCAACCAGGGGTCGCTCGGCGTGACCCGGGAAGGCCGCGCACCGATTGGGCGCCGGCTCCCGGTCCCGCCCAGCGCCGAAGGAAGCCCGGGAAGAGCCCCGGCAGTGCAGAAGGAGACGGGGAGCCGGCCGGAGAGGACTGCCGGCTCCCGCTCCCTTCCCCCAGCAGCCCTGAGCCCACCTGCACTTACCCTGAGCACGGGGGCCGGAGGAGGGTGATCCCGGCCCCCGCAACGAGCCGCATTCATAATCCCTGATCCCGGGGGCCGGAGTAAGGCATACCGGCCCCCGCAACGACCCGCAACACCGGCCAGAAGGCCGAGACACCCCCGACCGGGCCCCGCCCAACAGAACACGGGCCGGCCCGGATGAACGCCAGTCGCCCTGAAGCGTCGACCAACGACCACACCACGGGTGAGCCCTGGAGGCCCCTAGGGCCCATAAGACGCCACTGGGGGCCGGGGGCCACTATTAACCCTTACTATTATAGTCCTACGAGGCGAGGCCCCAGAGAGCAGTGGGCCTGGCCTGAATTAACCCCTAAGGAACCTAGAAGCCCCAGAATACAGGACATGTTGAGGGATTCCCCACATAGTTCATTCATGTATTGATGATGCCCACAGTATGTAATGATTTATGCCAATGCCTATTATAATTACTGCCTAGGCCATGGTTTTAGCTGTTAAGTCTTTACCACAAGGGGAAAGTGTTTAATGGAGTTGAGCTGAAGTGTACACCGCCAAGAGTTGAAGTATTTTATGTTACAGGTGTACTGGAGTTGCGACGCCCACTGTATTGAATGTGGGTGCACCTAGATTAATGCAGGCCTATTTAAATGTAACGTGAAAAGCCTTCTTTTAAATAATTGAATATGCTAAAGTAAACTGTATGTTTAGGCCTATGTTTTATTAACGTACCTTAAGATCATTATTAAGTGCTACATGTAGGAGATAATTCCTGCGGCCTCTTAGTGGCCTACAATGTTGAAGAGCTATGCAGCTTTATTTAAAATGTGCACCAGTTGAGTAATATAATGAATTTGAATGTAGATCTAAATTAACCTGCCTTATCTGATGCCAACTTAATTTATTTATAAAAGATCTTGATTTTAAATACAAAAGCCTGGTGTGGTGTCATGTTATTGCGTACGCATTTGTGAGTCAAAGTGAGAGTGTGCTGCACAACTGCCTTACACATTGCCTTCGTGTGCCTTTCCCGCTTCACGCCATGCTACCGTGTCGGACTCGGTAACCCCGGTTCCAACAGAAAGGAAGAAAAAAGATTAACCAAAAAGATCAAAAAGAAATCAACATCCTTACCAGATATCATATGTAAGACTATCAAGGTACAATCATTATAACATTTCTGAAAACAGAGTAAGAACCATGTATTGACTTATAAGAACCATATGAGAGAGATGAAACAAAATAATACTCATGGCGGTTGGAAAACAAAGGAACTGTCTCTGTTACGTAATGAAGAGGAGGATAGATAATTGGTGAGTGGAGACCAGAAGGCTTCTTTTCGAAGAAGTTGCTGAGATGTGATGACAGAGTCTCTATCCAGCTTGTGATGATAGCAGAGAATGTTCCACCAAGCAGAAAAAGAGACCTTGGTGGCATCTTTCCAATTAGATGTAATTACCTGAAAGGCAAAAGCAATGAACAAATCCACAAAAATGCCCACCTTGTGAGATCCAAACCAATTTGCAGAATTACTTCCCAAGAACATGGAGTAAATGTCAAAGGGAAAATTGATAGAGCAAATGGAGGAGATTGATTCACATACTTTGGTCCAAAACAGAGTAATGCTGGGGCAAAGAAAAAAGGAATGTATAAATGAGCCAGGGGTGTTTTTACAGGACCAGCAATTTGGGGATAAATCGGAACTGTACTTGGAGAGAGATAGTGGAGTTAAAAATAACCTCTGATAGAAATAATAAAGAGTCTGAGTGGTGCTGGCAGTGCAGGAGGTATGATGTATATGTGCCAAAATAGAGTTCCATGTGTGAATAGAAAGGGTATGTTGCAAATCAGACTCCCATAAAAGTTCAACTTTACTCTTGGGGCGGTTAGGAGAGGAGAAATGAAGATATTTGTAGATATGAGAGGCCCGAAGGGAAAGAGAGGTGGATAAAGGTTCTAAAATGGGGTCTGATGCAGAGGGGGGAGATCCAGAGAGGAGAGAAAACTGATTAGTTAAAAGCAATCTTAAAGAGTTATACCTAAGAAGTGAGGAGGCTAGCAGGCCGAACTTAGATTGAACTTCCTGAGGAGAAAGAAAAAGCGAACCATGTATTAAATGTTTAACTTGGAGAATCCCCCTAGCCGCCTAATTTTTCCAAAAAATAGTACGATTGGAAAGTTCAATGGATTTATTATGCCAAAGAGGTGAGTCTAGGAACATTTGTAGAGGTGTATGGGATTTGCGCATGACCGGATAGAAGATTGAAATAAATTGTGAAATAGTCGGGGAATTAAGAGAGCGAGGAGGATGGGTAAAGTTGGCTAATGAGGAAAAAGGGAAAGGATGAATCAAGGATTCCTCCAATCTATGCCAAACCGATGTGGGAGTTTCTTCCGAAGAGGACAAATAAGGTAAAACATGACGGATTAAAAAGGAGGAGTGATACTGATGAAAATTGGGAAAATGGAAACCTCCCCGATCCTTGGGAGCAGACAAGAAAGATAAAGAAATACGGGCTTTCCGACTATTCCAGAAGAATTTACTCAAAACACCATTAAGGGTTTTGAAAAATGTTAATGGAAGTTTCACTGGTAACATCGATAGATAAAAGTTGATAACAGGGAGCATCATCATTTTGATTGCGTCAAGTCTACCCCACCATGACAAGAATAAGAGAGACCATTTTCCTGCCATGTTATTCACTTTTAATAAAACATCTTCCAAATTAAGCTGAACCGTCCTCACAATTGAAGAAGAATATTTAATTCCCAGGCAGGTGATATTATTGATATTCCATTTGAAATCAGTCCCATCAAACATGCTTTTTAAACAATATTTGTTCAATGGGAGCACTTTGGATTTAGAAAAATTTAACTTGTATCCAGACAAGGAGGCGTAAGAGGATAAGAAATCTGTGAATGCGGGCAAAGAGGTAGAAGGATCAGAAATGTATAGCATAATATCATCCGCATAAGCGGTAAATTTGATTTCAATTGCTTTGTGTTTAAAACCTTGAAAAGTAGACAAGTGATGCAGAGAATGAAGAAAAGGTACGAGAGAGAGGATAAAGAGCAAGGGAGAAAGAGGACAACCTTGACGAGTACCTCGTTGTAAAGTGAAATAAGAAGATTGAGATCCGTTAACCAAAACTGCAGTGGTTGGGGAGGAATATGATAAATTGATAAGAGACAAGATAGAGGGACCGAAACCATGCCATTTGAGGGCGCGCATCATAAAAAGCCAGTGAATGCGGTCAAAAGCTTTCTCCGCGTCAAGGGTTATGGCTGCAATGGGGGAGGAACTCTTAGAAGCTAGATGAATAATATTAAGAAAAGTTCTGGAATTATCAGCTAAAGTCCTTCCTTTAACGAACCCCGTCTTTTCAGAACCAATCAATTCTGGAAGTACCTGGTTGATACGGAGGGCCAGTACCTTAGCAAAGATTTTACAATCTAAATTGATTAATGAAATGGGGCGATAATTGGCACATAAAGAAGGATCTTTATCTTTTTTTGGAATTAAACAAATCATAGCTTCAAGAAAAGAACCTCGAGTCTCATTGTGAGAAATAAAATACTGAAAAAGAGATAAAAGATGGGGCAAAAGGATCTGTGAGAAGCAGGAATAAAATTCGGCCGTAAAGCCATCCGGGCCAGGAGCCTTATCTTTAGGTAACTTAGCTAAGGCTGACTTAATCTCAGAAAGGGACATGTCTACATCTAATATAGAGCAATCGGGGGAAGGGAAAGAGCGGGAGGTAGCAAATCAAATAATGAATCCAAGGCATCATCAGAAGGGGAAGATTCAGGAGTGTATAGGGTCTTATAAAAGTCCATAAAGCATTTCAATATCTCCTCGTCTTTAAAGCGATTAACACCATTATCATCAATGATTTGAACTATTCTAGATCTTTGAGACTTGATCTTCAAATAGTTCACCAGCAATTTACCAGCTCTATTGCGACCACCATAAAATTTAGAATTAATTTTTAGTAACATCCCGGAAGCTACCTCTGTGGATTTTCTATTAAAATTCAATTTTGCTTGTACCAAATTCTTAAGATTAACCTCATCATTGGAAGAAAAATATGCGTGCTCCAGTTGCTTAATGGAAGGCAAAATGGTGGCAGACTCCTTACGATATTGTTTCTTTTTGCTAGCTACATAGTCAATAATAAAACCTCTAGCTGTAGCTTTAAAGGCGTCCCAACTAGTATGAAAGGGCATCCGGACTGGCATTAAGGAGAAAGAATTCTGACACGAAATCTTTAAAGCACCCAATGAAAGTAGGATCTTTGAGAAGGTAGTTATTAAAGCGCCATCTACGGGATTTGGAAGGTAAGGAGGGAAGATCTAAATTGATAAAGACAGGGGCATGATCGGAAATAAGTATGGAACCAATTTCAGTGTGGTGTAAATTGGGAAGAAGGTGTGGGCTCAAGAAGATATAATCAATTCTAGATGTAGAATTATGAGTGGGAGAATAAAAAGTGAATTCCAAACAGTCGGGATTATATATCCTCCAGGCATCTACCAGGCCTCTCGAACGTATTGTGCTAGCAAATGTTTTTTGCATTTTATTGGGAATATACTTAGAAGAGGATTTCCTATCAGTAAAAGGGTCCATGACCTGCTTGCAATCACCACCCACTATGAGATTAGAGTCAGAACATGAGTGAAGGGTATGTGACATGGATTGCCAGAACCCTGAGTCAATACCTGTGGGACCATAAATGTTGAGGAGAGAAATATGGGATCCGTTTATGAGAGTATGGAGAAGAAGCCAACGTCCATCTGTATCCTTTTCCTCCCTTTCAATAGTAAGGGAAAGGGACTTATGGAATAGTATCACTACAGCATTTTTCCTATCCTTAGCCGGGGAACTATACACATAGCCTACCCATTGTTTTTTAAGGGAATTGATATCCTTGTCATTAAGATGCGTTTCTTGTAACATCGCAATCTTACATTGTAATTTGGAAAGATGTGTAAGTACCCTTTGTTTCTTAACAGGATTACGTAAACCCTTTACATTACAAGAGATAATGCGAACACTATCAGACATCGCAAGGCGGAAAGGGCATTAAACAACACCATGAGTATTTTAAAATTGAAAAAAGTTGAAAACTCAAAATGCAAAAATTTGAAGTCCACAAGGTTGTAACATTGAAGTAAAAATGGATAGGAAGAAAGGATGTGAAAGAGATGAAAAGTAGGCATTACGGAAAGGAAGAGAGTAGTAGAAGATGATAAATCTGAGGAAGAAAAAAGAGAAAAGGGGCCAGAAGCCAAAGAGGAAGAGACAGAAAAAGGAAAGTAAGAAAAGAAAAAAAAAGGAAAGGGGAAAAAGTAAAGAATGTAAATTATAGAAAAAGAGAAGTTGACAGGAAGCCGGGGGACTTCAGTCAAGAAAAACGGAATACATATCTGGACTAAAGAGGATATCATGGGGAGGCGGGGAGCCGCAAAAGGAAGGCAGATGGCAAAGCCAGCGAGGACAACGGGAAACGACAGGAACCAATAGATTGAAAAATATGAAAAAACAGGGAGCCTAGTAAGAGGTAGCAACAGGGGAGAAACCGACGACATAAAAACATTTAAGGAAAAAGATAAACGTATAACAGACAAACAGCTGCACCCAGGGTATCAGATGGAAGAGTTAACACTTACCAAACATGAGGAGTAACTATGAACATTAGGAGCGGGGTGGGAGGGCAGGAAGGAAGAAAAACATCAGGGAAAGGAGTCCGTACGGGGCGGGAGACATCTGTGGAGAGAAACCAAATATGTAATGAGAAATGGCCTCCAGAGAATGCAGAATGCAGCAACCAGCAATAAAAACAATAGGCAACAACTAACAATCAATCAATCAATCAATCACGGCATTTATAGAGCGCGCTACTCACCCGGGAGGGTCTCAAGGCGCTGGGGGAGGGGGTAAGCAAAAGAGGACGCATATCACCAGAACCAGTAGAATAGAAAAAGTTAAACCAGAGAAAGTAAGACAGAACGGAGGAAACAGTGCTCAGACCCCTCCAAAGTCCATCTCTTCTCCTTTATGACGAGAAATAAATTGTCTTAAGTCTTCAGGACGATCAAAAGAGTAGGTCCATTCTTTATGAGTGACTGTAAAAAAGCAAGGAAGCACCAGACCATATCTAGCATACATGGATCGAAGGGCCGGGCGAAAAGAAAGGAACTCCTTGCGACGTGCAGCAGTGGCACGAGCCACATCTTGAGAAAGGAAAACTCTTTGACCGGACCATAACATCTGCTTTCTTTTTTTTGCCGCCGAAAGAACCATTAACAAGTCAGTGTACTCCAGAAATAAAACAATTATCCCTCTGGGGCTATTAACTGACGAAGTAGAAGATGAACCTCCAGATTTAGGTCCGATGCGATGGGCACGTTGCAAATTAAGAGTGGTGCCTTCCTTGAGACCAACAATTTGAGGAATGTGTGTTTTTAAAAAGGCGAGCATGTCAGACCCCTCCTCTTCCTCAGGAATACCATAAATTCGAAGGTTGTTGCGCCTATTGCGATTTTCTAAGTCCTCCGTTTGCATTTTGAGAAGATCAATCTCTTTAGACATAGCTGCAATCTGAGGAATCACATCCTGAGTATCGCTGATTTTCTGTTCCACCGCGGACACTCTCGAATCTAGATTAGACCACTTCTCTTCTAGCCTCTGAAGGGTAGCGTTAGTGTCAATCACAAATGGTTTTAGAAGCTTTATCTCTTCCATGAGGTCATCCAGTGTTATGGGTAATGGGGATTTAGTAGGGGACTTGGGTTCCTTCTTTTGGTGTTTGGAAGAGGCAGCAGTATTGGAGTCCTTGCGGAGGGAGGACATATTTGCAGAGGCACTCTTCTGACTGAGGGAGGAGGAAGGCTCCATATAGATGAATGTAATAATGTAGCAGGGTCTAAAGAGACAGGCAGGATACAGGAAAAGAATGCAGAACCTATAGAAACTGCTAAAAGGAAAAAATGAGACGGACCTTTATCTTGTAATTTCGCTACAAAACCGTGCAGAACATCTAGAGGTGACTCTAATGGTCAAATTGGAGCTGAGAAGTTTTAGAGTCAGCACAGAGGGATCAAAAACTGCTAACGTATGTCATAAAATTATTGATGACTGGCTGATAAGAGTGGTTGAAGCGTTCCCAAAAGCAGCCAATAAAAAGAGGTCCTCTGATCACCGCAACAGCCCACTGAGAACAAAGCGTTGGATGATGCCAGAACTCATATGGAGAGCACCCTTAATTAGTGGCATCTGGACTCAGTTGCAACAGCCCCGCAAAAGGGGGCAAACCAGTTCAAAGCACGAAGCCACAGCCAGACGTGGCCATCTTGTGATGATTCAAGCCGTTCCCCTCATAAAGCTTAGCTTTGTTCTCATTTGGTGCCTCCAAGTTATACTGAATTTCAATAATACAGGCTTCTCTCCATGGAGTCGCTAGTAGAGGACACTGCTGTAGCACCAAATGACTCTGCCACAGTCAATCTAGAGCTCCTTACAATAAGCAGCAACGTTGCCTCAAAACCGCACCTTTGGCAGCACAAGGAAAGTCATAAAACTCAGCCGCATCACAACGCAGGCAAAATGGCGGGCGCTGCCGAAATTCCTGAGGGGAGTGCGGCACGGAGGAAACAGGGGCAAAAAACTGCTCAAATGAAAAAAAAAAAGACAGCTACCTGTGCCCCCGCACCCGCTCCTCAAATGCGTTCAATTCACGGCATCAGGATTCAGCTGTAGTGGCTCCGGGTAGAGATAGCGTCCCGTTCGTCAAGCGGAGCCTCAGCCGGACGTGGCCATCTTGTGGCTGCTCAAGCCACGCCCCCTGTGTTTTGCATTTTGAATTACGTATATTGTGCACTGCAACCTCCATGATGTGGTTTAGTCACTGTTCATTAGAACAATGTTGAGTCTTCCACCCTCTTAACTCATATCCACCACCACCATTTTCTTCCCCACACACAGGTGCGTTAATGACTTGGTGACACTGCTGTCTATTTTTCTGCACTCCTCCTTGTATTTCAAAAAATAAATTAGAAAAACTGACACGTATATTAAAGATCTTTTGAAGGCGTGAGGAATTCTGTTATTAAGAAGTGTTGTTAGGAAGGACTCACGATGCAGAAACCCCAATAAAGAAAAATTCCATTAACTTTAGATGTACTTCAAATAAAGGAACATCTGCAACAACTTTATTGAAGCACAACAGGGAATTTCAGCCAACATAATCTTAATTCTAAATATGCCCTTGTCCTTGACAATAATGCAGAGGTTTAGTTTCTCCCTTGAATACAAATAATTTGAAGCACCTTTATACAAGTCAACCCTCAAAATAAGCACAACCATCACAAAAATACTACCCTAAACGACTTCCAAATACATAAACCTTAATTCTTTTTAACTTTCATAGCACTTTATTTAAGTGTTGCATTGGCTTTAGGCTGACAATGAAAAAGCATTTCTCAATGTTATTTTTCTGTTAAAGAATGTTTCTTCCTGATCCCTTGAGCGTTGTCTCTGTAGGGTATACTATGAGACTATGGGCTGTGAAATAAGTACATAGTTGAGAATAGTAAATCAGTGCTTACCTGTGTATACTTAACTTCTTCGTAGTTTGATATTTGATACATAGGCTAACATATTTTTAACACAATAGGTTTGCGCTTAGTATTTTGACAAACAACCTCTAGGTTGGTAAATGTTCATGGCCTGAAAGCTGAGGATTGTGTGCAATTATATACCGGACACTCATTGTAAATTATTTTGCAAAAAAGGGAAATGGCACATTAGACAAATCTCAAACTTTAACTGAAATGGATGGTAAGGAAAACATGATGCATAATATTTTGACCTGCAAAATATAACGGGTCACTCAGTGGTGTAGCTGCAGAAAGGTGGTGATAATGTAATCCAACATTAATGCCAACACCAAGCCAAAATGTGTTCTGTATATAAAATCAGAGGATAAAGGGTGGACGTTCAAGGTGAGTCTGCTGCTATTACCATTGTCGGAATATAAACTTGTGGTTTCAAAATCACACCATGGGCCGTAATACATAAAGTGAGCATTGGTGGCAACAAGAATTTTGGGCTCACCGATGTCTTAAGTGGTTGGAGAGCTGGATCAGTGCTGTATTACAACCTAGAAAGTGGTAAAAGATTGCTTCTCACGAGAACTTTCTAGGCATCTGTCGCTTTTGGCTGGAAAAATTGCCACTTTTGATGACATATTAACAGAATATAACACAGTAACGTAATCAAAACAACATAAAACCACAAGTAAAATATAACAAGGTACAACACAATAAAACAGTCAGAAAGCAACACAATAACAGCAGTACAACAAAAAGAAATCACATTGCAATAATGCAGCATGAAAAGACTGCAGCACAAAAAACAACAGAAAACATCACAAGCACAAAGCAAGACCATACAGAAAATATGCACAATCATACATTACCACCTCCTGGATCCTGTTTTCACAATATGTGGTTAAAGACATTTGGAATAAGCACTACCTTAATAGCTGCAATCAAAAATGTTTGTTATCCAGCCTGAGATGTCAGTGGCCTGTCTTTAGTTGCTGAACCATCCTTTTGTCTTGGAAAATGTATGCATGATAAATACCCTTATGTTTATCTTGCTCTGGCATACAATGAGATGCCTGCATTATCAGGCACATGTGCATATACAAAATGGGGCATTCTAATATGAAATTATTTGCACAGAAAATAAAATTAAAGCATCAAAATTCTTATTTAAATGCATTTTCAATGTAGTTAACTTTTGTAGATGATCAGTCTTGCTAGTTACAATGGGCCTTATTCACAAAAGTAAATTTACTTGTGAGTAAATCCACACTTGTTCATTTACTCTTACACTTTGTAGTAACTTTATTACTTTTGACTAGTCACCATTTTCAAGTGTAAAGTTACTACAAAGTGCAGATTCTTTAACTTTGTACAGGGTAAACACAAATAGAGCAGCTCACTGCCTACTTTATGCCTCTGGGATCCTGGTAGGTGATCCAAAGTCCATCTACTCTCTGCAAAGACACCCACCTAGTAAGTGAATATTGCTCGACTTCTACATAATTCACTCTTATCTTAGTTGTTTTATGTCTCTAAGATCTGTAATTAATATTGTTGCCTAGACCAAGGACTTCATATTCTTGACCACTCTTATCCTTTTGCTGGTATGCAGGAATCTGGAACTTCTCACATTCCTCAAGTATTCATTTGAACTTTCACCTTACATGAGCATTTGGAACGTTTAACTGGCAAATATGATCCTTGTAGCCTAATACACTTTCAGAACGTCTTTTTTTAAATGTTGCCAGGCTGCTGCCCTCGGGTGTAGGCTCAATTAGGCTTTGCTTCATAATGTGAAAATAAACTATTGTGTTGTAACATTGTATTAAATTGCTAATTGCAATACAAAACAGATTGGATTTAGGGGCACGGAAATCCGGCTGGATAGATTAGATAACTGAATCAACTTTTTATGCAACTATGAACTTTTTAGGCAATCATGCCCATGATGTCATGATTATTTAGGTGTATAAATACTCTTCTATTCTATTGCCATAGGCATAATAGCTGCAAGTTTGTACTGTCACAGTTGATTTCTTAGACGTTTTTAGTTTTGAGAAGCATTGCTCAAAAGTCACCTGAGTGCATGACAATCTTAATACAAACTTGTATGCCAAGTGCAATTACCTATAAAAACTGATGTAAAGCAAATACTTACGTAGGAATGAATATTAACACATTGCAAAGTAGCAACATGTTAGGTCTATCTATCTGTCGTTAATCACATTTTGCTATTGCTAGGTCATTATCACTTTGCTATTTGGTATTCCACTGCATACTCTCCAGGTAGAGCCTTTTGTAATTTTGCCCATTTGGCTCAAAAACGCTTCAGCTTGTCTTTTAATTCCTGTGCATTTATGAGATCATCTGCTCTCTGAATAATGGAGACAATTGTTTCAAGTGCATCAAAAGGAAGAGAATAATTAATGTTCTTTGGGTCCATGCAGCTAGGTCTGCTGCCTGTATGTTTTGAAACAATTAGTGAGTATAAGAGTATAACAGTATCAATTACAGACATTTCCCGCCAAATATCCATCCATTTGTAAGACTGCTTGAGAACTATTGCACAACAGAAGTAGATTTGTTTGAAGCTAGTGTTCCATCTACAAGTACAACTTCTAATATGAGTGCATAGCACTATACATGGATTTGACCTGGGTATTTCTTGGTTAGCTAAGAGTTCGGAAATTGTATTGTCAGTCACTGTATGTTGAATAAACCATCAGTTGGATTCTCGGTGCATTTACTTAGATCAAGATAGTTGCCTGTAGTCAACCTTTGCACCATTTCATCAATCCCTTTCCTGTGGATGCAATTGGTTATGGCTGACAAGCGTTCATATACTGTATCTGTAATGTACTAGATGATTAGAGATATTTGATCAGCAACAGTAATATCTAGGGTAAAATATCCCAACAATGAGAACTTACCAGATTCCTGCATTTCTTGTTATTGTAGAAATAGCTTCAATTATGTGGGTAAATGTGGTTTTTGATATGAAGGCCACAGGCCCAACCTTCCTGGACCATGTTGCTTTAGATTTGATGGAATCAATATGTTACATTAATGGTTGATCATCTTTTCTAAGGAGGTACGGGATTTCTAGAAATGTAACATAATCTACCTTGGTATTATCCAACAGAAACAAGGACGCAGATTTTCCATGTAGGTTCAGTCAATCAATCAATCAGGGGCTTAGTAAGCGTGCTACTCATCCGTGAGGGTCTCAAGGCGCTGGGGGGGTGGTGGAGGGGGAGGGGCTCCATTCAGTCGAAAAGCCAGGTCTTGAATGTCTTCCTGAAGATGTCCGGAGAGGGGGCTCGTTCCAGGTCTTGGCCGTGATGTAGGAGAAGGCTCTTCCACCTGTTCTGGCTCTGCGGATGCACTGGGTTTTCGTGAGGTCGGCGGATCGGAGGTTCCTCTTGGGTACGTGGAAGGAGATTCTCTCATTGAGGTATTGGGGTCCGGTGTTGTGGAGGCATTTGTAGGCATGTGTAGATTGAAAGTCACTCTCTTCTCAACGGGGAGCCAGTGGAGGTTCCGCAAGTGTTGGGTGATGTGTTCGTGTCGAGGGATGCCGAGGACAAGTCTGGCTGCGGTGTTCTGTAAGGTCTGGAGTTTTCGGAGCAGAGACTTGTTGATCCCGGCGTAAAGGGTGTTTCCGTAGTCCAGTCTGCTGGTTATGAGTGTGTGGGTGATGGTCTTTCTTGAATCGGGGGGATCCATTTGAAGGTCTTTCGGAGGATGCGGAGGGTGTTGAAGCAGCTGGAGGCGACGTTGTTGACCTGTCGGGTCATGGAGAGTGAGGAGTCGAGTACGATGCTGAGGTTACAGGCGTGGTCGGTGGAGGTGGAAGGGCTGCCGAGGGCGGTAGGCCACCAGGTGTTGTCCCATGCAGAGGGGGAGGGTCCGAGGACCTCTGTCTTCTCCGAGTTGAGCTTGAGGCAGCTGCTGCTCATCCAGGATACGACGTCCTTCATTCCTTTCTGGAATTTGAGTCTGGTGGTGGTGGGGTCCTTGGTGAGGGAGAGGATGAGCTGAGTGTTGTCGGTGTAGGATACTATGCTGAGTCCGTGCTGTCTGACGATAGCGACAAGAGGGGCCATGTAGATGTTGAAGAGCATGGGGCTGAGCGACGATCCTTGGGGTACTCTGCAGTTGATTTCCGTGGGTTCGGAGAGGAAGGGTGGCAGTCTGATTTTTTGGGTTCTGCCGGTGAGGAAGGAGCGGATCCAGTCGAGGGCGGTTTCCTGTATGCCGGTGTTGTGGAGTCTGGCGGTGAGTGTGTGGTGGGGGACTGTGTCGAACGCTGCAGAGAGGTCTAGCAGGATGAGGGCAGCGGTGTGTCCTTGGTCGAGGAGGGTGCGGATGTCGTCTGTGGCGATGAGTAGAGCGGTCTCGGTGCTGTGGTTGCTGCGGAATCTGGATTGGGAGGGGTCAAGGATGGAGTTTTCTTCGATGAATTTTGTTAGCTGGGCATTGACGGTCTTCTCAGTGACTTTGGCTGCGAAGGGGAGGAGGGAGATGGGTCGGTAGTTCTTGAGGTCCGTGGGGTCTGCTGAGGGCTTCTTGAGCAGGGGTCTGACTTCTGCGCATTTCCAGTAGTCGGGGAAGGTGCCTAACTTGAAGGTGGCGTTGATGGTGCGTCGTAGCTCTGGAGCAATGGTGGCGGTGGCTCTGTGGAAGATGTGTGGCAGGCAGGGGTCTGTGGGGGCTCCTGCGTGTATGCCTTTCATGGTCAAAATGGTGTCTTCGGTGGTGACTGGGGTCCAGGAGGAGATGGTGGGCTGGCTGGCGTTGCTGAAGAAGGAGGTGGTTTTGGCGTCAGGTGTCTGGTCATTGAAGTGGTCGTAGAGTCCTTTGACTTTCAGGTGGAAGTAGGATCTGAGTTTGTTGCAGAGGTCCTGGGAGGGGGTGATGTCCAAGGTTTCGCTGGGGGGTTTGGTGAATTCCTGAATGACGCTGAAGACTTCGTTGGAGTTGCTGGCATTGGCGTTGATCTTGTTTTGGATGAAGGTCCTTTTGGTGGATCTGATGAGTTGGTGGTAATCCGTCATTGCGTTCTTGTAGGTAGAGCGGTCTTCTGACGTTTTGCTGTTTCTCCAGTTCTTCTTGAGACATCTGCAGGTGTGTCTGGCTTCTTGGAGGTTGGTGGTGAACCAGGTGGCCTTCCTGGGGCGCTGTCTGTTGGAGTTACGTAGGAGTGGGAGTTCTTCTGCATAGTTGGAGATCCATCTGTGGAGTTCTTTGGCTGAAAGGTTGGCGTTGGTCGAGGTGGCCAGGGCGTCGCGATTGAGGGTGGAAATGAGCTGCTCCTCTGTGATTTTGCTCCAGTTCCTTCGTGGAGGGAGCGGTGCAGGTTTGGGCTGCATGGGTTTTACGATGTGGAAGTGTATGCAGTGGTGGTCTGTCCATGGGGGTTGCGTGGTGTGGCTAAATTAGATGTTTTTACCTCCTGCGAAGATGGCATCGAGGGTGTGTCCTGCCTTGTGGATGGGCGTGGTGACGAGGTGTTTCAGGGCTAATTTGAAGAGGTTGTCCAGGAGGGTGGAGGAGTTGGGGTTGCTGGGGTTGTCGAAGTGGAAGTTCAGGTCTCCAATGAGTGTAGTCCATGGAGGCGATGGCGTGGAGTGCGATGAGGTCGGCAATGGTAGTGGCAAACGGGGCACGAGGTCTGGGGGGTCTGTAGGCGAGGGTGCCGCGAAGTGTGGTTCTGGGGCTGGTCTGGATCTGGAAGTGGAGGTGTTTGGTGGTGGAGAAGGAGTCACTCATGGTGGAGGTGGAGAGTCAGAGGGAGCTCTTGTGTGCGATGGCGAGTCCTCCTCCTGGGCGGTTGGGGCGGTCCTTCCTCTAGATCTTGTATCCTTCGGGGATGGCGGTGGCAATGTCGGGGATGGAGGAGGCGTTGGTCCATGTTTCTGTAAAGAAGGCTACATCTGGTGAGAGGGTGTTGAAGAGGTCCCAGATCTCTACGGCGTGTCTGTGCAGGGAGCGCACGTTGAGGAGGATGCACCGCAGGGTTTCGGAGGTGTTGGTGCTCGGTGCGGGGGTGGTGGTCGTGGGGCTGTGGGTGGTGTTGAAGGTTTGGCGGCAGTGATGGCTGGAGAACTGTCCGTGGGTGGTGCTGGGCATGGACTGCTGGCAGTTGTTGCTCCTCCTGGGGTTGAGAGCGAGGAGTGTAGCTGGGTCATAGTGGTGGATGTTTGAAGATCCAGGATCCCTGGCACTGGTCGCGGTCAGGTCGCGGACGGGCGCAGACGGGCTTGCCTTAGGCCCGCCCGCTGCGAGCATCTGTTGCGTGTCCGCCATTAAATAGGGGAGGAGGGGGGAAAGCTCAGCTGGGAGGCGTGAGCGGCAGGGGCCGCGGGGGAGCAGCGGCAGGAAAACGCGCAAAAACAGTGACAACAGTGACAAAAATTAACAGTATTAGAAAAACAATACCTACACGCCTACAATTAAACAAGAAGGGTGACACAGGAAGAAAAACGGGCACAACGAGGTAGGTGGCAGCAGGGGCAGGCTCGAACCCTACCAGATCACTATCAGCCGCACAACGGTGGAGCTACTGGGGGAGAGAGCAGGTCTCTGACCAGAGGTCAGAGGTCCTGCTCGCTCATCCCAGCAGCGGCCGCCATTAAATAGGGGAGGAGGGAGGGAAAGCTCAGCTGGGAGGCGGAAGCATGAGCGGAAGGGGGGAGGGGCCATGGGGGAGCAGCAGTGGGAAAACACGCAAAAACAGTTCAGGCCCCTTTATCTGTCAGTTTAACAATTTCAATTATGTATTCCAAAATGTCTCTCCTTTTTTTGATTTCCTCAATTTGAGCAGATTTCTGATGACAGAACGGTAGACTGCATGCTAGTATGTGAGAATGCTATTGTATATGAGTCTGTGTATCTTTGATGAATTCTGTTTGCTTCATTTTCAATTATGTGGAATTTTTCATTCCATGAATGAAAAAGCCAGTTTCTCTACATTTGCTAAATGTTAAGCAAACTATATAAAAATGGCCGTTTGAATTATAATGTAGATTAACCACTGCTGTCTATTCCGCCATTTCTAAAAAATATGAACTGAACAAAACTCTGTCACAATTTAACTACAATTACATTACATATTGATGCCCGTCCCATTACAAAGTACACATCCTTTGTGTTAGACACACAATCAATTTACTGTAGAGACTGGCTAAATATTCAGCCACTTCATGGCTGCATTACAACCGAATTGAGTGATGGCTTGTGCATTCTAGTACACATATGTGAGCTGGGTCATCGATCTTGGGTAGTCTGTAAGGGCCTAGCTGGCTAGGTTTTCAATGATGGCTCATAGGATGTCTTTCTGGGTTATACTTTGCGGGAAAGTAACATCTGTGAGAGATGTTGTAACTGAGAAATGAATACAAGGTACATTTATTCAAATAAGACAATTTATTCTCAGCTGTATAGTTCTGCGAGCCATCAAGGTCAACACCAGGCAGCAACTGCTTCTAAACTGTCACATTCAACATTCCCCTAGAGAACATGGAACTGCCACACCGCAAGTTTCCAAGTCCCCACAAACTATTATGAAGTACTACATGGGTTTCCCCTTTTAATAAACAAGCAATTAACAACCTGTACTAAAAGCAACAGAACAAAGAATACTCCCTGCAGAAATGCTCTAACACAAAAGCTAAGAATAATAAACAAAAAAACTAATTATGCATGCATGTTTTAAAAAAACAATGTTTCAATATGACAATTTACAAAAGCAAAGTTTCAATATGATAACTAACTGTGATATCCCATCTGCATCTAATCATCACCAGACATCAAACATGTCTCAGAAAACAGTCTAAAGAATGTCAGTCAAACAAGACCAAACTCCTGAAACATTATCTAAAACTAAAAGGTACCTTCCTTTACCTACTACTGCACCTCACACCTCCACCATCCTTCAGTGCTTCCATTTCTTCACTACACTCATCACTTACACTCCTCCCTTCTACAGCCTTCACTTTAACCAATGGGCAGCTATTCCACCACTGACTACCTTCTGCTCTCACACTATTTCCATTCACTTCCAAAACTTTAATGGGTGGACCAAACTTGGATCCACCGTTCTTCGCATGTATAGGTTTCTTTACCTGTACTACATCCCCCCTTGCGATAATAAAATCCTTGACTCTATTCCTTTCATTAAAGTATTTCTTTTGTATTCCCTGTACAACGTCAACATGTTTCTTTATACTTTCATCCATCCACTTGCCATGCTTGACCCATTTGATCATACAAACTGGGGAGAAATTTGTGGTGGCTCTGTGAACACGTAACAACTCAAACAGTGACACATAAGTAGATGCATGTGGAGTCATGCTGTAAAGCCACAACATGGATTTAAATGCATTAGCCACCACACAGCTGTTTGCAACAGCACACTGTATATATTCTCCCAACACCCTATTCATTCTCTCAACCAGGCCACAGGTTTGAGGATGATACAGTGAGCTTCAAAAGTTTTACTCCACTATCTTGCAAGAAAATCTCCACCTCACTTGATATGAACTGTGTTTCATTATCAGTCACTAGAGTGGCGGGAAATCCTTCCTTTAAAAACACATCTTTCAGAAATTCAATCACCACTCCGGATGTAACTTTGTTTACAAATTTTACCACCGGCCATTTGGAAGAATAGCCCATCATAACCAATGAAAACCTAGAGGAGTGTTAGAATAAAAATGTTCTTGTTTGTGCATTGCCCTCTGTAAGTTAGCATTCGCTGTGCCATTTTAATTGCAGACGCCATTTTAGGCAGTTAGAAACTAAGTTAGGTTAATTCCGAGAAATGTTCCAGTCTAAGTTTCATTTTTGCCATGCGGGCCTGTTCCCGTAATGAGTACACTGTTCTTATTAGCGCATACCTTTCTCACTAGATAGAGGCCTACTCCCACTTGTCTGGTGACGGGCCCGACTGAAACAACCTTGGACTTTGCAACTTTGAGTAAGATGCGAGTGCTGAGACTGTTTTTTCTTGTCTTCCATTGCTTAGCAGCACCTGCTTGGAAAATTCCACTATGGGCGTCTTTTAGCCCAGTTATGAAATGTACATAATGTATCTCTATGCTTGCCGATTTCAGTCCGTCTGCAAGAATCTCCTAGCGACTGGGCAGACTGGGCTCCGCTCTGAGTTTATATAATAAAACAGTTATTAGTTTGTATTCTCTACTGTCTGACCGACTCTTCATTTGGTATGGAAGGCTGAGAGGTGGTCATATGTTTTCCTTATTGCTGTTAGAAAATGTTTTAGCTCACGCTAAAAGGAGGGTCTGTTAGAATAAAAATGTTCATGTTTGCGCATTGCTCTGTGTAAGTTAGCATTCGCGGTGCCATTTTCTTTGCAGACGCCATTTTAGGCAGTTCAAAACTAAGTTAGGTTAATTCCGAGAAATGTTCCAGTCTAAGTTTCATTTTTGCCATGTAGGCCTGTTCCTGTAATGAGTATATTGTACCTATTAGCGCATACCGTTCTCACTAGATAGAGGCCTACTCCCACTTGTCTGGTGACGGGCCCGACTGGAACAACCTTGGACTTTGCAACTTTGTGTAAGATACAAGTGCTGAGACTGTTTTTTCTTATCTTCCATTGCTTAGAACACCTGCTTAGAAAATTCCACTATGGGTGTGTTTTAGCCCAGTTATGAAACGTACATAATGTATCTCTATGCTTGTCGATTTCAGTACCTCTGCAGCACTCCTAGCGACTGGGCAGACTGGGCTCCGCTCTGAGTGTATATAATAAAACAGTTATTGGTTTGTATTCTCTACTGTCTGACCGACTCTTCATTTGGTATGGAAGGCTGAGAGGTGGTCATTAGTGACCCGAGTGACCCTGAATGGGCCACTTCCTTCAGGAGGAATCCAAAACATGAAACGACCCTAAAATTTCAATACCAATCGTTTCCCATGGTGCAAAAGGTAAATCTATAGGACACAGAGGAGGTGTGCGCAACTTCATGGTTTTATTGCAGCTCACACATATGACACATCACTTAACTACCTCATCACTTTCTCTGTCCATGGAGGGCCACCAACAAGGCAATCACAGATGTTTTTTGTCATAGTAGCCCCAAGATGACCCTCATGGACACGGATTATGATGGCATTCCTCAAAGCAACAAGAGGTACCAACTTGTCAGCCCTCATTAACAATCCATCTTCAACCGGCAAATCTTCTGCCACCTTTACGTAAGTCTTTAAACTCAAAGTCGAGATTCTTCTCTCTCGGCCAACCTGACTTCACGTATTTGATGAATTACTTCATGGAAGCATCATCTTCAACAGCTTTATTCTGTTCTTGTTCAGAATCGCATACCTCTGCTGTTAGTCTACCGCTGGTACTATGCAATCCTCCTTGGCCTCATCACTACCCATCTTAGAACATTCAGAGGAGCAGGACAAATACTCAGCACCACCATTCGTACTACCCAGAATATACTCCAGAACAAAATCAAATTGTAACAATTTGGATGATAATCATGCAATATGTGGCGTAAATCCTCAGGGATTTCTCCTACTCAAAATGTAAATTAAAGTATTACAAGTAGTTTGAATTCTAAACTTCCTGCCCCAGATATCATTTCTGTACTTCATAACCGGCCATCAGCAGGCTAACAGTTCCTATTCAATGACAGAATACTGTTTTTCTGCCACTGTTAACGCTCGTGAAGCATACCCAATGGTTCTCACCTCCCCACCATATTCTTTACCTAGAAACGCTCCTAACGCAGCATTGCTGGCATCAACGGTTAGTGCACCCTGCAACTCAGGATCATAATGTTTCTTGACTTTAGGTGAAAGCAGTTGTCTTTTCTCACAATCAAACATCTCTTGGCACTCAGCATCCCACTCAAAGGCAACCCTTTTCATAAGCATACATGACAGAGGTCTCAATCTAGTGGCAAAATTCAGTATAAATGTGAATAAATACAGACTTAAAAAAGATTTTAGACTAGCCTTGTCCATAGGTCTAAATTATACTGTCAACTAGACTTGACTTTGGCGTGATGCCATGGCTGATAACCAGAGACCAAAGTACTCAACTTTATCAGTGAATAATTCACATTCATCCTTTCATAATACCACATCCTTCAACTGGAATATTCTTAACACCTCCCTCAAAATAACACTGTTTTCTTATCTATCTGGTGCAAATATTATCACATCATCCTGAAAAATGGACCACCCTTTGACACCCTTCAGCATGTTAGCCATCACTCACTGGAAAACTGAGGCTGCTGAAGCAAGCCCAAATGGCATGCAGCAATATTGATAAGCTGTTGGAAAGACTGCAGACTTGTGGTATCCAGGACACTGCTTTAAAGTGGATGCAACATTTTCTAACAGACAGGCAACAGACGATTATACTGGGGCCTTACTGCTCAGACAAAATGCAGTTGGACAAGGGAGTACCCCAGGGGTCCTGTTTAAGTCCGACGCTCTTCAATATATATATGGCGCCTCTAGCAAACATCGCTGAGCGGTTTGGCTTCGAGATAATTTCTTACGCTGATGACACTCAGCTTATGTTTACTGTTGGCCCCAACCTAGAACTAGAGAAAATGCGCTTCGCGGCAGGAATGGTGGCAATATCAAATTGGATGACTGAGAATTGCCTCCAGCTACACCCGGGAAAGATGGAGATCATGCTAATGGGGAAAGCCCCTACCCTTTGGTCGGAGGAATGGTGGCCCCATCAACTTGGAGTAAAAAAGGAGGAGGCACCCTATTAACTGCACTAGGGAAAGGGTAATCAAGCATCAAAACTAAAAAGATCCCTACCAGAAACTTATGTATGGATCATGTATTGTGTAGTGTAGTGCTATCCAATATTGGTGCTTATACAATGATTATTCACTCAACAGTTACAATACAATTACTGTAATCAGAATGGGACATACAAAACGGGAACAATATATAAAAATGATTCAGTTTTTATTCATAATTAAAAACATTTTTTTTTCAAAGTGAATCTTACACAATTCAAAATCAAGTAAAAATAGCAAGTAAAAATAACAATTTCATAATATTGAGCACAGAGTGATCATTATATCATATTACACACAAAAAAAATTACAAAAAAAATGATTCAACAACACTTTTTAAAAAATGAGAAAACTACAGAGCAGTCGACGCGGCGTTTCGGTGAGACATGGATCAAACACCTTCTTCAGGACAGAGTTTTCTAAAAGACAATTTTGGAAGATACAACAATACATTAGCCTCTATACACCAGATAGCAGAACTCATAATCGATCACAAATGTGTTCCCTATTTGACATATTAAAACATTAATATACAATTTATCTATTACAGCCTCTAACTTTGTATGTTGTTATACATCATCAGCACACTAATACACCAACAACAACACATGATCCATTAATAATCTACACACCTACCTTTTGTAGTACTAGGAAGAAAGTCATCAACCCTTATTCAATTGGGAGATTTGCCTTCCTTCTAGAAAATTACAGGTAAGGATAACCTGAAAACGACAATGCAATGCAAGATATTTTATTAAGTCTAGCGGCAATTATTGTAGTCAAAGCACTAAGATAAAAATTAATATAGATTTTTAGGAATCTGCTGTACTTAGTATAGCCAAAACTTTATGCTGATCTCATCCCTATCAATAATAACACCAAACACCGTACCTTTTAATATGGTACTATTCCATCATAATGCGTTCGTAGGAGCCACCGATGTGGTAGGGGATTGAAGATCCTTAAAATATATAGAAAAAAAGGGCTCAGACTATGCTGCCACAACAATATGTAGAAAAACAAGTAACATAAAGGCTAAAGGACCAGATGTACCTTTAAAAACCAGTATCTTTTTATTATTGATACAGATGAGCCGTGATTGTGCCCGTAGTCTGTGTAATACTGTCTTATATTTGGCGGCAAACCAACTAGAAAGAAAAAACGGTTTGTTGAATTTTAATCTAATGTCAAAAAAAGAACTAGTATTTAATCTCATAATGTCTTTGTAGGTTTTTCATTACCTGATTTAGTTTGCAGACTTTTAATGGCAATGGAGTGAATAAAATCTGTGAAAACACAACAGGAAAGAACATTTGTTCAACTCCCAACCATCTACTTGAATAAAGCTGCTATTATCTACACAGAAGAGGTGTTCAGTCTTATATCCGCTGTTCATATGTGGGTTTAGAACTGTAATTAAACGGTTTCAGCTGTACATCTATGATTTAGGACTGTTATAGACCAGACACAGGTCACTTTTTAAATAGTTGCATATTAAATACGAGGTGTACCCACGCTTTTTAAGTACAAGATGTACCCACGCTTTGTACACATAATGGAGTCAAATATTTAAAATGACGGGTAACGTGGCATTACATAGCCAAATCCCACTAGCACCATGGGTGTGGGTATTCTATATTAATAGTGGTCTCCACATGTTTATAGTCACACTATTCCGACGTTTTAGTACATTACTTGCTATACTGACTTGATATATCTAACTACGTCTAACTCAGAGAGACTAACGGGCTAGAAGTGCTCTGTCCTCACCTGTTTAAAATACCGCGGCCTCCCTGCTCACTACGAACTTCTTTCGTCTTCCGGGGTCAGGATACGTCACTGTCCTGACTCGGAACGCAGTTTAAATAGCGGAGTGCGTGTCACATGATCTTAATAACTCGTAACATTATGGCATAACTTAAAATAAATTTAGATTTACTCCATGTATGCGGATTACGTGGGACGCTACTTATTTCATCACAAATAACAGAAATCTGCAAAAAACAATTAAAACCGATCCGAGTATTGCACCTGCAGAACTCCGTAAAAGCCGGCGGCCATATTGGAAATGTGTACTGGGTGCTGTGCTTGGACCTCCTATACTATTTTATCGATTATCCTAGTGTTTCTCTGCTAAAACATCAATGAGCAATCACAATGGGCTCATGTATTGACCGGATGTGTGTCCATAGTGGAGATATCAGTTTATCTCTTGCTGTTAAAAACGGCGGCCATCTTGGGAAGGGAAGACACTATTCTAGTTTACAGATGATTTAGAGTCTATATGTGTCTAAAAGGCAGCATACAATCCGGGTTCAATCATCAATCATAGGTAGAGACTATAGCCGACTGTTGGAATATGGGTCGTGCTTTTGAGCTGCAGGGATAACCAATAAGAATTAGATTATTCTTTCCCAATCTTCTTTGCTGTTGAGTCCCTGTTTAAATGTCTTGAATTTAGACATGTAAAATTGCTCGCGATTTTTGCGTTTTGTATTAAGATCTCCACCACGTATGTCTGTTTCAATTATTTCTATTACACACCATCTCAGTTGTTCTATACTGTGTCCCTTCTCTATCCAGTGTTCCACAAGGGAGGCATTCTTCTTTTTTGTTCGAATTGCAGATTTATGTTAATTAATATGAATTCTAAGTTCTCTAGAAGTTTCCCCAATGTACCCAAGATTACATGGGCACATAATTAAATAGATGAGATTTTTTGTGTGACAGTTGGCCATCTTTTTAAAATTGTGAGGTACATCATTATGGATGATCTTTTGTCCCTTTATGATGTTAGTACAGTTAGTACAGGAACTACAAGGAAAGGTACCAGTAGGTAAAGGGGTATTCATGATGCTCAATTGTTTGTTTTGGTTATCTTTCCTATGTGTATGGACTAGACAGTTCCTAATTGTCCTATTTCGCCTAAAAGAAAACAGCGGTTTCTTCAGCAGAGTCTTGCCTTTACGATCAATGAGATGCCAATTTCTATTTATGATGTTTTTGATTTTATTGCTGATGGTACTGTAGTTAGTAACCAGGACTAGAGGCAGATTCACAGAATCTTTGTTGCATTGTTTAGTCTCAAAGAATGAATCTCTATTGTAGTATTTCGCGCGTTTGTATGCACGTTTTATCACTGTTCTTGGGTACCCCCTATCTAAAAGTTTCTTCGTTAATATATCAGCATGTACATTGTAATCCTCGATATTGCTACAATTGCGTCTGATTCTAAGAAACTGGCTGAAAGGGATACTGTTCTTTTGGCTTGCTGGGTGATTACTATTGTAATGCAATATGGTATTTCTGTCAGTGGGTTTGGTAAAGAGTTCTACTTGGAGTTGACCACTAACATTTTTGATTTTAATATCAAGAAAATCACAGCTCTGTGTGTTAATCGAGGATGTAAACCTTAAATTCTGGTCGCCTAGGTTAAGCCAATCAATGAATTCCATGAGGGATTGCTCTGTTCCTTCCCAAATGAAAAAAATATCATCGATATAGCGCGACCATGCTGTTATACTTTTGAAAAATGGCGCTGCTGCATTAAAAATGTGTTTCTCTTCAAACCTGGCAACATAGAGACATGCCAGGCTGGGAGCACAGGTGGCTCCCATGCTGGTCCCTTTCGTTTGCTTGAAGAAGTCACTGGTGAATAACAAAATATTATTTTTCAGTACGATTTCTAAACAATCAATTATAAAAATAGCATGCGCTGATAAGTCTCCTTCACTGTTGCTCAATAGGTCTTTGACCATTTGTATTGTGTCGTCCTGAGGGATGTTGGAATACAGGGCTTCTATATCCAAAGTCACCATCCATTGGGTTTCACTATTAAATGGAAGGTTTTCAATCTTATTAATCATCGCTGATGTATCCTTAATGTATGCTTTCTGTTTTATTACTAAGGGTTGCAGGAAACGTGCAAAATACTACAATAGAGATTCATTCTTTGAGACTAAATAATGCAACAAAGATTCTGTGAATCTGCCTCTAGTCCTGGTTACTAACTACAGTACCATCAGCAATAAAATCAAAAACATCATAAATAGAAATTGGCATCTCATTGATTGTAAAGGCAAGACTCCGCTGAAGAAACCGCTATTTTATGTCAGGCGAAATAGGACAATTAGGAACTGTCTAGTCCATACCCATAGGAAAGATAACCAAAACAAACAATTGAGCATCATGAATACCCCTTTACCTACTGGTAACTTTCCTTGTAGTTCCTGTACTAACTGTACTAACATCATAAAGGGACAAAAGATCATCCATAATGATGTACCTCACAATTTTAAAAAGATGGCCAACTGTCGCACAAAAATCTCATCTATTTAATTATGTGCCCATGTAATCTTGGGTACATTGGGGAAACTTCTAGAGAAGTTAGAATTCGTGTTAATGAACATAAATCTGCAATTCGAACAAGAAAGAAGAATGCCCCCCTTGTAGAACACTGGATAGAGAAGGGACACAGTATAGAACAACTGAGATGGTGTGTAATAGAAATAATTGAAACAGACATACGTGGTGGAGATCTTAATACAAAACGCAAACAACGCGAGCAATTTTACATGTCTAAATTCAAGACATTTAAACAGGGACTGAACAGCAAAGAAGATTGGGAAAGAATAATCTAATTCTTATTGGTTATCCCTGCAGCTCAAAAGCACAACCCATATTCCAACAGTCGGCTATAGTCTCTACCTATGATTGATGATTGAACCCGGATTGTATGCTGCCTTTTAGACACATATAGACTCTAAATCATCTGTAAACTAGAATAGTGTCTTCCCTTCCCAAGATGGCCGCCGTTTTTAACAGCAAGAGATAAACTGATATCTCCACTATGGACACACATCCGGTCAATACATGAGCCCATTGTGATTGCTCATTGATGTTTTAGCAGAGAAACACTAGGATAATCGATAAAATAGAATAGGAGGTCCAAGCACAGCACACAGTACACATCTCCAATATGGCCGCCGGCTTTTATGGAGTTGTGCAGGTGCAATACTCGGATCGTTTTTAATTGTTTTTTGCAGATTTCTGTTATTCGTGATGAAATAAGTAGCGTCCCATGTAATCCGCATACATGGAGTAAATCTAAATTTATTTTAAGTTATGCCATAATGTTACGAGTTATTAAGATCATGTGACATGCACTCAGCTATTTAAACTGCGTTCCGAGTGATGACAGTGACGTATCCTGACCCCGGAAGATGGAAGAAGTTCGTAGTGAGCAGGGAGGCCGCGGTATTTTAAATAGGTGAGGATGGAGCACTTCTAGCCCGTTAGTCTCTCTGAGTTAGACGTAGTTAGATATATCGAGTCAGTATAGCAAGTAATGTACTAAAACGTCGGAATAGTGTGACTATAAACATGTGGAGACCACTATTAATATAGAATACCCACACCCATGGTGCAAGTGGGATTTGGCTATGTAATGCCACATTACCCGTCATTTTAAATATTTGACTCCATTATGTGTACAAAGCGTGGGTACATCTTGTACTTAAAAAGCGTGGGTACACCTCGTATTTAATAAGTGACTATTTAAAAAGTGACCTGTGTCTGGTCTATAACAGTCCTAAATCATAGATGTACAGCTGAAACCGCTTAATTACAGTTCTAAACCCACATATGAACAGCGGATATAAGACTGAACACCTCTTCTGTGTAGATAATAGCAGCTTTAGGCAAGTAGATGGTTGGAAGGTGAACAAATGTTCTTTCCTGTTGTGTTTTCACAGATTATATTCACTCCATTGCCATTAAAAGTCTGCAAACTAAATCAGGTAATGAAAAACCTACAAAGACATTATGAGATTAAATACTAGTTCTTTTTTGACATTAGATTAAAATTCAACAAACCGTTTTTCTTTCTAGTTGGTTTGCCGCCAAATATAAGACAGTATTACACAGACTACGGGCGCAATCACGGCTCATCTGTATCAATTATAAAAAGATACTGGTTTTTAAAGGTACATCTGGTCCTTTAGCCTTTATGTTACTGGTTTTTACATATTGTTGTGGCAGCATAGTCTGAGCCCTTTTTTTCTATATATTTTAAGGATCTTCAATCCCCTACCACATCGGTGGCTCCGACGAACGCATTATGATGGAATAGTGCCATATTAAAAGGTACGGCGTTTGGTGTTATTATTGATAGGGATGAGATCAGCATAAAGTTTTGGCTATACTAAGTACAGCAGATTCCTAAAATCTATATTTAGTTTTTATCTTAGTGCTTCGACTACAATAATTGCCGCTTGACTTAATAAAATAGCTTGCATTGCATTGTCGTTTTCAGGTTATCCTTACCTGTAATTTTCTAGAAGGAAGGCAAATCTCCCAATTGAATAAGGGTTGATGACTTTCTTCCTAGTACTACAATAGGTAGGTTTGTAGATTATTATTGGATCATGTGTTGTTGTTGGTGTATTAGTGTGCTGATGATGTATAACAACATACAAAGTTAGAGGCTGTAATAGATAAATTGTATATTAATGTTTTAATATGTCAAATAGGGAACGCATTTGTGATCGATTATGAGTACTGCTATCTGGTGTATAGAGGCTAATGTATTGTTGTATCATCCAAAATTGTCTTTTAGTAAACTCTGTCCTGAAGGTGTTTGATCCATGTCTCACCGAAACGCTGCGTCGACTGCTCTGTAGTTTTCTCATTTTTTAAAAAGTGTTGTTGCATCATTTTTTTGTAAATTTTTTGGGTGAGTAATATGATATAATGATCACTCTGTGCTCAATATTATGAAATTTCTATTTTTACTTGCTATTTTTACTTGATTTTGAATTGTGTAAGATTCACTTTGAAAAAAAATGTTTTTAATTATGAATATAAACTGAATCATTTTTATATATTGTTCCCGTTTTGTATGTCCCATTCTGATTACAGTAATTGTATTGTAACTGTTAAGTGAATAATCATTGTATAAGCACCAATATTGGATAGCACTACACTACACAATACATGATCCTTTCATAAGTTTCTGGTAGGGATCTTTTTAGTTTTTAGTTTTGATGCCCATCAACTTGGTACAGCTCCTGTGCCTAAACAAAGTGTCAAAAACTTGGGGATAAAACTTGACCAGACCCTAACTATGAAAGATCATATTGCCGCCACTACCAGTTCATGCTTCTATAATCTTCGCCTTCTACGCAGAATTTTTCCCTTTCTGCCCACAAATTCTTGCAGGACCCTTGTGCAGGCCATGGTGATTAGTAGACTGGACTACGGGAATGCCCTGCTGGCTGAAGTGGGTGAGACATTGATCTCCAATTTACAGGTGGTCCAGAACACCGCGGCCAGACTCACTCTGAACCGTCCTGCAGGTACTCCCTCTGCCCCATTGTTGAAGGAACTGCACTGGCTACCGGTAAAGAAACGGTCCTTTTTCAAAATCTGTTGCCTCTCATATAATGCCCTGAGAGGCAAAGGTCCACTCTACCTTCAAAAAAAACTTACAGTTTACAGACCATCCCGAAATCTCAGATCCAGCTCGCAGGCTCTTCTGTGTGTGCCTCGTATACGTCAAAAGCGCATCGGGGGCAAGGCTTTCTCTTACCTGGCCCCAGGATACTGGAATAAATTACCCATCACTCTTCGTGAGATCCCCAACTATAATATTTTTAGGAAACAACTGAAAGCTTATTTGTATTAATTACTTTGGTGATCCCCCTGCTCAGATGTTCCTCTACAGCGCCGAGATACCCCCGGGTGATTTGTGCGCTATAAAAGTGGCAATAACATAACATAACATAAGTACCAAACGGGGAGACAAAAGCTGTTAAATGTCTAGATTCTGGCTCCAGCTCGATTTGGGGATATGCTGAAGCCAGGTCTAACTACGTAAAGACTCTGGCTTGCTTCAAGCCAGCTAACAGTTTGTTGATAATGGGCAAGGGGTGTGAATCAACCCAGATTTATTTATTCAGATGACGCAGGTCCACACAAACCCTCAGTTCACCATTTTGCTTATGGGAACCCACCAGGGGAAGTAATCTCAAAGATGAACAAATGGGATGAATTATGCCCCATTTGCACAAAAAGTCTAACTCTTTCTCCCAATCTTGCCGTATACTGAAAGGAACATTCCTCTATTTATGTTTCGCCAGCTTAGCTCCTTCCTTCACTACTATCTTGTGTTTGTAATATTGGATCTTCCCTAACTCACCTGAGAATACATGGGCATAACTGTTCACAATTTTCTCCAAATCTATATCATCACTAACAGCCAACACCTGCTCCTTTGCCCCGGGTCTGAGAACCATTCTAAATATCCCCTGGTGGAACCATCCTAAGATGTTCATCCCCTTTTGGCTACATGCACTTTTCCAGCAATTCTTCTACCTTTTAACTCCAATATTTCCTCAATGTAACCACACAAATTAATATCCCATCCCTCATAAGACACTGCTCTTCTATCAGGTGGTAATAGCGGTCTGGTGTGACATACCCTGTCATACATGTGTGGCTGATCATGATGATACGCGCACCAGAATCCGCCAATAATCTCAACTCCTTGTCCCCCACCATGATCTCCACATATGGATCACACACATCTCTGGGTTGCTGATTTTTACCTCCTCACTTTTTACAACCATGACCAGGTTTCTTAGGTCTTTGCTGATACTTATATTTTCCTCGTCTTGCATGTCATTATCAGTAACACACTTGACTGATTGACATATCTTCGCGAAAGTCACATATTTTGCTGGACATTGTTTGCCACCTTTCACATGTTTACTAAATCAGCACCAAAAACAAATATTCTGTTGAGAAAATAATTAATTGGGTTTCTCAAAGAATACTGAACGTGACATATCAACCTGTTTATTATCCTTCTCATCTTTTCCACCTCTCACCTTAACTACAGCTACTGGCTCAGTATTTTTACCCTCCAGTTCTTTGGCTGATAACTGGGATGTTTCAATACTCTTAGCCATCTTAATTGTTTCTTCCAAAGTTGGATTCCTAATTGACAGAAACTGCTGCTTTATCATCTTATCATTGCAGTGACATATATATTGATCACTCAGTAACTGATAGAAAAGTTTTCAAATTGACATTCTACAATCAATCTTCTCAACGCAGTAATATATGAGTCCACATCCTCTCCTGGGTTTTGAGTTCTTAAAAAAAAAATTGTGACGTAAAACTACCAAGTTTGGTTGAATATCAAACCTAACTTGGAGTTTCCTAACAGTTTCTTGATATTCATCTCATTCCTCATCTCCATCTATAACTGCCTCAATAAGTGTTTCAATATAGCTCTACCTTCAAAGTCCAGGGAATGAAAAAGTAGATATTTCCTCCTCTCTGGTCAGAACTTAAGTGCGCCAATCGCTCCCACATATGTCTCAAAAGCATCGGACTATTGTCTCCACCTTATTGGAGCTTCCCCAGGTGATTCCAAAAAGGTTGGTGTTACTACTTGAATAGTTTGAGCTTAAAAAATACTCCAGCCATAAATTCAAGAAATATATCTAACTGTGCTACCCACCCGTTGGTTTCAAGCAAGACCTTTTTGCAGTTGAATGTTACTACCAGTGCAAAGCAATATCTCCAACACAAAACTGTCACAGTCTGATAAAAGTAATAGTTGACCTGATATCCAAACATACAATCTGCTGAATTTCTGTTCCGATCTGCGTAATACAGATGTGCAGATCAGCGCTGAAGATAAATAAAACTCTCCAACATGTACCCACAGGCTGTGCGGATCAGCGCTAGAAAAATATCTCACCTCAGTCTGCCAAGACACCGTATGAAAGTACACTTGAAGCAGGACACAACACCATAAAATTGTCTACAGGTTCTGCAGACTACATTATGTGTCCAGATACTATGCGGATCAGTGTTGATTAGGAATCTGGATAAAACGTCAGGTACTGTAAAAATTAGCTGAGCCACTCCCCACACAATGACAGCAGACGTGTTAGCCAACTATGCTGGAACGCGACTCAATGTCTCTCCACACGATGCCAGCAGATGCATTGGATCACACTGACCAAAAAACCTGGACCACTCACCCCTGATAACTCCAAAATTCCACTGCATCAATCACGCCTTCATACGTCTTACGTCTTAAGGTTTTGAAATTTCTGCCGGCAATCGCATAAAATGGCCACCACGTAGAAGATGTAGAATATGCTTGGAAAGGCAATGGAACACAACGTAGATAATGCGTTTTACCACATTGCACCCAGTAGTCTCTAGGCCCTGAACTGTTATAATGTCATTAAAGAAATTGTCACCTCCTAAAATTCACACCAACCTCACGTCGGCTCATCTGTGAGCCAAAGAAACTCTCCAGCCAGATGAAGAAGCTTCTGTTTGTGCCTGGATGAATAGGAAGCGCAGCGTGTCCCCGATCAAATTTACGGCATCAGTGAAATACAGGAGGTTCATGTAGCTCGCTCGCTCGTCACTAAAAATATGTAACTGAGAAACAAAGACAAGGTAAGTTTCTTCAAAGAAGACAATTTATTTTCAGCTGAATAGTTCTGCGAGCCATCAAGGACAAAACCAGGCAGAAACTGCTTCTAAACTGTCACTTGCAAAATTCCCCTAGAGAATATGGAACTACCACACGGCAAGGTTCCAAGTCCCCATAAACTATTATGAAATACTACAGACTGCAAAAACAATCTACACATACAGTAGGTATAGTTTTATCATGCAAAACTGACTATCCCAAATTGGTGTGGCATCTTTATTATGAAGGGAAAGCGAAACGAACCAATCTGTATACATCACCCAAGTATGTTGTTTCTAAACCATGTAAGCCAAGAGTACTAGAATTAATGAATCCTGGCAATAACAGTAAAATATTTACTGCATTATGGTGATTTTTAAAGACCCAAATAAAATTCTTCTTCCTTGCCCCATGACATTTGTAATGCAGGGAGGGGTAAACCTGTTGAACCTGTTGAACTAGGTTTCTGTTTGTGCAACCTCTAGGCATGGTTAAAAACATAGGGTTCCACCCACCCCTCCTAATTTCAACCGGAGGGTCAGTATTTATTTTGTTGATTCTCCCAACACATTTGTCTGGCTTTTTGTCAGCCCCTATATAGTTCAGACAACTATTTTACTGCACAACTGATCCTTGCTTTGTTTGAAAAGTAGAGCCCACAACTCACTCTCCAGTTGCATCACCTGACAGTTGATTATAGCTTTTATCAAGTGTTGGTCCCCTCAACTAGATAAAGATTCATCATAGTTGTAAACTTGTACTTTATTAAGATGGGTTGGAGAGGGGCAAATGTACAATTTGTTCACAAGTTGGCCAAGACATAAACTGCTATGAAAGACTTCTAGCTTTACTTGGTCTTTAAAATATATAAAGAAGTAATGATTTTCAAAAAGTGTAATGTGATGAAACCAGACATACATGGAGACTCCATCAGCAATAGTTTATTTGTCAATACATTGCATCCTTTTGTCAATACAAGCAAGAAAAAAAAACAGACCCATTCAAAACATCCATACCTCCAGACAATGGCAAAAACTCCAGCATTTCACCATGTGGCCCAAGGAACATGATGCCCCTCCAGCTACTTCGAGTGGTAAGAATCCGAGTAGTAACCATGGATACAAATTGTAATACCACATGTCAACAAGGTCATAACACGCACCTTCTATTCAATGAAAGCACTGCAAAGCATCTTCCCATACCATGGATCGCAACAAAAGTTGCAATCTATTCTCACACTCATGATCTGCGAGCTCCTATATCTTGGCACCGCTAGTTTCATCATATGCAAAATACATCTACTCAAAATGCTGCTTCAAAACTCCTTCTTTGCCTTCTCTCCAGAGAACACACAATGCAGGCCTGCATGCACATCATTGGCTATCTATTGTGAGATGAGCAATGTTCAAGGCACTTTGAATTATCTACTGAGCCTCCCAAGGAAACAAATGACTATATGTACAAATTAGATTCAAGTTACACTAACGAAGTCGGACATTGTTCTCCTGGCTTGCACCACAGACCAACATACTGCTTTACTATAAGAAGTGCATGGACTGCACCTGTTTCTCAGTTCAAGTTAAGCTCTGGTACTAACTACTAGCCAGAATTCAGAGCATTCAGGATAATTTGAAGTTCAGAAGAGAGGTGACGCATGGCTATTTCTAAGATAACTATATTAGAAATTAAACCCACCCATAATCCTTGCATTGAACCCAGAAAAATAATGGCTCCTTCAAGTGCAACTACAGTGCGCAGATACGGCAGCACACTCTCCTCATGTGTGCCAGAATCCTAGCAGCTCTCTATGTCCTTTTAAGTTGTGAAGAATTAACGTGTCTGGGAGGGGTACAGTACAATAATGTAAATTTACACATAATCCTCACTAATACTAAAACTTTAACACCCATGGTCATGCAGCTGATTATAGTTCAAAGAGGCTACATAATAATTCCTTTATACAGCTTGGTGCTCTTACACTCTCATAATACAGAATTGCTGCAGATCAAGTCTATCACCCAGCACTGATCCAATCAATGGCAACAAACCACCCATCACCACTTAACAGGAGCAAAATAACTAAAGCGATCTGCCACATATCACTGGAAGAGTCTAATTTAGTCCCAACTTATTACATACATATTTATATTCAGATCTGAATAAAAAAACAAAATTATTTTACAACAGTTTTGGTATTTTTCAAAGAGGTACACCATTTATTCCTATTTTTTGTGCTTTCAACCTACTTCCACTTTGTGGTAGAAACAGAAATGAGACCCTTGAGTAATACCAGAAAGCTATAGATGGCTGAAAAGTAGACAGGATTCTGAATTCATTTGTGTACATCACTCAGGGTTTCCCAAAGAAACTAATTGTTAAAATACATGGAAATGAGTAGGAAACAAAACAACGTTTGTGGAAACCTTTTCATCTGTAACTTCTTGTCAGATAGGTGATTTACAAAAGCAATATACCATTACGTCTTCTAGATCTTTCTAGTAAAGGGGAAGTAGAGTTTGTAGGTTCTCCAAGAATTTGAGATACCCTGAGCTAACAACTGAGCTGCACCTTACAATAGTTTTACCTTGTGTACCGACTGTATGGCATTTTGTATGGTAAAATGGAAAGAGTGAAAAAATATTATGAAAGAAACCCATGTATTTCTGAAATTTACACCAGATACTGAGATTAGGAGCAGTGGTTATTGTGCATCTCTGAATTTGTGAGTACCAATACTAGCATGTGATTCAGTTGGCATTGTTCAAAATGTTTACTTTTTTACACACTGGCTTACATTTGGAAGGCACAAATGCAGAAGAATAACAAATGTTCTACTATTGTGTGTTCCCACAAGTCTCTGAAACCTGCACATTTTTTAAAACCAGTCACTGGGAGGGGAATCAAGTGTAGGGTGACTGGCATGGCTATCACCAGGTTTACTTACTCAGAAGCCCTTGCAAACCTCAAACTTTGACGACTAAAAACAAACATTTCCTCATATTTCTATGCACAACATCTGCAATCTGAGGGGAACCACACATTTCCTACCACCCAGAGTTACCCCAAGTCTCCAGAAAAAAATTGTATCTCATGGTACCTCACTTGTGTGGGTAGACGTGTTACCTAGGTAGCAGCTCACCCAGACATCATGCTTGGGCTCTAACCCCAGAATAGGTGCATCAGCCTTTCTGTCCGCTGGGGTGGATTGAGGGTGATTCACCCAAAATCTGACCCACGAGACAGAAATGCCACTAGACATCAAGGAAAAAATAGGTCTAGAAAAGGGGGGGCCCGGGCAGCTCACCCAAGCATCACACTGTATCTGTCCCAGGGTACTGAAAGGGCACTAGACACAAAGGGTAAAATATTCCCAAAAATATAAAAGGGGGTGGGGCGTGGTCACCCAGGCATTGTGCCATACTCTCACCCCAAAACAGGTGCATCAGTATTTCTGGCCCCCAGGGGTGAATTGTGGGTGTTTACCCAAAAATCTGCCACTGAAGACAGAAAAGCCACTAGACACTAGAGGAAAAATATGTTCCAAAAATAAAAAGGGTGGAGCGGCTCACCCAGGCATCATGCCATATCTGCCCCGATGGGACAGAAAGGCCACTAGAGTAGACACCAGGAGAAAAATATTTGTAAAATAAAAATAAAATAAGGGAGTGGGGTGGCTTACCCAGGCATCGTTCTGTGTTTTAACTCCAGAACAGGTCCATCAGCCGTTCTGCCTCCTGGGGTTGGCTGAAAGTGTTTACACAAAATCTGTCCCTAGGCAACAGAGAGGCCACTAGACACCAGGTAAAAAATGTTCGCACACTAAAAAATAAGGGCTGGAGTAGGCTCACCCAGGCATTGTGCCATGCTCTCACCTCTGAATGGGTGCATGAGATTTTCTGCCGCCCCGGGTGGTGGATTGAGGATGTTTACCCAAAATCTTTTCCTGCAGACTAGAAAGGCCACTAGACACCAAGGGGATTACTCCCAAAAAATAAAAATGGGGTGGGAGTGACTCACCCATGCCTCATGCCTTTCCCATAGTCTGGAACAGGCATAACATTTTTTCTGACTTCTTGGGCCATATTGTGGGTTAGCACCCCCCCAACCTGCTATTTATATGGCACAGAAAAATCTCGCTGGTGTCTAATGGGCTTTCTGCCACCCTCAGGGACGAGGGGGCAGATTGAAGGTAAACACCTCTCATCTGCCCCTGGGGGGGCAGAAAGACTGTTGGGTCATTTTAGGGGTGGGACTCGGCCTAATGTGTGGGTAGGCCACCCCATCCCCAAAGGAAATACATAAGTAATCTCTCTGATGTCTAGTGGGGTTTCTGCCTCCTGGGAGGGCAGATTTGAGGTATTGACCTCCTATCTGCTCCCGGGGGGACATAAAGATAGCTGGGGTCATAATGAGGCTGGGGGCTCATCTCGATGTCTCAGCAAGCCACCACCAACCCCTACAGCAATTTAAAAAAATCAACCTGGCGACTCAGGGACTTTCTGCCCCTTAATGGCAGATTAGAAGCAAAAATCTCTTATCTGCCTCCCAAAAGGGACTGAAAGACTGTTGGTGTATTTTTGGGGATGGGGCTTTAGCTCGATGCATGGGTGGGCCACTACCACCCCATTTTATGGTTAGGAAAACACTCCCTGGTATCTAGAAAGCTTTCTTTCCTGCCTAGGGGTAAGATTTGAAGTAATGACCATTGGCAGGGGGCCACTCCCCATCCAGAAACATTCCCTGGTATCTAGTTCGGTGAATCCCTGCTTGGGGATCACCCTCCTAATGCGATCCCCAAGTAGGGATCTGCTAGGGAGGGATACCATTGGAGTACCTCACACATTCAAATTATTGCTCGAGGACTGAGGTATGCCCCAGGCACCAATGCATTGAAAGTGAAATGAGCCAATCGGCTCATTTCACTTTTACTTTCATTGTAATGTTGTCATCATGCCATGTGTGTCGATCGTCATTGCACGCCAACAAATAAATTAACTTGGGCTGCTGGAGAAGCTCTTTACCAGCAGTCCAAACTGAAACTAAAAAAAGGAAATCCTCTGGTGCCAGTACCAGAGGGATTTCCTGCCCCTATAGCTGTCTATAGCACCATAGCTCCGCTGCTATGGACATTTCCAGCACATTCATAGCATGCAAGGGGTTAAATACCAAAAAGCTGAAAAGGAATGAAGGGCAGAACCTAAGGACTGCAGCAAATTCTGATCAAGAAATTGAAAGTCTGAAAAAGGAAACTATATGATAATACAAGTACTACAACAAAGGAATACAAGGGAAATTATAGTTAAACTATCATAAATGATACTTTGTATGCTGCTTGGATTGTGATTTCCCTGTGAGGTGAAAAGATCTCACAAGAAAGTAAGGAGAAAATGTATCTCACAGAGTTCAAGGAGACATCCGGCAGCACCTATGGAGAACAAGCACTGGGTGGTTCTCTATGCCAGAAACACAAGCCTCGGAATCTAACTGGCACCCTTGGTAGCAATGACAATGAAGTTTATAATACAAACACACAAGAAGACAAAAGGGAGCAGTGGAGGGAACACAGAAAACAGAACTTGGCTCAGGAAAAAAAGCAGAACTGTAACCAAGGTCAGGTTCAGGACTGAAATGCACAGAACATAAGGCAAGGAGTTAACATGTAACAGGAAAGATCAGAAAAAGTGCAGTCAAGACTGGGAACAATGACTGTCACAGAAAGAGTGATCACTCCTAACCTTTTACATATTTTGTAGCTTTACAAAATAGATAGAAAAAGAATCAAAAGGCAAGCCTGGGCACAAATGAGCATGAGGAGGCCCAACAACCAAGTCAGTTGCTGGACAGTGCACTTTGGGCTCACAGAGCTCAAATAGCTGGAGGCTCAGTGTAAGAGCACGGGTGCTGGGAGAGAGCCTGGTGCAGGAAATACTCCAGGTGCAAGGAATCATGGAACCCCCAATGAAGGGAAGGCTGAACTGGGAATTGGAAAGGGGATAGACCAGCAAAACAATGGTTGCACAAGACAGGAAAAAGGAAAGCCAGGCAAGGAGTATGAATTGGAGCCAAAAAGCAGAAAGGTCCAGAATTTAGCTATAAAAGGGTCAGGATAACCGTTGGCTCCAGGAACCAAGCTAGTGAGCAGAGCACTACAACGAGTATATGATCTAGGAAGGGTCTAATGACAGACGGAACTATGAGGACCATATTGCATCTGGGAGTTAGGAAAGAAACCTGGCCTGGAAGATAAAGAGAAACAAAATTTGCAGGATATTGATATGTATATTGTTCTATACTGATGTAAAGACAGATTTCTAAAGGGCCCTCGTGAGTGGCATCTAGTGGCAGGGTAGTGGAATCATGACACCACTGTCATAGAGACCACAACTATGACTTATACTGAGACTTAACATGATAAAAGCGTCACCATTCTGTAAATAATGGGGACGCGGGACGCTGTTTGTACCTTTGTTGGGGGAATCCACATTCACCCAACAACACCCTGGTGGGATCCTAGTCCCAGGGTGCACCATCTGCCTTCCTCTGTCTCCTGTTGGGCTGTCAGTCACCCTCGTGGGTCTGCAAGTCCCAGGGTGCTTCGCGAGGCTCTGCCACAGGTGAGGGGGAGGCGCTTCCACCGCGCACAAAAGCGCTGCCTCACCCCCACCGCGGTGCGGGACACTGTTTGTACCTTCGTTGGGGGCATCCACTTTTACCCAACAAGACCCCGGTGGGATCCTAGTCCCAGGGTGCACCATCTGTCTTCCTCTGTCTCCTGTTGGGTTGTCACTCACCCTGGTGGGACTGCAAGTCCCAGGGTGCTTCGCGAGCCTCTACCGATGCCGCAGGTGAGGGGGAGGCGCTTCCACCGCGCACAAAAGTGCTGCCTCACCCCCCGCGGCGCGGGAAGCACGCAGGCGGCGCGGGACGTCCTTGCCCGTCATTGCCAGGAAGAGGCAGGGCAGGGCCACCCCCGTGGCGCTGATCTACCAACATTGCCCCGCGGGTAAGATTCTTTGGGTTAATCAACTGACTCGTAAACCTCCAAAAGTACCCTCCTGCATTGAACCATCTGTTATCAACCAGCCCAACCACAGTACGGACTACAGCGTTCTACTGGCAGGAGCTGGAAGGGGAACCAGGAAAGTGTATTCTTTTGACCCCTTTGATCAATCGTGTAAACTACCTATGCACTGTACCAGACCGGGAAGTACCTGAGACATTTTGGGGCCGATTCCGATCTCGGCCGGAAGCGCACCTAACACTATTCGTCCGGAAAAAATCCAAGCCGAATGCGTGTTTCCCGACCGATTTGAACAGTCGTCCGAACGAGCAAGTACGATGCGCATAACTGCTCAGATTCCGACCCAACCGTACGTACCCATTCCAGCTCCTGTTCCCCGCCCGAGTCGGATCCGTAAACACCGAATCGAGTAGCACGGAACCAAATATACAGCACCTTCTGGCAGGACTAGTACGATGCGCCTTCCGTACGCGCCGAACCCGTCGCTACGTCCGGCACGTCAGAGCATCCGGGAGAGCTGCACATAAGCTCCGATTCGTGCCACAAGACGATCCACGGCTACGAGACGAAGAAGCCAGCGACGAGTACGAGTCGAAGCCACGAGAAACTCGAACGAGACGACCCAACCATGAATCCCATCGCGCAGGTCCTACCAATACTTCTATTACCGGAACCGGTACAGACGCGTACGGCGCAGACGGTAAGTCAAACACCCACTACACAAACAAAAGACACGTACCCGACATATGTCACACACACATAGGGATGCAGAAATGACGTACACTAGCAACAGCCGAACCATAGGGGCGGGATGGCTATCACCAATGCCATACACACCCATAGGGGCCTGATGGCTACCACTACCACCACCCCAACTCATGTGGGCCTGGATGCCTGTCACTACTACCATCCCCACTCATAGGGGGATAGATGCCTACCACTACCACCACCCCTACTCATGGGGGCCTAGATGCCTGTCACTACTACCATCCCAACTCATAGGGGGATGGATGCCTACCACTACCACCACACCTATGCATGGGGGCCTGGATGCCTGTCACTACTACCATCCCCACTCAAAGGGGGATGGATGCCTACCACTACCACCACCCCTACTCATGGGGGCCTGGATGCCTACCACTACCACCACCCCTACTCATGTGGGCCTGGATGCCTGTCACTACTACCATCCCCACTCATAGGGGGATGGATGCCTACCACTACCACCACCTCTACTCATGGGGGCCTGGATGCCTGTCACTACTACCATCCCCACTCATAGGGGGATGGATGCCTACCACTACCACCACCCCTACTCATGGGGGCCTGCATGCCTGTCACTACTACCATCCCCACTCATAGGGGGATGGAGGCCTACCACTACCACCACCCCTACTCATGGGGGCCTTGATGCCTACCACTACCACCACCCCTACTCATGTGGGCCTGGATGCCTGTCACTACTACCATCCCCACTCATAGGGGGATGGATGCCTACCACTACCACCACCCTACTCATGGGGGCCTGGATGCCTACCACTACCACCACCCCTACTCATGGGGGCCTGGATGCCTACCACTACCACCACCCCTACTCATGTGGGCCTGGATGCCTGTCACCACTACCATCCCCACTCATAGGGGGATGGATGCCTACCACTACCACCACCCCTACTCATAGGATGGGTAATGCATGACACAACCAGCATACTCCAACATAAGGAATGTCAGAAAAAGACATCCCCCCAACATCATGACAAGAGTGCGTAGTCTGTGTCAAATGCCTACAACACTGAACATGACATTGAACATACAATGCGACCCCCTATCACATGTGTCACACATAAATTTGTGTGGCCTCCACAATGGAAGCAGACCATGACCACTGTGGGAATGGGGTCTAAACCCCTATCATCACAGTGACCAAAATGTAAGTGTGGGGTCCATAACTGAAGCACATTTTGAACATTGTGGCAATGGGGTCTAAACCCCCATCATCACAGTGACCAAAAGGTAAGTGTGGGGTCCATAGCTGAAGCCCAATTGAACATTGTGGCAATGGGGTCTAAACCCCCATCATCACAGTGACCAAAAGGTAAGTGTGGGGTCCATAGCTGAAGCACATTTTGAACATCGTGGCAATGGGGTCTAAACCCCCATCATCACAGTGACCAAAATGTAAGTGTGGGGTCCATAGCTGAAGCACATTTTGAACATTGTGGCAATGGGGTCTAAACCCCCATCATCACAGTGACCAAAAGGTAAGTGTTGTCATGGAAAAAGCTGCAACTGCCAAACAGCATGGATGATTCCTGGTCACACAACAACAAACACATCAGTGGCAAAGTAGTGCTTGTGTCCCATAGCAACATAGATTGGGTGAGGCAAACAGTGCAGTGCAAATAAAACATACCTTTGGCCATGTGCAGACAAACATCACCCATGGGGGCTGACATTGTCAACATTTATCAATTACACAATGACAGAAGGGACCATCATAATGCAGACCCACATATCTGCACCAATGGACACACAAATGTAGATATCCTGTGGAGACTGTAGATGTGAGGTGAACAAATACCATACCATGGCAGCAATGGGACATACAAACCATGATTATTGTGCTGACTGATGACCTAGGAGTCCCAGGGACAGCAGGGGAAATCCACCAAACAACATACAGCCAATGGCACACTAAAGATATGCCAATGCAGTGGTGCAGATGCACAAACACAAACAGGCAGCCTCACACTGCATATCAAACACAACAGGTGATGGGGGGGTGTGCCAGTGTCCCCCGCAACCACACAACACATGAGGAGGTCTGAATCCCAATTACACAGATGTGTATACAGTGCCACACAAAAGTAACTCATGGATAGGATTCCCCTATGTGGGCAATCAGGCATTGTTAGATGAGAGGGAGCCCAAATTACACATGTCACACAAGCTTGTAGGAACAGCAACTAACACAGCAAGAGACAGACCCACCACAGCACTACCCCCAGGGACCCCACATTGTGGTGACACTAGCCTGCATGATAATCCCACTGTGATGACAAAGGTAGATGTCGTTCACACTGTGAACCACAGCCATGTGTCCTGAGCAACTAACTACCATCACACCTACACAAGCACAAATCAATCAGCATGGCCTGTCAGCCAAGGCCAATATGGAGGTAGGGAGCCGTGCAACAACTCACATTTGCACACACTCAACACCACACACCTTGATCTCCACCAATGTGCAGCAGTGAAGCTCACATGGACTGGTGACATTGCACATGCACCCATGACAATCCCTGGGGTGGTGGTGGGAACTAAGGTGCAGAGACCCATGACCCATGGCCAGTCAACAAGACTCGTGAATGTCTGAAACACTGCACAGTACGCCGTACATGGGCATGACGTGAAATCCACCCCAATCAATGGGATCCCGGCCACAGTCACACACCAATGAAGAAGCCAAGGTGACCCACAAAGAACACACATAGACAACTTCCAACATTGCAGCTCGGACCCTGAGGAGTGGCAGCAGTCACACACACAACGTGTCACAATCACTGAAAGCTACCACAAACTGTAAATTACATGACTTGTGTAACCAACAAGTGCCAAGGGAATCCTGACTGTGTCCCATCTGCGTTTGCCCACATCCCCAGCCCTGACAACAAAGACAACTAGGGATGACAACCTGATGAACATTAGTTTGCCATGCACCCACATCCCGGAGAAACCAGGTCCAAGATGCTGGATGAACACAGGACAACTCAGCAAGCATCACAGACAGGAACATCCCTAGGGACACAGCCTGTGTAGGAAAAGGGAAGGGAACACACACAGACATGCTCACACAACACACAACACGGGCCCAGGCAATGTCACAGGATTACACACTGCCATGAGGGCACTCCACTCCTCTGGAAGGTCCGCTGTGCCAAACCTTGTCTGTGCACGACTCAAACATGTCAGCAGAACACTCGGTCAGTGAGTCAACAACTACAACACACTGAAGGCTCTGCTCACATCAGCCTGGGTACGGGAGTGTCACGTCAGTCATCTGCATACACCCAAAACACGTGTCAAAGATGTTAATTTACAAATGCAAAACGTACATCCCTGTGTCAAATGCTGAACATTACACCCTCAGACTGCAGCAAAGGATGCTATAGATCCAGACTACATTAGGACACATATCCCATGGACCACATGGAGTCCATCACAGCAACACTTCATTTTCCAGATCTGAACACTATTACAACTGCAAATGCATGATGATACTCATCTACATCATGTACATCCAAAGAAAAACCACAAGTAAACAAAAAGAGGCTTTATTCAGCAAATGTTAAACTAAAATTTTAAGTCCAAAAGAAACTAAGGCCAATGGCCAGTCCAAATACACAGTCCCAACAGGGTGATATGTGACAACTTGTCACCCATTGCTTGCCTGCACTGGTATGGACAGGGGACGTCCCCCTCGGAGGGGCATACAAGGGGCAGGCCAGGCACCGCAGGGACAGGATCAGGGGATGCCAGAAGGAGGCAATGAAAGAGTGGTGGGTGCAGGAGTGTCACCGGCAACTGCAGTGAAGGTGTCTGACTCAGTGGGGGCCGGCACCACTGTAGGGCACAAGTCAGATGGTGTGGGTGCTGCAACCACTGCAGTGGGCCGGTCAGATGGAGTGGACTGGGTCCCCACTGCAGTGCCCGAGTCAGACGGGGTGGTTGTGGACTCCACTGCAGTGCATAACTCCAAGGGAGTGGAAGGGGGGCAGATGAGGTGGGCAGGACAGAGGGGGGACCCGGTCTCCACACCAGTGGCACAAACAGGCAGAGCGTCTGGTTTGGGGGTGGAAGAGCAAGTGGTAGGGGGGAGGGCCTAAGCAGTTTGGGGATGCGGTATCAGTGTGTGGGGGAACCTGGGGCAGGGTGTGGCGGGGGAACCTGTGGAGTGGTGGCCTGGGGGATGGAGGAGAGAGACTGTGTGGTGGAGCTGCGTGGTGGTGGTGGTGGGGACTTGCCCTTCCTGGTCCGGGGGGACTTTCGAATGGGGACCTCAGTCTGCCTGTGCCTGGGGGAGGGTGTCCGGGTTTGAGGGGCACTCCCCTCTGTGTGTGGTGGTCGCCTCTTCCGCCTGGACTTCGTGTCAGATGTATCTGTGGGTAAGAGGCCAAGCTCACAGAGGAAGAGCTTCTGGGAGGGGGGGTTGCAGGTGAGGCAAGGGAATGGGTTTTGGAGGGAGAGGTATCTGAGGACTGCAGAGTGCTTGTGGATGCGTGTGTGTGTGTCTGGGCCCCATCCCCTGTGAGTGAGGTATCAGTCCCCTGACTGTGCGTGCATGTGCGTCTGGATTTTGGCTTGTGTGTCTGTGTGCTGCTTGTGTCTGTGCTGGTGCGTGCCGGTGCCGGTGTGTGTGTGCTTGGGACAGGTAGGGTGCTGGGGATTGTGGATGGGGCAGAGGTAGGAGGGGTGAGGGACTGTTGCAGGAGGGACACTGCTGCCGTCAGTGAGGAGGCCATGGACTGATTGGTCCGATGTAGGGCAGACATGCCAGATGACATGCCCTCCATGAATGACACCAGTTGTGTCAACAGACCCGTGTGTGCATGGAGGACACTCAGCATTGATGTCTGCCCTACATGGATCTGTTTCAGCAAGTCCACAGACTCCACACTCAGGGCAGCAGGGGGACAGAGGCAGGGGTGCGGTGCCTGGCATGAAGGAGACACGCTTCCCTACACGGGAGCCTCCACGGACATGTGGGATGGGAGCAGATGGGAGGGTGGAGATGGTGGTGGTGGCGGGGACAGACTTGCTTGACGTTGCCTCTGGTCTGCTGACACCCGCCTCCACAAGGGAGTCCTCACTGGAAGTGCTGTTTTCCCCAGCCGAGGTGGTCGTAGCTGAGGTCTCCTCAGTGTGGCTCCCCTCACCCTCCGTGCCACTGGGTCCCTCGCTCTCCCCTGCAGTGGACCCAGTCTGGCTCTGCCGCTCCTCTTGGTCCGTGGAGCTGTCTCCTCCTGTGGCCGTGGATGTATCTGCAAACAATCAGGATAAACAGAGCAACATTAGTCACCTGTACTGACCACACACACCACAGTAAGTACAGCACATCACAGAGCAAGCCCTGCCATCATTTGCTAGACATTGCAATAAGTGCTGACACTGATTTGAAGAAGCCCATTGTCTGCCTGACAGTCAGTCATGCCACACATATCCTACCTGTCCATGCACCCATCTGTCTGCTGCCTGTTGTATGCGACTAATCATATGTGCACACATGCACCACATACACAGTTGTTGGACATCCAAGAGAACATATGGAAATGTGTCACTCCAAACACATGCCATCTCCTGCCACTGACTCAGTACATGTGTCAGGAAAAGTGATGGGCAAAGTCTCTGTTGATATGCGGGTTTTGCTTCCATCACCAGACACAATGATGTCCTCATGTCCTGATAGACAATGCGACAATGGTGTGCATGCAGGACATATCACACCACTGCTGGATCACCCTTTGCGATTGGAATGTCATGGCACAGGCCTGTCTGGCAAGTCAGTCATAACTGTCTCCTGTCACAGGGGCAGTGCATACACACAACACCAGTCTGCACTGTGTCACAATCATGGAAGTTTTTGGAATGTAAGCCCTGTAGCTGACAGGTGCACATGTGCACCCCTGGCCACCCACATCATGAGGACTGAGATGATCCCACGTCAATCAAATGAGACATTTGAGTGACTGCAAACACAAATCCATACACATGAGCACCTCACCGTCTGATGAGAATGAACCAAAGCTGCCTGCACCTCAATGTTTCATACAACATTGTACACAGTCAAGGGATCAGAGACCTATGCATTAACCTATGTGCAGATCCCATAGTCACAACTCAGATGGCTGGCCACCCCAAATTGTTAAACACTCCAGGAGTCCAAAAAGCAAGGCCACACCACGGTGACACAGAGGCATACACCTGAGTGCACTCTTCACAATGCCCAATATGTATGCTGACACACGGGAGTGGGAGAACAGAGTGCCTTCGATGTACGGAGTAGGCATTACAGTCCTGGTCCATGTGCAACATGGTATTACCCTGAACACTAGGCAGGTGGCTATGCATGTGTCACACACATGATGTACATACTTCTGAGGCTCCTACCTTGGTCTCTGCAGCAGCATGGGTGTGTGGCACATACCCCAGACATGTGGTGAGTCAGAGCAGCAATTGGAACACATATTAAAGCCATACCCCAGAGTACATGTCAGATCACAGGCATTGTGAGCAATTGTACCACCCATGCAGCCCACCACAAAGTTCCTGTAACTGATGCTGTCCCCAACTTGAACCACAGGTAACTGCAAGTACACAGTACCCAAGTGACCTAAGTCACAGACTGTAAGGGCCACACCTGTGTATCAGATGAGGAGGGGGCATGACACAAGTGAGGGACATGAGTCCAGGACGACATGACAGTTGTACTGTGGAAGTGGAACCAGGCTAAAGGAGTGCATAGAGCATGTTAGTCAAAGTACACAGTTAAGGCTAGCACTTACCCCCTCCTTGCTGCTGTCTGGCCTTCAGCTGCCCATCCAGGTCAGGGAAGACCACCGCCAGGATCCGGAGCATGTGGGGTGTCAGGGTCCGGTGTCCGCCCCTCCTGCGAGGAGGCGACAGCTTCAGCTGGACCCTTGCGATCCTCCGGGTCCAGCCACGAAGGTCCTGCCACCTCTTCTGGCAGGTGCGGATCCTGCGCCTGTAGACCCCCACGGATCGTACTGCCCGGACGATGGTCAGCCAGATCTCCTGCTTCTGGTGGGCATCAACCTGTGAGGATGACAAAGTGAAAAGGCCATTACTACACATGCAACATTTCCGTGCATCACACAGTTGGATATACATGTCTCAATCACAGGGGCATATGATGTACACAGGTAGTGCAACTATGGCTATGAACAGTTTGCCAGCAGTTACTAAATGGTATCATTGCCTGGGAAGTCAAACCTTGTTGGAATGCACTGTTACTGCACTATACCTGTTCAGTGCATGTGACTACACACTTTGGGGGTGACAACTACTCAGTGAGCATGCTAGCCACTGGTGTACACACTGTAAGTCTTGCTAGTCAGACAACATGCACAATTAGTAAGGCAGTGGACAGCACACTCACCTGCTCCCCTGGTTTCCCATACAGCTTGCTGTACTGTGGAAGGAGGCTGTCCAGCAGGGCCTGGTTCTCCTCAGTGCTGAAGGCTGGGGCTCTATCCACAGTACGTGCCATTGCAGTAGCCAGAGGATGCAGAGACAGCAGCAGTGGTGGTGGCAGATGTCGTCCTGGAGCATGTAGTGCAGGCAAGTGAGCTCTCAGGGGAACAGCCAGCATTATATGTGTGCTGCAGAGGCAGATACTGTCCCATGTGTCCAAAGTGATAGGTCCAAGTCATTTGCATCTTCTGAATCTGGCCAATCCATGGAATTGCACCAATTATACACGCCCACAGCATCCTTCAAAAGTTCAACTTCATGACACCCATGAATTTGCAACATTGTTGTGGCTGGCCAACTGAATTCACTGCATCCGACTCGTTAAAGCTTCGAAAACGCGTCCGTTACCATGTCAGGCCATAGCCAATGCGTGCGCACCGATCGGAACATTGCTGTACGACGCGTATTTCGAAAAACAACACGCATCCGTCCACATCATATGCAATGGCCAATGCGTACGCACCGATCGGTCCATTGCTGTACAAAGCGTATTTCGGATGACAACACGCATCCGTCCACATCATATGCAATGGCCAAAGCGTGCGCACCGATCGGTCCATTGCTGTACAACGCGTATTTCGGATGACAACACGCATCCGTCCACATCATATGCAATGGCCAAAGCATGCGCACCGATCGGTCCATTGCTGTACAACGCGTATTTTGGATGACAACACGCATCCGTCCACATCATATGCAATGGCCAATGCGTGCACACCGATCGGTCCATTGCTGTACAACGCGTATTTCGGATGACAACACGCATCCGTCCACATCATATGCAATGGCCAATGCGTGCACACGGATTGGTCCATTGCTGTACGACGCGTCCCTGCACAAGTCACTCCCATATGTCACCATGGTTGTCACTGGTGAACGTATGCCAGCCACATTTACTTGCCAGGGACTCAGGGGCACACCTACAACACCACAGCCTGTCCACATTGTATCCTAAGGCATGTAAGGCTGCATTACCTGTGTGTGTATGGGGGTCAACATGTGGTTTTTTGGTGGCACTTGGGGGCAGCCACTCCCAGGCTGTGCACGTGTTCATGGGGACAGAATCCTTTGTGTGTTGTGCACATGACCACTGTGATGTGCAACTGTTCAGTTCAGAGCATGTGGCATGGTCACATTTCCAGGTTGTGTATGTGTATGTCATGTCACATACACCCTGAGTCCCATGTGGGGAGGTATGTACGTCACAGGGTGACCCATTGCCACAATAGTGATGGCCCTCCACAGTCTGTGTGCATGTTGTGTTTCCGATGTCTCTGATTCCATGTGCACAATGGGAGACAGTCTCCACATCCATGTTGTTTGTGCATGGACTTTGATGTTGTGCGTGTGTGTGTCACAGACGTCCATGTCTGTCCTGCAGAGGCAACAGGGGCCACTACCTGTGGGAGTCATGGTTGTTTTGCTGACGTGTACATGATACGCCATGTCATGCCAGTGTCCATGTGGCAATACAGGGTCCCTGGGAATCTACCTGTCAATGAGCTGTGATGCCTGTGGCACATCTGTCCTCACATGTCACTGTGGTGTGTGTTTGGAACGTGACAGCAGTACATGGGTACTGTGACACAGCCTAATGATTTCCCATAGCACAACCTGGAACTTGTTGTCAACACATGTTGAACTGTGATGTTAGATGTTGGCCATGTAGGTGCCATATATGTCCATACAGAACGGCACACACATCAGGTACTTGTGTCTCGTAATGATGTATCATGTGATATTGAGTATGGTCAATGCCACATATGTGGGGTGACTGACAATTTTTCTTTCTTCACCTATGCACTGCAGGGCACCAGCTGTCCATAGACCATTCCCTGACCTTGCAACCATGGTTGAACGTGACTGCATCCGACGGTACCGCTTCAACAGGCCGCTGATTGAGGAATTGTCGGTGCGGTTGGCCCCACATTTGCAACCTGGCCGGCCATACCCTACAGCGCTGACCCCCAAGGTGAAGGTGATGGCAGCCCTACACTTCTTTGCCACCGGTACCTTTCAACACACTGTGGCGTCTGCTGGTGGGATGTCACAGACCATGTTCAGCCGTGTGCTACGCGATGTTTTGGAGGCAATGTTGAGATACCTGAACCAGTACATCTATTTCCCTAAACGTCAACAACTCACTGACGTCAAGAGTGACTTCTATGCCCTGGGGAGGATGCCACATGTCATTGGCTCCATTGATGGGACACATGTGGCTTTGGTACCACCACAGGCACATGAGCAGGCATACAGGAACAGGAAACATTACCATTCTATCAATGCTCTGGTGGTATGTCTTGCAGATATGAGCATCTCACATGTGTGTGCCCGTTTCCCCGGTTCTGCACACGATGCCTACGTGATGAGGAGTAGTCGCATCCCGAGGATGATGTCACAGATGCAGAACCAGCGTGCCTGGCTTGTCGGTGTGTACTGACTTTGTACCATTGTGTGTGTTCTGCAATGTTGTATTCCACCCTCTTTTCCAACTCAGCTAATGTGCAATTGTCTGTATGTAGGTGACTCCGGATACCCCAACATGCCGTGGTTGCTGACACCCCTCAGGAACCCTGTGACACCAGCCCAGATGCGCTACAATGAGGCACATGGTCGGACCAGGAGAGTGATCGAGCGGACATTTGGTCTCCTGAAGAGCCGCTTTCGCTGCCTAGACAAGACAGGAGGGGCCCTCCCATATGCCCCAGCAAAGGTGTGCAAGATTGTCATCGTCTGCTGCATGCTACACAACCTGGCAGTGCGGAAGGAGTTGCCTCTCATCCTGGATGACGATGACCAACATCCGCCACCTGTGGAGGATCCTGGCCTGGGCCACGATGCCAGTGATGATGATGATGATGAGGGTGATGTCCGCACACAGCTCATCACCAACTTCTTCAGCTGAATGTGAGTATCCAGAGATGTCATGTCAATGATGTGAGTTTGCATGATATGTGTTGGTGGTGCTCTGTTGCTGTTTGAGTGTGGCCATGTGCTACTTGACTGGATGCGTGCAGCGATGTGTCCTTACAGGTAGTCTGTACTCCCCAACAGTGTTGACATGCTAACTTGGTTTTGTGTAGGTATCTTGTGACATGTATTGGGCATGAGTATTGCAGTTCTGTCCTGTTCTTCAGTGCTTTTGACTGTGTGTCATGTCTGTCCTTCACAGGGTACTTTCAGAGTTGTTTGGTCAACTCGGATCCCCCAACACCATGATTCAGCTTTCAGGGTGGAAGCAGTCATTTCCCTACAGGTGATGTGCCACACACCCCTGGACTTTATTTCTTCTACACTTGTTGACTGTGTGGCCACTGCCACGTGGGATTACCTTGCATTTGTAGTGGAAACAACATGTTGCAAATGTGTAATAAACCTGTGCTTCACTTTGGGATGTGCGTTGTCTGTGGTCACACATCTGACTGACATTTGCTTACTGCACCTGTGGGCTAGTTAACACAGACTCTGAATAGGTGTGGTGTCTGTGCATTCCACTGTATTTCCTGGCAACATCAGTGTAGGCGATGAGTCAGATGGCCCTGGTGTCTATGTGTTGTGTAGCCCTAGTGGTGTGTCTCCCTCATATGTGTCACGTCGCCATGACTCACATGACGGTGTTGAACTTGCTGTAGCAGTTAGCATGCACAGTGTCATTTAGCAGATCATCATCTCCATGACAAAAACAACGTTGGAATCACAACAGAGGCAAGTATGGTGTATTAGTGAGTTTATTTACATACATGTGTGAGGATAGTGCACAGGATGGTGGGTGCTGTACATTGGGATTGGAATCCAAAGTTCCCAGATGAGTTGGAAGTGTTGGTAGCAGAAATGTCCTGAGTAAAGTCCACAGTCATCTGATACATTAGTCCAACTTAAACTCCCCATGTCATGTGGGAGAGTTGGGTTGCATTCGACAGGGTGAACAGTTTGCACACAAAGGAGAATTTCCAGAACAGGTGTTGGGTTCCTGGGGGATGTACATGGCCATCGGCCTCTCAGTTGTCCTTCCTCGGACGACCCCTCTTCTTTCTGGGGGGACCCTCACGTGCAGGCCGCTGCGGTGCAGAGGACTCTCCACCAGAGTCATCCTCCCTCCCTGTGGCAGTTGCAGTTGTTGCGGCACCAGATGTTGTGGGCACACAGGGAGGTGTGGACATGTTGGTGCTAATCTGGCGGAGGCATGTCAATATGTCCCTCTGCACCGCTGTCAGTTCTTCCAATGTGTCCCACTTGGACTCCATGCCAGACATGTGTGTCTCCACACGGGACATGTGTGTCTCCACACGGGACATGTGGGAGTCCAAGCGGGCATGATGGGCAGCCTGCTGCTGTTGAATGTCCTTGAGGATCCCCACTACCTGGCTGACCTCTCCGGTGCTATTCTGGTACGCATCAGCAATGCGTGCCAGTTGTGGGTCATCATGCAGTCCAGACCCCTCTGCAAACAGCGACCTCTGCCTACCACCCCTCCCACCACCCCTGGCCACACGTGCGGGACCTGCGGTGGCACGCACAGGTGACCCTAGGCCCCCTTGGGGGTTGGTACTGGGGTTGTTGTCCGTTGCTTCACGGTGGGCTGGGGTCCCTGTGCTGTTGTCATTCAGTGTCCTTGGTCTGTCCGTGTCGGCGGGGGTGGTCTGTGTGTTGGCAGATGTTGGAGGAATGGGTGCAGGGGGTGCAGATGGTGGTCCTGCTGGTGCTGCATGATGACTCACACCGGAGGTGCCAGGTTGGTCTTCGCCATCCGATGAGGGCAGAGGCTGTTCCACACCAGAGAGCTCAGGGGCCACCGGAGCCTGGGACAGGGACTCCTCCTCATCTGCTGCTGTGTCCCCATCATCACCTGTTTTTGGAAGAGACACACAATGTATGTTATGTTTCTGCAGGCATCAATGGTTCAAACACATGACAGTTGTGACTGTACCTCTGGATGCGGCCCTGTACATTGCATTGTCCTAAGTTGTCACAGTCAGAGGTTGATATTGGTGTGGCTCATTGTCCTGCCAACCTGATGCATTTCAATGTGGATGTTGAGGTGTGTGCATGACCAGCATTGGTGGTATTTGGTTGACATCCGGACCTCCTTCTCCCCCAGTCCAGTTATCCCACCATGAAGCATGCCACCCTTGCAGTGGGTGCAGGTTAACTCTCAGGATGTCAGTCAGTGGTGTCCTGCTGTTGGTTGGTGCCCAGTTCCCAGCAGGGCCTGGTACTCCCCACAACAGAGCACCATTGTCAGACATCTTAGAAGTGGCTTTTCACTCCCTGTGAGGTGTGCATGCTTCAGTGTGAGCTTGCTGGGCCATGTGGGTGGGGGATGTTGAGCTGTGACTACCACTCCCATCATGCTATTGCCTACACCCCCCTTCCCAGCATGCCCATACTTCCTTCCTTTTGACTCTGCTTCCCTGTGGGGTAGTGTGCCTGTGCTGACAGGATGGCTGACAGTGTTGTCCTGGCGTTTGTTTGGCTACAAGTCACAAAAGTGTCCCTGTGCTTCACACAGCATAACCCAGTGTGGTTGTTCTTTGTGGGATATTTAATTAGAGTGTGAGGCATTGCATTCTCACAGGTGAGTTGTGTGGAGTTTGTGTTAAGGGGGTGTGTGAGAAAAGCTGCTTGTGACTATGGTCAGAGCTGTCAGTCCTCCTTCCCACCCAGCCAGATATCCCACCATGGAACGTGCTTCCATTGCAGGGAGTGCAAGTTGGCTTTCAGGATGTCAGTCAGTGGTGTCCTGCTGTTGGTTGTTGCACAGTTCCCAGCAGGGCCTTGTGCTCCCCACAGCAGTACCCAGTGTCAGCCATCTTGTCAGTTCTTTTCCACTCCCTGTGATGTGAGCATGGTTCAGAGTGGTGTTGATGGGCCAATTGTGAGGGTGACCAATATCTGTGACTACCACTCCCATCATGCTATTGCCTACACCCCCCTTCCCAGCATGCCCATACTTCCTTCCTTTTGAGTCTACTTCACTGTGTGTGAGTGTGACAGCAATGGCAAGATGGCTCACAGTGTGGTCCTGCTGTTTGTTGGTGCACAGTTCCCAGCAGGGCCTTGTGCTCCCCACAGCAGTACCCAGTGTCAGCCATCTTGTCATTTCTTTTCCACTCCCTGTGATGTGAGCATGGTTCAGAGTGGTGTTGATGGGCCAATTGTGAGGGTGACCAATATCTGTGACTACAACTCCCATCATGCTATTGCCTACACCCCCTTCCCAGCATGCCCATACTTCCTTCCTTTTGAGTGGACTTCACTGTGTGTGAGTGTGACAGCAATGGCAAGATGGCTGACAGTGTGGTCCTGTTGTTTGTTGGTGCACAGTTCCCAGCAGGGCCTTGTGCTCCACACAGCAGTACCCAGTGTCAGCCATCTTGTCAGTTCTTTTCCACTCCCTGTGATGTGACCATGGTTCAGAGTGGTGTTGATGGGCCAATTGTGAGGGTGACCAATATCTGTGACTAAAACGCCCATCATGCTATTGCCTACACTCACTTCACCAGCATACACAGAATTCCTTCCTTTCAGTGAGCTTCCCTGTGAGGTGGTGTTCTAGTGGTGGCAAAATATCTGACTGTGTTTGTTGGTTATATTTGTGCCACTGCCTTGCTCTATTTGTTGTTAGGTTTGTACATGTCATGACACAGTTACATATCACTATGAGATGGCATGTATTGTGTATATCTGACTAACATACACATCTTGGGATGATTATCTTTTGGTTGCTGTGGATTTGCTAAGGGTGCATGGTTTGACTATCCCCTTGACAGTGATGTGTGTGTATTGTCACACAATATTGTGTATATTGGTTGTGTACTCACCAGGCTCTGGGATGTTTGATAGTCCATATACGCTCACTGGTGGTAGGATGGCCCGCACCTTCTCCTCCCAGGGCCTGAGGTATACTGGTTTGGCAGGAGGGCCACTGCCGGTGCGATTACTCAAGGCGTAATCCTTCTTGAGTAGGTCCTTGACCCTCCTGCGCACATCATACCACCTGTTCTGGATGTCTTCCTTTGTGCGCAAACATGGTGATTGTGCGTTCACCCTGTCGACGATCCTCTCCCACATCTTGGTTTTCTGCGACATGGGGATCTGTTGGACCAATGTACCAAACAACTGTGGCTCTACTCTGAGGATCTCATCTACCAGGACTTCCAATTCACTGTCTAGGAACTTTGGATTCTTCTTTGGGGGCATGGTGATGGGTGGTGGTGGGGATTGATGTGTGTGTGAGTGTGCAAGTGAGGGTGGGTGAGTGTAGGTTTTGCTGGGTGTATGTGAGGGTGCTATTTGGGAGGTGCTAATGGTGTGTGGCTTGTGTGATGGATGAGTTGTGAGTGTGTCTGTGGTTGCTGTCTGATGGTGTTCTGTGCTGGCAGGTCAGTTGAATTTGCAAAGGATCATGGTAGGGATTTGTGGCCTTTATATGGGTGGAGTTGGGGGTGTGTCCTTGTTCCATGTTTTTTCCCCCTGTATTTATTGACTTTGTCATTGCTTGTTTGGCCCTTTTTTTTGTATTTTTTCCTTTGTATTTTTTAGGCATGTAGGAGACGTTCTTCTGACCGAGTAGGACGCTGCAGTTGGCTCGTGCGGGCTTCTCCGAGTCTTTCAAGCTGTGTTCCTGATGGGTTTCATGTGCGGCGTAAGCGTCGGTCGCGGCGTATCTGGTTGCTTCGGCTCGGTTTTGTATGTGTGTCGGTCGTACGGCTTGGGCTCCGTGCGACTCGGTCTGGTTTTACACGCATTGCATCGAACTGCGCGGGTCGGAGTTCGCGGGTACGTTTCTGTCGGGTTCATTCCTGGTGCGTGTCGGTCGGTTTGATTCGCGTAGTTTCCCGGCCGGATAGCTGGTTTCTGTGCGGTTCGGTCGTTCGGCTTGTGTTCTGTACGAGTCGGTCGTAATTCACATGCATTTCATCGTACTACGCGGATCGGGCAGCGCCGGTACGTGTCGGTCGGACAACATTCCCATACCGAGTCGGTCGGTATGTTTTCCGGCCCGAATCGGAATCTGCCCCTAAGCATCTTGACTATTGGCCATTCAATTTTTAAGCATTCTCTTTTTTCTGTTTCCGCTAATTGTCCCATCTGATTGTATCGTGCCTCTCTGCTCTTGTTTCCATAGCTTTTATTTGTTTCAATTCTGCCCAGGTGCTATCTGGTTGATTCAAGTGGGGAGGCTGCACCTTAGTTCTGCCTGGTTTCAAAAATGGGAAAGCATTAACCCTGGGCGGAGTTCGCGGAGTTGCGCAACGCGCAACTCCGCAAAGTGAAAAAAAAACTCCGCCGCCCTACGCGGAACTCCGCAAGCGGCGTAGTGCGATAGAAAAATGCCGTTTGCGGTGATTTTTAGTGCCGGATGCTTGTCCGCACTGTGCAATCATCGCGAACGACACCATGCACAGCGCAAGCGGGCGCTGTTTTCCTTTCTGCCACTCGAGTAGATTTTTACTTGAGCAGCAGCTTTCTCAACATGAACGGGCAGTGTCTCAATGCGAGTGGTCGTGAGCAAACGCGACCACTCGCAATGAGAAACCCGATCCCCCCGCATTGAGTAATCTCGCCGGGAGGTTTATTTTCCACGCTCGCGCTCGCCAACTTGATGCTGACGATCGCGAACGAGGAAAAATCTCACCGGGAGGTGGATTTTCCTCGCTCGCGCTCGCCAGCTTGACGTTGGTGAATGCGAGCGAGGAAAAAAACTCCGCTGTGCGAAGCGGAGTTTTTCGGAACTCCGTGAGCGCCGCGTAACGCGGAGTGCAGAAAACTCGAGCGGAGCGGAGTACACCGCCCAGGGTTAGAAAGCGTGCTTGCTTAGCCAAACATCCACCTCGTCCCCAAGTGTCCATTCCCACCCCAATGCCACCTACCTCAATTGATAGGATGCTTCAGAGGTGGTAACTACCGAAATAGAGTTGACCGAGAGGGGCTTGTCACTAACTCCAGACATCTTCTGTCAGGTGTCTGAGCCATTCACCTCTCAAGCTGTCACCCCTGTGTCCACATCCAGGTCAATAGGACCCACATCCAGGGCATCAGAGTCCTTCCCATCCCCACCCCAAAAGGTTCCACCGAAGCCAGTAACTCGCAAAGGTGGAACTGTTACCACTATACCAAAGAATGGTAAGTGTAAACTAGGAAACGGGCCAGGAGCCAAAAGAAAGAAAAATATTGAGCCAACATCTAGTGTTGATGACCTATCTAGCACTGAGGGAACAGTAGGACACCCTACCAACCCTCGGACTGATACTGATGCTGATTGTCCATCTTGGGTGCGGAACCTGATCGCATAGACAAAGGGCCTTTAACGGGGCAGCCGCATAATAGACACACCAACATTACTGTCAGTAATACTCAAGCTCTAGGAAGGGGGAAAGACTGTAGCTCCCAGACAGATAGTGCAGGTCCAACCTCCCCAGGCAGGCACGGTTCCTCGAGGGATGTACTCCCCAATACGCCTCCGGGCTCCAGTAGGGCTGAGGACCATAGCAACCAGGCAGTTAAAACCACATTGATGCATTCAGAAAGGTCAAGTACCCAGCAGGCCCAAGTCCCCAGGACTGTCACTGGCCCTAGGAGTCTTATCACTGAGAAAGGAAATAACAACTCAGCTTTTTATAAGAGGGGTTTGAATAAAAATAGTTCCATTGGAATAGGGCCCAGGGAAAGCAGAGAAGGGGGGGACCCTGAGGAAGGCACAGAGAGAAGGCATGAAGCAGTGACTCTCCCCTCTATAAATCTACCCCCAGCCTCACTTCTGTATGTCATTATACTGACAGGAGTGCAAGAGATCAACAACAGCCAGAAGGAAATGCAGTTGGATCTCAGGCACAAATGCCTTTTCTGGCTAGCTAGGTACAGGCAGTCCCTTATGACAGGGCACGGGAGATCCTAATGGTTCGTAGAGTTGGCTGGGTGGGTATGAGACAAAAGACAACTCAAGGGGACTGCGTAGTTATTAATTTTAGTAATCCCCTGACTGTCCACTCCCTAGCAGGCCAGAGTTCCTGCCCCCAGGACCCACCCACAGGGGTTAGGGCTCACACATTGGACTATTTCTACTCCCACTGTCATAGCCAACCTAGGGTCCATAACATCAGTGTCCTAGGTAAATGGTCATCAGAACACCAAATTGCGGGCCCACCCCCTAGACCCTTGCTATTTAACATTCCAGTAACAAATAGATTTGGGGCCCTAGAAGAGGTGGATTGACATGCGATGACAGATGGCCCAGTCCCTGATCTAGGTGCCGGGGGTCTGGAAGGGACCTAGGGGAGTATAACAGTGGCCAGCTGAGTCAGATTACATGCTAAGGGATTGGGGTAGACTTAATGGACTTGCCAACCGAAATTCTACCGGTGGTCAGTGGTGTAAATGGGACAGGGGTAGAGACGCTTGGAATTCCAGTTGCCGCATCTCCTGCCCCCCCCAAATCACTAGTACACATAGGGGAGGTCTTCCCTCGGAAGCAGCAGAAGTACTTCCTTTGGTCCAGCTGGAGGGCACCCAATTCCCTAACTCTTACATGTATGGTGCCCCTCTTGACAACTGTAACCCAGACAACAAGCTGAGGGTTTTATCCTGGAACATTGCCGGCCTAAAAAGCAAACTGCACAGCCCTGAATGGGGGCTTTTTGTGGGGAAATATGACGTGTGCATGTTCCAGGAAACATGGGCAAGGGATGACATCGCAAGGATGGGGTATGCATTTTTCAATGTACCGGCCATTTCGGGGAGAAGAGGCAGACCCTCAGGGGGCTTATGTACTTGGGTTGCTACGCACCTGGGCTGTACAGTGGAGCAGTGAACCCCCTGTCCAATGATATTCAGTGCACTGTACTCACCTTCTCTCCTAGTTTGAAAATAGCCTTTATTAACCTCTATTCCCGTCCCGGAAGCCTCAGCCATGAATCCCCGACCTTCGACCAATTGAACACCTTCATTCCTACAGTCCCCACAAATATAAGGCAGGTTATCGGTGGTGATTTTAATTGCCAATTTGAGCCCCTTGCTGTTCCAACTGGCACATTTTTCAGCGAGGAGGATCGGCAATGGTTAATCCCTGACCCTCAAATACCACCGATTAAGGCCTGGACCCCGTTGGCACTCCAGATTAATGCAGTAACACTGACTCACTCCCTGAGAGCGTGTAATGGCAGCACAATATCAGACAGACCAGGGAAGTTAACTTTTAACAGACCCGACCAATCCTCCCTGTTGGACTACATTCTAGTGGAGACCAGATCTTGGCAAAGGGTTGTTGATTTCGCCGTCCTGCCGCTACAGGACAGCGACCACAGCGCCTTGACCATGGAGTTGGAGTTGCCAGATCTTCAAAATCCCACGGCTAGCGGCACCCCCGTAGTTAATAGTTTAACACTCTCTAACAATAGAAGAAGAATAAGATGGGTGACAATCGATCAGTCATCTGACAAGCTCGTCACACTATATTCTCTAACTATTTTGCCTTTATCAGAATTGGGGGAGGCTGCCACGTTAATGGACTCTCTCCCAAACATCGATAGAATAGCAGCATTGCATGCAGAATTGACAACCAGTCTGACCAACATATTCTATCCTATGGTATCTGCTAAGGCGAAAAAGGGGGCCAAACAATCCTGGTTTAATGGCACCTGCCGTAAGGCCACGAGAGCCCTGCTTGATCGCAATTAAACTCAACGACAGGCATCAAATTAAACAAATGAGGGTGCTCTATCGAGATAACATCCAACAAGCAAAGAAGAGCTGGGAGCTAGAAAGATGGGACGCCATTAAATTCGCCCTATCCAACAGGGACATGAAGGCATTCTGGTCAATAGTGTGTACAGATAGTAGTGAAGGGAAGCCAGCCTTAGAGCCGAACATTGCAGCGGTTGTATGGAAGTCCCATTTCCAGGCTCTATACACCACTGAGGAAGTTCCAGACCCAAAGGACGAAACATCCTTAATACCTTTAGGGACTGTCTATGAAGAGGCCCATGGGATCACCCTTACGCAACTTTTAAATGCTATAAGTAAGCTTCCTCTAGGCAAAGCTCCGGGACTGGACAAGTTACATGGGGACCTATTCCGGGCAGAACCAAAAATATGGGGACCCTACCTATGGGCAATATTTAATGCTATTTTGAGAGGTATGGCAATCCCGGAAACTTGGACCGGGGCAGAAATGTTTCCTGTTTTTAAAAAGGGCTCACCTATTCTGCCTACCAACTATAGGCCGATCAGTTTGATCGATGTTACCCAGAAATTGTTTGCAAGGATCCTCCTCGATCGCCTTCATGTGTGGATGGAGGAGCATGAAATTCTGAGTCCATACCAAGCTGGTTTCAGAAAAAACATCTCTACCATCAATCAAAACTTTAGACTCCAGCTACTATATTGGAAAACTGTGTTAATAGAGGGTGGCAGTCTCTATTTAATATTTGTAGATCTGAAGACGGCCTTCGATCTGGTCCCCAGAGATAAATTGTGGGAGGTACTTAGACATCTGGGAATCCCCCCCCTACCTTCTGACTTTGTTTATGAGACTGCACGAGGGCAACTTTGCCCAAGTAAGGTACGGGAAATTTGGGGATTTAACCTCCCGCTTCCCAGTTAATAGAGGGGTAAGGCAGGGGTGTGTGCACGCCCCTACCCTGTTCTGCCTTTTCATCAACGCTCTGGTTAACTAATTAAATGAGGTAAAGGCTAATGATGCCCCAAAGCTGGCACGTAGTAAGGTCCCAGCAATGATGTTCGCGGATGACACAAAGTCGCCCATGGGCATCCAGAGGGTTCTTGATAGCTTCGCTACATTTTGCAAAAACAGGGGGCTGGAGATCAACACATTGAAGACCAAATTTATGGTCTTCAACCCAGCTAACACATCCTGCCCGAATCCCTCCCTAAACGGTACCTTGCTTGAGAGGTTGTCAGTCTTCGACTATCTAGGTGTCACTCTGTCTGAAACGTTTGAGTGGGGCCCGCATCTAGCTAAAGCAAGTCTTAAGCTAGCACAGACTGTAGGGGGAATTGTAAAAATATATAGAAACTCCTCCCACAAACCGGCTGGGCCCATAGAGGAGATCTACAAAGTGCAAGCAAGGGGCGCCACAATGTATGGGGCTGAGTTATGGGGCCATCGTCCCTCTGGTAGACTGACCAAAATAGAGAACAACTTTATGAGACAGTTGTTAGGCCTCCCGCCAAGCACCCCCTTTACCCCCCTACGCCTGGACTTAGAAATTAGACCAATTGCGGAGGAGATCGGACTTAGGCCACTAACTTTCTGGCATAGACTGTGGGTGACTCCGGAACTAGCAGTCTACCAGTCAGAGCTAAAGGAGTTATTGAGACTTCCAGGTTTGGGTAAAATACCATGGCTTCTGTATTTAAAGGATGTATGCTGTAGGCTGGGTAAACCTAGCTTATGGAGCAATCCTGAGGAAACGTGTTCGGTAATCTCACGCCCAGAACTAGTAAGAGCCTACAGGTTGCTCAAGCTTGCAGACATCCAGGGGGACCCGGCACTTGGACACCTGACACTTGATTTTCTAAGCATTAAAGGCGAGTATTTGATTGAGTCCTTCCTGCATGACATCCAACCCACTTTGGCAAGGAAATTATATATCCAGTTCAGAATAGGGACCTTGCTGCTCCGTGCCTTCACCAACAAATGGCTAAAAGCCACTCCCCTTGGGTGCCCCACTTGCAATTGTGTCGATGAGTCAGAGCTTCATGTTTTTTTCTTCTGTCCTGGCAGACAGCGCTGGCTCGTCCCACTTTGCAGGAATTTGGGGTTTATGCGCTGTGTGGAGGCATTTAGAGTTTTGAAGTGTGATACTCACCCACCCATTGTTTTTGCCGTATCCCGATTTTTAAACTCAATGTGGCGTAGTCGTAGGGTGCTGGTAAACTCTCCCCCGCTCTCACAAAATTCCTATAGTGCATGTACTGGCATTTTTTAATCTCTTAACTTACTTTTAACCCCTTCCATATTTTAACAACCAAGATTAGTGATGAATTGAAATCTCATTGTGGTAAAATTGTATGTGCATTCTTTTATGGCTCTAGTGGCTCTACACAGGGCATTTGTCATGGTAGTTGGTTGAGGACGAGATCAAGGTTTGAACCCCCCGAACATCTCCCCTGTGATCACTGTAATGTATTCTAATGCTGCTAAATTTCCATTTTGTGTTTTTATTTATGTGTAATTTATTGGTTTATGTTACGTGTTTTTATCTCACTGTTTTTAGTATGTACTTTTTATGGTCTATACCGACCGAAATAAAGATTGTTGGATTAGATTGGAAAATGATGAGTATTTCCTCCAGAAACCTCATTGGCGCTACTAGAGCGAAATATTGTCAGCTAGTATTCTCATAATTTAATACACCTATTATGAAGAATTTCCTGTAGAGAGTTATACCAAATGAAGAAGTCCACTTGATTCACCATTACTATTTGTTTGAAAACTCTTTACATATGCGTGATAGAACTGTCATCTCCTTCTCCTTATCAAGTAATGCCAGTTAGCTGTTTTGGGTCAAAAGTATAGCATTGAGGGATGCCGGTATCTGCAGGTGAAAAATTTGCCATCCACACTTCCCACTACTTAGGGGCCGATTCCGATCTCGGTCGGAAGCTCTCCGAACGGGATCCGGCCGGAAAAAGTACGAGCCGTACGCGTTTTTTCCGACCGGCTCGTACAGCTGTCCGACCGAGCGAGTACGATGCGAATGTACGCGTGTGTTCCGACCGAACCGTTTCCGGATCCAAACCGCTCCGACCGACTCGTACGGAAACGAATCGCACCACGCAATGGAGACGTTATCCGACCGAGCGAGTACGATGGACGCGTCGGACAGCCGGATCGAGTCGGAGCGTCCGGCTCGAAAAAGCTCCTGGAGCCAGACTTGGGGGGTCCGTGCCGGACCCCCCTGCACCCGTAGCCGTACGAGTCGAACACAGGGGGGACCCAAGGGTCCCCCCTAAACATTCATGTACGGTGCGAGTTGCACCGACGCGTACACACTGTAGGGGGCGCACTTGTTTGCGACGTACCCATTGAGTCACTGGGAGCCCATGTACGCGTCGTACGACCGGCTCCCATTGACTTCAATGGGAGTCTGACCGAATCGAGTCCGGCAGCATGCAGCCGCATCGTACTCGCTCGGTTGGACTGCAGGAGTCCGGCTCGGTCGGAAATCTCTCCGGATACGACTCGGTCGGAGAGTTTTCCGACCCAGATCAGATTCGGCCCCTAGGTCTCTGAAATCATCAAAATGGAAGATGAAACGATACCAAAACTATAAGCCAGTGCCATGTCACTCAGCAGTTAGAGCCACTGAAAAGAAATAAACTATAAATGTAAAGTAATTTAGCACTCTTTCACTCTTTCTTCTCAGTCATCATCACATTTTCACCATTCGCCACTCCTATCCCATATTCCATACACTGCTTGCCCACATGAACGCCCTACAAGCTGCCTCACTCTATCATCACCATTCTGTATTGGTCCCTGGAGCAATGAGCCACAAGTCATAAGCAATAAGAATCACTGACAGAATATCAGCGTCAAAAATATCGGAGGTGAAATATCGAGATCCAGAATATCGACATCCTATCTACATTATGGTAAGTACAAAAATATCGAGAAAAAAATATCGATGTCAAAAATATCGTTGTTAAAAATATCGTTTATTATTTAAGTTTAAAAAATAATGTAAAATAAAGTAAATATTACATATAATTAAAATAAACATAGTTAAAAATAAAATAAAATGTTTAAAAGTTATAAATGATATATAGATATAATGTAAGAATAAATTAAACATATACATATAATATATAATATATATACTTACTAATAATTTTTTTTAAAAATGTAATAACTTATCATTTTTTTTTAAATATCATATATATTATAAAAACATCTTTACACAATAAACAATAATATAAATAAAAATTAAATAAATATATATAACAAATTATTATTTTTTATTTATTTATTTTTGCTGCGTAGGCGAGACCTAAAAAGGGCTTTCAACACAGTGAACACCTCATCAAGTGTCCTGAATTACTCCGCTATGTATAATGCCAGAGTGCCGACATTTATATTAAAGCGAGTCAAGTAGATGAAACACCAACTTTCATGCATGCAGTTCTCGATGTAAACAGTGTCCAAGTGTCGCGCAATCTTGTGTTTTGGTCATGCCACATCACCAACACTTAATAACCAAAAGGGTGTCCTCCGAAACTTATGTGCTGGGAATGAAGGCGATAGTTCCATCATTTGCATTCAGGTCGGTAACCATGTGAGTAGGTTAAGACGTGCATGACTGCAGTGAGTTCAAGGTTCTTGAATGCTCATAAACATCAACGACGGACTATGTTCTAATGAAGCATTAATCGCTGCTAATGGGAAAAATGCCCTTATCGAAGCGTCTTCTGTTGTGATGCATGTAGCTTGGCATTATTGGAGTCCACCATCATCAAATAGTAAGATCCCCCTACATTCGCTATCAAAATACATACATTGGTGGGTTAAAAAAACAGCATTTACATTTTTAAGTGCATCTTGACACAGAAAACAGTTAACAGAGCATTTACAAAACATTGAGGCAGTGCATAAACATGGCTTGAACTTTGATGGCATATAATGTATATTTGGTTATTAATGAATGGGTCCTGGCAACTAGAGCAAGGGTAGGTTCATATCTGCGAATGTCCTTGTAAGTAGTTAACCGAAACTCAAGTACATTTCCAGTCCAGGGAGGACCCGGCTCAGCAGTTTGGGCTGGACTGTTTCAATGAGGAGCAGGGTCAAGACTGATTCGAATATGGCTGGGTCCAAACTGGCGCAGCATAGTGAGCAAGCAAACAATGGACTTAACCCATATCTCTTGACTGGCGGTGAATGCGTGATTCATTCAGCATTTTGTCCATCATTTGTTGCCGTACCACTTTTCGTCCTAAGTGAGATGAGTATGCCCAGAGGTGGATCCCGTGCTCACTGTGCCACTAGATTCAAGCTAGCCTGGCTGTTGAGGGGTGTTACCCCAAAACCGGTCCCAGGATGATTGTTCTTGGTTCAGGGAGGACCTGGCTTGGCAGTTTGGGCTGGACTGTTCCCATGAGGAGCACTGTCAAGACTGATTTGTATATGGCTGGGTCCAAACTGGGGTGGCGTAGTGAGCAAAAGAATGATGGATTTATCCCAGATCTCTTGCCTGGGGGTAAATGTTTGATTCATGCAGCATTCCATCCATCATTTGTTGCCATAGCACCATAAAATGTAAAGCCACAGTTGATTTGACATTGCTGGTACGAATGTTGCTCTTGTGTTCATTGATACAAGTTATGATCTTGGGTTCCGTTTTCCTGATGTATGCTAGGCCACACATGCTGTGGTATATATAATTTGATTTTTGTGCCGTTGACGGGTGAGCAATGATGCTTCAATTTATGATGTTATTGCAGTTACTGCAATTTAAGAAAGGGATTGTTCCTTTGTATTCCGGCTTTCTCTTGGAATCGGTTTGTGTCTCCAATATTTCTTTGAGGTTTTTCCCTCTTTTATAAGCAAAAAGCAGAAGCTGGATAAAGATCCCTCTGAAGTCGGTCTCCATCTGGAGCACAGGACAATACTTCAGAATGGCTTTTTTGAGTTTGGAACTTCTAGTGGAGAATTTAGAGACATATACTCTTCTCTCAGTGTTCTCTAGGGTATGTTTTGGTGCCAGAAGTTGTGATCTCATTTTTGTTTTGACTCTCCCCATTGCTTTGTTGGTGATGCCATCAGGGTAACCTCTGGTTTTGAACCTCTGTATCATGTCATCGTGGCTTCCTTTGAGTTTGTCCAGATTAGACACTATCCTTTGTACTCTGAACAGTTGGGACTATGGTAAATGAACTTTCAATGAATTATGGTAGAAACTGTTGAAATGTAAAAGATTGTTACTATCCTTGCTCTTTCTGTTCACGTTAGTTTCAAGTGTGTTCTCAGTTCTGGTAACCAGTACATCCAAAATGCTGTGTACAATAGCCTAACGTCTCTATTTATACAATTCCTACATACATGTATATCCTTACAAATTGAAACATAAACCCATGTACATACCCTCATGTATATAGACAAACCTCTGTTTTCTTTTTTTAATTCATACTTACGTGTATATCCTTATAAACATAAACGTAAACCCATATACACATCCACATATATGTAGACAACCCATCTACATAACCAGCCATAAATATTTTGCTTTGTTAAAATATATATTGCATTTTTATTATCTAAATATATTGTTATATCCTTATAGAAAGCATGAAAACCATTATTGAAAGGTACAGGTACATACCCAATAATCGTATTCACATAATCTGGCATATATGCATTATCATGCAAAGAAGAATACAAACCCATATACACAGACTCATGTACGTGTGCTATTTACATACTTTGACATGCATGGAATCTAAAGCATAAATATACATATATTGTTATATACATACCAATTTTATATAAATGTAAATCTTATATCCTTATGCAATGCATAATCTCAAGGACATAAATAAAACTACATGCACATCGCCATATTTTCATAGGAAGATATGCACGGACATGTAATACCTGAAATACACAACAGGTGATGGGAGGAATGCTTGCAATTTGTCTAACCATTGGCAATCACTCTGGGTAGCATCCCAACCCATTGTTCTTTTGCTCACCATGCCTCCTCAGTTTAAACCCAGAATTATGCAAATCAGTCTTGACCTTTCTCCTCATGGGAACAGTCCAGGTTGAACTGCCAAGCCGGGTCCTCCCTGAACCAGAACACAAGCAACCTAGGATCAGTTTTGCCCTAGATACAGGCTCATCAGCCGGGTACAGCTTGGTTCCAGTGACAAACTGAGGTGGCATGGTGAGCAAAAGAACAATGGGTTGGGATGCTGCACGTACAGATTCACATCTGCGCAGTAAAATCGGTGTGCAGATGCCATAATTGATTAGAAGTTCTGCTAAAACTGCTAAATCCACAGGGCACAGGTCCATCCGTTGGCCACCATCAGAGGGTAAGAGACCACATCTCATCCTTAGTCCTAGCATGTGGCAAACTAGGACAAGTGCATAGACCATTTTTCCCTAGTCAGGATGCTATAGAAGGTGAAATTAGTTTATAGTTTTTTCACTGGAACTGCTGAATGTTACTGGGAGTTCACACCAGAGTTCGCCATCGGGGTGCCTGCATGGGCCTGGGCTCCTACTGCTGGCTCACCACACCCCCTGGGGAAGACAGTCTGATGAGGGAGCAGGGCAGCCCCCAACTGGTACATAAACCAAGCATACAGGTCCAGCAGTACACGTCCAGCCTTGGGCGAGCTACGTAGGTCTCACCAACCCCAGGGTTTTCACCAAATGGAGGCCCTCCTATTGTTCCGAAATGAGGCGAATTCTCCAGTGACCGGAGCCAGGATTCTCACATGCTTAGGGCAGGCAAGTCCTCAAAACTTCAAAAAGAAACATCCACACGATCCCAGTACATAGGGAAAAATTAATTGAGTCCATTAGCGTTACCTACATCGGGTCGAGCACGCGAGTCCCAATGGCACACCAGACTCCCGGTGAAAACACAGCAAACAAACGCGACGGGAACCACAAATTTCCTCCCCCCAACCACCTATGATATGCTGCGTTAGAAGCAGGATCCCCCAAACCACAGAGGATTCCAAGCCTTCCAGAAGGAGGGCGCAACTCATCAACCCAACCCCATTAGAGAAAACTCATTACACGCCACATGCAGAGACTCGAGGGATGCATACTTGTCGACGGAAATGTCAACCTAAAAATTAAACATTCACTTCCCCTCAAAGTTGCTCGTAGCCCATGCAGGTCAAAAGGACACCCCAGCACCGGCTATGCAACACATCTTTGAATGGAGAAGCCCACAGAGGAAAATTACTGTCCCCACCGGAGCAAGGAGAGGGGTAAAACTAGCACTAAACTAGCTTAAACTCACCATTCCCTAAAAATGCTAGCACCTCCTTCCAGTACCCGACTATAAAACATCGCCCACAGTAGAGCCATAGCGTTTATCAGTAAAAACTGAACACAGGAATTTTCCAAAAAACTGCCTAATAATGTGTTTTTTCCAAGCTAAACTACGACCTACAGCTCTTATCTTACAGGTCTGCAATCCTATGTGCATAGTCTCATGAAATCTACTTCGACATTCTTGCAACGCATGCTCAGGGACCTCTCTCACCTCACTTACACCTATGCTGAACCAAACACCAGCATTCCTCATGCACTACACAGCGCAATCCTACACAACACCTGGTATCAACATATGACCGCCGTGGGCACTCAAACCACGAACAGGTCATGTTACATATGTTCCCTGATACCCCAATTCGTTATTTCAGACAGGCTTTACTTATCCCAAGAGATAGCCCCCAAAAAAGAAAAATGCCTCATCTACCAGTACCTATGCAGGATCAGGGCCAAAATTCAGCCCAATAGACTAGAACCCCATAGAGCAAAAGTAAATATCATCCGGTATGATACTAACCCCACAGCACGGTACCTTTTTACCGAACCTATCGACATCCAACCGGAGGTAGACATGATGCGCATAAGGGGCACTATAGGGGAAGACATTGATTGGCCCCGGGACTTAGTAGAAAAGAGGTTCTTGGAGGTAGCAAGCACCAGTTCACAAATCCGTCCACTTCCGTCTCCATCTGTGGTCCCAGAGTGGCCCTTAACTTATTTGGGGACACCTTTTTTAATGACAAGTGGACTCCGGACATGGATTCCAAGCTAGGGGAAATGAATCTCATGCAAGGGGGTCAAATGCCAGCATAGATGCCCCATGCCAGGAAATCTGGCATACCGAGATTAATAGATACACATGGTTGGAGGGGATTGGGCAACCCCTAATTGTACAGAAACTTACAGTGCATTCCTTGTGTTTCAGAGGCAAAGGAACCATACCTGTTGGTTATAATGAGAACTGTGAAGTGGAACTGCATATACTGGACCTGCAATGGGGCACCTCCGCATTGTTGGATTTTTACTGGCAGTGTGGTGAACTTATATACACAAAAAGCAACTGGAATCGTCTTTCTATATACGTATGACCCTTTTATTCTGACTCCCAGGTATCCAAAGATTTTGGATTAGACGCCTCACTCAGTTGATAGTGACATGCTTCATCATTGACGCTTATCCACACCCTGGTAAGATGGTACCACCAGGGCGGACTCAACAAAGAAGATGTGATGGGAAGTTCTTATATAAATCGAAACTGGATAAGCAGGGATTGAAGTGAAAAGTATAGTCTTAAAAATACCTACAGGTAAACCCTACTTTACTATTCTTTATTCCTGGGTTACCTGTGAAATGGATAAAAAAAGGAATGGTATTTTTTGTTGAAAATGATTGTTCAACTTAACCCGTTTATATCAGTCAGTCATAATCACTTTATTCGGTTAATTAAAACCATAAAAGAAAATAAAAAATCCATTTAAAAACAAGGCAAATTCATTACACAAGAATCAATTACACATAATATATAGCACAGGTTACAAAAAGTACATGATTAAAAAAGTTTAAAAGAAGTTAGATTAACACAGCGCAATGTTTATCGGCCTAATATGTAAGAGAATCATTTTACATAAAAAGGAACAAGCATTTAAAGTGTCAGATCATATAGACCCTCTTTTTTTCCTTTCTCTGACTGCTGCAATCAAGAAACTAGCAACATTAAAAATTTCCCATGGATTATTCAACATCTGCAAATATATTAAAGCCGGCTTAGCCTGCAGAAAGCCCTTGTCCTTTAAAATTGGTAAAATAAAACGTTTGCGAATGTGCAAATAATGCTCACAAAACAGAACAAAGTGCAAAGTGTCTTGAGTGGAGAAATTGTCACAAGTGCGGGGCCCCAAGTCATCCGCCTTTCTCCACCCCAGATGTTCAGCCAGTAAAAAGTGCAGATAGTTGAATCTCAGTCTTGCTAAAAGAAAACGATGTTGAGGGTTGGTAACCATATCTAGGTAAGGCTCCATGGAATAGGTAGTTTTTACTATTTGGTAAGCCCGTACTGTCGGTTTCATTAACTCTCTAGCCTCTCTTTCTGCAGATGCCAAACGCAGGAGGGAGGTCTTAACCCACGCCAGATCTTTTTTACTTAGTTTTTCAGGCATGTCAAATATCTCCGGGCGTCCTAGTAACCTTGCTGTTCTATTCACATGACTCAGCTAGGGGATACTGCTTGCCCTATCTAATGCTATGCAGTCTAGTATGATCTCCCGATTCATTTCTTGTTCTGAACTAATTCAAATCGAGATCCATTTAAGCAAGGGGGCCATTCTAATTAAATCTGACACACAACCAATACCCACTTCTTGATGGAGGATGTAAGAAGGTGTTTGATTGTGGGACTGAGAGCAAGCTTCTCAAAAATGTATTTTCCACTATTTGGAGCTCTTCAGCATCCTTATATCCCCAGATTTCTGAGCCATAGTTCGAGATAGCGATACTCTTAGCTCTACATATTTTTAACAATGCTTGAACAGGCTTTGCTCCCAACCTGCAAGCAAAATCGAGAACCGCTACTGTCGATCTTACCATGGAGTTTCTCTTAGCTTTCCTTTGCGGGTCCCATGAACTCCTATCATCAAATAAGATGCCTAAATACGGAAATGTGGTGACCCTAGTTATTTCATTTCCTTCACAATAATGCGATTTAGGTTTTCTTGGTTTGGCGCCCATGATCATAGTGTGGAATTTGGAAACATTTACATTCAAGTCCAGGGAACCCATAAAATCAGCGAAGGAGCTCAGGAGACGCTGAAGGCCCACCGCTGTGCGGGCTAACAAGGCAGCGTCGTCTGCATATAGGAACACTGGTATCAATCGATTACCCACTCGTGGGATAATCTTGCTGGCTCCGGACAAAACAGAGTCTAAATTATTTATATAAAGGGCAAACAGCAAGGGGGCCAGAATACATCCCTGTCTGACTCCTCTTATAATATGGATCCCTTGCGTAAGGTTACCTTTTTGATCGAACCTTATTGTGGCCGGAAGATCCCTGTGCAAATTAGATAAAAAATTGATAATGTTTTTGTCCATGCCCATTGAGAGCAGCAAGCCCCAGAGTTTGGATCTGTTTACTCGGTCAAAGGCCGAGGACAGATCCATAAAAGCAAGGTGGAGTGTCCCTTTCTTAGCTATAGTGTATTTCCCCGCTAAAAAGATGTAGATTGAGACACTGGTCCATGGTGCCCCTACCCTTCCTGAAGCCATATTGAAGATTTGACAGAACATTGCACTCATTAATTCAATCTGTCAGCTTACTAAGCACAACACGGCCTAACACTTAGACCGCTGAGTCAATCAGCGATATGGGCCTGTAACACTTAGGGTCTCCTTTCTGCCCTTTTTTAAAAACTGGGACAATTTATATCATTGCCAACATGTTTCGGCCCTCGCACAAAGACCGTCCTGGTCTGGGGCCTTTGTCAGGGCTTGTTTGTGTGTCCCTGCTTATTTATGCATGCATTTCTCACAAGAGGTAGGGCCTAAAGCTCTCACCTATCTCGGTTTTTTTCTGTTGCTGGGAATTGCCCTTCTTGGTGCGTTTTTGCACATCATGCGGTCCAAAGGAGTGGTGCCGTCTTAGGGGTCGATTCCGATTTCGGTCGGAAGCGCACCGAATACGATTCGTCCGGAAAAAATACGAGCCGAACGCGGTTTTCCCGACCGATTCGAACAGTCGTCCGAGCGAGCAAATACGATGCGCATTACTGCTAAAATTCCGACCGAGCCGTACGTTCCCATTCCAGCCCCAGTTCCCCGACCGAGCCGGATCCGTAAACGCTGATTCGAGTTGCACGGAAGTAAATACACAGCACCTTCCGGCCGGACTAGTACGATGCGCACTCCATACGCGCCGAACTGGTCGCTACGTCCGGCACGTCCACCACAAGACGATCCACGGCTACGAGACGAACAAGCCAGCTACGGGTACGAGTCGAAGCCATGATAAACCCGAACGAGACGAACCAACCATGAATCCCATCGCGCAGGTCCTACCAATACTGTACATCTATTACCGGAACCGGTACGGACGCGTACGGTGAAGACGGTAAGTCAGACACCCACTACACAACCAAACGACACGTATCCGACATATGTCACACACACATAGGGATGCAGAAATTACGTACACAAGCAACAGCCGAACCATAGGGGCGGGATGGCTATCACCAATGCCATACTCACCCATAAGGGCCTGAAGGCTACCACTACCACCACCCCTACTCATGGGGGCTGGATGCCTGTCACTACTACCATCCCCACTCATAGGGGGATGGATGCCTACCACTACCACCACCCCTACTCATGGGGGGTTGGATGCCTACCACTACCACCACCCCTACTCATGGGGGCCTGGATGCCGGTCACTACTACCATCCCCACTCATAGGGGGTTGGATGCCTACCACTACCAACACCCCTACTCATAGGGGGCTGGATGCCTGTCACTACTACCATCCCCACTCATAGGGGGATGGATGCCTACCACTACCACCACCCCTACTCATGGGGGGCTGGATGCCTAGCACTACCACCACCCCTATTCATGGGGGCCTGGATGCCTGTCACTACTACCATCCCCACTCATAGGGGGATGGATGCCTACCACTAACACCACCCCTACTCTTGGGGGGCTAGATGCCTACCACTACCACCACCCCTACTCATGGGAGCCTGGATGCCTGTCACTACTACCATCCCCACTCATAGAGGGATGGATGCCTACCACTACCACCACCCCTACTCATGGGGGCCTGGATGCCTAGCACTACCACCACCCCTACTCATGGGGGCCTGGATGCCGGTCACTACTACCATCCCCACTCATAGGGGGATGGATGCCTACCACTACCACCACCCCTACTCATGGGGGGCTGGATGCCTAGCACTACCACCACCCCTACTCATGGGGGCCTGGATGCCGGTCACTACTACCATCCTAACTCATAGGGGGATGGATGCCTACCACTACCACCACCCTTACTCATGGGGGGCTGGATGCCTACCACTACCACCACCCCTACTCATGGGGGCCTGGATGCCTGTCACTACTACCATCCCTACTCATAGGGGGATGGATGCCTACCACTACCACCACCCCTACTCATGGGGGGCTGGATGCCTACTACTACCACCACCCCTACTCACGGGGGCCTGGATGCCTGTCACTACTACCATCCCCACTCATAGGGGGATGGATGCCTACCGCTACCACCACCCCTACTCATGGGGGCCTGGATGCCTGTCACTACTACCATCCCCACTCATAGGGGGATGGATGCCTACCACTACCACCACCCCTACTCATGGGGGCCTGGATGCCTGTCACTACTACCATCCCCACTCATAGGGGGATGGATGCCTAGCACTACCACCACCCCTACTCATGGGGGCTGAATGCCGGTCACTACTACCATCCCCACTCATAGGGGGATGGATGCCTACCACTAACACCACCCCTACTCAAGGGGGGCTGGATGCCTACCACTACCACCACCCCTTCTCATGGGGGCCTCGATGCCGGTCACTACTACCATACCCACTCATAGGGGGAGGGATGCCTACCACTACCACCACCCCTACTCATGGGGGGCTTGGTGCCTACCACTACCACCACCCCTACTCATGGTGTCCTGGATGCCTGTCACTACTACCATCCCCACTCATAGGGGGATGGATGCCTACCACTACCACCAACCCTACTCATGGGGGCCTGGATGCCTAGCACTACCACCACCCCTACTCATGGGGGCCTGGATGCCGGTCACTACTACCATCCCCACTCATAGGGGGATGGATACGTACCACTACCAACACCCCTACTCATGGGGGGCTGGATGCCTGTCACTACTACCATCCCCACTCATAGGGGGATGGATGCCTACCACTACCACCACCCCTACTCATGGGGGGCTGGATGCCTAGCACTACCACCACCCCTACTCATGGGGGCCTGGATGCCTGTCACTACTACCATCACCACTCATAGGACGGGTAATGCATGACACAACCAGCATACTCCAACATAAAGAATGTCAGCAAAAGACATCCCCCCAACATCATGACAAGAGTGTGTAGTCTGTGTCGAATGCCTACAACACTGAACATGACATTGAACATACAATGTGACCCCCTATCACATGTGTCACCCAAAAATGTGTGTGGCCTTCACAATGCAAGCAGACCATGACCATTGTGGTAATGGGGTCTAAACCCCCATCATCACAGTGACCAAAAGGTAAGTGTGGGGTCCATAGCTGAAGCACATTTTGAACAATGTGGCAATGGGGCCTAAACCCCCATCATCACAGTGACCAAAAGGTAAGTGTGGGGTCCATAGCTGAAGCACAGTTTTGAACATTGTGGCAATGGGATCTAAACCCCCATCATCACAGTGACCAAAAGGTAAGTGTGGGGTCCATAGCTGAAGCACATTTTGAACATTGTGGCAATGGGGTCTAAACCCCAATCATCACAGTGACCAAAAGGTAAGTGTGTTCATGGAAAAAGCTGCAACTGCCAAACAGCATGGATGATTCCTGGTCACACAACAACAAACACATCAGTGGCAAAGTAGTTGTTGTGTCCCATAGCAACATAGATTGGATGAGGCAAACAGTGCAGTGCAAATAAAACATACCTTTGGCCATGTGCAGACAAACATCACCCATGGGGGCTGACATTGTCTCCATTTATCAATAACACAATGCCAGAAGTGACCATCATAATGCAGACCCACATATCTGCACTAATGGACACACAAATGTAGATATCCTGTGGAGACTGTAGATGTGAGGTGAACAAATACCATACCATGACATACAAACCATGATTATTGTGCTGACTGATGACCTAGGAGTCCCAGGGACAGCAGGGGAAATCCTCCAAACAACATACAGGCAATGGCACACTAAAGATATGCCAATGCAGTGGTGCAGATGCACAAACACAAACAGGCAGCCTCACACTGCATATCAAACACAACAGGTGATGGGGGGTGTGCCAGTGTCCCCAGGCAACCACACAACACATGAGGAGGCCTGAATTCCAATTACACAGATGTGTATACAGTGCCGTACAAAAGTAACTCATGGATCGGATTCCCCTATGTGGGCAATCAGGCATTGTTAGATGAGAGGGAGCCCAAATTACACATGTCACACAAGCTTGTAGGAACAGCAACTAACACAGCAAGAGACAGACCCACCACAGCACTACCCCCAGGGACCCCACATTGTGGTGACACTAGCCTGCATGATAATCCCACTGTGATGACAAAGGTAGATGTCGTTCACACTGTGAACCACAGCCATGTGTCCTGAGCAACAAACTACCATCACACCTACACAAGCACAAATCAATCAGCACGGCCTGTCAGCCAAGGCCAATATGGAGGTAGGGGTCTAGCCGTGCAACAACTCACATTTGCACACACTCAACACCACAAACCTTGATCTCCACCAATGTGCAGCAGTGAAGCTCACATGGACTGGTGACATTGCACATGCACCCATGACAATCCCAGGGGTGGTGGTGGGAACTAAGGTGCAGAAACCCATCACACATGGCCAGTCAACAAGACTCGTGAATGTCTGACACACTGCCCAGTATGCGGTACATGGGCATGACGTGAAATCCACCCCAATCAATGGGATCCCGGCCACAGTCACACACCAATGAAGAAGCCAAGGTGACCCACAAAGAACACACGTAGACAACTTCCAACATTGCAGCTCTGACCCTGAGGAGTGGCAGCAGTCACACACACAACGTGTCACAATCACTGAAAGTTACCACAAACTGTAAATTACATGACTTGTGTAACCAACAAGTGCCAAGGGGAATCCTGACTGTGTCCCATCTGTGTTTGCCCACATCCCCAGCCCTGACAACAAAGACAACTAGGGATGACAACCTGATGAACATTAGTTTGCCATGCACCCACATCCCGGAGAAACCAGGTCCAAGATGCTGGATGAACACAGGACAACTCAGCAAGCATCACAAACAGGAACATCCGTAGGGACACAGCCTGTGTAGGAAAAGGGAAGTGAACACACACAGACATGCTTACACAACACACAACACGGGCCCAGGCAATGTCACGGGATTACACACTGCCATGAGGGCACTCCACTCCTGTGGAAGGTCCGCTGTGCCAAACCTTGTCTGTGCATGACTCAAACATGTCAGCAGAACACTCGGTCAGTGAGTCAACAATTACAACACACTGAAGGCTCTGCTCACATCAGCCTGGGTATGGGAGTGTCACTTCAGGCATCTGCATATACCCAAAACACGTGTCAAGCAAGTTGCACTGTATACACAGATGAGTCCTTCAACATTGATGTGCTAAACTGCATGTCCAGTGGAGATGGGCACACAGTCAGGGAAATAGAAACATTGAACAGTGGTAATCCCACCAGATGTGCATGAGTGTAAGCCACAGATGTTAATTTACAAATGCAAAACGTACATCCCTGTGTCAAATGCTGAACATTACACCCTCAGACTGCGGCAAAGGATGCTATGGATCCAGACTAGATTAAGACACATATCCCATGGACCACATGGAGTCCATCACAGCAACATTTCATTTTCCTGATCTGAACACTATTACAACAGCAAATGCATGATGATACTCATCTACATCATGTACATCAAAAGCAAAACCACTAGTAAACAAAAAGAGGCTTTATTCAGCCAATGTGAATGAAAAATTGGAAGTCCAAAAGAAACTAAGGCCAATGGCCAGTCCACATTCACAGTCCGAACAGGGTGACATGTGACAACTTGTCACCCATTGCTTGCCTGCACTGGTATGGACAGGGGACATCCCCCTCGGAGGGGCATACAAGGCGCAGGCCAGGCACCGCAGGGACAGGATCAGGGGATGCCACAAGGAGGCAGTGAAGGGGTGGTGGGTGCAGTAGTGTCACCGGCAACTGCAGTGGAGGTGTCTGACTCAGTGGGGGCCGGCACCACTGTAGGGCACAAGTCAGATGGTGTGGGTGCCGGCACCACTGCAGTGGGCCGGTCAGATGGAGTGGATTGGGTCCCCACTGCAGTGCCCAAGTCAGACGGGGTGGTTGTGGACTCCACTGCAGTGCATAACTCCAAGGGAGTGGAAGGGGGGGCAGATGAGGTGGGCAGGACAGAGGGGGGAGACCCGGTCTCCACACCAGTGGCACAAACAGGGTGAGCGTCTGGGTTGGGGGTGGAAGAGCAAGTGGTAGGGGGAGGGCCTAAGCAGTTTGGGGATGCGGTATTGGTGTGTGGGGGAACCTGGGGCAGGGTGTGGCGGGGGAACCTGTGGAGTGGTGGCCTGGGGGATGGAGGAGAGAGACTGTGTGGTGGAGCTGCGTGGTGGTGGTGGTGGGGTCTTGCCCTTCCTGGTCCGGGGGGGACTTCCTAATGGGGTCCTCAGTCTGCCTGTGCCTGGGGGAGGGTGGGTGTTAGGGGCACTCCCCTCTGTGTGTGGTGGTGGCCTCTTCCGCCTGTACGTTGGTACAGATGGATCTGTGGGGAAGAGGCCAAGCTCACAGAGGAAGAGCTTCTGGGAGGGGGGGTTGCAGGTGAGGCAAGGGAAGGGGTTTTGGAGGGAGAGGTATCTGAGGACTGCGGAGTGCTCGTGGATGCGTGTGTGTGTGTCTGGGCCCCATCCCCTGTGAGTGAGGTATCAGTCCCCTGACTATGCGTGCGTGTGCGTCTGGATTTTGGCTTGTGTGTCTGTGTGCTGCTTGTGTCTGTGCTGGTGCATGCCTGTGCCGGTGTGTGTGTGTGTGCTTGGGACAGGTAGGGTGCTGGGGATTGTGGATGGGGCAGAGGTAGGAGGGGTGAGGGACTGTTGCAGGAGGGACACTGCTGCCGTCAGTGAGGAGGCCATGGACTGATTGGTCCGCTGTAGGGCAGATATGCCAGTTGAGATGCCCTCCATGAATGACACCAGTTGTGTCAACAGACCCGAGTGTGCATGGAGGACACTCAGCATTGATGTCTGCCCTACATGGATCTGTTTCAGCAAGTCCACAGACTCCACACTCAGGGCAGCAGGGGAGACAGAGGCAGGGGGTGCGGTGCCTGGCACGAAGGAGACACGCTCCCCTACACGGGAGCCTCCACGGACATGTGGGATGGGAGGGTGGAGATGGTGGTGGTCGCGGGGACAGACTTGCTCGATTTTGTCTGTGGTCTGCTGACACCCGCCTCCACAAGGGAGTCCTCACTGGAAGCGCTGTGTTCCTCAGCTGAGGTGGTCATAGCTGAGGTCTCCTCAGTGTGGCTCCCCTCACCCTCCGTGCCACTGGGTCCCTCGGTCTCCTCTGCAGTGGACCCAGTCTGGCTCTGCCGCTCCTCTTGGTCCGTGGAGCTGTCTCCTCCTGTGGCTGTGGATGTATCTGCAAACAAGCAGGATAAACAGAGCTACATTAGTCACCTGTACTGACCACACATACCACAGTAAGTACAGCACATCACAGAGCAAGCCCTGCCATGATTTGCTAGACATTGCAATAAGTGCTGACACTGATTTGAAGAAGCCCATTGTCTGCCTGACAGTCATTCATGCCACTCATATCCTACCTGTCCATGCACCCATCTGTCTGGTGCCTGTTGGATGCCACTAATCATATATGCACACATGCACCACATACACAGTTGTTGGACATCCAAGAGAACATATGGAAATGTGTCACTCCAAACACATGCCATCTCCTGCCACTGACTCAGTACATGTGTCAGGAAAAGTGATGGGCAGAGTCTCTGTTGATATGCAGGTTTTGCTTCCATCACCAGACACAATGATGTCCTCATGTCCTGATAGTCAATGCGACAATGGTGTGCATGCAGGATATCACACTACTGCTGGATCACCCTTTGCAAGTTGAATGTCATGGCACAGGCCTGTCTGGCAAGTCAGTCATAACTGTCTCCTGTCACAGGGGCAGTGCATACACACAACAACAGTCTGCACTGTGTCACAATCATGGAAGTTTTGGGAATGCAAGCCCTGTAGCTGACAGGTGCACATGTGTACCCCTGGCCACCCACATCATGAGGACTAAGATGATCCCACGTCATTCAAATGAGACATTTGAGTGACTGCAAACACAAATCCATACACATGATCACTTCACCGTCTGATGAGAATGAACCAAAGCTGCCTGCACCTCAATGTTTCATACACCATTGTGCACAGTCAAGGGATTAGAGACCTATGCATTAACCAATGTGCAGATCCTATAGTCACAACTCAGATGGCTGGCCACCCCAAACTGTTAAACACTCCAGGAGTCCAAAAAGCAAGGCCCCACCACGGTGACACAGAGGCAGACACCTGAGTGCACGCTTCACAATGCCCAATATGTATGCTGACACATGGGAGTGGGAGAACAGAGTGCCTTCGATGTCCAGAGTAGGCATTACAGTCCTGGTCCATGTGCAACATGGTATTACCCTGAACACTAGGCAGGTGGCTATGCATGTGTCACACACATGATGTACATACTTCTGTTGCTCCTACCTTGGTCTCAGCTGCAGCATGGGTGTGTGGCACATACCCCAGACATGTGGTGAGTCAGAGCAGCAATTGGAACACATATTAAAGCCATATCCAGAGTACATGTCAGATCACAAGCATTGTGTGAGCAATGGTACCACCCATGCAGCCCACAACAAAGTTCCTGTAACTGATGCTGTCCCCAACTTGAACCACAGGTAACTGGAAGTACACAGTACCCAAGTGACCTAAGTCACAGACTGTAAGGGCCACAGCTGTGTATCAGATGAGGAGGGGCCGTGACACAAGTGAGGGACATGAGTCCAGGACGACAAGACAGTCATACTGTGGAAGTGTAACCAGGCTAAAGGAGTGCATAGAGCATGTTAGTCATAGTACCCAGAAAAGGCTAGCACTTACCCCCTCCTTGCTGCTGTCTGGCCTTCAGCTGCCCATCCAGGTCAGGGAAGACCACCGCCAGAATCTGGAGCATGTGGGGGGTCATGGTCCGGTGTCCGCCCCTCCTGCGAGAAGGCGACAGCTACAGCTGGACCCTTGCGATCCTCCGGGTCCAGCCACGAAGGTCCTGCCACCTCTTCTGACAGTTGCGGATCCGGCGCCTGTAGACCCCCACAGATCGTACTGCCCGGGCGATGGTCAGCCAGATCTCCTGCTTCTGGTGGGCATCAACCTGTGAGGATGACAAAGTGAAAAGGCCATTACTACACATGCAACATATCCGTGCATCACACAGTTGGATATACATGTCTCAATCACAGGGGCATATGATGTACACAGGTAGTGCAACTATGGCTATGAACAGTTGTCCAGAAGTTACTAAATGGTATCATTGCCTGGGAAGTAAAACCTTATTGGAATGCATTGTTACTGCACTATACCTGTTCAGTGCATGTAACTACACACTTTGGGGGGTGACAACTACTCAGTGAGCATGCTAGCCACTGGTGTACACACTGTAAGTACTGCTAGTCAGACAACATGCACAATTAGTAAGGCAGTGGACAGCACACTCACCTGCTCCCCTGGTTTCCCATACAGCTTGCTGTACTGTGGAAGGAGGCTGTCCAGCAGGGCCTGGTTATCCTCAGTGCTGAAGGCTGGGGCTCTTTCCACAGTACGTGCCATTGCAGTAGCCAGAGGATACAGAGACAGCAGCAGTGGTGGTGGCAGATGTCGTCCTGGAGCATGTAGTGCAGGCAAGTGAGCTCTCAGGGGAACAGCCAGCATTATATGTGTGCTGCAGAGGCAGATACTGTCCCATGTGTCCAAAGTGATAGGTCCAAGTCGTTTGCATCTTCTGAATCTGGCCAATCCATGGAATTGCACCACTTATACACACCTACAGCATCCTTCAAAATTTCAACTTGATGACACCCATGAATTTGCAACATTGTTGTGGGTGGCCAACTGAATTCACTGCATCTGACTCGTACAAGCTTCGAATACGCGTCCGTTACCATGTCAGTCCATAGCCAAGGCGTGCGATCGGATCGGTCCATTGCTGTACGACGTGTATTTCGAAACACAACACGCATCCGTCAACATCATATGCAATGGCCAATGCGTGCGCACAGATCGGTCCATTGCTGTACGACAGGTATTTCGAAACACAACACGCATCCGTCAACATCATATACAATGGCCAATGCGTGCGCACGGATCGGTCCATTGCTGTACGACGCGTATTTCGAAACACAACACGCATCCGTCAACATCATATGCAATGGCCAATGCGTGCGCACAGATCGGTCCATTGCTGTACGATGCGTATTTCGAAACACAACACGCATCCGTCAACATCATATGCAATGGCCAATGCGTGCACACGGATCGGTCCATTGCTGTACGACGCGTATTTCGAAACACAACACGCATCCGTCAACATCATATGCAATGGCCAATACGTGCGCACGGATCGGTCCATTGCTGTACGACGGGTCCCTGTACAAGTCACTCGCATATGTCACCATGGTTGTCACTGGTGAACGTATGCCAGCCACAATTACTTGCCAGGGACTCAGGGGCACACCTACAACACCACAGCCTGTCCACACTGTATCCTAAGGCATGTAAGGCTGCATTACCTGTGTGTGTATGGGGGTCAACATGTGGTTTGTTGGGTGGCACTTGGGGGCAGCCACTCCCAGGCTGTGCACGTGTTCATGGGGACAGAATCCTTTGTGTGTTGTGCACATTACCACTGTGATTTGCAACTGTTCAGTTCAGAGCATGTGGCATGGTCACATTTCCAGGTTGTATATGTGTATGTTATGTCACATACACCCTGAGTCCCATGTGGGATGGTATGTACGTCACAGGGTGACCTATTGCCACAATTGTGATGGCCCTCCACAGTCTGTGTGCATGTTGTTTTTCAGATGTGTCTGATTCCATGTGCACACTGGGAGACAGTCTCCACATCCACGTTGTTTGTGCATCGACTTTGATGTTGTGCGTGTGTGTGTCACAGACGTCCATGTCTGTCCTGCAGAGGCAACTCCTGTGGGAGTCATGGTTGTTTTGCTGGCGTGTACATGATACGCCATGTCATGCCAGTGTCCTTGTGGCAATACAGGGTCCCTGCGAATCTACCTGTCAAAGAGCTGTGATGCCTGGGGCACATCTGTCCTCACTTGTCACTGTGGTGTGTGTTTGGAACGTGACAGCAGTACATGGGTACTGTGACACAGCCTAATGATTTCCCATAGCACAACCTGGAACTTGTTGTCAACACATGTTGAACTGAGATGTTAGATGATGGCCATGAGGTGCCATATATGTCCATACAGAAGGGCACACACATCAAGTACTTGTGTCTCGTAATGATGTATCATGTGATATTGAGTATGGTCAATGCCACATATGTGGGGTGACTGACAATCTTTCTTTGTTCACCTATGCACTGCAGGGCACCAGCTGTCCATAGACCATTCCCTGACCTTGCAACCATGGTTGAACGTGACTGCATCCGAAGGTACCGCTTCAACAGGCCGCTGATTGAGGAATTGGCGGGGCAGTTGGCCCCACATTTGCTAGCTGGCCGGCCATACCCTACAGCACTGACCCCCAAGGTGAAGGTGATGGCAGCCCTACACTTCTTTGCCACCGGTACCTTTCAACACACTGTGGCGTCTGCTGGTGGGATGTCACAGACCATGTTCAGCCGTGTGCTACGCGATGTTTTGGAGGCAATGTTAACATACTTGAACCAGTACATCTATTTCCCTAAACGTCAACAACTCACTGACGTCAAGAGTGACTTCTATGCCCTGGGGAGGATGCCACATGTCATCGGCTCCATTGATGGGACACATGTGGCTTTGGTACAACCACAGGCACATGAGCAGGCATACAGGAACAGGAAACATTTTCATTCTATCAATGCTCTGGTGGTATGTCTTGCAGATATGAGCATCTCACATGTGTGTGCACGTTTCCCCGGTTCTGCACACGATGCCTACGTAATGAGGAGTAGTCGCATCCCGAGGATGATGTCGCAGATGCAGAACCAGCGTGCCTGGCTTGTCGGTGTGTACTGACTTTGTACCATTGTGTGTGTTCTGCAATGTTGTATTCCAACCTCTTTTCCAACTCAGCTAATGTGCAATTGTCTGTATGTAGGTGACTCCGGATACCCCAACATGCCGTGGTTGCTGACACCCCTCAGGAACCCTGTGACACCAGCCCAGATGCGCTACAATGAGGCACATGGTCGGACCAGGAGAGTGATCGAGCAGACATTTGGTCTCCTGAAGAGCCGCTTTCGCTGCCTGGACAAGACAGGAGGGTCCCTACCATATGCCCCTGCAAAGGTGTGCAAGATTTTCATCGTCTGCTGCATGCTACACAACCTGGCAGTGCGGAAGGAGTTGCCTCTCATCCTGGATGACGATGACCAACACCCGCCACCTGTGGAGGATCCTGGCCTGGGCCACGATGCCAGTGATGATGATGATGATGAGGGTGATGTCCGCACACAGCTCATCAACAACTTCTTCAGCTGAATGTGAGTATACAGAGATGTTATGTCAATGATTTGAGTTTGCATGATATGTGTTGGTGGTGCTCTGTTGCTGTTTGAGTGTGGCCATGTGCTACTTGACTGGATGCGTGCAGCAATGTGTCCTTACAGGTAGTCTGTACTCCCCACTAGTGTTGACATGCTAACTTGGTTTTGTGTAGGTATCTTGTGACATGTATTGGGCATGAGTATTGCAGTTCTGTCCTGTTCTTTAGTGCTTTTAACTGTGTGTCATGTCTGTCCTTCACAGGGTACTTTCTGAGTTGTTTGGTCAACTCTGATCCCCCGACACCATGATTCAACTTCCAGGGTGGAAGCAGTCGTTTCCCTACAGGTGATGTGCCACACACCCCTGGACTTTATTTCTTCAACACTTGGTGACTGTGTGGCCACTGCCACGTGGGATTACCTTGCATCTGTAGTGGAAACAACATGTTGCAAATGTGTAATAAACCTGTGCTTCACTTTGGGATGTGCGTTGTCTGTGGTCACACATCTGACTGACATTTGCTTACTGCACTTGTGGGCTAGTTAACACAGACTCTGAATAGGTGTGGTGTCTGTGCATTCCACTGTATTTCCTGGCAACATCAGTGTAGGCGATGAGTCAGATGGCCCTGGTGTGTATGTGTTGTGTTGCCCTAGTGGTGTGTCTCCCTCATATGTGTCACGTCGCCATGACTCACATGACGGTGTTGAAATTGCTGTAGCAGTTAGCATGCACAGTGTCATTTAGCAGATCATCATCTCCATGACAAAAACCACGTTGGAATCACAACAGAGGCAAGTATGGTGTATTAGTGAGTTTATTTACATACATGTGTGAGGATAGTGCACATGATGGTGGGTGCTGTACATTGGGATTGGAATCCAAAGTTCCCAGATGAGTTGGAAGTGTTGGTAGCAGAAATGTCCTGAGTAAAGTCCACAGTCATCTGATACATTAGTCCAACTTAAACTCCCCATGTCATGTTGGTGAGTTGGGTTGCATTCGACAGGGTGAACAGTTTGCACACAAAGGAGAATTTCCAGAACAGGTGTTGGGTTCCTGGGGGATGTACATGGCCATCTGCCTCTCAGTTGTCCTTCCTCGGACGACCCCTCTTCTTTCTGGGGGGACCCTCACGTGCAGGCCGCTGCGGTGCAGAGGACTCTCCACCAGAGTCATCCTCCCTCCCTGTGGCAGTTGCAGTTGTTGCGGCACCAAATGTTGTGGGCACACAGGGAGGTGTGGACATGTTGGTGCTAATCTGGCGGAGGCATGTCAATATGTCCCTCTGCACCGCTGTCAGTTCTTCCAATGTGTCCCACTTGGACTCCATGCGAGACATGTGTGTCTCCACACGGGACATGTGGGAGTCCAAGCAGGCATGATGGGCAGCCTGCTGCTGTTGAATGTCCTTGAGGATCCCCACTACCTGGCTGACCTCTCTGGTGCTATTCTGGAACGCATCTGCAATGCGTGCCAGTTGTGGGTCATCATGCAGTCCAGACCCCTCTGCAAACAGCGACCTCTGCCTACCACCCCTCCCACCACCCCTGGCCACACGGGCGGGACCTGCGGTGGCACGCACAGGTGACCCTAGGCCCCCTTGGGGGTTGGTACTGGGGTTGTTGTCCGTTGCTTCCCGGGGGCCGGGGTCCCTGTGCTGTTGTCATTCAGTGTCCTTGGTCTGTCCGTGTCGGCGGGGGTGGTCTGTGTGTTGGCAGATGTTGGAGGAGTGGGTGCAGCGGGTGCAGATGGTGGTCCTGCTGGTGCTGCATGATGACTCACACCGGAGGGGCCAGGTAGGTCTTCGCCATCCGAGGAGGGCAGAGGCTGTTCCACACCAGAGAGCTCAGGGGCCACCGGAGCCTGGGACAGGGACTCCTCCTCATCTGCTGCTGTGTCCCCATCATCACCTGTGTTTGGAAGAGACACACAATGTATGTTATGTTTCTACAGGCATCAATGGTTCAAACACATGACAGTTGTGACTGTACATCTGGATGCGTGCCTGTACATTGCATTGTCCTAAGTTGTCACAGCCAGAGGTTGATATTGGTGTAGCACATTGTCCTGCCAACCTGAAGCATTTCAATGTGAATGTTGAGGTGTGTGCATGACCAGCTCATGTATTGATTGGCTGTACATGGCCATTGCTACTCAAGGGCCATCACGTGCCTGACACAGGTGTGTCATCCTTGTCCACATTTGTCCTTTGACAGGGACATACGTGCAATTCCACTTAGGATATCTTTCAAGATTGGGCCATGTGTGGTGGCAGTTTTTGCCAGTCTTTGTGCGTCACATTGGTGTGTCTGGACAACATGGTCACAGTCCGGTATGCCTGGGATCTCTTGGGAGTATCTGTGTTGTTGTCTGGGTTCCTAGTTCACGTCTCATTTCATACAAGTGATGTTGTTAACGTAGCTAATGATGTTGTTGCTGAGTTTTGTATGTGCAAACGTGATTAATCTTGTCAATGTCCTCCATGGTGATAAGGATTGGGCACGGCAGCTCTCTGGCTTTTCCATTCTCATGACAGTGATGGCCAGTGGTGTGTGTTGCAATTCTGCTGCTGTGAGTAGCATGTCTCCTCAAATGCAGTCCAGGTTGGTGCTTGTGTCTACAGTGTCTATGACAGTGAGTGGTGTGTTGTGTGAAGGATGCATATGTTGCCGAACGGTGGGAGTGGAATGCAGCTCACAACTGCAACTTGTGTGACTGACACCATGGTACAGTGTCCGGTATATTGGTGTGTCCATTGCATTCACTGTCAGGTGTCCCCTGTCAATGATGTCTCTCTCACTTCCTGTGTGTTTTATGTCTGATTCTCCACAGTTGTCATCTGCAAGACACACCTTCACAGCCAGGCCAGGGGGCACCCATGGACACTGCATCCCCTGACAGTGTGTGTAAACATGGAGTTGCAATGGCTGTGAGTGTGTACGTGTTTGGGTTGACCAGTGCATGGGTGTGAATTGCAGGCACATCATTTCTCATGCCCATGTGTCAGCCATCTTGCCAGGGCTTTTACTTTGGGAGTGACTGGTCCCACGTGTGCAATGTGTTTTTGCAGAGTAGGTGTGTGTATGGCCAGCATTGGTAGTATTTGGTTGACATCCGGACCTCCTTCTCCCCCAGCCCAGTTATCCCACCATGAAGCATGCCACCCTTGCAGTGGGTGCAGGTTAACTCTCAGGATGTCAGTCAGTGGTGTCCTGCTGTTGGTTGGTGCACAGTTCCCAGCAGGGCCTTGTGCTCCCCACAACAGAGCACCATTGTTAGACATCTTTGAAGTGGCTTTTCAGTCCCTGTGAGGGGTGCATGCTTCAGTGTGAGCTTGCCGGGCCATGCGGGTGGGGGATGTTGAGCTGTGACTACCACTCCCATCATGCTAGTGCCTACACCCCCCTTCCCAGCATGCCCATACTTCCTTCCTTTTGAGTCGACTTCATTGTGTGTGAGTGTGACAGCAATGGCAAGATGGCTGACAGTGTGGTCCTGTTGTTTGTTGGTGCACAGTTCCCAGCAGGGCCTTGTGCTCCCCACAGCTGAAGCCAGTGTCAGACATCTTGGAAGTGGCTTTTCACTCACTCTCTTGTAAAGCACGGTCCCAGGTATGTTGTTTGGAGTTAGTGGAAGTGGTGTGTGTGTAAGGGCCTGCTGGTAGCTGTAGTCGGAGCTGGCACTCCTCCTCCCCCCAGGCCAGACATCCCACCATGAAACGTGCTTCCATTGCAGGGAGTGCAAGTTGGTTGTCAGGATGTCAGTCAGTAGTGTCCTGCTGTTGGTTGGTGCACAGTTCCCAGCAGGGCCTTGTGCTCCCCACAACAGAGCACCATTGTCAGACATCTTTGAAGTGGCTTTTCACTCCCTGTGAGGTGTGCATGCTTCAGTGGGAGCTTGCTGGGCCATGTGGGTGGGGGATGTTGAGCTGTGACTACCACTCCCATCATGCTATTGCCTACACCCCCCTTCCCAGCATGCCCATACTTCCTTCCTTTTGACTCTGCTTCCCTGTGGGGTAGTGTGCCTGTGCTGACAGGATGGCTGACAGTGTTGACTTGGCGTTTGTTTGGCTACACGTCCCAAAAGTGTCCCTGTGCTTCACACAGCATAACCCAGTGTGGTAGTTCTTTGTGGGATATTTAATTAGAGTGTGAGGCAATGCATTCTCCCAGGTGAGTTGTGTGGAGTTTGTGTTAAGGGGGTGTGTGAGAAAAGCTGCTGGTAACTATGGTCAGAGCTGTCAGTCCTCCTTCCCACCCAGCCAGATATCCCACCATGGAACATGCTTCCATTGCAGGGAGTGCAAGTTGGCTTTCAGGATGTCAGGCAGTGGTGTCCTGCTGTTGTTTTGAGCACAACACCCAGCAGGGGCTTGTTCTCCCCACAGCAGTACCCAGTGTCAGCCATCTTGTCAGTTCTTTTCCACTCCCTGTGATGTGAGCATGGTTCAGAGTAGTGTTGATGGGCCAATTGTGAGGGTGACCAATATCTGTGACTACAACTCCCATCATGCTATTGGCTACACTCACTTCACCAGCATACACACAATTCCTTCCTTTCAGTCAGCTTCCCTGTGAGGTGGTGTTCTAGTGGTGGCAAAATGTCTGACAGTGTTTGTTGGTTAGATTTGTGCCACTGCCTTGCTCTATTTGTTGTTAGGTTTGTACATGTCATGACACAGTTACATATCACTATGAGATGGCAGGTATTGTGTTTGTCTGACTAGCATACACATCTTGGGATGATTATCTTTTGGTTACTGTGGCTTTGCTAACGGTGCATGGTTTCACTATCCCCTTGACAGTGATGTGTGTGTATTGTCACACAATATTGGGTATATTGGTTGTGTACTCACCAGGCTCTGGGATGTTTGATAGTCCATGTACGCTCTCTGGTGGTAGGATGGCCCGCACCTTCTCCTCCCAGGACCTGAGGTATACTGGTTTGGCAGGAGGGCCACTGCCGGTGCGGTGACTCAAGGCGTAATCCTTCTTGAGTAGGTCCTTGACCCTCCTGCGCACATCATACCACCTGTTCTGGATGTCTTCCTTTGTGCGCAAACATGGTGATTGTGCGTTCACCCTGTCGACGATCCTCTCCCACATCTTGGTTTTCTGCGACATGAGGGTCTGTTGGACCAATGTACCAAACAACTGTGGCTCTACCCTGAGGATTTCATCTACCAGGACTTCCAATTCACTGTCTAGGAACTTTGGATTCTTCTTTGGGGGCATGGTGATGGGTGGTGGTGGGATTGATGTGTGTGTGAGTGTGCAAGTGAGGGTGGGTGAGTGTCAGTTTTGCTGGGTGTATGTGAGGGTGCTATTAGGGAGGTGCTAATGGTGTGTGGCTTGTGTGATGGATGAGTTGTGAGTGTGTCTGTGGTTGCTGTATGATGGTGTTCTGTGCTGGCAGGTCTGTTGAATTTGCAAAGGATCATGGTAGGGATTTGTGGCCTTTATATGGGTGGAGTTGTGGGTGTGTCTTTGTTCCATGTTTTTTCCCCCCAGTATTTATTGACTTTGTCATTGCTTGTTTGGCCCTTTTTTTTGTATTTTTTCCTTTGTATTTTTTGGGCATGTAGGAGACGTTCTTCTGACCGAGTAGGATGCTGCAGTTGGCTCGTGCGAGCTTCTCCGAGTCTTTCACGCTGTCTTTCTGCTGGGTTTCATGTGCGGCGTATGCGTCGGTCGTGGAGTATTGGGTTGCTTCGGCTCCCTATTTTCTATGCGTGTCGGTTGTACGGCTTGAGCTCCGTCCGTCTGGTTTTACACGCATTGCATCGTACTGCGCGGGTCGGAGTTCGCGGGTACGTATCTGTCGGGTTCATTCCTGGTGCGTGTCGGTCGGTTCGATTCACGTAGAGTTTCCGGCCGGATAGCTGCTTTCCGTGCGGTTCGGCTTGTGTTCCGTACTAGTCGGTCGTAATTCACATGCATAGCATCGTACTACGCGGATCGGACAGCGCCGGTATGTGTCTGTCGGACTACATTCCCGTACCGAGTCGGTCGGTACGTTTTCCGGCCTGAATCGGAATCGGCCCCTTAGTGTCACACATTCGTCAAAGTACGAGCAACATGTATAAATCTACAGGTCTCCCTGTCCGCCGCCGAGACAGGGAGACCTGTAGGTTTACACATGGTGCTCGTACTTTGACGAATGTGTGACAATAAGACGGCACCACTCCAGAAGACCTAGATAGGTGGGTGCTTTAGGCTAACCCTGGGCATCCAATTCCGCTCCGCTCGCGGAATTTGCGGAATTTAGGCAATTTCGTGTTCCGTGGAGAACGCGGAATTGCCAACAATTCCGCGATCCGCGGCGTAGCGGAATTATTTTCTTGTCGCGCTTTAAAAATCCGTTCTAGCACGCGCGATAGCGACTTACCGGGATTCCTGCGTTCGCCGACAGGTTTTCCTATCCGTTCGCATGCGTCACGAGATTTCGGTAGCCGGCCGCGTTATCCCGCGAGAGTTTGCGATCGCGAACACGTCATTCACCGCGCCATCGGACAACGCAAGAGTGTGCGGTCGCGAACTCGTCATTCGCCGTGCCATCGTGCACCGCGAGAGAGATTGCGACCGCGAACACATCATTCGGGCGCGCCATCGGACATCCGGCGATATTTTTGTACAGCTCGCGATCCCGAACACGCACAATTTTCAATCTGGAGATTGATGATTTAGATGAAAAAAAAACCTCAGATTGATATTTGGCTGTCCTTTTTGGTCAAATTTTTTGGGGGGGAGAGGGAGGAAGTGCCACAGAGTCTCCTACTTCCTGTTCCTCTCCAGCAGGCTCCTCCCAGTGCTTTGTCCATCTCCTGTTCATTTTTCACTTGGATTTGAGCTGGAAGGATCACTCTTTGTGTCTGCTGCATCATTATCATTGGATTTGACGATTTTGGGATTTGAGATTTTACAAGAAAGTTGGAGTTGTTTGATTGGGGCATTGCAGTTGCTGCAACTTCATTTTTGGTACTTTTCATCATTTTTAAAAATAAATCGTTGTGGGTAGCCAGTAGGTCCAGAGCTAGTCATGGGTCATGGATTGCTGTGTGATGTATTTATTAATTTCAAACATCATTTAGGGGGCATGGATGGCATTGGATTGAATTGGAAAATGTGTTTTTTTTGGGTGTATTTCAGTTTTTTGGGCTGTGTGTTAACCCCTTCGATGCTCATGACGAGCTCAGCTCGTCATGCTGCGCGGTCGCGCTGTGCGCATGACGAGCTGAGCTCGTTACGACCACACCCGCGATCGGAATGTCCAGCACCTGGGCGGAATTCCGATCGCGGCGAAGCGGTTAAATACATGCCTTAGTTGTGTGTGGTGTGCTGCAGGCCTTGTTTAGCCCTGTGTATTTTCGTTTTTGCATTTTATTGCATTACAGGCAAAGCAAAAGCAGGGTGGTTTACCATGCAGCCTTTGCCTGGCTATTATAGGCCTGTTTTCAGTACATTGTTTTCCAGGCCTCCTGCTTATTGCTTGTGATTTGTGAGTGTCCATGTGGCTGGTAGCCATTTCTGGTGGGAGATACAAGTGTGCTGCTTTTGCCATATACTAAGGCCTGCATGTGTTTCCCTTTGTGGCCTAGGCTTCTTGTTGTGGGCCTGGCCATGAGGCTGGTGGCCATTTTGAAGCCAGGCAGTGTGCTTTTTGCCATAGGCCTGCATTGTCTGTCTTTAGTTTATTGTTGTTGTGGGCCTGGCCATGAGGCTGGCGGCCATTTTGAAGCCAGGCAGTGTGCTTTTTGCCATAGGCCTGCATTGTCTGTCTTCAGTTTATTGTTGTTGTGGGCCTGGCCATGAGGCTGGCGGCCATTTTGAAGCCAGGCAGTGTGCTTTTTGCCATAGGCCTGCATTGTCTGTCTTTAGTTTTTCTTGTTGTTGTCGGCCTGGCCATGAGGCTGGTGGCCATTTTGAAGCCAGGCAGTGTGCTTTTTGCCATAGTCCTGCATTGTCTGTCTTCAGTTTCTTGTTGTTGTGGGCCTGGCCATGAGGCTGGCGGCCATTTTCAAGCCAGGCAGTGTGCTTTTTGCCATAGGCCTGCATTGTCTGTCTTCAGTTTCTTGTTGTGGGCCTGGCCATGAGGCTGGCGGCCATTTTCAAGGCAGGCAGTGTGCTTTTTGCCATAGGCCTGCATTGTCTGTCTTCAGTTTCTTGTTGTTGTGGGCCTGGCCATGAGGCTGGTGGCCATTTTGAAGCCAGGCAGTGTGCTTTTTGCCATAGGCCTGCATTGTCTGTCTTCAGTTTCTTGTTGTTGTGGGCCTGGCCATGAGGCTGGCGGCCATTTTGAAGCCAGGCAGTGTGCTTTTTGCCATAGGCCTGCATTGTCTGTCTTCAGTTTCTTGTTGTTGTGGGCCTGGCCATGAGGCTGGCGGCCATTTTGAAGCCAGGAAGTGTGCTTTTTGCCATAGGCCTGCATTGTCTGTCTTCAGTTTCTTGTTGTTGTGGGCCTGGCCATGAGGCTGGTGGCCATTTTGAAGCCAGGCAGTGTGCTTTTTGCCATAGGCCTGCATTGTCTGTCTTCAGTTTCTTGTTGTTGTGGGCCTGGCCATGAGGCTGGTGGCCATTTTGAAGCCAGGCAGTGTGCTTTTTGCCATAGGCCTGCATTGTCTGTCTTCAGTTTCTTGTTGTTGTGGGCCTGGCCATGAGGCTGGCGGCCATTTTGAAGCCAAGCAGTATGCTTTTTGCCATAGGCCTGCATTGTCTGTCTTTAGTTTCTTGTTGTTGTGGGCCTGGCCATGAGGATGGCGGCCATTTTCAAGCCAGGCAGTGTGCTTTTTGCCATAGGCCTGCATTGTCTGTCTTTAGTTTCTTGTTGTTGTGGGCCTGGCCATGAGGCTGGCGGCCATTTTCAAGCCAGGCAGTGTGCTTTTTGCCATAGGCCTGCATTGTCTGTCTTCAGTATCTTGTTGTTGTGGGCCTGGCCATGAGGCTGGCGGCCATTTTGAAGCCAGGCAGTGTGCTTTTTGCCATAGGCCTGCATTGTCTGTCTTTAGTTTTTCTTGTTGTTGTGGGCCTGGCCATGAGGCTGGCGGCCATTTTCAAGCCAGGCAGTGTGCTTTTTGCCATAGGCCTGCATTGTCTGTCTTCAGTTTCTTGTTGTTGTGGGCCTGGCCATGAGGCTGGCGGCCATTTTCAAGACAGGCAGTGTGCCTTTTGCCATAGGCCTGCATTGTCTGTCTTCAGTTTCTTGTTGTTGTGGGCCTGGCCATGAGGCTGGTGGCCATTTTCAAGCCAGGCAGTGTGCTTTTTGCCATAGGCCTGCATTGTCTGTCTTCAGTTTCTTGTTGTTGTGGGCCTGGCCATGAGGCTGGCGGCCATTTTGAAGCCAGGCAGTGTGCTTTTTGCCATAGGCCTGCATTGTCTGTCTTTAGTTTCTTGTTGTTGTGGGCCTGGCCATGAGGCTGGCGGCCATTTTGAAGCCAGGCAGTGTGCTTTTTGCCATAGGCCTGCATTGTCTGTCTTCAGTTTCTTGTTGTTGTGGGCCTGGCCATGAGGCTGGCGGCCATTTTGAAGCCAGGCAGTGTGCTTTTTGCCTTAGGCCTGCATTGTCTGTCTTTAGTTTCTTGTTGTTGTGGGCCTGGCCATGAGGCTGGCGGCCATTTTCAAGCAAGTCAGTGTGCTTTTTGCCATAGGCCTGCATTGTCTGTCTTCAGTTTCTTGTTGTTTTGGGCCTGGCCATGAGGCTGGCGGCCATTTTGAAGCTAGGCAGTGTGCTTTTATCCATAGGCCTGCAAGCTTGTAGCCTAGTCTGCCAACAGGCCTTTCATCCAGTGGGCCCAGAGGTAGTCAGGGGTGCATGAAACAACTGTTTCTGTGTGTTCTGTTGAATTTAAACATCATTTAGGGCACATGGATGGCATTGGATTGAATTGCAAAATGTGGATTTTTGGGTGTATTTCAGTTTTTTAGGGTGTGTTAAATACATGCCTTAGTTGTGTGTGGTGTGTTGCAGGCCTTGTTTAGCCCTGTGTATTTTCGTTTTTGCATTTTATTGCATTACAGGCAAAGCAGTGTGGTTTACCATGCAGCCTTTGCCTGGCTATCGTAGGCCTGTTTTCAGTACATTGTTTTCCAGGCCTCATGCTTGTTGCTTGTGATTTGTGAGTGTCCATGTGGCTGGTGGCCATTTCTGGTGGGAGTTATAAGTGTGCTGCTTTTGCCATTTAGGCCTGCATGGTTTTCCTCTTGGCTTACTGCTTGCATCCATCCCCTTTGCCAGCTGCAGCTCCCTGAATGATGTGATGAGCAAATAATTTAATGCCAAACAGGGTCCACTTCTATTACATTTGTATTTTGGTTGTTGTTCCTCTTCTTTCCTATCCTTCCTGACATTGTACACAGTATACCATGAAAGCCCTTGTTGACAGTCTCACAAATGGCTACACTAATTTATATCTTTTATTTGTTTGTTTGTACTGCTAGTAATTGAACCACAACAACAAATGCAACATTTCACTGATGTTCTTCTCCTGGCTTCTTTGCTTTTAGGTGCACAAAAAGACAGAGGAGGAGGTGTCATCATCACCCGTTGTACTGCCAGGCAGAAGTCCTGCTGCGCGTCACGTCCACGTGTGACCACAGACATCTCTGCAACTTGTGCACCTGCGTCCTGCTGACATCTGAAGAAGATGGCCCCAAAGAAAGGTACCAGGTTCTCCAGTACCAAGAAAGTTGCCAGTGAGAAGAAGGGACAGAAGAAGGAAGTGGCACTTGCCAAGACTGGTGTGCCGGCCGATGTGTTTTTTGGGAAAAAAAAACGTACGCCTGCAGCAGCGGTGTCCAGCGGGGACCAAGCTGGTAGCAGCACCTCTGCATCAGTGGGCCCACCCCAGCAACCTAGGCCCAAGCCCATGACTGTGGCAGAGGTAGCCAGTCTACTAACGACCAGTGATGTTGAAATGTCATTATCGCAAAGTAGTACCCAATCCACGCACTTGCAGGCGGAAACTCATCAGATAAGTGGGCAACCCCAGCCGCAACCCCAGCCGCAGCCGGAACCGCAGCCGGAACCGCAACCACAGCCAGAACCACAGCCGCAACCACAGCCGCAGCCGGAACCACAGCCCACAATAGTAGTTGTTCCACCTGAAGTAGGGGCAGTTCAGGAAATCGAGCTTTTTGCAGACGAAGAGGAGCAAGCCACTGTTCCAGAAGATCCATTGTCTTCCATTCCCCCAGCAAGGAAAAGGAGGGTTAGTCCATCAACTTCTTCTTCAAGCCCTGCTTCTGATGATCTAGATGCCACTTGGAAGCCACCAGCTCAGCCTGAGAGTGTTGCACGCCACAAGACAAGGCTAGTGAAAAGGAAGGTTCCAGAAAGCCTTACAGTTATGGAGGTAGATGTAGACGAGGGGGGTGATGATGATGATGATGAAGAGCCAGTCATCACGAACATCACTCCTGGGCCTGCGGAGATGGAGACCAACATTATTAGACTATCCCAAATCGCTGCGAGAGATGTAGCACGGATACCACCAACACAGGTAACGCCAACACGACCTCCAGCTTCCATATTTGCCTTTGCAAAGGCCCGGCAGGGACCTACATCCAGCTCAACCACCACCTCAGTAGGTGGTGGTAATGTAAGTGCACAGAGTCAAATTCCATGCACACCCTCCATTTCATCTGGTATTGAAAGTGGCACCTCCAGCAGCGCCAGAAAGTTCTCCTCCCCAGTTTGGGACTTCTTTTCGGTTAGCAGTAAGGAGGAGAACATTGCTATATGCTCAATTTGTCGGCAGGCTGTTAGGCGGGGTAAGCTTGGTACAAACTATGGTACCGGAGGACAAACAAGTCATCTCAAAAACACCACACTATCAAGTGGGAGGCTCACCTACTTCACTTAGAAAAAAGGAAAACTGGACCCATTGCTGTTGTTGGGGATGAAGAAGTAGGGGAAGATATGATCGCGGTGGAAGGTCAACAAGAAGGAGACATTTCTAGCCCTACCCCCAGCAGTGTACTGGTAACGCCCACATCCTCAGCAACATCTGAGTGGCACCGTAGTAAGAGTCAACATGAGACACCAAGGCAACCGGGCACTGCAATGAGCAAAAGTGCAGCGTCGTTGAGCCTAGCTGGGTTCAAGAAGAAAGGTGCACCACAAAGGAAAATATTCCAGCCTACCATTGACAGCATGCTTAGGTGGGAGGGGCAGTACCAACACAACCCCCCAATGGCACGGTTGTACAATGCGAAGCTGGATAAAATGTTAGCGCTGGACCTTCTCCCTTTTTCATTTGTGGAAGGGATGGGTTTCCTTGAATTTGTGTCAGCCATCTGCCCTAAATGGAAGGTTCCCAGCCGGTCCTATTTCGCCCGAGTTGCTGTTCCAGCACTACATCATGATGTGCTGGAATTGGTTGGACAAGCTTTGCAGCAGAGTGCTGTTCACAAAATCCACCTGACAACAGACATGTGGACCAGTTGCCAAGCCACTGATTACATGTGCATCACTGCACACTGGGTCTCTTTGTGGGGGTTAGAGACATGCTATCTGAAGTAGGTGCTGTTGACACAGCTGCAATTTTTAATGCTTCTCGGAAACATGCAACTGTAGCCATGTTCGCCATGGAGAAATCTCATACTGCTGAAAACATTTTGGAAGAGTTTAACAGCAAGGTCTTTGAATGGCTGCGCCCCAGAGGGCTTCACATTGGTTTTGTTGCCACGGATAATGGCAGTAATATACTTAAGGCCATGACGCTTGGTGAGTATTTCAGGGTCCCGTGTTTGGTGCACTGCATTAACATTATAGTTCAAGACTTTCTGAAAAAGAACCCATAGTCAGCAACTTACTGACCACCTGCCGCAGAATATGCACGCATTTCAGCCATTCTTTTAAAGCCCGGAAGCAGCTGAGGATCATTCAACGTGACTATAGAATGACAGTCAAAGCACTCATCCAGGAGGTGGCAACACGTTGGAACTCAACGTATTACATGCTTGACCGTCTGTTTGAGCAGTACAGACCAATCAATGAATATGTCATGCGAAAGGTGGATGCTACTGTGAAAGGCATGACCCTTCAGATGGACCAATGGTGCCTAGTTAAATCTCTTACAGAGATGCTTCTTCCTTTCGAGGTCTTCACACGTGAAGTCAGCAAGGAGGACTGTACTATGGGCCAAGCTATCCCATTGTTGCACATGCTAGAGCAACAGCTGAAGGGGGTGTGTGAAGCGTACATGGGTGTGGAGGGAAAAAAAGAAGCATATGAGTTGGTGGAGAGCTTATCATGTCGCTTAAGTGAAAATGCAAGGGTGCAAAATAAGATTCTGTCACAACAACATTACATTTGTGCCACAATTCTGGATCCACGGTACAAATCGGCACTGCACAGTAAGACATTACTCCCTTTTTCAGAAGTGGATGTTGCCCGGTACAAAACTTGGATAGCTGAGGCAGCCAGTACATTGGAAAATGAACGGCTGGTAATTAAAGGCCTCAAACCCACGTCAAGTACTGCAGCAGGGCATCCGGCGTCAAGTTCAACTTCAGAGCCTGTGGGCAGTGCATTTGGTTCACAGCTGTCACCAACACTATCGACAACAGCAAGAACCGGATCATCAGCCCCAGTACAAACGGCACAGGATTGGTATTTACAGCAAGGACTTGCTGGGTCCAGTGCTGATGCAAAGACAAAAGAGGCCACACTAAGTTTAGCACCCCTGAACATTGACCGAATGGTCCAGGCCTACCTGGATGACCCAACAGAGGTCTACATTGATCAAAACCCATTGCGGTATTGGTATGGCAAAAGGGGCCAATGGCCAGTGCTCAGCAGGCTGGCGATAAACTATCTGGCTTGCCCTGTCACCAGTGTCTCTTCTGAACATGTTTTCAGTGCTGCTGGTTCCATTGTAACAGTGAAAAGGACCAGTCTCTCACCCCAAAACGTTGAGAGGTTAACCATGATCAAAATGAATCAGCAATTTATACCACCGAATTACACAATACATGAATCAACGCAGGAAGATGAGGACAGCGGCTCAGGTGACGGAAGTAGCGTGTTGGATGCTGATTACCTACTTCTGGTTGAACCTCCAGAGTTTGAGGACGAGCTATACTTCCCTGACAACTAGGCTTCCACTTCTTACTGTGGTTCTCCCTTATTTACTTCTATTTGTGTGTCTGTCTTTCTGTTTGGAAACTTCAAATCACAACAAATCCATCACCACCGTCTTCGTATTTTATTGCCTTATATGAGTTTCAGCTCTCTGCATTTCAGTCCACTCCTCCGAGTCCTGCTCCTCCTGAATCGACCTAAATCTATTGCCCTCAAGCCAGATGATGATTGGATGTAGCATAATCGAAGAAAAACTAAAATCTTGCCTCGTTGAGTCTCTCCAAAAGAAGTGGAACATGATGATGACTACTATAGCTATCCTCCTTTCCGAGCCGATACAGACTGCCCATTAACTGAAGATGAGAAGGAACAGGTAATGAATGATGACATGCATTGGACGCTGACTGAGTGATTTGTGTTGTTGTTGTTTGTAGTGCAATGTAGTAATTCATTGTGTACTATTATCTAATCTACACACTAAAAGTAACTCAATGCAATGTTTGTTTCCATTCTTGTTTTTCAATAACAATTTTCTACTTCTACTGCAGGCCAATCCATTGCATTTTGAATATGGAAAGGGGACTCAATCTGTACACTACTGCACACTGAGTTGGACAACACACCATGATGATGACCACAGTGACATTATCTCTTCGCAGTCACTCAGTACGATCAGAGATGATTGATGGAATAATTCAGTGCGTTTCATGAGTGCATTAAAAGGTAACCAAGTCAACAACAACCACTGCAGACCTACATGTCTGTGTAGTGGTGGAGTCGAGTGTGGTGGTATGACTGACAGCGGGGCATTGATTTAGTCACTTAATTTGTAAAATGCTATGTTGCTGTATATCTGCTTTGTCTGCCTCTGTCCAAAAAGGTATGCTAAATGGAGGATGTGTCACGGGTGCCGTGGGCCTGCTCTGTCCTGTTGTTGTTGGAGGTTAATACTGGAAACAGACTAGAGTAGACATGATGTATCCAAATCCATGCCGCCTCTGAAAGTGTTCTTGTTGCACTCCACCGTAATTTAGGCATTTTTTTCCTACTTGATTTTTCAATATCCCTTTTGTTTTCCCATCTGCAATTACAGGCCGGCCCTTACCCTGTGCTACACTGGGAAAAACAACTCTCACTTACCTTACCAATGAATCTACATCTGCATGGCCGGCAGTGGCGTCACCCAAGATTGATAGCCGGAGCGTCCATGGAAGGCAGGACCAAGACGAATGCCGAGATGCAACTCCACATTTTGACCAGGATAACATACAGTAACAGTATCAACTTTCATCATCTTTTAAATTTGATTCATTTTTTGTCTTCAATCATTACTACTGTGTGTTGTTGTTGTTATGTTTGCTCTCTGCTTATAATTCAATTCATCCCTACAGCAATTTTTGGCTTTTCTTTGCTATCTTTAAGTCCGAGCCGGTACAACAGAACAGAAACTGTATGTAATTATGGTCTCTCTGAGGGCAGACAGGCGAGGCAAATTGCATAATATACTGCTGCCCTGTACTGTCTAATTGTCTAGTAGTAGTAGTTAGTAAGTACTATCATTAACCATCATGTTATCATCGTCATGCATGCATTTTCTTTTTCTCCCTTAACTGATTTATGGATATGGTTGTCTGCCAAGATTGTGTTTTGTTGTTGTCCATGCGTACTGTTTAGTGTTTTCTTTGTCAAACCTTTCCCAAAACCCCCCTTCCCAACCATTCATCAAACCCTAACCCTCTTCCCCCGGGCTGTGTGACTTAGTGAGGTGTGCCTATATTAAATGTACACCAATAATTTATCACACGCTTGCTGGGGCGGATGTGGCTAAATCAACAAAAATGCATTTTCAAGGCAGGGCGCGGATCTTCTTCTGCTTGCCCACCCTCCTATGAGCAGTATATTTGCGATTTTTTTACCAAAGGAACCTAATCCATCAGCATTAATTGCCGGCATAGATTGGATTTGTTGTCATCCTCCGAAACAGCACTAACGGTTACGCTTGTGTTGAGTCACGGTGTACTGTAGGCCTAGTCGAGTGACTCGACACAGCTAGAGTTTGTAACTCTATGTACTAGGCTATCCCACAACCATTATGTTTCCTTGTATTTTGGCATATTATTGTTTGGCAGTAAGTTCCGTACTGTACTTCGTTCTACTACTCCTCCCACAGTCTCTCTCAGGCGACTGACTGTCTCATTTTCTTTTATTTGCAAGTGAAACTGCCAGGGTCTACTACTACTACCACCACAACCATGGCATGTTGGGAAAGAAAACCATCATCACCATGCAGCCATCGCCGTGCCCAAGTTAAACATCAAGCACAGGTAAGAGAAGAAGTTTGGGGGAGGCATAATTAACAACGGAATTTTTTTCATTAATTCTATTTCACACACCCCTTTGAGTCCAGTTGCAGAATGCATAGATTAGGAGGAGAGACTGACAGTACTAGTAGGACAAGTCCCTCAGTGAGGGGTACCGCATCTGTCTGTTTGTGTCTTAGTAACTCAGCCAATTATTGAAATCAAACACTGGCTGTGGCACTGCACCAGCAAGGAAACCGTGTGACGTAAAACAGTAACCCCACCCACAAAACATTAACCACATCGTATATAAAGTCTAAATATGTAATTTAATACCCTAACAAAAATAAACTATGTAAAAAAAATCCCACAACACCTGACCCACCCCTCTCCCTAACCCCAACCAATGTTCATGTCCCGGAACGAAAAAGTCCAAGAAATGTCCAAAAGTCAACGCCCGATTCCCACCCACCAAAAGAAGCTATAAAAAAGGGGCAATAAATAAACGGGGTCTCAGCGGGCTCGCCTCTCCAGGACACGGATGCGCTCCTCTAGGCGGGCCACGCAGTGCTTCAGCGTGCGGCAGTTGCATCCACAGGGGGGGTGCAGCAGTGCTTCTTGCTGTGTGGCGGCGGGCGGCTGACAGGCGGTGGTGCCGTAACACTGTAGGGGGGTGTCTGGGGCCCGGGGCATTGGAGGAGGCTGCAGCTGCTGCCGCCTCCTCCTCCTCTAGAAGAACCAGCCGCTGGTATTCGGCCTGTATGGCCTCCAGCTTCCGGCGCCGGGCCTTGGCTGCCAACTCCTTCCTGTCGACTTTACCTTTGGAAGGAGTAGCTATATCAAGAAGAAAAAACAAGACTATTGTAAAATATACTCTTAGCAAAGCAGTCAGACAAATTCCTTCTACACATAGTGGCACAGTAGCACTAGCAAGCACAGTACGTAACATTTGTGGTATGTATCTATCCTCCCACTACCTCAGCCTTGAACATTTGTGGGAGTTTCAGGCATTCCACCACCCATGCATCTGATTCATATCACACACCTATGCATGCATCCCACGTATCCTTCTCTGCCAGTCATAAATATAAAATCTCACCCGTCCTTCCTCCTTCCACCCTTCTTTCCCTTTTCGTTCAACCCATCCATCAAGGTCATCTGATCAGACTTTTAGTCTTCTCCATAAAAATTTCACAGCTGAGTTGAAGTCCGATAGAAGAGGCCATTGGTTACTCTCAGTACACTCCCGTCGCTAATGCTATTGCTAATGCTAAGTAAAGGGTGTCTTCTTCAACCGTTCACAACAACTTCTTACTTAAGTCTCAACAGTACAGTATACATTACACCCTTGCAGCGAGTGTAATGTCAATAAGTAAGGATTAGGAATATAACTTACCACCGCCCGCCACTGCTGCTGGCTCACCCCCTGCAGCTCCTCCAGCTGCCGCATCGCCTGCACCCTCAGCGGCCGCGTCACCTTCGCCGCTGGCCCCGGTACTGGTGGTCGGTAGTATGCCTAGAAAAAACATTACACATTTTTCAGATGCCATATACACCTCCCCTATTTTTGACTAGCAAGAATGAAAAAAAAGTTAATACATACATAATACATATACAACATACATCACTAGTATAAATCAGGTAGTAGAGTAGACACTGGTAGTGTTATATGGTCCCTAGGGTCATTCTAGTCTTTGCTAAGTTACCCCGAGCCATGCAACCATTTTAGCTCTGTCTTTTATTTTTGCGCAAGTTACCTCGCAGCTTGTTGTGAAAGACGCCTTTGAGCCCACATGAGCTCATACTGCTACTGTCTGAGCGCTGCGTACAAGGTCAAAAAACAAGCGACTTTGTTATGGAGTTCTGGTGTTAGTCCATATTGCTTATCCATAAAAAACTGCACTTTTTGGCACGACTGAGAAATGCTTGCACTATACTAACGCGCACCATTTTTCTCATTACAGACGGAAGATTCCCTTATACGAAGAACCAGAGCTTTGTAGACCTTATGATGTAACCAGTACTAGGTTCTTCTAAGGTAAGGGCTCCCCAGAATTCTCACATCTCCATTTATAATTTTATATAAACTAGATTCCTACCAAGGGGAGGGTGGTTCTTCCACCACTGTTCAGTTATCATGATCTCGCCTTTTGGCTTCTATGGACTTGTAGTTGTAAGTAACTTGTAAGTCTAACTAAGTGTAACAATGTTTATTGTTTTAATCTTATGCATTTTGCTGTTGCTGCTGCATTATACAACGTACAGAGCTTGTCAGTTGGAAATAAAAATAAACCTTTTGAACTTACATAGACTCGGTGGTATTTGGTGTGGACTTACATGAGAGAGTGAGCAAAAGGGTGTGCATTGCTTCCGCGACAGAGGTTGGGAGTGTTATGTTGTCTGGGTTGTCTACTCATTGGGTATTTTGGGGGGGCGTTTCGGAGTAATGAGTCACTATAACTAGTCGGTCAGGGGATTGTGGTGGCTTCTGATTGAGGTGTGAGGAAGCTCCAACCTCCCATCACCAACGTCCTATTTTCTTGTGCAAAGTTCTGTATGTGCAGAATCCCTACAACAGTAGTAGTATGTCCTATCCTATCTAAAATTCTAAAATGTGGTTGGGCATTGTCTTGGTGGGAATTGTCGAAAAGCCTCAAGAATAAGAATAGAAGTAGTAGAAGAGGACAACACAAAGGACTTGACTCAATGGCTTTAGCTATTGGTGAATATGAGTTTTATTTAAATTATTTTAAATAAAGAGTGGGCAACTGGGCAAGCTTAGCTACAGACAGACTAATAGTAGTAGTACAGAGAGTCATAGCAGACACAGTTAGAGGCAGGGATAACAAGAATTTAGAAACAGATAGTATAGAGCAAAGAAGATTTTGTAAAAATTCAAATTAGGAGGATACCGAAATAATAGTTCGGAAAAAATAAGGTGCAGGAAAAGTTTGGGAAATATAATTATTAATATTAACCACTGGAGGACTTACTGGGGCCAGCAGCAGATCCCTCGATAGAGGAGCGGTTCTGTCCCTGGGAGGCATCTTGTAGATCTTCTTGGCCCACCGCCTGCGACCCCGTCTTCTTGCCCCTGGGTGCTGCTGATCATGTAAGATTTCATAAAGAAAGAGACAAAAATTAAAGTTTGGTGTGAAATAAATAAAATATTTTAAAATACGCACCAAAAACTTTGTTGGTAACAACAATTGCAATAAAATTGACCTATCTGATCGACTGGTAGTATTGCGAGATTCACGGACCGTCTAGCAAGCCTAACTACCACCTGACCTAGCCCACCTATTCCAATCCAGACGGGCCAATTGTTCAGTAAGTCTGCATTTCCATTTATTTTAGTCCTCAAAAATGCATAGATGGAGGACACATGCATACATTTTTGCATACACCAAATTGTTGGCTGGTTGCTGCTGATGTTCTGCTAGTGGTGATATAAGCCTATTAACACTCAGAAAACAAACTACAAAAGGTTCTGCGAAGGACTGGGGTAAGCAGCACTCAGCAGCACGTGACGTGACAGAGGATGCGTCACGCACACCACTTACAAATTACCAACTAATAAGTAACTAAATCTATCAATCCACCACTATCCCTTCTTAGTGGCAGGAGGACAAAGGAAGGACTACTCTCTCTAGCATTACATCACTTAAGTTCTCTAAAGTAAACTCTTACATAATCATCAGGCCAAGCGAGCGCAAAGTTGCAAACAAGTAAGATTAGTAGCGCCGAGCGCCTGTGTCATAACAATCACAGATTTTTAAACGTAATTTACCTGCAATGTAAGCAGCAGCATTCTTGCTGGTCGGAAAAAAAAATATTCGCAATATATAACACAGAGCAGAAGAACACAAAGTAGTAATATTCAATAGCTACTCACCAAGCCCCGGGACCTCCACTCCTAGCAGGTCCAGCAGGTCCTGCTCCCGGTCCAGAATATCAGACCACCGGTGCGTCAGCTGATTATTGGTGCGCCGGACACCAGAGCAGCGAAACACTGCCCGACGCACCTTGCCCCACCGCTGCCAACGCTCCCGCAGCCCGTACCCGGACCCAGGCCTGCCGCCTGCTGCCAGGGTTAAGGGGAGGGGCGCTGAACACAAAAACCAGAGCGGCCACCTCCGACTCATTGAATAAGGCCCGTGCCTGCACCCTCTTTGGCGCCGCCTTCCGCAAGGAAGGCGGTCGCGGCTCTGGCTCCGACTTCGAGCCCTGTGGCTGTGGCCCTTTGCCATGGTTCTGGGTAGGCGGGGGACGGAAAAGAAAAGGTAGGAATTAAAAAAAGTAAGTAAAAGAAATGAAAAAGCAGGTAATAGAAAAAGTGTGAAAAAGTAGTTAAAAACACACAAAAAGTAGGAAAATAGAGAGATAGATAATAAATAAAAAAGGCCCGAAAAAAGTTTACAGAAACAAAGGATTGAAAAGATAGAGGGAGGATTGAAAAGCAGGCCCAGAACCATAGCAATAGAGTGAAAAACAAGATGGCCGCGCCCATTGCGACCGCAAGGGCAAGTTCGCGCGATATTTCCCCCGAGCACGCAAAAGCGTCGCGAACACGTAATGCGCGTTCCCGAACAGGAAACCCTTATCGCGAACGGGCGGGAGCATGCAATACGCGACCCGGAACTGGAAATAAGCATCGCGAGCGGGCGGGAGCATGCAATACGCGACCCAGAACAGGAAATACCATCGCGAGCGGGTGGGACAAGTGAAAACAAGATGGCCGCGCCCGTTAGCGACCGCATGGGCAAGTTAGCGATATATTTCCCCGCGAGCACGCAAAAACACATCGCGAACGGACGGGTCCAGCAATTCCGCGATTTCGCGGAATTTCCGCGTACCCACGGAATTTTTTACCAATTTCGCGGAGATTTGCGTAACGCGATTACACAAATTCCGCCCACCCTTACTTTAGGCCCCACCTCTTGCATGAAATGCATGCATAAATAAGCAGGGACACACAAACAAGCCCTGACAAAGGCCCAGACCCGGATGGGCTCGCTGCGAGGGCCGAACATCTTTGTGTTTGCTTTGTTCACCCTAAGTTGGCAGGGTATGCCCAGACGTGGGTCCCTTGCTCACTTTGCCACTGGATTCAAACTTGCCTGGCTGATGAGGGGTGTTATCCCGAAACCGGTCCCAGGATGCTTATTTCTGGTCCAGGGAAGACCTAGTTTGGCAGTTCAGGCTGGACTGTTCCCATGAGGCACAAGGTCAAGACTAATTTGCATATAGCTGGGTCTGAGCTGGGGTGGCGAAGTGAGCTAAAGAACGATGATGGATTCAACCCAGATCTGTGACTGGGGGTGAGTGTCTGAAAAGTTTCAGCGCTCCGTCCATCATCTCTTTGTGTTTGCTTTGTTCGCCCTAAGTATCCCCAGACGTTGGTCCCTTGCTCACTTTGCCACTGTATTCAAGCTAGCCTGGCTGATGAGGGGTGTTACCCTGAAACTGGTCCCAGAATGTTTGTTTCCGGTCCAGGGAAGGCCTGGCTTGGCAGTTCGGGCTGGACTGTTCCCATGAGGCACAGGGTCAAGACTGATTTGCATATAGCTGGGTCTGAACTGGGGTGGCAAAGTGAGCTAAAGAACAATGATGGATTCAACCCAGATTTGTGACTGGGGGTGAGTGTCTGAAAAGTTTCAGCTCTCCGGCCATCATCTATTTGTGTTTGCTTTGTTTGCCCTAAGTTGGCAGGGTATGCCCAGACGTGGGTCCCTTGCTCATTTTGCCACTGGATTCAAGCTAGCCTGGCTGATGAGGGGTGTTACCCCGAAACCGGTCCCAGGATGCTTGTTTCCTGTTCAGGGAAGACCTGGCTTAGCAGTTCGGGCTGGACTGTTCCCATGTGTCTGAAAAGTTTCACCGCTCCGTCCATCATCTCTTTGAGTTTGCTTAACTCTCTGACATTGCCTGGAGCCTCTGTTTGCAAGCCCTGCCAACCGTGAGTGCTCACAGACAAAGAAACCCAACACCACAAAGACCCTCTGCACTCAGTCACCCCAGCCTGTGGAGAAGAGGACCTTCAGTGTCCCCAGATCCCCTAGCATTTCCAGATTTAAGCCATTTGTGTGGTTCAACCCGACTGGCCTCCCAGTCAAAAACTGCAGCCTCTTTTCACGAAGACTGATCCCCATTGACTAACATTGGGCACCCGACACTGTATTGCACCACTGCACCCGGCCACCCTAGTGCCACTGGAGGTGACCTGCTGGTGCTGCCTTTGACCTTGCCTTATACTCACCTTAAGTCCCAGAGATTGGTCTCATATGTCGCTGTACTGTACCTGAATGCCGTACCGGTTTTTCCTCCTATAGGAGAACATTGCAGCTTCTAAAAAACGCACTGTGTCAACTTTTTAAAACGCAAAGTATTTCTCTTGCAAAATGTACTTACCTGATCGTATTGATCCTGTGTGCCTCAACATATATAAAGATATGTGTTATTTTTATAGATTGGTGGGGATCTCCTTATTGAGTTGTGTGCTCCCTTTATTGACTATTGTTGTAGTTGCAGATGTCTAACACTCCTCTCTTACAGGCCTAAGGCTGCTTGACTATACTACCCCCTAGAAGAGCGCCTGGGGATTGCTAGAGCACTCTTTGCATGATATTCTTAATTTTGATATATAATATAAAGAGCCAGCTTCCTACAATCCTTATGTGTTTCCTTTCTGACGTAGTTGTAATTACATAACTCTTGATTGAGGCAGGGCGAATTGAGCCCTGTGCAAATAACCTGTTGTTTTTCTAATATATGTAAAAACGGGGAAACAAAACCCCTTGGACAATGCTGGGGAGAATGGTAAGGTTAAAAAGCAAGCTAAACATGCACTCTTGATGAAACTGAGTTCCTAATTGGGGAAGTTGAGGGCATGTTTAATGCGAAGGATAAAGGGGGCAATCCAAAAGCGCACTAAATCTAAGAAAGGGGACATAAAGTCCTATTTAACCAAACCTTGCTCTAACATGCGTAGTACTGTTTCTGCATGATCTTCCCCTCTTAAGACTGATACTGGGGTTTTAGCAACTGCTTTGTCTGCCTTGTTAGGTGACAGCAAAGGGGTGCATGAAGAACAATCAAATCCTATCATAGTGAATGCTGAGTGCAGGAATATATTTTCAGTCACGGGCTCAAGCGAGGGCTGCTCTATTGTGGCTTATGTATCAATATATCCCCCTGAGGAGACCCCTAGCCAACATCTATCTCCCAGTACCAATGTTGATCGGCTACTTTATCTTAAAGATGAAATAGATCAGCTAAGGAAGGCTATTACTACTCTTGTTCAGACTTTGGGGCCGATTCCGATTCGGGCCGGAAAATATACCGACCGACTCGGTACGGGAATGTAGTCCGACCGACACGTACCGGCGCTGCCCGATCCGCGTAGTACGATGCAATGCATGTGAATTACGACCGACTCATACGGAACACAAGCCGAATGACCGAACCGCACGGAAACCAGCTATCCGGCCGGGAAACTACGCGAATAGAACCGACCGACACGCACCAGGAATGAACCCGACAGAAACGTACCTGCAAACTCCGACCCACGCAGTACGATGCAATGCGTGTAAAACCAGACCGAGTCGCACGGAGCCCAAGCCGTACGACCGACACACATACAAAACCGAGCCGAAGCAACCCAATACTCCGTGACCGACGCGTACGCCGCACATGAAACCCATCAGGAACACAGCTTGAAAGACTCGGAGAAGCCCGCACGAGCCAACTGCAGCGTCCAACTCGGTCAGAAGAACGTCTCCTACATGCCCAAAACCCACAAAGGAAAAATACAAAAAAAGGGCCAAACAAGCAATGACAAAGTCAATAAATACAGGGGTGAAAAAACATGGAACAAAGACACACCCACAACTCCACCCATATAAAGGCCACAAATCACTACCATGATCCTTTGCAAATTCAACTGACCTACCAGCACAGAACACCATCAGACAGCAACCACAGACACACTCCCAACTCATCCATCACACAAGCCACACACCATTAGCACCTCCCAAATAGCACCCTCACATACACCCAGCAAAACCTACACTCACCCACCCTCACTTGCACACTCACACACACATATCAATACCCACCACCACCTATCACCATGCCACCAAAGAAGAATCCAAAGTTCCTAGACAGTGAATTGGAGGTTCTGGTAGATGAAATCCTCAGGGTAGAGCCACAATTGTTTGGTACATTGGTCCAACAGACCCCTATGTCGCAGAAAACCAAGATGTGGGAGAGGATCGTCGACAGGGTGAACGCACAATCACCATGATTGCGCACAAAGGAAGACATCCAGAACATGTGGTATGATGTGCGCAGGAGGGTCAAGGACCTACTCAAAAAGGATTACGCCTTGAGTCAGCGCACCGGCAGTGGCCCTCCTGCCAAACCAGTATACCTCAGGCCCTGGGAGTAGAAGGTGCGGGCCATCCTACCACCAGAGAGCGTACATGGACTATCAAACATCCCAGAGCCTGGTGAGTACACAACCAATATACCCAATATTGTGTGACAATACACACACATCACTGTCAAGGGGATAGTCAAACCATGCACCCTTAGCAAATCCACAGCAACCAAAAGATAATCATCCCAAGATGTGTATGTTAGTTAGATAAACACAATACATGCCATCTCATAGTGATATGTAACTGTGTCATGACATGTACAAACCTAACAACAAATAGAGCAAGGCAGTGGCACAAATCTAACTAACAAACACAGTCAGATATTTTGCCACCACTAGAACACCACCTCACAGGGAAGCTCACTGAAAGGAAGGAATTCTGTGTATGCTGGTGAAGTGAGTGTAGCCAATAGCATGATGGGAGTTGTAGTCACAGATATTGGTCACCCTCACAATTGGCCCATCAACACCACTCTGAACCATGCTCACATCACAGGGAGTGGAAAAGAACTGACAAGATGGCTGACACTGGGTACTGCTGTGGGGAGCACAAGGCCCTGCTGGGAACTGTGCACCAACCAACAGCAGGACACCACTGACTGACATCCTGAAAGCCAACTTGCACTCCCTGCAATGGAAGCACGTTCCATGGTGGGATATCTGGCTGGGTGGGAAGGAGGACTGCCAGCTCTGACCATAGTTACAAGCAGCTTTTCTCACACCCCCCTTAACACAAACTCCACACAACTCACCTGGGAGAATGCAATGCCTCACACTCTAATTAAATATCCCACAAAGAACAACCACACTGGGTTATGCTGTGTGAAGCACAGGGACACTTTTGGGACTTGTAGCCAAACAAACGCCAGGACAACACTGTCAGCCATCCTGTCAGCACAGGCACACTACCCCACAGGGAAGCAGAGTCAAAAGGAAGGAAGTATGGGCATGCTGGGAAGGGGGTGTAGGCAATAGCATGATGGGAGTGGTAGTCACAGCTCAGCATCCCCCACCCACATGGCCCAGCAAGCTCACACTGAAGCATGCACACCTCACAGGCAGTGAAAAGCTACTTCAAAGATGTCTGACACTGGCCTCAGCTGTGGGGAGCACAAGGCCCTGCTGGGAACTGTGCACCAACCAACAGCAGGACACCACTGTCAGCCATCTTGCTATTGCTGTCACACTCACACACAGTGAAGTCGACTCAAAAGGAAGGAAGTACGGGCATGCTGGGAAGGGGGGTGTAGGCAATAGCATGATGGGAGTTGTAGTCACAGATATTGGTCACCCTCACAATTGGCCCATCAACACCACTCTGAACCATGCTCACATCACAGGGAGTGGAAAAGAACTGACAAGATGGCTGACACTGGGTACTGCTGTGGGGAACACAAGGCCCTGCTGGGAACTGTGCACCAACCAACAGCAGGACCACATTGTCAGCCATCTTGCCATTGCTGTCACACTCACACACAGTGAAGTCGACTCAAAAGGAAGGAAGTATGGGCATGCTGGGAAGGGGGGTGTAGGCAATAGCATGATGGGAGTTGAAGTCACAGATATTGGTCACCCTCGCAATTGGCCCAACAACACCACTCTGAACCATGCTCACATCACAGGCAGTGAAAAGCCACTTCAAAGATGTCTGGCACTGGCCTCAGCTGTGGGGAGCACAAGGCCCTGCTGTGAACTGTGCACCAACAAACAACAGGACCACATTGTCAGCCATCTTGCCATTGCTGTCACACTCACACACAGTGAAGTCCACTCAAAAGGAAGGAAGTATGGGCATGCTGGGAAGGGGGGTGTAGGCAATAGCATGATGGGAGTTGTAGTCACAGATATTGGTCACCCTCACAATTGTCCCATCAACACCACTCTGAACCATGCCCACATCACAGGGAGTGGAAAAGAACTGACAAGATGGCTGACACTGGGTACTGCTGTGGGGAGCACAAGGCCCTGCTGGGAACTGTGCACCAACCAACAGCAGGACACCATTGTCAGCCATCTTGCCATTGCTGTCACACTCACACACAGTGAAGTCGACTCAAAAGGAAGGAAGTATGGGCATGCTGGGAAGGGTGGTGTAGGCAATAGCATGATGGGAGTTGTAGTCACAGATATTAGTCACCCTCACAATTGGCCCATCAACACCACTCTGAACCATGCTCACATCACAGGGAGTGGAAAAGAACTGACAAGATGGCTGACACTGGGTACTGCTGTGGGGAGCACAAGGCCCTGCTGGGAACTGTGCACCAGCCAACAGCAGGACACCACTGACTGACATCCTGAAAGCCAACTTGCACTCTCTGCAATGGAAGAACGTTCCATGGTGGGATATCTGGCTGGGTGGGAAGGAGGACTGACAGCTCTGACCATAGTTACAAGCAGCTTTTCTCACACACCCCCTTAACACAAACTCCACACAACTCACCTGGGAGAATGCAATGCCTCACACTCTAATTAAATATCCCACAAAAAACAACCACACTGGGTTATGCTGTGTGAAGCACAGGGACACTTTTGGGAGTTGTAGCCAAACAAACGCCAGGACAACACTGTCAGTCATCCTGTCAGCACAGGCGCACTACCCCACAGGGAAGCAGAGTCAAAAGGAAGGAAGTATGGGCATGCTGGGAAGGGGGGTGTAGGCAATAGCATGATGGGAGTGGTAGTCACAGCTCAACATCCCCCACCCACATGGCCCAGCAAGCTCACACTGAAGCATGCACACCTCACAGGGAGTGAAAAGCCTCTTCCAAGATGTCTGACAATGGTGCTCTGTTATGGGGAGTGCCAGGCCCTGCTGGGAACTGGGCACCAACCAACAGCAGGACACCACTGACTGACATCCTGAGAGTTAACCTGCACCCACTGCAAGGGTGGCATGCTTTATGGTGGGATAACTGGGCTGGGGGAAGAAGGAGGTCCGGATGTCAACCAAATACCACCAATGCTGGTCATGCACACACCTCAACATCCACATTGAAATGCATCAGGTTGGCAGGACAATGAGCCACACCAATATCAACCTCTGACTGTGACAACTTAGGACAATGCAATGTACAGGGCCGCATCCAGAGGTACAGTCACAACTGTCATGTGTTTGAACCATTGATGCCTGCAGAAACATAACATACATTGTGTGTCTCTTCCAAAAACAGGTGATGATGGGGACACAGCAGCATATGAGGAGGAGTCCCTGTCCCAGGCTCTGGTGGCCCCTGAGCTCTCTGGTGTGGAACAGCCTCTGCCCTCATCGGATGGCAAAAACCAACCTGGCACCTCCGGTGTGAGTCATCATGCAGCACCAGCAGGACCACCATCTTCACCCCCTGCACCCATTCCTCCAACATCTGGCAACACACAGACCAC